>JAPTHL010000045.1:47500-4847500 GCA_028455855.1 Meloe dianella | reverse complement strand
AAACATATAGAATAATGAAGAAGTAAAAACAAACAGACAAATTGATGAGTTTTTGTTGTAAATATTCATCAAAACAAATACAAAATTTTAACGAAAGGAAATATTGTTGATTTTCTAGAAATAAAAAACCAACATATGGTAATTATAAAATTCACTAAAAAATCCGACATTAAAAATAATATGTTGAAAAAAATTGTTATACAATTTACGAAATTATAAATTGCTATAACAACCAAAAACTACAAAACATATAAATCATATTTTTATACACATAAAAAAAATATATATATAACAATAAAAATATGATGAATAATATGTTGCAAAAGTTTAATCATAAAAATCAATCAATTATAAAATTATTACAATTGACGAACAATTAAATAATTTATGTTGTTTTATTGAAACAATTAACAGTTAAACTAATTATAGTTTTTTCTTTGTTCTATTGTTGTATTTATATCAAATTGTATTATTCTTAAAAAAATTTAAGCAACAAACAATTTATTAATAAAACCGTAATGTCTGTGTTTTTAACAAAAAATTAGACCATAAATACAGAAATTTCCAATATTTGATTAAAGTCTGGGTTAAATGGTTGCTTTCTATTTTGTTGTTTCCTACTTTAAAAAAAAAACAATATTAACATATTGTAGACAATATGTTTGTTGTTTTTATTAAGTAACTCACTTCGTTATTCCTGTCATCATCAAATCAACTTATGTAATACTAATCAATAATATTACTGATAAAATAAATAATTGAATTTAATTAAAATGTCAACGTTACGATTTATCTAATAAGTGTTTAAATATATTTTAATTAATTTCTAATATGACATCAATTGTATTAAATGATAAGATAAAAGTTAAACCAATAGATTTTGCGTATATAGAAAAAAATCCTAAAGGTTTTATACAATCAAGTTGACTTTTATCTTTAATGGAAAAATCCATAATGGTGAATTTTTCACATAAAATACAGTGATCACCGCCTAATATAATCATAGTTTATATAATAAAATTGAGATATGTTCTAGAAAATTGACCAAATATGATCAAATAATCGTTATTTTGATCGACTACAGACAGATACGCAATAGAAGCGTCAAAAAATTGCCTTAAATCAATCTGATTTTCGATAATTTGATGATATCCACCACCAATCATAGAGTTAAACAAAAAACGGTCAGATTAAGCGTCGACCACTGTATTTTTTTATAGTATTTGTCTGGAAAGCTTCCATCAACGCCCACTATGAACTCATGTACAACACAAGTGTTTATTAGCAAAGGCTTTACTGTAAAATACGTCTATACACGATTTTTCTTTGTTCTCATTAAACGAAAAAGGGAATTTCTTAATTAATTCAAATTAAATGTTACTAAACATAATAATTTTGGTATTCTATTTTATATTCTTTTCAGTGATTAACATAAATGTATTTATTTTAATTATGATTAAAATTAGGAAAATTTCCATTTATTAACAATGATTACAAAATTATAATTATA
The DNA here is from genome assembly GCA_028455855.1 of Meloe dianella. Lineage (NCBI taxonomy): Eukaryota > Metazoa > Arthropoda > Insecta > Coleoptera > Meloidae > Meloe > Meloe dianella. The sequence continues at coordinate 4,845,990 of JAPTHL010000045.1, read as the reverse complement.
TTGCATATAATTTATAATTGAATGAATATTGGTGAAATTGGAGCATATGTTCCACCGATTAGTTATCATGACCATAATAATTAAATAGAACAAATCTGTGATAAAAGCATGAAGGCGTCGCGACGTTTTCGTGTCAACTTTTTTTTTAAATAACGCATGCGTTATCGCATAATCTGTGGGAGGCGTCGGTGTTTGACAACTGTTCCCCCAAACCCCGCACAGACAGTATATCTTCGGTATTTATTCACAATTTTTCTGATAGTTTTCAACCATAAGTAAAATAAATCGATCAATTTTAAGCGAAATTCATTTATTTTGAATCAATAACTCGCTAATTAATCATTATTAAATGGAAAATTTCGAGATTATATTAATAAATCTTTTGTCATACTCATTTATTGCCTATATTTTATTATCAATCAATCAGATTATATTTTGATGATTTGTATTATGTTTGATATGAATTAAATTTTCTCACCTTTCATCTTGTAATTGTAATCGTTTCAATTCCACCATTTCAAGCTCAAATCTTAAATTGCTATTTTCACATAATAAAAGATCTCTTTCACTAGCAACACCATCTAATTCACGTTTTAATCGTATTATTTGATCACGTTGTTCTCTAATAATTGCATCTTTTTGTATTAATAATGAGTTTATATCAATATCTAGGGTTATTCCTGCCATTGCAGCAGGTCTCCCACTGGTTTTTTTTCCTTCAATTTTTTTTCTATTACAGTTTCGTTTTTTCAAACAAATTTGGACGACAATATATTGTTGTGATATTATTTGATTTAATCCATTATTAAACGATTATTATTTCGTGATGTTTCATTTATTTATTTTGATTTTTTTGTTAAATGAAAATAAATTTCATCGTCAAATAGAACGGTATTGACAGTTGAAATACTACCCGCCGCACTGTTCTGCGATTTTGCCACTATTATTGTTCCGTCTCTCTTTGACACCAACGACATTTATACATAGAGAAAGATGAAGAACATACACTGCCATCTTAACAAACATTGTCGAACTTCTCTAATGATAATATAGAGAACTGTAGTGTTATTAATTGAAATATTCAGTGAAATTCGATGAAAAAATTCGAATTTCTATGAAACGACTCACATCTTTCATTGTTTTCTTATAGAGTAATTTATTGAACATGTTTTTTTCGTGGGATATTATACAAACCCGGAAAATCCCCAGTCGGTAACAGTGGAATTTGAATCATTAGATTGGTACAACTGCAATGAGATCATATCCGGTTGTTTATCATGTTACAGGATAGAATTTCGTGTCCATTTTGTTACTGTTGTTAGTGGTGAAAGCGTGTGGTTGTGTATCTTATTGTTAAGAACACACAACCCACCACAAAAAAACAAAAAAAAAGTGATAAAATACAATATAAAAATCCAAAAAAAATTTAAAAAATTATAAAAACCCTCCCAAAAAAATCGAAAAACAGTGGAAAAAAAATTTTAAACGAAAATTAACGGTTATTGTAAATTTTTCGTTTCCTTATGTTAAACGGCATAGCGTTTATTGTGTAAAAATTGTGTACGAATTAAATATAAAAAAATATTAAAAATCTAAAAAAAAAGAGTAAAATAATTTAAAAAAATAATAATAATCTAAGATGAATCCAGGCGCTCCAAATTATCCAATGGCGTCCCTTTATGTTGGGGATTTGCACACTGATATAACAGAAGCTATGCTTTTTGAGAAATTTTCCACTGCTGGTCCTGTATTATCAATTAGAGTATGCAGGGACCTTATCACTAGGCGTTCCTTGGGTTATGCTTATGTTAATTTTCAACAACCAGCTGATGGTAAGTTTCATAAAATTCGTTAATAACTATGTACCATATGGTTGTAACGTTTAATCAACAACGATTCAAATTCGACCTTGATTAATCAGTTACAATCTCCAAATGGATGAGTAGATTTTTTTTTGGTATTTTACAATATGATACCATATTGCTATCACGAACCACGTGGCTTTGTCAAATTAACGATTTTCACCTTGACGTTGATAAAATATGAACTAATAATTATTATCATTGTTTCTAGCTGAGCGAGCCCTCGATACGATGAATTTTGATTTAATTAAAGGACGACCAATCCGCATTATGTGGTCGCAACGTGATCCATCATTGCGTAAATCTGGTGTTGGTAATGTTTTTATTAAAAATCTTGATAAAAGCATAGATAACAAAGCTATGTACGATACATTTTCTGCATTTGGTAATATTTTGAGTTGTAAAGTAGCTCAAGATGAAAATGGTACAAGTAAAGGCTATGGTTTTGTACATTTTGAAACTGAAGAAGCAGCCAATAGATCCATTGAAAAAGTTAATGGTATGTTATTGAATGGTAAAAAAGTTTACGTTGGACGTTTTATTCCACGTAAAGAACGTGAAAAGGAACTTGGTGAAAAAGCAAAATTATTCACTAATGTTTATGTTAAAAATTTTGGTGAAGATTTAACTGAAGAACAATTACGTATTATGTTTGAAAGTTTTGGTAAAATAACTAGCTATAAAATAATGAGTAAAGATGATGGAAAATCAAAAGGTTTTGGATTTGTTGCATTTGAAAGTCCAGAAGCGGCTGAACATGCAGTTGATGCATTAAATGGTAAGGTATTCATACATTCGTAAGATTATTGTTAAGAAAATATTCTATTAATAACTGTTCATTGTGTTATCAGCATAAAATATCAAGTTAAATAAAAATTTATTTCTTGGAAATGAGTCAGTCCATTAAATTTTAATCATTATTTAATAGCATGAATTTATTTACTCTAACATGTAGAAGAAAGTGATAAGATAATTTTTTGGTATATTTGTAGTGATTTGATTTATGTTTTCAATTAATCTTCATAATTTCTTAGTATTATTCTTTAAACGAAATAATGTACTTACTTATAAGCGATTTTTTTTAATGTTCAGGAAAGGAAATTATTGAAGGAAAACCTTTATATGTGGGAAGGGCACAAAAGAAGGCAGAGCGCCAACAAGAATTAAAACGTCGATTTGAAGCTTTGAAAATGGAACGTTTGAATCGTTATCAAGGTGTTAATTTATATGTAAAGAATTTAGATGATACCATTGATGACGAACGTTTACGAAAAGAATTTTCACCATTTGGAACAATAACATCCGCTAAAGTAATGATGGAAGAGGGTCGTAGTAAAGGTTTTGGTTTCGTATGTTTCTCATCGCCTGAGGAGGCAACTAAAGCAGTAACAGAAATGAATGGCAGAATTGTTGGTTCTAAACCACTATATGTTGCATTAGCTCAAAGAAAAGAGGATCGTAAAGCTCATTTAACATCACAATATATGCAACGTATGGCCAATATGCGTATGCATCAAATGGGCCAATTTATTCAACCAGGAACGTCTAGTGGTTACTTTGTTCCAACAATTCCTGCTCCTCAACGATTCTATGGTGCTGCTCAAATGGCACAAATTCGTACCAATCCTAGATGGCCAGCCCAAACACCTGTCAGACCTGGAGCTCAAGGTAGCGCCAATCCTTACGGCACTCTCCCGGCCACATACCGAGCAACACCCCGCCCTCCCAATCAATCAGCGGCAATGAGAAGTAATATAAACGTTCCCAGACCTATAACCGCACAACAGGCCCCCAATATCCAAGGACGTCCTTTGGCTACTCAAGGTGTTGTAGCTCCGTCAGGTAATCGCCCAACTACTTACAAGTATACAACAAATATGCGTAATCCACCTCAAGGTTTAGGGATCAGCAATGCGGCACCAGTTCAACAAGCAGTACATATTCAAGGCCAGGAGCCTTTGACAGCCACTATGTTAGCCGCGGCCCCTCCACCAGAGCAAAAACAAATGTTGGGCGAAAGGTTATTCCCTCTAATTCAACGGATGTATCCAGATTTGGCTGGTAAAATCACTGGCATGTTACTTGAAATCGATAACTCTGAGCTATTGCACATGTTGGAACACAATGAATCCCTTAAAGCTAAAGTGGAGGAGGCTGTTGCTGTATTACAAGCCCATCAAGCCAAACAAGCCGCTATTAAAAAAGATTAAGAAAAAAAACATACAAGCAACAACAAAACTATATAAATATACATATATATCTATATATTTTAAAAATTAAAAAAAAATTGCAAACATGTCTTACGACAACAAAAAAAATATATATAAAAATCGCAATCAATGCCTGTTCTTTTGCTAATTTTTCTATAAGGAAGGAAATTAGTGAATGAACAGTACAACATTTTTCTATATTATTTCTATATCTTGAAATTTTTTTGTAATTTTTACTTTGTTTGCAATTTTATCATGTTCTTAATTTTTATTATTATTATTTTATAGTTCTTATTCCTTCATCAAGGTTCAATTCATTGTGTATTTGGTTTGAGGAATTTTTCAGTTAATAAATCTTCAAAATTATTGTACAGTTTTTATCTCTCAACCTTTAAACTACCAAATATTTATCTGATCATATTGTTTGAAGTAATTTAAATGCAATAACACTAGATTATTAAAATTAGAGTTTGGCTTATCAATGATAAGCTATAATACATACAGGCTTGACCAATTCAAATAGAAACATTTGAGAAAGTAGAAGAAATGAAAGAAAGATACTGCGCACGTGCTAAAAAGAGATACTAACCACCCACCATCATCAATATGGAAAATGTAGAATTGTGATATTTAAATGATATGTTTATGGGGTTGGGCGTTTTTCGCAAAGAAAACATCAACGGTTAGCAGTATCGCGATCGATTAATTTCGATAAAAGGGTCGATTTGGTTGTGAAAGAAGGCGATGCAATTGCTATAAAAAAGCAGCTGGAACACATTTGTTGGATGGCGTACAGTACGTTTTCAAATGACAGAACTAAAGCTGCAGTCGGCAGTAATTACGACATGTCAGAAAATCTAAGAAAACCGCAGGGGAGAGATCCGGCGTGTCAAACTCTGAACACAATGAATAATTGTGAGTCAAAAATTACGGTGTAGTGTTGGAAAAATACTATGCATATATATATATATATATATATATATATATATATATAACATTTTTTAGATAGATAGTTTCGTCACGTGATAGTGCTTTTATTAGATAAAGTAACATTAGATGGCACTGCTTAATAACATATCTCTAAATTCTAGAAGCACTGTACATTATTTTATCTATGTTGCACATGCACTTGAGTATCCATTAATTTTATATAAATATCATAGTTCGTAGTACAGTGCAACTTTTTTAAATATTATTATCTTTACAAAATTAATAGAAAGATTCCATAACAGGTAATAACATTTTTATATAACAATTAACAACACAATCTTAAAAAATAGATGTACAACAAAACCGGTACAGACTTTTAAAATTTCCAGCTATTATAATGGAACAGCACAGTGTTGTACCAGATGTAGTTGATACAGCTCCAGTCCAAGTTTGTAAGGTAAGAATAATCATTAAAATATACCGAATAGTTTAATTTATCTTCAAATTTCGTAGATTGATTATCCATCCAATGTTTATGTTGATATGGGCAATGTGTTAACACCAACTCAAGTGAAAGACGAACCCTCTGTTAGTTGGACAACTGAAGAAAATGCATTTTATACTCTTTGCATGACTGGTAATTCGCTGTTTTGTTTATTATTCTGGAAAAAGCTATACAATCAACAATACATTATTCTAACTAGCGTATCGTCTGGGTATTATCTACAGTATTTTCTAGTGCCTCCGTCTTAAATTACTAGTTTTATGCATATTTATTCCGTTTAGAAATACCTTGTTGCTAGTCTAGGTCGATATCGCATCTACCTTCGGCATGTCAGTGAAAGCTTTCCGCAGTGACACGTGAAGTAGTAGAGTTCGTACAAAATCGCGGCGTTATTGAATAACTTTTTATTTGTACATCAATACCTTTTGATATATCTTGTATACCTTTTGTATATCTATAGATGTGATAAGTAATTTTTTCTTTCGTATAGATCCCGATGCTCCAAGTCGTCAAACACCAAAAATCCGTGAATTTCTGCATTGGCTTATTGTAAATATTCCCGGTAATGATATAAAAAATGGTGACATTTTGTCAGCTTACGTTGGTTCAGGACCACCAAAAGATACTGATTTACATCGTTATGTATTTTTAGTATACAAACAAAATGGTAAATTGCAATGCGATGAAAAATGTTTACCAAATAAGTAAGATTTTATTATTAATTAAATCTCGTATGTGTATTGTATTTTTGTTTTTATCTAAGTTCTGCAGATGGTCGTGGTTGTTTCTCTATTAGAAAATTTGCAGAAAAATACAATTTAGGCCAACCAATTGCTGGTAATTTCTATCAAGCCGAATGGGACGATTATGTTCCAATACTTTACAAACAATTAGGTGTTTAAATTTGTGAACACAAAATAGTTTTTGAGTTAATTAAAATGAGGTTTTGGTAATATTTTAAGTATTTTTACATAAAATATATAAAGGTTATTTTGAAGTTAGTTTTGAATTATTTAAACCTTTTTCGAATGAGTAATAATATTGTATTTAAGACTTTTATTTATTGTAAATTTTACATATTTATAATATATTTGAAAACAAATATTTAAAACGGCTGTAGTCGATCGTACTTTGACTAGATTCAAAAAATTATAATATCCTGTACTATGATATTAAAACAAAATGGTAATTGAGCACACATTCGACAAAAAAATACATTCGATTTAAATATACGTATGAAACAGTAACAGTCTTGGGTATTAGTCACAATTCGTCGATTTCATATATAAATCGTTTACTAAAAAATGATGGCTTAACATAAATTGACATAGAAAACTAACGCGACTAGATTGAAAACAAAACGAAAACATTTACAAAAATACTAGTTTTAATATAAAAAAATTATCACTTCGGCGATATATAAATTAACAACAACAAAAAACAAAACAACAATTGCACTGTTGTATGTCTTTTAAGTATGTTTAAAATGCTGGTAATTAACTACCTAAGCGTCATACTCATACATAATTTATGATCACGCCGATCACCCCAACCGCCATTACCTTTACGTAATTTAGTTTTTTTCAATAATGTCGTATATGTTAATGTTAAATAATCGGGATATAAGTGTCTTTTTGCAATTTTTAAAACTTGTTGAACTTTCGATATAACAGCCGTTGATTCACAATTATTTTTCTTATGATGTACACCACTATAAACAATTGTATATAAATGGTAATATTTTTTATTTTTATAAATTCTGATTACCATTCTCCAATATGGAAGACTCTTGGACCTCGTACAACCATTGCATGAAATTTACGTTTTAAACAATTTTGTGATATATGTTGTAATGACCAATCCCAATTATAATCATCGTATTTGCAAAAATAATCAGCACAACCAACAATATCCATCCATGTGGTACGATTAAATGCCATACCCATATTGTGTTTACTACTAATCCACGGTGTTATTTCCACCTTAAATAATTTGTATTTATGATTATATTAGAAATATAATTAATGTTATCGACGAATGGAAATTTAAAAATTTCCTTTCTAAACAACTGTGATTTTTTTTATATCCAAAATAGAGACGTTTCATGCTAATCAAATAATAATTATAACGAAAAATAATAATTATAATAATGAGCGAAACAGGGAAGCAAGCAAAGCTACCTTCTGTGAGTGCTGATATAGAGATGGTAACACTTGAAACGTCCACGATGGATGTACTTGGCCTGCGCTAATAATAGTTTGTTGCTTGATAGCGCGCAAAGCCTCTTTCTGCAATTTTACAATTTTTGTTTACAAATAATGCGATTGTTAAGTGACTTGTGACAACAACAACAACAACAATATAATTCACATGAACGTATACAATATAATCAGCTAAAGCATATGTGATAAATAGGATAACTATTACAGAAATTTACCTTTTTTGCATCACCATAATAATTGAATGTTTTCAAATAGGTCCCTAATGAAATAATATTACAATGTCTACATGATTCCCTACATGTACGTTCCATTAATTTTAATACATAAATAAAATCTTCGGCAACATAATGATCTTCTTCTAAAAATACAACCATACCTGTATGGTTTCTTGTTATTTCTAATTGATTAAATACACGATTCGCCTTCCACCACCAATGGTGTTTTGTTTGTGTAAATTTTGCTTCACGATAATGTCCATACAAGTCCGGATATAGAGCATTATTGCATTTTTTAAAAAGTGCCCTTTAAAAGTATTTAAAATCTAGATATTAATAAGAAAATTACACAATTTTAACGTTTATTTACTGTTCACGTTTTATATCTCTTGGACAGTCATTTGGATCTGCACCAGGAAATTCATGTGGATGTGTTTGTATTGAATATGGATAGAATATTTGTATGACTTTACAAAAATCAACACTTTGCACTAAATTATTGATTTCTTCATCGTAATAATCATGGGAAAATACAAGTAATGCTTGTGATATACCACGGGCTTGTGCCAAACTTACAATAAGATGACGTAAGTAGGTTATACGATCATGAATCTAAAACAAAATTTCGTTTCAGTATTTCACTTATTATCAAATATAGTCATACCTGTATGACTATGACAACAGAATCATTTTGTAATGGACCAAATATATCTTCATTATAGACGAATTGTTGTAAATTATATTGTGCTATATTTCGTTTAATATCAGATATATTTAATTTTGCTTTAGAGGCCAGATTATTACCATTACTAATAGAACCGTTGTAATTTATTGTTAAATTTTTAGGCCTTGGTGTAAGGAACTTATGTAGAACAGCTGGTACCATACTTAATATAGCTGCATTTGAATCGTTGAATTCATTATTTGTATCATTTGGATTTCGTAAATTTAAAAAATTTATTTGTAAACATATAAAAATTATTACAAATAATATAAAGCCACTACGTAACCATGTATTACCATTACGACGACGCCCTAAAAGGCTACGTCCACTGCTCATTATTGTTAATATGGTGCATACCAGATTCTGTAACAACAATAAATTTTAAACAATAATTTCAACAATTTCGTTACAGATTTGATTACTAGAAATTGGTGTGTTCACTTTCAACAATAATACGATTGATTTACGAAATATGCTCATGTTTACGGCAATTTAATTATAAACACTGCTATTGTGAAAATAATTGACAATATTGAATTACTACTAATATGTGTAATGGAGAATGGGAGGATAAACTATCAAACAAAAAATTCTATTCCATCCTTTGTTATTTTTTATAAAAATTCTGTTTATATTTAAAGCAAAACTGGGAAGTTTTTGATTATAAATAATACTTGTTCACAATAATTTATGATTCGTTTTTTATTGTAAATAATTTGGAATTACCAGATGTAAACAATTTTTTGCTATATGAACGTTGTGCGATTTAAATGAATCGATAGAAATGAAATTTAATTTGATTGTAAATGAAATTTTACTCCAGTGGTATTTCGTTGATTTTCGATCTACTTCCTGGAAAAAAATCCTATCAAATCTAGTGGAACGATAATCTTTCAAGGATCATTTGATGAACTTGTACAATCGGTTCAGGTTCAGTTGAATGTCATTGTTATATAAATAACAATAACTATTATTAATCTAACCAACATAATAGTAATATTTGTTTTATTGATAATAATTTTTAATTAACGTTTGATAAAGAATAATATATGTATATCATAAAAAAAGTCCTGAGAAATAGCGTCCTTTATAATCATATTTATTTTTGTTAATATATCCAAAAATAGCAACACCAGTTTCATAGTTGTATTTAAAATAATTATCATCAATCTATTAAAAAGGATGTAGTTGTTGAAAAGTTAATTTACCCGATAAAAAGCTGCTATCAGATAAAAATGGCTTTGTTTTCTATAGGACACTTATAGCACATATTCTTTTGTTATTTTATTTTTTTTTCAATTTATTTTGGATGAGATCCAAATTTTCGTTGTACATTTCAAGTACTGTCTTCTGTAAATATTTGCTTTGGCATCATTTTTAGAAATCAATGAATAAAGGAGCAACGACAGTTGAAACAAAAATCGGACTTTAACTTGAAAAATTCATTCACACAGAAATAACGTTGATGTATACATAAGTTTTGGACTAACATATATTTGCTATTATTAAAATTTTCTCTGATGTTTAAATTAAACTTTTCCTCCATGAATATTCATATGAATTATGGCAAATAAAAAAAAATACATACATATTAGTAGAATTTTTCGAACCAAGGACTCCAATTATGATTGTTTTAAATTATTTTTTATTGTCATTTATTTCCACAATTTGTCGTATATTAAATTCAATATCAACTGTTTGCAATTAGACAATTGACATTGAAATGAAAGTAATTAAATTCATTTGAAACGAGTCACTTTATTGTTTAATACCAGGTCGTTATCTAAATTTCTTTAATTATATGGCAATTTCAATGAGCAAAAGATCAACAAACTATAAAAAAATTTGGTAAATATTTATTAAATTCATGATTTTCTACCTAGATTTTCCCAATAAAAATCAATTTTGTTGGTGTATAACAACAACAACAGCAAAAAAAAAACGAAAACAGTAAAGGTCATGATTGAAATAATTTCGACTTATACGAAAAGTTCGGTCATGGTTATACGGGTAATAATTTTAATAAAAGGATTTCCTTTGATATTTAAATTTCCATCCATATTTCTATGCTTTATATATTCTGTTTTCATCTAGCCAATTTTTGGTTATCGAAATTTTCTGCATTCACATCATAGAAGATCGATTCCCAGACGATAATATGTTGATAGAAATTTTATTAAAATACCATCATGAATAATTTACCTTTAGATAATTGATATAATATTAATTGTTATTAAAACAGATAGTCTCGATTTGTTTGTTATTTTTTTCCTGTATAACACGTTCATAATAAACGAAATTTAGTGGGGGACTTTAGAAAATTAAATTTTGTTACACAATTTATGGAAATTCGATATTCGATTTTTCTTTTATTATTAAAGTTTAAATATATTACTTTACAGTCATCTTACTTCAACTTTATTATTAAATGTTACTACATAAAGACGTCTTGGAATGATATCAATTCGTTATTTGACTCTTATTTTATGTTATAGTTCGGCAATTTCAATTTGATCGACTTGACAGCAGGATTGTGAAAGACTCAATTATCGGAATGAACATACCCACGTCCTGTGATAACGAAAACTGAAAAATTTCAGTACTCAATTATCTATAATTGTTTCTGTTACTATTTCAAATTAATTCGGCCAAGAATAGACGAAGTATATAAAAAATTTCGTAAATATGTCGCAATAGCGTAAATAAACTACTGAAGGTAATTGACAAATGAAATCCTTGAATTTTTCGTAATAGAGAGAAACTTCGTATTTATGTGAGTCAGTTATTTAGTGAATTATAGTGTGAAAAGAAATTAAGGTAAATAGATGCGACAAGGGGTCTTACGAGGGGAATCATTGAAAGTAGTTCCAAGCAACAATATTTAAAAATATATCAACTAACAAATAACTTTTCAACATCATAACGCAATTTCAGCTATTTTTATTATTGAATTTATTCGGACGGATATACCCGGTTATCGTGTACTATTCAGGGCCATCCTAAGATATTTGGCGTCCGTGGACTACTAACAATAAAGCGCCCCTCTCCATAAGAAACTACACGGGAAAGGAAACGGGTAAAGTTTTACCAATAAACAAATAAAACTACGAATTTCTGTCGCTAGCCGTCAAACTGATTTGCGTGCAAACATAATTGGCGCCCCAGGGTTACAGTCCATTTAGCCCTGTGATTATGGTGGCCCTGGTACTGAAAGTCAAGTCACCAGTACAAAAACAGACAGCGTATACACTATTGAATTTGTATATCAACAATTTAAATGGTGAAACTTGAAACAGATTATTTTTATATTTATGAGAATAAAACACTTTCAATTACAGACATTTTATAAATAATTGGATAATAATTTCATTGAATTACAGGTAATTGTGTTGTTTTTTTCTATCAGGTAAAATGATTGTTTTGTCTCATTTTTTGTTTGTTTTATTAGGTGACATTATAGAGCGTTTATAAAATTACATAGAATATATTTGTAAAATGACTGAGAATTTCCTCTAACCACCCACGTGAAAATCATTAAATTAGCAACAATGTGAATTTACGTTCCAAACTATATTGAATAATAGAGGCGAATACACGAATACGGACGAGAATAACAAAACGAAAATTTTCTTATATTAAAAAGAAAAAAAGAAAGTCGAAAATTCCACAAAAGTCGACTGTTTTTGCTTAAATATATATAAACAAGAACAGTGAAAGTGGCGTAGATAGAAGAAAACTTTACAAAAACCAATAATAATAATAAATAATTATTATTCAATTAATTGACAGGAAATGGATATAATGAGATTTCATCAAATTCCGGATATTGTGTTTCGAATTTAAATATGATTTTCTTCAGTAAAAACTAATCGATATCGAATCATTTTTGTTTTTCCTGTGTCTACTAAAAAAAAAAAAATTATGTCAATTGGATATGTAACAATTCTCAATCAATTTCTATAAATTAGTAGAATTATTTAATGTTTCTTTGCTTAAAATGTGGGGACATTCAATTTTTTCCACTTAGATAGCAAAAATCATAAAAATAATAAGGAAACAATGATGCGAGTTATATTGATTTAAAAACACGACCGCTTAATATTTAATTATGATTAATTTACGCTTATTTTCATTTCTATGTAATCAATAAAATAACAATTAACGATTAAGAACAATTAATAGCGCAGTATTTAAATAATCGATTTATGCACCAGGTGCCGATTAAATTATGTCATTTAAACAGAATTAGCTTATTATTTTGATCTAATTACATTTATTCTACATGAAAATACTCACCTATATAATTAAGGTTCTATTATAATTCAAAATCTTCGTTAATTTCATTGAAAATTGCTAAAAATTGTTAAAAATTTATATCAATAATGGCCATATCGATGGCTGTTTCATTTCTAAGTCTTCATTAATAAATTCGTAAATAAATCGACAATAACACATCACACATATAATATTAGGCGTTGTTTGTGAAATTGTCGGAACTGTAGCGAAATTCAAATTTATTTATTATCGATAACACAAAAATCAGCTGTATTTAAAGGTATGCAACATGCAACCAACACAGAGTCTTGGTAAAACTGACCTCCCCTGCTGGTAGAAACGTTTCCCTATTTTAGTGACACCGTGTATATAATAAACTCGACTACCAGCGACATCGCTTATGCGATAGTCGAATATCGTTTCGGGAATATTCAAAAAAAAAACTGTAAAATGGCTGTAATGGCAGTAATTAAAAAAAATCTACATCGCAAATAATAAACAAATAACTTTGATTACAATCGATTTATTTTATATATCACATTTGATAAAACAATTGTAAAAATGAATAAACATCAAACTATCACGATATCATAAACTGGAAGCTTTTTTTTTTAATAAATTAGTTAAAACAAACAAAATAAAATAAACAAATTATAGTAATACGATGATTTTGTACAAATTTTAATCGACTAATTTAATTGGCATATATTCTTGATGTATTTCCCTAAGGAATACGAATGCCAATAATAAAAGTGATGATCCAATTAAATCACCCATTGATGTTAAATATGGTATTGCCGAATTATCTGGATCCATTTTATATCGCCACATTGTATGTATCATAATATGTGCAATATACATTAATATCATAACTTGTATTAGACTAACAGCTAAATATGTTAAGACAAATGCCGGACGTAATGATGATAAACCTTCATTATATATAAGATCAACAACAAATACAAATACGGTTTGTCCTGGTACTGCTAATAATATTAATATTCTAGCTGATTTTGCTGGTAGTACACCAGATACCCATGCTGTCCATGGCCATACCCACTGTTTCGTATGTGGCGGTATAACGCCTCTTAATGATGTTTTATGTAACATTGTCGATATACGGCTAGCTTGTACTGACACTAAATTACCACCGATACCGTTTATTATCGGTTGAAATATAACATAACCGCTGAATTGATCAACAGCTGTATCTAACACTATGCCACCCATCCTGGAAAAATTAACAAAACAAAATAATAAACAAATTGAAACAGATTTAGAGAAAAATTATTAACTTCCACTATTGACAACAAGGTCCATCATTATATTTATATTTATTAAATTACTGTGTAAAATAAAATAAAACTCACCCGCTTATAATTAAAGCACTTATAACCGGTGTCCAACCATGTGTAAGTACCTTTTTTGTATATTTGTTCTTTCTAACAATAAATATCCAGCATGGTAATAAAACAAGTACGTATACGCATATGATTCCAATAATTACCTGTGGGTATGTGTCTAGTGTATATAGAAAAAAGCAAAAAAAATCAGCAAAATTATGTAAAGTACATAATAGGTAAATAAAAAAATATATGCGCCATCAATTGAACAAAATAACATCGGTCAAACAAAATTAGATTACATGTATATTTAACATATTTATTGTTTTGTTCAATGACAACACGCATATTATTTGATTATAGGTAAATTACCGTGGATACTGTATAGGAAATTTGCCCAAATTGATAATACTAAAAGACATACAACATCACCAATACTAGCAGCGAATGGTGTTGCAATATTGTCCGGATTTAATTTCATTTTATGTGATATAATTATCACAACAATCAGTACTAAATCTGTAATAAAATTATTTTGTTATTATTGTTGTTATATTTCGATGAATAATCATTTGTTAATTGATATGTACCTAATATAAAACAGGACATTGTTGCTGTTAAAGAACTAGCTGCAGCTAATAGTAACGCGTGTTCCCAATCAAAATTTCCATTAATTAATGCTGAAACGCACACAGCAAATACCGATACAATACATGATGCCACAATTGCTTGTATTTGTACTAACGTTAAATTTCCAACGATCATTTTGAATAACTCACGTTTACTGGCCATATTACCAAGGTGTGCTTGTGTCGATAAACGGGATGCTAAACACATATCTAAATTACCTTTAAGACCAATTAATGATGGTACAAGTACAAATAATGCTTTAACATCCTGGAATACTGCGTAATTCTACAAATAGAAATTATTTTCGTTTTATCGATGAAATTGTTTTAAAAATTAATGGCAAAAAAATAAATAAAAATAATTCACCTCAACATTACCCAATACAATTCCTGCCCCTATTGTTCCAATACCGGCAATCATGAATGGTATCATTACTTGAAGTGTTATCGAATACCATCGTTCATGTTCAATAGTAACGACAACATCATTTTCACTGATAGCTACCGATTTAATTGATTCCAATGATTTACCGATATAAAGAGATTCAACTTTAACTTGAAATCGAAAAATCAATCAGTTTTAATTAATATAAATTAATTAATTACATTAAATTAACGACAATCTTACCATTTTCAACGTCAATATCTTTAGCATTTGTTAAATCTGATGGTAAACTCAAGATTGTTGATACAGTTAATTGACTATCAGGTGGTAATTTATCAGATATTCGATCTGATATTGTCGATATGTCGCCATCCATATCTGTATTTCGATTAATGGCCATTGATTAAATAATTCAAATAGAACACCCCGTAACAATTATTGTAATTTTGCACGTTTAGTAGATAAAATTCTTGTCGAAATTATTTCAAAACGCTCAAGTACTCATTGTTTTAAAAGTTATCTCGTTATTTTCTTCTATATTAAATCAAAATAAATCTGATGATAATATCAAAAGTCTTCAATTAAAATTTGGAATTTTGTTCGAAGTCTCTAAAACAGCGCATACACATTCAATAATGTCGCACCACACACTATAAAATATACACATGTGATATACGCGTTTTGATGAATTTTATTTAATCATTTCCTCTTACCTTTATCGGTTTGGTTGGATGCCACCAATAAATTCTGTTGTTAATTTACACCGATTTGTTGAAATGCTTGCCAGAATTCGTATAAGCAAGCATTCAGAATATTTTGATCTAAATTTGAAAAATATAAATTATTGTTTATTTATCAAGTACAATTAATAATCGAATTAAATTGTTTTGCTACTACTCAACTAACTGATTATAATTGTATGGAATTTTCTTGCTCAATCGAAATAGTTTTATACAGTTGAGGTGTTTTTAAGATAGACGTGCAAATAAACAAAAAAAAAACAATCAAAATTGTTCAATTCCGGTGTTCTAAGTAATCGTTCAAAAAAAAAATTGATTTAAATTTAGGACGTTTTCCAATTAAAATTTTTATCAAAATCGATTATAATCTACAGATTAGATTCCATGAAAATTCTTGATTTTTAGTTGAAAGGTTCTAAGTTAATTAACATAAAAACTGTTTATTTAACTTAAACGTCTGGAATTTAAGCGCCTTAATAATGATAACAATAGATTATTAACAATCTTCCCGGATTCTAAACAAATTATTGTCTTTAAAATTTTTTCGTCTGTTTGTTTTTTCGTTGATCAATTTGTATGTAAATTGAGGTATAATAACAACAAAACAACATAATTTCTCGGTAAATACATTATCGATTGATAACGTCTAATAAATATGATGACTTTAAACAACGATCGATTTTATAAATATTAACCGATAAACAACTGGAGAACAAAAGACAATTTTTTTTTATCGCAAATCTAACATTTCTATTATGCCATAATGAATGTGATTCGTAAATGAATCGTAAATAAAAACATCGAATTTGTTATAATTCTAAAATTGTATTATTTTCAATATAAAACAAAGAAAATGCATAAGATAATTAACTTGTCAATTATCGTATGATTGAATAAATATCTAATTTTTATTGTAGTTTCTTTTTTGTTCATCGGAAAGATAACGATCACAGATCACGCCAAGGATGTTGACGGATTAAGAAGTGTCGGATTAACATCTCTATCTTATCGTAATTATTTTTTAATTGTTACTAAGAAGTAAAAATTTATTATTTTTGCTATTTTATTTGATGAATATATCGGTATATCGGCTACGCATACGTCTATCGAATATACCACCTAATTATATTTTAATTAAACGGAAATGTATCCTAAATAACAGTATTTAAAGTCATATTGTTTAGTAAAACGCCGATTTCCACCGGATACATTACCGTTGTTTATCGGTGAATTATGAAAAATTGCAAAAATTCCGAAGTGCAAAATCAACACATATACATTTATTTTTTTAATTCAAAACTCAATAAGCTCAATAATTGTTTGTTTAACATTAATAAGGGTTGATCGCTTTCAATTAGTCCATGGTTACTGCGTACACACTTGTCCTTTAGTTTGTGATTGAATTTAGATATCTGATAATATTGTTTAAATGGTTTTAGACACTCGAATTCCCGACCTAACTAGTTTTAACTAATGGAGAAGCCATAAACGATTTTCAAAAATTCTACAACAACACAATCGTTCATTCGATTCATTTTGAATGAAATTACAAAATTAATTGTCTGTTTGTAATTAGCGAAAAATTAATGGTAACAAGTAGGACTTACTTTATGAAAAATTTTAGTTCAGCCAGCTTTGTAATAATATATATATAAACAAGTCACGTGGACAACTGACAGTCACTGATAGTAATACTAACCGTTTGTCGTTTAAGTTTATACTAAAACATCAGTCAAATATCTCAGGTAAATACTAAATCAGTAGATAATAGATTATGACGTCACGCAGGTATACCTATAGTTTAAAATACTTTTTTTCTTTATTTTTATTTTACGCGAGGAGGTAGGGAATTTTTACCAATAATTTCCCCTTAAATCAATTAACATTTATTCGTTTGAAATTATTGAAACAACCAATTGTTTAATATTCAAATATGTTATGGATCTGTTTAGAGACTATTATTGTTAACATTTACGATAATTAAACCGACATTTGTAGACATTTGAAATTAAAATCGAAATCATTTTCTATAAGTGCGTACAAATTCGTTCATAATTAACAAAATGCTCAAATTTCTCGATAGACCTTTAACTAACAAACATAAATATTATTCAATTCAATAGAATTAAATAGATCCGTAATTCACTAATTAAACTATTCTATTTCCACTTATAGTTATCTATTCTTGTAGATAATCATCAAATTTCTCTCTTATTTGAAATTGTAATTCGTCTCCTCGAAAATAATTCTTTCATTAAAGCTTCATTGTTACAATAAATCTACGCAAATAGAATAAAAAAACCGAGGATAATTATCTAACACGTAAAATCTTCCGATATAATACATACGGTGAATTACCGTCTTCTAAAATAATATTCCTTTGAATTCGATAACCACATCATCATCTCTTAGAGGCCCCTGTTGCTCTCCACACATTTATGTATGTCATTTAATCAAAAAGAACACATGCTTAGGGAGGTTTAAGCTCAGGATTTGAATGTGCGGCTTTTGTTTAAGGAGAGCTTTTTTGATTATCTACTCTCATCCGTATCTTTTTAAAAAAATTAATTAATTATGCTCAGGATCGTCGTGAGATCCGATGGACCCGGTGAACCCTCCCAGGGCTCCTATATGAATAATAGGTAACTTAAATACATGGGCGTCCAAAAATAAGGGGGCAAACAGGGGTAATTGCTTTTCCTTGTGATCTATAAGCATAATGTATGTGTGTTTGAGCAATTATTTCAGTTTTCAAGCTTGATCAACCATCCACCGCGAAAAATTTCTTGTGGACGTATAAAAAATTGAAGAGACCACACGTCCCGTTTTTGGTGAGATAAACCCGCGTTTAGGTAATCTGTCCGCTCAGTTCTAAAAATGTTTCGCATTTGATGATAATTGCCTGATTTTACTGCGAAAAAAAATAGCGTTCCTAAGGTCGGTCAACCGGGTGTATACCCAAGGGCTCCAGTGGCTAGTAGGGCCCACCAACGAGCTACATTATTTTAATCAAGAACGAAATATCTATTTGGCAGACCGACATTTGATGCAAGTTCTTATACATAAAGTTGAAGCTTACTTTCTTGTATTAAAAATTAAAGATTTTGAAGTAAAATAATGATGATTTCATTCCATTCTTATCTAAGGAAGATTTTTTTATACAGATGGACCGATTTCGGCTTGTTAGACCCTCAACAGCACGATTTCCTTTTTAAATTTCTATCCACTCGTGTTTAGTACATACTCTCCCGTACTTTTCCAATTGATAGTTCATTGATTTTATAAAAAATATTGTTTTATTGTATCTGGTTATCATTGTAACGTCATCAATTCCAAACATGAAACCTAAATAAAATTAATGCTGTTAAAACTGTAATATTTTGTCATTTTGTCATTCTGGCGAAGTGCTGATGATGGCCGAACAAGCCAAAACCGGTCCGAATTATATAATAAAAAAACTTCCTTGGATGAGAACATTTTTATTTATTTCATTCCATTATTTTGTGATCAAATTAAGCGGCGAGTATTGTAATTATGACTCTACGCATTAATAAAGGTCAGTGGTTTGTCTGTAATAAAACATGAGTCCGCACAAAACGAGATAAATTTTGCAGCATCATGTAAGTTTGAATTTTTGATTCATTGCCAGAAAAATTATTTTTTTTTTAACCAGAGGTGTGGTAGGGTTTCAAATATTGATGGACACAACAAAATTTTCGACCTTCGTTAAATAAACATAAAATTTCAGTCTCTAGTGTTTCGGTGTTATAAGTCACGAAGAAATGATCTCATTGGTTTAGGAAGACGATCAAATGAGTTAAAACAATAAACCAAATTAACGAATTATTGATCATTAAATATTTCGGTGGGCACTAATAAGTGGTACACATGCCTCCCCTGATGCCGTCACTGTTTGTCGAGAGTAAACTTGAAATTTCTGCAGGACAGTCTGTATAGTTTATAATCGATGTCTGTAAATGCATTTGTTAAATTGAAAATGTTAATTTCTTTTAATTTTTCTTTAAAATTCCTATTATTTCTTGTGTTTTGTTATTCACGTAGTTATTCTCAAAAATTGATAGTAATTTATGTTCTAGTAAAAACCTCAGGAATATTGCGAATAGTAACAAGAGAAATTCAACATTTGCAAGATTGAAAAATTCCCGAATTTGAGGAATTCAAGATAAATGAGAATTTGCGACTTCTAACAATTTTCGTATCTATATTTAATCCTGATTGTGTACATTTTATTTTTTCCCCATTGTTATTGTTATTGCATTACATTCCGTATAAATCATCGTGATTTGTTTAAATACATATTAGATAGTATGAAATTTTTTTATTATCATAATTATGAATACCAGCTTCTTTTACTGATAAACAAGCAAATTAAGTTTAATTACGATAAGGCATAAAAATTATTCAATTAATCTTTTCCAGTTGTTGAAACTTGTCATTAATGATTCATTAGCGATTAGATTAATTAAAGATACTTGAGTTCCTGTTGTTAGAAAAATTAAAGTTCATCAAAAAATCAATAAAACCGAAAAAAAAACTATAATAGACGAAGGCAAAAAATAAAAATATTATTCTGTTGATTAAGAAATTTCATTTTAAAAATTGCGGAATGTACTTAAAAACCTTCAGTCACGATATCTCGTCGTGATAATGCTGTTATGAATTTTAATATGTATTTTTTTTTGTTGAAATTTTTCATTATTAACGTCAATTGTAATTTAATAATGCGACAAGTTTAAATTTCCAATGAAATTATCGGAAGATTGTGGCAATAATCAATAATCAACTTATTTTCAGATAATAATGTTCGGAAATTGCGATAAAAATACGTATGTACCGAATTTTGATAATATTTTCAGTCGACACTAATAAACAACTTGTACGAGTGTATATTTAATTAAAAATCAATTAAAAAATAAACTATTGTACAGAAAAAAGCCTTTCAAATCGATAATATCGATTTTTCCAACGTTTTTTTACCACTCAATTGTATTTTTAATGCCATATCAGTGACTGTCGATAAGCAATTGAAAGCTACTCTGTTTATCAAGTTTTTTCATAATAACAACTTTAAGATCAATGACATTACATTTTTACATCAAAATAAAAGAGGAGAAATTCCCCTAAAATTCGAATTTGTAAATACCTTTTTATTGTTGTTGTCGTTCTATATTTGTCTGATTTCTTGGATTAATGTAGGTACGTTACGGTTCTTGCAAATGATTCATTAATTCTTAGATTTGCACTACAATATCGGCCTGTAAAAATACATTAAAATTCTATGAAAATTCGCAATAAAAACGTAATAAAAGTTTTAATTTTTTTGTATTGTTAATGAACCACAAATCACGTCCGATGACACAATAGCCGCAGGTTGCAGTTACATCAATTAGTATGACAAAAAAAATCATCGATCATTCCTACATGTCACCTTAGAAAATAAGTAGATAGATAAATAAATAAATAGATAAATAAATAACGAAAAAAAAATCGATTATAAAATTTCGCAAAATTGTGTTGAAACAATGTAAAAACAAATATCTCCAATAAAGGAAGTCGTTTCGCAATTTACGATTGGATTATTGTTCGTTACAAAAATCAATTATTGAAACTATCAATTGATTGCAGCCTCCCTTTTATCAGATTAAATAAATTTCTTTGAAATAAGACGAGAAAATTGCTTAATTAATAATCGTTAATGAAACTCCGCTAACAGACACTGTTGATCTACCTAATCTTATAAAATTATTTTAATTTACTTCAGCAGTCAAATTACCGGAATAATTACGTTAATTCTATTAACATTCTGTTAATATTACAATTGTTTTTAATATTATTTCTGATAACATGTGTGGTTTTCTTTTGTTAACAAAAAGAAAAACATCGATGGAATCGTTGAAACATCAGTTGTTATAAGATTTCATCAGATAATTAAAACGAATATAACAATGGACATTTCAATAAAACACCCAACAATAGACATATTTGTGCCTGTTTAAAAAAAATTTTTCTTTTTTATTAATATTCCCGTTATCCTGAAATTTTGGAGGAAATAAGGAAACCTTTTAAAGGTCTAATATTTATTGGATAAATTAAATACGATCAATTTTATTTATTAGAAAATTCTAATCTTATCATTAGTGTTAGTTATTTAATTTAATTTTAAAAACAATTGAAATTTAACGCGCAATAATTGTGAGTTTAGTAATAAAAACAAAAATGATCTTTATCAAAAAAAAATTTTACATTTACAACGACCACATCATTGTTACATGTTATTCTTTTATTATTTTTATTGTTATTACTTTTTATACATTTTGTAATTGTTTGCAAGATGCGCAGCACACAAATCAATTATATATAAAAAAAGGTAATTACTGATATTACAGAAAAATAAATGGGAAAAAAATTATATCCGTGGCTGTACGAACGAGAAGACTATAGATACGATAAAAATTAACGAAAAAAAACATAATAAATGGCTATTAAATCATGTTATTTGTATAACTGTGTTGTATAATGGTGTTATTATTCGGTTTTGTCCTGCTTGAAATTTGAACCGTCACTCTGAACTCTATCCATTCACGGACATTCTATATCTTTCAGTTAAGTTTGATTTTATACAGGAGTAATAAAAACTTGTTATAACAACGCTATTTCTCCTGCTCTCGTTACCCAGATCCTGCCCTACTGGGCTTGGTTATCCAGTATTCATTGACAATGTTGTTGAGATTTGTGGCGTTCAACACACGAAAGTCGAAAGTAAATAGAAGAGAACATCAAACACACAACATTGATGGCTTACCTTTTCAATTGTTTTTACATGGTTCAAACGAAGTTAAAAACCGTCAAACACCCAGATTTTAGCATGAGAGATGTTTGACGTGACATTCAGTAAGAGATGATCTGTAACTATTCCCTTGATTCTTGTCTAACTCGTGATAATTGTCATTATAGAGAAGAATAAATTACATTGCAGATTTACACAGATAGACCTCAGTGAAAGATGATAGTACTTAGAGTTTGTTTGGATTGTTGTACTTTCCAAAGTTTCAGTAGTAGAAGTATAAAGACAAGAAAAAGTAAAGGGGCGCCATGATATGTAATCAAATTTTAAAGCAGATAAAGCATCCCATCATCAAGGATATAAGGTTACATATTGCAACCCCCTTTACGGTTATACTCCCAAGAAGAGACGGGTGATCCATTTACCCCTCTGCGGCCGCTCATTAGCTAAACAACAAATTTTAATGTTACTCACACGCTCCTTCCTATCTATCATTCAACATGTAGAGTCTGAAGTTGTTAAATACTAATCATTGAATACGGAGACATTTAATTCAGCTCTAAAGAATAAGAAAAGTATTTGTTGAAATCGCCTGAAAAAATGATCTATCAGCGTTCGAATTCTAGTAGTAGTTAGAACTTGTTGTTTTCTCGGTGGAATTTGGTAGTGAAATCAAGATCAAGTGTTGTAAAATGGGGGAATTTATATGGAACCATTTTGAAATCGTCCAAACTTTGGTTTAGTGGTCCTTGACCGTTCAAAATATTATTACTTTCAATGTGATTTGAGGACCGGCTGAAGTAGGGCGCCGTATTGAAAAAGTCTTATATTGTTTTAAGCCAATTGTTTATTATTTATGTTCCCCGAAGAGGCCCCACAATTAGTCAAGTCGGCCCTGTTCAATCGAAATATCATGTCATTCAAAGTAAGGTCAGTTATTAGAATTTATGATTAGATATTTCCACAATTTTCTAGTTCCGCATTTTTGTCTCATTCAACTAAATTTCACGACCGGATTAATTAAAAATTATGTATTTGAATATTAAGTGCTTTTTTGCCACAATATTCATTTGAGGTGAAACACGTGTGGTTATAGTAAAAAATTGCGACATCTTTTGTTTTTTAAATTATTTGCTTTTGAATGTTTCGAATTTATGATACGAAATAAATTTGGATTAACAGCAATAAATTAGTTACAAAATTCGCGGCTGAATGGGAAAAATTGTGGTTACGGTTTCTTATAGCATGTTTGTTTCAGTTGTTAATAGAAATTCTCTCAACTTCATTCCAATTGGCAATCTGTCATCGCCATCGATTCAACTAGGACGGCGTATATTAAGCGGCGTTCACTGTATTTTCTGTGAGTTGGCTAGAAAAACAGTGATACCCCATTGACGTTCAATGGAAATATTTCAAATTTCTACTTTCTATTTAATAATTAATACGAAAAGTTAGTTCGATAAGAAAATCTGTTTCACCCTTACAATTTATTTCAATAATTAATTAGTTTTCGTAATAAATTTTTCAACTTTCTTTACTCGTTTGAATTTTATTCACGATCGGAATCTCACCGTTTTCAATAAGAAATATGAAATAAAATTAACTTACCTTCCGTTATATTCTCTTTTTTTGGAAACATCAAAGGTAAATATATATATATATATATATATATATATTTTTAAATAGAAAAAATCCAATCAAACTCTCCAAATATTTCTTTATTATTTTTTTTTCTTATGTCTATCCATAATATATAATTATTTGCCACTAAACCGTATGCTTAGCAAGTACAATACATTTCATTTAATAATACTCATTTCTGAATATGAAAATGTAAAAAGTGTTAAGTTTCACTACATAAATCATCATATATTTTTTTCTAAAAATGTTGTTACCTTACGGCCGAAATCGAGTGCCCCCATTTTTATATATAATAGTAATAATAATAATAATAATAATAATAATAATAATAATAATAATATATATAATATAAATTTGTTTATATCACCCTTTTTTTTGTATAATATTTATAATGATTAAGAACGAAACTAGATTAGACTAAATTTTCAGGAGGGGCACTTGTTTCAGGCGAACATTACTTTCATTCAATTGTTTGGATACACAGATTCCAATGACCAGAATAGAACCTTTATTTAATTACCATAAAAATCATTTTACAAAAAGTTATCAATAATTCATAATGATTCCCTAGACATTCTCAACAAAAAAAAATAACAATTATTATCTAGTTTGTTTTTTATAAATTATTGAAACTTTTTTGCGGTCTATTCTTATTGGAGAGGAGGTACGTGTGTTGTTTTTTCTTTTGATCTTTTGGTTTTTCATTGTATTTTTTTTTTAATAAAATAGTTAACAATTGTGGATCTGTATTTTTTTTTGTTTTTGTTGAAATTCAGGGATGTTTAGATAAAGAGAAACAGGATTGGATGGCAGTTGGAATGTGGTTGATACGTTATTACACAGACATAACACATAAGGATAAAGCATAAACACTTACACAATTCTATTCCAAAACCATTCATTGGGCGCCTTATTGTTTAAAACGCAGGATAATATGAAAATAGTTATATTTATATGTATATTTTATTTATTTTTATATATCTGAGTCTCCAATGTAAATAGATATAATCTCATGTGAAATACTCTACAAAAAACATTCTATAACTTATGTGGTATCCTAAACATTCTTAAAACTAATTTTGATTTTGTGCCTCCGTTTTTTTTACTTTATATATATATATATATATATATATATATATATATAATTAAATAGTTTCTTTTGTTTTAAATATAACAACACGCCATTCAGCAACATTCTCGCAAATCTTCTACACAATAGATACGCTATTGGATTTTTGTGGATTCATCATTTGTATAATTCACCAATTAGGACGAATAAGCTCGATATTCGCTCAAATATTGTGTGATTTTTATAATATCCATTTATAATAATAATAATAATAATAATAATAATAATAATTATTATTATTATTATAATTGTTTGCAAAATTCATAGGACTGGTTGGGATGCCTAGCGGTCGAAATCTATTAAATCGGAACGATATTAGCGGTAGAAAATAGTTATCAACATAGCGGTTTATTACCGCAATTAATCATCTATCACAATTATCGGGTAGAAATATACGAATATAATAAAAATACATAGAAATCATAATAATAATAATAATAATAATAATAATAATAAATTTGAATTAGTTGCTTTTTTCACATTTATTTTCATCAACGAAACATATTTCCGTTAAAATCAATTTTAGTGTGTGTATTGACAATAGAAAGTTAAAAGAATAATTGATTTTATATTAAAGATAATAATGGTTTCCGTTTTTCCGTTTTGAAATTTAGATTAAATGAATAATTGAAGTACCAACCATTGTTTGATGTTGTTGTTTTTTTTTAAATGTATTCTAAACGTGTGTATGCATAGAACAATCATCGGTTTCCTCCTATCTTTTTTTTAATCTATTTTATATCTAAACCATAATTAGATTATTGACAACGGGAAAATGTTTCGTTTTTATTGGAATGAAAATAAAGTATGCTGCATTAAATTTCTATGATATTATAAATAGTGAATGTCTGGGCCACTTTGTTTACATTATTCACAAATCAATCGAATTTAGTGCGATCCTGAAAAATAGATTAATCCACTCTTTTTTTTCGGGGAAAAAATCGAAAAAAAAATAACGAAAAAAAAACGTAAGTCCGTTTTCACAAAAGATTAGTTTTATGTTTGTACAATAGAATGAGAACGGCTGCCACATTGACGAATTTACCCCGTTGGTCTTATATTCTTATATAATAATTGTATGTTGTTTATTTTATTTGTGCATTTGAAATTTCACCCTAAAATTTTGTCAGGGTAAAATCAATTTAATCATTCCCGATTCCAATTTTTTGGAATTCACAATGAAAGCCTCAACAATTCGATTTTTTATTTGCTATAAAAACATATGAAAGATGTTGTTTATATCGAATGATACAATTCTTACATAGATTTAGAGCACGTGCCGATTTATTCTATTTTAAAAACCATCACTAAAACCTGTTGTTTGTGTGTTGTCAGTATATTGAAACTACCCCTTTTCGCGAAATTTCCCCTTTTACGTAAAAATACAACCCTCATTTTGCAAATAATTACATATTTTGATGTCATTCCGAACATCTGCCCGACTATACAATAATAACGGATTAAACTGCCCTTTTCCGAATTTACGTTTTTTCTAGTAAAATAACAAATGCGCCCAGCTGGCACATATACTTTAAAATCAACCCTATACAGCGAATGATAAATTAAAAAGAAATCTATAATTTAATTAAATAATGATTTTCCTCGTGGTTTGATTTCAGGTTTTAGTTTTGAAATAGGGTGGTTCCTCGGTGAATTTTGAATAATTAATGTCACCTTTGATGTGGCATGGGCGAGTTCAAAGCGACGGTGAATAATTCATTGTGATAATTCCACTTTAAATACCGAAGCCATTAAATTTCATTAAACAGGCTACTTGCGGGGTAAATAATGTTGTTTGATTGTGCGATAAATTGCGTCCCCGTCCAGAGTTTCCATCGTTAAATAATTAAATAGCCGGGAAAATTATATTATAAATATTGATTTTACGTTTTGTTTCATAGGAAGCAATTAATGTGTTTGGTTTTTGATGAGATATTCACATCGACTTTCGTTTTTCCTTCAACGTTTTTCGTTTAATTTATATAAGGATTTGTTGTTGTTGTTGTAGTTATTTTGTTCGTTCATATATAATTCTTGGGCGTTGAGTGGAAATCGTGGAAATGAAAGTATGTTTATTATCAATTTTCTGTTTATGTGTTATTAGAAACGAGATGGAAGTGGAATTTCGTTTTTATGAATGATATATGAAAGAATTTTGTGAAAAACAATTTAAGGAGGCGAACTCACCAAATAAATAAAAACGAAAATGTGTAAAGACACGAAGAAAATTGGAGTGATTCCGGGAAATTAAGGAAGAAAAAGGATAAATTTATAAAATAGATAAAAGACAGAGAAAACCCTGATGCGTGTTGTGTAAATTAGATTACCGGTGACGAAGAAAAAAACTGCTTCCGGCAAAAATCCACCTTTCCATTTCTTATTTGACGAGAACGAATTATAAAAATAATTCGCTCTTGTGTTTTATTATTTTCCTTTTATTTATTTTTTCCGCCCTAATACTACTTCGTCCTCCTTTACGAACTCTTTCAACAATTGAAAACGAACGAAAAGAAATGAAAATAGAACAGCAGAATCCACAATTAAATTAAATATGTTACAAGTTTTAACATTGTTAGAACCTTTCGATTTCATAATTGCCAGAAAGCCGTCCTATTTCATTAAGTTTTCTCAATTATATGAAGCAGCTTTCCACACATTGGAGCCGCGCCTTTATATGTAGAGTCGTAAATTTACTAAAATGTGGATTTGGAAAAATATAGGTTTATCCCATTTCTTTTATCAGGGGTGGCAGCTAAATGACCAAACAACAGCGAGGGCAAAATCCATAGTCGCCGGACCTTTATTATTTTCATCGCACACCGCAATTTTACAAAACGTCAATTTCCTTTTACGACTTTCATTAAAAACGATAACAAAACCACACAAAAATCGAATAATCGTCTTTTAAAATCACCAAAAAATAATAGATTTACAGTTTTCTATGATAGATACCATCGACAATCATTCGAAATTCTATAATTTAGCTTAATTAAGTGATCATCGTCGTTGCCGTTATCATTTTGAATGGAATCAACGCATTTCAATGACGGACGCCAGTGATGCGAAAAAACTTTTACGGTATAAGATGTGCCAGAGATAAACGAATACGATAGGAAATCAATAGGACAATAATTATAGAATTTCTGTAACGTCGAAAACATTCTGCGAGCTTTTGTTGCTAAGGGTTTCTGTTATTCTAGTGGCCCAGACATTTAACGGGAAAAAAACCATTTTCCCGTACACACTGTTTCCGAAAATAATTAAAAGGAACAAGGAAATGACTAGACTGGGTTAAATAAAAAAAAAATTAATCATACGAAATCAATTAAATAAATAAATATATTATTTATATTCATAAAAAATATTATTTGACTAGGATAAAATAACTTAAAATTAAATCAAATTAAATGAATCATATGCGTGTTTCTAATTAAAAATTATAAATAAAAAATGACTAGAATTGCGAGGACTAATAATTTCACTAAGCTAAGGACTTTTATCATTTGTTTGTTTGTTTGCTTTTTTTTGTTTTTCTGTCATTTAGGGACAGTGTGGGACAAGTCGCAACACATTTAAAAATATTCTTCTATCAATTTTTGAATATTTCGTTTTATTTTTTTTAATTTTAAATATATGAAAATAAGGCAAAACTCCAACGCGTATTATCATTATTTTAATTTATTTTGCTTTCTCTCTCTCTCTCCTTGTATTTATAATAAAAATCAACACATAAGGATAGATCAGCATAACGTAATTATATAGAAAAACCCGTATTTTAAAATAGTTTTTTTTTAACGATCATGTGTCGCGTCCCTTACCCGGGGAGTTCTGGAACATTATACTACGAACAATTTACGATTAACGTGGAACATCCGCCGGATAGGAGACGCGATTTTGATTTTATACTCATTTAATCCTAATCGAACACTTTATATTTAAAAAAAAGTGAGGCCTTTTCTACGTGGTCGCCTGCTAAAAATAACAACTGACGTGCGCATAGTGTAATAATGATAATAATGATGACAATAATAATAGTAATAGTCATAATAATAATAATAATAATAATAATGATAATAGTAGACAATAATAATTAAAATTGTTATTTTTTTTCTCTTTGTTACATCAAGGCTCACTTCCATGTTTCTGCGGCATTTTGCACATAATTTATGCACGTATTGTTATACATGTAGCACGATTGTTCGATTCCACGTGTCCATATTCAAATTTTCGACGCATTCGTAAATCGTTGGCGTCAATTGATTTCGTTCTTCCAGTAAACGAAGCTAAATAAAAATCCATATATTACGCGCATACAGGCAAAAATTCAATGTGGACAATTTCTGACAGAAAAAATATTAGTATCGGGCGATTGTTAAATAATCATTGAAATAGGATAGATGATTTAAATTTGGATTGGCAGATTGAGCATGCATAATGCTCAGTTTGAACAGATGCATAAATTTACCCAAAAAAAAAGAAAATAATAATAATCATTCTAGGGGTTTCGTCAAGGTTAGCGTAGGAAGGGAGAGAGGACACACGCTAAAGCAGATGTTTACGAAATTTCGGAAATAGGGACCGAAAAAAAAGCATCAAAATTGTAAAGAAATCACGATTAATTTGCATTTGATCGTAAACCAGAAATGTCCCATTGATAATTCACCATAGTATGTATACTTTATTTGAATACGTACACGTGGGCCATTTATTTTAATTTTTTTTTCTAAAATATTTTTGCAATATTTCATTTTGTACCTTATAATGTAAAACATAGATATAATATTTCATAGCACCCAGGCTATTACATTATGAAATAGCAGGTCATTCTTGCAAATTACTCAAGGCACACAGCTTATAGTATTATAAATAGTAATTAGCAAAGGTAGTCAGTTTGTACTATACAACAATTCAAATAATATGTTTGTTGCCAGTTGGAACGTTTATGCCGATATTGAAAAAACAACCACGTCGGCTTCAAATGAAATCTCTTTGAAATGTGGCACCTGATACCCACGAAAGGCCTAACAGTTGAAAGACGAACTCTCACAATTCGAAATAAAAAGATTCCTTTTGAAATCGAAATTGAGGAAATGTGTAAATTTTCTTTCGTTATTTCAAATTGTTCACCTTCAAATTAAATTAATTAATTAATTAATTAATTAATTAATATTTTATATATAAATATATATGATGATGCCGGAACGACATTATACGATTGTAATGTGAATTAGAAATAACAGAATATGATTGGCTATTGTTTGTTCAATGTCTCACGTTTAATTTCAGTATAAGTTAAAGTGGCATAATTGACAAAAGTTATGATGATATCGATTGTACTGCAGAGGCAACATGTAGAGGTCCAGTAGTTATTAGGCGTCACGTCGTCCGGCAACATTTTAATCTAGATTTTATTAGGATATGGAGCGTGGAAGACGCCCGTTCAAATTGATGAAGATGAACAAAACTAAAATTTAACAAACGATGACAGGGGTACTGTATTATAACCACTGACGAGCGTCGTGGCGCCCGGATCACTATCCCCAGTCGGATAGTGATCATATGATACATCCTACTTCTAGTCAGGAACTCGAGACAGGAAAACGGTTTTGCCGTTTATTATAGTTTTTTTTTAAATATATTTATATATATATATTATATATTTAGTAGATCTGATTGTACTTGTTTCAGCTAACCCTGAGTTGCGCGTGTCCGAAATCACCACCTTGGTATCATCACTACATTTATGTTTATTCACATGTAGTGATGAATGATGGGTAGCGACATTTGAAAATGGAATGGTCATAAAATGGTTATCGTAACAAGCCCTCAAAGTTATCAAAATTCTGTAGATTTGATTAAAAACAGTTGAAATTAATAATAGTAATAATAATAATAATAATAAAATAGGGTTGGTTTTCGATTTCTACACAGGTGTTTTAACATTGTGGGCTTGACGATGAACCGTAAACCTGAGTTGTATGTGGATTGGGCATGCGGAACGTTAACTGACTGTTGAGCAAGCTACATCTAACAACTCAATACATACACACTTGTGAACGAATAGTTATCATATCGAGAGATAAAATAGGAACTTCTTTAAACATCACCTAAAGCTTTTCTATCGTACAAAACATCAGTATCTCGATATTTCTTTTTTAAAGTGAAAATCAACAGACTATATAAAATTTCACTCAGTCTTTCCGGTATTTGCATAAAAATATGTGCTCATATGTTCCCCATAATATATGAGGCATTTTGCAAATATAGGAATCCGCTTATATATACTTTTTTTTAAGATTATACAATATAATCAAATAAAATTAATAAAAATCACAGGTGTCGTCGAATCGCCATCGATTGTTTCTTAAAAAAATATGTCACATCTATGCAAAACTACGTGTAGGAAACAGTTTAGGCCGGGGTGAGGGTGAACGTAACTGTGATAGGTGCAGGTTGTTTTTGGAGCACCGGTAGGAAAACGACAGCGGGCAAAATTCGTTTATCATTAGCAGCATCCTCCATTATGAATGCCTGCATTACATGGCCCGTTTCGTCCGTTTGAGGTAGTGCATAAGTGGCGGGCATTTGTACCCGTTTAGCAACATCTTTTAATGATGCATTCACCTCCGGCGCTAAATCGCGTCGTCCACGTCCTTTTTTTTACCTTTAAAACTGTCCTCTTTCGATTCATCTTCTGGACTATCGGACAATTCTTTCACCATTTCCGCTTCATTACCATTAAAAAGCGGTGGTAATGGTAAAAATGGATGTGACGTGAACATATGGTGTTGCAGCATTTCTGGCTGCAGGAAATTTTGTCCACAAACTGGACATTTAACTGTTCCACCATCTGAAGACATTGAATGAGACCGTTCGTGAACAAAAAGTAAAGGGAGTAATGGAGTTGTGAAAGGACAATATGAACATTGGTAACTTTTTCCACTTGTTTCATCAACTCCAAACAAGCTCGATAATACGTTTTGTATACCAATTTTTTGATTTTCTTGACCACCATTTGGTATTTTCAATGTTGGACTATTACGCTCACTTTTCGTTTTGACATTACCAATATTTTGTTGAAGTTGTTGTTCTAATTCAGCCCATTTTTCAGCACCAATTTGACCGTGATCACTTAATAAATGCGCTTTCAACCATTTTGTACTACGAAAACGACGACTACAAATCGAACACACTTCGGTAAAATGTGTAAAATAACGATGACTTAAATCAGCCAAATCAGCTGGTTTTAATGCTGGATCAGCTGGATCTGTCGGTAATTGTGGTGGTGTTGTTATTCTTGTTGTTATTGTTGTTGTTGTTGTTGTAGTTGCTGGTACTGCTGCTGCTGCTGCTGCTGCTATTGTTGTTGTTTCACCTTCTGATTTACGTGGTTGCAATAAACTACTACCATATTCTACAATCCCGTGTGTATTATGTTTATGGACCCTTAAGAAATATTTACTACACAATTCTTTATTACAAATATCGCATATAACACCACCAATTTGAGCACCATTTTCTATTTCAATACCATGCATTCTTTGCATATGTGTTTTCATAAAATATTTATTACACAACTCTTTATTGCATATATCGCAATAACTACTAGTCGGTGTAACATTCATACTAATTCGTCGTTCTGTTGATGTCGGTGGTCGATTAACATTCTTTTCACTTGTACCAAAATTATTAAATTCATCCTTCATATTATCCAATTGTTGTTGTTGTTGTTGTTGTTGTTGTTGTTGTTGTTGTTGTTGTTGCTGATTAGAATGCACTTCATTTATATGCTTTCGCATTTCTTCAACATTTTGAACATCTTTACCACACAAATCACATACAGTATTATTATTTGAGCTATTATTATCAATATCTGTTGTTTTATCAATATCAGATAAGTCATCTAATAATATTCCATGTTCGGTCATCATGTGAGCGTGCAAAAAATAACGATTCTCAAATTCTTTATTACATGCATTACATGTTGTTGAATTTTTACTAACATCGAGCTCATTTAATTGAAGTATCATAGTTTGTAGTTTTTGTAAATCTTCACTAATCGCTTCAGCATTAATTGGTTTATCTATTGTTGTAGCAAGTGAAACAACATTAGCCGAATTATTAATAACAATATCATTACGTGTATCATCATTAATTTGGTGTTCATCAACATCATCATTATTATCATCATCTTCTTGTTTTAATTTAATTGAATGTACACTGATATTGTGCAATTGTGATAAACTAGCATTTTGAAATTTAATACCGCAAATTTCACAGCTGATATCTGATGGTGAGGTAGTTTTACGATCAAGATTTGATTGTTCTGTTAGAATTAAATTTAAAGGACTTGTTTGCATATTATTCGATTGCCACGGTGATTGGCCACTATCTAATTTTGTATCTTTCTCATCTGGAATGTAAATACCGTGACGTTTCATTTTATGTGTTCTCAAAAAATATTTGTTACAATATTCTTTACAACAGATTTCACAAAATGCTTTTGGATTCATAACACCAATTCTCCTTAAACGATTTGATATATCTAAATCATTACCTGGTGATAATTTACTTTGTTGTATGTAATACATTCCATCTGAATCAATATGTTTAAATGAGGTAGATTCGGTTTGTATATTTTTAGGACTAGCTGATAATTCTTCATTTGGTTGTTCATCAGATGATATTTTATTATCACTTTCACTATTTGATGAGAAACCATTTGAATTAGGAACATTTTCACTTGTTTCACTTGTTTCATATAAATTTTGTATATTTGTTTTGTTGATTTTTGTAAATGATTTATTTGAATACGGATTAGGAAACATATTATTGAATGGATTTATGATAGGTGTGGATGGAGTTTTTGATTCGTTTTTAGATATTTCTACACTTGGCACGGAAGTTGGGAGTTTTATTGTTCCAGTATACGATGATGTAACATTATTCACTAACGGTTCCGTTGATGGTGGATCGGAATATATACCGTGCTTGTTGGCTTTATGTGTTTTTAAAAAATATTTGTTACAAAACTCCTTATTACACAAATCGCAATAAGCGTCCGGATTAAAGATACGTATCGGCTGCCGTGGCATATTATCAGGTTGTGTAAATTGTGGTAATGTCATAAATATTGGATTTCCAGCATTAAAAGGTAAACCATGCAAATTTGGATTTATCCATTCTTTATTTTGTAATTCATTCATCCAAGGTACTTCTGATCGATTTGATGTTAATTCTAAAGGTGTATCGGAACGATCACATTCTTGATTGGCCACATATTCTTCTGGTTCTTTTTTGCACTCAATTGCTGCATGTTCTGATATTATATGATTTTGTAATTGTTCTGTATTATTGAAATATTGTTGGCACACTGGGCACTGTTGTTGTTGTTGTTGTTGTTGTTGTTGTTGTTGTGGTTGTTGCTGTAGTTGTTGTTCAGGTTCGGGACTTGTCGAACTTGGCTTACCTTCTAATAATGGATCGGCATCGGCTGCGGATATCCGGACAGGAGTTGATTGTTTTCTTCGTTTCTTGCATGAATCTGTCAATGGTGTTGTTACTAAACAACGTTTTACTGGACGTGATGTCTCGAATTCTGGCTCGCTGCTTGTTGTTTCCTCGGCTACTGAGGAATAACATCCATGTAAGGGACCAGAAGTTGAGGGTAACGTGACGGATGTCATCATATTGTCGTGTAGGCGACATGCAATGATTCTATAGGTCCCTGTAGCACATATATAATTGTTTTTTTTATATTATAAATTAAATTATTTCAAATAATAACAATAAGAAAATTGGAAAATTTCCAAGTGAATTAATTGATGTTTTTAGGGTGGAATTGACAAGGGCCAAAATGAATATCCTCGACAATTCTGAAATTCGCTTAATGATTCCGTCATTAAATATTTGCGCACAGGACGAATACTGTAAGGAAGTATGATTCATGTTGTTTCCCTCATTTCGAATTCTCCCCCTACATATATATACGTTTTGCCAGTTTTCAGGAGAAATAGCAAAGAGCTCTTGATATAGGGTGACAATACAACATACTTTTATTAACACCCGCATCTATAATTATAAGAATATTCGAATTTCAAATATGATTAAACTGGCAAATATTACGTTTTGACATTAGAAATGTTTTGTTCAATATTAAATTTTCCATTCTATATTAATTAACAAATAATATCGCTCCGTTTCATTTTTTTTTTATGATAACTACAAGCGTAATTACTATGAGCTTAATGGACATCTCGTGATATACAGCCGCTTTATTCCCTTTAAAATATGATCAAAAATTTAACATAGAAACTATATTAATTATAAAAGACATTTCTTTCCACCTCTAGAAGCATGACACAAATTAAAAAGAAAAACAAAAAAACACACAAAAAAGAAAAGAATGATAAATTATGTATAAGATGTAGCTGTTGAAAATGGCACGACAGACTATAATTATCCATCGGAAATTGTAGTATCAAATGATATTGATTGAATTTATTATCATTATCGTCTACAGAGCAGGTAGTAATTTTTATCTTTTAAAGATAAATATCATGTGTTACACCAACTAAATATAAAATACATTTTACATGTCGGAAAAATCAATAAATACCGAAATTATTAATAAATTCAACTCGATCTTGAATTTACATTTTTATAGAGAAAAATAAAAATGTCAGTTGGTTTTCGGTTTCGACATTATTAAAACTGAAAAGTACGTTTCAGACTTTGCTTAAAGAGGCATAAAAAAATCGAATAAAATTCCTGTATGTTAATAATTTGCAAATATAGCATGACAACATGCAATACATACCTTAGTCGATATTAATAACAGAATGAAAACAATAAAGAAAACTTAACTTAAAAACCACCACATAACTGTCAATTAAAAAACACGTGAACCCTCTGAAGTACAAACAGAAAGTATCAATATAAGGGAATAATATAACATACACCAATATATCCCCCACTACATCTAAAACCACCCCTCTAGCCGAAATCATATCTCCACCTATATTACATATACATCTATATGTGTATACATATATTTAAAATAATTTATCGAAAAAAAAATAATAAAATGTCATATTTAGTGATGTTCAATTGGGACCGACGTTTTCGCCCTAAGTCTCTCCTATAATTTAGTTTATTTTGGAAATTATTATGGAATCCTTAACTACCACCAATTATTTACAATTTCAGTATGATTTATATAGAAAATTTCTAGTTAAAATAGTTTTCAATTCACCTCAAATTGGCCAATTATTGGATTGTATGTATCATCAATTTTATTTATTTATTTTTAAACTAAATTATTAATAAAACCACTGGCTAGATAATAGGTAACAAATTAACGAATTTGATACTGTTTTTTTGTATCGCAAGTAAAAAGTTCTTTTATTTTTTCTGTATTATTTAGCTTCGAAAATTAGTTTAGAAAGTTGCGTGAATTTCATTTTCAGTTTGAATTTGTTTTGATTTGTGAATTGTCGTACACAGTTGATGTGGTATTGAACATTTTTATTATAACAGAGCGGGTGGTAGTGGTGGTGGTGGTGTAAAAAGGGTTGTTTTCGTATTGTGGATGTTCTGTAAATGACAAAGATGACGCGATTATTTGTTATCTATTCAGGTTTTATTGATTTATTATTAATTTTATCTGTAATCAGTCATGAATAATTTAATATTTAAATAAAACTGAGGAAGAATTGGTAAATAAGATAATAATAATCGAAATTGAGAGCACTAAAGCCAGGGTATTTTTTATATATATATATATATATATATATATATATATATATATATATATTTTATTTTGTTGTTGATTGTTGATTTTTATTAGAAGTGTTATATATTAAAATAGATAAAAATTGGATTTCGTATATTATATGGATAGGTATTAAAGCCACCTGTGTTTGCATTTGAAAATTGTACAAAATAACCGAATGTAACATGCGACTACCCCATATTAGAGTGTGAATTGATAATCAACCACATAGGAAAAAAAAACTTTAAATAAAAACCATACACATATCTGGAAAATTGTAGATTCTAAGAACTAGGGGAATTATTGATCATCAGATAAAGGCAACACGGCTATCAGAAAACATAATGACGAATGGAAACATAACGGACAGCGCAAATGAGACTGTAGGGTGAGTATATATATATGTACATACACATCTATATATAAATATATATATATATATGTACATATAGTACGTGTGTGTGTGCGTTAGATGCGTGTATATGGTGGATCAATAGTCCTCCCACGCCGAAGACCACTGGTCAGAAAACGGCTAGTCGCGCAACTTTCATTTCAAGACATAAGTGACACGCCTAGCTTAAAATACAAAAAAAAATCCTAATAATATCCGATAAAAAAAAATTAAATTGCTTTTCAAATTTTCGATATTCTATAGAATATACAGAAAAAAAGACAAAACAAAAAAAAACCAACCACCTTTCTAACAAAACAGGAAAGCGGAAAAAATATAGCAAATCAGAGATCGACCAGTAACGATACCGTCCGAATTTGTAACCCCGCCACGATAGTATTCAAATAAGGGATGATGAGAGAGTGTGTATCCCACGAGTTGTACGGGAGGGATATAAGGTAGCACGTGCATCAATTCATGCATAAATAATTGAAATCTGACATTGGAATGTTTTTTGTTTCTTCTTCGTTGTTGCTTTTTTTTCTCATATTTTTCGGAAAATAAAATGGAATTATAGAATTTTTTTTTGTTTGATATACAGTAAACTACCCCCTGGTGGTTATTATTGCGACCACATCAGTCCCCAACAACTAACTCTACTTACTACATACATATAATCAATTACAATTTATTTAATAAAAACTAAATGATAAATTCATTTAATCGACCAATATTTCCAATTTTCTTAATTGCACTAATTCAGTCGAACATTATGAAATGAAATAATAAGTATTTTGATCCGTTTTCCATTTTATTCCATTCATCAATAGATTATTATGGAAATCGTTTAATTCGATTGCCGCCTAAATTCCGTAATTACTTAAGATTAGTCAAAAAAAAGACAATACAAAAAATTGTTGGTAAACAAGGTTGATCGTCGTGAATGATGATAATTACGATCAAATTTCAACTATTATTGCATTTTAATTGTCATCAATTTGATGATTAGCTCCGTCTCATTTATGAATTAGACATTCGTTATAATTAAAAGAAAAAAATTATATATGTTTATACTTACAAAGACCACAGCCGAATTTTAGAAAATAGTCATTGCGAGCACCTAAACGACACTAGCGCGGTCTACCTACTGATAATTTAAGGGTGAGCGTCGAATTTCGACGCCGGTGCGCAACTCCATCAAATTTTGATGACAAAAGCCGCCATTTGTTAAAGAAATGCGTCGATTTTATGATTCGCGTTTATTGCGAGTTTTATTTATTTTTTATACTGCCGCATTTTTATTTTTACTTCGAAACAATAAAATACAAGTCACCCCCATTCATTTCGTTCGCATTCTAGCCGTCTTTACAATCCTTTCGTTTTTTCGAGACCTATTCGTTCTTCCGTTTGTTCTTTTTTTTTACCCAGTTTCATTTGATTTGATGATTTTTCTAACGTTAAATAGAAATCTTACAGGGAAATTGTCGATTTCACTCGAAACCATTGAAACCATTCAGAAAAAAGCTAATCAATATGTATTTTAAGTAATTAAAAAAAAATTGAATAGCGCTTCTTATCAACGAATATCTATTTTCACTTTTAATTATTTCGTGACAATTTGAAATTAGTTGATTAAACAAACAAACAAAAAAAGAAGATAAACATGAGCGACAACACGTAGATTAGTCGAAAACTTTTTTATAATTTGACCAAAAAGAAAGAGGCAAAACTCCCAATCTTCGTCATTTTCGATAATTTCGTGGGGATAGAATTGAAATTAAAATTACAACACTTTTATTTAAATTTCATAGAATAATACCGATAGATCGTTTTGATAAGGATAGATATTTCAATTAGGAAGCGAGATAAAATTGTTGAAATTTCTCATGAAAACTTTGCAACAACATCTGGCATATTGTTATTGTTATTATCAAAAATTTATAACACATGCCGACCATATTGCAAAATCAATTTCATTATTTTCATTTCAGCTTTATCAATCGATCCGTAGAAAATTTAATTGTGTTTTTTTTTCATGTATCTATTTACTTACCATCATTGCTGAAACATCTTGAAAATTTAAAACAAGTCTGCTATAGCGACATCTATGAATAGCTGAGCGTACGTATAAATTATCACCATTAATATTTAGATGACGCTAATTGTACTTATTTTCATTAATTAATAATCGATAGTTTTACTTGCATTCAGAATTGATTTGGACGACTATTTGTGGATAGATCTTCGATCATTACTTTCATTCACTTTAATTAACGACTGACCTTTAGATGATTAAATGTAGCTCGATTCAGTTTACAATATAAC
Source organism: Meloe dianella (assembly GCA_028455855.1). Lineage (NCBI taxonomy): Eukaryota > Metazoa > Arthropoda > Insecta > Coleoptera > Meloidae > Meloe > Meloe dianella. Next base: position 4,805,886 of record JAPTHL010000045.1, on the reverse strand, counting down.
GTATACCAACAATTGGGATATTCTTCTTATTGGATACTGATTATTAGGGGTTGGTGAGGCTTATAGAAGGGAAGGATTGATCCCTTTTAAATATCAATCACCCCTTCGTAATTTTTTATCAATAACCTAAAAAATGGCGCACTATGCGCCAATCAGAGGTTATAAATGGCGGATTTTGTAAAATGTTATTATTATTATATTAATATATACATTTATATATTTGTATAGGTTGTTAAAAAATATTACATAGATAAGGTACAATAATTGACTATTATGTATTTTTAAAATCTGAAAAGAATTGTTTTTATCAGTTATTTGTCTTTTATTTCTGTTGCAAAACGAACCTTGTAATTGGGGTATATTTGCTGTGATACATTCGGGGCGAGTTATTTCGCGATTGTGAATCTTCAGAATATGTACTGCCCCCAACTGATCTTGTCGTTTTAACACCATGAGCAAAATCTTTTCTGTAATTCGCCCCACTCGCTTTAGAACCTACAAAATTTTGATAATTAGTGAACAATCTTTTGTTTTGATCATAAATAAAACTAACTTTGTCCTTTGGCTTTCGGCATGTTACAAGTGACTTGTGGATGTACAGTTGTGTGTTTGATATTTTCATGTTCAGCTAAATATCGCGTACTGCTTGTATAATCTTTATATTCTCTTTGTGGATGTCTGTATTCTGATAATATTTGAGTAACAGGTGCTTTAATTTTATTATCATCTGAACTATCCGAGCTTGGGTGATGTTTATGTAAATTACCACTAGCAGACGTTTTCTTATTTTTTTGATAGACTTTTTTCGTTTCAACTTTATGAACTGGCGGTAACGACGGTGATGATGTTGTTGAGGATGATACGGCACCATCTGGTTCTGGTCTTACCTAAATAATTAGAAACTTTACAAAAATAAATGTAAAAAATTTATTCAATTTACTTTATCTTTAACGTCAAGATTCGTAGGTAGACTGTTCCAGGAGGTATCGTCCATCGAAAATAATCGAAGTTGCTGTCTGATTGTTGCTTTTTCCCTTATTCACAAAATAAAAAAATTAAATAAAACAGATTGTTTCAATTAAGTTGTGTTGTATTGAAAACGAGTTAATTACCTTGCCCGTTTTTTTTGAAATTCCTCTTCAACTTTTTGCATAGCCTCCAATTCTCTTAGTCGTTGTTTTTCTTTTTTTCAGCTTCCCGTGATAATTTCTCAGCTAAACGTTTCCTTTCGATTTGCCTTACTGTACTTTGGAACGTGAATCGTTTCGATTTTTTCATATTTTTCCAATTTATCTCATCGACAACAATTTTCGGATCTTGTAGATCTTCTGGTTCTGATGCTGATTTGATTTCATCATTAAGATTATCACACGATTTTGAAAATACGGATAATTTACGAGTGTTGTTATTGTTGTTTAGATTTTTACGTGAACGATCAGCACTTTTTGAACGTTCACGTATATCATCATTGGTTTTTGAACGTATATGTCGATGATCTTGATTATCATCAAATTCGGGTAAATACATTAAACGTCCTGAATTTTGTTTTGAATTCATTAAAAGTTGTTCTTTATTATCGTCAGATTTTTTGATGATTTGATTTCTAATGAATTAACACCGTTATTTAAGGAATTTGGTGCTGATTTACTTAAGAACCAATTGTCGCTTTGATCATTACTTAAATTCAATTGTAGTAAATCTTTTTTATTCCCTAAACTACCTAAAACACCCGAAACGGAACGTTTCAATTTCTGTAAACTTGTATAAGGGGTTTTGTCTGCCATGTAGGATGATAAATGGTTATCTCTCGGTAAAGATAAACTGAATACATGCGGCTTATTGGAATATTTCGTTTCTTCGTGTGCTTTATATAAAGAATTCTCGTTAGTTAAGCCTTCTTCCATACTGGAATCGTCACCAAGATCCTGTTGCGGTGTCCATGATATTCCGTGACTTCTATTGCGATTTGAATTAATCTACAAAAAAAATATATATATACTTCTTCAAATTTTGTACGTTTTGAATATTGAAATAATACCTGAATTTGATTTCTAGAACCGAGGATAATTTCAGGACCATCATCATAACCAGCAGGACCTGCATCACCTGAAATACCAGAATCACCGGATTTATCATTTGATCTAGGTCCAATTTGCACTGTTGGTGGTGGTGGTCGTGAGTATTTTTCAATTTTATCTTCAACAAAAACTGGTAGATCATCACTACCTATTGTACTGGCTACAGTTGGATTTGAATCAACAGATAATAAACGCCATGCAGCAGCTGGTGAAAATCTAGGTATTTCCAACTGTTTTTTTGGTAAAATTGGACGTAATTGTAAATCAATACCATTTCTTGATTGGTTCTCATCGATTTCAATTTCACTCGATATATCTGATTCAGATGAATTTATCTTTGGTAAATGGACCATCGTATGAAGATTTGTTGCGAAATTATCGACAACATCATTAGAATAATTTTCAGTATGATGATTGCCATCCATACCGAAGTAGAACAGTTTTGGTTGATTTTGATTGTTATTATTTCGCAATAGTGTGGGCGATGATTGTTGATCTGTTGATGACGATTCTTTACCGGAACCTCCACATCGTACATCTGTCAATCGATTTTTCTCTTCATTGTGAATGTCTTTTAATTTCTGTCGAATATTCTCTTTTTTGCTAAAATTATGATCCAATGTTTTCAATTTCTCTTTATTAATTACCGCATCGTCATTATTCAACGAATTTCTATGTTGTCTTAAACGTTTTGTTGCCTCTTTTAATTCTTGATGGAAATTATCGGTGATTTTCATTTCCGGTAGTGATAATCGATTCAAATGCGACGCAAAATTACTGTCTAAATTCTCTCTAATTACAACATTTTCATCAATTCCATTATTGTCTATAAGATTACTTTCATTTATTTTACGTTTATTTACAGGACTAGAGTGGGGTTTTTTCGTTTCAGCACGTGTTTTAAATAAACGAGCTTTCCGCATTTGGGAATTATCATCGTTCACGTCATCCCATTCAGATCTTTCAATCTGAAATTGATCGTATGACGGTGGAATTTTTTGCAATTTACTAACAAATCTTACCAATTCTTTCGTTTTGGGCGGTGGTGGTGGTGCTTTATATTTTTTCCTTCCTTTAATCCTGTCTTTATCGTTTGTTTGATTGGTGATTTGTGGGTGGCGCAAATCGGGCTCCGATCCGAATTTTTTCATCTAAAATTGGAATTGTTTTTTTTTAAACTTCTATCTACTTAATTAACAACGTTCTATTTTACGTTATCCCGGGTGATGTTGTGGTTGCAACCGTTTTGTGTGAATCTTGGTCCAGATTTATGTAGCGGATCTCTTTGATTTGACAAATAAGTTTTTGGTGATTTTGTTGTAATATCATCGAAATCATCCTAAATTTGTTACTAAATCATAGAAACGATAATAATAAAAATTAATTTATGTAATATTTACATCAACATCTAAGGATAAGCGATTTTGAGTGTGGCGTCCACTTAATGTACCGCCTGATTGTAAAATTTCACCATTATCTGTATGGCGTAATTTTTGACGGGCATCCTTTTCTGGTAATACTTTATGTTGTTGATATAAACGTTGTTGTGCACGTGGAAATGAATTTGCCCATTGTTGACCATCAATATTATTTTTTTGTGTTATAGTGGAAGTTTGGCTACCTATATTTCCCATGATTTGACTCTAAACGCCCCGTTTTCGACATATTCTGTAAATAAAGTCATTCATCTTTTAATACCGTTAATTTATTTATACTTAAATTTGTTGTACAAATAACGTAATTATTATCTACTCGTTAAAATATTGTGGAAAAACTTTACGTGATTAGAAAGGCTGTATTAAGTCCACTTCATTTACCATTCACTTGGCATTTTCGTAAAAATACTCAACCGAAATCGTATCGAAATCCTTCCTGTATTGGATTCGATTTTCATATCAATGAAATTTCGATGTATAAAATGTAAAAATCGATAATTTTTGCCGTATTTACAAGGAGAAATCTGAACAAGTCCGCCATTTCCATGTTCGTTACAGTACAACGACGTTAGCTAACGATCTGAAGAGAGATCCTCGATTTTTCTTTATTACACTTTATAAAGAGGTATTGTTTCTCAGTAATTGGAACAATACAGTTTTCAACAATGAGATTTCAACGTTTTAAATGGTATTGTGATCGTAAATTAATAATAAAAAAATAATAATAATGAAAAGAAAGAAAAAGTTCGATAACATTCTATATTCATTACCAATATGGAATCTATCCGGTTTTTTAATGCCTGGAAGCAGTGAAATTTTGAACAAATACACGTAAAACCTTTTCTAAAATAATATTATTGAAAATAAACACAAAATTGTCTAATAGGAAATATTTATACAAGTTAGAAAGTAGTTAATTGCGATAATTAATCATAATTTATTAAAAACAATTCAACCTGAAAGTCACTCTGATAGTTTTCAGAGGCAATTAGCAAATGATTTCGAAAAAACAAAACCGTATAAATCATTTTTGATAACATTTCGAGGTCAAGATTATGTTCAGTGGTGCGTTAACCGATGAGCAAAAGGGGCAAATGGAACAGGTCCCCACGAACAAGGGGGCTCCCAAAAGCCATTACTGCAGTAAGCAGAATTTAGATTATCGAATTTCCTCCGAAACAAAATGTCTAAATTCAAAACAAAGTTAGATGTTTCTTGGGCCCTCTGAAGCTATAACACGCAGCGCCACTGTCTATGTTATCAACAGATCAAATTAAAATTTCATGACACGTTCTAATAATGATGAAGAAATTTGAATGAGAACAATCACACATTTAACGACAATTGATTGTTGTGTTATTTGTCGATTTGAATTTAATTCTTCGATATAGAAGAAATTTTTTTTTATGTCAAGGCTTCTTTCAATTACATAACGATTTCAAAATCACGCTTTAATAACTAAACAAGTTTAATGATTCCATCCAATTACCATGGATTCATTAATTATTTCTTTTCGGATTTTAATTGAATTATTACGTTTCTATCATTTTTTCCCCTATAATTTTGAATGAAATCGTCTAATCAGATTTACTTTCACTTATAATTAGAGTAATTTAAGAGAATGTGTACAAATTGTGAAATTTTCCCAATATTAGCTGAAATTCGCACCGGATGACAATAGAATAAACAAGACAAAAAGTAAAATTTCTAGTTTGTCTAATATCCAATTGTTTTAGTGAAAGTTGATTTGTTTAGGCCTGTTTTTGGTGCAATTTTCATTGAATATTACTCAAAACCAATTATAATCTTCAGATTACATGAATAGATACGGCGAAAAATTGCTGAAAGTGTACGGCTGAAATTTTTGTGGAACGATTGTAATTGGAGCACGTTGAATTGCGTTATTGCTAAATACGATAAAATATATTATTGGAACATCAACATCTTAATTTTTATTATTGTGGAAATTGTCCGTGAAACCGTTCAACGACCTAAAATTTCTAATTTTCTTCAATTTTCCGTATAATGTTTGAATAATTTGTGGGTTGAATTGTTCAAATATTTGCCAATGTAATATAAGGTGAATTTTAATTTTAAACGAGATTGTTTCCATTTCCAACGATTTCGATCTAAATTAAAGAAAAAGGGTGTCAAATATGTGAACAACATATGAAATGATCGTCTGCCAGGTCTTCAATAAAGACTTCTAATAGAAAGTGATGCATTATAAGATTCCTTATAAAGCAGTTGAAGGCAATGTTCACTTAGCCTGGTTAACTGATTGCAATCGTCTATAACAAGGATTTAACTGAAAACATACGCGGTTATGCTCCTTCTAAATTGCCAACATCTCACCAGAATCTGAATTAAAGTATATCGAAAAATTCTCCATATACGAGAACAATGAAAAAATGTTTAAACAGAATCATGTGTGAAGTGAAACTAATATTTTTTTAATTGTAGGACGATTTATATATAGATTCTCTTTTTGGTAACTTTCATCCAACAGACGTCACACCTTTTAGTGAGAGTGGCGCAAATTGAACGACCCCAATCTATTTTCTAGCCCTCAGGACAATAAAAAGTGTGCCGCACAAATTCAAAGTCATTATATAAAAATATGTTAATAATTGAATTAATTTATAATGTCAACGTTTCGCTGATTTATGCTAGAAGAGCGTGCAGTTCTGCTTGAAGATCCTCTTTTGAATCTGTTCGATTTGAAAGCTGGTTTTTTATTAGAATCATTTATTAATCGGATTGTTTACCTTCGTATTTTGCCCTCTAGTTACGTTTATAATCAGTTTTATGCCACAACTATCACGGCCTTGACTTAAATCAAGGTTAATAGAAATATTTCTATTTAATAATGATTCGTTTAACGACAATTTTTTTAAACATATTTCAATCGATAATAATGAAAATCTTTTATTAATTGTACTTAATTTCTCTTCCCATTAAAATGACCTCGATTTGTGGATTGAATGGAAGGACCTTTCTCTACATTTTGGTTCCAGACAATTGTCACATGACTTGCGGCTGTTCATTTTTTTTTCACATAAAATTTCCACCAATTTCAAAATTAATTAATGAAATCATTTTTGTGGTTCATTAACACCCTTTATTGTAGATAGAAATGAAATCCGGTGCCAATATACCAAGTATTTACCAGATTTTTTTTAGAAACTCATTAATAAATTTAATTAGAATATCATTCAACTGTGGAAGGATATCATTTCAGATCGAAGAAGGGAGAGAAAAAACAATACTTACTTTCTACTTATGAATGTTTATCTAGATTTGAGTATTTTTCTCTCGTTTTGTTGATGGATCTTAACAATTTTAATTGTTTTACAACTGTTAATTCTTTAGTAATCATTCCCACAAAACGTATTCAAATTTGCTACTTCCTATAACGGAATAGTTTTTATTTACTCGTTTTGTCGGAAAATTGCCCAACGGCATTGCACACAATGTCCATTCTTATTATGTTTTTACTCTAACAATCTCATCTCAAACTTTCGTATGGACAATCAATGACAAATTTTTGGGAGTCAATTCGTGTACAGAGAGTTTCAAATATCTAACGTCCATCTAGAGCGATCATGAAATGTCGAACAATTATTGTTATAATACCAATAATGCTAATATAAATAAACAGATGATTTTCCGAGAAATTAGAAAATCTTTGTGTTCCATATATTATGCAATGTAAATGTGTATTAATGAAATGTATTTAAGTCGGTTACACTTTGTTGGATTCAGTGACTGAAATAAATAAATGGCCAAGGTCAATGGATTTTTGGATATAAATATTAAAATTCATACAGTTAGATCTAATTTGACCGTTCTTAAAGTTCAAGATCACGATAGAGGAAGTATAAATGAATGCATTTTATAATTTTGTTTGCAATATTGGTTAAAGTTGAACGATTGCTAACAGAACTCTTATCAATATAACAAAGACATTAAAAATATCAAATTTATGAGTGCAATTTGACTATTTTGTTGTGTATTTTACGTTTATGTATCGTTATTTAAATATTTTAACGCAATATATGAAAGTATTTGAAGGTGAATACCTACATAAAAACATGTTAGTAATATTACTGATATGGTTATGGTGTAGGTAGTCCGTTGGTGGATTAATTATAATGGATATATGGCAGTATTTTGTTGATGTATGTATAGGCGCTTACATGCCATCGAGAGCGGCCTCAAAGACAAAGCACTTCTTCCGGCGTCTACCGAGGCGTAAATCCTAGATTTTTCCTATATTCACAATAATAGGGTAGTTTTACAGTTGTTTTACACATTTAAATACTAACACACTAAAAATGATATTGAAACATTATTATTTTGTTTTGTCAAAAATTATACAACAATTCCATTTGTTTATATATATATATATATATATATATATATATATATATATATATATGTCTATCAACACCGGTTCCGGATGTTTGTTACCGCACAACTTTTATATGAAACGCACAGATAGGTACTGGTGGTACTGACAGGTAAAAAATACGGAATAGCATAGCGGTATTCAGCCTCTACTCTCTATACAACAACAATATAGATAGAGGGGATTCAGCCAGTACAATACCTACGTGGAATGCGGATCGTGGATACCAAAAGGTATCTCCGATACCTGTTCACTAAGCTAGCCGACAAGGCGCCACCTGCACATCACCATATCACCGAAACTCTCTCAACTTCCATTTACAAATTATCAATAATAATTCGTTTTCTATTTAATCATTTCTTTAGTAATCAAAGTAAAAAAATTATTTCGTAAAGTCCTTATGTTGATAATAATATTGAAATAGTAGCAATTAATTACAAAATATGCTACCTTGTGTCACTAACAGTCCAAATTTATCCTTGTTCCACCTTTAATTTTGATACTGCTATCTCGATAATGATGCAACTTCCGGTCTTATTATATTGGATGAATAATCGCTTTAACTATTTTAGTAGTCATCGGCGTCGTCCTTATCGTCGTCGTTTGCTTTTAAGAACACAACTATTTCATCTGGGATTTGTTACAAAAGCATACCGTAGCTAAATGAGCATTAATACGATTTCACTTTTGCCGTCAATGTATCAACCGCATAAAAACAATAACAATAAACCAGCAATAGTTTCAAATGAAAATATATCAGAAAATTTTAAGACGCACTTAAGTTTTTATGCGAATAATAACGGATTTTATTAAAAACATCTAAACATTGTAGTATAACATTTTATTATTTAGTTTAATAATCTGATTGTAGACATTTAAAGGAAGATAATTTACACAAATTAACAAAATTTGTTTGATATTCTTCCAAATGTTGACAAAATTACTATTAGTTAATGTTAAATTAATTGGTTGAATACGAAAGTGACGTTAAAATGTATTAAAATCAATTGTAAGTCCGAAACTGTATTAAAATAGATCTTCACAAAAGAATCGATGGCTTAAGCCTGGTTCAATCGTTCCTAGATCATAGTATTCGAACGGCATTTGAAATGTAGGTGTTTTATTAAAAAAAAACTAATTACTCCCATTTCCAAATTATTAACGAACAACCACTATTCAAATATTGTAAAGCGAATACAGACAGGCCACCAAATCTCTACATATTCACATTAAAACGCCACGAAACTAAGGGAATGTTGTAGATACTTCACTGACCTCAAAAGTTTGAGGGTGTATCGCAAAATTTTTGGCTTACAAGATGATTTCAGGTCCTTTTCAAAATGTGTTCACATTTATGAATTAACAATTGGACTTTTGTTATTATTATGATTTTTGGATTTTTTTTAATGATCCCTAAATGTAATGATGGTACATTAATTTTAATAATCGATTCTATTAGTTGCTTTAATATTAATTTATGAATATGTAGATTCAACAAGTAAATAAATGTCAATGTTGTTTACGGGAAATTGTTAAACAAATTGTATTATAGGTGGTCGTTATTCGATAGTATGATGTGTGACATTCAGTATCATAAGTGAAAACTGTAACAAAGTAACAGTAGGTTCAAAAGTAACAAAAACCGAATATATAGGGCGTTTTGCTGAAGGGTGTACACTGAGGTAAATCAATATCTAGCGTACGAGAACCGGAGTTGGGACTCTCACTATTACTACACCGCCGTCTACTCCTCTACGTTACGCTATTTTCGTCCCCATACCCCACAAACTGTCTACTGCCTAAATATGCATCTCCAACACAACTAAAATAGGCACAAATTAATATTTTCTATGAAATCTTGAATAATTACCAATATATTCACGTTATAAAATGTATGTATGTATGTGGTTAATAATACGGGGTGTTATATTATTTAAAATAGAAATATATGCAACAATACCATTTTGATTGGGGCGTCTTGCGGAAATAAATTAAAACATGCAGTCATAGATAGACATCGGTATGAGTCGGAGATAATCGTTTGATGATGGGCGCCGTTATTAAAGTTTCGACGCCGTCCCCACTACACTTGTTCCAACTTCCCAATTTTTCCTTGGTCCTTGTGGTGTGCCTGATCGAATCACGAATCCTCACTAATCCATTGGCCCACATTTATGTGGTAGTGGTGGCAACGGCGGTGGCGACGGCAGCAACGACGGCGTCGTTGTGAATTTCTACTGCTTTCAGCAAAGTCTGTCGTTGGACAAAATCAGGAAAACAGTGACGGCAGCTACAATTCCACACAATATTCTAATATAATACAATAACAAACATGCATGTATAACAACATTCTATACGTTATAATATTTCGTTTAAATTATTATGAAAATTTGCAAATTTTCTTCAATCATTTTCTGTTTGTTCCAACTTTATTGTTTATTGGAGTTGGTTTAAAGAACAATGGTTTCCATTTGATTTTATTATATAATACACCCTCAAAATTCAACTTTATCGATTCGGACATTTCTCGGTAAAATTGTATTATAATGGAAAATGGTTTTAATAAAATCGCAATTATCTGATAAAAATTTGAAGCACGCCACAATTACATTTCTGAACACTTACAATCGTATTTTCAATTTACTCTTATTAACTGGCCGAAAATCTAAATCGAAATCGTCCAATAACGAAATAAAAAATAATCAAATATAAATCGAAACGCATTCGCAAATCAAACCACCCCTAAAATCAGTTCTAATTCAATGATATAGCGATAACCAGCTAGATTATTCATTATTGGCCGCAAATCTCAACTTATCTTATCACAATCTAATATTGGTCTGTCAATGAATAGAAAGATTAAAAGAATTTTAATAATGCATCCAAAATAAACGTACAAGAGCATTTCCAAAAAATGATTTTATTAAACAATAGATGGCACTAGTTTAATGCTCAAAACAGAGCTTTTCCTGCCAATTGAAAATGCTGTTAACACACAACATATTCGTTGAAATAAAGCGATTTATGTATTAATGTTGATTTTATTTGTATTAACCGTAGAAATCTAAATGCGATTGATGAATATTTGTATATTTGTAAATTATTTATTGTCAGTGTCGGTTGTAATATTGTGAAAACGCCACCGGGCGTTTGGAGTTTTCCCTAAGCAATCGGTGGCGGCGTTTGCGCAAGAATGCAGTCCCCAAATAGATTAGGTCGACTCGGGGTGTGTACTACAGCCTAAACGCCACCGGTGTCGTTTCACCCTTCACTGTTCTAATAAAATTACCATGTGAAATTGTGAAAATTAGTGGGTGGAAAATTATCACACAGCAGTTTATTAAAGCAATAACAAACAACAACAATAATAAAATAATCGTAGATATAAATAAAACATAATGTTTTTATTCGAATTGTTTAAGATTTTAAACTGACCGTGATGAATTGTAATCGCCCTTTAGCCCTTATAGATTGACCACACGGGGGGGCTGTGTTTAGTATTAGTGAAAAACATGTTGTTTAATATATCTAGGACTATCCATGTACTATTTCAATTATTGTTTATTATTGTAAATATTGGACCGGCTCATCTGGACCAAGGGGAAGATATACCCCACAATGAGTAAGTTTAACGTATTTTCATGTATACTATTACCGCCACCATTACTACCACACAACCACCATTGCCGCCGTCGAGCTCGATTCTTTTCAAAGCTGTGCCGAGCTTTGGCTATAGGCATATTACAACAATACCACATCAATGTTGTTTATTGAAAATATCGAATTAGTTGAATTCAACTTCATTAAATAAATGTGTAGATCTAGATCACGTGGAAAATTACTATTGAAATAGGCATCTACAAACGTGACAAGGTTAATAATAAATTCTCATCCCCCAATAACCCGACATTCGCACAATACCATCAAATGGACGACAGATGCGATGGTAAAAGAAAAGATTTTTTCCAAATTATCACTTGAGTAATAGATAATTTGATTCAAATTATTTACATTTTACACGAGAGAATCGTCGATTTTAAGTGGGTTAATTGAAGGAATTGACTATCTTTCGGAATTGAAATAATTTTTAAATATTGTTAAAAAATTCGCTACTGTCGACGATTAGTTGGTATGATTATCTCGTGGTCTGTCTAAATCTGTGATTAGTTTGTATTGAAAATAATTCAGATTGATGAGCACGTTTTCGTTTTGATGTTGTACAATTCACCATTGACAGAAACTACCAATTGTGCTCCGAAATACAACTGGCCATTGTTTTTATGACAAATGTCACACTGCATGATCCGGCAACAAGAAACAACATTAATAATTTAATGAGCTATATATGTATATAGAGAATCGCGAAAATTTCCGAAATATAAACGTTGAAATTAATTTAAATACCATTAATACAGTATTTAATTAGTTCGAGTTCCTAATTTGAGACTGGACTTTTTTCTGCATCTATTTGGAATTCAACATTGAGAAAATTTTGAAATAAGTCCACATCAACAACACAACAAGAGATAAATCGATGCGAATTCATTTTGAGACCGTTAAATAAGATTTAAACTGAACAATTTTCCAATTATTGTCGAATTGGATTCGATCAAAATAAACCGGAAATGATTTTGATCGGGAAAAACAAAATCAAATTCATTACAAATATAATGATTATTTAATGATCGAATAAATATACATAAAGGTGTCTACTGTCACGGAATCTCCATTGATTTGTCTTAATGAAAACATAACAAAATGACAAAACAAATTGTAGTCAATGGCCTCGATACGATTTAATGTAAACTAGAATATTTCCTCTTCAAGGAAATCTCCACAGATATTGGCAGTGGTAAAATATTTCAGGATATTAATAGACAACAGCTGCGACCATCGATACTGAAACTATAAGAATTAGTTTAGAAATTCGATATATCGAAGTTTCAAAAGAAATTCAACGCAGTTATAATTTGTTAATTTCCATTTATTAAATTTGGGAACTATTTGAAATTGTTTTGAATAGAAAAAATCGATTTAATTTTAAACACTTTCAAGGTGCTTCGTTCGCTTTTATGTTAGTTATTAATTTTTATGTAAGTGGGTTTTTTTTTTCGCCTAGTTTAAGCCGGTGTGTTTCATGTCGTAAATTAAAGCAGTATGGGTAATTTATTCATTACTTTACAGGCGGTTTTTATCGTTGATTTGAAGGTAGAAATGATCGAAATACGTTTAAAAGTTAACAAAGACAAATAAATTATTGTAAAAAGACCAAGAAGGCTTCCCATAGGATAGCAAGGGTCAGAGCGTAAGACAGGAAAGGGTATGTTATGCCAGAGGTAGAGGGTGTATTGATCTACCCCTACTATCGGACTTGCTAAGCTAGAGGGGGCTGTTCTTGCCTTTTGAATTGAGAAATACGATAATCTAGAATTTTTCAAAGATTTTTCTGTTATTCCACACTCCTAAATATATAGATATATAATTTAAGAGGTTATTCTATTATAATGCTGTATAAGTGATATTAGGAGAATTTCTAATAAAATTATCAACATATATACTTAGGAATTTATCGGCGTAGGACAGGGTAAGCGCGGCAATCTCACCCTTGAACCGGAACATTCAATCGACGCCGCAAATAAACCTAACCCACATGCACATTTTTCTAAATAATTCTGTTATTATTATTTTTCTATATTTAGTTGTTATTTTGTTGGGTTATTGCAGGGTGAAAAATTGGGCGTTACAATTTGGTGTCGATTTGTGGGAGTATGGACGTTTATTAACACGAATGAACGAACTCCAAAAGGTAAGAATTTCAATAAAAATTAAAAAAAAAACAATCTCATTAAAGGCAATATTTGAAATATTTCGATGTTCAATAATAATTCTGATATGACAGTAATTGGAATTATAAGGTGGTGAAAATGTCGACTTTTATATTGGAGTCTATCGTGAAATTAACCCTCTTCAAAATTTAATTGAATTTCCAATCTCTCATTCGCTATTATCCTTTTGTTTTTATCATTTTTAACTCTCTAAATCCTGAAAATTAAAACTTTTCCCAATTCAGTCCGTTCAACAATAAGGCTTGCCTTTAAGTTTCATCGAACTTTTATTTCATTCGATAGTTTTTTTTTTGGATACTTTTACTTGTTCACATTGTTTGTGTATTCATCGGACATGATCAACAACTGGTTAAATATCTAACGATTGTGCACCAATTTTTTTTCTAGAAATATCATGACGAAAACATAAAAGTTGCTAGAAAAGACGGACTTATATTAATCCGGGATATGGCTAAAGAAGTCCAAAATATGATGAGTTTCAAAATTGAGGCAGTTAGGGTGAGTGTTAATTCGACACTTGACTAGAAGAAAATTTACGAAAATTCGAACATATTTCAGCGTTTGACAGAATCAGCAGAACAAGCTGCATTAACACCACAAACCGATAACGGTCAAGCGTTTCGTTATTATAATGCAAAACGGCTGAACGCTTTTGGTACAGATGGACGACCAGTTGATGGTACAAGAGAAATAGTACTTACACCAAATCCACATTTTGATCACTTGCCAGTTAATAGCAGTCTTAGTACAGTATTAATGACACAACGTGTGAGCGAGAATGGTAAATTGGGAATATTTCAAATAGTTTCACAATAAAAATAAATTGTTTCTCTTAGATCCTGAAATTGTTAACGCTATACAGTGGTCGGAACATCTAGATCCTTTATTTATCCATAATTATGAGGACGATCCATCTTTATCTTGGCAATTTTTCGGTAGTTCTGCTGGATTTTTACGGCGATATCCAGGTGATATTTCCAAAACAAATTTAGATTTTTTTTGAAATTGATGTTTAGGCATAGCTTGGCCACCTGAGGACATATCAACTGCCGGACAACGACCAAGGAATACTCGGGATGTTTACGATTTTCGTTCATCCTCTTGGTATATTTCGGCTGCAACATCACCGAAAGATATCGTCATACTTATTGATAATTCTGGCTCTATGAGTGGTCATAAAGCAAATCTAGCACGTGCTACAACTGAATCAATACTAAACACATTATCAGATAACGATTTCGTTAATATCTATAAATTCTCTGATACTACTGAAGAGATAGTGCCATGTTTCAAAGACTTATTGGTGCAAGTATGTTCGAATTTTATTTAATAAAGCATTTGGACTTACATCCGATTTTTTTTAGGCCAATAATGAGAATATTCGATGGTTGAAAGAATCATTGGCCACACTTAAATCAGAAAATATTGCAAATTTTTCATCAGCCCTAATGACCGGTTTTGAAGTTTTACATAAAGTACATTTCTAATATCGATTTTTACGATCATATTTATTCGTTTTCAAAAAATTTCAGTATAACCGTACTGGACAAGGTTGTCAATGTAATCAAGCGATAATGTTGATAACAGATGGACCACCATCTAGTTATCGGGATATTTTCAAACACTACAATTTCCCCCATCATCCAGTTAGAGTTTTTACATATTTGATAGGTAAAGATACAAGCAGTGCTCCAGAAATGCATTGGATGGCTTGCGCCAATAAAGGTTGATTATTAATTAGTAATTAATTCGATTTAATCATAATTTCGAAATTTCACTTGCAGGATATTATACGAGAATCGAGAATTTTGATGAAATTAACGAGAAAGTCTTACATTATATCGAAGTATTAGCACGACCGATGGTAATGTACCAAACTGATCATCCTATCTTATGGACGCCCGCTTATGTGGGTGGTAGAGTAAGTCCATATCCGACTTTCATATATTACAAAATTCATTTTAAAATTCTTACAGGCTGACAGTTTCTTAAATGATAGAATTGGACAATTAATGACAACTGCAACCACCCCTGTATTCGATCGACGAAACTATACAGTAAGTTCATATAAACCAATTAAAGGAGAACGTACACGTTAAGATATGTCACAATTGTTTCGATTTAGGTTAGAGTCGCTAATTTGCTAGGTGTCGTTGGTACTGATGTTTCGATCGATCAAATCAACAAACTCGTCCCACCTTACAAGGTAAATTTCGTTAAGTATTCCAGTCTTTTTTCGTTTTTTAATAGAAATAAATATTTTTAGTTAGGAGTAAATGGTTATTCTTTCATAATCGATAATAATGGACATGTGCTCTACCATCCCGACTTGAGGCCCTTGGTAAATAAATTGTCGCATTGTTAAGAAGGAATTTTAATTAGTTTTTTTGTTTTAATTAGCAAAACAATGATTTATATGAAGACACTCTAGAGCCACAATATATTTCAGTTGATTTAACTGAAGTTGAACTAGTTGAAAATGAAAATGGGCCAAGAGGGAATCATTCTGTTCTCCTCGATGTAAGGCAACGAATCTTCCACATGTTCGTTAATTAATTAATTGTTGTTTTTAAATCTTCAGTTGCGTTATGACATGATACAACAAAAGGAAGGTGAAACAGAATTAGGGGTTAAAATACATTACGATAATATGGTAAATTTTGTCGAATTTTCAAAATAACAAATTTATAATTCGATTTGTTACAGAGAAGGGTGACCACAAGACGGCATAAGTATTTTTATACCCCAATTGAAGGCACACCATTCTCACTTGGTTTAGCTATACCGGAACGCTATGGAATGTATGAATTGATAGCTGAACATGAAATCAAGCACAGCCAAAGAAACGGTAATCTTTTAAATAATAAAAAAAATATCAAATATAACAATTGAAATATTTCTTATAGTTACCGACTACTTCAAAGGGAGCAACTGGAAAGTCCATCCAGACTGGTAATTAGATAATTCTATTCGAATCTTGTTCAAAATTAATTATTGTTTCTATTTAATTAGGGTGTATTGCGAGTACACTAGTGGTGCATCAGGGGAGCAATGGTTTCGCACGGCCGAAGAAAGGGTTTTACATTTTTTATCAAGAAGTAAACGTCCTGGATGGAAATGGATGTCATTACGGCCAAGATCACCATCACAACGTGAACACCATCATCAAACAACTAAAAAGGATAAAGATGCCTATTTTTGTAATTCTGCACAAAATAATTGAAAGGAGTATTCGTTAAGGAATTTCAAATTTTTAGGTGATAAAAACTTGTTACAGTCTTTAGTCCTGGATGCCAAGGTAACTGAAGAATTGGAACGGCATAGTGCACATTCGCGTGAAAATGACCAGTAAGTGTCTATAAATGTATATCGCATGGTTTTTTTTAATAAAAATAAATAAATAAATATACCAATGGAATATTTATTGTTTATAATGCACTAATTAGTTATTGATTAACTTTATTTAACTAATTATTTTCTGCACATTAGCCCTATTGGCGTACTTTTGGTACGATTGCAAAGGTAAAGTCTATAATAATACGAAGAGGCTAGCCCTGTTTTTGTTTTTATTTAAAAAAAAAACACCTATTGTTATTACAAAATTAACAATAGATGTTTTTATGAATCCTTTTCTCTGTCGTTTATTTATTCCGTTGTATTCACCACATTTATGATTATTTGTTAATATTTAGTATTAGAATAGAAAATTTTGATATTCTGCAGACAAATCATTATCTTGATTTCAATAATCTTATTTTTTCGCAATTTTACAATGTACGAAATAATAAGATCAATAGACTGGAATATATACTGTGCCGCGACAACGATTAGAAAGAGACAGGGAGAACAACGCCCGTAATTCGACGAATCAAACAAGGACCGCTAGTATCGTAAGTCACGTGACACAGAAACGACGAACAAATGGAGCGCTAATATATCACCACGTGACTTACGTAAACATTTATTACCATCATTTCCCAGCATTAGCCTCAGTTTTTCTCACTCTATACCTCCCAAATTGTTTTGTGTGTATGATTAAGATCGTTTCTAGATTTCAATGGTAAATTAAAATAAGCTTTAATTAGAAACTCCATATTTCTTCTTTCTATAATAAAATCTAGATTACGTGGAGAATGGTGAGTAAAACTGAAAGAACTATGGAGTATTAGGTTTTTGTTTATTAATTTTTCTTTAATTTTTACGGTTTCAGGTTGAATTTTGCCCAATCAAAATTAGCTCGCTTTCAAAAATTAATCAAAATTTTTATATTTACAGTCGTGGCCATCCCTTATTTGGATTAACTTTAACATTTGTGGCGACAAGAAGTGGTTTAATGAGATGGACTGATCATAAACCTGTTACTGAAAGGGATTCACCGTAATAATTAACTATTCAATTATAACAGTATTTAATTTGGTCTCCTATTTTAGACATTTTAGTGAGAATAACATTAGGGCAATGGATGAAACATGGTATAAAAGGGCTGTTGATCAACATGCAATTGAACCGGAAAGTTTTGTATTTTCTGTACCATTCGATGTTGGTACTAATGGTAAACCGTTAATAACAGCAACACACGCTGTATTTGTTGAACATAATGGTCATAGAGCCCCTGCTGCCGTTGTTGGAATGCAATATCAACACTCAATTTTGGCAGCGCATTTCTTAAACATCACATCAAAGGTTTATATTTGTTTTAAATTTGTATCATTTTGAAATATTATCGTAAATTACAGTGTACTGGTGCATCGACTTGTTACAAAACCTGTGCTAGCGATAAATTAGATTGTTATGTACTTGATAATAATGGCTTTATAATAATATCAGAAAATCCAGATCATACAGGACGATTTTTTGGACAAATTGATGGAACTATTATGGATTCATTAGTACAGGATCGAATTTATAAAAAAGTTGCCGTTTATGATTATCAAGGAGCTTGTTCTGATAGTAGAAATCACTACAGCGGTCGTGGTGAACGAATAAAGGTAAACACTATAATATTATGAACAGTGGCGTAACTGATATTTTAAGTTACGCTACTGATTGAAAACATATTAATTTTAATAGTAAATATTTCCAGCCATTTGATCCTATGAAGTATTTCTTTAAATTAATGGTAAAATTCCTGTTTTTGCTTGTAACAAAATTACAAACAACGTACGGTACAGCTATAGCGTATGCTCAAGAAGATGGTAAAAATTCTCGTTAAATAGATTTAATAATAGAGATTTTGATGTTTTTCGGTAAATTTAGGTGATCTAGGTGATGTACCATATCCATATTATGATTTCGATCAAGATCCAACTGGTGAAGATATAATTGGTGAACAAGATCCAATGATACCACCACCATCTCATACAAATAACCAACAATTTATACCACCATATGAGACCGATCCAATGGAAGGTGTTGATATGAGTCAATTTGGTGTTAGATCGTGTGATCGTAAAGTTGATTTATACATACTACAACCGGATCGTTTGAATATTAGTGGACAAAGTAATCCATTGAAAGGCAAATTAACAAATTGTCATACAACAGCATGTGAAAGGTTGTAAATTATTTTATTCGTAATATCATTACAATTTTCAATATTTCGTTTTATTTAGGCCGTTTAGTGTCCAAAAAATACCGCACAGTAATTTGATTTTATTAGTTGTGGATACTTTATGTCCATGTGGTAGTAAACAATTGAGCATTTCACCGCAAGAATTAATTTATGATACAGGAAATGGTCGTTGTACATAAACCTAAAGATAGTTTGTTTAGAAGACGGCCACCGAAGTGCATAAATTACCATCCAGAGGTAAGTGTGTATGCTCCCCAACCATCAATTTAAAATAAAGGCTTCTTCCTGCAAACGAACATGTCTCGCATACACTTCCGTTTCCGAGCCGCATTTTATTTTACCTCTTCCCGTCCGATTCTAGATCGAATCTGCGCAAACTCGAGCGTCCATTCTTGTTACTTTCCGTACTTGTAACACAAACTAAACTAAATATAATCGACTCACATATTTTTGGTTGCAGGAGAGTGAAATCAATATCTGTGGAAATGCATCTATTGCTGTTGCAAGTCTTGCAACAATATTATTTATATGTGTAGTTCACTCAATTTTTTCCCTATTATCGTGATTATACGTTATCAATTAAATAAATGATATTGATTATAATAATGGATACAACAATAACACAGTATATTATACAAAAAAAATAATAATTCTATATCAAAAATAACTGTGCTACAATTTTAAATAGACTTTGATGAATTTTCTTTATAATTAATCCACATATCATTTAATTGGAATTAGTCTAGAAGGGAGATTGGTTTTTGTTTGTTTTTTGTTTGAAATATCAATGAAAACCAAAACAATATATGGAATAATAGTTGAATTTTTTATATAATTTATAAATAAAAATAATAAATAAGCATAATTTTTTGGTGTATTTGTACATATCAAATATTGTACTACTTTTGGAATTTTTGAATTGTCGAAAATTATCTAAAAATCTAATTGAAAGAAATTCGATGTCATTTCGTTTTTTGATTAAATACACGACAATAATGTATTTGTCTACTATTAAATAATCATATCTTAATAATAATAATAATAATAATAATTGTAAAAAGATATATTTTCCATATCGAGTCAAAAAAAATATTCCGCTTAATTTCGATCAATAATATTAATAATAAATAGTTAAATTCAATTAACGAGTAATTCTTAATTATAAACAATTACGATTTTAGATATTTATTGTCAGATGAATAATTGTAATAACTATGACAATACTTATAGTAAATCTGTGAATATTGGCATACAGGTTAATTAGGATAGTTTTAAAAATAACAATAATTAATTAATGCTGTTGTATATAAACTAAATTCTGTGTGTTGTATTAGTTGAAAACAATCGTTTTGCTGGGGAATTCGTTATGTTTCAAATTTATCAAAAATAAAAAAAAATGTTGTCTGTAAGTGCCAGTTTCCCATTGATATTTCAATTTATTCCGGCAACATTACACCTAGCCGTATATAATGACTAAAAATTAATAATAAACAGTGTAATGAATCAGTTTGGTGTTTTTTTTTTGATATAATAAGTGTCAAAGTATTTGTAAATTAAACTAGAATTTGTACATTATTAGATACAATTAATGTACGTAATTTATTTCACGTAATGTAATATAAATATTTTAAATAATTAACATTAATTAGTCTACTAATGTACATGTAGGTAGGATGAATTTTGTAATTAAATGATGATAAGAAAATAATTAAATAAAGGTTAATTATTTTGTAATGTGGAGCGAATGAATTGTCATTAGTATAGTGTGTTTGATACAGTTATATTAACAATTTTTATTGCATTTTATCTTCTAATTTTCTTTTTCTATATTTTTAATACATACATATATATATATATTATATATAAAAATGTTTTCGTAATGAAATTTTAATTACACTATACTAAAAACTGAGTCTTCCATTTAAAACAAATAATTAATTGTAAGTTAACTATAATAGAAAAGAATGTAGTTATACTAATGTATTCAATTTTAAATTAAAAAGAAAAGGAAAAGGAATGAAGGACATGTGTAGGGCCGTTGAATAGCAGGATTGTTTATTTGTCAAAAAAAAACATTAATAAAGAAAATAATTGTCTGTTGTATGTACCTACAATTCATACTAGACTTCACCATATCTAAAATAAATTGGCTAGTTTTAATTAAAAACTAATATATTTATCGCACTTGTATCGATTATTTTCGTGATTTATTATTTAAAAACAAAAAGAGAGACAAAATACCGTTAATCAATATATCCGAAATTCTGATCGATGATAGTTTTCAATGAAATTCCAAATGTCCTGTATGCATTCCTCTCATTCCTTCATTCTGAATACAGTTAAAGCCGCTTAATATGATCGCAGTTAATGTTATATTTCCTGCATTGTTATCGATATTATAAATATGCGGCAAAAATATGTCGGTTATTATAATCAAAAATATAGATTTCAATTAGTTGATTTTAATATTCAATCTATCTATAATTTTATTATTGTATTTCAAATGAATATATAAATAAAGAAAAATTCAAACTTTGAAATGTGATCATTTACTGAAAATTACACAAGAGCCAGTGATTGTACGTTTCTTAGTCACATTCAATAATGTTATTGTTGTATTGATAACGCTTTTAAATGTTGTTATTCGCTTATTGGGTTACCTCAAAACGTGATCATATTATATCCTTATGTCCACAACCGGGTATCAGGGTACTGGAGTAGTTTTTGTAAAAAAACATATAGGCTCCTGCTTTTCTTCGTCCTAATTTTAGAAGAAATATAAACAAAAGTTATTTATTTGTTGGGCATTGATTACATTTTGTTAGTGTACATAATACAGTGTTCATCGCAAAGTAGTTGTTCGTATTCAATACAGAATTATTTTGGTTTTTCTACATACTTACCAAGAACCTATGACAGGAGTTTTGGCTGTCTTGTCGACTGCATGTGAAGGCTCAGTTTGAACGATTGAATCATTGATACGTATGTCCAGAATGGTTTCTATAGCGACCTTTGTGTAATGATGCCTCATAACAATTATAAGGCTAGCGAGCTCTTGACTCAGTTGCCTGGATCACGGTTGATGCGTTTTAATGTCTACGATGTTATATAAAGGATAAGCGGACATCTATTTGTACGCCGATGAGTCTTGCCACGAGTTCATCCATTCTATCTACTCCAACCTTTATATTTATTTTAGTGAAGAATAATTCTGACTTTTGCTCCCTATTGTTTGCTACTATTTTATCATCATTCATCGCAGAGAGTAATTTTCCCGTGGAAACTAATACGCAATAGAAAATTCTTCTCTGGTTTTATAAGCAGCCATTGATTTGGCGATATATCGTTTTGTTTTTTTTTTAATGCACCTACAATCGTTAAATTCCCGGAAAAAATGAAACAAAGAATGTCTCTTTTCAAGTCCCCACTAAAAGTTAAAAAATGACTTCTACAAATTGCATGAGGGGTAACTAGAAAATTTGAGGTTTTTTAAATATCAATTCCAATAAAATAAGATTTATTATCTACTATAAAGTTGTTCTTGGCGTGTTTCCAATTAGTGCGAAAAGGATAGAAAGTGAAAACAATTATTATTTGATAGTCTAAGCGTACGATTAGAGCAATTAATTAATTAATAAGTCGATTGAATCTCTCGGGGGGGGGGGCAAAACAAAGCTATAGGGTGGGCAATGCATCCTTTAACCCCCCTTGACTGTCCATGCCCAGTGGCAATTTGTATAAAAATTCTTAAAAATTGATGACAATATGTATAAAAGAAATAGAATAATGATTGAATGAGTTAGAGCGAAACAACAAGTGATATGCGTATCTCTAATATTGTTATATAATTTCTTATAATAGAGATGCGTATTATTCACAATCTTCCTTTGACTCATTTAATTGTTATTCCATTTCTTTTGCACTCATTTAATTCATATTTAAATAGATACATATATACGTTATTTTCAAATTACCAGTAAATATCCTGCAACAATGTTTGGGAATTCGTTAAATTCTTGTACAATATTCATATATGCTATTGTTGTGTTTGTTGCTGTTGTTGTTCTTGTTGTTGTTGTTATTCTTATTATTGTTATCAACAAGTCGTAATTAGTCATCGAAGAGAACTTTGTATCAGATTCTTTTGTTATAAAAGTGATAAGATTCCACTAAGAATTTTCCTATTAGTCTGCTGATAGATGTGTTTAAATGCGCATTAGTTATTTAATTAAATTAAAATCAACGAAAAATTAATTACACATTTGTTATTATTATTAATAAATAGCGTCAGTCGTTAAACTAAAAACTACAATGGAGCTCACTTTTCACATTGTTCGACAACAATTCAATTACATCACACCTGAAACGTATTATGTATTAAACATAATAAATGTGTTTTATGAAGTATTTGTCATTAATTATATAAACATTTTGTGATTAATTAGTACCTGAAAATCAATTTAAATAGTGGTGAATTAAATTTTATTTAATAATTATCTTAATCTACATTATACAGTGGAATGTTAATATATGCAATTTAAGTGTCATTTAAGTTTAATAATCATCGATTAAAACCACAATAACAAAAAGTAAGTCTGTAAAAAAAACTCTACTTCTGATCTTATTTAAAAAATATTTATACACTACCAATTACAAGATATATGATCAGGAGCGGATCGTGAAATTTGGGGGCCCTGTACTAACACTGTGGGGGGGTCTTGTGCTAACACTGTTTTGGGGTTAGTTGTAGTGACTCATTGGTCATTTGTCGTCATTGAAGAACTGTTTTTATTTTATTTAACGGTTTTGGATATACAAGATTTTATATAAAGTTGTGATGGCAGGGATGGGGGTGGGGGGCTCTAATTGAACAGGGCCCTGGACTGCAGCCTCTAAATACCATGCCTAAATCCGGCCCTGTATATGATTAGTCAATGATAAAGGAAGTGTTGTACAATTAACAGACAGATAAATCAAATTTTGGTTTTAACTGATTGTGAGTATGTTTGGGTGGTGTACAGTTTGTAGAAACATTTGAATCTAATAATTATTTAGGGTTGCTTGTCTAAACTTGGTAATAAAAGTATCTAGAATGCAAAGAGTGAATCGAAACAGATTGCCAGCAATTGTATGACAAGTCGACAACTGACGGAAGATATGAGGTACCTATAGCAAAGAAGAATTGAGATTGGGAATTGGAATGAATGGAAAACTACTTGTGCGGTGCTTCATTACCAGTCCACGTGGAAGTGATTCCCTCAACCTTACTTAGCTCCCAATATTTCTTTTTGAACTTCATTATGGAGATAAAGTCTTATGCCACTACTTCCTTTCCTAGATGTTCTACTGAGTCATTGTGACAATAGCACACTACAGCATTCTGTCTACAGAGAAAAACAATATCTATTATAATTGATTGTGCACAATTGTCTAAAGTGCTAAACAAATCATGGGTTATATTAGCCGAATCTTAAAGGAACAGAGCACTGTGCTTCTAAACTTTCATCGCTAATATTGGATATTTCTGTTAATATTTGAAGTTCCTTTAGGTTTTCTACAGCTTTGAAATTGTCAGTACTGCACTGTATCAACGTTCTCATTGGACTAGCTCGGGTACCTCGGGTTCACTAAGCTCGTACCAGCCTGCAATGACTGGCCCCTGAGTGCTATGCTCATATGACAAGGCGCATATTGGTTTAGCAACTTGTGTGGCAAAGCATCTGACTAATGAATGGAACACGCCTATCATATAACAAACAATTTATTCATCTGTAACGGAATGTTTATAAAATTATAGTGAAATGTTTAAAAACCTCGATCTCGCGTATGACACATTCCTCCATAAAAATTATGCAATGATCAGAACATTATCGATTTATTTTAGTTTTATAAATTCTTAAAAGTGGTAATATTTTCTAGGGGTGTGCGGTATATTGTTGGTACGTAACTTATGTGACTCCAGATAGAACTCAAATTTTCACGTCAACACATAGGCCACTAACAATACATATTCGAGCAAAAATTTTATTACTGTAATAAAATATCCAATGAAAAAATTTATGAAAGAAAACATTTGATAATAGCTTCCAATTCAGTCTTAATCTTAATTCCAACAACTACTTAATCGATTGCAAATTTGTACAGTATTCAAATAGAGAAATTTTCGAGATTATTCTAAATTAGATTCCAAAAGAAAAAGTTATAGAAATGCGATTTTTATTTAAGAGAATTGTTTTAACTTTGAATGAATGTAAGGATTGCAGGAGGAATTTCCCACATTAATGTTATTATTATTATTATGATTATAGGTGTGCAAATGTAGTAAAATTGATGGAGTTTTTGATTGTTATTTAATCGATTCTCAATAATTTTCGATGACAGATCAAATTTGGCGCTAATATTTTTAGGGTCTTGCGTGTTTAGTAAAATAGGGGGTTGGCAGGAAAACGGCGAAACGACGAACGGACGACAGAAAGTAGAGAAATGATTGTATCTGTTGGTTATCATCGCTAAAAATTTCCGTTAATTTAATAAACGACCCGTCAATAAATCCGTTTAGAATGTTCGTTATTTTCTTGATAAACATTTTTTAAATAAAATCAAAGATTTGATCGTTTTGTGTGGTGTGTATTTGATTTAATTATATCGAATATAATAATAGTTGAAAAGTTAGTATTGATAAGGAAAAATGGCAGCCCTACCACGCAGAATAATAAAAGAAACCCAACGTTTAATGCAAGAACCAGTGCCGGGTATTAGTGCTGTACCAGATGACAGTAATGCACGTTATTTTCATGTTGTTGTGACCGGTCCAGAAGATTCACCATTTGAAGGTGGTTTATTTAAATTAGAATTATTTTTACCAGAAGATTATCCAATGTCAGCACCAAAAGTTAGATTTATAACAAAAATATATCATCCGAACATCGACAGATTGGGACGAATTTGTTTAGATATATTGAAAGATAAATGGAGTCCAGCATTACAAATTCGCACTGTTTTATTATCAATTCAAGCATTATTAAGTGCACCGAATCCAGACGATCCATTAGCAAATGATGTTGCAGAATTATGGAAAGTAAATGAATCCGAAGCTATAAGAAATGCTAAAGAATGGACCCGTCGATATGCTATGGACAATTAAATTCATGAACCTCACGAAGCATAGAGTGTAATCAACATAAATATTCTACTTTTTCGTTTTCAATTAATTCAAATTTCGTAGATGAACATAAACAAACAAATATTGTTTAATTCGAGCCTAATTAAAGTAGAATTATTATGTTGTTTGCTGCAAAATCAATTAACTATGTAAATCCATGCTATTGTGAGGTTACTACATCCAAATATCTTAGAGTTATTGTTAATTTATAATGTTCTACCTATTTTGTTTGAAATGTTCTCATATAGATAAGAAAATGAAAGATGATCATTGATTAATTTTTTTTGTCTCTTTAATGATGATAATAATAAACCAATTCTTTCAGTTCAAATAAATTCACTATTTATTTACCAAAACAATAATAAACCGCTTCACATAATGTACAACTTAGCAACAAATTATTCCTGCTTAGTTGCACTTGAAAGATGGATATTGTATTTAGTTATTGATGTAAATAAAGGTATGTAAGGCTTTTTTTAAAAACAATAAATACTTTCCAGTAAATTATTTTCGTTTTTTCGCCAAAGGATAAACTAAAACATTCACATTTCAATGCATTATGTTATTATTTTGTACATATTTCTTACACATAAGTTAAATTGCAGAATAATTAAAAATAAATAAAATAAAATTAACTAATTTCACGTCATGATTAGTCTTTGATATGATCAGATCTATTACAAATTTTTAGGACTAGGTGGTATCGTATTTCGTTCATTAAATAATAATAATATACATTAAAATAATTACCATACGCTGGTTAAATGAATATCAGTAGTCTTTTTTTTTATCATAAATTAAAAAATATCATTTTACAGTAATACAGTAATAGACCTTCTTTAACAAGCAATTCAAAATGCATTATTGTTATGATTATTTTAAAAGCATCGGAAGAGACGGTCTACTACGCTATTTTCGAAAAATAAAACACAGACACAGAGATAAATGATATCTATTGATGCTGACTAGATAGTGCTACATTGATTTGAGCCAGCATTTTTCATAATTTTAGAAAGTTGGTTAAATTGAATATTTCGCATTTATTTAATTTTTTTGTTCATTATATAATTATAATTCTATAAATAATATGCAGGTCACAAAAGGAACACATCACCTCCATAAACTATCATGAAATTTTTACAATAATTTATGCACATGAAATATTCTGTTAAGCCAACCAGTCTTTGGTTTATTTTTATTAATTTTGTTTAAACAAAAAAAAACGGTTTTTTTTTAAATAATTTTTCACATTCACAACAAATAAAGTTTAGAGTAATATGCGACAAAGCAGATATGATCTATCACGTTTAAGCTTCAGCGCAATTGTGCAGAGCGCAGGTCTTTGCTTGTATTGTCTTCAGTCTGTAGAACTTATCAACTAACAATTAAAAAATATATTGATCTGCGACTCAAGCACGATCACAAAAGAAAAAATAATTATGTATATATAATATTTATGTATATATCTAGAGAGAAAAATTGTAAATAAAAGAATAAAATAAATGGAATAATTAAAACAATTATCGATTTTGAGAGTTCAAAATATCAACTACAAGTAGGCACTTTCAGACCTTTTTTTGTTCCATAATTTAGATGTAGACAGGATTCTCCTGACCAGTTAATAATCGAAACATCGATGTTGGCATTGTTTTCATTAAAATCTAATCAAATTCAAATATTAATTATTTAAGCTTATTTTTATGTGGAATTGAATTACTTCACCAACAGATGTTGCGAGAAGATTAACAATTTTCTCATGGGGCACGGCAACAACACTTTGATTGTTGATTTCAATTATACGATGACCAACACGTACTCCACCTCTCTCTGCGATACCACCTCTCAATAAACTACAAATCTGTAAATAGAAAATTATTGTTTTTAATTCAATCATTTTTTAACGTAATTAACTTACGACTCCATTTTGAACACTAAATCCTAATTGATACTTTGTATCCGGTCTTTTTATTTTAACTTCAACAACTGGAGCACAAGGAACAACAGTTAATTTAACGACAGTTTGATTTTTTGAATTTTTAATATATGTTTGACATGTTGATAATGGTAAACCAACTAAACTAACACCATTGATTGCAATTATTTGATCACCAATATTTAGTTGACCACATCTAGCTGCTGCACCAGATGGTGCTAAATTTGCAATAACAACAGTTGGTAACATAGAACCCCATCCAGATTCAACAATTACAACACCTAATATTTCACCTTTAGCTTTTGGTACAACTACCTAAAAAATATTATTAAAATCGAACTAAATAAAATTATAAAATAATCAATTTTTAACCTCCTTTTGCATTTCTTTTTTGGCAAACATTTGTAATTCATCACCGAATATTTCTTGTGAATTTAATACTTCTTGATAATCCATTTCTTTAACAAAACTATGATCTTCAATACCATTAGCTTTAAGAAACTCCATATAAGCAACTTGAAATGCTTGACCAATTGATTGGGCAATAAATTGGGCTTCTTCACTTTCAAAAACATGACAAATCATTTTTGGTGTACGATTTATTTTTGGGGCATCTTCCATTTCATGTGGTACAAAACGTCTACGTGCCATTAATACAACTAAATCACCTATATCAGCAATATATGATATTGTTCTTAATGCATGATCCATCATTATCTCTTTTAAATCTGTATTTAAAACCATGATTTTTTCAGTTGATATAAATAGATCAACTTCAGTGCTTGGTTGTGTTTCACCATCAGGAGCCTACATTTGAGAATATTTCAAAAAATTAAATATTTTAATGGAATTTTATTGAAATATTTATGTAAATCTTACCAACGCCTAATGCAGCCAAACAAGCAGCAATGGAATGTAAATTAATTTTAGTAGAAATACATGGAATAAGGGGATGAAATGTTAAAATTAGCAACACCGCCTTTAATAATAAACCCTCAACCTGGTGGTCAAATAATTACAGGACAAATTTTCAAATTAATTATAAAAATAAACGATATTCACGAAAAACTGCCCTATAATCCACCAAAATTTCCCATATAATTGTTAGATAGTTATAATGTTAAATATATAGATATATGCCAATTAGTTAGAATAAACCACAGGCTTTGGGATTTTAAATATTTTCATTTACATAAATTCTTTTTTTATTAATAATTAAATGACAGACCTTAATTTTTGTAACAGCAACTTCAACCATATTTTTCTTGAGACGTTTCCGTCGTTTTCGCCCCCCTTCCTCATCGACCTCAACCGAACCAAGAAATTGTAGACGAAATACTGTTCCAGTAGCACCTACTCCCAGTGGTAGAGGATTTGTGTTGAATACCCGAGGTCCTTCTACAGAATTACTTTTCAAGCATTGCAATTTTGTTGATAGTTAAAAAATATAGATATTGTAAAATTATGGAGAAAGAAAACAATGGAGGATAAACAACATCGATAATAACAAAATAGCAATGTTTTGAAAAGCTCACCCGGTACAGGTTGAACAGCTTTTTCTATTATAGGCTCAGGAGGATCTGGTTCAACAGTTGATTCATCATCAAAACTAACACTGTCAGGACTGCTCTGATCATATTGATGGCCATAATTTTGTATCATTTGGTTGGGTGCCTCCTGCAATTTTAGCCTGTCATGTGCCGGCCTTTATACTATTAATTAACACAATCAATCTATTTGGCACATTTTATGGATGTTTTTTTTTGTTTGAAATTCTGATTTCACTACGTTCAATTCCTAATATTTCTATCTTCTCTAATATAGTAACATATAGTTGCGTTATTAATGAACATAAATATGGCCATTATGATTAGGGATAATGAACATTGAAAATAATAATCAAAGATGAAAATATATCCAACATAATGACCCTGATGATAAAGTGCAAAACTGTCTATGTACAAAATTTAATAATAATATAAAAAAAACATCTAAAGCATATAAATAAAATCATAATATTATTATTAACAATAATTATAATAATGGAAAGATAGGGGGTGCGACAATGTGAAATCCAAATATCAGACATGTAGCAGGCAACCAACCAAATAGAGCACATTAAGCGTGCACCATGGCACTGGCGAAGTCGATAGTGGAGGAAGAAGGGTAACAATAGTTATTTTAATCCAATTTAATCACCACCCATACTATTTTTTCTCTCAACAAAAAAAAGTACTAAAAAGGGCAAAAATATTAATCCATCCGTGCTGGTATTCTATAGACATGCCGTTTTATATTTCAATTCCCACTCATGCCTTTCAAATTTAAATAATTATCCTGTTGATAATTAATTTTATATAATATACAAATGTTTATCTCCTGGTAATTGTTTGTTTATAATAAAAATTACTATTTCATAAAAACAGATTTTATGCAAATGAAAATGTTACAATTATATGAGACACCAGGTTTTGATTTAAGAAAAAAAATCTCCAGTGTTAGTGCATACAAAATTATAATGTAGGTAGAGGTCATTGTTAACATGCATTACCTTTATTCTTGATACA
The DNA here is from genome assembly GCA_028455855.1 of Meloe dianella. Classification (NCBI taxonomy): domain Eukaryota; kingdom Metazoa; phylum Arthropoda; class Insecta; order Coleoptera; family Meloidae; genus Meloe; species Meloe dianella. The sequence continues at coordinate 4,774,881 of JAPTHL010000045.1, read as the reverse complement.
GCTTCTTCGGCTTGCATCATTCTAGTTGTTTTTGTTGGTTGTCCTTCACAAACTAATTGAGTCGATCCTAGATATCTTGCTCGAAATAGTACACCTTCTATTAAAACTGAACGTTGAATAGCATCTGAAATAGAAATTTAAACAAAAATCGTTCAAATAATAGAAAGAAACTTTTAAATTAATTGAAAAAAAAAACACGAAGAAATTATGAATAATGGAACGTTTATTTGTGTAGATGTTTGATTATTAATAGAATTATTATTGTGATGGTTATGATTGAAATTTTTTTTTTGTCGTCCGTCAATTATTTAAACTTACCAATTTAATTTCCAAATTGTATTGCAAATTTAAATAAATTTGATTATTTTATAAATAATTAAACAACATTAAAATGAAAACAAACAAAAATACTTACCTTCTTTATTACGGCCTTTCTTTTTATTGTCTTTCTCCTGAAAATAAAGATGTTTTCAGATAATTTTAATTATTAAAATTTAGTTTGTGAAAAGAACGCTATTTACATGTCATGAAGCATTAAAGTCGTGTATGCTATTCAGCTTTTATACAATTTATATAATTGTTAAATACCACTGAAAAACATCTTTTCCTATTGTTTGTTGTTTATTTAATCGTAAACTAAAACAATTTAAATACGTTTTTCAATGGTTTAATTATTAGTTAATTGATTTAAATAAAGTTCATGCAATTTGTATTGGATAATCAGAGTATATTTGTAGATAAACGTTAGTATGGTTACGTAAATAAATGTAGTATAATTACGTAAATTATTTCAAAAAATTATGTTGTAATTGGGTTAGTGTTATAAGAAGAATTTTTCATACAAGCTTTTCTTTGAGACTAACAAAATAAAATAATAATAACTAGAAGAATCTATTGCATGCCCATTCTCACACCTTTTTTATTTTGTTTGATGATACAGATCCTTTTTGACTTTGAGGCGACTGGCTTTTATCAGATACAGCTGTAGGTGAGGAAGGATTTGATATATGAGGTTCAGGAGATACTAAAGGTAATGTTCCTTCATCCATTGCATTTAAGATTTGTTTAGGATTAGAATGACTATGTGAAGGCATTATTGTCCGACTTTTAGGTTTTCTCCAACCCTATCAATATAAATAACACACCTAGTTAAATTATCTTATTTATTCATAATTCACTTTAATTTAAAGTACTAGAATTTTTTATTTTTTTTTTAATTATCGGAAATTTGATAGATATATTAACGAATTTGTGCTCGATATACTTTAACTTAAAAATAAATAATAAAAAAACAACATCACCTCATTAGCATCAAAAAACTAGAGAATTCACAAAAAAAAAAGATCAACTAAATTTCTCAATTTACATGCAAATTCTTTATTAAAATTATTTTCAAAAAAAAAAAGGTTAATCAGATCTTGATAATGGGATTTCGATAATGAATGTGACTACCTTGAAATAGATTAGTGAAGATAGAAGTGGTGACTTTTAACTGAAGGAAACTCTTGTGTTGAAAATCGATCTACTAAAATGGGAATAAAAATTAATACCGACCTTATTTTTGATCTAATTATATATATATTTTTTTTGTTAAAAAAGAACGGTTCTACTTATGATGTTAAACTAAAAATAATTTGATGATTTATGATAGGAATTCAATGATGAATTTTATAAATTAATAAATAAATAATTATTATACAAACCTTTTCGTCGTAAAAGCCTTGATCGTCGGTTCTCTGTTGGCCCAATAATCTATCAGTTTCCAAATCGGTATCATTTTCCTCTATGAAAACAATTATTATTAATACAAAACATGATTTTTGTTGATTAATTAATTTATTACCTTCTTCACCACTGTTAGCTTTACGATCAGAATCACCACTAGCAGCAGACAAACCTCGTTGTCTTGGAACCCATATAGGACTAACTGCATTTTCTTCACATTCTTCTTCGGGATGGCATTTTAATGGCAATGTTTTTGTTCTTTGTAACGTTAATCTTATATCTTTAATAGCAGCTTCAACATCATTTGCTTTTTCATTTTGATGTAAACGATGTGGTGCCGGTGCCGGAGGTGGTGGTGTTTTTTCTTTTAAAAGAAAACAATAAAAATTATTATACAAATAGTTTATATTTAAATAATTTCTACCTAAAGAATCGATTTTTTCGAAAATATGCGTTTCTTCAAAACTATTAACACAACCATTTATATCATTTGATGAAGTACTAATACAGTCTTTATTCGGCGATAGACCATTTTCATGATTTTTATTATTAGTGTTATTATTATTATTATTATTATTATTATTATTGTTATTATTATTGTTGTTATTATTTGCCTTTGGTTTACATATACCTTGATTAATTTCACGTTCTATTTCTGTTATTTGACGTTTCATTAACATAACAGTTGGATTATTATTATCAGTATCACTAGCGTGTCCTGATGATAAACCATCTTCAAGTACAGGCATACTAGAGTATAAGCGTAATGCATCATTTGGTACAGCTAAATCATTATTTGATCCTAAAAATAGTATTTTTTTTTAATTATTGTTAATTTAATTTGTTAAATTATTACCTAAGAGGCCACTAGATGGTCCCAATTCATTTTCCATTAACATTAATGAAACTTCACTATCTAAATCACCACAATTTGAGTCACAATCAGTTGTTTCTGGAGATAAAGTAAAATTTCTACTATGCCCTACTTGAAGTCCAACTTCTGTTTCACCTAAATCACCACTAGAACCCGTACCTATTGATAAATCTAAGAAATTATTTTCATGTTCTGTTATATCTTGTTCCTATTAATAAAAACAAAAATTAATAACGATATAATTATTAAAATCATTAATTACTTGTTGTAACGTTGAAATATTAGAATTATTAAAACATTTTCTTGGTGAATCAACACGCATACAAAATTCGTTTTGTTCAAGTCCTTTTGCTAATCTTTGTCCAACATATGAATTACCTGAATCACCACCACTACTATTATTTTGACGACGTAATTCATATTCTAAATCTTGAAATTCAACTTCTAAACGATTCTCTTCATCTGGTGGAGGACATTTAAAAAATTCTTCTAATACTTTACGTGTTTCAGAAAATTCATATAAATAATCAAATGTTGACGATGTTGTTGTTGTTGTTGCTGTTGTAGTTGTTACGGTTACTCCTGCTGTTGTTGTTGTTGTTGTTGAAGTTGCCGTTGAAGGAGTTGGTGACGGTTTCGTCTGCAAAATGAACTTTTAATATGACCATTAAACTTCTACCATTAACAAAATTATATGTCTTAGATCGCTATCTTATTTCAATTATTAAATTGTTATAAGATGAGATATTCAAAAAAGAAAAAATAAACAAGATACTTACATTGAATATGTTGTTTTCGATCATAGGACTGATTTCGTTCTCGTTTGGACTAGGTGTGCATACGATTCTTTGTGGGAAACCTGGACGTGGTGGATAAACACTAGGTGATGCTAATAAACTTTGTGCACTAGGAAGTTGTGGATGTGTACTACAATTATTATCCATCTGTCTAAGACCGTATCGTCTTGGTGATCCTTCATATACAGCAATTGGTAAATTTCCTATAATTTTGGTAACTTTTTCACTATCAGATGTATCGCTTGAATTAAATATATTTGTTGTGGCAGTATTATTTGTTGTATTATCATTATTTAAATATTTTTTATTATTATGATGATGATCATCATCATCATCATCATCATCATTATTCCAATTTTCACCAATATCATCAAATACAACAACTTCACCAGGAAATGTCATATTTAATGTATTTGTAATTTTATTATCAATATCATTAATATCTTTTTGTTTTTCATGTTGTTGTGGTGTTATTGAACAAATTTCTGCTGAAAATATTGTTTCGGTATATTCACGTGTATTTTTTAATTTTTTTGGTTCATTATTACGTCCACGTAATTCCCATACACCTTGTCTCATTGGTGATTTTTGTGATTTCTTTTCACCATCATCACCAATTGTTGTACTACGTGATTTTCTTAATGCTTTACTACTACGACTTTGTGAATATAATTCTCGACCGCCAGCGATTTCAATGATTCTAAGAAAAAGAAAATAAATCATTCATATATTTAAACAACAAATTTCATAAACTATAATATGGAAAAACTTAAAACAATAAAAACAAAAACAAAACAACTAATAATGAAACAACATTTAAAATTCGCAATAGATACCTGGAGTCACGTAATTTATACGTTCCTCCTGAATGTTCACGATCAACTATTACATCTTCATCATCAGTTGAATGTAGCTGACTATTAGTATCTCTACTGATGTTACAGGAACTGTCCGCCATCCATCTAGATATATTACAATGTATTGTAAGAATCTCATATTAACGTGCATTTATTTTATCGTAAAAAATATTAAAAATTTTACCACAACAACCACAACAACTTCGAATATTTAGAAAATGAAAAGACGTTAGAACATTTATATTTGATTTCATAAATATCAAATGTTCCAATTTTATACAAAAATTTGCCCTGATTACCCTTTGAGTCACCTTCAGATTTTCATCTTTATTCATTTTTTTTTATTGCAAAAAGAAACTCCCCAAACGGAAACAAATAGACATCATCTTATTGTACATGAGAGAATTTAATGTTAATATTTTTAATCTGGATGATCTTTATTGAAAATATTTAAATAAAAAACAAGAAAATTTATGCCTCGAAAAGTAGTAAATCTCTTCAAAATAAATATTTACCTTTATTCGTTGTAAACACATTTTTTTAAATTGAAATTCTGAAATAATTCCACATAATCCCATTAGGAAATGTATCATCATACGAAAATTTACAACTTTAAAGGAGTTCGTGATATAAAAAAGTAATTGAAGTAAATTTGAAATATTGATTATGGAAGTTTATTCTACCCAATTGTGTTAGAAGAGGCTATTAATGGGAAAATATGAATTTTTATACATTTACAATCTGGAATTTTTTAATATTTTAGACGTGAATGATCGATTTTTGTTTATTTGAAAGGTGCAGCAAATCTAGTACTCGTAGTCTATTCATAGATGATTCATAATGACACAGACTTTTAAACATTACCAGTGAAATAATAACGTAATAGTATAAGGAAGTTAATTTTGTTCCAAAATTAGATATTAGCAAATTATTATTATTTATTTTTTTTGTATAAAGTTGTTGGGTAAATTTGTGTGATTATTGTAGATTGACTTTTGTTAATTTAATAGAAATTTTTGTAATTTACCTGTCATTATCGGTGTCGATATTCATGACAGTATTTGTGTTGTTTTCAGTACAATCATTTTCATGTTCCGAGGCAATGATTGGATTTAGATTAATATCACTTCTTGGCCGACACTTTGGAAATAATTTACTAATTTTTTCTGTATTTTCACTCACATCCACATTATCTAGTGTCAGTGCCAAACTGGTCATTTCCTTTTATACAACAAGCATTTCCATTGATATTTTCGTTTGATAATTATCGGTATTTAACGATAAACCTACGGATTTATCATGATTTTATTCTAATTACTTAGTTAAATGAGAAAGAATATATGCGTTTAAATGAAATAAAGAAATGAATCAACACAATAATCTCCCCCTGGACTATTCAAATTAATGGGGATGTTAATGAATCATGACAGTTCATAGACACTTTGTTTATTATAGTTTGATCGAAAAAATAAAAAGATAAAACTCGTACAGAATTTGTAATGATTTGACTTCCGTTTCATACGAGGATTTCCTTTAAGTACTTGAATATTATTATTTATCTTAATAAACATTTAAAACAAATAATTTAACTACCAACCACTGCATGTTGAACAACATTCAACAATCGATATAACACACACACATTTAAACATTTAATTGTTATTAATTTTTTTAGATACTTTCTATGTTGATTTTAGACGATTCTCGTTAATTATTTGTAATTCTTCTACCAGATAATCACATGCCGTCTCATATCTACTTGTGTTGATGTGAAATCCAGGCTACACAATTTTCTTAACATAGACGACAACACATACACAAAAAAATCTACACATACAACTTTCTGAGCTGTTCCAACCCAAAATCAATATTTGAACAAGCGGCGCAGAAAATTTATTTTATAACCAATATATATTCCTATATATTACCACATAAGAAATAGAAGATATCCGAAAAAAATAATAATAATACAGTAGATTATTTATATACAACAGTTTTATTGTAATATGACAAAAAAAAAAATTTTCTCTTTTGAATTACTACAATAACTATGCGCCGGATTTTGCGACGTCGCAATATCTTTAGTCAATTGTAAAATTATTGAACGCACATTATCATTTCTATATATATATATATATATATATATATATATATATATATATATATATATATATGAGTATTTTTATTTTGACTATTTTTGAAAAAAACAAATTAGACCGCACTTTTTTTGCAATCACACTGTATACGTACCGGGTGATTAAGGAATATACAAATTATCGTGGATTAAATTAAACAATTTATTTATATACTCTTGATAGTGAAGTAATAATAATAATAATAATAATAATAATGATAATAACAATAAGATAAGTAGGGGTGGTTTTGTTTTTTCAATAATAAATCATTTTTTTGACATATTAAGGCCAGACATCGCTACGCCACTGGTCGTAAGTGACAGGAGATTGTCGTATACGTAATTTAAAAATTTCAATAATAAACGATTATTTACCTCGATTGTTTTGTTGTTTTAATAACACTAATCTTTAGTTTATTTGTTTCTATTCATTCAATTTATTTGTATAAACATAAACAATAATAAAATCCAACAGATATGTTCCTGGAAACACCAATATCGCCAATGGCAACATTATAAACATAAAGTAACCAGATATTAAAATAGCTAGACAGCGCATGCGGGGTGAATTCATAGAAATGTTTTGAAAGTTGAAAGTTTTGAAATATTCGAAATAACAAACACCAAATTTACGATAATAAAAAACATTTATTCTAGCATACAGTTATTATTAGGCAGTTGATAAATATTGATACAAATCTTTCATTACAAAACAGTTTTTTTTTTGTCATCTTTTAAAAACCTTTTAATATACGTCTATTTACTGCATGAGGACAGCCCGGATAGAACATAATCTACGATATATCGACATATGGTACATTGAAATTATTTTTTTTAGAGCCTATGAAACATTTTTCAAAATTTTCACAATTCATGGGTCTTAGTTGATGCTAAGAGAGAAAGAAAGTGGTGAAAACAACAAAAAAATCAAATCAGTGAATGATATATACAATACGAAGACCCACAAGCCGTTAAAGCGAATAAAAGCTTAAAAACTATTTTTATTCAGTCTGACTGTGTGGGGAAAAGTCTGTGTTTGTGTGTATAGTCAGAACTGATAGGTTTATTATTCTCTTCCTTTATCTCTCAATTCCTATGGTATACAAATTGTTATTCTATCTTTTATCAATTAAACAATTGCACATTACTTCAAATATTGCATAACGTACATGTAAAAAATAATTAAATAAAAATGAAAAATACTCGGCAAACCTACTAAATAATAAAAAAATATCACTTTTATCAGATTTAGCTATTTATATTATTTAATAATTATTATATAAAATAAAAATTGAGTGCAAGGGTGGCATAGGCCATTATCAACATTCAGACTAGAAATTAGCTTGGCACACCCCAAATATTTGTCATGCAACACGCGCATCACACATAATTAATCTGATTCATTCTGGACAATGTATGTAATATTGTACTTATCCAATTATAGTCATGGAAATCTGTTAAATAGGTTTTGTTTTTTTTTCAATACCCACTTTCCAGTATAATACAAGTTCAATACTATCATAAAAATAATACGATGATAATAGGAACATTAATATTATCTGAGTAATGGACTTTAGTAGCCATTTGCCACAAAATCGTTGATATTTTAGGAGGGCAACAAAGTCTTGAACGGATGTAACACTTACTATTCTAAATATAGAAGACAACAACAACTCAATATTGGGGAGAAAGGGGAATTACATTTAAAACACAGATATTATCCTTTTAAATAAAGATCTCCATATACAGGCATCTTCTCAATTCCTCACACGCTAGTTAATGTTTTGTTGTTTTTTTTTGTGTTCGTACAACTATATCATTTTTCGTATTTGTTTTTTTGTTAAACTATCGTAATTGTAAAAATACAAAAACACCACTGGTGTCACAAAAATTATTAATAAGTTATCACACAATAATTATTAATATCTTTGGATAATATTGTTAATTAATTAAACAATTAATTAACACTAATCGTATGAGTAACATGTTGAAATAATTTTCTGACACATATCTATCAGTTAATAAAAAATCAAGGCCTCTTCCAAAAGACAATAACAAATGAATATAACGGAAATAAATACAAAAAAGAAAATGAAAGTTGACCGGAAATAATTTAGATTTTAGTATAGCTAGCAGATTGTGCGTTTCTGGTAAATATTATTAATAATATTTAAACCATAACAAAAGCCTCTTTACCACAAAATAAGAACGGGTATTGATTTATCATTGTTTGTACAATATCTTCTAAATACGGTCGCATTTGTTCAAATTTTCCCATATCACTAAATTCAATTGGTAATAATGTGGGCCACCAACAAATTGCCAAATTTTTACTATCCATATTATTTAATTTTGAATTTTCGGCAACCCTAAATTGAAACAATAAAATTATACAATTATTTATGTATATAATAAAAAAACAAAAACAAAAAAATTGTACATACTTCACAAAATGTTGGAATAGAAATTTCAATACTTGAAAATTAACAGGAGGTAGGTTATCCAACATACTTCTTAAAGCCAAAAGACGACAACTTCTATCTGTTTTAACTTCAACATTACCTGTTGTGGTTGCCATTGGTTTTATTCGTGTACCAGCAACTAATTTGAATTGAAATTTTTATTTTTTATAATTAAACAAAACAAACAGAAAATACTCACTTGCTATATCTTCTAATTCTGCCATAACATCTTCTTCAAATAATGGTGGTAGTTTCTTGGATACAAAATCTTTAAGAGCTGTTGCTACTGCATTAACAGGTATATCTAATTCATGAATTTCAACATTGGAATCTACAAAATCATTGTATTTAACTAAAGAAAATCAATATGGTAAGATTATAAACCTTCTTCAAATTTTTGGAATAATAAATCGACATGTGCTCGATTACCGGGAACACGATAAATACCCTCAGATTCTAAACCTTCACTTTCTATAAATTTAACACATTTCTCTAAAAATATTGGAATGTAATTTTTCTCAGACTAAAATATTAATAAAATTAATTATTGATAGAAAAAAAATAACGATTACAATCTGTAATATATACTTGAACAAAATCGGAAAGTTTTGATGGTGCTGAGGATAATGATAAAGCTTTTTGTTTAATTTTTTGTTGTTTCTTTTATCGCGTTCTTTCTCTTTATCAGCAACTTTACGTAGTTTTTCTTTTCAAACGGCGTTGTTTTTCTAATTTTGAATCGTCTTTAGCTTTTTGTTTTTCTCTTTTACGTAATTTTTCCCTTTCTGAATCTTTCAATTTAGGCAAAACACCAAACTAGATTAACGAAAAAAGATAGAAAAGATGAATAAATAAATACGTTTTGAATTAAATTAATTATCTAATACCATTGGAGAATTATTGTCCCTTGGTGAAGATACATCCAAACTAGATTCATCATCATGCATAATACCGTATGAATTTGGTTTTATTGAAAATAAATCTGGTGAATTTAATTGTATATTTAAATTGTGTGTATTGTGCATTTCAGGCACTCGTTTCTTTAACTAAATGAACGTTTTTGTGAAAATCGTTTACGACTATCTGTTGTACCACCAGTTGTTGCTTGTTCTGGATCACTACCTTCTGATGATTCTGAATTTGATTCACTTCCAACTAAATTTATTATTATTATTATTATTATTTTATTAAATAAATTAATAGAAATTTACCATTAGTTTTTTCTGCATCTACTTCTACATGTGATGTTGAATGCATTGATGGTAATGTAAAACCACCAAGTTGTGGTACTCTAGGTGGTTGTACTGGAATAGCTGTACGTTTTTTACGTTGTCTTTTATGTGTTCCTGATTTTTTGTTGACTTTTGAATAAACTTCACTAGCTCGTTGTCGTCGTTCTAAACTACTCCATTCACTATCTGTATCTGAGTATGCTGTAACAAATACTAAAATTGCGGCTAAATTGTAATTATACATAATCACCCTGTCCCGAATAAATTGATTGAAACAATACATATATGTTAAACTTACAAGGTTGTCCTTTTTCACGTCTTTGTCGTAGTTTAGATTTACCACTAACAGCATCTTGTACTAATGTATACATATATTCAGCATCTGGTGGATATATGTTGTGCACCACATCTTTAACCTGCGCATATTCACATCCTAAATCAACTACTTCTGGTGTGGCTAAAGGAGCATTTCCAAAATTGAGTATTGCGAAAATCTTTGCCACTTACATTCATCCTAGCTATAGCTTCTGTTACAATCGAATAATTTTTGAGATTCAACTTCCCCGGTTGCTGTTATTTATTTGTAAAAAAATTAAATGAAAAATAAATCATAATAAAATAAAAATTATACTTTTAATGTTTGAGAGATTCCTTTTGGACGTGATTCAGATACAGTTACGTGTCGTCTACCAGTTGTAAATGCATGTTGTCCATAACTATTCCATGCACTACCCGAAATTGATACAGGAGGATCACCTTCACCATCTTCAACATAGAACGAAACAAAACAAAACAAAAAAAAACAATTCTTTGAATCGTACAAAAATTCCAGTATTTCTACTACAGAAAAAATAATAATACCTAATACATTTACAAACTCATAACAATAATAAATAAGAAAACGAAAACAATACAGGGTGATTTTTCAATAATTGTAGTGACAATATGTAATTTGCAAATCACCTGAATCATGAGTTGCAAGAGATTCTCTGGATCCGCTTATGTCAGCTGCACGAATTTATTATAATTATTATTACTAAAACGTTGTGTGTGTGTGTGTGTGTTTTTTTTGGTTTTGTTTATTATTCATAAATAACTTTTACTTACAAGTTATTTCGTCTAAACTTGTTTGTGATGCTGATAAATAGGGCCACGTTTAGATACACGTGAAATTAATGGATGATCAGGTGGTGCCGGTTCTGGTGGTGTTGTTGGTGGTGGATAAACTTGAAAACCTTTATATTTTTAAATTAAATTAAATAATAATAAAATTTATTAATTATAGTCTACCTTGATGTATATGATGTCGTTTTTTCGATGTTATATCACCATTTTCGTTACCATACATGTAAATATGAGAATATTTATCACTATGATCACTAGAACTCAGTCTTTCATCAGGTCCATTTAATTCATAATTCTCACTACCACTTCTGAATACAAAATTAATATCAATTCATCCAAAAAAAAAAGAAAACGTTAATTAAATATCAACTTACCCATCATTTAATTTTAATTGGTAACTTTCATGTCTAGGTGGTGGTAATGGATGTCCATGACGTTGTGATCGTGGATGTTCCAATGTTCCTTCACCACTATCATCTAATCCTGATGGTTCTTCCATATGGAATGCTTGTTCAATTTCCGGTTTTTTCCCATACTTCTTTAAAGAATGGAGTAAAAATGCAGCTAAAAAATTTCCAATTAAAATATAATTTAATTAATAATATAATTAATGTGAAATGTTACTTTTTTGTTGATTCGACGATGATGTGGTCATAAAATGGGCATGTAAACGATCGGCTGTTGCATTACCTTCTGTTATTAAAAGATGACTTAAATCATTATTGAAAAATGCATTGGCACCACCTGAATCAGTAACAGCTAATATTTGAATTGGTAAATTAGGAATGTTCATAGAAAAAGCGCTAAAAATATTAAAAAAAATAACAATAATAAACAAATTGGAAATATTCATATAAATAAACGAATAAACTAACTTTAATGTAGCTAATGAAGCTTTTCGTTTTGTTGAATAAACTAAAATAAAACCATGAACAAGTTCATCTCGGAATGCATTTGCACCATGGAATGATGATACGATCACTTCAACTTTTCTTTTAGAATCACCCAAAAATGTTTCTAATATAATACTTCGTTCAGCTGATAAAAAACAACATTGATGTGATAATAAAGGTGTTAGAACATTTTCAACTGAATACGAATCACCACAGAACATACACATTATGATTCTATCAAGAAAATAATGTATAAATATGATTTTTAAACGATTTAAATTGAGTATATTACCTAATATCCGGTTCAACGCATTCTATAACAGATTGATAAATATTCAAAAAACCTGCTCTATGGTGAATACTTTGAATTAATTGATGTAGTGCATCAGATACTAATTGTTCTTCAGTTATTTGATCTAAACATACATCCATAAACGGACATTGTAAGCTGTCAGCTAAACTTTGACCTTCTTCTCTCAATTTTATCACATCTTTTTCCTCAATATATGAATCTTGTAAAAACATTAAAACAATTGGTAAACCTTGGAATGGTAATTTATCTTCTGTTTAAATTTGATAATAATGTTTTTTCTAAACTTTCACGAATATATTCAAATGATTCAGCATTTGAATATACACAAAAACTACCATGTGGTACAAAATCAGCCGTTCTAAATGAATTATGTGGTAAACTAACATCACCATTTATAATTCTATAATCCAAACTGTAAAATTGGCAGTCTATTTCATATTCATCATCTTCACATTGGGCCTAAAACCATTATTATTATTAAGTTTAACTAATATTTAAAAATAAAACAAAATTACTCGAATTTTTGCTGCTAAATTTTCAGCTAAATTATCTGCACCCAAAATAAGAAGATGAAGCTGATTATTGTCTGAAGTGAGCAACCATTGATTACTATGATTCCATGACGACGGCCTAAATTACAAAAAATAAAAAAAACAACCATTATATAAACCATATTTCATCATTATTATTGTTAAAATTAAATACCTGTGAACTTTTGTTGCTAATATTCGTTCAATTAATGCATCCATACAATTAGGAAATGCTGGACAATGTTCACGAATTGGACAATGTATAAAACCTAAATGTTGAAATAACATTAATTTACGATCTTGATCCAAACGATCCAACATTTTGTATCTGTGAAAATTTATAAAAATATTTACAAATATTTTTTTTATATTTGTGACTATAAATAATTACCGAAAATCATCTTGCAAAACATCGGTGATTTCTTTTATATCATCCTGTGTAATTGTACCAGTTGGTGCGATACTTTTAAAATGATAAAATAAATCAGCATGTTCTAGAAGTAATTCCTGTTATAATAAAATTAATAATAATTAATTACTAATAAGTAAAATATTATTATTTGATTTACTTGAAAATTATGTTTGGCATTTTCGATTAATTCTCTTTGATGGGCATCATAGATTTGTTGACAATCATGTTCAGATAACGCTTCGAAACATTCTCTACCCATAAATAATACTCTGACTTCAGATAAGTGTTTGCCAGGTGTAACATAACCAGTATCCTCCAACAACTGTTTAAATTGTTTCTTCCATCTTTTTGAGAAAAATAAATAAAAATACTAATTATAAACTTACAATAATATAAAATTACCTTTTTGGCATCCTAGTTTTGTTAGCACATGAATGGAAAAAAGTGAAAGATTATTAGTACACAAATTGATTAACTGTTAAGAGAAACAATGAGCAAAATTGGACAAAAATTAGAAAACGTTCTTGTTTGCTTTTGTTTTTTGAAAGAAAGAATCGTAAAGGGTAGCTAAAATTTTACAAAAAAAAATATTTCACCAAAATCGTCAATTAATATCAAATTTGATAAAATTTTATTATTAGCCACACTGTAGATGTAAAACGAAATCTCTTTTCACTCCAAATGTTATAATCACAAACAAAAAAAAGAGAGTTTGCTTTACAATAATGAAATATGTGAATACAATTAGATCCCAAATTGCCAAAAATTTTGATTGTAATGAATTTATAGAAAAATATCATACTCTAATCGTTTTTGTTCTTGTTGTAGTACATTAATGTGATTTTTAAAAACAGTTTCAGCATCGCTTATCTCTAATACATCAAATGGTATTCGAGCCTCTTCATTATCAGATTCCAGTTCACATTCAGTCCAAGGCATATCTTCGGGACATTCGTAAAAATATTGATTGAAATCTGGATGAGATTTCAGATACTGTTGAATTGATGACCAATCACTATTATAAATAGATAATAAAATAATTCGTTTTAATTATAATAAATTTATTTTACCTATCAGTAAGCGTATTTATATCAGGGACTAGTTCATGTAAAACATCAGGCAACATTTCCATATAATGTGCAATACGTTTCGCTAATTGTTCATCTTTTAATTTTTTTATATGCCTTCTAAACAATCGTTGTGTACCATCTAAACCGAATAATTGAACAAAATAAATCCATTCTTTATGTGAATTTAATTTTTTAACTGTTTGTGACCATAATGCACGACAATCAGTAACATGTAATTTAATTAATCTTAAAATGCATCACTAGCACCATCCATTAATTCTTTACGTGCACGTGCTGCTTCATTATATGGTATTAATTTTGATCGAATTTTACTACGATCAATTATTTGTGCCAATAACATAAATGCTAAATCAACATTAACATTATCATGTGATGATGTTTCAATTAATGATATAGCACCTTTATATTCTTTTCTTTGTAATAATTTATCAGCTTCACGTATATATAATTCATTAGCATCGTCATTTTTTGTTGTTACAAATACAATTGGTTTTTTCGTTTTTATTAAATTGTTTAATATTGCCGCTACAATTTCAACTTGTTTTTCTAATGAACGACTTGGCACAATACTAACATCAAATATACAAATAAAACCATCTATATTTAATTTACCATCTGGTAATACTTTTTGTTCATATTCTTTTTCAATGCCTAATTGATTCTTACATATATACATTAATTTTTCAGCTGATGTTATTTTTGTTGCAGCACAACGTTTTATATACGGTTCCATTTTACCACCTAAAATCATTTGATTTGTTTTTTGAATTGATTTAATTGAAAATTTAATTTACCTTTAAATGGTTGAAATGATGCATCATCAATAAATTCAGTTTGTTCTATAACACTGAATTGATATTCAATACCTTCTTCTGATGTTTTGATAACTTCACCCCAATATAAAAAATGATCGTTATTAACAACACGACCACTGAAATCCGTCTAAATATCCACCATCAAAAAAATAAAATAAAAATCATAATTAATTTTCATTTTTTAAAAATCAACAAAAATTAACAAAACAATCACCTGACTTAATACAGATATATGGTCCACATTATAATCATCAGCATGTGATCTCATAAAACGATTACAAAGACATGATTTACCAACACCTGCATGACCTTTATCTTTTTCCATACCGGATAAACCGACAACGGCAATATTAATTGCCCGTACTGTATCTGCTTTTCTTGCCATTATTTATGATTATTATCAACTTCTATGTAACATAATTTTGATGATTTACAAAGACAATCTGTAATTAATAAGAATAATTGGAAAAAAATTCAAATATAATCTAAGGTGGTGTGTGTGGTTTTTTTTTTGCTGTATGCTAGACAAATTGTTGAATTAACACCAATCTAAAATGGTTCTTATAAATACCATCGTTGGTGTTTTAATAAATATAATTTGTAATGGTTAATATTAGCGTGTGTGTAATGTGTAATTGCAATAAAGGATATTACATGAAAGATACTGGAAATGAATAAATGTCGTTATAGAAGGCGTTGATTGACAATTGAATTACAACAAATGTTACAATAAACATAAAATAACAAAATTAATAATATTACATACATTAATATTTAACAATAAATATTTTATAGTCCATATGTTTTTAAAGCACATTTTACAATTAACGTGTTAAAAACAAGAGATATGCCATTCCATAATTGACCTGTCACAAGTTGAAGTTATGCCATAAATTAACAATATTTCATTCACTTTATATAATAATTAACGTTTAATATTATACGAATTTTTTGTTGTTTATTATTATATCAATAATCACACATTAAATACTGTTATCTACAACAAAATACGACACTGTCAAATTCACATAACTACCGACCACCCACCGCCTTTGCTAGACGCCATTACAATATTGGGGGATCTGGGGTTTGGGAGGAGAGACAGAGATAGACATAGAGGGAAACGCTCAATAGTGTTCCACTGTTGTAAATTATCAATCACTAAACAAATTACAATTAAACAACAAAGAAAATAGAAATAATCGAATTTCAACAATTAAAATTAATTAATTTTACAAATTTCTAATTCGAATTATTTGTTATTATCGGTGGATTATTTTCGACAATTTTTATTTTGGAAAAATTTCCAATTCAAATAACGCGCCAAATTTCACTTCCCCTCAGTTCGGAATATCGAATAATCGTTCTTTTTTTTAATATTAGTATTATTATTATTATTATTATATCCCTTAAAGAAGATTATAAAAAATAAATTCAATTAACGGTTTCATTATCAGTAATCAATATTAATTTTACGTGATTAAGTTAATGAAGAAAGTTGACGAATTTTATTTTATTAATGACGTCACAGACATAGGCGTACCGTACCGGAGGTTAGATATCAAATATTTCTTTTATAAAATCAACAAATCTTTGTTAAAATTTCACCTTAAAACATAAAATCATTAGGCTGCTATTAATATGTTTTATTGATACAAGATTACCTCAAAATACACTTGTCCCTTGATTTACACGGAGTTTGCGCTCGGTGCATATTTTGTAAACATATATTTGATACTTTTTTTAAAAGATTCAAATTTTACTCAACAGTTGAAATATGACTAGTCTATTAAATGTTACTAAAATTAATGAACCGATATTGTGTGGATTTTTGAAAATTATTTAAAAAAATTGGATAACTATTTACAATTCTATTGCATTTGCACTTTTGAACACCACGACTTATTTGCACTATTGTTAAGATAAATATTATCTGGTATAAACATATTTGACGTGTTAATTATCAACTATTGACATTATTTTTGTTCAAACTATACGGAAATATACGGAAATCTTAATCAAATTATTCTAAATGTTGATAAAAGTTCAAAATCAAACGAAAAAATAACAAGAAAACAGATAATAAAGTTTTACATGTCCCTCGATTTACATTTAATTTTGAAGGTCATTTCGTGTTTAGCTGTCGAATATATGAATGGTTTCTAGAAAGTTTTCTTGTGCATAATTATTGATTCTATAAATTTAAAACTTGCTTTCTTAAACGATCATTCCATAAATGCTCCGTTTTATAAATACAGATTCTATAAACCAAATTCTTGAAGATGAACTGATCATGTTCTACATAAGTTATCGTATGCTTATAGCTTCCATAACTTATAGAACGGTTAGCGAATCTACATCTGTTATGTAATCTTTCAGAAACGACCTTAGCAATTTATAGAATCCGTAACTTTATTGAATCAAAATCGATGCTTTCAGAAATCTGCCATAAGTCGTTGAAATTTCTAATTTTTTTTTTGTTTTCCGTCGATATCGATAAACAAATAATACGTGTCAAGCAGTGGCGGCGCCAGGGGGCGCGTGATTCAGATGTTAGGCCAAGCATGTGCAGCTTATATAGTCAAGACCATGTGCCGGAAAGTGAATATATCATATGTATTCGCAGGCCGGATATAATTCGAGTTAAGAAGGAACAGTGTAAAGGGAGACATATATTGCACATGCTTGTGTTAGATGAAGTGCCCACCTCAGTGTTCATCGATGCACCCAAATGACCAGCTATACATTTTTACATGACAAATGCACATGTATTTCTTGCTGATAAACTTATTTGTTCTCCATGTCAATTTGTTGTTTTTTAAGTGTGCCCAAATTGTGCTCCATTTATGCTCACAAATATACGAAACGTATTCGAATGCGTATTTTCTATTTCAGAACATCATGTATTTTAGAAACAATGTGTACTAAAAAAAATGCGTCTACGCCTCTGGTTTTAGGTTGATAACGGACAATAAAAGTGAAAGTTCAAGATAAGTTTGGCAATTATATATGTCTATAAATGTATATTGTGCTGCATAACTTTTTATATATTTAATAATTTCGAAGATTTTCCATAATAAATCAATATAATAACCTTTCGAAATATTGTTAAACGTACAAATTACCATTTACAAACTATTTTATTATAATAAAGGTGAGCCAGATTTTATTTATTTTGTATCAATAATATTATTTTAGGTTAATAAATTGTTTAAATAAAGGATAATAATTACAATAAGAGACAGAATTATGTTTAATGATTAATTATTTGAATTTATAATAATCTTTTTTGAATATTGATTTTTTTTTTGTTTTTATTTTTCTATATTTGTGGTTATATTGGTAGAACATGGTGGAAAAATGGCGGTAATTGAATTAATATTTTTTAAAATTATTTGGAGTATTTAAATAGTTGAAATAGAATTTTTCTAAACCGCAATTACGCAATTTTTATCTGTTTCAACTTCCAATAGAAACGCCAAACGTATAAACTTAAGTAATAAGCCGGCCATGCTTAGTATTGGTTAAAGTACAAGGTATGTGACCGGATTCTATTCATCAGTTTCCATTGGTTTCCATTCTCTATTACAGACCGCATAAATCAACAACTTATCGATTGATAATTGTGAAACACAAATAACTTTATAGAAGAGTTTATTATTAATTCGAATATTCATTAATTAAACGATAAAAATGGCAAATCAATTTCATAAATTAGAAGCTAAAGGTGTACAAGAATTAAAAGATATTGCAAATAAAATCCGTTTACATTCAATAACATCAACACAAACCGCTAAATCCGGGTAAGTAATATCTCAATCAGATTACCTAACACTAATTAAACAAAACTATATTTAATCAAAAAAAAAAATTATAAAAATTAACGAGTCATTATATCCAGTTGCTGGAACGTTTGCGCAGAAACTCTAATTATGCACTGGCGCAATTTTTTTCCATTGTAAAGCAAATATTTGAAATTTTTTAATAAAAAAAATTGAATAAAAATTCCTTCACACGCTTATGGAATGTATCCGAAGAAACGATTTCATTATATCATAACTGATAGCATTTCTGTTATTTATATGTAAAAAAGAAGATAGGCGATAATATATTTCATTACTGATAATTATCACTTAAATAAAACAACAAATTACTAATCGGTCTCAGTTGTTTGTGAGACACAGAACTGGAAAAAATGCCGGCACAATTAAATAAATCCGATGCACAAGTATTGGCTGATATTGCCAATAGAATTAGAGTTCATAGTATAACATCAACTTCTGCTTGTAAATCAGGGTATGTTTCTTTTTTTTCATTTTATTTGTAATTATACGGATTTATGTTGAATATTCGAGAAAGTCAAATATTTTGAAACGGCAAGGGCGAACGAAAGACGTTAAGATTAATCAAATTTTTTCAGTGTTTTGTTATCTGATCGAGAATCTATTTGTGTAGTTTTCTCTACAAATAAAATGCAAAATTATCAAATCATTGTATTAAAAAACATGTAGAGGCCATATAATTTTCAATAGTGAATAGCCGTGTTATCACTATTGTCCTCTATGACTCCACGTTTTTCATTAATCGATAATTTTTTATTTATTTGTTAAATTAGAAATTATTTTATTTTCTTTTGTAATTTTTGATTTTTAACAGTCATCCAACATCATGTTCATCAATTGCCGAAATTTTATCGGTATTATTTTTCAATACAATGCGTTATAAAGTATCATCACCGAAAGATGCATCAAGTGATCGTTTTGTATTATCAAAAGGTCATGCAGCACCAGCATTATATGCTGCATGGGCCGAAGCTGGTCTATTTCCAGTTAGTGATTTACAAAATTTAAGAAAATTAGGTTCTGATTTAGAAGGTCATCCAACACCACGTTTAAATTTTATTGATGTTGGTACTGGTTCATTAGGACAAGGTCTTGCCATTGCTGGTGGTATGGCTTATGTTGGTAAATATTTCGATAAAAGCAATTACAGGTATTATTCTATCGAATAATTTAAGAATTTTTTTTATGACATTATTTGATTGTTTTTAGAGTTTATTGTCTTGTTGGTGATGGTGAAAGTGCTGAAGGTTCAATTTGGGAATCAATTCATTTTGCTAATTACTACAAATTAGATAATTTGTGTGTTATATTTGATGTGAATCGTTTAGGTCAATCAGAACCAACATCATTAGGTCATGATATTGATACATACCGTAAACGACTCGAATCATTTGGTTTTAATGCAATTGCTGTTGATGGTCATGATATTGAAGAATTAGTTAAAGCATTCCATGTTGCTGCAAATACAAAAGGCAAACCAACAGCATTAATTGCAAAAACATTTAAAGGAAAAAATTTTCCAAAAATTGAAGATTTAGAAAATTGGCATGGTAAACCATTAGGTGATCAAGCTGATAGAGTTTTACAACATTTAAAAGGTTTAATTAAAAATAATGGACCATTACAACTTCATCCACAAAAACCATTAAAAGATGATGCACCAATTGTTGATATAAAAAATATTAAATTATCAACACCACCATCATATAAACTTGGTGAAAGTATTGCTACACGTTCAGCTTATGGTACTGCATTAGTTAAAATTGCACAAAATAATCCACGTGTTATTGCACTTGATGGTGATATGAAAAATTCAACATTTTCTGAAGCATTAAAAAAATTCGATCCAAATCGATATATTGAATGTTTTATTGCTGAACAAAATCTTGTTGGTGTTGCTATTGGTGCTGCATGCAGAGATCGTACTGTAGCTTTTGTTTCAACATTTGCAACATTCTTTACAAGGGCATTTGATCAAGTAATAATTTAATTTTCTTAAAAATACTGTAATAATAATATTCTTAATAATATAGATTCGTATGGGAGCAATATCTCAAACCAACGTCAACTTCGTTGGTTCCCATTGTGGTGTTAGTATAGGTGAAGATGGTCCTAGTCAAATGGGCTTAGAGGATATAGCAATGTTCCGGTCTATACCAGGTAGTACAGTATTCTATCCAGCTGATGCTGTTTCTACAGAACGTGCAGTTGAATTGGCTGCAAATACTAAAGGAGTAACATTCATTAGAACAAATCGTCCAGCAACTGCTGTAATTTATGCAAACGATCATGTATTCGAGGTAATATAGACACTATTAGTATTATATTTTTAAATATAATTGAGTTAATTGAAATTCTTGTTATAAAAGGTTGGCAAAGCTAATGTCGTTAAAGAGTCAGCTGACGACAAAGTGTTGTTTATTGGTGGTGGTGTAACATTACACGAAGGTCTTGCTGCTGCTAATGAATTAAGTAAAACCGGCGTTAATGTACGTGTTTTGGATCTATTTACTGTTAAACCACTTGATAAAGATGCTATTGTCAAAAATGCTAAAGAATGTGGTGGACGTATTGTTGTTGTTGAAGATCATTATAAAGAAGGTGGTCTAGGTGAAGCTGTTATGTCTGCTGTTGCATTAGAACGAGATGTTGTTGTTAAACATGTAGCTGTACCAAGAGTTCCACGTTCTGGTACACCATCCGGTTTAATGGAATATTATGGATTAAATGCTAAACATGTTGTCAGTTATATTCAAGAAGCATTGAAATTATAAAATTCTCTTCTTCATTTATATTGGCATGTTATAAACATTCCATTATTTTATTTGATCAAATAAATTTATGCAAAATTTTAAATATTGCGGTTTATATAGTAATTTTTCTTATTTTGTTTTATCCCTGTAAATTCTATGAGCTGGTAACACTGATTGTATACTATTAGGTGATTGGTTGGCGCTCATGTGAGCGCCGCACATGATGTGATAATTTTAGGTTACAATCACCAATCAGTGCAAATAAATTAGAAAGAATTTAATCTGTGCCAATTAAAATCTTAATTAATCTCAATTAAGCTAAATCAAATTGGGTGTTTTAAGTGATAATTTTATTGTTAGACGGAAACTACGTCACATCTGTCAAAATTAAATACCCCCCATTCGCTGTATAGGCATTGAAAAAAATCATTTCTAAATTAATTTGACAACTATTGTCGGTATGAAGAGCAACATTAATTTCAAAATTAAAGTTTTATTCATTTCAATCAATTAATTAAATAATTAAAACAGTAGAAATTCTATTCAAGGGCAATATAGAAATTCTCCAATTATTGTCAGGTTGGTAGAATTGTATAGACGCCGCTAAATTTAACTGGCTGAACAGTGAATACTGATTAACAGAAATTTATTTTAACAATTCGTGTTCGTGTTGGTGAATCGTTTTTGTCTTTTTGTCCTTCCAGTTTATCAATACCCTTATTGGAAACAATTCAACAGGTCCATAATTAATTGATAACCATTAAAATTGTTGCTCTCGCAAGTATCTATTAATAAAAAAGACAGTGTACGCAAACTAAATATCATCATGTTATTAGAAATCTAAATAATATTGAAGCCAACAATTCGAATTTTATTAAAATAATAAAATCCGTCAAAAATTGGTAAGTTCAATTGCATAATTAATTAGGTAATTGATAATATTTTTGGATTATAAAATAGAAATTGCGTGTGTCTATCTGTGTGCCCTTGTATAATTTGCCAATGTCACATTATTAAAGGTTCTATCAACAAATTTTTCGTTAAATATACCTGTTTTTATTTTGTCAAATAACTGACGCTTTATTAATCAATTAAGGGGCAATATTAGATGATTATTATTGTAAGATAGTCACGATTTTAATATAAACAGAATATCCGTCTGTTTTCGATAGAACGTGGCAAATATAAACAAACTTTTAATTAAAAAAAACAAACGTATTGTTTAAAATATCATCATTTTGATTAACATTATTGTAATTTAATGATGTATTATCTAATTACAAACAATTATTGTGACTGTTTAAATTAAATTAAATTTCGTAGATAATTAACACATGTATTGCGGATAGTTTTTGTGGAATTTCCTGTACGGTTTTGATTTTTCTCATTTAATTAATTTGAAATTCCAATATTACACTTAATTAGCATTTATTTGATTCTTTTTCTTCTCCTACTTTTTTTTGTTAATTCGGATTGAACATTCATACAAATCACGCTGCGTCAGAGAATAATACGATTGTTGTTACGCAATTTAATTAGATATAACAAAAACGGTAGTATTACACGTGGATCGTAGTTTTTTTTTAATTTATCATTTATTTATTTATATTGCGATAATTATAAATTAAATATTAACATTTTTTTAGTTATCTAATAGAATGTGTGGCATCATCAATTTTGAAGTAAATTAAAAAATATTGCTCTGTTTTTCTGGTGATAAGTTTTGTTTGTCTGCATTTACATTAATCCAATTAGTGTTTTATATGGGAAATAGATCTTTTTTTCATTTTATCATAATTGCCGGTTATCGATTATTTTAAAAATGTTTTGGAAAATCTGTAGAGTGGTCGCTGTTTAAAGCCCCGTACACATCTATCGAACGATCACTATGGAATGGACACGAAGGGGAACGAGAAAACGATTGCGCAAAAATGGGGAGGAATGGGATTGTCATGCGTAGACTTGTATTCGCTTGTGTTCCGCTAAACACAGATTTATGTTTCCAGTCCACACTATGGGAACACAATCGAATGGGAACGATTGATTGATTTGATTTACTATCGGATCGACGTTCAAGTCTTTCCTTACCCGTTGTTCCCATTCGATCGCATTTGCATTGTTTACATTTCCGTTCGTACCTATTCCTTAGTGATCGTTCGATAGATGTGAATAGAGCTCTATATGATCACTGACCATTGCTCAGTTTAAAGCCAATCAAGTAGCTAACTCTTCGACTGTCCTGTGACTACACTTTAGAGTCACAGGACCTTAGAAATCTTGATACCACGACGCATTACAAAATTAAAGTTTTTTTGTTTTTTGAGATAAATGATTCCCTATTCATTCATTCTTTATATTGTGACAGTCTTAAAAACAATCAATAAAGTGAAATTATGCTAACAAAAATGGTTAAAAAATCAAATTTTTGTTTTTATTATTGAATTCAAAGCTTATTAATGAAATTGTTTTCTGTCTGTAATTCGTTGTAATTTTTTTTTAAGTAGATATCTTTTCATTGTTTGGTGGTGAGTTGGCACAATAAAATTTACAATCAAACCGGAAATACAAAAATAATTAGACGATTAAACGTTTCTTGGCGTTATTATTCATGTGATTGTAATTGATTTAGCGTGATTTTACAACTGATCACATTTATCGGCGATTACTGTATTTTGTTTGCGTTCAAATCGTGACAAACTAAACGAGCCGAGCCTATAATGTGATATAATTCGTGTAAGATTCGTGTAGTTGAACACAATTCGACTGGCTCGTCTCAATTTATTTTCTTTCGGTTCTTCTGACGATTTCAAAGGAATTTGTTCACGTTGAGATGGCAATTTTGCACATTTATGTAGTTTATATTCATTAGTGAACCACTCACGAAACTCAACATTTTTTCGATATGTATTTTTATTTAGCTTATCTCCACTCTTACATAATAAAAATAGTTTGTAAAACATTTTATTTCGATATGTACTTTTATTTAGTTTGTTATTGTTTTGTTTGTGGTATGTTCGGTTCAAAAACGGATCGTCAAATGTTCGTAGTTTTACTGCGAACATTCGACGAGTATATTACATAATAGGCTCTGCTCGCCAGTGTATACCCACCTTTAACATTATCTTCAAACCAATTTACAAACAAATGAACGATAAGGAAAATTTTCCTATCACTCATTTACATAAAAAAAAACTTCACATTGTGATAATTAATAAAGACAATTCTTGTTAATATTTATTGATCGTTTTAAAAATATCCTCGATTTTGTATAAAACAAAAAAAAATACATTGACAAAAATCGAAATCTAGGAATTAGTGTTTGATCAATTCAAATTACTCGCACATCTTTTAGAAGTATTGAATTACAATTAATTTGTTCTATTGTCGATATTTGACCTTTAAAAATAAAGGTCGTTTTCTACCTTATACAGGCAATTATTACTTTCTTTTTCATAGAAGAATCATATTTGATTGATCATTTCGATGCAAACTTCGTTAGAAATTAATAAACTGAATTGACGGATAAATTTAGTTGGTGAAAATTAATATTTCTAAAAATTATTTTTACAATGTTTGTAAGATGATTGAAATTAAGAAAATATACACTACATAAATAAAATAATTTTTTAGGATATGTGATGAACGTCACGTTGTGTTGTTGTCTCGTTTACAATTTTTCCAAGTATCTATCATTAAATAAAATGTTAATGTAAAAACGTTTGTAAATGCGGCCAGTGCCCTTCTTCTATTATATTGTTAACGAAAAATAAAACAAATATTTGTTTTGCAAAATTAACAAAATGCTCCAAATATTGAAATATTTTAATTAAATTCAGCCACAAGTAATGATAGCAATTGCACAATATATGATCCGATCAGTAGATCTCTCTCGCTCTATTAGGGTGTAGGTAATTGGTAATTTTTTTTAATTTCTATTAGTTATATTAGAATTGAGTGCGAAAAATTGCGCACATTTTTTTTATCTATCATTATGATCAATAAATTTTTATCAAAAATGATTATCACTGTCATACGTATATTTTAATAAAGAGGGAGAGAATACAGGAAGTATCCATTACCTCTGCAATTACATAGGCAAAATTTAAGTTCCTGTTCAATTGATAATAAAAATAAAATATATCGTCTCATTGTTTAATTAATGATGAAAATTTAATTAAAAATAAATAAAAAAAAGTTAGAAAGTTACATGACCCTGAACAAGGTAATTCAACCTTAGCCTGTTTAATTTGGCAATGATAATAAATTAAAATTGGGTAAAAAATTAATCGAAATCGAATTTCCGCATTTCCGGTAAACGTGGTTCGTAATTATTATTTTAAATAATTAATGAGAGTTCTGAAAAAAAACAAACAAACAAACAAACAAAAACGGCTTCTTGCACACACGCACACGAAAATTTTTTGATTTCATACACGTGACAATAATTTAGGTGATTTATTATTAGTAGACATGACGTCAACTTCGTCATTTTTTTTTGATTTTGTTATAATTATCTAATGTTAATTTTTAGGGGAATTTAAAGTCAAATAAATTGTAGAAGATGTTTATAGCTTTCTTTTAATCAAATATTGTTTTAATTATTCGTTAGTTTTGTGGTGGTATTCACTTGTGTTTTTCTAATAGAAAAACTAGATTGTTGTTGAATATATGCCAAAATTCATAATTTCCTCTATTTTGACGTATTTATAAACTGATTTTGACACGACAGGAAAGAAAATCAACGAAATTTGAGTTGAATTTTGACAAACTAAACAAACCATACATTATATATATTTAGATTGATGCTAAAAAAAATATGTCGCAATCAACAAATCAATTAAAATAGACTGAAGCCTTATTAAATCAAATTAATTCACAATTCAATTTGTATCAGTTTTTAATTAAATCAGGTGAATGATTATTTTGGAAAATTACCCACAAATTTACGTGTAAAGTCAAAAAATGTTTAATTAATTTTGCAATATAGGCAACCATATATATAAGCGTGTATTTACAATGTTCTATGTCCTATTAATAAATGATTAATTGTTTAAATTATTTTTTAAATAGTTTGATAATTAATTGGCATAAATAAACAATACACATACTCACGTTTGCCTATAAAATTGTGGTTTTACACTCTATTAATTTGAAACGATAGATATTTATATTTGAAGGACTTCAAACCATGTGGACAACACACACAAAAAAACACTGATTTTTTTCATTATAATTATCATTATAATAATTATTTTTTTTGGTTTCATAAATGTTCCATTATAACGTAAAATAATTAAGATAATAATTTACGTTTATTAAAAGTCATTTAGATAATTTATTGTGTTATATTTTTTGTCAACTTCAATAAATCTTTTTTGTCTTAATTGTCTGATGGAAGTATTTTCATTTTTTGTGGAGAATTTTTTCCGAAAATCTCCAACGTTTTTTTATTTTTATTTTTTTGTTATTTTATATAATAATTATCAATTGTGGTTTGGTCTACTTACAATAGCAATTCTTTTGTACGGTGAGTTAATTGTTGCATTTCAACAATATTTGCATTAATTTGTTTCTAAATAACTTTAGATAATTGTTTTTAAGATAGACCTTGATGTTATTATGTACAACCTTGTTTTTTTTTCCACAAAATCTATACAAATTTTTCATTTATTATTATTATTGTAAATGAATATTTGAATTGGCGGTGTGATATTGAGGGTAAATGTTAATTGTCATGTAAACAGTAATTATTAGTGAAGAAATAATTGTTTTTAATCTTAATTGATTCTAAATTACTGTTATAAATGTTGGAAAAATTGTGGAATTTTTTTCTCTTCAATTGTATTCTTTGAAGTATGATTTTAATATTGTTGGTGTGAAATTATTATAAAATTTAATATAATTTATTTGTTAGCAACATTAATATTAAGTATAAATATTCAATTATCATAGAATTCTTTATTTAATAGTTTTGACTTACGAGACTAATCCTATAAATCGAGTTGTTTTTTTTTATGTTACGTTGATAATATTATGACGTATTTTACTAATTACTAATCCAAACAAACTTTTTTTTTATCTGTAGACTTCATTTTTCTTATACAAGCACTAATTTGTAGTGAATTTACGATATTGAAAATTAATTTATTATATCCGTTATTTGTTGAACGAATGAGATTGAAAAGAAAGTTCAATTTTGTAAAAATGAAAGTCCAAGGTTGATTTTGTAATTATGTAGGTGGGGTTTTGGGCCGGCTAAATCATCTAGTTAGCCGTCATGTTGGCCCTAAAGTGTCGTCCTCAAACGTTACTATTTTTATAAGGGAATCTTTGATTTATTTTGTGACACCTAAGGACTAATTAACCGTTAAAATTGATCTTCCTGGAGTAGGAAAGGATTTTCAATTATTTTCATTTTTGAAAAGCTACTTTCGAATTTTCTCGAATACCTAATTGAAGTAAATAAAGAAGAAAAAAAAATTAGATTTTTACTTAGTTTCATTAGGGCATAGTCAGATAGGGTTTTTTTCTACCAAAATTAGAAATTTTTCCACTAATTCATGTTGTTTGTCTCTATTTTTTTGGACCTGTAAGGTTAATTCATCCTAGGATGTCACAAAATAAATCCTTAAAAGCTAGTTCCATTTTCCTCACAAATAGGCCAGAAATGAAAAATTCGGTATACTGGAAGAGAACGGCCTGTATAAAATGAACCATTCTAAAAATATTTTGCGGTTACATAAGGGCATCGAGATACAATACTCCTGTGAAATATTATCTGATTTTTGTCTTATTCCTTCTTATTCTTCTTCAATTACTTAAGGTTGCCCTTTGCAGATGTGGTTTTTGGTTTAGTTTAATTATCCATCCATCTTTTCCATATCTTCCGGTCTATTGTTATTTGTTTCATCTCGTTTAATGTCTTACCTTTGTTTTTTTTTAAATCTAAGTATTTTTCTATTCTATAACATTTTTGGGTAGATTATTATTTTCATTCATTTGTATAAGATAGCTGTTTTCTTTCTATTATTTTTACAAGTGCTTTGATTTGCTGTGATTCCCGGGTGACCATATTTCTTATTCCGTTGGGTTTAGTTTTTCCCACTATTCTTAATATTTTCATTTCCGTTGTTGTAATCGTATTATCATGTTTTGCCAAGCCGGACTGGGAATAAATTGCGTCCTTTTTAGTTTATGTTTATCTATAAAAACTCATATTTATATGATTTGGCGCCTCATTGGAAATCGCGCCGGGGTAGGAGCCCCTGCAGCTCCCCCTCGGATCGGCACTGATGTGTTTTGTCTTGTCCATACGCGTATGTTATAGTTGGTATTATTATTTTCGTACTGTTTGCTATCTACCTCCTCATCGATTTTTCTATCATTTGTAATACTAGTCCTTAGGTAGTCATAATTAGTTACTTCTTCAAGTTTATTTCTCTTGCAATAAATGTTTTTTTTTTGCCGATCGCCATTGTTTTCTAATTCATTTGTACATATATCCAGTAGTATTTTAATATGTCATCTGCATACACAAAATTTTCAATTTTTATTGGTGTCAAATTTTTGTATCCAACAATTGTTTGGAGCTCTTTGTTTCACTTCTAGTATACTTGTTTTATTACTTTCTGTATCTTAAATTCTTCGGAGACAGTTTCATTTATTTGTACATATGCTTTAACTTTCATGTATGCGTTTTTAATATTTTTGAATTCGATTGTCTGGTACTTCTAATTCATTTGGACATTTCCAGATAGTTGAAAAGACTTAAGAGCAGTATTGAACCCTATTGCCAGAAACATCGCTAATGTATAGTTTTTTCTTAAAAGTAGAGGGCTTACAGAGAAGAATGCCGTTTAAACAGAGTCTCTAAGTTATTTAGAAGCTGAGATACAAATTTTTGAA
This sequence comes from Meloe dianella, assembly GCA_028455855.1. Lineage (NCBI taxonomy): Eukaryota > Metazoa > Arthropoda > Insecta > Coleoptera > Meloidae > Meloe > Meloe dianella. Next base: position 4,745,121 of record JAPTHL010000045.1, on the reverse strand, counting down.
AATTATTAAAAAATCGAATAAGGCTCCAATTTTCAGGATTGTCTTCTTTTCTCATCAAAATCGCTGACATGAGTGCGCACATTTTTGTCGAAAAGTAATTGATATATATTTCAAAATTATAACGGGTATGACGGTATAACTGATGGATCTAAAATTCTGGATTATTGCCAAAAATTGTTTTTCACACAAGAAAAAAAGAGTCGAAATTTTGTCTAGGCATATATATTTTTCATATTTTTCATATTTTTTTTTTACAAACAGAAATTGCTTTGTCACTTTTCACATTTAACGGATTTTGATTATCTCATTGGTTTTTTCGAATTATCTCTAAAAACTTTTATCGTTATATCCGTGAAATTACTTCATAATAGATTTTCCAAGTGCATTTAATCGTTATAACGGAAGTTTTATTGTTTTTGTTATAATTTTTAATTATTATTAATTTATTTAATTTTAATCTCTAGATATTGTTCTATTTTACATATAAAAACATGTGTTTATCAGTTATTTTTATTATTGTATAAAGATTTTCCATGGTCTAGTTTTTCTTATAATTGTCATTTTTTATATATATGTATAATATAAATGGTTGGTTGGACTTGATTTGAAGTGGTATAGCCGCCATCAAACACTAGGATAAAAATAGATTTACTTAAAATATCAAGTGGTTACATGTCCTGTACACAGTTCGATTTAAATTAAAATAATTGATTTATTTCTAATTGATATTATCTATGATATTTGTTTGCAAATAAAAAGAAAATTATTGTTGTTTATTGATATTTAGGACAGTAGTTACTACGTCAATTATTGGAAAATCCAATTTGTTTTTGAAATAAACATATATTCGACCATTATTTTCGTAGAATTGGAAACTTCAATTTTAATCTAAAATAAATAAAAAATTTTTTATTAAGAATACCAAATGACATGATTATAAAATAAATTCCAATGGTGTCAATAGTTAATGTAATCGGCTAATTAATTTCATCAGAAAACATGCATAAATGATTTATTTTTGTTTTCGAAAAAAATTAAAAAAATTTAAACAATCGAAATGGAAGATTATAAAGCGACAGAAAAAAAAAGTAAATGGAATGGAATATTTATGAATTTTAAATTGATTATATCGTATTTTAAATAAACCGTAATGACTTTGATTAATTTGTAAGATTTCAACTTTAAGGTCGCTAGGAAGTTAACAAAATAAAATAAAATAAATCCAAATAGATAACCCTTTGAGTAATTTTATTAAATTAAATCATTAATAGTATTTTATGTAGATTTCCAACAGACACTTCCAATTTAAATAAATATGTAAATAAATACATAATTGTTATTAAATTCATTATATCGCTATACTTATGCCATTTTTTCCACATATTTGAAAGTTGTAATTAGACGTAAAAAAAACAATATATTTAACAGTATGAACTCACAATAGTTAAAAAAAGACTTAATCATTTTTTAGTTGATCCGTCAGCAATAATTATTAAAAATTAATCCATCATCAATTATGATTATTAATTTTTTCAATTCATAATTTTATTTTTAATAAAATTCGATTGCATCATCATGACTTTTGTGCTATTGATTATTTCATCTAGTAAATCACCTTTAAAATGTTCCGTTATTTTTTGTATTATTTCAAACTTATCGCCTTTTATCATTGTCCACGTAAGGTGGATTTTTACCAGTTGATAACGGAACAAACGATATTTTTAATGATTCTTTCCTATTTCTTAGAAAAAAATTACCCCCTACCTATAAAATATTAACAAATACTGGTAATAATAATAATAATAATGAAATTGTGCAATATGACGTCAGTGATATGTGATTTAAGTCACACACACACACCTCCAGTCACACCTACTATTTCAACCAATCAAATTCAAGTTTATATCAAAACCAGCTTTTATCGCTTATCATAAGTCAAATGCAATTAACAAATTATTTATTACGAAAAAATATTCTAGTTAATCACGATTGTTATGCGGAATTTGTTCTTTATATGATTATTTTGTTTGTTTGTTTTTATTTGGGTTTTTTTTAATTGCGAAAGTATTGATAATAATTTAATCTTGAAAAAATTAATTCAGTGATCGTTGATATCAGCATTTGAAGTTCATTGAACACACGTAAGTTTTTACATTATAGATATATATATATCTACATATATGTACATATATAATTTTGGAAAAATTTGAGTTTAAGTATGACATGCGCTGTACAATATAATTTATTTTGCGCTGTAATTTACGTTTATTTGGGTTAATTATAAGTATTGCGTCATTTTATGCGGGTAAAAAACCCTGTTTGTTTTTTCTGTGTTTCGGTGTTCCACATACAAATAGAGTATAAAAGATCAGGTTCATCATCTTAGGTAGAAGTTCAAAGGGATTCCCAAATAACCATAATTTATATTTGTTTTGTTGTTTTTTTTTCCGATTTGTCTAAATGTTTCTGTTATTTATTCAATTGAAAAACTTGTTTGTCGAGCAAAATTTCTTGAACAGGTGACTTGCTATTTAATAGGTAGGTGTGTCGTTAAAACTGTCCAATCAAATATGGGGCACGGCTTTACGTCATTGTATACGTCAACGCTTGCACAAGCATCACCTGCTTAGCTTCAGCTATCTCAACTCTATATCAGTCAGTTCACTAAGCACGTTCTGCGTGTAGACTTAAGTCGTTTTTTTTTTTTGATAAGTTAATGAGTAATTAAGAATAGATCAATTGTAAGAGTTGTGTTACGTAGTTTTCAACAAAAAAAAAGCAAAATAATAATTCATATACCAAATCTGAAGAGTTTTATATTCACAGGAATGATGATGATAACAATGAAGTGTTTGCAACAGTTATTACAATTCATCGGTTAAAACGAAGATTACCACCATCTCGAATTAATAAAAGAAAGTAAGAGTGTCTTTGTGTGTGAAATACGACTCTTTTTTTTAATTGAACAATTGTTTTTGTTATTGTTGTTGTTGTTGTTGTGTTCAAAAATTTCGCTTATTTTAATTTTAATATTTGAAAGTGATACACGAAAAAACCAAATATTTTTTAGTTAATTAAATTGCAATTTTTTTTTTAAATTAAAAATAATAGTAATATTAATAATGTTAAATATGAAAAAAATGTTGTGTTTTGTGATCGTGTTAAGTCTGGTTGTAAATTCAATCTGTGAAGATGATATTAAACTACCACCTCCATGTTACAGGTAAGGTTTTATGTTTTATAAAATAATTGTGTTTCCTATATATTGGACTATTCTCCTTGACAGCAGACCTTGTTCGTTCACCGTTTCACCTAACAACACCTGAATAATATTCAATTTATCTTGCATAGTAGAAAGAGTTTAATCGATTTAGGTACAATGCAAGTTATTGAATAATTATTATTTGCTTATGAAACCTTTTGAGTTTTTTGTTTTTTATAAATATAGCGCTTTATTATTTTTTTTTGTAATTTTAATTTAATTGAATATATAATCATGTTCCAGTGACATCTATTGTCATGGTCCACTTCTTCGTACAGTACAAATGGCAAAAATCTATGAAGATTCAAAAACATTTGTTGATATGAAAATGAAATATTCACCAAATGAAACATTAAGTAAATTTGAACAATTTATGACGAAAAATAATAATTTTCCAAATCGCAATGCTGTTAGACAATTTGTTAGTGATACATTTGATCCTGCTGGACAGGAATTTGAAGATTGGTATCCAGAAGATTGGATTGAACATCCAAAATTTGTTGAGAATATACAAGATCCAGAATTTAAAGAATGGGCATTAGTATTAAATAAAGTATGGAAAGATTTAGGTAGAAAAATGAAAACTGATGTTGAACATAATAAAGAACAATATAGTATACTATGGATACCAAATCCAGTTATTGTGCCTGGTGGTAGATTTCGTGAATTTTATTATTGGGATTCATATTGGATATTACAAGGTTTATTACTATCAGAAATGTATACAACTGTTAAAGGAATGTTGGAAAATTTCCTATATATTGTTGATAATTACGGTCATATACCGAATGGCGGTCGTATTTATTATTTGGAAAGGTCACAACCTCCACTAATGATACCAATGATAAAATCATACTTTGACTTTACAAATGATGTGGATTTTATCAAAGATAATGTACATATTATGGAAAAAGAATTTGATTATTGGATGACGAATCATACACGTATTATAACAATAGATAATAAAAATTATACATTAGCCGTATATGGTGATAGGTCCCATGGACCAAGACCTGAATCTTATTCTGAAGATATGGAAGGTGCATCATATTTTAAAGATGATGAGAAAAAAGAGAATTTTTATTCAGAATTAAAAGCAGCCGCTGAATCCGGTTGGGATTTTTCTAGTCGATGGTTTATTACAAATGCCACCAATAAAGGTAAATGAACTTAATTTTTATTTGTTTTAAATTACGTTATAACATTTATGTAATTTGATATTATTTAAGACGAAAATAACAAAATACATAATTTTTTTGTTTTTCTTTTATGTTATTTCTATAGGTAATTTAACAAATACAAAAGTACGATCAATTATACCAGTTGATTTAAATGCGATGATTTATTGGAATGCAGTATTATTAGCTGAATTTAATGAATTGTTAAATAATCCAGATAAAGTGCAATATTATAATCAAATATCTAAAGAATGGATGGAAGCTGTTACAGCAGTATTATGGCATGAAGAAGTCGGTGCATGGTTAGATTACGATATGCATAATTCAATAAAACGTGATTATTTTTATCCAACAAATATATCACCATTATGGACTGGTTGTTTTAACCATACAGATAAAGATCGTATTGTTCGATTAATATTGAAATATTTACAAAATAAAAATATATTGTATCCTGGTGGTATACCAACAACTGTTGAACATACTGGTGAACAATGGGATTATCCAAATGCATGGCCACCATTACAACATATAATGATTGTTGGTTTAAATAATACCGGTGATGAAGTAGCACAACGTTTAGCATTTGAAATTGCTGAAAAATGGGTGCGATCAAATTATAAAGCATTCAAAGAAACTGATTCTATGTTTGAAAAGGTACGTTTTCAATCATATATCAAACAAATTATTATAAACAAATTTTATTTTAATTTTAATTTATCGATTTTTATTTATTTTCTTTAAATATAGTACGATGCAACCGTACCTGGTGGCCATGGAGGCGGTGGAGAATATGAAACACAATTAGGTTTCGGTTGGACAAACGGTATTATATTAGAATTTTTAGATAAATATTCAGATAAACTACAGGTGGATGATCCACCTCCTCCACCACCATCACCAGTAACAGCTGCTTCAGAAATTGTTACAACTAGAACATCATCATCATCAAGTCTTAGTCAAATATCAACAGCATTAATAGCATTATTAATATCACTAACAGCCGGATTTATCGGGTGAGGTGAGTTCATAAAAATATTTAAAAATATATAAATAAACAACCAACAACAACAAAAAAATCGTCAATTTTTTTATTAAAATTTCTATTTTTTATTTTTTTTATTTGTTTCAGGATTAAGCAAATTTTAACAACAGATTATTGAGTGATGAGTAATGGCATGTGTGATTATTAAAAGCTAAAATCGTGATATATTTTTTTTACAATCTTGTTTTGCTTCACGTATATTATTACGTAAACAATTTTATTTTCCTTAGAATTCTAATAATTCTAATAAATCTTACTAATATTTAGAGGAAAAAGAGACATTTTAATATAAATTACAGTAGTACTAATAATAATAATAATAATAGTAGTAATATTAATAATAATAATAATAATACGTAGCTCAGGGTACAATACATAATTTAGACTAATTTATTATTCACATAATATCTTGAAAGTATTATACTCAGTTCCTTATTGTATTTAATTCGTAATGAAATTATCTACTTATATTTGATTTACATAGTTTAAAAATGGACCAAATATTAGTAAAAATACATGATATTTGTATTTTGCTAAATAGTGCAATTGTGATTTAGATTTCTAATTTGTTAGTTATCGCCGTTCTATTACTTGACGCTGGTTGTTTTTTTTTCTAATTGTTTTTTATTCAGCGTACCTGTTAAGCCTTTTAAATGGCGTGCTCTAAAATAAATAATATAAAAATTATAGCTATGTAATATTTAATAAAAAAAAGATCCTAATCCTTCCTTCAATTATAATAATAATAATAATAATAGTAATAATAATAATAACAACAACATACCAAATGAAATTATCATCCTGACAATAGTAGTGTTGCATAAAAGTAATTTTTTAAACATTACCTTGAAATAAAACATCATTTTTATGTTGTTTTATTTGAATTGAATTCAATGAAATTCTAAATAAGACGTAATTTTTGCACATTTTCAAGACTCGTATTTTTTTTTGTTTAAAAAAAAAATTAACAAAAAAGAGGAAATTGCAAATTTTTGGTACTTTAAAGTCTAATTTAAAACCACCTACGTATAAAGTATAATTACAGTTTTTTTAACTTAATTATAATAAAGTGGAATAACGTCATAGACATATATACCACATTATTACCATTATTATTATTGTTATTATTTTTTGTCAGTTGCATGCGATAGATATCACGATAGCTTTTAATTGATTACACATGGAAAACGGAAAAAATATGTGGTATGTGTTGAATTTTTATATGAAAAAATTGTTTTCTTTTTTTGTGCAGAGTCTGTATCTATAAGAGACGAAGTAGTCAACAGGGTGATGCGAAGAATAAACGTCCCTCAAGAGCACGATACACAGAACTAAGGAATATATCAAAACGTACGAAGAACGCCAGATAATTCATTTTATTTTTGTTTGTTTTGTTTTTTTCCTTTAGAAAAATTTGTTTAAAAAAATACTAATAATTCAAGAGAGCCATTGTCTAGTTCACTGCTGACTGCATGCCATAATGTGAGTGATAAATTATTAAAGTAAATCTCTAAATAAAACTTTCGATTGTGCTCGTGTAATATCGTCTATGAAATTTTTTTTTGTTTTGTTAGTTAGAGGATTACCTGGAAATTGTGTACAGTTTTTTTTTCTTATAATTATGATTCATTTTTTGTTGTTGTTAATTTCTCGTTTTTTTAGTTTGCGGATAGTAATTAGGCAAAATTGTGCTTCCCTTTATAGATATCGTTGAATTTTCAACACAAAAGGAAAAGACAAAGCCTAGATAGACTAAAGAACTGCGATTTACCGGAAGATCTCTAATAATCTTCGATTATTTATTTATTTATTATTAACTAATATAATTTTAACAGATTTTGGACTGATGTGTAGCTGATTTTTTTATGACATATACAGGGTGCTTATACAAGGGAAATCGCAGTTTTTACCTCGATCTAGGACATTTTTCTCTGATATTTAAACCAATTTTTAGAACAAAAATGTTTCTTCAGTCGAAGATAGAATAAATTATGCTTACTTGTTCTTATTAGTATTAATTTCAATTGCCACAGTAATTGTCCTTGAATGATGAGATAATAAAAAGATATAATAATAAAACAACTAATGTGTCTGTCGACAGGAAGAATTGTGCTGTAGTGGGGTTTTTTAGCAGGTTATTTTGATGAGAAAACAACTATTTGGGAGAAACATCGAAATGCGCTTGTAAATAGTCAGTTTCGTTGTTATATTTATTTTAGAAATTCCCAATTTTTTTTATATCATTGTGATATCTAAGTCATATCTTATAAGATCAACCATTTTTTTGTTGTTAATTTTCTTAACAGTGCTGAATACGCAATTCATCCTATTTTTAAATGTAATCGCACAAATACATGACAAATATTTTTCTCAATGGGATTATACACAATATTTGTTTCTTAGATTCCACCTAGAATTTATTCATATTTGGTGGAGAATTAAAAAAAAATACTCGTCTCAATTTGTGAGTGTAATTCGGTCTATAATCCTTTCACTCATTTATGTGATTTTTAGTAAAAGTTGTTCCTTGTTAATTAATTAACAATTATATAATTTTCACTAATTGATTGTTTTTTTTAGACATCGTCTAAATATTTTAGAACTATTTATTGCCTAGTTGAAACATGACGAAACAAAATATTCAATAAAAAAATGTGTAGTGTTTCTGGTAAATAATTTTGAAATGTACACAATAATCAGAAACAGTTGTTTTTCTAGTTAGTCATATTTAAATAAATTATTTTTGTAGTAGAATATTAGAAAAGATGACTTGCCGGTTGAAATACGTGTTTTTCAACTTATAGTTCAGTTAGTTAAAACCAATTCGTGTCTTATTGGCGAGTTAATAAATGAATATTTCAGAAAAAGGAAGAACGAATATAATTTGTTCAAATTATGTAATGAATTTGTGTATATTTTTGCGTGTTAATAAATGTATTATAAAAGCATTTGCTGTGATTAAGTAAAGCTGAATTGCCGTCAAATGAAGAATGATATTTGAAGTATATGTAAATAAATTGTGTGAAAATAAATTTATTTCGAATCTTTCGTATTTCATTTAATGTTAAACACCTTTATTCGATTCCCAAAAATCATTAAGTAATTAACGAATAAATATTCATCACAACGCACAAACATTAATTGAACTAAAAAAAGTGGATAATGGAACAATTAAGAGTTGCGTCAATCATGCTTACATGGATTGTTGTTCCGTTTATTTTTATCGCTCTAAAAACTATTTATTTATCGAATAATAAAAACATCGAATTTTATTTATCTTTTGTTAAATATAATTGAATTTTATGAGACAATTTCAATGAAATTTCGTCCTGTTTTTATCAATACTTTGTACTTTTATGAATTCGAATAATCATGGGTGGATAAGGCCTTTTATCATTTCGTATTAATAAATAATAGTTTTATAACTAATGTTTATGTTTGTTGACCAGGAAATAACAAGAAATTGACCTTAAATTTGATTAAATTAATAAACATCCGACACACTATTTTTAGACTGTCTAATAAAATTATTAAATCAAATCCAATAAAGAAGATATGTATCCATTTGTTTAAATAAAAAAGAGACTTTGATCTAATTAGATGGTTTATTTTTGGTTTTTCGATTTAGGGGGCCAATATATTTTAAATTCTTAGAATAAGTGGGGCTGTTTTTGTCTAATTTTAGTGAGAAATTACGTAGAATTGTTTTAAAGTAAAGAAATATATTTTTTAATGATGCACCTAGCATGATGGAAGGTTTTAATCACTTCTAATTTGCAACAATTATGATATCCATACATTCTATTCAACAAGGCCATATTCGCATAGAAATCAAATTTCAATATCTTAACGTAATCTAGAAAATCCAATAAATTGTTTTTTCTCCAATAAGTTACGTAATTTTTACAATTATTAATTATTGTATGATATCATCAAAAGTTCCAGACGTTTTGATGACGCAGAATAAACGAAGATCCAAATTCTTGAATAGATAATGTTGATTATAATTTGATTCGAAAACAAAATCTTAAACAATCGTTTTTGTTGATTTTTTTTTCTGAATGCATGAAAGTTGGGAGGCCAATATTGCGTAATTGTTGGTAAAAACATGCCATGGGAAACCAGAAAATTTGAATAGAAATCACGATAAATCAATAACAATCAGATTTTCGTTTTGTTTTTAGTTGAAATTATAATAAGTGCTTTTAAATTGTTATAATTAAAATTTAAACAAAACAATATAGAATTAGCATAAATAAGATAAGATAGATAAAGTTAATACGTTGTATTTGTACAATAAGACGGATCTAAACATATTTATTTTCAGATAATTGTATTGTTTACAAAATATAATTATTTAGACAATTAATTTCCATTCGAAGCCGTTTTTTTGTGAATGTTTATGTATGATTGGTTGCCTATATGCAATTTTTTATTGATACAAACGTAGACACATTTATCTATGTACGAGGATAAGTAAAAATGAAAAATGTGTTAGTCTTCGTTATTTATAAACTGCGAAATTTTATTTATTCTGTATTAAGTTTCAATGAAAAAATGTTCCCATCAGAGTCATGGAAGAACTTAGTTTGAACTGCTTTAGAAGAATAAGAACTAGATAGAAGTAAGCTCACTTCTGTTCAATTTAAAATGGATAAAATAACCAATGAAAGGGTACTGCGAAACAAATAATGAGATGACGCGGTCTTGATTGTCAACCAAAAATGACATTCATTTATCTCAGAATCGATGTAACAAATGATCGTAACATTCACAAAGAGGTGACCAGTGATGTGGAAAAACAGTAATGGTTTCAGGACTTCCAAGAGAAACAATCACTCCAAGATAGAAACCAGAGCCGTACCGGGAATAAATTGTGCCCGAGGCAAACATGAGTTACAGTCGCCCTTTTTGGCCTATGTCTATCTATTAAAACTCAAACCTATATGTTTTGCTGCTCTGTTGAAAACCGCGCTTGGGGCAGGTGCTCTGGCAGCCCCCCCCCCTCCCTCTCGGTTCGGCACTGATCGAAACAAGAATTTATACCTATACAAGACTTTCGTGCGCCCAATATTAGCCAATGCTATCGAAACTAAAGCTGCTATTAACAGAGCTAAACAAGCACATAATAAATGAAAACGTCAGACAACAGTGCAATATTCAAGACACTGGAAGATGATAAAGCGAAGAGACCATGCCTCCAGGAAGAAAGTTGGTCATCAATTTACCAATATTAGAGCCCATTAGACATAGACATGACGTAAGGGGCTGAAGAAAGTTTATTTTAAATTTTATTTGTTTATTGCTAAGCGCAGGGCCGGTCCCATAGGTGAGACGTCGAGGCAACTGCGTCAGGCGCCGAATAGAAACAGACGCCAAAATCACAAATGAGATAACAAAATCGAAATCTAAATAAATAGGTAAAGACTTAGTTGCACTTAGTTCAGATTATGATCACGTTTTTATTGATTATCTCTGAAATTCAATCTCTCCAAAGATTTTAAAAGGCGACTTTTTTGATACCACATTCAATGAGTCCTGTTCTGGCTACGCAAAAGTTGATGTTAAATGTGGTGCCGCAACTGTCGAGGGAACAAATAGTAAAACAACAATAGTAACACAAAGATAAAAGTATAAGTTAGAAAAAGATAATATCATATAGTCATCTTTGTTTTTTATTCGTGATCCCATTTCAACAAGTTTAGCAAACTATAGTCATCTTTTTCTTACTTCTCGTTCCCTCGACAATTGTGCCGCTTATTAGGTACTAAAATTGAGTTCAATAACGAACAAATGTAATCGATGCTTTTAGTATAGGAGTGTCAAGACCTGTTCATAAGCAGGCCCGATAAGACGGAGGGGAGTCGGAGGGGGGTATTATCCCCTGGGGTCCGGCTACTCTAAAGGGGCCCTTGATCGTCCATAGTAAACTTTTTTGTTCTCCATAGAAAATTGCCCTGGAGAGATGGATGCTAGGAAACTTGGAAACAAAAAAAAGACATTTTATACGATTTCAGGAAAAGCAGCTGTCTCTGTTTTGCCCCCATTTGCATAAATACGGATAATATATTTCTATAGGGGCCCGAACACACTGCTTTCTCCGGAGCCCACAAGAACCCTGATTTACCCGGGCTCCCGCAGAATCTCTCGGCGGCACTGTTCATAAGACCGTGGTGTACGGTATTTATCGACTAATATTTATATTTTAATGCTATTGCTGCTCCCTCTCGTATTGATTAACTGATTATGATATGAGTAGAAAAAGAATTTTGGGATATGTAGAAAAGATGTCTTTTTTAATACCCCTGGTATATGTTGGTCATCTATATATCAAGTTGACATTGGTGGATGCGCACGCATTACCTGCAGCTGTTTGTATTTGTAGTCTTTGTCAGATTACGTAGCAAGAATTAACTAAAAATTCTATTTTATGGCTATAAATGGCGACAAAAACCGAAAAAAATTCAATAAAAACACACAATGGCCCAAATAAATAAATCACCATTAATATATAAATTATTATTCTATTGTTTATAGGGTGGTGTTTGTGTATAGATCAATGTTAAAATTTATGATAAATTTGTGTATGTGTATGTATGTGTGAAAATATCGTAAATTTTGAAAAAAAGTGATAGATGGAGGACAACAACAATGGAACAAAATCGCGGGCGCGTTCAAATTCAGCTAGAATATTGGTATTTGATGAGGCTGGAACATCCCATGATAAAAATCGTGCCATCCCGGCCACTCCTGTTGCCATCACAACAAAACATGCACAACCAGGTTAATCATAATCTATAAACAAGATCTATAACCATTTATATTACACGATGACTCATATACCAATTTTAATTACATAAAGAAATCCATATTTGACTAAAATCAACCCTAAGACCTTCACATATAAAATTTATAAAAAAAATTATTAAACAAACGAATGAATAATTTTTAACTTGATTTTCGTATTTATTTTTAAACATTTATTTGTTGATTATTAGTATTTTAATCAAACATTTGATTGACAAATTAAATAACACAGAATTATCAATTTGTAAATGATTTTAAAATCAGATCGCCCTTCAGCCCCTTCGAATTTAGTGAGAATAAGGAGTTCAATATTGGGTAAATCAGCACCGTCCTTATCAGTTAATATGGTAATAAAACAATATTAAAATGAAAACTATAAATTTATTTATTTGTGTTATTTATATCTGCAGAAGGATATTGTTGTTAATCGTCGAAATAGCCGTCCTGCTGCTGTCCATCGTCTTAGTTTTATAGCAAATACATCACCTGTTTTACCAAGATCTCAATCACCAATATGTGGTAGTCCAATTGATAGTCCTCGAACTCATAATAGTTTCATTAATTTCTCATTTGCACCAATTAAAAGGTTCAAATATTATCTTATTTCTATAAACAAATTCAAATTATTTATTGTTTAAACGAAAATATTAGGATTGTTGCTGGATGTAGGGGTGACGGAAGAAGATGGTCAGTTGCATCATTACCATCTTCTGGCTATGGAACAACTCCAGGCAGTTCAAATATGTCGGTAGGTATTTTCAATAAAAAATTGTAGAAAATAATTTTATTTAAAAAAAAAACAATGATAAAAACCAAATTAAACTAGCAAATAGAATTTTTCTATTTGAATCAATTTATCGATTACACCACTACGGGTTGATTAAATTTATCATGAAATTCAACTGTATTCGTTTGGAAATTTCGTCATTTTCAATTTCATAAGTTGTTGTTGTTGTTTTTTTTTTAATAATCACAACAAATCACATAATTGTGATATTAATGTAAGTTTACGATATGTACAAACCGCTTACAATAAACTTGCAAATGTTAATTTGAATACATTAAAATTTATTTATGTTCAGTATTCGAATTGATTTATTGATTAAAACATTTTCAATTATGCTACATTTCTAGTATAATCATGATTTTACCGTTTATTATCATAAAAAATCTAAAGAATGACTGGTTATTTTTTTACTAATTCAAATAATTGTAGATAAATAAAGACATTTTGAAGTTAGAAATTTCGATTCATAAAGTACATGTAATTAAAAACGTACTGTATTTAAACCGCAAACAAAAGTATATATTGAATATTGCGTTATATACGTGATTAGAGCTTTAACAAATTATATTAACAAACTGGATCCGGTGTTATGAATTATTATTTTATTGTGTCAGTTGTTTTAGAAGGGAGATAGTTATTGAACGAGTACATATTTTAGCATAATTCAAAAATGATTTGTATTCGTATTTTGATGGATATAACAGTTTTAAATTAGGTACATTAATCACATTAACATATATCGATAGTTCTCTGGTAGAAATATTTCTCTGAATAAGTCTGAATAAGACTTTTAAAAGACTTATTTTCTCCGAAAAAGTGTTCTTAAGCCTGAACATCTCTGAATAAGTCGAATTTGCAACAAAATTTCGGACTCTTCTAGATGAGTTATTCAGAGTTTTTTTTGCTCCGCTAGTTCTTTAAAAAAAACTCTGAATAATTCTTCTACAAGAGTTCGAAATTTTGTAGCAAATCTGACTTATTCAGAGTTTTTCTAAGAAATAATTCCACCAAATTTAATGATAAATTGTATTTATTTAATGTGAACGTATTGAACAGATAATATTGTTTTTGTTAGTCGAAATGTTCTAGTCAGGAGAGGCTACACCAACTTCCTCATGCTCCTACATCAGATGAAATGCGAATATTAACCCATCATTTTTCTAGTAATGAAAGTAATGGTTCATCAGGACTTCCATATGAAGAAAATCACGTTATACATCGTTCACCATTACATAGACCACGTTCAAGAAGTCTTAGGTATTTTTGTGATTTAATTTATAAATATATAAATTATATCGTTTTTTATCTATGAATTAGTAGCCCAAGTCGATCACCTGTTATGGACAACGAAATTTGTATGATGAATGTTTTATATAAAGAACGTTTCCCAAAAGCTACACAACAAATGGAAGAACGTTTAAATCATTTTATCGATGAAAATAAAACATTTGATTTCGGTGAAGATTGTGATTATTTACCAATTGTACGTTTTGTACATCATCAAGTATTAGAAATGGCAAGGGATTGTTTACATAAATCACAATCAAAATTAATAACAAGTCGATATTTTTATGAAATGTCCGAAAATTTAGAAAGACTTCTTACTGAAGTACGTTTTTTTTATTTTTTGTGATATTTCAAAATTTTCATTTTCATGATTTTTAGACGAAAGATAAGTCTGAGGATGCCGCAAATCTAGTCACTGGTTTTATAAAAAAATTATTATTGATAATATCAAGACCTGCACGTTTATTAGAATGTTTAGAATTTGATCCAGAAGAATTTTATCATTTTTTAGAGGCTGCTGAAGGACAAGTTAAAGTTGTACAAGGTATAAAAGCTGATATACCACAATATATAATACAAAAATTAGGTTTCAATCGTGATCCAATTGCTGAATTACAAGAAGAATTACGTGACTGTAATTGGTCGTCAACAAATCAATCATCTAGATCATCTGTATGTTTAACATCAACACCAAATACAAAAAAAGTTTTGACAAATCCAAATGAACAAGATTTTGAAGTTGTTAAATTAATATCAAACGGTGCATATGGTGCTGTTTATTTAGTTAAACATAAACAAACACGACAAAGATTTGCTATGAAAAAAATCAATAAAAATAATTTAATGTTAAGAAATCAAGTTGAACAAGTATTTGCTGAAAGAGATATATTAAGTTTTGCTGATAATCCATTTGTTGTTAGCATGTATTGTAGTTTTGAAACAAAAAAACATTTATGTTTAGTAATGGAATATGTTGAAGGTGGTGATTGTGCTAGTTTATTAAAAAATATTGGACCATTACCACCTGACATGGCAAGATTTTATTTTGCTGAAACTGTTTTAGCTGTTGAATATTTACATAGTTATGGTATTGTACATCGTGATTTAAAACCAGATAAGTACGATATCATTATATCATTTATTAAACTATAAAATATAATTATTATTTTAAATAATTTTAGTTTATTAATCACCGCATTAGGACATATTAAACTTACCGATTTTGGATTAAGCAAAATGGGACTTATGTCACGTAATTATTACTATTATGATTATGTATTTAATTATAAAATTATTTGATTATTAATAATTTTTAGTTGCCACAAATTTATATGAAGGATATGTGGATACAGAAGCACGTCAATTTTCTGATAAACAAGTATTTGGTACACCTGAATATATTGCACCTGAAGTAATATTAAGACAAGGTTATGGTAAACCAGTTGATTGGTGGTCTATGGGTATAATATTATATGAATTTTTGGTTGGTTGTGTACCATTTTTTGGTGATACACCTGAAGAACTATTTGCACATACAGTACAAGATGATATTGAATGGCCAGATAATGAAGATTGGCCAGTACAGGAAGAAGCAAAAGATCTAATCACAGTATTATTACAACATACACCACGTGATCGTTTAGGTACTGGTGGTGCCCAAGAAGTTAAAGAACATGTTTATTTTAATGGTTTAGATTGGAATTCATTATTACGACAAAAAGCTGAATTTGTACCACAATTAGAACATGATGAAGATACCAGCTACTTTGATAGTATGTTCATTTATATATCCATATGTATAGAATAATAATAATAATAATTTTAAGGTCGGATTGACAGATATAATCATGAATTTGAAGATGATACTGACGATACTGATGATTCACCAGTATTTGGTTTATTTTCATCATGTTCACCGCAATATCGTAAAACACATAGTAAATTATCTCGTATTGATTTAGATATAAATAATGATTCGGTTAAAATAACAACATCTGTGTGTACAACACCTGATACACCTGATATACCTGATACTAAACTACGACCACGAGGTATTTTAAATCTTCATACACCAGAAAAAGAACGTCAAGATATTTTCCCACTTGAACATAGAAAGGTATTTTTCATTATTAGTCTTGTTTCTTTTTGTTATTATTATTGTGGTCTATATATATATTTTTCCCCATAGATATCATTGAATTTAAGCAAAACAATCAGTACCCCAGAATCATCACAAACTGATAGTGATGATGTATCGCCACAAATACAACGACGTCGTAAAACTGGACATACGCGTGATATACTACCGAAATTCTCAATATCTGTTGAAGATGAACATAGTGGTATAGATACGGGTACATCATCATCAGAAAATCGCGAATTATCACCTTTAGGACGTGTACAACAACAACAACAACAATTAATAAATCAACAACAACAACCGCAGCAGCAGCAGCAGCAACAACATAAATCACGATCTGTTGTTAAAAGTGCATCAACATCTGGTCTGTCATTAATGATACCATCTGATGAATTTCAAGCAACAGTACACAATATGCATTCACCTAGTGGTGGCGGTGGTGGTGGTGGTTCAAGCACAGCAAGTTCTCGTGATGCATCACCATGTCGTGAATTATCACCGTTTGTAACTAGCTTAAAACCACCAATTATTATTAGACGGGGACCGAAAGGCTTTGGTTTTACAGTTCATACAATACGAGTTTATTATGGTGATACTGATGTGTATACAATGCACCATTTAGTAATGGTATGTTATCATATTCTTAAAACGAATATTTTAATCATTATTTTTGTTAATTTTGTAGGCTGTAGATGAAGGTAGTCCGGCATTTGAAGCCGGTTTGAGACCAGCAGATTTAATAACTCATATTAATGGAGAAGCTGTACAAGGTCTTTATCATACACAAGTTTTACAGTTACTATTAGGTGGTGCTGAACATGTTAGTTTAAGAGCAACGCCATTAGAACAAACATCAATAAAAACTGGTGGACGTAAAAGAGAACCAGGTCAAAGTAAATTAGCTAAAAGAAGTTTACATCGTCAAAGGAAACAAAAACGTGATAATGATAAAAGACGTAAAACATCATTATTTAGAAGAATTAGTAATAAACGTGCTAGTGTAGAAATGCAACAGGTAATTTTATATAAATAAATAAATATCTTTATCCTTAATATTTATTATAATTAATTAATAAAATTTTTAGATGGCAGCTGGAATTCAATCACCAATTAGTGTAACACCTAGTAGAAGTTTCCAATCGTTTTCACGAAGTCAAGATAATACAATAAATCCAATAAGAGCAGCACAAAATGTCAATCGTGCTAGTTTATCTTTATCAGATACCTTTAATCAACATTCACCTAGTTCTTCAACACAATCGTCAATAACAAATTCACCAAATCCGACAGGTGGAAATAATAATCGTAATAGTAATAAACAACATTATCAAAGACCATCAACATTGCATGGTTTAAAACACAAATTACATTCAAGTGGTTGTCCAAAAGCATTACATGCATCTAGTCCATCTTGTCAAGGAACAGTACCAAATCGACGTAAATCAGTTGGACATATACCATTATCACCATTAGCTAGAACACCATCACCATCACCATTACCAGCATCACCAACACGTTCACCAAGTCCATTAGCATTTCCTGTTGGTCATCAACCAGGCAGTTCAAATACAACACAATCATATAGTCCTAATGCTGGTACAGCACCAAATCAATCGAAAAAAAGTTTTGTTAGACCTAAAGGTGCTGAACCTGGTTCACCATTATTACGTCGTGCTTTATCACCAGATCGTTTACATCCTCGTAGTGCAGAAAATAAATGTTCAATATCACCATTATGTTCATCAGGTAATAATACACAAACAGTTAAGCCACAACAAAGAACTGGTAGTACAGTATGGCGACCAAATACTCAAAATGATCGTTGTGATAAAGAAATAAACGATAATGAAATTATAATACAATCAACTGATACCCAACAACAACAACAACAACAACAGCAACAAACAGCAAATAATAATGATAATCGTTTATCGTTAAATTTATCAGGTCCTGGTGAATTATTACCACGAATAGCTGAAGAAAAAGATTCACCAACAAATACAAATCAAGAACAAGATAAAAAAGATAATAAATGTGATAAATTAATTAATTTTAATGAAACTAAAATAAAACATGATAAATATAAAAAAGGCAGTAATAAATGTGATAAAAATCTAAATGATAATAATGATAAAAAAGATAATAAGAAATGTGATAAAGTTGGGGAAAGCAGTAAAATTGATGAGAAAAATATTAAAAAACAAAATAATAATAAAACACAACAAATAACAAATGATATACAAACAAAACTATCAATAACTAAACAAAAAGATAAATTCAATTAGTAATTTAATTATTTTAACTAACACAATTTATTTATTTTTAATTTAAATAATTCACAATATATTTTTTTTAATATCTTTCCTATTTATTTATCTAGCAAAAATATACCGAATCGATTTTTTCTTATTTTAATTTTGTTTATTCAATTTTAGCTTTTTTTTAAGAAAATTAATACTGTACGTATTCTTTTATTTGTTTATTTATTGAATGCAGTTTAAATAGTAGTGTGAATATGATTTATAAACATCAATTTTAATTTGGTGGCGGTCGTTTTTATTTTCCTACAACAGAATTATATTTGGTTCATTATTATGAACCGCATTCTACATGTAGTTTTTCTTGTAAAAATATTGATGTTGAAAATTTTCTGCTGACCTTAATTGCATAATCCACTGAGTTATTAACATAATACTAATAATAGTAATATTAATCATAATAACGATATAGTTAAATGTTAGTTTTTTTTTGAGATCTCAAATATGAAGTAATTTTTATTTGAAAACAAAATAGCCATATTTTTATTACGTGTTTTGTTTTTTTTTCGTGTAAAATGTATAGAGATATATGTCTAAATTTATGTATTATTAAAACTATAATAACAATGATAAATGAATAAATATTATGCTATAGGGCAATTATGAATGAAATCGAATTTTTGTAAATATAGGTACTTAATTAATTTAGATGGGATTTTCAATCTATCAATTATCATAAAATTAGAAACGGCTAATTCATTCATTGTTTAAATTGTAACATTACTGAAAATAAATGTTCATTTACAAATAAAAATAAAAGAAAATAGTTATGATTGTATGGATTCTGTTTGAATAGTTACATTGAAGATATCACTTTGTAATAAAGTTGGACGCTACCATAATTTATTTTGAATTTTTATTATAAAATCGATTTCACTTCACTCTCCTTTAGAATCAAATTTGATAAAATTGTAAGCAGGGCCGATTCTAGGCTTAGGCACAAGTTACAATGAGGGGAGTTCCATTGCATGGGGCCGGGTCCGACAAGACGGGAGGGAGAGCGGGCTGTTATCTCCCGGGGCCCGGCTACTTTGAGTGAGTCCTTGATCGTCCAGAGTAAACATTTTTGTTTTCCATAGAAGCCAAACCGGTCTAGGGGCGCCTCACACTCTCGAGCTGTTCCTGAACGGTATCTGATTTAATAAGTATGTTTCTGTTTATATTTCATACTTATACAATGATGAGAAAAATTACGAGGATATTTTTAAATACTGAACGAATTATAATAAATCAATTTCAAAATTTAGGACATTTTCAACTCTAAACTTAATAAAAATTAATTCATATCTAGTAAACCTTCCGTAATATGACCTCTCATTGGTAAAAGATGGTCAATATAGACAATAAAATACAGCGTTGCCGAACTCATTACCGTTCTGAATTCAAGGACCATGAACCTGTTTCATTAGAACAGGTTTCCTATCGATCCTATGGAAGAACGTTTTTTAGAGAACTCGTATTACTAATTTTAACGTGTTCACTGTAATGTATTGTCGATTGCCTGCATGGGTGTCCTTATGACATCACAAGCCAAAGCATTAGTTAAGTAGTCCTGATCTAGCGAAACGGGCTTAACGATATTGGTTTATTAATATCTTTTGAGGCTTTTCCAAAGATCCTAAAAGTAAGCATTTTTACTGCCTTTAAACTTCAATGTTACGAGTGGCATAAGTTATTTTTACATATATACAGGGCCAGACCAAAGTAAAATATAAAAACATTTATAATTAACGTTAAATTATCGAATTTATTGGATTTTAATTATCGCCTCTGTTGCCTCACCCTAGATCCGACACTGCATTTATATCAACTTACATTATCATAGGCGGATTTAGGCATGGTCTTTATTTGTCCACGGGACATAATGGAACCATCGTCTAAGGGTCTATGGGTGGATGTTGTTTATGGCCGAAATTTCTCACCCTCTGACCACCTATTTTCTCTTTATCTCCTTTTAACTTATTTGAAAGCCGTAAGACGGGATGATGCTTATCTTTTTTTCTATATGTAGGTATCTAGTTCCTTGAATCGTACGGTATATCCAAGTCCAGCAGATAAAATGAAAATGTTTTTCAATATCGATTGTCTATAATCTTTCTATTTAAAAAAGGCTAAAAAAAAAACAGTTTTTCGACAAAATTGCAAATGAGTCGCGACGACTAATCCCAACTTGGATTAATTAGGCCCCTAAATAGTGTTAGCCCAAAGTCCCCAAATTTAACGATCCGCCCCCTGTACATTATAGTAGATAAGAGTGTGTGATTTCGTTCTTCCTAAATAGGAACGCAAAACTTGCCCACCTATTTTCATATTTTTTTCTCTTGTTTGAGTTGTTTGTAACCAAGACAAAAAGCTAAAGTCTTGGAAGTAAACTACCTCAAATTGGGGAATTACCCACATACCGGCAACATTGATACTGTGGTACAAATAAAATACGGTAGATGTCACTTAAAACGCAACATTAATGGCTTCGGTGGTATTTTTGAAAAAAAAGACATTTCCATCACTGATTCTATTTTACGTATTATATGTTTTGTTTTTTTCTTCATTTATGAACATATTTGATTGATACAAAATAACGATTTAAATTATGAATTATTGGTTCATTGTAATTGAATAAAATTGAATTTGAACTGCGCATTAGACACATTTTTCAGCTATTCTACTGTGTAGGAATGAAATCCGACAACATTGAATTACAGAAAGTGCACAGCTGTCTTTAGTTGTTTGTCGTTCATCAGTTTGTGTACATTAATTTTAACAATTATAAATAAAATATTTATTAAAAAAAATGTATACATTAATTATTAATAATCGTGAATGTATTGTGATATAATTTGTGTGGAAATTTTCGTATGTTATTGTGGTATTTCAAGTTTACACAAAAGGATGCACTGACCTCCCACGACTGTGCTCTTTTAGGGGTAATTTTTTTATTATATATTCATTCATTTATTTGTGCAAGAAATTCTTAGAGTGTTTTATTAATAATTTCAGAAAAAATAAATAATTTCAGTCATCTCATACACATATTATTGTGTTGATTGTTATTGTCATTATTATTATTTTTACAGTATTTGATGGTTTGTTTTATAAATAATACAAAATCGAAATAACAGTTGTTAGAACCGTCGTTTGAGAGAAAGTTGAATTGTGAATCGAAAACCTAATAGAAATTCGGCAAGATTTATTTCCAAGAAACATCCGACTTCGTATTGATTCTAAACGGATTATCGATATTTCTAATTATTAATAAACGGAAACAAGGTGGTAAATTGTAGGCAACGTTATGAACCCTTCGAAAAAATCCGCATTAAAACAATTTTTTTTCTATTATTCAAACATTCACATTGAACCAAATTGAGAACATTTGTGAAACTTTCACTTGAAAATAAAAGAGTTATCCACTATTACAACATTTTCAATGTGAAATTTTCATATCACCAAACCTATTCGATATTTATTGATTTATTTATATGATAAAAAAATCGACCTTTATTGAAATATCCTGTGAACTTGATATTCGTCCCATATTTGTTGTTAATAAAAATCGATTTTTCTTTTAAATGAATACTACAATATTTCCAAAAAAGATAATTACACTATATTCTTTGTTTAAATTAGCCAAGCGCTATCGCTTGGTTGCCTTTATTTAATATGTTGTTGTGTTGTTGACGATGAAAACATTTCCGTGTTGAAAATTTTTTTCAAAAATATGT
The DNA here is from genome assembly GCA_028455855.1 of Meloe dianella. Taxonomy (NCBI): domain Eukaryota; kingdom Metazoa; phylum Arthropoda; class Insecta; order Coleoptera; family Meloidae; genus Meloe; species Meloe dianella. The sequence goes on along the minus strand of JAPTHL010000045.1, from coordinate 4,722,578 downwards.
GTTGATTGTAAAAAAAACAACAAACAAACAAACAACAAAAACAACTTTTACAATTGTTAATTGACACCTCGATATTTCAATTGAACTCCAACCACAACTATTTTTGTTTACATCTACTTATTATGAATTTTTATCATTTTGTTATTATTTTATTTTTATTTTGAAATTTTCCAAAATTTACTTCGAACAAAACAAATTGATAAAAATACAACAATAGAATATGTATAAAGTGATATTTAAAATTGTTGTAACAAATCCGTCTCTTTTAAGGTCATCGTATCGTTTCTTTCATTTATTAAAACAGTTGTTGGTTGTAACTGTCTTTTATCATTTTTTATAACTGTACTGTGTATCATAGTTATTGTTGATTGTTGGTAGATGTATAAATGACGGCCAAATTCGGAGAAAATCCGTAAAATAACGCTTAAAATACGATTTCCTTATATATTTTTTGAATTTTTCTACAAATATTTTCATTAATTAAAGTAATATAACCGTAAATTTGACCGAGACGTCAAATAGATGGAATTAAGCCTTAAATTAACAGTTTCATTTCATATTTCTTTATAGTTATTTGGCATTTCTCTTATTTTATTTATGAGTAATATATAGTTTTGTTTTTAAATGAATTCGTTGAAACTGATTGAATAAATCAATTTATCGATTACCTTTATTTCATATAAAATTAATTTGACGTAGGCGAATTTCTAATTAAACGTATAAAAACAAAAATATTACACATATCATTAAGTTTTAATTAAAATTCATTTAAAATAAATTAAGAAGTCTTATTGTGTATTTGATCATGATTATTAAATGTTAAAATTATAACCGGGCTATTGACATTTAAATTAAATGACCTGACCTTGTGGGATATTGACTCATTTTTTTTTCTTTCCTTAATAAAGAATAATTATAGTAGAGACAATATAAAATCAAATTATAATATATTTATATCGTTTCGTTTCCAATCAAATTTCTAGCAATCTTAACCATTATCATCCGACTTTCACCACAACAGTTCTTCAATATGTTGATATAGATTGTAGATGTTTGGATATATTGTCGACAAAATGAATCGAAATACAGTGAGTGCCGCTTAATATAATTGATTTTTGCAGCCTTCACTGTCTGTAATTTTGTAGCTAGATAGCCAATATTCAATAAACTAAAGAGACGTATTTTCTGTAGATCACAATCATATTAAGCCGCGATCACTGCAGTTACACAATCATGATTTTTTTTATTAAAAACACATCAGAGAGCTTGAAATTGAGATAACGGTCATAATTGCACTGATGCATGGTAAAGGAAGCATGATTGCAAAATTAACAAATGAGAAACAATATAGAGTTTCATTGATTTAATACGATTACTTTTGTAAACGATATTAAAAAAAATAAATAATAGTTATATGCAATTTTTCTAATATTTGTTTATATTTATTTAAAATATAGTTTAGTACTAGAATTTTATTAAACAATGAAAAAAAAATTCTAAAATTCGATTGTTCTAACTAATTTGATTGATTAGAAATCGTATTGAAACTTGACCTTATTTTAACCCATATATAATCTTCATTTGTCACATGCTTATTCAACAACAAATTATAAATTTATCAATATTGATTATATGTTTAATGTTTCAAAATCTAATAGTTATAAATTTTAATATTAAAATAAGATAAGAAACTTTTCGATTAATGTATAATAATTCGTTGTTTTACCTTGTAAAAAGGAATTAGAACAATCGAAGATAATTATTATTATTATTATATTGCTTACTCTAACAAAATTGTTATTGATTTTCAATAATTTTCCACTGATCAATATATCAATACCGATTAAACTATGTAGAAATTAGTACTTTTCCAATTTCTATCTAAATTTAATTGATAAATAATTGTATAAACAAATTTATTCAATAGTAGTTAAATTTAACAATTGTTAGTGAACATTTCTCAGTGCAAATAAAAAATTAATTAGAACGTAAAAAATAATATATCTTATAGTTGGATATTTTTCTTTGTGTTCAACAAAATAATTACACGTGTCAAAATAATATACATATACATTAGAAAGATATATTACAGTCGATAGATGTTTGTAAAAATATTTTTTTAAAAACACGGAAATGGCGAAATTAATTAATTTCTTCATTATTTTATTTAATGTTGTACTTTAAAAATAAATTATATATTTTATTGTCAGATATATGAGTAATTATTATCGTTTATTTTAGATATTCGTCATGTCTTGATTACCATAAACATTATGAACGATAAAAATCATATTTAAGTGTTGAAAAATAATATTAAAGATATTTCTTAATTATAATAAAAAAAGGTAATATGACTGGCAACACCATGACAACAAATAGTGGAACAGAAACAGCATCAACTAGCCATTGTAAAGGGCATAGACGACAAGAGTCCATGTATGCAATGACTGGACTTTATTCTGAAAGTGTACCTGAAGAAGACAATGATGTTGAAACAAAAGAAACTAAATGTACGACTAATTATTGTCATGATACAGTAATAAAATGTCATAGTCGCAATCCTTCAGTAGGTTTCGATAGGTAATTTTTGTTTTTTTAATATATTTAATATTTTTGTTTTTTTAATATAACGATTCTAATGTGTTGATTATTCTGATATTAGAGATAAAGCAGCACATAATGTAGCTTACTCAGATCCACCGCCTGTGATAATAAGAGATACAAAAGAATGCGGTATACTTAAGTGCCGCCCTTTGTTTATTCAAAAATATGCAGGAATCAAGGTAAAAATCCCATTAAATATTTTTATTTAAAAAAAGTAATTAATTTTTATTCTTTGTAGTGTTTTGTTTTCCTTTTATCATTCCTTGTTACTTTACAACAAGCACTAAGCTCTGGTTATATCAATTCTGTGATAACAACAATTGAAAAACGTTTCGAGATACCATCTAGTCTATCTGGACTAGTTGCATCTTCGTATGAAATAGGCAATGTGATAACAGTGATATTTGTTAGTTATTTGGGTAGTCGTCGTCATATACCAGTATGGATAGGTGTTGGTGCTGTGATTATGGGTATTGGTTCACTTATATTTATGATACCCCATTTTATTGCTGATGAAAATCTTGGTGAAATTATCGTTAATAATACTGATGAAAATATGTGTCGTATTATATCTGTACATGAAGAAGATATGGGTTTAGGTAGATTATCATCTGGTTTATCATCACCACCATTAGCACCAAATAATTTAAGAGGCGATAATTGTATTCAGGGTTCTCCTTCAACGACTGGACCAGTATTGTTATTTGTACTTGCACAATTATTATTAGGCTGTGGTGGTTCACCATTATTCACATTAGGAACAACATATATTGATGATCATGTAAAACCTGAAAGCTCCTCTATTTATATTGGTAAGTTTATTATTTAATTGTGTTTATTTTATAATTTTTTCCTGTGAAAAAAAAAAGTTGAATATCGATTAAGTTGCAGATTTTACTACTAATATTATTGATCTTGAAAATTTAATGAATATATACCTCTACACTTATCTCACTATGAAACTAGGTAGCCTATATAGAAAATCAATTCTACCATCAATCAAAACAAAACCAACAACATTATAAATGTGAAAAAAAATCATTGATTTTCTGTCTAATTTACCTAACCACATAATACGATGTTTAACTCATAGAAAAAAAATCAAATCTTTTTATTTCTACAAAAAAAAACAATCTTTAATTAAAACAATTTATTATTTATTTATTTTAGGCTGTATGTATAGTATGGCAGCATTTGGACCCGTATTAGGTTTCTTATTAGGGGCATATCTATTATCGTTCCATATGGATTCATTTTCTAAAATAATATCAATAGGTATTATTGATTAATTAATTATTTCAAATTATATATTAATTAATTAATTTTAGATGCTGGCGATAGCCGATGGGTTGGTATGTGGTGGGGTGGTTTTCTATTAGGTGGATTATTATTAATATTAGTATCAATACCATTTTTCTCATTTCCAAAAACATTAATACATGAAAAAGAAAAAATCCGTTTAAATGAAAAAGCAGCAGCTGTTAATGCTAGTAATAGTAATAATACAAATACAAATCAACATGCCACAACAGCAGCTATTACAAAAGACGATACCGGTTATGGAAAAGATGTTAAAGGTAAAGTTTTTCATTTAGCAGTGATGATTTATTCATATTTTCAATTAAAAAAAACGATGATTTTTGTTTTGTCTTTTTAGATATTCCAAGATCAATGTGGCGATTAGCATCAAATCCAGTTTATATTGTAACTTGTTTAGGGGCTTGTATGGAATTAATAATTGTATCTGGTTTTGTTGTATTTTTACCAAAATATTTAGAAACACAATTTAGTTTAGGCAAAAGTCAAGCTAGTGTTTTTACTGGTAATTACATTGTATTTATTCTATTATCCAACAATTATCGGTAAATATTTTCATTATTGTTAGGTTCAATTGCAATACCTGGGGCATGTATTGGTATATTTATGGGTGGTTGTATATTGAAACGTATGGAATTACGACCAAAAGGCGCTGTACAATTTGTTTTATTTTCAAATTTATTATGTTTATTATGTTATGGTTTATTATTTTTTTTGGGTTGTGATAATTTAAAAATGGCCGGTACAACAATACCATATTTTAATAGTACACATACAGAACCATTTCAAGTTAATTTAACATCATCATGTAATTTTGGTTGTGAATGTAGCATGAATGATGTTGAACCAGTTTGTGGTAATAATGGATTAACATATTTCAGTCCATGTCATGCTGGTTGTACAACAACATTAAGATCTGATTACACCAATTGTGCCTGTTTGTATAATAATTTTTGTATTTATTTAATTTATTGAATTGAATTTTATTTTATAAGGTATTCATGGAAATGTGAGTTTAAGTGGAACAACATCATCAGCAATCAATTTAGCTGCTAGATCTGATAATGAATATGCTGAAGTAACTGTTGTTCCAGTTGCAACAGCTGGTCCTTGTAATTCTTCATGTCATACAATATATCCATTTTTGATACTTTTATTTTTTATGACATTCATTGTGGCTATTACACAAATGCCATTACTTATGATAGTTTTAAGGTAGATTAATTTTTCCGTTTTATTATAGTAAATATATAATGATAATAATTAATTTTTAGATCTGTAAGTGAAGAAGAACGTTCATTTGCCTTAGGTATGCAATTTGTGATATTTCGATTATTTGGTTATATACCAGCACCAATATTATTTGGTAATTTAATTGATTCAACATGTTTATTATGGAAAAGTACATGTGGTTCAAAAGGTGGACGTTGTCTTTTATATGATATTGAAGCATTTCGTTATCGTTATGTTGGTTTATGTGCTGGTATTAAAATATTAGCATTAGGCATATTTTTAGTGGATTGGTGGTTAGTAAGACGACGTAAACAATTAGATGATGCCATTGTTATTACCACTAATGAAATTGTTGGATCTATCATCAGTTTGGATAAATGTATGTTTAATTATTTAAACAAAAACAAAAACAAACAACAAGATTTAACGTAATTATTATTTTGTTAAAGTATTTGAAGAGAAGCCACACGTATCAGGTCATAGAAGAAATCTTAGTTCTATATCAACTTATGAATGTCCAACACCATTGAAAAATGGTACATTAGAACGTGAAACAAATACAACAAAAATTGGAACTTGTAATAAAGATTGTGATAATTTAAATGATGGCAATATACCAGAAATTGTTGGGGAATTAGTTAATAAAGTTGCTGACCAACAACAACAACAAAAACAAAATATGTAGAATGAATGAAATTTGCACTTAAATCCCTAGTGATTCCTGCCTTAATAGATATTTTCAAGAATACAAATACAATACTATCAAGTTTATCTCACTGTAGTGTGTAAATGAATGAATTTTATTGTATTTTAGTATGTTTAAATATTTAATTTTTTTAATTATGCAAGAAATTTACGTATAATTTATTTAATTATTACTTAATTAATTTTAAAAAGAAACAATGAATTTATCTTATGTGATCTCTTTGTCAATTCAATAATGTTTAAAAAAACAAACAAAACTTATTATAGTTTTATTTCTGTAATCGTAAGGGATATTTTATAACATTCCTCTATAAACAGAAATGCTTCTTTTGTTTAATTTTTAAATTTTAGGTAAATTGTACTTGTATATAGTACTCAAAAATGGTAAGCAAGACATCAGTTGATTGCACAATAATTAGATTTTCTCAAATAAATAAATAAAAAAGTTTTTAATATTTACGATTTGTGCAAATTAAGACGAATATATCAAATATATGCCTATATATTTTTTATGTTAAATAATTGCAATAAAACCGTGCCACAATATATTTTCAATTCTATATAATTACTTATAATTTATAATAAGTTAATATATTTAATCATTAATTTTTAATTTTATCTTATCACACATTATTATAGAGAAATTTAACAGAATTTAGAGGCCTAACAAATATTCAATGCAATACAAATATGAATTATAAGAAAATTTTAAAGCACCATTTGTGGGTTTTGATAGATAGAATAATTTAATAAAATATAACAGAAATGAAATTTTCAATTTTTGGTCAATTAAAAAACATATTTAGGGCCCTTCCTCTTTGTACTTTTACGTTTCATTGGTGAAAATCGACAGAGACAAGAGACTTTTCCCAAGAGAGTTTATATGTTATCATTTTTTTTGTTCACGAAATATCGATAAATAAAAACTTGAAGAAATTCATTCTATTTCATTGAACCATTTCAGATGATGATGCAGAATTTTCCATGTATCTGGCAAATGTCGAAATTCGATCGATTCATTCTATTATCTATACACCATAATTGGTATTTATCTATGGAAAACGTGTTGCCTATCTTCAAATATCCCCCATATACCAGCAGTACTTCATTATGGGGGCGAAATTGGGTTTTTGTAGGCGGTCAATATCAACAAACCACGATAGAGTATCGTTAAACAAAGATAAACTTATCTGAAATCGTTCATGTTAAAAGAGCTAGATAGCAATGACGTCAGTGTAGAAGTATGCCGTCACAAATCCCAATAGTAGGGATGATGACGTGTTACGGACTTGCCCGACAACCATCTTGCCCAACCTAATAAAGGCTGTCTAAATAGTTTTGAGTAAACTGTTTTGCGTGTAACAATTGCTGTTTTGATCCACATTTTTCGTGGATTCAACAACAAATATTCATCAGTCAACTCGATCTTCAATGTGTATGGCTATTGTAGTAAGTTAATAAAGTTTGCATATACTGAAATAAATAAGAAAAATTCTTAACAAATTCTACGTTTTCGGAAGTTTGTGAAATTCGATCCTGTTCACATTGTGTGCCATGAATAAAAACGGTTTCTATGTAAAATAATTGCCTCGTCCATGGCGTGCCAAATTTTTATATAAATAGGCGTGTTTTTTCTTAGAGTCCCAACCAATTTTCCATATTTTCTCCTTGTTTTTCTGTGAAATAGTTTTGCTATCTATATAGATACGTCTGAAAGCCAGTGCCTCTCAATAAGTCATTGTTGCAAAAATGTATTCTTTTTATAGAACTGTACACACCTATTTACTAAAATGCTATGTATGAATGTTTAATTAGTGTTGTTTTTTTAATAATTACGCAATATTGTCAAAGTTTGTGCAATATTGGTAAATTTTCATTATCAATTTATCGTTATAACAGTTGAATATTCAAGTAATTCATAAGTTATTTTATTAGTAACACTGTTAACCACGTGTTACGGAAATGATTAATCCGGTATTAATTTGCAAAATAATCTCGAAATTTTTAAAACTAATTTAGAATAATTGATATTTTCTTTTGAAATTTCTCTATATTTGCATTGTGACTATTTTTAAATAATAATCAAGTGAAAGTTGTCCCATTCTGAGGATGGTTTGATATTCACCTTTACTAATTGGTGTATTTTTAAATTCTTCCACATTTTACCTTTTTAATTCAAACAAAATACGTAATATAAGAAATAAATATTTATATCATTAGAATACTATATTTTATAAACAAATTTAAATACAAATAAACACGTGTTTTATATTACATTTTACAAAAAATACCACAACTATATAAGTGTCAGTTAGTTGAATAATTAATTGACTGTATATTTTGTTTTGACCATGAAATAACAGAATTAATCATTAAGATTTAATTGTCAACAATTTTTGATTAATCAACATTTATATTTCTTTAATAATAAATATAAAAATTAGTCCACATTTAATATTTTAAATGCATCATTTACATTTTATAAAAATCAATTTTGTAGAAATGGGATAATAAATAAATATTTCCTTCATAGGATATGTTTTGTTATTAGTTAATTAAAAATGACGATAAAATTTTATTTGAACATACATATAGATATAATTTGAGAGAGTTCACCGACCCTTTAACGTTGAACCTTGGGTGTACCCTCCCTTATGAAGGACGCCGGTCGATCGTTTTATAGTTCAACATACGAATTTTAGTCGTTCATTTCTATTGTCGTTAATATCATGGATTTATATTAAAAATACTTTAGATTATCAAAAGAATCTCTACCTGGATTTTTTTTAATAATAAAATTTTCGATGTGATACATTCTATAAGATTTTCTTCCTTGTATAACGAAATTTATGGAAAATAAATCAACACACATTCATATATTGAATAGTTTTTAGAAGACAACTACCCTTTTGTTATTTAGACGACTAGACTTGTTTGTTGTGTGTGTGGAAAGAGGGGGATGTCTAAGCGAACGACTGAAATACAATTAAAAAAAAACAATTGTGAAGAATATTTTTTTACAAGTCCTCTCATTCAGTCAAGGATTATTGCTTTTTTAAATTCAATTTTTATGAACATTTCTGATAATTACAAGCAACAATAGATTAAAAATTAATTATGGAAAAACCAGTGAATATATTTTCTGGGCGCCTATATTATAAAAGATAAATTTGTCAGAACTTTGGCACCAGATCATATCGTTTTGTTTTTTTTTTGTTATTTTATGTAAAAAGTTAATACAACGATAATATTGTAGTTTTGCCGTTTGTCTCTAAAAATACTTGTATAGTAGGCGTTCTTTATTATTAATTTGTAATCGAAAATTGAAATTAAAAATACAACAATATTCGTCTTATCCAACTGTTATAAATGATAAGAAATAAGTGTTTGATTTTACGTAAAGTTTATTTTTATAAAATTGACAATAAATATTGTCGGATTTACATTTATATGCAATGTAAAACTATAATTACATCGATTCAAATGAAGGTCAGATTTCATTGTAAAAATATATTTCTAATGAAATCGTTTATAAAATGCAGTATCTCATTAAAAAAATTTATTTATAATAAAAAAAAAATCATGTATACAAATAACTTTAGAAATTATCTACTTCAGTTATTGTTTTCTTTATCCCTTTTATTTCGATTTAATTGAATTAATACCCACGTCCTTTTTATGCTATTGACGTTAATATGGACGTCATCAGATTTCGTCAATATCCTTATTGTTGTATAGTGTAAAAAAATTACGCAATACCATATAAATCTAGAGTAGCTAAATAAAAAAAATATTGTTTTTTTTGTGTTGTTTTAAGGACAATTGCAGAATCAAAGAAAGAACACAATAACAGAATTTCACTTCTAACAAAATGTAGGACAAATCCGGTCTATAGTTTAAAGCAAATAACCAACATCATTTCTAATTATATTAATTGAATAAATAATTAATTTTGCAATTGGTAATTATACAATTTTTTGATGACATTTGAACGTTATCAATTAAATTTTATTCAATAATTATAATAAAAATTTCAATATATACTTGTAAAGTATAAATTGGATGATTAAATTATCGCTAAAATTTAATTTGTATTTTAAATATATTGAAGGTTTCTGAAATGAAAATTAATTTTTGCAATGACGTCTTTCTATCTGTGTTAATCAATTTTTGATTTAAAACGACAATGTTCGAGATCATTCTATTTCTAAATAATAGTAACGCCAAGGAATCCATGAACAATTTCTATATTTATTTGATTTGTTGTTTGTTTATTGTTAAGCAAATATTTCCGGTGCTTTTGTAGTATTCTTCTTTTTTTCGTTTTGTTTTAATGGTTTTTATTACTAGACAAAACTACAGTATGGAAATAGAACTCAATTCGTGATAAAAGTACGTAGAAAATATAAATATTTTTGTGTTTTACATAATTTTTTGATAATTTCTCTACATTTTTGTGATTCTAATATCTAGAAGTAGGTTAAGATAAGGCTACAAACGATTTATTGCTAACTTGACGGAATTTTATTTTTTTTAGAGGGTACTCATAATTAACAGGATTTTATTTTGTTTACTATAAACAACTGACTTATGTTATCCTTGTGGTTACTTGCGTCACAAGATGTTTATTAAAATTATAGAAATAGATAAAAAGTAAATTAATTTTCCAAAAATCTACCTTGAATAATAGTGACCCAACCCAATTATTTTGCGAAATTACAGTTTCATTTAAGGCATAATTAAATACAAATATAATCAAAGTATACCTTAACAACAACGAACAGGTATGAAATTCGTATTCAGTCATCTCGTGGATTGTTTTGTTCAGTGTTTATTCTATGCTGCTAGTTTACATTTGCAAATATTTTATTATGAGTTATTTTCAATTTATCAAATCGTCGTTGAAGTTCCTATAGAAATTTTATTTACCGTTTAGTAAGTATCATGTAAGAAGGAATTTATATTTTTCCATTATACTTTTGATGTTGTTTGTAGACATAGTTTAAAAGGTAAACAATTTCAAATAGCAAAAAAAATGTATATACACATATGTATATTTGTGTCGTGAATCAAAAGAGAAGGAGTGTCTGTGGTATATACTAATTTTAATTTTAACTTAAATCAGTCAGTCGCACTTTTTTGTGTGAATTTAGTGAAAAGTGTTTAATGTTTTAGAATATTTTCGCATTAATTCTAATAACAATAAAATAAAACAATTGAATTAAAATTCCAAGAATATCGATGCATTGATGAATAATTAAATTGATATGTTTGAAACAATTTTGATAAATATTGTAATTTATTTTATAATAGAATTTATATGATCTTCACTACATGGTATGTAATATATATAAAGCGTAAAATGTTATTGTTTAAATTTCTTTATTTCAAAAATTTATCATTGAATTGTTCTATGCAATTTTAATTAATTAATTAATTTGGAATTTGATACTATCAAATGTCGATCAATAATTATTTTTTCCCCCATATTTAGATAATGTGTCTATTGTTTGAAAACAATATGGACTAATTACACTCGTTGAAGGTGACATTGGTTTTGTTGTCATAATCACATGTTTTTATTAGGCACAATCATTTTGGCAAATTTTCAAAAAAAAATTTGCGTGCCATCATTTGTCCTCCCTATTTATTTATTTATTTTATAAATCAAGTTCCTATTATGATGTATAAAAAAAAGAGGTTTAGTCAATATCACGAGATGTTTACAACAATCAACAACTGCACATCAAGTTTGTTGATTGTTTTTATAATTAATGTATTTTGTTTGTAAATTTTTTTTTTAAATATTTTTATTGATTTTGTTTTTAGTATCTTGGTGAGACAGTACTCGCATACATGGAGTTCCATTTGGATAGTGCAGAATATTGCCAGGCCCAACACAAATAAGTTTTTTTTTGAACGAAAAAAAAAGTTTATTGAAAATTAGTCATTTTTTTCATCGTCGCCATAGCATTGTTGGTAATACCTCAACAAGAGCCAAATAAGAGTAGGTATCAACTATAATTTAATCATAAATTTTATGTTAAATAGATTTGTTTTAGTTATCTTCCCTACAATATTTGCATAAGCATATCATCAACTATAAATTAGTGTATATATTATTCAAAACAAAATCAACTTAAATAAAAAGAAGAAGATTGTAGGCAAATTTTTATGTTATAATTTATTTATAATAAAAGACTGAAACTAATTGCTTTAACACATAGTTTAAAGTCAACTTTTGTGAAACTAATTGAATTTAAAAACAAAAACAAACAAACAATAAAAAAAAATTTGTACTGTCCAAAATTTTGACCCAAAAAAAATAATCAAGGAGATTAGTTTACCGTTTTTTTTATATCTCCAAAAAGGGAGTGATACTCTAATATTCTAAACACATTTAGTGTTATACGAAAAGTGTCTTTAAATTTTTTTGGGAATGAATCATACAGCCATGCGTCAAAAAGACATAAGACCAGCTTTAGCCGAGATTGAGTATAAAGGATTCAAGTTCCTTATTACTGACAGACCATCTGATCAAACTATTCATACCTATATTCAGGTATGTTATTATTTTAATTATTATACGTATTTTTATTGGTCATTTTAAATAAACGAATTATAAATTTTGACAGGAACTGAAAAAACATAGTGTCACTGCGGTCGTCAGGGTATGTGAACCTTCCTATAAAGTGGACGAACTTAATAATGAGAGTATTGAAGTTTTCGACTTGAGTTATACAGATGGTACATCCCCACCAAATGAAATAGTTGAGGAATGGTTTAAAATTTTGAAAAAACAATTTCATGACAATCCAAATGCATGTGTTGCTGTACATTGTGTAGCTGGCTTAGGACGAGCTCCTGTTATGGTTGCATTGGCACTTATAGAATTAGGCCTCAAATATGAAGAAGCTGTAGAATTAATAAGAGAGTGAGTTGAACTTTTTTTTTGTTTGAAGTAATAACACATTATTAATTTATTTGTTTTCTTTCTTTTATAGGAAAAGACGAGGTGCAATCAATGCAAAACAACTAGCTTTTCTCGAGAAATACCGTCCTAAATCTCGGCTAAAATTAAAAAATGGTCACAAAAATTCTTGCTGTGTGCAGTAAAATGTTTTAAAATAAAATTATATGTGTTCAACAGTAAATTACAACAAAAATGCAAAAAAAAACCAGATCACTTAACTCTCATCACTATCTAAACGTATGAATCACATATATATTTATATATATATATATATATATATATATATATATATATATATATATATATATATTAAAAAAAGTATGCTTATTTTGTGTAAAACACAAAAATATTTTGGGGAAGTTTCAAAACAAAAAAAAATAATAAAATTATTTAATGGAACTCTGCCACAGAAGATTATTTCTCTCCTTACTACGCAAAAAAAAATGTATTGTTTTATATTATTAATTAATTTTTAACCATAAAGATTTATTATTTTCAATTATAGGAAATAGTTTGTTTAGATTATGTTCAAATTCGTTTTTTTTTTTGTTTCATTTCTATTATATTGTAGATTTATGTGCTGCAGCTTTCAATAATATTTTATAATAATTCAAAAATATTTCATCATTTTTTTCCATTGTATTGTCTTTGTTTTTATATTACGACCATTGACTTATTTAGATTGCAAAATTATTATGTAGATTTTCTGGAAAAATATATTTTACTATTATGGGCGTCGATTATGATTTATTATCCTGTATTTCTGGTATTTATAACTAGCACCTATACGAAATCAATTTTATTATAGTCTGCATTGCAGAAAGTCAACTGTTTACAGTAATAAAAGTCAAATGTTTCGTCTACCAATCATCTTTTTATTAATACAAACAAATACAATTGTATGTGAATTTAAATTAAGTTTTATTTAAGTACATTTTTTTTTCGAATAATGCCAATTATTTACATATTTTTTTAAGTTAATTCATTTATGAAACAAATGTACAATTTTCCTAACAGCACAGTTTAACATTCTGGCATTGGATAAGTAATCGGTGATCTAGCAGTTGCAATTTTCTGTTTAACTAAATAACCACCAAGTATTTCCGCCACATTATGTGGTTGATCTTCATGTATAGCATGTCCTGATCTCGATAGAACTTGTAAATGGAATTTTCCTGAAATAATACACGAAGAGAAATTGAAATATTAAACAGAACAGAAGGGAAAGGTATTTCAACGAATGCTACAGCTCGAGTACCAGCAAATGACTCGAAAAATATTCGAGCAACAGACACAATATTAATTATAAATAAATTACCCTGCATTTGACCAACAGTTAATGTTGTATCTAAACCATGTATATTAGCTAACATTAATAATTTTGGTATATGTATATCCAAGAATTTTTGTGATAAACCCTTAAACCATCCAGGCCAAAAATGTTCAGTTTTACTTAAATCAATACGCCATGTATATTTTGCTTCATCATCATTTACCGTTTCTACTGTACGTGGTGTTTTTGGCAGTGGTGGTTTATCACAATCATTATATTCTTTATCACTTTCAGTTTCTTCAACAATTGTTGATGGTGGTGGTAATGGTTTACGGAATCCACTTATTACACCAGATGAATTTTGTAGTTCTAATGTATTTAATTCATTAGCTGCTAAATTTCCAGTTTTTATGCTACAATAATCAATTAAATATTGTATAAAAATTTATTATAACTTACTTTATTATTTGTCCAGGCATTGATACTTTTGCTGCTTCTATATTGAGAGTTTGACCACTTTTATAACTGTAAATACAAAAGAATTATTTAAAATATTATTTAGACAAGCATCAAATCGAAACTTACCACCACTGAATTCCATGTTGGATTGATTTAAAGTTTGCTGGTCGTCCTCTTAATATACTCTGCATCGATGATAATGCATCTAATGCTGTACCTTCGACAATATCAATAACACACAAACATGCAGTCGATTTTATTAAATACGAAGCTTGAACAGCAATAGCACCGCCCATACTATGACCCACAATTATCACAGGACAAGAATCACCAAATAATTCGTCTACAATAAGGCGGACATCCCTATAAATCTCAAATATTAAATCTATCTATATACATATTTAAATTGAAATTACTTTGCTAACGTATCCAAAGACAAATCACCATCATTTTCCGTTTTTGTATTGCCATGTCCCCGAAGATCAATAGCATATACTTGACAATCAATTAATGTTGTGATTTCAACCTGAAAAATAAATCAATTATAATAAATCTAGTGTTTGTAGAAATTTAAATGATTTACCGCAAATAATGCCCATGTTAAAGCAGAATAACCGCCACCATGTAAACATAAAATAACAGGTCCTGAATTGCCTTTCTTTAAATAATTAAACGTACCACCATTTACAACAATATTGTCTTGTTCATCAAAATACAACGACCAATATGCTGGTGAATAATTCATTTGTGATGAGCTAAACCTATTAAAATATGTAATTTTCTTTCAACATTTTTTAAATTACATCTACGTACCCAAAACGTTTTATATTACGAGCTAATACAGTTTTACGTAAATGACTCATTTTAGAAATAAAATTATTAAATATAGAAAAAATTGAATAAATTAATTAAATGTAAAAGATATCACATAACCTCAAAATATACATGTCACGTATTTATTATTTTTTACTAGTATAGATACTTAATAATTAATTACAATTCTCCTGTTGCTGTATCCATGTCTTCTTCTTGATAAATTTTAATGATAATTATCAACTTTTTGATAAATTTACAGGAAATTAAACAAAATCCAATTACAGCCGACAGCAGATCACCAAACTCAATACAAACTGGAACGCTGGCAACAATTGACAACGTGAAACTGACAGTTACAAAAAATTCGAACTATTCTATCACTTATGGTCTTCTAAGTACAATCAGTACAATATCAGGTATTCTAGCAAAACTTCAAGAAGGACAGACTCGATATTTGAATGTTTATTATTTTTTTTATCCGACAATTCTATTTTGAGTCGGCATTCCAGGATATACAATTAAGGTTTCATAGTTTGTCTGTGTTTTAAAACTGTTTATATAGTTGTTCGAACAGAACTTGACTCGAGTACGTTGATATTAAAGTAACAGTTGGGTGCAATTAGGGTTGCTAGATTTTCCAAATGTGATTAGCGTCTAACAACAGGAAGATTTCATCGTCCGAAGAGATTAAGACATTTTCGGAATTATCTAAAGAGAAAATTGTATTTTATTTCCAACTATGAATTAAATGCATTTTATGATAAGTTAAAATTTATCTATAATTTTTTTATGTGTTCAGATTATTAGATGATAGTCAAAGTATTATTTGGTTTTTCATGACAACAGAACAAAGAAACGTTTAAACGATTAGTTAATATTATTTTCTAGACTTGTTGTTACGAATATTTTTATCAGTTGATTTTTAGACGTCGCAATGTTAACATCGGTTTTAACAATTTATACATTAGTGTTTTAGTAATATTAAAAGTGCAATATAGTGTTAGTGCAGTGTAGTGAAACAGTGCTAGTGTTTTGTGAATGGATTGGTATGCCATGCAGGACGAATGGGTGTGCAGGGATTCGACTAACTGGTAATTCTTACAATATTTCAACAAAATACTTTTACAATAATTTCTAATTTTTGTTTCTTTTATTTAGAGTAAGTCGAGGATAGAGAAGAGGACGCTACAAAGGTAGGGCGTCGCGGGATTTAGAAGAGGAAACCACTAAAGGTAGGATTTGTTAATTAGTCCATGAATAATGACATGGACCAGTTAGCAAATAACCATTCCCATAATAACACTCAATTAGGATGTCCTCCTGTTATAGCCCATTATAGGGACTCAATATAGGTTACTCCCTCACATGCCCAATAGGTCTTCTATTTATCGTTTGTTGTTAGGGACAAGTAGGAAATCATTTGCGAATATTTTCCATCATTTGAAATTTTATTCAAATTGATCGTTCGAAACGAAAATGCGCCAGGGTTTGCTGAAATGAGCAGTAACCATTCTCAAATCGTAAAATTCGGGTAATTTCCGTGCATTATTCGAAACAAAAGTGATTTAGTGAAAAGTGTGTGTAGTGCAAGTTGTGACAAGTGAAAAAATTAAATAGGTAAGTATTACGCAATTAGTTATATATGTGATTAAATTAAATTTTTATCAAATTCTATGTTTTAGCTTATCGTTTTTTGGTAATTTCAGATTCTTTTCGTAAGTACCTCCCATGTTTATTTATTTTTACAATTTTTTTGATTCTTTGTTGTTAGGGACAAGTAGGAAATTATTCGCCAATATTTTACAATCGTTTGAAATTTTATTCAAATTAATTGTGCGGAATGAAAATGCGTCAGGGTTTGGTGAAATGAGTAGTAACCACCCTTAAATCGTGAAATTCGCGTAGTTTCCGTGTGTTATTCGAAATAAAAGTGATTTAGTGAAAAGTGTGTGTGTGTGTGTATTATAGTGCAAGTAACAAGTGGAAAAATGAAACAGGTAAGTATTACATAATTTCATGTATTTTCAAATTTTCACAAAATATTAAAACAATATTCCAAAATTTTCTATTTTATCTATTTATTTTTAAATTCAAAATGACTTATGTATAAAACGATTTAAGATAAAATGAAGCAAAAGATTTGTTATTGGGATGCTTTGGGTAATTAGTGTTGGCTCTTTTGTTTTTTTGATATTTCAACAATTCTTATTTATCTTTTGTTCATTAAATTTGCTAGCTAGCAAATACTTCTAGAAGTATATACGGGGTTGCGGTTGTTTAAAATTGTTGTAATTATGTTCTACTAACACTGGTGGTGGGGAAAGTGGATTAGGCCTACAGGGGATACCACTTTAATATAAAAAACGCGCCATGTGCTTTACCTCGTAAGGTAGTGTAGAAAAAATCACATAATTGAGGGACAACTGTCTGTTCCAACAGCAGAATTAATCTGTTAATGTTAATAATATTAATGTCTGCTAATCCGACTTATTTATTCCTTACTATCTCGCGAAGGAATCTCACACAGCATTTTTTTGTTACTTAAATTTTATGTATTTTCATTATTTCGATTGAATAAAGGGTAATTCTTACTGTAGGTGCTCATCAAAGGAAACGTAACACTTTGCCAACTATCCAACGCCGCATATATGCACGCAAGAAACGACTCTAGTTTAGTTCAATTAATTTACTTTTGTTACAGATTTTCGTATGAAATCGAATGACAAGAAAAAGCACACAAATTTAATAAAATCGATTTCAATTTATATCAGGTGGCTTTCTGTACGATGTTAATAAGTTTTACAGATCATTGACCACAAACGTCTGCGTCCTTGTTGATAAAGGATATAAAGGACTTCAGTAGGTTTCAAATAAATTATTAGTTGAATTTCAAGCAACATGCAGAAACCACGTAAACGCTTACAAATAATTTTACAAAAATACAAAAATAACGGTGTACAAGATAAAGATTATTCACAATTAGAAATTAATAAGATTTTATTTAATGAGAAATCTTCATTAAATAAGTTTGCATTAATCATAATTTTATTAATAATCGTCGGAAGTTATATCTTTTATAGAGATTATAATGATGTTGAGGTATGTTATCAATTTTACAAACTTATTTCTTGCAAAAATAAAAATATAAAGACGTGTTATTATAGTGTTTTATTAAAATGCCATCGGATGCATCAAAATGGTTTCGAGAGCCTGAAACTTGTTCGTTTTGTCAAAATGTTGATAAAATCAACAAAATACATAATATAACACCGTACGAATTTTATAACGATTATTTCTATACGGGCACACCAGTTGTTGTGGCTGATGGCGCCAAAAATTGGTCAGCTATAAAATATTTTGATTTCGATTTTTTCCAAAATTTATACAAAAACAGCAGTTTCAATAATGGGAGAAAACATTGTCAATTTTTCCCGTATAAAACTGAATTTAAATCACTTGAAGAAGCACTCAATATGCATCCAAACAGGGCTAGATTGGAATATGGTGAAAAACCGTGGTATATTGGTTGGAGTAATTGTGATGATCGAATTGGGGTAATTTTAAAAAATTACATAGAAACACCATATTTTCTACCAAATATATCGGAGAGTATTGCGTTAAATTGGATTTTTATGGGTGGTCCTGGACATGGAGCACAGATGCATGTAGATAATGTACAATATCCTTCATGGCAAGCCCAAATAAAAGGACGAAAATTGTGGCGTTTAGCACCTCCACCTGAATGTTACTATGAATGCCGCCAAATTGAAGTAACCATTGAACCTGGAGAAATTTGTAAGTCGTTTTATAATGGTAATAATAAAGCTGATAATAAACTATTTTATAGTTGTTGTGGATACTAACCGTTGGTACCATCAAACTTTTATTTTACCAGGTGCGATAAGCATTACGATTGGTTCGGAATTTGATTAAAAGTTGAGTAAGTACAACAGTAATTGTTGCTAAAAATGAATTACAAAAGCTATACCTAAAAATAATAAACATTTAGAATACATACATGATTGTTTGATATGAGTTAAAAAAAATAAAACCATATAAATTTGTTACGAAAAACTTTATTTATCTATTTATTGAAACACACAATTGCGCAATGAAAAAACAACTCTTTTTTAACATTGAATGTGTTTAGTCTTTCTTGGTATGATCGGATTTATCATACGAAAAATCAATTCTAACATAAATAACAACGAAAATGAACAAAATATACAAAGCTAATGCTATTAATATTGGTTCATGTAATAATAATAATGTTTGCCAATTATATGTAACTTCAATATCTTGGATATGTTGTTCAACCAAATTTGTTTTTCTCAATTTAATAACAATTCGACCAATTTTATCGAAAAATTTATATGTTACACCATCTGATAGACGTTGAACATCATATGGTGTTGTTACTTTAACATTTGATACACCAACAGGTAAAACTAATGATGTTTCTAATTCATCAACATGCATATCATCAAATACATGATCAATTAATCTCATATTCAATACAAATTCATTTTTCGATTTTCTATATAAATATTGATAACTAGGTACACTATAACCAAGTGTATATGAACTTTTCCATCCACCAAACAATGGAAAACGTGGACGTAACTCTAATTCAATCCAATCTTTACGTACACGTACCTGTGATGTTGATATATTACCATTACTATCACGATAATAAATATTATGGGCAGATGCTGGCAATATTGTACGATATGATTTAATACTATGATGTGTATTACTAGTATCTCTTTGATAATCATAACGTGAAAATGAACCCTTTAATTTAGCACCAGTATGAAGTATTTCAATATTTTCTTCAACAGCAATATTACCCCAATGTGATATTTCAATTAAACGTTCTAAACGTGTTACTGTTAAAAATGGTGAATGATTTTCATAATGTATCAACATTTCATCATATGAATATTGAGGTATATTCTCATATGGTCCATACGTTATTGTTTGATCTGTTTGTGTAACTGGTTTCAATTTTGTATAACTTTCAATATTACGTGAAGTTAATGTGACTGTTGTTGTTTGTTTTATTGTTTTATATGGACTATAATAATAATGATTGCCAAAATAACGTACCAATTGTTTCTCTTTTTGTATTATACTATTTGGATATGGTTCGAGACCTTTCGTAAATATACTTTCAACATAAACCATTGTTGTACGACCATTAGCCAGTGGTTGTTTTAATGCAACACTAAATGCCTTCACATTTTCATTATTATCAATTTTTGTTGGCGACAATTTCAATGTATCTTTCAATGAATCTTGTACCGATGCATAGGATAAATTGCCAACAATATTTCGATCCAATATTAACAAGAAACTTCTTGCCGATTCTTTACCGGTATTTTCTAAGGTTATGGTTGTACTTATTTTAACTAATTGTGATGTTAAATCGATTGTACGTTCAACATTTTTAATAATAATATTATTATTTACACTTTCACCATTACTAAGCGTTAATAATGTTGTTATTAATATCAAATAATAATTCATTTTTATTAATTTTCGTAAGGCAACTTCCAACATCATCAAATCACTCGCCATCACCATTCACAAACGTCATCGTTAACCAGAAAATAATAACACACAAAACAACTAGATGGCAGCAGCTATACCACTATAAACAATATTATTTTATTGGCACATAAAAACATTTTATCCACAAAAAATATATCAGAATTATTGTTTTCCAATAATATGTGAAATTCAGTGTGTATTTATTGAATTCTTGTTATTCGTTCTTTTTTTTTTGAAAAAATATCTGGGCTAGCCAGTGTACATCTGGCAACGTTGAATTTGGTGTCCATTTCGAAATACTAAAACGCGCCAAATTTAAATGGAATTTATTTAAAACAATTATTTCAGTAATCTTTCAGTTTAATGATTATATAAATATCTACCCTTAGAAGTTAGGACAGTGGTTGACAACTTATGGCATGCGTGACACATTTTGGTAGGCGGAAGATTTTTAGGTGACATAACACAGAGAACAGTACCGGACCATGGGCGAGGGGCTATAGGGACTCCTGCCTCGGGCGCCAAATCATATAAGTTTGAATTTTTATAGATTGACAAAGACTAAAAAGGGCGGCTGTAACTCATGTTTGTCCCGGCCGCAATTTATTCCTGGTCTAGCTTTGCCAGAGAATGACGATTGTAAGATAGTTTTGGGATGTTTTCTGTTGTTTCTACATGTAAAAATCTCTTTGTTAGTATAATTAATAATTTTCACGTATCACTTGATGTAAGTGAGGCCGGTGCTCGAATTAATTCGGGCGAGATCCATTTTTCCCATTAAAGTAATAATTTGTAAGAACATGTTGTTTTATTATTGATATATCGTTTCCAACAAAAAAACACACGTTGAGGTCGACAGGCACTCACCTGAGGTTTAATTGAAACTTTTGTAAAATGCGACACACTTCCACGAAGCGGTTGCCGACCATTGGGTTAGACAAATCAATATTTATTTTCGTCCCTCAGAAGTATATTTAATATTTAAAAACAAGAGAACAATGTGTTTCGTTGTTGTTGTTTTTTCTCTGGCCAAGGTTTTAGTGGTTTTTCCTAAATCGATATTTAATATTCTTTCCCGGGGCAACATTTTATCCATTTTATAAAATGTATGTAATTCCCTATTGTACATATTGGGATATACTATAGGAAGGGTTGTAATGTCTGTATTATTATTCTAATGAATAGTTAAAACAATATTCAGTACTGGGAAAATACTACCCTTATATTAATGATTAAAAATGTCAAATACAATAGGGTGAAACGCAGGCGCTGGTCGTCATTCTTGGCGTAACCGTCATATCGACAATGGTCCGTGGTGAAAATCGCGAAACGGGGGTGATGTCCTAGTGCGGATTACGATGCGGAGCAGCAGCTCGGAACTGCTCCTGGATCAACAAGAAGAACTTCGTAAACGTAAATTAAAAGAATTATCGGTTACAAAAAAACTAAACAAACTGGTGGACGTTCTTGTCGTGAACAAGCATTATTTTATTCAACTAGTTTATTAGCTGTAGTGGCAATGTCAGCTGGTTCATCATTATTATTTTTAGTACCATTATATGTTGATCCAGCAATATCAACATTAGCATCGAATTTTATAAATGAACCAGTAACATGTATAACAACACGCCGTGAAGAATTAACAGGTTTAGCAAATTGTTCATGGAGTTCATGTCGTGAAGGTTGCACTAGTGACGCATATCACTGCACCCATATCTACGTCAGTTATAATGATACAGAAAATGCACAAAATCAAACAGATGACGCTATATTATTAGTAAATATAAAAGGTTGTGGTTATCCACCAACAGTGTTTTGTGTTAATTTTACTGAAACTTATGGTATTGAAGGAACAATATTTCCATGTTATCATTCAAGAGAAAATCGTACAGTTGTATTAACACATTATGAACATGATGAACAAGTAGCTATAATAATACATTATTTTGCAATACCATTTGTAATTACATTGGCTACATCAATTGCATTATGTGTTATGCATTGTGATTGTCGTTGTCATCCAACAACACGTCATAAAAGGGCACGTCGTACACATGCACAAGATCTTAGTGATGGTTCTATAAATATTGGAGTTGATTTAAGACATAATACCAGCTATCATTCAGATTTAGTAGCTATACGACCTATGTAGAAGAAATTCATTTAATAATCCCCAATCAACCATACACCTACCCCGTCCTAGTTAGCAACACCATCACCATCATCATCATCATCATCACAAGAATTTTACAATTTGCACATTTTCACACAGTCAAATGTATACCTATGTACTTGATGTGCAAACAAACACTAAATCAATAAGTGCATCGGTATATATTATACATACACATATAGATTATGCTTCAAATAAACAAAAACAATAGGAATTTTAATAAATAAAACGTAATTGTATTTTTATAAATAACCGAAGAGAACAATAATAATTCTATTATTTTAATTATCAATTATAGATAAATATAATTAATATGTAGAGAACATGTTCATTTCAATAGAAACAAGATTTTATGTATACTTATGTATAAATAAGAGCTATCTTAGATGCTGTTTAAATATTTTAAAAGTTGATTTTTGTATTAAATTTTATATTAAAAATATATTTATTAATATATAATATCGGTTTTTACTATTTCATAAAAAAAAAACACATCCCTATAATTGTTTGAAACTTAATAGAAAAATTAAACACACACATACACACGTATAAACGAATTTTTAAATAATTATAAACAAAATACTTGGAAAGACAATTTTATTGAAAACACTTAATAAATAAATAAATAAAAAATAAACCAATATTTTGAACGAATTTAAATTTTTATTGAAATGCAACATTCAACAGTTATTTAGGCATAATAATAATAATAATAATGATAATAATAATAATAATAATAATAAACTGAATTCATATTATTTTGTATTAAGAAATTGTATAATAAATGATTAACAAACAATACTGGCCTAAATGTATTTTATAGTAAAATAATTGATTTCATTATTTCCTATTGACTAGTACATATATAAATTAACACATTTTATGTTCACATCCTTGCTTGAATGTAGATCATTGTATTTATACATACATACATGTTTATTTACCTAATAACTATATACATATTCATTTAAACTATAATAATAATAACAATGTGATAGGTAACATAAATACATTTGAACTTATTAATTGATAGTGAAGTTACAAATATAAATAATAGTAACAATTATGATTTGATTATTTAAAAAAGTGCCATTTAGTGTAATATGAAATACATACAAGTTATATACATATTGGTGTTCTTATGAATTATTATAATTATTAATTTAATAACACAATACTATATATGTATAGTTTTATTCTTTGGTTTTACACCTTACTTTCTGGTCCTGTTCGTAATGTTTGACAAAATGAATTAGCAATATTCCCGATAAATAATGCACATATATGTCCGTAATTCTTTTGATACCATTCCGGACTTCGTCCCCTATTCGAAGAATCAACAATAAATGAATAAATTGATGAAAATTTTGAATGATACTCACATAATATCGATGCGGGATAAATATAAAAGTCGTGATTTGCCCGATCCACACGGTTCAATTAAATATCGAGATGCTAAAACAATACCACGTACAGTATTTGGTATAATTATATTATCGTGATGATCAATTGATGTTTCAACAATTAAACAGGCATCCTTTGGTAAATCGGTTCGCCAACAACGTAAAACACAATATTCTTCATTTGGTAATGTCAATATATTACGTCTTATATGTTGGAATATTTCACAATTTTTATCGATTTGCGATAATATTTTTGCTGAATGCAATTCCGGATCCCACATATGCCGTTCTCTTATTATTCTATGTAATACTTCGGATGGTGGTGCTTCAATATCAACAATAATCTTCCAAAATCTCAACGGATGTCCATCGGCAACCTTTTTAAATGATATTTCCACTTTTGGATTATGACTAGTTATAAATATCCAACCACGACTTTTATCTTTTGATTCTTTCAATAATGCTATTTGACATTCATTTAAATATTCACGCCAACCACCCATATTTCTACCTAATTCATTCAATTTAACTGTATTTAATTCTTTAAATTCGGTCGTTTTACATTGATTTATAAATTCTTTCGGTATTGTAAATAGATTCTTAAGATTTTTTAAGAAATATAATAAACATTCATGTCCAGCTCGTGTTTCAATTAATTCCTTTTGATGTATTGTTGTTGTTGATGTTGTTGTTATTGAATTTTGTTTAAATGTTAATTGTGGATAATGAAATAATGATGGTGCAAAACATAATGATAAATTATTTTCATTCATTTGATTTGTACTGGAATGTTGAGCAATTGTTACTAGAAAATTTAAAAGAACTTGAAGGACATGCATATGTTCATCAGGCATCAATAATATTGTACATAATACGGACTCACGGCGCAAATACGGTGGGACATCTGCAAGTATTGATTTTATTTAAACATGATTCACATTCAACTACATACATATATACAATACAGTATTATATGTATGTATTTATGTATCTAATATAAGGTAATTACATTGGAATATCAATAGGAACGTTTCAGAAAGTTTATTTGTTAATAACGTTTCCGGTAATTCTCTAAAATATTGTTTTACCATATCGGCAACATCATATGCTTGTTGATCATTGTAATTTAATATTTCATTACTAGTTTCGACCATATTTCTTAATGTTTGAATACGTGATTTAACACCAGATTTACGAAATAATCCCTCTTGATTAACAGCGTTCTCTTGTAACCACAATAGTGCTTCCTCTATATTTCTCGGTAATGGTTGACCATTTCTTTGAACATTTATTGTAATTGGTACACCAAATACCGACTTATCTGTTATTGAAAAAAATTGAATAAAAATAAAAAATTTAACACGATAGAATTTTTTCCGATATTTTTTTACCCTTATAAACGGGATTTTTCATTTTACGTAGAAATTTCGATAAATCCCAATTCCAACCAGTCCTATGTGATGGACAATATTTTTCCATATGTGCTGTCAGTTTTAATAATGCCAATTTACGTAAAACTTGTAATTGAGCTGATGATAATTTTGCTATACACGGTCCTTCATTGTTTAATTTTACAGTTTCTTTTGGTGAAATATCGCCAGGTGGTAGTTTTGGCCAAATTACTCTATTTCTTTTTTTTTAAAGAAAAAAAAACACAAAATCTAATTAAATTTTCAATATTTATATGGTTTAGTACCTATCTGATGTTGTTTGTGAATTATTAATCCAATTGTCTGTAGTATCAAATGATTTCGTACGAGATCTTCTATGTACTTGTGTACATTCTGAATCAGAAACATGTTTTGTGATCCCTTTAAATCTAATATCATGTAATTGTTGTGTTAATGAATCTAATAATTTGGCACCATTACCATTTTTATTGTGATTATCATCTTTATATCGACGAAATTTTGTTGAACCACATGGTTTTAATTTATCTTTAAATGTATCATTAGTCAGATGATCATTGTTATTTTTATGTTCTGTATCAATATGTTCTGTATCATTTGTTAATTGAATATTTCTACATGTACGCGACCATCGTCTTATATCACTTTGATATATCCAATTATCACTGAGTGCACAATTTTCATCTTCTGATTCATCTGTATGATGTACAACTTTTTGTTGATGTAGATTTGCACAATTATTAAGTATTTGTAATCGACGAAATAATGAATAAAGTACATCAGGTTCTAATTGTGGATGATCTTGTACTGCTGTTGATATTTCGATTGGAAATTGCATATCTGTATAAATACATCAATATATAAATCATGTTATTGTAGGGTATATAGTTATATGTTTACCTTCATACATTTGAGCATATTGTGGGAAACCAGTTGCACGTAACCATTTGCATGTTTCAGTTGCTTCAATTTCTGAAAATATTTTTTTTTATTATAAATAGATGAATTGTAAATAAGGCCGGTGGCAAATAGTCAAGCAGCTATAAGTATACAAACCTGCGATTTTGTGATTTCGCATCTGCCTCCATAGCTGCTCGGCCTTGCGTACCGGCCAATTATCATTAACTTTTACACTGAGACTACGGAAGAACTTGTATTCTTTAATACGGATAGACATATTGGATGTACTCACCGGCCAAATGTCGATCTGACTGTGATCGTATTTGCTTGTTCACCTGAAAATAGGAGACAATCACTTATGCATGATCACTCATGTAGATAATAAATTAATAGTTAAAAGCAAAACATACGCATGATTAATATAATACTAACCTTGATGGGTACCTTTTTTAATACAGGGGCTGATGAAGATTTTGTACTTAATATTTGTTGCCATCTAGGTGGTGTCCATTGTTGTTCAATTTCTTCTTTTTCATCGATTAATGATGAATTATCATCGTCTTCAACTACATCACTATCAGAATTTGATGTTAAACAAGCTGATGATGAACATTCGGAAGCCCATGTTAAATTTGAACTTGGTGATACAGATGGAGATGTTTGTGTTGCAACATTTATCGAAGTACCACCATTTAATACCAACTAAAAAACAACAATTATTGATACAAATAATAAAAATAATCTATGAACACCTACAGAATTCACCAATGATTCAATACTATCGCCATCATACAATAGATTTTCATTTGAATTAATTACATCTTGCCCATTCACATAATTACCATTATTCACATTTAAACAATCATCAATATCTAAAATAACGTTTTTTATCACATTTGTATTTTGATATTTTGATAATAATTCTTCTAAATCTGATTCGATTGTGGCGTTGAATTCAACAAGAAATGGATCTAGTTCACCTTCATTTTCAAATTCTTCAATCGGTGTAGATGTTGTTGTTGATGTTGTTGTTGTTGTTGTTGTTGTTGTTGTTGTTGGTGATGATTTTTCCCCATTTTCAAATACATTAATAATTTCATTCTAAATACAATATCAATCAGATAATTATTTATAATTTGTTTAATTTATAAATTACCTCAGCTTGTTTTAAATAAAGCTCTAATTCTCTATAAGGATCACAATAGTTCATCTTTATT
This sequence comes from Meloe dianella, assembly GCA_028455855.1. Classification (NCBI taxonomy): domain Eukaryota; kingdom Metazoa; phylum Arthropoda; class Insecta; order Coleoptera; family Meloidae; genus Meloe; species Meloe dianella. Next base: position 4,694,543 of record JAPTHL010000045.1, on the reverse strand, counting down.
AAAATTGGTATTCATCACAAAGGATAGCGGTGTACTATTGTGTACATCTTCAACAAGAAATATCAGAAATTATATTATTATTATTATTATTATTGATAGAAGTTGATTGTCGTCATTTAATATCAACATTCGAACCACGTATATCTACGTATAACTAACTGGCATCAACACAGAATAACTGGCTATGTTTTTTTCGTTTAAAAACAGCGTATTCATTGAAATCATTCTTTTTTCTTTTGTTTAGCTTCGATATATAATCGTCGTTTACTAAGTAAATAGAAATATAAAAAAAAACAACACCATTCAATCTTATCGATTACTATCGTTTTCATTCATCGTTCATTCAAAATTGAATAGGGTATAATCAAATTGAAGTATTTTGTAAGTAAATATGAAATAAACGAAAATACCCTTTGGGAATTCTAAAATAAGATCTAAGATGCATATCTATAGAAAAACACCTATTCAGAAAGCCAGTAGCGTATTTACGTACAAGCCAGGGGGGTGGCCTTAAACAAACATTAAAAAAAAATGTGTTTTATAAAATAAATGATTCACGATGATTCATCTTTCAATATTGCATAATTCTCAGATTTTTCCAAATTAGTATCATTTCGAATACATTAACTTGTTTCATTCATAAATGATAGAAATATTTTGTAAAAATTCAAATTAAATACGTGTCTCCAGTAAATTATATTTAACAAATTTTCGAAATCTCTCAATAAACAACATCGAAATATAAAACGTTCATATTATCAGTAAGTGTCAATTTATTGATATAATTTTTGGTATCTTGAAATAGACATTTATATTTGGAAATAGCTGTTTAACACAATGAATGATAAAAGAATTTTAAGAATTTTAATCGTAATAACGGAATTGAACCTACGGCGGTTTACTGAATGACAACAACGATCTAATCATAAAAATTCCCACAGAAATTAATTGATAAGAAACAACTGGTTATTATCATTTAAACAAATTTATGATGAAACTGTGAAAAGATAGCAAATACGTCCCTGTTGGCTGGTGATGGTTGTTGTTCTTTAACTAATTAATTGTGTTGGTTTGTTGTCGTTCCCAGACGCACATTTCAAAATACGAAATTGTAAACATTGTGTGTGTGTGGCTGTGTGTGTTTCAAGGGGGAACAGACGAAAAACATTCTAACATTGACAATATACAGAAACTGAACATTTGAGCTTATCCGGAAACGTCACAAAAACAGAACAAATTTTTCTAATTGTATAGAACGTTCCACCACACATATGCCCAACAATTTTTATATGATGATCATAGACAATAAGAATGCATTCAAATAATTATCTAATTAGATGGATGATTGCATGCAATGTTAATTTATGACTTAAAAAAATAATTAACAGTCGACAGTAGAATAATATGTTAACCATATGAGAATTTTTGAAAGCATTTCAATATAAAAAAAAGCAACATCTGTGTATGCGTCTTTAGTTTTTTCAATTTTAAAATATTGTAGATACACCATGTATAAATTGCGAAATATTCAAATATTTTATACATAAAGTAGGTAGATAGAGGCGTCGACTTTTCATGTGGGACGTTATAATTACAATAATAGACAGTAAACTTTCTAAAATAAACAACCAAACATAGATATAAATCGACACATAATATACGTAAAAAAAAAACAACGAATTATATTGTCAATTAGAGGACGACAAATGGCAAATAAAAATAAACGGTAAATTGTTTAATCACAAAAAAAATGTTTAACACCAATAATCAGCAAGGACACATAATGGCATTTCATATAAAATTAATAAGAAAATTTGGCACATTTGAGAGGCAACAAATAATTAATGAAGCCAATCGATTATATTCATTTATTTCATTATGGGTTTTTTTCCATTATTTTTTTTCGTTAAACTGAAGCCCGAGGTAAATGTCCTTCTTTCTCATCTATCAACACAACCTTGAGTAATTATTGATGTTCTATGTTAATCAATATTTTCAACAATATCTTGATTATATAAATCAACATTTGTAAATTTATTTACAACAAATCTTAACACAAAATAGAGTTAAGTTAATACAGATGGCGGATGTAGCATTTCCGGTTTTAATTCGTGTACATTTTGTCTAATTATTTCGATAATATTTACCAGGAATTTGTGTAGAGAAATCAACTTGTTTTTCAAATAAATTAACTCTTACCGATATCTCCGCATACGACATAATGAACAAAAAACCTAAATAAAAACGGCATACCATTTTAGTAGAAAAACACAAATTCCAAGGATTTCTTGTTATTTAATAATTTCCTTTATAGAAGGAAAAAAAACACGGTTTTTCCTATTACGTCTCATCACTTTCACCATGAAATTTACCTTCAACACCGTAATATTTGTAATATAATCCAGGGCCGCATTTAGACTTTTTGGGACCACCCTCAATGGATAACAAATTGACATTTATTATTATAAATAGTAAAAGTAATTTACTCACAGATCCGGAAATACCATAAACTGACATCAGCAATGTTTATATGTGACATTACGTAATAGATATTTGAATAAATAAATAAATAAAAAAAGTAGAAGTACATGTGACCAGTGGCGGATCTAGGGCGAGGCAACTGAGGCGACTGCCTCGGGCGACAAAATCGCTAAATAGGATAATTTAACGTTAATTGTAAGAGTTGTTTGTTTTATTTGAGTTTAAGACGCTTAAGGGACGCAAATTTGGTAATTTGCCGCGGACACAGAAACATCTTGGTCCGGGCCATGCATATGACTATGATCAAAATATTTTCAGCTGATGGATAAATATGAATGGAGCAGATTGTTGTGTATGTTATGTAAATAAAGAGGGTTTAGATTTAGGTATCTACTACTAATGTGTTGAGTAAATACCACTGTCCAACAAAAACATGATTCGGAATTATTGGCACACCCCTGTGTATTTCAAAGTCTAAAATATACACAATACGAACATAATACTCACGTTAGTTATCAAATAATGATTTCTCACATAAACAACATAACTATTAAGATATTTTTCAGATAGGCATCCTATGTATATTGAAAAATTAGTAATAATACGTTTACTAAAAGTCTATTGTAATAATGTTTAGTATCATAAATAAACAAATAATTAACAATCTATTATTATAGGTGGATATGTAATTTGAATGTCCTTCAAGTTTATTTATCGCTATTACAATTACAAATTTTTATCGAAACGATGTTAAAAAAATTTTCAAATAATTTATTTTCACGTAAAACTATTCGCATAATCAACACTAAAAATCTATATTAGAACAAGTATGTTATTTCTGTACTAATTGTTAGTTCAAATCAAGGTGGAATGTGTAATTTGCTAAAATAGTGAAAGGTTATTAATGGCAACATTAGCGTTCACCTTAAGGTTATCGTTTGAAATACGGAAAACCATTTATTGCCGAAATATGTAGTTGTTCAGTCACAGTTATTGAAACGATTTTGAATCATATACGTATAAATAATAAGAATTTTTCTTGTTTGAAATAATAATTTCAATAATTTCGATTAGCGAACACAATAATAACATATCGAAGGTTATCAAACAGGCTACACAATAATTAGAAGAAATGCCCCGATATTGATAATTACTATTTTTATATTGTTATAATAATAATTGCTGAGCTAAAAAAAAAATTCTCATAGATTTCAATTTTCAAATAAATTACCCTGTTATCGCCCTTATATTGACGAAAAATACAGAAAAACACACAACAATAATGGACATTTTTTCCTTATCAACATAGAATTGTTTAAAATTGTTTAGTTAATAATATAACACCAAAAAACAAACTTAAAAATTTACCTTTAAACACGTTGCTGAATAACACTGACGGGACGGAAATCAAATACACGACAACGTTGACCAAAAATTATAATACCTTTGACGATAACAATTTGGCGCCAGTTAAATTTGTTTATCATACAAACATTTTAACAGCCAAAATAACCTATTGACATAAAATAGAAAATATAATAAATATATATGAATTTTTTTACGAAATTTTTGATAACACGCTTGTTAAAAATAGATCTTATATACATAGAAAAAATTCGGCATAATTGTTACCAAATATCTTAATTTGCTCCTGATTATCATAGAATTATTGGTTTGTTCATTAATGAATTACAGTCTTTCAAATAGTCTAGTGTACTCGGTAAAGTTGTAAATGTTAACATTTATCAACAGAAGCGAATCAAACTATTTCTAATAGAGAAATAATGGACCTTCTGTTACAACATCTGTTTATAACATTTCAAAATTGCAAACAAAGACACCCCCTGAAACGATGTCATGTTGTGCTATATAACATCTGTTTTTTAAAAGTGTCCCAACAGTAAATGTTAACAATACAGGCCCCACGTAATATGGGTTTATTACGGTATTTTAAAGTAGCAGAATTGTTAATATTTTATATTACGATAGTCCACTAGAGATTTTGAATGACTATATATTTGGCAACAATATTAAATACGATTTAAAAGTACAGATGATTTCATTTTTTTATGATTTCCTATGATTCAGACTGTTGCCACAAACAAACAAAAAAAAACAACAAAAAATTGATTAGAAACATACGAAGACTAATTTGATAAAAATTCCAATTAAAAATGATTTATTTCTATTTTTTAATTAGAATCGTAAATGTGAATGAACTATACTTAAATGTATTCAATTTCAAACTATTTTTAATATTAAATTTTGATGTAGTCAGTAGTTATTTTCTATTATTGTTAGTAAACAAGTTATTTTTAATTAATTCGTATTTATTTCAAATTTCATAAATCGAAAATAGGTGACTAATTTGATATTGAAAAGTAATTAATGAATCGGCTTAAATGTTATTAGCGGGCGAAATTTTAAATGGAAACAACAACAATAACAATACAAATAAAATTGAAAACATTTACCTAAATGTATACAGGTATAAACAATAGGCGCATGTCAATCTTTCAATAACCCATTTTATTAAGTCACATATTTATATAAATTATGAAATTTAAAAAATTTCCATCAGCTTCAGTTTAACTGAAGAATTTCGAAAGATATTCACTAGAAGAGGGGTGATTCTTTTCTTTTTGTGTGTAACGACACAAACCTTCGCACTATGTAAATATTACTGAGATGATCTTGGAAACTCCGGTCTCCGGTTTTCACTGTATTTCGTTTTGTTATCGGTTGACGTTCAACTTACTGACTGCTATTGTATACCACTGACTCGTTTCTCGATTATTGCTGTGTATTGGACACAGGGAGAGAGAACCAACAAACTTTTACAACAATTACAACTATTATACATACATATATACATATGTATGTATGTATATATAAATGAATAATAATAAAAAAATACGATTTTATGTTGAAAAAATTTATTATCTTTATTGTTTAAAATTTATATCAACAATAGTGTGAACACTACCTTAAATAATCACAACTACCATAAAATCTCTGCGGAAGTAAATAAGTTTTTCTATATCATACGTTAACATCAACATCCGTTGTTATCTTCATCAAAAATCTATTTCCTTCAGGATAAGATAAAATGACAACAATTGAATAGATAATACAAATGTGGGGGGAATTTATCAATGATTTAACTAATATTTGAATAAAATTCAATCTGATTAAATCTATTTTATAATAACGAAAATTATTTAATAATTATACAATATTCTATTTAATGTGAGTGATAGTATCAAGATCCTACATTTTGCTAAGCTAATACTATTAAAATACATATGGTTGCATAAATACAAAGAATCGCGTTTAATTCATGTAAAATTTTATTATTTAATAAAACATGTATAAAATTACAATAAAAACTTACAAACTAATGGACGAATTTTTTGTAATAAAACTCAAAAAAACTATAAGAAAAATACAAATTTGTATAAAATAAAAAAAATATGCAATTTAAGGCCATAGCAATTGAATATTAGGCGATTGTAATTCCTTAAATTCTTGATACAGAGAATAAACAACCAACCAGCAATATGCCTACAATTATAATTATAATTAATATTGATTGTGTAATAAATTGTGATATGATTTTTTACATTATATGTCATCCACAACCATATAACGAAAGTATGTAAGACTACGTCAAGCTAAAAATTGAATAATAATCAATAAATATTTATATAAAAATAAATGAACAACTAACATAAATATAATAACCACCAAGCAACCATAATCCGAACACTAATTGAAATAATACAGCTATACCAAAGAAAATTAACCAGGGTATCATCATACCACGATTCATTGTTGATAAACTGAATAATAACAAAATTGCAAATCCAATAAGCAATAGGAAATAGAAGAGTAAAATAGAGCCAACAACTTGCATTGCTACACATATAACAACAAAAATTAAATCAAACATTTTATCATCAATAGTCGACATTTATTGATAACTTACATAGTCGAGTATCAGCTTCAAATAACGGATTATATAATTGTGTTGAATCTCCACCAGCCATATCGAATACAATAAATGTCATTAAAACAATACTCATTGCAATTGTATAAAATGCAATTGCTTTTGTACTTGTTTTAAGATTATTTGTCCAAATACAAGGTGACCAACATGATTTCAATAAAGGCATTTTCGTTGATTTGTTTTGAAAGTTATCAGTGTAAATAATCAAATACCTAACCTACAAAAAAATTAGATCAATTAATAAACAATAATATTGGTAATTTCAACGATATTTAACTGGTTAATTATAATTAATTATGAAATACTGATTAAATAATAATGCGGAATTTGTGACAAAAATAGTAAATTTTCGGTAAATTTAGTCACACCCAATTTTAAATTAATTGTCAACCATTTCGTTAAACTATTCATCAACAAACCATTTTGACATGCGCAAATATTCGAATTGCACCATTGCCAATATTTCGATGATTTCCCACATTTCAACTATTTTTAATTCTAGCTGAGATAACTGCATTATTTTGACATAATTTGATAATTTTACGATTGTTTTGGTTGAGAAACTAACATTATGTTAGCACTAGTCTGGGGGCATTAATTGATATTGTTGACTATCACAATGACTCGTAGATTCTACGACGTAGAAATTTTGAAAATTTAATGAAAGTTCCCTAAAACACAAAATAGTAGAAACAGACAGTCTTGCATTTTGTACCTATCTAAAATATTTAAGGATTTGCAGCTCTAGTCGTTAATTTATTCTGGTAGTTTATTCTCTGCGGCAGTATTCTTGGCAACATTGATGTTCGCGTTGACATATTATAGTGCGTTCATCAATAGAGATAAATGAAGCTCAATCCACAGAGATGCTAGACTGCGTTCATAAATTATTGTAAGAAAATGGTGATTAAAATGTCAGGATCAATAACTTGACACTTTTTGGCCCTCCCCTTCTTATTTGACTACCTACAGTCGTACCACAACAACAAACATGAAAATGGAAAATGAAATTAAATGTTAAATGTGATATCAGTGATTGAAATAATAATACTAGTGAATGTTTTGTAATCTTTTTATAGATCACGCTTCCAGAGATTCCTGTTACCAAATTGTATGGTGGAAAACTAAAAAGTTCTATACTTTTTTTTGATAAATTTTTCTTCAGCTCGATTTGAGTGGTAATGTTGTGGAATAAAATAGTCGAATAAGAATCCTATCCTTAAGCATTGAATGTGACCCCGCTGATCAGGTCTTTACTCAAGAACTGTTTATATTGATGGAATTTCGTTAAAACTCATTTTCCAATCAAGGAAAGAACAGAGTTGATGAGGATGAGAAATGTATGTTAAACTTTATGAATATGCCAAAATGACAAGGCTACATCGATTTTATGGACGAAGTAAGCACGTTGTTTTATTGAAAAATTGAAAATTACAAAATAACTGTAGCAAAATATGTAAAGCACATCTATATTTTCTAAACCCTGTACACCCCCTTTGCCATAGAGCTTTTCTTATTATTACAAATATAAAAATATAATCTATCTATTTTCACTTAACAACTTGACTTAAAAACAATAAAAATGAAACAAGACAAAAAGAAAACTGTTATCAATAAACAATATAAATACCAAGTTACTCCAATATTGTCACATTCCCTATAAAAAACAGTTAAAGTTAAGTCGACCAAACTGACATAGACCGTGTGTAAATTAATTTGTTTGGATGGATTTTCTTTTTTCATATTTTTGTTTTAAATTCAACCTTGATCATTCTACAAAAATTTCTTAATAGAAGACTATATACAAAAATAGAGATCAGGATTGAGATAAACATCAACAAAGGATATTAACGAATATTTTTGTATCGACTTATTGTTATTTTGTTATTCTCATACATATGTATACGCGTATATACGTATAAGTATTTACCTAGGTCAACAAACTTAATATTCTCAATAATGTTTTATGAATAATGTTGTTTTTTGTTTAAATAAACAGATCTTATCGTCGTTTTAAAATCGATAAAATTGTTGAGTTCTGAAAACTAATCAATCATAGATAGACTACAAATAAAGACAATTATTCCGTAATAAGTGTTTATTTGAGAATATTTTTATTAATACCAATGTTGATACAAGTTACATGAAAATATTTGTGTTGAGTTTTAATGGGAACCAATTGTTTTTGTTGAATGTTAATAGATTCGTATGTATCGGTGGGCCATTATTCATCATTATTCAACACTGTAACTTTATCAAATATTTTACCTTTCACCTTTAATTCTAAATTTTCACCATCATATGATAATAACGGTGATATTTCAACATCATTATTAACAATACCACCAGATTTTTCAATATAATATTTATGTAATGCTAATAGATCATTACGTGCAGTTGATGGACAATCTTTTTTAGCATCATTTGAATTTTTTAATGCACTAAATTCAACATTTCTACGTACTTCCCATGTAACAAAATTATTTGAAAATTCGAATACATCAAATATGAATTTTTCAATTTTAATACCATTCGGTTGAATTGGTTTTATAATAACACCATTATTATCAATATGTGGTATTTTCTTTTTGGCAACATGCAATTTTAATTGATTCTCATATTTTGTTGAAATTTCATTTAAGAAATCAACGGTAAAAAAATGATTGCATATATTCCCTGAATTAAATAATAAATTGCCTTTATTATCTTTTAAATTTGCTGTTATTTCTGTTATTTCACTATATTCAACAACTTGAAAATGACCATCTACTTGACATACAACACCAACAGCTTCTGATGGTCCATTTTTTTTAACAACTTTAACACCACAATCAGCATTTTTATTAATACAATAACCGATAAATACTGGATCAGCAACTTTAACTAATATATTATCAACACTATAAACATGAACATATTCAACACCCCTTTTAATCATATCATTTAATATCCCATTATCGAGTAATGCACGGTAAATACCACCATTACCATCCGGTGCTAATGCAACACTATATTTATTTTCTAGTAATATTTTACCATTAAAATCGAAACACGGCAATACGCCTTGTTTAAATAGAACGACATCATCGGGATTTAATCCGAAATAGTTATTTGATTTTAAATAATTCTCAGTTGCCTTATTTGTCGGTCCACTAGTCATGATATACCATGTTATACGTCCGGATTTTCCGGTTTTTCTAACCAAACATTGCAAACGCTGTATCCGTTCTGCTTGTAATTGAAATAAACTTTTACCGGATGGTAAACCAACCGAATACATCCCCTTCGGATATGTTACACCCAATCTGGTACCTTGTCCACCAGCTAACAATAGCACACCAATCGAATTATTTGATATCTTCTCAATGCCTATATTACGATAATTTTCCAAAATTTCCACATTAGACGTTTCTTCCGATTCGAATTGTGATGATGGTATCGGTTTCATGCGATCATCAAGCATATCACATATTTCATTTAATGATGATATTGCCCGTTGATAAAGTTGATCAATATCGTCGAAATTCATATTGTTTAATTGATGTAGAAAATCGTTTTGTTGATCATTTGTTAATTTATCAAAAAATTTCAACAAATGCGATTGACCAAATTGGTCGAGTTTGATTTTAATTTGATCATAAGAAACCATTTTATTCAAATCAAAAACATTTAAATATGAAACGCACACAAAAACTGTTCACGTAAAACTAATACAAAAACTCAAAGTTGCATTAAAAAATTATTAGATACCTCCCACACACACACACACAAATTCTTCAAATACCACTAAATCGTTTGAAATGTCTACTATCGATAAATGTTTCGAAATTATCTGATAATGAGAAATATGCAAGGATTTACTTTTCAATAATGAACGGGACACCTTTACTTTATATCTTGGAAATATAAACGATCGAGGAAACAAAAAAATATATAAAGTGAAAGTATTAAATTAGAAATTGTTAAGGCCTCCAACTGACATTAAAATAACATGCTGAATTAAACCTGTTCTACCTTTCAAACACAATGACCTCGAATTATTATCAGCAAAAAATTTTTAAGACAATAAATTAGATTAAAATAACGTTTAATACGTATTTGTGTGATAACGCAGAAGATTTGAAATCAAAAATAATTCATATTTCAAACGCATTTTATTATGAATATTTTAGAAAAAAAACTATCTCTAAAGTTAACAAATACAAAACTCAAAATAACTGAAAAAAAAACAAACAATAATATGAAAACGAACAAATTTCTTATCACATACAAAAACTTATCACATTTTCTTTCTATTTTTAAATGTAGAAGAGAAAAATTAAGTGAAAAATCGTGATAAATAAGTTGGAAAGATGAATCATTAATTTAACAAAAAAAACTACATTTTCCTCTAATTATTCTATCAGCCCGTTGTTGCCACTCTATTATCTCGTATTTTTCATGTACAGAACTAATCACAGAATTGTTTCGAAATAAAAATAATAATAATAATAATAATAATAATGAAATATGAAAAATGAACGAAATCGATTGACTAGTATTAAACGTCAATTTTGTTGTGAAAAAAATGGCACTTTTTTTCTCGAAATAAATAAATTTTATTTATCATCGATTTTTTTAATTAATCCCCGTTTTTTTAAGTTTTTTAATGCACATTTTGCTGCTGTACATTTAGCAATACGATAATTTCTTCCAATACCTTTAAATATACCTTTGCCAAATACTTCAACAGTAACTCTAACACGTCTACCATCAGCTAATTTTTCTGGTTTACCAAATTTAGCTGTTTCAGGTTCTAATTCTAATAATTCTCTAATTGGTGATTTTGGTACTTTATTACTAAATTGTTCAATTTCATTTTTCATCATATTATAATATACTTTCCACACAGCATCTAATGACATACCAGAATCAAGAAATATAGCACCAGCAACTGATTCAAATACATCACCAAGTGCTTTTGGTACTTCAACATCTTCAACTTCATCGGTTTCAACATCAATAACTAAATATAATTCATCAACTAATGTATGACCATTATCTTCTTGTAATCTAACAAATTTTTCAATAACTTCATTCAACGTTGGTGATAAATTACGAAAATAACGATGGAAACCATTACGTACAGCCAATGATGCAAATATTGTATTATTAACTAATGCTGAACGTAAATCAGTTAATGCACCAGGTGAATGCATACGTTTATCTTCGTATAAATGTCTAGTTATTAAATAATCTAATACAGCATCACCAAGAAATTCTAAACGTTGATAACAATCAGTTAATGTATTTGGTGTATATGATGCATGTGTTAATGCTTGTAACAGATATGAACGATCACGAAAATTATAACCAATATGTAATTCGAATCTATCATAACCATCTAATAATATATTTAATTGATTATTATATAAATTATTATTATTATTATTGTATGATAATGGTGATTTTGGTAATTTAACTTGACCATATTTACCATCATTTAATTTTGGTAATACATTTATACCTAACCATGCCATAAATAATAATGCACCTCTTGGTCCACATTCAATTAAATATGCACCAATTAATGCTTCAACACAATCAGCAATACTTTTATCTGGTATACTATGTTGTGTTACTAAATTATACGGTATTATATTATTTAATGTTGTTATATTATCACCACGTTCTCTAACCATTGTACATATTTCATCAATTGACATATCTCTTGTTGCTGCCATATCAGATATTGTCCAACAATTTGCTGGAAATTGTGCATCAATTAATGCTTCTTCTAATTTTTTTGGTACATAAAAACATGGTGGTAACCAATTATCATGTGGATCAAATTTTGTTGCAATCATATATTCACCAAGACCTTTCTTTTTACCTAAACGATATAAATTTAAATTACTTACTTGTTTTGAACGTAAATGACTTAATTTTCCTTCATGTACATTTTCATATTTTGAATATAAATAATTTGTTATTGCATATTTTAAAAATGAATCACCTATTGTTTCTAATCTTTCTAAATTAATACCATCATTTGCATTTGACATTGTTAATGCTTGTAATAAAACATTTGGACTAGGTCCTGGATGTTGATCTAAATCAGGTTGTTGATCAAATTTAAATATCAAATTATCATCATCGTTATTATTATCAATTATTATTGCTGTGCTATTATTATTATTATTATTATTATTATTATTATTACTATTTATATTATTGATATTATTGAATGGTTCGTTCACATTTGCGATTACGAATAATTGGTTGAAATCAAAATTTGTTGATATTACATCTAATTCACGATTAGAAAACGAATCATTTTCTGTACATTTCTTAAAACATTCAGATTTTTTCACTAAAATACGAGATGATAATATATGTTGACGATTTTTATTACAATTATTGAGAAATTCATTTTTCAATATCTCTGTTAAATTACAATTATTATCATCATTATTGATTTTCCATAAATTTGAATAATCAACTAATTTAAAATTATCAATATTTTGTTGTTCATCATCTAATGCTTCTGCAATATTATCACCAGTAAATTCAATACGCAAACCACCCCATTCTAAATCCGATTCATCATCCGAATAACTTAAATCACTAAATAAATCATCATCATCATCATCAATATCATCATTTATATCATCATCATTATTATCATTATAATTATTATCAATATTCATCCAATTTGTTGGTGATGCATATCGTATTATAGGAAATTGATTATTATCATTATTTGTTAATGCTGCCATATCATTTGACCATGTACCGATTTCAATCAATTCTGAATCAACCATACGGTTAAATTCTTCGATTTGTTCTAATGATTCCTCTTTTTCATCATCATCATCATCATCAACATTTTCATTTTCATTATTCTTAGTATTTCCATCCGTTTGATCGATCTTCTTTTCTTCTTTAGATTTTTTCAATACATCAGCAAGACTCCAACCGAAATTCAATGGAGGCCATTTGAAATCTTAAGAAAATTCATTAGTCAATTAATAATCAATTAAAAATAATTAATAATAAAATACCAATAACAAGTTCTAATTTGCCTAATTTTAATTCAATAGCAACTGTACGACGTATTTGATCAGCTAATAATAATGCATTAATACGATATAATATACATGGTAGACAAACAGCTTTACGCCATAATGATGCTGTAAATGGATGTATTGCACATAATTCTGGTACTAAAATTTGTTTTTGTTCTAATTTTTCTCTTTTAGCACGTTTTGTTGCTTCACTACTTGTTGGTAATGCAACACCTTTACGATTAACATAACGCGGTGTTAAAAAATTTAAACGTGCCGATGTATGATCAACATCTAATAAATATTGTTGATTATTTTGTATTTTTATATTATATTTTTTATAATAATATTCTTCAAATGTTGAATAATCTGAACCAGGAAAATCAGATGATGGATTTAAATTTATACATATTTCAGCAACATAAAAATATTGTGGTTGATCTTGATTTCTATACCATGGCATTACAACAGCATCACGATATTTTTCTGGATCAAATTGATAATTTTTACGTACATCTTCTGGTATTATTTCTGGTAATACATTTAAATTATCAAATATTAAATCGATAAATTCCCAATCGACAACAGTTTCACCATCACCATCTACAACAATAACAACAATAATAATAATAATAATTATTATTATATAAATAATTAAAATATACCCTCAATTGTTGGTACAATCAAATACGAATTTGCTGAAGCATCTGGATTAAATAACGTTAAGTACTTTTGTAATCGTAAAACACTAGTGAATGTATAATTTAAAAATTCACGTATTTTTATAATTTGTAAATCATTTAAAACTATTTTTGAACACAATTCTAATTCGACACCAACTTCACCAGATCTTGTGAAAATCGGAAAGGCACTTATCTAAAAGGATATTTTTGAATATAATTATTAATAGGTATAAATACTGCGTTTCGCCAAAAAAAAATATATCTGTACACCAAGAAAAATAAACTTATTTCATCGGAATTTTGTCACATGTTCTATTGGCAGATATCTTTTTTTAGAAGCAACATATAACAAAAAATATAAATAATACTTTTGGTATTTCTTTAGATGTTAATATTCCAAAACCTTGTGGTGACTCTTCAGGTGGATAAATTTTTCTACCTCTTGTATTTTGTTCTTCCGGTAATGGACATGTTAATTTCATAACAATTTTATAAAAATATGTTAGTTGATTTGATATTGGATGACAATATAATAAAGCATCAGCAATTTTTTTATAATAATATTGTCGACGTTTTGTTGTACCAGGTCTAGGATCTAGATTCTCATCATTATCATCATCAACATTACCAACACAACCATCATCACAATCATCATCATCATCATCATCATCATCATCAATTGTAGAAATATTCCAATCATGTTCATCATTTGTTTTAAAATTTTCTTTACTAATTGGCTGTAAATTATCATCTAATTCACCAGCTTTATGTAATAATTGACATAACATAAATGCAGCTGCTCTACGTGCTAATAACATATTAATCATTGGTGGACTATTTATTTCTTTTTTAACTGGTGAATTTATTGGTAATCTTACTGTACATATATAACCATTATCTGTTTTTGTTTCATACCATATTGGTGTTAATCTCGTAAATGTATCACTTGGTAATTTAGCACAATAACGATTAATTAATGCAATTGCATTTGATAATGTTACATAATTGCCATTATCCGGTAATGGTTGATATGGTTTACATAATATTGAAAATGAATCAGCATGAAATTCTTCATTTTTATCAGGTTCTAAACTATAACAACGTTTTAATAATGTATTTTCAACTTCATTATATGTTGCTAATGTATCAACAAATTGTGTTATTTGATTTTCATTTATAAATAATAGAAAATGTGATTCATTAGCACGTGCACGTGCTTTACTATGAATATAACTTTGGAATGATTGTGGCAAATCAAAACGTATTACTAAATTACATTTAGGTAAATCACAGCCTTGTTCTAATGCAGCAGTTGCAATCATAATATTACATTCATGACTTCTATATTTTCTTAAGACTTCCTCTTGACGTTTATGTTCTGATTCAGCTTCTTTTGGTTCACGTACTGGATCAGCTATTTTATTAACTGTAAACAATACAGATACCCACCAATATTCTTCATCATTCTTTGACATAATCTAAAATAAACATATTTATAAATATTATAAATAAATAATATACAATATATACACTTACACAAAGTAATGTAAATAGTGCTTCAGCTTTATAACGATTTTTGACAAATACAAGTGCACATAATAAATCATCAGTTTGATTTCGTATTATAAATGGTGGTCTACGATGGCCTTTAAAATGTTTCCCTTTTGTTTTTCTATTATTAATATCTTTAATTTCTGGTAATTTATCAATATTATCTGGTTTATTACCGGATGGTTTAAATTGTTTTATAACTTCAAGAAATCTAAGTACTTTTGGTGTTGAAAAATTAAATATACGTTCTTTATCAGTTAAATTTTGAAATTCATAATCACATTCAGCACGTATTGATACTAATACTGTTGATGTCATACATAATAATAAATAATGTCTTTCATATGGTACTTTGACTTTTAATTTTTCTGTTTTTATTAACATACCATATGCAGCACGATCAGCTGCCCATGGTCCTAAATCTTCTAATATTTCTAAAAATTCATCAAATAAATTTAATGGTTGTTCTTTTGGATCTGGTACTTGTTTAAATTCTTCTAATAAATCATCATCATATATTTCACTTAAATCATAACGATGATCATTTAAAAATTCTTTTGCTTGTTGTATTAAATATTTTAAACGATCATGTAATAAACTTGGTATATTTTAGCACATTCAATAATACGTTCACGTGGACGACATGATAAACGTATTAATGTTAATATTTCACTTGATGTATCTACATACGAATTTAATAAATTCTCTAAACGTTGTAATTCAGCTTCTAAACGTTCTGGTTGCATATCATTACTTAATATACCAGATGTTAAACCTAATATACGTGGTTTATCATCATTAATAGAACGATATACCGACATTATTTCTTCGATATAATTGTGTTCTTCATATCCATATAAACAATCAATTACTATTAAATTATAATTATTTAAATAGATTAGATTCTTTCTACACATTAATACACAGATTTCAGCTGTTGTTACAACAACATTATACATTCTTAATGATGATGATAGATCATCAAATTCACTATTGATAATACTTATTACAGTTAAATCAGTCAATAATTTTACGTGAGATGTCATAACAGGTACATTTTTAATATCCAATAAAAATAATGCTTGTTTACCATTATCTTTTCTCATATTATAAGAAAATTCCTGTAATAATTTTATTATTATAAATGCTTTTGCTGAACTTGTACTTGAACATATTATTGTATTTCGTTTTTTGACGAATCTAATAATTCCACTTGATATTCTCTTGGTGTAAATGTATGTGTATACACGTTTTCATTAATATAACAAGCCATTTTCTATTTGATATATTAATACGTATTATAATTTTATATATTCTAGATTTATCATATTATTTAAATTATCTAAAATTAACATTTAATTTTTGATAGAAAAATTAATATATTAACAAACATTTCATCGTTTATCAACAAACACACACTACACAAAATACTTTGACACTTGTTTTTGATTTAAGTATAACAATGGATAGTTGACAACAATAGATGTCACTGTTGGTAAAGTAACACGATTATTATTGGAAATTTGTGTGAAATCTTCGATTTTATATCAGGAACACATGAATTCAATGGAAACATCTATCTGATAACATCGCCTCAAGTATAGTATTTATTGGATAGTAGAGTAGTTGATGCCATAGATTTTGAATAGAATCTGTATTGCTGATTGTATACACTTGGACATATTGTATTGAGAGTTTTCTAAATAGTTGACGTCGAACACAGTCGAGCAGTTCCGTTCTTGTAGTGCCAGCTGAAGCCCCGTCCACATCTATCGCACGAATCGATACGAACGGAAAACTAAGCATAAAGGGTTTATGGAAATACACTCGGAGTTCTCTGGTGAAAAAATAACCTTACGAAAATTAAGTCGCAGTAATGCATGGGGCTTACAAAAAACTAGTACAAACTACTTGGAGTTCTTCTTTTTCCATTCTTTAAATCACTGATCTCTAAATATGTATGGATAGCGGATACTTATGGGAAAATTTTTAAAGAACGGGTCGAAGTCAGCGGCTCACAATATTGATGTGAGAACTAAATTGAACAAGAAGCGCACTTGTATAGCAACAAGGACATGTATATAACTGTCAACAAATTATGGACACGCAAGCGCAATTCGCTACATTTTAGTTACTGTGTCAGTAATGAGTGGCGCTGATGATTACGTCAAAGTCTCTAATGGAGGACTACAGTATCAGCAATTCATATATATTTAAAGATCAGTAATGTTATTGTACCCTGTCTCTCGGACACATAGAAGACCGGTCCTAGATCGAAATGTTAGGTTAAATTTCGCTGTTTCGCATTCGTTAAAATGTAACCTTACGAAAAATGCTAAAACTCTGCCCAGATAGCATGCAATATTGCATGCAAGATTCGCAATATTGCACGCAATATTGCTGCAATATTGCAGCAATATTGCTATGTCCGCCCACTGCAATATTGCTACAACGTTGCACTGCAATATTGTAGCAATATTGCAATGCAATGTTCTTATTGTTATGGTTGGAGTGACGTCATCAATCAAAAAAATTTTTTTTCAAATGTATCTTTAATAATTTTCGTATTACAAAAACCAAAATATCAATATATAAAATAAAGAACAATTGTAAACAACCAGATTTCAACATAACAATTACGTAAAAAAAATATAAACAAATGAATTGTTGCATTATTAAAGCAAACATGTATAGAGACATAGGCAAATTGGAAACAATATATACAAATTTATGCACACAACAAATTAAAAACCCTTATAGACATAAATAAAACAATAAATAAAATACAAAAAAAAACAATATAAAAACTTAAAAATAATAACACATGCACAAATGGCATCACATTCAATCACTGTCCGCAATTTTACCCGTTTTTATTGTATTCCGCTTAATTTATACGGGAGCTTCAACAAGCCCTTACATCTCTCGCCACTTGCAATTCGTTGCCGTATGATTTTTTGATATATTTAAAAGAATATTTAAAAAAGTCTAGTGAAAATAGTTCTTCGTCGTAACAACATCAACTTAATAATGGCGTTCTCTGAACATTTGGTAGAGTCCTTCAAAGGCGAATGTGGCCGAACATGCACACATTTTTTTCCGATATTAAATATTACACTGCAAACTTGCTGCAACATTGCACTGCAATGTCCGTGCAATATTGCACTGCAATATCCATGCAATATTGCTGCAATATTGGCAAGTTGCCGCAAGGATGCAATATTGCTGCAATATTGTGTGCTATCTGGGTGAATTCTCTGTCACATGAGTCTGTCTGTTCAGAGAGTTTACTTCGAGTGCATTTTCTCACATTTTCTTAAATGCCTATTGTATGGACGACAATGCAAACGCGATCGAATTGGAACGTAGGCCAGGGAATGGAGTGAAAGAAAATCAATCGTTCGCATTTGGGCCCATTCCTACTTAGAATTATGCAATCGTTGATTTGTTCCCCATTGTATCCATTCCTTCGTGGTCGTTCGATAAATGTGGATGGGACTTCACAGTATACTATTTGAGCTATAGTTCAACTTATAGTGTGTTTTAAAACTGTTCGAACGCTGATCCGAGTATGTCAAAAAGTGGTCACATTGGAGTTTTTAAACGACTGGTGCAGCATTCCACGGAGCTACATTTTAAATTATAATAATTAAATTACATTAGCAATGTGATAAAACGTTTAAAACGATATATGATATGATAATAACTATATTATTCGTAATATTTTCATTATTTATAATTAATTCCTAAATTACAGTATAATTTAAATTCGTCTCTTTATTCTTTTGTTGTTGTCTTCAACATATCATCTTAATAATTAGCAAATTTTATATAGAATACATTTTTTTATACTTATTAAGAGAATAGAGATTTTTAAAATTATTTTAGCGCGTTTTTAGTGTAACCGAAATGCATTATGGTCTTCATGCACTTCTACTTTGTGGTCGTTCGGTTTGATATTTCAGTGCCAAGACATTCACTGCCACGCTTATGTTACCCGAAAAAAGCTTTATCGATGACGTTATGATAGCGACGGTAGACCTTTACAACACTAAATCGGGTAATTTTTAAACTATTTATATGCATTGAAAGTTCAAAAGCTTCTAAACCGAACGTAGAGTCCAACTGAAGACCTGTTGTATGAAAATCTGTTCGAACAACATGGAACAACTCACTCCAGTGACTTGAACGAATTTTAAAGCGATTGACAGTTACTGTTGGGGTCACTTTTAGAACGAGTTTTTGCTGTTTGGAACAGTTTTAAAATACAATAGATGCGCGCATTCGAACACACGAACACTTGGACAAAGCTTTTCAATGTTACCTTTCGAACATAGTGAAATGAAGTTAAATCGCTCTTAGTATGATGTGCATATAGCAGTTATCGTCTGTTCTATAAATTATAATTTTATTTTATAGCTTCTTTATATTTTTATGTGAATTTAACTGTTTACCAGATAAATTCCAATGAGACAACAAATTGTCACAACAAAAATTACGCGAAGAGTAATTGCAGAAGAATAATTGCCAAGTGTGGACTGGCCTTAACATTTAACATCAACCAACGTCAACAGCGACATCTATATCTTACATAAATATTTTCCAAAGTGTCATTATTGTCATTCGTTTTTTTTCTGTTTGGTTTTTTGAATTCACTTTAAAACATTGTTTTAATTAATTTTTTTTAATATGTGCTCGATATCATCAACAATTTCTTTAGCATCTCGGTTTAGACTAACTAAACATTTGTTTAAACCATCACCATTAATTGGAAATGTGATTTCACGTACAAAAACAAGTAAGATATAGCCGGCGTACATATGTTTTCATTAAAAACATTTACATATTGTTTAAATTAAAGCAATGGAAGAACATGGTGTTGTCCCAGATGTTATCGATTGTCAACCTAAAGAAATTCTACAAGTAATATTTGCATTATCAAAGTATTTCGTTCAACATTAAGACGAACAATATTTTCTAGGTACGATATTCTAGTAATGTTGAAGCTAATATGGGGAATATTTTAACACCAACTCAAGTAAAAGATCAACCTTCAGTTAAATGGGAAGCCGAAAATCATAAATTTTATACATTATGCATGACGGGTAAAATGGTCATTTAAAAAAAAATCATATCTATTTTCAAATCATTTATAGATCCTGACGCTCCAAGTCGTGCAACACCAACTTTTAGAGAATGGCATCATTGGTTGGTAGGCAACATTCCTTGTAATGATATTAGAAAAGGTGATATATTATCAGCTTATATCGGTTCGGGACCACCAGAAGGTACTGGTTTACATCGTTATGTATTTTTACTTTATAAACAAAATGGAAAATTGGAATTTGATGAGAAACGTCTTCCAAATAAGTAAATTTCGAAATAAACATGTTAAAATAATGTAATATTATAAAAAAATTAATTTGTTGTTTCAAGTTCTGCTGATGATCGTGGTGGATTTTCTATTAAAAAATTTGCACAAAAATACAAGTTAGGCGAACCTATTGCTGGTAATTTCTATCAAGCTGAATGGGATGATTATGTACCAATCCTTTATAAACAATTAGGCGCCTAAAGTAGATATTACCTATGCATATGTTATGATTGTAGCTGTATGAAAATAATAAAATTTGTAAACTGTTTCTAAATAAAATGTTATAATTGAAATATTTCGTGACAATTGTAGTCAGCATTTTTAACTGTATCTAGTGGAATTTCAATACTTGAACCGACTATTGTAAACTGTTGTTGCTATATAACTACATTGTTTAATTCCTGTAATTTTTGCAATTATAACGCGTGTGTGTGAATTAGGCCTGTGGAAAAAAAAAGATTCATCGATTTAAAAAGAACGTCGAATCGATTCCACTTTGCTAAAGCGATTTAAATCGAACTGCATTGTGAGTTAAAATGTCGATTCCACAGTGACAAGAAAATTACTGAGTGCGTTTTAAGCCAGGTCAGATCGGCCGTTGCACAGTTCAACTATAAATCCCCATAAATTTTGGAATAGATAAAATATTCGTTTTTTTTTACGGGAATTGATTCTAAAAAGATCACAGACTGATAATTGCTGAGAAAAAAAGAAACGATTTTTTCTTCATGAAAAACGAGAATATCTTTTCAATTATTGCAAATGAAGTAGCGTCACTTTCTGATGTTAAATGTTAAAATTAATTCTTATTTGTCAAACAACAATTTTATTTTGGTCAAGAATCACAAGTTTTCTTTGTCGGTATTTGCTAAAAACAGAAATTATAGCCAAACACTGATGCATGCAGATTTTCATTAACATTAAAAAAATGAACCACCATCGTGTTGGAGGACCAGGCGCGATTATTTTGTTGAAAGATATTTAATCTGTGTAAAAAGAAATTTAATTTCTACGAAACGTCTTACGTGTTCAAGTTTTCTTCATATTTTGAATTTGCATTTTCATTTATTATATTTAAATCGCAATCTTCAGATTAAATTGATTCTCTTATTTTTACATCTGACCGATTCATGTCGATTCGAATCGATTCAGAAAATTTCCAATTAATTGCACTGTATCGAGGTTTCTTTTTTGTAAGTCGAACGTCGATTTGTTAATGAGGGAATAAATATTAGGGTTTGTTGAAATGTATCGTGCATATTAAGTATCTGCAGGGCGAGTACTATAGGTGAGGCGGCGAGGTAAGGGAATCTTAATAAGCCCGGCCCTGTGTATCTATGTGTTAACTAAGTTTTTCTTATAATACGTACACATATTTTTATAAATCTGGTTTTCCTCATCTATTCCGATTTACATGAATCTACATTATGTACTTATATGTATTTGTACTTTTGTAATCATTTAATTTTATATTATTGAAATTATCCATGTCCACGATAAGATTACATTCATTTTTAATTAGAGAATTGATAATAATTAATCGGTTATTTTAATTAATTCCAGATAACACTCAACAGTAGGAGAAAGGAGAGATTTGCCATGAGTGGGGACGTCTCAAATAGTAAGTTCATTCTTTTTATTTTCGATCAAATAAACCATCGTAAACTATTTATTCAAACTGCTACAAATATTTGTTAATTATTGTAATTCGTTTTATAAATTGTTGCAATTTAATTGAGAATGTTTTAAAATAAAAGTTACCAAATTTTCCGAATTCGAACCCCGGAAGCGTTCAGTTCGCCAGCATTATAAGAAAAATGATTCGCGGTTACATTGTAAGAACAATGGATGAAATATGAAAGGAACTAATGCTCGTATGTACAACTGCGTTACACTAGCATGCGGTGGTAAAATTGAAAAAAAATACAGAAGATGCACCAAGTGGTTCAAATTTCCTATTTCAAAATAATAATTTTTTTATTATCCTCGATTCCTTCACTCTCTTAAGGTGAACGCTCACTAGCCAGGATCGGACGCGTAACGAATTTTCTGATAACCTCACATGTTTGTTAGTACAGTACGTGCCATACGCTTCGCATTCGCTTATTTCAGTTTCGTATTTCATTTGGAGTGAATGTATACATTTAATATGGTGAACTTGACAAGAAAACTAACAGCCCAGCATCTAGCGCCAGTCTGCAATATAATCATAATAGTCTCTACTTATGTTGCTTAGCACCAATCAGTCTTACCTAGCGGAGAGGGTACACGGTGGTTGGCTTAGTCCAGGCATGACGCTACCTAGAATTCATCAATCAAAGTGTTTGAAAGGCGCCAAAGATTTCAGGCGAAGACGAAATACTTGAATAGAAATTATGAAAAAAAGACAATACTTACTTCACTATCTTTAGGTTTCTTATCTCTTTATGTTTACGTTGTCTAGGCAAAAAACGGGTTGTTACTGCTCATTTCACCAAACCCTGGGCGCTTATGTCGTTTCGACTGGATGGTCAATGCTCATTTCACCAAATCCAGCACAAGCTTTTTTTTACGATGAGAGACCTGCAAAGGGGATATCCTGTAATCATTTGTTTGCTAACTGTTCCATGTAATTTGTTGCATGGACTAATTAAGAAATTAGGTTAAGAACAATTTTTTACCAACTATGCCGGGGGATCGAACCCCGGATAATGGTTTTATAAACAGGTCTTGACACTACCCGAGAGTGGAGGTAATTCTTATTGTAGTTAACTGGAGTGGCGCAACTGTCGAAGGAACAAATAGTAAGACTCTATAGTAAGACAAAGATAAAAACATAAGTTAGAAAAAGATAATATCATATAGTCATCTTTGTTTTTAATTTTTTATCCCATTTTAAAAAGTTTAGCATACTATTATAGTAAGACAAAGATAATTATAATAGTTATCTTTGTCTTACTTCTCGTTCCTTCGACAATTGCGCGGCTTATTAGGAACTAAAGTTGAGTTGAATAATACTAATGCTTTTAGTATATGAGTGTCAAGACCTATTTGTAAGACCTTGCCCAATCTTAACGGCCGTATTCAATTCTTCTACCGTTGAGTCAAGCAGTCTTGCGACGATAAAATATTAAAATCAGATATGCTTCTCTAACATTATACTAGATGACGTTAAAATTACCATTATTTTGAACATATACAGTGTCATCTATGAATCAATTATGTAAACATCACAATAGGTGGGAAATTTAAAAATTAGAAGATTATTGTTTAGATTGGCAAAAGAACACAATTGACCAGGGGCGCACCAACACAGTATTTCTATAATATTTGAAATCAAATAGTTTTATTATAGCACCCTGTAGAATGTGTATAGATAATCACTAGAGGTCGCTTATTTTCCATCAAATTATTATCGATTTATTTAAATTGAAACTTATTGTTATCTTCTTAATTACAAATTTCGTATAAGCTAATCTATTGTTATACAGATTTATTTGTTAAGATATATCTACCATTACTTAGCAATTTGTATCAGTTATCTGTTGATTTGAGTTATCCTATAATTTAGTTGCCTTTTATTAAATTATTACAATTTGATTATTAAGTAGTGACAAACTTCTTATAGGATCTCAATTGTAGCCTAAAGTTACGAACACTGTCATGAATCTTATCGATAGACATTTTGTAATAAATAGAAGTAATTGCCAATAAACACATGCTTGAGGCAATGTTATAAAGCAAGAAATAATTAGGAACAAATACGATAAGGTAGACTATGACATTGTTTCTTATTATCAAGTAAGCAACTAATTTGATACAGGCTAAATTAATTTGAAATTAATAATACGTTATTTTTGGTTTCTATCTCTTTTTCGGTCTAAAATTGATAAAGAATCACTGCGAATACTACAAAGATTTTAGACGTTTGTCTAGCTATTCGACTATCTATTTAAGAGTTAGTTATTTTCATATATTTGGAAATACATCTTTATAGTCTGTCTATGGTGATTGAAGAGCTAGTTTTTTAACTTTAAGTTCGTTGAACTGTCTAGAATAATATCATGAAACTCAAGTAAAACATCCTTTGTTATTTAAAGATACTCATACTTACGGTGAACAGACATCCTTTATTTAAGAGGGCGATCCTTTATTTCGATACTATGTCCTTTAGATTTATTTTTTCCTGAATTGGTCATTTTGTTCTTTATTTTGATAAACGTAATTGGAAATTGTATATTGGTCGGCTGAGCTTGCTCCGTAAAGACGTAAAACCATTAAGACTGTCGTTTATGTTCGAAACTTTCATGTAAAGCAGTGACAGCGTCAAGGTGGGGCCCAGGTGTGGTTAATAAAAACTAAAATAAACGAACATTTACTCAACAAATAAATAAAGATAATAAAACATTTGTTGTACGAAATTTTTAATGAATTTCTTTTCTTCATTTTTGATGATTTGATAATTTCAATAAGCAGATTTAAGAACAGTCGACTTGGGTGGGTGTCACACGTGGGGGTGTATACTCCAGAGTCGGTACGACCCTGGATATATTTCGATTATAACATCGACACTAGGTGTAAAATGACCGAGATTACTAATGAGTCAATCTTAATTACATAACAATAAAGGGGAAATTATAAATTCATTAATAAGAATAGTAAAGATGTGTTTCTGTTTAACTGAATTTAATGTATTTCGATTAGTGACGCAATGTAATTGGAAGAAAATAATGAGACTCCTGTTTTGGAAGAAAATTATGAGATTCCTGTTTTGAACGAATAAAGAGAAAACATAAGAGGGATATTAATGAAATTGTGGATATTGTCCAAATATATTCTCGGGTTTATTTCTGCGGGCTAGATAGCGTATCTTTGATGTAATTCCGTATTAAAATCGATCATACGAGAACTAAGTGAATTCAAATAACTTAAATAATATTAATAAGACGGAACTCTAAACATTGAAATTGTTTTCAATATCAATTTATCGATAGAAGAAGCTAAAACCGCTGAGAAATTGTATGGTTGATTTTCGAATGAAATTTCGATAAATTATATCAGACATTTCGATTAATTTATTGAATGAGAGAAAGAAATTGACATAATTTCAATTCGATAATAAAATAAACGATTTTCGATTTGTTTCCGTTTCTGCTTTTTCTCTTCTCTAAAGCCTATACGTTTTGAATCCATACACTGTATGTAGATGGGTGGATGGTGAACGATATTTCAAAGTAGAGGAAGACAATATGTGAAGACGAGAATTTGTCTACACCTAGGAACTGTCCACTGAAATTTATTTTTCTACTATCGACAAGGGAAAAATCTCGTACACAAAATGGAATTGAAGGTTTGAACCACTGAGTGCATTAATTTTCTTCGGTTAAAGTGTTTGAGGCTCACTTTCATCTAACTATTATACAGAATTTATGTGCTTGTAAAACACAATTCATTTGAACAAACTTTCGATGGTTTATTATAAACAAAAATTTCAATTAAAACAATATAACTGATGAAGATAAATTTTTATAATAATCGATAATTACAAAGTGTCATAAATAGCTGTAAATGAACGTGGAAATATGTGAAAAAATTCCATAAAAACTTTTGGTGCTATATTCGCTTTCCCCTAACTTGTCTTAAGATTTATCATTGTTGTTTTTGCAAATACTGCAACATAGTAGTAGTCTTCGAGAACGTGTGATAATTGAACTTTATTGAACTGTTTTAAGTGTTAGATGATAAAAGTTTCTAAGAAGACAAATCACTAACATTTCGTAATAGAAAATATCACAACGAGAATGTGACCGAAATTGTTAATTAAAATAATTGACTAAGTAAATAAATATTCCTTCACCGATCCCAAACGATTGAGAAACGTTGTAGAAGGACGCCCAAGCAGAAAGATCCGTGTACTCAGTTCGAATTTAATAGAAATTGATCTGAATTTTTTCAAATGATTCTATTTTAAAAAACCGATGAAAATCATAGTTGGTATCCTCATGGAAGATCTTGGTCTATTTTTAACGTTAGCCGTTTATGTATCGTATAGATAATCCAAATTGAAATGAAAATGCTTTCAAAAATAATTGAAAAGTATTGTTAGTCTGTGAATAACAAAAACTGACAGAAAGATGATGAAGTCGTTCGGAAAATTATTAATGTCAATAACTATATTTAGTCTATATTTCTCAACAAAAATAATCTCAAATAGAATCAATATCAGACAAAACTGTTGATGTCTCTAATGGCGCGCCTACATATATTATTGTCGGTAACAAAAAATTCGCAACACGTAAATAGAGACTTAAATGTTGCAAGCACCGTGCGTCAAGTGTAGACGTCATTTATGATCAGTTGTTTTAAGTTCCGTCCACATCTATCCAACGCTCATGAAGGAATTGGTACGATGGGCTAAAATGGATAGCACCAAACGCGAACGAATGGGATTGTCATGTGCAGACAGAACTAGATGAATGACCTTGCATTCGCTTGTGATCCGCTAAACAAAGATTTGTTTTTCCAGTCCACACTATGGAATCACGATCGAACGCGAACGATCTTTGGCCTTTGTTCACATTCGATCGCATTTACATTGCCGTCTACAGTATGTTTACATTTCCGTTCGTACTCATTCCTCCATGATCGTTCGATAGATGTGGATGGGGCATTATACTTACGACGTAAATTTGTGATATTGTGTAGACAGCACCCGCAAACAGTTTTGTGTTGACAGCAACACTTGCAATCTGTCTCAATGTAAACGAATCTTAAGGAAAAAGTTTTACTTTTTGCGTTCTCAACCCATTTGGATCGCCTACGCTGTTTATCAATAGCTGATGTCACAGAACGAATAAATATAACTTTTTTGAGAGTCAATATGAACTTCTTCCATTTTCGAATTAGTTATGGGTGTCCTTATACTATTTGGATATCATTCTCCAAGATCTGGTAGCTCTTTGTCTGTTTCGTTCACAAACAAGGTTTTGTTCGTCTGTAGATAAAAAGTGGACAACCAAAATACGTTAGACAACGGATAACACTTTCAATTTTTATACAAAATAAAATAAAATACAAAAATATCATGAAATAAATCCTTGAAAGGTCCGGTCCATTGTAGCGTCTAGAAGAATACTTTTCAGGAGAGTACAATCCATATAAGTGTAAACAAAAAAAAGAACAAACAAAATATAAGCAACTACAGATACCACAAATACTGAAAGTTGTTTTTCTACATAAAAAAAAAACATTTATTATGATTTTTAATAAAAATACGGATTTTTAATTTTTATTTTATACAGAAATCGTTTGATAAATATTCGAAAAGACTAATTCTTTAATCCGATTTATTTACCATTAATCTCTGATAACAGTCACACCCTTGTTGATATATAAAAAAAATTCATCGTTCATGATTTATAATTTTTTTTTTTGAACAAACAAATAAACAAAAAACTTGTTGTTGATTTAGATGTGGATTTTATTACAATAATTATGTCGATATTATGCGAAAAAAATCATTTTGTACAGTAAAAATTTAGTTTAATCTTCAAAATTATGTTACAGACTTCTGCTGAAGGGGGATGCTAATGCTGTAATCAGAACAGTGGAACACAACTAGAGTACGATCTTTTGATATTTTAATTATTATGCATATGCCGTTCTGAATCAAGTAAATCGCGGTTTTATTAATTGAGTTATGAAATTTGTTATTATCATCATATTTATTGCATATGAAAACTTTCAAGGAGTTCATTCAATATTTATTTAAGTTAAATATTCTACCGAGTTGAAGTTTAAAGAAAATTTAGTCTATAAATATTCAGTTAATGAATACGTTGCGGTAGATGAAGTTGTAATTAAATTTGTTAAATTATAATTAATTTGTAAAATTAATGTTGATATTAAACACTAAAATACAATACAAGTTTGTCCGTCGATCACTTTTCTTCAAATCATTTCTTCGTTTACTAAAATACAAATTTTACACTAATTTAACGAAGGTAATGACAGATTTCATTGTGATAATGGCGATTTAAAGTACGAACGCAGTTAATGTACTGACGGACAAATGTGATTGAGGACTTGATGTTGATTTATATCAGATGCCATCAATCATGTACGAGATTGTGTACACATCTGTTAGCAGTAACGCAGTACCGATTGACCGTATTGTCGAATTAATTTTACTTATTATAATAGACGTATAACAATTAGAATCGTATGCATTTATGTTTATTGGCATTCAGCCAAGTCTCGATCTCTATCCTGATTTTGAGATGATGTTAAAAACGTAGATAGAAATGACAACATTAATCGAATCTCAGACGCTTGCCTCTTTTAACAATCATCACACGTTTGTATCGTTCTCACAATTTATGAAATATACCGGATATAAAAATCGTTTCTCTTATAATTCAATGTATATTAAATTCTCAATGTGGAAAGGAGATAGCAATAGTTAATTAGAATTACGTTAGAAAAATTTTCGTTAATTTTTTTCTCCACAGGAAAGTTAAACTTTTAATTTAAAAAAGAACGAAGCCCCTATCGTGTTCTGTCAGAAAAAATTCAAAACTAAATAAACAAGCGAGACCAGACAGGAATTCTCACGGGATTATAATTTCCAAACGAACATTTACAGAAGTATTTATTATTATTTTCAAATATAATAAAGTGCATTATAATTGTAAATTGTTATACAAATATATTCTTTGAATGTTGCCTAACTAGCAGGAGTTCGTATACAGTTTATTCAAGATATTCCATACTGATTATATGTTTGTAAAGCAGTGCGTCCACTGGGTCGGTGGGACGGAGCGGCTCAGAATTTTCGTCCACTATGAAATATTGGCTTGTTTTGTGCAGCCACCGCATGAAGATAAGTAAACACAAACGAAAAATGCGGGTCTATTGTGATAAATACAAAAAGACGTATATTAAAGCAACATCACCTTCTTTTGGGGTAACAAAAATGGTTCCGAATTTTTTTAAAAATGTGTCAAAGCAAATTGTGTGAGCTCCTCGAGCTTATCAAGTCATATATGGACGAATTTCGATCTGATTTGTCGTCCAGTAGGAGTAGTGAACTGGTACGGTGCCGTGCTGAATTCAAAAAGTCTCGAGAGAGTTGCACCGCCACGTACTACGGCTCTAATCGACACGTCTCTATTTATTTACATTTATTCCCCTGACGGGTGCCTTTGGATCACGCAGCGCCGCTCCGTCTCATCGACCTAGTGAACCCTGCTTAATTGTCGCACAATTTCCCAATTAGCTACAGGGCTCTTCCGCTGTTCAAATGCTATTAAGATGGCATTGCATAAGCAAGAGAGACAGTAGACAATGTGTAAAACCACATTTCAAACATTCTAAAAATATTTATGCATTATCATTTGTTAAAAATGCACAGATTATTGTAAAAAATCTTCAATCATTCTGAAAGCTTTGATAATTTTGTATTTGCTGAAAATCTAGTCAAGATTGTTTTTTAGATTTATACCAGCACATTGACCTTTTTTCTACTACATTTTTCTCGTTAGTAATATAATTAATCGATGGTGGTTATTTATTAATGGTTTTATTTACAGTTGGATATATTATAATTATAAATGATCTACATTAATAATTATTCTGTTTGAGGATCATTATTGAGTTAGCAAAAAGGTTATCAATTTTAGATTAAGGATGCCACCGTAAGTGAACCTTTGAGTGATCATAATTACAGTTACCATAATTGAATACAGACTGGTAGTATTACGGATATTTCCATTTTATTAAATTTCAACGATCTCGATTTTCATGTAAAACAATATCCAAACAAATTTCACCTCATATTAGGCATCCAGTATCATTAAAAAAAAGCAAAAATGAAAATTTAATAAAGATTTTTATTAAAAATCGTTTCTATTCAATATTATCGATAAATATACAGTGTGTTTCATCTAAAGTGTAGCCTCTACGGCATTTCGTTGCTTATCAAAATCATCAAATACGGCTTTCAATAGACGAAATGGGATCACCTAAGGTATAATTCAGCTATGAACAGAATTGCCTAGCCATTCTCTAAGTATGGCAGAGCAAAATCAACTTTAGAAATTTCTATTCAATGGAAATAGAAAATATCCAGGAAGCATGTCGTTAAGACACTACGTTAGTACGAGAAAAATCATTTCTTAATCTTTGTTAGTTTGGTAGAAAAATGCCAAAGATAAATTCACTTTACAGAGGTTTATTAAATCAGTGTTTAAAACACAACGATATCAATAACAGTTGCTATGAATGCAATGTCAGTATAAATAATAACCGTTTATTTTATGCCTGTAGTGGACTTCATTTTAAGATTGAAATGGTGCCATTATTGATTTTTGAATTTACAAATTCATGTCAACAACAGCATCTTTTCCGATAATCTTATTGTAACTATTTAATTATCTAATTATGCCGCATACCACCTGATAGAAAAAATGTAATCAATATCAATTACGTCGATTTTCTTTGTTCATTTCCAAGTAATCATATATTTTTTCTGCTTATGTATCGTCAGCATTTCATGGCAAATGTTGTAAACGAGAGTACCATGAATGGAATCTTTTTAAAACAGATCATTCGATTTTATCACCTTTGTGATTTCATTAAAATGACATTTTATTTTGTACTGATAGTGTTGAAATCCGATGATCTGTTTTAAAAAGACTCCATTCATTTATCTATTGTTTAGTTACTACGTATGTTATAGAATGCTGACGGTATCATAAGCAGTTTTTATACACTCAGAGCAATTACAAGAAAAAACAGTTAATTTCTTAGAAATGAACGTAAAATCCTCGTAATTACTATGGATTACATTTTTAAATTATTAAAATCGAACTGCAATAGGAAATCTATTGTTTTCCTATCAGGTTTAACGCATAATCAGATAATTAAATAGATACTTTAAGATTAGTGAAAAATCGAAAAATTTGGATATGCAAAAATCAATAGCGCCACTATTTCAGTTTGAAGATGGAGTATACTACAATCATAAAATAAAGTCTTATTATTTATACTGATATTGCATTCATTGATACTGTTATTGATATCGTGTTTTAAACACTGATTTAATAAACCTCTGTAAAGTGAATTTATCTTTGGCACTTTCTTCCAAACTAACACAGATTAAGAAATGATTTTTCTCGTACTAATGTAGTGTCTTAACGACATGCTTCCTGGATATTTTCTATTTCCATCGAATAGAAATTTTGAAAGTTGATTTTGTCTGCTATACTTAGAGAGTGATTAGGCAATTCTGTTCATAGCTGAACTATACCTTAGGTGATCCCATTTGGTCTATTGATTATTTTGATAAACAACGAAATACCGAAGGGGGTACACTCTAGGTGAAACACACTGTATGTACTGGTGATATACCGTACGATTCAAGGATCTAGGTAGATAGAGAAAAGATAAGCGTCACCCCGTCTTACGACTATCAAATATGTTAAAAGGAGATAAAAAGAAAATAGGCGATCAGAGGGTGATAAATTTCGACTATAAACAACACCCACACAATAGACGCTTCGACAGTGGTCCCACTCTCTACCACGGATAAAAATATACCTGACTCTCTCTCTTTATCTATGTACCTAGATCCTTGAATCGTACAGTATATGTTTTGATGAAATATTAAATCTTCTTTACGTACATTACACTTTTAAGGAAAATGATCCAGAAAAAATTGATCCAAAGTAAATAGAACGATAATCTTAACTATATATTTGAAGCTATTCAGTTATCTACCGTTAAACGCATGAACCTGAGAATGTCTTCATCTCTTTTGATCGTGATTCTACTTACTTATTTGAAAATAGGATGTGGTTCACGGGGAAAGGAAATACGATACAACAACAACAAGAAAAAAGCATTTTGTAAAGATTCTTTCTAAATGATTAATTATCTACATGGATATATCGATCATCTAACGCAAGTTTTTCGTCAATTTCCCGATAAATATATTGTCGAGATTTTTCAATAAATCAAAAATTAAATGGGACACCCATGAAATTACAAGTTAGATACGATATTTGGTGTAAAATAGATAGAATCCTATTTGATATTTGATCCAATATATTTGTGGTAGAAGTATTGCAATAAAAATGATAAGTATAAACACTATAAGGAAATATTTATCAAATGGTATCAGAAACGATAATGTAAATCTTACGTTCGTGAAATCGTATAAATATGTAACTTTTACAATATAAAATAGAATCGACAACATCAAATTTTATGATCATAAATTTTGTTATTTTGTTGAGATAAATTTGATAAATTCCATCAATGATAAAGTCATTACAGTTACAACATTAATTACAGTGTAAATTTTGTTGGATTGTTAAAATTTATTGTTAATTGTAGAATTCCTGAACAATTTTAATAACAACTGTAGATTATTAGAGAAATTTACATTCAAATAACATCGTTGTAGAACATGTGGCATAAAAGGATCCACCCTGACAAATAATTAATCCGAATAATTCAATTGGGATGTAATTTAGACATAGAAATGACGTAAATTTGGTCGTCACCAATTTCTAATAGAACATTATCATGATGATAGTGGTCATTATTCTATTACTGAATAATACTGATTTAGTTTTGTCCTAAATCGGGAATGTAATAATGAAGAAATTACGATTTAGAATTCGATCTTTTACTTTAACTTCTTTTAATAAGTTTATGACAATGTCAATCACTAAGTTTGAAGATGATGATGATGATGATCATCATCATCGTCATCCTTACAAAGTTATTTGACAACTTATATAGATCCATTCTTTTTCATTTAGTTTTTGTTATAATTGCTCAATAAAGTTGCAAATAATTTTTTTAGATGGCTAAATTGATTGTTTGAACCTTCTTTCCGACAATTCCCGATAGGAGTATAATGTTTCACTACGCATATTCATCATGAATTAGTTATAACGTTCGTTCCTACTTACAATTCGGTTATGTTGTTGTATTTTCTTATTGCGCATGTCTAGTTAGATTTCATTGCAGTGACCATATATTTAAATTAGGTTCAATTATTGTGCAAATAAGTAAAAAATCCGTTAGCTGCATATTCTATCCTTTAGCATGGAGAGTAGTAATAGTAGTGGAATCGTAGTGTTAGTAGAAATGGTCACCATCAGTGGCGCGGCAAACAAATGGTAAACGGTTTCTATCGCCGTTTCCCTTTAAAACTGTGCCGAGCGAGTACCGAATAGAATGAGTCATTTCTACAGGAACTAACAGTTTCTATAAGTGGTGAGATCTGCAGGACTCAACTGACATCCCGAGTAAAAATGAGTTTTAGACGCACATGGGATGCACCGTGGATCCACACATTTTAAAGCGAGGAACAGGGATGCACTGTAGTCGCCACATTTTAAATTTCCTTTAACGAAATATCCACATGGACGCACTGGCTACGACGAGACATAAAAGATTCTACAGGGTCGCACCTTCGATGCCACATTTACTGTCTTCGACATTATCGCTTAAATTCTCGTAGATTGTGTGCGTCCCCCGTGCATCTATGTGAATACTTCAAGGGACTTTAAAAAATTTCGAAAGGAAAATTATGAAAGGATTTACTACTTGTGCGCATGAATTGTTGTCGAGCACATCGTGTCAACATATTTCTCACCGTCGCTGCTCTAATTAATAACAGTCTTCAACTAAAACAAATAAAATTTACAATATTTGTGTAAAATTCATTTACAGCCGATAGAGAATATCTAGAATCTTTGAACGTGAATATATTTGGGCATATTATAAAAGAACAATATGCAGAAAATATCTTATCAAAAATGAAGGATTCAGCGAGATCGAAGAAATCATCGGCAGCTGCAAAAAAACAATTAATGAAAAAAATTGATGACGATATAGTTGCCCTACCATCTGTCACCAAAGCGGTTCAAGACACGACCAATAATACCAAAACAACTGATGAAACCTTACCATCCGGAAAAGAATGCGAAAATTGCAAGCAGCTGCTAGTGCATGTGCAAAGAATGGAGAAATAATTCCATCCTTGGTCCATCTATGTGGATCTTTCGTTTTATTGCTTGTGCGTCCACGGTGCGGCTGAAAATTCTACTGTTCCGTCGTTGGTGCGACCATGTGGATTTTTTTTTGTGATGTCGAACGGTTCACTATGCAACCGTTGTGCGTCCGTGTGGACCCCTGGGTATATATTTGAACTGTGCAACCTCTGTGCGTCCGTGTACTTTTTTTTTTAATTTTTAATTTTTACTCGGGATCTAACATCTAATCAGTGATATAAACGGGTACCATGAAGACTGGAAGAGCCCCCCGGAATTTATCCTGAGCCCGACTCTTTCTTGTTGGACTAGTGATGAAACTTCGTGCGAAGTAGAGATGGTTGGTAGTGGCACCTGTTTTCTGATGTATGAACTATGAGAAATTATTCCGGGGTCTGGATAGTCTGTAAAAATTTATATAGATTTCGTCTTAACCGAATGGCCTGAGGAGCCTGCAGCTTCAATGCATTTCGATAGTCAGGCTGATCATACTCCCGAACCCCACGGCAGGTATCCCACGTTAAATCTGATCACCATGTTTGTGTAGTACGAATATTTAATTTCTTCCGTAAAAATGCGCGAGTTCAACACGGTACATGAGGCCGTCAAAATTAAATTTATCTTGGACCTCATGAAACTAAAGCGTCACTGACCACCATGTACATGCACATGCGTTCATTAGATTCGATTTTTTCTAACAATTCCAAAACTGAACGAACATCTGGTTCATCAATCACTTGTTTTATTGTTTTAACAGTTGTTCCATTGAGAATTATCAGCTTCTTTAAATTCATTAATTCTCTAGAAAATAACATTAATTTTCCAATTAAAATAAGTGCTATCTATCAATCCATTTTTTACAATTTATAAAATAGAAGCTAAGGAATTTAATTAAGTGTTCTAATTAGCTTCCACAACAACACTATTAAATTAAAACCAATCAGTAATTTTTATCAAAATAGTAGTTTTGTTTTTCTACTCGATCGATTTGTTTTCTAGGTAGTTAAGCACTTGAAATAACTTGAATGAAAATGGAAAAAAAACAATTCTTATTCTCTCACTATTTTATACTACATTCATTTTCTTTGTTGTAAACAAATTAAAAAGAAAAAGTAATGATGATTATTATCGATTGCATAGAAAACCAATAAAGATAAGTAAAATAATTTTAGTCCATGACTTAAATTTTTGTTATTATCATTATTATTATTATTATTGATTTATATGAAGTTTATGTGCAGTTCACGGAGTGATTGTGTAGGCAGAAACATGGTGCTAAATTACATTTTCCTTTATAGTTCAGGGGGTGAAAAACTAGAACAAGAAAGTATCACTTCATTAATCTTAGAAGAAGAGTAAAATTACAATAGTCGCATTATAATATAACATTGCATTGGTGTAAGTTGTAGACGTGTATTTTCTGACTATTTTCGGTATCTATTGTAGTTGGTTGCACCAATCGTTATCAATATTCGCATGAATTTATTGAAATATTTGATGCTTTTCAAATTTTCATGCCAACCAGTTACTGTTATCAGTAAATGTCATTTTATACAGAGTGTCTCAGATTGTTTGGTGAAAATATTAGGTTTACTCCTATAAACAATCTTGTGTTGGCATAATTCACTTATAGAACAAAACAAAACAGTTTCACAGTTTTCAGTGGCGTTCCTATAGCTTGAATCGTCACTCGTCAGTGTGTAAAATGTGCGTTCGCTGCCCTTTTGAGTACGTTTCCTGAAATTGTAGTATAATAGAGTGAGAGAAGTGGAAATAACATACGGTTTTTACATGGAACCAACCTTACTCTTAGAGAAATTGTTTATCTGGATTTTTTCCTCCATTTTTCATTATCTTTTCTTACTGTCTTAATAATCAAAGTTGTAATAAAATTGTTTATTAAACTACTTTATTACAGGAAGACTGCATGAAATCATTCGTTTAATCTTTTATGTAAACGGAATTTAGTGAAGCGTCGATTATCCGAACCACTGTTGTAGTATTGCACTCACTCCTCACATCACTCGCACAACAGTTTTGTATTCCATTAACAAACAGATGCATTCATGAATATTTAATTTTGACAACTATGTGATCAACCGAAACATCTAGGGCCGATTAGTTCGGACATTCAGAAAATTAGTAAAAAAGTACCGTGTAAAAAAAGAACAGTCTAAAACCAAATATGTAATAAATAGAGAACGTGAAATACTTTTCCATCACTTCCAGTTTGATAGAAAATGTTATCGATCGATAATCAACTTAGGTATATCAAGAATGAGGAGTTTAGCAAATGGCACGTCTGTGCCAACAAAAACGCCGTAAAGGTAAACGTTCACTAGTCGGTGGCGTACGTGCCGTGTGCAGCGTATTACAATATTCTTTATATAAAATCTAATAGAAACTCGCCAATGTACGTATCATATATCAACAAAATGCGGAAGATCATCAAATTCTCCAGTGACGAATTCTGATGACGTCATAACCGTGCCATTCTATTAGCACAACCGTATCGGTTACCTATTTGATTCTCTTCATCCTCTTACAATAAACCACTGACAACGATGTTGTCATCAAATTCCATAACTTACCACACTAAGCATATATGTTCACTCCAGATGGAATCCGTACGCTACTGACAAATGTGCAAGGTTATCATTAAAATTCGCTGCATTCGGCACTGACTAGTGAACGATCACCTTAACATAGATTCACAATGAAACACCTTACAGCTTATCGATTACATAATTTCTAGAATATAACAAATGACATCGTAATATGGTTGATAATATTTATGTGTGTATATATGTATATAATAATTTCAACATGTCATAATTTAGTTGTGTACGATATACGGTACGTTATTATGAATACAACTTTGAAACCGATTCGGATTACACGGTGAATTACATTTCTAATTAAAATAGTTCGAGCAACAAGATGGTTTTACATATTCCATTACATCGATTTTTATTATTTATACAATAAAATTAGCGTTTTAATTGAATTTGTCACTATTATAGAATTAAAAAGCCGAAATTCAATCGATTTGTAATCTGCACATTATTGATTAATAATTTTTAATTTTGTTTTTCTATAGAAATGGTGCGATTAAAATAGCGTTTATCTAGTTATTTGCATTAAAATGCCAATTAGAGACGGTAGAATGGATTGACTTTCTACAGTTTAGTTGTTCTCAAGTTACTCATTACTTTTTATGAGACTAAAGAGTAATCACATTGCACTTTTTGTACCATGGATTAAACGTAACGTTGCCTTTTTATAAATATGTGTTCGTATATAGAGAAATGAACAAATTTGGTCTTTTTGTTTGTTAATAACATGTAATTTATATTGATATCAATACTTATTCGTTTTATAGCCATATATTCCAGGAAAATATTATCAGATAAATGTGGAATATCAAATTGTGAAAAGGAATGAAACGAAATGGAAGAATACTAACAATGAGTGAGAAATCTAGAATGGTTGTGATGATTAATCACTAAAATATTCACCAAAAACAAATTTTTGGAAACTTCTCGTATATTTCTAATGGTTGCATCACTGCCCAGTGCAATAAACGACAAGTGGATTCGTTCCTATTATTGGTCTAAGTTGCACAACAAAATTATGATTTATGATGTTGTTGGAATGGAATCACAATAGAATTTCGACATATTCAAAATATAGTTGAAATTAGTTACAACAAATATTTAATAATAATTTAAGTATTTTCAACAGATTTAAGATTGTTTGAATACAATAGAGTAAAATCCAAATACATTTAATGTCAATATAACAAAACATTATCGCGATTATATAACTAAAACTGAATTTTCAGGAAAATCTAGTTGGTTAATGTATTTAATAAATGTAGCTGGAGTGCTGCAGATGACAGTTTCGCTCAGTTGGCTATAAAACAAAACAAAACCAAAAAAAAAGGATAACAGCAACACAAAACTGTATCGGTCAAAGTAAATGTAATTAGAGCATGTGAAGTGAGAAACGATCACACAGTAGAGTTGAACTTGTAGCTTTTAGCTTTTACTATTAGAATTTTTGTTTTATATATTCTCCCACTTCTACGCAGTAAAAGCTGCGTGAGTCTAACGTTAAAAAGCATTTATGATCTGTCATAAGTTGAAAGGTTATATACATTTGCATATTGTGCCTTTGTTGGGATGCAGATGGAAAATTTTGTCATATTGTTTGAAAATGATGCTTTTTAAAGGACCATTGATTGATCACTTGAAAGAGAAATATCGTTGGATACATCTTGATCTTGTACTAAAAAGACTTCTTCTGTAGCAGAAACTCATATTCAAAGCTTAGATCCATATCTGTTGAAATGTAAAACAACAAACATTATCAATTGCAAAAATCTTAACCAACAATGGCCACTTCAGAGTTGTGTAAATTCACAAATATTCAGTTTGAAATTTAAATCTCATTTGCCGTTGGTAGAAGTGTTCTAACTACTGATATTTCCATTAAAGTACATATGATTCAATGAATGATTTGTATAATTTCAACATATTTTTAACGGCCATAACAATTTCAAATCTATCTACTTGTATTGAATACAGTTCATTTTTTTTTATTGTTATACAAGATGCTGCGATAAAAAATTGTACTACGTGAACGTATCTGACACACTTTAGAACTTTAGAAAATAAAAGCAATTCTGATGTATTAGGGCACAACTATATGTGAAAGAATTTGTGCATGTTTATTCGCATTATATTTTCCATTCATTAGCAAAAAAGAAAGACTGATTACTGGTACAATTGCTTATCCAGCTGTGTAGTAACACAATACACTTTCAAAAATTTGAATATCTTTTAACACAAATAAAAGTCTATTGCATAACAATGTTGTCGAGAAAACGAATTACATTCCATAGAGACAACTATTTCTGTGAACCACTTTTAGTTTGAACCAAATTTAGATGTGAAGTTTTTGTTGTGTTGGAATGCACTTGTGAAAAGCAAAATGTCTATTCAGTAGTGGCTACGATGCATGTTTGATAAGGCCCTTTCAAACGAAAGTAGTCACTGTAAATCAGACAAGATAATATTGAATTTGCAACTAAAATATTAACGTTCCTATAACATATACTGTTCGAATACCTTTTATCGATCATTTATTTATACTAACAATAATAGTAATAAATTCAATTAAAATTCATGTGTTCATTTAGAATATTAGATTAAACTAAATGATGAATGATAGTTTGTTATTGTTTAGTACGCTTTACGTTCATTGATTTTCTTATTAGGATAATTCGCTCAAAATAATTATCTGCTTACTATTCACCCGGTTTGTTAGTTAATGTAATCTACATTTATAGAATTAGTTAATGTGTATTCAATAGTTTGTAGTCCAACATTACAATGAGATGAGATATGTTGAGTTGGACAAACTTCGTATTTGTTGACATTTTTGTATGCATTTATACAACTAATCGGTTATTTCTACCTCAATCCTGATCTTGATGTAAAGTGTACAATCATCTAGCTGTATTTCAGGTACTGGCATCTTGCTGAAAGTGGAATAGTGTTCCACGACGACATTGTGTTTTTCACATTTCGAATCAATTAATGCTCAATATAAGATGAAGCAGCATGCTCAGACGAATGTAAACAATTCAGTGATTGTATTGGACGAACAGACGAAACGTGACGAAGCATACGTTCCATTGTCAGATTTTTAAATTTATTAAAATGTTCCATCAATCTAAAAGTATTTTGTAGGCGTGTGGGGAAAAAGATTAATCGATTCATCGATTTAAGAAAAAAAAATCAGATTTTCATTAACATTAAAAAATGAACGACCATCGTGTTGGGGGACCAGACGCGATTATTTTGTTGAAAGATATTTAATCTGTGTAAAAAGAAATTTAATTTCTACAAAACGTCTTACATATTCAAGTTTCCTTCATATTTTGAATTTACATTTTCTTTTATTATATTTAATTCGCAATCTTCAGATTATATCGATTCTCTTTCTACATTTGACCGATTCATGTCGATTCGAATCGATTCAGAAAATTTCCAATTAATCGCACTGTATCGATGTTTTTTTTTTGTGAGTCGAATATTAATTTGCCAATGAACGAATCGCACACCTCTATTATTCTGTTAGGTTACCGAAATCGCAATAATTACTTTTTATCTTGACCTATTGTCTATGAGAAAAGCTAGTTTTGAAGATATCAATTCTCTTATTTTCATTCCTTGAGCAAAAAAATATCTGCCAAACCATATTTCGTCGCTTGGAGAAGAATCGTAAAATTAAAGAAAAAGTCTACTTCCATTCTAATTTATTCTATTTGTACTCAATGAGGTGACAACTAGAGCTTCCTCATCGAATGCCTTCTTTGATTATGGATCATTACCAGCGTGGCAAAAGTAACGTTCAGGACGACGCAAGATAGACGAAACGTTTACCAGTTGATTCACTCTAATGAATTTGAATCGACCTCAATGTTTAAGAAATAGGACTTCATGTGTGGATTGCTTCAAGAAAATGACTTTGGACAGTTCGAAAAATGTGAACAAAATTTAGAAGAATGTACCCACAAGTAATCGTTTTATTAGCTGACTCGATTGCTTTAGATGCATGAGAATGGAGTCATGTGTGTTCATATAGTAGTTGGACTAATCTAACGCTATTTTAGAAATGGTAGAGATCACAACTGAGATAGAGACTGTTGTAGAATCTCACACATAATTTGTTGGAAATATTATATTTACTTAAATTGAATTACCTCGAAACCATCTCCAATCATTAGATTTAATGGCAGTTAAACGGTTTTTACAAATTTAAAACAAAACTAACATGTAATTCTAAATTAAATCGGTTGTACATAGTAATGGTAAATTTATTTAAAACAACAAATTTAAATCTATTTTATGATGAGATTACCTATAGTAACGAATTAATGTTACATTAAATTGTTAATACGAATTTGGTTTGTATTTGAGCTTCATACAGTTTTGTTTAAATAGTTTACACAAAACCGAATATTTAATTGATTTGAATTAGTTTTAATTAAAAATTAGCTCTAATATTAACTTGTACTGCAACTAGAATAGTTGTTCTTGTAACATTAACTCGACAAAAATTATTCAAGTATCCTGCTGAGTTCAACAACATGGATACTTGAAATTCCGAAGCCTGCGTTTACCATATTCAGCAGGTTTTTTTCCCAACAAGCATACCGTTATTGAAGTATATATCTTGAAAAACAAAAAGAATTAATCTCATATGAAAGAACAACATTACTAAAATAATTAAAATTTATAATGAAACTGAATAATTATCACCATTAAAACAAAACACGAATAAGTATTTTGTTTTTAAAGATTATTGTATTGCAAAAAACGAATATAATTTGCATATCTAACCATTGATCGAAATAAGAATCAGTCTAGCGAAATGAAAAGGAGAAACGTTTATGTAGATTGGATCAGATTGTCGAAACACTTTCTGTATCTTATTCTTTAGTCACTTTTCGCATCATTCAACAACGACATGAATATCAACAATGCTAAATGTGAAATGTACCTTTTGTACCTTTCGAAAACATAAGAAAAGATACAACACATTACTATACTAGAAGCTATTTTCTTTGTGTATAGAAAGTGTATGTCAGATTCGAACTGTCAGACTTTAGCTAACGGTTATTCAAAGGATTTTAGCTGCGAATAGAAATACAACAATGCAGGATGAATACGGATGTATACTATTCAGAAATACACTACAACCTCAATTGACCGAACTAACAAAATGGTAGTTAACCCTGAAATGGGTTACTGAAAGCGATACTATTTTTGGTGTAATTTGTAATATGCTACAGTACCTACATAAAATTTTAGTTGACGTTCGGATAATCGACATACTATAATCAGTGTAGACTGATTCAAAATTTAATGGGTTCAATTACTGATTATCTTTTATAATAACGGGGTTATACTAGAAAAGCAGGCAGTGACGTTGCCTCAGTTACTGGT
The DNA here is from genome assembly GCA_028455855.1 of Meloe dianella. Lineage (NCBI taxonomy): Eukaryota > Metazoa > Arthropoda > Insecta > Coleoptera > Meloidae > Meloe > Meloe dianella. The sequence continues at coordinate 4,651,336 of JAPTHL010000045.1, read as the reverse complement.
GTACTATTATTGCTTGGTTGCTTGATTATTGAGCCCGGAAACCTGGAAAGAAATAACTTTATTTAGAGATAAGTTCATGGCTTCCATAGTTGTCCTCTATCTTGGCACGTATCAAAAACTAATTGGATCTAATAAAATTCGTATATAAATGTGACAGCAAAAGTTCTAAATAAAAGTGAATTAACGAAATATAAAAGATATAAGTATTACAGTTAGCGTGAAATAATACGTTTTGTTGATTTAGTGTTGATGCAACAGAACATTACATTCTTCTATTGACACAATTATCCATTTGGAAACCCAATCCGATTAAATTTGTTTTAGTACTAACAACAAACATTAGTTAAAACACTTTCTTAACACTTTCGTTTATTTGTCAGTAAACTTTGTATTGTAGGAATGCGTAATTAAATTAATTCGATCATGTTTTCATATTGTCTATCTTTCTCGCTCTCGTGACACAAATTGGTGTAGAAATTAGATCGATTAATTTTAACAGAAGTCTAGACCAATAATTAAACCAAAATTTTAAAATATAGATGTCTTCTATCTTTGAATCTATTAGATAGTAAACTTTTTGCGTTTTTGAATTTGTTTTGTGAATTCACTAATTTATGAAAAACACTAGAACAAGAGACGAATAACATGGGTCCATGAGATAAATAAAAATAATTACTTCAAAATAAGATCACTTTTCCTCAGATCTCTTGTGGGGGTAAAAAAGATTCCAGGTATGTGACAGGCAAAGAAGTTTTATTAACTAAACGCCTATGAATGCTACAAAACTTCTCGACCTAAGTAGGAACGAATTAAGACTCATAACAGGACTTTTAACGGAGCATTGCCCAGTTAGATACCATCTCAGTGAGAGATGTAGACTATGTGGATTGGACAATGAAACCTTCGAACACATATTATGCCAATGCGATGCTATAGCTCGCATAAGACTATACGACTTGGGCAGTGTGACATTGTCACCTACTGAAATAAGGAAAAATCTTCCAGAGAAATAATCAATTTTGTAAGAAAGATATCTTTCTGGGATACCAATTGACGAACGGTTGAGAACAATAGTTCACCTGTGGACGCAGTTCAAAAAGGCTAATCTATTCTATGAGATTATCAATTCATATATATTGACAAATTCCGACCCGTTATGCCGTCCACTAGGTCAGTGGAGCGCAACGGCGCCAACCTCAAAAGATCTCCAGAATCGCTCCACGGCCCTAATCGGCGCGTATCCAATCATTAATAAATATGTATTTGTCTGTTCTGCAAACTAGTGTTTAACTACTGTGTTCCATTTCATCACCGCTTCGGAATAATACGATTAAGAAATGTACAAAAAAATCGAATTGTTTAACAAAAGAATTATTTTGATCAAGTATTGTTGTTTATTAACAGTGGATAGTTATGTTAATCTCACCACAAATGATAAATGAGGTGAAACTTTATCGTATTTTACACAAAGCTTTGTAAAACTTCAACATAAGAAGCTTGTCTGTATGGTTTCAAAGTCATATTGTCAAAAGCTATACAATAACAAACTACCTTCAACATTAAAGACATTTTACTCTAACCCTTTCGTTACTATAGAATTCAACAATGAACATAATTTTACTATTTCCAAATTGATTATCTTCTAGTTACTATTGTAAGAAGTTGAATAGGAAATAACAATTAGTCATAATCAGCTGCTAGAAATTAGAATTTTATTATTTCATTGAATATTCAACGATTGCTTTATGTTAATTTCAAAATCTTACAAAGGCAACGATAAATTCCCGTCTTTCACTAATCAATATTCTTAATAATTTTTATTCTGTTTTTATAGAGACATTGAATTTTCCTAGGACGTGCTTGAAGTAATCCTAAAACCAGAAGGTGACAATCATACAATTTTCTGAAACGATTTTTGGGTAGTGCACAAATTAAATCACGCGATCAGTATATGCAATGTAACTGTGGATACACAGAAACAATGGTTTGACGCAGAACTGAAAATGAACCAATTTGGTTTTGAAGTTCAGTTAATTCTTTTAAATGTGACAAATTAAAATTGAGTTTAGTATAGGAATGGTGTAATTAAAGAGAACGTTCTTTAATTACATCATACGTGTATTAATGATTGTTCTTTTTTAAATCTGTGAAAGCTACCAACTTTTACATAAAATTGTTGTAAACTACTTGCATTATATTGTTGCTTACTATATTTGATATATCGCCTTAACGTCAAAACTTCATTTAACAATACTATTGAATCATTTATCTTGAATATGTTATAAGATGTTCAGTTTATCTTACATTTTAACATGTCTAATCTGACAACTGTTTTATTACAAATAAAGACAACATAATCCCTGAAATTCGGCTGTCAGATATATTTATATTAACAGTTACATTACTGAACCTGAATAGACTAATTGTGGTATCGAATATTCAATGAATACATCAGTGAAAATTCCGACATCATTCAAAAATATTGTTATTATTTCCAAACATTAATTGACAATAACTGTTATATGAAAGTCTTTTGGAGGCCGGTTCATCTTCCATTCGTAAATCTCAATTGAGAGTAGTTTGGGATTGACCTTCTCTTAGACTAGCCTAAATGGGAAATTTCCGTTGCGGTGTAGTGTGTTCCTCAAACTCAAGTTCAAATAAAGTCGCTAATGCGGCTCAATAAGATTTATATTAAATAAGGCTATTAATAGGCTTTGTGTAAATTTTTATTAAAAAACGGACAAATCGAGAAAATGTCGATGAACCGCAAAACATCCCTTAATTTGTCCTCTTCATTAAGACCGCATTCTCCAAACACTGACAACATAGCATAAGAGACTTTACTCAAGTCACTGTACTTTCGATGATTAACAGAACGCTCTTAAAGTTTTCTATATGGCGCATCTTACTTGTGTCACGAAAGATGAACCGGGCCTAAAGTAGGAGTTGAGTGTATTTCGAAGGCAATACAATTTCAAAATTAAACATAATGCTCTACATTTGCAGTCAATTAGATTTAAATTTGTTCACTCATCCATCAACTGTAGTGTTTTTTAATCTGATACAAAATGAATAAATTAATATGTTCAAGTAACTGTCACTTGTTATTTATTGATATACATACTGACATTAATAAAGTTCAATAGAAGGTAATAAAATCCGGAAAATATTTGAAAAATGATAATATACGGTTCGTTATTATCTTACTTTAGTAAATCGATATTCAATATGGCACTGCACATAATTCTAAACATAATTTAAATCAATTATATTCTACAACTTATTCATTAGTGATGAATTTTTCTTGGATAATTATTGATTAGTTAATCACTAAGGGCAGGTTTTTGAAATCCTAAATATGGTCTAGATAAAGTTATAGATTCCATAAATTGCAAGAATTTTCACCTGATGCATGCACCAAAAGTTTCACACGACACAACCACCAAAATTTTTACTTTGAAAAAATAAATCTATAAATTAGGCCGGCGCACCCACCAAAAATTTTACCTGGTCCATCCACCAAAATTTTCACCTGGCGCATTCACCAAAATTTTTACAAAAAAAGCAACCTAGCGCCGGCTCTAATTTCGAAAAATTTTCCGGCGCATCAACCAACTTTTTGTTGCACTTGCCCGGCGCATCCACGATTTACTCACGAATTTGTTTTTGGTTTAATTCGTAATTTGGAATATATGATCAACATAAAACAGGATTTTAATCATTAAAATCATTATCAAAATCATTATCAAAATCATTATTAAAATAAATTATACCAATATAATTAATACCAATTGTTATTTTCGTAATTATGCTCGAATGCAACCTCTAACTATTGTTCATATTTTTCAAGTAATACACTTTAAGACGTTTCCGTGTTGTCCCAGACGCTCCACCCATGGGTCTTGTGTATTGAGGTCGCTAAGGTAACAAATATTTACAGCCAGTGACGTGCGTAAATTGGTAAACGTCATTTTTGCAAGGTCGATACTATTGGCGATTATGTAATACGCCATATTTGAAGGTCAATACTATTGGTGATTATATAATTAATCCACGCCTAATGGGACGGCTGTATAAAAAAATTTCAAAAACCTAGTAGGCAAAATTGTGTATTACTAGAATGTTACGGACAATACATGCAAAATAATAAATGTCTGTTCTGTTTTGTATAGCAACGTTTTGTTCGGCGTCAACACACACTGATCAAACGGAAATGTCCTACGACAAAACATTTTGTTCGATAGTGTTGTGTTGTGTTGTGATGTGCTGCTTGACCAGTGTGCGTTAGTTACTATGTGAAGCATTGGAAAAACAAGTTCTAACGTTTTTGCTGTATCAGTCTGCGTTCAATCTTATAGATTCGATGGAACTCGGAACTACTGGCCGGACATTGTCATGTGTCGTACGAATACAGTTTGGGAATAAACGAATTCCTTTGTGGTTTACTACCTTCTCTCTAATTCATTTGGTATTTTACGGATATAAAAATTGGATTTTATTATAATTTGATTATACTGAAGGTCAACAAGTGCTCTCTAAATTACCTGACCATTGATGATCATAATGGTGGAATCTACGTCAGTTGTAAATGCAGGGCTGTAGTCATTTAAATTTTCAATACTCACACACTGCTCATTTGTCAGATTACATAATTCAATAAAACTACCATCCCGACCCAACTATCTAATTCCATAAAGACCATATAAATTCATTTTCAACGATGTGAACATCAGATTGGATTCTGTCAATTTAAGGGTCAAACGCTGCTCTTACGCCCCAAAAAGAAAACCCGATTCATTTCAATAGATAGCATTTATGAGCCTATTGATACCGGAAAATGTTACGCAATTGTTGGTATCATCAAAATATATAGCTCTACCACTATAGGTGTGCTATTATTGTTAATTTTAACCCGACATTGTTTCGTTTTAATATTTGATATTTTCAGAATGGTAATGACAATATTTCACAATAAGGCATACTTTTGGGTGTATAGGTTTTCAAACTTTTTAAATAAATTATTGCTCAATACATTGTGGCTATGATTTTATTTTTTGAATTATTTACAGTTCTACATTAGTAACGATAGTAAGAATTCAGTAGTGACGATTTTCAGTTGGGGTAGAAAAGATGTCAGGCGTGTTTGTCAGCATTGTTAAACAACTGGCTCAAGTAGGATTTCATAACAAATGATTAGTGAAAGATCGAAAACAACAGGATCGATTTTATGATAAATTTTTTATTAGAAAATGCTTACGCCTATATATATATATATATATATATATATATATATATATATATATAATATATGTATATGTATATTTGATCAGATCTATAAAGCCACAATATTTTCAGGGCCTCTGGCAAGGGTACATTTATAGAGCCATATATGTTTGGATATTTTATGTCTGTGAAACACACAAATGTTCGACATATAAGAGTCTTTAAAATCTACTTCCTAGTCTATAAAAAAGCGGGTAGTGCTTTTGATACTTTCAACTAGAAAATTTATATGTAATTAATTTATGTTGGAATGTTTTGTTATCTAGTTTATGGATGGATAATTTGACAAATTCGTTGTATATGATATACATTGCAATTTTCTTACAGAATCTTATATTTGATGAGGGAAACATGTATTCATGTCGAAATTAATCTTTCGTTGTCACTGATTAATGTTGTATGCAATATTCAAGCATGCATCTGTTTTATGATTGACACCGAGAAACCGTTATTCGCCGTTTTTTAACACGTGTAAATTGAGCCTTAATGAAGATTATGGATTATGTATAAGTGTTGATATCGTGTAGAACTTAAACTGTGTCGACATTAAATGATTGAGAACGTTACCAACTGGAATATAATTGACAATTAGATTCTTCGCTCCTCGTTTTAGCAATCAGTCGGAGAAGTGGGTTATAATTGCACCCAGGACAACATGACTTGCAGGCGCCCTTTTCAGTGTATGTCTATCTATACAAATTCCAACTTATATGGTCTGACGGCCCATTGGAAATCGCGCTTGAAGCAGGTGGCACTGCAGCTTCCCCTTCGGTCCGGCACTGATGTTAGCTTCAAAAGTAAAGCTTTCAGCAAGTGACTAACTTAGTTGAAATAACGTATCTTCAACGTTTCGCTTTGTTCTCATTCATATTTATATAACTTTATGAAATGAACATTAAGGCGTTTTTTTTTTACCACCAAACGGACTAGTCGAGTTTTTGTTTTGTTCGTGTTTTTCGACACACTGAAAACAAAACTCGGTGAAATTCGAATTTCTGTTTCCACCAAGCAGTCAAAATATTATCGGAACTTTAACTTTGTTTTCAGTGTTTTTCCACCAAACGAACGAGAAATGTTCAAATTTTACAACTAAACGACATTTTTAACGATACAATTAATGTTAATGTTTGATAAAATTGCTTCAAATAACGGACAAAGAAGATCAAATAGTGGGAAAGTTTCAAAAGGACGGAGGACATTTACGTAAATCTCTATCTTTCAACATTTATCTTAGAAAAATAATTTCAGGCAACTGAGCAGAAACTAAACTATAAGTTGCGATTCATTGTTGTCACTAGACAGTGATTATTCGTAGATACGCCGAAACTCTTTGATCTTACCGTTTTTGAACGGGACATGAAAAACAAAACAGCAACTATTCCAGAAAACTCGAGCCTTCGAAAAGTTTGTAAAAAGTTGCAGATTTGTTTTATTTTTCGGGACGAGTTTGTGTTGTGTTTTCGTTTTATCCGTTTAGTGGAAAACCGCCTTTACCGTTACTAATGTGTTAATATTGATATTCAATAAACTTAATCGCACATTAAAGATTTTCAAAAGTACTTTGTATATCTACTTTAATGGAGATTACATACTCAGTTTATTTTGATCGATGAAAATTTCCACTTAAATATTTACTTACGTTACTTTAGATTAAGCGGTCGTCAGATAGAATATTATTAGTTTTACGAACATAAATTGGTTTGAAAATGTTTAGGCATCTCTTTGGTAGTAGTCTACAATTTTAATATCTTCTACAAGACGGTAATTGTGAAGTTTGTTTACTTCATTTGAATTAATTTTGTATGCCTTTGAACACTATCTGTATAAATGAGTCAATTCAAACAAATAAATGTGATTGAAGTTGGTATTTTAGAACAACTTTCCGGTTGACTCCAAAAGCACACATTTAAGAGTAGAATACAGAAACGAACATAATCATTCATTGATAAAATAGTTGACAGTAATTGTTTTGGTATCGTTAATTTTTGGCGAAATTAAGAGAAACGTTATTTTACACATTCTAATGAAGTAGTTTTTTGTTTTGATTGTGTTTATTTGATACATATTTGATATAAACAAAACCTTTTCATCATTCAAACACAAGTCGATTGTTTAATAAAATATTTGAAGTAAACGAATAAACGGAGACAAACAAGCGAAAAACGCGAATGATTTACGATAGAGTGAAAAATTAAATTAGTGTTTCCAGGCAGCATAACATAGCATATGAATAATATTTGATATATGTTCCCCTAACGTTGTTAAAAAGTGGAAAGATTGAAGCATATTTTTTGATATGTATTAAATAAACCTGTAACATACATTGAGATTTATTTGGAAATGACAATATTGTGAAACATTGAAGACAAGATTTGTAGATGAACGAAGTGTAAAGCCCCGTCTACATATATCGGACGTTCATGAAGGAATGGGTACGAACGGGGACGAATCAACGATTGTAATAAAAATGAATAGAGATAGGACCAAACGCAAACGAATGACCTTGCATTCGCTTGCGTTCTGCTAAACAAAGATTTGTTTTTCCAGTTTACACTATTGAAGTACCGACAACTAGCGGATCGGCCTTCGTTCCCATTCGATCACACTTGCATTGCCGTCGACACTATGTTTACATTCCGGTTCGTACCCATTCCTTCGTGATCGTTCGATAGATGTGGACGAGGCTTAAGAACGTCCAACGATTCTACTTAGTAAATTCGTTCCTACTGACAATTCTTGATTGCTTTATCTATTTCGCGTGCCTAATATAAACTAATCAGAAATTAGGTGTCAACTTATTTAGCTCAACTGCATTCCAATTAAAATATTTTATAGATTCAAAAAGAAATACAAATAAATTGTCTTCTAGAAAGACTGAATATTGGTTTTCTTCCAATATTGCCTAGCTGATGGTAGGAACAAACGTAATAATCACAAAGAAAATCAAGTGCATAGTTAAAATTAAAAATGTTTAATTGAGTCGTGGGTAATTACGTAGACAAATTCCATACGAAATTAATTGTGTCTACAACTAAATGAGAATAGTCATTTTTTTTTGGTCAGGTACTTGGCTTAGACGAGAAATAAAAGTAAAGCTTCCAATTATTTTTTAGTCCCATAATCTACTGCTGACTAATTAGTACAGGATTTCTATTTTCAATTCCGGAATTGTTCTCTGCATTCATTAAAAGTGCGTTTTGTTGTTTTAAGCAAATAATGTTAGAATGCTGACTGGAATATTATTATGGTGTACTTTATTATAAATATCACAAAAATACAGCCGAAAAAATGAAATAACAATTAAAAAAATCAAGTTAAATCTTTTCTTGTTTATCGTACATTTTTGTATTAGTTTAATGATAAATTGAACATTTGACGACTGCAACGCAGGAACAACATTTAATAAAATATTTAGTGTCTTTGATATCTTGTAACTACAATATCACGTAATTTCACAATAAAACACGTCTCAGGTGCACTCTTGAGTTCCAACTTGGAGCGAATATTGCCAATAAGGAAGCGAAAACCGTTGTTGTTGATCTTAAGAGAAATCCTGAATACAGCCATATGCTGGAGGTTTCATTTTAATTCGATTAAGTACAGGAAATTTAATCAAAAACGTTGCTTTTAAAAAGAAAATCTAATTAAAAAAAATACCTGTGGAATTTTTCTATTAATAAAATATTTATTCTGCTACTGATCTTATATTTGCTAATTTGTTTTTTATATACAGGATGCTTCATTATCGTTTGAGGAAGAACAAAACAAAATAATCGGATCAAAACACCGAATTTCCGGATCAAACTCAAACAGGTAATAACCGCAGCTACATTACAAGGTTTGAAACTTTCATAAAATTATATTAAAGCTGCTTTTATACGTCTTGCAGATAGAGCACAAGATAATTTGCTAACATTGATTTGGGTTAATAAGCATTGAAAGTTTGAATCTGCTGAAAGGATCACAAGGTAGGTAGATAGCTTCTCCAATTTTGCCCAAGAAGCTGTTGTAACTATTCGCACTGAGCACAAATGCAGCTTAATCACATGGCACAGAAGTTGAAATTAGGAACACTGACGACAATGTATAAACACGACTTTATGCTGAACACATTTCTCACTGAATGTTGTATTTATTTAGTAATATGACAAACAAACAATGCTTATACATGTATGTTTGTCAACAATACATTGACTTTTCTAAAGTTGAAAAGAAATAGGTAGTAGAACGAATAAATTGATGAGGGTAATTTCAACTGCCATTGAACTCTCTGTCTTTCAATGTACCATAAATCAATTCAATAAGAAACCCTAATCACGTGATAAATTATGCCATTTTTCCTCTGTTAAACGATTTCTAGACACGTATAATCTTTCTTCTTTACCATCTTTAACAAATCTATCTTTTGTACTGGCTTACGCTTTAATAAAGAAATTAAAATAATTATACATTCGTCTCAATTGTGGTCTGTGTGTGATTACATTACAAACTTATTTTTTTCAATCAATTAATACTCACAACATTTATATATTGGAAATTCGATTTGAATAAATCTTTTCGTCGGCTTGTCACTGATGAATGAGTGGGCGTTAAGTTTGACAGTCAGACATCTGGACATTTATTATTGTATTATTGTGCTTAGTTCGACTTGTTTTGATCACTTGTTTGGACTATGGAAGTCTAGATGAATTATATTCTCATTTAAACTATAAATGGTCTTTTTTTTCAAGTGTAGATTACTTACATAGAGCAATTTGAAATCTGTCTAAAACAACAGTTAAATTCAGTGAGTCTGCATACGAATACCACCAAACCCACATCACTGGAATTGAGTATTCTCTTTAGTTGATTATCGTAATATATTCCTGTTGATTTTTCATTTTAATTATAATAGTTAATCCCTACTTCATTAACCTCCATTGTGTAGCGTGTGGAGCACTGAATAATTTGCCATACAAACTCAACCAAAGTCACTAAATATAACAGTCTTAGATAACTATTGTAGTTTATAAGAAATTAATTAATTATCTACAATCTTTAGTCATTTCAGATTTCCTTCTATTTAATGATGACAAGGTTCATCCTAAAAAGGAACTAAATCCTTTACGTTTTATTTAAGTAAAGGATTAGCACTAATTAATGGGAACACAAGTCTGTGCCAACAAACACCACTATTACACGGCAATTTTTCTTTTTACATTTCTTTAGTTGTAAGAGTTTTTTCCACAATTAGGAAAATCGTTATTTTGTTTTCTATATTTATCATTTGTGCCAACTTCAAGTAGTTTTAATATCAAACTAGAATAAATTTATTTTCCATTCTACAAAATTCACAAATTATTGGAGATAAACTAAATTTATAATAGAGAAAATGTGAATTATTATTTTACAAAAAAAAATATTTATCTTCACTTTGTTCTATTATTATTATTAAAATAAATTTGAGAGATAAACGAAATTTAATATTCGTTTTAGTAAAAAATAAATCCAGCAACATATCACTCTTGTACGTGAATAGATCCTTTCCCACTTGTTTGTTTTTTTGTGTGTGTATTTGAATAGAAACCAAATTGGTATAATTATTTATTGATGCGCAAAGTTGACTAATTTGCTTATTTACTCAAATTTGATTAATATGCAATTTTAGTTCTACAGAATTATGATTGAATAAACTTATTGTTTTATATACAGACTGTCCGGTAAAGTACGAATCATGCTGGAGCTATTCATAGATAGATGCCACTGTTAGTTTAAAACTGATCCATAGTCACTCCCGCCTCAATAACATCAGAGACACAGTGTAATTATTCGAAATTCTCATAATTTGGAATCATTTCGGTATTACATCCTGTCGCATTCAAACGTAAAGCGCTGTTAATGTGACTAACGAATACAGATGTTTTTGTAGTCAAAATCCACTTCTAAAGAACTACATTCGTTAGCTGTACTATTAGGAACCACTATCTGGCATAAGGCAGAGATTTGTGCAGGCTGCAAATATCTCGAAAACCGTGAAACTTAATAGGCTCATGTTTCGCTATTTCCTTCTATCAACCGCATCAGTATGCTACATGGTTTAGCGGACAACCTGTATATAGTGAATTAAAAATAACTTTCAATAGTTAATACGGATGAAATTGCTTTTCAGAATTTTCAATTAATTGAAAATTATATCTTCAAATGAGAAATGAAACGATTTTATTCAAATTCAATAGTATTTCAATTGTATAGAAAGTTAATAAATTCTCGTTATCATCGTAAATTTTAATATAACAAAGAACTAGTATTTTCTACGTTTAGAAAATGTAATTTGGTACGAGAAAATTCGTTTTCGATAACGATGTAACATCTACACAAATAAAACAATTGTACGTATATTCAAATAATTTCGTACATTTCACCGGAATTTTTCCACCATCAATTGGATTTTTATAATTCTTTGTTTATCAATCAATTCGAATGAAATTCGTTTAAATAAAACGAAATGTTTTTGGGTAGACAGTGATTGAATGTTGCACTTTTAGTTTTACGACAAAAATTTTCAGGATACGAAAAGTGTTTTGAACAATTTGTGTTGTCGCATCCGCGAATATTTATGAAAAATACTGAGATACATCAGTGAAGCAATATTATTCTCCATAAAAGTAGTTGTATTGGTGGTCTGCAGGTGCCATGTATTATTGGTTTACTTTATATATAACGCTGCCGAAGTTGCATATGTACTTTACAGGTTGTATATAGAGTCAGAATTCACAAGGAAGCACATTACATAAGAGTATTTACAATTCATTGTAAGTTAATATGGAATAGCTGGAATTTAGTTGGAATTATACTGAAACTACATGGAGATCGTATGTAAAATACTGTAGCGCAACTATCAAAATAAATGTATATTTAATCTGTGGAGAAATACAATTCCATTCTTGTTATTATCTTATTCAACACATAAAAGTAAATAATAGTAAAATAACAACCAGATCATGCAGCAAGAGAATTAACCCCTTTTGGTTATTTTCCTAGCATAAATTTCAACGTAAATATCAAACTATTTTCATATTTCGAATGAACAATTACTTAGATAACTCTATTACGGTTGAAGTTTACCACGTTTATTATTTTTAAAATTAAATAAATCTATGCAGAAACACATATTATCATTTGAGGATATTTACATACCACCAGTTGAATATAAACAGCAACACGAGAAAGAGATAATTACGTAAATAATCTTATATGTGGTTGGGATTTAATTAAAATTAAGTTCAAAAGTATTTGAAACATTTCGGTTTAATAATTGTAAATGTTGACAGTCAAATTTATAACAGACAAAATACTCACTACTGGAACGTATAATAATAATAATAATAATAATAATTTTAAATTTGCGTTCTTATGGATTTTATACTTCGTTTATTTTAATTTAATCAACATGACTTTATGAGAGCACAAACAGCCAGTAACAGTCCCAAGAAAAATAGTTGACTGATAACAAATTGCTTTAAATTCTCATTAATGGACAGAATACAAAACTGTTGATAATTTTTTTTTAGTTTAACTCCATAAAAATTTAGTAAAAGCTCTGTTGTGTTTGACATCCACTAAACGGTAAACAACCTTTTTGAGTTTTGAAAAGCTTAGCATACGGTCAAGTTAATTTGTTCGTTCAATATGTAATTCTCCTATCGTACAAATAGTGTTAACCAACAATGATCATCAATTAAATGGATATAGTTGGTTGAATATTGGACTTATTAATATAAGATGTAAATGTGCAACATTATTGTTCGAGCTTTAGTCATTATAATGTTACTGTACTCTGTAGTGCATAGAAATCCTAAGCTTAGCTATCAATGTATTAATGTTCGTGCATTAATATTAATAATTTCAGACCATTTGCAAGTAATAAAAGGTCGTCAGTTTTGGTTAAAATGCATGGACTTGTTTTATATGAATAGATATTTTCAGCACTTTATAATTCAAATAAAATTGAATTAGAACATTTGTGGATCAAAGCACATCATTCGATATAATTAGCAAATTATTAGCATTTAGAGTAGTTATCTTTAATCCAATATTAAAAAAAATGTAATCTCCATTTTTGGTGGAGGCGCCGGGCAAACAACCTATTTTTAATACATAGTGTATATATTTACTGATAGCTTAACTGGAACTTTATGTCTCATTTAGTTCAAATTCACTCTGTTTTATCTCATACATAATCCATTGTAATAACTATAACCAATAATGGCAGTTGGCTGCTAAAAAACCACCTACTATTAAAATATCAGACCATAAGTTCCAGCTATCGTTAACGAGTGAATCTACCGATTCAACAATAAAAATTTATATCAGCAATCAATATTCAATGTTCAAGTGATGCTACTAATATTCTATTGCATACTTTTGTTCCAACAATGTTTATATACATATAGTAAATCAAATTTTATTCGACTTATTTGACTTTACGACAATTGAAATGACTTTTGTTAGTCAAAACTTACATTTCGTAACGTGAAGAAATTGAAAGAGAAAATTTTATCGTTACGGAATGATTATGTAATTAACAATTTCGCTACAGGCGTTCAGAATCTACTGACACTGTAGTAGACGTTCATCTAACTTCATCGACGTAACACTGTAGGTATTTTTGGGTGTTCGACAATGTTCCAACATTTTCTACAAGCTTTGCATAAAAATAGCTGAAAATATTTCACCGTTATTAAACATTGATTTTTTTTCTTCTGCAACTGGACATAGATAACGTGTAATATTTAAGGTATTCCATATATTCCAAAAAATCTAATCGATATTGGCATTTTCAATAAATTGTTGGTTTACCATCTTAGTTACGAGTAAATTTTTAAATTTTTGCAGGATATTCTCTTGCGTATAATCAATTTTCCAAATACAGCAGTATATAAGAAAAATATGTCAAATAAAACGTATTGAGAACATCATTAAAACTTTATTGATGCACGGTCAATTTCGTATTGTCCCTGTTGACCTATTTTGAAAAAAGATTGTCTCCTATTTTAATGTTTTATATACCGTCTAATCGATTTATTCAAATGTTTAACGACAAATAATAAGTTTACTAGTCACAAATAAATTCTAAAACCCATGTGCTGGAAATATTGAAATAGCGGATTCTCTTTGGTCCTTAATTTGTCAGATACTTATTACCTCCCGGAAGATTTCTGACCCAAACTATAAATTTGTTTCTTGACACATTACGTGTGCGATCGGACGACGCCAATATTTTATAATACTTTCTTATTAAGGTCCAAGACTATTAAATCGGCTAAATTGCTTCATAGGATAATTTAGAAAAATTGGTTGAATTTACATACAGTACTCGCCGCTTAATATGGTCACTGTTATCAACATTGACGTCATTGATTTAAGTAATGTAATCATTTATTTGTTGTTATCAGTCTGACTTACATGATTATATTAAGCGGCGGATACTGTATACTGTTAGCTCAACATTAAATGATCATTCCTTTTTCTTTCTATATCCTTATTTTAGTTGTAGTCTGAACACCGGTTAATCAACAATTCTGATACGAATGAAATTTTGGTAGTTGAGAAAAATCACCATTTTCCACCAAATTTGGTGGAAAGTAACAGAGCGACAATTGCATTTTAATGTTCTCTTAGCATTTCTAATGACTCTAAGTTACCACTAAATATACATTCAGAATATCGTCAATTGATTAATGACAATTACTTTATAATTTTCTATTTATTATGATTATTTATCGTAAGATAACAGTGACGTAAATTGATTTTAAATGGAACAGTGTTATAATTTAACAATTAATTACATCCGATGTGGTAGTCGATGTTTTATCTTAAGTTTACAATAAAATTTATAGTCATTTTATTCCTGTTACTAATAGGGTGTGTTGTTTGTTTTTTTTTGGTCTATTTGTGACGTATATAAATTTCCATATCTAGGGTGTGTAACTATTCTACTGATAATACTCTAGCCTGAGAAATGTTCCCGTTTAGTGTGTGATACAACAAAAACCGATTAAGCTCGAAACGAAAATGAGATATCCCTATGCTATCCGAAAAACGATTGTAACTCAATTATAACGGAATACTAAGGCTTTTCCTACATAAATATATGATTTTTATATGGAAAAAAAATTATTCTATATTTCTTTATATTTCTGAATTTATAGGTGAACTTGTTAGAACTTTTATCGTTATCGTGGGCGCCTTATTTTCCGTTATCTTTTCTTAGACGTTCTCCCAATGATATCCGGTGACAATATTTACTTGTTATACAAGTTCTCCGTTCCTAGTTATTCAGAAATTCAAATTTTCATGTACAGAAGATAGAAAAAAATCGCTTATAATTCAATCTATTATAATTGGTCAATTATGTTGATGTATATCTATTTGAATTCATCGAAATATCGAATTTTCGACGATAAATCTAAAATCTACAGTAATCATTAATTCAAATTCTCAATGTTGCCTTATTGAACACGAATAAATAAGGAACCCCTCCTGATTTATTCAAAGATTCGTTTTTAGACAAAACGTACAAAATTGGATGCTTAATTGTGAACGAAAGGTTGCAACAAATATGCGTAATTGAATACGTGAGTATTGTTTTGAGACGACGATCACGAATTGTTCTTCCAAATTGTTTACCGTGCCTATTTAAAAAAATCAATAAATAAATAAACAAATAAATAAAGAAATAAATAAATAAATAAATAAATAAATAAATAAATAAAGAAAGAAATAAATAAATAAATAAAGAAATAAATAAATAAATAAATAAATAAATAAATAAAGAAATAAATAAATAAATAAATAAATAAATAAACAAATAAATAAATAAATAAATAAATAAATAAATAAATAAATAAATAAATAAATAAATAAATAAATAAATAAATAAATAAATAAATAAATAAATAAATAAATAAATAAATAAATAAATAAATAAATAAATAAATAAAGCGTAATTGGGCTATATTTTTCAAAATGTTATAATTTCATTACTCACACGTATGCAAGTATTGCTCATACTAATCACTGATGGTA
The DNA here is from genome assembly GCA_028455855.1 of Meloe dianella. NCBI lineage: Eukaryota > Metazoa > Arthropoda > Insecta > Coleoptera > Meloidae > Meloe > Meloe dianella. The sequence goes on along the minus strand of JAPTHL010000045.1, from coordinate 4,634,983 downwards.
AATAGTAAGACGAATTTTTAGATATTGAATTCCAGTGGCATTCCGATAGTTTTTAATAAATAAAGTCCTAATAAATAATTTTGATGAACTATTAGAAATTTAAGTTATTGATGTAATCCATTACACTGTGTGTAACAAAATTGAATTATTTAAAACATACGGTTGAGTTAGGTTCGAATTTGGGTATTTCTGAAGCTTATACATTGATACAAAAAAAATGTTTCCAGAATTTACAGTTTGAAAGTTATAGAAACATAATTGAATTGGTTGACAAATAAAATTCGTTGAAGCGAATTAATATTGTGGAGGAACTGTGGCTGCAACTTATTTTCAACAATAACGTGTTGATGAAAATTGTTATGCCATATTGAACGTTTTGTAAATTGAACATTTATAAATGTAAATAGTCAATAAACATTAAATTATAGGATATTTAGTAAATTGATTATCTTGTTAGATATTTAGTAAATTTGTTTGAAGATGAACGCTTATGGATGTTTTTCAAGTGAACAGGTGTGTTGATATTGGATCGAATTTGAGGCACGCAAGTGATGAACAAACAACGTCTTGATGTATGCCAGCAGGTGTTTTTTACATTATCGAGATAGAATTCGTTTTGTCTTGCATCTGTATGATGATGGTACATTGTAGTTAACCGCAGCGGCATTCTAATTCAGTTGTATTCATGTTCAGTCAGTAGTTTGCCACATTTGCCAACATACATTTTGTTATGTTGAAATAAATTTGAACGGAATAAACAATAATTTCAACGACACTGCTAGATCAAAGGATTCCAATACTGAGATTGCTTGTATCTTATCTTGATAAATTTTCGAAAAGAAAGCTAGATACGAACACAATAAATAATGGGAGTCACTAATTGTAGTAATATAAACTTATCTTCTCATTATCGTGTCCTAAAAACGTTGTCCAATCATTGGTCCACTATAATTGAACCATCGTAATCAACAAAAACAAAATAAAGAAAGTTAGTGTAGTAGAGAATCGAAAAGGAAACACTCCCTCACAATTTCGATAGAAACGTTTTTATTGTTTAACGAAATAAAGAAATGACAACTATAGAAAGTGGCATGTTTGTAATACACAGAGAAACAACAGTGGCAGATTTCACTAAAATGATATAATGAATAATGTGAAATCAACACAATGCACGTCACTCGTTAGATCACTATTATATCACATTGGTGGGTGCTCTCGTTAAGTTTATTCTCAAAATTTTCACAATTGTACATATAGTGAATGTAAAGACTTGACCTGCATTTATGCTTTGACATTTCGAATGGATTCTAAATTGTATACATGAATATCGTGCTTTATTATCCACTAGTTGACAAGCTCGACTTGCTTTCAACAACCAATCCATATCGTCTTATCTATTGTTAAACGTTTGTGATAGAAGTAGTCTTTGATTAAAAATCAAATTTTAATAAGAAATGGGAGAAAGCAAATGAAAATCAGAAAAATGGATTACCGCAGGGGCCAACAGATATAGCGAAATTGTTCGTTTGGTCTTGGCGACTCCATGGATACGAGTTGGCCCGCAAGTGATGTGAAACTGGTACCGTGGGAACCGGTAGTGCTACGGTATTTCTTCCGGATCCGGTTGAATGAAACTGGATGAAACTCGGTGCGTATGAACTATGTAAAAATTAGCTCGGGAACTGTTCTGCTTAGACCGTAGAGGTTTAAACCATTCTTTCGAACGCCGTGTGAGTTGAGCCTAACGGCGTGTATCGCACGTAAAAATCGAATAATATATGTATACATGGATGCTTTCATTACATCAATAAATGTATAATGTTTCCAATTTTATTGTGCACTGACTGAATTTGCAAATCTTGTAAATAATTCGTTAACAAAAACAAATGCATAAATCAAACTGAGTAAATATGATTTAAAATCTTGTAGCAATCAAATACTGTTGATTACAAATCTATTCGATTTCTCGATTTTTGTTAAAACATTAGAGAATTTGAAGTATTATACCACATGTGTTCGTTTCATCAATGTTCTTGATTGACAATTCGCGTTAGATGACCGATTTTCAATTATTATTCAGTTTATTTAAAATTAGAATACTGTAAAGATAAATACTGAATGATATAACAATTGTTAGCATATGTTTGGAACAATAAAGATAAAATGACTATATTGTGATAATACAGATAATTTTAATAATGAACTTGTTTTACATAGAATATAGGCGAAATAACCTGCACCAGTAACGACAACTCAATTAAGTGATAACACGGTTCGATTATCAGATTCACATTATATTGTAAAATAACAATAGATCTTGCAGAGTTTTATCTTTCACTAATCCATAATAAGACTTGATCTGTTCGAAATGATAAAACCATAGAATATTAACCGTATAACGATCGTCTGGAATTGTTTAATGCCTTTCAGTCATATGGAAAATGATTTGTTTGATCCAAATGAAATCACACAGCTCAAAATGTAGATTTCAATTTATTGGTAAATTAAATTTTGTAGCATATCTATATGTTTATAAATTTACAATTATTTAAAGCTATTTTAATTTCTAAATAGTAACAAATTCAACACTTTCAGTCTTAGGATATGACAATTTTACAATTTAGCACAATCTAAATTCAACAACAAATCGTTAATACAACACTTTCTGATTAAATTTTTTGTTATTAATTCGTTAATTGTAATTAAATACGCATTTATTTTTCCAAAAGAAGAATTGAAATATAAAGAGCATTCAATTATAATTCAAATCTAAAAATAAATAAACGCTCACCAACATTATTTGACATATACGTATGTACACCAACGTAATATTAACATTATATTTAATCCTTTAATATATTTGTTCAAGTTCCAAATCCTAAATACCTGACTGCTATTTAGATAAAAACCAAATAATTTTTTTTTGTCATAACCTTTGTCGAAGAAACTAAATGGGAATAGTTGAAAAATGGTTTTTCTGTCGCCCTTTTTTCTCGTGCTAGGTTAGAAATTAATTTTGTTGGTGACAATGTAATGTAACAGCTTTATAATGTAATTTCGATATAGTGTGTGAGCCTTCAAAAATGGCCTGTAACAACAGGCGTAACAATATTAGTTTATATTAAGGATATAAATTGTCTTTATTGGGATTTTATCTTTACTGTAATATCATTATTTTAATCTTAATACAACATTAATTGTGAAAATAGGAAATTTGAGCGGAAAAGTCACATATATCTTATATATAAAATTCTCGTGTCACAAAGTTCGTTCCCGTACTCCTCCGAAACGGCTTGACCGATTCTCATGAAATTTTGTGATCATATTGAGTAGGTCTGAGAATCGGCCAACATCTATTTTTCATACCCCTTAGTGATAAGGGTTGTTCACCCTTAACATTTTTTTTTAATTTTTAGACATTTTTTTAATTTCTTTATTTTTTTATTATGTCGCATTAAAAAATACATACAACCCTATATTTTGACCCTTTTATCACCAACCCCTATTTTTTAATAGCCATTTTAGTAATTTAATCATTTTTCATCCCCGGTCGATAACTGATCAATCGTCATTTAATTAGTTAGCATCTTAAATGGCAAGTTCCGAGGTGAAAATATATTAATACCACGGATTCCTATTATACCTACAGATGTGCCAATTCAATTCAAATGTACTCAGTTTCCGATTAGATTGGCATTTGCAATGACTATCAACAAATCCCAAGGTCAAACGATGCCTATTTGTGGCTTAGATTTGAGAACACCATGTTTTTCACACGGACAATTATACGTGGCATGCTCTAGAGTGGGTAAACCATCCAGTTTATTTGTGTTAGCTAAAGATGGACTAACAAAAAATATTGTTCACGCTATAGCATTAATAGATTGATATTGTTTGTTAGTGTTACTGTCGTAATTGATTAATTAATGATATATAATTTTAAGGAATAAATTATAATAACTTAAAAATAATGTTTGCCTTTTGTTATTTTTATATTCCCTCATCGTTCACAGCGCTCCATGCCTATTTCACGCATATACCACATTCTTACACACTTACAATAAGTAAGCTATTTTTTGTCTACACTAGAAATTACTTAAAAATTATTTATATGGCAAAACAACGTTTGCCGGGTCAGCTAGTATATATATATTTTTTTGACTATTTACGTTATTATTTGGTGAATTAACTTTCGTTATAGAGAATTTATAGCTTTAGGAGAACCACTCACGGTGTTGGATACGATAAGATTGAAATGTTTCGGATACGATCAGTAATATCGATTTCATTTTTGATATACATCAGGATATATTTTATACATCTTAATTATAAACCTGATAGGATTGTATTGTGTTACTTGGATGTGTAGCTGTTTAGTTACTCTAATGCAATTTTATTGCAAACTTATTTATTTAGTAACACAATATTGTTGAGAGAATTGTGTTTCAAAAAAAATGGTGGAGGCGCCGGGCAATAATCAACGACTGATCTTTTAAAGAATTTAATTGTGTAGAGGTTTCTTTTGAAAGTGATCAATTTACAAATTTTAACACACACACACACACACACTATATTAGTGTATTGAATTTCAAAAGACTTGAATAAAATCTGAATTACAAATATTTTTAATTTTATACCGCATATATTACTGTGTAAGTTTGTGTGTGACACAAAACAGACCTTTTTTTGATTTTTTGCTAGCTATAAAATATCAAAATAAAAAAACAACAGCAAATTGTTGGGTTTGTTTTACGGTTTTTGTAATACTAGTTGGGAATTAACGACTGAATAAACTTGACTTGTTTATGTAGCCGAATACCGGTTTGATTTAGAGATTTAAGAAGATGAAGATTCAAGAAATATAAACGAATGTTTAGATTTAGAGTTGGATAGAAATCACTACTATTTACAATCCTACTATAAATTATAACATCATTTTTTTTGTGCACACAAGAATAATGACAAATATAAAAATGAGGTAATAAGAAAACATGCGTGTGAAGATGTTATGGGTGTAAAACGTGTACGGATATTTCGTCGAGAAGTTTTCATAATTTACACATAAGGATGTGTAATAATTTCTTTTTTAGGTTTATCATCACTGGAGGAACACAACTAAAAATACGCATTTCTATACAGGCTATATAACAATCAAATTTTTTATGTAACTTTTGATTGAATTTTTTTAAACGTTGTACGATTTTAAACACAGTATGTATTTGAGTTAGAAATGTTCTGTCAATACTTTCTCACGTTTACGTTTTAAACTGTTCCTTTTAATCAAACACGTTCCCACCTGATTTCATCAGACATTTAGGTAAGTCTTTAGTGGCGATACTATTTGTATCGTTCGTATCGTTAATGATGGGTGAAAATGGCACGTTCACAGTTGCTGAATGCACAAATTCTTGTGTAAGCTCAATTGTATTTTCTTCTATTATTGGTTGATTTAATAATGGACCCACTGTGTTTGATGAATGAGCCAAACGATATGCTACCCGTTGATGGAGAATATTTTCTCTTTGTACAGTCAGATCCGGAGTGCACCGGGATTCACCTATAACATAAAAATTCACATTTCATACTGCAGTCGAATATATCCAAAATCGTTATATACACCGTCAAAATCAATACAATAATTAATGGAGGTGAAATAGATTGGAGAATTTAGGAAAAGTCGACTTTTCGCAACGGAAATTTATGATTAAAAGCAAACCGTTGATAAATTCCTAGTTCAATAAAATGTTTTCGAGACAATGATTTTCAGACAATAGATCATTCTTCATTCGAGATAGCTATAGAAAAACTGAAATAATTCGAATTCAATAATAAAATAAATCAGACTTTGATCTTAGTAAAGAACAAATAAAATCGATCAGAATGACGTTTGTATAATAGCATGTTTTAATACACGTTATTTTTAAAATGAAATTCTTCTAAACAAACTTAAAATTATAATTAAATGTTTAACTATAAACCGTACATACATTTATCAAACTACATTTCTTGTTGCTAGATAATTAAGAGGTTAATGTGTAAACTTACCCGAGATGCGCAAAAACTTAAGCAGAAACAAAGTAGTAAAAGTATAACAGCACTGGCTAACAAACAAGTCGACCATGACAACTCACAAGTTCCTGAAAATAACAACAAACAAACAAAATATTTCAACTTATTGTAAAGAACATAAAATTTGTTTTTCTATCGATTGATGGACTAATGTTGAGAATATAAGGAATGGCGATACTGGATCTTTTTACAGAGACCTCTGCTATTTGTCAAGCTGCATCCACTGTTCAACACACTATACAAAAGGTCATCAGACAAAAAAAAACGGCAAACATTTATTGATTTAAGGCGTATGTTACAGAACGTATTAAACAAGTTGTGTTGGACTGTAAAATAGATTGACACAAAAAAATATGTATGTGATACTTGCATTTCACTGAAACAAACAAAATTTTACCTTGATCTCGATAAATGTTTTTAACGACTTTATTATTATCTATAAAAAAAACAATATTTATTGAATATGAATCGTAATTTAAAACACTCTAAATTTCTATGTTCGATATGATGATATGATTCGGAACTTCTCAGAAATAATGTTGATAATTCCATGTTCTATCGTTGGTAATTTTAAAGTTCTTTGAGTGATGGCTGCTAGAACTAGAAAATAGTAAAACAACTAACGAGTTTTAAATACCTTGATGTTTCCACCTCTTTTACATGGAAATTTAAATACAAACACCGAGAACAATAAAGATCTCGAACAGCATCGAACAAAAACGGTTAAGATTCATGTTTAAAGTTTAAAACTAAGAGTAATACCACTGCAGCGACAGAGTAATCTGTAGAACATAAGACATAATAAAGTCGTCCAAATAAATCATATGGGAAATATTGAAAAAATCGACATGATGAAGAGAATTGGGATTTTTGTTGTTTGTTCATTAAAATAAAATCATTAAAATTACATTATTAACAACATAAAAAAACTGAATTTATACCGCAAAGAATAATTAAAACCACCTTTTGTTTTGGTTTATAATCTCTGAGAAACGACGATAAACAATTTTTCAAACTAATGTATTTGGGTTCTGTGTGCATCATCTTAAGAAAATATTTTTCATTATAATCGCTTAGTTTGACTTGTAATATGAAACAAAGAGAACACAACCGAATATAATTTTTTATTCAAATTATTGTGCAAAAGCCGGCTTTATATTCGGGCATACCGAGAAAATCACCTAGCAGCCACGAAATTGCTATTATCCTTGTTTTTTTTTTGATCATGAATCTATTTCCTACTCATATCATGCCGAAAGTTTAATTTTCTATTACGTCGTACAACATAAGTCTTTTAGACAATTCAACACAATTTTTTTTCCGAACAAATGACTTCATCACAACTATAGTGAGACTTCTACAAACGTATTCTATTTAACAATAGAACTTTATACTTCCGACAGATGCCTAGACATGAAATGAAAAGCGAGTCAGTCAACTGTATTTAACATACAAACTAAGATCAGTGATTCAGAGAATTCATTTTAAAGTAGATATTGAAAATAAAACAGTCGAGTTTTTTTAATTTATTTATAAAGTATTGATAATCAACGAATTGCAAATCGGAAGATGTTTTATTTAGGTAGTTGCACTACATGATTTATACACAAAAATTATTTGTGGAATTTACATAAACTTAACAACACTATGGAAACGTGTAGTCTTATTAACATCTCCAATATGAATTATTGTAAAACTGTCTGTTCAGTTTTATTTATTATAAAATTACAAAATTGCTAAAATGTTGAATCAAAGTTTAACTAAACAACTAATATATATTGAACATTTTATTGATAGTTGAGAAAATTCTAGAAGTCAGTTTTCTTTATTAGAACACGGTCATTAAATAGTTGGTTGTATAAGGCCATCATCAAGGAAACAACTAAATCAAATAAGAATTTACTTACCTAGTCTGTATATGTGGCTTGCATTCCCACAGGATTCTTTTACTTCACGATTGTCCCATCCTATAGGATAAATTACAGCACCAACAACGACCAGTAGAGCTATAACAAAGAACAATATAGTTATAATACCAGAAATCTTCATTTTATCTCAGTAATGCTACTATATTGAAACACATCTGTCTTGATCAACTTGACTTGACAAATAGTGAAATAAACAGTCAACCAGGCCGTGGTTCATTAACGGAAAATTTATTAACTATATTGGTCGTTATATCATCTTAGCCGATATTATCGACATAGAAACGTTGTAACTTTTAGATGATGTAATTGTTGAAAGAGAACACAATCCAGAATCTCACTTTAACGCTTCGAAGACTGTTCACATAATTGCAATGTAATTAAAAAGTAGCGCATTCAATTAACCATTACTGATCAGAGGAAGCTTAGTTTAGCTGTAGTTTAAATTGTTTTGGTAAAAATAAGACATCAACTTGTTCCTTTATTTTCATTTAAGGGAAGGAAATTGCTAGTAGATCGAATAAATGATTATTGGAATGGAACTCAATTAAAATCAAAACAACTTTTTTTTCTTTTTGTTTTTAGCTTCAAATCGAAACGACCTTTGAATTTATATCCAACATTGTTTATTAAATTTGAAACAGATTGTCCAAAGCCATAATTTGATCTCCGTAATTCACAAGATTCTTGTCTTCATTACCCTTGTTAAATATTCAGATGATTTTTAAATTTTGATGTGATGCTAATTAATTCATTTTGTTCGATGTTAATATTCAAACTCTCTTGGTAATTCAAAATATTCAAAGTTACTATATCGATAAAATGTCCATTATATAGTCGATCAAATTTGACTTGACCAACTCAAACTTGAAATAATGATAAGATAATGACATAACATAAAATTCACAAGAATTTTGTTAATTAGTAATAATTCACTTAAAATAGTATTTTGCTACGTAAAGGCAAGTCGTTTAATTCAAATTTGGTCGAGTATATAAAATAATTATGAATACATATTTTCGTACAACAAGCTTTCATGGGATCGTTACAGTTAAACGTTGCATAAACAGTACAATTTCACAACTTTCAATTCGTTAAACATCAAAAATTTCAATATCAACCATTCACACTTTAGTTCAGTTCAAATTAATGATGAAAAAATTCCAGCTCAGTTTCCTAACTGTTGTGGAAATTGTAAAAATGAACATACAATAAAATGTAGTTTACATTATAAAAGAGTATCGTTTCGAAACGAGCACGTACGACTTTTTTCAACTTTCGCCAGCCGTGCGTAAAGTGACTACTTTCAATACTAACGCTGAAGGTGTTGATTTTAGCACTATATCTAAAACGATGTATACATCTACACGTTGAACTTTGCGTCTTTTAACTTTTACATGTGTATGCAATAAAAACTAAAGACAGCACAAAATTTTAACTAGTTTTTGCTTACTTGTAAGTTTATATTGTAACTATTGACAATACTCTATTAGTATTTTTTTTAGAAATTAAGTTATTCTTCAAATAATAAGTGCACGTAAAATAATAATAACTTGTTTTATGTTCGTCTTATTTATTCACAGAAGGCATTCTAAAAGAATTCTCTTGTGATCTTTCTATAAAACAGAAAAACTGGTTTCTTTTCGTTTTTGATAGCAAAACAAAAACGTCAACTGTCAAATTAGAAACAAAATCCAATTTGTCGCTTTTAAAGTTGTGTTGAAAATCATTAAGCTCTCCCATCCATGTTTCCAATTAGTTACTAAATGTTAATTATTCTGAAGATTTTTTTTTATTAAATATATATCCCGTTTAATTAGAAAAAAAAATGTCTCACGAAAATATATTTGTAGATCCCGTTTATTTATCTGTGTATATTTCTTCTAGTATACATAAAACGTATTTGACTTTTTTCTCTATTTTTTTTTTTGGATTATCCAGTTTTTCTAGCAGCTATCGCTTCTTTCTTGCTGAATAAATTTTCATATATTTCGTAGAGAAAAGGTTACAGAATCAAATGTGACCCTGAACTTATGTGGAAATCCCAAAACTTGGAAACTGTACAGTTTCACAGTGAATTTTGAATTCCCTAGGGTGAAATTCACTTTGACGCCAAACGACGACCGTGAGATAGTGTTTTCATTAAATATTCAAGATATTGGATTATTTCTAAAATGAAACACCTTGCTGTTATACTCAAATACCTTTAGTAGTTTTATATAACTCAACAAAAGAAAATTTCACATTCTTAGAAAGACCATATTAACTGAAATAAATGATCTACCAATTTAAATACGTAATTTATGAATATTTCAATACAACATGGAAAAAATCTATACAAAAGCATGAAATAGTGTATAATTTTTCGTATACCACATGGATATTGGCAAGATAGTAAGTAATTCAAAAGTATATTTCCTTTCAGCTATTACCATCGAACTGAAATAACAAAATAATGAAACATTAAAATAAGCCACAATAGAAGTTTGTCCAATTAATTCCACGAATAGATTTGACCTGCTTTAAAGTATTAAGTGTGATAACAGCATCGTAATAAAACATCTATAAACGGAAAATGTGTAAAATGTTAAATAAATAACGCTAAAATGTGAGATCGTAAAAAGTTCTTGTATAATGGTTTTCTGTAATCAGGAGCGGCATAAGCAAGTTGTGCACGGCACAAAGGTGCCACTTAAACAATTAAATTATATTATAAGGAAGAATTTCAACGCGACCACCGGAGGTTGAAACCGGAACTTCAGCTTATCGTCCGGACGTGTTCCTAATAACACCACAGATGAGTCTCACTATATCACATTTTTCTACATAAATAGACTTATTTCGGGGGAATAATGACAATGATTCGAGAATGAAGTTTCGAAATTTCGCTCCTCTGGCACTTGTTAAACTTAATTTTTCACATGCAAGCGTTCAACTTATTCATATTTGATATATTAGAAAGACAAGTATAAGGAATTATAGCCCCGACTGACTACTGTAGTGGTTCTTAGTCTAAGAACTGGAAAGATAATTGAAGGGGCGCCGAAAGTTGGGTCCGCGCCGGTCCTGATTGTCATCAGTGAATCATCCACTGTTGGATTTTCAACAAAATAAAATTAATAGTGATGTTACGCTTAATTTACGGTAAGATTAACGTAAGGTGGTCTATAAATGACACACATGTAGAGTTCTCTCCGATTAGCGTTAGCGTTTGTAATCTGCAAAGCTTCTATCAAGTGTGGGAATAGATGCAATTTAGATCGCAATGTTTTTACATAATTGAGTGTTAATCGTAATTATTTCACTGATATTTCTATTATTCTGGTGAAATTAGATTACACGCAGAATAAAGCTTGCAGTGATCAAATATGTAAACAAGAGCGAAAATCTGCAATGGATACCCTGTTAAGTGTGCACACTAGTTCAAGAGTAAAATTATATTTAAGTTTGATGTCAGAACAGATGTTACAAGTGAACTGTATGTATCCCTTTTTAACTAACTAAACATCCACCCCTAGATTGTTATAAACATTCTGTTTAAATTTATAGTTCACTTGATTGTGTAACAAACGTAAATTAATTTCAATTTTAACAACATTGTTAGCTAAACATAACACCAAATACTGACACTACCAATGTTCGAACACAATCTCTTTAAAACCCGACAAAAGAAAGAAAACTTGACAATATTGTTGTGCAACTTTAACGAAAGCTATCATCAAAAGCTTGACAAGCGATAATATAAAAATGAGTAAAGATAAAAACTGTTTTGAACGACGACTTGAATTTCTATTGATTTTTTTTTCTACATCGTTATTAAATATTATCGTTTTAAGCTTCAAATAAACTAATCCTGACCTGGTAAACATAAAAATTTAAATCCATTATCAATTCTGGATTAAGAATAAAATGGGGGAAAGCAGTCGTTGAAAACAAATCTCTCGAACAAATAAAAGACAGTAACGAACCAAGTTGAAACTCAATGAACCGTTACAAGTGTCCAAGATAAAAGTGGTTTGACTTTATTTGCAAAAAAGAAAAAAAAATTGAAATTGTGTTACTACACGAAAAGTAAGTGGGGCATACACACGAAAAAAACGGTGCTATAAGATGAAAAATATTACCGTATTAAATGTTATTTTTATAATCTACTTTAGAATATTCGAGAATCGTGACATAATATTACGATAAATGAGTTTATTCTCAACTCCTCAAAACTAACTCTCATCAATATCTCAAACACGTACCTTCTTCACACTTTATTAACTAAACTTCCATTCGTTCCTTCCATAACTTAATCCCTATTGATCCATTCGTCCATATAAAACCAGTAATTCCACATCCATTCGTTTATAAAGGACATTAACAAATACGAATATTTAAATCATTAATTAAATAGATTTAATTTATTTTTGTAATGATAAATCGGAATTTATGTTAACATTAAATCTCGAATTCAATTATTTATATGGTTGTTGAGTCAACAATAAATTTATTACAATTCATTGAATATATCTGTCAGTTGAATTTGTCCATAATATGAGATAGTATACAGTTCTTTATTAACATTACCTGTAGTAACTTTCCCTGGCCATTTTGAAGTTGAAGGGCGAAGTGATGTGTTTAGATCGTAATATATTGTCCCAATAGACCTATATATTATTACAGTTTCCCAATTTGTTTGGTTTACTGTTAAATAAACCCTATATTTGAACAGATATCCCGAACTGTTACTACAGATGCCAAAATTTCAGATTTACCTGTAGTAGTTACTACACCATTCTGTTGATAAGTTAAATTATAGGTAAGCATACCCAAAGTGAGAATATTAAGTACGTTTCTACAATTAATTGGATACTGTTAGAATCAATCCGTGATTTGTATTGCTAGTCCACTATTTTCAGGATTAAGTTAAAGTAACAGAATCTAGTAAGAAACTAAAAAAAAAACTAAACAATCCAGAATTATGGATAAGGACGAAGTTTATTAAAATTATCAAAGTAAACTTTCAAACTATCCTTCCACCATTAACTGAACAAATTTTTCTTGTTCTAGTGCAATGTTTCTCAAAGAGATTCAATTATCTTGAACTCATTATAATAGAGTTTTAATAAAGTAAAACTTGTTCAGCTATTCTAATAAATTCAATTTTCATTTCATTTCTGAGAAAAATTTTTCAACATACAAACGGTATTTAATTAATAAGTAACTGGTTAAATTAGTTTAAAATTTTTCCAGGCATAGATTCTATGTGAAAAAAGATCAATTTAACGTTGATAAACTGAGAAATATCTTCATTTTCAAAAAAATACGAAAAAATTATACGATAGTAAAATTAAATTGAATGTACAATTAGAAACTATTTCGATCAATTAGAAAAGTTCTATTCAAACCGTACAATTGTATTGTAATTTCTGTAAATGTAATTTACAGTATTCTAAATAGTATAATAGACAAAATTTGACATAGCCAACTTATCTATAAGATCGTCAACAAAACAACAATAGAATAATACAGACAGTAGTCTCTAAATTAAATCTAGTTAAATATAATCAAGTAGACAGTTGTATTTTGTAATTCATGTGCGAATAAGATGGCAGTTTGGAATTAACACAACAAGGGTACTACACAATCGGGCATCCGTCAATGGTTGAAGTATCATTTTAAGCTAGAATCTTTCTTGTAGCAACACGGAAACATTGTTAAATTTTCATTATACAGATTACCATATCGATAAGTGTTGGTAAATTGTGTTGTAAGGGTAACAGAATCAACCACTTTTCTCAATATTAATCGTCTAGTATGTGCATTTGTTCAGATTCTTACTACAATTGGGGATGCTGTAAAGTACCATTTGCTTATCAGAAATCTCATTCATAGACAGTGACAGCAATTACCTCAAGTATTAAGCCCCGTCCACATCTATCGATCGATCACGAAGGAATGTATAGGTATGGGATCAAACGCGAATGAATGGGATTGTCATGCGCAGACTGAAGTAGAAGAATGAGCTTGCATTCGCTTGCTTTGCGAAAAAAGATTTGTTTGAACGCGGGCGATTGATTTCCTTTAAACTACCGTCAACTTGCCGCCCACACTATGTTCACATTTCCGTTCGTACTCATTCTTGGGAAAACTAAAAGACAAGTTTGGACCATAATATACATCCACTGCTGTGTTATACTTTCAATTAAATTTACAGTGAATAGATAATTTATGTCATGTTATATACAGTGACATTTTGAATAAATGTCTACTATTTGAAAAGTAGATTGTTTTGTTTAATATTATAGAATTGATACTGAAATGGAAATGTCTAATTCTAATATTCATTACAATGCGTCCAATATAAATCATTCTATATGCGTAATGTAAATTATCTTTTCTATTATATTACTAAAATTAACCTCGTTGAAACATAGTATTAGTTAGATAAATTTAGTAAGCAGGGTAATTTGTTTGTGGAGGAGTTTGAATTGAGATTATAAGATAGGAAACCATTAAGCAAACTTTGTCTCCACTTCGACTCATAGATTTAAATGTCAACATGTATCTTTGTATAATTAACTTAAAATAATTCAAGCAACATGACTTTGATGTAGTCAATTACTATCTCTAGTTGTTTAACCGATTATACTATCGAAATAACAAAGGATAGTGATAAAATTGAACAAATCGACTGTATTATAAGTAAATTTTGTAATGTTTAATTTATTGTTAATCTATCACGTAGTCAGATCATTATATGCTCTATTAATAATTCATATATTTAGTCGTAAATTGTAGTTTATTGCTTTTTGAATTTGAGTAAATTGATAACTTTATAAAATCAACGAGATGTAATGACGTACATTTAAAATTCTTGAAGGGAATTCGAACATTTGATTCGCCTTAATAAATATCCGGTAGACCGAAAGTAAACTTTTCAACTATCAAACGTAATATTACGTTTTAAAGCATGTTCGTTGTCAATGTTTTATTGAATTTAGTTGAAAATATATATTTTACGTTTTAATATTAGTTAGAAAATTGTTTAAACTACATACCTGCTGTGAGTTGTAAAGAACCAGCAATACGAGCAGTACCCGAATGAACGACATAAGTAATGCAGCAAGCTGCCGTTGCTGTTACAGCTATAAATAGACTTAACGCACTTCCTGTGCCAACAAGGATGGTGCTGGCCTGCCACCAAGGACTGGGTATGTCCCAAAACCTGTACAAACAGAGAAAAGGAAGTTGACTCTTAGTTTTTGGACCGTCATTTACTTTGCATTTGAATCAGTTTAGGTCGTTTTCGAAAGGAAACTGTCAAGATGAATAAATTCCATTAATTTAATATATCCCTTGTAGCATTCTTGTTTGTTGTATGATAATTGCGCCAGTTACCGGCCTGTATATGCACATTCCTATTTATTTAATGATTAACTCGAATTTCTCGAGAAAAATACGTTGCTCTTTAATAACGAATTTTTTTGTTAGAATACATCCATACGACATTATGCAATATCACGATTCTTGTTTCCACTAAATTTAGACAATGTTTTCTTAATTTATTTGCTGTGGTGACTTTAGTACAAGCTATGAAACTTCAGTCTTATCTAACATATTTGTTACGGAAACTTGGTGAAGAGACATTCATCAAATTTTAATTTGCAACTTCATTCGTTTTCGGCAATCTATCTTTACGCCTCAAATAATTCACATCTTACACAATCATCAAATGATCTATGAACATTTCTACAGATTCTGTCTGTTCCATAAAAAGAACAAACACATAAAAAAAAAACTGAGCAAACTTGTTAGCTACTTTTGAGCTCTTCGAAAATTCTTTCAATTAATTGTTTCAGTTTAGTTTTGAAAGAAAGTTTTGAACTTATCCGTACAGTTGTTGTGATATGGTGGCCAATGACAACCTAATTTGTGTTACGTTGAAATATTTGACATATCCATTAAACTAAAACCCCTGGGGAGTAGGGAATCAACTGGACTTGATTGTTTATACTAGGCACACGTTCACTACGACACATGGAGACTAAATAAAAAACTAATAGATTTACAATAGAAACAATATTATCTCTACATTGTGATCTTCAATGATTCACTTAAAATCCGAAAAAAAAATCACAATAAACCAATTAATAGATAGTGAATTCCGGTCATCTACACAAATGGTGGATGCGCCGGGCGGGCAACTCTAAATATTAACAAATCAAAATTTGGTAAAATTAGTTTTCGATACTTGAAAAACGTCGGTTGAAGTGATGGTAACTTAAAAAGTTTTAATAAAAAATTAACGATCCTGGTGAGAATCGTGTTGGAAATCGTCCAGTTTACAAATAGCTGTCGTTACTATCACTTCTTACTATTGTGGAGTGAATGTAAATAAAAGGGACAAGCCTTTTATATAATTTATTCTCGAAAACTGTACACACGTCGGTAAATCAAAAGCATCAAAAAGCTTCAACTAGAAAAAAAATATGGAAAACCAAGAACCGGACAAAGTATCAGTTTTTGATACTTACAGTATTCGATGCATGCCCAATTTAATCGTCACATATAATTTATCACTGGCATCAGTTTATAATTAACTATTGTTAGTTTAAATTAACTCGAGAAGAGCTCACCTATAATTAGATTATAAAAACTCCGACGAGTGGCATTTATATTTGGATTAAAATCAAAATAGCAGCAGTATTTCGCTAATGAAAGAAAACTGGTAAACAGATAAAATAAATAAATTGGACTAATTAAAAGATAAATTAATAAAAGGCGAGAATGTGGAGATTGTGTATCTTAAAGATCTATGAACAGTTTTTAAAGCTAGTCCGTAGTGATGCTCCTGAAATCAATAGTGTAAACATCAGCTAATGATGCCGTAATATTGTTAAAGTGTTGTTCAAATTCATTTATAAAAGCTGCTGAGATAGAGCCTGGTGAAAAAGCATAGGGTAAAATAAAAATGTAAAAGAAAAATTAATGTTGTTAAAGTTATAAGCGTTGTCGAGGAACTTTTATATAAAATCATTTCGTTCTTTTTCGTTTTTCATCTGCTTCTATTTTTCATTGACTTTTTTGTAGTAAGCTACAAAATGATTATCACAATCTCGATCTTCATTTTTGTTTTACATTTGGTGCGTTCATCAATTCTGTCACATCAATTGTGGAAATATTCAAGATTAAGTCTTGACGTGATTTTTTTTGGCGAAGGTAGTGAATCTGAAAAGTTTCATTAGTGAATTCAAACATTTTAGAGGTAGGAGTGTAGTGAGAAGAGAAAAGCAGCGCGTGAGAGAGAGAGAGAGAGAAACGAGTAACGCATGCGATACTGTTACTTTTCAAGTCTGTTTGTATGGGATTAAATGCGTGTGAACAATTTAAGTGATAATTTAATTGTATGAACTCCAGTTTTAATATATTTTTAGGATTTATACGTATAAAATGAAAAAACTTAATAAAAACATTTTTTTTTGCATCTGTTAGTACAGAAGTTTCACTTCGGCCTTCCGCTTATGTGGATGACACGCACAATTTTTCGTTCGTTTGTTTTTGTTGTCTCAAAGAGGGTCGTATTAAATTTGCTTCGTTCTTATCGGTTTTGTTTTATATATTTATTCATTGCGCTCGGCTACACAGAAAGTAATCACAAACTAGTTTCAAACATTTTCAGTCGAAAATCATTACTAAAGTTGTTTTACCGTCTATATTTTGCATAAACTAGTGTCTGCCATAACTTAAAATTTAAACTGTTGAAAGAATAACACAATTAATCTTGAGATATTGCTGAATTTGTTAACTTAGTAAGTTGCAAACTATTACAGTTCTTATAAATTTTATAAAAATAGAATCTACTAATTTCAACCGGGGTCGCTTGTTTGTGAATCAGAGATTACATGAATTTCGTGATCGAAAAGGTCCTAGAATGACGATCAGTAAAACCATTTGCGGTAGATAAAATTGCAATGAAAATCGTATAAGTTATTATTAATTTGCATGAATTATAACAAACGAACAAAACAAAAAGAACGAACTTTTAATAACATCTAGTTCACTTGAATTTTGTATGCGTTTTTCCAGTTATAAGCATCCTTCAAAGATTATATTTCTGTAGAAGTTTCATTTTAACGTTTGTTATAAGAGAATTTTATATGCAATGTGCAGGAAATAAAGAAAACAGTCAGACAAATCCTGATTCTACGATTCAATTTACATGTTTTTATATCACTTTTATATATTTAATGCATGGCAGAATTTTTACAATCTTCTTCCGAAAATCTAAAAGACACTACCATAAAACATTTCGAACACGTTTCCCCTTTTGTCAACAAAACAATATTATGTTCTAGACGTATCGCATCTGGTAAATTTAAAGGATATAAATACAAACAAATATTAGAATATAAAATGTTTTGACATTTTGTCAATTGAGAAGGAATTGTTGAAAAAACAAAAATAGAATGAATGAGTAGTCAAAATAGGTGTTTCGAATCGAAAAATTTGAACATTTGATATATGTTCGACAACGCAATTTCTTTCGTTGTTTCTTCTATTCACACCTCACATTTATACAAATCTAAACATAAATATTCATATATTTATGTGTTGGAAGTTTATGTTGTTTTTATTTGCTTTTAGAATTTATCAACACAACATCAATGTGCTATGCACCATTCTCTCATTTATTAACACGATTAAAGGTCTGCTAGGGACCTTTAATTTTAACGATTTATCTGTTTTTTATAACTCTCCATCATCATCATTATCGCATTAAACATATTATTTGACAAGTTTGCTGGTCAACAAAGTTGCTCGATCATTTTTTAACCATGGCAAGTGAGAGAGTTGATGAATAGGTAAATTATTTAAAATTGCTGATAAAGTTGCTATGTACTCTGTGTCTCACCCAAGAGGGCCAAGTGCGATATTTTTTGTTAACGTGTTAATAAATTTAAAAAAAGCTCTTTCTCCTTGAACTTTACAACGGTGTAATCGCGATACAGGACTATGATCAATGGAGTCTAAAAAAATTTAAAGTACCAAAATGCAACTCGAATATTAACGAAAAGAAAATCCAGACATCCTTATCTTAATGGGAGCCAGAATTTCGTATAATCTTTATGGAAAATCAATAATTCATACTGCATATTTCAGTTTAAATTTATATGAATTTGAAACATTTACAAATATATTGAAGTAAACATAACTCTCTCATTAATTGATTCAATTAGAAAAATATAGACAGAATCGTATTTTGTACATAAAATTAGTAAAATACATTTGATTCGTCCCAATCATTCGGATGAAAATGGTGGTAAATATGTTTAAAATTGTTATGTTCTCGTAGTACATACAAAGCACTTACATGTTCATAACACTGAAACTAACGCACCTACCAGACGGTTTAATAACCCTTACATAATTCAAACATTACTTGTATATAGGGCTGGTTGGGTATTAATTCGACCGGCCAAACATATAACACCACTTTGATATTTAAACAACAATTCAACAAAAGCCGAATTTTTTTTGTTCTATACCAAAACGTTATTTTGCAAAGTATTCACCGGTTCGTTAATATAATGTCGATTCAAATGATAAATATATACAAAGTATATGTTAATCGTACAATAGATTTTGTTTCTTTTGTTCTAATGAATTCAGAAAGTTTCATTATTCTTGAACGAATATGCCGTTAGCAATAATGCCAACATCTAGTTCTACTACAAATAATTTCATCTATTTTACAATATGTAACACAATGTTCATGGTATCTACTACCGAAAATGTGTGCTATTTTCAATGATTCTATCTACAGCTGATTATAAAGTTCCTATTTTCAATGATTCAATTTTAATGCATCGAAAAACGGCGATTTCGCATTTATTTTGATCATTGCAAGCGAGATGTGGTATAAATTCCATTCGTTTTAACAAATTATTACGAAACATAAAAGGACATCACGAAAGCTGTTAATAGAATGTTGATTCTACGTAAATTTTCCGCTTTTGTGTTCTAAATATCATTAACGATATGAGTCTATGAAAGTTAATGTTTCATATACTAATAAGTAAAATGAATAATTACGTAAAATACGAGATGTTAAAGTACTGTTTACTAAAAAGGTTCTCGTCATTTGGGTTTGTTGATTTGTTTTATATGTTACGAATTGAGGACTATAATGGAAACTTTCTTATAGAAAACTATTTACTCGAATATTTTAACGTGTAATTCAATGTAGAGAACTGTGCTGTCTAATGAACGTTGATTAAGTGTGAATAAACTAAAATAATATCGTGGATTGTATAATCAACCACATTTGATTTAATCAACATGACTTTATTGCTGTAAAATTACAGCAAATTATCCAAGTTTTTATCTTACTTAAACCATTGTTGGCAGTTTTATTATTGAACAATAACTCGGTCAAGTTAAACTTGATTTATTCTATTTATTTAATTTTGTAATATTGACTACAAAAACAACTTAAAATAGGATTTATGTTATATCTATACGGGTATTTCCGTTTCACATAATATCGAATGTTATTTTTCGTTTTATCGACATCTTTCCTGTATTTTTCTGGATTATTTCTTTGTATTCCCTCGAAATTTGACTTTCTTATAAGTCATTTGTTATTACAAGTAAATCTTATCGATATTTGATATCGCTTTATTTAACCTCAAACACAATCTACTAATTATTCGATAATACAATAATATGTTGTTTCCTTTGAAGTCAATCAACTGTTTGTTGATTACAAAGGAATTAATTTTGATTCTGGCATAAAATCATGTGTTGGAAACATTTGCTTCATCGATATCATCAGAATCAGAAACGATCCAATTTAGTAATACACAAATTAATTGATTATATAAATCTTTAAACAACAATAATTGAAACATAATTAATATTATTGCATTTATTTTATGGATTTGTTGCATTTTAAATGAGCAATCTTTGTAACGGACACAAGAGACTTTACCAAATCGAGGTCGTATTATTCATCTTGATAATTTCTTAGATAATGGAATATTCAATGTCTCGCGAGTATTCTAAAAACGTCGTCGTATGCAAACGAACTGTTAACAAAACCCAAAGATAAATCAAGATACGCTAAGATCTCTTGAATAGATTCCACTTGAGACGCGGAACTGTAGCAAGTTCAACAAAAACATTCAAGTATGATATTAGAATTCAAAGCATAGAAATCTACGATATCACTTTGCCGGTAGATAATTTCTAACAACAATATATACATATAGAAAAAAAGATTAATGACTAAACGATTAACATAAATATTTACCTTGAATAACGGCCACATGCTTCCACTATTTCAACAACACCCTGTGGACTAACTCGAGGGTAATTGCAACGTCTAAACGAACTGAAATAGGCATCTACTTTGCCTAACAGACGACCCTGTGGAAATAAAATTAAATTCAGAAAATTAGAAAAACATAATAATAAACTAAAGACAGCAATTTTTTTTATCATGTTTTATAAATGTGTTGCGTTGGTAATAGTAAATGAAGAATAAGCAAACATTCATTGGGCGTTCTGTCGTTTCTCAGAATATAGATAGAATTGTGTTATCATTTCTACCACGTTTGACAACATTTTATAACTTAATTATTAACCATTAAATGTTCGAACACATTTCTATGTTTGTAAAGTGAAACAGGAATTCTGTGAACCCGGAATATTGCCATCACTATTATTGATTATAAACGAATCTCCATCACGATCTCTATTTCTGTAGATTTACTTATGGTAATTCTTGAGTTTTATGTATTTCTGTCACTATAAGTTTCGTTCTATGTAAGAATCATAATCAATGAAGCAACTATCAGAATGGTAAACGCATGCGCAGATACTACTATATTACTGTAATTATCCAGTTCAAACTAAGCATTCAAGAGAGAAAGATAGGACTTTACACGTTTCTGTATTCTTACTATAAGTCAGCCACCAACTAGTGCTAAGTACCATGTAGATGAGTCCTACTGCGCACGATCTAAACTAGTTGGGTTAAATTAGAACACAACCATCTAATAGTTGATAGTAGGAACGCATCTTATATGGGACCTAATCCAAAAACATTATTATAATAATTACCCAATCCCGGAATCCTACATTAAGTTCGTTAATCACAATGACGTAAAACAAGACAGGAAAATAAGACGTCTTTATTATTTCATGATTAGTTTCTAGATGTAATTATCTACATGAAATAAACCTAAATGTGAAGTTTTAATGTTTGTTTATTTTAGAAAACTGGAAATGATCGAGATTAAGATAACCCGAATGCTATAGCACATCCAATCAGCAGGATCGACGTGAGTGTAACGAGTACCTTACGAAAAACTTAGAAATTTTCAATAGAACATTACAAAAATCAAATAATATTCCATAAAGGTTTGTTTTACGTGATTCATTTAAATTCGATTTGACGACCCCAAGTCTCAGTGCCTGTAGGCGACCGCTTAAATTCGCTTAATGATAAAAGCGAGCCCTTCTGATAAGTTTGCAATAGTTGCATCATAATCCTATTTATGATTATAACATTAAATTACCCATAAGATTTACGTACACATGACACAATTTAATTGTCTTTTTTTTAAGGATAAATCAAAAACATTATTAAACATAAACAATGTTTATAAACTGCAAGCCTCATTACCGGCAATTACTCGCTACATTTACTAAATTCAAATATTTAATAGCATAAACAAAAAAGTGTAGTTGTTAAGGTTTGCCTTCATTTAATATTCGTGATTTATGGCGTTTGCTTCTGGTGTTTTTTTGGTTCACCTTTCTTTTCTAGTATGATTAAACGGCAAACTAATTTCTGCATTAAATTAAATTTTTCCACACTTTGGAAGAATATGATTATGACGTTAATAGTTTTTTGTAGTTGAACAGTGAACGATGTTTTCCAGTAACCACAAATTAGATATTTAATATAGAGTGTGTGTGATAAATAAAGACGCGTCTACATGTTACTGAGAAGGGAAGAGGGGCTAAAAAAGAAAAATAGAAGGTGTAAACGGAACATGACGTACAAATTCAACTAATGTATATCGGTATTTTCGCTAGATAACAAAATAGAGCAAATGTTTATTGAACCCCATTCCATTTTATTGCCATTTTGTTATTATACGTTTGTTCTCGCTCCGCTTTACAGAAGCAGCCTTTTTTTTGTTACTATTTGCTTTTTTATCTAAAATTCTATTGACGCTCCTATTTTTTCTGCTTTTTAAAAAAATTGCGTTAGATTGTATCCGATAATGATAACATTTACTTTTCCTAATGTAGACACAATCTTTCGATATTTTTTATTTATTTGTGGTTTATACAATATTTTCTTGTGCCCTTATTAATAGTAAAATATGAATGACTATTGATTTTCTGTGATGGATTGGAATTTTTTTATCAATTAAACCATCTATAACTGTACAATGATTGGCAAATTTGGTAAAAATTAAAATCGATTTGGTGTTAATACATTTTAGCAAAATTTTAACGTTGATTTCACGTGTTTGAGTTCAATATGCAACTGTTCTAATCGTCTGATTTCTTTGGTGACGATTCTATTTCGATATTCACAATATTCACGAATCCAATCTAGACAGAAGTCGAAGTCAATCGTAAAAGTAATAAGTGAAATTTGCGTCATTTCCAAGAAAACGTTTGGAAAATTAGCTTAAGTTTTTCGCCATTTTCCGGACATGTCCAATCAAAATATTTAATTAAATCAATTTATATTGAAACAGGAAATGAATTTTCTCGTTAAGAACGTTTAGATTTAGTCACATTTCTAATTTATCCAATTAAATCAATTCAATTTACTACAAATAGTTTCATGTAATATTTTTTGTCAATAAAATTATTCGCAGCAAGGATTTCAGTTCAATAAACGCGTCTTACATAGTTTCTTGCATTTTTAATTCGTATTAAACCGAAAAATTGTAGAAAATCGATGTTTCTACCTGCGTCTTTAAAGGCGCAAATACGTGCCCGATTGTATGGAGCGATTTGATTGAAATTAAATAATACATTGTTGTGGCGGTATAATTGAAATTCTTTTGTGATTAATTGTAAACTACGCGAAACATTCGAAATTTTTAATAATAAGTACGATGTTATTTATTTCTGTCGTTTTCAATCAGATTTTCATTTTCAGAACGTAGAAAGATTGATGAATCTGCCAGTTTAATCGATAAAAAATATAAAATGTTCTCTGTTCACAACTGATGTTGCCTAAAACATTGTCGACATGATAATTCCTGTATTTTGTACATCGATAATTACCAGTACTAAATAGAGTTGAAATGAGAACTAGTAATATTAGTGGATGACGGTCATTAATGTAGGATTCATGTTGAACTAATATGAGTTGATGTGGGATGAATTAGAAAATGTCATGCATTAATTAAAGATTTTCAATGGTCGGCATCCTATAATGTAGAATAGAGGGATTAATAGAAATTAGAGTTGTGACGCTTAATAGCCGTACTCTAGGGAACGAATAACAGTATGAGATTTGAATTTAAATGCAGAATACCGGGGGATTTACTAATTCTATATAAAGTATAGGTGAAAAAGTAACGACCTTTATATGAACTTGACCGCTAATTGCCGTTTCATGCTGATCTCCACACTTATCCATTATTTTCCACTCGAACAATTCTCGATTTACTATCACAAATAGTGGATTTTTATTGGACGCATCCAAAAAAAAAAAATAAAGGAAAGGAAAAAATATCTAACGAACTGAACTTGAAAGGTTCTGATTGCCACTTAATGCAGAACGAAAATTTGGGAAATTTACAGCGAAAGAAATCATTTGGGAATTGAAACGAGTTTACGTTAGCCAACAGCAATTTGACCATTTAAACTACTATAAACTTTCTCTTTTTTGTCGATCAATATATAATTCTAGTAATACTACAGGTGGAAATGAGATGTTTCTAATCTTTCTAGTTTACAGTTTGAAATTTTCAATTTTAGACCATTTCAAATCGAAGAAAACCTCGTATATGTTGGTATTTAAATCGATGTGTTCCATACAGTACCGTTCAGCCACATCACTGTGAAATCCTTTAAAATACGAGAAAGTCGGTAGTAAGATAAAACTATAAAGTAGAGTTGAGGATAGTTAGAATCTAGCTTCTGATGTATCTGGGATTTCAAAGATTTCGTGCAGAACATGTTTGTGTCTCTTTGACATATGCTTAGAGTTTACGATGAATTACAAAGATACACCAACAAAGTTTAGTGACAACATTTATCCTAACAGATCCTCAAATGTTCTCAATATACGGCTTCTTATACGTAAATTTATTGATAACGCAATAAAATATAAACTTTCAAATTCAATCATGAGTTTTATCGTATCAGTTGTTTCAAACCAAAGTACCGTTATTGAACGTCCTCATTTTCGTTTCACTAAAATCTCTGGATATTTGCCAACACTATTCAATTATTCTCAAATAGAAATTTTAGAATCTATTAAATTCAACTTCAGGAATATAAGGACTTTAAAGATTTTGATATAGTTGAAATTATTCCAGTATAGCTTTGTTGTTTAAATTATTGTAATATAACGATTCTGCAAGTTGAATTTCCATCTATTCGATAATGAATGTGGTGAAGTGTTTGACAGTGGGTTGAACCCTATAATTTCAAGCAAACGCATTATTCATTGTAACCATTTGTGTGGTTTACTTATTTGTCTTGTCAGTATTCAGTAATTTGTGTATAATCACTTATGCCTGAAAGATCACAGATGTCTCACTATCACTTCATAGTGATACTGAGCAAATCGCAATTTCAACTTCGATTATCCTAATTCCATATATAGAAAAACACAAATTCATCTACAGTTCATCTACTAGAATAGAAGATAATGAAGATTAAGAGCGAGAACTAGACTTATCTAGAATCAACCAATGAATTCCGCTTGTTTTATTCTAAGGACCATATATTTCTGATTTTACAATTATCATTGTTTCGAAACAATAACACAATTAATATTTTATATGGTGGTAACCGTATATGTAGGCAATTATAATTTTCTAACTAATTAATTTATAATGTCCTTAATTACTTGTAGCAAAACTTCTTACGATTTATGAAACCAATCCTTGAATATTTCGTTGATTTTAATAATAATAATAATACACTAAAGACTTTTTTTACAAGGTGATTCTATAATAGAGAAAACGTATAAACAGGGCCGGCTGGACGCTTTGGATCACGACACTGATATCTTCAGGAAAGGATAGATGATAAATAGAATGTTGCGCAACAAGTAAGAAAGATGTTACACAAACATAAAAATAAAATTCAGTCATTTACAATGGCTCAAAATTGTTTTAAATAAACCATGGTACATAATGGAAAGATCACTCTGATCTGTTAAAAATTGTTGCTATCCGATGCGTTTACCACCAATAAAAAATAAGGAGCACCATTTGCCCTAATCATCACACAATACACGATCCTATAATCGCATTATAAACCAATAATTTGTTTAATAATAAAAATCCTTATTCTACCGGATCGGGATAATTTTGCAATAGGAGGTTAAGTATTCATTGCTTCAATTGACTTCGCACATGGACCATTTACTACAAATAGGTGCCAAGAAATTATTTATCTCTTTACTATTAGTTTATGTTAGTTGATCAACAAAGTTGTTCAAACGCACTTTAATTAACGCTCCCATTCAGTCAGTTTTGAATGGTCACAGATGTTGAACTAGTTGGAGTTATCCAATAATTTGATTTTAGATTTAATAACGTAATTTTACAACTTTATGGATTGTTTATTAATGATTGACTGACTACTAATTGAACGGAAAACAACTGTCGATCAACTAGAAGTTACCTCAACAGAATTGTTGTTGAATAATAAATCCGTAAAAATTTGCAATCATCAAAAGATATTTTCGCAATAAAAACAAATTGAAAGTTGTTTTCATTTATTTTTGCTAAGAAATTTCTTAGTAAATACCTAACTAAGTTGTCTGTCGTTTCCAATTCTTTCGAAAGATTTTTATATGAGTATAAAATGAATTGATAAACTTTTCGAATTAAAAAACTTGAAAACGAAATACGTTAATTTCTCTCTTTAACTATATGAGAGTTCAACAGTTTCCAATATTTACGTGTAATAAATAAATTTATTTAGCAAAACCAACTCAAAAACAACGAAAATTCCAAATTTTGAATAAACTTTAATTGTTTTTATTCACTAACATTTTAATATTGATCAAAATAAACTAAAATCGATTTCGAATATATGTATTTAGACTTATGCATATGTAAATTCGTTGAAACCAACAAGAAAAAGTCACAATTTGAACAGAACCTGGAAATATGGGGTCCAGCTTCCTTTATATAAAAAAATTGTTTGAAGGAAACGAAAGTCTTAGTTTTGTTTTTTTTTTGTTGTTTTTCTGTTTATATTAGATATTCAGAAAAGCTGAATCGACAAAAAGAAACTTTTATATTTTCAATATTTTACATTCGAAGAATATTTGTGATTTTCCATTAAACTATTTCTACAGAACGCATCAATATCGGATGGTAACCAAAAAAAACTAACACGAAACGTAAAAGAAATAGATTGTTCACAATAAGTTTTTTAAATGGATTTGAAACGTGTATTTGTATTTTCTGTCATTTCTATACAGACAGCACAGCACGTGCTCTGAAAGTCCTGTCAATAATCTGAAGGTAGATAAAGAGAAATGTCGAGAAGTTAAAGTACTTTAGAATCAACTATTAGAAGTTAGATAGTCCAACGAACAAATTACAACACATATCACGTAATGTGACTGGTCCATTTTCCTAAAATAGACCCCAAATAGATTTTATCACTATTAGAATTTCAAACTTACCTCTAAATAATACTAAACGATTTTATTTCATTATTAGCCAATGATCCATATTAAAATCTCCCAATTCTCGTAAATGAAATCAACGTCAATTCTACAACTTTCCAAAAAGATAAAAACTAGGCAAACGCCCAAGGAGCTGAAAAATATCTAAATCAAAATCCAAACTTCGACGAAACTCATGTTGTTCTTGGCCAACATCATGAATCCTTGTTGGCCAAATTGACTCATTCCAATATTAGAAACATCAGAAATGCCCAAAGCAAACATGCGTCGGCTTCGATCGACTTCGAATTGGGTGAGGTTTCTGATATTACCAAGTAAAAATGACAACTGATTAAAAATAGATGGCATCTACAGAATCATTGTAAACGACAAGGCATAAATTGGAGAGATTAAAATCAAAAGTAAACAGTGTATTCGAACCGAAAAAGTGTGAAATACGAGTGAGAAAGAGAGAGAGAGTAAGCTTTAAATTCACAAATTAATAAAATAAGAAATCTGAGGGAACATACGAAAAACCACCCTATTTAAAAAGAAAGTTAGTCATTAGAAGGAAAATATGTCACTACCAGGCACAACTTTTTCATTAGTCTTCAAGATAAAATTAAACGTTTGATAAAACGTACGATAAGGCTGAAACATAATTTCGAAAGAAGATCAAGTTTGAATACATCAAGAGAGCAGTCTATAGAATAGTGAAACATCAAAAGGATAAACGTTTAATTTGACAATAGCCCAAGGGTCTTACCTCGTCAGTTCATATCTTTGATTGTAAGAGTTTCCTACGTCTATAGACATGAACCATTTTCACTGTTTAACCCATCCGTTGCCGATATCGTTATCAGCCATTCATTGTAAACTTGGGGTGAATATATTCTATCGAAACTGTTGGAAATAAAATCTATTTCTAGTTTTATAAATGAATTTCAGGAGATCTAACCTATCGATCGATGTATATAAATTGCATGATCTATTATCGTAATCACAATTTATATTGGAAGTTATCGTGTTTTTGTGTTTTAATGTTGAAATATTTCGAAGTTCTAAGTGCATTGTGTGAACTTCCATCACGTTCAGTTAATTAATAATCACGTCAAGTGAATATCAGTTTTACTTACTTAATGTAATTTTACAAGTACAACAAAGATTTCTCTGTTCGACTGGAAATTTTCGTGCTATAAAAATGATTTTCAGTATATTATACATGCTATTTGTAAATGTTGTACTTTTCGCCTATGTGCATCTGAATGAAGTCCCATAAGTGTACTTCAGTTCACTAGGAATTATTATAAAACATTTTCGAATGTACATGATATTGTTGCACGGCATTCTCCTATTTCTGCCAGTGTTAGAATGTATTAAAATGGACATTTAAAAAAAAACATTCATATATTCAAGCTCTTACTTCTGAATGTGGTTGTGGCTAAAATTGCCATGTCTTCATTTGTTACCGAATCAATTTTAGTATTCCATAAAACAAACATACTGTGACCTAGTTTTATATTTGCCAGTTTTAATTAACTTTTCATTGTTTTTATTTTAGAAAATAAAATGAATTTTTTGACTTATTAGTTACACCCAAATTCACCTGGATGGATATTATAACTAAAACGTTATATGAGCTGTAGATGAAGTTTCAAGAATAATTTATAACATATTCAGAAACTTCACCGGCATTTCACCGAAGATAAACATTGTGTAAACTGAATTTTCAGCTAGTGTCTAATATAAGTTTAGAGATTTCATTTGCCCACCTCAATGTGAACATAAAGTTCTATCTGGTTTAATCGTTCATCTATATTTGTTGATCAAAGAAATCAAAATGGCTAGTTGGGCCTTTGGGGAAATTTTTCGTGTAATATTTTTATTTCAACAATTTCCAATTGTTCTTGCAGGATTAATGAAATTTTGAAGAAAAACGGAAAAAAAATGCTCACAACAATTTCCAACTTCACTATTAATTATGGAAAATTTCCATTAGATGATGATAATAATAAAACTTGGAGGAATTGTCACCTCAACGCTCATTCATCATAATTAATACATTTCAAATTATCTACAATTAGCAGACATTCTAGAAAGCTGTATGCAAACTGAAATTCGCCCATTTCACAATATTGCTATTTAACAATGAAATTGTTGAAAACAGATATATTTATTGAATATACATCATGCAGCTTAGATATTAACCATCTCAGTTGGACGATATAAAGTTTTACAAGGCGATTTCACAGGTCTCTGCTGGCATTCTTTATCTATAAAGAGAATATTCGAGCAACCTACAAACGATCAACTGTTTTTTTCCCTTCAAAATTTGCAGTTATTAAGACGATAATCTCATGTGGTGAAAAAAATCATAAAGTCAGCCTACAAGATATCAAAAACACGGTTTTTGTTACTCTACAATAAGACGGAATACAATAGAAAAATCAAGTCTAAACTGTTGACAGATTTCTTTTGTGCCAGCCTTAAGAACGTCACAGATGTTACTGCTCACTTTTTAGTTGCGGTTTCTTTGACTGAAAAGAAATTTCAGATAAATAAGGAGATTACTCTGATTCCAGTGGGATTTTCGAACCTCTTCTCTACAATACCGTCTTGTAGTATATGCTGAAAGATCCCACCACGTATAACATATAACATCCAATAATTTTTATAAAATCACTGAAGTATTTGCCAAATTTATTAAAATAGTTGTACGCAATTTGCTTAGTTTGATTACGCTATTTACAAAATTTATGTTACAGTTAATTTAATGTTAGATTAGATTGCATTCTCTTGTTTGAAGGCTTTTGTTATTCACCTGAACAACAAAAGTTGTTGGGGTTGTTTAAAAGAACTTGCATTATTGAACAGCTTGTTAAAGATCTTATTCTATCGCTTAATAGGATTTCCAGTGGTCTTTTTTATTTTACAAATCAAAAAACTTGCCAATTTGTCTACAAAGTATTATAGAGTGGTCTTTGCAACTAAACGCTATCTGTGCTGACAAAATTTCAAATATTCAAATACGTGTCGTGAAAGTAAAAATATCCTCAAACACTATAATAAACAGAGAGCAATTATAAATGAAAAATGATTGTTAAAAAAGTAAAAGAAATCGGCCGCTTCTCAACACAAACAAATGCATTTATACGTTATATAATTAAGCCCTTAGGCGAGTTTTAATTACAAAATTTCCAAAACTGTTTGAACCATCTAAGTAAACTCAAATTATATTTAATTTAAGATTCATAATTTAAATATAAATAAAACGATCGTCAATATAATTAAGAGTCATCCGTTGAGATTATTCATATTAGTTTAAGCGAACTTAATTTGAATCAGATCTTCCTTCTCATATTTCAAAGCGTATTTTATCAAAGAATCCTTCGATTATAAAATCAAAATACTGATTACGCGTTTGCCATTTTGATTCATTTTATATTTGTATTAATACTAGTAAATGCCTGAAATGAAGTACGCAAGCTATTTTCGAACATATTTTCGTCATTAAGCAATCTGTGAACGATCAAATGGCAAGTTTTAAGACATATCTAAATTATTGATTCGAAAATTTAAATACTAAAAATTAACATAAGAAAAGTATTAAGAGGTCTTTTAGAAATCCACATAAATGGAGGTTATCCGCGGAATCTCGTTAAATTTAACACAAAGAAGGATATCGATTAAGTCGCTCACAAATATTAAAACGAATAACAATCAATATTGTTATACAATAATGAATTCTGCTATTTATAATCACAGCGCATCCACCATATTTGAACTATGACAAATTCACTGGATGTTTAACACAGCGGAGGTTCCTTATTATTTCTATAAAAATAGTAAATAGACGATATTCGAAATTCTTTAGAGACGGAAATCTATTCGTATAGCCACACATTCAGAATTTATGTTAAAGTGATTTGTAAATAGTGAATTTTCTGTGAAACTATAACAAAAAAGTTATTCTATTCTTCTGCATATCCCATTCAAGTTTTTCAACGTAAATTTTCGTAGATTAGAGATTAATTCAATGCTGAGAATTCTATCAACGTGCAATGAATAGATTATCAAAAAAATATCTATATTTCAATGAATTTTTATAAAAAAAGGCCGCACAGTAACTTTGGCTAGTCAACAAATAGGAAAGAATATAATGTAACAGATGGATTGACATCATTTGATGGAAGGAATTTTCAATTAATATCGTCATGTTAGAAGAAAGAAATGAGCAATTTTGAACAAAAGCACCATAATGGTGTACAATATTGTAACACAATTTGGATACGTATCATATTATGACATTGTAAAGTTTGGTAACAATGCGGTTATAACAATGTCTACAGCTTTCAGTAATGTGGACGCCATCAGGATCGAATTGTTATATATTTGTAACACGGCGATGATAATAACGCTGACGTGTATTTATGTCTTGTTAGTCTTTATCAAAGTATAATAAATACCAAAATGGATTAGCGAAAAATAATCCTTACAGCCACATTTACTATGAAAGAATATCTATCAATCTACTGAAAAATGTGGAAAGAAATCCAATTAAAAGAATTATATCGAATAATCTTGATAATTTATTCATAAGAAATATGGATAAGAAGGGGAAATGCCGTGTATTTCCAGCCGTAACACTTAAACGAAAACAACCTCGAAGGAAAGATCAAGGAGAAAAATCAATTCATATCTTAAATACAAATTTTGTTATTTAAATCAGTGGTGATTGAAATTCTTTGAATAAACGTCTGAAAACGTGAAATAATCGACCTTTCAACATCAATAATCCTGTTCAGTTTTAAGGCATATAGTGATTACTATTTATTATCGACGAGCAACAAGTTTCAAAGAAATATAACACAAGTAACAACAAGCGAAATTCTAATAAAACACGAAACAAATTCTCAATGATTTAACCTTAATAACAGAACTGTAAAAACAACAAAATAACAAATAATTCTAAAAACATAATATTTTACAAATGTATTTTATACATAATGTTGCCATTAAATAAACGACCAAAGGGTAATGTTCTTAATACATGTAAAATGTAATCCATTTCAGGATAACTCTACAAAAATAAGAAATAGCAATAAAATAAAAGTCGTAACCTAAAACGTTTTCATACATAAGCCTTTTAACTGAATTAAATTTATACGTTTCGTTGTAATGAGATCCTTTAGATATCGAAATTAGAAATAATCCGTACAGTAGACATCCGGACGCACTTCTACACAAGGACAAATTGTGGATAATTTATCGGATTATTTGTTAACAAATAAATGGGATTCTACGCAAATCTTTTCATCTTCTTTTTTTTAGATCTGTTGAATTTCCTCATAAGATTGAGGCTGTTCACCAACTGTAACAAATTTTGTTTGCAATTCATGGTAATACAATGGACGCCATTAGAAATCGTTAAAACGTTGCTTCAATGGTCGACCGTTTTAGTGAATTTGTGACGAGACTTGTAATGTTTTCTGTACTCAGTGAAAGTTTCATTTGATTCACTTAACGTGATGGTAGTAAAGGCAACAGATTCTTAGTCTTGCCCTACTGTATACTATCTACAGAAGTGTTTTAACAAAAATCGGTTGCAATCGAATCAATTTTTGACTAGAAACCACTGATGGGAATTGAGATCCGAATAGTGGACTTCACATAGCTATCAGCTTTAAATAGAGTTGTTTTTTTCCTCAATAAACATCTTATAACAAATGTCTTTTTAATGAAAAAACAAAAATGCGCAAAAGTTGTCTAAAAACAGTATTATTGAAGTTGCAGAACTTTATGTGAATTTTCTTAGAGGAAACCCCTTTTAAGTGTGCGCGTTATATCAAATAGCCCAGATAAATTATTTATCTGATATGAATAGCCAAGACTGGAGTTGAGTAAATATAAATTATGAATGTCATTGTTTTTATACAATAGTCCTTTTTTTGAGAATAAAACTGGGGTGGAACACAATCATCAAACTTGTGATATAGAAGGGAATTTTCTTAAAGAACTACAACGTTTAAACTAATCAATTAATTCTATAATAATTTCATAGTTTTTAATTAAACAAGTTGTTATAACATCACAAATGCCATTATTACAGAAATAACCGACATACGTTCTAATAGCTACTTGTGTGATAGCCTGACAACTTGGTGGGTGATCAACAACCAATTATTAGTCTTTTGGGAGCAATTCCTGCGAAAAGCTAACTTCGTATGTGAACTATCAAATCTATCTACTTCAACCACTTATTTTCCAGCTTTTCTCTAGAAAGAAAAATACTTTTCTTATTTGTGAAAGTAGACACCAAATCATTTCTTTCAAACATTTAATATTATGACGTATTTAATGTCATGTTAGTCAAATTAAATGTGAATCACTATAAACTTTATGTCATTTCCATGATCCCCTAAGGCGCTATTATATATTTATAGTAGTCCAAGGATTTATTAAAATCAGCTTAATTCCCTACAATTCATATAAATTAATACGTAAATATAGTTATTATCACAATATAATGTTGTTGAGTAGTCATGTGTATCGATCCGCTTCATGTATCATTATTGTGCTGCACGTAACTAAAGCTTTTTTGAAACAAACATATCATACTTGAAGAGTATAGCATCCCTTAAAGTCAAATAACGGTTTATATTATATAAAAAAAAATCGAATATAAACTGTTTTATAACTCTATTAAAGGAAATTTTTGTCGATCAATAGTACGTAAAATAACAAATCCTTTCAACAGGTCCCTTGACAACGTTATCCAATTGAATAATCATTTAAACTGCTATTCAATAGAATATTAAATTTTGCTTATACTTCCGGTTGCGTAGTAGACTCTCCTATACGATTTTAAAGGATTTTCGGATACCCAACGGTGATAATCACGTTATTTAGTCAAAACAAATTGCGAATGTACGCAGTGGTTGAATAAATAAACCAATAATAAAAAAGTTAGGCGAATTTTGTTAAAAAGAAAATTGTGGATAGCGTAATGTACACATTTGACTTGAGCTCATGAAAAGTTACTTTTACAATAAAAAATTGTTCGGTTTACCCGAACTGAGTTCAGTTGGCTCAGGTAGTACCGAACATAGCCAACGTAAGCATCATAATATAGAAATGAGCGAACCTCGATTGTGTGGACGACTACGGAACGTTGGCTGGAATCTCATTGAAGTTTTGTCAAAAATACTGACAAACTTCGGATAACTACCAACATTTTATCCAACTCTATTTTGCCGGGACAGAATTCAACGGATGTAGTTGGCTCCAAACTGTGGTATCGGCAGACGATAGCGTTTCCTAAACTTATCCTACAACGGAATCTTTCACAAATTCTGAAATTCTAACGGAACACCTTGGTTATTTTGTAGAGTAGATAGATACAAAGGAACAATTATTCTGAACTAGTGATTATTCAAAAAGAAACTTAAGACAAACTAGCGTATGTACCCGAGTCGAAATGTAGAGCCTCAGTAGAGCCTTAAAAGCCTCATTTCTATTGTTCGTTTTTGAATCCATCGTATTTTTGGCTCTCATTGGCGTTTCGTAAAAGTAATGTTAAAAAACGAAGGACTATTCGAATTTCAGCTCCCAAATAGCACCTCAAAAGTCCGATTTGAAAAATCTCAATAAAATAACACCTCAGTAAGACCTCAAGAGTCTCAGGGAAAATAAAAACGAAAAAAGCAATAAGACTTTTAATATTTGTGTATAGATATTAAATATAGAAAAAATCGATCTGAATATTGAAAAATTACGTATTATTGTGGCGTTAGCCATTTATATTTAGTCCTCAATATCACTTCAAAAACCTCAAATTCATTACTGAAACTAAAACCTTTGATGTATTATTGAGATGTTATTCGTTCAAATTAGGGCTTCAACAGCGCCTCAAATGTGCGAATCATCGAAAACCCGCCTATTTTAGGTGGTATTGAGGTTCTAAATTATACTGTGTTTATTACTGTGGATGTCCTAAAATACCGCTTCCAGGTCCTAAAATCGAGGTTCTATTGAGGCGCTAAATTTCGACTCGGGTATATTGAAAATTACGTTATTAATGACTTCTATGTCAGACACAGAAATGGAACGTTGAATTGGTGAATTCTCGTATTTGGTCTGGTCGAGTTTGTTCTTAGACTTCGATTCGGCTGCAACATTATTATGGAAATCCTGACTCGAATAAATATATCGTTATAAAAGAAACTAAGACAAAAATAGGTAGCTCTGCAACACTTAGATAATGTTAAATTTGATCATTTGATGATGGTAATAAAGAATTGTCCTAGCTGATTTTTGGAAAATATTGCGAAATTGCTTCATTTAAATTCAAAAAACTTCACTAGTGCTTTTTCTCTGGATAGTTATTGCGCGTTAGTATTTAATAAAAATATGCACGACCCATTTCATCCCACAAAATTTCAAATAATCTGGATTGAACCGATTTCGTTATGTTGTTACCAGTGTTTGTCTATGCAAAAAATAATGAATTTTGTGCCCCTTTTAGCTATGTGGAGGACGTGCTACAACAACAATACCACATACAAAGGGAGGAGTGTCTGGATATTCAAACCACCAGTATTCTGTGGAGCATAGTTTGAGAAACTCTGGACTAAAGTACAATGTTCTGTCGATATTAAAACAAGCTTACAGTAAACTTTCTCATTAAAAACGATACTGTATGAAAGTTCTTGGAAACAAATTTAAGAGACACAATTCTGTTGTTCCTGCTATCACAAAGATACCTATTGTAACAACATGATGATCTTAAAATTTTAAACGAATGTTGCCTACAAATTTATTTTCTTGATTCTTGATCATCGTGCTTAAAAATAATCCAACAATTTTGTTAAATAAATATTGTTACCAAACATATATACATAACATCTTTAATTTTAACAAATATTTTAACTTCATTTTTGTGATAAATGTGG
This sequence comes from Meloe dianella, assembly GCA_028455855.1. NCBI lineage: Eukaryota > Metazoa > Arthropoda > Insecta > Coleoptera > Meloidae > Meloe > Meloe dianella. Next base: position 4,598,153 of record JAPTHL010000045.1, on the reverse strand, counting down.
CTCATTTTTTTTGTTCAAATGGCATTCATTAACTAGGTAAAACGAACTTGAACGTAGAATATTACGTTAGTCTTGTGAATTTATCACTACAATGTTAGCAATAAAAATTCTCGTTGTATTTCATATATTTAAGTAGGAAAAAATTGTTATTCTCAATTTTATTGTTGAAACAAATTGGTTTGGAATTCATCGTTAAATTTTCTAAAATAACACTTTGAAGTATCTGAATGGAATAAACTGAAAAGACTATCACTAACACTGAATAAATTAAACAATTCCTCTTCTAATTTATCCGATGAAACACTAATAAAAACTTTGTTTATATTCTGAACGTATATTTCAGCATAACAACAAAAAAAGACAACACCCTCAAACACAATCACTCTTCGTACAATAGTTGGAAGGCTATAAAAAGGTTGAATTGTGTTTAGATCAAAATGTGTCATTTGTTCTACAAGTCTGTCAATATTTCTCTAATATGCCAAAAGCTGAATGTTTTTGGGCAATTTCTGTTTATATTCAACGAATAAAAAGTAGTCCCATTGATTTGACATAACGATTGATTGATGCGACAGAACGAATTATTAACATTCGTGTCACTTGACGGAATCTTCAAATGACGCCTGATTAATTTTACGGAACAAAAAAAAATCATAAACGACAACAACAGAACGAAAAACCGAATTGTTAATTTAAAATGAACAAAAAAAAAGCATTTATGATTGTGTCAAGTAGGGATCGTTAAAAAAAAAAATTCCATCGAAACGTAATTTAATCAATTGATCAGTAAATTGATGCAATGAACGGGGCGAAATCTAAAATGGAACGATTTTGTAAATCACTGCAATAAATACAGAAAATCGAAACTGTGGAATTCAACTGATGTGGGATATATAGAGAGAGATTGGTTGACAGACCAATTCCAATTCAAATAAAGAATTGTTGGCTGTGAAGTACGACAGATAGAACTTATCAAAAGATTTTTCGAATCCAATCGAAATCTAAACGTGCTTTATAATTTCGCAATGATACTTCTCAAAAAGAAATACTTGTATAAACATTTTTGAAACTGACACATCATTACTGAACTGTTAGAATCGAATTTCTGTTTTCAAAAGATACTTTTTACACTCATTTTTATATTGTTCAGTAACTACACAGAAAGATTACTAAACAATTAAGTTCGATTTTGTAGCTCAAGTTATGGTTTCAAATGGGAATAAGAAATTGTTATAACGTCGTTTACGATCGAGATAAAATAAAATAACATAAAAATTTATAGTTAGGCAACTTTGAATTACAAGAAACATTTCCAGTTATAAAATCAACCAGAAAATCCTCAAACATTCACTGTAACTGGAAAAATATACACAAACATAATCTGAAAGCTGTCTACATCTATTCAATAATGATTAGAAATACACGAATCACTAGGGAGAAATCAAAAAATGTGGAATTAACTAACTGCAAATGTCAGGTGAACGTTTATGTATCTGTACATTAAACAACTTTTGACAGGTCGGCTTAGACAGGCATGGAAATTTGATATAATGTTGATTTACAGTTTGAATATCAACCGCACGTTTTACTGTAAAAGGGGCTTGTGTTACAGAACACATAAAATGTGAGCCTTGATTGAATGTCGAAGAATAATCAAAAGTTGTATAAAAAAAATGTAAAATATTCCTCGCCACATTTTTTTTATCCTGAAGCGTAGTGCAAGTGGCAGTTCAATCCACAGTAACAACATCAATAAAGCTAACAGGTTTAAACTTTCATATGGGATTGGTAATAGTATCGACATCAGTAATGAGCTGCAGTAAGCAACTACTAGACTTTTGAATACGTGTCTACGACAGTTGGAGTTGGCAATCATTCGCAAAGTACTCGTACAGTTTAATGGAGACTGAACGGGTAATATGTGGTTGGTTCAATAGCAAGTCTTGCATTAAACATGAAGTACTGTACTCTCGACAAAAAACCTAGTTGTTAAATAGTGATGGCAACTCTTAAACATTCTAGTGTGGTTAACAACTGCGGCAGGAACAAATAACCGCAAGGCGAGGGACTTCGTTTCCGTTCATTCTCTAACACAAATTCACCAACGATTCATTATTTAGATCGTCAAAAGAAATAAATACAACAGACCCTCTTTAATACGGTCACTTTTTATGCATCAAAAACACCATATAGGGAAATGGTCGTTTTAAAGAAACGGTAAGAAAGGTGAATTATTAACATCTGAAGAATAATGACTGTGTAACAAAGATTTCCTGTTGTAAATAAAGTAAAAGATTGTTCACTTCACAGAACAGAATTACAATGAGGACAATGTATTGCAATTTAGTCAAGTCGCCTTTAAAACACTGATTAGATCAGATTGTGATCAGATGAAAGAATCGAATATTTTTGAGGTTTATAAATAAATTTGATCCAAACCTCTACTAATTCCTGAAACATGTTCGTTTTTAATGGAAGATGTTGAAAATAATTTAGAAAAGTTACAAACTAACTTAGACATTTGTACTGTGCGAATATTCGCTAATCTCCCAATAGTAATATCATCTACAATTTTGTTATAACCCATTTATATAAATTGTTTCATCTCTCTAATGGCTAACAAAATAATGTACAATATTGTTATATTTGTGCGCATAAATTGTAAACAAAATAATTAATATGATATTTAGAAATTAATAATAATAATAATAATAATAATAATAATAATAATAATAATAATAATAATAATAATAGTCAAATTTTACATTTATATACGTTTTCTATGAATAAGAAAATTTGATGGAATCGGTTGACCCTTGAAATACATTCGACAGAATTATTGATCAACGAATAAAATCTCCAATCTGATAATTGATGAGAAAGAGAAAAACGACAATTACTTATTTATTCGAAACGGGCAAAAGCTTTGAGTAAATGGTTCTCGATTACTTAAATTTTGATAAATGCGCTCCAGATATATTTGTGTTGTTTTCTTCTCGTTTGTATTTTCGAAAAAATTTATTCAGATATTTACTTATTGTTCAATTAATTTGAATCGATTAAACTCAAATCAATAACATAAATCGTTTAAATGTAATTGATTAAAAATAATAGATTTATTCCACAACACCGTCCAATAATAATGCACGGTCAAAAATATGTTCGAAATACGACAGTTTCCATTAAGAACTGATTCTGTTACATCCTCTTACATCAATTATGCAGGTTTATCATCGTTATTGAGATGTTACAATTTGCTGGACTCAAAATCATTCTTAACACAGCAAGTGTAAATTCTGATACTAAGGCGCTTCCTAAAATGAAGCAAATGCAAAACGAAGATTAATTTGTTCTTGAAACCGGGCGAAAAAAAATGCGTGGCATGCCAATCTCATCAGAAAATTCCGCAGATTAGACCTAGTCGATTTTTTGGTTCTACTAATAAATTCTTATCTATCAGATCAGTTCTCCAAATAGCCTTCTTCTGTTCTGAAACATACCAACTTCCAGCCGGCGTTCCTCAATTATATTCGCATCTAAATTGAGCCAAATTCTACCGCATGTTTCTTCGTACATGACACATCGTTCTGGTCATCATCCAACATTACTGCAGAGACCACCCAGAGTGTCCAATCGTCACTGAACCACTTTGCTCAATGGTCGGCAAGGTGGTGCGTCATACCAAACCCAAACAAATTCTAGTTCATACTCTTCAGAAATTCGAAATTTGCCAAATCTGGCAAGCTTGATACCTTAGAAACTCTTAGAAACTCATATTAAAATCCCAAAAGACCAAAAAATAGTTCCTATATTTTGAAGAGGTTGAATAGTCTATGATAAGTTTTGACTTTTGTTGAAACGAACTGCATGTAATAGTAGAAGCTGGCTTGAGTTCGGTGTTAAGTACAGCTGACGTAAGCTTATTTTAAAGCCAAACTTTGCAAAAGTTTATGTATGAAATGGACGATTTAGCTAAATCTCATTTTTGGCCCATTAACCAGTCTACTTTTATTTTTCATTAAAAACTGTCGATAAGTATCATAAATTTGTAAGTATTTCCAACAAATTTCATTCATTTTTCTCTTAAAAATACTTTAAAAATGATGGAAAATCATAGATAAGTTTTGTCTATGAAATTGTGGGATGTATGAATGTGACAGGAATTTTGTCTGAAGTATTTGTTGAAAATTGATGTTACTTTTATCTTTAGACAACAATATATACATACATAGGTACATACATTCTTTTCACATAATAAAACTATAAACAATACGCTTTTCAAACGTAATATGCCGGAAAATTTCCATTTATGATTTTCATCGTCTTTTGTTCAATAGTAATCCAATTTATGTTTGTAATTAATCGCAAAATTTAACTTTTCAGTCAAATCTAATTCAGTTATTCATATTTTCGGTAATGAAGATAAAAATTTAAGACAAAGTTGTCAAGACAACGCTAAACCAGTTCTATTTTCTCATCCAAGTATTGGGTCGTAGTCACTAAGCTGATGTACGAAAAAGGATAAATTGTCTATTTCGGAAAAATAACATCTCACGCTTCACATTCAGGATTGTTCACTTTACTTAACGAGAATTTCATCTTCAAATTTTTCACAAATACCCAAACTACAATTATCTAAGTCTAACATTTCCCCACGAATACAACAAAAGAGGAAATAGAAAAGCAGGGTAGTCATTTATTCTAATTGAAATTCAACTTAAAATTGCTGGTATTCAGCATTGTCTTCAAGGATTTTTTCAACATAAAAGAAAGTTTACACCCCTTAGGTGATATAGGCCATCTTTTTCGTCCAATTATTTCTTATAACACTACAGAATATCATTCAAAGAATGTCATTATAAGGAGATTTGTAAAATGCCTGTAGCGATTATATTTTTCAAATTACATCTATTTGAGTGACACATGTTTTGGGATGATTGGAAAAAGGATATTTCCTATAACACGTATAACGATTCTTTGTTGCCTTTCACATATAATTTCAATCTATCAACGGACATGCCAACTATCACTTAATGTCAAAAAAATTCGATGAACTATAACACCTACAAATTCTATTTCTGATCCACGTACATTTCCCTTATAACTGAAACTTTCAAGTTAAATTTACCAATATAAATGTGGACATATATTGGGTCTTCTCACGATTATTTAGAAGAAATTCACTCTATAAAGTGTGGAGATATGTTCGGAGTATTATTAAATTTTTCATAAAGGAAAAAAACCTATGAAAAACGGTTCAGATCCGTTATCAACAATATGCCGGAAGCAATAATAAGATCCCAATAGAGCATCCTTTTCACCTTTACATCGTATCATCAAAAAACTTATGCAAGTAGAACTGCAAAACTGAGATATGCTATCTACCACAAAAATTGTTTATCTAGTTCGGAATCAACGATAATAACACATAATTATCGAATGACCCAACAAAGTGTACCCCTTCCTTTCCAATGAGCATGCGCATATCCAGAATATCAACATTGAATGAAACACACGATTATATATGAGGAACTAACACTAAATGCAACCGGAAAAGTTCTATGATTAATAGTTTTTATTAAAGATCCAATTGTAAAAGTTGAATGAAAAATATGATCCCACCCCAATAAGTTTTCAGCCAGAAAATATTCATTGTCGTATAATTTAACTTTATTGTCAAAGTTTTTGGTGGAATAGTTAAAAAAAAAACAAGGCAAACCTTGAAATTTAATTGGTGTTTTAATTACGTTCCACAGCATTGACATCAAAATGAATACGATGGTTTTGTATACCCACCTACTTTTTTTTATCATTCCGCCCGTTCTGTTTTTTGCAGATAACTGACCATAAAATACACGCATAAAGATTCACCAAAACTAATAATTAATTATCAAACAACAACAGTAGAAACAAACAAACAAATCAAAACAACAAAACAAACAATGAGCATTGATAAGGTATTTTCAATTTTATTTTTATCAAACAATCAAAAATACTAATTGTGAAAAAATTAAATTTCCATGTCGTTCTGTTGACGTCAGTTAGGCAAATGTCTTTGTAAAAATTGAAAAATCGTAATTATGAATATTTGGAGATTTGCCAACGTTGACTGGTGAAAATTAATTTTTAGTTAACAGCATATTTCATAAATAATTTGTTTTCTGATGTGGACAGTTTCAGAAAACAACACGAAAATTCTACCTTTTTTTCGAAAATTATCGATACAACATTTTGTTTACTGGGTAATTTCCAAACCAAATTTTCCTGTTTGCTACATTAAACACGACTGGTTGTTTACAAAATTCAGTTAATCGAATATTTAAAATACGGTTGATTGCTCGTCAGAGAGCTCCCTAATGTGAATAGAGTTGTTGTCAAATTGATTAAACAAAACAAAAATGATAGACAGTACTGTAAAATTGGCATACCACAATTCGTCAAATAACCATTCATATTTATAATAAAGACCATATAAACGATCACCGTAACAGTTTACGAATAATTTTGTTTTAATTATTGTAATCATCAGATTAGATCGTCTCGTTTGTAAGTGGCCCAGTTACAGTTTAGTAATGACATAGAATTTTCAGACTTAAAATTATTGAATCGATTTGAATCCATGGTTGATCGTAAAATAGTTACGATATATATTTTTTAATGATTTTCAATTTTAATAAACGGACAAAAATTAATTCGGCAATTTAATTTCCACAAATCTGTTCACATTGGTCATGGTCTGGTTTGAGGCATTGAATACGAAATCAGTCACCAATTTGAATACAACGTATGTAAATATTTGTTGTAGTTAGATAGTTAATCGGTGATGAGTAAATACATACAAAACACGTTATTTTACTAATAATCCTTGCAACAATTAAAACTTAATTTATTGGCTGTTTATTAGGTAATAAAACAATTTTCCCGTTATTAACTTATTATTTCCACTATTATGGATTAATAAAAAAATATGTGAAGAAAATTGTACATTTATATGACACCTCATTAATCTTATGGTTTGTGAGTTATGGCAGAACTAGATTTATAACAGGATCTTGTATAAAATCGTATGAAGTGTATGTTGTAAGTGTTTTGTACTTTGTGTGGTCTCATGTCCAACAATATTAAACATAAATAATAACATCAATTGTTATATTTAAAAAAAAATTCGAATGCATTATGTTCAGAGTGTTACATAAATCGTTTTTGTACTGAAATTTCAACTAAACTTCGTCTATTTTAACGTTGTCGACTTGGCTTTATGATGAGTATAGCTATCTACGATTATTTGGCATCTATCAAGACAGATACAAATGACGTGGATTCATTCAAAGGTAATAGTTTGAGTTTCAAAAATATTTTTAAACTTTCATTTAGCTTGATGGAGTGAAAGTGTTGGCAATTTTTGTATATTTTTATCTTTTACATTTGAAGCATATACACGATATTGTCTTCTTGAACACACAATAAAAGATCTATTCTACAAAGAAAACCGGCTTTATTTGAGTTAAATGTTAGTTTTATCCAAAGAGAAAATTGTTTTGTTTGTTCTTTATTGACAACGAAATTCTAAAAATAGGTATTTTCATTTAAAAAGGACTTATTAAAAAACAATTCTTCTTTGAGTATATTTAGATTCTAATTAATTTTTGCACAATTATTATTTGTCATATCAGTAATTTGTTAGAATTCTACAGTGATCACAACTAATAGTAAACGAGTCAAATTGATAACAATACACATCCAGATGAATCAAAATAATGTTGTAAAAAATAATAATTCGGTAATGGTATATTATGGTAATACAAAATTAACTTGACTCAACTCTACAAGTTTAATGTCCGCTTTCTAGAAAGTATTCTTATCTATCCGTTAGTTATTGATTCTATAGATTTGTAGAATAGAAACGATCATTCCACAAATTATCCGTTCGATAACTATAGATTTTATAAATCAGTTTCTTAAAGCTGCCGAGAGATGGCGGCTGTAAGTATAAAGCATTTCATGTTTGTGACAAATTGTAATTGAACTCTATAAGTATTATCTCCTCTTTCAGGAACGATCTATAACTTTATTGAATCGATATTAATGCTTTCAGGCACGTCGAATAAGAAGTTGATATTGTTTAATAGTTAGTCGAGTAAAATTTAATTCACTATAATATTATTCAGACTTTTTCAAAAGTAATCAGGTTAATTCACAAAAATAATCTTTTCAATGGATAATATCAGATTATATTTGTATTATTCAGAGTGTGTAGAAAAGATCATCGATTGAGTTTCGAGACATGTCTCGATCTTGATCACTGTTAATTTTTACTCACAAATGAAATCTTCAACGATTATATTGACGATTCAAATCAAGATCGAATTTAACTAGTTTTATTTACGAATTAAGATAACAACCAGATTCAATGTTGTGTGAACAAAATTCATGGTCAATTTAATGATAAAATCTTTGACAATGACAAAAAAAAATAGGAAGATAAACACCAAGAAATCCATCTATACGATGATAGATAACAATGCTACAGAAAAGGTTAATAGGAAAAATTCGATTTATAAATAACTTCAGAGCCACAGTGATCGGTATATGAAAGTAAAAATTGCTTCTACAACAAAATTTCTCTTTTTATCAAATAAATATTATCCTATTTCTGATGTTCTCGAATAAATTTAATTGAAAATTCGATACATTTGTCTATACGAAAATTCAATAAGATAGAACTGTTAACGCTTCATCCCATTCTAATTTATGATAATCATCGATAACTTACTAACTGTAATTATGTATAAATTATCTTGTCTATTAATTAATATACTGTAAAAATAGATTAAAAGTAATTTTGAAAATATTAAAGAAATTATAGACGTCCTAAAATGACTTGACTGACTTATCTCATCAATTCAAGGTATAAATAAATAAATTTATATCACTTTACATATTACAGCGCACCTTATCGTCTGAATTGATCATGCTATACTTTAGATTTACGATATAACATCAAAACAACACCTGTTTTCCCTTGAAAAGTTAATTCTGGTATTCTACAAAAAAGAATATTTACTGAAAGAAAATTTGACAGATTTAGAACGAAAATAATGTTGGAATGTATATAAAGTTATGAAATATGGTTACTACTCCATTATTTCGTTTATTTATATACAAATCCTCGTAAAGATGAAAATGAACCATTTTTATTCTGATATTACAGAGTTTTCTTTTTTGCAATTGTATTGAGGCAATTATCTGTTTTAAACTATGTACAACATTATGTCAATCCGATTAAATTTGTTCTGATAATAAATAAAACAAACGATTATTGCTTATTAAAGTAGCGCATCGAAAAAGCTTCATTATTTTTAACAATGCCATACAAAAATATTGTAGAAATTCTAAATCTTTCATTGGACACAATTGAAGAATCAATTCTTTCAAATTTATTTCTCTAATCTCACCCAACGTAACTCAACTTACTTGTGTAATAATTAGACTGCTCAAATCTTAAGAACTTAAACGTACAATTAATCTAAAGCTAAATAGTATCAGATTTCTTCTATCGAACAACAATTCTGCTAGCATTGTAAACTTAATTAAATCTCCAATACAAATAGAATAAATAATTCTAGCAAAGATATAGTGGAACAATGTTGACTTGACTAAGGACCGGTTTCTGAAAGCCTAGATATGAATTTAATAAAATTATAGATTTCATAAACTGCAAAAATCGTCTCGGAAAGAGTCATAGATTCGATAACGGTTTCACAAGTTATGGGAGCTGTAAATGTCCGAGAAATTGTCCATAACTTGTGTGGCGCATGATCAGTTCACTTTGCAACCATCGTTTGACAACCTGCATTCATACTTTTAGAACGTTTCAAAAACCGAGTTTGAGTTTGTGTATTCTATAACTTTATAGAATCTATAACTTTGGATTACATATGAATTCGTTCTAAAAACTGGGACCTAATAACATAGAATTAACAATTCTTGAAAGAAATCTGATTTCATCAAAGTCAATCCAAATGTGATTCACTATAATTATACAGAGAGTTTTTGATTAAGTCTCCCTTCTTGAAGGAAATTTCGTTTACAAATAAACGAAACACTCTGTAAATAATGTTTTTACTATTGAGTAATTAGTATTCGAATAATAACTATTGAACATTCAAATGAATTCGCCATTCAACCAAAATCTATTTACAACAAACTGATGATCAACTAATCAATTAAAATAAAACAAAAGCTTCGCCATTTTAAACGAATTAGTTCAATTAAGGATTTGAACAAAATTAAAATGGTGAGGTGGAGGGGGAGAAATTAAGTTTTTATAAATTAATTTGCCGATTTTTAAATAACTAAAGGCAATGATAATGTAATCTTTAGTTATAATTGAAAAAAAAGCACACACACGAAAAATATAATGAATCAAATTAGATGCGGTCGACTTGACTACGAAGCAATAATAATGCCTTATTCCCGTCTTTAAGTCGAATTTTGTTTCAATACAAAATCAGATAAATCGCCATAGTGTTATATTGGTACTGATAAGGGTAATAGGGGTGTGTGATTCGCTCATTAGCGAATCGATATTCGACTCCCAAAAAAAAAAATGTCGATACAGTGCAATTAATTTTCTGAATCGATTCGAATCCACACGAACCGGTCGGATGAAAGAGAGAATCGATTTAATCTGAAGATTGCAATTTAAATTTAATAAAAGACACTGTGAATTTAAAATATGAAGAAAACTTGAACATGTAAGACGTTTTGTAAAGATTCAAGTTCTTTTTCGCAGATTTAAGATCTTTCAACGAAAAAAATCCCATCTTGCCCTCCAACACGATGGCGGTTCATTTGGTAAACTTAATGAAAACCTGCATGGATCAATGTTTGGCGATAATTTCTATTTTTAACAAAATTGATGTTTGACAAATAAGTATTAATTTTAACATTTATCATCAGAAAGTGATGCTACTTCATCTGCAATAATTTAAGGGGTATACTCGTGTGCAACGGTTGACCTGACCTGACCTGATTTAAAACTTTAATAGCTCACTCAGTAATTTTTTGTCACTGTTGAATTGACATTTTAACTCACAATGGCATTCGATTTGAGTCGTTTTAGCAAAGTCAAATCGATTCGATTTTCGATTCATTTTTTTTTCTTAAATCGATGAATGGATTCGAATCGATTCGAATCGATTAATCGTTTTTTTCCACATCCCTATCGGAGAAATACACTACAAAAAAAAAACTATTTTTATATTCGCTATTCGTGGACAATTAATATTCTCGCAATAATTTGAAATTATACTGATTGAAAAGCTGGGATTGTGAGACGTTGAAAAGTAATCTATAATACGTATCCCTACATTCATATGCATACTAACAACTAAATTACATTGCCTAAATTTCAATACTTTTGCAAATTTATTTATTCGTATCTGTAAAACCCTCTAAAGCAATAAAGACTAATCTTAAATTGGATTAACCGTTATCAAATTTTGGACGTGTTAAACAGATTTACGGATTAATTGCTCACTGAATATTTGTCAGAGTTTTACTGGAACAGTTTTTTCTGAAAAATTCACAAATGCACCAATAGCAACAACAAAATAAATAAATAATTAAACGAGTCAAGTCAAATATGTTTTGCTTTATTGCAAAATTTCTATTTAAATGAACGAACATTCTCTATATCTGGATTGATTTAACTTTAAAGAATCGCATTATCGTTATAATAAATATTTATTAAATTTGACTAACGAATTTAAAGCAAACAAATTTGAGATTTCATTATTCATTATAATTCTAATCTGTATTGGTTGGTGAATAATGCTCTTGGGGTGTGCTGAAAATACACAGTTTTGTGCCTAATATAATAAACGATGAAATTAGTAACACAAAAAGTCCGACATCCTAACGAAATTTCGAATTAGACATTTTCATATTGTGCAAATGCATCCCATCCGACCCCTTTAAATAATTAATTTTATCATCTCATTGTTGTTAACTTTTGTATTTATCAGATGTCGGTACGATTGTTTATCCTGGAATTCTCAAAATGATTATTTTTTTGTGCTGTATTCTCATTATGAAGAATGTATGGTGTTCTCCACAAACATAAAAAATTGTTTCATTTGATATGTAAACATAGTGGACTAGCTGTTGACTTAAATAATGGGAACCATTCAAATGATCAAAATGAACAGCAATTTGATTCATTAAAGCTAAGTAACAAAAAATCGTAACAACGAGATTATTCACATATTAAAAACATTTATGTACGAGTAAAAATATTGAAACAAATACTACATTTATTCAAATATAAATTAAACTGCCAGATAAACAATTAATTGTTGTTATTCTCTTGAACAAACAGGACAATTTTATTATTTATGTTAATATATTTTTTTCGTCGTTTTCCATTTTCATTATACTTTCAGTTTCTGTAAACTAACAAGATTGATGTTTTTTAATTTTCATGAAATATAGTTAACAGTAGTAATAATTTTTCGTAAATTACATTTTCTTAAATGAATTTCAGTTGAATTTATAATCGAATTTAAATTGCATTATATAACATTAATTTGATTTTTTATGTTTATTCAAATTAAACTACTGGAATATAATTAAACGTGCATTTACTTTGTTTCGTAAAAACAATTCATAATATATTCATCGACCATTATTTATTTGTTTCTGACAAATACTTATTCCGCCTTACTATCGTGAATAGATTGTTTAATATACAAATGTTTCTAAAACAATTACACATTCTATCTATTTTAATTTAATATCAATAGTGGATAATAGAATTACATCTCTCTTGTTTGCTGGCAAGGAAATTTTGTGTACTTTTAGAACTAGTACACCATCAAGTATAAAAGCAAACAAATCGCTAACGTAACATATCATCAAACAACTCTAAAGATTTCAATTGATAGAATGTCTAAACCAATTTTAAACTGTAGCAATACTCTGAGTAACCTGGCTGAAACTGGGAAAGAAACTTTACGGTAAACGCCAAGGTGTTTAAAGTTAAAAATAAAAAGCACTCACAAAGTAGACTACATCAAATAACTCTAAGTATGTTACCCAATACAACCAATTCCTGACTGTGTTGCGACATGTAAACAGGTGTCCACATCTAACAAAGAAGCACGAATGAGCCAACAAACAACAACGAATTCCAACAATCACAAACGAACGTGCGTAAATATGAGTAAATGAATGTTCGCTTGTTCTCTACTAGTTTTTTAGCTTTCTCAATTTGTTTGTGTTTGCATTCTCGCACATTTCGTTAGATGTGAACATAGTTTAACGATTAATAGAAGTCTATAAGTCTACAATTGAAATGAGTAAACTGAATTAAAATCTCTACATCACAACATAATCCAATCGACAACAAAAAATTAAAATAAAATAAAAACATACAGATTGAGTTGTTGCTGATGAAATTATGATTAAGACACAAATATTATAAGAAATAAACTGATTCGTACACTATAAAAGATAGTTTTTAATTTATCAGAATGAATAATCTACAAAATTGGAAGAAACAAAATTTAGCCATTTATATCTGAAATTGATTCTTCTACTGTTAGATAAAAATAATTAGTTTTCTTGACCAGTTTATTGTCTACTTATAACGTTTTATTTATTTGTTTTTCTCTTTCTTTATTGTCAATTGAGGTCAACTTGTTACCGTCCTATTTCAATTTAAAAGTAAGAAAACAATTCCCTAGAGAAAATTCGTATATATATATATATATATATATATATATATATATATATATATATATACTAAGAAGTAAGGAATAAAATAAACTTATTTTAAAAAGTCAGATTTATGGTAAATTTTATTCTATTACTCAATAACTTTAGTTAACAAATCGCTTATATTAGAACTAACAACATTCGAATTGATTTATAAATTTAACATTATTGACTATATTGGCTTTTATGGGAATATCAAATTTTCATATGTATTAAATCGTTGAAAATCGTATGTGTTTAAACTATGCATAAATGTGGTGAATTTGACTTGGCTCATTTGACTTCCTAAACCAATAAAAATACTGTAAAACAACATCCAGAAACACTTTGTTTGCAGGACTAATCCGGCAAAAAGTAGGGATTTCTTATGTTTGCTGAAATTGATGACATCATATGTGATTTATTATATTTAACAACAACAATTTACATAAAAGTGTATTACACGTGCAGAAATTTCTTTGCAACGCGATCGCAATACTCGTATTCGCAAAACGGCAGTTTCCCTGCGTCAAAATTTACTGCCTCAATAGAGCTTTAAGGATCTCATTTCGATTGTTCCGGATCCATCGTATTTAGGCTCTCATTAGCATTTCAAAATACTTATTCGTAAAAATAATGTCCAAAAAACGAAGGACCTATTCGAATTTTAGCTTCTAAATAACACCTCAAAAGTGCGATTTGAAAAATCTCAATAAAATAGCACCTCAATAACGCCACAAGAGTCTAAAGGAAAATAGCAATAGACCTTTTAATGTTTTTAAGAATATTGCATTTATTGTTCAGATTATGGCTTGGAAGTACTTCTTGAATCACTGTCGAAAGCACATAGAAGCACAGTTTAAGTAAACTAAAATTTATGTTTTTAATCTTTTAAAACAGCTAATAAGGATGTGAAAATTAATTTAGCACTCGTTTGGTGACTTAAGGGATATTCTATCAATAACATCTTTACCACGGAAATCACGAAATGTGAATGGCGTAGTGAATTAGTAGTGAATTAGCACCTCAAAAACCCGAAATTCACTATTAAAACTGAAACCTTTAAGGTGCTACCGAGATGTTATTCGTTCAAATTAGGTCGTCGATAGCGAGTCAAGTGTGCAAATCGTCGATAAACCGTCTATTTGAGGTGCTTTTAAAATTCTAAACTATACTGTGCTTAACTACACTAAACGTCTTAAAATATAGCTCCCAGACACTCAGTTGTTGTTAAACGTTTTTGTGTACCGATACAGTGTTTATCAAATGTATGTCTCAAGTCGGATGTCAACACGGCTCTACATTGCTGAAGTTGAATTTAGGTTTACCCTATTTTGACGTACCACAGATAGATGTGGATTGCTCTGTACAGAAATTTCCTTGTCTCTTGCGGTTATCTACCGTACAGCTTTGTGTTTCCCTATGTTCAGTGTGCAATTAGATATGAATGTCACTTAATAAACAATTAGGTAATCACAAAATTCAGTTTTTAATTAAATATTTACGAAATTCGTAATTTTAATTTCTCTTCTAATTAGCCATAAATTTCTCAAATTTGAATAATTAGTTTTGAAATTTAATTAGCAATAAATAATATTTATTTACATTAAATATAACGAAGGATATTTATATGGAAATTTTAAATATAATACCCAACAACATATTTCTCAAAGAATTACAGGACAATATATGATATGATAAATGTACATACCTGAATCCAGTAAGGTAAATAAAATCCAGTACAGCAAAGGAGAGCTGCAATTAAGGATAGCGTAGCCCAAAGGACTCCAACGTTTGTCAAACTTGTTGTCATGTTTCCTGAATATTAATTGAACTTGATTACTTAGATAATAATCGTTGTAAGAAGATATCATCTACTAATACACGTTCACCTGTCACTATCAAACAGGGTGATAACCATTACCACCTGAATATATTACAAATATCACCTGAAACAGAAAAAAAAAACAAAAAAATACACACTATTACATGGATAATCATTGAATACGATTACTGTGCGAGTTAATCCAACAGTAGATAGAATTGGATCGCTAATAAATCTGGGTTCGACTGACTTAATCCAATCTTGACAATCAAACAAATCGCATTTACAACGGATATTTGCTAACAATTCTATATTATAATTAAACAAATATTTCATATTTATTGAAAATTTATGTAAATAGATACCAATTCAGGTATCAAAATTAAATGCCAAGTAAAATGGTAACAGAGAAAATTATACAAAATTCCTTTATGTTTTGTTTCAAATCAAACAATTTGTATTATGAGAAACTAATTAATGCAAATGTAAAGTTAAATAAGACGATAAAACACGATGGAACACGATGGATATTGGGCAAATACACAAAATAAACTACAAAACACTGGTAAAGTGGTACAGGATCAGAAACTTATAATAGTGTTATATCCTCGAGGACTACACGAATTACGGTCTAAATTCGAACAGGTTGTGTATCGTCCAGGAATTTCGAAAATCGAATCTCACTTGACCCTCTTAATCTTTTTTGTCTCACCCTACTGAACACACAAACCAACAGATTGCTCACCATTTTCGTTCCTTAAATCACCATTTTTTAACCATACATGATGTCCATGGATACGATGATACCAATGACAATATGATCGTCGCACAGTATCAAACATTGTTATTTTATACATTTACACAGAATAAATCTTACGATTTTTTTATGTTAAACGTGCCAGTAAATGTGGCAAAAAAAATGATTGAATTAACCACATATCTCAGTATGATTTCGAAATTTAGTTACAGGACGAAATTTCAATTTACTTTTACTGTTTTGTTAGAAAAAAATACAGAGATAAATGTTTTTCTCTTGTCGTATATTTCCTCTTGAATTTTGTTAATAACACATTAACCAACTCTAAGACTATTATCCTTCAGTGAGAGAAATCAGTCGTCGGGAGTCTGTTTTCCTGGGAAAATTAGGTCTACTTAGGCTTTAATATTAATAAATGTTTACATAAATTTTAATGTACCCGATAAAGTTTTAATTAAACATTTTATTCAAATTTGTCAACCAAATGTCAGCCATTTTATGTGTAAGGACCAATCGTCCTGACAAAAATTTGAAACAAAAAGTAGAATGAGCCTTAATGGATTTTATCCCTGACTCAGCATCAATTTACCTGTTCAACTGAATTAAAGCTGATACAATCGAATATAAGTAACATTGAACCTTAATTTTCTTCCAATATAACAATTACTATAACAATCGAATAAGGCCAGAGGGTTTTAATATCAACGATAAAGCTTTCGACGACATCATCTAAACATCTAATCACCATTAATAGTAAGAAAAGGCTCTCTTAACTAACTCAAATAATTGCCAGCACTTGATTACGGTAACATATATATATATATATATATATATATAAATAAACCGTTAAACTTAATCGATAAAACTTTTAATATATTGGACAACATTAACTCATAATTTACTCTAGACATTATCTCTATTTTCTTGGAGTTTTGCAATAAAAAAAATGCCTCATAAAATTTGATTTAGTATAACGGCAAGGTATACAAGTTAAAATTAATAAAACAGAGCCTTTCTTTTATATAAATATGTATATGGTGAAAATTGAATTAGAGTTTTTAATTTGTATTGGTGAATTTTCAAAAGCCTTTTATAATGTGTATTTTAATCATGTATGTATTTATAATTAATGTAGAATTGGTGAAATGAATGGATATTAAACACAGAACAAGAATCAATTTGTTACCATTTCCTGTAAAAATCTGTCCACCTCAAAGATTTCTCTACGTACATCTTAAAACAACAATTCAGTTCATTTCTGAAACAGATGACTCGTTGGTTATCAACAAAGGATCGAGATTGTTGATCATAGGATAAAAGATATGGGATATTTATGCGTAGTTTCAGACACAGATAAGATGCTGTAAATGAGAATATTTCACAAACAGTTTGCTTGACGACCACTGGATGTGTAGTGTTGATATTTATGAATCTTGGGCACGAATCTAGTAAATCTATCATACATATAACATGTGTCCTATGAAAACATTTATAAATGTAAATGTAAATAAAAAAATTAAATAATGTTCTTTGGTTTCTGTTTCAATTAGAGACTTAATAATTAAAGCATTCATTTGTTGAAATAAAAATAAAAATGAAATGCCAAATATTCTATTTATAAACCTTGATTATTTCAGGATCTTTCACGTCAACGTACCCGGCGCCTTCGCCATTTTCACACAATTGCAATTTACGATAGAGTTTTATTTATTTGCTAGTTGAAGGATGTGATTAGAGATTAGAATCATATTTGACACATTTAAAACAATTGGGATATTGTCTAACATTGAACAGTTATAATTGCATCAATGTTCCGTATACGATTACAACCAATCATTGTTGCATTAATTGTTTCAATCTAATTATTCACCTCTTTTGATAGCGAAATGAATCTTTGCAACAGTATTATTGAAAATATCATATTAATAATTAGCTTCCGTGCATGCTAATGCATACAGATCGATCTTCATACAACTCCTGTTCAAATTTGAACAAACCCAAAAAAAAATGTTAACTATCTGTTTGTAATCATTTTGACAACAAATGTGTTGGATATATTTTCTATAGAACAACTCTGTAGATGTTTAATATTACATTTAAAATAAGATGAGTGAAAACACACATGCTTTAATATTAGACTAGCCATCAAAAGGTTTAATTCACATCAGTAAATTTCATTTAAATGATTTAATAAACATAGAAAAGTACCAAATGAACCATGTGTAAAAATCGTTCCGTATAACGCATACTTTCATAGCTGAAAAAAAATAATTAATAAACACGAAATGCCAGTCATGTAGAAATTTAAAATACATAGTACACGCTATTCAAATATAATTTAACAATAATAAAATAATTGCTAATATTCGAAATTCAGATTAATTTTATAAAATTAATTCACCGAAATATTGAATTTCTATTCATGCAATTTGAATAATTTATTACAGATGTTTGAATGTTCAGTGGAAACATATTTGAATTTGAAAGACAAAATACCAGCTAATTACGCTAGATAAACATAATTATTTTTGAAAAAAATAATTATGACACTCTGTTGGCTCGAATCTCCATTACTACAGTACGCATAAAATATTTACGAAAATATTAACGATAAGTAAGTTCAATTGGTATCATGATACAAGTGTTTGAGCCATTACTGGTAGAATGGTTTATTAATGGAAGTGTAGTCTCTTAAATTGTGGAACGAACTATACAGTTCATTTATTTTCAATCTGTATTATTGATAGTGTCGTAGTTTTATTATGAAATTAATTTAATGTTTATTTTTTGTGTTTGTTAACACAAAAGCTTTGAACTATTGTGAACTTTTTACCTATACGAATATTATGAACATTCCAATGGAATACCGCAATTTCAGAGAAAACTCTAATAGAATGACGGAATTTGTGAAATGCTGAGGCCACCAGTCAAACGATTATCTTTCTTTTGACAAATTTCTCTAACCACTATTTATATTCATTTTTTCCTCATCCAATATACTACATCACAAATATTTAATTGTCGTTAATCTAACAGTAATTAAATGATATTAAAATAATCAGAAAAACTGCGATAATGTACCTAGAGGTAATATTTGAAATGTGTGAGTGACTAACCGCAAATAATGACCGTAATTGCATCTAATGACGGTACAATTTTTCATGAATGTTTTGAAATATCTGAAATTCTCAAATCCACCGAATATACACGTACAGGTACAAAAGGACGACAATAAATCGTGTTGTAGACCCTTCGCGATTAGGGAGTAAGTCGCTTAAGGCGTTCAAATTTTTGAAAGACAACGATTAATATCACATTATATTAATATAAAGTTTAAGCACAGAACTCGAATAAACACCCTAATTAAATAAGTTACTTTTTTGTTCGTAACAGATTGATTAATTTTTTGTAGACATAAATTTGATGTTGTTTAGAAATGTAATGGTTGTAAGTCTATTATTTCCATTAAAATTGAATGAACATGAAACAATATTTAAAAAAAAAGCAAACAAAACAAGAACAAATTCATTAAATTTTCAATAAAAAAAAAGTATGTTAAAACGTATTTACGAAGTTGTAGTTTTTTTGACAAGTAAATAAAACGTTGATAGATCAAGAATCCATATTTACGATTCGTATGTTGATGTTTATATTCCTATTCGTGTCTATTCAATAATAGTTAACATTTATCTTTGTCATATTGTTCCCCTACAAAAGATTTTCGATTAAATAGCACTCTGTTCGGTTGTAGTCAAATCGGTCAAGTCAAAATTGATTCAGTATACTACAGATAAGGGTGAACGCCGACGAGTTGTGGCAGTGATTTCACGTCGAGTTGGTTTTTTTTGACCACCCGCAAATTTAGTACAGTTAAGAACTTTTTAAATAACAATCATGTAGATAAAAAAGTATCATCTGTTAAGAAATATAATTTATTGTCGATAAATCTCTTTTATGTTTCATTCTTTAGTAAAAATTCATAAGATACGTGTTTTAACTACCTGGACATTTGCCCAAATGTTCGATTTTGTTTGTATTTACACGAATATTGATTAACTAAAACAGTTATGTTCCATTTATAATTTGACAATAACAAATTGCAGACACAGATTGAAATCAAGGTTTCTAAAGAATACCGTTAGATTGAAGTTAAAAAGAACAAATTGAGAAATGCGAGAGAGAAAAACCTCTTGACAGAAATAGGGCAAGTTTTGTATGAAAATCGTTCTTATAAAATCGACTCTTATCTATATAGGAAAGCGTTGAATAGCAATTTCCATATTGACCTATAAGTCATCATATAGTAACTCAACTGTATCATGATAATTCTCCTCTTATTATAGATAAAACTGATCTTTATACGTTTACTATCGTTGTTAAATTTTACGATAAAGTGGTACAATTTCGATAAAATAACTCAATCATATAATAACGATCCTAATTTCAAGGATAAGAAAGAAAAATTAACGTTGACACAACAAATACTACCTATGAATCGAAAATACAATGATGATAAGAACTAGATTGAATGATTTTAACGATAATATAACGATAATATAACGATAATAATTTGATAAATCTACAGTCAGATTGTTTGAAGACAAATTAACTTCGATGAAGAATATGGAAACAATTAACAATAAACTTATTAGGAATTAAAAGAAAACAACAACAATTAATCTTACAGTTGTTCATTTTAAAATGATCAAAACGTATTTCTTTGTTCGCACGTTTTTTTTTTAATTTTCTCTTAAATACGATTTTTAATTAACTGTTAATGAAAATTCAATACTGGAAGAATTATTAGACGCATTTTGTTCCCGTAGAATAATAGGAGAATGGAGGAAAACAAAGTATGCAAACAGAAATATAAGATATTATATAAAATATGCTAAATATCCATAACTACTCACTTTATAAACTGCAATTTATCCTGGTAAAGTAACAGGAAATTGATAGATAGTGGAATGAGCATTCTGTCAGTTGAAGAAATTCCGATGTATATAAATATACTTTAGTTTGATTAACAATTAAAGTAAAATCAAACTTTATTATGTAATGCAATAATGTACCAGTAATACGATATTATATTTAGGAAAGACAGCGCTATAAAATATCAAATCGATTTTAAGAATATTTTACACAATTGTCCTGCGAAATTGCTTTATAATTGGTGTGGATACTTATATAACGATAATCTACAGTTATAAACAATAATAAGGATTCCACCACACAATAATATTTACGTCAACCAAAGTTAGCCAAAATCAAACTTTAATAGAGTCAAAACCAATAAGATTACAGTTGTGTTACTTAAATCAGGTGATCGCCCATTGTGTCGAGTACTTAAGTCTTGCAAAATTTAAAATAAAACATATTTACAAATCAAGTTAGTATATCGCTTTAGAAGGTGTCTAGTGACAGATTTTTATCATTATTATGCTTGTTGCTCTGAGGAAAAACTGTGCAATTCCGGAATATACCTGAATAAATCCTCCGCCGGAATACCTTCCAGTTCACTGGTGGACAATGGATGCGACAGATGGACTGACGCAACGCCACACACACTCCGGTCGGTCTGTACAATTAAAAATTGTACAGTTATTCGTAATTCTATCTACCACACACGTTCCGGAAATACCGAAGGCTAAGCAATGCACAGTTTATCCTCAGACGATTTCCGGATCGTGTATTGGGCCCTTAAAATATGAATTTAATGCTTCCCTAAAAATTTCCGAAATATGAGACTACTACAAATTATCCTTATACTAACGGACTTCTTCAAAATGGCCCTAGCTTCTGATGGCAGCTCCAACAACAACAACGACAATTAACAGAAATTTTAGCCACGAAAGATGAATTGTGCCTAATTTCTTACGGATCAATCTGGATTCTAACGTATAAATCTAGTAGATATCATTTAGATTTATATCACCACTAATGGTGCAGCATTAGCAGTGTTTATATTTCTCACGAAAATTTGAAAATAAAACGCGTCAGGTAAGACCAAGTCATAATTTTTACAGAATTCGAGATAAAAAAAATTAGATCTTACGATGAAACAAACGAATGAATTCATGCATAAGACATTTATACGAATATTATTCAAATGCGATACAACATTTTTAAGGAAGATATAACGAATTTGCCTCCATATAAAAAGTAACTATTCCAATTTTATAAACAGTAAACAACAGTTCCGCATAATTTTTTATAAGTCTTACGGTCTTTCAGTGAAACACAAAATTGTCTGAAACCATGTTATAAATAACAATCTATGTATTTTGAATAGAAGATTGTATCGATCGTTTGGATATATGAGTTTTTCAATTCTATCCATTAGATTCTGAAGACTTGCGAAATCCGGTTACTCGATATTGATGATCAAGATGAAGACAACCATTTAGAAAGAATACTATTGATTATTATTATTTCTTAACGTAAGCTGTAAATTTGTAAGGAATGTCAAACATTCATCAATTGATTAATTCAAATAAATAAAAATCAAACCATTATTTCAATTAAATGAATATTAAATTGAATAATTAATGTATTGATAGAAATTTGATTGAAATCATTGAAAGGGTGGAAAAATTTGAAATCTAAATCCGTTACTGAAACAAAACAAATAAAAGAAACGAATCTTTTTCTGGTTGAATAACAACAACTGAATATCCAACGAATACACATCAGATCAAAATTTCCAACAAATCAAAAAAAAAACAGTAGAAAAAAGTAATAAACCATTATTCTAATATTGAAAACATTTTAACGGTTTTCTTTCACCGCAAAATGATTGCAGATGAAACAATCGCACAACATAAATATAATCAATTTTTAAAGTAGAAACACTTCGTTGAGGGAATTTTATTTTTTTAATAGAAATAAACACTATTTTATCAAACTATACACAGTTAATTAATTGTATTATGTAGATCAATAGTTAATATTGATAGATTTGATAGCTAAAGTGTCACCTATAATTAAACATTTATAATTAAACACGCAGTAGAGCTTTTATTATTACTGTCGCTTTCTATTTATAAAATTCAAAGGTAGTAAGAGCTAATATTAGAAATTTGTTGCCAGAATGAATATAACCGGTTAAAATTGGATAAAAACTAATGAGTTGTTTAGATAAGAAATGTATCGTTTGTATATCAAAAATACAATAATGATTACAGTGCACCTTGGAGTTTCTTGGCAATTTCCTCAAATCCGGCCAGGATATTACAATGATTATCTCTATATATATCGCATCAACGAAAATTAAATTCACCCATAATTTTGTTCTAACCACAGGTATTCAACTTAATTCACACAGTTAAATCATCAAAATAATCGTCTAATTATAAGTTGAATTTACGTTAATTGACCCCCGAAATAACGTGAAATAAATATACTTACCATAAAAAAAGTTTTTTTTTAATTGTTTGTTTGTGTAACACTTAAATGATTCTCACATGTTCTACGAACTTTTGCCACATTTATTACGAAATTACAACACGACAACAACTCGAACGCGTTCTAAACGCGACTAACGTTCACAATTCAGTTTGAACATGAGAAATATCCATGGTAGGAAGCTGACGGGCACTGTCGACGCCCAAAGAGATGCATCGCGACGCACGAACCTGCGCTGGTTTGTCACTAGATGTTTCAAGATCTATTTGATGTTGTTTTCTACATTATATATAAAATTAATCAGGTCAACAATTTCTATTCATCTATTAATGAATGGAAAATGCACATAGCAATGGAATTTCTTTCTACACTTCTAATATCATTAAAGTATTTGAAGAAAAAAATTAAATAAAAATCAACGTGATTTTATACAAATTTTTCACATATCAATAAGTACGAAAATAATGATTCGTGTGCAAAATTTATTGCCTTTTGGCAATGTTACCATAGTAATAGAAAGAAAGTTGATGCAAATAAAGTTTTATGAAAATTCTAATATCAGCATAATATGTGAAAAACTTAACAATAAAATGTCAGTTTGATTCCCTTTTAAGTTCATTCGTACTTAAATACCAGTAAAAGAACACTAATTTTAAAATTAGAAACGTTCAAACAAATGTTCTCATTGCGATTTAGGAAAAAAAATCCTTTTATCTATTAAATTTATTAATATTGGATTTCATATTTTATATATAATTACTTAGACAATGACTAAATAATGACTATGATCAATGCAATATTCTTGGTGCAGTTGTGGCTTCTGGCCATTGAATATCTTATCACTTGAATAATGATCTAATAATATTGCAAAAATCTAGGGAATGTAAAATATGTCTTTGCAGAAATCCAAACTCAATTGTAAAATGAATTTCTACTCGTCTACTGGTGGAGATTTATTAAAATTTTATTAAAAACCATTAGCGTGATATCCACGAAATCATCTACAACTTTAGCATACAATAACAAAAACTAATTATAGTAATTAATTGTTTGAAATAACACATAAAAGAATAGCGTCAAATTAAAATGTTTCGCTTTGAAGTGAAAGTTTTTTATAAGCGAAAATCTACAAAAACTAACAACTGACTAAGCTATAATTGATACACCAGAAAATTAGTCCCAAAGGAAGTTTTGTTAATTTTTCTTTTAATTAGTCACAGATGTGTTTCATCATATTTGAATAAAATGGCGATACATTTCGACAGGAAGTTCCGATTGCAGAAATCAAATGTTAATTTTGAATAGAACGATGTTTTATCAGGACATCTCTAGTTAGCAAAGAATTGCACTGCAAGTGTGGACCGAAATCGTGTGTGTATAACAAGAATCAGCTGATTGAACAAGTAAGAACGACCTAACGGCGCAAAAATAGGCGGTTGAAGAGTGGCATCATCTCCAATGAGTCCTCTAAAAAATTGATTTAATGAACAACCACTCCGGAAACAACTCCAGATTGCAACATCTGCAAAATTCACCTAAGAACTCTTAAGGAACAATCAAAAAGGTACAACATAATCAATTTTATATTGGAAAGATTTAGAAAATG
Organism: Meloe dianella; assembly: GCA_028455855.1. Lineage (NCBI taxonomy): Eukaryota > Metazoa > Arthropoda > Insecta > Coleoptera > Meloidae > Meloe > Meloe dianella. The sequence goes on along the minus strand of JAPTHL010000045.1, from coordinate 4,572,803 downwards.
TGTTTCAATCATCCGAATGTTGTGCTAATTTACACTGTTCATGATTTACTCCATAACGTTCAAAAGTAACATGTACTTATTTGAATCTATATTAAAATTAATTTAAACACCGTCGTCATTCGGTGTAAACACAGATCTAGTGCGATTTTGATGTAAACTATCACAACATTATCAAAAATGATAATAATTTATGGCAAATTTTTCATGTCACTTTATAAAAAAATTCTATCAATTTTCATTTTTAGAATTCGAAAATCTATATGACCTATATTTGAATTTATTATAATCTGAATACAAGCAAAGCACTCGTACCCCTCATCTAGGGGTCCCTAAATTTTATGATTCTTGTGTGTGGATTGCATGGTATTTTTAATAACGCTAATTGAAACGGCAGTCAGGCTAATAATTCGATTTGTTGTTTTTTGTTTGAAGGCCCCAATAACAGGGCTGGACCCATTGGAATATTATTATTTCAGATTATGGCCACATTTTTATTGATAATCTCTGACTGTTTTAAAAGGGGACTATTTTTAGACTTGCCTCAGGCGTCACAATCAATGAGCCCCGCCCCTGCCCAATGATGTTATTGCACCCGGGCCCTGACACATCGAAGACCGGTCCTGTGATTTCGTGTTAAAAGAATTCATATATTCAATGAAATCAAAATCGTTGTTTATTACTCTCATATGATGAATAAATTTATACAAATTATAACCACAAACATTTTAATAAACAAGCCAATTAAAATTATATGGGTATATTGTTTCATTTAATAGAATTTTTTCTTATTATCACGTGCACAAGTGAACATAATAAAAACAAAACACCTCCATTATAAACAAGTACGGTTGTATACACACATACACTGTCGACATTAATAAGAGTCCTTTGTTTCATTAAATTAAACATTCAGTTAACTGAATTGAAGTAACTATGTGTTGTGATGATAACCATAATAATAATAATAATAATCATCATCATCATCATCATCATCATCATCATAACAATGATATTGATAACAATAATAACTTGATATCACTAAAACTTACATTAAAAACCCCGTATGTTTTGAGGTATTGTAGGATAGATTTACAAACTGAAGTGGAAGTAACATTTTTTTTAAATAAAAAGTGGAAGGCATTGTGTAAATTTTCTAACCGATATAGTTTGTCGTTGTTGAACAACAAAAATAGAAATTATTCTACAATGTAAACACAGTATTTTTAAGTGGTTAAAAAAAATACATACTGTATAAATTTAACATTAAAAGCACCAGAAGCGTTGTTCTTATAGTCTACATAAATACACAAAATCAATACGATCGAGATATATTTTATAACAAAAAGAAAAACCTATCCGAAGAAGATCAACTTGAGAAATCAACTAAGCATTATCATCATCAAAAAACTTCAATACTTGAAATAGAAGAATTAAAACGACAAATTGTAAAATTGAGTACAACTAGTGGAAATATTTAATGTTTTTTTGATTTAAAAATAAAAACATACACAGATCAAACGTATAAAAATTCCAATCGAAAAATAATACGTTAGCCAACATTGAAGTTAATAAAGCAAACGACAATCTTCAACAGCAGAATTAGGTAAAAAAAAAACATGTTTTGCCTCTTCAGAATAATTACTATATAATTTTTTTTCTAAGAAAGGTGTTTAAAATCGCTACAACTAAAAAAATGTACATTTTATTATTTATAAACGTAAATTCGTTCCAAATGTTCAGTAGGAAGAAATTGTGAAATTTTCTTCATTAATTATTAGATACTCATTAATTTCCCATCTATTATGTAAGGGGATGCTTCAGATATTTTTGTTTCTCATTAACATTAAAATATCCATTCTATGAGTAGCTTGTCTCTGTCGACAACCAACTGTGTTTCTACAAGGGGTGCTAGTAAAAGTAACTTAATTTGTGATTTTAATTAAGTATATTTAACTTTGCTAATTGATAAATATAAAAAAGCAGTTATGTCAAACGGCTGAGTTCTTGAAAGGAATTCGATAGAAAAATACTATTTCTGACGTCACTTTACTAAGAAACATTGCCACTAGGCATGAACTATTAGAATGGATCCAGTCCAAATTAGTCACTCAGCCAAAAACAATTCATCGTGCCTGCCTGACTAATTTGATGTGGGTTCAACCGTAGACAAGCTAAGTCAAACAAAACATCTATCTGATTCGGTGTGGATTGCATTTAGACGAAACAGGATTTCAATGGTATCAAACAACGTCTTTTTATGTTTTTTTCTGTCTGTCTGACTTATCTAAACTGGTGTGGTATGACTGTGTATTATACTCTACATATTTCTATCTGATTGTCATTGTTTGGAATTTGTCTTTTCTGTTATGGGTTGACTGAGTAGCGTAGCTTCAAATTCAAGACCCAGAGGCAGAAGATCAAAATGTGCCTCTTTTCTTGGATAGAGAGCTTTCAATATATCGTGCCTCATGATAGTTACGCCACTGGGTTTATTAGTTGTTTCTTGTGTAAAGTTGTATGCTAAACGCTTAAACAAAGACAATCAGATGTTAAGTCGTACATTTTGTTTCGTCGTGTCTATCTATAAGATTTGGTTTGGCTTCTTCGTTAGTGATCGATTCAACTGCAGTTAGAAAAAAAATTTTTGTTCCATTTTCACAAATTTCCACAAATCTCGCTATTTTTTTTTTTAATTTTCCCTCGATCAATCCAAGTCAAATATGGTGTACTCTTCTAATTCAGTTTTTTAAGCCCATATAATTATTGATTACATTACAATTCGAAATGTTTGTGTTAGATCTTGTTTACTGTCATTTTGTTCATATTTTTGTACCTTTATCGATATAATTCGATGTTAAACATGGAAGATTCGTTTATTAAAATATTATAATCGAAATATGTAAGTCTGTCAAAAATTTGAACGTGTTTTACAATGACAGAGATTACCTTCATTCAGGATGGAAAAGATCTCATGGGTGCCCGTCAACGTCGGTAGACACAACCGACACAAATAGGATTTCAAACCACATTTCTATCTACCAAAAATCTGATTTGTGTAGAATTATATCCAGATATAACGAAATTTGATTTTATGATGAATGTTTTATACTGAAAACTTTTAAGTCGAAAAATTCATACAACCATAAATTCAACATTGTTTTTAATACTATCATAACTTGAAGTTTTTCGTTATGAATATATTTAAAATAAATCATCATAATTCATCTATTAGACGAGGCGATTTGTAAATTTACAATATTTGAATTTATTCTTACAATAAAATATTGTTATTATTGAAAATACGTATTTTTGTCAAAAATTCTTATCGTTCGTTGTCATCGACTGCCAACAAAAGAATAGACACATGTATGATAAATTATCTTAAATGATGTGAAAAGCATCATTTTCCATCCAATCGATAGATTTTCTTAATCAATCAATACAATCCCAACCGATCCTTCCATTTCAAAGCTTTAAATTTTTATCAATGTTCTTTATTATTGAAAATTTTATTATTGTACAAATACAACGAAATTCGGTTAATAGTTATTAAAGTAACGTTGTCTATTTTTTATATTAACTTGAGAAAATTCAGGACAGTTTGACAGTATCCCTTAGGGCATGATACATACACTTGTATTGTGCCAACCGATAAACCTATAAGTCGATCTACACAACAATTATCCTAATATCCGTCTATAATACGAGCTCTCTATAGGCAATATTACGTTTAAAGTTATCTCAATTTGGTTTTGTATTTTTGTAAAGTAATTTGTTTGTTGATTTTCTTTATCGTCCCCAATGGCAAAAGCACAACAACGGCAACACAAACCAATCTTTTATAAACTAATTACTGTTGTAAAAATATCGAATTCCCCTAAGAAAATCTCTTAATCCATTACTGGTATACATGGGACGTCGTGAAGTTATAACGCTCCACTGATCATCCCTGATATTTATTTCGTTCTTACCAATACAACTTACTTCGAATCACTATAGAAACTCTTGTGAAACTCAAACAATACAATATTATAGTGTAAATTAAATCATTATTAAATCAGTTAATATTATTTTAATTTTAATTAAATCCCTATTTACGATTTATATATTCGATACATCAACAAATAAAACAGTAAAATCTGTGAACAATATTCAAATATGATTTGATTACATTTCTATTCCAATATTACATTAGTTTGAGATAATAAACTTTATTTAGTGGAAATTACTTTTCGATTTCCCACAGGATCTCATTCTTGTCACCTAATATGCTCACTATACTTGTATGTAAGTATGGAATTATGGTTATTACTGTTTAGGAAACAAGTTTATTGCTTATTATATTTCGGGGCTTTTTTTCCTACCCCATCCATTTTTTTTGGTATATTCAAACATATTTAAATATTGTTTCATAATACTCTGCAGTTTTACACACTTAAACGGAATGGATATTGCTTGTCTAATTTGCTTAATAATGTTACAATTTGTCCAACTTAAAGAATAGCATTCATATTATTGATATTTATAGACTTTACTATTCAAAACTCGACGAATTATTCTACGAAAATTAATCTGGAATATATCTAACAAAGTTCTATTAAAATTTCATAATAAAATATTTTGAAAGATATAACTACAAGCTTATTTCATGAAAATACGGATTTTGTCATAAAATCGTTGTTTACACATGGATAACAACTTCGTTTTCGTTTTAATACGAATAATGTTACTAATCAACTCAACAAATATTGCTTTAAGCGAACATATATCCACAAAATTCATGTATTAAACCACAGTTGAAACTGTTTCACGTAGATTTTCAACAATTGCAACGGCAATTCGACAATTGTAACACATTTGACATTTAAAAGTCTATTTTGTCCATTTTCTACATTAGATTTAGAATGAGGATTATTTGAAACTCATGTAGAATCAAGATTCTTCATGTTTATTCGAATTTATCTGTTGGTATGTATATAGTGAATCTAATTTGGCTTGCCTAAGGTTTAGTTCAACTGAATTATAATGAGAAGAAAACTAGAAATAAATGAGGTATTTCTCAACATGAAGAAATTTCTTGATATAATCCTATAAGGTTTTAATAGAATTTTCGACAACCAGAAGAATTTTGAACAACTTGACAGAAAACATCTCTGTTATAGTTGTACAAACTATTGTTGACTAAATCGATTCTAGATAAGAGATTATTTCTAGGTAACGTAATTCTATTTAACTTTTAATACTTACCCTTAAATACCTTAAATATTTGAATATGCTCGATTATTGATATTCCCATCAATAAATTACAGACTACGTTCGCATATTAGTGAACAAAAAAATGTTTAATTTATAGAATCTCAAATAAATATTTAAAAACATACAGATAAAATTAACGATGAAGATTCCTCTAATAGAATAGATACAAACACTGTCAGTAATCGTTGAATAACAGAAACGACACATTACAAAACTCCCCCTGGAACAGAATTAAGAATTATACTACAAAAATAAACGACTAGATATTAACGGAACTTGTTGAAAAGTTGCATAAAATATCGAAATTTAAATATTACACAAAAAAGGTTTTGTTTCTTTTTTATAAAACTCTCATCATTTGCAAGTATAATAATGAAAAAAACACGAGAATTGAGTTGAAATTCGGTGAAATTAAAAACAATCTCACTAATAGTAGAAATAGTTGCAACAAAAACATTTATATTAATCATTGAGCATGGCAAATATAAACAAAAAAAAACACAATAATAGAGGAGAAATTATATTATCAACAATAAAAATCACATTAAATGTTAATCTAGAGGAAAAGTATCACAAAATATCGAGTAAATAATTAACGAAATACTACAATCAAACATGATGTATTAATAAATAAACAAATGTTGAACATTACAGCTGGTAGAAAATTATTTTTTTCGGCTCAACATTAGTTGAACAAATTGCACATTTAGAGTTGTTTTGAATTTGGAAGTACGATCGATGGGTAGGGGCCACAATCCTTTGAAAATTGGGGTGAACGACTGAAAAAATTAGCCACTGACAATTCGTAACAGCAGTCTTGAAGTGAGATTTGAATATTTCCACACCTGCCGTTAATCATTTGTTGATAAAATATTATCCCTCCTCTGGCACCTCGTTGTACTTCCACTTTCAAAACAACTCTAACAGCCTTATCGACACTTCATAAATTTATATAGTTTTTTTTCTTACTAACGAGGGCTTTATATAAGCAAAATGAGTCTGTAATTGTATAACACAACGGAGTCGTAATATACCGAGTGCCACTCGTCTCGAGTAATGGATCGATTCTTTAAAGTACTCAACTAACACGAGTGTTGAAGTTTGAAATTTCGAGAAAAACGTACTCCTAAAACATGCGATTCAGCTACAATGGAGCAGCTTCTATACTTATATTATATTTTAATATTAATATGTATTTTTGTAGTTGTAAAAACCATAAAGATAAAAATTCCTCTCTCTAATCACAAACGAATTATATTTTCAACAGTCTTCTTTTAATGTTTCCGTATGGTTCTTTTCGGTTATTACTCGTTTGAAAATCGTACCAATGAAAGCCTGACTGACATATTCGTCATAATCATTTTGAATTGTTTCATGTAAATCTGTCAATAATGAATATTGCAAATCATTACGTAACTTCGGAAGAAATACAACCAATAATGCAACTAAACGTTTATCTGTTCTAATAAGTGGTCTTTCATACCAAACAGGATTATTGTGATGATACTAATAAACAATAATTTATTAAAAATAGTTTATAATTAAATAAAATTAATTACCAATTCATCATCAATCAATTCTGGTAAATTATAGCGATGTATTAAACAAGCAGCTAGACCCCTTTTAATATCGTCTGATTCATCTCTAGATGAAACAATGGAATCGGCTACCTATTAATTGTTTAATTATTAAAGAAATTATTGAACATTCATAACCTAATCTGACCTGCGTATCAAATATATTATTCATTTTAATTTTATAATGATTGAAAAGGTGTTGATAGAGTGGTTTGCCACCATGAACAATTTTGTTATATAAGGAGATTCTAAAACAATTTTCAATCGATTTAGTGACATTAATACTAACATATCATAAATGAAAATTTCGTTGTAAGTAGCAAAAACCAATAAACTCAAACATTTTGAATTGTCACTTGGAATACCTAATCCAGCAACACCAACACTTTGGCTTTTAAACAATTGACTTAATGATCTATCGAAATCATTACCAAATTTTGTTATAAAAACATAGTTTTCAGTCATTTTCTTCAATTTATTGTATTCGTTTTCAGTGAATTCAAATTTATTTTGTATTTTACCATCATCACTTTTACAACTTGAAGAATATCTACTAATTTCATTATTTGATGATGTTGATGGATATATTGTCTCATTATTATTATTATTATTTATTGAATGATTATTATCTTGCTTGGAGATAGTCTTTGTGAAATGACAAATATTTTGAATTTCTGTTAGGTTAAAAATCAAAAAGGTTCTTTCTTCAAATTCAATGTTGCACATTTTGATCGAATTTCCATTAAAATATACCACATTCCCCTTATAAATATCACCATTTTTCAATTCAATTTTCACATAATCACCGTTTTTTAAATTATCTGGCAACATTTTTGTCTAAAAATCAATGGAAAACATGAATTCTAAAAAAATTATAAACAAATCATTTTTCTAAATGCTACTCAAAAAAATGTGAGGTTACGTTACTTTAATGACAGCAATCAACAATAAGATTATGAACATTAAGGTGCGTTCATACTATCATTCAATCAGACGAACAGATACGAACGTTCATTTTAATGTATGAAATGGAATTAGGGTCAAATTTAAAGACATCTACTTTCCAAACTGTTGTATTACTAACATTGGTGGTATAATAGCTGTTCGAATAGTGACGCTGCATGGAATAAAATATGAATAATAAACAATAAATTAATGTAATTGGGTGTTGATTATGTTGTTATCTCTAACTCTGTACGCGTCAAGTAAAAATTTTAGAGGTTACATCGTGAAATCTTAATAGATTACGTTTACCAAACATAAAAAGCTGCTCAAGCCGTTTTAAAACTCAAATATTCCCAGCTTAATCGAGCACGTTTTTGACGTACTCAGGACATGATATTATCGATTATTATTTGATATATTTATAAAATTTTATTGCGTCAAGGTATTGTACACCGTTTTTATGCACCGCAGCCACTCCAATTGACGGCCTGGTGCATGGAACCCTGTTTGAATTATCCATTCAAGCGATCTGAACAGTTGTTCGAACAATTTTAAAACATAATCACTGTGTTCCTTGGCGTGACACTAGTAACAAATGTTTACATTTAAAGTGTGTTTCTTAATTACACAGGACACTGGCCTGGGTACCTCAAAACGACTAAAGGTGCATTTTCATGCTGACGCTCGACGCTGGTTTCGAGCGTCAAATGAGGTCACGTGGTACAATTTCGACCGCACCGCCAACTTAAATTAATGCAGCGTCAAAGCTAAACATTGTTTAGCTTTTTACTGCTTACTGTCAAAAGTGCAATGAGCTGCAAGGTAAATATTCTATAGTATTTTATTAATGACTTTAACGATATAATATATTAATCGATAATGACGAATTTTTAAATTTTTTAACTGGTGAATGTAACACGCTTATTAATATTTAATAAGTGACAATTTATATTTATTTAACACACACTTTGTGTTTATAGGTTAACAGGCTATTGACAGTTTGTTTTCTCCAGCGTTTTGACGCTGCATTAATTTAAGTTGCCGGTTCGGTCGAAATTGTACCACGTGACCTCATTTGACGCTCGAAACCAGCGTCGAGCGTCAGCATGAAAATGCACCTTAAGGCTGAACGCCGATCATGGTCTTATAAACAGGTCTTTACACTACCGGAGAGTGGGAGTAGCTCTTATTGAAGGTGAATGTGACGGCGCAACAGTCGAGGGAACCAAAAGAAGAACATAGAAAAAAATATAAGTTAAGAAAGATAAATGCAATAACTTTGGACAAGTATGTTAAAAACTGTTATTCGAATGATTTAAATCATATCCAACGCACACTGATTAAACAATACGTGACAACAAAATAAACATCTCAAAAAAAATGTCTTGTTAGAAGAGATTATTAGTATCTAGTAATAAGAATAGCATTTAAATATTGTAACCGGTTGAGAGTCACTGTTTTTATAATTGGCGCGTAAGAATCTACATGACCAATCAGCGCGCCTAAAAGACAATGGCAGTCTTGGTGCTGTTGTCAAATTGTTTGTGGCCGGCATTTGTTGATATATGCAAAAATCATTTTTCTAGAGTCCCGGATGTCTACAAACAAGCCTAATTAGGTTCTTGTTTTATAATTTCTTTAGGTGATTATGTATAATATTTGAATTTAATAACAGAAAACTGTTAAACTAAAAGTTCACTACGTTTACTACATCAATTCGTGTAACCACAGGCGCTTCCATTATTTAAACTTTACGCGGGAGAATGAATATTTTTAGTTAATTATTAGATGAAAAATAAAAATATTATGATTCTATAATCAATTTAAAAATTCCCAATAAAATACTCTAGATTCTAAAAATACCGCTAAATTTAAGGAGAAAACGTACAAATTGGAGACACCCTAGCGGGATTCGATCTACGTTTAAAAATTGGAAAATAACTGAGACACAAAATAGAATATAACTTACACACTTATACATTTTCATTTTTGACTGATGGTTTTATTTTATTTTCAATGCTGAAATAAATCCATTTTTGTGTTTTTGTTAACAATTGAACAAAGGAACATACAACCCAGATAGCACACAATATTGCAGCAATATTGCATCCTTGCGGCAACCTGCCAATATTGTAGCAATATTGCGGTGCAATATTGCACGGACATTGCAGTGCAATATTGCATAGATATTGCAGTGCAATATTGCACCGACATTGCAGTGCAATGTTGCAGCAAGATTGCAGTGTAATATTTAATATCGGAAAAAAATGTGTGCATGTTCGGCCACATTCGCCTTTGAAGGACTCTACCAAATGTTCAGAGAACGCCATTATTAAGTTGATGTTGTTACGACGAAGAACTATTTTCACTAGACTTTTTTAAATATTCTTTTAAATATATCAAAAAATCATACGGCAACGAATTGCAAGTGGTGAGGGATGTAAGGGCTTGTTGAAGCTCCCGTATAAATTAAGCGGAATACAATAAAAACGGGTAAAATTGCGGAAAGTGATTGAATGTGATGTCATTTGTGCATGTGTTATTATTTTTAAGTTTTTATATTGTTTTTTTTTGTATTTTATTTATTGTTTTATTTATGTCTATAAGGGTTTTTAATTTGTTGTGTGCATAGATTTGTATATATTGTTTCCAATTTGCCTATGTCTCTATACATGTTTGCTTTAATAATGCAACAATTCATTTGTTTATATTTTTTTTACGTAATTGTTATGTTGAAATCTGGTTGTTTACAATTGTTCTTTATTTTATATGTTGATATTTTGGTTTTTGTAATACTAAAATTATTAAAGATACATTTGAAAAAAAAATTTTTTTGATTGATGACGTCACTCCAACCATAACAATAAGAACATTGCATTGCAATATTGCTACAATATTGCACTGCAATATTGCAGAATATTGCAGTGCAACGTTGTAGCAATATTGCAGGGGGCGGACATTGCTGCAATATTGCATGCTATCTGGGAACATTACACAACTCTTTTCTAATCTTGTTGAATACGAGTATTTTGATTAGATGTCTATGATCAGACATGTTATAATGTAAAATATTCAGAAAAGCCAAAACTTATGAGACTTTATTTCGTTTTCAATTTCGTTGTTGGCATATACTCTGATTCTAAATATTACTACGTTATTATTTGCATTGCAGTTGTTATTATTTGTGCTTACAATATACGATATTATTTTGTTTTAGAAGTAATCCTGTCAATTAAATGAAAGATTCTTTATTATTTTGAAGGAAATCCTAAGAAATACATCATAATTCTAACAATTCTATAATTTCATTCTGAAATTCTGCTTAGACTTAATCAAATATAATTATTTAACAAATTTGGAATGTATTCACTTACTATGGTCATATTATTATTTAACGTAAAGCAAAGATCATATTATTATGATGAATTTAAAGAATAGGTATGTACTATTTATTGAGACAATTTCGATTAATATACAAACTAGTTGATTCAGAGTAGACTGTAATCATTTTTATTGCAGGAAGTTTATATAGCAGTTACCATTATACCTAGTAAACATCTCGAAGTAGTAATGGAAGATATTTTTAATTAATTTGTTTGTAATGGTATGTTCAATTTTGTCAAGAAAAATGATAAGGATTGGTGTGTACAATTTTTGAGGCAAATGTTGTGGTATTGTATATTATTTCTATGTTTCATGTATTTTTAACATTTGTAAAATTGCTTGTGGGTAGTTTGCAAGTTAGAAATGTATTGATGACACATGCGGATATTCTGTAATTATCCTGGCTGTGTGTTGTGTGATCTCTTCGCAACTCCAATGCCGCTATATGCACCACACCCAGGCAATGACGTAGAAGTATATAGACTGCTTACCGCCTATAATTTCTATGCTTTAAAAAGAGGGCCTATATGGAGGTTTGTCTCACTCTTTTCATCTCATTACAATGCGCAGTCCATATGAATTAAGCTACGTAGCCCAGTAATCATTGTTTCACTCTAATGTATACTATCATAGAGAATCAGTAGATGTCAGCTGAAGCTTTGAAAGTTTTTAGAGTTGCATACATCTTTCTTTTTGAAGGATTAACGATTTCCTTCCGGAGTGGGACCTTTTACTTATTAGTTCAGTCTACCATTAAAGCGTGTTTTTTAAACTATTATTTTTTTATATTTCTTATTGTGTTTAACTTTATGTTTAAAAAGAAAAAAGGATTGTGGTTTACTGCTCATTTCAACCAATCCCCGGCGCTTATGCCCTTTTACTTATGGATGGTTTACTGCTCATTTCACCAATTCTAGACGTTTTTTATACGATGTGTGACCTGTAAAGGGGGGGCTAGGGACAGACATCCTAATCTTGCTAACTGGTCCATGTACTTTGTGGCATGGACAAATTAACAATTATAAGAAGAGGAAAATTCTGAAAATCCTTTTTCATAGCGTGCCGAGGTTTGAACCCCGGACTTCTACGCGTAAATACCTATCGTTAACCATCGAGCCATTCGGCTCGTGAATTTTCAAATGAAAAGTGTACTATAAATGAAAACGATTTTCTACGATCCAACGGATACAGCCGACATTCCATCGTGTGTAGGGCACCCGAAAGTACTCGATTGCATTAATGTATAGATGTTGCTAAGCAACCACAATTTTAAATACCTAACATGTTAAAACGTCTGTCATTGGTTGAAATCTATAGATTTCCAAAAATATGCTTCGGAAATGCTCATTTTCCACACGGATGGTAGCAGATGGTAATGGAAAACGGGACGATTGATTTAAGAAAATCAAATATACTCTCATCAGAAATTGTAAATTGAATGAATTCAATAGAAATCCGGTCCAGCTGGTCATGTTTGAAAGTACTTTGTGATCAATTTCTAACTACCCAGATAGCCAAATCTGCCGGCAGAACCACATACTTCTGCGGCCGCAGCCTGCCGTCCAGCCACCGGCATACTGTGCCGGCAGAATGTGCTGGCATGATGCCGGCATTACGCTGGCATTTCGTGCCGGCATTGTGCCTGCATTTCGTGCCGGCATTATGCGTGCATTTCGTGACATGAGGAATTAATATATCGACCACATAAAAAGACTGGCATTGGATTTGCATAAAATTGTATCAATATTTCTTACTGGTTATGGTATCATTGTGTCACCATGATAAATAAAAGTTTGGGGTATTCGATTGGATTTTTGTTTACCCGAGGAAAAAAGATTTTGTCTAATCATATATGACTATATATGATCCTATATATAATCAGACCTGAAATTTTGCCAGATCTAATCATATATAATCATATATGTTTATATATATTCATATATAATAATTAGTTTCTCTACGATTTCGCGAACGGTCCCAAGTACTGACTGCGCACAATGATGCTTTTAACTTTAGTTAACCTAGGGCGCCTTTTTCCCAAATTTGCCAGTGAGTGCAATATGATATACTTTGATTCAACGGAGTCCAAAACGTGTAAGATCATCTAAGTGTATTTATAATGTCTACATTAATTGTATTATTAATTTTTTTACTTTTACTTTGTATAATAATATTAATATATAATATAATAATAATAACAATAATATAATTACAAGAGAATGGCAGAGCGTTATAATCATTTTATATAACTTCAGAGATGAATAATTATAAATAATAAATTAAACGTAAAACATGGTGGAATCTATTAGAATGGGAAATCAATAAGAAATATTGATACAATTTTTTGCATATCAAATGCCAGTCTTTTTATGTGGTCAATATATTAATTCCTCATGTCACGAAATGCACGCATAATGCAAGCACAAAATGCAGGCATCATGCCAGCACAGTCTGCTAGCACTAGGACGACAGGCTGCGGCCGTAGAAGTGTGTGGTTCTGCCGGCACAGCCTGCTCTTGAGAGAGCAGGCGTGCCGGCAGTATGCCGGCATAGTGCCAGCATGTGGTTATCTGGGTAGACATGCGTAGTCTAGTGATCAACCAAACAATCTAGAATTGTGGATGGGAACATACCTAATAATTGCCACTATAATCTACGATGTGTTCTTACATTGAATATATTTCAAGATAAATACTGTTGAGGGTAACTTCTGCGAATATGAAAAGGTTGAAGAATTTTTGAAAAAAATCAGACTTATTTGTGTAAAGCTTTACAATCAAATTGAAGTAGTGTTAAACAAATATTTAGGTACCCTGGTTTGTTTTATGTGGATATAGATACGAACAACAATAATTATAATAACTACAAAATAACAGGGTAATCTTGATTATATGCAAATCATTCTAAAAAAGTTGAATTAAATTAACCAAATCACCAATATATCATACATATTTGTATTTTAAAATGTTTATAGTCTTATTTTGATGATTCGCAATCAGTTTTTATGCAACTAACAATATTTCTCAGATTATTTCGTAAGCAAACCCGGAGTTATCGGTCTGCGACTCTAGTTGGTTTGAGCCGTAAATATTCAAGATGTCAGCGCACATGTGGTCACGTTTTTGTGGATCGGATGAGCAGTCTACAGAACTCGACACAGAAATAGGAACATAGGAAACAAGATCGGGCCAATAGGCGACCAGTTCTCTAAAAATTTCACCAGTGGACACCACCCACCCTTAGATCTTTGTATAAACATCACGCCCACTTTCATTCAAAAATCTCTCTGACCCATATTTTGTAGTTGTATTTCTATGAAATACACAAATACACAAATTTGTAAATATTTGTTATTTTTGTCGTGACCATGGCGATTTTTCAAAACCAAACTATGGAACATGGGATTTTAATGTATCAGACAAAGAGCGGACTATCCACAGCTGTGGAACATTTCAATCGTACTTTTTCAATTTTATCCGATCCAATGATTTTTAAATTCTATCAACAGCAGGTACTCTAACTCTAATTTGTAATAAATGAAATGAAACAATGTAATTATTATTAAATAGAAATAAACATTTTATTAATTCCAGAAAAGAAATAGAAACAGAATTCTATAAAATTAATTGAACATCAGATGAGTGAAGCAATATGATCCACAATGGAATATCCTGTTTACAGTCAAATTTTTCGCTTTTTATCACATTGGGCTACAATCTTTAGATTCTTCCGCAAACGTTATTATTGTTGGTTTTAAATATTTTATTAACTATAGAAACAGAGTTTTAAAAAAGTTATTAAACAACGGGTACGTAAAGCGATATGGCCAGTACTTGGAAATTATTGAAGGGTGTTTACAAAGAGAAATTCCAATGAAATTGTAGAAATTGAATATTGGTAGTTTGAATTACAAGGAAAAATCGCTATGCACTTTTGACAATGGGGCATTTTAACAATTATTATAAAATTTAGTACGATAACAGCAAAAACAGATGTTACCCAATTGTAGTAGGTATAAAATTGAAAAAGTACGATTGAAA
The DNA here is from genome assembly GCA_028455855.1 of Meloe dianella. NCBI lineage: Eukaryota > Metazoa > Arthropoda > Insecta > Coleoptera > Meloidae > Meloe > Meloe dianella. The sequence goes on along the minus strand of JAPTHL010000045.1, from coordinate 4,557,601 downwards.
TGTTCCACAGCTGTGGATAGTCCTCTCTTTGTCTGATACATTAAAATCCCATGTTCCATAGTCTGGTTTTGAAAAATCGCCATGGTCACGACAAAGATAACAAATATTTACAAATTTGTGTATTTGTGTATTTCAATGAAATACAACTACAAAATATGGGTCAGAGAGATTTTTGAATGAAAGTGGGCGTGATGTTTATACAAAGATCTAAGGGTGGGTGGTGTCCACTGGTGAAATTTTTAGAGAACTGGTCGCCTATTGGCCCGATCTTGTTTCCTATGTTCCTATTTCTGTGTCGGAATCTGTATATACTTCTACGTCATTGTTAAATTGACATCTGTCAAATGCCAAACAACCACTGCTGCCACTCTAAAATTCTAGTCACCAAATGTCCCTAGACTTGTATTGCCAACCTAAAAATGTATTAAACATAAAAACCATGGAGACTAGATAAGGAGCACGCACTCCATGGATAAGGGCCTCTAAGAATAAGAGGGCGTTAGTATTCCGTGTGTACCAAAGCGGCAGTTTGAAATAGAGATAACAATTTAAAATTATAAAATACGTCATTTAGGTTGTTTATTATTAAAAAAATAGTCAAAAATAAAGATGTAAACGATAATAATAAATTTCATGAGTAATAATAACAGTAATAATAATGACAAACAATTTTTTTTAAATTTAACTCCTTGCGTCGTTTTTTATCAGCTGCTTTGCCACTAGAACAATTTTTAACTGCACACACCCTGCCCATTGATATTATTTTACTGTATTCACATCGGTACAAAAGGAATATTAGCGCCGCAAGTGTTGAAAAAAGTAAACCTAACATGTACGATTTGCGTGGACAGATTCTGACAATTCCTCCGGTTGAGTGCGTACTCCTTATGTAGTCTCCATGAGTTAAGAAACACACCCGTATGTAGTGATGAATTGTTTGGCAAATGTGGCAATCCTGTTGATATCGGTTTACGTCAATTTTTTTTGACAAATGACAATATCTCCATTTTACAAAATCGGATGCTGGCTATTTTTGTGCTGTGAAATTTTTGTTGCAGAAAAAAATAAATAATAGAAAACGTTAAAAGGCAATTAATAACAAAACCTAACTGAAATTGTATAAAACTGTACAATTGATAAAATGTCTAATTTAAATTCCATCGAATATTTAATGATAAAACAAAATTGTCGATTTTTTGCATGTAAATTTGAAATGGTCCCAATACAAATTAAAGATCCATTAAATATTTTTTCACTAAAATTTTTAAAATTATTACACGACAAACCGAACGAACAGATAACTAAATTAATACGTTATCCAAATCCTTTAAACGATACTGATAAGGTAATTTGTTTATGTTTATTATAAAAGTAAATTTGGAAATTTTGTTGGTTATAAATTTTACAGAAACACGAGATAATTGATAACGATAGACGAAAATTGACAAATAAACGAATTTTATTGAATTATTTGAGAACAGTTAATGATATGAGGTCAACACCGGCTAAATTATGGACCGATTTACAACATTATCTATGTTTTGTTTATCGATATTGTATGACAAGCAATCCGGAACCAGAACAAGAGATTCTATCACCATATTTTGTAAATGATATGAGAACAATTGTTTGTAGTTTAATGCAAGAAGATGAAATACAATTGTGTTTAAGATTATTTTCATTAGTAAGAGAGTACACAATGTTCGCTCATGCACAACATGAGAAAATTTCCAATGTTGAAGCTTCCATTGAAAGTAAGAACATTCTTTCATATTATTAAATTGAAACACAAAAAAAAATACGATTATTTTAGGTTTATTCTATTATTATGAAGCGTTTCTATCGGCGACTAAGAATATATGTAAAATTTTCCCCGAATTAGAAAAATTATTAATCAACACTTATAAATTAGGATGGTTAGATTTTAATTCATCAATATTTATGTATTATTTTTATGAAACACCACATGTTCAAAATATGGTTAAAGAATTTGAATTGGTAATTTCTTTTAAATAATTTAAAAATCATCGATTTATTGTCTGTTTTTAGATGAAAGATAACGTGTCAATTAAAGCAGCCGGAATTTATACAGTTTTAACCGAATTACACAAATTGTGGCGATCTCAAATGTTAGGAATTAAATACAAATTTTCTTAATAAATTTCTATATTTCTAATAATTTATATAATATTTATAATTTCAGCGGTGTTATTGTGAATAAATTAGGGGCAAAATTCAAAAATCTCGATAACAAATCTATGGCAGCTTATAAAGATATTTTATCAAAAAATTTCTGGATCGATCGTACACAGGACGAGTAATTACTCACGTAAATAATATTTAAACTATTTTCTTTGTTATTATGCATTTTTTCTAGAATATTAGAACATGATGCAAAACTATTTGATTATCAGTTGTTTATGATAGTTGGTGATAAGAATTTAATATTACCTGAATCAACGTTAGACGAAAACGGCCAGTGTATATGTGAAGATTGTTTAATAATAAAATACAAATTGTTATTAGATAATTATCAGAACAAGTTTACATCTGATCGTATGAGAGTATCGTGTCGATTTTGTAAACAATTGATTGATTTAGATAATTTTCAACAACATATTAATGGTAAAAAATTTAATATTTTAATTACTTTAGTATTTTTTTTTAAGAAATCTCAATTTTAAGGTCGTTTTGTACCAGATATGGGTACAAATAAGTGTAGAAATTCATCGAATTTACCTAAATTATTACAAGATAATGTAGACATCGTTAAATTAGGTATGACACCGAATACGCGAAATAACAAAAAACAAAATGAACAGCCTAATCATAACAACAATAATATTAACCAGAACAGTGATAATATTAATGATAAGAACGAAAATGATAATAGTACATGTGAAAATTATGTTGATAATATCAAAAATCCATCGCCGAAATTAGCAAGTGAACCGCCAATATGTCCAAATATTCAACAGAATGACGATAAAAAAGTGCAAGATAATGCGAAAATGTCAAGAAAAACGTTTATTAATTTATTAAAACATTCAGAAAGTATTGAAAAAGCTTCAGTACAAAATTCGTAAGTTTTATTTTTCTTGTTTACATTATAGAAGATATTTATTGATAATTTAGTAGTTGTAATGGGTCAAATAAAAGTTCCGGTGTCACTTTCCCATGTGGACATAGTTGTAAACTTGAAGAAGAATTAAAATCAGGTAATTGTTTAACAAAAGAAAATACTCGATCTATCTATCCATTTATCTGAATTTTGTTTTTTAAAATAATGATAGATCGAATATAAAATAACTTTTGCGTTGATAACATTTTAAATGTTTGAATTATTGTTAAAGAATTTAAAAAGGCATATCAAGAAACTTGTGACCATCATAAAGAATCTAAAAAATGCGATTGTACGTTTTGTGAGGTATTCGGTACTGTAAGTATTTTATCAATATTTCTTTAAATTTTTATAATTAATCAAAAACAAATAAAAATTATAGTCATCTCACGTACATAAAACTAACGAAACAAGAAATCGTTTAAGAATTCGTTTAAATCAACGTAATGAAAAAGTCGTTAATAAAAATACAAATAAAACAAATACAAAAATAAATACGTCTATACCAAATCAAAAACCAATAAATAAAATTGAAACACCAACGGTAACAATATCAAAAGTAAGAAATCAATCACCGGATATTGAAAAACCTATAGTTTTTGAAAATAGTACATCGAATTCTATAATAAATGATATTCATGGATTATTAAGTTTTATTGAAGGTAATACCACAACAGATAAAGTAGTTCTAGCTGAAAAAAAGGCAGCAAAAAAGCTAGACAACGCTTAAGAAAAGTAAGTTTACCATTAGTACATTCAATTTTTAGTAAATTAAACCTTTTGCGAACACATAGCGATATAGAAAAGCAATTTTAAATGTATCATTTACTTAAGTAAATTCCTTATTCTAAGTTTGAAATTATTTAAAATTGTGTTATTTAAGCATAACTTACTGCTTGGCAATAATCATAATACGCTAGTAAATTTTTTTGATTAAACCGTTGTCAAAATATTTTTCGAGTTATAATTCTGTGGTTCGATTAAACAAATTGTTCGTTTAAACTAGTTTATAACTAATTAAATCTGAAATTGTTTATTAATTGTAAATATATATTACAATAGGAAGAAGAAAAATTAAAACTAGAAGAAGAAGAAAAACGAAAAATTGAAGAAGAGAAACGTAAACAAGAAGAACATTTACGTAATAAAGAATTAGAAAAACGTTTAGCTGAAAAAGCATCTAAAAAGGAATTGAAAAAGAAAAAACAAAAAATGAAAAAAGAAATGACTAATGAATCAATTGAAGAAACAATACCAGCAATAGTTACAATAAAAAGAGTTATTGAAAATCATAATTCAACACCAACAGTTACAATAACATTAAAAGGTTCAACACCAGATCAAGATAAACTTTTATATACATTAGTTAATGGTGATAATAATGAAAATTTACATAATAATAATACTAATAGTAATAATAATAATAATAACAATAATAATAATAGTGATAAAAAGAACAAGAAAACGAAAAATCAATCTAATGAAAAAATGATCAATTTCGAATTAAATTGCAATAACATAAATAAGAAAAATAATAGTAGTAGTAATAATGATAACACTAATAATAATAGTATCAATAATAATAATAACAATAGCAATGGTAATAATAAAAGTAATACCTCTAAAAAGAACAAAAGTAAAAGTGATACAAATAATCAATCAAATATTATCACGAAAGAAGTTAGAGTTACTTTGGCTGTTGATTCGTCTAGTATTAATCATAATAATAATAATAACGATGACAAAAAACATAAAGGAAATGTACAAAATTCGGTAAATACAGAAACAAATACGAGAAATAAGAAACAAGATGATAAAAAAGATAAGAAATGTAAAGAATCCGATATTAATATACCAATGTTGAAATTACCACCAGGTATAACTATAACAAAAGTAGATGGTCCAATGACTGATCGTAATTATAAATCGAATAATAATGAAAATCAATCTTATAATTCAAATATACCTGTTAGTAAATCTGGTGTAATTGTTGTTGATACAGAAAAATTAATAAAACAATCATCATCAATGTCATCAATAACATCATCAATAAATTCAACGACATCACAATCAAAGAAAAATAAAAAGAAAAAAAACAAAAAACAAGAATCTATTAATCAAACAAATCAAACAACAAAACCATCAATGGTTACATTAAAAAATCCAATATTTCAAAATATCCAAACAAATCGTAATGTTAATGATATTATACCAGATTTAAGTAATAATAATTGTCAACAAGCGGCAATATTTAAAAATGAAAATGGTATGGTAACAATACGTAGTTCACGTTTACAACAATCATTAACAAATGGTACACCAATGACGAATTTATTATCTGATTTAAAACCAGTATTAGGACCGGAAGTAACAACACCATATATGTCAACATGTAGTTTTTCAGAATCAACAAGAATTTCACCATTTAATGCACAAGAAATTCTATCAGGTTTACCAGGTATTGAAATAACAAAAGTTGATAAACATTCAAATAAAATTGATGTTGATAATAAGAAATCATGTCATACAGCTGAAGTATCAATAATACCATCAAATAATAATGGTGATAAATTTAATTTTGATAAAGATGATCTGCATTATGGTATTTTCAAATAATACTGTTTCCATTTATTTATTTAAATTGGATTTAATCATTTTATTTTAGATAATGTATTCACACCTAAGGATATTTTAGAAGATGATATGGATGCTGATGAACTTGAATTAGAAGCATTTAAACGTTTTTGTCAACAATCTATTCCACCAAAACGTAAAGAAAAAGTTGCTCATTTAAATGTTAAAGATATTGTATTAAAGAAAAAGAATGACAAAGTTTCTGGTTAAATGTTTTAGATAAAATTGAACAATTACAGTGATAGTACATTTAGGTCAAAGTTTCGTATATACACAATAACTACTGTACACTTTTAGTATGTTGTCAGATTTGCGCCACTCTTACACTAATATTAATTAATATTAATCAAACGTGTTGTAATTTAATGTAATTTGAAACTATAGTTGATATTGCAGTCCGGGCTACAACCCCAAAAGCCACCTGACTACATACTATGCTGTACGCATGGTTAAGTGTATCCCATATGCGAAACTTGAGCCGAGCATCTTTGCCTTTTACAAATTATTATTAATTGGCAGGATGGTCTCACATGGAACTCTAGGTAGGCGTCCTCTTTCATTTTATTTTTCGATTTTGTTCTAATTGTCAACAAAAAAAAACTAAGCGACACGTGTATTTTACTTATGCGGATATATTAAATTCTCTTTGATTTTAATGGGTGTAAGATATTTGTTGTGATAAACGATCTAACATTTTCTAAGGGTAAATTACCATCATGTTGAATTATTCTTGTCGATCTCAAAAAAATAAAATTACCCCTTTCAGAAAATCAACGAGTTCCATGACATTCTGCATCTACTAAAATTCAAAAGAAATATGTGTCGTTTAGTTTTTTAGATGGAGATATCTCGCCTACCTAAAGTTCTTTATCAATCAGAATTGGGCAGTACAATTTAGATTTCTGTGTAGATTTCCATACAAACTGTTCTATTCAAATGTATATTTACATTACATTACATTTTTTAATGGAAATACATTAGACATAGCGATTCAAAATGAACAGTTTGTATTGATATAAACGATATATTTTCGCCTCCAATTCAATACATTTTTTAATTTCATTTAAGATTGGACCACACTGCCGATAAGTATTAAGTCTCTTCTTATTTTTTTTTTGTTAATAATTACGTAGATAGGCTGTATTATATTTGTTATGTAGTATAATCCTGCCCAGGTCTGATAATATCACTTAGAAAAATGTGATCGTAAATTTTTTCACCAAAATTACATTTTTTTTATTGTGAATAAATAATAATTAAAATTATACGTTGTTTTGTTATTTTATTTTGTAGTAGAAGAAATTGTTTTATAACAGAACGACAGAAACGTTAGGAGACTGCTGGAAAACGAATAAGAGGGCATCCATTTACGTTGTAATCAACAGTATATCAACACATTTTTTTTTAAATCGATGCCATTACTGCAACTTTTGTATGTTTATGATCGCCGATCGTCAAATATGATACACTGATGTTTTTGTGTAATATTTCAAAATCAAAATATGATCTGCTATTACTGAGACGAATACAGGTAAATAATTCGACAGAAACAGGAATATAATGGATGCTTATTTAATTACTTAAAAGAAACAATATCTGATGATACTACAGTGTCCACAGATATTCATATCATACTTAATAACTATCAAATACCGTAACATTAACGTTATAAAAACGGCTCAATTATTCTTAATGTGCACACATATTACACACCTGAAATAAATTTGAATGTAATAAAATTATATTCAATTGCTTACTAATAATATGTATAAAGATTTCAACAGTTTTAATTAACAATTTATCGAATTCAATATTTAATTGAGTTAAGATTTGTAAAAAGAAAAATGCAATTTTTTAAAACAAAACACATCAAATACTCTTTCAAACTACATCATTGACACACTATAATCTATCCAACAGTTACCCAAAAGAAAAACAAGTGATATTAGACCATCTTTTAATTGCATTACAAGATTGTGAGTTGTTTTTATACAAAAACCTAAGCAGTGATAATGGAGTTATATTTTACTAATCTACAACCTAAAATGGCATATCTTAAATATAATGGAATATTATAAAAATTATTGATATTGGAAAAATGTCAAATAAAATTTTCTATATGATTCGTCGTTCTTACTTCATTATGTATATATTAGTATATATAGAGAGATAGAGGGCGGGTATTAATGATTTAACAAATAGTAAAAATTCGCGTCAAGCAAAAAATTTACCATCTCGAGAACTGACATTAACTAGTCTAATATTTTAATTTAAGATTCTCGTATGTATTATTGGGGGAAATATACAAAAGAAAAACTATATATTTGAAAATTAAAAACAATTAAACTAATAGGAAACTATTAGAAAATAACACAAAATAAATTATCAAATGAACATTTTCAACAACAAACAAAATATTTTATATACAATTACAGCCATATTGATACGGAATTATGATATAAAATATTAGAATTTAAATTCATAATTCTGGATCGCTGTAAATAAACAATAAATCATTTGTAAATTTAACGTAAATCAGGATTTTCGTTCATTGTTTTCTTTATACGTAAGAGTATAGTGGTATACCATTGATCTAAACGTGAAATCGTATCGTATTCTTTAACAGCATCTGTAAAACCTTCAACATTTTGCTCTTCCATATGTTCAATTAATGTTATCAATAGTTTATGTTCACGTGAATCTTGAAATGCTGGATACATTTGTACGTAACGCTCTAATGCATGTTGTGCATTTAATATATCAACACAAAGATGACATAATGCTGCACGAAATAAATACTCTTTAGCACTATATTTCAATAATGAACTTTCCAATGCTGATGTTGCAACATCTTGATAAATTTGTATGGCTTTTTCATAATTTTCCAATTGTGCTGCATATTGTGCAACTTTCAACAAACATTTATTTGCTGATGAATTACTTTCTTCACCACGAAAATAATCAGCAGCTTGTTCATAGTGTTGTACAACTTTTTCTAAGTCAATAGCATCAGTTTCATACATTTCAGCAATACTTTGGTGATGTTTTGCTGCCATTGTAAATCGACCCATATCAGTATAAATTTCAATAGCTTTCAACAAGCAATTTGCAGCTTCTATTATTATAAAAATAGCGATAAAACAATTTAATTATAAATGATGAGTCATTGAGATTTTTTAATAATTTATCATTTGATTTTTCTACTTACCATTAACGTTCGATTTCTTATAACAATTAGAAGCATCGACATAATTTGTGGCCGCATCGTGTCGGGCACCACTTCTTAAATTCAAATTAGCAGCTTCACAAAAGGCACTACCAGCTTGTGCCCAATTTTTAGACATTTTAAACAAATTCGCTGCTCTTTGATAACATTCAACAGCATCTTCGATTCGACTATTGCCACTATATATATATATATATATATATATATTTTAAATTGCATATAAAAAGTTAATAATAACAAATTGGACATTAATTAATTTGATCGAAATTAGAAGAAAAAAAATCGACAACCTACCCAAATAATGCACCAAAAAATCCTTTTGATGATACTTTCTTTTCAGCTTCAGCAATTAATTGCTGAGCCTTTTGCTCGTTTGATGCCATATTTAATCAACAATTTTAAGCAAAACACTTACAAAAACTTGTTAATAAAACAACTTTCTACTTGGGCAAAAATTATTGACAATCACTTGACAGATAAAACAATTCGAATGTCAGTTGTTTTGTCGTCTACGGTAATATGGCTAAATGCAGCCAATATGGTGACGATTTTTGGAAATCTCGTTTTCTATAATCGAAATTGAAGATTTTTTCGTAATTAACAGTACGTCTAACGGTAAGATAAGAACATAATTATGCTTCAATTTTCAAATGATCACAACAAAGGAGGAAGTTCCTGACAAAACAACTGCCCACTCAATATCCTTGCGCGGTTGTCAGATCTAGAAATATTCGAAGTTAAGTCTGGATTCTAAAGAAACAATTTTGTTTGCATTTTGTAGCCTCCAGGAGCAAATATAACCAACATATGTTTAGTGCATATTTTACATTGGGCGCCCCATGAGTGTACGCACATCCATTGCTTTCCGTGCGTTTTATTAACCGCAGGGTTAGAGTAATAAACTAGAGTACACATAGCTGTCCCACTGCCAGGCCCAATAAGATAGAACACTGGGCATTTTCTCTAGAAGTTCGTCTACTCTATGGGGGTCCTTGATCGTCCAGAGTAAACTTTTTTGTTCTACACAGAAAATTTTTCTGGTCAGAAGGATGCGAGGAAGCCTGGAATAAAAAAAAATTTTTATACAATCTCAGAGAAGAACAGCTGTCCCAGTTTTGCAGGCGATTACTGGTAGCCTGTGCAGAAGCAGAACATATTATGGCCGCGGCGACCAAATGCGCTGTTTTTATGCCTTTTCAATGCAAAATTTGTGATCTTGTTGGCAGCGAAATGCGCTAGGATTCTAACACAATCGACTTGAAATTCTTTGTGTTTGCAGAATTTTTGAAAACTGGCTAACACCGCAATGTTCGTCCATTACAATTTTACGTAATTTTCCATGTCAAAAAGGCGCGACATTTGAAATCTGCAAAATTTTGTTAGAGGGTAAAATTAAACACAAAATATATAAAATAAATGAATTAAAATTTAATAAATTCGATTACTTATCAATACATATCTTTATTGTAATATAATGTATACGACAAATTGTGTAATCAATTCGTATAATGATAAATGGTTTTTATTTTCATGAAAACAATTGTGAAATTTATGTTAAAATGAAAGCACAAAATGAAAACTGACGGAGTTCGGCAAATGCTATTGCTATATCAACACCGCTACTATGGTTTAAAAACAACAAAAAAAAACACCTTTGCATCCTACTTATTTACATAAAACTTCATCAATAAATTATCTGAGAAAACGTAAATGTGATTCAACAGATTTAATTATATTTAAAATATTTTCCATCATGTCATTTTATTACTCGTGTTAACACTGCCTTATAAGCGTTAAAAATTAAAAAAAATAAAATTATGCCAACAATTTTAGACGTAGTAACAGATATATACAAACATTCATTTGAAATCCCTGGAAAAATTCCGTATGGTTTTTCTTAATTTCATTTTCTTTTAATAAATTGCACAATCAATAATATTTTTTTTTCTTTACATACGATAAATATTGTTGAAAACATAACAATTATAATTAAAAACATAGTTTACTCATCAGAGTAAACTAATAGTGAATACGATTTTTTATTATTTGTTTTTTAAAAAGTAAACAATAATTTCTATATAGAATTAACTAATTTTACATAATTTTTTTTACAACATTTACAACTTCTAAAATGGTGATTGCCAATTATATGAATGATTTGCACAATTGTTTCAGGTTTCAGATTGATTCGAATTTTGTTATATTTTTAAATATATTTTTCTCATTTTGTAATTTCTCGACAATAAATTATACAAAAACTAGTGTTAAAAATACAACTATCGCATTAAATATTTATATGCCAAGTGTAAATATGTAGGTGTACATTAATTTACAATAATTGCACTACGCCAACAATTGACTTTAATAAAACTGTTCTACGAGAAAGAGTCTAAAAGTCAACGTTGCAACATTTTGTTACTATACTATCCACAATTGCGTGAAATCACATATAATAATAATAATAATAATTAAATATAATAATAATAATAATAATAATAATATATAATCCATCATATTTCATTGTTTTAAATAATTACGAATTTCTCTATTACTAAATTACTCTCTTACTTCACTAACCATTATTTCCAGTTAATTTGACGATAATATAAGAATAGGAAGACAGCACATTATTGCACAATCCTAGCTAACTATTAGTTGATACATTTATTGGTTCAGCTGGTGTAACTGGACTATGTTGACTATTTGCACTATGTGGTGTATGACTATTTTGTGAGAACATTTTTTGTCGTACTTCACGTATTTTTAATTGCAAACTAGCTTTATTTGGAAATATATCAGAATGTTGAGCTTGAAAATTTGATGTGGCTTGTGTTGATGGAAATATTGTATGTTCACGAAATAATTCAATAACTAATTGTCGTCTTTGTTCTAAAATTTTACGATGACCTTTTTCTGATTCTCTAGTACCTGGTGTACGAGGTGTACGTGGTGATGTGCCTTCTCCCATATCACTAAATTCTAAAACAAAAACAATAAACAAAACAACAAATGAATCATATCAAGTATAATACATTTTATTTTATCAATTGATTTACCTCTAACATTATCAATATTAAAATCGGGCCCAAAAACATCAAACCTTTACCGGATGGTGTTGGTTTTGATGTTGATTGTGGTGTTTCAGCTTCACTTTCTTCATCAATTGATGATCGATGTGCTTGTGATACATTACGTTTTTTATTATATGCAAATAGACCAGGACTTGATGTTGATATAGCACTAGGTGATTGACATTCTTCAGGTTTAAATTGTGGTAAAGATGAAAATTTCTTTTCGAAATTCACTTGTTCTAAAACTCTATAATTATAAAATTAATTAAACAAAAATATAATTTTTATTAAATACAAAAACAATCAAACCTATCCATTCCATCTTCAATATTACGTTTAAAGAAGCTCTTTTTTGTTACAGGTGAAACTATAGAACTATCATTAGTTTCATTAGTATTCAGTGATGGTAGTGCTTGAATAGTTTCTCCACATTGTTGACTATTTGTTGAAATTGCAGCTATAAATTGAATTACTTAAAAAATATAAAAAAAAAGAATATGACAGGAATTATTTTTAAATTACCACCTAAATTTTGGCGTAATTGTAATGGGGCTTTCCCTAACTGTGCTGGAGTTGGGGCTAATTTAAATTCCTTTTTATTACCATCTTGAAGAACTGATGATGATTCATGTGACTCATTCATACGTAATTCTTTCTCCTGTTTTGTATTTTCTATTTTTAAAAACAATTTCATTTTTATATTAGATTTGTAAAATATTTTAAAATATTTTTCTTACCTGTCGTTATATTTGTTTGTGGTATTGACGATAGCAATGTTGATGTTGATGATGATGTTATTGTTAAGGCTACTGCTGATGTTGTTGATGTTGATGATGACGATGATGATGTTAATGATGATGAAGATTGCAATGTTGATGCTAATGATGATTGATGATGTTCAGAACTGGTAGTAATGTGTCCAATTTTATTCATTGCTTGGCTAACAATAACAGATTGTGTAGCATTTTTAGGTACTAAATGCAATGGTAAATTACGACAATTTGAATCAGATACAGGCACAGAAAATGGTGGTGGCATATAAACATATTGTACAGGATGATCAGATGGTGTTGATGCAACAACAACAACAGGCTGAGATCGTTCAGTATCATTTGATAAACATAATGTTGATTGTCCTGTTAATATTGCAACAGTAACTGGTTGTGTTTGATATTGATTATTTTGATGACTATCACTCATTTGTATAATAGATGTTTGTTTTATTTGTGGTTTTAATATTGTTAATGTTTGATTTGATTTTGTTGTAATTGGTGTTGTTTGTATATCAGATGTTGTTGACCATTGAGACACTGTATCACTATTATTTTTAACAGTTAAAACATTTGAATTATTGCATTGATCATTATCAAATGATGTATTTGTCCAATTATCACTAACATCATTTGTATCATTTTTAATATCTGTTTTAATAACTTTTGGAGATATAGGCATTGTTTTAAAGGCCCCACCAGTTGGTTGAAAACCAGTTACACCAGATGGATTTACTGGTGAATAATGAAAACTTATTGTATTTGTTGTTGGTGCTGGACTATATTTGGCAGTACTCTCATTTGAAGGCATTATTGCTTTTATCGGTTTTGGCCGACATGTAATTTCATTACAACTTTTATTTGTTGATGGTATTGGACTAAAACGCTGTTGTGAAAATGGACGATTGTCATGTGATTGTTCAACATCACTTTGTGATTCTGAATCTGAATCTGTTACTTTTTCTTTACATTTTAAATCGATTTCAACACTATTTGGTTCTTCACATATTACCATTTGATCATCATCAGAAACATCACCAGATGTTTCTTGTAATTGTTGTCGTTGTGATGTATCATTTATTGGTGGTGGTGAATGACTTTGTGGACTAGTTGGTATTTCACCAACTTCAACACTATCACCAGTTGAACTTAATTTACTTCTAACAGAACCGGAAGACGATTTTCTTCTATCTTTATTACACCATTTCCATTCAGGATGAGCTTTGAAATGTGCTTCTTTCACTTCTGATGCTAATTCATGATATTTCTTCTTTTCTTCATTACCTAATGCATACCACCATTCACCAAGTATTTTTGAAACAGTTCTATTATCTTGATTTGGATGTCTTTGATGTACTAAAGCTCTATGTCTTTTTGAAAAGATCATAAATGCATTCATTGGTCTTCGAATACGATCCTTTCCCTACAATGAAATTTATAATTATTATCAATAAATCATTATAAATTCAATAAGATATTATTACTTTAACCATATTAGAATCCTTTGTATTACTTTGTAACGAACTAAGTGATTGTGTTCTACGTTTACTAGTTGTATTATCATTAATTGTAATTTGTGCTGGTTCACTTTCAAATACATCATCATCTTCTTCAGCTGGTACTGGCATTGGTTCACAATCAACATCATCATCTGGTAAATCAACAATTGTAGCTGATGGTGTTGGTACTGGTGGTGCTGATAATGGTGGTGATAATTCTGATGGTGGTGGTGATTGTGGTTCAGGACATGTTGTTAATATTGGTACTAATGAATGCCATGGTATTACAAATGCTGATTGTGAATTTGTTGATAATTTTGTTTGTTGTATTAATGGTTTCATTTGATTTTGTCCAATTATATTTTGATTTGTTGTATTATTATGTAATTGTAATGGTATTCTTGATGATGGTTGTGATTGTATTGATGAACTATGTTGCATTATATGATCTTTATGATTAATGGTATTCGATGATACTAAAAATTTATAATTCACATTAAAATTTAATTAAAATCAATACAATATAACAACCTTGTTCAGTTTTTACAATAACTGGTTGATTTGTTTGTTGTATATTACCAATATTACCACTTGATATAACTTTTTTCAAAACTGATTGTGATGCTGATGGTAATACAGGTAATAATTGTGTTGGATTTACTATTACTGGTAATAATCCATGATTATTAGAATTCGATTGAACAATACCAACATCAGTGGAATGTGTATTAGTAATATTACCATTATTATTTGATGTTATATGTAATGTAGGAGTTTGTAATAAATGATCACTTTGGATAACCTAAATTTATCATGGAACAAAAAATCGAATAACATAAATAAATATAAACGCTTTTATATCAAATAATTACTTGTCTTTGAAATGATTTCGTCTCTTTTATATCGTTTTCAATCTCATTTTTCACTATCATTACGTTCTTATCTTGTGATTGTGGTATTACACAATATACGGAACCTATAGATTATAAACATATTAACCATAAAATTAAACTTTCTCAACAATGTTTAATGTTTAAATATTCAAAAAAAAATATATATCATATATCTATCGAAAACTATCAGACAATATCTACTTTTATCATCAATTATGTACAACATTAAAATCAATATTTACCTGATTGAATTTGTGAATTATCATTTCCAATATTCTGATTAATAGAACTAGTTAAAGCGTGTTGTAATATAACACTTTGTTGTTCTGTAACATTACCACTCCATTGTCTAGGATTTGGTGAAACTCTAATAACACTAGGTACACCACCTTGTACTGGTCTAACAGATTCAGGCCTTTAATAATTGAGATTATTAAAAAAAAAGTGTAAAAGTTAAATATAAAATTTATTATTCACCTAATTAAAGGTTGATGATATGGTGTATTATTATAACCTGGTGGTCCAGGTGAATTACGTTTTTGTATACCATGTGATGGACTAATAATTGGCATGAAAACATTTTGTCTTGGACCAACAGTTATAGGTGATTGCATATTATGTGGTGATGAACCTTGATGATTTGGTGAAAATGCTGGTGTTGCAGATCGTGAACCACCCAAAGAAACTAAATTGATTTAATTTTAAATTTGTTTTTAAATTAATTATTTTAATATTGTAAAATAATTACCAAGCATATTAGCAGCTTCAGTTTCTTCTTGATCGAAACGTCTAAATCTTTTATCACAATTTGGTGATGTTTCGGAATCACGTGATGTATCTTCACCATCACCTTTACTATTCGATCGTGGAAATGTTGGTCCACTACGTAAACTATTACCTTTTAAACTAAGATGTCTTGAACAATAACCTCTACGCTGTGATTCTTTTTGGCAACCATCTTTTGAACATAAACGTCTCCATTGTTTACCATTAAATTTTTTACGTATACCATTTGGATTTGATACAACATCACCTTTTTTATATTTATGTGGTGTGGCTGCTTGACTTCTAGGTGTTGTTGGTTGAGATCTTGGTGTAATACTACTAGATGAACTACCTCTACTATGCATACTACTACGTTTACTACTTCCAGATAATTTAGCATCAACTTCTGTATTAAATATAATATCACCACGTCTTAATTCATCTTCTTCACTTTCACATAAATCATCGTAATTTCTACCATTTGGTTGTGGTGTACATACAGATACTGGTGTATGTAATTGTGGTGGTGATACAGCAGTCATACGATAATAATTTGATGTTGTTAAATTTGATGTTGTATCATTATTTATTGATGTTGTTGTTGTTGTTGTTGTTACTGTTTGTGTTGGTGGTTCTAATAATTCATCATACCATGGTGGTCTTAATAATCTCAAATCAGAACGTTTTACAGTTATTTTAAATTGTTTTTCACCAATTACAGCAACAACAAAACGCACCGGTTGACTATCTGATATATTAAATACAACACCTTCAACAAACATCCCTTGATTATGACGGACACATACACGAGCGCCTAATGTTATTTGATTTTTTGATGGACTCGCATCTCCAATAACATTATAACAATCATTATCAAATACATTAGTAAAATGAATTAATTTCTCTTCTTTACCATCTAAAGCAACTGTTATCTAAAAATACGTATATAAATTGATATAAATTATGGCTATTATAAATTTATCGAATTTATCAAATAATCACTTCAAATATAATTTCTAATTGGATAACGATAATAATATTGAAGAAACGTGTTGACCTTTAGTGATATTAAAAAATAAATAAAATAAACTATACTTGAACAATGACTAGAATCAATCAATAAATTTGATTTTAATTACAAAATAAATAGACGAATATCACTTACATTACATCCGTTGGCTTCCCGTATCACACCAGGATAATACCAATCACCTTGTTTAGCTAATACACGATGATCACACCACTCACTTAGATCAACAATATTATTTTGCTTATTATTTGAACAAGAATAATCAACAGCAATTGATTGTGGTGGTGCTGGCATAACACTTTGCACTACAGAAACAGGAATGTATGATGCTGTTGTTGATGTTATTGTTGTTACTGCTGTTGTTAATATTGCTGTACAACTTGTTGCTATTGTTGTTGTTGTTGTCGATATTGTTGTTGTTGTTGTTGGTATTGTTGTTGATGTTTGATTTGTGTCTTCTAGTTCGGATGGATCAAATTTTCTTTTCTTTGGTAATTTCCTAACTCCCATCTCCATATTAGACATTATTACACAATTATTGTTATTACTAATATTATAAATACAATATTTATATTTTTAATTATAACTCAATAATTATGAATATGTCCTGTATGGTTTTTTGAAACACTGTCACTGTATGTTGTATTTGTCATCATTCTAACTATTTTGATAGTAATTGTTGGAAAATGATGCAAAAATTGACAGCTCCATTGGTCCAATATAATTTTTTCACAACAAATAATTATCTGTAAATAGAAAATAATGGAAAAAATTAACGAAATAATTTAAAAATAACAATAATTGCATTTATCACCAGATCAATCTAAATAATGACAATAACAAACATTTAGTGTTTTATGAATGGATGTTATTATAGTACTGCATAGTAAATAAATATTTGACTGTCATATGGGTAATAATGAGTAAACAATCAATTGATTTTAATTAATTACAACAATATTTAATAGTCACTAATTATCCTAATTAGAATAATGTTTGTTCCTATTACCTAACTTTTATTTTTTTTATTCCATAGAAAGGACCACCACACAGCTTTTCGCGACACCCACAAAACGCAGACACAAACTTCCCCCCTTCTCTTCTCTATTACCTACGCGACCAACTATACAGAGTTCATTCCTCATGCCAATCTTTGGTCATTTCTTTGTCATTCACATGAATACAATATTTGTAACGTATGTCGTGTATAAACAATCAACATAATATCAACCAATCACCGTACATATACACTTGACAGTTGCTAGTTTACTATACACTGTTACCAACATTATCATTAAATTCCAATTAAATAGTCCTAAATGGTGAAATTGAAAATTCACCAAAAATCAATTTGTGGCATCATGTGTGTAGGCGGTAATTTTTGGCAATGTTGGTAATTTATGCAAATGTTGGGATTTCAACAACAACAACAAAAAAATTCAATAAACCGGGAAATTTGCTTTGATTTGTAGTTTTTCACACAAATTCCATCTAAATTTACAGTTTTGACCAAATAAAAAGACGCAATCACTTATATAATCATGCAATTTTAATAAATTCCATCTATTTAAAGACAACAGTTTAAAAATTAATAATTCGACCAGTGGCGTAACAATTATAATGGATCATTTAAAATTCTAAAGAGAAATTATTATAAAAATTTCCATTTTATTGAAACTAATTCAAAATTCTAATAAGAAGTTAAATATAGATTTTCGAAAATATCTCAAATAAAGGTCAATAGAATATTATAAATATTTAAATGAAGTTTTTGTTGTTAATGTAAAATATTTATCATATTCAATAGATTCTCCCATATCTATCCTAGGCTCTTGATGATTTTAAATTGTTCCGATATTGTCCCCACATTATATTAGTCAACGACACTTATCACAATATTTTTTAATAGTCAATGAATCACATTATAAGACGTTCCACTTATATGTTGAAATATTTTGTTCTAAAATAAATATTCAAAAAAAAACAAATCATTTTTTGAGATAATATTAGAAAGCTGTACAGTAATCGAAGGTCAAATATGTTAAACAAGGTGATTTTGTTTTTCTAAATACCTTTTTGTTTGATATAAAATTCACAATACGACCCGGGTGTCGTTTTTCCTTCGCACGTCTTATCATTAAATAGCTGACGATTTTGTAAGTAAATCTAATGAATTACAAACATTAAGCTTACTACTATTACTTTTTATCAGTAGAATATATCGTTCCACTTTCGTATGAATATTTAAGTGCAAAAATGGACAACATACTTAATTAATTTTTGTAGAATATGTGAAAAATTAGTTAGGACACGTCATTTTCTACCCATTTAACTATTGACTTAAAACATTTCAATTGATCTGATGCAAAAATTAGCGTATTTCTTAAAAGTTCTTTGGATCACATAGTCGTCAAAATATTTCTAAAAATCATAGAACTTCCTAGATAGAGTGTCTGATTCAGATAGGCAACGCGGTAATGTTCTTGAGTTATGGCGTTAGTTTGTACGTCTGAATCAGTTGCCTATGCCTAGCTAAATGAAAATTATTGGGAGAAATGAGAACCATTTAACAGCTACTGATTGCACTTGATAGAATATGAACTAATCATAAGCATAATTGGATTCAATTGTGCATGGAGATAAAGAAAGATTTATATTTAATATAAAAGCTGTTCCTATACGTCAACGTTTGTATTAATGTTGATCACCGTTTCTAACAACAATACAATATCCGTTACATTCCATTTTTAAAAGAATTCTTTCCTAGAATCAAATAACAAACAAAACACGAGAAGAAACATATCCGCCAAACATTGGCAATTCTTGCATTCTAACAAATTAAAGTAGCCCTAAAAAAATTAAGAAATTTTGAAACCACCTCCTTTACTAACTTTAGAAATTGATCTTGGATGGAATTGCCGAATACCAAGAAAACAATTGTAATGTGTTTGGAATGACGAACGTGAATCATCACCCTGTGAGTCTATCGTTACACTTTCATAAATAGAAACGATAACAGCCATAGTTAAATAATTTGATGTTCGAAGACGGAATTTCTAATTGGTCCCGTTTAGAGACTTTTTACATGTGAGTCTCGACGCAAACGTCTCCATGGTTCATTTCAGTTACGCCACTGATCATCAATGTGTTCATAAATATAGCAAAACTGTTTACTATCTTCTAGGGCGACAATGAATTTTATAATCGCGATTCTTAGTATTGTAACCAAAAATAACGCATCTCAACCAACTGTGTATAAAGGTTGATTCCAAAAACTACAAGAATGATTTTTGAAAAAATTATAGATTCGATAACAGTTCCACAAGTTCTGGGAGCTATAAATGTGCGATAAGTTGTCCATATGTTGTGTGGCGCATGATCAGTTCACTTTTCAACCATTGTTTGACAACCTGTATTCATACGTTTAGAACATTTCAGAAACCGAGTTTGATTTTGTCGATTCTATAATTTTATAGAATCGATAACTATGGAATACATAAAGCCCCGTCTAGATCTATCGAACGATCACGATGGAATGGGTACGAACAGGAATGTAAACATAGTGTGGACGGTAATGCAAACGCGATCGAATGGGAACGAAGGCCAAGGAATGGCTTGACGGTATTTTAAAGGAAATCTACTGTTTGCTTTTGATCGTGTTCCCATTATATTGGTCCCATTATAATCAATTTTTTTTTGTAATCATTGATTCGCTCTCCTTCGTATCTATTCCTTCATGATCGTTCGATAGATGTGGACGGGGCTTTAGAATACTTTCTAAAAACCTACCCTAACCATAGGCCTAAATGAAATGTAGCACCCTTGGGGCGGCAATTTTGGATGGAATCAAATTAGTTTTACGGCTGGATACTAGAAATTTATATTTTTATTTGTTTATTGGTAGAATGGTTCGGAAGCTTTGTAAAACTTCACCGATCACCCCGATCCCGCTACCCCACCCGTCTATTTTCTTATGAAGAAGGGTGCATTATTGTTAGCAGTACACGGGCGCCAAATATCTTAGGACGACCCTCGCTTATCTTATTACTGGAGATTGATCGGATTTAATGTTTAACAGAAATCCAGAATCTAACGAGACAATTCTTCAATAAGAGAAATGACATGTATAAAAATAGAAAGAATATAGTTTATTGATAAGTCAAGTTGTTTTTTTTGTAGTATTACCGTACGCCACTGGATATTGATAATACTAAACCAACTTATCATTAAATAGGTTTTTTCCCTAAGGAATTTTCATTTATTCCTGTTATCATTTGGATCATATTTCCTCGCTTTGTTCATTCAATTTGTTTTTTTTTTAGTATTTTTTTATAAGAGAGGGAAAACGATTAAAATTAAAAAAAAAATTTAAATCTAGATAAACTTCCTCGGGTTCGGTGTATTTCACGGTTCGGTGAGAAGTCAGGCGCACAAATTACAAACCGAACAGGTAACAAAATTTATTCTTCTACATTTGCGTCTGCGCAAAAGGCCACTCCTTGTCTTGTTGAGTTGTTAAGTTCGTTGTATTGGTTGTTTAGTTATTCAGTGGCAAAAAATAAATAAAAATAAATAAATATTAATTTTATAAATTAAAACAACAATAAATAATTCGAATCAATTAAAATAATGTTGTTATTAGATTTATAACGGAGAAATTTTTATTATAAATAATTTTATAATCATCCATTGTAATGTTTAAAGATAATTGGAGATTTGTTGGTATTCTATTGAGTTGGTATAACCGGCCTGTTAAGAGAAATTATCTTTATCGTGTTAGTCATTGTGTTGTTGCTTAAGTTTTGAGTCGACTATAAGTCGAATAAGGTGCCTTGTAAATGCGGAACGTTATTTGGTGATTTAAATCGTATATATTTTTTTAATTGAATTATAACAAAAATGGGCTTAAAATTTTTAGTGATTTATCTGTGCCTTTATAAGATAACATTAATAAAAGCTCAATTGGACGAAACCAATATTAAATCTAAAGGTAAATATTATTTTTTATTTTTTTTTAAATTTAATTTACATATTTACTAACTATACATAATTATGGAACTTGTTGCTTCTTACCATTGTTTTGCCCTTTTTAGTTCGTTTAATTCAATGGAGACGTCGCCATTCATACACCTGAATTACTCATTTTCCATTGAAATTTTCTTAGAATGGAGATTTTTGTTATTAGTCATCATGGAACGAAATAAATCTTCTGAATACATTCAAATATGATTGATAACAAAATTAATAAAAGCATTTATGACGTCATTAATAAAAAAATACATTTACTGAGATTAAATTTGAATAATAAAAAACTAATCGACATGTTATGAATAATTGATTTCCGGTAAAATTCATTGAAATTCGTTATATTTCCTCTTATCTCTTTGACAATATACAACAACTGAGCAAATATAACGAAATAGGTGTGGTTTTTCTCGTGTTAGATAAAAAAATGTGATCTATTTGACAAAAATTCTTTATTTTTATCAACTTCCATACAGACAATCTTTTGTTTCTTTGTTCAATTATTATTATAAATAGATATAGTAATTATTGGTTAGTTTTTATTGTTTTGCAACATTCTTATTGACATTTTTATCAATAATTATATTGATAACAATGGATTGAAATATCAGTGTATGAATGCAACGTTGCATTTCTAGTTTGCATAAGATAGAATTTTTTGTTTTCCTATTTCTATTTTCTAAATATTATATTATGACCTTTAAAACAACAATAATGCCCCCATTTTCATTCAATTTTAACATGATTCATACTTTCAATTAATATTAGTATTTAATTGAAATAAATCGACCATGGGAATAAATCTAATCTGGTGATATATGGGAGAAAGGATATTCAACTGTTCATATTAAAATACAATAGAATTTCTCTATAATAAATTAACGAACACAAAAAAAAACAAATAGTCAAATTTTCACATATTACAGTCTTATTTTTAAAATTAGCTCTTTTATCAATTTCTATGTGGTTGAATAATTGTTTATTTTTATAATTTACTACTTACTGGTCGATGAAAAATTTCGTTTGTAGATAGTTTCCGGATGTTATATGAATCAAACTATTAGTCATTTGGTTTTCACCTTAAATTGTAAATATTTTTATTACAGATATACTATATGACAATAATATAGATTCAAACAGTTCTAATTTTATAACATATCATCGAGAAAATCATAAACCTATATTTACAAAATGTGAAGAATATAAACCTGAAGTAAAAGAAGAACAAGTACGTGGTACATTTGTCATACAGGTACGTTTCAATATTAAAATTTTACTATTATTATTATCATCAATGTTAATTAATTAAAAGATTCATGCTGATGATGAAGATAATAAAAATGAAAAGGGTGGTCATGTTACGTATAGTATTGTACGTAAAGAAGATATAACGTCAATTAATTATTTTACAATAAATAGTACAACTGGTGAAATATTTACAAATGGACAATTTGATCGTGATGAACCAGCTAGACAAAAAGAATTATATTTAACAGTACAAGCAACAGATGATGGACGTCCACCATTAGCTGATATTTGTACATTTAAAGTAACTGTTACTGATATTAATGATAATTCACCAAGTTTTGATAGAGGGGTAATTATACAAATTAAGCGAATTATTTTGATTAATTTTATGAGGAAAAAAATTTATTATTTATTAGGAACATAGAACACATGTATCTGAAGATACAAAAGTTAATTCAATTGTAATGCGAATTGTTGCTTATGATATTGATGAAGGTGATAATTCAAAATTAACTTATAGTTTTGGTAATGAAAGTAACGAATTTAATCAATATTTTAAAATTGATAATGAAACTGGTGTTGTTTATTTGAAAAAAGATTTAAAATATGTAAGTTGTTTAAATCTCGATTAAAAATTTTTTATTTATATACATTTATTCTATCTGTAAATATTATAGAAAGCAGGTACTGAATTTCTATCAGTTATTTATATTCATGATAATGGTATACCGCAAAATTCAATAACTGGTGAAGTATCTATAATTATTGTCAGTTCTGAAAAACAAGCACCCAGTATTATTGCTGATAATACAACAATTTCAATACGAGAAGATTGGAATGATTATGAGAAACCTTTAGTTATTGTTCATGGCAAGTATGTATATATTTTACACTATTAAAATTTTCAGTAATCAGAGATAAAACAAATATTTAAATTAGAGTACTTTGCAAATTACGTTGTAATTTACTAAATGTTTCGTGTTATGAGATATATGTAATTAAAATTGTTTTTAGATCGAATATCAATGATCCAGCTGTTGCATTTGAATTAGTTAGAGGTCAAACTGAACAAACAAATAAAGAATTTACATTTAGATTAAATGAATTAGGTAATAATTCAGCAATGATCAATATTGCATATCATTTAGATTATGAAAAAGTTACTGAATATCGTTTAACAGTTGTTGTTAAAAATAAAGATTTATTAGCTGCATCTGTTGTAATAACAGTTAAAGTTGAAGATGTTAATGATAATATACCAGTATTTATGGATTTATTAAAAGGTAGTGTTGTTGAAAATGATTTTATTGGTGCACAAGCAATGCAAGTACGTGCTATTGATAAAGATGGTACATCACCAAATAATCGTGTTACATATGAATTATTAAGTCCAATTGATTTATTTAAAATAAATAATGAAACTGGTGTTATAACAGCATTAAAAACATTTGATCGTGAAATTGAAAAATTATATCATGTATTAGTACGTGCATCAGATGGTGCACCAAGTGCAATATTACGTGATAAAACAAAACCAAATTCGGTTAATCAAACATTTCAAATAAGTATTGAAGATCGTAATGATAATCCACCAAAATTTACAAAAAGCATATATATTGTACATAATATATCAGAAAGTTCTGATGTATTAAAAGATGTTATTGAAGTTATTGCTGAAGATAAAGATGATGCATCATTAATTACATATAGTATTATTGAAGGTAATGTTGGTGATGCATTTACAATTGAACAAACAACTGGACGTATACGTGTTAAAAATAAATTAGATTATGAAAAAATTGAAAGTTATAATCTTACTGTAAGAGCATATGATGGTATTTATGATGATACAGCTAAAGTTATTATTTATGTACAAAATGAAAATGATGAACCACCAGTTTTTGAAAAATATAATAAAAGTATATTAGCTAAAGAAGAAGAAATTAGTAATGATTGTATAATAACATTAAAAGCATATGATCCTGATATAAAAGATCGTAATGCTGATCAAAGAATTGTTTATAGTGTTGCACAACAACATAAATGGTTTTTAAGTATCACACAAGATGGATGTGTATCTCTAATTACTGTAAGTATAAAATATAAATTAAATAATAATAATAATACAAATGATATTTATAATTTATTTAGCCTCTTGATCGTGATTTACCAAATGGTGCACCACAATATCAAGGTTATATTTACGCAAACGATAATGATGGTGGCACAAATTCTCTGTCAATGTCTGCCGAACTTAACATTATTTTAATCGATATCAATGATAATGCACCAAAATTAAACATTGTAAGTAATAGACAATACAATGAAAGCCTATTGTTGTTTCTCTCTTCATCTTATTAAATAAAACCATTTTACACATGTTTCTATTATTGATTATTATTTTTTATTAATAACAGAGTCAAGCTGTTTGGTACGAAAATGAGCCACAAGGTAAAATTGTAACATTAACAGCATATGATTTTGATAGTGCTGAAAATGGGCCACCATTTAAATTTAAATTATCATCAAATACAGATGTTGAAATTTATGAAAAATTCTCAATACAAAATGGTGATTTATGGGCAAATGTTATATTTGATCGTGAAGAAAAAAAATTCTATGATATACCAATTGAAATAACTGATAGTGGTGAACCATCACAATCTGATATTAGTATATTAAGAGTAATAATTGGTGATAAAAATGATAATATGGCATTTGATGGTAGTAGTGAAATATTTGTTTATAAATATGAGGTATTTATTAAATTAATTACAAATAATTCTATAAACATAATTAATTAATTAATATTATTATTGTTTAGCGTTTAAATGCAGATATTAAAATTGGTAGAATTTACGTTGATGATTTAGATGATTGGGATTTACCTGATAAAATATTTCAACCAAAAGGTGAATTAAATGAAAATTTCGATTTAAGTATTGATGATAAAGGGATGATTATTATGAAAAGTGGTGCTGTTGCTGGTGTTTATCAATTAGAATTTTTAGTAACTGAAGAACATTTACCTGATATACCAAGACATGCAGTTAATGCGAATGTTACTGTTACAATTAAAGAAATACCAGAAGAAGCTGTACGTAAATCTGGATCTATACGTTTAAAAGGAGCAACAATAGAAAATTTTATTGAAAAAGAATCTGAAGTAAATAAATCTTCGAATTAATCAAAAATTATTTCTAAATGTTTTCTTTTTCTTTGATAGTTTCAACCAAGTAAGAAAGATGTATTACAGAAGTATCTTGCATCTATTTTGAATACTTCCATATCAAATGTGGATGTTTTTACGGTTTTGACATCCCCATCAAATAGTTCGTTAGTTGATGTTAGATTCTCCGCACATGGTTCGCCTTATTATGCCCCAGAAAGACTTAATAATAAAGCTACAGAACAACAGATTGAGGTAAATTTGGAAATTAACTTCAATTCTATTTGTTAAATATACATTTTTTTTAGATGGAACGTGCTCTAGGTGTTGAATTTTTGATGGTTGGTATTAGTGAATGTTTAGATCCACGTACTTGTTCAAATAAATCATCATGTTCAAATATTTTACAAATAAAAGATGAACCAGCTACTGTATTTACAAATAAAACATCATTTGTTGGTGTATTGGCAATTGTTGAGGCTATTTGTGATTGTTTACATCGTGAAGTAAATGAATGTTTTAATGGTGGTTTACCAATAGATGGTGGTTGTAGTTGTCCTGAAGGTTTTGAAGGCCCAAATTGTGAAATATTAGGTGTTGGTTTTGATGGTGATGGATGGGCAATGTATCCAACATTTGATTCGTGCAATAATACCGATATATCATTATCAATTTTACCACAAACTGATGATGGTTTAATTTTTTATGTTGGACCATTAACACCAAAACAAGCGGTTATATCAAAAGATTTTATGTCTTTAGAAATGCAAGATGGTTCACTTGTACTTAAAATGGATCTAGGATATGGTCCAATTGAAATTCCATGGAATAAAAAGAAACTAAAAGATGGATCTATGCATAAAATTAAGATTCTTATTGCAGCTAATGTATGAATATTTTATTTTCAAACAAAAGAAATATTAAATAACTCATTGTTTATAGGATGTACAAATTGAAGTTGATGAATGTGGTAGTGATTGTTTAACATGGAAAAATTTCCAAAGTGGTTTATTAAATGTAAATGGACCACTTCAAGTTGGTGGACGACGTAAAATTTTTTCACCAGAAGAAACAAAACAATTATGGCAAACAAATTATCCAACAAATAAAGGTTTTGTTGGTTGTATAACAAATTTCACATATAATTCATACGTTTATAATCTTGGTGCACCATCTGATAGTGAATCCGTCCATATAAATTGTCATTTTGGTGTAATGCAAGCTGTAACATTTGGTATTGATTCGAATTTCTTAGTCGCAATTCTTGTTTGTGTTGCAATATTACTTAGTAAGTTTCTCATAATTTGTTTAATATCATAGATATTGATTGTTGGTTTATTTCTTTAGTATTACTGTTAGCGGTTGTTGTGCACAAAAGAAAACAAGACAATTTCAATGAAAAAGATATTGATGATACTAGAGAGAATATCATTAATTATGAAGATGAAGGTGGTGGTGAATGTGATACAAATTTCGATTTAAGTGTGTTTCGTCCAAATTTAGATGAAAAACCACCATTACGTGATCAATTTTATAAACAAGGCACTGACGTACCAGCCGATATAAATGTCTTTTTAGATAATAAAAAATTAGCATGTGACAAAGATCCTGATAATTTACCTTATGATGATGTACGTCATTATGGTTATGAAGGTGATGGTAATACAAGTGGTTCCCTATCATCATTAGCATCTTGTACAGATGAAGGTGATTTGAAATTTAATTATTTATCAAGTTTTGGACCACGTTTTCGTAAATTAGCCGATATGTATGGTGATGATGGCAGCGAAGAAGGCAGTCAAAATGGTGGCGAAGAGTCTTGGTGCTAATAGTTATTTATTTTTATTTTTTTCGTTTGTTTTTTTAATGATTAACTTTTTGTTTTTTAAATCAACGACGTTTGTACTTAAAAAAAGATTCACTACGTTTGACCAAAGATGACAATATTTTTGGATGGAGCTGATGTTGTAGATATGACTTTTCTTTTTTTTTGAATAACATTAATTATATTTAATTAGACTGAATGATTTTGTAGGAATCGATGATCGTGCCGTTCATAATTTTTTTTTTCAATTATAATTAGAATAATCGCGTTTTAAACGAGTATAAGTACATTTTTCCATATTTGCCCCCCTTTTTTTGTTATATAAAGGCAATTAGTGTTAGTATTTATTTTAAGTTTAACAGCAATTAATGTATGTTGTATGATGCATACAGGTTGGTAAAATTCAAATAACGCAATTTTTATATGATGAATAGACAAGTCCAGTATAAATCTACTCTTAATTCTAAATTCAGAAATAAGAGTGGACTGTATACTGGATTTATTTATTTCTATTCAAACTTCCCCTTATTATCTGTTAATTATTATTAGTAATTTTACCATCCTTTGTGCCATATATCATGTATGTATAATATATTTTCTACACAAATTTTTCTACAAGCCAATGTAGGAGGAATTTTTTTCTTTTGTAGGAGCTTCCTAGTATTTAGTTATATTAAGTTTTTACATTCCTTAAATTTGTGATTATAATGGCAGCCAAGTTTTGATCTCGCCGATAATAATGTGAATTGTTTTTTTTTCCTTCTAATTTTGTTTAAATTATAATTCGATTGTTGCAATTAATGTAATCTTTTTGTTTTATGTCAAAGTATTGTTTTTTTATATAATTTTTTGGCATTTTTTCTTGTTGAAGTATGGCTATTGACGTACATATTGAATTCCAATGTATCGAACAAAATAAAATTGCTCACTGCCGATTATAACTTGTATGAATATTATGTATGTTAATAAACTTATTTGGTATCAAATTGTTTATTAATTGGATTAATTAAACATCAAATGAATTGTCATTTGTTTTTACTCAACACGAACAATAGTGAAAGAATAGCAACACTGATTGACTAAACAAATACAGAGATGCAACTTTAATTTAACAAATTTTTAACTATCTGAATATATAATTTATGGAAAATATTATTAAGCAATACCTAAGCGGCGCATTTCTTTCATTAATTCAGTACCCATTTGCGCCGGTGATTTTGTAACAATAACACCGGCCTTCTCTAATGCATTGATTTTATCTGGGGCACCGCCTTTACCACCTGAAATTATAGCACCAGCATGACCCATACGACGGCCTGGTGGCGCTGATAATCCAGCGATAAACGAGACCACTGGCTTAGCATCTGAACCCTAATGACAACAATAACAAAAATTAATAATGAATTAACAAAAATAAATAAATAATTGTTACCGAATTATGTTTTATTAAATAATCAGCTGCTTGTTCTTCGGCAACACCACCGATTTCACCAATTAGAATAATACCTTTTGTTTCTGGATCCTTAAGGAAAACTTCAAGGCAGTCAATGAAATCAGTACCATTGAATGGATCACCACCAATACCAACACATAGTGTTTGTCCTAAACCAACTTGTGTTGTTTGATGTACAGCCTCATAAGTTAATGTACCTGATCGGGAAACAACACCAACTACACCTTTTTGGTGGATATGTCCCGGCATGATTCCAATTTTGCACTACAAATATATAATAATTTATTATTTAAGTAAATATCCGACAATGAATACCAATTCAGGAGCAATGATTCCTGGACAATTTGGACCAACTAAACGTGATTTATTTTGACGTAAAAGTCTATGTTTAACTTTAACCATATCTTGTTGAGGAATGCCTTCAGTTATGCAAACAATTAATGGTATTTCAGCATCCATTGCTTCTAGTACAGCAGCAGCAGCACCAGGAGGTGGCACATAAATGACTGTAGCGTCAGCTCCAGTAGCAGCTCTTGCCTGTTTTAGAAAAAAAATCAAATAAAAATCGACAATTATGGAGAATTTCAAAGTTTACCTCTTTTACGGAATTAAATACGGGCAAATCTAAGTGAGTTTTACCACCTTTGCCGGGTGATACACCACCAACTACTTTCGTACCATATTCTAATGCTTGTTTACTGTGAAAAGTTCCCTGTTTTCCGGTGAAACCTTGACAAATTACTTTTGTGTTGGCAGTTAATTTCAAGTTCATACGAGTGGCTTCATAACTTTTATATCTAATTGTTTGGCCAACTTTCAGTCCATCAACTAAAACCAAAAAAAATGTATTTTCACCTGTTACTTGTCGAAAAAACTAAAATAGAACTGTAAACTAATAATGATAATGTTAGTGAAATACGATTATGATAGTCTTAAAAATAAACATTTGATTGTTCTTGTCTAATTTTAAAATATTCAAAATTAATTCAGATTATGTAATTTTTACTTACAAATTATTCGCGACAACAATCTTGTACTTGTAGCCATTGTATTCTTTTATAATCAATGATTATAACGATCCTATCTTTAAATGTTTTCACTTTCAAAACATTAAACCTCTGATACAATTTATCAATAATTTAACTACTGAATCAAAGTTCAACTAAGAAACGACAAATATCAGATCACACCGCACCTCACAAATTTTCACGACCGCTCTGCCTGCTTTAATACACACGTTACATAAATGTCACCATCTTTTTTTCTAACCATTAGTTAAAAAAAGACAAACAATAGATAGATGCGATATGTTGAGCCCAGTATTGCAAAAATTGTTAACGTAAATGGAGTGCTGCCATCTATTAAAATTGTATTCAACTAAAAAATTAAATCACGTACACAGAGGTCGCGTCTGTCGGAAATACAGAAATTACTGCTACCGACTGTGATTCTACGCATGTACGTTATCCAGTCATCAGTCAGAAAAAGATAAACGATAGGTAGATGCGATATGTTGAACAGAGAGTAAGTATTGTTAACGTGGTTACAGAGCTG
This sequence comes from Meloe dianella, assembly GCA_028455855.1. NCBI lineage: Eukaryota > Metazoa > Arthropoda > Insecta > Coleoptera > Meloidae > Meloe > Meloe dianella. Next base: position 4,526,318 of record JAPTHL010000045.1, on the reverse strand, counting down.
TCATCTATTAGAACTGTGTTCAACTAAAAATCAAGTTACGTACACAGAGGTCGCGTCTGTCGGAAATACAGACATTATTGCTACCGATCATGTTAGTACGCATGTATTAGAGCATTTGGCGTTTTTCTTCAGTAAAGTTTAAGTTAACGCAAATATCGTTAATTTATTATTCAAATTTCCAAAATAAATTCCACCATTTAAGTGTTAAAAATAAACAATTATAGATCACCGCCAAACTACAAAATAAGGTAATAATAGTTTTTAAAATCTTTACTACAGATACCACAAGAATATATTTGATACAATTGGTATTCTTCGGCCTTTGGCACACTTTTGATAATAGCTGCTTTATAATCGACAAATAACAATTGTTTAAAATGCTATGCCGGCAAATTTTAGCATTAAACTGTATCAATTAATTTTTGCTCATTGTCAGAGTGTAAACACAAGTGCCGAGCTATAAGATTTGTGGAAAATGGGGGCGATCACACCCTTTCACCATTACTTGACTACGCCTATGCTACAAAGGCAGCCTGGTGCCATTCTAATTGTCGACAAATATAATGGAAGGGCACCACTTCTTGTCTGATTGAAGAATAAGTTCCGTTTTTCTGATAAGGCTGGAAAACTATTGTTTTTTTAATAAATTTTTATGTGCAAAATTAGATACCATCCTTGTTTGAGAAGTCCGTACTCATTACAAAATGCATTCATTATTAAACACTCTTAGAATTTCGCTTAAGGCGTATTCTTTAGATTTCCACATAGTTGAGCGGGAATTCCAGCATCTGTTTATACGCCGTTCAAAGTTAAATAAATGATTTTTCATAATGAGAATTTTTAAAGGGACATTCGATACATCTAGGGTTTTTTGTTTATCGGTAAAACTGTAATTGATATTATAATTACCATAACCGTTATTACGCAAGCGCAGCGCGCCAATGTGACGAATAACAGTATGTTTTCGTATCAGTTAGCAACAGAAATCGTCATTTGGTTGCTGGTATTTAAATTTTCCTTTTAAATATTTTATTTGGTTTATTTTTTATTTATTTATATTTTCCATTGTTTAGTAAAGTGTTTTATTGGAAATTTTGTGAAGTTTTATAGTGAAATTTATTTTATTTTTGGATAGCAAAGGTAATAAAAGTCCCATCAATATTGGTGGGTGGCTTTCCCGGCATTTCTTCAATAATCACGATTTTTGTATTTATAATGAATTGAATCCCCATAAAATTTCACTAAAATTAATTTATTAAATCATAATTGATTTAATTAATCGAAAAAATTTATATTTTAATTGGAAATTTTTATTTTACAATCTGATAACATCTTGATCATATATAACCTCAAATCAGTATTAGAATTTTACAATTTTTACCCATTTTAATAGTGATTTAAGAATAATTTTCAATGGTATTGTGAAATTTATTGTTATTTAATTTATAATTGATCGTTAATTTGATAAGATTGCAATTATTTTGGCCAATATAATGCCTGATAAGTATCAGTTGCCGCCAAAATGTAAATGTCAAATAATTGATGATTTTTCAACTTTTCTGTTTGAATTTTCTTAGGTTTTCTCTACAAAATAGATTAATGTAGTTTCGAAGGGCTATTAGATGTTAAAAGAATGACGTGAATTGTACTGATCGATCTCTAATTAATTTTCTAGCAAATTATTGTCTTGTCATCATGAGCACAACAGATAGTGATCAAGAAACTGAAATGAAACCGGGAACAAGGTAATTATGCTTTGTTTTCAGTATTTTGATAATATTTTTACAATAAATTTTTTAAATTACTATAGTTTTGAGCGAACTGCCGTCAGTGATCAACATGATCTTGCCTCTAATCCGTAAGTACCTCTATTACCTAATATATCTTAAGATAAATTTGAAACATTAAACTAAGGTAAACAATGTACATATCAAGTTCGTAGTTGTTTTTTAAACGTTATTTAAAGATTATTAATCAAGGCCGTTTGATAAATAATTACCCATACTGCATAAATTGAATCGTTAGAATATTGTAAACAAACCATTTAAATTATGCAATACGGAGATTATTTATCATTGAACTATTGCAATTTATTATTGTTTTTGTTTCTTTATTAGAAATACTTGTTTGGGTGATAATACAACTAACAATATAGAACAAGATGAAAGTTCTGACAACACTGCCCAAAATGCTGAAAGGTATAAATTTTATAAAATTCGAATTGTTGTTTTTTCAATATTATTTATCACTCTTAGTAATCAACCTTCAAATTCATCTGGTTCCAGTGAAATAAATAAGAATTATTTCAAAAATTTTAATCCAAACGAATTACCATTTCCTGAATTACTTAAAATTCATGAAAAACGTTTCTTGTCTGGCTTTAAATTTGGTGAAGCAACAAAACGTCAGGCTCGTGAAAATATGCGTTATTCATGGATGAAATGTGAAACAGAATTGAAAAAGACTGAAAATAAAACTTGTGATAAAGTACGTACGGATAATTACAAATTATTTAGTTATTATTTTGATAATTTCTTTTTAGAATCCAATGACCCCTTTTTCTGAAAGAGATCATAAAACCCCCCATTCCCATAAAGGAGATAAGTCCGATGATATAAATGAATTAAATATAAATTCAGATGTTGAATTTAGTTCAGCATCACGTTGTGTACCGAAAATTTTATTAAAACATAGTAATTGTGTTGAAGTATGGAATTTTATGGTGAATAAAGAAGAGGCAGCTAATAAATTGCGTAATCCAAGAGTATTTATTGATTTTAAATCAGTTACACCACGTATGAGAGCAATATTACTTGATTGGTTAATGGAAGTTGCTGAAGTTTATCATTTAAGACGTGTTACATATTATTTAAGTGTTGATTATTTTGATCGTTTCTTATCAATACGTCCAGATATACCAAAAAGTATGTTGCAATTAGTTGGTGTTACATGTTTATATATAGCTGCAAAACTTGAAGAAATCTATCCACCAAGTTTAGCGGAATTTTCTTATGTTTGTGATGGTGCTTGTAAAGCACAAGAAATTGTTTCATGTGAAATACTACTTTTAAATGTAAATTGAATTTTTAATTATTTTAATCAATATTAATAATATATATTTTGTTTACAGAGTTTAGGATGGGAGGTTACAATAACAACTCCAAGTGATTGGTTAAATCTATATATGCAATTACATACCAAAGCCAGTGAATTAATTAAATCTAAACTATATTTGAATCGTGACTTTGTTTATCCGATATATTCAGCTTTTAAATTTATTAAAGCTTCTCAAATTATGGATTTATTAAGTTTAGATCCGGCATTCTTAAGTTACAGTTATAGTGTTATTGCAGCGGCTGCCATGTATTATGTGTATGATAGAAAAACTGCTCTATCTGTTTCTGGTAATTATTTTTAATCATTATTCATGGAAAATATTCATAATTGAATCAATTTTCAGGTTTAACATGGCAACAATTGAAACCCTGCGTTAAATATGTACAAATATTTTATAAAATACTCAGCGATACGCCTGATCCACGTTTAGAATCATGTGTAACTGATCCACCACTAGATGAATCAACACGTGAAGCCAAAAATTGGCAATATTCAGAACAATATACACTACAAACACATGTAGCCACAATGGATTATTTTGTACGTGAATTTTCAATGAAATTCGATTTTGAATCTATTCAAATTTCTATTATTTTTAGGAGAAGGCTACTATAATTCGTTTAGCCAATATAACCGGTTTAATTGATAAAAATAAAGTTTCAGAAGACAATAAAGTCGACGATAAAAAGATTGATGAAGATGCGAAAAAATTAATGGAAGATTTAGAAGAATTAAACAATGATGATTTTGAAGATGATAGTAAAGAACTACCATATGATCCAAATCAACCATCAACAAGTACTGGTAGTCATGGTAATGTTGACAATTTCAGTATTGATGAATTTTTTAATTTATTAATGGCGGAGGAAGATTTTAATGATGATTAAATAACAAATTTCTAATTTGTTTAAATTTGATTATTTCGTTTTTTGAATTTTTTGATTGGCTAACTACCTCTCTTTGTAATTCGTTCTGTGTTCTCAATTATTATTATTTTTTTCAATGAATATATGTATACGTCAAGAATATGTGATCAAAAGTGATTTCAAAATTTGCCTATTCTTAAGTTTCGATTGAACGACTGTACATATATTAGAAAAATTGTTCGTGTTGAAATTATTTTGATAAAAGTTTAATAGAAGTATTATAAAAAGTGTTTAATTTTGTGTTTTATTAATTATTCATTTTTACAAAAATATATTGGCGTACAAATATTGTCCAATATAAAGCGAATAAAATAGAAATTTACACGATTTCAATTGGAAAATTGTGTAAATAACTTGACAATTAGTTGCAATTTATTTTCGAAGTATAAAAAATATAGAAAAAGTAGTCTTTTGTTGTTTATTGAAAAACGCGAATTTTTCAAAAATTCGAAATAATGTACTTGTTGCCAAACAATAAATAATTCGTATAATTCTAGTTCAATTGTCAAACATATACGAGGAATGTTATTTCAATACTTATATAAAAAAATATCTTACAATATGGCATGAACATATAACGATGGTATATCAAAAATAGAGAGACTAAATTGTTCAGAAAAAAAAAATTGACAATCATTGTTCGTACTGGCAGTATAATATTCGAAATTGTGCCAATTATACGGCGATTAATAAATGTAAAATATATTAATATATAAAAAATATTGCATAGAAAAACGAGAGAATAAATAGATATCTCTTAATAATTAACACATTTTTTTATAAGCAAATCCAATTTTGCGCTTTTTTTTTTAATACTGCAATTTTGAATTAGAAACACGAGATCAAATAATATGGGATTTAAATTTGAGGAAAAAATAGCGCAAAAATTTTTTTTTCTTTTCCATTATTCAACATTGCATATCAAAAATAATCGCATTAAATGCATTTTTTTCCTTCAAACAATTAAATTACATAAGAAGGCCACATTCTTTTAAATTATTTTTGATAATAACATCTGTAACAGCATCAAATACAAATTGTATATTATTTGTATCTGTGGCACATGTAAAATGTGTATAAATTTCTTTTTGGTCTTTTCGCTTATTTAAATTTTCAAATTTCATACGTATATAGGCTGATGCATCTTCATATGTATTTGTGCCTGTATATTCTGGAAAACATATTGTTAATGGACTACGACAGATTTTCTCTTCAAATAAATCTTTTTTATTTAAAAATAATATTATCGATGTTGAAACAAACCATTTACTATTACAAATTGAATCGAATAATTTCATTGATTCAACCATTCGATTCATTTCTTCATCTTCAGCTAATACCAGGTCATATCCTAAAAAAACAACAACCTGTTAATGATTATAATTAACAAGTAAAACCGGGTATAACACAACGTCTAAAACGTGCAAATATACATCTGTTCAGTGCAATTTTTCACCCTTAATTGCAAACAACTTCATGAATATAACAATTACTTTAAAAAACAAGCTATAAAATTAGTGTAATTGCGAGTTGATTTCATTGAATATATGAAGGGAACCTGTTAGCATATGCACGATTTATACTAAAAATCGATTAACTGAAGGGGTGATAATTATTGATATCAAAAAAATTAGACTTGTCCACAGGACACGCTGTAGAGCAACTTCAGTATTTTTCTATGGTTTCTCATTAATTGTTTTTCAAATACGTGAATGAACTTTAAAAACAGACGTAACAAATAACGGTTATAACAAACCGATTTTGGAGGTGGAATTCGATATGGCCCAGTTTATATTACTAAAAAAAATATTTACCTGACAATGCAACACAAAATATGATAGCTGTAACACCTTCAAAACAATGTATCCATTTTTTTCGTTCAGATCTTTGACCACCAACATCAAACATTCTAAAAATTAATGAAAAATCAATAATAATTCAAATTTTAATTGATTAATTCCAAATTACTTAAAATGCAATCCTTTAAATGAAAAATGAGTTTCAACAATTCCTGTTGTTTTAACTCTAGTTCTTAATACATCTTGTTGTGTTGGTATATAATTTGGTTGTGATATTCTATCTAATGCATTTAAATAATAAGCTGCTGAGTCATTTAATTGATATTCACGTGAACGTGCAAAACATAATTGTACACCAGGATCTTGCCATAATGTTTTCATAAGCATCACTAATTCTAGTGTTAATTCGCCTTCTTCTGCTGCACTTGCATATGTGAAAAATTGTCGAGCTATATTCTAAAAATTTTCACAAACAAAAATTAACATTCATGTGATTAATTAAATAATTAATATTTCTTACAGTACGTTCAGGATCGGCAAAATCAATTTGTAATTGGCCCATAGCACGTATAATTGCCATTAAACTTTGTATAGTATTGCTATAAACAACTGGTCGATATTGTTCACATTCTTCACGTGAATAACCAGTTTCATGGATTATTTTCATTTGCTTAACAATAGTGCTTTTGCCGGATTCGCCAGCGCCTTTAAACAAACAAATAATTACGACAATTATCAACAATTATTAAAATCCTGCATGATGATTAATACGTTCATGTCAAACAATTTAGTCATTCATAATACAAATATAATAAGACTATCATTGAATTTTATCATCAGAATTCAGTGAATTATTGTCTAATTCATCGAATTTTAATGAAAAGTTGTTAGAGACTATTAAAAAAAATCTTTAAAGAGATAAATCAAGAATTACCAAGAAGCAACAGCTTGACTTCACTGGCTGCACGTTCCCCATCAGCCCTTAAGTCTCTATCAATCTTTTTCGATCTTTCCGACGCTTCTTTATCACCAGTTGTACTAACCGCACAACCCATATTATTATTAAAAAAAAACAGTTTATTTTTGACACTTGTTGCTATTAAACATCCAGACACAATTCACATTAAACACGAAACGACTCCACCCGCTGTTGCTTCGGCTGCATTCAGACAGAAAAAACACAAATGACGGTTGGGCAGGAAGATAAACAAAAGTCCCTAAAAGACACTAAATGTTGGTAACAGTCACGGCCGTTCAAGAAAGAGCATCTCACGACAGGTATGATCGAGTCCCACAAAGACATTATTATTGCGCATGACCAAACTATAGAATATTTCCTTGAAACATGATATTTTTATTTTTATAATTTAAAGATTTGGATTAAACCTGAAAAATGAATGTGTTAGACTTTATAAAATCTATTACTTTTGATAATTATTTGAAACGTATAAGGATGATCAATTAAATTGTTAAAGATTTATTGTTGGTGTCAATTACCGGGTGAACATAAATGACGTCATGGAGGACTAGAGAGGAATCATTAACACCCTTAGCGGCTTGGAAAGAAAACTTGAATATATATATATGGATTGTGGATATAAACGTTAGAAACAAACCAGCTGCCCTTTATCTGAATACTTTTTGTGTTTTAAATAATTATCCAACGTAAACGTAAAAGTGCGCCAGTTTTCGGAAAATGAAAATATCATTTTTCAAGGAAAGATTCAATTACTTGATCATGCGCAATAATGATGTCTTCTTTTCCCCTGCTCTTACTGGGGACTCGATCTAACCTATTACGAGACGCTCCTACAAATAGTGTGGGTGCAGAACCGGGCTCATTAATTGTGCCGCCTGAGGCAAGTCTCAAAAAGGTCGTCTTTTAAATTTTTTGGAAATACCTATTGTCTGCGATTGAGATGTTCTCTCTCATTTTGGGGACCATTTCCAATTTGGCGCCTGAGGCAATTGCCTCGCCGCTTCGCCTATGGGACCGGCTCTTAATCTGCAGTCCTCGGACCGCTGGGTCTCCGCAAAGCTTTAAAATTGGACACTTTTAAGGAATTAGAACTTTCTATTGCATCTGGTTGAAGGTCCACAACAACAAAAGTTATTGAAAGGGAGTGTGTGGGAAACAAACGATTGAGAACCGCTGGTGTAGATAATTGCACTTATTAATTATGTTCAAATATCCAAATTTTCAGTTTTGATCGACACTTGTAATTGTTATTAAATATTATTTACGAGTTGTTAAGGAAAAACGAATTTTGTTAACATAATCATGTTAGAGGAAACCCAGATTTGAAGTTCCGCCTCTGTAAGATAGAAATTAAAGAAAGTCTACTATCATTCTAAAGCCACAAAAAGTTCTTATAATTAACAGGAATAATATTGTGATTAAAGAGATTTTGAATTGCAAATGTTCCTTTTATCAACATATATGTACACAAATAATGTATTTCGCTTATTAAACAACGCGTAAAACACAACTTGTTAACAGGATTACAGAAGTATAAAGAATAATATGAAAATCTTTGGGATTGATGTAGAATGGAATGTATCCCATATTAACGCAATTTAATATGATGAGAGCAGCATTACAGTCAACGAAGAACTACAACGCCGTTATTTGAGTGTTCACTAGAAATAATAAAGTAGAATATTCACGTTGAGAAGAATTTGAGTAATTGTAATGCCAAAAATAAATTTATACTGAAATAGTTGTCATCGTTTGAATGATCATTGAATCAATGGATAACTCGGGATTCTGTTAAATTTTCAAGTTTGCCGCAATTCGAGTTTGCGCCCGCGTAAGACAGATTACGTATTTACCGGTAATGCAGGACCCTGTTAAGATGGCAGTGAAACAATTCGTTTGAAATTTTTTTTGAAGAGAATTATTTTGGTAACATTAAACCTTTCTTAAGTTAGAAACCTCGTTAATTAACCATAAAAAACTTTGAAAGTGACTAAATATGTAACGTAGCACAAAAGCCGCAAAGAATATAGGTGAAAACGGTGATTCTGATAAAAACAAAATCAAAATATTACGAAACTGTTTATTAGAAGTTGGAAAAGACAAATTTAAAATTTATGTTCTACATCACAAAGTCAAAAAATAATATCTATCTCCAAATTTATTGAATAATGAAAATAAGTGTTGTGATTACTTCTTTTTGGATGCTTTTTCTGCAGCTTTTGTGACTTTTCCAGCACTAGGATCTTTGAAATTGACGCTTTTAATTACACCAACAGCAACAGTTTGTCTCATATCACGGACAGCAAAACGACCTAATGGTGGAAATTCTTGGAATGATTCAACACACATTGGTTTTGATGGTACCAAGTTAACAATAGCAGCGTCACCAGATTTAATACCCTTTGGATTTTCTTCAGTTGTTTTACCAGAACGACGATCAACTTTTTCTTTGATTTCAGCGAATTTACAAGCAATGTGAGCTGTGTGACAATCCAAGACAGGTGTGTAACCATTGGAAATTGTACCAGGGTGATTCAATACAATAACTTGTGCAACAAAGTCAGCAGCACCTCTTGGTGGATTATTTTTAGTATCACCAGCAACATAACCACGACGTAATTCCTTAACAGATACGTTTTTAACATTGAAACCAACATTGTCACCGGGTACAGCTTCTTGGAGAGCTTCGTGGTGCATTTCAACAGATTTTACTTCAGTAGAGATGTTAGCTGGGGCGAAGACGACAACAGTACCTGGTTTTAAGACACCAGTTTCGACTCTGCCGACTGGTACTGTACCAATACCACCAATTTTGTAGACATCCTAACAAAAGTAATAAAAATTAATAATCTTTAACAGGCAACTGAATAAAGTATATGCATGAGAAAAAGTCAGAAAAGATTAAGCCAAGATTAAAAAATAATCATTGAGAAAAATCATAATCGGATTGTGGTCATCATTTTAAACATTTTTGTTAGAAGATTTTATAAATAATATTCACCTGAAGTGGAAGACGTAAAGGTTTTTCAGTTGGACGAGATGGTGGTAGGATAGCATCTAAAGCTTCGATAAGTGTTTTTCCTTCAGCTTTGCCTTCTTTACGTTCAATTGCCCATCCTTTGAACCATGGCATTTTGGTTGATGGTTCCAACATGTTATCACCATGCCATCCAGAAATTGGTACGAAGGCAACAGCAGCTGGATTATAACCAATCTTTTTAATGTATGATGATACTTCTTTTTTAATTTCTTCGTAACGTGGTTCACTATATGCTGGTTCAGTTGAATCCATTTTGTTAACGCCAACAATTAATTGTTTTACACCCAAAGTGAATGCTAATAAAGCATGTTCACGTGTTTGGCCATTTTTAGAAATACCAGCTTCAAATTCACCAGTACCAGCAGCAACAATTAATACAGCACAATCAGCTTGTGATGTACCAGTAATCATGTTTTTAATGAAATCTCTATGTCCAGGTGCATCAATAATTGTTACATAATATTTAGATGTTTCAAATTTCCATAAAGCAATATCAATTGTGATACCACGTTCACGTTCAGCTTTCAATTTATCTAATACCCAAGCATATTTGAATGAACCTTTACCCATTTCTTGGGCTTCTTTTTCGAATTTCTCAATTGTACGTTTATCAATACCACCACATTTGTAAATTAAATGACCAGTGGTAGTTGATTTACCAGAATCTACGTGTCCAATAACGACAATATTAATATGAACTTTTTCTTTACCCATCTTTAACTATCTGAAAATCAAAAAAAATATATAAAAATAAACAAATTAGAACATCATAGGAACAATAAATTGCCACGTGCTCAATCGGAAACAAAGAAATTTACAAAAATTCTGTCTTAACCGCCCAAAAATGTATTTGGTTAAGGTCATGAAAATTAAAATTCACTTTTAATTGTGCAGATATGTAAATAATTAAAAAAAAATTGCGCAACTTTTGAAATGGCGAAGAACGACAATTCTAAAATTGAACCATTTTTATTTAAGTCAAAGTACAACGCCATTACGATTTTTTAACAAAATTTTAATAGAAATCTAATTAAAATATTAACAATTATGGTATAAAAACATTAACTATTTAACAAAACAATTTAACCACGTGTATTCTTAATTAATTTTAAATGATTAAACCATTTGTAATTTTCCCTTAAAAATTTGGAAAAAAAATGAATAACGGTATATCATTGGTTGGAATGTCGAGCGGCGATTGTTAAAAACACGAAACCCATCGCTATCTAGATTTCAACAGGTTAAAATATAAACTTGTTCGGGATAATTCTTGAAACCGTAATTAGTTGATATTTTAATTGGAACTCAAATAGTTTGTAATCTATTAATATACAATGACTAAGTATTGTAAAAATTTCTGCAAATTATTAACAATTTTTTAGTTTTATCGAACATTTTAATGGATTTCAACATATGGCGGACATGACCGGAACACTGTTGACACGTGGTGATTAAACAAAAATTTATAATAATTGCAGAAATAAACAAATTAGCAACAAATTATAACTATTACTTACTTTTAAGAAGGCTTAAAAATGTAACAAGTAAAAATTGATAACAATTGAAAATATAAAAACTATAATTCTCCTAGGAACACTAGATTTTTAATTTTAATCGTGCCGCACCACACGACAGCCAAGTCAAAAAGGATGAGGGCGGCAAATTCCACTAATTTTATTCTTTGCACTTCTCCCACTACAAAATTCAGCCCCCCACGACAATCACGTGTTCAATATTAACGGAAACACATATAGTGACATCTAACAGTTTTGCAGTAAAACTATTTAAATTTAGGCGGTACCATTATTTAATAACAATTAATTATTTGTTTATTTTGAATTGGATCGATAATTAAGACAGATTTTATGACCATATAAAATATTATACTTTATAAAATTTATAAATGTTATATTTGAATTTTAGATAATACATTAAAATAATATAACTGTTAAAATCATTGCATTTACGAAAGTGTTCGTTAAAAACATAAATAATACATAAATAAATTTGTAAACAGTACAATAATGTATGTGGGAGAAGTTCGATTTTATAAGTTTTATACTGGTGTGTTATTGAAATTTTATATTGAGTGTCCTATGCAACACCGTATTGTGAATGTAAGGTTTGTTCCAGGAAGAAAATCGACGTTTATTTCACCTATTTGCAATCCATATATAAACAGGCACTATTCGCGAATCAATTTCACATTACTTTATGGATAGATATACTGTGGTGTTCTTTAAAATTAAATCAAGTATAATTTACATACTGATCATATTTAGTTCCATATTTGTTCAATTCGAACACGTTTGTACTAAAGTGTTGCAACCTAAGTGTCCGAGAGAACATGATCCACTATCTCAATCAGTTAACAGCAAAGTGAGACCACAATTCAATGATCATCTTAACTTCGAACGTTTAAAACATAACTGCACATGCGCCTGGCAGTTTCTAACTAGTGGTAGGAACAAACTAATATTTCTAACATAACTTTTTACTAAAAAAAAGATTATTCTTTGAAAAATTTATTAAATATAATAAAAAATGTTTACAAAATAGGACCATAGAAGGTACAAATACTTTGGTTTGAAATAAAACCAAATATTGCTTCAAAAAAATATTGGTAAAATATCAACCAATGATTTTTTTAAAATACATAAATGCTTAGAGCTTTGAGGAATGTATTTATCAAATATATATATATATATATTATATATATTATAAAATATTTAGAAAAATAGTATAACACGAAACATTTTGAGATCAATTTATGACAAAAATTGAAAAATAAAAATATCCCAAGGCACATTTTATGTTCTAATACTAACAAATTTCTTTTAATAATTTACGAAAAAAAATTGTCTTAGTTATCTATAATCTATATATAAAAAGCAGATTTAAATGTGTATATGAAAAGCATCTTCGGAACTATTAAGGCACAAATACCTTGTTGTTTTTATCAAACAATAATAGAGAATATAATATTTATATAAGTCTACATATTATTAAATTATTGCAATTACTTATTTAAGTCTTTTTTAATGTGTCTTTAACAAAAAAAAAACAAGCAGAAAAGATAGACAATTATTAGACTAATGTTGCAGTCGATTTACTCTTGGAAGCACCATCGTTATTATCATGAAATTTTTGACTTTTATACCAAGCATTCATTTCATCAGAGAAATGTTCAGCGATATTAGCATTAGTGATTTGGCTAATATCAAAACTCGAATTTAATGATGTATTATCGACACGTACAGGACTTAAACTATAAATAAATTACAAATATTAGCAATAATTGATTATTATTTAGAAAAATTCAACTTACTGTTGATTGATATTGTGATTTTTAATTGATTTTTGTGCCATATCTTCGAAGGATTCATTTAAATTCTTTTGAAAATTCCCACCAGAGGTTGGAATTGATTTTTTAGGACTTATATTAATATTATCGCGTTGTTGTTGTTGTTTTTGTGGGGATTTTTTAAATTTCGTCGAATATTTATAAAAATCAGACATTTCAAATGGTTTTGTTTCTTCATGATATGGTTTACAATGTCCAGCTTGTACGATTGTACAATTTTTCGGTATATTATTATTGAATATTTCTATATTTGTTTCTTGTATTTTTGGGGACGGATTCGATTCGGCTGGTATTTCTAATGGAGGTTTTGGTGTTAATGGCAGTGGTGGCGGTGATGACGGCGTTATTTGTTGTAGTTGTTGTTGTGGGGGTGGCGGTAGTGGTACATGCTGTGGTAATGACGGTATATATTTTTCTTCAGGTGATAATACCGTCGGTATCGCTGATTGTGATCGTGAAACTACTGAATGGGTCGGTGATACGGGTGCATCTAATGAAGTTTCCAGCCTGTTTAAAAAAAAATCATCAATAAAAATTGATTTTATTATACAAATTACAAATTTACCATCCTTTTTGTTTTTGTTTACGATTGGATTGATTAATATCATTAATACTACGATTATCGCTTTCACATGATGAATTATCATCACTTGGCCAAACACTATCAACAGTTTGTGCACCAACACTACCTAATGATTGTGTTCTAACTAATTGACGATTATCTTGTGATCGTCTATTAATTATTTGTGGTGATTTTATTGATGCTGTACGTACATGATCTGTATAATTTGGAACACTAGCTAATGTTGCTGATTTATTATCAATATTTGGTGATATACGTTTTTGTAAACGTTTATTCTTTCGTCTGTCTAAACTACCAAATCTCTTATCACGTTGCCAATTTGAATCGATTGTATGACACCAAACAAGTTCACCATTATCAGAACCTTTCCAATAACCACCTAAACCTAATGTATTATGTTCATATTGTTGATGTGGTTGTATTTGATGTGGATTTTGTGTACGACAATTTTGTTCATTTGTATAACGTGAATAATTTGTTTGATTCATATGATAATAATTATTTTTTTGTATATTTGATATACCAATATTTGGACTAGATTGTCGATGATTGATTTGATTTGTTGTTGAATTTGCTTGTTGTTGTTGATTTTTAATTGTATTAAATTTATTATAGTCATGTTGTAATGAATTATAATATGGATTATTTATGTTATAATTATAAATTTGTTGTAAGGAACATTGAGATGAACGTTGATGTTGTAAATGTTGTTGTAATATTTGATTTGGTTGTAAATTTTGTTGATATTGTGAATTCATTTGAATATTAGAATGTTGATAATTCAATTGTGGATTATACGGTGACGACATATGCATATTGGCTATATTTTCGCGTCTAAAAATTACAGGAAAAAAAGGTTAATCGTTCAAGTCACACAGGACTGGTTGTATTGCCCACCACTTTCCTCTGGTATAGTCAAATTTTTGACCTCTCACCACTAGAATAGGTCTTGTCAATGCTTTAGAAGTTTTAGAAATTAAACACGTAAAATTGACCACACCAGAAAGAGATGCGGGTATACAAAAAAAGAATTACCTTTCCATATAGTTTTTATAACCATTTATGCTGAGTCTGTATAAACCGGTTGCTAAACTATCATCTTGACGAGAATACGAACCATCTGGATATATATTAGGATTTGTATACGTTGTCCTTTGATAACCAGCAGGATATCGTTGTTCAACTTCACTATCTGTTAGAATACATTTATTCGATCTAATACTATGTCGTAATTCTGATTTAATAAATGGTTCAATTGTTATTGTTGATACATTGTCATCTAGAATTATAAATATAGACAAATGTTTTTTATTCAGTTTATACAATATTTAACCTTGTTCCGTTGGTCTTGGTTTTTTCTTTTGTTTATGTAAATGATCTTGCTGATGTGCTTTTTCTTTCATACAAGTTAATTTTTCTTGTAATGTAGAATATTGGATTTTATGTTGTTGATATTCGGTCATATGTTTACGACGTAATGTCTATAAATTTATATAAATGATTATGATTTGTTTTTAAATTAATATACTGATAATTGAATACCTTGCTTATATGTTGTTCATTAGCAAGTCCTAATGCTGCTTCAGCCATATTTGCATGTAATTGTATTTGTAATTCAAGATCAGTGGTTGTTTCATCTTTATTATTAGAATTTTTAATTAAATTCTCTGGTAATTGATAAGAAGTACCTACACGTCGTCGCACTAATGGAGGTGACTCTCCTGGTTCGAGGGGCATTTCTAATGGGATAGTTCCAGTTAAATCTGCTTCCTAAACGATTTAAAAAAAAAATTACAATTGTTTTCTTATTAGAATATGATCATTCTATTATTTGAAGATTTTTATATAATTTAGTATATACCTGTATACATAGCTGCCTTAATTCTTGTGTACATTTTGCTAATGATTCTTCAATTGTCTTTTTACGTTCCTGTAAATTAGCTAAACGAGCTGCATTTGGATTTTCAGTTGCGCCCATTTTTATTACTGAATTATTATCAACATTAACACCATCCTCTACAAAAAAAATCCTTTCATAAAAAACGATTTCTCTTATTTATAGACAATAATATTAACTTACCCATTTTAAATGTTATTAACCTATTTGATCAACCAGCTTAGCCATTATTAGAAAAAGCGTATATTAGAAATAATTAAATAACATTTCAATCGATTGAAAGCAATTATTAAAGGTAAGTAAATTATCGTTTTTATTTCTATTATTATTAATTTTTGTTAATTCTAAAAAATGTTATTATTTATCGTAATGATGGTTATCTTCACCTTGGTTGTGACTAAGGTGACAACATGCAATAATGACATTTCAACTGTGTTAAGATGCTCATATTTGTATTAATTATGAACTAATTATGTATCAAATTTTATAACATCAAATCACTAATTAATGTTTTCGTTTTTATTAATTTTAATTAAAAAACTTATAATTTTCATTTACAAATCATACTACTGTTACTTAATTCTACAGTTAGACAGTGGTTACAGTAACAAACAA
Organism: Meloe dianella; assembly: GCA_028455855.1. Lineage (NCBI taxonomy): Eukaryota > Metazoa > Arthropoda > Insecta > Coleoptera > Meloidae > Meloe > Meloe dianella. The sequence continues at coordinate 4,509,998 of JAPTHL010000045.1, read as the reverse complement.
TTATTAACCTTTCATTGGTGCATAATTTTCATAACAAAATAATAACGTACAACCAATTAATGTTGCCATATTGCAATTTCGACAAAATTGAAATAAATAGAGCCAATGTCTTTTAGGCTATGATCTGATCTACAAACTCTTGTCAATTTGAACATAGTTAGCTAATATTAAATTACATTAGAACCTTGATTATACGTCATAATACGATAGAGTTTGCGAAGAGTTATTCTAAAAGACGAATTGATCCGTACAGCATTCTATTTAAACAGCCTACATACCTTATACATTCTTTTCGGTTCTTTTTGGAAAGTCTACCATCTTCTGGCAATTTATTGTGATTGTAATCCACCGGAAAATATTTGACTTTTGACATAGGGATGTGGATGTTTTGTCCAGGCCCAACAAGACGGGGAAGAGAGCCAGGTATTTTCCTCTTGGGCACAACTGACTCTAAGGAAGCCCTTGATCGTCCAGACTAAACTTATTTGTTCTCCATAGAAAATTTTCTTGATGGGAGGGATGCGAGAAAGCTTGGAAACAAAACAAAAATTTTTATACGCCTCCCCATTTGCATAAGTATGCTTAAATATATTTATATAGGTACCCGAACACACTGCTTTCCCCGGAGTCAGCGGACTTCCTGGTTTCCTCAGGTCCGCCGTTTTGCTTTTTCGATAACCACGAGTTTCAGTTGTGCTCTCAAGCACCGTATTGGCAATCTTTTTTTGGGGATCGATTTCTATGATGCGACAAGCAATATTTTTGTTTGAAGATATTTCCAATACAGTTCTGTTGATCATCATCATTTGATGTGAAATTGTACTTCATTAAAATACCTTCAATGACCATTCAATTTGTCACCTGCCGTATTCGAATCTCTGTTCTTTAAACCATTGTTACTAGTCGATTGACGCAGAAAACGGTGTAACTGTAAGTTACTCCGTTTTCTCAAACAAGTAAAACAAGGTATCATCCATAGTCTTAAAAGTAGACCCTTTCATTGTTTGTCTATTCTTGAGCCCATGAAGACTGCCTGAACTAAATGCAATACAAAATTGTTGGTTTTAAAAATATCACGAACTGTTGTAACACCAACTCCAAATTTACTTGGTAATTGTTCAATAATTTTAACACTATGCGTTTTGGCTTCTTAGCGGGGCCGCCCTAAGATATTTGGCGCCCGTGGTCTACTGATAATAATGCATCCCTCTCACCAGGAAAATTTTCTACGGAGAACACAAAAGTTTACTTTGGACAGTCAAGGGCTCCCTTAGATAGCCGGGCTCTCTCCTACGTCTTGTTGGCCTAGCCTACTTCTTCAGTTACATGCCGATACTAATCTCGGATAGAGTCTCAGCTTACTGCCTGTATTGTTGTCAGAACACAGAAAAAAAAACAGAAATCTTAAGACTAGCAGAGTTCTACGATACTAAACAAAAGAAGAATGATGCCATACTGGCAACAGTGTAAATCCTACTTCATACCATAGTGAGAAGTGGTTATCAAGCATGTCAGTACGTTACTTTTATCAACTGTTACCAGCATCCCTGAGTTTTTGATTCATCCGTATTTAAAAGTTTTTATTAAAGCCTACATTCATTTATTATTATTTTGCAGGGAAATTTTTAATACAAAAATGAGTGCATTATATTTAAGTGACATTGATCCGCAGTTCATTAAATCGATTGGTCTTATGTATTCAAATGATAATTTACCTAAAGGTGATACAGTACCATTGCAATTCTTCTTAGAAGATGCAATTAAAGCCAAATCTGGTACATCAAAAGATTTAACAGCATTAGTTTCATCAGCATTCAAACAAAGACGTTTAGGAGAATATAAACCATTCATTAATACAATTGAAGAAAGTAAAGCTTCTAATTCTGATAATGAATTGGAATTAGACTTATTTAAAGAAGATCTTATGTGTATTATATGCAAGTAATATTGTTTATCTATTTTGATATAGTGCTTAAGAATGCTTAATGATCATTTTGGTTCTAGTGGAATGGATGTTGGTGCACGGAATCGTTTATTAGAATGTTCAGATTGTCATATGTTATACCATCAAGAGTGTCACAGTCCAATAGTAACACTTCAGGATTCTTTTGACACATGGATTTGTCAAAATTGCAAGGTGATCTAATGATGATAATAGGTCCAGTTTTTTCAAATTAAAGTTACAGGATAAAAATGCTAAATTGACTAACGTAAGAGTTCCATCACCAGTGGAAACACCTATAACTGTACCAGTAACAACCGCACCAGTAACTACGGCAACTATTGCCACAACACCTGTAACAACCGCAATATTATCAACAACACCACCTAGTACTGCTACAACATCACCCAGTTCTCATACGAAAACCTCAACAACTTTATCGGGTTCATCAACGAAACCACCAAGTCGTCATGGGAGTTCGCATAAATCTTCAAAATCTGATAAATGTAAATAAGAATAATTCTAGAAAGTCCTAAAAAGAGAACAACCGACACTTAATTAAATTAATTTTTAGGTTCAAAATCGAATAATAGCAATTCATCATCATCAAAATCATCATCATTGAGTACACAAAAAGCAACATCATCAAGTTCACGTTCAAATGTCACACCAAATATTAACATAATTAGTGCTGATAAACGCATACAAATAATGAAAAAGAAAGCGGCAAAACTTCAAGAAAAACGTAAACATTTAACACGTTAAATCAATAACTTTAATTTTACAAGAAAATTTTATTAATATAAACAATACTGCATGGAATGTAACAATGTGAAGCAAAATATTCATTAATGACGCCACAACCTTAACATGTAATTTAAAATGAAATTAAAACATTTGAATATGACATTAAAAGAACAGAAAAAAAAGAAATTATAATACAATCTATCCACATTTATAAGATAGAATCCTGGATGATTTAACTTATCAGTTTTCAAATAAATAACGAATAAAATTGGAAATAATGGAGTATTTTGTTTGATTTGTTTTATATTTATGGATAGACAAGTTATTTGATATGATTCTTATCGCAAGCGACAAATCACTAAAAACAGTTACAAATTAAGAGATCGATCGATTGAAAATATACTAGACTAGATTTTGTTTTTTGTACGTTATGTTTGGAAAAAATGAATTTTAAAGTTAAACATTTCTAGTGTTTCATCACTTGCGGTTAATCATCCCCACACGGATTTCAGTTTGTTTCATAGAAAAATGGTATTTATTTATTTATTTATTTAATTTAAAATGAAATTTATGTGGAGTGATTTGGATTTTATAACGGATCAAATACGCCTATGTTTTGTTCGAAATACAAAAAAAAATAAAATAATTATCACAAATACAAATACAAGACACCTGTTTTTCAATATATGTTTTTTTTACATATTTTTTTTTAGTTTCAGTCAATTTCTTATTCGCCTTTTTTTATTATTTTTTTTTGCCTATAATAAAGGAACTACAAATTTGAACTTTTATTATTTAGAACAAGGTGTCAATTTCAAAAACTGAATAGTTCATTACTTTTAAAATCAAAAAAAAGAACTAAGAATAATTAAAAAAACAATTGTTATTTGTTTTACAAGAAAGCGCACAAAAATAGATTTGTGTTTTTTTTCTGAGAGGTAGAAATTAATCTGAAAATTTTGCTGTGATATGAAAAAATATTAGTTACTAAAAATTTTCTAACATTATTATATATCTTTCTTTTAATACAATATAACTTTTACTTTAATATACCGTAACATTCTTAAGGTTTTTTTTTTGTTTTGACTAAGTAGAAATCTGTACAACTCTACAAATTACAGTATTTACATACGTATAACATTTGAAAAAGAATTATTGTAGTAAAAAAGATCAATGGCAAAAGTTATATTTTTTTCTTCTCACAACAAAAGAAAATGAGATCTTAATTATAAAAAGTCATAAGGCACAGCCTGGTTTTTTCTGTAAAAATTTCACGGCTATACCCAATATCAAATTTAAAAGATAATTAACGTGATAATAATTATTACAGAAAAAACAATGACCATTAATATTGTTCGATTATTAATTAAACTATATATAAATAACCAATAAATAATCTAAGAGATTCTACCAAAGAAAATGAATCGTGTTAATGAAAATATTTGAAGAAAATTAACAATTAATTAATTAATTAATGAGAAACCATATTTACAATGGCATTAATTTTGAAAAAAATATTAAATAGGCGGATCACATTTGTTCATGTCTTTTAATATATCACCGAGTACATCTGATGATTGTGATAATCGAGGACGTTTTATTATTTTTTGGGGTTTCTTATCAGTTTTATGTTTTAATTGTGATTGATCACTGGTTAATGTTGAACTAGGTTCACAACTCGAATTTGTTGAACTTTTTGTTGTTGTTGAATTATTATTGCTAGTTAATAGTTTATTATTTGTCCAATCATTCGATCCTGAATCATTATTAGTTTTATTATTATCACTACTATTTTTTATTTCTGATGTATGTTGTTCTTTATCTTTATGTTGTGATGATGAATAATGACTATCACTACTACTAGTTTTATGACGATTTTTATGATCACTATCTTTATATTTACATTTATGTTCGTTATGACGTGATTTGTCACTAGAACTTTTTTCTTTAGATTTATCCTTGCGATGATAATGGTGATGGTGATGATGACGATCTCTATCATGTTTACTACGATCACGATGTTCATGACGATCTTTATCACTTCTTGGTTTATGTTTATCACGTTCTTTATCTCGTTTTTCTTTATTTTCATCACGACGATCTCTGTTATCATAACGTTTATCACGATTCTCATCACGTATTCTATCTTTTGTTTGTACCTTGTCTTTATTGTCACTTTTATTTTTATTAGATTTGAATTTATGTTCATCTATATATTTATCGTTTATAACTGATTTTTCAAAATCAACTTTATGTTTTGATTTTAATAAATTCTTCATATTTGCACTACATTTTGTCGATTCGTGTTTTTCACATAAATCAGTCTTTGATAACGGTTGAAATTCTATATCATCAACATTTTTCGTATCATAAATTGGATAGTACTGTTGCAAACGCACATGCCAAGCTATATAAACAATAATATTAAATAAAGAATCATTGAAATTCTGAGCATATTTTTAAAAAATAATTACCAATACTTGTAACTGCTGTAACTGTACGAAATTGATGAATAATATTTCGAGGCAAAAAATATATATCATTATCATATAAACTTATTCTGGCGTATTCAATACCTTCTCTTCTAAGTTGATTTAATTTGGCATCTTCTATCCATGTAACACATTGTGATATTGGTGGTTCATGTAAATCTAATTGTAATTTTTCAGCTAAAATATCAAAATCTTTTGCTGAAAATGCAACAACATCTTTTGTAATACGATTAATTGATCCTTCATTTTGTCCACCGTGTATTGCTTTTAAAATACCAACAGCTGCTGTTGTTTTTCGATCTAATCCAGCACCAACATGATCAGCATGTGCTTTTGTACGATCTTCAAATAAATGTTCTCTTGCTTCAGACATTCTTGGTAAATATTGCAAATTTCTTAATTCATTTATTCCAGTTCTACGTATATTTTTTGATTAATTTTGTTTTTAATAAAGTATATTGATGGCGTTACCTTTTTCTTTTTAATGGAGTTTTTGAATCAACAGTTGGAACCAATTGTTCACCTGGCCTACACCAAAGTATCGGACCATCATTTGATTCTGTTGGTTTCATATCTTTACAAATCGATAATGGTCCCCAAGGCATTGTCTACGATTGAAATAATTATTAATAAATGTTTATTTTTTTGATTGGTTTTTAAATGATTGTAATTACCAAATTTAAAAAAATATTTTTTTCCAACATTTCAAGAAGATCAGGAAAATAACCACCAGTTTCTTCATGTGCAGTACCAACAATACTAATTTGATGTAATGGTCCATAACGTATAGTACCACTTTCATAATGTTTAATAATATTTTTATTATATTCAGATAATATTGTTGTTTCAATATCAGAACTTTTATTTAATAAACCATTTTTAACTGTTAAATTTGGATAAGTGTCCGACATATATTGTAATAAATCAGGTAAACAACTAGCTGAACCATGTATAACAGCTATAACAAACATTGCATATCCATCCGAATTTTCTTTAAATGCTAATTTAAAAAATTCGTCAGCTAAATCAATTTGTTCTTCTAAACGTAAATGTTTTATTTCATCGTCGTACATACGTAAAATTTTCGCACCACCATTTGAATGTGTTTCTATATGATAGAAACGACGATATTTTAAATTTGTCTACAAAAAATAAGTAAAGTAAGTACTTATGATTAATTTTATGCATCTTTGGAGGTTTGCAGAAAAAATTATAATAATCAAACATGACTTGAAGGCAATAGAGTTGAATGGACATTTTACATTTCGACTACGTTATGTTTTTGATATTTAACAAATCTCTTTAACCATCACATAAGTCAACATTCAAGTTTAGTACAATGTAAATTATTGATACACCTTGAATCTAGAATATGCTTCACATAAAACCTTTATCAATTAATTCAAATCAAATTTTATGGACCTTTGTAAGAAGGTTTGAGAGTAAATTTTTTGATCATATTCACACTACTATAGCACTTCCTGTTTTACTGCCAAAATACCTAATTTTTCTACTTTCTACGGTGATCAACAAGTGTTTTACTACTCAACATTAATTTTATAGTCAAATGCAAACTGTACAGACGAAATGCTCTTCAAGACAAACAATGTATTTGGAATAAGAAAATTAGGTGCATTTCCGGTGAAACAGGAAATATTATATTATTGTACATATCGTTAAAAGATGCCTAATTTCACGTCAACTTTACATTCAAGAAGCAAACTGTCGAATAATTGTATATGACTTGAATGACATGATTTCGTTATTAAGTGAGAAAAACCAATTAATTTTCGACTAAAATTAAGTTATTTCGTTTATTGTAGAATAATTAAGTTTCTAAATGTTCAAGAATCTGTAACAGATCTATAAGATTAAATTGGGTAACTGGTATCAGTTATGTTGTTTTATCAAATTATTTGTACAAAACTTTCACTTATACCCTTAATTGTTTTATGTAATAATTCTTACATCAGATGGTGGATACGTGATAATTCCCATTCGTCATTAATGTAGGTCCTAATGGGATATCTTTATGGAATTTTGTTTGTGTACCAAAATTTCTACGTTTCGATGATGATGAACTACTACTACTTTTTCTTTTTGATTCATGTTTCTTATCATGCCGTCGATGATGAGTTTTATCATCTTTTGTATGTTGTTTATCTTGTTTAACTGATGGTGTTATTGATGATTTGAATTTTTTTAAATCGAAACGATCCCTCACATCATCAGGATCAATATCAGCTGATAATGCACGTTTTAATGATTTCTTACGTTTGACTAGTATTTCCACAGAACGTGTCCTTTGATTTCTATTTGAACATTGATAATCACTATTGCTTATATTATTATGGTCAAGTTTATTATCATTTATCTTTGGTTTTATATTGTTGCATTTATCGTTTATTAATTCATAATTATTTAACAATTTATTTGAATTTTGAAGGCCACTAATTTCTGAATTATCTTGATTGAAATTATCGTTATTAGTGGAAACATTCACAGCACCAATATTGCAACTTTGATCACAGCCGTTTTCTGACATATTATGCGAATTATTATTATTATTATTATTTTGGTTGATTTCATTAATACAAGTTGTTATTGTTGAATTATCATTATAATCACATTGTTTATCATTATAATCCATCACTTTATCACTGGTTGTTGTTTCTAACCTAACACTACAATCAACATCATTTTTATTATAAGCCACTTTATTGCATATTTGTTGATTTTCTTCATTTAATTGATTATTATTAGAATTAATATTAAGCGAATCTGATGAATAATTACTAAATTGGGCCTTTGTGTTATCATTTATCGGGGATGAGTTGTCTTGACCATTGCTGTTCAAATATTTTGTACCACTGTGATTATTGTAATCATTTGATGGTTCATCTGTAAATAAACGTTAAACAAATCGATATTATAACGAATTTATTCAATTGTTTTATCATAAATAGCTAAGATCACACTAATAAATTGAATGAACTTACTTGATTCATTTCCATTACTTATTATGATTTTGGACATTTTACAAGAGCACTTTTCTGAAATTCTACCACATATTTTACATAAATCAACATAATTGCCATAATTTTCATTCATTTCTTTATTATTAAAACAATAAGTATTTTCATCATCACTTGAAGATTCGTCATTCGACGCCATAATGATTGTAAAAGCCCGGGTTTCAATGTTTATTTACAAAAAATAATTTACACACACACATACACATACACACGTCTACGTTTTAACAGCATTACATCATTGATTTTATTCAAATAACACGTCAAATACGTAGTAAACTAATACAACATTAACGATAATTATTTAGAAAATTGCAACGCTCAAAATAATTAATTTTTTTTTAATTCAATACAAGAAATCCTCCACGCTTACCGCCATGCTTCTACTGAGCATAAAACAACAATCATCTCTATCACGCTCACGTACCGATCTATTCGCTATCTCTATCGGCGGCGCACGATCTCATAAGATAAACGACAATGAACCAAAAAAAAAAGATTGAAATGATTTCGCGTAAAGGTTCCCATTTTCTTCTCTTCCATTCAAGATAATTACCACGTTAATTAATAAATTAATTATTTACTAGAATGAAACACGATTAATTGCGGTATTTTTTTTTAATTTAGCAATAATTAAAATCGATTTAATTGAATTGTATTCAATTTTGAAAACTCTGGGAATATTTAAAAGCTGTTTTGGATTGAATTTTGAGCAATGTCGTTGCGCGTTTGTTGTTTCATATAAAATGGTCATCCGTGTCTAATGTCACGTAGCCATTTTGGGCGCCAAATTCAAATGTGATTGGGGATATAATTGAAACAAAATTTCAATAAAACACAGTTTTATTAGCATATCTATATATAAACCATTGATTGTATTTATCATGTATTATACAATCGCTATTTTAGTGCAAATTTAATAAATCGCTGTATTCAGTACTCTGTGATATCCCATACATAGTCTTTTAAAAATCAATAATTAAGAAAAAAAAATTGAAACTCAATGGAACACAGTTACAAAAACCTATTATCTAATAACAATATTGTTTTGTTTAAGTAATAATACCACTTAACTTAGCGATGAACTTACAAGAAAAACTATAGCAACAAAATAATGTGTAAATTAGTAAGCCGCGTCCACATCTATCGAACGATCACGAAAGAATCGGCACAAATGGAAATGTAAACATATTATTTACGGCAATATGCATGCACGAACGAATGGGAACAAAGGAATGACTTGATCGCCAATCCGATTCGTTCGCGTTTGATCCTTCGATTGATTCCTTTCTGATCGTTCGATAGTTGCAGACGGGGCTTTAAAATTATACATAGTTCGCATATTAAACACCAAAATTTAAGCCTACTGCAATTGAATAACTGAAACAATTGATTCCCAAAAAAAAGAGATAAATAACCAAACATAACAAAATAATAAAAGGCATGTAAAAAATTGCATATCTACCGAGAACATTAGTTCTATCAAAATAAAATAAAACTTATAAAATAATCATACAAATAATAATAATTATAAGAAAAGAAAACAATGCTGAAGCAATGTTGAAAAAACATAGGGTACACAACGCAAGCTTCTAGCACCAAGGGATAAGATCCTGGTTATATTTTTGATCAAAATGAAAAAAATAAACAAACATTGGAGAAGAATCTTATCCAATATTTAACAATTTATTAATTTTTAAAACGTTCCAAATCGAAAATATCGTATTAAAAATTATAACTCGGCACATATTCAAAAATTTACCGATTAAAATACAAATTACATACCCTAATGAAATTAAAAATTAAAAAAAAAATTGTTTCAAATATTTATAAACATTTATCAATATGGTCATGTTCTGTACAGATTAAGGAACACCATTATCGAAAGACCAAAAAACAAACAAACCAAATTGAACACTACTAAATTTGAATATTTCTTCAAAATACTAAATATCGAACAAATTTCAGTCAATTATTAAAGAAAAATTAAATTAAATCAATAATTAAAATCAAGAATTCGATAATTATTGGAAATCTGGCTTATATTTCTACATTTATATAAAGAACTGTTCAGGTTTTATATATATTTTTTTACAAGTTGCTTGAATTTGTTTTGTTTTTCAATTTATACATATGAATTTTGAAAAATTTCCCATCATCACCACCACAATTAATTAGCAGAAAATTTCTAATTTCTCTACAAGTAATTTTTGTTTCTCAAAAAAATTTGTCGAACACTGAGCAGCCAATACAAAAAACTTTTAACAATGCAGTATAACACTGACTAGTAACCATCACTCCAAAATGGGTTCACAGTTCACACTGAAATACATGTATCGAAAGAAATTACCTAATGAACGCTAAATTTTTGTTTAATTAAAATTTTGTTTATTATAATTTTTTTTTCGTTATTATTGTTGTTGCCGTCTATTGAACGAGAGTTTGTACCAATGATAGTTATAATTAAAGAACTTTTTTAAATAAGTTATGATTTTTAAAAAAGAAAGATATTTTATGTGATTTGGTTTAATTTTTATTAGAGAACTGATACACTTACTATTTTACCAAATCACTGCCAACTGTTTAATAAGGAAAAGAAAAAAAGCAACAATTGATGATAATTGTTGTGAATTTAACCAAGGGATGGGAAATGCCTTTCATCATCAACTTTAGGAGCACGTTTTTCATTTCTATCTTCAGCCTAAAACAATAAATAAATACAAGTTTTATAAGAAATTGTCTCAACAATTTAAATTTGTAATATTTACATCTTCCCGGAAACGTCTCTCTGGTCGTTCACCGCGTTCACGTTCACCACCACGTTCACGTTCACCACGATCACGCTCTTCACGTACATTACCACTACCTCCTCCACCACCAGCACTACCGCCGCCTCCACCACCACGTGGATTAGGGCGATTACCTCTTGGCCCAGATCTCTGACCTCGCCCTCGACCACCACCACCTCTTCTACTGTCGTTGAATTGTATATCAATATCCAAAACGTGTTTTTGACGTCCAACGCGTTGCGGGTATTCAGCAGCATCATATTCCTCGTCATCAGTGTCCTTAATAATATTATATTTATTAATCAATATATAAATATTCTAATGAAATGACAAAACTTACAGATTCGTTATTATTTTCCTTTTTCCGTAGTTCATACATTTTTTTCCATTGACTTGGATCTTCACCTTCGCCAGCTTTACGTATGTTGTATTGTGGTTTAACACGTCCAGCGCGTTGTGCCTTCCATTCATCAAGAGTCAATTCCTTTGGTTCTTCTTCTACAGGTGGATTATTAGGTTCTTCTTCAGTTTCCTCTCTGCAAAACAAAATTATTGTTTGTTAATATTTATACAATTATAGATAGAACATGAAAAATTACTTTTGTTCAGTGGGGGCCGCAATAGGTTCAGACTTTTCATTTTCATTCCAACTTTGATCCGCGTCAGTAGTAGTATTATTAGCCTTATCAGCTTCCCTATAAAAATAATCATTGAATATTTTTGATAATTGAATATGTTAAAATAGAAACTTACTCAATAACATCCTTATGAGATCCCCAATTATGAGCGCCAGCTCCATCACGTTTATCCACCGGTTTGACTCCTCTGTAACCATGGCTGCATTCATTATAGTTGTCAACAACCCAAAGACAATATTAATTATTCAAAATAAAAAAAAACCGTTTTTTTTCCAACTGTTTTTTATTTTAATTATTTGATTTTATTATTACGGAATAAAAAAAAGATCTATATACATATTTAAGATGTTTGGGTAAACTTACGTTTTATCAGATCCACTTTGTCGGTCAAATTCACGTTTACCACGGCGTTCATCAAAATTTCTACGAGGTCCACGTGGTCCTGATGGTTTATTACCTAATTGTCCACGTCCACGATTACCACGATTTTCAAAATTTTCACCAAGATTTTCACGTCTTGGTGGACGATCTTCACGTTCTCTATAAAATAGAATTTATTACTTTAACAAGAGCTGTTTTATTTTTGGTCTAAAAAAAAATTTGTTCAAATCTATAGCTTACACCATTAGAAATACAATAATTTATAACAAAAAAAAAATTATAATAATACCATGTACAATAATAAAATACGTGTGTATAATCGAGGATAAGTAGCATTTTTCAATCGGGCATACTATAATTACAGAAATAGACAATAAATTAATAAAAATTCTACAAAGTTTGATAAACATAAATATTTTTATATTGTTTATCTTGAAAAATATGTTGGTATCTCTTTTATTGTTCAACTTTGATTATATTTATAAAAATTTACGATAATTCTAATTAAAAGAAAATTGTATTAAAATACCGGTAATATGATTAAACAAATGACGTCACTTAACCTATCCCAACATTAAAATGATACTGCATTTATTTAATTCTCAAATAAATATTTTATAGATCAAATTATTTAAAAAGAGAATAATGACGTAGTTAGTTTTAAATAAAAATTAATCTAAAAAAGATCTTCCATGTCAATGTATTTATTAGAAAGATTTCAATTTTTGAAACAATCTCGACTATTATTATTAAAATAAATAAACGCAAAATGATCAACAATAAATTAAGCATGTTTAGATAGAAAAGTGTTGATTTTTCTGATAAAAGTCTTATTTATTTATTTCTTCCATTCAAAATTGAAATCTGCACCAATTATTGACAAAATTAATTCAATAATTTTGTTAATGATTATGTAAGAATGATATCGTTAATTATATGATTAATTTGATAGTGAAACTCACCGGTTTTCACTAGGTCCATTATAACTTCTATCTTCACGATTTCTCCTGTTGTTACGTTCTTCACGATTTTCGTTATTAAATTTATTATAAATCCGTTCCGGTTTACCATCAGCATTTGTCCGTTGATGATTTTGTTTATTATCTAAAAATAATAATAAATATATTTATTATTTACATAAATTAAAATTAAATTTTAATAATGCCGGGAATCGACCATGTGCGTCCCGGTTTTAACATCTATCTTTTTCTATTTCTATGATGTCGATTTTTTAAAACACTTTTCATTTTTTTTTACTCACCATCACCTCGTTTATTATCTTGATTTTTATGTATTGTATTTTCTTTATTAGTTGTTTTCTTTTGTACAGTTGTTGTTCGTCCTTTTGGTGGTAGTTCGGTTTTTTTGTTTTCCTTTTCCGCAACCTTTGTCTTCTTCTTAAGTTCTTTTTCTTGTTCTTTTAATGTTAACGTTTCTAATGGATCCGATTCATCATCGAGAAAAAGAGCATAGCGATTGGCTACGCCAATACCGTACGTATTTTCCATTTTAATTAATTATGGAAAATCTCTTCACAACTTTTAGATGTTGGAAGATTTTTATTTATGGCTTATTGAGAGCCTTCTGTTTTCACGCACTCATTCACACCAATATGGCCGGCACATGAGGTCTTTCTTGCGCACACTCCACCAAATACAATTATATTGCGCAGAACTGTAGATATCGCCATTGTGCGTTACAGGGGATATCAGAAAATAAATCAGCTATTTGTAGTGCAACACTTAAATTTCCGAATATATACGGCTCACTCTCTATATAATCCGGCCCTAATACGCTATTCATTTTAAGCTCAAATAATTTGACAGTTAGTCATTACCACATGACTATCAATTGGAGAAATGCTATTGGTTGATTTTAGGCGGGAGAATGCATCACGTACACGATGTTGAGCTTAGCGTAACTAAATTTAGCTCCACTAAACTGCACAATCTACCTATACATTTAAAATATGATTATTTATTATCAATGAATCTTATATATCAATGATTCTATTTAAATAAATGATAAGGCTGTCGTGTAAAATTTAAATATTCTCAGAATCTATATTTTTTGACAAAGTTCATCATTTTTTATTGTCAAATAGCACGTGCATAAACGTCATTTTTTTCTCAGCTTTGACTGAATAGCTAATCGGGACCATCCAGTAACGGATCCCACATAACAGTGCGGTACTGCGGGAACGGTTTTAGATAACATCGCATATGATAATCCAATCGCTCAAAAATGTCCTCAGATGAAGAGCAGACCCTGTTATTATTAGCTTCTACAAAATTCTTACCAACTAGGTCTTAAACTTTATTCTCATTATGACAGTTGTTATCATCTTAATGCGACAGATCATATAGAATTCGATACTTTTCCACAATTTCAATAGAATTTTTTTGTTAAACAGTACTTACCGCGTTCGTAAATAAAACGCTGCTTTTGCAGGACTATTTGCCGCGATACGCCACATAGATGTGAACGAAGTGATATTCCGAAACGTAATTTGGTGGCGCGTGAAGCCCGCTCCCAGTCCCGTACCCGCATTCCCGCTTTGGAGATCCTTAATCCGGTGTTGCTGAGGCTTCCTGTGAATGTGGTTGGGGGACATGCATGTTACTTTGTAGTCTAAAAACACAGTACAATTCACTAGTTTATGCTATTTAAATGACTATTATTCAAGAACCTCTCAGTAATTCGGGGATTTCAATAATCGAACGTACTTTTAACAATTTTTCTATTTACTTGACTTTATACAGCTCACTCGTTAACGTATTGTTAGTAGTCCATATAGCAAGTTAACGTAATAATTTCAATAGATATTATCCTTCACTCTATGTAATAATAATTCAGTATTATCTGCTATTTTCAGTGGCTTAAGTGGGACACAAGTCACACAATTGACATAATACAGATACATTTCTATCATGACTTAACTTATTGTCGTCAAATTTTGTCGGTACATCAAGTTAAATTGATAATAAATATTTGTTATGTTAAATTGTTGAATGGAAGATGATATTAAAAATATTATAATTTCTTTAATACGACGATAAATACCAAATTTAGTTTTATCATATTTATGCTCCACATCTACATAGACGGGAACGCTTGACGCTTTCATCAATCCTCGTATAATTCAGCTCTAACCGCCAAATCGGTGAACCAACAAGGATCAAAGTTGTTCAGTTGAGCGCCAAAATTAAAACTGTAAATCGAACATGTATCGGAACTCGAAAATAATGACTTTTTTAACATATATCGATAGATTAGCACTAAAACAAGCATTTTGGTGGGGAAAAAAACAAATTATGTAAAATAATAAAAGCTGTGCTATTACTTAGCTGAGTGTCAGGTCTCAGGAACATTTTCTTTCAAATATTGGATTATAATGATGATCGTTTCTTTCACGTATACAATCGAAAGAATGAAACTTGCTGGATAGGGTTTTAAAAGAATAAAGATAAAAACACGAAAAAAATGACCTTTATTGCCCTTATTTCAATAAATAAACAACTTTTCAAAAACCTAACCATAAAAATATTATAAGGCGGTGTTGCCAGATGTATGCAGTTAAAAGTACATATCTAGAGCTGTGCACCTTACGATTGGAAGTGATCGTAACCTTGTTGAACTTTTATTTTTATGTTCGTGCCCTTCTCATGGATCTTCCAAGTTAGTTCTCCACAATTCCAATCGAATACAATAGCGCGCACAGCTTCAACTATTCATGCCTTTGCTTCAAAAGGAACAAGTGTTTACATTGGTACGATATAGCGTTGACTAGACTCTTAAAGGTGTTATACGTAGTAGCATCTCCACGGATTATTCATAGACACATTTTATTCATAAGAAAATGCTATGTTGGAATTATTATTTCCGTTTGACTAGTGGTGTGAAAAATCTCACACACACTTATTGAAATCTGTTTTTTTCCTACAATCTTTCAAAAATCATTAGTTTTGTATCTTAATATATACTATGATGCTTGATTATAAACCTTCTCCACTTTTTTTGGTGGCTTATGACTTAATTGTATCATCGTTTTTAAATGTATAATTGTTATCAAATAAATCTGGCAATACTGTACGATACAGCTCTCGTGTGTATTGCGCTACAATTAGTAGTTATAATACGAAATGTCAAAAGTTTGTTAGAAAAAATAAGAGATGGCAATCAATGAAAAATAAATTTGATTCTAATTTATTTGAATAAAAAAAAATCATACTATAAAGCACGTGAACATCATAAGACTGTTTCATTTTTTTTCTAGTTTCTCAATTGTTTATAGATCAAAAGAGTAGCCCTGTTCAAATTGTAGAATCGTATAGAAAACTGTCTCTTTGCACCTTCCAGATATTAGCGCCTTAGGCATATTCCCCAATGTCAACACCTATATAAGCTACTGATTATAAGAATCTGTCGTTTTGTTTACGAATACATTTTAAAATTTCATAATTAAAATGAAAAGTTCTTTCTAGCAAGTTTTCCTGGAAACATTTTCAAATATACAAAATTTATTTTCAATTCGTTTTTATTGGATAGTTTTGTTATGAAACACGGGACGTACAAATACGTTTCTAATGCAAAACGCACATTTTAATAAAATGACGTTTGAATTGAAAAGGGAATTTAAACAAGCTCTGTTAAGGATTCATTTTGTCATAACGGAAGGACTAATTAACCTGTAAAAATGACCTTATAGAGCTACAGCAACATGAGTCTACTGGAAAATGTTCGGATTTACTTTGAATGGATCCCGTCTGATGATGCTCTAGTGAGACTTATATAATTGGAATGTATTTTATTTTTTAATTATTGTCAAAACAAAAATCGGATGGAAATTGATTATTCGGCAACCCGCAGTACATGTGCTATTCTGTTCCATACGTTCGACCACACACCGACATAAAACAAGCAGTACACATGTACATAATTAGATAATTTCGTAATTTGCTAATTACTAATTACTGTTTAATCAACAGATAAATTGACTTTAACGAAATAATTTAAAAGGAGATGTATATCAATGTGATGGGATTTTTATTTTATAATGTTGGTATTCGTTTAAACGAACAGGTGGTAACGGTGGTAACGTAAAAAAAAAGAATTCAAACTATAGACTGAGTCATAACTATATCGATTTAATTATAATTGAAATTATTTCAGTCAATTATCTCATTATTTATTATTATCAATTGTAATTAATAACAATAACTAGAATACAATAATAATGTTATCATACAGTTGAGGGCGAAAAAAATGCAATTTTATGTTTACCATTTACATAGTGGCCGACCTTTATTATCTATTGCCGTACTTAATCCTATGAAAACAATAATATTCTGCAATATCGCGATAACAATAATTTGTTGAAAAATGACATTAATATCATATGGATATTTTATATATTTGTTAATTTCGTTAGTTTGATTTGTTGGAAGTTACGTGTTACATGTTGCCGTTAGCGTTGACGTGAATACATCAATCGCGTCAATTCCAATCATGCTAGCCAATAGAATTGCGTACAGCCCCACCATTTTTGTGTGATCGAAATGTAAACAACGCTATCTGGCCGAAAATATATCCAACTAAAAACTAGTGAATATGACGACGTAAGGAATTTAGAAATGTTTATCGAATAATAATAATAAAGTAAGCAAAAAAAACGAGGAAAAAACGTTAATTGTGTGCGTTTACATACAGTTATTAATTAAAAATTTGTTAAAAATGTTGTAATAGAAAAGAGTTGTGTTGAAATTGTAACATGTTTTATTGTAATTTTGACAAAAATACCTTGTATAAATAATAATAATAATAATAATAATAATATTGAGAAGTGAAAAAAAAACCCAACAAAGTGCCCAACAGGGTCGTCCTCTACGTAGTGTCAATTCCAAGAATTGGTGTTTTCAAGAATGGTGCATCATACTACTTAAGTATGTTTTATTTTTAATCTATATTCAATAGATAGAAGTTTAAGATTTAATTTTAATTACAACACATGAAAATTTCGTATAATTTAGAACGATGCGCAATAATCCTTATACAGCCGGATAAAATTAATATCGGTGTTAATTGCACGAAAACATTCGTTAATTATTATCAAATCCAATCAAAATAACTTCAAATCATCAGCAATCAACAAAATGAATGTTATAGAGATCATATAATTCCCATATAAATTATAATTAATACAACAAAAATATATCAATTAACATTATTAAGTCGATGAAGATAGCGAATATATCTAATATCTATTTTTATTATTTCAAAATGATTTCTAAAATTAAAATTATTTATATCGATGTTTTTCTATTCCTAAAAACCATTTTGAAATGTTGCCCAGGCGGTTTACATTTCTTGGAATTTTATTGTTGGTACCTCCGGGCTTGAATTCTGGTGTAGATAGAAACATTTGTTTAAAAATCATCATTCAGTTTCTACTTAAATAAAAACAAATTTGTTAACAATAAATTATTGATAATTAATTTTTTGATAAACAAATTGCATCTTTGTTAATTTATAAATTAAACATTTCCTATTATAATAAATATAATGCCTGTAGTGCTTCTTAAAAATAATGTTTTGTAATATTCTTGGAATTCAGTGAAATCCGTATATTTTTTTTTGATATTTCAGTTTCAACATCAGTTTCTTTTTGAGAAAAGAAACTGTAATTTCCAGTAAAATTATTCAAATAAAAATGTTTTTATGTCCGATCTTGGTTGTCTATTAGTGTTTATGATTTGACAAAAATTACAGTTTAATTAAAATGGGTGGCAATAAACATTAATTAGAACTATATTTTTGTTTTTGCTTTGTTATCATTATTATATCACAATATTTTTGTAATATTTATCGAGGAAATATTAAAATTTCACTTCACGTTTTTGCAATATATAAATACGAAGAAATTGTTATAAATAGAGAATTTCTATTGAAATCCTTTATAAATGAAATATAATTCATGTTTATATTGAACTAGTCTATAACTTTACAATATTCAAAATGATCTGTTATTTACATATTGTTTTTACAATCAAATTACTAATTTTGAATGTTGATACATTTCTAATGCGAATTTAACAGTGTTTTCACTGATAAAAACGAGAACACGATGACCGTATCAGATTTCTAATTAAGTTAAATTATATGTCGTTCCAATATATAGGTATATCGATGAAGATTTATTGTATCTTAACAAACGTAATCATACATTTATGGTATTCGATTTCCATTATCGTAAATACTGTCTGATTTAAGTATTTAAATGTTATAAGGCACTTATGTCTTGGAATGGTATCGGAACATTTGATTAATCAAATTCTTTTGTTATCACAACCGTTTTAATGATGTATTTAAATAATTTTATCGAGTATCAACTTTTTTCTTCTACAATGTAAAATTGGGGTGTTTTCTTATAGTTTAAATAATAAAAAATATATTTTTTTTTCGTATGGCACATCGATATCTCCTCATAAAAATCGTGTGACGAGAATCTTTAGTTGTTCAAAAATAAAAACATGACATAGAATTCTAGTTTTACGTAAGGGTATGTTTTTTTTTCAATGCTAAACTGCCGGCCCTATTTTGAATTTTTCTTCCTACCATAAAATTTTGTGGAATGGGATGTATATCAATCACTCTTTCAACGTCAAAAGTTAAATTATTACAGCATTCATGTACTTATGGTTAATATGTATTAAAATTACCATGTTTATGGTAAATTTTTGTATGTTATATATTTAATATGTATTTTCAAGGTAAAAACTCCCCTATATGAAAATTTATTAAAAATTATTCCTGTGAATGAGTTGGGATTTCACATTTTCAAATCGAATATCCGCAGATATAAATAAAAAAATACGTGTCGCTTAGTTTTTTTCCGGTACCACATATGTGAAAATAAAAAAAAAACGTACGTGGACATCTACTTAAGGTTCTTTGTTATCTAGTAAAAACCGAAACTGAAACTTCCTCTCTTCTTATTTGCAACATCACATCACATCGATGGGGTGCACACTCGACACTCTTCTAACGTATTCTACATTAATAATTTTTCTTGTAATTATTCATATTATAATAAAGATGACGTCAAATGTTTTATATATACAGGTGTTTTAGAAAAACATCAATAATTAAATGTCGTTTAAAGCAACATGTAAAAGATTTTATGATATGAAAAAAATAGATTAAAATGAAAAAATCCACGTGTAGCGATTCATTTAAAGATTTTGTAAATAACCACGTATAAATTCACAATATTTTCCAATAAAAAAATAAACAACTATACGTATATTTTATCTATTTATAACAGTTACGAACTAAGTAGTCAAAAATCAATAATTGTAAATTGTAATAGACTTTCCGCAAAAATCTGATTATTATTTGGCACGCTACATTAAATTTACTGTAAATTTAGCGTAGGGTATGTTTGTACGCATGTCTAACTTTAAATAATTAGCGTTAGCATTAATATTAGAATTACCATTTTAAATGCGGAAAGTTTACGATTTGTTGTTCTCTTTTTTATTAATAAATCTTTTAGTAGAAAACAATTTTAAGTATATAGAACAAGACAGGTCACGTTTTTGTTGTATGAATGTAGTATAAACAATTAACAATACTATTAATACGATAAATATTAAACTGTAGTATATATCTTTTATATTTTAACATTTAATGAACAACAATTTCAATCTTTGATGACATAAATTTGATTTTAAATGAATCTTATCGTTTTTGATTGGATTTTGTTAATTCAAAAACAAAACCAAATCAATCATTCTTGATAATTCTAATATAACACCTTTTTTAAGTTCTGGATTATTTTATTAGGCAAAAACAAATTAACTGCCCTGTTTTTTTTAAACTCAGTAATTGTTTTATATAGTTAGTTGTATTTCCACATAATGCAACATCCTAGATTAAGCAGATCATCTGATTTGGTTTTGGTTTATTAGAAAAGTCCAGCATTTGTTGTTTACGTCTACAGTGGTCATCATTTAATATTGGTTTTCGTTGTTAATATTTATTGATTTTAATTAGACATTGTTTGTGAGATACATATGATTCAGTTACCACTATTGGTGAAATACAAAAAAATAAGAAAGGTTCTTTAACAGATTTCAGTATTTTATCACTGAATTTATACGATGTTTCGTTGTTCTTCAGCTAAGTAATACTTATAACAATATGAATAACCAAAACAAAAACGTAAAAAAGGGACATAAATCACACAAAAATAGTATAAGGGACACGATTATTATGATATTATCAGTTTGGCTTGTTTCCAAATGAACATATTACACGGCGACCACTGTATACCAAAAATAAACATCTAAATAGATGGTATTTTTCCATCTAGAAACATTAGAAACTAGAAAAAATTAAATAGTCTTATGATGTTCACGTGTTGAAAAGAGATATAGAGAAGATGGATAGTTAAGTAGTTTTACTACTTATCTCTTTATCATTTAATTTCATCGAGTCCAATTCTGTATGTATATATTTTTAACCGTAACGCCTTACTTCCGGATTTTCATATGTTAGGAACATTCAGATAATAATAAAACAAGACAGATGGGACAAGCTGATGAACAAATGTTGTATTTCATCCTTACCCCCATACTGCTAGTAAATATAAAGCTAGATAGTTATATCCATGCTAGCAATATAAATTCCATCCTTTGAATGTATTTTTTTTATTTAGGATAACATTTGTTATTTCTTACATACAGATTATGATAATATTGTTAGGGATTGAATGGAACAAATGTATAGTCAGTATACAGTTATAGCGTTTGTAAAATATCATTTCGTAATTTTTAATACATGTTTCGCTATTAAACAATTTGTGATATATGTATGTTTGTTAACTGTAGAATTTTATTTGGATTATTTTCATCTAATTTACAATAGGGAAGCTTTTTCGCTGGAAACTATTTGGATACATAAAAGCTATGTAGTGGGTAATTATCTTGTTGCCGATATTGCTGCTCTACACGGAGAGAAATGTCAAGTAAATATTCCTAATGCAATCGGTTGAAATAATTGTACTAAGCAAAGTAATGGTTACATTACAGCATGGTAACGTAAATTTTCATTGGATGTCGCTTTAAAAGTCAAGTAGTTCTTACATTACAAGAAGTACATCCATCACAGCAATGTAACCATTACTATGCTGCCTAGTACTCATAGCATCTGAAAAAGTATTCAGTTTTGTTGAGATTAGTTGAAAGACCTATGTTTGTCAGCTAACGAATGCATATTTATATGAAATTCAGATAATATAAACATAAATTGATTTTTTTCTTTCAAAATAGACGTTTATAAGTAAATCTATTAATGAAATAATGCAATTATTATTAAAAAAAAGAAATAGTTGATATTCAAGATATTTTCGTACAGAGAAAGAAAAATTTATTCGCTAAAAAACAAATATACTCGATTCGAAAAAATTTCCAAACCAAAACTATCTTGGACGAAATAAGATTTTCTTAAACCAAGAAAATTTTCTTATCTGAAGAAAATTGATAATTTTTAATTGTTTTTAACTAAATACAAGTATTTTTCCCAACTGTTCACACTCGTTTATTTTCCACTCGCTTCAGATATCGTCTATAATATAGTAGCGTTCACACGAGAACAAAGTAATACGAACTAAACAGCAATGTAACCATTACTATGCTCCATAGGACTGACTAGAATGAAGAATAGGCCGATTTACTAAAAATATAAGTGGAAATTACTTGAAATTGACTATTAGACAAGACTGATTACTATTAATGTAATAGAATTTACTAAATAAAATATTAATTTTCACATTATTTTAATTTTTAAGGACTGAGTACTCCTCAGCAAAGTAATATTTACATTTCTTTATTTCGTGCATACTAATATTTACTTGACATTTCTCTCCGTGTACCCTAGAAACATTGAATATTAGTTTGACGCATATTGCTTTTTCTCATTTACTGATACGCACATTTATGCTAAATTCACGTTATCCATTTAGAGTAATGCGATCATTGATTAAAGTTATCTTTTTTTTATTTATTTATTTATTTATTTATTTATTTATTTTATTTTACATCGTTGTCGTTTAGTAAATTGAAAAGTTGTTATATCAGCAGTGGAAAAATTATCGATTATAGAACAAAATGTATTTATAATTTTTACATTGACGATTATTTTATTCATATGAGAAATTATAACTTAATGATTTTTGAAATGTTGAAAGTTTTCATTTATGAATCGGATAAATCCTTAAAAAATAGTCCAATTTTGAAAATAGTCTCTATTTTAAATCAAATTTATGTTAAATTTCCAATAAATATGGTTATTATCAATTAATAAATGTTGAACAATATGCCATTATCCTTTATTGAAATGTGAAAAATGTCCAACTCACTCCACGGGATTCGCACCTCGAACGTCATGTTTACCAGAATTATTTAACTTTAGCCATTAAATGTTTATGTTCCACGCAAAAGTATTAAGTATTTAGATACATTCATGTTCGATGTGATATCCGTAAAATCAAAACGAACATTTCCTTTTTTGTTGAAAATGCGGATGGTTTAATCCAAGACTAGTTGGAAAAAGTCCATGCTTATCAATGCAGGATTATAGACCTACAGTAGTGTATAAATACTACGGCCTGTCCTGACTTTTGTAAGTATTACATTTAGTATAAAATGTTTCTGTCATTTTGTTTATCTGTTTTATAACAAGTTATGATTGTGTGGTCTCCAATAAAACGTGTAGTCTTCTATATTCTATAATTTTAAGAATTGTTGTGTATTCAAATAAACAATTTGTTTGTTATTGTCGTAATTTATTAAAGAAATTACGTTTTTACCACACATTGATTAATTTTAATTATTTAACAATTGATAGGATAATACGTTGTTAGAAATTTGTTTAATAAAATCGCAAATTTCCACTGAAATTCTTTTTTAAATTGGACCTTATAAACTGCATGCGCATTACGATGAATTTTCTTCTTATAAATCGTTGAATTATTTCCATTATGCTTTATTTGTTTAACAGATATTTCAGAAAATTGTACCGATTTTATCACAAGAATAAAGTGAGTTTTAATAGTCTTTTATTTATTTATTGATTATTATTTGTACAATAGTTTAATTTGAATGTTTCTTATTTATAATATAAAGTTTTATCACATTTTACTGTCCTATTGATGTAAGAATTAATTTGACGTAACACAGATGAATACTAATTTTATTCATTAAGATTAATTAGAATTGTAATTTAATGAAATTACGCCCCAATAAATAAAGCATATATCATAATATTTATGTTTTAAAAAGAAAAAATCGCACTTTTATCTTATATTTTTTTACATATTTACGCAAACGGAATTTATCGAAAATTTCTTTAATCAAATAATAATATTGTGATATCGTAAACCATAACAACTACTCACTAAAAAATCGAAGATGATATTTAATTTTTCTGTAGTGTTCTTTGTCTATTTACACATGATCGACTTAACTTTTATATAATAAAATTGACAATACAATAATAAAAACACCTATGACAAGAAATAAGTACTTCATTTACTGTCTCACTATTAACGCAATTATAAATAGATTGTCAGTTTTACTGATAAAATCAATTTGGTCAAATTACAAGTGTAAATTAAGGGATAATTTTTATTGTCACACATTTAAGTTACAGTTAAGATTAAAAGTTTCTTAAATCAATTAACTAATGACGAATAAAATGATTTGTTTATGTTCAGGAAATTGTTTTGGTAAATCTTGAGAAAATTTCAAACTTAAATGTATGTTTTTCTAACATAAAACAATTTAACACTGATAGTACAATGAGCAAAAGGTAATTCCAAAAAATTAACGAGGCATGTTTTCAACGTCATTTATATAACATATAACGGTTATAACGAGCCAATTACTTGGGGAATTCCTTATAACAGAGTACTGTTGAATTTTAAATTAACAGATATTTTCTACTTTATATTCGACGATTTATTATTGAAAACATTCTTTTTAAATACACGATAACTGTCGTTTTGATGTTTTTCTTTGAACTACTGGACCATTAAAATATTTTTAATTAATACAAATTTTTAATAATATAAAGTACGATCAACGTCAGTCTTTTAAATCGCTGAATAGACTATACATCCGCCTTTATACTTGATTAGAAAGACCGTAATTAGTTTTTGTTTATCGAAAAACATTTATTCAGTTATAGTATTCGTTAGAATAAAACGCATCAAAATGGAAAACATTCCACTTGGTGGATAGAACAGAACTTTCAGTCATGTTTCAGTAAATTTTAAATTAATTCGTTAAAAAGAAACCGATTAAAAAAAAATTTAATTTTATTCTCTTAATAGGTAAATCGAGTGCGTTTCCCCCAATTTTTACCACTTATTTTTGGAATTTATACTGTACATATGCCGAATTTGTCTTGCTATGAAATGTATACAAAAGGTGTTTTATGTTGAACAATTCAAATATTTTAATAAATCTGACACACTGTTGTATAATAATGCCGTTTAAAATTTTATCAATTTTTATAAACTTTCAGCTGTGTTTCGTTTTTCTAATACAATACACGGTAAAATATAGTTGAATGAAAAGAGATTTTTTTTATTTTCAAAAAAATAAAATAAAACAATTATTTAATATTCAGAACACAGTATTTCGAAAAACATAAAAAAATGTCGAATGCAACTGTACTTTTAACTTAATCAAAATTCTAAAATGTACTTTACTATATTTTCTGGTTTTTTATTTTGTTTACGTTTATTAAACATATTGGTTTTATTTAAAATTGTTACAGTGTTACGTTCGTATAACGAATAAATAAAATGGATTTGAAGAAATGTTGCAAATTTTGGTATATAAGTGTTTTAGGATTAATTTTCATTAGTAATTTAATATTAGCAACAACACCAGAAAATCAAACATGTTCACCACATTTCATAACCTCAGGATGTAAGTTGTATTATTTATTTATTTATTTATTTATTTATTTATTTATTTATTTATTTATTTATTTATTTATTGATAATAAAAATCATAATTTACAGATACAATACCAAAAGGTGATGTTGTTATACAATATGGTGATCCACTAGATATAACATGTACGTTGTACAATAATGTTACATTAACGGAAGGTCCTAATGCTAGTAGTAAATTAGCATTTACTAGAAATCATACAATGATACCCCAGGAAATGGTGCGTTTTTATTTTCCTCCTAAAATATTAAACAATTCCCAAGAATTATTGTATTTTCTAATTTTACCGTTTAATGTTTCTAATATTCGTGTGTTATTAATAGAATGTTTGAAATTTTTTAGATTGAAATTATTGATGAAAAAAGTATTAGATTACATATTGAAAAACCACCGAAAGTTGAAGGCGATTCTTATACATGTCTATTTAACGGACAAGCAGTTTGTATGAATGTAGTTTCAGTAGGAAGTATGTTTGTTTATTTGTTTATAAAATTATATCTAATTAATGATGATGATTTCAGTTAAACCACAACCGGTTACGGATTTTGATTGTATAGGGTACAATTTTAATAATTTAACGTGCACATGGACAGCACCACAAAATTATGTACGCACAAACTACACATTAACATTTACATTACGTGGTAGAGCATCACGGTAATTAATATATTTTTATTTCTATTATTATCAATTTTTTTTTTAATAAAATTAATTTTAGATATATGAATACTCAATGTCCGGAAATTAAAATTGATAAAAATAAGATGAGTTGTTTTTGGAATATAACAACAAAACCACAATATAGACCAGTACATTCACTTTTCATTTTTTTATTAACAGCTGAAAATCCATTTGGTAAAATAAATACAACGAAAACATTTAAACATTTCGAACACGGTACAATTCAATATTAAATAGAATTTTTTTTTTATAAATTAATGTGTGTGTTTAATTAATTTTAGTATTATCGGATCCACCAGAGAAATTAACTGTTTTAAATAAAACAACAACATCCGTATATTTATCATGGGAAGTACCATTACCTATGCAAAGTTTCCCACCTGGTGTACACCATCGTATTTTATATCAATGTGAATTTGGTGGTAAAATATGGAATTTCGGTGCATTAATCAAAGATAAATTACATAAAGATATAATTTATTATAATTTAACTGGATTGATGTATCCACATAATTTATGTGATATTAGAGTGGCTATACGTACAGCTGCAGCTTTAGCAAATGATGAATCGATGTGGTCGAAAAATTCATCAGTTACAGTACGAACAACAAGTACAGGTAAAATTTCTGTTGTGTGTTTGTTATCAATGTAATTAATTTTTTCAAATAATTGTCGTTTTTCTAGTACCTGATGGACCACCAAAAACAAATATTGGTAGCTTTGAAACAATAGCACTTGGTAATAATTTACAAGTTAGAGAAGCATATATTTATTGGCAACAATTACCAGAAGTTAAACGTAATGGTCCAAATTTTAAATATATTGTTAATGTTGATGGTGATGATATATTAAAACCAATTGAAATAACAAATGCATATGCAAAATTTAAAAATTTATCAATATCAAAAACATATAAATTTAATATATGGTCAATAAATTCAGTTGGTAAATCAATAAATAAATCAATTGTATTTATACCAAAACAAACAGAACGTATTAGTGAACCAATGAGTTTTACAAAAGTTGAATATGGTGATGGACAATATGAATTATCATGGGAACCACCAAAATTATTAAATCAATTTATAACAAATTACACAATATTTTGGTGTAGTAATGATCGTGATCGTCCTTATCAATGTACTGGTAAACTATATTGGAAAACATTACCGGGACATATTACCGTACATAATGAAACAGTACCAACAAATAGTATATATCAATTTGCAATATCTGCAAGTACACATAATAGTAGTAGTGGTATGTTATCGGCAGCATGTACTGTTTTGCATAATAAAATTGTTGGTAAAATGAAGAATGTATGGATCAATCGTGTTGGTTCAACATTTATTGAAGTTGGTTGGAAATTAGATTGTGCTGATCGTATTGGTAGTGTTGAAGGATTCATTATATATTATTGTCCAATTATATCACCAATACAAACAGAATGCAAAGGACCACAAAAAAATATAACATTATATGGTGATACAAGTGTTTTAGGTGGTAATATTACTAATTTAACACCATATACAACATATATGCTCACCGTTGCTGTTATTACTAAACATACAACATATAGCCAACAAAGTGATCCATTATTCAATACAACACTTGAAGCTGGTAAATCATTTTATTATAATAAACAAAATAATGATTCATATTTAAAATAATAATAATTCTAGCTCCTAGTACACCACCACTTAAAGTTCAAATAATCGAAGTTACAAATTCATCAGTATCATTAGAATGGCTACCACCAAATGCTACAAATGGTGTTTTAAAATTCTATATAATCTATTATAATGATTATAAAGAAACAATTGATCCACAAACATCTTATACGGTAAATCTAACAAAATAATTAATCAAATGATTTATTAAAAACAATCAAAATATAAATTCCAGATAAATGGTCTTACAAGTTATGAGAATTATTCAATATCATTAATGGCTTGTACAATTATGTGTTCTAATATATCTCAACCGATACAGATTCAAACGAATATGTCGTGTAAGTACGCATAGAACTATTGCAGTTTTATTTGTTTGTTAGATTTAAACAATGATACATCGTTATTAATGTTATTTTCCCTTAAGATCCTGGTCCAATTCGTCGTCCCAGTGTTATATTTCAAAATGATTCCTATGTTATTGTTGGATGGGATAAACCGATAGAGACAAGAGGTAGAAATGATTATTATGAAGTACAAATTAAACAAAAATATCATCATGAAAATCGAACTTTGCCAATATTTAATGTAACAAGTAAGTTATACGATTATTAACGAAATTAAATCAGATTTGTTTATGTAAATATTTTTCAAATATAGATCGTCGTTATGTTATTGAAAATTGTGGTGATGATGGTAAATATAATACATTTTATGTATCAGTACGTGCTGTTAATATATATAATGATCAATCACATGAAGGTCCATGGAGTGATGAATTAGAATCATATTGTCGTGCATCTGAAAGTTATATTATTTATATATTATTACCATTTGGTTTATTATTTATAATAGCGATGGTATATTTATCAAATAAATTTTATAAACGTTGTCAAATGATGCGTGATGTACAAGTGAAATTACCGCCTGGTTTAGAACCAGCTATATCTGATCATACATTAGTACCATGGAATACAAAAGAGAAACACCAAGACGAACATGGTCAACATTCACCAGCTGACGAAGAATTATTATTAGAAAAATTAAGTGAACGTAGACATCTAAGTGGTGATTCTAGTGGTTGTAGTTCGGGACAAGAAAGTGTTACATCATCATTAGATACAAATACACATATATCAACAAGTTCATCTGATTCTGGTACAGATCAACAAATCGGTAATTATTGTGTATTAGGTGTTGATGAATTGAATAATTATAAAAAAATTGATAATACATCATCATATGTACCAATTGTAACAACATTAAAAGATCCAAATAATTTACCATATATATCATGTGATGCAGCATCAAATCAATCATCACCATATGTTATGACTGGTGATACTATTAAAACAATTAATCCCGGTTATATACCATTTAATCAAAATGATACTATTGGTAAAAATTCGGGTTATGTTATTGCTGGTATTAAAAATTGTAATGGTTATATACCGTTTAATCAGACTGATACTGTTAATAAAAATACTGGTTATGTAGTTGCTGGTATTAAAAATTGCAAATTAGATTAAATAACAAAATCACGTCATATCATTCGATAGTAATTATTTGATCACGATTTATCATTATTTTTTATTGAAAATCTATCTAGATTTTACTTTAATTAAATAACAAACAAAACATGTATATATTTATGTCAGACTTTTTTTATTTACTCTATATGATTTATGTTTAATTTTTTTTTTGTATTTTAAGCGTCTATATACATATTTTACCATGTTTTATATGTACATATCAATTTTTAATATTAGAAGAAGAAATAAACCCATTTACAACACTGTAAATATTTAGAAAATTTATATTCTAATTTTAAACACAACTAGAAAAATTATTGTTGCTTATTTTGACAAATGAAAATAATGGTGTATGTTGGTGCCTTAAATTATTGACTGAAACGTGTGGGTTAATAATAATAATAATAATAATAATAATAATAATGCTCTTTAATTTAGATAACTTGCCAGTCTTCAGGAAAATTAAAACAAATGCAACGCAATTTTTAGTGAGATGTTTTAAGAATATTTATAGCACATTTTTTTATTATGGCTTTTATATACATATATATATATATATATATATATATATATATATATATATATATATTTTAACAAAAATTAAGTTACAAAAATTCGATAATTGTTTTTTTTTTAAATAATTTATGTATATATAAATATATTATTTTATCAAGGATCTGTTAATTCTATTTAAATTCAAATCATTATCAGATGTTAATTACATTGATTCAATTCAACATCATTAATTAATTAAATTATTTACGATTTCTAGATTTCATTAGCTTGTCTCTTTTGTTTTTGTTAACCATTTTTTACGTTCAATTGTTATTATAATACAGTACCTGAAATTTAGAAATTCATAAAAATCAGGTAATAATAAAAGAGCAAAGCCACAAGGGTGTTTGTATTTGAAAAATCATTTTATTTGTAATTTTTATCTGATAAGGATTTGTTACATCTTAATTAATCCATTTATGTTTAGTTTTTGTTTTGTTTGTTTTTTTGGTCAAAATTTCATATATCTATCTCGATATTTGTCTTTAATTCTCCAAAATAGATATATGGATTTTGCTGTTGAATAATATATCATTGGATATAATTGGATTTGTCCTATGTGTTTTTAGATTGTATATCATTGATTGTAAATTAAGTTGTATTTTACGTAATTATTCATCAACATTCATTGTTCCTTTTCTCCTCATCAGTACATTTAATCAAATATATTTATCATGCCTATAATTGTGTTGTACTTATTTTGGAACCGTAATATGTCACTAGATGAGTGTTAACTCCCAATTGGAAGATCAATGTCGGGATGACAACACCAATTGGACTGAAGATGTCTAGAACGGTGCAACGTAAGCTATTTCAGTAATTGTACCAAATTTCATTAATAGAGACTTGTACAATAACAATTTCAATACACTGTATTTCGTCTTCCGATTGTCCTCCGCACAGTTAAATCGTCTATCACTTTTACACTAAAATTCTGTTCATGGCAAAACTTCGATATCAACTGAAGTTTGAGATGTTTAAAAAACAACCGGTCACGTTGTGTTTTATTCATTCTACGCGAAAAATCAAAAGTTTGATATGGGTTAAATGAGACTCAGCCTGTACAGCAGGAGCTTAGAAATAGTGTTTTATAATAAAATCGACTGATATTATTAACAGTAAAAATAAATAACAGCTCAGATTCAACTTGACTTAATAATTGCTCGATTCAAGCGATATTGATCACGCGATATTTGTAGTAATCACGCCGATTCAAGCCAGTCAAGTCAAATTAGACGAAGTATAGATAAATTCTGTTATTTATTGTAGTTCTAGCATAGATAACTATAATATAATGTTGCTAGAAAATTAAAATTCACCACATCTAGTCCTTTACTATAAATATTATTTCAATTTGAAGGAATTATATTTGGAAAATCGAATTAAATACGGTTTTAATGTAATGTCAGTATCTAAGTACAAATATTTGGCCAGGAAGTCATCCAATTATTTATCGAATTCTTATTTTTGTCCCTAATGTGACAGCTTGTTCCGAAAGTTATTGAACAAACGTAGCCCAAATTTCTAGATACCTGCAGGCGAAAATCTTGCAAATATCTCGGAGAGGTGTCAGGGTCACACTTTCTGTTCATTTTAATTACACGTGTTACAGTTAACTAATTACAAACAACATAAATTCAGATGATCATAGTTGGACGATTTGGTCGTTGATTATTTTTTTTCAAAGAGCAAAAATTTCTCCATTTCTTCTATGGCTTCTTCAAGATGGATCATTTGTCACGTAGCTAACGCCAAAATTACGTGCATTTACACCTTATCATTATCTGTCTGGTAATTTATTACCGTTGTTTGTAAAAAGAATCATTTAAACTTGGTGTTAAACAGGTTTCTCCAGATAACGATGTTTGCAAATTCATCGAAACGATGACAATTATAAAATAACACCAGTTACCATTTAAACATTTTATTACCGTATCAGTGTTCAATTACAAATGCTAATTACTGGAAATAATGAAATTTGCCATTTAAAACTATCTAAACAATATGTAGATTAGATGACATCTTCAAGTAAACAATGAATAGTTAATTTTGATATTTCTGGGAATCGATTAGTTTTACAAAGTTCCTTGAAAAAAAATACTTTTTTGTTGTTGTTGATTGCTTTATCCTAGATAATAACCACCGATGATATAATTATAGAACGTATTAGAGATGCAATTGAAACCTTGCTAGTAAGGTTGTCTCCAATAGAAAAAAATCGCAAATTTAAGATGAAAGCCGAAAAGGTCTTCAAAATTAGCCTTCATAAAAGAAATCAAAAATTTTCAAGTACAACAACAATCATGTAGGGGGGCAATTTATATAAAAATCAATAGCAAAAAACTAACAACAATCATAATAATATTTACGAAATTCCAAAATGTTCCTAAAATTATTCGTTTATATTTCTGTTATTTTCGTTATTGTATCGTGTTCACCTCATTTGCTTAAACATAAGAAACCGTTCGGTTTCTTCGGTGGCGGTATTGATGGTTCTTATGGTGGAGGTGATGGTTATTATCCATATGGTGGTAGCGGTAGTTTAGCCCAATCGCAAGCTCAAGCTAGTGGACACGGAGAAGCACAAAGTCAAAGTCAGGCAGCCTCATTCTCATTTGGACCGTTTAGTGCAACTCTATCACAAAGCCAAAGTCAGGCCAAAAGCGACGATTAGTATGTCAAAATTTAACGTATATTCTCCCAAATTAATTATGAATTATTTTTGTAGTAATTACGATTATTAGATCAATGATTGGAGGATGCCTGATTTAAGATGAAGACATCATTTTAACTGTATTACCCTTATTAACTTTAAGTTATTTATAAAGCTGAATAAATTTTTATAAAATTCTCTAATCATTGTTTTTATAACAACATTTTGAGAAAGTTCTACGTTGTGTTAATATCAAGAAGTGAAAGGAGAGTTGAGGTTTAATGTTTTTTTTTAGACAAACCTATGGGTTTCAGTCTTTAGACATTCATTTTTAATGAGAACAAGCATATTTTTTTACACAAAAACAACATACAAACAACAGGGTAAACGCTCTGTGAAGATGTGCCAACCGGTTTTTAATAAAAATTAAATACCAAGAAGATTGGCAAATTCGGGGGATTAATTATCTTCATAGGAAATATTCGTGTTTGTATACATATATATTCAATGGTATTATAAAGATCGTGATGGAAACGTCGAGGTCGTAGATGTGTGGCAAGTAGTACAGTCAGCTTGGTGTTTTCACTTTTAATATTAATTAACTATTCAAAAATGCGATCATTACTATTAATTATTAGTGTTGTTTTATTTAGTTTTTGTGACACATTAGCTGATCAAACTGATAATAAACAAGTTAATAAAGATGCTAAATGTGAGTAGAATTTTATCGAATTTATAAACATATGTCGATAAAAAACTTACGCTTTATTGGTAATTACTACGTAAATATGTGTTCTATTGCAATTTAGAAAAAAATACAGACTGTCCGTGGTGTGTATACCACAGCGCATCAACTTTCTAATTACCAGGCAACACACTAGATTGATAGCTAATTTTATTATTATTCTAGCTGCATTTGGCACCCCCTTCGACGAAATTGTTGTCGAATCTTCTTTGACCGTCCGACGAAAAACACCGGATCGACAAGCTAGAAATCAAAATACAACAATTGGAAAACCCGCTGTAATTAAAACAAAACGTGAACTTCCTCGAAGGTAATCAAATTACATAATTATCAGACCCACCCTATCCACAGTGCTAAAAGGGCTGCAGCTCTGGGGCGCCAGTATTTTAGCAATTTATATTTTTATTTGTTCCCGCTTCCTAGCCCGAGAATTTTCTTATGAAGAGGGGCGCATTATTGTTAATATCTTAGGACGGCCCTGATAATTATATAGTTTTCTTATGGAGAAACTCAAATTTCAGATCCCCACAATTCGGTGGATCTGCTGCTAATTCTCAAGCACAAGCCTTCAATTCATTTGGACCAATTGGTAATTTCGGGGCATCAGCAACTGGTGCTCAAACACAAGGTTTCCAAGCCGGTCCTGGTGGTTTATTTAATTCAGCCGCATTTTCCGGAACGCAACAATATAAATTCAACGGACAAACAATTGATATTGCATTTGGTAACACATTCAGTGGTGCACCAGGTAGTAAAGCAAATGCCAATGGAGCTGCTATTACAGTAACAGGACCGGATGGGAATAAACGACCACTTCAAGGATAATTTTTAACAAACAATTGTCGATTTCTGCCATTTACATGTTATCATCATTAATAAAAAGAAATAATTTTTTTATTTGTTGTTTTATTTATACAGAAAATTAAAAAAAAATGAATAATGCAATTTTGGTAAGTGTGATGCTTTAGAATTTTTACGTTGTAATTTGTTAGGTTATTGAACTAAAATGTAACTAATTTCTCAATCCATACACGTGGCATTTTAGATTTATTAGAAATATAATTAAGATCAGATTGTTATCAATAGAAACAACAAACAAGTTATGTAATCGATCACGCCGCCACAAAAATTTAGTGTAATGAATGCGTACACAGGGACCAGATTTTGGGGGGCGGCAGAATCTGTAATACTCTGTAATATTTATTGGATCAAACGAAAGCAGGGGCGTCATCTTAGGGAAGGTGCCAGAAGGTCTTTAACAGTAGAATTTTTCTTTGGCAACAAAATTAAAGGCTGCTAAATTCATAATAGGCCCCGGATGCAGTTTGTTCACCACACGGTCCTGGGTATTTATTCAAAATTTTTAGATACTAACACTATCGTAAAATGTAGTTGTACTGTTTCTTCTTGTACTATTTTTGCTGAACGTAAGGGCCGCGTTTTGAACAGAGACACAGTCATCTCTCAAAATATTTCCATTGGGAAAAAGCTATGAAGGAGCCTGATTAATTGTGAATTTCAAAAGTGTATTAAACTATTTTAAGGGTCTTAACAGAACGAGCGTTCAGATGAATACATTACAACTAAAGATACCTAACTCATTAATTTGACATGAATATGTCTTTGGTCAACTGTTTTTTAGATAATTGAAAAACAACGTTTTAGTATTAGAATAAAATATGTCACCTTTGTTTGTTTTGGTCTTTTTAAGGAAACATGACGTAAGTGAATGAAAATTCCATAAATTTGAATACGCTAGATTGAATACACGAGTGTTAATTAAAAATGTAACCGTTTTCAATATTGAAAAACTAACAATCGCAAACGTAGATAATGTTTTGTTTTTTTTTAGAAATTTGCCTGTTTCGGAATCAACTTCTGGATACGTGACATTCAACATTTAACAAATTATTTTGTTGATTTACTGTGGTTTTTTATCTCAAAAGTCATCACTTTGTTGTTGTTTAATGACGAGCGAAACTAATTTAGTGACGATGTAATATTTTTTTTTAAAATTTTGGATCTAATTGTGTTGCAAATTTTGATTGGCTCCCAGCTTGTTTTTTGCTTTCTAAAATTATGTAGATTTGTTTAAATTGTTGAGATGTCATCAAGATCTATGGCAAAAACGACAATAATTTTGGAAATCAAATCACATACAAAGATAACATTTGTTGGTGGAATAAATTTAAATCGTCAATCTGCAGGTGTTGTGTTTTATAAAAAAAAAACCATAAAACATAATTGTGATTCATGGCTTTTTAAAATTACCAACATCAATTTCTTTGTTATTAATTTACGCTAAACAATCTATTGTAACATATTAAAAAAAAACAATGTTTAAACAATCTTTTTTGCAATATTATTTAACAATGAAAACTACAATCAATTTATCTAACGGTACATGAATTCTGTTTGGAATCATTAATAGAAATGGTTATTATTAGATTTACAAAAAGTTTGAGAACAAATGCAAAACAAATTCATCAAGATAAATGATAATTTTACAATTATTATTCTTATTTATGGCATTACTTTGATTTAATTCCACATTATTCAAATACAGCATCCAGTATACAAAATTAAAATGAATAAGATAGATGTCTCAACCTCTTAAAACCTTGGCTATTTCAATTCATCGCTATTCGTCCATTTACTGTCATTGTTCAGTTTTAGATAAACAACGCATATCATGAAATTGCAGCCAAATCTCTTCAGCAAGACCACCTTTGACACAACATAAAGAACTGATTATGACTGTAACAAATATACAAATACGTTACGTGCACTGTAGTTATAGTACAGCTTTATATACCTACTACAAAAAGTCCACATTGCACAAAGATACAGGTGTACTTCTGACAGGTCTACAAGATGAATTTCTAATTTGGCCACCACTGACACTGGCCCCTTGGAAAGGTCGTTGTAACGAAATTCCTGTATTTGGTATTAAAAAAATGGATTAAAATTCACGTCTCGAGATGTGCATTTCAAAGAAGAATCAAAACCGCAAGATATAAATCAATAGTATTGTTTATTGAATCAAGTTGTGTCACAAACTTCCTGGCGGAGAGATCAAAAATTTTGGCAAATTTATCTGTAATTTTTTTTTTCGTCTTTCATCTAGAGAATTTTTCTGCATAGTTATGTTGGCGGGCTAAATTTGTTATTAGACGTTATAACAATGTTTCATGAATTCCTGTACGGACCAGTAATAATAATAAGGTATATTGGGTCTTAACCAAGCAGATCACATCGTCTACACTAGTGTTAAAAAATACTGACACTCTTATTTTACAGAAAACGCGTATTGAATTTATGATTGACTCGTGTACATCCTCATTGTAAATGGACATTACAGGGTTGTAAAATAGGTGGGGATAATAATTTGCAATATAAATCGTTAGTTTTGCATGGGAAAAACAGTAAACCAACGAAGATAAACTTAACACTTTGCTTGAATTACCAATCATGAATATCGTAGTTGCAGTTATCTGTTTTTGTTTCATTCTTCAAATCAATGGTGAGATAATAAAAATAACATAAAATTGCTTAGACTTAGATAAAAAATTCTCCAACTAGGCTCGACTTATCCAAGACACACTGTAATGTTTGGTGGTTATTACGGTGGCCATCCATGGAACGGCAGAAGTCATCCACAAGACCGTGTGGGTTACACTCCTGGTGATACAATAGGAACCAATTCTTTTGCTGGTGGTGAAGCTGTTGAACAAATTCCGGAAATTGAAGAGACTACCAAAAAGGTTGTAGAAGACAAATTTGAAACAAAACCAAAACGGAAACCACATACAGAAGAAGATGAAGGCACTGATGAAGATAGCGACAGTTTTGCTGCTAGTTGGCCATTTGACAATCGTGGACATGTACCATCATATAATGCATTCTTTCCAATTATGTTTGGTGGTAGTGGTGTTGGCCGATCTGGTCAAGATCAAGGATATTATCCGGGATCAGCTACGGCCATTGCAAATAGTTTCAGTACAGGAAAAGGGGGTGTTGCTACCAGTCATGCTACATCATTTGGTGATCCTTATATGAGCACTTTGTTCCGCAACGGTTTCAAAAACAGGAAACATGAAGAGTGAACATTCATATTTGGATTTTATTAT
Source organism: Meloe dianella (assembly GCA_028455855.1). Taxonomy (NCBI): domain Eukaryota; kingdom Metazoa; phylum Arthropoda; class Insecta; order Coleoptera; family Meloidae; genus Meloe; species Meloe dianella. The sequence goes on along the minus strand of JAPTHL010000045.1, from coordinate 4,471,987 downwards.
CAATGAATCACTGCCATAATTTAAAAAAAAACTGTCCAAGACTTCAATAAATATCTATCCCAAGAAGTTTATATTTCTTTTCTTGCCTCATTGTTGATAATTCCTAATAAAACATTATGAAACTGAAATGAAAACAACAAATTTATTATGAAAGATTGATGAGACTTGGATTGGCATTGAAACTTTTACTACGCAGATACTTGAAATTAACAAGGTAATTTTACATTCAGAAATAAATATAAAGGTAATAAACAAATAATTAATATTTATTGAATTTTTATCGACATTCCATGAGGGGAAAACAGGATTGTTTTTGATTTGAAAACTTAAAAAATTGTCGACATCGGATAATATTCTTCTGTGAAGGATTTCACAGAGACAATTTACTTAATGTTGTTTTCTATTTGGTTGAGCAGTCAGATGTCACGGTCATGGATATTAGCGGTACATAACCATTTATCATATCTCTTAATTATAGCTACTTCTCTCACGTACGGTTTCCCATCGAACAACTAATCGAATTTTGCAGTATACAGTAGGGTATTCCCAGTTCTCATGTTTAATAAGTATTCAAAATTATAATATGGAATTAATGAAATTGATCGTCCCGAAGGTCGTTTTTACCATTTAAGAGACTAAATAAATAGTAATTTTTTTGTTGTTTATTACATCTAGCAAAAAACCAGTTTCAGTTGTAACTCAGACTATTTAAGTCCGAGTTTATCTAAAATTTTCACCAATACCAATCAAGATGATGAGAATTGCAGTAGTATTAACCATTGCTCTACTATCGGTTGTAATAACCTCCCATAGTGGTAAATATTTAAAAGAAAATTGTGTTCATTTATCAACTAATTAAAAATTAAGCTGTTTTAGTGCCATTAACAAGAATCGCCCGTTCTCCTACCTATGGTCATGGTGGTGGATTAGGCGGCGGCGGCGGTGGAGGTTTCGGTGGTGGAGGAGGTTTTGGCAGCGGTGGTGGCGGTGGCCTAGGTGGCGGCTATGGCGGTGGCCTAGGTGGCGGATATGGCGGTGGTGCTGGTGGTGGCTATGGCGGTGGTGCCGGTGGTGGCCTAGGAGGCGGACATGGTGGTGGTCCTGGTCGTGGCCATGGCCATGGTCTTGGTGGAGGCTATGGTGGAGGTCAAGGTGGAGGCTATGGTGGAGGACAAGGTGGAGGCTATGGCTCTGAATTAGGAGGCGGTTATAATAGCTACCCTGGTAAACATGGAGGTTTTGGAGGCAGTACTGCAACAGCAAATGCAAATGCTCAAAGTGGTAGTTTTGGTAATCCCAGTTATGGAGGTTCACAGGCAACAGCTAATGCTAATGCGTTCTCACAATCATATTAAGGACATTAAATTGTTCCTAGATAATTTTTTTATAATAATAAATCTCCAATAGAAAAACTCGTTTCATTATTCTGACAGGAACCTTGACCTTTTCCAAAACAAAGATTCTCAAAACAACAAACAACTAACTGAAATATAATTCGTTAATATATATTGTGATTTTTGTTTTTTCTACCTATTTTATCAAATTAATAAAAACATCATCATTGTATATTATTTTTAAAAATTATGTGAACAGAAAACATGATATTTTTCTATATTAAAATTGCACAATATAACAATTATAAAATGTGAACCAATCACAGTTTTTGAGCTTTAATAACATAATATTTCAACTATATAACAATGTAAAATTGACAAAACTTTGAGAACAAAAACACTATTGAAAAATATATAGAAATTTCGCAGATAAATCAACACAAAACGGTTATAGTAAAATATAATTAAATGAAGTTTTGTGTTTGTGTGCGTATCAGTGTAATTCCGAGCGAGTTTCCACTGCACACTGGATCCTCACCATAATTTTAGGCTCGAATTTTTGAGGATCAACTTAGTAACATTTTATGTTTTATATGAACGTTTAATTTTATTTGAAAATTGATCAACAACCACCACAGTTGATCATACATACACAACAAGCAGATCCTCAAAACGGATGAGAATAGAAATTGAGATCGAGACTGGCTCGGAATGGCGCTGTATACATCCGATCTTTATTACTGGTGTTACGTAAGCACAACGTAAAAAACTGATTTATGTACAACGCTTGGACGTGTACGATTTATATACAGAAGAAGAGAATTAAAATAAATAGACAATTGTTTAAAATATAACCCGTCATTTACTCAATTCTGATGTTTAACAATTAATTAACAAATAAATTTATTAAAGATCATGCAAATAAATCATTTTGTTTTGTAAATGGTCAAATTTTCTTACCGAGATTTCTGTTTGGACAGACAAACACAAAAACTTCAATTATTACATTCGTTATTGTTTCAATTCGATTTGTTTGATAAAGAACGAATAAAATTGCCCAAACATTGCTCTTGAAGGACTTGAGATCTTATGGCACAATTCGGAAAAATAAAATGTAGGCGATTCTTAAACTATTATTTTCATTTTAATTGGTAACTACAACTAATATAAAAATATACATCTATAGTATTAAAACGTCTTCGACGAGAAATAATGTCTTGATAATGAGGAGTATTGAGTTGTTTTTTTTTAAATACAAAAAAAAACCTTTGTATTTACAAAATTCAAAACAAAAAAAAAATGGAAAATTGGGTAGATATATAGTAGATGTTTTTTAAGTATCACAGTTGATGAATGCACGGTATCAGATCTCAAAATCAATAAATTCACAATAATAATGGCATTCCCGCGTTTTGATTATTGTTATTATCATAAAAAATTTCCTCAATTGTTCGGTTAAATTCCATTTATAATAATATTTATAAAAATTTTGCTAAATTAAAATTTGTTCTTATTATTTACAATAATTTGTAATAAAATTTTCTACATTTATTATTTACATTTAAACAATAAAATGATATATCCATCCTACAAAAGCTGCCGTTTTGTTCTTGTTTGTTTTTGTTTGTTTATTTTGAAAAGTTCAGTCATTGTTGATAATTAGAATTTCGGTGGTGCATCCACCATTCTTGAATGTTATTCAGGTTCTGTTTTAACACGGGATGATATCGCTGGCATTTCCTCTTCTAATGGTGTTTGTTCATCGACGAAATTTATACTGCCGGCTTTATACCAGACGATAACGTCGACAAAGAACGCACACAGCAATATAGCCCCAGTTGTACCTAAATTTTCGTTATTATTATCATTATTCTTTGATTATTTCACAATGTTTTGTAATATTACCGTGATAGAACATGCGGAATATGTTCGAATCGTATAATCCGCACGCTCCTTTTTCGCCACAGGCCATTTTCCATACTAGACAAGCCGAATCGACAACAGCCCCATAAACAATCGGACATGGTACATTACCAAATAATCCGATAGCGAATTGTATCAAGCCCAATGCCATTGCTTTGTCACGTGGATCAACACAACGCAATATCAACAACATCGATCCAACTTCTGAGGTAGAATGTATAAAAACGAATATTGAAAACAATATTATATACCATACGAAATTTGGACATTGAATGTCACAATAACCGATTGTAGCATTCCCATAATAAATCTCTTGATTTGTGGTTGTAGTATTATCAAATGGTAAACATAAACAATCGGAATATTCAGTTATTTTACCATCTTTCTCTGTATAACTTCGACAACCAGCATGACACGGTGATAAATACGTTTTACCATCTTGTCCGCATATTGGAGCGAATTTATTATCATCACATTCACACGATGTTTTATTACAATTCAATTCTAATGTAGCGAATCTAAAAGAATATTCCACGAAAATATAATCGATTAAAGCGAACAAATTAAAATTAATTTACTCGTGTTGTTGTTGTATTCCAGCTAAATCATCCATTGGACAACCGATAAACATCAATATGCCCATACCTAGAACACAAAAATGAATAAAATATCGTAATTGCAATTCAAATACATTTTAGTGAAGGTTAAATGTTAATGTTAAATGGCAAATTATACAATTTTTCTCTTTCAGTTCTTTTACCTAATGCATAAATAATTGCCGTGAATGCTATCCATGCTGCAACGAAACGCGCATTCGGTTTCACTCTTAAAATAAATACACCACTCACAATAATACCAACCCCCATTACTAAAATACCTCCAACACCTATAAATTAGATCAATAATAAACAATAGCAATTATTATAAACAACAATTGTAAAATATATTTACCGGAAATCATATTAGCGGATGGTGTTGGTAGACGAAACTGAGATTCCAAATATTTTGGTAAAAATGTGTACAATCCGGCTATTGGGAGTATGTGCAATACACTACTGGCTGTACGAAACATTAATATATCGTTTTTCAATAATCGCTTAACAGTTTTTGGAAAATCTGAAAATTTATTCGTTATTTTTTTATCATTTCTAGTAAATACTACGCCACTGGTTCTGTGGGGAACTGGTGTTGTTCCGTTAAATAAACACAGTGGCGTGGGTTGTGGATAAACACAATACAAATAGTCTGTTTTTTTTGGAAATATTCATTCAAAAAAATGTATTTTTTGTCTCTGTTGCCACAAATCATTTGTGCAGTCAAAAGTGTTAACAATTTGAATCATTGTTGTTGTAGTTAATAAATATGAAAAGGAAAAAATATATTTACAGTGAATTAAGTAAACAATTTACTTAAAACGTTTCACACATTTTGTTTATCAATTGAGTTCAACAACCTGATCATATATTTACCTCTAATACTGGGATGTTTTCGTCCGGATTGATGTAATCTAGGGGTACGTTTTGCGCTTGTTAAACGTTTTGGAAATGCAAACATTGCAAATGATGCTAATATTAATAAGCCAGATATTAAGACTAGACCTAACCACCAAGCACCAACCCATCGTGGATCAGTTGTATCAATTTTTGGATCAACAGATAAATCAGCATAAACACTTGTACATAATGAACCAACTATAAAACCTAATGCAGGTCCCAATATGCGAACGCCAATGGTGATTGCTGGAAATATAAAAGAAAATTTGTTGGTTGGTTGTTTTTACGGGAAATTCCATTGACCTCGTTCAAAACGTAAAATATAAATTTTCTGAGAAATTGCGTGACGCCAATATTTTGAAATTAGCTAAACATACACAGTATGACTAAAAAGTCTCTTATCATTTCATGGTCTAGAGAAATTGCTTATCATTTTAATTTTACTGACATGACAGGCCCATGAAGACATTTATTTATTCATATCGTCACCGTTTGAGAGGATTTAATCGTGCAGCCAATGGTTCAATTCTGTTGGAATATGGACCTTGTTGTTCCGTGAAATCCACAATTTATCTTTTATTTAAATTTGTTGCATCATTTAGCCTTACTTCGCTTCATATTACGCAAAGTTCTATAAAAGTACAATTAAACATGAAACAAGTCGGCCTTCCATCTAACTCTGCACCACAGTTCACATGGAAGAAATCGGCTTATTGTCAATTATTGTATTCTGTTTTCAACAATTGTTTTCAATAAATCACCAATTAATGGTGATACACCTGGTTATATATATTTTATTAGAAAGACCAAGGATCTCAGAAGCCTAAAAGACAGGAACCAGTTTTTATTATTCAGTTTTAAACTATCTAATTAGATAGTTAATTGGAGAACTAATTAAGGCTTGCGTGCACGTTCTGTTGGAAAAAATATTTCATGTGAGCCTGCGCATTCGAAATTCTAAGGGATTTTAGTTGCCAAGCAACAACAAATAACAACATGGCAACTTGTCACCACATTGATATCGCTAATAGCGACATTTTTCATTAATTTGATACAACAATTTATCTAGTGATTAAATTTAAAATTACGCTTAATTGGAGAGCGTGCTACTCAAACGATACCGGTGTCCATGAGGCTCAATTAACATCTAGTCCGCACATCTATTACTTTCCCGCCTTGTGGTGCAATAGATTGTTTGCAAGAAAAAAGTACGGGACGCGTGAGGAGACAAAACGTTGCATGTGTGGGCATATGTTTTCCTAAGTAGACGAATTAACAAACGAACAAAAACAACTAGATAATAATTAATAAAATTTGAGAGCGTCATTGAATTTTGCACAGACAACTATAATTACATAGTTATAATAATTAATGTAGGCGCCGATAGAATTTGTAAGGACCAATTTCATAAAAATTCCCGTCCTACTTACAACACAGAAAAGAATTCTCGTATGTTTCCATATTTCTGCACAAAAACACCAAGATACAATTAAAATCTCAAATATTGTTTGAATTAAAAAAAAAACAACGATGATAAATGTGCAGACATGATGATGAACTTGAGATATCTTCTTTATTACAATTATACTACGTCGATTTCGAATTAGTCGCTACGAAACAAATGGGAGGCGCGAGAACATTGGCGAGTTGACCAAGTCAGATCAGACGGAGTATAACAATAAGACAAACAAATAATAAAAGAATCTCGCTAATTAATTATGATGATACTTAAATTTGACGATTATTATTATCATGTAAGAACAACAGATGATAATAATTATTATTATTATTCATGATGGATTTTATAACATAAATGTTCGTTGTGGCATATTTCAAAAATAAATTGTTAACGAAATTTTTATCAAGAATTTGTTCAGATTTTTGATAAACCTTGACATTCATATTATTAGAATTCATTGTTATTAATTGTTGTCTCCAATTTATTGGTCTCTACTGTAAATAATTTTTGTTCAGATGTCCTTTAGATAAATTTGACATTGACATTGAACAATTTAGTTCTTAACAGTCGGACAATGGATGAGGTATATAGGTTTGCTTTTTATTGATAATTAATCCATTAACTTACCAAAATATAGGGGAGATTCTTTACTGGCAACATTATCATCAATATATGGAATTCCTAATGTGTAGACAGCCGTTTGGCCCATTCCAACACCTAATAGACTAATAAAAAATATAGCTAAAACGATTTTTGTAACGGATGGTTGTATCCTATGGCCGGTTATCAACTCTTCTTGGCAAGTTTGTAAAATATTTGGTACATTTACTGGTGATGATTGATCAATGGTTATGTTATTCCAAATATTCGTTGTTGTTGTATCGTAACTGTTTGGTACTTTACAAACATTTGGATCTTTTGTAATGCCGGATAAATCGTTAGCATTGATCAATTGTTTACCATAAATAAAATGGGGTAATGAGCATGTGAATGATGATATAGCAAATAAAACCATGCCCCATGCAATCCATTTTGGTCTATGACCTTGACCACCATAATACGTTAATAAAAGCGACGAACCGATTTGTCCAATTTCGGTAGCACTCATTATAATTCCAGTTATTTTTGATTGTATTTGAAACAGTTTTTCAATTGTTGTTATAGCACTAACGAAATATGTGTGGTACATCCCTTGTAACACCCATGCTATACAAAATACGATTAAAAATGCCTGTTTTGATGCAAATACTTGAAGCCAATTGGGTGCTAAAGGTCCTAAACCACATTCTGTATCGCTATCATCTGTAAAATCGCCTTCACTAGGATAACACTGTGATTTATACACTTGATTTTGTATAGTCAATGCTGTTTGTTCTTCTGGTAATTCATCAGAACTTAAACGAGTATTACCATTCGATGGACCGTTATTATTTGATTGTTTCGGCCAAATTGTACCATTCGGCACGTGATTTTTACTATCTGACATTTTATATTTTATATCAATGTTATTCTACAATTGTTTATAATAAATTTATATTTCGAGTCTATCGTCGTCCCTGAAAATTATAAAATCATCATCAAACATTGTTGGTATTACTGTTAAACAAATTTTAAGTGAACACGACAAGAGATTTACTTTAGAGCATGTTTCATAACCGATATACACTCTAACTAAAAGGTATTTATCTAATATATACAGGGTGAGTCACGTTTTACCTGTCAATTTTTATAAATAGATTATCTGGTAAAGTTTAAACACAAAATATAGCAAATATAGCATCATTCTAATGTCGCTTAGTAAAAAGTTTGTTTTTACATAACGCCAACGTTTCCTTGGCGAATGAAAGAATGATCTACGCTTGAAATCAATCAAATTTATAAAGTTTGACAAGTAATCCTGTAATAAAAACTAAAAACAAAACATATAAACCTTTAGAACTACTTTTTTAATTAATACCTGATACAAGTGACACCACTGTAAGTGTTCAACATTCGCGATATATGAACTACAGCATTGATTCCCGAAATTTTACAATTCGCGACCCACTATTAAAACCGTTAGGTGTTCGCGGCCCACCTGTATATAAAACACAAAGAATAAGAGCTAAAAAATACGTTGTTGTAATTATAATAATGCATACGACTAATCTGGATCAACTAGATATTAAAATTTTCAACGATCCACACTTTGGAAACCCCCCGAACTACAGTATTACGTTCTATGATGGTGCAATTTCAACATATCAGTGCCCCAAATATAACGAAAAACCGGCAAACATGACCATTTACGATCAAAACCTGACTTTACTGTCTCACAAGAAATTCTATATATGTTTTTCTTTATTTATTTATTTTTATTTTCGTGAATAAAAATTGTCTAATTTTGAATATATTCATTTTCAAAAGAAACTAATATTGTTGTTGTTCTTTCGTTGCCGTTGTGACGTCATTTAAATGTTGACTTTTATTTATGGGAATTGTTAAAAATTCTAAAATTTTCAAATCCTGTTTCGAGATAAAATGTTTATTTGTTATTATTATTTGAAATAGATTTATAAACAGTAAGTAGTAAGCAAGCTTTGAACTTGAGAATGGAAGCTTTTATAGTTGAATGGTGTGTTGACTGAATGGCATTGGATCAGCTGTTTCGGTTTGCCTTTTATGTGTTTTGATCTTCCTGAATACGTTCCAAATTAATTTCAAGTGGCCATGCAGATGATCTTGTGCAACATGTTTATATTATGTTGATCAAAATAGATGAAATCTTTAACGATGATTCACCATTAAGTACTTTCAGATTCGGATTTTTGTAATTTTTCGGGAAATTTCTTCAGAAATGGAACATCATCTAGACTACTGAAATATTCTAGTTAACTAATTATAAACTGCGTGTGATGTAAGTGGTAATAAATGGGAGGTCAACGGCACGAACAAAATAAAATTTATGTATATGGGTTAAACGAGGGTATGCGATTGGTACATTTAGAAAAAAAAATAGAATTGACATGTGCACCGACGCCAGTTTAGAATACTAAATTTATCAGTTGAACATTACCGCTAAGAATACCAAAATATACATCAGATAATTGTGATTTGCTACTGGCGCTCGTTTAGAAATTAATCGAATCGATAACAATATTTGTCGGGAATTTTCTAAAACGGATCGAAGAGAACGAAAATGGAAATGTTGACGAGCGCGAAAGTTGAAAAGCGAATCGATTGCGTCGGAATGCAGTTTCATTTTCGACGACGACGTCGACGACAACCAACCAAGATAGATACATGCAGAAAGAGAAAGGTTGTATAGATTTAATGATGGCGGTGTTAAGGCCGTCATCTCACCTGTGCGCTTATAGAAATCATGTCGTCGTCTAGGTTGCGCACAGTGATGAGCGTATTTTAGTCTACGAAAGTGAAACGTCACACACTATTCACACAATTCAACTCTATGGAAGTCGATTTATTATAAAAACGACTTCTCCGTTTACGCGACAGACATACAGACACACACTCATAGATATACTGACAGTGTTCAAGAGTATGTTGTGTGTAACGATACCGGTTAACATACTTGAAACAGGGCCGGTATCAGACGAGGCGCCCCATCACAGATTCCACCAACCAATCGCCGAAATCTGGGCTAGATCCACAATCCAGATTTGGCGCCGCATTATCAGCGTCTATACGTTCTGAAATGCCACCACTGAATATTCAAGCATTTCACAAAAAAAAGACAACAAATTGTTCGGACCTCATCATATTGATTCCGCACAAATCACGCAAATAAGCGATCGACTTATTTTATTATTATTATTATTATTATTTATTATTTGAGAAGAAATTTAATCGAATGCGGTTTCCGGTGATATTTTGGTCCTGTTACAGATTATCACATAATCAACAACATGAATGTCACAATATTTAAAAAATAAATTTCCAACAATAATCCCCGACGATTTTTGTTTTTGTTTATTTGAGATAAATTTTTTTTTTGGCAATTTATCGAATTGTCAACGTATTGTCCTTAATTTCTATAATGGTCGAAATTTTATTAGTTGCCCTATCTTCAACTTATTTACACTGTTAATATATTTAACCCAGTTTTGTTATCATTCCGATTGAATTCATACAACGACAAATAGAAATATAAATATCATAAATAAATATTTTCAACTATTAACGATATGTTGTTGTTGTTGTTTTATTTTTGATCTAAAAATTGAATAAAACCATCATCGATTCGTCTCTTCTAAATAATTTCTAGAGGTAGAATCGGTGATGTCAAAAATAATTGGTTGACTGCCAAAAAATCGCCGAATGTGCCGATTTCGTTTATTTATTTACTTGATCGTGTATTTTTTGCGCTTCTTTAAAATAAATAAATAAATAAATAATTTCTTTAACTAATTGACGAAAAAGTCAACTAAGAATAAATATGTCGGCTGTCTAATTGTAGAATGTTTTCTATATATCAGCCGGCACAACGTCATTTGTTTCTTTTCATATCAAGTCTCGACGGTTGTAATCAAAATCTAACAAAACCAATTATTAGCCATAAACAGCCTAACTATATATACAAGTAACGTCCTTGCCAGTGGCGTAACCAATTAATATACCCTTTATTTTAACAATAATCATTTTTAGAATGCATTTGTTGAATACTAAATACATTTGGATGTGTACAACTCATCGGACGAATAAATCTTTGTGAGTTATTTCAATTGTAGGTGGGCTTTGGGGGCAGGACCGGCATAGAGATGACTGATATCAGTCGGTTTGTATACAGGATTGTCAGAAAATTAACTAATATGAAATTATAAAACATCAAACAAACGTATTTTTCTTCAATGTCTAAAGATTTCGAGCCTGCTTCTCATTAAAATTGAAAATCCGGATAGGATTTACCTAACTGAAACGTCTAAAAATCGGAGCTCTTTTCAAGAGTTGCTCATAGTTTTTTGGAACAGTCGAAACGCAAACGAATCATGTTTGAACAACGTGGAATGCAATCAATTGTCAGCTATACAAAAAAAAACAAATTGTTTGTGATCGATTGCGTTTGGTAAGTGTATTCGTTGTTTGTGAACTTAAAATCTAGAAACGTACGTCTCTGGAATTTTTTTGCAATGTGACGGTTTATTTTTGGCCTACTTTCTCTAAAACGTTACGTTGGGCCAAAAAAGTGGCAATATCTAAATGCGAATTTCATAATAAGTCTATCTTCTGATTAGTCAAGCTAAATAGTACAACCTATACACAGGACTGGTCTATTCATCTAGAAATAATGGATAAACTAGACCAAATGAAACAACCTTATTATGTGCACGTGCTGAACAGAGATAGGTGGTAGAATCTGTTAACCAGCCATCTACTTTTAAGGACGTGCACATCATAAGACTGTTTCATTTCTTCCATAGTTTTTCCAATGTTTCTACAATTCAATCAAAACGCATCACTTTTTTATCGATAAATCTATCCCACCCAAAATCAAAGTAAAGTGCATCGTAAGGGGTCCTTCATCTTTTTTTTCTGATTTATTTATGGTCAAAATATGTTTTTATTATGACGACTTTCTTTAGGAATAAAATCAAAAACTTTTAGTTCAGCCAATTGACAATACACATACAGGATGAACTCAAGCTAAAATTACTCATAGCGCGGGCGCGGGCGTGTGTGTGTGTGTGTGTGTGTGTGTTTTTATTGATTTAAGTGACTGTTGAAATTTTGGGACATCCGGTATATAGAAGCCAATCTCTTCTAACTCTCACGCCAAGATTCAATATTGTTACTTTTTATATTTGTATAGACACCTCCAAGGCCATCATCATGATTATTCAAATTCAGTTATAATTGAGTCATGGCATACATTAGAATAAAGAAAAGAAATTTTTGATAACCATGACGTACAGTTAAAATTTCTATGCTAAATAATCAGCAACAACAACAACAACAACAACAACAATAACAACAGCGAAATATTCGATTAGCGAAAATGTTGATGATTCTTGTTGAAATTCAAACATTTGCGGATGCCGTGACGAATTACAAACACCCTCGACATGTTTTTTTTTTGATCTTCACACACCAAAAACAAAATGTTATGTGAACGATTCTAAAGTGCAAAATGTTCTTTAACGGATAGAATTCTACATTTCAAGCACTATCAATTATAATTGAACCAAGACGGCCACAATAGGTTGATCTCGTCTACAGGTTTGATTCAGATCGATTTGCCGGCCGGAAAACAAGGAGACCCAAATCAATTTCTCCATTTTGTTTATTCAATTGTCAATATACGCACACAAACGATTTTTGCGAAATAATTTCGCAATAAGAACCAATTGTGTACAGAAACTAGACGTGAGACACTGTTTGTGTGTAAATGTTACATATAAAGATAAGTGGATTATTGGAAATATCGATATAAAATGGCGGCGATAATAAATTCACCGCCCCCATTTACTAACCTAAATTACAAAATAATTATAATAATTATTTAGAAAAACACAAACATTATGTTGTAATATTTATCGATTAATTATTTATTAATTTGTTGATTGAGTTGTAGTTTTTTCGGAATTTTTCTAGGAGACCTCACAAACATATCTCTCCCAATAAAATTCATTAAATAATAAACAGCTGACGGCGATAATAATTGTTGATAATTTCGTTTCAATTAACGTCACTCTTTATATGCAGAGATATTTTTCATCCCTTCCAATCTTAATTCACGATATTTCTCAATTTATTTCACATTTATTATAATTTGAATCATTACAAACAAAACAAACAAACGAAAATGTCTGCCTCTATTAGGAGAGAGATTAGGTAAAGTGTTTGGGGAAAACCCGAAATCTTTCACTAATTCGTGTCAATTCAGATAGTTTCTACTGTTGTTTTTTTTCACGTATCGATCTTTTTTTTTCAATTTTTTTCTGTATATAAAAGTCAACTAATTTAGGTCGAATTTAATAACAAGCTAATCAATAAACAAATATTTTTGAACGATCAACGCTTGATAAGGTTAAATGTTGTTGTTTTGCTCCCCACCTGTGTATATTTTGAAATAAAACAGTATTATCATTTTTTTGGGAAATTAACAATTTATATCAGATAGAGTGGGATATGTGGAGGTTTTCCTCTTGACACCTGTTGCAAATACTATTCTATGTTGTGTGTTGGTTGACCTACATTATCATTGTATGACTTAATCTAAACAACTGGTATTGAATTGGGCCAGTTTAATATCATTGAATTTAATCAAAATCGTTTAAGATAACATCAATTTTTTTTAAAAACATTTCCAATGGAATATTTTCCAATTACATAGAATATTTGAGTGAATTTAGTCGGGATTCCCAGAAGGACCATCTGGATTTCAAGTTATTCAAAGCGATTCAGAGGACCATCATTATCACAGAATATTGCTGGCTCATTCACCCTACATTGTAGATTCGTTCATTTATTGATTGTCATCATCGTCACCGGAAAAACGCATTGTATTCGGACGGAGTCAACAACATTTCCAAGTGAATTCGAGTGAAAACTGATCTGACCAGTTGAGTACACAACATAAATAAGCAATAGTGTTGGTAACATTTAATGATGATGACCCTCTCCTGAATTGAACTTTAACAAAAGTTTATCAATTTATTCTAGTTACTATGGTATACACGCAATTAATTAAAAAATATATGTAACAACATTATTCTGATCTAATCAACGACCAAAATTATTCATATTATTCGACACTTATTTTTTTTTATTAAATACAATTTGGATCACCAATTAAGTTTATATTTTTCTCAATATATGTCTTTTGACCTAAATAATTCGTTTATCAATGCAATTCCGAAAAAGTTTCTATTTCTGTCTTAATCTTGATGATGATTTTAATCTCTAATTTAAAAAGATATTTGACAACAAACTGATTTAGGACAGGGCGTCCGTAACTAACGAGCAATCAACAAATAAAACGAATCCCTGCAGTCGGTATTTAAAAAACAAACAAACTGTTCGTTCGTTTCTGATACAGTCATACGATTTTGGAATACCCAAATTCATTTTAAAGTTAAATAGAAACGAGCAGAACACAAGTGAACATACGGAAATTCGTATTTACAGTTAGTGTTTGCTTCTGTTCGTTATTGTTTGTTGGTTCGTTGGACGCCTCTTAAAACACTCGTAATACACAGGCAATTTCAAACGCTTCAGAACAATCTTCCTTAGCGAATACCGAGCTATAGTTCGTTCCAAAACGATGATTATAAGCATATAAGGCTACTTGATATAAAGTTTATTCCTGCCTTCATGTGGAAAGCGTTGAACGATCCTTAATTGCCTGGCACATCGCTCGTTTAAATTATGCGTAATAGAAGGATCATTTTTCTATCCCTTGAGCTTTGTAGCTTAATTAAAGTATATTCCAGTAGTTTATGACGATTTTCTAACTAGAAAAACTATGACACAATTCAGAATTGTGAGTGGGAACGAAACTATAGTGAAACAGTGGCGTGCGCAAATATAGTAAATCTTTCGAAATGAAGGTTTATATATTTAACAATAAGTTCTCCATTGTCCATAACTATAATGAAAGAGTCTATTTGTTGATTTAATGTAGATTGTCGACGCCACTGGATGTTGTTCGAATACAAATCCAACAATATTTGTTGATTCTATCTATCGCTATGCTGTATGACTCCATTCTTTGTTCACGATTTAGCATTGATATTCGTTCATAATTTATAATATGCGTCGAAAAATCGCATTTCTTTCGATGAACTGTAGTAACCCATATTATAATAAATCCTTGATCTATGATTCAAAATAATAAATTATCAAAACATGTCATCAACACATTCATCAAGTTATCAACGAGTCAAGATTTAGTCTTCTTTGGTGTTAATTAGAGCATGAAAGGCCGTTTCCATGCACCTCCCTTTCTAAACATTTACCAATTGTTATATCAGCGTTTAAAGACGAATATTTTTTTTTAATTGATATATTTAACATTTCTAACGAAATTAATAGCGCATTTTCGTCATACTTGTAGTGAATCAAAAATGATTCCAATACAAATTGTACAAATGAGAGAAGAACCCTTCCCCTTAGCTTGATGATAATAGGGTCGAATCTATAATTTTTTTTAATAGCTAAATTTTCGGAAAATATTGACAAGCAAAGTATTTATCCGATCATTATACGAACAGGAATTCCATTTTATACTTCGTAATTTCCCAAAGAATTTTTACGGTAATTAATGGGAAATTAATTTACAAAAAAAACTAACTTATAAGCTAGAAGAAAAAAAACGGTTCGTTATACTTGTGAAATTATAGTCGAAACTTTCACTAGTAGTGAAATGTTTGTTGGAAATATCCATGTAGTTTTTTTTTGATCAACAACAGCTCCAAAAAGAAACATTAACAACATCTTATCAATTGTTGTGAGTTTAACTCTTTTGTTCGATGGATTGTTCAAATTTTGGCCAAGTTTAAGGTTGTTTGACAGATATTCAAATTCGGTAAAGTAAAGTGGGTGTTTAGAGTGGTTGAAATTCTATGTTTCACACACATATACACATTTATATTATATATACATATGCACAGAGGAGCATTTATTTTTGAGATAAACGATTTCCATTTATAGAAGCGAAAGTTGATTGGCCCCATTGTAGGTCAACAGTTTGGGTGTTATTTTGGGACTTCGCTAAAGCCAGGTATAAACAAAAAGTGGTAGGAAAAAAAAGCGATAAATAAATTCATGTATATACACGATGTACTTTTACCTTCAGTTGGTCACCTACTTTTCTTTTCAAAAATGAAAATAGATAAAGTCGAATTCGGAAACGGAATTTATCCGAAAAATTGCGCACACACATATCGTTTGAGAAATGCATAGAAAAAATGCAACGTTATTTCGCATTTCAGTTGCATTATAGTTGACCGTTATGTGTTGGTGAAGCTATGACTACATAATTAATTTACAGCCGTTAGTTGAACCCCGGAACAAATGGGAATTCTCTTATTTAAATACAAACACAATTCTCATACCCTTCGTATACAATATTTTCACGACATTAGGCGATCATAACCATTCATGTACTGTACACATGTACACCATTTCCGACCCGATCATTTTTCTTCCCTGATAAATGCGAGATCATTGACATTTGCGTTATCAGTGATTATAATTGAATTCAAAATGTAGAACTGGGACGAATTGTTCGGAATTTCCGAAAAATCAATCGAAATAGCCGAACGATTGCTCTTAATATACGAAATAATCATATTCTAGAAATAAACGAAATATTAGCATAGTGGTTTTCGGGCATTTACCAGACAAAAGCGTATTGTGGTTTTGTCACATTCTTGGTAGCATTTCAATATTTAAAATTTAAACATGAATAATGTTAAACCGCTATTTAAAATCGTTAAAAACGAAATGGGGACATCAACAATACCTACTTATAATCTACCATTCAGTTTTTATATATATGTTTATATATATATATATATATATATATATATATATATATATATATATATATATATATATATATATATATATATATATATATTAATCATAAATAAACAAATATTTGTAACATTTAAAAAAAATTTCTTTCGTTAAAAAACTATTACATTCAGCATTTTTTATAAATACTTTCTCTCGATAATATACAAAGCGTCTCAAGAAACACAACACTGGTGTTTATTTTAAATGGCACACCATCGTTAGGACACCTTGTATATCTCTCACTTTTAGTTTTCATTAGTGAATCGAATGAAAATGATAAATTCTATTTTAATTACATGATGTTTTAAGATTTCTTTTAATATTCGCCTTATAACTATACTATGATCAATTTTCGTTTTTTATATATATATATATATATATATATATATATATATATATATACATAAAAATACTTTCTCTCATTATTATACAGGTTGTTTCGGGAAAATCTCCGTTTTTCTAAAAATGTTATCCATTTTCGTACGATTTTGAATACTCCCACTCGATTTTTTTTGGTCATTTCACATGTTTTTATCTGGATCCCAAAAATATATATTTTCCATCGCTTTCTCTTTAATTAATTTTTCGTAATTTTGATAAATCTCCGTTTGGGGTTTATAGTGATTTTCGTCAAAAATCGATTGTTAAATGTCAAAATAAGAATTGGTGTGCAGTGGTTAACGGAAAAACGAAATAAATTTCATTAGAAATTCTATTTTCGTTATTACAACCAGACATTTAGTAATAATACAAAGTCAAGGATAGGGAAAACGTTTTTCCATTCTGCCAAAATATTCTTGGTCAAATGAAAGGGAAAACTGTCGTTATAAACATGTTAATTTGATAATTTTTTATTATTGCCAAACCGTAATTAAGTGTGATTAATGATGAAATCTCGATAATTTTGTATATGTGTTAGTGTGTGTGTATACATATGTGTATGTATAGAATTAACTAAAAATCTAACCTTGGACTTTGACAAAAAATATACAGGACTGGTATTTTCATCTAGAAACACTGGAGGAACTAGAAGAAATGAAATGATCTTATGATGTGCATGTGCTTAAAAGAGATATAGAGAAGATGGATGGTTAGTACTTTTAATATTTGTTTCTTTTCAGCACGTGTACGCGATAAGGCTGTTTCATTTCTTCTAGTTTCTCCAATGTGTCTAGATGAACAAACCAGCCCTGTATATGTGTGTATTCTAAATTAACATTGTGAGGTCACGACAATTTGTTTGTAATATTAGGCTAAATTTTAGTTATTTTATAACAAAATATTCATGAATTATTTGGTTTAAATTAAGTAATACACGCCTTAAAATAATCCTGTCCAATCGTATGTGACGATCAGATGATCAACAGATTTATTAACAAATAATAATTGTTATGGGTCGGATTTGTTTCGTTCCCATCATCCCGGAATTCAATAAAACAATAAAAGAGAATGGAACAAGAAATAGCAACAACAGCAACAACAACAACAACAACAACAACAACAACAACAACAACAACAACAACTACTACTACTAGTAAAAGAAAAGGACGATAATAATAAAAAGAAGATGATGATGGTGAAAATATATATAAAAAAGCTGGCAGCCATCACGAAAGCTTAGAGTTACTAAACCGGTTTCGATTTTACAATAAATACGAGAAATACAGAAATAGATGAATTATTGGTAAAGATACACGAATTGCGCTCGCGCCAATTGTCAATAAAACACATTTAAGTATAACAAATTTTTTTTTCGGACAATACTGCGACATCCGATATAAGCCACGAAAAAAAATATGAAAATTAACAAAACAAGAAATTTTATCCAGCAAATTGAAACCGACACTAATTATGGATGCTTTTAATAATAAATGATACTCACTGTACGGTCTTTTTACCCTTTTTTTTGCGTGTTTTGTTTGAATTTAGTACAGTTATTTACAATTCGATTGTTATTGATAGATTACGGCGCCACATTTTCGATAATACAATAACAATTGTTGTTTTGGTTGATTAATTTTTCCTCCATTTAAATCAATATTTGTATTTTGTATCAATACATTTAGATGGTGTTTTGTGAAAATTCAACAATCACTCAATGAAATTACCGCACATTATCGTTGACATTAAATTTGAACATATATTTGGGGTTGTTACGATTTTGAAGCATAATAGATTTATTTTGTAATGTGAACAAGGGTCGCGGTCTTGTCAATAATAATAAGAATGCGGTCGTTGTTTTTGTTGTTGTGTCACGGATCGATGGGGGTTGATTGTTTACCTAGGTGATTCAAATCATCTGATGGCGGGTTCTATGTTCCTCTTATTTAATAACACGAGATATTCACCAAACACACAACCACATTATAATATTCACAACGAAACAGTCGACGAGACAGACGACAGACTGGATTCATTCAATGAGAGACCGAGCTGAATTCCGCCGTATACGATGAAACGAAAGCGCTAGAGAGCGGCGGCGCGGCATATCTATGTACGTTATGTGGGGGCCTATGGTTCCCGTTAAATCGGTCCAAAATTCTCTCTTTCATAACCGAATTGTCTCTTAAATGAAAAATTCCACAAATTTCATCTTCTATTTGATTTGCTGAATGTGTGCATAGTTTTTACCACCATCGGCCTACACAACTACACCACCGTTACATAACACAATAATAGTGTCGGAAAGTTGGCGGCGGCGCATCTGCACCTCTATTTCACCCATATCCACCCACAGTACGGCAAATCTTCATCTAATTATCATTAAATATTATCATTATAATTCTAAAAATTCCTTCGATTTTACTTCGTTCTCCTTCGATTTGAATAGATCTCGAATAATTGTTGATATTTACAGGTGTACGCGCACGACCCAAATCGATCCGATCCCATTTCACTGCCACAATTTTGTTGATAACAACCCCAATAACCGACAACCCTCGAAATTCTCGAACTGTCTCCTTCTAACGACCTCTAACACCTGCTGTAGACGACCCCCAAAAACACCGACCAGCCGGAAACCGCATTCCACACGACGGCAAATTTGAAATTATGATAAAGCCGTTCCCTAATTATTAACATAAATAGTAAATAATTTGTTTCCTTAGCTAATCTAATAAAATCCATAATAATAATAATAATAACATTGATACGAGTGTTTTAATAATAGAACATTTTCCTCTTGTTTATTGCAATATTAATTATATCTTTTGTAATAAATTATCGATATTTTAGTGAATTGGTTCGATTTAAATTTATAACAAACAACCTATTGTTCTCTTTCTTTGTGTTGTTATTTAATTTTATTGTCTCAAGGGTATGTGGAGTCGATAAGAAATGTGACCACCTTGAACTCGTCTAGGTCTAGATCGTTGTCGTTTTAGATCATTGCAAATTATTTTATAATATTTGCATTACGTTGTTTTTTTTCCGTTTGTTGTCTTTCATTTCAAAACAAAAAATCGAACATGTTTTTTACAGTTGCAAACTGTCTAGAATTCAGATTAATTGTTCTGTGGTAACTTTCACTGGCCCGCTTTGTATACATTTATGCACAATACAAATTTAGGAGGGCTAAAATGCCCTGATTTGATTTTGAATCCACATGTTATTGTAAGTCATTTGTGCGATTGGAAAATTAAATGGATGTAATTTTTTATATGTATATATATAGTTATTACTCAACATCGACAGTTGGTTTTAGAACTTTCACAAATTTCGTTGATATGGGAAAAATCAAAAATATGGTTCCGATTCAAGGAGATATTTTTAAAATTTGATTGCTGTTTACGTTGACTATAAATAAACCAAAAAAAAGGAATCATCGATTTAACATAAATGAATTTTAATCAGAATCCGTCTTATATACCAACTCATCCATAAAATTTATATTTATTTAATGACCCAATTCACGACAATTGACGTAATATTCGCATTTTATTTACCGTTGATAATTTGTATGGTTTCGTACGTAAGTTAAATAAATTTGTTTGGAAATTTGAGTTACTCCATACAGAACACGGGAAAAATTGAAAGGCAAAACAACAAATTTGTAACTCAATACATATAATTCAAGACTAAACAATTGCTTTTTTTACAATAAATACTATTTATAACAGGCTAAACAGGCAGCTTCATTCTGATCATAACTAAAACAATAACAACATAACAATAAAATCAAAAATTTCGAACAACACAACTCACGTTAGAAGTGAACAATTTGCGCAAAAGTCTTCTTTACAATTATAACACAAATTCGAACACAGAGAGCATAGATAACGTTCACAATAACTGCAAATCGTCTTTGATAACAACGGTTTAGAACAAAAGCTACAATTATGCGCTATCTACAACAAAATCGAAAATAATATTAAAAAAAACAAACAAATATTTGCAAATCTACCTTAGTTGCATTTGAATTATTCCCGTTTTCATTCAATTTATTCGCACCTTGATACAATAATTGCAATGTTCTTTCTGTAATATTTTTGTTGATCTTAATATACTAACCTCAATTTCTATTTATGTATATTTACCTGATGATGACGAACGAATTTCACGATATTTCCGTGATTTACCAAGAACGGCATGTTTCTTTAACGCATTTTGATTATCATCAACATCATCATCATCTGGATATGGCCGTTTTGGCATTTTCCATTAAGAAAAACTAAAAGAAATTATAACAAAACTACCGCCAATTTCCGCGTTTGACAGAATTTCATTTCTCACTCATACAAATAGTATTTTCCTGTATAACTATCTTTATTGTATACAATAATGGCGTTTTATTATCGATTTCGTTTCAATTCATTTCAATTCGATCACATCGTCTCTTTTTATTTCTTAATTTTTTGACAGACACAATTGTCATGGCGAATAGGCGGGATTTAAAAATTAACCAATAACATACAAGACTGATAATTATAAATAATATATTTAAAATTGTTAAATTAAATAAAGAAAATTAAATGTAAATTATAAAGATGTAAGTAAATAAATAATCATATTTTAAAGATAAATTATCACACATGTGGAGAAAATTTAAGATTTCCCTTAAACCTATAAAATATTTATCTAATTAAAAGGCATCCATGATATTTACAATTTTACAGGCTAATTAATCTACGTTTTAACTGAGTGACAATGAGCAATATAATCACAGTTACACTAAGCCTGTTTATTACTTTTGTTTCGTTTACATTTTCTATTTCATTATTTTTAATGAAACATATGAGTGAGATCTGTTATTAACTGGCCCATTGGTTTGTGACATTAAACACAGATATTGTATTCGCATTTTGGCTTTACATTGTTTCAAAATATCTTGAACAATCCTAAAATTATAAATAAACAAAATTATGTGTTTAAAAGAATATCAATGGATCCACCAAAAAGTCTGCAATATCACATCAGTCTCATTATTTGTTAGATAACGAGGATTTTTCCGTGAATCGTCAAAATATTTTTGTAATAATTCGGATTAATGAAAGTTGTTTCGAATTAAATTAATTTCTTTTTATGCAACTTTTCAGGCCAAAATTCGGAAGTTTCATTTTTATCGTTTTCCAATGCAATTAATCATTAATTCACTTCACACATAATTTGAATTCACTTAACTCTACTAGTCGAAGACTTATTAAGGAGGCATTTCAAAAATATGTTTACATAAACAATATCAAACTAATTAATTTTAATTAACAAATATTCAAAACAATTTTATTAAAAAAAACCAAACGTAACGTAAGATAAAATTTTAAATGTTTCGTTTTTTTTTTGGCTAATTGAGAATTTTAATCAGTGCTAAATTGCAATTAAATTTAAAAATAGATTTCAAATAAGGCCAATTAGTATATTGCGTTATGTGTAGGGAGAAGTATTACTATTGACGGTTAGAAATAATGATTAGAAGACAAATTATTTTATGGCAGAACTTGTCTATTGCTAATATTAAAAAATAATGGACAAACTAATTTAGAAAAGAATGAATTCTAGATTAGCCATTGCTATTGTTAGTAACTTCAGTGGTCAAATTATTATGTCCAGTCGGATAAACAGAGTCGTCCTTAGACTGAGGTGAACGTGACCCATGCTCCGGGTGCCACAACGTCGCGATTTTGTTTACAATTACGAATGAAGAATTTTCGGAACTATTACAATAGTTTGTCTAATTCAGTAAATTAGAAATTGATAGGGCCCTAAAAACAAATTTGCCCCGGACCCCGCACTGTCTAAGGGGCGACTCTGCCTATAAATAAGGTAGCTTTACCGTTACTACTAGCAACATTAATACTGTCCAATCGATGAAGAAATAAACACTGTCGAGAGTTTTTGATTTGAAAAGTTGCATATAAGAATTGTGGATTTGCGGATTTTTTAGTAGATCTTGTATGTATTATAATTGTTCTTACGTTGCTTCTGAATTTTCCAGTGGTGGTATAATATCTAAAGCTTCTTTAAAATATTTTTTAGCTTTTTGTGTTGAATAATGATCAAAAAACAATTGTAATGCACTAATATCAATTGTAGCTTGTTGACCACCAGCTTTACTAAATTTTTGTACACACGACATTAATCTATATAATTCTTCAGCAATTGTTAATACAACTTGTGGTAATACACTATCTAAAAGTGTTGGCGATATACTATTTACTTCTGAATGTACATGTATAACATTGTTTATACATTCTTTAGCATACGGACGTATATTTGTTGGTATTATATTTAGATCCCAATCAAAACGTCCTAAATACATTGATGGTTCAATTGTACCAACTAATGGATCACTTTTTTGTTCTAAATATTTTTCTAATATCGTCCTCTCTAAATTATCTAATTTATCTTTTGTATTTTTAATTGGTAAATCGGGTGATGGAAAACCGATTTCTTTAAATTTCTTCAAAATATTCTCAAAAACTACATTTTTCGTATATAAACAATTTGATAATGTTATTAACAATCTATGTTCCCATATTGGCATATTATTATTAATATAATTTGTTCTGTAACCATTTATTGGTATACCAATTAATTGTGATACAACAGGTGAATTATCATCATCACAATTTTCATTAGATGATAATTGATTTAATACATTATGAAATGCCATTAGTACTATTTCGATTTGTTTATTTAATTCTTTATGTGCTGTTGGATTATCTAATAATGAACCTTCACGTTGTTCTGTTGAAAATACTGATTCTTTCACAATTTGTATAACATCCTGCATAATATGTTCAAATTTAATTGGCTGAAAACGATTGTAAATTGAATTATTAATTAAACAATTGATGAATGTTGATTAAATTTACTAATTCTGTTATTCCTGGATGTTTACCACTAAAATCAATTTTCCAATTTTCTGTTAATTGTTTAACTTGTTCAGCTGTTTGTTTAAACAATAAACTCATACAATTTAAACGTAAATCAAGTAATAATAATGATACATTATCTAATGCTTCACCCGGTAAATCTAATTTAATTAAAGCTGTATAAGTTGAACGAACACAACGTAAAATTTCTGGTAAATATGGTACAATATCGGATTGATCTGGTAATAACCAATTACCCCATATGATTTTATCAGTTTTATCTATTGTATTTGGTAATATCGTTGATCTAATTGATTTACAAAAACTTTCCATTATTGTCATAACAATATGCTAAAATAATTGTCGATTATTAAAAATTATTAGATGTATAATTTGTTTAATTGAATTAATCGATAATTCACCTTAAATTCAACATGACGACCTGATTCAACTTTAACCCGTAATTCACCTGAAAAATATGCCTGACCAATTTTCCATAAATCAGGAAATGTTTCTGTTATACTTAAACATATTTCATCAATAAAATTTACATTTGACGGTATTGTATTTGATAATAAATCAAGTGGTGATGTATATTTTGAATATTTTGATTGTGGTGTTGTTTTTATTTTATTATTATCTTTTTGATCATTTCTGTGATAATTATATATCGTTTTGATTTTATCATTTATATATTGTGAACGACTTTTTATTGCTATCCATGCTGGATCATCTTGTGAATCTAAATTAACTAAATATCGAATTAAACGTTTTTGTTGTTCAACAGTTATTGGCATTGTTTGTAAATCTTTTAAAAGTTTCTCTTGTAAATCTTTTATACGTTTATCAACTTCATTTAATGCTGATTTGAATATCTTGAAAACAAATTTAAAAAAAAGAAAACAACAAAATCATAATTAAAACTTGATTAAAATAACTCACAGGCACATCAGTTCTATTAAATAAATTTTTAACCCTTATATAATCATTGATAACAATATCATATTCACCTTTTTTAATATTTTTATCGATAACACATGGTAAACAAAATAAGAATTTAAATCTTCCTAAAACATTTAAAGCATTACGTGTTTTTTCAGCACGATCACGTCTTGCTAAGACATCATCGAATAATTTGCAACCCTCTCGTTCTGATTCTATAACATAAGTTTAACACATAATCAATTGGTTGTATTTTCATTGGTTCAAGCCAAACCTTTTATTGATTTTTCCAATTTTAATGTTGGTTCATTTCCAAATTTAGGTAAATCAGCCTCATATTTCTCCCGTAAATTGACTAACGTATCAACTTGATCCATAACAGAACCAATATTGGCTTTTAAAAATGATAATTGGCCTTCTTTTTGACTTTCAACTTTTCTTCTCAAGTATATCAATCTATAAAATTCATAGTTTTTAATAAATTTCCTGTTAATTATTTCAAATGATAGAATTTACCCTGCTTGTAGATCATTAAAAGATGTCATTTGATGATTTTCCAATAGAAACCAACCCGGTGAAAAATTATCCGATGCTATATCACCTGATTTTCCGGGAAAATATCCCATTAAATCATCTTCTGGAAATTTCTTTTCATTGCCTTCAACAGATAAACCTAATGGATCTTCCTGTTGATAACTACTTGGTGACAATGAGTGACGTCCCCAAGCAAATAATGGGGCTTCTTCAACCCATACAGCACTTTCTTTCATTGGACCAATCGTCTCATAATAGCCTAAATATATGGAGTTTTAAGAAAAAAACAAATTAATACGCTTAATTCAACATGATGATCTCACCTTTAAAGGTAACATTACACATACCAACACCACCTGTTTGTGTCGTTACAATTACTTCACCTTTACCTTTAGCAGGTCCAGATATTGCGATAATTTTATTTGGTGATTTCCATTCAGCCGATAAAAGACAATCAAAACCGCAAATTGTTAAACCTTTAAAATAAAGTAATTTATTAATTGAAATCAATTCGTTTAACGTAGATTTGTACCAATTAAATCTGTTGGTTTTGTACCGAAATTTTCACCACGTATTTTAATTCTTGTACCTGGTGGCCCCTCATTTGGGGACAAACCTGTTACAACAGGGGGCGGAGCCATTTCTATTAAATATTAAATAAAACTCACCAGTATTTTACTGAATCTGACGAATAACATTTTATCGCATCGATGCGTGTTCCACTAATTCAACTGGAAGTGTTCAATGATTATTTTTGATTTTTCGAAAGAAAAAAAATTAAAACCAAAATTGTCCCACTTTGACAACTGACATTTACATTACACACACACACACACAGAAAGAAACACATCTGTATACAGTACGTGATCTATTAATGATTCTAACCTCAACTATTTGAAATTAACGCGAAATCATCATCAATACCAACAATAACTCAATTAATAACATATTTAAATGAATTTACAACAATTGTTGTACAAGATACAGCATAGTTAATGATAATTATCGAAAGAAATATAATTGATAGATGATGTTCTAAATACCGGACATGATTTCTGTTTGTAAATATCTAAAGGTGCCTTCACATGAAATAAGACCGATCGCGCTACAAACGTAATGCTAGATGTCACGTCACAAATTAGTTGCCGGAAATGTAACGTGCTCATATATCTGTTATAATAATTAGCTTCACACTTAAATTAATGAGTTCATTAACATTAATCTAAATCAACAATAGTTCTGAAAGTATATAAAATTTCTCGTATAAAATTTTTGCGGATATTGATTGATTGTTTTCCATGTTACTTGTCATTTCGGTGATATTTGCGTAATGGAAACTAATTTTATTAATGATAGAACTAAAAGGCAAATCAATTTTAAAGTATTGTGCGTAGTTTTTTTTAAATAACTTAAAAGATCACATCGTAATTGAATATTTATATTAATAAAGTTGTCAACATTAATTGAAATTTCTCTCAATTGGATAACTAGTTTTGTTATAATTCGTTAATTTTATGCAATAAGAATTTCAATAAGAAAAATTGCGTATTCTTATTGACATAAACTAGTTTGATTATTTATAATTTCCTTAATGTATTAATTTCAATTAATTATTATCCTTTGAAATTGTGAATAGATCATCGATTATTCTATGCCAAGGCCTTATAAAAATAGCTAAACAGAGACGAATCAATAATTTTTGTGGTCTTGTAACATTTGTAAGATATTCCACATTAGCTTCTATTTTATTTGTAATTGTCATTGTGTGTATGTAATTAAAGGCGCCTCAGGTATTTATTAACCAAGCAATAAACAATTCGCGTTATCTGTTACCTAAAAATATCAAAAAAAAACGCGTCATTTGACGTCACAACGCAACGTAATGCAAATGTAGTGGGAGACTTATAATTTCCAGTTCATACCTTAGTGTACAGTTCGAAGTTGACGCATAAATGAAAGAAAGTGTATATATATATTTATTTTAATTATCTCAAAAATAAACGAAATTCAATAATATGAATATGAATAAATATCCTGAACATTTAAATCCATTCGCCGATGAATCGAAACGGAAAACTACCCTCAAATTGACCAATTCATTTCGGGATTTCACAAAAACACTGTAAGTAGATGATTTTATAAAACAACAATAAATAAATAAACATAATGATTAATTTAATTATGACAATTTATAGAAATTTTCCTCCATTATTATATCGTTATTATTGAATTGTGGATTAATTAAAAAATAATGGGACTTTTAAGAATTGTTATTTTTTTGTTGTTGTTGTTGCTTTGTGACATTATATTCTTTGGGTCATTCATGAGCAATTACAATGCAATTTTATTGAGTTAAATCAGTTTAACGAATGTTTTAATAGTTCATGTGTCTTTGAAGAATTGTGTATCAGTCATTTATTGAATTTGTGTGTTTGACCTCAGTCAACTAATGTTTTAAACAATTTTATTAATTTGTATTCAAGCAAACCAATTATTTGATGAGACAAATAATTGTTTAGCTTTTTGGTTATTTAGACGTATATTTTTTATCATTTTCTATTATCTATTGAATTAATTTAAGTGTTTATCAAATATATATATATGAGTACCGGTTCAATTAGTTACAACATTCTTATCGATAAATAATAACTGAATTTATTTATAACAATTCTTGGTATATAACTGAGTTCTATAATAATAATTCATTGATTGCGATACAGTGCCGGATCGGGAATAAATTGCGTCCGTGGCAAACATGTGTTACAGACGTCCTTTTTTTAAAAAATCTATGTCTATCTATAAAAACTTCAAACTTATATGATGATTACGCACTGTTTGCGATATTTATCAGTGGTGAATCGTTAAACTTGGTGGCCCTGGACGAACACTGTTTGGGGGCCTACCTAATTAACCCGAATCGGGATTAGTTGTGGCGACTCATTTTTGTATTAAATATGTTGTTTGCCCTTTTTCGTTTATTTGCTAGACTTAGATACATATAAGTTTTACATAAAGCAATGAATGGGGCGCTCTGATTGAACAGAAACAAGATTATGCTTGAATCCGCCTCTGTATATTCTATTTGATACGTTAAATATTTGTTTATTTATTTAGTTGATTCAATTATAATGATGTATCGCATTTTAAGATTATAATAATTCTTCATGGTGTTTTACATAGTTCACCCACAAATGTTGTTAAATTAAGGATAAAGTCAATTTTTATCAGTTTCCTTCAGGAATTATATGTTAAAAGGTTTTGTCATTTATCTAAAATGATTTACAGGTTACAGGAAATTATATCACACTTTACTATTTATTAAAATGAATGACATAGTTATTGTTAAATGGCAATCAATACAATGACATCACAAATAAAAATAACCATTACTTAAAACCAAACCTATTTAGTTAAGTCCAAATTCATCAAAATAAATATCGTTTAATTTGTTTTTGTTTTTGTTGATGATAATTGCAATAATCTTGTAACTTTATTGTAATTTACTTTTTCCGTACCACATATATGAAAGTGTCCTGTTTGTTGTTGTTGCATTTTTTCGATTTAATCATTCGAAACGCATACAAATGAAAAAAAATCTATCAAACTATAATAGGATTGATGAGGAATCTGTGCATTTATCTCAGTTAATATGTCTATTATTATTGTGGATTATTATCAAATAGTCCTTCATAGATTATAAACAACAAGCAAAATAATTGTTAGACAAACCAATTTTATCTAAACTCTGTCTATTTTTGTTTAAAACACTCGACTTTATAAAACCAACATTGGAGCAAAATAACGCAGTTACACTAAAAAAAATATCTGTAGGTCCTGATATTCATTAGTTCACTCTATCTGTCTCTTGTTCACACACAGATTCAAAGATATGTGTCAATTATTTTCATAAGACGTCACATTTCATTATTGCCATAGCTAATATTAGTTGGAAGTCAAGTCGGTTAAATTTCGATTAACTGACCATAAGATGGATTTGTTACGATTTCATGTAAAGTCGTTGCCAAACCTTATCTTTATTTAACTCGTTAGTTGGTAACAAGGACATTTGGCAACAATTATAGCGATCATGATAGAGACACTTTTAATGTGACGACAGTAACAATTTCTGCACATTTCTATAGTAGCTATTAAATCACATTTAAACCTCTGCGATGGAACATACTGTACTTATTAATGACGTTCTTCTTTTTAACGATGCGTGTTGTATAGTATAGGCCGAGCAGGACTAGTTTTACCTTGCCAATTGTCTAGAAGCATCCAAATTCTGCCGTGCCAATTTGTATTAAAAGTAGAAATTTTTTTTTTACTTATCAATAAATCGATTCTATTCATGAATTTTATCAGAAAATGATTATAATAGAACTGTGCCTGATTTTCTTAATCCCCGAGTACGCAGTCATATCGAACCAACATTAAGGTCGTTCCCACATACAATTTTGGACAGTTTTACGCATTTTCTTTTAATTGTTTATGGCTAGTTATGAATTGACAACAAACCATTTAGATATATAAACGTTTCAAATATCCATAGAAATATAAGTATAAATATTGTTTAAGAGAAGAGATCATCATCTTTCTCAATCAGTTGACTGTTATATTTTTATTGCGCACAACTTTGCGCATCATTTGTAATTCAATAATTTCCAGTTGTTGATAGGAACGAACTTGTTTTCCAGTAAATAAATCGATCATTCGTATTATTAATGTAAAACTAACACATTAACGACGCTCATATTTTTGTTTCAATCAAATTCAACTTAATGAGAAATTATAAAAATATTTAATTATTTTCTTACATTTTATTAAGTAGCATAAGTAGCAATTTTTTTAAAAAAAGTGTTATAATTTAATTTATTGATTAATTGATTGTGCAATTTCTATTTTTGCATAGAAGCATCATTTATTTTTCTTTAAAATAATGTTAGCTGACGTAATCTTTAAATAAATATAATGTTTAAAAATCATAAAAAATTTATCAACGTTATTTTCAAAATTTTATCACGTGAATTTCGTTGATTCATTTTGAATATTTTTATTTGAGAAAAAAGTGCCAGTTAACGAAGATAAGTAGAGAAATATTTATAGATCAGTGCAAAACAAAAGTATATCTGTACTTAGTTAATGATGTAATGTATCTTATTTATTATTATACCAAATGCAGAACCTCAAGGCTAATATATTTGACAGCCGTGGGCTACTAACAATAATGTACCCATCTTGATAAGAAAATATACGGGAGAGGAAGCGGGTTCGGGGAATAACCGGTAAAGTTTAAAAAAAGTTTCAGAACTATTTTACTAATAAACAAACAAAAATATGAATATCTGGTCTACAGCCGTCGAACTGATTTAAGTACAAGTAATATTGCCGCCCTATGATTAGGGTGGCCCTGCAGAAGCTATAACACTCAGTCAGTACCGGACTTAGAAAAGTTCCAAGGTGGTGAAGAATATTTCTTAACACTCCCTCAAAGAAACTTCATAAAAATTTAAGTAAAAATTCTGTTGAAATTTTAGCGCCCCGCTTCTAATCATGCGCACAGGGAAGAGACCAATTGCCTTTCTCTAGATCCGGCACTGCTTAACGTAATGCGAACACTCAAACTAATAACGTTACCGTGTAGAATTTGATGTACTTACATTTTGAAAGAATATATAGATACTCTCATTTATTTACCTAATGATAAATAAAAAAAATCAATAAAAAGGATTAATCTTAATAGAAATAAAATGATAAGATATAAAATTACATATATTTACCAATATTTATTGTTTCTTTTTGCTTTGATGAATTGACAAATATTTGATAATTTTTGTAAATAATTCTCATTTCAACAAATTGTAATCCCTTTATACAATTTATTTGTTTATTGATATGTGTATAAAAATCTAATGGAATCGGATCCAATCACACGCAACATTATACACACGGTTTAATTGATTGTTTAAGGAATTAATTAATCAATAATTAGATGTTGTAGCGTTTATCATTGACCAAAATTTTGTTTGTTTGTTCATTGTCAAATTTTTAAGTCAGTGAATGAACTGTAAATATAATCATTAAAAAATTGATATTCATTAAATCTTGTTCTTAGCCGAAAATCGTTTAGAATTAAGAAGAAGCACGATGATTATGATAAAGTTGAAATACGTCATAAAGCAGAAAATTTCCAAAGACTACCAATATCATATCCAAATGGTACAGAAACATCAACACCAGCATTACCAAGATCTCGATTTCAAGAACGTTTAACAAAAAGTCGCACATTTAATCCAATATCAACATCAACACCAACATCACATAAAAATAATCCATTTGATGACGATCATAATTATGATGATGATGATGATGATGGTGATGGTGATAAGCCAAAAATTGAACCATCAATTAGACGACGTGGTAAACGAAGAGCACCATTACCACCAAAATCCATATCTAGTCAAAATGTAATAAAAATTCACAATAATTTCCATTTGATTTTCACGATATTTTCTTTGAAATTTTTCAGCTGAATTGCTCAGATCCTCAACATTCATCACATTGGAGTTTGACATCAGCCGATACAGACATAACTTGTTCAACTGATAATTTAAATGAAGTTGATTATAATACAGATGGTGATCGATTATCAATAACGGAGAATTTTGTTGATTTCAATAAATATATGGAAAAATTAAATGAACAAAATTACGATAATAATAATAATAATAATAATAATAATAATAATAATAATAATAATAATAATAATAATAATAATAATAATAATAATAATAATAATAATAATGATAATTTTATTAACAAAGATAAAGACAACATTCCTGATTTAGTTGTAACATGTTCCAATAATGACGAAACGCAACAAATTGATGAAATCAATCAAAATGATGATGAAATAAAAAAGGGATCAGATAATGAAGAAATTATCGTTAAAGATATTACAGAAAATTTACAAAATCCTGAAAGTCATGAAGTCCAAACTGAAAGTAATCATGAACATAATGATATACGAAACGATCATTCTTCATTTACTGAAAATTTAAATGATACCAAAGATATTCCAGTCCATAACGATAATTATTCAAAAATAGATGATATTGATGTAAATACAATAAATACCAAAGAAATTTCAAATAATAAGAATTCACTTAATGGTAATGATATTGAAGGATTATCGATAAAGGATGATGATACAACAGATCAAGCATTTTTATATCATGAAAATAAATCCTTATTTATTACAGGATCTACAGATGATCTTATTTCAGACGATAAATATACAGGACGATATTCCCTATATATAGAAGGATCTAAAGAAAATTTAGATCAATGTAATAATAATGAAATAACTGAAGATAATAATAATAATGAGCCAGTGGCTAAACAGAGAAAAAGTAAATTAACCAAAAATCTACTGTTAGGAACAGCAGAGTAGTATTAATCGTACAAAAGTGATTAGATTTTCTTTTATTAATAATTGTGTATTGTTATTGAATAAAATATTGTTTTATTTGCTTATCGATTTGTGTTTGTTTTCCAAAAATTATTGATGAACAGATTGGCAAACAAATGGAATAGCTTGGGAGTGCTGAGTTGATTTCGCTGGGACGTGAGCTATTTACTAATACCAATATAGGTATACAGAATGTACATTGACGTGTTTGCGGTAATAAGAAACTTGGACAGTTAAGAACCGTAGTTATAACCGGCAAACTTAAATTAATGGATTTCTTGATAACTTTAATGTTGACTAAATTTGCAAACAGTACAGAAATTGGGTGAGTCTTATGCAAAAACATTTCTTCTTTTTTTATTATTCCAAGCAAAAGTTCAGCATTACGATGGCTTTTAGTACTGTAACATTGTTGTAAAGTTTTTCGAAGATATTGATATTTCCACACTTTTATGTTGTCCGTGTGCAAGAGTAAGTACTTTTGTATGTGTTGTTCTAATTTAAATACACGCCATTTTTTACATTTATCCATTGTTTAGAATTGAAAATTATAACATGTTTATGATTGCATGAATAGTTTTATTTACAATTAATTGCAAGAAGCTGAAAGATGTGCAGGATTACTTAAACCGACATTTTTACAAATTTTTATGTTAATAGTTACAGTGAAAGTTGTTACAATCGATGCACTGATGTTATCTGGAAGCATAGGTATCGATTCAATAGAGTTATAGATAGTATAAACTGCAACAATCGTTTCTGAAAATGGTGCAAGCGTGCGATAATTTATGTGGGGCATGATCAGTTCGCTTTTAGTTCAATTCAATTTTTCTGCTGGAAATACCTACCGTATACTCGCCATCGGTCGGCAGCTTCAAGAAGCTGATTTATACAATCCATACTTATTGAACGAATTATTAGCGGAATGATCATTTCAGAAACAAAGTTTTACTTTATCGATTCTATAATGGATGAGAATACTTTCTTGATAGGCGAAGTACAATTGAGGCTTCATAAAAAAGTTGTCCTGTGCAACTGTGCATGTTTTAAAACATTTATGGTCTAACTCAAGAGTCTTCAAGGTATTATCTATCCTTGGGTGGATAATAAATAACAAATTTAATTTCTTTTATTGAATTTATTGAATTAAATCCAAACTTAACGTAACAAAAAAATAAAAAAGAATGTGAGTTAAAAAAAAACTGTTCAATTTCCAACGTTAGAACAAAAATACTGGACGGTAGTGCAAATGTTCAAATATTAAATTTAAATATAAAGAAAATTTCTTTCGTACATAATACAATGAAGCAAAAAACATTTTTTTTTCAAATATGAACGAATATTTAAGAAAAACATAGCAAAAAAAAATCTCTTTGTACTTTTGGTAACAATGCAATATGTACCATATACAATAGAAAAACGATAATAATTATTAGTATTCTATAAACAAAATCTTTTATCATTAATTCAAATGATTAATAATTGAAATAGAAGATAGAGATTCAGTTGTGGAATACTAATGAATAGTTAGTTGAATCTAAAAATGTGGACCCTCAAGTCTGGCTTCTTTTACAATATTTATTAATCAACAATTTTCGTTTTAATGTAATAATAATAATATTAATAATAATAATAATTTTAACTGTGTGCAAATTATATAAGTTACCATTCACCTCACTACAACTGAAATTTGTATCACAATTTTATACTAAATGCTATTAAATGTATTTTAATAATAATAATAATACTAATAATAATAATAATAATAATAATCACGGAAGTATAAAAGTCTTTATTATCACTTGATTTTAGATAAAAAATAAAAAATAATTAATGAGCTATTGCTCATCTTTGTCATTTGTTGTAACCCGCATGTTATCATTTAACTCCTGTTTAATATTATTGTCAATATCGCCGGTATCATATTCATTTTTTGGATTTAATTTAAAAGGGCACTGATTTAAATGTTCTAAATAAAATGAATTATCCATATACGTATTTCTACAATATTTACATAATTTATATTGTTGATTTTTATTATCATTACCATTAATATATAATTGTTTTGTTATATGTACGAAACGGTGATTGTCCAATTCGGTTCTAAAAAGAATTTCATTTGACATTGATTACATTCATAAGGCCGACTATCTAAACCATGACAAATTATATGATTTTGTAGACCACTAGCTGCTGTAAATACAGATGAACATACATAACAACTATATTGATTCATACCATAGAAATTATGTTCAATTAAGTGGGTTTGCAATTTTATTGTTGATGTAAATATTTGTTTGCATAAACGACATTCGAGATTCGTATCATCATTCATCATATGTATTGTTGAATGGTTTTGTATGTCATTTTCATTATCGAATGTTTGTGGACATTGTATACAAACGAATTTACTACAACTATTTGGATTTTTCTGATCATTTGATGTATTCGTATTGCAATTTTTGCATAAAATCACACTTAAACCATCCGTTGTTTTATCGTAATTGTTAATTATTTGACCACTATGACTATCGTAGACTTTATTACAAACACCACATAAACATTCTTTTTGTAATAAATGTTTCAAATGGAATTTTGCATGCAATTTCACTTCAACATCTGTTTGTAATGTTTGACAACATATAATACAATTAGCTGGTAATGATATTTGTGTATTTGATTTTGTCGGTATATTACTATGTTGATATTGATGATTATAAAACGATTGTTCATCAGTTAATACAGATTTACATTGAACACAATTGTTGCCATCGACAATTTTACAATGTGTTAATTTATGATCAGCTAATGTCAATGTTGATGAAAATATTTCGTCGCATATATTACATTTATGTTTGCCTTTATTACTGTTAACTTGATGTGTTTTCATATGATTTTCTAAATCATTACGTGATTTACAATATTCGTTACAATATGCACATTGAAGACTAACTGGACCAATTTTACATTTGACATTATGCAATTTTTTATGGGTTAATAAATCATTTTCTGTATTAAAATCATTACGATTACATATATCACAATTATAATTGTCGATTGTTTCTAAATTTTTATCGGGTGATTGGAGGATTTTCGAAAAGAAATTTGGTGATCTGGACGGATTTTGATCCATAAATTTGTCACCCTAAAAATAGATTAATTATTAAACGATATGAAATTTTTGACAAATTGTCCACCAATCGGTGTACTCCGAATGTGACATTCATCGTCAATAGAGAATATGATCTATTTAATGTAACGCTCGGTGTACACCGGTCGGCGGACAGTCTGTATAGATGATTGTTTTTTCTTCTTCTTACTTCTTTAGTTTCACTATGCTCTTTAACAATATGAATATATTGTGAATATTGATCTTTAAATGTTTTTTGACAAAATGTACACTGAAATATAAATCCATAATCGCGTAATCTTGTATCTAATTCTAACTGATATTGTGGCCTTATTAACTGACTTGATCCTATACATGGTGTGAATTGATTATAATGTTTCATAGATATATGAAGTTCAGCTGATAATTGATCATGAAATACTTGATTTGTACATAAATAACATTTAAAATGTTTACATTCGTCACTATGTTTATTTGCTAAGTGTAGCTGAAATTTTCATTAAAACATCATATTAATAACGTAAATTTATATAAAACAGTTACAACAAAAAAAAAATTAATGGTAAATCCACCCTTATTTTATACAATGAACATAAAACACTTTATAGTGAGCCAAACGTGAGCCAAAATAACGTTTATATATATTAGTAGTTTAGAAACAAAGTAATGGCTTTTTTAACACGGAAAATTAAAGTGTCGCATGTAACATATACAAGAATTTGTGTCCATACTAAACGATTTTACACGATCACAAAGTTTTTCTTGTTCAAGTTAACACATCTTCACGGGACGTTTTGAACAACTTGTCAATATTTTGTCAAGTTACTTCACGGTTTCTACTGCAAGATGTTTGTGAAACTGTTTACAAATATTATTAATTCTTGCTCAATTTCTTGAATCAAAAATTGTATCAAGTTTCTATCTTTCTCGCACTCGTTAGAAAAAGTAAAGTAACTTGACAACATATTGACAAGTTCATTCAACTTGAGTCAGGAGTTTGACAGGTTCTCTAACAATAAATGGATACAAGTCACTTGAAGATGTGTTTTGATCAAGAAAAACTTGATAGCGTAACCGCCTTTTAGAATATAAATCTCAACTTACGATATTTTGATTTTCAAATATCTAACAATATTCTTGGTAAATTAAGGCATGGTGTTCTCTATCTCAAGAAAGTGAAACGTATAAAACACGTTGCTCATATCTGTGACTTCTGTTACTGTACAGACTGTGTAATATAGAAATTAATGAGTATCCCCCGTATAACACCGCATTTTTTAACACGTTTTGAGAATTGACATGCTTAGATTCAGCCCAACTATTAAAGTTATTTTTTTTATATGCAGATCCTCCGCTGAACAAAGCACAAAGTTTTAAAAAAGGATTTTACAAATGCTCTGCTATGTAGAACGAAATTTATAAAGATCTTTTTCGCCAGAAATAAAACGACCTAAATTAATGGCATTTGACAATGATGAAGAAGAAAACATCGTGTAATAAGAATATTTAAGAAAGTAGCTATTTTTAATTAATTATTGTTCCAATAAACACATTTCTCTTAGTTGTAATTAAAAATTGTGTGCGTGTAATCTTTACGCGCGATTGAAGTAAAACTTGTTTGACGTTTATGGCACATATCATGAAACGATTAAACTTAACTTAAAATATTACAGTTTAGTTATATTCATTAATGATATACTTTACAAAGAATAATATAAAGTTATATTCACATTATGCATTAAAAATAGGTAATATTGTCTACAATTCTAAATTTCGTCACATGAAGTTGAGAATTTTAGTATTATTAGGATTTAGTAGAACTAAATATTTTAAATAGCGGAAACTATTTCGAGCGTTACTTCCGTCAGAAAAAATTTCTGAGTTACCCCCAAGTCGCGCCTAAATAAGTTTTACTTCAAAAATGCACTTGCTTTATTTTATACAATTACGAATTCATAAATTATTGGAACAAAATTATCGCGTTATGCGAGGGCTTCCCTGTAATTATTACAAAAGTAAATTTCGATCGTGACAATAATTGATTTTAAAAATATTTTTTGTCAATTTGAATCTAGTTGGCTTGACTTTTAGAATGTAAACACGACAACAGAATAACAAAAATACATACAAACAGAACAACATCCAAGTCGACCAAAGTCAACAAAGACGAAGTATACGTCTAATCGTCATATTCATTAAACTTCAGCAAATTTTTTTGGTTGTAACCCTTAAAAATTCTTACCTGCATTGATATTTTCGTATCGAATACTTCATTGCATATTGAACATTTAAAAATTGATATAACATGTATATCAAACAGATGTTTTTGTAATTCATCAGAACGTTCAAATGATTTTTTACAAACATAACAGCAACGTCCAGGTACTTGAGCAATAGCATGACTGAATATATGATTTGTAAAACTAACAGGATCACGTCCTGGTTCACCACAAACAGGACAAAATCCCAATAATGAATTATTTGTTGATATAACATGTGTTTCCATATGATTTAAAAAACTTTTAAAATTTGGCAATTGTGCATAACAACAGGAACATATACATGGTTTATCATTTGAATCGTATGGACTTAATGTATTCGGTGATGATAAATTATCCTTTTTTGTTTTTTTCGATATGGTCGCTTTATCATTAATTTCATCTTTTTTCTTTTTACGACTCAAATCGGTTGGTTGTGTTTGAAATTGTGTATACGGTTTTTCTATATTTATCAATTGTGATGTACCATAATTGACTGATGATGGTGATATTGTTGGTTGCCAATGGACGGTATTAATATGTTCTTTTAAATTTTGCATGGAATCAAAATGCATTGTACAACGATCACACGCATATGTTGGACTGCCATTTTGGTAAATCTCTTGTTTTGGTGAGCTATGCGTTGGTGATTGTAACGATGTTGAACCATTCGGTACATCTTTGTGGGCAACATTCGTATGTTGATACATCAAATCCAAACTAGGAAATTCTTTCGAACAATACATACAAACGATTTTGATATCGTCAATTTGCGTTTGATAATCCGAACTTGGTTCCGGTGTTTGACTTAACGTCGAATCTGTATCACTATGCACCATTGTCACATGTGTCTATTCATAGAAATATTTTGACAATATTCCATCAAATGGAAATAATTTATAAATAAATAAGAAAACTCACCTGTAATAAATCAGCTTTGCCAAATGTTTCCGTACAATGATTACACCGGAATAGTCCAGGACTTGGGTACTTCCTCCACTTGTCCGACTTCCTGATCTTGATTCTTGTTTTAAATGGCTTTGTTGATGGGAGGAAAGGGCAGCAGCTGTATTGTAACCCCTATTACACGTGCCACATTTGTAAGGTTTTCGACTGTCGTGAGTTTTCATATGGATTTTCAAATGATCACTGCAATTAGTTTATTTTTATTTTTGTTAATTGTGGTTTACGGTTTCTAACATTTAGCTCTATCGTATTACAGGCGCAAATATGACCTTCTCACGGATTTTTGTCTTAAAAAAAAACTACTTATGTTAGATTATTTTTGACCTCTATTTATTAGATATCTGTGTGCTTGAAAAGCCTTGGGGATAGAAACAAAAAATAAATATATAAGAAAATCCTTTAAATTACTTATGGTAAACCATATATAACTTGACGAGTTGTTACAAAGAAAGTGTTATTAACTAACAAAATTACTGCATACAGTTCCACGTCAATGTCAAGTTGACTGAATTCAGTCGGAAATAGTGCGGATATATCAGATCTCGTTTTACTCAGTCTACTTTGATTTGATTGACTTGACTTTAATATACCGTAAGCAATAACAATTGAGTGACGAAATACAAACCAAGACAGAATTTGTTAATATGAAATTAGAAGAAAATTGTAGATAGACTATCTTCATTGACAGATAATTTGCCATTCATTTGGTATCATAACGTCAAGTCGACAAAGCCAAAATAGATTTAGCATACATCCTACTTCGTGATAATTGTTGTCAACATTCTTTCGTAATGTAAACGCAAAATCTAAAGTTGTAAATCGGATCATAATGAAATATCTCAGTCTCGGGCGTTATCGTATTGAACTGATGTACCTATGTTTTGGAGTGACATATAAATACAATTTAATATAGATTTACATACATCTGTAGTATCTCATTATAAGAAGATTTATTTTAAATATTATTTAGTTTCGTTTTTTCATAACGATGCCTCACAATAAAACAAGACTGTAAACTTCGTTTAATTGTTCTATAATTAACGTGTAATTTACCACTTATTGAACAATAAAATATTAATCGAAGTATATTAATAATTAGTTTATAATTAATTTCCATTGATTCTAAACAAATTATAAACAATTCGGCGTAACAAATTTTATATGAAACTACTTTTATACAGTGCCCGCCGATAAATCAGCATTGCATAGAAAATTTCCTCAATACTGTTCATAGTCAGATTAGAAAAAATACTCAGTCCATTAAGTTGCTTAAAAATCAGTTTAAAATTCGTCAATTTAGTTTTTGTTATCTTTTCTGGTCATTTTTCTATTTAATTATGATTTATCAGCAGTTGTAATTACTATTAAGCTAAAATACCACTAATGTGTCTCAATAGAGTACATTTTTGATGAAAAATGTATCTAATTGCCTCATATGGAACGATTATGACCAATTTTCATCATCTAGATATTAAAATTTGTTGATGAATTTCTACACGAGAAAAGTTACATCTTAACAGAAAATATGATTTAATTTAAGATGTTTCAATAGTGATTATTGTGACCGAAACTAAATTTTGAATGTTCGTTGAAATGTTGTTGTTTATTTATTTGAATAAATTTGACTTTTGATCCGAAAGTGACCGTCTTAAGCGGCGACTACTGTACTTTACATCACATTTTTTTTTTGTAATTAAGTCTTAATTAGATCCAATTGCGTGAAATTTCAAATTGATCAGATGTGATGATTAACAAATATGTAGTCGTAATTGGATTATTTTCTCGAAAACTCAAAAAAAAACCTCCGAATTTTGGTATGAAAACTAACACAGTGTTTCGTAATGATATTTTCCGAGATTTTGGTGATTTTTCATATGATTTGAAGTTTTCTGCGTGACCTATATTTCAAAAAGAAGAAGATAACTTCGATTCAATTCAACGCGAACGATTCGCGCCGATACGTTTTATACCACACATGAAACTTGTAACGAGTCGCGTTAAGACCGCGTTAAAATCGCGTAAATTCACCAAAACACTATAGGAAATGTATGTATGATTAATGTTGAATGCTTTGTTAATTTTATAATTTACCTTCTGGAAAATGCAGATTCACATTGTTGACATTTATATTTCTTATCGCCAGTATGTAATTTGGTGTGTCGATCTCTGGAACGTTTGTGTTTGAATAGTCGCGGACAGTAGGAACAAGTAAATTGAAGATGATCAATATGAGTCTGTAATTGAACAAGAATGGAAAGAAAAAGAACAATGAACAAATATTTTTATAATAATATTAATAATAAATTCTATTGTCAGATTTGACTTAAGTTAAGTGTTAAATGTAACAACAACCATATATGGTAGAAAACATTATACTATAAGATGTTGTCTTTTGATGTTTTGCCGACGCCACATTTAACACAACAAAGCGTTGGAACACATTTTAAATAAGTCTAATTCGCGATACAATCTAAATGCTCTATGAGACTTGTTGAAAAGGGCGGTGCTATTATTATTATTATTATTATTATTTTTATCTATTCAACTGACATCTAATCAAACTACAATCCCATCATATTTTTATAAATTATTATTATTCTCTTTTGGTATTTGTTGGTAAAATTCACTTATCATACAAATATAAACCACGCGACTATCAAACCAACCATTTATCAATGTCAAAGGTTAGGTAACCCATTGCAGAACAAGTTATAGTCGTCATACTGGACATATGTTTCTATGATAATTTTAAACCAACAATTGGACCAGTTTTACATGTTTCAAGTGCAGATGATTCGAGTTTTCGCCAATTAAAACAAACCAGACTAGGATTATTATTTATTTTTTTTAAAAACATACAAGACAATTCCACGAAATTACTGATTTCCTTGTTGTTAATTGTAGCAGTTGTTTGGTAATTTTGTCAATAGAACGAATTTAAAAAAAACTAGAGAAATACCAAAACTAAAATATATCTATTTCTCTAGTGATTCATATAATTGTTTATTTCGGAGAATATGAGTTGGGTGCCAGACTGAGCAGATAACCAGTGGCGTGTTGCGAATTGGGTGCCGAGGTAATCACGTATTTTAGATCACAGATGATCGTATCGATGTTCTTTTACTTGTGCACTTTTCCGTTGCCTACAGTCTTTTGAAAACTTCTTTTTTTCTCTCACTTATTGTCATTCGGATTGCTGACATTTTAAAACAATTATGAAGCTCTACCAAATTTGGATAGAAATTCACTTTATGGTCAATTAGTAACCAATCAGGTACCGAGAAACATGTGGATTTCGCCATTACATCTGCAATTCCGCGTATTTGTAAGTCTCTTTAATGAGTTTGCCAATGGGCTACAAATGACTTGAGGCTATCCGGATTATCAGCCCCACCCAACTCGTATATGATGACACTTGTGTTATTGACCAGTTAATATGTAATTAGTTAGTGGCACCCAAATCGCATCTTTCCGTTTAATTAGAAATAATTTATAAAATTCAATTAAACAAACCTGTTCGTGTTCCCTGAGATGTTTTTCTTTAAAATAATTTAAACCACACACTGTACACTTATATGGACCAATTTTACGTTCTTGATCACTTTTTAATTCTTCAGAACTAATAATATCGTCGTAACCTTGTACAGTTTCAATTGAACCACCTGAATTTGAACTACCGGCTGTTTCTTCTTCGGCAACTGAAACAAACTGAAACTGAAACACAAGTCTTTCAACTATCACACATCGTAATTATG
The DNA here is from genome assembly GCA_028455855.1 of Meloe dianella. NCBI lineage: Eukaryota > Metazoa > Arthropoda > Insecta > Coleoptera > Meloidae > Meloe > Meloe dianella. The sequence goes on along the minus strand of JAPTHL010000045.1, from coordinate 4,428,894 downwards.
ATAAAGATTTTCTTCTCGTCTACTAATGATATAATTCTTATATTAATTAGTTAGAATAGTTGAAATTGTTGGACGTTTGATAGAAATTGCGTTGGTGTGTGCTTGATTATAATAGATTCAGGAAATGATTAAATTGAGGAAATGTTCAAAAAGAAATGGGAGAATCCGACACCTACAAATGAGGATCGTGAGAAATACTTCAATTATTGTAATCTATGATTACTTGTATAACAGTACGTTTTTGTTTCTTGTTGTGGTTGTCGAATTCTAACAGATTCTATGACGAACACAGTAATATTCTCAATTTATCTCAATTTGGAATGTACGTATATTATCACTATAATATATAACATTGTTACTAACATGGAAATGGGAAAAATTCAAGCCCTTTTAGCTATAACAACCTTAAGGAAATAGGAAGTCATTTATCTATATTACTCAAACGCATCCAAATACTAATAGAAAAACACCCGATATTTGTCAGAAAGGATTCTCGCATTTCAACATATTTATCAATTACATTATGATAGAAATAACTAATTTGAATCAATTAATAATTTACCTGGTGTTTTGAATTCATCACGTGACGACTGAATTTTTTCAATCAACGATTCCAATCGACTACTATTACCTTTAAAGAACATTTTCATTTTGGCCACAAATCATTTACATAATCACTAATTAATTATTGTTGAAAAGATTCGTTTGATGCTCGATTGTTGACAGGATAGAAACTCTTTGAACAACACTACAGGTGTAATGTTTACACGTGGGAAGTCTTGTGCGTACTGTGTCCCGATATCCCTCCCACTTGGACAACTATACTTCGGTTTGCTCTACCAGAACACCCCGTTAAAGAGGGAGATATATCCAGAAATTGATAGCTGACAAGGGGATTTTCTATAGTTCGGCATGTTGACAGAACTGTACATATTTTTTTTAACCTATTCTCGATTTTAATTTTCTCAATTGTTGTTAGATTTTCGATAGTGTTTAGATTTAACTGGTGATCTTATAGAGGGTCGTGCGCCCCCCAAACATTAGTTCCAGTAAATTTCATTCAATACAAATGGTTTCTTCTGTATTTCAATTGGCCGTTTAAATCATGTAGGAGGAGTTGTATATAATTGAAGCTTATTACATATTAACAATTTGATTTTAAATTGAAATAATAAGTGCAGAGAAATTGTTTACAATAAGTAAAACAATAAAACAAAAATCTAATTAATGACAGGTGAAACAAATAGACCACGATGATGTTAACGTATGCGTAACATACAGGAGGCTGTTGATGACATGATCCTCATCTCCCAAACATTTACAAATTTTATCATGCAGAACATTCCACCTGTCGCAGCTGGGTACCCATTCATGCGATACCAAAATAGAACAAATCGATATCAATTACAAAATCAATCAAAAAAATAGCGCAAATATTAAATTTTATATTCGAAAATATATGTTTCATTGTAAATAGATGATAAAAACAAACACATATTGGTCGGTGTTTCTTTGAAAATGTTTCAAACAGAACACGTTACACTATTTCAACACTAATCCTGCATTAGGTGGCAGATTCCTTCGACTAATTTTTCCTGAGATGTGATCGCAGAATCTTGTTTCTTCTCACGCTCTAAATACGGTTACAAGAACTTACCGATAACAATGTGGACTTATTAATGATCGTTTCTATGATCTGCACCAGTTTGACGATTGTTTTAGGATGTTACTAGATAACACATGAAAGACGTAAAATTTCAGTAATTTTATGTGAAAATCATCTTTATTGTTGATTAATAATTTATTTCTATATTTATATATTGGTCGTGTTGTTGTTGGTTGTTTTTTGCATCCATTGTTTGTTGTATTGTTGATGTACGTGTAGATTTTATTTGATGAAACCGCAAATACTTTATTCATGCTCCATTTGTTGTTATAAAAGAAGATAAATTTACTGCAAAACCCCATAAGGTGCACTAAAACGATGAAATTGTTGTTAAACCTGTCATGGTAAGATTGTGGTTCAGAACCACATAACAACATTCAAATTATTTATCTCCCACTACCTAAAATTTATGGTTTTTTTTACAATGTCAATTGGATGTTGGTTCGCAATTGTATTGAAACCAATCATTTTTACTTTAACATGTCAACATCAATTGTATTTAAAATAACCACCAAGTATCAAGTAAATTTTAAAATTCATAAATTTCGAACATACGAAGCAGATATGGGGCCCCCCTTGTGTGGTTATCTTTCAACAGAAGTTCGATTTTGCCTTCTATAGGGACTTTTGACGTTATCAAACAATTCTACATTTGTTTATTTTCGATTCTACAATTTAATTCGTTTCATTTATAGAAAACTTAATGAACCATTTATTATTTATTATGTTATCAGTTTCGGGCAATTTTGTTTTTGTATTTCTATATGAACAACTTAACTATTACATCTCAATATTACCCTCGAACACGTGATAGTAAATTCCCTTCGGTGTCACACACACCATTGATGTTTGATATCTTAATATTGAAAGCATTTGAACACCACATCATCCCCTCTAATAATAAAACTACCCTTCGCAATTTAGTTCCAATATTTAAACGACTTAAACCATGCGAATCCACATGGAATTTGATGGAAAATTTGTGGAGAAATTTTAAAATTTTAAAAAGTTTCGGAAAAACTCCACTAGGTGGTGGTGGTGGTGGATGTGTTGGCCAATAAGCATGTTTGAATCGATTTTAAAAACCTGTTGCGACCAAAACATCTACACGTAGAGAAACGAAAAATATACAAGAAAATTGGTCCATTCTCCACCATTTATATCCTGATTAATATGCTAATTTTGTTTGAACACATGTAATTTGTAATACAATGATAAGGGTCTTGTTGTTGCATTAATAATCGTTCAATATTTATTTAAAAATAATAATCGAATGCGTGATCCTGAAATAATCGATTCCAATCGATACAATCATCATTTTAATGCTGTTTTATTTTTTATATCATTTGATCAATAAATCTACATCTTTTTCAATTAAATTTCTAATAAGCTTAAACATATAGATTTTTTTTTCTTTGTAAAATTGCGATTGTGTTTTTATTCATGGATAATCTACCGACAAAAACCATATAGAATTACACATTTCAACGCGAAGAAAGCGCCTGTGGGAGTTTTATTTTAGTGATTCTTTCATGGGATACCATAATTAAAATCGGTTATGGCACCCCATTCAAAACAAAAAATATCAAATTACTATCCGGAATGTTCAAACAATAAATAAATAAATAAATAAATAAATAAATAAATAAATAAAAAATAAACGCGATATTTGTCCATTGAATATATAGGTAGTAAAATAATACAGCTCCAATTACATCGCAATTATTTTTTTTCATTTCGAATTGTTGTATATCTTTAATTGTAATTTTATTTCTATTCGTTGAATTTGATATACGTTCGATTAGCGACAAATAATCAGTTTTAGTAAATTTATTTCTAACCAGTGGAATAATTAGCAAAGAAAGATTAGATTACATACAGCGAGCTTTATTTCTAACCTGCAGGACTTATTCGTAGTTCTGTAAAGTATAAAATATTATCAAGCGTTTGTCTTTTGAGATGATTATCTTATAAGACGGCTAAGTTCGAACTTTCTCGACCAGGTGAAATTTTCACATATTACGAGTATCTATAATATAATGTAATTCTTGAAACAACTGGATGAAAAATGGAATGTCCAACAGGTTCATGTATGTTGGGCAACATTTCCTGAATTCCGTCTCTGTATGAAGACCGTATTGCAAATATCGTCTCGTATAGTAAACGAGAACAAGAATAGAGGAGGATGGTTGGGGTGCTTGCATATCATCTTAAAGTTTAATTGAGTCTTGCCGCTCGGGGAGGAAACGACCGAGATTGCTTGGGGAATCCCTGAGGAGTCCCGCTCCTGACACCCTCGACTCAAAGTAGTACAGCGTCTGTTGCCACTTACGTTCAGGCGGACTCCACTCATTCCTCTGTCGCTCATCTCTTCTCTTAGTGATCAAACAAATTATAAAAGATGGCGTTTTACTATGCCCCGGGACGCCACGTGATGCATCGCTAATGTCCCCTTATACCACCCATTCAGTCAACCCTCCTACAAACATTAATCGGAACAACGGTCTCACAAATCCACTTTTACCATCTAACCGATGACAGTCAAAATTTTGGAAAATAACAACAATATTATTAACTTTAAAAACAGTAATTTGTTTTAGATAACCAGAAATTCTATCCAAACCCACCGAAAATTTGTAATCATCTCGGATAGTGATAAATTTCAATCAGTTTTTCTTCAATTTAACTTTAATTTTGAACGCGCATGTAAATATACATTCAAATATAGTGTGAATGTGTACGTATATCATTTATACAGTTGTCAACGTTATGTTGTTAGTCATTGACAGAGATTTTTGAGGAAAAATCTGTAAATTATAGATAACATTCCTGGGGTATTGACGTAAATCTGACTAAGCGTTAATTGTCGTTCGATCTGTTCATGTGTGTCCACTAATCAACTCGATGCTGTGAATTGTCGGTTTATTTAGAAAACATAGAGGATCAGATAAAAGAAATGAGGGAGTATACTTTGGTTTGTACCACAAGTGAGTCGCTAGGGGCGTTGCACTATAGTAACTTTTAATTCCCATTTACCAGTCTCCTACGGACGGTATAAGTTTGTTTTTTTTCAGGAATCTGGCGTGTTTTTGATTGCTCGGGTCGGGCTGTTGGGCCCATAGCGACCATAACAACACCGAATGATCCTCCGAACACCCATAATACCGTTGCTAATGTTTTCTACCTTTAGAATTAACCTGAGGAATACGGATGTTAGTAATTAGAGCTCGGGATGCAGTCTTTTCTTTTCCTAACTCGAAGCGCATTCGAATTGTTCGATTGTTCTAAATGTTAGAATTGTGTGTGGGTTGGGTAAAAAAAGGTCTGGAACATCAAACCACCCTCTTTTACACACTAAATTCCTCTTTTGTGAATTGAGATTTAAGAGATCAAACTCTTTCCTATTACGACAATCGTAATGTGTATTCCTAATTCACGTTTATGCCCCAGGTGTAGCCCACCTATTCGATCACCCCCCTTTCTATTACAACTAGAATGGCCTTTTGTCTGAAGATTATTGTTGTGAATTAATTGCAAGCAACCGTCCGTGAATTATAACGCACAATTGGAAAATTGCTTTTGCAGCAAATTGTATCTATTTCAATATTTATCTGTTTTGCTTGTTTATTTATATGTTTATAAATATTTTATTTATTGTTGATATATATAATTGTTGATTATTGTAGAATTCTAGTTTAGATTATATTCAACCACCTATAGAGTTGTTGTTAGATAGTTCGATGAGTGTGGGTTTTAAAAGCATATATTTCTGGGTTTATGAAAGCGGCGATGTCAGAGGGTCCAGATCGGTACTAGTCGAGGCCTGCGGAGCAATCGGCCCGCTGTTGTATTACTGTCTAATTCAATGCATTACTGGTGCCTTGTAACTGGTCCCTGGGCCCTATTGCTCCGTTTGGGCGTAGTGCAATTGTCCGCCGCTATCGACGCGTCGCTAGGCGCCATCAATGTCTAGAGGTAATTGCCGATACGGAATATAGCCAATTATTAATTTCACTGTTGAACAGAGAAATGTACAAAATACATTGTTTTTAATAAAAACGTGATGTCCCACTTGCGGTGGCATGGCCATAAGTACATATTCGTTGTGTTAGAAACAAAACTTTAGTGCTGTTTGTGGCAATATCAGCATCTAAGGGACAATTCAAGCATTGTTCCTAACAATAACATTCCACCCTACAAACCGCGAACCCTACCTACCAACAACCCCACTAACACTCAAGAGAAAAACCATTCAAATGTCAACACGAAATTGATAATAGAATTACACCATCCAAACAAAAACAAAACAAAACATAACAAACTTTAAAGAAAAAAATAAATTCGTAAAATATTTTGAAAATTTTCTAATTTAGACCACCTATGTATTCTGATCATTGTTTTTAACCCTAATTTACATCGGCACCCATGCAACAGATCCATGTTCGATTTATTCACTGTCATACCACCAAGAGAGACGTAGTACCAGAAATCGAACCACGGGAGGTGCAGCACCCTCCTGACTGGCCTCTGTTTTATCCAATGAACTGTAGGAGGGCTCTAGGGCATTATTCATTTAACCAGTACATAGTTTCGTATTGCACAATACAAACACACGAATTCAACAACAAAAATAAAAATAATTTACTATTATATTATTATTATTTTATCTATATTACAGTATTGATTGTGTTATTGGAAACTGCTATCTATACTTAAATAAAATGTGCAATTTTCATGAATAAAGCGATGCACGTGATCTAAATGTGCACCTGCTGTCGGAAAAATTTCGCACACGAATCCACCCTTCAACAAATAACAACTTTACATAAATAATTTTTAATAGTCATATACCTTAAAAGAAAAAATCAATTAATTTCTTTTGAATAAAGTTGGAAAATTAGAAATTTGCCATTTAAATCATTGTTGTTATTCAAATAGACATTACAAATCTTAGATTTGTTTTAACGTTTACCTAATTATCCTGATTTAGACAAACGTATCGTAAAAAGTTTTTTTGCAGGTTGTCTCAGATAAATTTAAGCACACAGAAGATTTACTTAATAATAATCTTTTCTTCTTCTTTAGTTGCAGGGTCTTTTAAGCTTAGTTATAATGCACTCAAATTGTCAGTTAACGAACATCTTTACGTTGTCTTGTAGTACTTGTTTTTTTGCTAGAAACTAACAAGAAGAGCACCTTTTGAAAGCAAAATTGACACTCATTTGTAATTCTCTTTTCTCAACGATTCATTAATTTCCCTACGTTTGTCGATTACCAATTGAAATTTTAATTTCGATTATTTTTTTTCTAAACATATATTTATAATATTAATATTGTGTAAGTATATAATCGGTGGATTCTGTGTGTTTGTTGATGCGTACCAGGAGCAATCAATTGAATGAAACTAGGGATGTCATCAGTCTGGTTTTATTGCAGGAAAGTTTAACGACTTTTCTCCACCTTGTTTTATTAATATTTAAAAAGCTTGTATCTGTACAAGCGCACGCAAGATCATAAAATCAACACGTGTGTTCCACCACAAATCACAAATGTAAAAAATAATAAAAACAAAACATATCTCTCTCTGTGTGTGTGTGTGTGAGATTGTAACATAACTATCGAAAATATCTAAAACAATATCAATTGGAAATTGTTCGTATTAAATAGAAATGAATGCATAGCGACAACTAGGGGTAACATGTACACAAAACTGCATTAGTTGAGTTAATTATGAGAGAATCATGTGATGAGTGTGGAGTTTGAAAATTCGCGGACATGTTAAGTGTAAAATGTTGTTATGTCCAGCATACGCCATTCTCACAAAGCTTTTGTCTGATTTAATTGAAACTTAGTGACATACAACATTTCAAACTATAAAATACAAACATCAGAATCGATTTAACCGAAAGTTGGTAATTATGCAGAAAAGTCAAAAAATATTTGTAACGTTATAGAGAAGCATATATATGTATGTATATAGAGACACATGTGTATCTATACTTTTATGAAGCTTTGAATAAATAATAACCGACCGAGCATAAACCTTCAACTTTAATCGTCAATCTGGTGCTTTCAGCCTTTTCGGGATTCCACTATAGAAAAAGAATCGTAACTGTTACAATCAAAATAAATAAAATCAATTAAATAAATAATATATTGCACGTTTTCCATGTTATAATTGAAATTTTAACGTATCGTTGCTTCGGATTTCTACAATATTCTCATCATAACTTTTGCCAAATTGTCGACGTTAATATCAGGGTTTTTACAAATGAAAAACGACCAAATTCAAGCCATGTATATATTCGGTTATCTATTATAAATGCAAGGGATAAGTGCCAGTTTAATTTTTAAATTGTCCAGACATAACTAGCTTAGAGATTATCTTTTTTGACACTTCAACCCCTTTATGAATTTCATTCTACGAGTTTAACTCTCTACCGAATTTTTTTTTTGACTAATTATTTTATTTATAAATAGATAATTTTCGTGATCTTGACGTTTTATAAATGATAAAATGACAATGACAGAAGTGCCACAACTTGAATACACTTTGGAATTGTTGTAAATGTTTAAAAATACTCTCGGCAGATTTACGATGATTTTAGTCTGTCTTAACTTGAATATTCTTTGATTATTTGATATTTATAAAAGTGAATGTTAATTAGTTGTAATTTTCAAATTTGCCAGACATAATATTAGAGAAAATTAGTTAAATGTTGAATCAAAGACTTTATGCATTTGAACTTTTTTTAACGTGTATTTTTATAATTTATAATTGAATTGATGCGAACTTACGTTTGAGAGTTTGTGTCGATAGTTCTTCTTCTTGTGGATCTGGAACAATACAACAATTTTGTAGATGATTATCAAAAAAAAACAACGAATAAACAAATAGCACGATATTGAATTTGGTAATTCGTATCGTGGAGATGTTGTTGGGTGGCTTTTGCATTTTACATTGGTATGTAATGAAACGTTGAAGTAGTTTGCTAATATTTATAAATTCCTATACAGCCTGGTATAATATGTAACATTTTACGAAGGAAGACGAATAAGTTATGACATAGAATGTCCCTGGAGATATCCAAAGCCCGAGCAAGTATTCCCTTGAGCACACTATGCGCAAGGCGGCAGAAAATTAATGCATCCCCATGGGAAATCGAACCTCTCTGTCCCGCGTGGTTTTGCCTGTTGGCAGCTGTATATCTTTTGCTATTTGATCAACTTTTCGTTATCTCTTTAGTTTTAACACATCTAGAATGGCGTATTTAAGCGTGACGATGTTTTAGATATACGCATATAGAAATCGATAGCTTGACCGCGGGCCGAATCGTCTCATCCCTTGGGACCTAATTAAAACTAACATCCCTTGATAGAAACCACCAGGAATTTTTCATTCATCCCCCCAACTATGTATAGTTTGTGGATGATTAGCTAGGGAGGCATATTGTCATCAGTGGATGCGTTTAGTGTTAGAGCGCATATCTAACCATATCTCATGGGATATAATGGGAATACCTCTCTGGACTAACCGCACAACATATGTTCGTATGGATCTATGCTAGCGCCAAAAACTCTGATTAGTTGGATTCCCTAGACATTATCACGAACGAGAGCGACTATCTGTCTTTGGAAGATTTCAAGGAATATTCCATGACCTGAAATTCTTCATAATTAGCTCCTTATAAATGTATGAATAATATCAAACATTACTCCATCTCTCCCTCATTCCTGTTTATAAAGCACTTATCATATAAATATTCACCAGGAATACTGAAAACTGATATAAAGATATTTCGTACCTTTGGGAATTATACGAAAATTTTATACTTAGAAATTTCTTTGTTTACTATGTAGCTATATTTAATTAAATTAACATTATATAGGAATATTCAAAAATGAACACTATGAACAATATTGAGGTTCAGGTGGGCAATGTAACAATAATCAGTAGAATGACAAAGTTGTAGTGAGTTCAGGGCGCATATCTGTTAGTGAATGTGATTAATGGGGTGGTCTCTAGGGATTGCGCCTCGTTCCTCTCTAACCCGCACGACAGACGTTCCTCATGGGAATTGACGAACCCACAGGGCACGGCATCTCGCCTACCTTGCAACATTACTAACACAAACCCAATTCGTTTCTTTCAACTGTATCTTCTTTTATAACATTTTAAAGGTATTGTCCCTGTGTACATCTCAAATCGATAAAGTTGTGAATTAAATGACAACTTTATCAAGTTCCCTTACCAGTTTTGCTGGTCATTGACTTTTAAACCACAAACCACTCTAATATTTACATATATGTGGCGAAAAGAATTTAGTCGATTCACAAGTAAATTCACTTCTCTAATACTGAAACCCCAGGGAGCTTTAAAAGCTCGAACAGCCTGAATCCAGAAATGAAAGATATAATAAAATAATTTCCATTCTACTCTCATTCAGGTGCAACCCATTTCCCGGAACACTACTTCCTAAAATAGAAAATCTCCAAATATAATCGAATCAAATTTATATATATATATATATATATATATATATATATTTCTTTTGTAGTTCAAAGTTAGATTAACATAGACTTAAAAACCACGAATAGATAAAGTCAAGATAGATTTTCAAATATTTCAAATAGAATTACACAATCTTGTCTATAATTTAATAGGAATCTGGCAAAGAGATATACATTAGGTGGTGTAGTAAGGCCCGCAGTTATGAGAATTTAAATACATACCACTATCACTTTATAGGCCCTCAGAGACCGACTGGCCCTTCGAAAGATGTGAACAACATGTATTTGCCAGTGGTTGGTATTAGTAGAGTTTTACTGAATCATATATTAATGGATTAAAATCGAATAGAAATTATAACCGGGATTATTACTTTTATGGATTTTTATTTATTAAAAACGATTATTTATTTATTTTTATAAATTAAATTAACGTCAAGTGTATTATAATCTTAAAAGACAATTATATGTGGTGCAACTGTAAGTGTGATAAATTATGGCTGTGTAATTGGGGGCTTGCAACCGCGGCAGGTAACTAAATAATACACGAGATAAAACGGCAGGAGTACTAGCAGACGAGACTTAGCTTAGCATGAAAATAAGTTAGGAAAGGGATTGGAAGATTGCGCTGTGAGGTCCATTGGGACCTACATAAGAAATGAGATAAAGTAACCGACAAGGAACGGTGGTAAAATTGTCATATTTCTATCTTCGTCTAATTAGCATTCCTGAAATAGTCATTTCACTGGATACGAGAATGGGAATTCATTCTCTAGAGATTACAGAACGCGCCCACTATAGATACCACATGTCACCTTCGCAACGTCAAAACGCCGGTCAACTATTTTTATATCTATTTAACGATATTGTTTTGCGATACGTTCAAGTTTTTGACTTGAGTTCTGGGACTTTCAACTTGATACTCATGGGATTAACGACGCCATTTTAACGAACATCTACCTTCTCCAGATACCATCAAATAACTTTACGAACATATGGAAAATATTCGTGTTGTGTTATTTGTTTGTTAATTATTAAAATTGTCGAATTTTCAATAGTAGGGAGACCAACATATAAAAGAAATATACCGCAAATTGAATATGTCTTTCAATAAAATCGATGGAAAAATATGATTTTGCCCCGTAGGAAATCTAAAAGCGATGGGAATTTAGATGGATGAACTAATGACTGTAATATATTTGCTATACAATCCTGTCAATACGCTATACTCCATCCCTACGCAAATGTTAAGACGTTCATTTGGGAGTTACGATTTCAAGGCGTATCTTAAGTGCCTGATGGATTACGTTCTATAATGCCATCAGCAGATGTACTCTAAAAACATAAATATGTAACCAACCCCCTTCTATTCCATATACTTCACATACAACATTAATACACCGACCCCAACAATCAAACGATCTATCGTTATATAACAACTTTGAATATTTCAAAACCAAAAAAGAAAAAGAAAATAAAAGAAAATTCTATACCAAAAAAGTAGTTAATTTGAATATTCACTCGTTATTGGGGAATTTTGTGGCTACGACAGATGTATATATATATATATATATATATACAGGTTTAACATTAACCAATCAATCGACTATTGAACAGATAGACACAGTGAATAGTGTGTATGAAATGTATGTGAATATTTGCATTCGTTATCCCTCTAGAGATCTAACCATCGATTAATTATTAGATTGGTGTTTGTATTGCAACAACCGCATGCCACTAATACATAAAAATACCAAGCCCCTTCCTATAGGTGCATCTTATATCTTGCACAACTAATGTAATTAAATCATCATAAATGTCTCTATAAAACTGCAATCCAGCCCTACCCGATATTTCTCCGAAAATCCGCGTTCCAGTTATCCTTTTTGTGTAGATATTCCAAACTATTTACCTCAAACTTTGTATAAATAACGAACAAAACAAAATTCAATACTCCTGTTACTTTACAAATGAAACAAAACAAAAACAAAAGAAGTATAATGGTTACATTGAAAAAATTAAAATAATTATGTATAGTGTTAAATGTAATTTAGACTGGACCGGTCCTGTATATAGCTATTGTCGTGTTCAGTGGTCCCATTCCGCTATTCGATCGTTCCACCACCTCGGGGGTTTGCTGGCCCGGAGAGCGCGACTCCCTTGGGAACTATGGATGACCATCATTGCATACATATATGGCCGATATTGGTCGATAGATAAGCCCTTTCCCAAGTAACATTCAAATTTCTATTTTAAACCTAACAAATATTGAATTAACTGATAGTCGAAAGAAAACAAATTTTTGCTAAATAAATCAGTCATAATTTTTTTTACTCATATTTCTTTGTTGCAAAGTAGAAAATAATTAAACATGGATTATAATGAATGACAGACAACTTAATTCGTATTACATTAACCAAAAGTGGAACGCTAAATTATAAGGCCGACAAGTAAGTGTTGGGAACCTGGTTTGAAGTTTGAATATTCAAAATATTCTAACAAAACATTTAAATCTCTTAGAAATTTCGAATTAAGACGACCACTTTTGATTTTTCGATACATTCTAATTGAAATTGGGTGATTCTTTAAATTTTAACGAAAAATTCAATTAATTAAATCTGGGTGTGAAATATCCAACTGTAATAATGGGAGTTTATACGTGGCAGTTGAGTTTGCAGAGTTAGCTACCAGGCGAGCTATACGACTCCCAAGGGAGAATGTCATGGGAGCGCATATTTCCCCGTCTGTACGTTGCCATTCCCTGGACCCCTCATGTCTCTTGGGACCTTTGCCGCTCTCACCACCCAAGGTTACAGAACCGCAATATCACCACGACTACCAGGTATCATCAGAAATTCATAAAATTTTTAAACCTACGACTGTTTGAAAAATATAACAATTGCCTTTATTTCATTTAGGAATCCATAATGAATTTTGAATTCATTTGAAAAAACATTTTGCAATTGTCGAATAGCGATAATCGACACGATTTTTGGGGGTTGTTTTATGTCGAACTTACGATTTATTTGAAATAGTGTGGAGTGCACGTGGTTTAGATGACTGGGTTGTAAATACCCAAACAATAATTACCTAATTTGGCGGGATTGGCTTGTTTCCTTCGGGACATGCTCAAATTTTGAATATTCCAAAAATGTTTCACAAACCAACACATTTATAAATGTTTTTTTATAAATATAACACAACCCAATACGACACTAATTATAAACATGACCATATCGATAACATGAAGCACTTAACATGTGTCACATTATAATGACATCCTTTTTGACATATAGATTTCAATAATATTTGTTACGTAGATGTATTTATTGATAAGATTTTGTTGCCGGCATGTGCTTTTATACGCGGCGTCGCGACGCTAGTAGAGGAACAACGTTTAAACTGGACTGTAGTCTACTTTGATCACAAAAGCGCGCGCATTTGCATCCCACGGGAATTACTGTGCGACGTTCGATGTTAATACATACCACTATGCTGAAAACTTAATTGAATGATCACATAGTATAGCTATAGAGTGGCTATTGTCTCATCACAATCACATCCTTGCAATTATTACGATAATTAATTTGTATTACAACTCACAATCACCTATAAATCTTGATCTTTCTAAAATGCAAGTACAACATTTAAAATCTAAAAACTCATTGATTTTTAAAAAGAATTCTCAATAAATAAATACAAATAATATCCTCTTTGAACTGTATTTTTATTTAAATAATAAACTCTCATTAACGGTAGCTACATTTTTACTAATTTTACAAATTATTCCTCATCTTTGAATTTTCCATTATAATATGGTAAATATTGTAAAACTGCTTTCCAGTCAGTTGCCCATGTTACAGCAATCCCAGTTGTTGCACCAAAAACCATCGCTGAACCAACCCTTAAATGGGAAAAATTATAGGTTAGATTACATAACCCAAATTATTAATGCGAATATGAAAGCAATTCAGCTTACCATTGTGATGCAATTTCGACATGCTTTTTACCAAGGAATTTCAAAGGTCCAATTGGCATTTTTTACAACTAATTTCGTATTAATTAAACAAACAGCCCCTTATTTCTTTTTGTCAAGAAACAATTTTGACACTTACTATCTGTGAGAAAAAAATCGTTTGACATGACGTAGTGCTGGTTGCATAGCTTTATGGTAGTCGAGAGTAGACGCCAACTAAGAAGTATCACTCCAGATAGACAGACAGCGCTATTGCAGCGGGAAACTTAAACTATTCTTCATATCTCAATAAGAAAAACGAACGATTTCTTTTTATTTATTTTACATGTTCGGGCCCCTTAGATACAATATGTAAAAGGAAATGTAGTGAATTTTCCATTTCCTTCGACAGTAATTCCTCTATTGGCCGATTATGAAACTAAGAAGCGTATAATACGAATATTATTGTCATGACGCTAGTTGACGCTAGTCAAAATTAAAACACATATAGCAGCACGAGTTGCGTTTTCAATGAAGGTCAACATTGGGAGTTTTCAGTAATTTTTTATTAATCAATTACTTAGTTTCATAATAATTCATTTATTTTTCTGTACTTATCCAACGATTAATAGCCATTAAAATTTTCAAAATCTAAAGATCATCATTACGAATTAATTTTTTGCTCCCGAAATAAGGAAACAGAATTAGAATTGAGATCTTAATTAACTATATATAAATTATATATTTCGTTTTATTCCACTGAACTAGGCTGTGTGCGTTGCAGTTTGAAGTGATCCTGTCGTTATTGAACTGAACCGCTTACATCTGCTCAAATGGTATTTTCTATAAGATAGGAGCACGATCTTATAAACAGGTCTTGACACTACCCTAGAGTGACGGTAGCTCTTATTGAAGTTAAATCTGGTGGCATAATCGTCTAGGGAACGAATAGCAGAACACAGATAAAAATGTAAGTTAGAAAAAGATGAATACAATAACTTACCGTTAACAAGGTTATGTATTTTATTTGGCTTCACGATTTCTACCTATCTTTACCTTATTATATATTCATCTTGGTTTTGATTATCGTTCCCTAGATATTTGCGCCGCTTATTAGGAACTACAGTTACCAACAATAACTCATGTCACTAACGCTTTTAGTATAGGAGTGGCAAGACCTGTTTATAAGATTTTGGATAGGAGGTACCATTTGCGCAGGCGTAAGCCGTTCAGTTTAACACTTCAAACTGTAAAGTACACAGCTCTATTTACGTATCTTGAATACAGACTATAGAGAGCTAGTCTTTCCATCTAGAAACATTGGAACAACTAGAAGAAATGAAATAAACTTATGATGTACTTGTGTAAAAAAGAGATGTAGAGAATATGGGGGGTTAGTAGTCTTTACTACTTATCTCTTTTTAAAAAGTTTCTGCAAATGTTTCTAGATGAAAAGACCATCACTGTATATACACACCACATATAACCCACGAAAACGGAGTGAAAGGAGAGAACCGAACAAAACGTATAACTTTCTCTGTTTGACATTGTTTTAACTAGCGTTTTGTGCATTTAAGTCAGCATTCCAGTTATGTACATAGTTCAGTGTTTTTACCGATTAGTTTATGAAAAGGACTCTTTAAGGATTACTTATGGTGAATTATAGTATTTTCTCATTATTTGGGGGGTTAGGAACCAGATAGGTTTTCATTTAGGAACCATTTAAATGGGTGCTTATACCTGTCTTTACTAGAGAGCAGGGCAATCGTTCCTTCTCTACTCTCTCCGTATATTAGCTGGAGATGTAAGCATTTACCATTCAAGTGGTTCGTGTTCTCACTAATAAAACCGAAATCTTCATTTTTGACGTCATTGGTTAGGTTAGGGCTGATAACAGCCTATACGACCTCTTGAGGTCGTTCCACTTGAATAATTTCTCGATTATTTCTGTTTATTTTTTCTTTAAACTAGTCAAATACTGAAAAATTAATTAAAAAAATTATGGACTATTCAGATACGTAAGAAAAATCATCAGATTTATTTATATTTGAATTCTAAAATACGTTTTTTCTCTTATAGAGAATGTAATGGAGATTCATTAGAAAAACTTCCAATATACAAATGGGTTGACATAACCTCAGATTTTAAATCAGCTGTTAAAGGTGAGTTAATCGAATTGAAATAAATAAAATCCCATTGTATAAATTTTTACAGATTTAAAAATGGGCGAATTATTACATGATAGTTTATTTGGTTTATTCGAAGCTATGTCAGCAATAGAAATGATGGATCCTAAAATGGATGCAGGAATGATGTGCAATCGTGGTTCTAGAAAAGCAAAAACATTTAATCAAACTTTAGAAGTATGTAAATAACAAAATTAATAAACACTATAGTTATTTAATTATAGGAAGGAAGTTTAAAATTAGACAATTTTGAATACAGTGAAATAATTGGTATTGTTGATACAACATTAGCATGTATTGTGTCATGGTTGGAAGGGCATTCATTGGCACAGACAGTTTTTACAAATCTTTATCTACATAAACCATATATTATAGAAGATAGAACAATGAAAGTTTTCTGTTTATTGGTATATAAATTATTGGAGATATTTAAGGATTTTATTCACAAGTAAGTTTCGTTCAATTACAGCTAATTAGTGGATCAATTATTTATAAATCAATTAGAGCTATGGTTTATGAAGAAGAAGATTTCCAACCAATGCAATACGGTTATCATCTATCACCTGATATATCCGAACAAAGAATGATTGGTATGTTACGTGAAATTGAAGAAGAATTACATAGACGAATTCGTTCAAAACAAACATTGGTATTTAAATATAAATAAATAATAATATAAAGAAATTATTAATTTAATTAAATCTTATTAGACTGATATACAAGGTGTTTATGCTCGAATTAAATTTGTTAGAGTATTATATCAAGTGTTGATTTTAATGAAAAAGAAGATCAAAATATTAATGCTGATTGTCAAAGACTTTTACAAACAGCTCAAGAAATGCTCAATACTATGTATCATACTGTACATCTAGGAATAGAAAATGGTAATATTAATTAGATATGGTTTTAATCTTGTTTTGTTTATTACGTAAATTTTAGATGTAAATGATTCAATTCCTGGTTTTGAACCTTTAATAAATCAACGTTTGTTACCTCCAACATTTCCTAGATATACAAAAATTAAATCTAGAGTTGAAGCATTAAATTATTATATGGAGATGATTGATAGATTTAAAATAATAACAAAAGTACATAGTATACCATCATTACATCAAGTTCTGGTAAAATATCTGGATAATTATGTTACAAAAAAATTAATATCTTTTTTTTTAAGGATTTTTTTATTGATTTTAGTAAAACTAGTCCATGTTTATTATCTAGATCGGCTTTACAATTATTATATCAAGGTAATAAGATGATATTATGTTATCATAAGTATCGCTTTTTTTTATTTTTAGGTACCAATCCATCATCACTTAGAGATATATTAAGAGATGCTGTTAAATCATTTATTTGTCCACCAGCATTAGTATCTAAAACAATATTAAATAATCAACCAGCTAAAAAGTATGTTGAATCATTTTTGGCAAATTGTTCAAGACCTTTTGCTAATTTTTTACAATTATGTGGACATAATCGTGCTAGACAAAGAGACAAACTTGCCCATTTACTAGAAGAATTTACCAGTTTACAAGATGAAGTATTTTATTATTTATCCTATGCATATTTCGGTCATCTAAGAACATCTGTTACAAGTCGAATCACTCAATTATTATTTAATTATACTTAAGTGTCTTAAATAGCCGAGATACGTGAGGGATTATCAAGGACAACCTATATATTGATAAGATTTTAATTAAATTTTAGGCTGAACGTGTTGATGCATATTTGCATAATATTTCTGTAAATTCAACTGTATCACGACCACATTTAGCATGTTTCGGTACCTGGATTTTATATCACACATTAAAAATAATGATTATGTATTTATTGGCCGGTTTCGAATTAGAACTTTATAGTAAACATGAATATTATTATATTTATTGGTAATATTAATTAAATTTTTCGTTTTATAATTTTACATTTATTACAAGCAATTTTTATCAGGTATTTATATGAATTTTTATACGGTTGGTTAGTATCAGCATTATCGAGGGCTGATAGTTTTCTAGTTGAACATGAATTAATTAATGAATTACAAAAAAATAAAGGTACAAATAAGAAAAAACCAAAACATAAACGAAAAACTCGACCATATAATCGTGATATTATGTATTATCAAGCATTACAGAATATGTGTGGTGGTTATTATAAGGTAATTAAAATTTAAAGATAATGTCAAATTAATAAAAATATATAATTTCTTTTTTTTTAAGGCATTAATGGGTTTTCGTTTAGATGGTAAATTAACAATGCCCCATCCACAATTTGATAGTGAACAAGTTAGATATGAACATCGTTTTGCACCATTTCAAAATTTATTAACACCACCACCGGTACAGTATTCTGAATTTAGAGAAATGACATCAATTGATAAATTACAACAGCCAGTTGATAGTATTTATTTTTATATAACTGGTTGTAAACATTTTCATCAATCTAGACAATTATTAGAAAATATAAATCATGATCCTGAAATAATGGAATTATTAAAAATCTCTAAAACAAATTTTGTTGTATTAAAATTATTAGCTGGTGGACATAAAAAAGATTCAACAACACCACCAGAATTTGATTTTAGTGTTAACAAATATTTTCCTATTATTAAGCTACAATAATTATTTAATTAACTAGATAATGGTGATTATTAGAAAGTGAGTTCATTTTAAATATCTGGTCATTTTATCCAAACTTTTATTCTTAATTTAATTTATTATTATCTGGAAGGCTCAATTTTGCAATTCACAATTAAAAGAACAAATTTATTCGCATTTTTTCACCGCAGGGTCGGTTTAACCATTCGGGGGAGGGGGTCCTAAGCAATTGAAGCCTGCATGGCCTTTGAGGGAACATAGATTTTAATAAGCTGGCTTAGAATATGAAATTGTTCAACACAGAGCCTCACTTTTGTGGAATTTGCGGTTCGGGGCTATTTCAGTCGGCCCTGATTGTACGTGTTGACGTTATAATAGAACGTTTTATACGGGAATCCTCGTTAAAAATTCCACCACCACCGTTTATTCGTGATTTGTAAAATTGACCCCAAAAACGATTTTAATTATGCAATTCTGAAACGTTTATTATTTTATTGTGATCTTGCTACAGATTAATTTAATGTAACACCATCTTTAATGGTGGTTAATACCTTTACGTATAAATGAACTATTTAACTACTATTTTCAATTTAAAATAAATGAAATTACTTATTTTGATTTAGAGATTTTTTTAGAACTGTTTTAACTTGTTTTTTTTTAATTTGTCTTGAATTTATATTACCAATAGATGTGATTTCATTTGTTTGTGGCAAACGCATTGTTTTAACAATATTAGGATCAATTTTGTTAATTGGTATATCATCATGATGATCATTTAATTTTTGTTGATTATTTTTACGAATACTCCCAATTTTTTTATGTGCTGGTAGAATTGCCGGTGCTAATAAACGAAATATCATCTAGAACAGTAACAAATGAATAAATTATTATTTTAAACATATTTAGTTTAGTATCACCTCACTCCATTCCGGTATTCCATCTGGTGTAAATAAGAATTCCCATAACGGTACACCTAAATGGTGAATACACATTCTTAGATAAGTTGTAAAATCATCAGCTAAAAAATAGAATTTCATGTCTGCATCATGCATCCATATTGTTGGTAAATAACGATGATGTAAATAAATTAATGTAACACGTCCAATATCTTGTAAATTAACTAATTCGAACACTTTACTTTCAGCACCTAATTTCAATTCATAATTATCACAATCCATATTTACACCAGGATTTGGTTTGATTTCATAACCATAAATTTGAATCAACTTATTTAAACTGTTTATGTGAATTTTTCCACACAATTTATCATCATTATCATCCTGCCACGTAATATTATAGGTGTAATGGAGGCCATTTGTTGATGCATAAAATGAACGTAAATCTTCTGGTAGTAAAACACCATTCTTCTGTTCCCATGTACAAATTGTTGAATGTGGAACCGGTGGTGCATACTCTAAATTAATCTCACCAACATTTGGTAGTTTCTCTAGAAATTCCAATAAATTTCAATTGTTGCTGAAATTTTGAAGACTTACCTAAAACTTTTGGAAGTCCTATCAATAGATTCTCGTAAAAAGAATCTTCCGATACTTTATCTACAATGAACTCCATTTGTTTACCGGTTACTAGGGGATGCTTCTGGGATAATAGAGAAAACAAATCGATTTGCAAATATTCATTTAATTTACCGTATATTAGAATCGTTTTTTAACATTGAATTTTTTTTATCAAATATACAAAATACTTCTTAATACCATCCAAAATACAACATTTCATAGATTCTGATAAACTATCTTACTTCTCAATGAAACAAATACTATATTGAACAGTATGAAAAATAACATTGTGAGTGGCATAACTTTTGAGATCCAGAGGCAGAAATTGCTCTTATATCGTGCCTCCGTACCTCATGGTAGTTACGTCATTAGAATAAATAAGTGAAAAGTCGATTAACCCAAAATGTCAACAGTTCAGTCGCCTAATATTTTTGAAAGAAATCAACTTTTTTTTTAATTAGAAAAATCTCAATCAATCTGTTGTCAACAGAATTTGGGAAGAAATCTCTTTAATATTTTCATCAAAACGCTATATCAGAACTGAAAATGAAATTGCAACACCAGAATATTCACCTAAATCTTCCAGAATGAAGTTATTAAGAATAGAAACTCGATTATTATTAATTAGAATTCAATAGAACAACACTATGAATTTGCGCTGCTTTAACTAGTGGAAAGTTTAAATAATAGACCTGTTGCGAAATTTTTTGGGAACTACAAAAATTTTCTAACATAATACAAATTAATTTTGATTAACAATAAGGACTAGTGAATAGTCGAACTCAAATATTGTCAAATTTTTTTGGAAAATTTTAAGATTTTGTTATGGCCAAAAAATCTAAGAATTTTTTACACAATTCAAGACCAACAAAACAAGCAGCATTAGCTGGAAATGCTCGTAATAATACAGGTGTTATACCCGTATACAAAGCAAGTGGTCCTTCAGTCTTCATCAAATGTTTAAAAACATCTCTAATACCATTAGGATATGTACCTTCAGGTGCTATAAATTTAAATAAAACTAAATAGAATTTATTTTTAGATTATTTTTTAGTTGTGTGTTACCGGTTTGTAGACGACTTTTTAATACATCAGCTGGCATACCAATACCCCAATTAGCCATACCAGCACAACCACCAGCCAATATTGTACCAAATATATTTGTCGGATTTTTACCACTATCAGTTACATAATCTTTAATAGCTTCATATGTTAGAAAATATATACCAGAAGCTGGTATATCTACAACAACGAAAAAAATTGATTTTTCTTTACTATGATAAAAATGATAAATGACGGAAGTGAATGTAGGAGTATATCCTGTTGTAGTATCATAGACGAAAAATGTATTACAATTACTATTAAAACAAACCAATAACGATAATGTTGTTGAAAATTGTTGGTGTTCTTGTGATTTTTCTAATAAAATTTGGGGTAAGTTCAATATAAGAATAAGGTAAATTGTTTATTGGAGATATAATAAAGACAATTTTTTTAGTCTTGTGAAATATGGGAGAAAACAAGAAATTGTCCATTGACTTGTACGTGTCAATTGGAACATTTAACCGAAACAGCAATCTATCGTTTCATGCAAAATAATAAGAAAAATGATATATTAAATGAGATAAATTCGATTGAATTTAACGATGTTATTTACGATAATATCGAATCTGAATTATTTGAAGAAAAAACAATTGTACGATCAGCTTTATGTATATTACAAACCGACGTTGATTTATTCGAATTATTCGATAAATTACCTAAAGATATAGAGTCATTAAGTTTAATACAAGGCTATAATAATGGTAGTAAAACAATTAAATTCAGTTATTTGAATAGTTTTGTGAAATTATTGAGTCTCGAATTGATTGGTTCAAATATATTAACAAAATTAACAAATGATCATTTAATATGTGAAATTGACACATCATTACCATATTTACGTTATTTAAATTTGGAAAAAATAATCATAAAAAATTCGAAAAACCAAATACAAAATTTTGTTAAAGAATTTAAAGATGATGAAATTCTATTTGAATATACCCAAAAATTCGATCAAAATACACATCCATTAACAATAATACAAAAAGGTGTTGATAACGTTATTTTACCGTATGAAAAATATAAAAAACAATACGATAATGGTAAAATACCATTATTTGTTGGTTTTAAAAATTTATTTTTATTACGAATAACAAATTGCGAATTAAATAATATTAATTGGGCCATGTTTGATGGTTTAAATAATTTAGAATATTTAATTTTAGATAAAAATAATATTAAATTTATACCACCATTTGCATTTTATGGTACATCAAATTTAAAAACATTGTCATTAGCACATAATAATCTACTCGATATACAAATAACAGATTTAGCTGGTTTATTAGAATTAGAATATTTAGATTTATCGTATAATAATTTCTCGCAATTATCGGAATTATCATTACCACCATTTCCAAAATTAAAATTAGCCAATTTCGGTAATAATCCAATAACGATAATCTATCCAAATACATTTGAAGTTATGAATACAACAGATTCATTAATAATTGGCAGTGATGATGTTGATTTATTATTAATGACAAATTCGTTTTTAGGTTTAAAATTATTAAAATCATTAACGTTAAATAATTTAAAAATTAATTTATTACAACGTAATCATTTTACTGGTATGCCAAATTTAAATGAATTGATATTGAGTGGTAATATTAAACAAATTGAATATGATACGTTTCTCGATGTAAATCAATTAAAACGTTTAATATTAAATAATTGTCAAATACAAAATGTATCAATGGATACATTTATCGGTTTAGAAAATTTACAAATATTAGATTTATCACATAATAAATTAGAATATTTACCACCATCGATTTTCGATCAATTAATCAATATTAAAGAAATCTATTTGAATGATAATAAATTTAAACAATTATCAAGAGATATATTTGCTAAAATTCACGTTAAATTAGTACGTCTAAATAATAATCCGTGGCATTGTTCGTGTGATATGAGTGAATGGAAACCGGTTATCATCAATCGTATTAAACAAAAAACGATAAAACAATGTGATTTTACACATGATAAAGGCATAGAATGTGCTAATGAGAATCGTTTTATTTATAAATATATTTATGATATGGACGTAGCACCGAAATGTTCATCACCAAAACAATATCTCAACTGGAATGTATTTCATGCTATGAGAAGATTATTAAAATGTCCTGAATATAAACCGAAATTCAGAAAACACCATAAAAGAATTGATGGAAAATTGAATAATCATACGAGAATTAACGAAATTAAAACAACTGCAATAACAACAACAACAACAATAACAGAAAAACCGAATTTGTTGATTAAGAAATTTAGACAAATGATAGATCAAGAAAACAATGAAGATAATAATTTGAATATTTTGTATCCACATGAAAATTCCATTAAAAATGAAACATTGAAAAATATAAAAAATACAAAAAATTCCAAACCAATGAAATCTAATCGAATTTTCTGTAGATATTTTATATATTTTTTTAAATAAAATTTATACGATTTTCAAATTTGATTTTACCTCTAAGAAGTGTAGCACCAGCTCCACGAAATATACTACGAATACCACCTTCTTTATACAATTTTTTAACAGCATCAACAGGACCATCGTAAGTTTTTGTACCACTACCTTGTTGTACTTGTAATAAACATTTAATACGTTCACCAGGTGCCATAATACTTGTTGTGAATATACCAGAAAATGCACCAGCAAGAAATAAATCAGTGTAACTAAATTTTTCACCTTCTTTGGGACCAAAGATTTGCTTTCCTAAACCAAAACCCATAAATGATATTGCAAATATTGGTGCAACACCAACTAATGGTGCACCCATCCCTTTATACAATCCTTTAACGCCTTCATTAGTAACAGTTGTTCTAAAACAATCCCAAGTGCCTGAATATAAGGGTCTTTCACCAGATTTTGGCGTTGGCATTGTTTGTAAACGTACCTAATCAAAAACGAAAAAATGTAATAATTTCGTGGTAAATTCTTCAAAACAGATTACCTTAATTGTATCTAGAGGGTGGCCAACAACCACCGTACAAATGCCGCCAAAACCACCACAAATAAAATATTCAATAGGTCCCATGTCCGACATTTTCGTAAACTATTTCTATAATGGAACTTTCTAAATTTGAAATGACTTCAAGAGGTGTACCAACAATTCCTATTTAATGGACGGTCAAAGTCCATACAATTTATTAATTCTCGTTTTAACTTTCCACCTGTGCAAACTATCACAATATAAACGGTATATGCAATTTACTATTTATATTTAAAAATGGGGCAGTATAACAAATGGATTTATTTACCTTTTTTGAGTATATTGTCGAGAGTTGATTTGTCAGTCTTCAATATGTAAATACCGTAGTTTTTTTGTTCGTTTTAATTTGTTGTTACGCAATTTTTTAAAACAAAATCAAAAGAAAACAAATTAAATGTTTAAAAAAAAAACGAAAACTGGATTTTAAAAGGTTATGGTCAAAAGAGGTTATGTTTTTTTTTTCAATGATTGGCCAACCTGCAGAAACGTGAAGAGAACAGTGGCGTAGTCAACAATCTCAAATTGTACCTTAATACAAATATTTCAAATTTAAAAAAGAAAATAATTAATAATAATTATTTAATAATGTTATTTAAGTAAAAAGACAACATAAATGTAAACGCTAAGTTGGCCTAGATAGTTGATTACGGAAATTAACGCAAAAAAAAGGTTAATTTTAAACATGCAGGATCTGGTCTTTAATCTAGGAACTTTGGAGAACTCGAAAAAATAAAATAGACTTATGATGTGCTTGTGCTAAAATGAGATAAGTAGTAAAAACTACTAACCACCCATATTCTCTACATCTCTTTTTAGCACGTGCACATAATAAGACTGTTTCAATTTTTCTAGTTTCTCCAATGTTTCTAGATTGAAAGACCAGCCCTAGAAGAGTACCCCAATAAGAACTACCTCGTATTAAGATTGCACAGAAATATTTCGTATATACAACCAATGGAAATTATGGTAGTGACGATATTACTGTTCTCTAACTAGAGCTAACTCCGATAGTCTTCTATGTATTTTAGCAAGCATGTCTAATTAGCACTTTAGCTATTTTCGGGTCGCCAACGTTAGACTTTAAGACGGCATGAACCTCAACTTAGTCCTGCGTGGCAATTTCAATTACAGCAAGCTGTGCGTTACTTATTAACAGATTTCGTTTCTTGGCTATTACAAAAATAGCTATGCCGTCTGCAAACTGCAAACACGGCCAGGCCTACCCCATCTGATATATGTGCTTAATTATTCATCATCATAGACGTTACACAGGAGTAGTCCGAAAACAAACCGCTAGGAGACACCAACATTTTATCGTTTCTCGATTCTATTAACGATTCCTTTCAGAGTCGACAGTGCACCGATAAATCCACTTTTTCTAAAACCATGCTGCGAGGAAGGCAGATTGAAGGCAATCTAGTAGCAATGAGCCTTTCCAGTATCTTTCTGATAACACCAAATAGGAATGTAGCAAGACAGTCGATTTCTCCTCTCTTTGGTAGCTTTTCCAGAAAAACAGTTCCTTCAGTACTGTCATTAAGGAAATTGTCTGCCATATTGTAACTTTTGATGAAAATTTTATAAAATTTATCTATTCGTCATTCTTATTTACAAAATTTATTGATAATAATTATTCACATGATGCGGGCTAAGGTTTTGATAAAAAAAATTATCACACCCACACATACATAATCGATTTTCCAGTTCATACCAGTTATTTTTAGAATTCTTCAAAAAGCAATAATAATTGACTTGTTTATTTCTATTTAATAATTACTATTCATACTTTCTCACCATCTTGGTGTTTTCGTTGTCCTAAAATTAGATATTCAGTTCATTAAAAAAATCGTTAAAATTCCAGAATAAACCGATGTACTGATAATAAAATTTTTTGGCACGTAAATCTGGAGCAATACTGTAACTGAATTTGTGAAACAAAACAAATTTGATATCACCGAAACAAAAGAATACGTTATATTTCATTACAAAAAAATCTCTTGTGCATTTCTGGATTCTAGCCTAGATTTTCTACGGATTTCTCAATGTTTTTGACGAAAATTAATGAAAATTTTGTGTTGTGCTTTGTTATTGAAGCAGAAGTTTCTATATACAAGTGATACGCTTCGAAGGACTTCCTAGTGTCCTCACCTCGTAGAAAAGCAAAGTGTGTTTTTTTATTATTTTTAACTTTTAGGGGCCATTATAATTTTTAATGAAAATAGAGACCTTCGATGAGTGCACTTGACACTTATCCTAGATCTTTTATTCATCGAATGCCAGATTACCAAAATAGGCGGCAAAATTGATGGACATTCCCTTTCAGAAAATTGTTGCATCCAGAATGGAATTAAAATCGTTACGATATTAATTGAATTATTGAAGAGCCAAATAAATTATTATTTCGATAAAAGCTGATATTTTAAAAATCTGATAACGAGACAAGTATCGAACAGGAATAAACAATTCTAAGAAAATTTAAGTTCGATACATATTACGAAATGATAATGATATCAGTTAAGTGATTAAAAGTAGACGATTATCCATTGCAAGATTTAAATAAATTCAAACACCTGCATTAATATCAAAATAAAACCTGGCACAATCACAACAGAAAATCTATAAAATTAGTCCTTGTGACAAACCAATATTGATTAATGATAACGCTGTACCTAGATACTTTGGCGCCTGAGACTGAAGACGCCTTTCGTTCGTTTACTTTTCACAACTGTTGTATGGAAACTTTCATCTGTTTTTTTTCTATACATATATTTCTGAAAACCGTTATTTTAGATAGTATTACTACTTGTGTACATTTCAAACAAATTAATCAGAATTAGATAAAATACGGAAACAACATTTAACAAGAAATTAACGAAAAAACATCGATAGTTCATACAAATATTTACAAAAACAACTGACTGTTCTCTTTTACTATCGCTAATTTGAATCGCTAATTAGCGACACCCAATCAATAATTAACCGGTGGAAAAGACCATGTAACTAGCCCGGAAAATGGCATTAAAACCTGGAAAATTTTCGAATTTTCAACGAAAAGACCTTGTTTGACAATGCTCTAATGCGGCTAAATTTGGATATGCTTAAGCGGCCAGAAAAATTCGGAAGGCAATCACGGATCAATGAGTGAACTTGAATCTACCATAAATTTTAAAAACATACAGATTCGGAAAGGACAGTGATCACATTCAATCTTCATTTGAACACTTAAGGTTGTTGTTTTGTTAAAGGCGAATTTTTCGAGGATTCCACGCCTTTTTTTCTGCATTTCCGGCCTAGTTAATTAATCCTTTGTTTTGGAAAATTAAATTCAAAAAATTCATATCGATTTCTTAACAAATAAGCAATATTCTGCATATTAAATATACTGGAAGGAAACAACCTGTATATATTTCAAATATTGTTAACTATTTGAAATTAAATAAACAAATAATTGTGCAATTAATCTTATTCAATTTGGTAAATATTGGAGCTTTAAATGTTGATAAATTACATCAATTTTGTTGATAATAGACAAAATAATGATATAAAAAGTTGATAACAGAAAATGACGTGTATAGTTAAGAGAAATTTAAATTTTCGATTAATATTGAATTTAATTAATGTATTTTGAAAAATATTCTCAGAAAAATCATCCAATTTATATTCTCAGATGTTATTTTATCAAAAAGAATATACGCGGTGACCTTCTGTATTATGGGTCATTGTTATAAAACCACAATAATTATTAATCAGAGTGATAGTTAAAGTTGGACCATCTTGAGAATCTGTTATTATTTGTTTCTAATAATACTTGTGCAAATTATCTTTAGGTGTGTTATTTGATGTTTTCCCCAATTATTATCTAGTAAACAATTTAACGCGATTTTATCTAGATTTTTATTATATTTACAGAATATAGAGCGCAAACTCAGTATGGGGCGTTTAGCAGGTACGCGATCGCTGGTTTATTTAACAACAATATTAGTGTTCGGTTGTTTTTCGTATTGTTCGTCAGCAACAACAAATAAACGTCCAGCAACAACACAATTAAATACAAACCAACCGAAACGACCGACATTAACAGGCGGTAGAGTCATGGAACCGGCTTTTGCAAATGCTGGCCAAAATACTGGATTGGAAATTTGGCGAATTGAGGTAATGCATTTTTGTTTTGTTTATATTATTTCGAAAATACATATAATAAAAATTAATTGAGTTTTGTAAATTTTAATCACGCAAATGACGAAATGTTTCTTTTGTTTTGTCTTTGTTGACTTTTTTGTATTTACAAAATCGATTGATAGATAATTAGTAACGAGTCCAAAATTGCTAAATTATTTTATCATATCCACACCTATGTAATCAACTCTCCACTTCTTATCAGTTATTTTTAGAATTTCCTTAAAATCGATATAATTGTTTTTATGATCACTTTTTATTTTTTCAACGTCTCGTTATTTCAGTTGCCCTAAAATTAGATATTCATTTTACGAGTAAAAAATCCGTTTAAATTCCAAAATGAATTAATCTACAGACAGTGAATCGTCTGGAATTTTGGCGAACAACTAATTTTATGATTGAAATTAAAAAAAAAGAAGAAAAAAGCGCAGCTCCGCTCATGCAATTCTTTGCGAAAAAATTATGAAAACCCCCCACTGTTTGTCAAGTGTAGCCCTAATTTACTGTGGATTTCTCAATATTTTCGTTGGAAATTAATCAAAATTGATTTATTTAAATATCAGTCGTGTAGGTGGCATTTTATCGTCCAAACACTAAGAAAACTGACTTCACATTTTATTTATTTTTAGTTTTTTCCCCGAATACTTGTCAACGGACTTTCTCAATATAAATATAAGATGCATCACATACTGTTTAGCTTTCATCTGGATGTACTGTAAAGTGAATATTGTGCCAACATACACAAAATTTAAATCACTTTTCTTATAGCAACAATAATTAATTATTGTCACTATAAAATTATTATTATCGAAATTACCACAATGGAAAAAACTGTGAATCATCGAAGGTCGTTTGCTGTAAAGACCGAATTTCCGTTCCCATTACAATTGTAATTAAAATAGTAATTGAAAATAGTTGTCTCAGGAAATCCTCTTAGATAGTTGAAAAAGCTGAAAGTTATCTCATTGTTTTCCATTCTTTCTTTTACAGGATTTCAAACCAGTGGCGTATCCCAAGAACGATTATGGCAAATTCCATACTGGAGATTCTTACATTGTTCTGAATGTAAGTGAAACTAATCGGTTTTATCGTCGATTCTCTTCTGAATTTCGTTTTATTTTCAGACAAGAACCAATAAAGCCGGCGACAAGTTTTGGGATCTACACTTTTGGCTCGGCTCTCAAACAACTCAAGTATGAATTTAAAACAAGTTTGCCTGTTGATTTCGATTTTTTCGATTGATTAGTTTTTTTCATTATTCAGGATGAATCGGGAACAGCTGCTATTCTATCAGTAGAATTAGATGATCAATTAGGTGGTGCACCAATTCAACATCGTGAAGTTCAAGATCATGAATCCCAATTGTTTTTATCATATTTTAAAAATGGTATAAGATATGCACCTGGTGGTGTATCATCTGGCTTTACACATGTTGATCCAAATGCATTTGAGAAACGTTTATTCCAAGTTAAAGGTTCACGTAATATACGTGTTAAACAAGTTGATGCCGCAATATCGTCAATGAATAAAGGTGATTGTTTTATATTGGATGTTGGTCGTGATATTTATGTTTATGTTGGTACAAAAAGTAAACGTATGGAACGACTTAAAGCAATCGCTGCTGCTAATCAAATACGTGATCAAGATCATGCTGGTAAATCAAGAGTGAGCATTGTTGATGAATTTAGTCCACAAAGCGATTTCGATTCATACTTTACTGCTCTTGGTGGTGGTTCAGCCGATTCAGTACCAGATGAATCAGCTGGTGGTGATGATCGACAATTTGAAACAACACAAGAACGTATTGTTTCATTATATCGTATATCAGATGCTTCAGGCAATTTAAAAGTTGATTTAGTTGCCCAAAAGCCATTACAACAATCCCAATTAGATTCGAACGATTGTTTTGTATTAGATACAACTGATTCAAATATATTCGTATGGATCGGAAAGAAATGTAATAATAAAGAAAAATCTGAATCAATGACTAAAGCACAAAGTTATTTACAATCGAAAAATTATCCATCTTGGACACATATCCAACGTATTGTTGAAGGTGCTGAACCGACAGCATTTACACAATATTTTCAAACTTGGCGTGGTACTGGTGAGGTACATAATCGTTTAGTACGTTCTGTTTCTAATGAAGAGAATGATTCATTTGAGCCAAGATTATTCCACGCACAAATCACAACAAGAAATGGTAAATTTAAAGTTGAAGAAGTTTTCGATTATGATCAAAAAGATTTAGATCAAGATGACGTTATGTTACTTGATATTGGTAAATCAGTATTTGTTTGGATTGGTAGTGGTGCTAGTGTTCAAGAACGTACAAAAGCTCCGGATGTAGCTAAAGTAATTCTTTATAATATGAATAAATCGATTTATTTGAGAATTATTTAAATATTTTCAGATGCATTTGAAGAAATCACATCGGGAAGGTACTGCAGTTAAAGTAATTAATCAAGGAGAGGAGCCAGAGTCATTTACTAAGTATTTCGAATCTTGGAATCCCGACATATGGGAAACTCTAACATCCTACAGTGATGTTAAGTCAAGAATCAATGAACAGAATGAAGCTCTGAATTTTTAAAAGCATATTGATATGAAACATATATCTTATAAAATAACAAACAATATTTTCATTATAGCTTTAACTGTTTGACGCTTTTAAAAATAAACGTTTGACTACTTTTATAATGCCCTTTTATTAATTAATTAAAATTATATTATTCACAATAGAGACTGCTACGTATAGGATATTTGTTTCTTGACAAAATTCAAGGATTTATCACTGTAATCAAGACACATCCTTTTTTGATACCTGCTCTATATTTCCCAATCCAAAGATTAGTATTTTTAGAGTTATCAAAAATTAGGCTAATAATGGGCGGTAAAATAATAGTTGTACCATCATGTTTGTTAATTTTGACACTAATTGGACAACACCCATCACTGATAGTTTTAGTAGATAGTCTATGCTTCACAGTATTTTTGTGAACACTGTCCTGTTAACAACCGCCACGCTTAATACTTGATACTTTTACAGATATTTGCTAGCAAGTAAATTTTGCGTAAAGAAATAACAAGAACTCTTTTCCGAATGTTACATTCAACTTATTTACAAACGCATCGAAATTGACACTTTTCCGTACGCTGTTCGGTGAAGACGGAGTAAAACGACGATAATGTGTAGCAAGCGTTACAGGATTATGATTAGCGTCTTCCATCAGCGCAAATAATAAAGACAGCTAAGACCAATTATCGTAATATTGATTATCTAATCAACTGATAATTGCGTAAAAATGTAGTCTTTGATATCGATTTTTTACAAACACCACAAGCAATTCGGGTACAATTCCATTTGAATATATAGCAAATTGTAGTGTAATTTTAAAAATATGACCTTTTCTTTAATTTATTGGTTAAATCTGGATAGTCTAACTCTGTACCGATTTTCTAATTTATGAACGCAGTCCTTATTCTACATGGTTTCGGTCTTTGTTGAGATTCAGTGAAGTGTCAAATCTCAACTGTAGATCATATTGTAGTCTATCTACTATTCAGCAGATGTCACTTAAATACAATTGTTGATAATGTCGAATTAACAAGAATTGTTACAATTATGGAGTTACTGAATAAATATAAACAATTAAAAAAATTTATATATATATATATATATATATATATATATATATATATATATGTACCATGTTGCTGCTGCGATGTTAATTTAATTGCATATCATTAAATAACATTGTATTGTTGTGCAAGGAAAATTTGTAAACATATTTACAATTTTTTTAAAAACATATTTACGTCTCTAATAAACACAAGATTAAATTATTGACATTAATTCTTCGAATTTGTTTTTATATATGGCGATCATTATATTAGTCAAGTAATTTTAAGCAATTTAGGGGAAATCATTCAACCCTTTCATAAGTCTATAATAAATAAAAATAAGTCTGTTATATTTGTGAAATCCTATTCAATCATATACCAAGATTATTCTGATAAAATAACGACTTGTAAATAATAATGCATTTTCTCTTTATTTGAAGCAGTCTAGATATGATTAATTGTTGTTTTTTTGATGTAATTGTCTGTATATACATATGTATATATATATATATATATATATATATATATATATATATATATATATAAGTAAAATGATGAAATCAAACCGGAGATTTGATAAATAAAATGTCGCAGTTGTTACATAATTTCAATAGAAGAAACCTATTTTTAGTGTTTAAATTATAATAAACGATGATAGCATTATTATTACAAAAACAAGATAGAATAAGATAATATATACATATATATATATATATATATATATATATATATATATATATATATTCAAAAAGAATTTCACGTAATAGTAAATTATTTTTATTTGGCACGTTACAGGCGATATTTCCCGGAAATATTATTGACGATTAGACTTTGTGTCATAATTTTCCTCTAAAACGAAAAAAAATACGTATATATATATATATATATATATATATATATATATATATATATATAACAAAAATCTAAATTATCATAGACACAAAACGAAATTCCCCCTGCTTTTATTACAGTTCTGTGAACTAGATTTTTTTTTGTTTGTAAAATTAAACAATTTTTTTCGGATTCTGTAATTTTGCTGCGTAGAAATAAATTTGAAGAAATCTAATGGTCAACGAACCGACCGCTCAGATCGTCCCACTGATTTTTCCAATTGTTCTTCAACAATCAAATTTATTTTAAACGCAACATCGATAATATTTATTCGCTATTTCGATCTTATTATTCAGTTATTTCGCTACATTTTATCAATAGAATTATCAATAACAATCGACTAAACGGATAAAAGGTCGATTTTATTTATTGTTGTTTGTTGGATTTCTCGAAAACATTTAATATATATATATATATATATATATATATATATATATATATATAAAATATTTATTTTACAGAATTTGAGAAACCTGTTACTCTAACTGTTCTCCTATCATTGTTATTATTTAATACAGATTCGCATTGTGGTATTGCGAGATTTTTCCCGGACAATAAAAATAAATTCAGTTTGCATTTTGAGGATATATTGTAAAATATTTTCAACAATTTTTTTTTATAAATCCAAAATTACATCATCATAATGATTTAACGTCGTGAACAAGTGTAATGACCTTTGAGTATTGATAAAATAACAAAGCTCAATGACAAGTATTTCACAATAATTTTGATCGATTTCCTCTCAACGTAAATCCTGGACGTTGATTAAATGTCAATTGAGTTCGGTAATATTTTTTCTTAAAAGAAAGGAACAGGTCCCTTCGGGACCTTGACGCCGGTGTTCGAAATAAACGGAATGTTTTGAATTTGATTAAAATTTATCAGAGTTCAATGTGTGTTTTTTTGGCAATTACGCAGTTTGAGGAGGAGTGAAATAATTATAATTGCCCAATGTTGTGTCAATGACTTTAATTAACTAGAAATAAAGAACGCCAAAAGCACAAATTGCTGTTATGGTTTTATAAATAACTACACTGTATGTGGGTAAACAATGTGATATTAATGTAAACAATTTCTTTTTTTATTTGATGAAATCATGAGGAAAATTTTATTATAAAAATCGAATTAATTTCGTCCATATCGAATAATATCAAAATTATTGAATAATTAAAGGACATTGGCATTAGAATTGTTATTAATCGAATATAAATCATAAAAATGAGCAATATCCCGCCTACTCGTACCCGAACTGTATACACTTAGTATTTTGTTTTTTATTTTTTTTTATTTTTCGATAATATCATCCAATGGTTAATTTTGTTAACAAGTCATCAACCGTTTGGCATTGACCAGGGTCGCGACTTATTTGTTTGTCGGTTATGGACTCTTCGTTCGTTTTGATGTGGTTTCCTTTGTTCCAAATCAACAACCTTATCGGCATCCAATTTACCTACCCCCACAAATATTGATACTAATTAAATTAGAAACAATTCCTAGTCAATTCAGTACCCTTTTTTTTTGGTTCGTTATTAGCGACACGTGCGCTCTGTAAATAATATATAAGATGACTTTAATACTCTTTTCGGTTGAATTTAGTGAATTTATTTCGATATAAACGTGTATATACCACGTTTATTTGGTATATACACGTGGTATAAGTTTAATCACGTGGATTATAGATTTAAGAACAGAGCTCCATTTTCTGCGTTTAGCACGCGGTTTGTTGGCATATCGTTCTACAACCTCGTGATCAGATTAAATAATTATCAAATTATGTCGGCCTTTTATATAAATTTACATAATTTACGTTACATTATCGAATTACTAATTATTTTTCAATAATCGATGTCTTATGAATTAACCGAAAAAAATCTATTTTTAATTGAAGTAATCTCCGAGTGTATTTAAAAATAAATCGTCGACGACCTGATTTTCTATATTATAAAAAACTAATGACACGTGTTAGCAATTTGATGATTATTTTTCTGAAACTTTACGGTACAAATATGTAAGGTAAAATTGTACAAAGAAAACTCCTAAATCATCAAAATTCGTCATTTTTTATGTATATATGTGTGTGTGTGTGTGTGTGTAACTAATGACTCACAATCCCACTTTTAATACAAATATAATTTCAATAGATGTTGTAACAATTTAAATTGCTTTAATAATCACTTGATGAATTCTAACAAAATGTTTTCGAAATAATAACAATTATGCTGTATGAAAAATACACGCACATTTATGGAAAATAAAATGGTGATATAAAAAAAAACTATTTATATATTATCTCTGCAAATCTCGTTATGTTGTTATTGTCGTTAAAATTTTGTTATTAGTGTTATTGTCCTTTAATTTGTTCGTTGTCTGTTTTGAATGTCGGTAACCTCGCTATTAGCAAGTTAAATTCAACGTAAATAAGAGAATGACTATTCTATCTATCTATATTCGTAAATAAATAACAACAGTAATTAACATTCGTTTGTTGTTTTTGGTTTGTTTTTACTTGAATTATTTAAAAAGATTTATCGACTTTTAATTTGAAATAGGTGCAAACATGCCGGCTTTAAGACCTGTTAAATTGTTCTATATCGTAAAGTAAATGGTATATATGTAATTAATTTAACTATAGCGCAATGCCCTGGAAGTTTAAAAACCGCGAAGGTCAATCGTAAGATTTCATAAGTATTGAATAACTTGTTCTATATAGATGCCATTGTGTATATTCGAATATTAGTAGATATATATATATATATATATATATATATATATATATATATATATATATATAGATGTGTTGCAACAAATACGTAATATGTTTGAAGTTTTGTTACAATCTAATTGCAAAACTTTATAACGAAAACGTTACAGATAAGAAGTTAGAATTTGTTATTTTCTAGAAGTTCTACAGTGGCGTACTATTGGTCCGCATGAACTCAGAAAATATCGTAAAATACAAAATCAACTCCAAATAACTACAATTCAATATCAGTGTTTCGTATACTCGATCTATTTCGATTTGGCAAACTTGACTTTAATATTCTTAACGCTGTTTCTCTATCAACAAAACCAAAAGTTCAAAAACCTCCTGTGCCACCTAACCGAAGTATTTTACTTTAACCCGTTCAGTCTTTCCTATCATCAAACTAGAATGTAAATCAACACCAGTTTTACAATCAAAATATCTTTCGGTCTAATGACACGTTTATTTAGTAACAGTTACTCTATTATTAGCCCTTTAACTTGAGCTTGAGCTGCCAGAAACTGTGTAAACACGGAAAAAAAAACACTAAACAATACATAATTTTGTCACCGAGAAAAGAATGTCGTTTGGTAGGGGTAGGCATGACCCAATTTTGCAGGTGTTTTCGTTAGAATAAGAGCAATAAGTGTATGTTCCCAAAACACTAGTTTTATTCATCTATCCGCTATAGTTCCTTTGGGAATTCAACTATGATTTTTGATTTTTCTGTTATAGTCGAACAAAAATTCAATTAGATGTTTCAGGATTGTTCACCTTTTTTACCAAACGCATTGAAGTTACATTGAACAATGCTCCATTGTTAGTCCAAACAGAAGTGAAATATATTGGTTTAATCCTGGATAAAGAATTAACGTGGAGAGTTCAAATCACAGCCAAAAACAAAACAAATCAGGTCAAAGCTTCGTCAGATGCACGGACTGATAGGCCGACGATCTAAATTAAACGTAGAAAACGATCTTATGTTATACAAATGCATTCTAAAAGGCCTTAGAATAATCTCAAATGCCCACTTATTATCCAGTTACTTCCTAAATCTCCCTGGACATCCAAATGACCAAGCGAACCAACTAAGTGAGCCACCATCTAGAAGACGAATAATAATAAAAATTAATTGTTTAAATTATTTTGCTCACAGTGAGCAGATTGTAAATTTGCTATAAATAAAATTTAAAAAAACAAACAAATGTTTGAGGACTAAGGTTACGCCACTGATGTGTTGTTGACGTACAATTTTATAATCGAATAAACAATACTGTTGAATAGAAGGTTAAATAACACCAGTTCCGGACATTATCCTTCGATCACCTTATATAAAATGAACAAAATAATTTAAATTATTTAAGTAACATATAAAATTGACGAGAGAAAAAACTTTTCAAGAACACAAAATCAAGAATTGAGCACGCTTCCTTCTTTAATCGTATAACTAGTATCAATGTCAAATATATTCTAATTCTCAATTAATTTAAACAAACTATTTATTACATTTTGATGCTACATTGATTACACGACCGACATTTATTTATATCTAACGAAGATTGCAATATTATTTATTTCACAATAATTTCAATTTATCTAATTGACAATAAATCGAAATTTTCGCCTGATTGTCATTGGGAAATTCTTGGAATTGTTTTGTAAATCAGTTGCTGTTCGGCAACAACAATTCGTATTGCCAAGATTTTTCTCGAATAAAGGTGAATGAATACGAAAAATCGACAACATCCTGGTTGTTTTTCCATATCGATGATACAATTTCGCTTAAATTTGCGGAATTTCGTTATTATTTTTAAACAACAAAGGTCAACAAAATCTAACAAGGAGAAGTCGAAAAACAACATGATAAACTTTACACAAAAAAAAATGTTCACGTATTACATAAAAACGATTATTATAAATATTTGATTGTAATATGCAGTTAATAACGGGAAAATTAACAATTCATCTATATAGAAAACGGTATTACGTAAATATTTGTTAGAATAATTCACCCACGTTGCTGGTATTACGCAATTAATCGCTGAACGTATGCTGTGAACATGTGAATCAACAATTCCAAACGTGACTGTGTACCTGAAATGTCGACCAGTTTCAGAGGCTATTCGTCCAGTCTCCATCGGCCACGTGCTTAACGTTTTAAATATGCAAAAATCGACACAAAACATTAACAAAATAGAATAAAAGGATTTTATTCATTTAGAATCGGTATTTCCATCATTATCTTTTTAATACTTGAAAAACCTTGTAGTTTTATTATAATCAATCAATCAAGGCGAAGAAAAGGCTAAAATCACTTGGTCAACACGTGAAATTATAATTTCAGCTTATTTTTAACAAAAATATATCCAAAAGCGATTTTTCTATGTGTTCCACTATTATTTTTAAAGCATACTATTAATATATGTATTTCGTTAAATTTTGATGTTATTGCAATCGTCGAAAATTGTTTTTCTACAAACTGACCTATCGCAACCTCTGCTCTTAGCAATCCACACAATTTGTTTACATTTCAACAACGGTTTAATTACATTCTTTACATCAGAATCTATCATTAACACATACTTACGCAAATCTAACACAAAAAAAAGAAATCCATGACACCATCTAAAAATATTGTTTATTGAGAAAATCAAAATCATCTTCTGTTTAAAGGTCATAGAGTGTCGAAATACAGGATGTCCCACAAAGCTCCTTACATCATCAGTTTTTCTCTATTCAACAGGACTTCTATTATGAAAAAACCTTATGATCATACAGAAGTCGTTATTTCATAAACAATTAAAAATTTGCCAGACTTTCTATTTTTTGGCCGTAGAAAATTCGAAACTACAAAGAGATAAAAATATCTGGTTTTTAACTGAAGGTCTATTATTGATTATTACAGATCCTGTTATGAATTGTTTTCTTGAAAAGATCGCCTCGTAGCTTATCGGTTTCTTTACTTAACATTTATTTTCATCCGTGCTAACATTCGACAAACAACAAATTTTCTGGAGCAATTTTCTCTGTTAAACCATTCAATTTGATACAATGCAACAGAAAATAGCCTCGGTGACATATACTCAACTCAATTTAACTTGGCCAACTTGGCTTCAAATTAGTATACCTGGAAAATCAAAAACAAAGACAAATTAAAAGACTCTAATGTGCTCTTAGAGCTCATTTGGTAGTCTAGGGATGCTCTACCTAACAAACGCGTCTTCTTATGAGCAACAATGAAGCTTTATTCTAGAATTTTTAAAACAACTTCTGTACTTTCTAAAGCAGTGATGCTACTTTAAATTTAAGCACCAGAGGATACCTTCTGCACATGGCTGCGAATTTTCGTTTTACGTTACGTAAGCCTGATGAATACGTTACATTTGTGGGCTCATATTGGTTTAAGCCCAAACTAATAAATATAGTTTTGAGTTTAGTTGAGTTGCATTTCTCATATAATAAAGAATAATAAAGATATCCTTTTGAGAATAATATTCAATAATAAAAATTAATTAGTACAAATTTTGTCTGATTTCTAACAGCTCACAAGGAAGTGTCTCCGTTCCTGTATTGAAGACACTTCAGATTGCCTCGATAACATAACTTTACAAAGAGATTTGTTGCGCTCTCCCGGAATTTTTAAAGCATTACGTTTGTTCCAGTCAATCGTCCTTGATTATTTATATCGTCGAACTATTTCAACCAAACTAGCTGGTGATTCTTTAAACGTCTTTTCAGAACACCGAACCCGTAGTACAAACAATTAGATGATCTAGATCGACATAAAGATAAAGATTTCTATTGAATATTTGTTTATTTCTATACCAGAAAAAAAAACGGTCGTTTTAAATAGGTTTCTTGTATTTCTTATTGTCTTTATTAGTTTAATAACGAGCCAAATTTAAGGTATGATATCCCTAGGCGATCATCTAATTTGTTTAAATGGTAGAAGTGGGCCTGTACATAAATTCAACAACATTTAAAAATGCGTTAATTTACGTAACAATTACCATTAATAATATAAATAGAAAGTGCGTCAATTAACTGACATGCATAAATCGCATTATTTCGATCAATGATTATTTGTGATTTTTTTAATATTGGCACAACAAACAAAAAAAAATCACGAAAAAATTGACCTTCTTCTTCGAATTGACGGAAGTATATTTATGGTGACAGTTTTTGATATTGTTGTTAATAACAATAGATAAAAAAAAAGACAGTGCTTATAATGGTGCAAGATGCAAATCGAGGACATAAAGCATAATAATAAGTTAAACATTATTATTGTCGAGAATTGTAAGACCTCGATTGACAAGGCTGTATTACGCATAGCAATAAGGAACTGCAGTATAGCTTAATACGTCCACGCCTGGCCCTGATGGTGACTGACTTGTATTGGTCACGTATAATAGACAACAATAGTATCAAAAAATATATATTAACCATCTATTATATTAATGCACTTGATGCTATTACCATTTATTAAAACAATAATGAATTAACAATGAGTTGGGAAAATCAATATAAAAACAACTAGAACGACGCATCAATACAGCATGTTCGATTTTATTTACTATTTTGAATTGTTAATCAAATGATGATGGAGTCAGAAGGTCGCAAACTGTTTTTACAATCGTTTTTGATTTGCAAATTTCTGATCCAATTCGAATCGAACAATTACTACCGGATTTTAACAACTGAAAAACTAACAAACTTTACCAAAACTATTACAACAATCATCAAGGACTTGTATAGAACAACAAATAGTCAGGGAAGTAGTTACAAACGAGTCAAATGAATTTTTATCAAAACAAACAAATTAAATAATTAAATACAATTATAACACAACACAATTTGTATTGTGGTCCAATATTTCGAGTGATAACAAAGGTGTACAATATTCCACAACCTTGGTTATGATAACAAAAACGGCGTACTATCGTCTATGGGTGTTTCATTGCATGCAAATCGAAAATCCGTCGAATCTATCGATTACTTAAGAGAGAAAAATTGTTATCGCAAGTACTGATAATCGAATCATATTAATCACTTTAATCAGGGACACCTAGAGATTTGGCGGGCCCCATATAAATATATTTATACGTACTTATGCAGATGGCGGGCAAACAGTTTCCCAGCTTCCTCGCATGCCTACCATCAGGAAAATTTTCTATTGAGTACAAAAAAGTTTACTCTGGACGATCAAGGGGGGTCATACTCCGCTCTCTTCGTCGTCGTGTCGGGCCTGACTATAGCTGAAATTGATTCGAATACCAACTGATTTTAATTTATTCTATTTCCTAGTTGCATCACAATTCTAACACATATTGTCCACCTTCGAGATATTGCCACAATTAATACCATTTTTGTTTTTG
Organism: Meloe dianella; assembly: GCA_028455855.1. NCBI lineage: Eukaryota > Metazoa > Arthropoda > Insecta > Coleoptera > Meloidae > Meloe > Meloe dianella. Next base: position 4,387,556 of record JAPTHL010000045.1, on the reverse strand, counting down.
TTTGATCCATTGTTGCCGCTGTAAATCTCTAGTGTTGGAAATCGTACAGAGGTTGGAACGATCACGTAATTAATACTTTCAATCATGATATCACTGAGTACGAGGATATTTCATAAGGTTATTAAAATTATTTTTTTTTCAATTCCGCCACCTGATGCTGTAGCTGTAGCATTATGAGTGTGATAAATCTATGATCACGCGATGGAATTTGAGAGAACGAGTTCATAACAAAGCAGGCCATAATGTCATTAAAGTGGGTTATATAATCTACAGCAAATAACAAGATAACCCAAATGCAGAGGATCGATGCCAACTAAATCAACCAACAACATATTATAAATTCGGTGTTTTTTATATACATAAATATATAAATAATAAATTCATCGATAGATGAAATATAGCAAATAGTCAGAATTTAATATTTGCACTTGAATAATGAAGAACTTGACCTAGACCTCGACAATGAATTTTCGACTATTATAAAACACACACATACACACAAAAATTAACATTTACATTATAAATATTAGATAGTAAATATACAACTAAGTGAAATCTTCGTTTAGCAAAATTGTCCCATTGGCCTAGAAAATTCTGGGTCAATGTGGTACTTGTATTATACTGGAGAAAACCTCTTGTGAACCTACACATTTGATTATCCATAGAACAAAAGGATGTGTATTCAGTGAATCATCGTTGCTTTTTTTAGGTTCATTTACCCTTTTATTCGTCACGATTTCAATAATATATAATGAAATCCTATTACCGAAATTCGAATTTATCATATGACACAGAAAACGATAACCGGAACCCGCTATAAAACTCCACAGATTACATAAAAATTTCTTATAAATAAGAAACAAAAAAACAATAAAACGACGAATTTCCCCCGTACAAAACTAAGTAGAACAAACAATTGATACAAATCTAACAAATGTTTAATTTTAGTCAGAACATGACATAATTTTCATAGAACTGTCACAGTTAATCCCATAAGAAGCGGATAAACAGCCTTCAGGCCATAATTGAAGAATTTTCTAAAACGAATTTCAAACGAACACACATGAAATTTTCCTCATTTTCCAACAAAGAACCGTCGAGAATACATCCTTGATGATACGAATGAATAATTCCGAACGTAACTCAATTATAAACAATAATCGATCGTAAGATGACTAAGAAGTTGAACAATCTTTTTTTTTGTTATTTAATTAAAAAATATGCGCGCAATCAATGATAATTGATGAATAAGTACGTGCTTGTTATATTTATCAATTACTAATAAAAAGTATATTTTCCTTATTATAACAATTTTTTTTTTAAATGATTATTGTCATAAATCCTTGTTAATTCGCCTTGGGAATGTAAATGATATTTAATTCCGTTTATTTGAATTATGTGAGGTGATAAACGGAAATCGGATTGTTTTATGTAAATCGAATAAGGTGAACCAGATTTATGCGTTCGATGTTTAAACAATAATAAAAACGGCAATGATCGATGGGGAATTCTTATAAATAAACGTTGTACAGGTATATGTAAGGATTGTCATTGATTATTTGAAAAAACAAGTAAACTTCAAAGGTTATTTACTTTAATTGGCGAAAAACTACTTCGACGTTTATTCTATTTAACATTCAATGTGATTTCAACGAGAACAGATAATCACGATGAAAATAAACAAGATTTTTATCTAATTGGAACAATTTCTTTTCGTTTGTTCCGATTCGCTTTCCTGTCGAAAGCGCATGATGTGAGTTGTTCTGTGTACTCTGTACACGTTTTTGTTTAATAAACTAAATGCTTCGTATACTGAATTTTTTCAGTTTACTGATCGAAAGAGAAACTAGTGAAAGATCTAAATAGTTATTACTTGGGTGCCACATCTGTAATTAGTTGAATACATTTTAGTTCTAATTGCAGTTATTTAAACACAACTACCATCAATTCGATCAATGTTCCCTACCAAGATACGCGAACGATTTATAAATAATTGAATATAATAACTACATGCGAGCATTCTAATTGCGTCAATTTAAATAAAAAAAAATTTGTTGTTTGAAACTCGTCGATACGTTTAGCCATGACCCAGATTTGATAATTGTAAACGAAAAAGTATTTTAGAGGAAATTCGAAAAAAATTCAAAAATTTTCGGCCCAGTTTCATCTAACTATCCACATATTACATCATCGAAAGAACAGCTAATTTGTCGTTATGGTAAATTTAGTTTAAATAAACAATGGAAAAGTTAAATAAATAAATAAATAAATGGAATGAGAGAAAGACGTTAAGAATGAGGAACAATATTTGACCGCTAAAAATTTGGCCCTGACTTTTGGCCATAACTTTCATAATACAAAAACCAATTATACAATCAGTATTATAACAAGTTTAGCAGAATGTTTTGACCTAAATAAAATTTATTGTGATACTATTGTCGATTTCACATTAACAAGAACGCACTTTCAATTTAATTTAAAATCTTATTATATGGACGGTTTCATGGTGCCGTTAATAAATACTCGAAAAATTATTATACTTTCGATAAAGATGATCTGCATTTTACAAAAGCAATACGTTTAGTCGATCGCTATAAATTTTTACGATCAAAAACGCTTTCATCATTTTCTTAAAGAGTTTAAGAATTTGATATTTGTAGACAATTAAATAGTAATCTTCTCTAACGGTAAGCATCTTTAAATATCATCAACTCTTGTGAGGGCGACTTAATCGAATGCAGAGCCGGTGCAGGAGCATCTGATACTTCTAGGCAAGCATTATTTAGGCGTACCTATCCATTGTACACATTTATTTAGAATTAATTAAGAGTATTTGGATAGCGCTAGAAAAACAAATCGATTTATCGGTCTATCTTGCAGTGTGCGTTCTACAAGCTTTAGAAGAGTGCTTATAATTTGCTTATATATACAAGGCTTTTTTCTCACAATAGGTATACCTAATTTTGAGTTTCTCGCTTATTTATGGGGAAATTTTTAAGGATTTACATAAAAGGACTGATTAACTGCTCTTGTGATTAGCCCATAAACGGGAAAAATAGCATAAGTCTCTGGCAATTTCCGTACTAGTTACAAGGTAATTTCCAGCGGTTAATTAGTCCTTGGATATTACCAAATAAATCATCAAAAGCTCATTTCACTTATCTCACAAATATATAAACAAAAAAACGAAAATTAGGTACACTGGATAGAAACAACCTGTATATTCCATTAACAGTACTATAAGTTTCACTAGTTACAAGGTGGTGTCAAAACTATCGTAGGATACGTCAAGGTTTGCATCGCCTAAGCTCGTCTAATATTATTGGATCCAAACCAAAACCATCATAGATTGTCAATACAATACGGTTTATTCCAAGCCTTCCAGTATAATCAACCAATAAAGTGGGGAAACACAGATATTTGATCGTGAAGAGATGCCAACAACGGTACAAACAACTATCCAGTAAATCAACTGAAGACATTTGGAGATGATAACTATGTTAGTGAATAACACTGTTTTTATTCTATAAGTATGGCCGTACGAAGTGATCATTCTTAAATGAAACATTCTGTACATACCATTGATTGAATGTTTTAATAATGCAGCGACCAAAACTTTATCAGCTAAATTATATGAGCAACAAATAATTATTAGAATCGATGATAGAATGAACGAACTTTTTCGTAGTTTATTGTAACGAATACGATCTTGAAATTTCCTACTTTAAAAAAGAAAAAAAACACGTCCCATTTCATTTCCAGTTCGTTTTTTTTTCAACCACTCTTGTTTTCACAATTTCACTTATAATTTTTTTTATCTATTCCATGCCCCTTAAGCAAGTTTTCCTTTAGTGATTGTAAATAAAAAGAGATCATCTAGACATAAAAAAATAGCAACAAAACAAAGTTGGTTTCCATTGAAATCCATTTTTTTCAAGTATATATTTTAAAACGACGGTAAAAGTCGATTAAATCAGGAAGTTTAAAAATTTCGTCGAATATAGTGAGACAAATTTATCTTAACCAGGTTGACGTCTACTGTTTTAATGTCAAGTTAAATATGATTTACTATATTCGTTTTTGTAGGAGAAAGATTTACATTTATCGTTTTGTATTGTGAATGTGAATATTTAAATTGTTGATGTCAAAATGTGTTGGAAAATCAAACAACAATAACACCAACAACAACAACAATAATGACGTTAATAATAATGTAAAAGTAGAGAGTCCAAAGATGTAGCATGTTACCTAGGTTACCTTACGACTACACACAACCATACATGGCAATAACATGGAATAAAAGTAACAGAATCGAGATTATCCGGGGAAAGTTTAATAATATTGCATTCATTATTTTTTCGTAACCTTGTTACGCTAGCTATTAGCAAAAGAGAAACTTCCAACAGTGAAGAGAAGAAGAAAAAAACAAATAAATAATTGAAACATAAGAGTGGGAATTGTTGCTTTTTTTTGTTGTTGTTATTGTTGATATTGACATTGCTGCTTTTCTTTTGTTGTTATTAATAATGGCTGTAATAGTATCGTTTACGTGAAATTGGAACAAAAGTTTCTAGTATTATTATGAATTTTTTTATTTTTTATTTTTTAATTTGTTTCAGATCAGTAAATCGATGAATTTTTGTGGTTTTAACAAACGATTAAGTAATTGCATTGTTGTTTGTTTATTTATTTTTTCCAATAACACTAATAATTATTATTATTTAATCAATATTTAATTAGACCGATTTGAAATAATTAAATGGCTTTTTGTTAATATTGTTGTTATTACATCAACATGATTCATTATGATGATTTCATATATTTTCTAAATTATCGGAACAATTAAAAAGCGCTACAAACATCACAAATTTCAAGGAAATTAACTAACTATTGTTTTCGAAGGTTAATGTTTATTAAAAAGCGAAAACAATCATTGAATATGTGTTTGTATTGTACGTATTTGTGTTTGTTAGATTGTTGCAAATTTGGTGGATGCGCCAATCGCGTAACACTCAGGTGGTTGATTGGTAAAAAGACTTTGAAAGAACTAATTAGATCAAATAACAACATTAACATTATTATTTATAAATACGAAATTAATGGAAATACTTTCACATTTTACAAGATTATTTGTGAATTGTTGGAGAAAAAAAATATATTAAAGAATTTCAATGAAATAATCGACGATTACACGTAACGAGGCCGGAATAAATGGTTTATTTTCACTTAATAACAAAATTACAAAACAAACACAACTGAATCCGTCCTATTGTTTAATTTCTCCATAAACTGGGCCAAAGAAAGATATAATAAAGATAGATATAGTATACGAAAATGTTTGCATTAATAAAAGATAAAAATAGTGAAATGTATGTCAGATATTGCGGTCGCACTTTCTCGCGATTGTATACAAAATGGCCCCACTATCGACCCCTTTCTCTCAACTTATACATTGTAAACGATTATTTTTATTATTTATACATAATTTTTTTCTTTATATATACACATATAATAGGTATTTTCGTGATTATTGGCAAATTTGGGTCAGAATGTTTAGAAAAATTTTTTTTATCAAAAAGAAAAAAACTTTCATAATTATTGATTGCCTCATTTCAAATCGTATCATTTGTCAATAATTTTCAGTCACAGTACATAGATTTACATAATCACAATCAAAACAATGCGTAATTTCTGTTGTGATAAACCAAAACAATATTTGATTCGAATTATAAACAATTATTCAACACTAATTTCAATACGATAAAGTTTCTTAGAATTGAAAAAATTCCTGTTAGATAGTATAAATCTTGATATTTTTACTAAAAGATTATATTTAAATATTGGTACTTGAATTAATACTATAAACAGAAAAGTCTCTTCTTAGGAAATCGTTATTTTCTGTTTAGAATAATTTAATCAAATATTCGAATTAAGTTAATTTACAGAGAATTGTAACTAATTGAAGCAATTCTTGGGAGCAATATATGAGTTTACATGTGTAGAAAAGCAAATTATCGACTTTCCGCCTCATCAACGCGAACGGTAATCAAAGAAAACTGAGTATGTGTGTAACTTTAAACAAATAATGACCAATGGTGGTAACAAACGTTATTCAATCTACAATTAAGAATGAAGCCATATTTCATCCTTTAATTACAAAAATATTCCACCTATTCGTAGTAGAAACAAACGTTTTTAAAACAGCTGTTAGACACATAGACAAGGGAGAGAGCGTGGTATTTTCCCCGGGGCAGTTGACCGTCCAGAGTAATGTTTTTTGTTCTCCATAGAAAATTCGCCTGGTGAGAGGCAACCGAGGAAGCTTGGAAACAAAAATCTTTTTATACAATGTCAGGGAAGAGCAACTGCTCCTGTTTTGCGCCCCATCTGCATAAGTACGGAGCCCACGAGCAGCCTGGTTTCCCCGGAGCCCGCCGACTCTCCCGGCGGCCTTAGTTAGACGATTGCGGGGGTTAGTGGCGCGTTATCTCCATTAACATGGAGCCGCCAAACTAATGTTTTATTAACGTATGACTGTAGTCAAAATGTCGAAATTAAAATTGGGCGTCACATCTGGGGCGCTTGTGCTTATGTAGCATTAAAAAAAAAACCTGAATTTAACATTGTACATGGGGTGCCCAAATCCAATACAGTTTTTGGGCAAAATGGCGTGTGAGTCGCCACAACTAACCCCAACTTGAGTTAATTAGGTAGGCCTCCAAACAGTGTTAATGCAGAGCCACCCAAATTTAGCGTTGTGCCTCTGCATTTTGATACCCAGTGGCGATCCTACCCACTGTGCGAGTAGTGCGTCGCACAGGGGCGGCCAAATTTTGGGGCGGCCAGCGACCAATATTTAAAAGAAAAGTCTTATATTTACAAAAATATAGGTATAACAGAAATGTATTGTCGAACTGATGGATTATGTAATTTTTTTATATGTCCTGACGCCACTGAAATATTCATCACAGTGAAAAACAAGATATATCTATATAGAAAATAGTTACATATCACGTTACATATACAAGCAAATGTGACACTTTGTTGAAGTTGTAACTGTTATTTTTGTAAAATTTTTATCAGTTTTAGCAGCAACAAAGAATAGATTGCCTATTTAGGAGAAAATCTGTCATTAGTTTTAAAGAATATGAAAATAGACTAGAACCACTTGTTTCTCATGAAATTTTTGGGAATACTGAGAATGAGCACTTTGCAGTTATTATATCTTAACATTCATCTTTTATCGCTTTCTTTTCATTTGCAAAAGCAATAGATCAGATAAAATCCAGCATATATGTTGGTAATTGCACTTTTTTTCTTCTCTATTCTACGAAAACTTTGTATGGTGATGACTGATGTAAATCCCACGATCGTATATTTAGTGGAGATTGGTTATCCCTAATGAGTTTCTTCTTCTTTAAGTCTACTGTCAAGCTTGCGACAGTGTTGTGAACACATTTGTAGGTGTCAAGCTAGACCGACACGACAGCCTGCGACAGAATGAATCATCCAATTTAACATCTCAAACAGTTTCCAATCCTTATCTTTTTCCAAGAATTCTAAGTACTATAAAGAACTTGTCCATAAAAACGCCGCGACACTGTCGCAAGCTTGACGTGGTCCATAAGAAAGTATGGTGAGCGTTTCTGTCGCCGATTTCCAAAAACGCCGAGCTCGACGTTTTTTCTGTCGCCAGTCGCAAGCTTGACACCCTACATAAGAACATGTGTTATACACTATGTCGACGCTGTCGCGGCGACTCTGCCGCAAGCTTGAAAGGGTGCTAAAAATATATGCATTTCTTTTTTTCACATCTAATTTGTTCATGTTTAGTTTAATTAATAAATTAATATTATAATCTTCTTTAACATTTGGCAAAATGTGTAGTGTGTTTTATACCTATATAGAAGACTTAAAAAGGGCGGCCACTTTTCGTGTGGCACATGGGCGACCAATTAGCTAGGATCGCCGCTGTTGATACCTCAAATATGTATTGCGGCCAAAGGAATATTTCGGCCATCGATAACTGACAGAAATTTAAACACTTACAGGAATACACAGAGTTCTGAATTATTTTGGAAATGGAAATGAAGATTGAAACTTGTTGAGAATATGCTTTGGAAAGCTTTTGTGTATTATTAATGGTATAATAGAAGCAAGATATATTTTTAACATCTATTAATATTAAAAGAGACATAATTAAGCTTCTGTATAATTAAATAAATTGAATTAACTAGTTTTGGGTAATTAATAAATGAAGATTGTTTGAAAATTTCTCCACGAAGATAATTTTGTATTATTGCTGTTATTAACAAAAAATCCACTTAGACTGTGCTGTTATAAGTTATAATGTCTATTTTCCACAATGTTTTCGTTATAATTTTGGAGATTATGTAGTCAACTCTCTTTTTTTTAGATTTAACGAATTATTGAGTAGGTTTTCTGGGACAAATCAACGTAGCTGAACGAATCAAGAGGCGAATAGTGACCTGAATAGGATAACTAGGTCACAGTCACAACTGGCAGGATAGAGATGGATGCATTCCTCTCGTTAACTGGCAAACCGTTCATTGTCACAGTCATAGGATACCAACACTTAACTGTCTCTATTCTTGACCTAAGCTACAACATCGACATTATCCGCCAACGAAATTTTTTCCACGCACTTAAGCATTTTAACGAATAAATAAGTCCCATAATCTTATATTTATTCGATTATTTGTTATTCTAGAGGCGCATATCCGTTAAGCTTAGTTAAGCAAAAATTAATTCATCAATCATCGTAATTTTAATATCTATATATATATATATATATATATATTTGTACACGAAAATCTAGAGGTCTAAGGGCATTTTTGATTTCCGTAATACAAAATAATCAAATGCTGACCTAACACAATTTCTTTTAGATTTCAATTATCATCAATAACACAAATGACATTGAGGATGCATCCTTTCATATGCCCCTTATCAAATTGGCCTTAACAAATCCAAAATAATAATAATAACATTATCCTCATTGATGATACTCAACAATTTGTTTCAAGAACATCATAAAAAGGTCATTATTTCGTTATAGATATCATCAAGGTTGAAAATTATTAGAAATTTTATACTATATAAATGACGTTTTAATTTCTTTATATTTTTATATATTAATAAATAAGGGTTTGTTTGTTGTTGTTTTTTTTTTGTATTGTGAAATCCTACTGTTTATGGGAGTTTTCGTTGAACGAAAGGTCAATGTAATAATGATTGATTTTCTGTGTAATTTTTTTTCTCTCTATTGTAGAGATAAAAGAGAAAACTTGATAAAAACAAGCGAATTAAATTTATTAGAAAGTTGTTTCATATATCTATGGATATATGAAACAACACAATAATGTTATAATAATATTCATCTAAAATACAGATAGATTCCAATTTACAATTACAATTGTTCACAGGAAATTGTTGAAAAAAAGTCTATAAGAAAATAACATTTACTGTATGCAAAATTCAATTTTAGCATCGTCCATAAACGTATTCGAATACTGACCTAGCCAATAGAACAAAAATTTCTCTTTAACTATCAATTATTTAATCAAATTCCATTATTATACGAGTATGTATAAATAACAACAAGTTGCGATTACAATAATTGTTGTTGAAAAATAATCTTTCGTTTTATAATATAATTATTATTAATAATTTTTATTGTAATCGTCAATATCCTTGAAATATTCTTTAATAACATCATACCACCTTCAATATCATACTTATGTATTGTTCAATTTATCTAAAAGGTCGATTTATAAATAAATCTATTAAATGATAACTCATCGAACGCTTCCTGCATTCTTACCTTATTATTATTATTAATAATTGTTTTTGTGTCAGAAATGCTATTTATTTATCCCTAATCTTGTTTTTCTACAAATAATCAGTTTATTTTTGTTATTTCTCCGGTTTAAAATCCATTCCCCTTTCTCCCTTTCTCTTTCTATCTGTCTCGCTTCATGTTATTATGGTTGAACAAAAATGACTTGGCAACAATTGAGTAATTAGTTAGTCGTAATATTAAAATCACCAATTCTGTGTAACGAAATTTAGGAATTTGGAGTGCGTTCGGTTGGCATCTGATGATCAGGGGCGGATTTAGACATGTCTTTAGAGACTGCAGTCAAGACTTATATATCCAAGTCATTTTCCTATTTAAGAAAGTGTAAATGACGAATGAGTCGTCACAACTAACCCCAACTTGGGTCAATTAGATAGGACCCTAAACAGTGTTAGTCCAGGGCAACCAATTTTAACGGTCCGCCGCTGCTGTTGAAATTCTTCAAAATAACTGCTATGTTCGTTTTATTCATTCATTTTGGACTATTTTAGAACTACGTATTACCTTATAACCCAAAAAAATTTCAAAACAAAGCACTGTAAGTATAGTGAATCAAATCAGTGGTCGTCAAATAATCAATTAAGTGTATTGGTGACTTAAAACAGAAATCAAATTTTGCGGATCTGCTGACCATTTACGTTGAAAATTTCGACCTTGTAGTTGCTAAAACACTTAACGTCATTGTCACAAAATTTACCAAATTTTCATGTAAAACATTTTGATCCGAAAAGGCGATCTCACCAACTTCGTCTATAATGGATGCAACTTTGCATTGTTGCTATTTTCACTGACTGAATATGTCACAAATATTTGAAGTAATGGCAAACCCCTTCGAATTTCCTAATGGCTTATCTATCTGTTTTTGGGCAATTTCTGGTCAAGCCGGTTACGTCCAAATTGGATTACTATAGAAAATATGGGATAAATTTGTTATTGCATGATGCGAAAAAATAGCCCACTTAGAAATACATTAAGTTTTACAGATAAACAAGTTTTAAAAAAAAACCATATTATTTCGCATGAAAACAATAATGGAAAATGCGCATAGAAAAAATATTTTGTTTACTGCAATATTTTTCATTAATAAGGTCGATGTACGTAGTCGCCATGTTTACGTATGACATTATTTAATAGTGTTAGTGAATTAACTTTGTGCTAGCAAAATTATAAACAGAAAGTTGTGCATTATAACGACCGGCGACATAGAAATAAAAAAAAATAAAATAAATAATAATTACGAGGCCATTAAACTCGCATATAATATTATAAACAACACAAAGAAATTTGCAAATGCATCGAAAAAACCATATGTTTATAGTTTTTTTTTTACCTACATGAAAAATAAGCAGAAGAAGACGAACAACATAAACAACAACCAACGAAAAACGAAATGCACTCTGGAACATTACCAAAATCTAAATATTGTAAATATTCAAAATCCGTTGTCCTCTCGAATTTCCTTTGGATAATATTTTTGTTACGGTCGAAATTATATGTCCGACCTTGATTATTTAGCGAAAGTGCATCATCTAAAAATACGATCTAATCTTGTTTGTTGCTTTCGTAGAATAGCTGGACGTTAATTATTAAATATACAGAGACGGGCGAAACATAAACAACGATCAAATTTTATAGGATACGCATGTATTTCTGTTCAATATTGCCTCCAGTGGCGTGCGCATAGGGAAGGGTTACAAGGGTTAGCACTCCCCAAGATTCTTCAAAAATTAGGGTGTCAGAGATATATATCTTAAATAATATTCGAGAAAATGCTGAAAGTGAATTTAAACACATGTTTGGCCAGGCAGCAACTGTATGCAGGGCCGCCGAGGAAAGCAGGGTGTTCGCGGTCTCCTAGGAAAGCCGTGTTTTCGGGCCGCTTTATAAATATATTTGTACGTACTTATGCTGATGTGGCGCAAAATAGGAACAGTTGCTCTTCTCTGAAATCGTATAAAGTTTTTTTATTTGTTTCCAAGCTTCCTCACATCCCTCTCACCAGGAAAATTGCCTAATATAGACAAAAAAATTCACTCTGGACGATCAATGGCCCCTCAGAGTAGTCGGGCCACGGGGAAAAATACCCCGCTCTCCACCTAGTCTTGTCGAGCCTGACTGTATGCGAAAAATATAGTCTTGAGATTAACGTTCCTCGAACTACTACAAGCCAGACGCAAAGGAAGAAAATACCATTTTCTTCACTACAGACGAGCGATACTGACTCAAAGCGATGACGGTATAGAAGCACTAGTGAATTTAAAAAAGACACACCTGGAACTGTTCCGTAATGTTGCCAAACATCTTAAAATATTGATGACTATTCCTGCGTCCAACGAAAGGACATGTTCAACATTAAGAAGGTTGAAAACGTAGAATACAACACCGGAGGACTTCACAACATTCACGGAGAAATTCCTATAACTATTGACAAAGTAATTGATTACTAGACTAAATCAAAAAAAAAACAAACAGCTACTAGATTTCATTTTGTAGAAATTATTGTCATCTTTCATAATAATTCCTTGATTATGTGATTTTATTTTGTTTCTTTTATATGTCTAAACACAATTTAGTAACAAGGTAATTTGTTTTTATGTATGTATTTGATTTTTATATTTATAGTTATCTCTTTCTTTTCTACCCCTCACACTTCTGGGCACGCCACTGATTACCCCTAATTGCAAATGTAGCGCCACACGAGACAAAATGCCCAACCTGAAGCAATACATTCTCGTCATCTCTAATTAAATAAAGGAACATATTTACAGTTTACAGAATTATCTTAATTTGATTAACCAAAAACGATAATAATTAAAAATGACTATCTCTAACAAACAGTTTGTTAGAGGTACCAGCCATATTTGCAGTTATGTCAAAAATTTTCCTTTAACAAACAATATTTAATAGAAGAGAATTGATTGGATTATTGTTGTTTGTTTGTTGTTGTTTTTTTTTCTATAAAATTGTTTATAATGTAAATAAAAATGTTCGATAGATACATGTAAGATGTATATTTAAACATATGAGAACAAGTGCATGTATGCAAGGTTAGTATACGCAAGCGCATAGAGTAGCAGCGCAGTTGTCTGCTATAAGCGGCAATAACAGGGTCAACGGCTGATTGACAAATAGTTATTTCGTCAAGGTCGACGATGACGTCACACAGACTGCACTTCTCGCCTACTTGATGCAGAAAACTATGCAGCCATCGTCCTTTTTCCTCCCCTCGACAAGGGGAAAAAACAAACAATAATTATATCAAAATTTAATTAACATTATGCCGTATAACAAAGAATTTTTGTACACATATAATGAGACAGAGCGACAGAGGGATAGAGAGAGAAAATAGTGGAAAGGTCAGAAATATATGAACCTTTGGATATGTAATTATCTAAGAATTTTTTGAAATATAATTTTAATTAATTATAAATTAGCATGTACAGATCATAGTTTAGTTATCTAATTAATGCTTGTTGTTATTACTGCGTCTTAAGATCGACATTTTCAGCGTTATCGAATAATTTGTTGATTTTAATAGCCTTGAACTTGAAATAATTTGTATTATATACAACTGATAATAATTTGAAGAATTTCTTAACAATTCATTTGTGTAAAACGCAATCCCAATTCTAATTGAATTATTTATTATGTAAAAATTATAAATTTTGTTGTTCTAGTGGCCTAAATTTTGTTGTTGTTTATGTTTTTATGTTTGATTGTTATTGAAAGGTTTACAAATATAATAATTGGAAGATTTAACTTAAGAGTCACCTTGGTACGTTATTTTAATCTGATTGGATTAATCTTCTGAATCAGCAACACACCTCATCCGACATTTCATCTAAACAATTATTCGGTACTGCTAACACCCAACAAAAATAAACCAAATATCTATCTAATTCTCTCCTCAATTTGAATCAATATGATTTGAAATTGGAGGACAAAAAATGAAACGATCAATAATAGTTTTCTATTTTTGATTTTATTACGATTAAAAGGGAGAGTTTTCGTTGTTGTTGTTGTTGTTGTATGTTGTTTTGTTTTATTAAGCCTTGTCACGCGGCTGTGTTTTCGCTTTCCGTTCGTTTGCTGATGTTGAGTAGAAGATTCAATATTCAGGGCCAATGCAAGGCCTATGTGGCGGCTGTAGGCCCCGCATGCGTTGCCCCCGACATACAGGGACGGGCTTGCCGTATCCATCAAGGTTAACTAGGTGCATCGCTATAGGCCGTCTGGCAGCCGTTAACATCAGTGCATTACCATTATTATCATTACCTAATCATAGTAACGGCCCTGTTATACACAATAATTAGTTATTGTAATTAAATTCTCCATATTACTCTAGAAATTTACCCTTCATCCTTGAAGGTTCCCTGTTTTTTTTTATCATTCCAGTTATAATCAATGCTATTTTATTAATACTAAATTTGGAAATCTATAGTAACTTTGGGAAAATCAATTGAATTTGTTGGTTAATGGATAATAATAACGACAGTTATTATAACGGAATAAATGAAGAACAATAACAAAGAATTTATTATTATTTTATTTTTATTTTTTTCGATTGCGTACACGTGCCAACGTTTTTTTTTCTTCTGGTGGTTCATGTTTTATTTAATATCCGTTCGGCTTCTTAAATCTTTAAAGTTTTCCGATGTTTAACCTTTAACGTGACAAAAATATCTTTATAAACATATTGATAACAACATTTTTATTAATTAAACACGGTCTTGAAGGATATATTGAATTATTTGTTTTTGATTTAAAACAGTTTTAATACGATCGCAATTAATTTGGTATTTTTCGTCATGCCTATTTAATTAATTTAGCATTATCGATATTGGTTGTGATTGGTATACGTATGTATATTTAATTGCGACATGCCCATCTTGTCGATCGGTTATCTAAGGCCATTTTGTGACAATACGGACGTAAGAATCGATATCAATTTAGATTGACGTCATTTAATCGAATAAGCTAAATTATTGACATGATTAGAAAATTTGTTTATTGAGAAAAACAATAAAATGTTTGTTATATCTAAACACATTTTTAAATTGATGCAGGTGCATTATAGTATATATATATATATATATATATATATATATATATATATATATATATATATATATATATATATATATTTGTCTGTAATATTGTATGTTGAAAATAAAACGTTGGGGCGTTTTTAGAAGGCCAAATACCCGAATTTGGGGTCACAGACATTAGACGATGCAGACGAAGTGCATTTGCAAAACCTAGGGCCAATGGACTATTCAAGGCAGTCGGCCAGTCGGCCTGTAGTCTGTAGAAACCGGCGACCCGCTGTTACCCCGCCAACCAACACAAAACCTGCGAAAAACTGCACTCACTATGCAACCGATGCATCCGAACATCAACACCATTTAGCACGCCCTTCCACACAAACACACAACACATATTACAACACCAACAACTTCCCCATTTGTAGTCTGCATATTTTTTTAAAAATATTATTACCGAAACCCCAACGGCTTATCAACAATTGACTGTTAATTAACATTTTACAAATTAAATTTATTATTATTATTATATCAACCGACAAAAATATTAACATCCAACAAGATTTAGAAAACTATGTTTTGATAGCAAACCAAGCATCATTAGATTATCATCAACCCACAAAAAAAAACACCCTATACATACATCCTATAATTGCGGCGAAAATAGTAGAAATCCTCGGGTTATTTAAAAATAATTATTATTTTTGTTGGTTTATTATGGAAATTGTTTAATCACGTCTGCTAATTTTGGGGTTAAAGAAACATTGGAATGTTAATGTGGGTGGTTTGCTAAACAACAAAACCATCAACCCGAGCCGAGACATCATAACATCCGTTACAAGTATATAACAGAAAATTTATTCTTTATTTGTAGCGTATTTTCGAAAAAAATATTAAATAAGCGCAATTATAGAAACAATGGTTCAGATTTTTCTCGATTTTCCCTGTCTGTCATCAAGAATCAAATCAATAGAGGGAAAATGGAATTTTTGTTTAAATTTCAAATTGCCGATAATACGGTGAAAATATAATCGATGTTATCATTAATCAATGCGTTAATTAATGCGATTGAATATGAATAAATTGGTTACGTTTGATCAATATTTGTGTAATACCCCCGAAATGGGCCTCAACGTTATACAGTCGGCCCGGTGCATACAGGCCGATGCACTTGTTTTTTACAAAGATTTAAAACTGCAGTCTGGGACAAAAAAATAAATAAATAAATAAAATAAAATAATACGCAAAACTAAAAATATACAATATTCTAAGATTATCGAACCGAACGGCCACATTTTATAGTACTTTCTTAAACAAAACATTTTTGTTTTCTTTCCTGATATGTTATCAGGACTTTATGGTGTAGATTGTTTCTCTACTCTCTACTCAAAACAAGCATAATGCAATTGTTTGGACATTATGCAAATTTACCACATTTCGCCATAATATTAACAACACAACAACAGAAAGAACAGGACAAAACAATACAGGAAGTTTGTTGATATTGATAATATTTTATTGGGTTTTATGAATTTTGGTCGATTTCAGTTGATAACATGCAATTCTATGGTTTTTATGATTGTTTTTTAAATATGTTATGCTTTATTATTGTTGTTGTTGTTTTTTTTTGCTGTACAATGTGCTATGTGTACAATAAGTCGCCAGACGATACATGTTTGTTCATTTGATGTTCGACCTTCGCGAAAGTGCATCGCACGGGTCCAGGGTCTGGTTCTCTTTCTATTCGATTTTCACATCGTCTTTGTTCAAATACACATGCACAAAAGATGTTTGTGAAAATTTTCTCAATAATATTGTTTTCAATTCGATTTATTATTAATAAATGTAACCCGTTGCCGGCCCCCTATAGTTTAAATTATCTTTAAAAATACAGACAATCATCATGACTTATCTGATTAATATATGTTTTCTGTTATTTTCTTTGGCATTTATTTTTCACGGATACAAATGAAAAATCGACGATCATATCGAAAATTTGTATTATAATTAAATCGATACAATTGCATCAATTAGACGAGATATCGTACGATTTTCCGACATATTTTTATTCGGATTATTATTGTGAATTCAACGAATTTCCAATAATATTCTTGTGATGTCCATGTGGATATAATGACAACAATTAGAAAATCGACTTCTATTCGAATAAGAATTTGTTTTGTTCGGGAAAAGTTTTTAACGAAATTTTATCGTTGATGTCATCGTTTTTATGTCAATATTGACGTGCCCTTGAAATTTGTTCTTGCAATAATTACATATTTGTTTTATAATATCGATATTTTGGTGTGAACTTGTTGAATATTCGAATATTGTTGTAATATTGTTATTATTGTTGATAGATAACGAATGGAGGTTCAAATGGGTGCAATATGTAATGATTGTTGGGGTGTTATCGAGAAATTACGGTGTGGTCGAGATGGTAGTTTTTTGTCTGACGACGCCCGTCTCTGGCCGCCGACGTCGGTGTGTATTTGGAGGGTGGTTGAGGGTGGTGGCAGGACGGTGCGCTGTTATAGAAAGGTCGACAGTTGAACGGCCGTGTCGCGGCCAAAACCTTCACGCTGCAAGGCCAGACGTATATAACTAATAATACCAATTTTGCTGGATAATATTCAGAAATTAATAACGCTCATTCGAATGCATTCATTCGATGAAATCCATAATCGGTATTTTTTTTGAAACGATCACAGTATCTGTTTAACCACTTGTCTATTACATTGTACATGCGTGTATATTGTGATGATAACAAGAGCTTTCACTGTGAGATAATAGAATTATGTTATATTTAGATAGCGTTAAAATGGTCTTTGTATCGTTCAAATTCTTATTTTTAAACAATTTTCTATGAATTTCCACGACGAAATCGTCGAACATCCATTATCCATGGATGATAACAAAACAAAAAAAAATGAATGTCGCAATTTCGAATTTTACCGTCAATACACAGTAGACTGGCTAGGGTAATGACGCGTCATTTTCAGCCATTGTCGATGTGAATTTCACTGAAAATCGTCCTGAAATTGCCGGCATATTATTATATAAAAAAAATATGGACGGTAATCTGGCGGCGTGGTGGTGATGATGATGATGATAATGATGATGATGATGTGTGTTTTGGTTGGTTAATTTGCGTATGATGCAAGCAGCGGTAGGTCCGGTTCTGAGCCATGTCCAACATCAACAATGACCTTGCATGACAGACAATGCATCATATTATAAATGTTGGTTTTTTTCGGTCATTCATCGCATAAAAGAAGTGCATCGGCATTTTATCAGACAATATTTCATGTGGTAACGTCCTTGATTTTGTTTACTACAATGTTGTGCAAATAACTCGCGGTTCATGGCTTTTAAATAATGTACTGCACTTGAATTGATGTTTTATTATTATAAAACAATCGTTTTATTTTTATATTATTTTTTCTTGTTATTTATTTACATATAATCAATTATTTTGATATTGTTAATTTGCCCATTATTCACGAATATTCAAATCGAAAAAACCTTCATAAACAATCACGCATTATCACCGGGCTGGATATATTAGCGCATATTCCAATTAAAGATAAATAAATAGATAAACAAACAAACAATAACAAACCTAATCGTTTGTATTGTGCAACACGAATTATTCAAATACAAAATATTTAAATAAAAGACACACACACATATATATATATATATATATATATATATATATATATATATATGTGTGTGTCTTTTATTTATATATATATATAAAACAACGATGTCATTTTGTACAAAAAACTGACCCCAGACAACAAATAAATTCTCAAGTCAGGATATCAACAAGTTTTGTGAGTGTATGTGTGTGTGTGTGTGTGTGTGTGTGTGTGTGTTTTTAAAATATTTTAGAAACTGTATTGAATCAACACCTTTCTTTGTTCATAAAATTAGAATCACCTTGGAATTTTAAATAATATTAAAATTGATTTAGAAAATTCTTAGAATTATAGTTGGTTGAACTTGACGGATTTACGTAAGTTTCAAGAAAATTATAATGATTGAAATTTATCGTGTGTCGCCTAGGAAGACACCACCTTTGTTCTCATCAATCTTTTGTTTCAATTAGATTAAAATGTAAATGAAATTATTTCGATTAGAATGGAAGATTATTAGAGGCTTTGCGCTAAATCATTGATTGTTTTCCGCAAGCCTAGCCGCCTCCCCCCACCCCAACCCTCGCCAAAATCTGCCTAATTAGCGTTAGCGTTGAGAATGCGGAAAGCCTCTATTGTTTTTCTGAATGTCAAAGCAACGTGAATTTACGCGGAAATGTTTTGTAAATAAATTGATGATTATATTAATAATTTATATTTATGTATGTGGTTTGTCCAAAAACGTAAATTTGAGGTTTTATTGTAATTAAAACTTAACCCTTATCTATGACTAATTATTGTTATCATTACTGTTATTTACAAATAATATGGAATAATAATTGGTAAATAATTTAATGTTACATACGCAATTAAATGATTTCGAAAATAAATTGTAAATAATTATTATCTGATTTTAATATTTGTCGAATTTCTTTCAATAACAATAACAATTTTTTTTTCAAGCAATGTGTTATTTTTGTTTATAAAGTGAAGTGTTTTTTTTTGGAAAATCCCACAGTGTAATTAATACTATTAAAAGCTGATCGATTTTATTAATATGATGCGCAATAATTGTCTTGTTATTGTAACATTGATAAGGCATTTCACGTAAACTGGTGCTGCACAAAGAAAGTTTTAAAGTAAATATTTGTAGGATTCTGAATTTGGAACAAATGAGTATAATCGGCTTATTTTGTTGTCAGAAAAAAATCGAATAATACCAAATGTAGAAAAGATTGCGAATTGTGTTTGTAATATTGAGAAAATGTTTATTTTCGTTTTTCTGTTCTCATTTGTTTTTGTTATTAAATATGACGTTTTCCAAACTCTCTCTGATTATCCCCAACATAACCATTTCTAATCAATGTTGATGATTTTCATTTTTATTTGAGAATGCAGCACGGCCGAAAGTCGGCCTAAATCGAGGACACCAAACATATTATGTCGTGGTAATCTCACGTAACTACATATTACTTGTAACGGCCGCATTTCCTTTTGGTGTCCCTTTCTCCGCTTTCTTCATTTTACCACTACTTTGCCAAGTTCCCATGTAGGTCACTATCTCGTACTTTTACATCCTCACGGTTGGGGCTTGCACTTGCTGCTACAAAGCTTTCTTGTATATACAACTCGACTTTTGATCGGTTGAGACGTAGATGTGAACAGTGTTTATTAGTGTTTGTGAATTAATTAATTAAAAACCAAAATCAACAAAAAAAACAACAACAACGATCATTACATCATTATTGAAAACCGGACCTACTAATTTGGGCCGCAACAATATGCCCACAATGCAAACCGATAATGGATTACTATATACAACATCACCTGGTAAGGACAATTATTCTAGGATAAACAATCAAAATATCTTGACGGGAACTTAGAATTATTCGTAACATGGAAAGTTCTCTTTTTTTTGTTGTTGTTGTTCTTGTTGTTTAATTTGTCTAATTATTATATTTTGCGCTCCAATTTGTATTTTTATCTGGCCCGAATGACTGTTAAAATTTGACTTTATAATTTCACCAGATAACAATTCGTTACCAATATTTTTAACCGTTTATGTCTATGGTGTTAAAAATTCGAAATGTTTCAATTGATTTCGTTTTGGTCGATTGTTTTGTTTTTGTGAAAAATCCAGACTTTAAATTAAAATTAGAACATCAGCCTGCCATTCTAAAAATGTTTTCGCAACTCTAGATATCTTTTTTTTTCCACTGCATCAACAGACCTCTCGAATGTGTATATTTTTAAAACTGCACATGCATTCTCTACAAATTCCTCAAAGGTTCTACTATTATAAAAAAATGTAATTAGTTATTTATTAATGGTTGATAAATAAGTGAAGCATAACAAATATGGAATGTATGTAAAAACGTGTGCGGGAAGAAAACTTGGCCCACTTTTCTTGAGATTGAGGCTATGTCGGTAACCGTATTGTCACGCATTGCCAATAAATATTTGATCATATTGAACACCTGGTTAGCCTTTTTCAGGATATAAAGAAATCACAATGTCAATGATCCTCCATTAATACTACAGAACCATACAAAAAAATTTGCAATTTATTAACTTTCAAAATTATACCAAATAAAGATAAAACAAACAGGAAGTTATGTTAATTGTCCGGTAAAGGACTCATTTATTCTGTCCTGAATCCTTGTGGTTTTGTGGTGATTGTATATAATTGACGTCAAATTATATTTTTCATGGTTGATATTCCCAAAAGTTATTGGGGAAAAAATAAAAGAAAATTCATCAAACTTTTTTGGGGTCAAGCTGTTTGCGCCAATGTCAATGCAACAACTTTCTAGTTCAAATGGGAAAGTGTCATTTTATTTCCTTATTTATTAAATTTCCCCTATTCTAAACAGACAAAAAATCTAATCAACAATTTATTTTTAAACATTAATCGATGATATAATATTTAACATTGACTTTCTTTGAAGGTTGAATATTTCGGCAATTTTATTTAATTAGGGAGTTATGTAAATTTCTGTATTTTGTAATAATATTGTTTATTCAAGGCCGTATTTCTTTTTCGATTATTTACGAAACGTTCGATTTCTAAAGGGGATAAACGAACGTTTAACCGGAAAATAATGCGAATTTCGACCAACATAATACGAGAAGAGGTCGTTCAAAAATGTCCTTCTATTATTCATTTGAGGTCAACATCTTGTTACGTTTCTATTAATTCATACGATAATTTCGTTGAATTACCTCGGTATTATTCATCGAAATTTGTTTTGTTATAATTTCGGCATAAAATGACTAAATTTTCAGCCGAATTTCGTTACACGAATATTTTGCCAAATTGATCAAATTCATCGAATCAATTAGCAACAATCGAACACTTCCTCTAGATAAGATTATTATGCAATTCGTATTTATATTTATTGGACTTTTTGGCACAATTCCGTTCGATGTCTTATCATTGTTTCAATTGTTCAAGTACAAGGTGATCTATTGTTGGATTTAGAAATGAAAACAAAACAAAAAATTCGAACGGCAATAATCAAAGTGAAAAGTTATAAAATTAAACGAATTTTTTCCTTTTTTTTATAATAATGTAAATGTAAAAATTGTTCTAGCAAATAATTAGTGATAGTAATGGGAACTTTCCTATTGCTTTCTCTTAATATAAAACATACAAAATGAAACACCAATCGCTAGAAAAAGTAGGCTCTTGAAATTCTAATCATCGCCTTATGCAACGAATTTTCTAATATTTTTTTTCTCTGTTATTATTATTATCATCGCAATTATCGTTGTTGTTATTGTTATTTTGAATAATATTTTGATTAATTATAAAAATTAATAAAATGAAATAAAAAATTACAAAAAAAAACAAACCACTCGAATAGGCTGTTAACCTTTTATTAAAAACTGGATTGTTTTCCAATTGAACTATCTGCGAAGCCCTGAACTTTACAAACAAATATTGTTATTTATGCAGTTGCAATATCCCTAACCTATGTCAACGTAATCTTAATAATTATGTATTTGTTATTTTTTGATGACATTGGCCGCATCAAACTCAATATAATTTATTTTTCATACGATAAAAGCTATTTTAAAAATAATAAATATATTTGATAATGATTTGAACTGCGAACTAAAATGGATCGATACGTCTGGTCGCTGTTTCACTTATAAATTACATTATTATTTTGTAATTACAAACGCAAAATTCACCACCGACATTTAATAAACAACAGCAACAACAACAACAACAACAAATGTTATAAGATACGTAACTATTTTGCCCTATCACCGATCGATTATCAATCTAATTAATAAAAAAAACAACAGGATGTGATGAAATTACAGAGGAACAATTGAAAATTATTTATAACAATATCATTCGGTATTTTGTTTATAACTTTTTTTTTTGTTATTGTAATATTACAAATGATTACGAAATATTGAGAAATGAACGATTGAGTGTATTGATTTTTTTTAATGAATAATTAATTTTTAACGGAAAAATTCTATAATTTTCTCATTGTTCAAATATGATTTTTATTTAAACGAATAATTTAATTATGAAAATAGCGAAATAAAAATATTTTTGCAAAATTTCCATCATAATTTATTTATTTGTTTATTTATTTAAAACGCAACAAAACGTTATCATCGTAGTATATAATAATAATAATTATTATTATTGCGAAATTTTCAGGAATCATTCGACTATTGTATCTCTCTGCATAATTACGTGTGTTTGCGTATCTGTATTATCTAGATTTATTTTGAATTTGTCCCTATATTATGCCCCATATATTTGATTATAATTTTTTTATTTGTTTAAAACGTAGTTTGTCGCTTGTTGTCGTTTAGTTATAATTTCGTTTGAATTGCGTAATATTGAAGGGGTAATGACAGTGCGAGAATTTTCTGAGCACATGGTTCCAAAAAAAATTTTTTTTATTGAAGATGATCCACACGTATTCAAATATAATCTGTGTATGTGTACGCACACATGCATGGATATAGAGAGGGCACGAGCAGGTTACGTAACCGCCGAAGGTGACCTGTCACTGCTCTGATTGGTGAGTCACAGAGGGTGTTGTCCTCCGGTCCTCCCCACTATCCCTGCCCCACCGTGTCGCGACTGATCCAACACGCGCCGCCACTGCCAAGCAGAACGTTCTCCTGCTGGTTTCAGTTTTGATCAGAACATCAAACGATATAGACGTGTTTTGTTAAAAAAAAAAACAATTTATTCGAGTGTATTTGTTGACAGTTGTTTTATTTAATTCTAAATAATTTTTCTTAAAAAGAAAACGAACAGTTTATTGATTTTTATTTAAAAACAATAATTGGATTTATCTTCACGAAAATTAACAACAATTTAACATCAACTTAGTAGTTGGTGAGTTTATTTTTAATAATTTTTCCCCATATTAGATTTGTTTTTATTTGTTCCGGTCGCATGGCTTCAGGTGACAGATACGGTCTAATAATATTCAGCATCATTATTGGCGCCGATCTCAATACAGTTATTCCATGAATTGTTGGGAGATTTATTAAAAAAATTAAATTATAAAAAAATCCCGCCAAAATTTCTTACATAGTAATTTTCTTTGATTTTCCAGTAAAATTTATCACGCATCCATTGACGTAATGTTAAGTAATTTGTTTTTCTATTGAATAGAAATAGTTGTGTTGTGAATCGGCGTGAATTTATACCGTTAATTATGCCCTCTCCCGCTACCGCAACAAATACCTGTAATTTGCTAAATTGCCAATAATCTGATGTAATTTCTTTTTTTTTTGTTTGTTAATTTTTGTAAATTTTGTGTGAATCGAGAAATTTTTGTAACATAGCCTCGATCACTGTTGCTTCTAATGTTTGTTGTTCTTTGTTGTTTAAAATATGACAATCAAGATAATATTTTTTTTTGTCGATGTTCCAAAAAATATTAACGAAATACAGTTGTTAATGATTTTGCAATTGCGTTATGTAATAGAGGAGATAAACTGTGGAGAGTTCGGCATTGCAGAGAATTCTTGAACTCGTAGTTCCACTAGCCTAGTTCTCTACAAATGACGGTCGTTTTGTGTGTGTGTGTATGTTTTTTCTCTTATATTTTTAAAACAATTTGAAAGTTCCATTTTCTCTCCCTTAATTAAATTCAAAATAAGTTACGATAAAAATTTGTTTATTAATGGAAAATCCGATGACTATTTGCTATCTCTCCCACTCTAAATATTTTCACATATCTACCTGTTTGTCGTCACCACTAATCGATTATCACAATTTTCGCTCTAATTGTTAATTATCATATGTGTTAAATTAAAAAAAAAAATTAAAAAAAAATTGAATGTATTTATGCAACCTTTAATTCGCTGTTATCCATTCTAACGGAACTATAATCGAATTGCCTAATGAAGATTGGGAAAAAAAATTATCACAAAGTAAAACAAAACAAATACTCTTATCAAAGCAATAAACAAAAAAAAAGAATCATTGAGGGGGAAAGTGTGTGTAGGTGTATGGTGTTTTGTTTTTACCCAACCAACTTAAACCACACGTCATAGTGAAGAGTGGAAAAATAATAATCTTATTTTAATCAGGTCCAAGTCCACGTGTTTGTGTATGTAGTCACAAAAATAAAACTAATTGTGTTAGGTAAAAGTTGACGAAATATTATTTTCAATCGAATTAAAATAAAAACATATTTCGCTCTTATGGGATGTTTTCAAATTTATTAATAAACAATAGAACTGTAAAAAATCAATTTTTAATTACTCGTTGTAGATTTAGAAAGTTTCGTAATAATTTTGGTTGTTGGATAATTTGGCTGTGAATATCGTGTTTGTCCTGTGTGTGTGTGTGTGTGTGTGTGTGTATATAATAGAAAGAGAGAGAAAGAGGGGGCCACGTCATAAAAACACCAATGAGACAATCATGTATTAACTGGCTTTTCAAATTGTTTTTTGTTTTGTTCGTAATTTTATGCGTCATATAAATTGATGAATTATCATAATATTTCTCTAAATTTTATAAGCATTTTGGTTTTATATAGTGAAATTCCCCCAAAAAAATTCGATTAGGAGAAATTTATTAGATCGATTACTGGACACGTGGATATAATCGCGTTGTTTTTTTTTTGTAAATCCTATATTTATTTTCTTTTTGTTTATTTATTTATGTATCGAATAATGGGAAAATCTTGGAAACCTTAATGAGGGATTTTGGGGGGTGTGTGTGTGGAGGAGGAGACGTGATATCCCACGTGGTTATTGATTTAATTTAGGATATTTTTCTTGGTGTTCGGTTTTTATTAAAATTTCACAGCCACATGGCCTGTTTGAATCATTTCCGTTTTGAAATTCTTCATGTAGTTTTGAGAGGGTTTCAAATAATAGATATTTTTTTTTGTTTTTTTTTTAGACAATGACCTCTTCAAGGTTTTTTTGTGGTTAATTTTGTTTCTTTTCGAAATAGAATTGTGTATTTTATAAACTAACCTTGATAATGATTATAATTTGGTTTTCTTTATTTTTCATATTGTTTTGGTTTTCTTTTTGTGAAATAATTTTTATTTTTTAATTGTTTTATAGATGTACTGAAGCAGCGTATAATGGTTGCCGAATTTGCGGGCCGCGGTCAAAGTGGATCCCCAGTAAATGGTGAAATTCCACAATTAAATTCAAATATGCCATCAAGTCACGGTAGAGAAATGTTGGCAACATCAACAACACCAGAAGCTGAACAATTTTCAGGAAATTATAATATGTCATCAATGAAACATAAAGAATTATTTTCACAAAGAAAACAAAGAGAATTTACACCAGATAATAAGAAAGATGATAGTTATTGGGATAGACGTCGTCGTAATAATGAAGCAGCGAAACGTTCACGTGAAAAACGACGATTTAATGATATGGTATTGGAACAACGTGTTGTTGAATTAACTAAAGAAAATGCTATATTAAAAGCCCAATTAGAAGCTATTAAGGAAGAGTATGGGATCTGTGGGGAGAATATTGTTTGTGTTGAAAAAGTTTTGGCAAATTTACCAACAAATGAACAAGTACTCAGTTTAACAAAACGACAAAAAATTTCACATTCACCAAATCCGTTAATGTTTACTTCGCATAGTCCAATCCCAACTTCAGTTATACATCAACCTGTATTAGGTTCACCACCGCCACAACAATTGCCACATGCACATAATGTATTACATCCACCACCTGCCTCACATCATGAACCACCATATAGAGACCATCCTGAATATCATCATCCTTTCCCATTTCAAAATTACCATCAAAATGTCCATTATGAATCAAATGATGCATTAAATCTATCAGCAAGATCTCGTTCAAGAGGACAATCACCATTTGAAGTATCAAGTAATTCAGGTGATGAAAGTACACCAGTTGCATTAACATCATCATCAGAACCAAATAATAGTTTACCATTAAAATTACGCCATAAATCACATCTTGGTGATAAAGATGCAGCTAGTGCATTATTATCATTACAAAATATAAAACAAGAACCAGGACCAAGAGCAAGTCCATCATGGGATGGTGAAGGTTCTAGTGATGAACGTGATTCTGGTATATCATTAGGTGCTGAATGGTCATCACAAGCTGCACAAGCTGCAGCCACACTTCAAACATTACAAAAACAAAGTCAATTACAACAATTACAAGATAATAATAATAATAATAGTGGTGATAATGAAACAAAACATATGTTACAATCAGAAATTGTACGATTGTCATCTGAAGTTGAGCATTTAAAATCAATGATGATAAGAAAAGATAAAGAACAACACCCTGTAAGGCATTAGTTTTTTGTTTTGTCTTTGTTTTATATATTTTTTTTTGTTAAATGAAAGAAATCTTGTTTTATTTTTCTTTTGTGAAAATTTCTGTGCATCATTGTGATTTATATATTTTTTTTTTTGTTTTGGATTGGACATATCAGCCCTCCAAATTGGGGGAGGCTATTTATTCTAGTGTTTTAAGTATTTATTCAGTTTATAGTGAGCATTTGAAGGTTATTATCATTATTATTATTAATAATAATATTATTATTATTATTAATATTATAATAATTATGATTATTATTTGTTGTCCCTTCTGCTGCTCGCTACAACTCTTTGTATCTTAGAGGACTTGCTTTCTATTTGCCGATATATTCTCCTATGTTATCTTTTTATTTAAAATAATCTTATTGTATGGTTTTGTTTTGCATAATGTTGGCGATTTTATCAACTTTATTACTACATTTATTATAAGCCAACTGTATCATCCATCATCACCTTTTGCTGTTTGTTTGTTTTTGTTTTTTTTACTATAATTGTCATCTCATAGGGAGTTAATTAACGTACCTTTTTAATCATAGCTGGAAATGTGTGATTTTTTGTAGACTATTATAATATAAGAATAATACAATTATTTATGTATATTATTGTATGTATTTTTGTTACATTAGCCGATTTATTTCTGGCTACCGTACCCCTTATGTTATCTCATTAATTATATATTTATATATATATATATATATATATATATATATATATATATATATATATATTATCTAATTGTCATATGTTTAATTAATTAGAAGCCGGACTTTACCTCAAGTACTTGTTTTTTTGGTTTGGAAAAGAATTGTAAACCTGGCACAGATTTCGTCCGGCTAATTCAGATATTTTCATCGATATCCATAAGAAAATAATTATATTTTCATATTACCGAGCATGTATCCTAACTATGTATTAAATAAATATTTGCATCGTTTTTCAAAAAAACAACAAAAAAAACAACAGTAACTTTGTTTTTGTTTGTTCTATTTCGTCACCTTGTCCTGATAATCGATAAATTGAGTAGCTTTTTTACGAAAAAAAATTTAAATACAGTCCTGGCATCATCGGTCGCCGTATACTCGTTTGAATCAAGTTTGTTTATCTGTGACGGCGGGGGCCCGAGTTCCACGCGCCCGACCATGACCACACTTAACGTTGCGTAATACTTAATTCTAGATTTGAGAGAATCAACATGGCTCCACTGCGTCATGGGTATTTACGATGTTGCTGTTTTTTTTTTAAATACAATCAAAACGGTTACTATACTTAAATAATAATAAATAATAATAACAACAATAATAATAATAATGGGGCAAAAAAGTCACCTCGACGGAGCGTATACAGAACAATTTAAAACAATTTTCTTATTGCACAATTAATCAAAATTGTCAAATGCGTCTTTAGAAATTTTTTGATTGTGCAATATTAAGAATCAAACAAAAAACCAGGATCACAACAAATAAACAATCCATTTTAAGTATGTAATAATATAATATTCTAGAGATAAAAGCGTACCAGATAATATGAATTGTCATTATTTTCCAATTAATTTTTCATTGTCGTTCAATAGCCAGTTTTTCCCAATTACGCATCACATTCAATATTATACAGGATGTTTTCTTTTAATATAACTAATTCTCATCGTTTCGCACATATTTGTTAGGTGGGGAAGAGAAACAAGAGCTTTTTAGGATTTATTTTCTGAGAGAACTAATTAATCGATGGCAATAATCTTATAGATAATGCGGACGAAAATAGCATGAAGTGCTGGAAAATTTGGAATTCGAAACGCCCACATTTTGCTCTATTTTAGGATTATTTCCACCAGTTAATTATCCTTGAATGTCAGAATATAAGTATTTAAGAGTTTGTCATAGTTCTTTCACCATACATAGTTTTCGATGATTATAAACGGAGAACACCGCTCATAATTCAGTGGATAAAACAAAGAGCATCAACAGGCCACGTGACTTACGTGACCTCATCCAGTGTATAAGGATTGTCTCTATCACCAGTTAGAAAAAGATAAACAAATTGACTCAAAACTGTTCCAAGATATTCTTCAAATCCATTGAACCGATTTTTTTTCTGACAACTCATAAAACAATAAATAACCGTTATGGATCTAATAAATCATTAATATTTCATCGTACTATAGTTAAGTTGACCGTATCGTAGTAGATACAGTATAATCTGGGAATTGGCAATTATCGTTGGTGAGAGTTTGTATGTACTAGTTTCGTTGCTTAATTCTAATGAAAATAGATATATTTGTCAAGTTCTCATAAATATTGCGGAATTCAGAACATTTGCGATTTGTTTGTTTAATTATTTTTTTAGCGGTTATGCCGAATTTTAACCGATCAATTTGGAAATTTGGCAGCCACCATTGAAATCGACGAATATTCGAAATAAATTCATAATTATCAAGACGAAGAAATACGGGATGATCGTCGAATTTATCCGCATACAAACGCCATTCCCAATTTACGTGGGACGTGCTGTATTTTAATAACAAAAAACAAACAAACATATTTAACACCTGTATTTCGAAATTTTAAAAAAATCTATAACAATGCCATTAAATTAATTTACTGATAAAAATGGTATTAACAAACTATTACGATTAATGATTGAAATGTTTCATCATATTTTGTTGAAATTTCCTGGAAATTATTAGTAACATCCGAATTTATTTATAATTTACAACCTAATTAATTATAGAAAGGTATAGAAATAAAAAAAAACAACAACAAAATATTGCAACAAATTCACCCTAAACAATACAAAATTAAATTAAACCATCCAATTATTCTTATCAATTTGATAAATATTAATTGTTTATTACGATTTTGTTTATGTCAATTTAAGATGGACTACTTATAAACAACATTACAATTATAATGGAAAATTGGTTAAAAATAAATATTTAAAAATAGCGCCCGTTATAAATAAATTACAAAAACCGATTATTGTATTATAATCAATAATTGTGTATCATGACACAATTACAGAAATGTAAAAAATTTCCATTATTATTATTATGGTTATTATTGTTGTATATTACACGGTTTTCGTGCAATCTAAACAAATTCTTTAGATTTTGATTTTCTTTGGTGGCGCATTTGCGAACGAATTTGCCACGGCAATATGCGGCGGAAATCGTTTATTGGATATTACGTCAATTTTGTTTTATGATAAAACATAGATAACGTTAATTGAGAGGACGTGACAATTGTACATTGTCCGTCCCCTAGAAGCTTTAAACAATCCAAGGATGTTCGTTCAAGATTTATTTTTAAATATAAACAATATCAATGTAAATAAAACAAACAAAAGCTATTATACGAAAATTATAAAAGTATTATTAAATTAATGAAAGAGGAAAACAATAATATTTACATTAATTTTTATATTAACTGCGTTTTAAATGTTGTTTTTTTGTTAATGACAATAATATTAATAATAAAGATTTTTATCTTGTTGGTCTACGATTATATTCGTTGTTGTCGTTGCATCGTTTCATTTATCGTTAAACTGCGAAAAACAACGTTAATTAAACATTAAAATGTTATTAAAAACACCACACACACACACACACGAATATTTTCTCTAATATTATTGACAATAATTGATCATACATATGCGTACATGTTATAATTAATTAAATTGAAATCTCGTAGAACAATAACACACAATTTACAAGAGTTATTGACATTTACTATAATTTCATTAGCGCTAAATCGATAAAATTTTAATTAAAACTCTATTTTATTGACTAAAACCGGTTGTTCTTCGCACACTGATTTGAGTAACGCTCCATTGTTAACTAGAGTTTAAGTGTGCGAAGAAGAACCGACCTCCGACAAACTGTTGTGGTCACTCTACATAAAGCTGTGATGTTTTTTCTATTGCTTGTTTAACTGCGAGATGGAACATGCTGTATATAGTCTCAATTTCTATCATTTAATTCCACAAAAGGGGAAATTACAAAATGAAAATTATACAAGCTTAAAATATAGTGGGATGATTTATTATATATATATATATATATATATATATATATATATATATATATATAGACCTACACGACTAGTAAAATTATTTATTTTTGTATGAATAAAGTAGAAAATCGAATTATTTGTTCATAAACTGTTATTTAGCAAAAAAAATTAAATGAATAAACAAATTTTGACTTTTTTAATATTAATACGAATTGTATTGGTGAGTTTTATTTAAAAAAAAAGCACATACAAAAAGAAAACAAAAACAAAATGTTAATACTCAGCAATTGTTTATAAATCGTTAATATTTTTTATAGTGTGAATTGCCATTTTTTAATAAATTACCAGTATTGCAAGCATTACAAATATTGCAACAAACGACACCAAAACCGATCGATTGTTCCCAACATACGTAAGCAATTTTATTCTAATTTTTTTTTTGTATTAAAATTGAAAAATAAACAAACAACGTTTCATTATTATTGTTATCAAATAACACCTGAGTGCATTGCATAATTTGATAACTTCATTAATCTCGGTATTGTTCATATGCGCAACGTGATTTTATGTTTTTAATTGAAAGTTAATAACTGTTTTGATTTTTGATTCTGTGTGTGCAAATTGCTTTCTAAAAAATTCAGATTGTCATCGGATTTTGTAGTTTGTTTTAATTAATATACTCGTAAAATAGAAGATATCTTATCTGTATATGCATGTTGCATCATTTCGCTGAACATTTATGGATAATTCTATTTCAATTTCATTTTATCAGTAATTACACGGTTAACGATTTCATTGATGAATTGATTAATTTTGGATATAGTTGAAAAATTTGCAGTTTTCCCAAAAAGGATAATGCAAGTTTTTTTTTGTTTTCTCTTTGTTGAAACTTTGAATTTTTCGGCTACATTCTCATTACAAATAGTCTATTATGCTATAAGGAGGAAAAGCGGTTCATTTCCGGACGTTTCCCGGACTAACACGTCACAATAGTCAATGCCGGAGGTCTTGAGCTTCTAGCGTATGGTAGATGGATCCTGGAGCATGTGCTCCTCGGCTCCCGGCTCAATCCGGCAATGGAAACCACCATAACGTTATCAATATTTCCTTATTATGTAGAATCAGATTGTTTAATAAAGCGGACGTTTCACTTAAAATGGACCATTTTCCGATTATAATCCTATGAAATTAATCATGAGAATTAAAAGGGCATTTTCCCAACGTAATTGTTTTCTATATTTCCCACAAACCAAATACGCCTCACAGCTCAGTAAAATCTTGCGTAACGTATACGAAAAGTTCACAATCAACGCGAAAAAGTGCTGTACGACTGTAGTCACCAGCGGCCGGGAAACAATTTTTCCAATGTGTTGCACATGCTGTTTCTGTTCTAATCGGACTGAACTCTAAACAAAGCGATCATTTGTATCATTAGTTGGACTTTCAATGATACAAATGATAAAAATCCTCATCTTTATCTGTGATTCATTTTAAACGACATTGTAACTGTATATTCCTTTTCTATGTTCTTAATAATAACAATGGTAATGTACGTTTAGAACACGATTGTTTTAGGGATAGTTGCCAAAATTGTTAGACAAGTTTTCAAATACAAAGATAAGCATCTACGAAGAACAATAATGACAATCACAGTGGTCGTGATGATGACTTGCTTATATAACGGTTTCGATTTGTTTGTGAAAATTGATTAGATGACCACTTCCACAATACAACCACCTGAATTGAAATAAATTCCCATTATTCATTTTTATGAGTCATTTTCTATGATTCAGTTAATATGAAACGAATATGAGAACAAAAAAAAATTTCAAAATAATTGAAAAAACCAACTATTCTCACATTCATTATTTTGTTTTATATAATCATAGATAATGATGAAACAGAGTAAGAGGAATCCATCCAGATATCTGGAATGTAACAATTCGATTCATTTACATTTTAGTGGGTCCTTTCGTAAATTTGCCACTGTATAAACTGACCATTAAAATGATCCGTTTACTTTTTGTTCTGTCGCTTGTTTGGTATTTTTATCTGCTCTATTATGACACTTTCGGTTTATGTTAATTATTATTATCAGTAAACGGCTAGTTGGCGCCATTTAGTATTATTAATATCATCTTCATCAGTATTTTGCGAATTAACGTCTAGCAAGTTATAAGATTACTTATTATCATTAATGTTACATCATCCATGTGGGTGTATTAACGAGAATTTTAATTTTTACAAGAAACAGATATTTTTTATTGTTCTAATATTAATTTTATCGTATAATAAAATACGTTTATAATGAATTAAAAGTTTAATAAATAAAATGAAAAAAACGTTTAGTGTTATTTTTTTGTTTATTACTACTGGAAGCTCGTCTTATCAAAAGTTGATTGCCCTTTGATTGATAATTTTGTAAAATAATAAAATTGTTCACTATAAACGGATACTGTTATTTATTAATTTTGTTTTAATCCATTTCTAATTTATATTCTCTTTCAATAGTCTAGTAATGTTAAATTCGTGATTATTCTTTAATCAATGTTTTTTTAGGAAGATTTTCAACAAAAAAATGTTGGCATTCAATTTTTTTTTTGAATAAAAGTGCTCAATATACAGGCATCATCTCTAGGTGTTATTCACTCAACAATGCAGTGTGAAGACTGTTGGGATGAATGTCTGTGAAATGAAAATAAATGGAATAGTCGTTATATTATTTGAAAATCGATTAATGAAAGGTTAAAGGATGATAAAGGCTTTGGTGACGGTTATGTCGATTGATAACTAATTTGATTGTATTTAACGATGATGATCACGCAGAGAATGTCACGTTTCTTATTTCATTTAGAATCGAAGTTTTCATTTGTTTTATGTGACAAAAACACGTGTTACATAAAATCCGTTTGAAATTTTACAGTTAATATTTCTTCGATAAATTAGATACGTTCTGTAGTTTTCTTCCTGTTTGATAAGTAAAAGCTATGGCACACCGGCACCAGTACCTCGTTACGCCACTGGCAAATTCTACTATATAGTTCTACTAGTTTTTTGAAAACAATATGCTTATTTAAAATAATATTCGGCGTAATTGTTTGTTGTTTGTGTTATTTTCAAGTGTTTTCTTAATCTCTTTAATTAATTTATTTATTAAATTTATATTTATTATAATAGCGGCTCCGTTGATTTGGAATCGGTCTAGCTATGTACACGTTTTCAGCTTTGTTTGTTTTTCTTTTATATCTATTTTATTATATAAAAAAAACAAACAATATATGATGATAATAAATGGATAGGGAATTTCGATTGTTTAAATGTAAATTATTTTATAATTTAAGCTCTCAACTATTGGATCTGTTCAACTTGTTATGCACGAACATAGCAAATGGTAAAGATAATGTCCTTAGAGATTCCTGTGTTGGTTGTTTTCAAAGGGCAACAACATCCAACAATAATCAACCAACCTCGAATGATTTAATTGAATGTGCTCGGAATTATTTAGTCAACACCAGATACGATACTTGTTTACGTCAAATTGATGTAAGTATTTACCGGAAATACCAACTAACCGAAAAAAAAGCTGAAAAGATTAGATTTTTTATTGTTGTTATATATATATATATATATATATATATATATATATATATATATTGCCGTCCGGACGTTCTTATTGTTTGGAAAAGGGCTTCGACCTATGCATTTAATTAGGAATAAAAATGGTGAAAATTTGGAATTTTAAAAATTTATTTTACATTATAGGCTACTGTATTCAGTCCAGACACAGGATGCATTACAGGTTATTGTCGATTTGTTCGGT
The DNA here is from genome assembly GCA_028455855.1 of Meloe dianella. NCBI lineage: Eukaryota > Metazoa > Arthropoda > Insecta > Coleoptera > Meloidae > Meloe > Meloe dianella. The sequence goes on along the minus strand of JAPTHL010000045.1, from coordinate 4,352,338 downwards.
GTATACGACGTGTTAATTCCGATTTATTGGTAAGTTATCATCAATTTATTGATCCAAATAATTAAAATTGTATTGTTTAGATATCTGACTGTTATTCAGAGGCTTCGACTGATAATGATGCGCTTTTAGAGGAGGATCAAATTGTGTTAGTGGAAAACATAATTTCTTGTATTTTGGCAAGGACACGTTGTGCACAAATAAATCCGATAACAGGCCAGCCACAAACAAACACAATAACAACAACAACATATGATAAATGGGGAAAACCTAAAACAACTAATATAACATTGTACAATTCCCTTCAAATAACACCTGACGGTGATTTACGTATCATCAGTCTTCCAGGAACAACAAAAATTCAAAATTATTTTTGTATAACACAACCAAATTTGAGACAATCAAATTGGTTGGAATATTCCTGTCAATAATTAAATAAAAATCAATTCAAATAATCGTATAATCTCTAAATAATAACAATATTATCTCGTATTAATGAACAAAGAACATTTACGTAATAAAAATAAATGTTTTACAACTGAATCATCATGGAAAAAAGATAAAATTTGGATTACATTCAAATTTCGTTCCAAAAATGCTATTAAACGACATCTAGTAATCAATAGCTGAACTTCTTCTTTACTTGTGTTCGTAATATTGCCGCTAGATGTGTCAAATATTTGACAGTTTCACATAACCTAGTTTTAATTTGACGTAAAGTGTTATAATAGTTCCATCATCTGACCAGCTGTTAGTATTAAAAATTTTGTCTTTTAAATAATGAAAAGATGACTGATCCAACACGTAAACACGTAAATAATCCTTTGTTTAATGCTGCCGTAACAGGAAGTACATTTGAAGAATTTTCACAAAATGCATTATTACTACCAGCTAGAGAAATATCCCCGGCACCGCCCCCAGTTCTCGACATAAATCAGGGTGTCGGTAAGTAAAACAAATTCAAACCCTTATTGAAATATATATTTTAAACATAATAAAACAATATAATAATCATAGATCCCTAATCAGTATGTCCTTTAAATGGAACACCAAATTAAGTTTTTAAGCGAAATTTTAAGGATGTTTTTCAATTGAGAACACACTGTAGATAATACAATAATAGTTATATAATGATTAATATCTTTCTCGTGTTGGAGGATTTGGTGCTCGATAAGTTGGTAATTCGTACACATTACTTTTTTTACGGCATTTTGAAATAGCACAAATAATAAGTATTATAATTGCTATTAATACGAATATAGCAAAAACAATTGCAGAAATTGAAGCAGGATCTAGAGGGACACCTGGAAAAAACAATTGGTTAATTTTCAAAAAAATTATAATAAGTAAACTATGTACGATATGCGTTGATTTCGACAATTCTCCTATTGTTTCTTCTATCAGTTGCTATAATTTCTAAATCTGGATAACAACAAGAATCACCATAAACACCACTAATTTCGTCAATTGTACCAACAGTAAATGCGTCCAAATAAATACCTTTTGGATTTGTTGTCAATTCAAGTATACCAGATTCTTTATCTTTTGCTGTTATCTTAACACTCCATGTACCTGTATGACAACTTTTTAATAAAACATTAAGACAGTCACTGGTAAAGTCATAGTCAATATCTGGATTTGTATTATCATCTTGATAGTTTTGACCGGATTCAACATATACAGCTTTAGTTGCTTCAATTGGACCACGTGCAGTGAATGTTACAATGTCTTTATATGTTCCTGGTTTTCCTATGAGAGTTACATGTACAATTGCCGTTTCTTGTGGATTAATATATTGGCTGAAATATTATTATTCAGATTTTTTTAAATCGGTCATAACTTATTTTTGACTAAAAATACATCAGCAAAGAACGGTAGCGATGATGAATGAATATCGCTGCCGAAGTTGTCGATGTATTTCTACAATCAATCGGTTCTATTGATAATTACTAATATGGTGACATTGACAACAATATTGATTCTTGATCACTACAGAAATATTTAACATAAACGACTTGATTACCAGTATTTGTAATTTCAAAATATAGCTGTGAACGTTTTCCAGATTGTAAAAATAATTCAGAATTTGAACTAAGTTGTATTATTAATGGATCTGTTTTAATAAGTGGATTATCGATTTTTGTTCGAACATATGCTTGACGTGTAAAACTATCACCTAAAAAGAAATTTATCAATTATTATCATTTTGTATTTCTAACAAATTACCAAAATTATCTTTTCCATCTATAACAACATAAACTGGTTTTTTTGGTACATAATCAACATCAATTTGTATTTGTCGATTATAATCAAGTGTTTCAACATCGTCATTTTTCGAATTTTCCCAATTTAGATTTTTTGTTATATTAAGTTCATTATTAATAATTTTACCATTTTCAGATATAAATGATATTTTACGTATTGCATTATAATCACCATTTATTGTTAAATTTATATTTTTACGTATATTTGGATTATAAAGATCTATAAGAATATTGAAATTAATTATTATTGATAATGATTAGGTGACAGCTAATAAATTTAATGATAATATTAATGTCGAAATGTTAGAGTTCAAGTGGAAATTCTTCAATATAATATCACCGATATTTGCTATATTTTTCTACACGTGCATGATTGAAAATATAGTGAAACTTCTGTTCATATATTAAACGTTTGTTTGTTCATAAATTATAGTTCAATATACAAAACAAAATAATTTATAATAATAAAAATTATAGTTCAAAAAAACTGGTAGGCCCAAGTAAAAAGTAAAAGCTCCCTATCCGGAAGGAAATCTTTAATCTTGATGATCCTGGTCAGGATAATGGGACAAACTTATTCAACTATTGTATTGTCATCGGCGCTTGATAGGTGTGCAAAATTTCAAATAAATCTGACGTTTTGAAGTGGGTGAAAATTGCGTTCGAAGATTCCGTAACAAACATACAGGTGAAGCTAATATAAAGCGTGTAAAAATATATAAAATGTGTTTATAAATATAAGGCGTTCAATAAAATTCACTACATTATAAACTGATATTCAGCTATATTCTATAAACAAATCAATATCTTTTAAACTGAGATCAAATATAAAAATCCTGTGGGATTTGCTGAGGATAGTTTTGTACGCAATCATTGGAATTTCCTTCTTTGATTAATTGTTGTTTGTTTTAATCTCTTATTATCTCAGTCTTTAAAGGTGTGATTCTTCACAAATTTAAGCTTCAGTTAAACACGGAAAATTTCTCAAATCAACCTAAAGTTCCCTGAATTTAAGACTCATTTCAGTATAGAATGTTCCATAAATAGTGTGATGTATTCGTCTACGAAATAAGAACGAACAGAACAGTAGTTTTTAAAAAGCGTAAGAAAGCGCACATATGCCATAATTTAATTGAAAATTGATCAATAAATAAACTAACAATAATTATAACAATTTTTATGGAACAGTCGTTACAGGCAAAATTTAAGGTATGATGAAATAAAATAAATTTTACGTTTAGGATATTTTAGATTGATTTAACTGAAATGCTTAGACAATCAAATTAGTGACTTATCGTTTTTGTTTTTAATTATTATATTTACTTATTGCTACACTGTAAGCCAAAAAGATCAATAAAAAATCGCATATTTACAATAAATTTATCGTGGATCGTGTATCATCTACGAATAACGTAACAGAAGTTGACTACTTTTAAGTTTTTGTTTTTGTAAATAAATAATAAAAAAGACATTGCGTAGGCGTGATTTTCGATTAGAGTTAACATTAAACTTTATAAATTTATAATACGGAAGAGCTTTACATAAAATATTATTTAAATTATTATTAAATTGTGTTGTATTGATTTTCTGAAGGTTGAATAGTTCACAGTCATGTCAATATAAAATCTAATTATACAATAAACATGACGTATTCATTTGATTAATGATTTTTTTCTATTACAATTATTATCTTAAAAATTATTATTAATTTCTCGCTTATGCTTGTAAATAAGCGTTGTCATTTATTTTCTAACGTATCCATCTTTACGTAATAATGTTCATGACGCATCTGAACATTTCACATGTACAAAGTCTATTTAAAACCAAATCATATATGTATCAGTAGATTGAAAAGTTTTTACTCTTTACCGATTTAGTTCGTATTTGTGAATTTTTATAATAAATCGATAATAATTAACACACTTACCAATTGTACGATTTGCATAAATTACAGCATCTGTTAGAAGTTTTGAATAAGCCGTTATTGTGATATTATAATGTGTTTGTTTTTCATCATTATGAATATATAAACTCCAATATCCAACACGTTGTTTCAGTGGTGTATTTGTGATATTAAAGTGTATTTTGCGTATATTTGATACTGGATCGTAATGTACAAATGAATCAAACGAATATTGTCGTAATTGTTCATTTGTAATGTCCAATAAATGACCTGAAATTATTTGTTTCACCAAAAAAAAAACAACAACAATAGTTGTATTTAGTTTAAAATTTAGAAATAATCACCTCCAGGTGGTGTTATCATCAACAACATATCTTTTGAAGAGGTAATCGATATATGGAATCCTTTTACAGTTGAATCAATAGGGAAATTCACATAATGTTCGCCTATTAAGTTTTTGACTGTTAAAAGCGTCGACTGTAAAAACAAAGTTAAACATAAATTAATAGTAGCATTACTATCACCAGTGAAATTCCGATGAAATCGGATCATGATCTCAGTCTCCATCATTTTTGAACATTTATTAAACAACTGTTTTTTTATTAAATTAAACAAAAGACAGTAGGTACCTAATTAAAGTTAGTTAAAGTAGTTTGAAATCATGATCAAAATTTGTGCAAATATGTTGAAACATTACTTTTTGGGGCGTTATTACTTTATATAAAGCATAACATATTTTGTTGCTTCAACTCAAGAAATGTAAAACTGTGCACAATCAGGTGTCGAATAAACTATAATGGGCTTTCAGTCGCAGAATTAAAATCTTACTGTGAGACATTTGACAAATTATCCACAGATTTACACTTTAATCAAGGCACTAGACAATGAGAAATAGTATTATGAATGAAATACAGTAATGACAATACAACTAGACTCATAGAGTTGATTTTAGAGCCCTATATGTTCAATAGAGCGTCGATTGGTTATTCAAATAGTCCGTATAAAAGAATATACGTGAATGTAGCCAATTAACTCTAAAATTGTCTATTGCTTGCTTAAAAGAGTTGGTGTGATAGTTTGAAGTAGTTCGGATAATCGATGTTCTACTATACAGACAATGCGGTCGTTGCTATATTTGTGATTACTGTGTATAATGATAGATTTGAATTTCTAAAAATTATTATTTAGCTATTAGGTATATTGTTGAATTTTCTAAATAGGTGATTATGAGACCTCATGAATTTTTCTATAAATCGTGAACAGGATTGCACGAAGGACAAATCGCACCCGGGCCGCTTTCAACGCGACGACCGGAGTAATACCCAATTTCACCCCCTACCTTCACACACGGTTTTGCTCGTGAAAAAAATTATGTCTTTGTTTTGCCTTATCTAAAGGTTAGTCATTTTTATTAAAGGAAACTTGGTTAAGAATATTTTGTAAATTTTCACGAATTTTAATTAATAACCTGTCTATTGTTCGCTAAATCTAACAATTGCCGGAGAAAATCTAATCAGAAAACGTCAGAAATTTTGAGGTATTTACATTGTTGAAATAAAATTGGCAATGAAATTATTGACGGATTGCCAATTTTACTTACCAAAGATGTTGCCGAATATCTGTTTAAAAACTCTAAATAATACTGATGCCAATAATCACTGTAGCGATTATAGTAAAAACCACCACCGGTAATAGCTGTTAGATCGTGCAGTATATTTTCGTTATTTGTTATAAATTCAATAGGGCCGTTCCATATAACCATAATCTAGACAGAGAAGAGAAAAACGAAAAATTTAATAAACAATTTAAAAAATTCGTCTATCAATTTTTACACTGATAGTATTTTTATTGTACTACATTCCGTATAATTGCTTATCTGTTAGGTATTTAATTATCTGTTAGAATTTTTTTTATATAATAATTATCGCAATAGAGGAATGTACAATAAAAAAAACAATTTTTTTTCCAAGGGTGGAAAATAATTAGAGGTGACCTTTTTTCTATGCTGTAAAAATTTTAGGGAAAATTGCCAATACTTACCCTAATATTTTTATGTAGTACAGCTCTAAAAGAATGTTCCGCTAAATATTGATCAGTATTACGTCCAAGACACACAAGTACAGTACTTCCTTCATTTAGAAGATGGACTCCATTTAGAATTGCAAAATATGCTTCAGTACCATTACCGTGATGGTATGTCAATCCGAAAAATGGGGATGATGTTTCGTTAAAATTATTTTCCAAATGTGCATAAAATGATGTTAAATTATTGTGAGTTGAATCCAATACCGGACTAACACCTATCAAAATTTATTTATTTATTTACTTTAAAGGGCGCTTCCGCGTACACCTGTACGCTAGTCCCACATATTTTTAAAGGCAACTGGTACTATCGGTCTTTTGAATAGTCAAAGTTTTCTTTAATAGAAAGGATGCAAGTAATATAGGAATATACTGACAATTCTTACCCTTTGAATCGAATTTCATCAACATAAAATTAATGTCGTAGTTTTTTTTGTTCCTTCCAAGTAGAGTTTTAAAGAATTTCGCAGTACTAAGTTGATTTTCAAATGTAGCATCAACTAATACCAATATTGGAAGTTTCTTATTGTAAGTTTCAAAACGCATATAGGCCGCTTCAATATTGTTTTCAATATAATATTTCTCATTATTAATAACAGCTTTTGTTAGACAAATTAATAGAAATAACAGCAAAATCTTCAATATGGTCATTGCACCAATTTTTTTTTTTGTTCCACTAGTAATTCACTTCACCACTAATTAAAACAGAATGATTATGCTCCCAATACGGTTAAGTTTTTTTTTTCTAAGACAAGGATGACAAATCATGGGTAGGAGCGGATATTGTTTAACAATATGCGATTATCGGTTATGATTTTCAACAAATATTCTAATGAGTAAGCCAAGAAATTATTACCACCACTTCTTAGAAAAAAATTACATTGCCCTAAATTACGCAAAAAAATTGACCTAATTTCTGTCGAACTAACGAAAATATTCTCTCGGTTGTTTTGTAAAAATGAATGTAGTTTAACGGCGTGCAAAAAAATCAATTTTGTTGCATATTGCTTTTTGGCAGCGTGGAAAAAAAGTTAATTAACAGTTGATGCTATTATGATTTTCAATTTTAAAGTGATATTTGTGATTAAATAGATCGCTTGTGAAAAGATATTGTGTATAATACGTGCGAAAAGTAGATTTACGATACTTGTTCGTCTCGCTTAATAAATATGTACTTTTCGCATTTGGTATATAAGAACTGTATTTGTTTTAATGTTGAGAAAATTTGTTTTTTTTTTCTTGATGGATTTGGGAAATCACGTCTACAGGTGTGCCAATTTCAACCTTTAAATAATCTGTTATCAACTATCAATATTAAATATTGACATAATTTTCAATTTTACGCATATTTAGTTAAGGGAAATTTCCAAATTTTCACTATCAAAACAATGATTGTTTTATTTGTTTGTGTATTTATTTTTGTAGACAATTCACCACTACAAACGGATATCGAATCAATAGCCGCAAATATTGAGAATTTCCATAATCAACAACCCGAACAGTTAGATAATTCACAATTACAGTTGAATTTTCAACAAGAATCAAATTTAACATCGGTATTTTCATCATTTTCGAATATTTTAAAATTGGGTGGACAACAACAAAATTCACAATTTGATGAAATCCCACCATCTGTTGGAATTCAAAATTTAATCAATCAACAAGAGACAAATATTCAATCAGTTCCTTTATTTCCATCAACTGATTTTTGTAATAAAGTTGAATCAATTCCATTATTTCCATCAATTGATATTAATAATAGAATTGAACCATCAACATCATCACCACCACAACAACAACAATCACAAGGTGATAATTACGATTGATAAATATTGATGATAAATTAAGTGAATTTTTAGGATCAGTTAATACATTCCGACAACCCCGTCAAAAACGTCGCACCTACGCTCATGTACCTGGTCTATCATCGAATATTAATTCGAATTCAATAGTCGAACAAGATAATTATCGTAAACTTACCTCTTCTGAACCATCAAGTATTCTGTATCCTACAATAGATCTGCCATTAACGCAAAGTTTTCAAAGTCCAGTTATGGCGGCTATTCCTGTAAGTGAATCCAATCTAAGCGACAATATCAACCAAAATACACCACCAACTGTAATATTTATCAATAATTTAATTTTGATTATATTAAAAATTGTTGATTTTAGTCTAATATTATTAGTCAAGTGTATCGTCCAGTTTATCATCATTGGTTCTATAAAAAAGAAATTGAAGGCAAAGTATTATGGCAACCGTTTTCAATGACCGATTCATTAGCTTTAGAAGCAGCTTTTGTTTCAAGTAAACAAAATAACACACAAAACAAATAATTGTTTAAATTGAATTTTTTAATTAGACGATTTAGATCCGGATAAATTCGTTGCAACTGATGGTGGCCGTTTTGATGTTAATATTTTACGTCGTCAAAGAATTCCAGTCTATTGGACCGGTCAACCAACAGAAGTTCGACGATGTTCATGGTTCCATAAAGGACAAACTGATGGTAAATATGTACCATATGAAGAAAATATAGCAACAAAATTAGAAGAAGAATATAAAATTGTATACGAATTGAATCAATGGAATCGAAAAGTTGAATTACCTTGTGGTGGAACTGTTGTTTTTCATGCGCCTGATATGTTAGTTTTATTTCAATCATCACAACTTGTTGATCCTTGGGGGAATTCAGCTGTATGTTTTTATTATCATTATTAATTTAAAATTGAATTTATTAGAATTTTATAATTGTTAGAATCAAACACGACCTAGAATTGTAAAACGCGGTATGGATGAATTCGATTTTGATGAAGGTGAACCAGCTGAAGTTGATCATTTATTATTTTTGGTTCATGGTATTGGATCTGTTTGTGATTTAAAATTTCGTTCTGTTGAAGAAGTTGGTGAGTGTTTCTTTTTTAATTTAAATGTAAAGAAACGTATGTGATTCAATTTTTAGTCGATGAATTTCGAAGTATTTCTTTACAACTAGTACAATCACATTATCGTTCATCGTGTGATAAAGGTATAGTACATCGTGTTGAAGTATTACCAATTAGTTGGCATCAAGAATTACATTCAGAAGATACAGGAATTGATAATAAATTGAAAAGTATAACATTAGAAAGTATACCACGTTTACGTGATTTTACAAATGATACATTAGTCGATATATTATTTTATACAAGTCCTGTATATTGTCAAACAATTATATCAATTGTTGGTAATCAATTAAATCGAATTTATAGTTTATTTAAACAAAGAAATCCAACATTTAATGGTGGTGTATCTTTGGGTGGTCACAGTTTAGGTTCATTAATTTTATTCGATTTACTTTGTCATCAACATCCTGAACCAGAAAAGGAAACTCCTGGAGGTTTGTTCTATTGTATTTACAAACTATACATAAATCGGCGTATTTCGATTATTTGTGAACAAACGATGGGAAGTTTAATTTTAAAATTTCCGCCATATTTAGTTAAGATATGTTTTTTTCTATTGTTTTGTGATTGGATAGTGGAAACGATTTTCTGAGGTTTAATTCTCATTTTTATGAGGAATTTTGAAGACAATTTATTGTTATTAGTTTTATTGTTTCTCTTTTCTCAAAGCAGTAATAACAATAACACTGACAACAAAAAACTTAAAGAAGACGTTTTGCCCAATACACAAACTAAGAGTGCATAAAAAAAAGAACAACTTTGCACAATTTATAATAATGAGTATCTATTTGTTGCTGAATAATTTTTTTTACTAAATAGTTCCTATCAGTTCCAGTAATCTGGAAATGTCGAATGTTAGCTTTATATGCTACTAGTTGTTATAATAACGATCATTTAAATGACGGAAATCTAAAGATACTTTAGAAGTTAACATTATTTTTTGACATTGTCGGATTACTAACAAGTAAATAGATGTTTCTTATAATGCGCAAATGTAGCATGTTTCTGTCCACAAATAATTCAAAGAACGTCGGAATACACTGATCAGCGGTCACACATAAATATGTTAATATTCTCTCTAAACTATAGATGATGGTGATAATGATGATGATGATGTAGTGTCACCTTTAAATGAGAAACCGCCACCACGGCAACGTCGAATCAGTCGTCGAATTAGTTATATGATGAGTACAATGGGAACTGGTCAACCACAACTTCATTATCCACATTTAATGTTTCATCCAACAACATTTTTTGCTTTAGGCTCACCAATAGGTACATTTAAATCAAAAATTAAAATTAATAAATAATAAACAAATACAAAATTCTAGGAATGTTTGTAACAATACGTGGTTTAGATACATTAGGTGAACAATTTGCATTACCAACATGTCCATCATTCTTCAATATTTTCCATCCATATGATCCTGTAGCATATCGTATTGAATCTTTAATACATCAAGATTTAGCAAAATTAAAGCCGGTTTTAATACCGCATCATAAAGGACGAAAACGGATGCATTTAGGTAATATTAAATAATATAATAATAATAATTTTTATCGAAAATATTTGAATGTAGAATTGAAGGAAACAATGGCAAAAGTTGGGGCAGATCTTAAACAACGTGTAGTTGATTCATTTAATTCGTTTTATCAATTAGCAATGTTCCACCGTCAAGATCAGTCTATTGATAAAGAAGTTAAAAATAATTACGATGAATCTATGGAAAATGATAATTCCGCTTATGATGAACAACAACAACGTACTGATGTAACTTATGGTATGTTAAATCAAAATCGACGTATTGATTATGTGTTACAAGAAGCACCATTTGAATTTTTCAATGAGTACATATTTGCCTTAAGTAGTCACGTTTGTTATTGGGAATCTGAAGATACAATGTTACTAATGTTAAAAGAAATTTATAGCAGTATGAATATATCTCCTGATGATAAAATACCACAACGAAGTATGACAATTGAAAGACCAACAACGTCATCGAAATTATCAAAAATTCAAAATACAGAATCAACTGAAATTGGAATGGATCCAACAGCACCAATACAACAAAATACCGGTTTAGGACCACCACCAACTACTGGATTTGTTGGTAAAACATAACATTTACTTTTTGAATGGATCTATAAACCGTTAGCATTAAAATATGCACCATATTTATTGTATATTGATGATTATGAGAGGAAAAATTGAAAAATAGATAATTTGAGTGAGATTTTTTCAGCGTCATATCATATTTTTATACATTTGTTGCTCATTAAAAGTTTCGTTTCGTTGAACAATTATTAATAAAGATTCAAATATTCGTAATTGTTTGTCTTGTGACCAATAAAAAGTTTACGAAATTGGCTGCAATTTAAAGTTGTCACACATTATACAGTTTATATCACGTATCCACGCAACTGTTTAATTTGATTCAATAAAATTTAGAAGCTGCCAGTATTAACGCATCTTGTATTAAAGTAACATCTGAAGTAAATTTGGAAAATAAGAAGTCGTTTATTAATCGAGTAATTCATGAGTTGCAAATTTTTTAAATAACTTTTGTGATTTTACTAATCGCAAAAAAATGTTCTCATTGTTTAATACAAACCTATTTGTTCAACAACAATTTGTTGATGAATATTTTTAAAATTCTTTTCTAATTACTCCCGAGGAATTTTTACTTTTGATTAAATATCTCGTTATACACATACATGTTTCGAATCACGTATACATAGTCAATTATCAATCACAAAGACCTCTCTCTTTTATTTCTACCATCCTGATAAAATTTCATGTTGTTTTCAATGATATTTAACAATTTGAAGTTTTATTCGTTGTTCGTTTATAAAACATTGGTTTGGGGGCTGGGGACAATTGCCCTTTTTACGCAAGGATAACGCGCCACGAAACGGGACAATTTTCCATCTATTTGACCAATCTATAATTTAGGATCACCTATTTCAGTTCCTACAATTCATCTGTACACAGAGCATACATGAACAGTGTAATTGACCTATAATTTTATGATAAAAAACAAAACTAATTTAATATTAATTTTAATGTGAATTTAATGTTGATGTTGATGTTTAATTCTAAAGCCATCCCTGCGTTGTAACATCATTAGATATACAAATAGGAAATCTCTATTAAACTCCTGTAATCCTGTTAACAGACAGTATATTTTATCTATGGTATATTTTTCATTATTTTGAGTAAGAGTTGGTTTCTCAATAATGGATTTTAGTAACATTTTTTATTGTTCGCTGTTTGTTCACGTTTGTTCGCAAACGGTTGATTTGTTATGAAATATTTATAAATTGAATATATTTTTTAAAAGTTGACGCATTTTTGAAACAATCAAAATATATGCAATCATATGCAATGATTTGTTCGTAGTGTCCCTCAGGTGTGAGCTTCTTTCACACCACCCCAGATGTAAAGCTCCTGGTGCGTTTTTTTAAAAATAATACCCCCCAATGTCTATAAGTTTACTTTACCACCACCAGTGTCAATAATTAATAAAACAATGTCTCCAATGTAACTATTACAATACTTCCAGGAGTATTCGCTAACTGATATTAAAGATAGCTCAGCTCAGAAATCTGGCACTATCTGTGTCTCCTTATATTTTGATTATCATCTAAGATAATATCTTAAAAAATCTAATAAAATTCATACTTATGTTTGAGTGCACTGTCTTTAATTTGATGACATTTTCGTCCCCTCCACAACCCTCCTATATCTTTTTTGGGGTCATTCATTGTATGTGGGTGATTTTTTTGGATTTCTATTATTTATACCATGCTCTACATGCCCAACGAATTCCATCATTGTAGTTATACGGAAAGTATATGAAACCCAAAAGCCCTACCCTTACCGAAATCGGAACTGTATTTGAAACGTCTTGTATAAACTGATAAAAATCGTATTTAGCGCCCATTTTTTCGAATTACATATAGTGGGGGATAAATGCTCAATTCGTATTGGTGATTGTTAAACCGGCAATTCAGTTTCCTATCAAAATGTGACATTTCAGGAAAAAACGTCAGTTGTTTCACTGAACCGTAATTGGTGAGTCAATTTATTATGAATTTATTTCGTTAATTTCTTAATTAAAATTAATCTACATATGCAGAATATGGCAAAATATTCTACAAAATTTATTTTAATTGTTTCACAATTGACCATAGTCATTTAACTTCAATAATTGTTTATTTAATGTACGTTTAACTGATATTCAAAATAGAAACTAAAACTACCTCTTTTATATAAAAACAAAAACACGATCAAAACGATTAATTTATTTAAATTTATGTGGCAATGACACCAGAATACATTCAAATATAACAAAACTACTGTGTAGAATCAAATAAATAAAAAACCATACAATGTTATCTAACAAAAATCATTTCATTTTAATCACCATAATATCACTTTCGCTACAAGGTAATGTAAACAAAACATTTAATTATTTTATTTACAAATGAATTTTATTGTTTCCAGGAATTGCCAAAGGCCACCAATGTTATATTTGCGGTTTAGATGAGACATTAACCTGTGATAATTTCGATATAAAAAATGAAACATACATAGAAGAATGTCTACCAGATGCTAAAGGCTGTAGTATACAAACATTCGGTTATAATTAATGTAACTATATGGAAATATATAAAAAAATTAATTAATATCTTTATTACAGGTAATACAATAATAGCAAGATCATGTGAGTTATTTGCTGTGAAAGATTGTAAAAATGCAAATAACGTTCAATATTGTTATTGTTCAAAAAATTTATGTAATGGTGATTATTTTACAGATGATGAAGATTTTATTGGTGAAGGTAGTGGAATATCTATATTTACTGATAAAATTGATCATTTACCAAATTCAACCAAAGAAAATGATGCCAGTCAAATTAAAAATTATTTAGGATATTTTATTTACATATTTTTGTTTATTCTTTAATTACGTGTTTTTAAATTGAAAATCGATCAGTATTAATTATTTAGTCTTCCGCCAAAGATTTTTTATATTTGGTATATACCATTTCCGCAGGATATATAGTATTATATTTATATATGAAAGACATTCATTTAATGAGCTTTTCTAATAATAAATGTGCTTGTTTTTTGTTTTGTTTGTTTGTATTTTTAATTTTTAACATGTGATCTCTGTATTTTAACGCTTTAACTCACTAACCGTTATATAATCGTAATTTATGTTCATTGTTGTAGCTTTATATGTTTTTAATTCAAATTCCGTCAATTTTTTCACAATGTCTGCCTTTCTATAATCTAGCATTATTTACGGATTAGTAATCGAATCCACGGTATTAAAACTATTTTTGTGAAAATTATAGGTATTTGTGGCAATTTATTTTCGATACAACGGCGCGTACGATTGGGCACTTCTAAACTGTTGCATTTCAAAGTCTCTAGTGTTTCGAATAAATTCGGTGAATCTTTAGATATTTTATCTGTATAAAATAAACATTGACTTTCAATCCGTAGAACATTTAAAAACAAGTGTTTGTGCACTAGAGGATTTGAATTGATATCATGTGTTCAACGTCTTTGTATAATCCTACTGTAAAATAATTAAATTTGGACTGCTTTCCCGAATTTAACAAACTACGTTCTGAACTGAAAATAAATATTCTAAAGTAATGCTAGTGTACGAAAACTACATTTATAGCTGGCAATACGTGATTTTCTTTTGTATACGTTCCACAGTTAATAAGCATTTTGTAACTTCATAATTTATTTGAACAAAGAATAGAACAAAACGATTACAATATTAAGTATTAAAAATAATAATAATAATAGTATTAACAATAATAAGATCTGAAAAAATATAAAAATATGGATAATAACTCTGAAAATTTGACAGTAAAAACCACAACGTAATACTGCCTTTAATTCACACATGCAACAATCAATTTATTACTATTATTACTATTATAAATCATTTTATTAATTAAATTAGTTAATTAAAAAAAATGTACTAAGATTGTCAGTAATGATGAACAACATTGAAATGTTTTTCTTGAAATGGATAGTAATACAAAATTAAATATTTAATACTGCATTTTATAAAACATTTCCAATTATTGTAATTTTAATAATTTGGAAAAGATTTGTTCAATTTTAATAGTGTGTGTTTCATTTAAGAATCACTATTTGAACAAAATTGTCAATTAATATTTCAACAGAATTGCAATTAATATTTGATAAATAATCGTTAAAAACTAGTTAAATATTTAATATCACATATTTTATAAATGAACAATATTATTTCTTATCACAAATTGTATAAAAATAAGCACATGCCTTTACTTTTACAGATTCATCTTCTATATTTATTTGTCTAACAGCATGATCATCGAATTCATACCAGCTAGAATAATTTTTAATAAAAAATCAAAATAATCAAATTATATGAATCGAAATAATTTACCCATCATCTTTGATGTAACAAGCAGCCGTATAATGACCATGATTTAAATCACCACAATGCATTGCAATCGAATTTAATTTGTAACGATCATTACCTAACATGAAATTATTTATAGGGAAATTACCTTTGGCATCTTGTTTCACTAATGTAACAACACCATTTTTTATAATTTGTTTGTATCTACAATATTGATGAAAACAAAAAAAATCATCTCTTATATAATAATAAAATAATTGATCAACAATACCTTTTTAAAACAATAACTAGAACACGTGGAGCATACGAGATTTCTTTACTGTTAATTACCGGCTTTTTACAACTTGAACAACAATATTCTTTTATTATGTAATCGTCCATATAATATTTCAATAAATCTTGTAAATAAAATTCGTGATCTGGTACAGATAACATGAATGTACTTTCCATTTCAAATCTGAATGTACGTTTTTTGCAAATATGACAAAATTGACAAATTTTAATTTGATGATAAAATAAATCTTGAAATATCGAATTGCGCCCCTGAAATTGTTTATGCCATGCCTTCTGTCTTGGTGTTAATATCTTTGATTGTTCGGTTTTATAAGTACAATCTTCAGATAGATGATTTAATAAAAATAAGAAAAATTCCATTGAATCTTCGTGTAAACCATGACCATAACTTGGTTGTAATGCGCAAATTTTTTGATAAAATTCATTTGGTTCAATATATCTACATACATTTGTCCATAAATAACGTACTAAATAAGCTGTTTCAAAAATTATTGCGGGCGGTTGACGTATATTATATTTCGATGCATATATACCATTACAAAATAAACGTTTTATTAATGGCAAATTACGAAAACATTGTAATGCTGCATTCATATAACACGTATTTCTTATATTTTTTAAACCAACTTTACCAGGACTCTAAAATATTTAGAACAATTATTCCCTGAAATTATCATACAGAGAAAATATCGGAAAATCATTCGCCTTATTGGGAAATAATAAATGTAAATCAATAAATTATAACTTCTAAACTTACTAAATCTTTAGCAAAGTTATTGTGTAAATTTACCTTACATTGTAGAACTTGATTACAATCATTTTGATAAAATTAAAATACTCACAAGATAGTTATAAGAACGGTGACCGTTTTCTAATGCAATTTGTTTAATTTAATTAAAAATCGACAGATTTTCCAACAAGGAAAACAGAACGATACACGCATATGACTTTGATGAACATTAAAATGTGGTCATAACCGAATTCTACATTATTCTAAGGAATTGTATTTAAAAATATACAACACTTACAATATATTCCAGTGGCTCAATTAAAGCTTTAGATAATTGTGAACTACTTCTTGGTTTATTTGTTCTATTTATTACAGGTGTTTCAATTTCATTTGGACGTCTTAATTGTGTATTTATTAATGAATCATCATCAATAGTTTTTGGTTTTAGTGATCTAGCTTTTTGTAAAGCTTTTGCACGTTCTTCAGCAACAGTTTCTAATATTTTCAATTTATCCTCATTGTCAGCTTCATTTTTAAACATTTCTTTTATATCATCATTTTCATTTGTATCTTTATCAGGATCAAATTTAGCATATAAATCAATTTCATTATTAATCTCATCGATTTCGTCGATTTTTTCACATAAATCTTTTTTCATTTTAGCAATATTATCACGTAGTGAATTTTCTTTATTTTTTAATTTTTCGATATTTCTAATATCATTTTCTTTGTACATTAATTCATTACAATTTTTCCATTCATCCTCTGCATTTATTAATTTATCGATTAATCCTTTACGATCCTTTGATAGATGTTTATAATGTTCAAATAAATTGTTACGTTTCATAGGATCATCCATATCTTCATGTACTGTATCAAAACTAACAGTTCCCATTAGTGGAACTTTACTATCTGTTTCTGCTGGATATTCAATGCTATCTAAATAAATTAATTCATCTAATTCGTTGTTTCTTTTCGAAAGAATAATTTGTGGATTAGTACATATCATAGGATATGTTTGTAATAATTCTAAATAACCACCTCTTAGAATTACTGGTTTTTCTTTATAATTTCGATTAGGATCCCACTAAAACAAATACCTTGTCATTAAATAGAACAATTAAAATTAACAATTATATACTTCAACTAAAGCAGAGCGTAACTCATGCAATTTCGTAACTAAATTATCAAAAGTACTACCCCAATCGAATAATACAAGAACATCGAATGTATCTCGTATATTCCATAATTTTTGTGTTTCAATTGGTAACATTTTACCTAACACATTTGCCGATAAACTAAAAAGAAACGAATCAATATCCACAAAAATATGAGCAAATTGTTTTTTTTTCATCAAATAATTACCCTTTCTTTATACATTGTTCAGGTACATTTATACAATTAGGAACATCAATTCGTGACTCTCTAAAATCATAATCAGGCCGGGCATCTACTAAAAGTAAATTATATTTCTTTTCTAAGGCACTATAAAGTTGCACACAAGTAATGTAATCGCCTACAATTTAATATTGATACTTTTGAATTTAAAAAAATATATATGTAATCAATCACTGTTAAATATTCCGTTTGTTGCATCAGTTTCGGATTGATTACCAATTACTGTTGGTAGTTCTACTTTGAATTTATCTTGGTTTTCTTTTTCTTTATGTTCATACAGTCCTTTAGTTGCATATCTTTCTCCCAATATTTTACGTGTTTCCATATAATTTGCCATAACTCTCCTATACTCTTGACCAAATCGTAATTCAACAAATTTTGTATCTTTTTCTCTTTTTCGATACTCTTCATACAACTGTAAATACCTAGCAAGCAAAATATAAACCTTCTCCTGATCGTAGGGATCTTCAAGACTTTCCTTGTACAATGTTTTAAGACAGCTACAAGCAAGCAAAAATTAAGAATTCCTTTCATTTTTTAGATTTTCTACAATATTTGACTAATGCAACGTACTTTACATGTTGTTTCCGTGGAATAGCTCGGGTCTTCGCCACTGAATCAGCAATTAAATCTAAAGCATCCAAACAGTTTGCAAGATACAATTCTTTATGGTTTACCATTTTTATTAATTGAATTTTTCAAAATCGATACAAAAACTATTTCAAATAACAATTATTTATTTAATTTTCTCAAAATACAAATTTGTTGTCATTTGAGGTTAGTTCATTTGTTAATACAATGGCGACTCTATCGTAGATGGATAAATAACGCGCTAAGTGCAACAATGACACAAAATTACAAAAAAAGAAGTGAAAATATCACGAAAATTGATCAATCACAATCAAGATCTTAAAAAAATCGTAAATATCTTAGAAAAATTTATAATGCACATTCCTAAGTGTTTCTTGCATTAGGTATATTTCCGAGCTACAACTATCTCTCAATAATCACATGCCATAAATGTACTACACCAATGACGTAGAAGTATATAGACTGCTTACCGCCTATAATTTCTGTGCTTTAAAAAAGAGGGCCTATGTAGAGGTTTGTCTCACTCTTTTCATCTCATTACAATGCGCAGTCCATATGAATTAAGCTACGTAGCCCAGTAAAGGGAGACATAAGATATCATTGTTTCACTCTAATGTATACTATCATAGAGAATCAGTAGATGTCAGCCGAAGCTTTGAAAGTTTTCTTTTGAAGGATTAACGATTTCCTTCCGGAGAGGGAGCTTTTACTTATTAGTTCTTCAGTCTACCATTAAAGAGTGTTTTTTAAACTATTATTTTTTTATATTTCTTATTGTGTTTAACTTTATGTTTAAAAAGGAAAAAGGATTGTGGTTTACTGCTCATTTCAACCAAACCCTGGGCGCTTATGCCCTTTTATGGATGATGGTTGGTTACTGCTCATTTCACCAATTCAACGATGAGGGACCTGCAAGGGGTGGGGGCAGGGCCATCCTAATCTTGCTAACTGGTCCATGTACTTTGTGGCATGGACAAATTAACAATTTAGGTTATAAGAAGAGGAAAATTCTGAAAATCCTTTTTCATACCGTGCCGAGGTTTGAACCCCGGACTTCTAGGCGTAAATCCCTATCGTCAACCATCGAGCCATTCGGCTCGTGAATTTTCATATGAAAAGTGTACTATAAATGAAAACGATTTTCTACGATCCAACGGATACAGCCGACATTCCATCGTGTGTAGGGCACCCGAAAGTACTCGATTGCCTTAATGTATAGATGTTGCTAAGCAACCACAATTTTAAATACCTAACATGTTAAAACGTCTGTCATTGGTTGAAATCTATAGATTTTGCTTCGGAAATGCTCATTTTCCACACGGTAGCAGATGGTAATGGAAAACGGGACGATTGATTTAAGAAAATCAAATATACTCTCATCAGAAACTGTAAATTGAATGAATTCAATAGAAATGCGGTCCAGCTGGTGATGTTTGAAAGTACTTTGTGATCAGTTTCTAACTAGACATGCGTAGTTTAGTCATCAACCAAACAATCTAGAATTGTGGGTGGGAACATACCTAATAATTGCCACTATAATCTACGAGGTGTTCTTACAATGAATATATTTCAAAATAAATACTGTTGAGGGTAACCAGTCCACTTCTGCGAATATGAAAAGATTGAAGAATTTTTGAAAAAAATCAGACTTATTTGTGTAAAGCTTTTCAATCAAATTGAAGTAGTGTTAAACAAATATTTAGGTACCCTGGTTTGTTTTATGTAGATATAGATACGAACAACAATAATTATAATAACTACAAAATAACAGGGTAATCTTGATTATATGCAAATCATTCCAAAAAAGTTGAATTAAATTAACCAAATCACCAATATATCATACATATTTGTATTTAAAAATGTTTATAGTCTTATTTTGATGATTCGCAATCAGTTTTTATGCAACTAACAATATTTCTCAGATTATTTCGTAAGCAGACCCGGAGTTATCGGTCTGCGACTTTAGTTGGTTTGAGCCGTAAATATTCAAAATGTCAGCGCACATGTGGTCATTTTTTTGTCGATCGGATGAGCAATCTATACACTTCTACGTCATTGTACTACACTAACTCCAGAGAAGGCTCGTCATTTGGGCTACTTACAATAATTTTTCTTTTTCATTTATTTTGCATCTTTGAATACCTTAGATAGAACACGCAAGAGGAAATGTGGAAAATTTTCAATTTTTCTGTTTAAAAATCATGGAGAAAAGTTAAGTCAAGGTGAATTAAATCTGACCTTGCTCGATAATAATTCCTCTGTTAGTCGTTTATGGAACTAATATACAGGCAGCAAGGTGATGAACCTAACTGTACTTTGTGGTACGTTATAAAATTATTATTATTGTTTTCCAACCAGAATGGCTAAAATAAGAAGGTTTTTTATTAATAATGATTACTTATTGTCATTATTGATTTAGTGTTACTCATGCAAATGGAAGCTACATCATAGACAACAACACACATCGCGCACTCGTAGTGAACTCTAGTCAATGAATTAAGAACTATGCGAAGTTACGATTCATATATCTAGCAATTTTCAAGGGTGGTCAATATGAGGATATTCAATAATTTTTCATTAATAAATTACTTTGTTTTATAACAATTTATCTATTTTGCTGTGCTTATCCATTGATGATCTTCATATAACAATTAAAATTGTCCAAATCTACGATTAATTAAAGAGCTTCAACCAGACCATCCGACAATATGAAAAGTACTGGAATGATTGTTGTAGGCACTAGCCACAACAAAAATTTTAATAGATCAAATTAGAAATAAAATCGAGGATATTATGTAACTATACTTTTATTTTAATATAAAACGTATGAAAAAATTTATAAACATTCTTAAAACGACAGTCATTTGTTTTTTATAATAAAAAGTTAATTTAGTTTCTAGCACTCAAAAATGAAGGTCTTGTTTGTACTGGCTGTATCGATCTAGTATTTGAGGCAGGATCAATATTTGCTCTGCTCAAAATTTGTCCACCAACATCAAGTTGATTTAAATTTTGTCGATTAACATTTTGATTTGGTATATTTTGTTGAACTTTCGTTGCTTCAATTACATCAGCATTTAATAACCAAAATGGTTGATTTTCTCTTGGCCATTGTTTTAAACGATTTACTAATTCATAATCACCACGAGCAGCTGATGGAATTTTTATTGTTGCTGTATTTTCATTGAGACGATTTGTTAATGTTGCAGTTACTGTTTCATTTGGATCTTTAAAACGATTTGCTAACTCCGGATAACCTTTTGGACTACTACCGGCATAAAACGGTCTTTGAGCAATCGAAATTGTCACAAAACTAATCAATACAATTAGAAATTTCTGTAAAACAAATAGAATATATTTTAATTAGTAAATTAGTCAATTTGACGCCATTATCGTAAATTGATAAACTTTTGAACTTTTAACAAGGGACATTGCCACTGATTTTCGTTGATATCATCCAAAATTATCTCATTAAAATCAATTATAAATGGAAATTAATAACAATAATCAACACCGAACATGAACAAACAAAGCTTCTATGGTACTCACCATATTTAAAAGTTGCTGTTGTTGTTATGTTTTTAAAAATAAAAGTCAATTATTCGCAACGAGAGAATGTACTGAACTGACTCGTCAACAGACGTTAGTTGTATTTAAGAGACTTGTAGAGTAGAAGCGGAAAACCACAATAGTAATCGCCTTAAGGTTTTCTGACTATCGAATCAGCAACAATTGGAAAATCCAAAT
This sequence comes from Meloe dianella, assembly GCA_028455855.1. NCBI lineage: Eukaryota > Metazoa > Arthropoda > Insecta > Coleoptera > Meloidae > Meloe > Meloe dianella. The sequence continues at coordinate 4,329,953 of JAPTHL010000045.1, read as the reverse complement.
TATCTCGTAATGTGTCCACAGAAGAATAATTTTACAAAAACCAAAACATAAAATTGTGGTTTTTATTGAACCACCAAAATAGATTTTGCATACAGAAACCTTGACAAAAATAAACCGATATTATAATTGTCAATTATCTAAATCAGATTTGGTGACTTCTTATTTTTTTAATCATTTACAATTACTTTAATTAATATTTAAAAGTAATGGTCAGTATCTTATTATTGATGAGGTCAGTGATATTTTGAGTAAATTTAGTCATCTGTAATATTTTGGAAATATTGGGATCGATCATTAGAGCATTTAGATCTGGAAAATCTATATAAATAGCAAAACTAGTTTATTATGATGATTTTGTGGTTTTTATTAAATAAGAATGCATAAATAATTTATTCGTAGAAAAAATATGTGTTCTTTGTTGTCAAAAAATTCCGTTGTTAATCGAAAATTAAAAAAAAACAATTCTTTCGATTATCCAATGAGAATTTTGACGTCATTTCGAAAATTTCAAATCGAGACTATGGACTTTGCTATTTGACGTAACGCATTTAATTTTCCAAAAGATTATTATCAATGGGAATATTTTATCAGAAATACTATGAATCATACGCAAAACATTGATCATCTAACGAATTTACCTATTTCGAGATAATTAGAAATTCTATTACCGATTTCAAATGAAATACTTTTTCAATAGTTTTACTCTCCTGATAACAATAAACGTTGGTACTGTTGAATTCAATGCCAGAATCAAAATTACCTGCTATTTGTTTATTTTTGTCATTTATTGCGTGATAAGAATTGCCGCTATTTATAATACTTATATAGAGTGAAACAAATTTTGTTTAAGCGACTTGACTTCAATGCCGTTATAAAGTCCTTAATTTATTGATGGATTTAATTGATAGTCTTCAAATTATGGGTCAAGCCGAGTTTGCCTCACTATATTCATAATTGATACAATAAATTGTTTTTCCTAGAATGTTCTATCATATGGAATCAAATCATAGCAAAGATCAATCTCGAAATATTGTAACTCTTAATTCTTCATTAAAAATTCCATTAAACTTCTTATACAGAACAACAGACTGGAGCTTTCAGGAAAGTGAAGTACGGAGAATTCGACAAAAACCAGGCGACTTCACAGAAATATCATGTCAACAACAATATAAACCCTGTAGACTCAGGGCCGGTCCGAGGGGGGATGTAGGGGCACCTGTCCCGGGCGCGGCTTCCAATAGGGCACCAATTCATATAAGTTTGAGTTTATATAGAGAGACATAGACTAAAAAGGGCGCCTGTAACTCATGTTTGCCCCGGGCGCAATTTATTTCCGGTCCAGCTCTGCCTGTAGTCACTTATTATTCATAAATAAAAGCTTGATTGATGTAAATGCGTCTCAAAACGATGTTTATCACTTCTACTAATTGGGCCTCATTGTAATTAAAGATAATTTTGCAATTATAACCAGTGGAGAAGTAAACCCTGGGAGATCATTTTACAAAAAAAATTATTTGAAACAGTTAACACCATATTTGTCTTATCGTGGATGTTTTTGCTACATCTTTCGTTCCCAATTTTGTGTAAACGGAGAAGAGACAAGATGAACAAAATTACTTGGTCATTACTATAAAGTTTTAAGAACCACTGGTTTTCAACGGATTAATTGAAATTTATGTTCAAAATAATGAGAGAATGCTGTTAATTGATCAACATTATTAAATTTAATGGATTTGTGCAGTTTTAAGTCCATTACCTATGAGCCACTACCATTTCCGCCACTATTTTCGAATGTATCGAAGAAAACACCGTTATTTCGATTTATTGTTATGTTAAATTTATCCTAATTGAAGATCGTCTATAGTTCATAGAATCCTGTTTATATAAAGTCTTTATTGACGATATTTCGAACCATTCTAATAAACAAATTCATAAAAATTCATGGACAATTGCGATAAGATAATTAAACAATAAAACCAGACTTTAAACGTTTTTGCATTAACACGAAATATGTTTGGAATCATATTATGTTGATTAGAAAAGTATTGTCATTCATTAGATTTATATGGAATTCACGGTCAATTCAAATGGAATTGTGTGAACTAACAATTAGACAAGGAAATATTGAACAATCCAATGTAAAACAATTGCAGTGTAATAATTTATGTGAATCATTAAAAAAAAATAACAAATAAAAGATTCCCAGTTTCTTTTGTCCATGGTCATGCATGCATGTATTATGTGGACATTAAATCAAATGTTCATACTCTGTAGAGAAATTTCCTTTACACTACTACAATCCTGTCAATATAAAGTTTTTCATGTCGTATTTTTGAAATATAGAATTCATTCAAATAATTCATGCGGAGCGAATTAATTTACAGGATCCATTGCCTATTGTTTCATTTTATTATCACACATATCCTGGCATGGATATCTATGTTATGGAATGTTGATAATGCTATTATTAATTTAATATTTCTTTAATATTCCTGAAATCCTGCTAATAGAAACGGCCTTCATAATTTGAAACGCCACCAGTCAACCAAAATAACAAATAACTGTTTGTTAGCGATAAAGTTAATCTTGATGAATCCAGAAATTGAAAGGAAACGTTTCCGGGCTTAACCGAAAACGCCACCATCCGAAAGTTTAATAGAAATGAGTGATTATACAAGGGCCTCCTCAATCACAGGGCTAAATCGGCTGTAGCTCTGGGGCGCTTGTTTTTTTGGGGCAGTAATTTTGTTTGCAGACAAATCAGTTTGATGGTTTATTGGTAAAATAGTTCTGAAACTTTTGTAAAACTTTACCGGTTACCCCGATCTCGCTTCCTGTCCCGTGTACGTTCTTATCAAGTAGTCCACAAACGCCAAATATCTTAGGACGGTCCTAGAGTATAGTCATCATAAGCGCGATACATCCAAGGATCGATGTTTTTGCCCGATTTTCGATTGTCATTATCTTAACAAACGTTTTCCAAATCGATAAAATGCACGTGGAGGACCTCGACCTTAGTATTCTTATTCGCCGAATTTGACACTCCGGGATCTCATAACAACAAAGGTTTATTGGTACAAGATCATAGTTCAGCTAAACTTGTGTGAAACCATCATATATGTTTCACAATGCCAGGGCCGTGCGAAGGACGAAACGAAAGAAACATTTGGACTTCATTTTAACAGCTCATGTGGAAACTTATTCTCAGTTAAGTTTTGACCTCTCATTTATAAATTTATTTCTAGTTTTTGTATAATAATTCGAAAATAAATACAACATTATGTCAGTTTTTAATAAACCTATCCGATTTCATTAGGCTCGTGAAAGGAAATGTTGAAATTTAAACTGAATTTGACCTTGACTTAGTTTTTACTTCTCCCGATCGCAATTTCTTTATTGGTTGTTTCTGGAACTAATCAATAGGTAGCAAGGTGATGAACCTAAGCTGACGTCAAGCTACATCACTAGACTATTATTATTGTTTTTCAACGCTAATGGCTGAAATAAGACGCTTTTTTATCAATTATGAATTATACAATAATTAATGTCATTCACTCAACTGAAATATGCCTGAAAGGCTACATCATGACCCGCTTAATATTGTAGTAGACCCTAGCGACTGAACGAAGAACTGAACAAAGTTACGACACATATGGTTGATAGATGGCAGCAAAAAATGCGCTTTAAAGTATGTCCAATATTCCGTCAATTAAATAATATCCTTGTTTCATAAAAAAATTTCTATACTTATCGCAGGATAATCTTCACATAGCAATTGTAATTTATTAAATCGAGTCCATTATGCATCCTTTCTATTAGACTACAAATTTTAATTTTTCGGTTGGCTACACTGTATGTCACAGCTGTCATCTGTCATTTATTGTGAATTGTGTCAAGCTTGTTGTGTTCAGAATAATTTATTCAATAGAAAGTAAAATTAAATAAAAATAAATAAACAAATAAATAAAATAGAAAATCTTTAATTAAAACTATAAAAAAGCACAGAACTGTTTGAATATAAAAAGTAAACGGTAAATGGTCATTGTCTATGTTCGGATGAACAATTGCAAACTGTGAAGGGGCCTAGTGTGTGTGTGTGTCTTCATCTGTAACCCAATTACTGATTTTCATCAAAATAATAAATTATTACACTCAAAATTAAGGTAAAACATGTCAATTTTCATAAATTTTTATAAGTTTATTTATAATTTAGTTTAGTTTATCGGACAGATGTTTTTCTTTATTTACATTACATTATTATTGTTGTTGAACTAGTTGCACAAAGTTCACGTGAAAATTATTTAATAATAACAGCTGTGACTACATTTTATTATTTAATTGCAATAATAGTCTTTTTTAGAATGTAAAATCTGCAATACTGATAAGTCAAATGATAAATTTTCGTTGTAAATGAGTCAAATTTGTGTAAAGCACAGTGATTCAACAAGTATTCTTTGAAATAAATAATATTCTTTTTATATCCATAAGGGTAATTGTTCATATTTAAAAAGATGATTCTCTTATATAAAAGGGCATGCGCTTTATCAGTTGATAATAGACGATGCAGTTGGTTTTTCCGCAAAACAATATTCTTATCATTTCCGTTTCCTAAAGAACTTTAAATTAATTATAAACATATTTATTATTAATCGACAACAACAACACAACATACAATAATGACAACAACAAATAGGTATGAAATTATATATTTTTATTGTTTCATTGAATTTTGTAAATTTTGTCTAAATTGAGAATGTTATTGTTAAAAAAAAACGTTTTTGCTTAAATCATCAACAATCCAAATTGGTTCTATTATTTAATATTATAAGATTTATTGTATTTAAATTGAAATTGCGTTCTATTTTATACGAATTACGATTAATTTTCATTACTTTTATATATTTACAAATCCCTTTAAATACTTCGATAAATATTTGTATAATTTAAACAATATAAATTGCTCATATGAGGATATTTGATTGATTTTGAGAAAATTAAGCAATTATCTTTTCAATCTTGTTTTGAAAATAAATAAAACACAAGCGAATTTGTGGTAATGTCGATTCAGTCTCTTGGGAAATACCATTTTAAGGTAAGAGGATAATGTAAGTTTAACGAACTGATATTCGAATATATCCTTCACCTATATTCGTTTCTTTTGTTGTTTTTTTTTATCAAAATACAATTTTTGTTCTCCAGGAAATTACATATAATCTCAATAATGGAATTATCACATAGTTTAACATTAAATGAAGATGCATTAGCACAAATACCACCAGCTAAACGGCCTGTTTTTATATTTGAATGGTTACGATTTTTAGATAAAGTTTTAGTGGCTGCTCAAAAGGTATTTCTGTTTGATAAGTTATTTTAAAAGGAATTTTAATAAATCTATAAAACAATTCTAGAATGATATTAAAGGATGTCAAAAGAAATTGGTAGAACAGTTAATGAATCATATTCAAGAATCTCCAGGACCACCGACACGTAAATTAATAGCTAGATGTTTGGCTACATTATTCTCTGTTGGTGATACATTTCTACTATTTGATACTGTTAATAAATGCAATGATATACTTAAAAATAAAGATGATTCCCCTAGTTTTTTGCCAACAAAATTGTAATTATCGTATTTCTCTATTATTATTTGAAGTAAATAAAGTATAATTTTAATTTTAGAGCTGCTATATGTTGTGTAGGCACAATGTATGAGAAATTAGGTAGAATGATGGGACGTTCTTATGAGGAAACTGTGCAAATATTGACACGATCATTACGAAACGCCGAATCACAAACTCGAATCGAAATTATGTTAACTTTAGAAAAAGTAATATTATTACTATTGTTAAGTAATGGTTATAATATTGCTGTTTTTTTTAAGGTATGTGCTGGAATGGGTAATGCAATATCAAACGTACATAAAGACATATATAAAGTAGCAAGACATTGTTTAATCGATCGTGCAATGGCTGTACGTTGTGCTGCTACACGTTGTTTATTAGAAATGTTAAATCATGCACCATTCCTTTATACAACAGAACTAGAAAGTTTAGCAACATTATGTTTTCGTGCTTTTGATGGTTCTAATTATGAAGTACGTTGTGCTGTTGCTAAATTATTAGGTGCATTAATAGCAATGACACAAAATCAAAAACCAGAAAAAATTTGTAAGATTTTCAAAATACCATTACCTTATTAAATTATCAAAAAAAATAATTATTATAGCACAATTAAAGGGCGTTAAATTAGTATCGTTAGATGAAGCTTTGGGTATTTTAATGGCTGGTTTTCTAAGGGGTGGTGTTGGATTTTTAAAAGGTACTGGTGAAATAATTAAAGGTAGCAGTAATGTTAATCGTGAAGTTCGTGTAGGCGTTACTCACGTAAATATTCTATTAATTGATTTTAAAAATTATAGAAAATAAAATTAAAAAAAAACATTGTAGGCTTACGTGATTTTCGTACAAATATTAGGAAGTGTATGGCTTGAAAGGAATATGAAATCATTTTTAACTCATATTTTATATTTAGTAGCAAATCCAAAAGCTGCATCATCACATGTCGATGCTGTATATTCACGTAAATGTATCAATTTTATATTGAGAAGTGTACTTGGTAAAATGTTAGGTGAAAAAGCACAAACATTAGCTTGTAATGAAATAGCACAAATTGTTGTTAAAGAAATGAATTCAATCGATTTTAATCCAGAAAATGCTAAAGATTATAATCAAGAAACATTATTTAGTCAACATCTTCTTGTTTGTGCATTACAAGAAATTGGTTGTTTAGTATTAAGTTTAGGGACCACTGCACATGATCTTATTACTGATCAAAGTTTAAGTATGATTATTTCATTCATTTAAAATATTTATTATAAAATAATTTCAATAATTTTAGATTTAATTGATGCAACTGTTAGTGTTCTAATTCATCCTTGTCAAGCGGCCCGTTTAGCAGCAGCTTGGTGTTTACGTTGTATATGTGTTGCTGTACCTAGTCAAATAACACCATTAATAGATCGTTGCGTAAATAGTATTGAAGAATATCGTACATCACCAGAAGCAATATCGGGTTATAGTGGTGCATTAGCTGCAGTTTTAGGTGGTGTTAATTTATCACCACTAGGTGTACCACATACAAAAGGAAAAATAATATTTAATACAGCTGAAGAATTATTAAGAAGTGCCAGTCAAAATAGTCGTTTATCATTAAATCGTACACAAGCTGGTTGGTTATTAATTGGTGCTATTATGAGATTAGGTGTACCAGTTGTACGTGGTCTATTACCAAGAATGTTATTATTATGGCGTAATTCATTTCCACGTTCAACAAAAGAATTAGATTCAGAAAAAGCACGTGGTGATGCATTTACATGGCAAGTAACATTAGAAGGACGTGCAGGTGCATTATCAGCTATGCATAGTTTCTTACAAAATTGTCCAGAATTAGCTACTGAAGATATAATAAGACGTTTATTAACACCAATTGAATCTGCACTTGCCATGCTTTCAAAGTAATAAAAAAAAACAAACACAATATTGAAACAAAAAATTAACAAATCAATAAATTTTTAGCATTTCCAATATTCTTAAAAGTTATGGACAACAATTAAAAGCACCTTCTGCTATGGTTCGTTTAAGACTTTATGAAACATTACTCCTATTACCTTCGCAATCATTCGAAAGTATATTTATAAATGTTTAAAAAAAGTCAATATTATCATTTTTTAATAATTTAGGTTCCTATACGCATTTATTAAGAATGTTAGTAGCCGAATTTACATTAACTGAAAATCCAGCAAATACAACAACATCACAAATGAGAACTGTTTGTCATGCTGATGATTCCGTAATTTTAGGGACATGGTTACAAGAAACCGATCATCGAACAATTGAAGATCAAGTAAGTTTTATTTAAAATAAATAAATTAACTTGTAATAATCCTTTTTTTTAAATAACTGTACGAATCGTCTTTATGTTTGTAAATTGATATAAAATTCGTTTCAAATTTTCGTTTAGATGGAACCAAATCGAAGGGCAGATGGTGAACATGTGAGTAACTACAAATGTTGATTGTAGTTATGATTTTGATTGAGATTTTGTTTTTTTTTGTTTTTGTTGTGTTTAAACATTTACAGAATTTATTTGCTACGATAATTAACGTTTTATTTATATTTTTAGTTGCAGCCAAATAGTGCCGCTGGTTCAGGTGCTCTTGAACATGATTGTTGTTGTTTATATCGTCATATATCAAATGTAATTATAAAATTTTCTAAAATTTTCATTTATATTATTTAATTGATATTTTTAAAGAGTGAAATCATTCCTGGTCCACTTCCATTAGGTGTAGCCGTAATTGATATGTCTGTTTTATTATTTGGTCAAATATTTCCAAGGGTAGCAAATAAACATCGTTTACAAATGATTGATCATTTTTCTGAATGTATAAAACATGCAAAAAGTTCACGTCAAGAAGCTGTTCAAATGAATGTATTTACAGCATTATTAAGTGGTTTAAAAGGTTTAACAGAAACAAAAATGTGTATTGGACAAGAAGATGTTAAAAAATCGATAACAAATTTAATTATAAATACATTAACATCAGCAAATCCAATATTACGTTGTGCTGCTGGTGAAGCTGTTGGACGTATTGCACAAGTTGTATCTGATCCAAAATTTACAGCTGAATTAGCTCAAACTAGTTTTGATCGTTTAAAATCAGCTAGAGATGTTGTTAGTCGTACTGGACATTCATTAGCATTAGGTTGTTTACATCGATATGTTGGTGGTATGGGTTCTAGTCAACATTTAAATACAAGTGTATCAATATTATTAGCATTAGCACAAGATCAAACATCACCAGTTGTACAAGTATGGTCATTACATGCTTTAGCATTAATTGCTGATTCTGGTGGTCCAATGTTTAGAGGATATGTTGAACCTAGTTTATCATTAGTATTAAAATTATTATTAAATGTACCACAATCATATATTGATGTACATCAATGTATTGGTAAAGTTTTATCAGCATTAATAACAACAATTGGTCCAGAATTACAAGGGAATACATCAAGTATTTGTATGGCTAGATCATCATTTCTTTGTGCTTGTGCTATAATGCAAGACCATCAAGATCCTTTAGTACAAGCTGAAGCTACTGGATGTTTACAACAATTACATTTATTTGCACCAAGACATGTTAATTTATCATCACTAGTTCCTACACTTTGTGTAAGTTATTATTATTATTTTCTATGATAAACTTATTATTTTAACATCTTTATTATACAGCGAACTTTATCAAGTAATCATTTATTGTTAAGAAAAGCTGCAATATCATGTCTAAGACAATTAGCACAACGTGAAGCTAAAGAAGTATGTGAACATGCAATGACATTAGCTAGTGAAAGTCGTGATACAAATACAGTTGAAGGTTTATTAATAACAGAAACAGGTCTACCAGGTGTATTCTTTAGTATGTTAGATACAGAAACTGATGGTATTTTAATAAAAGATATACATGATACACTTATTAGTATGTTACAAATGTTAGCTGCTGATAATTTATCACAATGGCTTGGTTTATGTAAAGATGTATTAACTGTTGCTACAGATACAACAAATAATGATGAACAACAAATTGCATCAATTGACAATGATGAAAATGATATAGAAGCTGATGATGATCAAGTTGAATTTCATGCTGAAAAAGATACATCAACACATCCAGCTGTACAACCACGTTGGCCAACAAGAGTATTTGCAGCTGAATGTGTTAGAAAATAATAATAGCATGTGAAACAAATAATAAAATAGCACATTTTGATTTAATACAAGCTAAAGAAATGCAATTGAATAATAAAGGAAAAACTGATTATCTTGTATTACATTTATCTGAATTAATACGTATGGCATTTATAGCAGCAACAAGTGATTCAGATCAATTACGTTTAGAAGGTTTAAAAACATTACAAGATATTATAGAAAAATTTTCGAAAGTACCAGAACCTGAATTTCCTGGTCATTTAATACTTGAACAATATCAAGCACAAGTTGGTGCAGCATTAAGACCAGCATTTTCACCAGATACATCATCACATGTAACAGCTGCTGCATGTCAAGTATGTTCAACATGGATTGGTTCGAATGTTGCTAGAGATTTAAATGATTTAAGACGTGTACATCAATTATTGGTATCATCATTAACAAAATTACAAAATAAAACAAATACAACACAATTATATAATGAAAGTTTAGCAACATTAGAAAAATTAGCAATATTAAAAGCATGGGCTGAAGTTTATATTGTTGCTATGAATAGTAATGATAATAATAATTTAGAATTAACAACAACAAATAATAATAACCATAATATTAATAATAATGTTGATGATGATGATGATGATGATGATGATGATGAATTTGGTGATTTTGAGTATCGCGGTGAAAGTTTATTAACATTAGTACAACCTGAATTAGTTAGTTTATCACAACATTGGTTGGCTGCTTTAAGAGATCATGCATTATTATCATTACCAGGTGAATTTTCAAGTCAATTACCACATGATGGTGGTGCATTTTATACAAATGATACTATGGAATCCTCAAGATCACATTATATATCATCATGGCCACCAATTTTACATGCAGCTGCATTATGGTTAAATACTGTTGGTTTTGATAAATTCAACAAAGAAAACGAAATAAATAATGACAATTCTAATAATAATAGCAACAACAACAACAACAACTAATAATAATAATAATTCTGATCATGGTAGTGATAAATTCCATTTATTATTTGGTATTTGTATGGAAGCTTTATGTAGTCAACGATCAATAGAACCTTTAGAGAGCATTATAACATGTTTAAAAGCATTATATACTTTACTTGATTCGAAATATGCAAGGGAATTATTAATGGTTGATCATTCATTAGGCATTGAATTGTGTAATGTTTTACATCGAATTATATTAACAAGAGATAATCATAATTGTCAAATGTTATGTATGAAAGTATTACAACAAATAATAAAAGGTGCACAAGAAAAATTAGATATAGAAAAGGCAATCAAATTAAATGAAATAAATAATGACAGTATAACATCAATAAATGTTGTTGATTTACTTGGTGAAGGTGGTGAATATGGTGAAATATTACCAGGTAAATCATTAGTATTTTCTGTATTAGAAGTATGTTTATGTTTATTAGTAAGACAATTACCATCATTAAGTCCAACACAAAATTCAACAATTATTAATTCATTAAAACTAATGCAAACACCAGATGAATCTGGACGTTTAATAGCATCAACATTAAATTGTATGGAAAATTTACATAAATTATGTTCACCACAAGGATCATTATCAATATTACCAACAATATTGTATTTAACAACTGGTGTTATACGTGAAATAGCAACAAAAAATATCAATGATGTAACAATATTAGCAAATAATCCATCTGTTCAAGCTGCATTACATTGTTTAAAAATATTAATAACAGATCGTTATTGTAATGATGAAAGATGTTGTGATAATTGGCAAAAATTATTACAAAGTGCCCTAGCTAAAATAATTGATTTAACTAAAACTGGAAGTGATGAAAATAAATTAGATGAAGTAACAATGATGTTAGCTATTGCTGTATTCGTATTACATTTACCATCAAAAGTTGTTATTGCACCAAATTTACAATATCCGTGTATTAATCATTTTCGACAATGTCTGCAAAGTTCAAATTCTACAGTAAGTTGCATAGCAAAGAGTTTAATTATGAATTTACAACCACAAAAGTTGTTAATAATTTGTTAAAATCTATCACCTATTCACAGTTTTTGTGGTCGTTAATTCTGTTAATGAGACTTTTTGATTTGTTTGAAAAATCTTAATTAATTTCTAATAAATTTCAGATACGATTAAAATGTATACAAACATTAAAATCATTATTTGCACATCCAGATCGTACAGTTGCTACACCATATATTCATACATTAGCACCAAGACTTGTTGAATTTCTTTATACAGATTCAGCAAGAAATATATTTCAGATGGTGAATTAATGGTAACAGTAGAAACAATAATTACTGTTGAATCTTTAATTGAACTTGCTGAACCACAAAATCGTAAGTTTATCATTATTATTATCATCATCATCAATTTTTAAATAATATTTATAATAATATAAAAAACTTAATTTTGCGCTTTCTCTTAGGAGAGATAATGCAAGGCAAGTTCATAATATAAATCTAAAAGAAAATATCTCTATATATGCATTGTGAAATCGATTTTGTTTTATTTACAGGCATACAAATATTGACCCTTCTAGTACCAATATTAGTGAGTTATTTATTGGAAGGTCAGGCCCTTAGGTCGGCAAATAAATATTCGTTAAATCTTCACGATATTAGTTTACAAAGATTGATGAAAATTGGACCAAAATATCCACAGGTTTGTTATTAAAATTATATTTTTTATTCAACTGATTTTGATCGAAATTTTTTGCAGGAATTCAAGAAATTAATGAGTGAAACTGGTGATTTGAGAATAAAACTTGAAAATGCTATTCGATTGAAACAGCAAAATTACGTTAAAATAAGGAATGCCGTTAACGGTAATAATAAATCGATAACGAATCATCAACCTTCTATAAAATTAAAAACAGATTTTAGTAATTTTTCATAAATTTTCTCCGAAATTATAAAAATTTCTGTATATACCATTTATTTTTTAACAAAAACAAAACCTATTAAATTATTAATATTTATTTCAAATTAATGGTGATTAATGTTTAGATCTATAAATAAGTGCGTGTTCAATGTTGAAAATTAAAACCGACTGACAATTTCTAATAGTTTTCAGAGACCAATATTAATTTGTAGTAACTATTTAACTACATACAATCCTAATGTAGATAACTGTATTGACACAGATTGATAGAGAAAATAATAAATATACAACGAAATTAATTGGTTACGATGGTATAACTTCCCATAATTTTTGTAATGTGTATCCCTCTTTTATACTTTCAATGGCTAAACCTAATTCAGGTGCATACACTGGTGGTCTGTCTTTGTCATGTCCCTCATCGGCTAAATATGCTGTTAAAACATTAGACATTTCACCTTTGGGCTCTTCAGTTTCATCAAAATCCTCAACGAATTTCTGATCGGCCTCGTCATCGTTTTTATTCGTATACCACTTATATTCGACACCGAATATCGGATTATTCTTATAAATTGTGTGTAAGGACACTAGTTCTTTATATAGATTTCGTAATTTCTCATCAGGATCTATACGAAAACCCAATACGTAAGAGCCACTGCATGCCGAACTTGTCACAACTAGAGCTGTACCGAATTTCGAATCGCGTATTTTAATCTGCAACACATGAATTTTAATTAATTTAATTGTAATTTTATTGAATACAAGTACCAGTTCGATTTGTAGATATGGTAAAGATATATTGAATGCCTCATTCATATCGGCGAACCAAACTATTCGAACATTGGTTACAATAAATGTTCCAAGACTACCTTGGTCGCTGGATAGATTCCAAACACCATAAAGTGTTGAAAATACTTGTTCTAAAGGTAAGATCTTCAATTGTTTACTATGAATAACGGCACCGCGAAGTTTCAATTCGCGATACAATTTCGACGATACATAAGCCCTAACAAATTTTTGATTTACAATTAAGATTTTTCTAATTATTTTCAATTTACTTATGAACTCCCATAACAGACGTGAAATGTCGCATATTGCCCGGCACTAAATTTGTGAAAATAAATTCAAATCGTATTTTATTCGATAATGTCAGTATATGGAGGGCTTGAGTTGTTCCACGCAGTTTCTAAATAATCAAGTTGCAATGTTGTCGTGTTAAAAACAAAACAAATATACGAGAAAATCTTACGGAATTAACGACTTTAGTTGAAATCGATACCATACAATTATAACCGATGGCTATAAAAATTATTTATTAGTAATTGCACAACAATGTATGAATTAATACATAAGTTAATACGGGGCTTGTCACTGAATGCCACAATATTCGAATATTTGTAATTATTAAACGACCTCTGTCACCTCCATTCCCTTTAGTGTCTTCGATGTTCTCTAAACGATCCACGATTTTTTCACCCATTTTCAGGCGCATTTCGCTAAAATCAATTATTTTTTTCTGATAATTTTAACGATTATTTTCAATAAAGACTTACGAAAATGGCATATCAAATTTAACATCTTTATCTTCCCAAGTTAGCGACATTTTTAGTGAATTTCCACTATAAATATCGATTAAAAATCACCTAGCAACTGAATCAAAACATTATATTCGAATATATGTTTATTTTTGTTTTATTACAAACACCAAATAATTTACAATAATTTATAAGGAAAAAAAAATATCGTTTCACTTTCTAATACTTTCTCCCGATTGAAACATCGTTGAGATGTCCGTCTTCCGGCTTCGGTTTTGGCACGTAAGGGTTCTTCAATGGATCTAAATTGAGTCGATAAAGGCTCGGTGCTTCATGACAATGAACATTGTACCACCAATCGCATGCGAATTCTGCTTGATTGAAGATTGTACCGTTTGTGCAAAGGAATGAGGCGCCTTGTTCGCCCTCACGACCATCATGGCACACGTGATATGCCTTTATATTGACAAGAAGAAATATTAAAAAAAAAACATTTAGAAATTAACCAAGACTTTCACCTGACAACCAGTTTCAACATTTGCGTAAATACCAGGTAAAGCTGGCACGTGTTTACATGAAAAACTAGTCGGCGGTACTGAATGGAATAGAGGATAATCGTGCCCTGGAACTCCTGGAATTTTACTTAAGTCTTGTTGTTGTTCTTTTTCGGATTGGCGTAGTTTTAACGGCACAATTCCATAACCACTCTGCTGTTTGGTTTCAATTAAATAATTGTTTAATTTCAACTGGAAGATACTTACAATAGACACAGCATTGGTTAGAATAATTAAAGCAAATAAAAATAGTAAATGTTTTATCATTATTGTATCTAACACTCTCACAGATAGAAGTGGAATGAATGGTGATTTTACTTGTGTCGCCATTATGGTTCACATATTACTTTCCCTACCTGTTGAACCATTCTTACAACAGCAGCAACAAAATATTTTAATAGCATTTAATTATTATTGATTAAAATAAAAAAAATGTGCTTTAGGTATCCATAATCGTTCTACGGTTCATTGTAATCATGATAATCAAGAAAGATTAAATTAATTTTCAACTACGCCACTGATATTTCACAATGTGCGTTATAATAACATTGATTTGCCCTATGGTCATTATTTCATAATGCCTTTCATTTGCTCTACTTTCAGGCCAGTTAGGTGCATTACTTAAATTAACAAACAACTTATCTATTGTTTGGTAAATTCAAAGAAAATAACAGTTAAACGAAAATGGTTTATTTTCTATTTGAATTAACAAATTGTATTGAACATCCCACAGAAAGTGTTCATCTAATTTGAGGACACCAATTTCAGTCAGTTTCATGGATTCGTTGCAAATACGGTGATAATTCTAAAAAGATCTGAAGAAAGCAAATGATGAATTCAATCTTTAACAAGACTTAATAACGGTCAAACAGAGATGGATTAAGTATTTTACAGTTTTAATAACCGACAAATGTGATTGTAGATCCGTCTCTGTTTACCAATTAACTCCACTTTCTTACCTTTGATGCATAATCATTTGACGATAAGGAAATATCATCCCATAACAAATTATTATTAATTTTACTGTATTTGAATTTCCTTATAAATCTTAATGAATCATATGGTAATAATGGGTGATAATTGTTATAAAATTGTGGTGTTATTGTATATTTAGCTGGTTCTCTAATGAGATATGTTGTATCAACTGTTAATGGTGTATAAATTCGTCCTTCTGGTGCCACATGACTATTATCAGTTGCAATATGGAGCTGTAATTAAATCGATGAAATCTTAGAAAAAAATTGTTTCCACCACAATTCGAATAATAATTGCCTTTATTGTATTAGATGGGTATTGTTTATGATGATATGATCTATTGGGATTTCTTTGTAATAGATGATAACCATCTGGTAAATATAGACCGTTTTGTTGGTATTTATTTAAAATGATACGATCCGTATGGAAAGTTCCTTCCGGTATTTTACCACCTTGTTGCGGTAATAAATGCTCTCGAAATAATTGACGTTTTTGCTGCAAAATTAACACAAACAAACACGATTATTGTTATTGTTATTATTATTATTATTATTATTAGAAATTGTGCAATTTTTATACAAATAATAATCATGTTAGACATAAGAAAGAAACCTTTCTCTTTAAAATCCATTTTAGTGAAGGTTTTTTGAAGTTAACAATAAAACAAGATCATTTCCCGAAATGTCGTGCAACTGTTGTTTAATTCTACAGATACTCATTTTTTTTCACAATTACGAGAGCGATTTTATTTCATCATGAAAGACGTTAAGGTTAATCCTGCCACACGTTTTTGTTTTCTTCTATAATTAAATTCGCTTGACAAAGATGCTTGAGCTATTTTTGATGGTCAAATTCAAGGAGGATCACTTTGTAAGGAAATTTGAGATGTGTCCACTGTAATTACGGAATTAACGACTGTAAGGACAGTTTAACAGGCTGTGTGACAAATTGATTAAAAGACCTCAGGAGTAAAATATCTTTTAAATACAAAATTTGCCAATCGCGTTTATTTCCAATAATGAACATTCTTTATAAATACTTTAGTATTCAATATTATGGCACAATAATTTCCTTAAAGTTGACTGCTGAATTCAATATTGGGAATATTCCTCAATGACATAATCGTTCTCTTTTTCTGTTAGAACAACAAGTAAACAATTAAAAACCCTTATAATTTTCGAGCGTATAATGACGTTCAAGTTCAAGATTCGATAAATGATCTTGCTCGAATTTTCTTGTTAATGACATTCAAGTAAAGCTTATGTGCCAGTTGATTGTTTAATTATGCAAAATAACAATAGAATCGTAATTTAACAAATTTATAATTATTGAATATGTTCAACAAATGCACAGCTGGTTTTGATTAAATGTCGAATGTTTGTTTACACAGTCTGCATTATTTGAATGCCTTTTACTTTAATAAAATAAAATCCAAAATTATGTAAACAACAAATCTTACTTTTCCTGATGTTGTTAATCCTGTAGCAATCGTTGACGCTAAAAGGGCATTTATTGTAAACAGTACAAACATTATGTAACGTTTTTTAGACCAATCGGTTTTTAATGATAACATTGTAATTTGTTTTAATTATTATGACTATTTTATATTGATTGACGGAATATAAACTATGGACGTAACTAGTATAAAATGTAAGGATGTACTAGGCTCTATTGTAGTGAAGATTTTAATATTCTTACAAACATCCCCCTTCTAACTGCCTAACAAGATGCAATTCTCTACTTTGCATTCAGGATTTTTGTTAAGAATGGTGTAAGTCGCAAATCCATTAAAATGCGGATAAATTTTACATTAATTCACTGTATTTATTATTTCTCCAATAATTCAAACAAGATCGTTGAATTTTGGAGTGATTGTCAGCGATTGTGTTGATCATAACATGGATTACACTTCGCTTTTGTTTGCTCTTTTATAATTTTATTTACAAGTTCTGATGAAAGTTTCTCAAAATTCACACTTTTAAATAATTTGCATCACCTTTTATAGATGAACATTTATTTTATTCATTTATTTTCTTATGGGCGTCCTCAATTCTTTTCGTCTGGTCCCAAAAATTTATTATATGGCAATAGTCTTCAACTATGACCTTATAGTGATCCAAAAAAAAAGATTGAATTTCTTTTCGTTGTGATACTTTTGAGTTTACTGACGTTATGGGTAGGGGTTTTCTGACTCGCTTACAGACAACAATGAAATGGTTAATTTATGGATAAAGTATTTGGAAAAATATTGCGATAATGCTTGACGTGAATAGACGAGAATAGCCACCGATTTGACACATTTTGTTTCATGCGGTTGTAATAATTTTTTTAAATGTTCAATATCAACGTTTTATTAGTAATATTCTTGTATAATTTATAGAAAAATCATGGTTATTTATGCTTTAAAGACAATACCTCGAGGTTTCATTATCGTGATTAAACTTTTTGAAAATATGAAAAATGGTGGATGTGCCGGGCTAATTTTTTTCCAATCCTGCTATAATTCAATCTAGGTTTTGCTAACATTTGGCAGATTCTAATATGCAATACGTTGAATACTGGTGCATTTATGAACACATATTTGATATCGGCTCGCTTCAGTACAACCGACAATTTTCTTTGAAAACTTGCAAAATTACAATGTGTAGGTATTGCAGTTTTACAGAGGCATCCACTATTTGTTTTACACGATACTCTATATGTATATGGTTTCATTTTTACATAATCACTCAATTTACACTCTATACGGTGCCCTGTCCACATTTATCGAACGATCACGAATAAATTGGTACAAACGGGAATGTAAACATAGTGTGGGCTACATTACAAAGCAAACCCGATCGAATGGGAACGAAGACCAAGGATTGGCGTGAACGCCGATCCGCTAGTTGTCGGTACTTCAAAAGAAATCAATCGTTCGCTTTCGATCCTATTCCCATAGTATGAACTGCAAAAACAAAACTTTGACTAGCGGAACACAAGCGAATGCAAGGTCAATCATCTACTGCCGCCTGCGCATGGCAATCCCATTCGTTCGCGTTCGGTCCCATTCCAATCCATACCTTTATCATCGTTCGATAGATGTGGGGCTTTACACGACAAAATGTTATTTTTCGTTGTACGTGTATTGTAGCTTTCTCTAACTGAACCGTATTCCTATGCCGTAAGAGAAGTGTCTACGTTGAACTTTATTGGTAAAATTTTCGATTATTTAATCGTGAATAATGCGTTTATTGTTTATTATTATTATTTATTATAATAGTTGTAGTTAACAAAATGCCAATTTAATAGAAATGCAAATCGTATACAAATGAATCCTATACTTCCTCAAAATACAGGGTCGGCCCGTCCAAGTAGAAACATAGGAGAAAATAGAAGAAACGAAACAGAAATATGATGTGCATGTGTTAAAAAGAGATATAGGAAAGGTGGGTGGTTAAGTAGTAAATACTCATTGCAAAAATATCCACCCTCACCATCTTCAGCAGACCTCTTTTGTAATAACCACTCCTCTTTCTTCTAAGAAAACGATCTGGCCTAGAATTTTGCGTCTTTTTGAAGTAGAAACATTACAACTCAATGAGTAAGAGAGACGGAACAATAACATTGTCCTGGTTTTGAGACATTTGGTGAATTTAAAATTAATCGTAATTGAAAATAAATGTAAACATCGATTAAACTTAAACTTTTGTTTTTTTTTAATACTCTTGCATAGTACCATAAAAAATGTGTATCTGTACTGTTTGTTAAGATCGACAGTTAATTGAAAACAAACAAATTACCAAAAATTTTTTATTGTTTAATAATTCGTTCAATTGATAACAATAGCAAAAATTTCTCTAAATTCGGTTTCCATCAGCAACGCATTTTTAATTTTAATTCTCCAAATTGCTAGTTTGTTGTTGTTGTTGTTGTTGTCTGTCTCTCTCTTACTCATTGAGTTGTGATGTTTCTACTTCAAAAAGACGTGAAATTCTAGATCCGATAGTTTTCTTAGTAGAAAGAGAAGTGGTTATTACAAAAGGGGTCTGGTGCAGATGGTGAGGGTGGATATTTTTGCAATGCGTATTTACTACTTAACCACCCACCTTTCCTATATCTCTTTTTAACACATGCACATCATATTTCTGTTTCATTTCTTCTATTTTCTCCTATGTTTCTACTTGGACGGGCCGACCCTGTATACGAACATTTTTAAGGGAAAAATTAAAACTTATTATATAACAGAATCATCAATGAGGATAGTTAGATAAAATGTTGATTTAAAGTTAGTAAATGTGTTTCAAAATAAATCTGGTCTTATACAACATTACCCGGTCTTATTTGTTTTATGTATACAGAGTATATAGAGTACAACAGGCGTCTTCAAACTGTGGTTGAGCAAAAACGTGCTGCAGTATTAATACTCAATAATTTTTAAATAATGCTTATTACATGACAAAAGAACATATTTTCGGTTGATCATGGACACTTCACAAAGACCGTTTCTGCATATATTTGTTTTGTTATATTGAGTTTAGAAAACCAGAAGCTGTGTTTTATTTGCATAAAACATTTACAGTACAAAACACGATTTAGAATAATTTGTTCAAATTGAATTTACATAAAATATTTGTGTGAAAAAGTATTTGAACAGTTAAGTAAATTTATTCGGTCAACACTTAAATATTTCCATCAAAACGAATCTTCATTCGAACTGTGAATAGTTGTCATCTAATATAAATAAATTTATTTATTGTCTGAATTATACACTAAGAAATATGAGTATTTTTTTACGATTACCGAAAATTACTTTATTAATTGTAGTGTTCACAATAACAATAGCGAATTGTCATGAAAGTTATAAAATACCAAATTGGAAATTTCATTTTATTCCAGGCACTACAATGGGGGTAAGTTAGTATTTAGTTTTGTTTTGTTTTTTTATTGAAATTGCCGAAATATTAATTCAAAAAACCTAGCTTTTTATCGCTGCTGCAATACCGTTAGATATACCAAATAAAAGCATCTACATGGCATATAATTTCGAAGCAAATTATAATCTACCTGGAAATGAAACGTCCTACGAATATCCACCGTTGATCCAGAAACGTATCGATCGAAAATTAATTTATACGGCATTAGAAACTAAAATGGAATCGTAATTTATTTTTAATCATCTATTCCAAAAATATAATACAGATTGAAATTTTTAGAAACGGCTATCCAGGACGTGATTGTTTATTGAGAACAATCTGTGAAACGGCTTTACATCCGATGCATTACGTTAACGGTGTTTTAGGAGATATTCTTCATATAATTTTTACGTAAGTGTCATTTATTTGTTTAACAAATTAATCAAAAACTAGTATTTTCCTAAATATAGACCGTCAACTTCACGTAATGGTGACCTTATAGATGATTATGAAGAAGCCGAACAACTAGGTAAAGAAAATAATTGTATCAAATACAATAAAAAGTGTACAGTTAGTTTTCTTGATATAATTAGTTGGATTGGGAAATCGATTTAATTAAATTAAAATTTCAATAATAAAATACTTTATTTATTACAACTATAATTAAAACATGGTACGTGAATTTATTTAATTAAATAAATCAGCACTTAAAGAGATCTAAATATAATAAAGGGTCGTTGTTAAACATAAAATTGTTTAAAAAAAAACATTGTTTCATCTCAATTAAGCACTAACAGATAAGGTACTTGCTATATGATATATAGAATACCATTTAAGTAGGATTCAACAAATCATTATCTATAACTACATAATTCAAGATAAGGCATAAAATCATTTAAATCTACTTAAAAATCATTTAAAAGGAATCTTGTTGATAAGAAAGCAATATTTTTCTTTTGTTAATTGACTTAAAAATAAGCGATAATGATTTACAAAAAAATCATCGATTATAATGGTACATCTAGACAGGTACGTAATATAATAGTAATTAAGCTAAAAAATTTAATTTAATTTAGAAATTCGTTATAATGAATACTTAACAGGTTGCCCTGATTAGACTAAATGCAATCTATATTTAACAGGAATGTCTGTCCAGAGCAAATATAACATTTATGATAAGAAAATTAGATGATTTTTGTATAATTTAAAGATAATTAATTATTGATCTTCAAATCGTTCTTTAAATATGCTTTGGACATTATCAAATATTTCATCAGGTGTTTTAGTAGCATCGACAGTTTCAACTAAACCTTGTGCTTGATAATACTCAATAATTGGTTGTGTTTCATTGATGAATGTATTAAAACGTTTTTTCAAACTTTCTAAATTATCATCAGAACGACCACTACCGGCTGCTCCACGACTCAAACAACGTTCGGTGCATATCTATTAAAAATAAGAAAATTATTGATATATTACGTTTCTTATAGATGATCAGAAAAATACCTGTTCTGGACAATCGAAAAATAACACAAATTCCACAGTAACTTTATTCGCTAATTGTTTCTCCCAACCATCTAAATTATTTTGATTTCTTGGGAAACCATCAATTAAAAATTTGTCTTTTTTAGATTTCTCCATTGCTTGTTCTAATAAACTACATGTTATTTCAACAGGTACAATTTTACCATCACGTATATAATTTTCAATTAATTCAGCATATTTCGAATTTTTATTTGAACGTTCCTCACGTAATAAATCACCAGCCGATAAATGAACGAAACCATATTTCTATAAAGGCAAAAATTAATGAAAATTTTACTTGTATAGTGATTCAAATGAAAATTGCTTACATTGACGATTTTTTGACATTCGGTACCTTTGCCAGCACCAGGTGCACCAAGTACGAAAATCACTTGAGGAATTGACATTCTTGCAAAATTCCTAATAAAATTAGAAACGGTTGATACCATAAAAATATACTGAAAAAACTGTATAACACATTATTTAATTATAACGAAAAATCGATTAATCTTTATGTTAATTTTTACATAAGATTAAACATTTCATGAATTAAAAAGTGATTGACAGCATAAAATACGGGTATATTTCTGTAGATAAAGATTCATTTTGTGGAATAATAGTGGAATTACTGATGATTTTACACAATTTTCAACCAAAAAAGACTGATTAATTAAAAACCAAAAACGACACGTTGCAGCCAAATCATCTAACTAGTCATTAATGAAAATTTCAATAACAATGTGATTATCGATCTAAATATCAATGGTTAACACATCACATCGATATATTTAATAGCGTTTTATTTCTAAAATTAAAATTATGATGCATTTGGCTTTAAAAAATAAATACAAATATTCGTTGAGTCGTTATGTTTTTAGGGGTTATTCTATAGTAGCATGGAAATGCAAATCATTGTATGGAAATATATCCAATTTTATTGTAAAACTAAATTATTATTAATTAATTATAATTACCTCAACGATTAGTCAGAAATTAAGAAAGAATTGTAGAGAAATACAATTACAGTTACAACAACACGACACAGACAATTACGAGAAACTGACCTTCATATTAAACTAATGGCGCGGCGCTGTTGTCAAATGTATTTTAGAAAGTCGATCGGTTAATACCGTTATTTCTAGGAAAACACAAATTTCCCCAAACAATTAAGGGTTACTTCTTCACAAAATATTATTGGATTTTTTTGGTGTTTTTATACATGAAATGAACCAACAAAGCACTTTCAACCTACCAACTTAACGACGTCAGATCAAATCTAATTGTATTGGTCATTAAAGAAATTAATATATAGTCAAGTTGTATAATACATTATTTGTTTTATTATTTTATTCGTGTAGTACATCTTTTAATGCACAGCAGTTA
Source organism: Meloe dianella (assembly GCA_028455855.1). Classification (NCBI taxonomy): domain Eukaryota; kingdom Metazoa; phylum Arthropoda; class Insecta; order Coleoptera; family Meloidae; genus Meloe; species Meloe dianella. The sequence continues at coordinate 4,306,421 of JAPTHL010000045.1, read as the reverse complement.
TCCTACAGTAAAGACATGTTTATACTTGAATGATATGTCGCATAAGAGTGAGTTCTATGCGTAAACGCTTTGACTAAAGGTGCACATTTGCAATCAAGTTTTCTCATTCAAAGACAGTTAGAATTTGAGCAAGTCGCATTTTCGACAAAGAAATTTAAGAGTTTAACTTGAATGAATATGTATTCGATATCATCTCTATGTTTATCACCTTGTCTCATATTTACATAAAATGTTGCTATTGCTACAAAAATATTCACTAAAAGAGAAAATGATTTATTGTTAAATCTCCTAATAAAACAATAAATGAGTCATTAATTTTATTTCCAACAAAAAGATAGCCATTAGATTAAAAGTGAAATATTTACAAAAATTTTGGGAACATTGACCAACAGATTCAAAGAAACAGAATAAATCTGACATCACTGATATTTGCAAGCAAGGTCATTGCATTAGACATTGCACCATTGGATTGCACTATTGAGGAATCACAGTGTTGCCAGGTATCCATGAAGGGAAATCATCAGAATCGAAGAGAGGCAGCTGCCTCAGGAGCCGAATTGAAATCAACACCAAAACTGATACATGCGATAACAAAAGCTCAATAAATATCTAAAAAACTTATAAATAGTTTGATACACTTATTTCAGATTCTGGACACAGTTTTAGTGATGATCTCTGACAATTTTAAACGGCGAGCTTTTTGTGATTTGTACACATAGAGGCGACTTTTCTCGGGGATCCTATGATAAAAAAAATGGTTTAGAACTACGTAAATGCTGCTCGAAATAACTCCTGCACCGATTCTGAGGTAAAAATCGATTGAAACCCCGTTATTTTATACACTAAACTGTATTGCAGGATAACACTGTAAAATAAAAGTGGATACTGAAAAGTATTTATTTTATTATTTGTATTGTTAGATGAATTTGAATAATAAATTATTATTTTATAACTAAATAGCTTTTAGGTGGAATTAGACGTCAAATCGGTAGACTGACGCCAAAATCAGTAGATCTACCGAAAATTTGGCAGACCCGTTATTAGCGGTAAATCATTTCTTGTAATTCCCTCGAAAACTGTGATCCACTGTGATCTATTTAGATCTACTCAATTCCAAAAATATTGTCATAAATATATGCACTTGATAAAACAATGGTTCTGTTCTAAATAATTTTATTGTTGTCTATCTTTAGAACAAATCTGAAAAAATGTAAACAAGAGATTCTTACACTGTGTAAAAAAATATAACTTTTTATGAATAGAATTTGATTTTCAAAACCAGAATTGATTGGTTCAAATACGAGAAAGAAAAAACAGAACAGTTATCAATAGATTTCCAAGTTTTATTGACTCTTCTAGTTGGATGATCAATTTAATGGTGGTCTATTTGAAAATATTTCAATGATTTTTTAGCATTACCATTATTCACGTTGTATGTAAACGGATGTGTAGTAAAATTGACAACAGACAACAACAGAAACTCTTATCCACTTCAATAAGTCTCTTAAATTTTTTTAAATAAATGGGCAAAGTTCTTCGGAATACTTAATACATGAAACATATCTTCACCACCAGTTTTCAATAATCTTTCAACAAGTGCCCTCCTACTTTCCTTTACTTTCCCATCAACAATGAATCTTCTATTATTTTCAATAGTTAAACTTTTTGTTGATAAACCATATGTTTTCCCAATCCTATAAAAATCGAATATATGCATATAGACAATTTATAGTTTTATTTTGTGAGTGAAATACCTGTGAAGAACTGAACGTTGTCCACTAGTGAGACATTTATCGAATCTCAACATTCTCTGTTCATTCGAATTTAAATAATTTTCAAATATTTTTGGAGCCATTTGAACTATATACTGACCATAATTTTTTTCAATTTTCTTTTGTCTTGGTTCTATTTTTTTTACTTTAATAGCATTTACTATTCCTTGTTCATTACTTCCAAGTCCTTTACCTGACCATCCCATTTTTAACAATAACTTATATCCAGGATTTGTTTTATGTTCATCAAGAATTGGTTGTTCAGGCTCATTTACTTGTTTAGGTTCATTTGCTTCTGCCGACTCAGTATATGTTGGTATTGTTGCATCAATTACGCAATCTTCATTAAATGGTTTCTAAAATGAAACGTTTTATTCGATTCATCTATAATAAATAGAAGTGAATTTTACTTTTTCAATCACAAAACATATTTCACTTAATTTATCATAAACGGTTTTACTTAACATATTTCGTGCAAGATTCAATTTTGGATAACTGCCTTTTGCTAATACTTCACCATCAATTTCTAATGCAAAACCGTTTCTAAAAATAAATAAATTAGTGGCATTTTAATAATTACATGGTTAAACATACCCGTATTTTGTAACATTCATTACAATATTTACAAGTTTACATGAACTTTGTAATGATGTAAAATGAGTATCATGTTCATGTTTAAAAATAATTAAACGACTTAATGAATTCTCCTTTTCCATTATTTCGAATATTTCATCAATATTTTTATCTTCATTGTTATGAACTGTTAGTTCTGTAGCATTTTTCATTTCAAATACTTTATTGTTGACATTATTGGTATAAGTTTTCGTGTTATTTGATGTTGGTTCGTTATTAAACTCTACATCCGTACCGCTATCAACAATTGTTTTTGTAGAATTTTCCACTTCAACTTTTTTAATGTTAACATCATCGAGGCCGGTTTCCAGATCGTTGAATTTTCGTTTTTTAACAACTGTTGTTTTTGGAGCTTTCTCCATTTTATCTTTTCCGTTATTGGCATCATTGGGACACACATCCAAATCGTTGAAATTTCGTTTTTTAACAATCTTTCTAATCTTTGTCTTAGCAACAGTTGTTTCTGTAGCATTTTGTATATTAATTTCTTTATTGTTTGCATCATAGGGGCAACGTTTCACACTCTTTAATCTTTGTTTTTTATCCATTTCTTTGAAAAACAATTTGAAAACTGTAATTCGTACTGTTTTCAAAAATTAACCTCATGAAAAAGTGAGGTTAAGCAATGACGTCATTGAGCACATGTAGATTCAAAAAATGCCCCTTATTTTAGTTTCAAAGGCACGTTGATAGCGTCACCATAGATAACTCGTCAACTAGCGTTTTTATTTTTGTCGGCTCTGTCATTATTGTATCATTAGAAAATTATTCGATAATTTCGCAGAAAAATCAAATAATTACCGTATCTTTTGGATTATATAACGATCTCTTTACATAGAAAAGTCGACTTAAAATTGGAGTACAGTTTATGGTCCAAAGTTTACATGGAAATACGAATCTTTATATGGTATCGAAGCCATTAGAGAAGTTCAATTACTGGAGCAAATTATTAATAAAATTGCATATATGTAAACGAAGTAGCCTATATGAAGGCTACAGTAACACCGACGGGAGATCTCCCGCCATTGCCGGCCTGCTTCCCATTGAAAAATTATGAACAATTGAGGAAATTTGAGGAGTCCTCAGATGAAACGGCATTTCATGGCACAGTGACTATAAAATTATGGAAAGATAAAATATAGTTGGTCAAAATAAACCAATGATTATATTTTATTACAGGTGAAAGTTTTTGCAATGCTTGGAGAACGAATTCCTAATATCTCTGGATACGAATTCAATAGTTATTGCATATGGTCACTATACAAATTCAAGAGTGAATATCCGTTTGGCCTTTTTGCAGACTTTTTTCGATTTTTATTCACAAAGGTAAATTAATACAAAAGTTCCACTACATTTTTTTCCAAATAACCCATAATCTAGGTGTTTAGACGAAAGCGTCCATGCTGTATATGTTTATTTTCATATTTCTATTTTTGTGTTTCGTTGATTTCTGTAAGATTTTCAATTTTATATTATTCGTTTTTCAATAAAAAAGTGTTTATCAAGTTCCTATTTATGTAAAATTAACCAACATTTGTATTCTTTGTAGGTGATACATAAATAACTATAGGTAGACAGCACTAGTTTATCAGTGTAGTAAATATTTAACATTAGTGAATTTAAATGATTGCAACAATTCAAGCAACTAGAAACGTTTTTTGTTAAGATGAGTAAAAGTGCGAAAAATACATTGAAGCATTACATTATTGTGTAGATTTTTGAATACTTTACTCATTAACAAAAAGAATGAAAAATATAAGTCTTGACATATCGCTGTACGTTAATTGTAATATCCTTCAAGTATAATTTATGGTACGGTTTTATAAGATTTTCACGTGATTTTAAAAATGAGGGGCACGTCAAATGATGACGTACTTCACGTGCCTGTAGTCACAACGAAAAATTTATACCAGATAGAGAATGCCAACCTAAAAAGACTGTCGCTCTTATTAAAGATATGTTTATTAATATAATTTACAAAACTTTTGGCAAATCAAATCAATGATGGAATAGTATTAAAATAATTTGTTACAAAATGGAAAATTTTCTCAACAAATACGAAACAATTAGTCGTATTAAAAAAAATAAATAAATAATCTATTTTACAATTCATCTTTATCATCTAATTCAACATCAGACAAATCAATATCTTCTTCTTGTGGTAATTCACCATCTTTACCATCCCATTGTTCAACAGTTAAAATTTTTGGAAGTTCTTGTCCTTTAACAGGTGACGTATTACCACGGCCATAAGATAAATCTCTAGAAATTAAATATTCAAATTAATGAAATGATGAATGTGAAATGATTATTATATGTGGTAAACCTTAAGAATTCATTGATGCCATCATATGAGAAAGCACCACGTAATGTTGAATATTTCATTTTTCTTGCATTAATCACAGCCATTGCTGGATAACCAAAACCACCAATATCTAAAGCACTTTCTAATTCTGACTGAGCTACAGCTTCTGACCAAACCCATCTAGAATTGATTAATAATTAATTTTTGTATATCTATTAATAGAATCAATCAAAAGAACACTTACCCCCACATCTTCTTTTATATTTTTCACCTAATTCACTGAGTATTTTAATGTAATTATTCCTACATTCAGATTGACAATCTAAAATATGAGGTAAAATAGCAACAACACATAACGGTTTTTTATCACATGCTTCTTTGAAGACAGTTTGATCAGTTATTTGTAGAATATCAGGTGCTTGTATATTTTCAGCTAATTTATCTAATGCCCAATTAACAATATCATTAGATGTACGTCCACCATCATATTCAGATACAGAATCTGTTGTTTTTTTACCAGCTGGAAAATATTTGATTGTTGGATAACCTTGTACACCATATTGTGATGCTTTAGAAGGATGTGCAGTTGCATCTAATGCACCTAATTTAACTTTTCCTTTAAGTTCGGTTGCGGCCTTTGCCCAATGTGGTGCTAAATTTTTACAATGACCACACCATGGTGCAAAGAATTCAACTAACCACATATCATCTGATTGTAAAACTAATTTATCAAAATTACTCTCAGTTAATTCTATAACATCTTCATTATTTGTATCTTGACTAGAACCGGAACTTGAACTACCACCTAAATTATTACGTACTTTTGTTTTAACTGCTGTTAATGCAGCATCAACAATTGCTTGGGCTGTACGTGCACCATTATAATCTTCTGGTTTATTTCGATTAGCACCGAATATTTTTATTGTTGGAAAACCACGTACACCATAACGCCCACCTAAATCTTTATGTTCATCAGCATTAACAGCACCAACTTTTACCACACCCTTAAAAATACATTGATAATTGTAATTTTTATTCATTTTTGATTAAATATGTTGTACTTTAAGTGCAGCTGCTGCTTTTGTATACTCAGGAACTAGTTGTTGACAATGTCCACACCATGGTGCAAAAAATTCCACTATCCAAATTTCATCACCACGTATTACAAGTTTATCGAAATTACCTGTTGTTAATTCAACCACATTTGAACTAGGAGGGTATAAAGCTAAACAAATTGAGATGCAAAGGGTGAAAACTGAAAAAAGAATACCAACAATTAACCCAATCACAGTGTAATTTATTAATTAAAACTATTGGAAAACTCATTGATTCTTACCTAAAACTTTCAACATTTTTAATACAAATCTGATTTCACTGATGATTTTTAATTATATTCTTCCTCCAATCTTACAACAAATTTGAGAAACCGGCCGTCAACAAAACTCTAAATCCTAAAGCCGTTGTTGCCAAGCGTCTCCACACAAAAACCGTAGAGCAAGTCAAACAATTTTCCTCGACATAAAAATCACCAAAACCTCCACTTTTTCCAATAGAATTTCTTCAAATCTCTTAAGAAGTTTCAATTATACGATTTTGATATGAATCTCGATATTTTTCTTCTCTGTAAATATGCCACCTGTCACTGTATTTCAGTTATCTAAAGAAACGAAGCAGAGTAATATCTACGATTATCAAACAATAGTTTCGAATCAATGGTAATTTCATTCAGATATGCTTCTTTAGTGTTTCGATTGGTATAAAAAGAAGATAAATTTTTGAAAATTTCAAAATGGTGCTAATCATAAGTCGGTAGACGTGCCGAAAAACTACAAACCTTGGCACCGAGATGTCAGCCATTTCGTGTTGAACTCCTATTGGTTACAGTAATACACGTCACGCAGTCAAGCGGTAAATTTAAAATAACAACAGGACCGTATTGGATAATTTTTAAAAAAAATTAACAATAAAAACGGGTTGGGTGTTTTCTATATATTGTATAAAATTCGATTGTAATCAATTGAAGCTGCACCCTTATAGAAACATCCGGAATACGTTTCACACTAATAATCATGTGTAGAATTGTTATCTATTCAACCAATTTCGAGAAGTTTAAAATAAAAATATTAAATGCTTGTTAATAAGTGTTTAATTTCGCTAAGTCAACAATGATGTTGTCAATTAGATAGATTAATTGCTGAGAATTTAGTTGAGAAATACGTTATTTTTATTAAAGTTTTCTTTTCGATGCGTGTTTCAATTAAAATTAATATTATTTTTTTTTGGTCTCAATTCATTATAATGTTTTTAACCTTTGAAAATAATGTCAGTTTGATAGATTTATTTATTTATAAAGAATATGATTTGTTGTTTATTATCTAGACAATACTTTATCTCGTTTCTTAAAAAAAATAATTTTGATATGTGTTAAGTGTAGTAAAACGTTATCAACAAAAACTCACAAACTGTCTTTGGCAGTGACTTGATCATACATAGCTTAATTATGCAATTCAGCTAGTTAAGTTCGTTTGTGACTTTAAAGCTTTGTGTATTTGAACGGTTGTTCTACGCCAGATTACAACAATAATATTTGAATTACTATGTGTAGTGATTATATTAATTGTTTTTAATAAAAATGGTAAGTTTTTATCATTATTGTGTTTATTTTATCGATAATAAATGAAATTCTGTACATAATAAGAACAATAGACGAATTTTTAATAAATAGTATTTATCGGAAATAATTATGAATTGTTTGTAATGGGGAAAAAACTTAAATCAAATTCTTTTCGTTCGGTTCGTACAATTAATCGAAATTGGTCTTAATTAAACTAAATGATTTAGGGTACGTGACACTTTTCTTACATTATGATTCACATATATATATATATATATATATATAAATAATAATAATAAAATTTTGACTAGATCAAAAGAAATAAACGATTTGTCGATTTTAAAATGTAAATTTTAATAAATCTACAAGTGATAAATACATATTGATCAGAACGTGTTTATAATTATATAAATATTTTCGATAAATTTAATAATATTTTGATTTTCAGTTATGATTATATTTTCGAACGATGGATTATTGGCTTATAATATTATTTACAATTTATTATATTAATTTTATTAATGGCGATAATTGTAAAAATGAACCGAGATGCAGTTATACAAGAATAAAAGGAATGAAGGCTGCTGATTGTTTTGATCGTAAATTTCGAGAATTTCCAAAATGTCTAGCCGATGATGTTGAGGTAATATTTGATATATATGTATATATATATATATATATATATATATATATATATATATATATATATATATACATTAATTATTAATAATTTCACGCTAATCGCCAATATTTGACCCGTAACACTGATAAATGATTGTCTATTAACCGAAATTTCCCACCGTAATTTTCTCTAGAAAGATATATGTTTTTAATTAAAGTCCGTTGCAATATTTGCTTTATTAAATATAAAATTTTGATATTTTCCAATTGACTAATAATAATATGTGACAATCAAAAATTATCTATAGATATTTATAAGTTTTATTATAATTTACATTGAAACGAGCACATTAAGATAACTTGTTGTTTGTTATTAACAATCAATCTCAATAGGATCGCTTAAAAATTGAATAAAATCGAATGCTTCAATAGCAGCATAGAAGAAATATCGTTAATGATACAAATTTTATATAAAAATTACACTTTCACCAAAATTTGATAAAATAAAATACCATTAATAGGGGAATTTCTGTAGAAATATGGAATTTCGATCGTATTTCTGAACATTCATTTTGATCAACAATTCGTCCATTGAATTCTAACAACGGGATTTTAGTTATAGTGCAAAGGTTGTTATTTAAAATAAACATGTAGAATTCCTCATACTCACAGTGCACTGATTACAATTGTTAACTTTATCAAATGTCGTCAATAACAGAAAAAAAGCTCTAAACATCAACTTTGGAAAAGCCCTTAGTATATCAAAATCTTCAACAATCTTTTAACATTGATAGATTGACAACTTCAATCGGTACACTGAAGAATTTGAAAGACTGTAAATAGACAAAAAGCATCCACAAATCTACAAATAAAGATAGAGATAGAGATCGATGTGATATCATTTATAAATTCGATTATATTGAGTAGTTTTGTATAAAAATTACAATTTTTGTGTTATTCGAACAAAGATATAATATTAAAAATATTAATGCTATGGTTATTTACGTTAACAACGATTGTATGCCCCATATAAAATTATGGCTAATAGATTAATTGATTTTAATTTGCGTTGTAGGATTGTCTGTACTGTCGTCAACAATGAATAATTGTTTTTTATTTCTGTTTGTTTAAATGTACTGAGTGTTTTTTGTATTTGTGGGGAAACCAGATTTTAGTTGAATTTTGCTATAACTAGCACGTATATTTCTCCCATTTCTCGATCATTATCGTTTTCTTATTTATTTCGTTATTTACTGGACAACCTGTAGAATCTAGTTTTATCTGGCATGTTAAAGAATTCCATCATAATAGATAATCTGGTATCTAGTTTTAATTTTGATTAATAGTTTCTAGCAAAATAAACTAAACAATAGCGTTATAGAAATTTTTAATTTCAGAGAATATTTCTGGTACACAATGTGGAGAAAATTGCACTATAAATATTCTATAACGGTCCTGTAGTACTTTGAACAAGGATAACACAAAAGTGATTTACAAATTATTTTACTATTACTGAAGTTAATTCGAACTTGAATGAAGCTTATGGTGTTATTGCTTCTTTAAATACAAAACAGTAAATGATTGATTTTTCTATCTACAACAGTCGCTGTTTAATGTGATAACAGATAATGTAAATTCGCGTACGCTTATTTGTTTGTTTGTTTTTCTAAAATTCTAGTTAGTGAAATTGTTGATTCGATTGATTTTCTTGGACATCGTTATAATTTAATTATTTTTATCGATTCAACTTGGTGCCAAATGGATCACATTAAGAGACGATCACTGTATTGTCTTTCCGGATTTCTTCTCTTATGATTTTCGTTAATCATATCGACGATTTATTTATTTAACATTTTGAATAATTCAATCATTAGTGGTGTTTATAATACCTCCATGTAATAATTCACACAGATAAAAATTACACATCATTTAATGTAATCGTTTAATATTTTAAGTTCTTCGACAGTTTTGTGTGAAGAATAGACAATTATTTTGTATATTATGTGTATGTATGTGAAAATTATGTTAATTTTGGTTTTGATTGTTTTTCCAGATCCTCGATTTAAGCATGAATCGAATCCGTAAACTTCGCAAAGAAAATTTAAATCGTTACACAGATTTAAGAATGTTGTACTTACAGGATAATTTGATATATTCATTAGATGAGGATGTATTTGAATTTAATTACGATATGACAACACTCGATTTATCTATAAATGCAATATCCGATTTACCTATTCTGATATTTCATTTGCCAAAATTAAATTCATTATATTTAGGACAAAATTGGAATATGAATATTATCGATATTGTTGAACGTGCTAAACCAATAACTAGTCCATTAGTACAACTTGATATCAGCTATATTATGATTGATGAATCAAGTGAATTACCTATATTAGATATAATGCCATATTTAACAAAATATAATATATCTGGTAATCGTATATCATATTTATCATCAAAACATTTTGCTGGATTATGTGATTTACGTATATTAGATACAGCAAATGTAACAGTTGATTATGAAAAATTATGCGATTGTTGGACAATAAATCGATGGTTGCATCAAAGAAAAATCAAATTTACACCGTTCGAATGTCAAATCAATGAAGCAGGTAGTGAAAAAAATATATATATTGACTTTTAATTATAATTTAAACATCAATTTGATACAACTGTACATTGTTCAACTTTGATCATTTTTTTCTCCATATAAATAAAAAATAATTCTTATCGACATATTACGCAATTAACACAATTATCTGTACGATATTAATAAACAATTATTTTTTATCTTTTTTCTATATTATTTTTTAGAATGTTTGGATCAAGTTCCTGATGAAGATATGGAATTATATCAATTATGTCAAGCAAAAATTGAAACAATCGCCCATAAAGCACGTTTAATGAAAATATTAATACCAATTAGCGTTATTATTTGTATTATTTTAATTATTATTGCTTATTATGTTATTAAAAAGAAACGAGAAAAATTGCGTAAGGAAAAGGAAATGACAACACCACCATTATTAACAGTATATAAAAAATAATTTTCGAAATACATCCAGAGGTAAAAGTGATAAGAATTTTTTTTCTATTATATTATAGTTTGTATTTTGTAATTTTCTATTCGTTAAGTTATATATCGATCGTTATTTATTAAATAAATTTATTTAATGCACAATCGAAAGTATAGATTTATTGTTATTTCATGACAGGACCGGTCTTCTATGCACGGCCGTCCTTAGCCAATGCGGGCCCCGGGGCAAACTGATTTTGGGGGCCTTCATTCGTAATTAAAAATGTATGTACACAAAATTATTATATTACAAATCAGAGTCCGATTCTGAATCTTCTGAATGATCATTATTGTGAACAATCAGCTCTGGCACCGAAGTGGAAAAATATTATTTGTATTTTTATAGTGGAACAAAAGATAATGATTAGATGTTTTCTTCATTATGAAATTGGAGAAACAGAGTTTCTAACAGTATCCATAGACAACATTTTCAAAATTCAATAGATATGCATAATTTAATATTTGATAAAATCATTGGTGATGGGGACAGTAGCGTCTATAAAAAAATTGAATATTTTCAGCCGGACGGATCAAATTGTTTTATCCAACAAATTGAATGTCGAAATCACATATTAGGGAACTATTTTAACAAGCTTAGAGACATTTGTAAAATTCCAAAAACCGATATTCATATCAGAAACTTTATCCGAGGTAATGTTTTGAAATTTAGACAGCCATTGTGAGCGCAATAAAATTTAGAAAAACTGAAAATAAATCTTTGCATGTGAAAATTGAAAATTTGAAAAATGATATTTTAAATGGCCCTCGGCATATTTTTGGCGACCATTCGAAATGTGATGTTTATTTTTGTAAAACAAGTGGCCAAGTAAATGAAATTGCGTATAATAGCTGTTCAAATGTATAGAGCCTTAACCGTTTGATTATTGGTATCCCAGAAAAAGTATCTTTCTTGCGGAATTGATTATTTCTCTGGGAGATTTTTTCGTTAGATAATAATAGCCACACTGCCCAAACTGTATATTCTTATGCGAGCTAAGACATCGCATTGGCATAATATAATTTCGGAGGTTTCATTATCCAATCCACATAGTCTAAATCTCTCATTGTCTGGTTTGCCCAGTTTTTTAATATAACTACGCAATGCTCAGTTAGAAGTCCTGTTAAGAGTCTTATTTCGTTAAGAAGTCTTTAACAGATGAATGTCTGGTTTGAAGAGGTGCTAGATTCATAATGTGCACCAGGCGCAGTTTTCTCTTCGCACCGTCCTGTTAACTTATACGAATTTGTTTGATGATATTTAAAATCATGAATGTGCTGATGAAATTTGAATTTGCCGCTACAATTTGGAGACTACCGTCGATTTAGTGATAAATTTCTATTGAGTTGGCTATAATGTTAAAATTAATATTGGCGACCTTGTTTTTTTTTCGCAATATGTCATTCATTTTCGATTACCGTTTTATTCCTTTATCGACCGTTGTTGTGTGCACATCTCAAATGGAATTATATTTAAATCGTATCGTAAATTGAATACCTAAAAATAATGTGCTATAGCACGTAATAAAATAAAATAACAGTCAAAACACAGATTATAAAACACGTGAGTTTTATTTTTATTCTACTTTTCTGTTTTATCGTAACTACTATTCTTACATTGAAAATAAAAAGGAAATGGTGCAATTGATTAAAAAATTACATAACCTCCAATATAAAATTTCGTGGAAATAATTTGTCGAATATAAAATTTAATATAAATAAAATAATAACTCATGCCCACAGTGAAAGTACAAGATGTTGACGTTTATCCATATGAAACAAAAGAAATAACAGTAATCCCGCCAACAATGAAGAATTCAACAACAACAAAAAACACTATATCAGTTTTAAATCATATTAAATATGAACATCTTATTGCTGGTATATCAGGTGGTGCAATATCAACATTAATTCTACATCCACTTGATTTAATGAAGATACGATTTGCTGGTAATTATAAAATTAAAATGTTAATATCTATTGATTAGTTTATTATTATTTTTAATTTACAGTTAGTGATGGTAGAACAACAATACCACAATATAACAGTTTAGGTAGTGCTTTTTATACAATTGTTAAACAAGAAGGTATACGTGGATTGTATAGAGGTGTTGCACCGAATGTTTGGGGATCAGGAAGTGCATGGGGATGTTATTTTCTATTGTAAGTTCATTAATACCATCAATATTTATTTAATAATTTCAAAAAATAACAGAACAAACAAATAACTAGCAGTACGTGTTTTCTAAAAGATTACATATACAAATATTGATCATTACGGAAATATTGTTCCAAATTAATAATGAAATTTAAAAAAAAACAACAACAAAAATGTCCCATCAAATTATTTACTATTAATTAGTTTTATCAATTATTCCAGAAGTTGAACAATTTTAGAAAAGAAATCCTATTTAGTACCTAATGAGGTTTTATTTTTGCGATGCATGCGATAATTATCAAGTTATAATTGAATGTTGTTGCTGTAATCGTTGCTAGGAGACGGGAATTTTTTTAATTTCTGTCAATTGTTGCTGATAGCAACAAGTAATAACTGTACGAAAAAGTCTTTTCCGCTCTACTGTTATTCTCCTGATCGTTTTACAACAGTACCATACATGTGCGTGAAAACGATTAACTGGAAAACCGTTCTATTTTTCTTCGATTTTCAGTCTTCTTTATGATATATTTCTTCCGAATATTCGCCTTTTCTATTCGTTGATAAGTTAAAAGAAAAGCAAATTTATTCAAGGTTATTACTTTATACATCAAAGATTGTTCAACAAATTAGATATTTCGTCATTTTAAATGTTTAATGGGATTTTTTTTTGTAAATTGAATTGTTTAGGTGAAAGTGACGTAAATAACGTTTCGCTAAATTTTATTAATTATGTATTAAGTGAAGTAATTTATAAATAAAATAATCAACAACAACAAAAAAAAAGAGGAATTTCCCATTATCATTTAAAAATAAATATAAAATTATCGTTGTTCTTTAATGATAATTTGGAAAAAATGTCAATTTTACCGTTAAAAATTGTTAAATGAGGATTGTCTCAACTAATTTCTATTGAAAATATCAAGGACTATAAATTGTTAAATATTGAATCGATTGATTTGTGTTGTAATTTAATTACTATTCTTATCATTTTAACCTAAAGCCATGTGTTTCACAATTACAATTTTTATCATTATCATTGTCTGAGTGTATTATAAACAACATTTTTCTTTTTTGTTAATTGTTATTGATTTACGTGAAATTATTTTTGTAAGCAACCCTTTCCGGTAGTCCAGGTACAAGTTAATTTTAAGGATGAAATAACACAATTTTAGTGCATACATAAATTTGTTTATGAAAACGAATCATATTCCAATATTATTAGACAGTCGACCCTCCGCAAAGGGTTAACAAATAAAATTGCTAAATAATTGATATGTAATTGTATCATTTTCTAGTTATAATTCAATTAAAAATTGGATACAAGCTGGTGATAGTCAGTATGCCCTTGGACCAACATTACATATGTTAGCTGCTGCTGAAGCTGGTGTATTAACATTATTAGTAACAAATCCAATATGGGTAGTTAAAACTCGTCTATGTTTACAATATGGTCCTGAAACATTATCAAATCGACAATGTTATAATGGAATGACAGATGCATTAGTGAAAATTTATCGCACAGAAGGTGTACGCGGTTTGTACAGGGTCAGTTAATCATCCTCCACAAAAATTAGCGTTTTTTTTAATGCCAAAATAAGGCTAGTGGACTTTTTGCTGACTTAATATTTGCAGGGTTTCGTTCCCGGCATGTTCGGTGTCACCCATGGGGCTTTGCAGTTTATGACTTATGAAGAAATGAAGGCATTTTATAACCATCATAGATCCATACCTTATGATAGCAAATTGGTAAGTTGTTTTATTTCAATTAAATTATTGTTATGTTTACATAAATAAATTTAGACAACTGGCGAGTACTTAACATTTGCGGCTGTATCAAAATTAATAGCAGCTGCTGCAACATATCCTTATCAAGTGATAAGGGCTCGATTACAAGATCAACATCATAATTATGATGGTACATGGGATTGCGTTAAAAAGACATGGAAATATGAAAAAATGAAAGGTTTTTATAAAGGTTTAGCTCCATATTTGTTACATGTCACACCGAATATATGTCTAGTCATGCTTATTTATGAAAAGTTTACTAATAATTAAATTTAAGAAAAAAATACATCAATAAAAGAAATGAATGAAACGGAAAGTTTTTTTTTGTGTGGGGGGGGGGATTTTCAACAAATCAAATCATTTAACTAACGTTCTACCAGATATATCAACAATTTATATTCCTAACAATATAAGAGAAAAATATTTTGTTAATTTGTATTAAAAAAAAATTATATCGTTCGTTGTTTTTTTTTTATTAATTTTGCATTTCGTTTCATTGTTATTTATATTTCATTGCATTTCTTATAAATCCATGTTCCTCATATGATTTTTTTTTTGTCATTTTATTATCTAACTCTGTTAAAACTTCGACATAATTTATCGGCTCGCTCATTTTATTTAACTTAAATTTAGACAAATTCATATTTTAATATGAACACTACCTGCTTTGTAAGTTTAGTTTGTTTTTTGTTCTAATTTAACTCAATAAGAATAAGAATAACAATTAAATAATAATAGTAATGTGATGGAATTGGCGCTGGTCGCTTTAAGTCACTATTGACTGATTATTTTCATAAAATATTTAATTAAATAAATAAATTATTTTTGTGGCACTTTTATTTTATAATAATGACAAATTAATTTGTCTTTTTAATTAAAAATAATATATAGATATAGCAATCATTGTATTTCACAATTTAGCAATAATAATAACATGAATTTATTGTTAAGTATTAATTAGAATAAACGGTCACATATTTGATTAGAATTTGTGGAATTATTTGCATATCATTAATTTGGAAGTTTGAATTGATGGATTGGCATTACTGAGTTGTGTGTGTGCGTGTGTGTGTTTGTTTTTGTTGATTTGTATTTGAAACGACGAAGCAGGGTTAAATTATTTTTCTAATTTCAATTATTGTCAGTTTGAATTGTATGAGAATAAAATAATGTGATATTTGATAAAATTATTTTATTTTAAATATAATTACCTATCCAACTAATTAAATCTAAAATGCTAATTGAACAATTTTTGTTGAATTTTTCACAATTTTTCACGGTTTTACCATGTAATTCGGCCCTCTCGTAAGCACTAGCAATATTGTTAATCGACGATGATGGACTAAAATCAATCAGAACATTAATACCAGTAAACCACCGATAATTATCAGTGGAATTACGTTAATAATATATGAAGAATGTCGCCTAAAACTCCTGTATTCTCTGAACTGTGAATGGACCCTTCACAAATCATCCTCAACAAACAATCTTTGCCAGGATAACCATGTCTGGAATTCAAATATAATAATTGTTTTATTAAATCTGTAATTGAATGCGATAGTTACGATTTTAATTTAAGTTCGATTATGTCGTAGAAAAAACGTCTATCGTATGAACGTTTTGATATGATCGGTGGATAGGTGAAACTTGTTTCATTTGATGGTAATACATAATTCGCTTCGAAATTATACGAGAAAAATACGTTATAATTTGGTAATTCTAATGGTAGTGATATTGCTAGAAAAATCTATAATTTGTTTTAATCAATAAATTCAAATTAAATTTAATTTATTTTACCCCCATAAAAGGTGCTTGTATCGGCCCGTAAGGAAATCTAAGTGGATTAAACACATTATAAGTTTGTTGTAAGGTCACATTGAGGTTTCCTATCAATAGAATAATAATTGATAAAAGTTTACTTAAAATCATTACAATTTTTTTTCCACAAAATACTAGTATTGTTACGCTTCTTATTTTAACGAGAATAACTGAAAATTTTGCCGTTTTGTTACTGTTTTTCAATTAACATAGAACAGTTAGTTATACTAATTGATAGATAAACAGAAGATGGATTTTTGAATTTAACGACTTTAAGAATTCTTATTAAATTCGTCTGTTAATTGAGAATATTTGAATAAATTTCAATGAAACTATACAGAATATGTTTCAGTATTCCAGCAATAACGTTCTTCGGTAACATATAATTGTTTTGATTAATTTTTAAACTCGGATTTGTTGCAAGTACTCTTATTTATATTTTACGATGGTAATAAACCTAAGGCTGCCAAACGTCCCGCAAATCAGGTATTCTATAAAAAAATCAAGAATTCTTGTTTTCTAGATGAAAAGATCAACCCTGTATATCACTTGCTAATGCAAGTGTGTGTTTTTAATCTCATTGTTGATTGATTGTAGTTTATTGTTAAAGAGAGATAATTTTGAACACCAATTTGCAATTTTTAAGTACACCCCAAAAAAGGCCGCCTGAATTTCGGCCGGTCCCTCATTGAAACCGAGAGATTCGGTGGGCCCCGGAGAAAATAATGTGTTCGCGGGTCCCGGGGAAAGTAGTGTGTTCGGGTATAAAGATCGTATAAAAAGTGTTTTTGTTTGTTTGCAAGCTTCCTCGTATCCCTCTCACCAGGAAAATTTTCTATGCACAACAAAAATTTCTCCCTCGTCTTGTCGGGCCTGGTCACATGTATAGCCAGGTTTTCCTAAGGCTTTCACAGTTAACGCGAAATAGAATAGTTTGGGCGTTGAAGTGTGAAGCCCCGTCTACATCTAAGGAATGAATGCAAACGGTGGCAAACATCAGAAAGGTCATGCACAAACAGAAGTAGATGAATGTCCTTGCTGTCGCTTGTGTTGCACTCAATAAACATTTGAACTTGCCGTCCGCACTACACAAACACGAACGAATGCGAACAAACAATTTCCTTTGAAGTACCACTGGCAGATCGCTGTTGGCCAGCTTCGATCGCGTTTGATTTGCTGTCCACACTATGCAAACATTTGTATGTGTTTGCGTTCATTCGGTAAATGTGGACGGTGCTTTACAATCTATTTTAACTTCTTTAACTTATGAATACGGGAAAAGTCTGATAAAAGTATCTCATGTGGGATCGTTTCCATGGGACACACGATAACCACTAGTATTCATTGTATTTGCAATATTGCCAGTATTACTAATATCACTTTATTTGTTTCTTACATATACGAATTAATAGTAGCTAATTACTTGTTAAAATTTACTACGGTTTGATGGCATAGTTAACACTGTGGTTCCAGTTTGAAGCCTAAGGATCTATATAGTTTGTTTTTATTATTCATCTCAAATGAAAATGTTGGCACCTAGGCCCGGGCTACAATTAACGGAGGAAAATTGGAGCCGACCATTTGGACAATCTGACAACTCTGGATCGGAATATTAATCAAGAGGGAAGAGAGTTATCTATGAACGTGTAAAGGTTAATTTTTCTTTCGATAATAAATACATGCATACTTAAATATTGTTGAAATATTTTTAAAGAACAAAAACGTATCGAATGAGGTACTTCAGATATTTCATTTATTACCATTTTGATAATTTTGATTTTAACCTAAAATTTAAATCATTCTAACGAGTGTTTGTACTCCATACAGAAGGTGATTAAAGGTCAATATTTATCCAGTTATCGCACATTATTCAACAGAATTTCGATCATTTTATAACACAGTCCAAACGGTAAACATTACGTAATGCCACCATCAGTAGCTGTGCCAAAATTTGACCAAAAAGATGAAACAACAGGTATCAATGCTGTATTATTGGGACCACCAGGTTCCGGTAAGGGTACACAGGTAATAATTATGATTTCCAATGTATCAGAAATGTTTTAAAGGAAAAACTCAATTTTAGGCACCTTTATTGAAAGAAAAGTTTTGTGTTTGTCATCTATCAACAGGCGACATGTTACGAGCTGAAATTCAATCAGGATCCATCCTAGGTAGTAAATTAAAGAAAGTCATGGATGAAGGCAAGCTTGTTAATGATGATTTAGTTGTAAATATGATTGATATCAATTTAGATAAACCGGAATGTAAAAACGGTTTTTTGTTAGATGGTTTTCCACGAACTGTTGTTCAAGCTGAAAAAGTAAAATAAAACTACACGATTTCCAAATGTTATGATTACAAATACTGTTTTATTTTTCAGTTGGATGAATTATTAGTGAAACGCAAAACAAGTTTAGATGCTGTTATTGAATTTGGTATTGATGATAGTTTATTAGTACGTCGTATAACTGGACGTTTAATACATCCAGCTAGTGGTAGATCATATCATGAGGAATTTCATCCACCGAAAAAACCAATGACAGATGATATTACTGGTGAACCATTAATAAAAAGATCGGATGATAATACAGATGCATTGAAAAAACGTCTACAAGCATATCATACACAAACACGTCCACTTGTTGATTATTATCACGTACGTGGTATTCATCATCGTATTGATGCATCTAAAGCGGCATCTAATGTGTTCAGTTCAATTGATAAGATATTCTTAAATGCTCGCAAAGACAAAGTTTATAGAATTTAATATCAAAAACAATGTACGTAAGTTCCATAAATAAAGAAAAATTATTTTTTCTAATAGGAAAACTGTAAAAACTCCTGTATGCCTAATTTACAAGGAGATGTTTATAAAAGGGAGATGTTGAAATAGTAATATTTTATCATTAGTCATTACAGAAATAGGAAAAAAATAATAATTTAAATCATTCAGCAAGTTTATGAGTTTTTACAGTTGTAATTGACAATTTGGTGCTTAGTAATTTTCTAGATTTTTTTCATCTTCTGTTTTATAATATTTACTTTTCTCAAAATCAAACAATTGTAAGGAATAAAACGAATATTTGAAAAGATATAATTTCGTTGTGTATATCTCTACCATCAACAAAAATGCCACTGCCATTGTAGTTCCTTAATAAAGTCAATTATTTAGGTGAATGGCATAATAGACAAGCTTTTTGAAAAGTCATGTAATCTTCAAGTGCTGGATGGTGACATATTGAGCAAATCCAAATTTGTTTATCTTCAATAATTGGTCGGCCTGTACCTGCACAAGTTGGAAACTGAATATTACACTTCATACATGATGTATACCTGCAAATATATACATATTTTAAACATTATTTTCAATTTTAATAAATCACATACCAATCACATAATAGAGTATCACAGTTTGAACATTTAACTTTTGTCGGTTTTAGATCTTTAGGTTCATGTTTTGAAAATATTTTCCAAGATAATTTCACATAAGAATCTATCAATGATTCAGATATCTGGAATGAGAATATTTTTAAATAATTTAACAAATATTGTTCAACTTACATTCGTTAAAGTTTTTAATTTAATAAAAGCTCTAGAACAAACACTAAACGCTCTATCAAGGTAAGCTGCTAGAGCTAATACTGAATAAATCTTATACGGTGGAATATAATGTTCATAATCTTGAAGTTTATATGCTGTACGTAATGCATCATGTAATTTGCCACTATAGATTTGTTCTTGTGCTAACATAAAATAATGATAAGCTTCAGCACCTTTCCAAGCATTTTCAAATATCATCGGATCAGATACACTCCATTCAGCTACAAGAAGTATTAGAAAATAGTCGACTGATTATTTAATAAAATAAATACCAGCGTTAGGATTCTTCTTGTGGATTTGTAATAAGCGTGCAGCAAAGACGTAATGTTTTTTAATTTTCAATAAATCCTTTGATGTTTTTTGGGCCTCCTTCTCAGCTAGCTATAATTTTGTCATATGAAAAAAAAGAAGTTCTTCTAAAATTTTGTGTTACCTGAAAAGCATAAGCGGCGGCATGTAAATGAAAGTTTGCCTTTATGTTAATATCAATCGCAGATAATAACGAATCTTGTTCAACTAGATGTGTTGTATATTTGGTAAATAATTCACCGATTTTAGTGATGTTGTATTTTTTCGCCATTTCAATTGCAGTATCCCATCTGTTGTGCAAAATGCATAAATCGATAGCTGCATTTATATCACCAAACTAAAAACAAAATAATGTTGATATAGAAAAATTATAACGAATAGATAGAAATAATACTTTTGCATATGCTTGAACTGCTTCAGATATGACAGCATTTGCAGCAAACATATCACCAATTTTCTCTAAAAGACTATCACCTTCTGGTAATGTATGAATGAAAGTTTCTAATTTCTTAAAATCTTCCATTTTACATAAACATTCAACAACTTCAGCTTGATTTCCAGCCATTTCATAATATTCAACAGCTGTTGTCCAATTATTAGCATGAACAAAATAATCAGCAGTCGAGTTATAAGCATTTTTCAACATATAATCAGGTGCTGATGTACCATTTTTTAAAATTTGTATAACTCTAAACCAATCACCTAATGTTTGCCGTAAATGCAATGCTAAATCACTAAAATATCGTAATTTTTTATAATTTGTTTTCTCGAGGGGAAGAAATAGGAAAAATAAACCTTCGATCTGCTTCCATATAAATTTTTTCGGCTTCATCAAAATTTTTAAAATAAGTCGCAATACGAGCTTTACGTATTTGTTCAGAATTAACGTCTTTCAGTTTTTTAACAAATAAAACACGAGCATAATCACGTGATCTAACAAAAGCTGATTCTGCTATCGTTAAATTCATTTCTTTTAAAGCAGCTTCAGCTAATAATCGCCTAAAATCAATAAATAATTTTGTATTTAGATATTAAAATACAATTAATGATTAAAACCATAATCTGGGATGGGGATTTTCCTCTATGAACTGTGAAGCTTCACTGATACCAACTTTCTCTAATAATTGTCTTGTATCACGTAAACTTTTCACCTCCAGTTTAATTAAATGATCTCTATTATTAGGCCGTTCAGGCGATTCCATTATTTCATCTAACAGTACTGCTTGTATTTCCAAATCCTGTAAGAAATAAAAAAAATTAATATTGTATTAGTTGAAAATGTGGAAAATATCACATTAAAACTACAAATATATCCAGAACTAGCAACTGGTTCTTCTGGATGTACTCCTTTAAAAATATACATTCGTGTTTTTTCCATAATTGCAAGTAATTGTGGATTATCAGATGCCCAACACATCGCCCATACATCTTTACGTTCCAATTTGTTACTTTCTGTATTTGCTGTTGGCCGGCCAACACCTTCAGATATATCGATAACAGTCATAACACCGGCTACATCAATTACAGATAAACGGCTAAAATGATACAATTTAGTGATTCTATCAAATTTATGAATATTTTCCAAATATTGTTCTTACGTTGAATTACAATTAATCGCAATTTTATGTGGTCTACTCGAGATTTTATAACGATTTGTTAATACCAGATGTGGCAATGCATAATATTGTAAAATGCCAGATTCACGTCCAATTATTAAACAACGATCAGAACATGTAATAGAACAAGCTGGATCAATGGAATTGTGAGTATCAACAGGTACTTTATCTGAATTATCTAAATCTTGTATAACTTCAACAGCTCCAGTTGGAGTATCATCAATATGATACATTTTACATTTTATTCTACTACCTTTAATATCAAATTTATCATTATTATAATAACTAGATTTTATAAAGATTAGAACCTGAAACTGTAGAAGCTTTAGGTGTCCGATATTGCCAAACAATAAAATTATTCTTGGACGTTGCCACAACATGTGTAGAATTCATAGTTACAGCAATCGTTTCAATATCAACATATTTACCTTTAAATCAAAATAATAATAATGTTAATAGTAGAGAAACGAAAAATGTGTATACCATCTACAGGTGTTCCCAGTGTGTTACATAAAATTAAACCATACCGTCCTGGTGCATCATCTGACTCAGACCTAGTCACCAAAACACAATGATCACCAAAACCAGCTAATGCTAATAATACCGGTACATATAATGTATGACACTATAATATTTGAATGATTTTAATTTAATTGTAAATTAAGAAATTTTATAATTTACTTGATTATTGCTTATATCCCAAAACGACACACAAATACCGGGTTTTTGTGGTCGACATGATGTGAAAACAACAGTCTTTTTAAAATAACACCATTTATAATCTGGACGGATATTTGCAAAATAAACAAACGAATCAACAGCTAATGCTACACGTAATGAACCACCTTCCCAAACACAACAAGATATGGAATTACCTGGTACTTTTAATGTGCGTAAATGCTAAAATAGAATTTTCGTTAATAATATAATCGATAATAAATTGAAATAATTGAACTTCTCCGAAAGGATTGTAAAATTGTACTAAATTAACATCTTTATCTTCTGTAAATTGACGGCCGGTTATCGATAATAAAGATCCATTATGATTCCAACTACAATTTACAGCAACCATACGTGTGTTTACCAAGACAGGATCTGGAAATATTTGAAAATTAATGTGTGTTTTTAACGTAATTAGAAAATACTTGTGTCGCCCTCGTTGCGCATAATTTGGGCACGACCATTTTCGTAACAAATTGCTAAATTTGGACAAAGTGCATGCATATAACCATTGCGTCCGTTATACCAATCTAAACCGACAACTGGAATACTATCGTGAGAGTCTAAACAGGAGATCTCTACAGACATCTAAAATAATACAGAATTGCTATTGTTCTAATGAAATTATTGCTGAAATTACAATGAAATTGCCTTGATTATCATATAAATGGACTTGTCCGTTTTTTAAACTAAATAACAATAATTTGCCATCTGGTGACCATTGTACACCTGATAAATGTGCATTTTTCAATTCTTTTCCCCAAATACGATTACCATCAACTGAACCAACAATAACAGCACCATCTTCGTAGATTATACAAATCTTCAAGCCATCCGAACTCCATGCCATACCAACAACTGTTGACTTTTTACGATTATTTATCATTTCTTCATACCAAGCACCCTAATATGTATTTCAGAATTATTGAATATTTGTTATAAATATTAAATTACTAACTTTATACATCATCCAAACGATAATGACTCCATTTTGGTCGCTTGTTGTTAATTTTTTATGTGTTTCATTCCATATTAAAACTTGAATACTTTCTGTATGACCTTCTAGTGTTTGGTTCATTGACAAATTACTTGATGCTGCAAGACCACGAGACTTTGGACCGGCATCATTTTCAGTACCTATTATTATATGAATTTATTGATTTTTTTAACGCATTTAATTATTGAAATATACCAGAATCAAGTTTAAGTACTTTAAGTAAACCATTTTCACCACCTACAGCAATGTAGCCGTCTTCCTTATTCCAAGCAAGTGCATTGATTTTTGTATTATTTGGTATAGCAATCTGAAACAAAACAAATTAGAAGAGGAATGTTTTGTTGAGAAAATACTACTTTTTTACTCAAATAAATGAACATTTTTCTAAGTTTCTTTCAATAGTCTTGCACCGGTTGTATTGTGGTTGCTATGGTAATAAACAAAGAAACAAATAGTTAAATATTCAAACAATAGATGGCAATAGCAATATAGCAAGCACGCTCATCTGGGTAGGACTACGCAATCTTATGAAACAATATTATGTAAGGAATTACGTCACTGGATACCGCGTGTAACATACAATCTGTACTGCGTATTGCCTACATTTAGGCGGTAATCTATTGCCGATTGCCTGCATGGGTCTCACTGTGACGTTACAAGCATTGACCGGATTTTGCCCCAAAACATGGACTCTGACATCAGCAGAACGTTCTACAGCAGAATTGTGCGGCACATTCAAATACAGAAAAGTGTTGTGTATTTACCGATGAACTTACAAAGAATTGTTTGAAATAGTGGTAATTCAGATCAGCCAGCCGTACCAATATATAACCTCATGGAGACGTAACGAAAAACTGCCCGGTCCACTACGGTCGAATTTCCAACCCCCACTAGGCACGATCCATTGGTGTACCATATAGGACACAAATTGTTAATTCAGGGCCTTTATGCGAGCCGCAGAGCTAGACTGAAGATTCGGTAAGAACTACACAAATTTAAGGGCGTCTCTTGAGCTACTTATTCACTAGGGTGCGATGAAGCGGAGGGGATTTTGCAATAGCCAATAGTATTCAACTCCAGAAACCCAAGAAATTATGGAGTGGCGGCGACAAAAAATTATTAATATATTTTCACGAAAATAAATTATGTGTGTCACATTTGCTAATAAATTTTAATTAATATCATATTCCATATTGAGTGTGGAATGCACGGCACTGGAAGGCAAGGGTAGGTGGGTGGAGCAATGGGTCAAGTGGGGATGACGACCTTCTTTCTAACGGTGTATTTCTTACTGAAATATCACTATAGAATCCGGGACTGCCCGGAAAATCGGAGCCTAATGGTCACACTACACTATATAACACCAAACCAATGGTTTATCCTCAAATAATAGTTTCATGTATTAGAGTCAAAAACATTAAGCTGTGACTTATTTAAGTAGTTCCTTTTAATAAATATGAAAATTAGAATAACCAATCAACTGAACAATGGTAGACTTTTGAAGCTTTCCCACGATTTTGATTCTTCGTGCCCATTTTTTAAGACAACTTCATCTATCGTTAAAAATGTCGTTTAGTTGTGAAATTAGAACATTTCAAGTTCGTCTGGTGGATAAGCACTGGAAAAAAAATCGAAACTACAGCAACATTATGTCTGATTGGTGAAAACAGGGTTTCGAATATGTTGTCAGTTCTGTTTGTTGTTTTCAGTGAACCGGAAAACACGAACAAGACAGAAACTCGTAGTCCGTTTGGTAGAAAACCGCCTTGAAACAATAAGAAAGACAGTGTTGTACCACCCATACAGGATTTCTCTTTCTTTCGCGCCAGCCTCAAATAGCCCCGCGTCGGGTCCCTTCCAGTTGTTATAGAGTTCATTGACTAGATAAAATGCATCAGCAGGATATCACTACCAATTCAACCAACATAAACAACAGTGACATTCACCATTACTAATATACCCATTAGCATTGTAAGTAGACTTTCGATTTTCTTAATAAATATCATAAATACGCTCTCAAATCTCCCAATGGCCGGCATTTGTATGCCAATGAAGCCTTAATTGTGGAGTTAAAGGATCGTAGATTGGTAGGAAGGAAATACTGGGACAGTTAAATTGAATGAGTGGTACAGACGTCTCAATATTGGAAAAGCGCTAATAAAGGGATCGGAGGACATGAAATCCATTTACCGAAAGGAGGACAAGAGGGATTACAACGACACTGCCCCAATACAGGCCATGGGACATGCCCTCATTCTTCCTGCGGTGCCTCTGTATTTACTTATTATAAATATATTGAATATTTATTATTATTAATATCATCATTTTTTTATACTATACTGAAGTCCGTTTTGAAATTAGTTTCAGTTACTCAAACAAGACATATGTTTTTACTACGCCACTGGAATTGCCGTTGGCAACACACTATGCTCGATTACAGAAATTCCAATTTTTTTGACTGACTATCGAGCCCTCTTGCTCCTCCATATTTTACAAAAGAAAGAACTCTAAAGTGTGGGTCGAGTAGAAGGCTATGAAGGCTCTGTCTTAGACTGCCGGCTCTGTTTTAAATAGCGGAGCGAGTTTACGGTTGTTGGCAATAGAACAGTTTTCAAATACAGGCCTCATTCTATGTTATCTATGCCTGCATTTATAAATTGGGCAATGGAAAGTTAAATAGACTTTATTTGTTTTTATATTTTTTCGTTGTGATTCGAATAACTCAATAGAATTAGACAAGACTATTATGTCATTATAGTTGAGACTCAGCGATTCAACATAAGGATTTTCACTTTGATTGACACTTTTTGTTCTTTTTGAGGGATATTAGGATTGAATAGCGAGCAATTTAAGAGCTAATGAAAGCAATAAACTCTTAAAATTGTTATAATAAGTGACGGGTTTAACGAATAACCAGTAAACATCTGTCTGTAGTTTCGAGCGCTGTGTTATTTAAAGTGAAAGTGATTTATTGAAGTAAGTAAGCGGGAAATCAAATAGGTAAGTATTACATAAGTATACATATATTATAATCATTACTTAAACCTTATTGTTTTTCCTTTCTTATAATTTTTATTGGATATTGTTTTCTATTAAAGCACTAAATAATTATTGTGTAGGACGGTTAAGTTTTACCGGCGATTTCTCCAGAGTAAAATAGAGACGCTGTGCGGACACGACCCTTTCGAACTAATCTGTGAATGCAACGTAGGACAACAGGATCTGTTCTAATTTACTTTAATCGATTTGAATGACAAACTATTTAAATATAATTGGATTAAAAAAATCTAATATTAATTATTTAATCAACCAATTATAGGGAATTTAACATCGAATGAAAAGCAATTCACTATTAAAAAAGTTTGATTTATAATTGATCTATACATTTTTTTTAATTTATTTTAAATATCACTGATAACAGAGTGAATTATCAGTGATATTATACATTGGTATACCAAGTAACCATTTTTATAAATATTACAAAGGTATAAAACTGGAATACCAAGCTCAAAATTTGGCACCTGCGACATTAAGTTGAAATAAAAGTAAATAAATCAAAAATAAAAAAAATTTTATAATGAACATTTATTGAAAAAAATACTGTAATCAAAAAACATACAAATTTCATTATTTTTTTTTTTTGTTATAAGAAATATGAAATGTATGACACACAAACTGAGTATACAAAATAATTTTAACGTTTAACGAAAAATACTCTGACAAAAGAAAACAGTAGTCTAAATTTTAATATCAAGAGTTTACAAACATAAGCAATAGCCTGTTCAATTTTAAAACAGACATGCTACAAAATATGAAAAAACTCTTATAAAACACATATAATTTATTAAAGTTGATTTCATCAACAAAAGTTATGCTAATTGCATGAAGAATATCATGCACAAAACACTGTATTTAATAATAAAACTTATTGCAGTTCCAAAGAAATAATTTTAATATATTTATATATGTATACAATATATATTTTTGTACAGATGTACTAATTTTTAAATTTGTTTTTTTTTCACATCTGTACTGATATATAATACCTATTTTTGGTTTATTTACAACGACAAACTGCACATGTAATTATTTGATTTTTTTTTACATATACAGGGAAAATTTACAATAAGAGGTACTAAAAGATTGCAAATGTAGCAATTACTATACAAATAGTAATATACTCTTTTTTTTAAATAACAGAGTTCATCAGATGCTACAACACCGGCATTTTCAATATAAATTTGTACTAAAGTGCAACCACTTGATAGCTCGACTAGTTCAAAAAGAAACAATTAACAATATTTTATTGAGATTTTTTTAAATTTCATTCTATACACGTGTGCACTATCTTTTTTTATTTAGGAAGGCCTTCTTGTGCGGTGCCGGAGTTTGAGATCTAGATGCTGGTCGTTTACGTGATGTTCCAGTATCTTGTGTGGAACCATTACAACAAGAACACAATTTTTTAACACTTCGTCTAGCACCTCTACCACTTGGTGAACATACCATATCATCATCGCAATTTAATTCTTCAGAACTTCCTTCATCTTTTAATGAATCACTTTTAGATATTGCTATTTTAATTGATTTATAATTATTACCACCATCACTTAAATCATCATCACAACTAGCACTATGACTATGTTTATTACTACATGATTCTGGACTACGACTTGAACTTTTAATCAATTCTGTACTACCAGTTGTATCTTCTGAACTAGATACATCACCAACCCATGTATCTGTATGTTTATTTTTATCTCTTTTACGTTTATTTGTATACTTGAATTTGTACTTGTTAAGTGTTGTTGATGTATTATCGTTGTATGGATCTGGTGATAATGGTGAATTTAATGTTACATCAGACATACTAGCACAATTTTGTAATAATGTATTATCTTCACATGACGAACCATTACTAGCATTACTTTGACCATTTGTTAATGGTTGATTATCAACATATTCTAATTCATTACCAGTTGATTGATATTCAACTGATTCAAATAAAAAATCTGTTCTTAATGTACTTGAATTATCATCATCACTAAATAATGTCATTGATGATTTATTATCGTCTTTTATATCTTGTGGTGTTCTTTTAACTAAATCTTGTGATGATTGATCAAATGATGGTGAATGATTGGCATCAAATAATATATCAGCTTCTGGAAATAAATCACTAGTACTTGGTTCATCAACGCCCAAATCTTCACATTCTTCTGATAATGATTTTTGTAAACGCAATTCACGTTCCAATGCTGCTTGTTTACGTTGTAACTGATGTAATTCACGATCTAAACGTTGTGGATTTTGTGTTTTACGATTTTTATTTGAAAAATATGACGAATTTCCTTGGAAATGTTTTTGTTCATTATTCTGCTGTAATTAAATTTGTTTTAAATTATCAAAAATAAATTTAATTTAATTAGAAAAAAAGATTACCTTTTCACCATTATGTAAGAATTCTTCTTTAATTGAACCATCATTATTAGTTTCATTTGAATCAGTCGGTTTTCTATGTCTAGGTGGTGTATGTGATAACATAGGACCATTTGATGTACAAGCAGTTACCAAAACAGATTGAACTCTTTCTAAATTCTTCGGTGAATCATCTAGAAAAACAAATTTAAGTTTTTAAGTATAACTGGGGTCAAAAGATTACTTTTGTTAGTTTCGGAGTCTAAATTCAAAGAAATCGAATTAGGCGCATTTGATATGTCCTCAACAACATCCTCTTTAACACATGATGTTTGAGCTATTACCGGTGTAGCGATTGGTGTTGTAATAATTGATTTTTGATAATTATGATAACTTTTATCAGTTGAATTATCAGAATTAATTATTGTTTCTTCTAATTCAATATTACCAACGGTACTTGTTATTGTACTTGAACTACTATCTGGAATTATTGATTCTGCTGATGAAGTTTGATTATCTCTTGGTTGTGATATTGTTAAAAGTAATTCAGTATTAACACGGTCCGTTTCATCAATTTTTTTAAGTGTTATCGGTTGTCCTAATGTAACGGCAGTTAAATTATGCGAATTTTGTGGCAATATTACTTGTTGTTGTCCACTAACACCAGATAAATTATGTGATGATATACCAGATATTGGTTGTATTGTTGAATATTTAACTGTTGATACACCCGTTTTACGATTTTGATTCAAGAAACTTTGAAATAATAACATATTTGGTCCTGATCTAGCTGGTACAGTTGCTAATATTTTACTACCACCAGAAACAACAGCAATTTGTTGACCACCTTTCACCATTGATACTGGCATTATATAATTACCAGGTACTAATACAGCTGTATTTGGCATTTTTAATGCTTCACCAACACTAGAATCAGCAATTATTAAATTTCTTGTTTGATTATTACCAGTTTCTGTTAATATTAATTGTTGTTGACGTGAATTTGTTGAATTATTATCATTTGATGATTCAGTTGTTAAATTTTGTATATGTGATGATGATGACTGTTCTTCTTCTTGTACAGATATTTGTACAACACCACATGAACTATCTTCACTACCAACAGTTCTATGATCTTCAATATCAGCTTCTGTTACCATACTACTACATTGTCCGCTTTTTTTCGAATTTGAACTTTTCTTTCTTTTAGAATTTTGATTAGGATTTGTTGGTGGATTCGAACGTCTTCTTGGTGCTGGTTTATTATTTAAATCAGGTGAATTTCTTAATTGTTCAGCATATTCAGCTAATATATCAAATATTCTTTGTGTTGTATGTTCATCTTCTTGAGGTTTTTGTTGTGGTTTTGGTATTGGTGATGATTTTGATGCTTGTGTTGTTGTATTCTTTACGGTTTTACCTTTTGAACTTTTCGATGATACTTTTGGTACAGATGGTGTTGGTGCTGGCGTTACACATGGACTTGAACTACCTTGAGATGTAACACTAAGTGCAGGTGATGCAGCTGGTTGTAAATTACAATAACTACTGACAACAACAACAGGTGATAATTGTGTATATTTTTGTCCTTGATTTAAATACGTTACACTTATGCTTTGTGTTTTTTCATTTGAATCAGACGATGTATTTGATTCTGATGGTGTCCCAGTACTACTTCTTTCTTTTATTTGTTTATAAACCATATCGAATTCGCGTAATTGTTCTAATGTTGTTGAGCTTAAATTTGAGGACTGTGGACTTGTGCGTATAACATTTGATGGTATTTGTAAAACCGGTTTTACAATACGTGCATTTTGTACTAGTGTTGGTCGAGACATTGTTACTTTTGTTGCATTATTTGTTATATCGTCGTTTGTTTCACTGTCAGATTGAGTTTCTGAAGTTTTTTGTTTACCTTGTAATGCGGCTGCTAATAAAGCACTCATTTTACTATGTATAACACTATCTTTTACTAATGATATTTGTTCCGAATTTGATGTTGCTATACGAAATACTTGACCACGTCCTGGTGGTATTAAATTTATTGTTTGTCCAACCGGCATTTGTCTTGTATATATCACACCACCTTGAATTGGTTGTATATTAACAGGCGAATTTTTAGTCGGCGATTTTTTATTAGTCTCTATGTTTGTTAGGGTATTTTCCGCACACGTATTTATCGCGTCTGTTGTCTCACTATTATTTTGATAAACTGACTTACCAAAAGCTTGTTGAAATTTTGGCAATGTTGATTTACATATAAATTGCAATATTGTTCCTTGACTGCTCACTGGTGGATTACTACTAGGTTTTATTGTAGTTGTTGTTGTTGTTGTTGTAGCAGTTACTGTTTTCACTAAAGAATCATTTGAAGAGGATTGCTCAGAACTAGTAACTTTTGGAACAGTTGTCGTCACCTGTTATAAATCAAAAAATAGAAAAAAAATTGAAGAAAACAAAAACAAACAAAAATAAAACACATTCAAATTGAATATAATTTACCTGTGATTCAGATGTTGATACAACGGTGTTAGTATTAGTTTTATTTACTTGAGAACTAGCTGGTCTTATTATTTGTTGTGATAATATATTAATTAAAGGAGAAGATCTAGTTCTTACACAATTACTTTGTCCAGGTTTAATAATTTGTTGCGATAGTATATTAATTAATGTAGATGGTTGAGATGTGTTTGGTTTTATTGTTGCAGTAGTCGATGTTTGTGTTATTGTAGTAGTTGTTGATGATGTTAATAATGATGATGATGATGATGTTGATGTGATTTGTGTTTCTGTATTTGAATTATGTTCTGGTTTATCTGATCGTGGTTGACCAATTCTCTGTATGTGTGGTGTTATTTGTGTACTTGTTTGTGTATTTTGTACTGGAATATTACCAGTACTAGTTCTATTACCAGTTACTTGTACAACATTCACGATATGATCAACATTACCAGGTTGTATCATTCTATAATCGTTTAAACCAGGAACATTCGATAAAATTGATCGAGTATGATCATTATTTAAACGTTCCAAAACAACTGTAGGATTCCAATTAATCTCTTTACTAATTTTAAAGTTATCCTCTATTGTAGTATTATCAGTTTCATCAATTCTATTTTTATTTTGATTTAAACCTAAACCATGTCTACACATTCTTCTATTATTACATTTAGTATTTACTTCATGACCAGAAATTTTTCTATTATTACTTTTATTGTCCGAATTATGTAGTAACCTATCAAGATCTTTACAAACACAACGTTTTCTTGGCCGTCCGGTTTTTTTTCTCTTTTTGTGACCATTACGAATTGAACAAACTTGACGATTGTAATTTGGAATGTATTTTCGTATTTCCTCATTTGTAAGTTTATGAACAACAATTTTTAATTGCTTTTCCAAGGGTTCTTTCGTTTTTGAAATTTTATCGTTATTCTGATTATTATTATTATCATCATTATTATTATTATTATTTGATTCTTTGATACCCTGATATTTGTACTGCTTTTTAAATTTTCGATTAGAATTTTTGGCCTGTGTAGAATCTGATTTTTCTAAAATTGTTGGAACTTGAACACCAGAAAAATTCTTTATTAAACTAGTTAGCAAATTTTGTTGTGTATCCTTTTTTCCTGTACTCAAATTTTTTCTAATCGTATCAACTACATTTACATTACTTCGTTGATTCTCTTTTTCATGTCGTTTCATAATTTTACTCAATCTTAGTTTCATGCATTCTTTTAAATAACTGTTTTCTTTATTATTATCAGTAGTAGCACAAAGGACTTTATCAATCAATTTACTTTTTCTCAGATCATTTTTGTTATTTATCTTTATTTCAGTCTCAAAACTTTCATTATTAATTTCAACAGTCTTTTCAGACTTTTCATAATTTCTTTGGTTTTCGTTAATTTTACTACTCCCTTTATTCTTCAGTTCTACTTCACATATATATTCATCTTTAATTTTTGGCTTTATTAATTCGTCTTCTAAATCAATTGGTTCTTTCTTATTAACATGACCAACAAACGAATAGTCTATTTTATCTTGATTATCATTAGTTTTATCAATATTACACAGTGAATTTTCATTATTTTTGGAATGTTCAACAAAATTATCATCACTAATATTGGATAAAACAGAAGTGCACATTGGTGTTTTTAACATAACTATTTTAGCTTTTTTAATGGTTCACAATTAAAATCATCAATGTCTTCTTTATTATAAATTGGCAAACAATTAGCATTTTTCGATGAATTTTCATTTTGTATTGTTAAAATATTATCATTTTGTATTAATTCTTGCATAAATTTACCTATTTCATAATTATTGTTGAATGGAGGAAAACATTCACATTTCACATCATTATTTATTGTCTCATCAAGTCTGATTCTCTTTTCAGGTACTAAATTGAAATTATTACTTAGTGCACTATCAAATTCACGAAAACTTGTTGATAAAAAAGAATCCTGTGTTGTTGTATTAATTAAATTAGATATTTGAGTAGTATGATCTGTCTTTTGAAAGTTATTGTAATTTTTTGTATCAGATGTATTATTTAACAATTTTGTATGAACCTGTTGTGCATAACTTTTCTGTAATTCATATGGTGATCGATAATTTGGTTCTGGATTAGTAAGATGATAATTCAAAATACTTCCAGAATAAGAATCTCTATCGGTATTTAATTCTTTTTCAAGATTATACGTATCATAATTCTTATTTACAATAGGAAAGGGCCCAACAAATGAATTATAATTTTCTGTGTTGAACTGATTTTGTGAATTAAATTCATGACAAAATGATAGATTTGTAAAATCGTCAGTCTGATCGAAATTATAATCAAATTCTGATGAATTATAAGAGTTATTGCTAAATGAATTCGCATGTTGTGTGTGAGATTTATTACGTTTTTCGGCAGGTCGAAACATTCTTAAAGCTTTTAAAGTATTCGGATCAGATTTTGGCGGTGATGGTAATTCAGGTGGACTAGGAGGATAAACATCTACCATATTAGCATCAGAAAATAAATACTGTTCATAACCTTTCTCAATACCAGCTAATTCATCAACTGGTTCACGTTTAATTCCTTGAAATATAGAATAATCAATATCAACAAATTTTAATTCAGTTACTAAATTTTTAGTGCGTTCCATGTCATTCAAATACATTTCACATAATTTATGTAAATCATCCCAATTCAATAACCAACTTAATAAATGATATCTTGGACCATTTAATACAACAGCAAGATCATCACATAAATGAGGCGATATGCCTAATGTTACACAATTCAAGGCTTCATTTAATGCAAAATTTGTTGTTAAACGTAAATTTAAATTTGGTTTACTCATCCAATCACCACATGAATTACATATCCAACACAAATCATCATGTTGTGATACTGGTGGATGTAATTTACATTCCCATATTTGACCAGTATCTAATACGTTAAAACCGGATGCCCGTGCTAGATCTTCAATTTTACGTAAACGTTCTAGTGTTGGTTCTAAGCTAAATGCAGTTAATGCACATTCACGACTAACTGGTACATTGTCTTTTAATATTTCAGCTAAATTGAAAAAACCACAAGCTAGACGTTTTGTTGTTTTTTCAAGTTTTTCAGTTTCATTATCAGTCTTTTGTGATTCTAAATTATTCATGTCTGTTGTTAATCCACGCACATACAATTCAATCATAAATGTTTTCATTCTCAAACCCACCTACAATAAAAATATTAAATTTAAATGGAAAATTTTGTTTAATATTTTTCTCTTACTTTATCATGGACAATTTCACAACAAACATAAATATGTTCGGCTGCAGTAGCTGCTAGTATAATACGTTTAACTGACGTTTCTAATTTGTCTAACATTGAATGTTCCATACTAAATATAATCCAATTAATTAATAAATCTTTTAATAAATCACCACTCTCTTCAAATGGTTTTGTTACAGCTGCTGTAATAAATACTTGTGATGCTAGAAATGTTATTTCTGGATAATCACGCCAAACTTTTGATATTTTTACACGTTTCTTAGAGAAACGTTTTATGAAATCTAAACCTTCTTCTAAAGATAATTTTTTAAACTGTAAATAATCATTTTAAAATTAATATTAACTGTTAAAAATCAATTAATAATTAACTTACCAATGCTAGAATTTCAGACATTTGATCATAACGATATAACAATGCTATATGAATATCGAAACAAAACAAAATTTGAGTTTTTGTCGCATTTAAATTAAAACTTTGACTAAGTGATAAATTATAACAATTCATAAATGCGGTAACTAAATTTAATGCTAAGTCTTCACATTGTGATTCACATAATTTCTTTAAACGTACAGAAATTAAATATGCTGTTTCAGAACAAAAAAATTCGATTTCTATAAAAGCAAAACAATAACAAAGAAAAAAAATTAACACAAAATTGAAAAAATTTGACAAAAAATAACGTATACCCTTAGGTCCTATGTTAGCATTTTTATCATGAAGAAGTGTGGATAAAATTGGATCATCCCATGGATTTCGAATAACATCAGCTAATTTTTGGCACCTTCGTAAAAATGCAACACTCAATTCAACTAATTTATTCTGGGTATTTTCTAATTCTTCCAATAACGCTTTTTCATATAGATCTGTAACATTAGATACAGTTTTATTATACTACTTTATAATGAATAAAAGAACGTTTTTAGAGTTTAAAAAACCAGAAATCATATATATCATTATTTTTGCTGTATCTGATATAAATTTCTATAAAGTTCCGCTTTTTTAATTGATATTAGATAAAAATATAAAGTAGGAAACCCTTTAAAAACAAATTAACAAAATAAAAATGGGAAAAATTCTCGTTTCGAAACAAATTGTTTCGCAAAAACACATAAATAAAGAAATACAACTAAAATTGATAATTAATCAAAATTCTAAAATAAACATTGCTGAAATTACAACAATCAACAAACTTTAATAAAACCAAATAATGAGAAAAATAAAATTCAGAAATCAGTATCAAATATAAAACCTGTCTTTCTAAATACAAAATAGTACATAAATCAAACAGAAAATAAATTAAAATAGAAAATTAACAAAAATTCAACAGAACTGTCATTATAAAACTAGAATATAAATAAATGAGTATAATTTTTAATTTATTCTTCTAAGAGTAGTAATAAGATTTAAAATATAATATTGCCAAGTTCTATGAGTTTTGTCGATTATCGTTAATATTTTAACGAAGATAGATTGTTTGAGATTCATAGAGTAATAATTTGACGGAAATAAACTTTTTAAATCTATAAATGGATTTTTTATACAAAACTGATGAACGATACAGTAACAGAGTAGTTTCAAACTTGCCATTTCACATTAACAAAGGCAATTTTTATTAGTAAGATCTTTGATAAAAATTTGAAAAGGGATTTGACTAGAAATCCAAAAAACAACAACAAATGTTTCTATAATTAATAGTAGTAAGACAATAGTTCTCTGTAAATTTGATTCTTCAAATACTGTTTTGAAAATAAGTTGAAATCTAAGAAATTACTAAACAGTTGTTAAATTAGTATCGTAGAGAATTTGCAAGCTTTATTAACATATAAAGGGAATAATGATGCTTAACTTAATACATAATATTAAACAAATTGAAGTGACTGGTATAGATAGTCAAATGTGTTTTTCGTTGAATATTTAGGGATGAAATTCGTAGTATATTATAAAATTCTAATCACATTAATGTATTAGAGGGGCTTAATAAAAGAATTCGTTTATAGTAATTATATTTTATAATCATAATTAAAAATTTATTTCCGGTAAATTTAAATTATTTGCTGACATAAAATTGATCATTTGCCCAATGCTGTTAAACTTATCCATACGATAGTACATCAAACAAAATTAATGAGGATTCTATTATCTGTATAAGTATTTGTTTTAGCATGTAAAATCGAATATTTGTAGGGGATTCTTATAAGACTGAAATATATAATTGTTTTGAAAATAGATTTCAGACGTGTACATTTTGAATACCGATATTCCTTTGATATGATATTATCGTTATTGATGAATCTAATTATTAACGTCACAATAGTCAATGACAACAGGTAAATTTTCTATAATACAAGTGTTACTAGAAGGATTAGATTAGACGTTCTGTTATTACTTTTAAATTAATTATAAATTAATTCGTTTAATAAAAATTATTAAATGAGTTGACGTTTTGCTAGAAAATAAAAAAATAAACAATAAATAATGTTTAAATATTTCAAAATATAAATGTCTACCACCCCAAAAATTTAATAACGAAAATCTATATTTATTTATGATAAATACATAATTTCTTATTAAAATAATTATCGATACCAATTTTAAAGTAATTCTTCCTAAATGTTTGTTTTTACTTGTTACAACAAAGTCTAAGGTATCCAAAAAATTCTAGTGCCTTGACGATTAAAATATAGTAAATCTTGGGATATTTTCCTATTTAAAAATAATCAATTATATTATGAAAAATAGTTGAATAAAACGCAAATATAGAACTAGAAGTACGATTATTAAAGTCACAGTTACGATGTATTAACATGCCCTATTGTAAGTGATTTTTCTTTTAACAAAATACCGAACGATTTATCACAATCAAAACACTGTAAACACGCTTGTAAAATTGTTCAATTCTAATTGATAATTTTAATCAGAAAACATTAAAGAAATCAACAGAGTTTAAATCAGAAACAATTACTCATGATAACAGACAATTACAGGCAGTTTTTACTTTATTATATAAAAGACTTCCATGTTGTACTTTTTCACAATACAGCAAATGATAGGTAAATATACTTAAAAAAAATGTATCAATTTTGTTCTAGTTATTATAAAAACTATCTGAAAAAGTCTCCATGGTTGCAGCTGTAGTAGCTAAATTCTCAATGATAGATACTTCTATTTATTATCAACAATTATCACATTAAAATAAAAAACTTAATAATTATTTTGATAATTACCTTTACATAATTTCCATTTTCCAGTAAGTACTGTATTAAGTGTATGTAATATTGCCCAGTCCATTATTTGGACAATATAACGTAAATCTGAATTGTTTATGTCATATTCAGCAATACTTTTCCATATTTCAATAACTGATTGAACCTTCTTTGCATATTCTTCATTCTTATTATTAAGAATTGGTTCAAATTTCTGAAAAAATAAAAATCAAAATGAAATTGTCTAAATTACTCACAGAAATTTTATATATATAGATATATGTAAAATTAATTTTTTTTCCAGTAATTTGAAACAAAAACACTCGATTTACTAATAGCAAATAATATAAACTAAAACTATTCTCGTGGGTAATTACCTTGCCTTTTCACCATTTTGATCAAATTATTTTGTCAATTAATAAACTACATTCGTAGTGATTGAAATGGAGATTTAATAATAAAGGGTTAAAAAAATAAACTTGCCTGATACATTTATATAGATATTTATATATATATATATATATATATATATATATATATATATATATATATATATATATATACTTGTATGTGGGTAGTAGAAATAGGAAATTACCCTCGGGATAGTTTTGATAATATATAAAAATGAATTGAAAAAAAAATGATGCGTGCTTTAAATGGTGCAAATTCGCTAACTTCCTTGTTGGTAATATTCATCTTGAATGGGCAACACGGAAACAAGCAATATATAACAAACAAATCTTCAACTACAGCAGCTGTCGAGAATATATATATTTTTCATAGATGTGCGACATATATATATATATGTATGTATATATTAATATATATGGGAATTTTCTATGTAATTTCAAACACTCCAAATAACATAACAAACACAGTTTCTACACAAACTAAATATCATAATACTGGCACTTAATACAATAACTGAAAATAAACCAAATGTTTTATATTGTTTCAACAATAACAAATTTTAATTAACTGTTTTATTAATAATTGTGAAATTTTTTATTATTAAAAATAAAATAATTTTAAATTATGAAATTTCCCTTAATAGAATATGGCGGCCATGCGAATAACAAAAATGTAACTACACACTGTTCGTTCACAAATAAACATGCGTTAATATTATATAAACTAATGTGCAATAAGCACAACAATTTAATTTTTCACCTTATACACATTTATAAAGTTTCTATCTTGATGATTGTTTACATTTGATGAACTATCAAGTTTATCATCCTCTTGTGACGCCATATTTACACCAGTTAACTTCACGCACAACGCGACTAAACGAGTTTGCGCATAATTTTCTATTAACAATTAGCGGGACATTTAAAACAATAGTTATTATAAAATATTTACAAGGCTTTGTGAATTTAAACAAAACTTTTCAATTATTTTCATCTAATTTTATATTAATTCATCCATTATAGATTAAGCATACATTCATTTTGAAATATTATATATATATATATATATATATATATATATATATATATATATATCTCCTTCTATACAGGCTCGGCTAACTCATCTAGAAACATTGGAACAACTACACTAAATGAAACAGTCTCATGATGTGCACGTGCTGAAAAGAGATATAGAGAAGATGGATGGTTATAAATTTTTACTACTTATCTCTTTTCAGCACGAGCACATTATAATGCTGTTTCATTTCTTCTACTTTCTCAAATGTTGCTAGATGAGTTGGGCTAGCCTGTATATATCTATGCTCTATACGTAATACGTGTATAATATATAGGCTACTTTTAACATACAGACAAAGAGAATGGAAATATTACACCGATGAAATTTTCGCTAAATTAGATTCCAGGTCACATTAAGTGTTTTTTTATAATGTTTCAATGGGGATGCAAAATACATTTTGGCAGCTTCTCCAATAAACTTTAAAACATTTTAAGTGGAAATCATACGCCCGGACCAAAGACCCTCACTTGCCTGCGCCTAGATTCAGCACTGCTCTAGATGTTACAAAGTCAATCAATCTGTTGTATTTTTTTATTGCAATTAGTCGAGGCCATTATGGGTGCCGAAATAGTGAAGAGGTCGCCAGTTTCATCTTTAACGTTCCTCCTTTATCTGGCCTTAGGACCAACTAGTTCGAATTTTTTTCTGTCTCACTAGGCAGAGGTAAAATTATTGAAATTAGCTAGTGTAAATGTCAGAAATTGATCCAGTTAATGCATATAATGTTTCTGCAAACGAACTTGGACAAAATGCCAAAAGTAACTCATCAAAGAAGACGAAATCGATAAAATTATCAACGTTAAACCGTGCTTGAGAGGAAAGTGAAGTTATTATTAAAGGCTTAAATATAGAAGTAGAAGGTTGGCGAGTGACACGATCAGCTTCCAAAGGTGTTACATAATAACACTACCACCACTATTTACCAACAAAAAAGAATGTAAAAATTCTACTGGAAGTAGTGGTGGAGACAATGGTCGTGGCCGACCAAGGAAAGATACTCAAGTTGAAGACTACTACGATTACTACACTAATGCTGAAGAAAAAAGGACGAAGAAAGTGAAAAATAACCGACAAAGGAAAATTGAATTATTATGCCGGCAAACCAGGTGAACAAATCAGCATAATAAAGGAACTTATGTTTTGTAATGGAATTATATAATTCCATTACAAAAAATATATATTTTATTTGGTGCATCATAACAGAAATAAATAATTAAAAATATGATCAATAATTCTAGCTGGAGTATAAATTAGAACACCCGTATTTTATACACTCCTTTCACACCTGCCTTTGATTAGATCCACATAAAACTACCTATAAAGTGTGATTTTAATTATGATTATTATTATTGTTATTATTAAAATTAAATATTTGTTCAGTTAGATATTGTTTTATAGTTGGAATGTTTCATCGGGCCAGGGCACACATTTAGCGCTAATTTTTGAATTATTGTCACTTTTGTCGCTATATGTCCGATAAAGGATGTGAAAAGAGAGAAAGGAAATTAAAGTTTTCGCAGACTCTGCGAAATTCTCTTTGTTTTCAATGGCGCAACTGTCTGTTTTATTCGTTTAAAAAATTATATATTAAAATAAATTAAACAATTAGTATAAAACAATAAATAACGTTTATTTGAATCATTGCAATAATTTGAATAGAAATAATTGTTATTAAAATTACAAAATGGCGATGCTTTGTTTATGGTCAGTACAAGATGAGAAAGTAGCGTTACATTGTTTGCCTTCGATCCACCAAAAGTAAGTAAATATTCACCTAAATTTATGCAGTTTGGTAAGGGTAGTCCTACCCTTACCTACAGTCTATTTAATAATAAAATAAAAACATCCTGTTCAGAAATATTCTATTGTTTTTGTATTGAGTGCACACGTGCCGTCGTAATTAGTACTATCAATTACATATTACATGTATACAATCGTTTAGGACAATTACCTATAATCCAAGTTTCTCGAATTGTGTAATATACAAACCGAACGCAGAGCCGAAGTAAGGGCAATTAGAGCCCGGGACAAACAAGAGTTATAGGTGCCCCTTATATGATTTCGCGCCCAATTGGATGTTTTCTTATTAGCTTGTACTATAATTTTGCAGATATTTGTAAGAATAATAATTAGTAAATTCTAGAAATATTTTAGGCGTTAAATATGCATTGAAGTTCTTTGAGTTGGAGTCGCAAATAAAGACAATTCACGACACACAGGTCTGGCTACCAAGTATACTATCAAAATTAACAAACCAGCATCAATAATGAAAGTACTGGACGCCCAAGTGTTGAGTACGTCTGTAGCCGTTTTTATGGAGTCTTTAATTGCGTTGGCAATTTTTTTTAATGCTGTCTTGACGTTGTAATATGTATTAAACTCTTACAAGGGTTTTGTCGGCAGAAGTTACTGGAACTCCTACAATCATTTATTTATACACTATCAGCTCTATCCCCTAAGAAACTCGAAAAAAACATCAATTGCTAAACACTAGTCATCGTATACACCAAGAAATTCAACCGGTGCCGTTCCAACAAAAAAAAAACGCGGCAATCTTCACCAGTACCAAAATATAATGAAAATGGTAATGGTGATATGATGATAGTTTAATTGAATGTAAACGAGTACTTTATTGACCAATTAGAAGCATAAATGCATCGTAATAGAAAACATACTGAAAAAGCAAATTTAATTATATTTACCGGTGGTGGTAGAAATACATTTGATGGATGAATTATCGATTCCGCTACAAGTCACAGAAGGACGATGGTAAAAATCCCACAGTCTTCCGCGGAATTGATATATCTATCCAGAGGGATCCTTTTTAAAAATGTCCGCTCTTCCCGAAGAAAAAGTGATGATCGTGGTGTTGCAGTAATTTACAGAAAATTTAAACAATAATCACATTGGCTCTTGACAGGCGGCCCAAGGACCCCCGAGAGGCATGGGGTCCGTCTTGCTACCATGCATAATCAGAGGCTTAAGATAAACGGGATTGAGTGTAAGAGAGAGTTTGAAATTGTGGATAAGTCAGATACAGGCAAAGAAAATTGATTTACCAGTTGCAATTGCTGTTAATAAAGCATATATGTATATATGCTATAGAAAGTTAAGCTGTGATAATAATGATTTATTAGTAATTTTTCTTAATTTTATGTTTTTGTTTCTTTTATTTTCTTAATAATTGTAATGTGATAATAGTATTTGATTTAATAAAATGAGGATGCGGATGAAAATATGTATTCATTTCTGCTCCCCATCCCCTAAAATCCGAAAAAGTACCCATATTGTTTAAGGACATGAT
Source organism: Meloe dianella (assembly GCA_028455855.1). NCBI lineage: Eukaryota > Metazoa > Arthropoda > Insecta > Coleoptera > Meloidae > Meloe > Meloe dianella. The sequence continues at coordinate 4,263,204 of JAPTHL010000045.1, read as the reverse complement.
ATTATGTATTATTTCTTTCTCTTGGACTGCGGAGTATAATGCTAAAATGTTAATGCAATCTTTCAAATTTTACCAAGATTAGACGGAGAATTGCTACTATTTTCAAGTGGGACAGTCTTTAGATATGGAGAAAAATAATTGGTTCAATGATTTTGACGAATATTGTCCCATGATTAAAAAGGATCTTGAAATAAAGCTCATTTAAGGAGACATTTTGCCAAAGATAGTGGTACAACCGCCAAAAGTAGAACTTCTACCTTCTTTTTTCGCCGGCGATGTTAGCGGTGGTGTTGCTGTAACACCTTTGGCAGCTGACCGTCTCACTCGTCGACCTTTTACATTTATATTTAATAACTACACTTTCCGCCCTAGCACGGTTTAACATTGATAATCTTGTCGATTTAGTCTTCTTTGATCAGTTACCTTTAGAATTTTGATCATGTCCATTTGCAGAAACATCAACTGTGTCAACTTCTTACACTTTCACTAACTAATTTCAATATTTTTTTGACAAAAGCTAATTACGAATGGGTGTTAACTGTCGTAAGACTGGGTTATGTTTGTTTTTTTTGTATGTAGAATTTATAATTATTAAAGGATTATGTAACAATAATTGAAACTTTTTAGTTTGTTTTAAACATTTTGAAATAATTGAATCTTAAATGTCCCGCTAATTGTCACATAAAACTATGCGCAAACTCTTTTAGTCGCTTTGTGTACAGCGTTGACAAATTGAGGGATTGCCTGTCAGATTTAACGAATTCACAGAAGTGGTAGCCGAAGAAAACTAAAGGCTAACGGATTCTTTAACGGGAACGCATGAAGTATGGAAGTAGATATTTTTCAGGCTTTCGAAGGGAAATATATCGAATAGTCTATTATTTTTATATGATTATTTACTTTTACTACGTATTAAGATTCTAATTTTAAACAAATATCGTCTTTGTGTAATTCTGGCATTCCTGGATGGTCTATGATAGTTGTCATACGTACGCACCCAGGACCGGCCCCATAGGTGATGCAGCGATGCAACTGCCTCAAGCGCCGAATTGGAATAGGTGGAAAACGGAAAAATGTGAATATGATGGATTTTTGACGGAATTTCATCAAGGCATGACGAAATTTTAGATTTCCTGTTGGCAACGCTGCGCATTGTGCATACAGCAACGAGGATGACATCTGTCAATTTTCAAAGTTGCTTATATTTTCATAACAGTTTTTCGATAATTTGTTTTTTTTTTAAATTTTCCACCTTATAAATAGAATTTTCAGAAAATCTATGCACCACAAAATGAAATGTTCAACTATTATTTCATAAAAACAGCTGTTCGTCCAAATTTGATTTGCACAATGTCAAAAAAAGTTAAATCAAAATCCGGCAATCAATCAAAAGTGGCAGAGGTAATATCATTATTTCGATTAGTTATTAATAATAAAATAACAGAGGTTTATTATTATTGTAGGAAACAATCCAACCGATTTATCTAAATAAATCCAAAAATATTATGATTTCAGTTTTAGCAAAACCTGGAGCAAGACAAAATGCCATAACTGGTAGTTATTCGCCAACAATAAATTATCGTTATTTATTCAATTAATCACAAAATTCCTTTTATTATATTCAAGATATAAGTACTGATGGTGTTGGAATTCAGATAAACGCACCACCAAGTGAGGGTGAAGCAAATATCGAATTAGTAAAATACGTTGCATCTATTTTAGGTGTACGAAAAAACGATGTCATATTAGAGAGAGTATAAAATATTTGAAATACTATTTGAAATTATCATATTTAAATATTTTATTTATAGGGTTTCAAATCAAGAAATAAAATTCTAAAAATCTTAGGAAATCAATCACTAGAGGAGATTAAAAACAAAATTACAAATGAAATTAGTTAAAGTAGATCATTATAGTTTTTAATTTTAAACAAAATTAGTCGATGATTATTTGATCCTGTTCAACGTAGAATCAACGAGTGTACGTGAATCAGTGTCTTGATAGTTTGAACAATATTGGAGTCGTTTGTACCCATTCGGTTTGGCCTTCTCTTAATTCGTATTCGTTAATATAAAGAATACTTTTTTATTTATTTAAATGGTTTTATTGAATATTTGACTACGTTAGGCATAGTTGTTCGATTTCTGTAAAACTAAAATGATTTTTATTTAACATCTTTTCTATCCAAGTGCAAATGGTGGTTCTGAATTCGTCTTTAAATAGTAATCACCTACAACTCTAATAAATTTACATATTTCGCTGACTAAGAATATAGGAAAAACAATCACATGATACATACGTTTGATCTACAACAATTTTTCCCATTATTGATTTCCTATTATGATCACATTCACCAGTTTGATAATATGTATAATTTTTGCATAATGTCGCAGTAAAATTACTGTTAAATTCAATAGCTTCAGATAAAAATTGATATGATCTAGCATGTGAACAACCACCCTGAATATCAATACCACAACCAGGTTGAATTAAACCACCATTTGGATAATAATCAACATGACCAATAGATATTTCAAATCCAAGAATATTACCGTCTGTATGGATTATTTGTACATAATTACCATCACTAGGATCTAAACGTTCATCAATATTTTCAAATGTAAATAATGGACGAGCCGGATCTAATCCAATTATATGATAAATTGGATGTTTAGTAATACTTCCAGCATTTCCGGCAATATGTGCACCAAGACTGTGACCGATTATTATAAATTTTCGACCATTTAAATCATATGTCGTCATTACATTATTAATAAATGAACCAACAATTATTCCAATATCAACTACAGAATTTTTTGCAGCGACATAAACAGTATTAGCACGTATACTCCAATCAACAACAAATATATTAAAATTATAGTGTTTAAATGTTGCTTTTAAAATTGATTGATTTAATTCACTTTGATAGTTATTGTACCAGCCATGAATTAAAAATAGATTCGTCCGTGTTGGTTCGAAATACAACGATACGTTTAGCTGATTAATACTGCCATTAATAATAACTTCTGGTTCGTAGAAATTATTTTTTGTGTATAAATAATAAGTAACATCACTTAATTCAGAATTATGGCGAACTGTTTCAGTTTCTGTAGCATTTTGTTTTGAGTATTGCTGATTATCGTGCACACAATAAGAAGGCCCTGTGTGAAAAATCATCAAATAAAACAATTATCTAACACTTACTTAATTAAAATATACCGATATTTGACAAATAGTAACTAATTACAGTAATTAAAAGAAATAAATCACTCATTAGTGTAGATGAGTTTTTATCTTTATTAATACTAGAACTGTTTGATGAATAGTTTTGTTTTTTATATAAAAACCTAATTATCTCTATTATTTCGGAAAAAATTCTGTTGCTTAATCGCTTCATATAGTTGTGACGATGTATCTTTGTTTTTCTTCAAATAATCTCAATTTATTAATAGTATCTCGTATTGAAATGAGTTATTTATCAGTTTTTAGTTTTTATCGTTTCAGGTATATATGAAGATCAGCAGGCCTTTGAATAGAAAAGAAATAATTAAAAATACTGTTTTATTTGTCATATGCAAATAATCTCAATTTTCATCGTGATTTTTTTAAGTGGTTTTCAATTGTCTATCAGAAACTAGCATGTTGCAATGAATTAAAGTGGTTCGGCTATATCGTTCTAATATCTTTTGATCTTAGATTCCAAACGAAATTTATCTTTAATGTTTATCAACCTTGCTGATAATCCAACATTTAATTGATGAAATATCTTGAACGGAATTGTAAGATGTAATGTGATGCGAAAAAAAAATACTGTATGTTCCAGCAAAAGGTGCAACATATAAAGGCGATTAAGTTGACCTTTGGAAGATGTATACACAAGAGGCTAATGTTATATGGTCATACACCGTCATCTATTCGTACCCGTAGTTGATTAACTTTCGTTTTTCTATTGCTTCGCATTTGCCATAAGAAATTGAAGAAAATCTTTAAATTGTTCTGAAGGCACACAGAATTTTCTTTGCATCAATTATAATTGCAACAGCAACTACTGAAAATTAATTCTGAGATAAAATGATACTTTCAAAAGACACAGATTTATTCAATATTTAATTTTTAGTTTTAAACGTATAAGGGTATGGGAATTGAAAGTTTTGCAAATTTTTCATTTATTTAATTGAGTTTTGAATAAGAAGCAAAATTTTGATTTTGTACATGCAATCTATGCTTTATATATTAATTGATCTATCACATAACCGAGAGAGGTCGCCATGAATTAGAATAAAATAAAATACAAATAATATATTTGTAAAACAAACACGGAATAATTGGTTATTCTTCCTTTAGTTCTTTCCATAAGGTGACTGCGAATTTGTATTTAAGTAGAAGTTACCATTTGCTCTGTAACAATAATCATAATAATTATTATTATGAATACTAACCCTGTTAGAAATAGCGATTGTTCTATTTTAAAAACTTACGTTCTATCAACATAAATTCCTCCCATTGGTGATCCTTTGTTATTGTTACATAGATCGATTTCATATAAAATATAATCTCGACATTGTAGAGCATAGAAAGCGTTATTTCTTCGAACTGATTCAGCGAAATAAATATGAGATCTACCATGTGCACATGTACCAGCTACATCTAATCCACAACCAGGTTGTCTACTACCACCATTCGGAAAATAATCAACATGACCAATAGATTTACCAAAACCTAATAAATTAGCATTGGTATGGATGACATGTACAAATTGACCATCAGTTGGATCAAGACGATTATCAATATTTCCAGTTGTAAAAAGTGGTCCAGCTGGATCTAAACCAACAATAGTAGTCACTTTACTATTTATTGCTGCACCAGCACAACCAGCAACATGAGCACCCAGACTGTGTCCAATTAATATAAAACTATTACCAGATAAACCATATGTTGATTGTATTCTATTTATAAAATCACCTTCGAATTGTCCAATTGTGGGTACAGCATTTCTTGCTGTTACGTAATTTGAATTAGCTGGACCACGCCAGTCAACAACAAATACATTCATATCATACATATCCAAAATTGCTGCAGTAATCTCTGTATTTACTGGTGATGTGTAATTATTATTCCAACCATGTGAAATGAAAACTGATAATTTGCTATCAGAAAATGGTGAAGATTTCACTTGATTTATATCTCCATTAGTAATAATAGTTGGATTATTTCTATTTGTACGTGTGTAAAGATAGTAAGTCACATCGGATAATGAAGCTGTTAATATAATGTTAAGACTATTTATGTCAGTGAATCCAATACTTCCATCTTCTTTCAATACAGGCACTAGACCCTCATATACTTCATCTGATTCTGTTGATCCAAATGTCCCTGGATATTCCACTACAATTTAAAAAAGAATTTATTTCGTAAGCTTTTGGTTTGCTATCGGGATTTGAACTTAGTCTTTCCAAAAGCGCATCTGCCATTCTATTAATTAAATCATGAAGAACAGTCACTAATTACACTGACACTTTCAATTTTATTGCGAACTAGACAGTGTCAGAGACTATTGACTCTTTTCTATAATTTAATTATCAGAAATTTCACGTTCGTATACCGATGGAAGAATAAGTACTTATTATCATATAATACTAATAATTCTTTCAAATTATTAGTAATGAATTCAATTAATTCTAACTTACCGGGAGAGCTGTAAATTGTCGCGAATAATAAACAAAAACAAATAATTAATTTCATTTTGACTAATCGTACAAACAAATTGAAGACAATGTGGTGGATACTCTATTTTATACTATTTTCTTATCAAAGACGTTTTTGATAATAGCCGATTATCGATAAAATCATTTAAATTATGGTACGTTATTGTTGCTTTAATTTTTATTGACGGCATTTCATGTAAACCGAACATCTAAAAGATGAATTATTTTTTAACAAATAAGAACGTTTCTAGTGTTTCTTACAGTTTTTATTGAAAAAACACTTGCATTCCAATCAATTTGGAATACATATGAATGAAAGTAGCTTTATAGTCCCTAAGAATATCATTATCACGTCAGGATATTAGTCGACGTCCTACAGGATTCGGATTGAAGTTGGGTCTGTTTTTTAGCGTAGTTCCTGATTTGTTTTAGTTTTTTTCATTTTACTTCCGTAATCGATTCACAACTGAATACAAAAATATATTTCTCAGAATACCTTTCCATAAGTTCTTCATAAAAATTAATAATCATTATCTACAGTCCCATAGTAATGGGACATTTTGTATATCTGTATATATAGAGATTAATAATTTGTTATCGATGCAACAAGAGATTACGACAAAACAATGCAGAAGGCAGATGAAGTTCTTGATAACTTCAAATCTGTTAAGTCCACAAGTCAGTAATTGAATTGACAACTATTGCTACCTAAACAAGAAAGGGTTAACATCGACAGGATTGTTGTTCGTTTGGATGGCATCTCACGGCGTTGCTTTTGTCTTTTTGGCCTTTCGGATCGGACACATAATGAAAAGACCAGATGAGAGATAGGTAAAAATAATGATGGAATGGAGACCCAGTAAAGCAAGAAGAAGTATGGCAAGGGCACCATTACAATGGATCGAAACTGTGACAGATGAACTCTGTGGACCATTTTTGACGTGCTCGTGATACTCCACGAGTTCATTCAAATAAAGGTTAATTGTTATATTGAAATACAAACTGATAAAAATCTACTAATTCATTTCTTGGAATTTTTTTGGCAATTAGTTTACTTTTATCATTAGAACCTCTAATTTGAAGGACTTATTGTGTGTTAAGAGTTTAATAAATAAATTATTAGTGCGATAATCCGAATTTAGTTTAATTAGTTTCTAGTTTTTATCTGATGATAAAAAAATTTATTGATGTAGAGTCGGATCTTCATATAATGAAATCGAAAAATATCAAGCAGAAGCTTACTACGTAGTGGTGTTTATGTTATAAAGGTTTTCAGTGAAACATAAATCCTATTACAACATGTCATATATATTTACATTTTCCAATAATCCATTACGAAATTACGATTATCGTAAAAGCTGGTAATTTTATTTTTTATCAGATGTTGTTTGCTTTCAGGTTTTCATTTATCCATTGTCATTCAGATTCGTTAATATAGAGAGATGTTTAATTTGCTGCAAACTTATTCAAAGTAAACAATTTTAAAAATTTAGACTAGAGAGATACTGTATAATAATTAAAAGCAAACTTAATATAAGTATTACTTATAATTGAAATTTATAAGCTTTGCAAACAAAAATTCAGTGTTAATTTCTATTTCTTTAATGAAAAGTCAAAATGATAAAAAAATCGTATTTTTCGAATTCAAACAAATATGACTGTTGTACAATAGATTAATAAGGGTAACATTTAAGTGCTACACGTGAAAGTCCTCAATTGTTTGAGCAAACAAAAGTCCCCATAATAGAATAGACAATGCTAAATTATCGATATCAATGCAAATAATACGTCTTTGATAATTTAAATACTTTTACGTAATCTTTGAGATAGGCTTTCACGTAAATTTCAGATATTACAAACGACTTTACTACACATCAAAACATTTTATAAAACATCGCTTTAGTGAACACAAACAAATTTTTGATCAAGTCAACTAATGTCAAAATAGGTTGAATATAAAGTGGGTATTTGTTAAGTTGCTGGATTATTTTGTCGCTCTTACATTCTTAATGTCAAGTTTGCCAAATCACATTTGTTAGAGTGTAAAGTTGGGGTTTTTGTTAAATCTAAACAGCACTCTACGTTCTATTGATGTTGATTTTGTTTTTGGTTTGAATAAAAAATATGTGAAATTTCAATCGCAAATATTCAAGAAATATCGATAAGCGCTAGTTTTGATTTGATTTAAATATCATTTTTTCCCCATTCTATATGAAAATGATTTTCTTATTCGTGGAATAACCAGAGAAAATATCACAAATTAACACTTCTATGGAAATTTGTTATATTTATTTCTTTAAATATCCTATTTAATCATTTCTACATGTAGATGATCGTTTTCTCATTTTGTTATCTATTCTGTTATTGTTTTATTGGCCCAAATTACAATAAATAGAAAAAGAAATTGATTTCGCAAGAGAAATCTATATTCCATGCACGAATTAATCTATTACATAACAAAGAGATGTCGCTATAAATTCAATTGGAACATATGAATAGAACAAAGTCAAATTTAAAATAACATATTTGCAAAACAAATGCAGGCAATATTGACAGTTACATTTCAATTAAATGGTGAATTTCTCCTTTCTTTATTCGTAAGTTGATTGTGGGTTCGTGTCTAACAATAAGTAGATGTCATTATTTGCTCCGTAACAACAACAATAATAATAATTAGTTCTAATGTTGTAATTTTATGTGAATTCTAGCCATACGCCTTCATTTGTTTGTACCGTTTGTACCCATAGTCGATTAATTATCGTTTTTCTATTGCTCAACATTTGCATCGAGAAATTGAAGAAAATCTTTAAATTGTTGTAAAATCGCCAGGAAGGCGCACAACATCTTCGCGTGAATTTGCGTCAGTAATTATTAATTTGTAAATCTTCAAATACTCTCTTAGAGTAGTCGATTGATCATACGAATGGTGGATGACAAAAGATACACGTGCGGTAGCGTATCGTAATTTCTAAATATTTTAGCAATGTTCAGTTGGTGATAGGAACATAGCTATTAACAATTTTTGATTCTTTGACAGAACGAAACTCCCAAGACAAACATATTTTTCCAATAATTCATTTACTAGATAATCAAACATTATTTAATTTTTAATTTGTAACGTATAATGGTATGGAAATTTAAGGTTTTGTAAATTTTTCATTTATTTAATTGAATTTTAAATAAGAAGCAAAATTTTGATTTTGTAAATGCCATTTATGCTTTATATACTAATATATATAGATTAATACATTACATAACCGAGAGAGGTCGCCATGAATTACAATAAAGTAAACTACAAATAATATATTTGTAAAACAAATACGGAACAATTAGTTATTCTTCCTTTAGTTCTTTCCATAAGGTGATTGCGAATTTGTAGTTAAATAGAAGTTACCACTTGCTCTGTAATCATAATTATTATTATTATGAATACTAACTCTGTTAGAAATAATGATTGTTCTATTTTAAAAACTTACGTTCTATCAACATAAAGTCCTCCCATTGGTGATCCTTTGTTACTGTTACATTGATTATTTTCATATGAACTATAACTCTGACATTGTCTAGCATAGAAAGCGTTATTTCTTCGAACTGATTCAGCGAAATAAATATGAGATCTACCATGTGCACATGTACCAGCTACATCTAATCCACAACCAGGTTGTCTACTACCACCATTCGGAAAATAATCAACATGACCAATAGATTTACCAAAACCTAATAAATTAGCATTGGTATGGATGACATGTACAAATTGACCATCACTTGGATCAATACGATTATTAATATTTCCAGTTGTAAAAAGTGGTCCAGCTGGATCTAAACCAACAATAGTAGTCACTTTACTATTTATTGCTGCACCAGCACAACCAGCAACATGAGCACCAAGACTGTGTCCAATTAATATAAAACTATTACCAGATAAACCATATGTTGATTGTATTCTATTTATAAAATCACCTTCGAATTGTCCAATTGTAGGTACAGCATTTCTTGCTGTTACGTAATTTGAATTAGCTGGACCACGCCAGTCAACAACAAATACATTCATATCATACATATCCAAAATTGCTGCAGTAATTTCTGTATTTACGTCTGATGTGTGATCATTATTCCAACCATGTGAAATGAAGACTGATAATCTGCTACCAGAAAATGGTGAAGATTTCACTTGATTTATATCTCCATTAGTAATAATAGTTGGATTATTTCTATTTGTACGTGTATAAAGATAGTAAGTCACATCGGATAATGAAGCTGTTAATGTAATGGTAAGACTATTTACATCAGTGAATCCAATAGTTCCATCTTCTTTCAATACAGGCACTAGACCCTCATATACTTCATCTGATTCTGTTGATCCAAATGTCCCTGGATATTCCACTACAATTTAAAAAAGAATTTATTTCGTAAGCTTTTGGTTTGCTATCGGGATTTGAACTTAGTCTTTCCAAAAGCGCATCTGCCATTCTATTAATTAAATCATGAAGAACAGTCACTAATTACACTGACACTTTCAATTTTATTGCGAACTAGACAGTGTCAGAGACTATTGACTCTTTTCTATAATTTAATTATCAGAAATTTCACGTTCGTATACCGATGGAAGAATAAGTACTTATTATCATATAATACTAATAATTCTTTCAAATTATTAGTAATGAATTCAATTAATTCTAACTTACCGGGAGAGCTGTAAATTGTCGCGAATAATAAACAAAAACAAATAATTAATTTCATTTTGACTAATCGTACAAACAAATTGAAGACAATGTGGTGGATACTCTATTTTATACTATTTTCTTATCAAAGACGTTTTTGATAATAGCCGATTATCGATAAAATCATTTAAATTATGGTACGCTTTTGTTGTTTTCATTATTATTTTGATTATCAAAAAGATTAATAAAATGATTAACAGATACTGAGTGTCTCATGAAAATCGAAGATCTAGAAGATGAATTAATTTGAAACAAATAAGGAAAGTTTTTAGGGATCAATACTTATTTCTGATTTATTCATTGCATTGTCATCTCATTCACATTTTTTTCTATTTTATTAAATGCCCAAGAGGTAAAAAATCTTATTTTTCAAATCCAAACAATCATGACTATTGCACAATAGATTACTAATGGTAGCATTCAAATGCTACATACAGGAAATCTTAATTGTTCGAGCAAACAAAAGTTTATCATAGATTTTTCTTATATTCATACATTTCCATGTATAAAGACAACTCATTGAAAAAGACAATGATAAATTTTCGACATTATTGCAAATCATACGTCCGTTACAATTTAAGTATTTGTACGTAACTCACGTAGGTATGTTTCAGAAATTACAAACGAATTTTCTACAAAAAAACAAACAAATTTTTGGTTAATAAGTTAACTAAATCAGAATAGGCTGAATATAAAATGAGTATTTGTCCAGAGAATCATTCTATTTTTACGCTCTTACGCTCTTACTGTCAAGTCGATCAAATAAAATTTGTTGCAGTATAAAGTTGTGGTTTTGTTAAACCACACTCTACGTTTTATTGATGTTGATTTCGTATTTGGTATGGATGAAAAAAATATGTGGAATTTCAATTGCAAATATTCAAGAAACATCGACAAATACTAGTTTTGATTTGATTTAAATATCTTTTTTTTTCCATTCTATATGAAAATGGTTTTCTTATTTGTGGAATAAGCCGCAAAAATTTCTTTAAATATTTCATATAATCATCTCTACATTGTAGGGGACTGTTTTCTCATGATGTTATCTATTTTGTTATTGTTTTATCGGTCTAAATTACAATAAATAGAAAAAGAAATTAATTTCACAAGAGCAATCTATATTCCATGTACGAATTAATCCATTACAAAACCAAGAGATGTCTCTATGATTTCAAATAGAACATATGAATAGAACAAAGTCAAATTCAAAATAACATAATCTACAAAACAAATGCAGGCAATATTGACAGTCACATTTCCATCAAACATTGAATCTGTTATTTCTTTATTTCAATCCGTAAGTTGGTTGTGGGTTAGTATCTAATTGTAAGTGGAAGACACCATTTGCTCCGAAACAATAATAATAATAATAATTATTATTATTATCAGTTCGAATGTTGTTAGAAATAACAATTGTTGTTTTATAAACTTATGGTTGTAAACGTAAATTCCTCCCATTGATTTATTATTGTCAAAATGATGATTTTCATATGGATCATAACTTTGAAATTTTCTAGCATAGAAAGCGTTATGTCGTCAAGCTGATTTACCGAAGTAATCATCAGATTTACAATGTGCACATGTACCAACTATATTTAATTCACAATCAGCTAAAACCTAAGAAGTTACACTGTGCCAATCAATAATAAATAAATTCATATCATATATACAAAATTGCTGCTGTAATAACTTTATGTGTAATTGTAAAGATTTCACTGACTTTATTTTTCTATTTGTAATAACGTAAATGTCTGTTTCGATGTGTGTAAAGATACATCGATCGGGACTCGAACCCGCGTCTTTCAGTAGCCGGTCGGCTGTTCTACCATTTCAATAATGGAATGTTCTCGCTATCTGGTCACGGTGTTCAAATCATAATTGATTCAACTATTTCAAAATTACAAGGAAAGCTGTAAATTGTGACGAATAATACACAAAAACGAATAATTAGCCTTATGTTAACTAGTTTTGAACAATTAAGAAACATGAAAGCCTTTAATAATTCAAGTTTGGTGAAATACAACGGGGGGACAAAGCTTTTGTAGTAATGAAGATTTTTCTTTCAAGTTAAAAATTAATTTTTATTTTTATATTTCAAAATGTCTACACCAAGAGGACCATAAATTGTATTCTACAGTTGTCCAGCACGGTTTGGCCTAAAACACACCCCTATCGATTGGGGTTGGAGGACAGTCCAGTTTGTCGAGAATGTCAACGTTCATATATATTTCATTCAAGGTTTATCGCAGGGGCTTATTACAATATATCAACGGTCAAATTTTTGAGTGAAACTCCGGTTTGAGTAGCCGACTTCCGGTGGAACATTAGCCGACATTAATGGGACATTGGGTATTCCAATATATTGAAATGTTATATGAAAAGTATTCGGTGAAAAATCTCAAATTTTCTAGATATGTTCATTATCAAAGGTGATGGCAATTCAAACCAAAAAAATTCTGTCATTGAAAATAATTTTTTAATAGATAATCTGAATAGAGTTTTTTGTCATTTTATTTTTGTCAATGATCGATGTTATTTCAATTATCAAGTATTGCAATTTACCGGATTTTTTTCAATGCTGAACGTTATAGAAAAAAAAACAACGATAAAATACTATCAGTGCAATAATCTAATTTTAATCAAAAATAGTTTCTAATTCTTATCAGATAATGGTAACAATTTCTAATTAATATACATTTTGCGTTGTAATTAAACTATTTCCATCGAATGTTAAACAGGGTATTTTCAGTATTGGTATTGGTCCGAATCTAATTTCAGAACAAAATTCCGCACTATCCCTGTCAATATGTATGTGATTAAATGCCCAACAAGCTGGTGGGAAAACAGGTGAACAAATTGGAAAATTCCAGAATCTACAACAAAAACAATTTTTTAAATATAAACAAATATTTGTTATTTTTTGTTTTTGTTTTTGTTTTCTTATAATAAATATTTACCAATTTTTGTATTATAAACATTACGTCCATTTACATCAATATCAATATCTAATCTTAGATCATTTGGAGAATATGTTGCCTTTAAACAACCTTAAACAACAGTAATATGATATTAAAAACAGATTTGCAATATTCTATTGTTTACCGTTGCCTGGATCGAATATTTGAGGGTCTAAAGATACACAACAGGTACATGTTAGACCTGAACAGGTACAGGTATCGGCCGCCCCCACGGATATATCCCGTCTTATTCTGACCTCATCTAACAACAATTTTAATTAACTCATAAATTATCGGAAAGCAACTGTTATATAAAAGGGGGAAAAAATTAGGTTTTTTTTATTATAATTTTAAATGAATACCCTTTTCACAATCCACCAATATTAACATTGATATAATATAAAAAACAATCACTGTTAAGTACATTATTGTTATTTTATTTGTTTGTTTATTGCTGAAAAGAAAATAGTTAAATACGCATATTTATAACAAATGCGTGATAGACTGCCGTTCTCTAAACATTGCATGTTCTACATAATTATTGACAATTACTTTACTATCGGTATTGTTATATTTTAATAATTTAATACAACTTCATCCATTTATATCATTGTTATTGTTAGTATCATTATTGCTAATTATCTAAACAAATAAAATTGTCAACTAATGTTCCCTGTTTTTTATTTTATTTTAAGTGAAACAAACACGACTATTGTAAAATAGATAACAAAAGGACCCACTTTAATGCTGCGTATAAAAATTCTTAATTGTTCGAGCAAACAAAAGTGTACCATAGATTTCTCTTATCTTTTACAATTTTGTATGCATAAGTGCAACTCGTTTAAAGCGCGAAACAACCCTAAATTCCCAAAGTAACTGCAAATAATCTGTCCTCTACAAATAGGTTTTATACAATTTATATGATTTGTTTTTTTTTAAAGAAACAGAACTTATTTACATATCATCGACAAACATAATCTATTGATGCCAATATTGGCTCATACTTAAATCGAGTCCAGTGCATACGGGTTGTCCCACGAAAAATACCTAAATAATGGTGAATAAATTGGCACTTTTCTGTCGGACATTCTGTATGTATATAGAGTAGGCTAAATTCGACGAATATGGTATGTGTGACATTAGAAAACTACTTTTACATTCCCATCCTACTTTTCGAAGAGAAATTCTCAAATACAAATAAAACTTGTGTTGTATTTGTTTTCGAAAAATAGCTGAATTTTATGAAAATTCCTTTGTTCGTTTTTTTATTTTGATTTATTTTTGATAAGAAGATTTGTAATTAAAGTATGTAGTTACAGAAGTTATTAATTTGATTTGATGAGATGTTTAGGGCGGGTTCGCCTTTCCTTGCTAATTCTCAATTTAAAACCGTATCCTAAATGTGGCTAAGGTACGCAAGACACATTTCACTTTTCCACACACTTAAAGTCTACTTTATCAAAGTAGAATTTCTGCGTGACAAACGTAGGGACGATTTAAGGTCGAGTTTGTGTCGAGATTTACGTAGATGCACCGGCCGTAACAGACGCATACTTTAATTGAACCTTTCAGGAAGTTAAGAATTTGCTTCTCACAAATAACGTTGAAATAATCCACTTTTCAGTTGCATTTCAAAATTATCTATAAAAGTCAAATTAAATAAGTAGAATTATTGTATTGTTTGATCGTAATCGTTTTTATAATATTAAAGTCAGGTTGGCACAATTAGATTTGATTGTGTATACAGTTGCAACTTCGTTGAATTTGGTTCGAAATTTTTATTGATGTTGATCTTATCCTCCGTATAAGAATCCGAAAATTTGTGGAATTTCAACCGGAAATTTTCAAGATAAATCAACAGATGTTAGTTTTGATTTAATTTAAATTCGGTTTTTTTTCCGAGTTACTTTCTTATTCGTGCCCGTTTGTGGTGGAAACAAACAATTTTAGCGAAACTTACGCGAAAAATGTGTTCGTTTTTTCCCTTCTTTTTCGATATTTTATTTGATAGTATCTTGGTGTCGATGGCTGTTTTTCCCGTTATTGTCTACATGAATTGTTGCGTTATCCGTTTTGTTGCTATTTTATTGGCATAAATTGTTATTGATTTCGAATTTATTTTCTAGTACAATGTTGGCAAAAATTCCTTAGATAATCATTTAGTTATTTGTTAAAATGTCAAGAGAAAGAACGATTGTATCTTGAACGTGGATCGGTCAGCTATTATCACCTGTTCAACTCGGCATGGCGCCTCTACAACCTACACAAAGTCTTCATCTCTTGGTCAATACGTTCGAACAAACTCTTAAAACATTCAACATTTCATAATTGGAAGTTATATCCACTTCAACGTACATAATTAACTTGCCGTGCAAATTATTTAAGTTGTTTTTTAATTCATTCGAATTATTGTTGCAAGTTTTTTTTTTTTAAATCCACTAGAAATCATAATAAATAATTAATCTTTCACAAATTAATTGGCCTCAATTCGACAAAATATTGCGAAAAAATTCCGTCTATACCCACGTAAGAATCTTGTCTTTCGATATCAGTTGAATGTTCTCGTAGAAAATGAACTTTTATTGTTAGTATTTTTCGTACTACATATGTAAGAAAAGCAATATTGCTTTTCTGTTTTTTTTGGAAACTAATAGATTTACAGTATAGTTAAATGTAACTATTCGATATATAATTGTTTTACGTCACATATACAACTGTAAATCAGCTAGTCTATCTATTTGTAGACAGACTAGGGTAACGTTAAGTGACTAATGGTGTCAAAAGTTCCTTTAATTAATTCACCACACCGCTGTTGATAACGTAGATAAGACCGCCCCTGTCACATTGACAAACCCTATAGTTTGACAATGTAGTAATTATTGGATACGATCTATTCAATACCTTCACTAAAGATTTTTCTTTATCTTGATTTAGTCATCAATAAATATATTCTACAAGAAACTAGATATTTGTCAACTAATAAATTTAACAATATGTACATTTACAAATTATTTATATTGAATCCTATTAAGATTAAATATATCTATTCTATTATATGTTAGGATTATAAAATTAGCCGAATGTATAGTAATTTTAAACGATTTTACAATTCAACTACGATGTTAATTTGCTGCTTTCATGATAGCCGCTACATTCCAAACGTTATCAATTATAAAGAAGCAGTAATGGCGTGTCTATTAATAATGAAATACAAATGTTATAAATAGTTGTTTTCACTGATTATATTTGTACATATGTCTGTAATAATGAGTGTTCGCAGTGGAGGACAAACGTGGCAATTGCGCTGCACATCTTGCAAAATTTCTAAAAAGAACTGAGATATGTAAAGATGGAAGTACACTAGCGAGCCGAGCCTGTAATGTTATGCTTGTTGAATGTTCGCAGTAAAATCTTTGTTGACGAGCACACTACGAACATCCGATGATCCGTTTTTGAGTCGAACAAGACAAGAACATTGTAAATAAAAGTACGTATCGAAATAAAGGTGAGTTTCGTGAGTGGTTTGTGGATGCTTGTAAACTACACAAATGAACAGTTCGCAAGCCATACGAACTCTACGAGTCTCACCTCAAGCATGTCACATTACAGGCTCGACTCGTCTGGTGTATCTCTACCCTAATTTTACACCCTTGATCGTGGGACGATTTGTCTTTCTTAATACGAAATTCAACTATACAGGGATCGGCCAATTCAAATAGAAACATTTGAGAAAATAGAAGAAATGCACATTATAAGACTGTTTCATTTCTTCTACCTGCTCCAATGTTTCTAGATGAAAAGGCCGGCCCTGTATAGTATTTAATAAAATGCTGTTATAATATGGTCTTCAAGCTTTGCCTTGCCCGTGGAAAATTTTCGACTTTTATCCGATGTTTGCTGCCACGATTGTATGATAATTTCTTGTATTACAAACAAAAGTAAAGGAACTGTAGTCCAGTCTACAGCTTCTCATAGTTCCTGTAAAATATCGATTGCAGCTCGATAAATTTGTGCAAATATAATGAAATCTGATGATTCACGACAACCTAAGCTGTTTATCAGACGCGTGCGTAATTTAAAAAAAAAGCCAGATAATTGCTTGGAAATTAATTGCATTTTCAAATTATTGAGAACAATTTTTTTGCTGAGCAAATAATAAAACATTTCAGTGTTTTGGCTTTTATTTCCTTAAAGTCAAATTCGACAGATATTTTCTAAATAATCTTCAAACTAAATATTAGTGAAAGTAATAATGAAGGTAGTTTGACTTATTTCTTTGACATAGTTTTGACTTCGATTCCTCTTTGAGGGGCTGCAAATCACCTAACAAAGTTGTTATTAAAATCACAATAAATTGTTGTTGTTCTACAATATATTTATATAATTTTGCATTTACTTTATCGTTGACATGATGATTTATTTGAAGTGTTATGATTAAAGCAATAACTGATTAGTTCCTTATTTTTAAGTGATTTCATATTTTTAAATGAATATACGTTTAAATGGTTAGATAAATTTTTCATCACATTTATCATTCATAACCACTTCAATCATGAAGTTTATTAATGATTATTTTTATAGTTAATAATTAGTTGATTAAAAATATATTTTTACAAATTATTGATCGAGATGAAGTAGAAAGAATTCTTTTTTAAAATCACTGGTACTATCCGAAACGTAGTCATCATCATTAAATGTCACTAACTCGATTAATATTCCTATAAATCAGGAAGTATTCAAAATTTGAATCTTGTCATCAAAATGGAGAAAGAAAAATAGCGACGTAGATGATGATGATGATGATGATGATGTTGTAACTTTCCTCATTAGCCGAATGTGCGGCATTTAGAGATGACGATAACGTAGCGAATACTATTGATATTTAAACGATTAATAAAAATCAGTTTAAAAAGTAACAGTCTTTATGGTTTGTTTATTCTACGAGAAACTGATCAATTTTCAATCTGCCTTATCATGATCTTTAAAATCAAACTGGTTTTAAATGTGAATTTACCAAACTTTCCCAGAATAGTTATTTATAAATTTAATAATTAATTTAATTAGAACAATATTACTAAATAAACAAATAAATAGGTGTATTTATGTAAATTATTGTATACGTTTCCGTACAACTACTACTCTGGTATTTATGGAGTCTTGTCCTGATTAAGATCAATAGAATCTAACATATCTTTGTTTTCTCTTCTCGATCTACATGGATGTTTCCAAACTAGATTCGTATCTTAATTCATAGATTAATTTATTTTTTCCCTAAATTTCAAGGCTATGAAAGAAAGAATCAAGTTTAACTTGTCAAGCTGGAAACGTAGCATAGTGAATCAATGTTAACTTGGCTAACTTGACTTTACGCTTAATCCCGGTTATGCGATCAATTTGAAACAGAAGAGATCATCAATTATGTCCAATGATATTGAGAAAAACCTAGTATCAGCAAAATGTTCCCATTAGACATTTGTTTTTTGTCCATAAATGTGTTTAAAATTGACAACAGTCGAAGTAGTTAAAGTCAAGTCGGCTAAGTCAAAACAGACTACTGTGAGAAAAGAGATGTGGTGAATATATTTGGTAATTGTAATTGCTTATAATTACGAAGCGACATCATCACGAAAGAGCGGACTTTTAGAATAGAAATCAAAAATTCTGCTCATTGTAGATGAAGTTCTAATTGTAAAGCAAATCACAAACCGATTGTATAATATATCCGTTTTTAGGGCAAATGGTTGTCATCACCGTTTACCCTTAAAACTGTGCCGGACGTCTCCACTTATAGGTTTCTGGGCCTTACCAAAAAAGGGTGACGCAGGAGCTAACAGTTTCAACTTAGCGAACTCACGTCCGGAGTTGGTTTGCCAGTGGCGAGATCTGCAGGACTCAAGTGGCAGGGAGCTTGCCTCAGCGGGTGAGCTACGCAAAATTAGCTCAGAGGTTGGCCTGCATAGAAGGTCAGATAGACACCTGATGGCAAGGTCTGGAATCCCACGCTCACAGGGACCGTGTGAGTTAAGCCTAACGGCATATATCGAACGTTAAATCAAATCAACATATGTACATAAGTTCACTATTTATTCTAAATAACAGAACAATACAAATGATTTAATGATTCGACGATATTCGTAAAAAAACTTCGAACTCACTCGATAATATTGCAATAACGTTTATTGTAAATAAATTATATAGATTTTTTTTTGATCGTGTTCTTCAATGGGGATGATATTTATGATAGTCGTGTGCAGTTGACATATAGCATGATAAATTGAATTAATAGTTTTTGATTTTAAAGTTTTCATCATTGGAAAACTTGTCAAATATGTCAATATTAGCTGTTTGTTGAAGAGGGTTGTTTAACGCGATACAACAAAATATATTTATACAAAAAATGTTATTCCTTTGATTGTTTTTTCGTCTTTCTCGTTTATTATTATTGAAATACACGAAATACGCTAGAAAAAATTCGTTTATTTGAATAATTTCAATCGACATTCGATACGTTATCAATATGGTGTCATTTTGGACTGGAACGTGATCAATACGATCACTTTCAGGGTGGTCAGTTTTTGTATTGTGTTTGATTTATATTACAGAAATATATTTAGCTAGGACGGCTCAAGTATATGGATAAATATAGATTGGAAAAAAATAATATTTGGCCGAAACGGGGCGTTATTTGGGAATTCTTTTAAAAATAAATAAATAATAATAACGTATCTAACAGCACAATAGACAAATAATACTTATTATACGTTTCCCATTTGAAGGCTTGCATTCGGGCACTGCCAATAACTAATAAAATATGCATTTAGTAACTCCTACGTATTTCTATCTTTGTTTTCGTTGTTTCTTTGTCATGGCGCCCAAGAAATACATATGTGATTTGTCCATAATGTAACACCGTTACCCCAAGACATATCTCATCAGGTGTTCGTATAATGGTTGTATATGATGTAAATAAACGATATAATCGATTGATTTAGTTCCAGGATCGATCACGGAAGTAGTCCTGATTGTGAAATTATTGCTTAACCTGTGGCTGTTTTACCACAAAGAGACGACAGGGGAACGGTTCGACTACACACGTTGTATAAACTACGTATCTTGGACTACAGAGATGGATTCAATAATTTTTTTAACAAACCAATTAAATCCCACAATTTATTTCAGAATTGGGTATTATTTACATGTCTGTATTTTTTCTCTTCTCAATTGATGAACTGAAATCGACACGATTACTTTATAGAAGAAAAGTTTGAATCCAACTGAATGTTGGTGTTAGATAAATATTGAGGGTGGAATTTTTATAATCGATGAATTATAATTTAAATATTGACAACGATGAATATTAATTTCTACTCGAAATATTTTTTATCGAATACAACAATAAATAAATCAAGTTGTTATTTTTGTTTTTTTATAAATTAATAGTCAATGAAAACTTTAAAGCCGATCCTGTGTTGACAGTACCGCCGACACGACTTCTCTCTACTTAATGATTTCTTGCGTAGGCCGTGTGGAAAGTAGTGCGTTTTAACACGTTTATTATATATATATATTTTAAATATCATTATTGTTAGATATAAGTGTATGTTTTTATATAAGGAAAATGAGTTTTTTTTTTGTAAATTTTTTGTTGGAGTACAAATTTATATGGTAATGAATTGATTCGAATCGAGAGAATGCTGAGGTCACGATGGAATTTGGAAAAGTTTAAGTGGCTTGACAAGGGTCCCACTGGATCGTAAGAAATTGGAATCAACCGTGGCAAACTGTCCCATTTCTGTAATCGTTCAGTCTCTAGACATTGGAAAAATTGTCAATAAATGGAACCAGGCATTCGTTTAAAAAGATCTTCACAAATAAGTGATGATATTCAATCGGAAAGATTCTTTTTTATTAATCTATTCAACTTATTTTATAATCTGTCGAATGAATTAAGGCTTTTTGACTTGGAAATCGTCAAAGTATCGCCTTTACAATAAACATTCTGTCGATGGCAAATAATAAATTTAGAATAGTAGCCGACGTATTGATGTTAACTGTAATGATACTTTGAGAATTTACAATATGAATCGAAATACCTTATTTCACCCGTCGACCTATACAATTTATCGTATAGAAAATCTTCATTATTTATTGCTACTAACTTAAAGACACCCTGTAAGTAATGAACGTTTGCGATTTTAATAGTATAAGTGGTTATCGGCGTTACTTTATAAGAGATGAATAGAGCTTTCGTTTGTAGTGAAACACACACACACACACACAGAGAAACAAGTAATTGTTGCTTTTTCGCTGTCAATTACATTGTTCGTTTATGGCAATGTTCGTGAAGACATAATAACAAGTTATACAAAGACTGCCTATTATCGATGATTGATTCAACATAAAAGAGGGTATATCCCACCAATTCTAAGATTTGAAACATATGCGGGTTGCTAGTTTCCACAGTATTACGTTTTTATTATTAATTTATTCAGCAACATGAAAACGATCGGATCCGATTCTTCATTTATCCCCATTCGTTTATTTCCCTTTATTAAAATTGTGAATAAATTGATTGATGTTTTATTGTAGCGACAGAGACGTCGGGTCCGGAGTAAAAATAATGATTTGAGAACTCTAAGATTCTTAAAACTCCTATTAAATGAGTTGTGCCCCTAAATGGCATACGCCTGTCCACCAAAAACACAATGCCATTCAAAATTCTACGTAAAATTGTTTTTCATTCACGTTTCTGCTCATCGATACAACCCTACAGTTTCTAAATCTTTTTGCCTACATTCATCCAATTTTCCATGTATTTTTTTAAGTTATATAAAATCTGGACAATTGATTCATCCGCTTCGGACTTCTCAGCATCGTCCGTTTACGGTAAATTGGTGCACAAAAAAAATTTATGTGATTCTTAGGTCCGGGAATTTCACCCCCCGTCCTGGCAATGAATGCAATTAGAAACAAATAATGACGATTATAATATGTAAATTTACTATGGTTGATATTGCACAATTCATAAATGAATCTACAAATCGAATGGTGTGACTGTAATCCATTTCCACATAGTCGGTCTACTTAGACTTGATCCGCTTAACTTTAAAACTGTAATATTTATCAAGAGGCATCATTTATTAACACAAACCTTTATAGGAGTTACTTAAATAGATAGAAAGTACGTGTTCGGAAATATACTTGTGTACATTTGTACATTTAAGTTTATTAATCATTTAGATGGAACTCCGTGGTGTAGTTAGAATTTGATCTCATGAGTGTTTTTTAACTGATGAGTGCTTCAAATTGTTCAAAATTTGTAGTGACTTCAAAGCTGAATGAAGTAGTCTTCTACATGGCCTTATTAGCTAGAAGCCAAAAAGAATTAACTCGACTATCAGTAATACCTGTAGCAGAAGAGGATTAAAAATAAATTCATAAAATCCCCAGTATATGAGACTAAGAAGCAAGCCTACTGATGTAAGATTGGAAAACTTAGATAGTCAAACATAAAGTGTAGGAACGATGAGTTTTGAAGAGACAGACATTTGTATGTATTTAGGTACCCTTATGAATAACAGATGCTAGTAAGAAACAGAAATAGAACTGCAATTAGCTAAAGGGAGCAGATGCGCAGGATCACTGCATAGGATGTTACAGCCTAAAGACCTATCATGGAATATGAAAAAGCAGATATACAAAACAGTGATAAGACCAACAATGTTAAACGGCTGCGATTACGTGGGCATTGAATAAAAATCAAAATACAGGAAAGGAAAATACTAAGAAGGATTTATGGAGGTGGGAAAACAAACGAAGGATAGAAGCAACGTCCAAACCAACTATTC
Source organism: Meloe dianella (assembly GCA_028455855.1). Classification (NCBI taxonomy): domain Eukaryota; kingdom Metazoa; phylum Arthropoda; class Insecta; order Coleoptera; family Meloidae; genus Meloe; species Meloe dianella. Next base: position 4,239,973 of record JAPTHL010000045.1, on the reverse strand, counting down.
GATGAGTTATACAGTGAGACAACAGTTATAGAAATGAGAATTCTACAGTGACTGGGGACATGTCGAGCGTATGGCGGCGAGTATGAAAAGAAGAAATGCAGACTTCGAAGAAAATGAAAGAAGTCAATAATATGGGATATCAAAGAAAGAAAACTAATAGATTGAAGGAAGATAACAAAAGACAGATAGAAATGGAAGTTGAGCACAAGGCTATAGTCTAAAAAGGCCTGGTTAAAGCCTAGAAATAAATAGTCTTCTACCAAATATCTAGAATTTGAGATGGAGCTTCAAAACAACGTTTTAAGTAGGCTCTAACGGTTAAACCCGACATTATACAATGAGAATGTAATATGCAATGAAACTATTTTCAAATTTTGCAAAAAGGTCTGGTCCATTAACGAATGATATATTACATTAAGACTTGCCACAGAGGCCAGCAGAATTGATGATCCTGATGGTTTGAGTGCAGCAATACAACGGATCCGAGCCGATTCACCAGTGCTGAGAATGCAGGACTCAACTGGTAGTGACTGGAATCAAGTAGTATCCCACCAGGGATGCTCCCGGAGTTCCGGAGTAGCGCCCAAGTTCTGCGTTTAAGGTTGTATTCATGGAGGTAGTAGATATTTGCTGCAGAGTAAAGAGGGTTAGGTGGCAGCAACGGCTCTCGGCGGGTGTGCTACCCAGAACTAGCTCGGATGCCGTCTTGCAGCGGCAGCAGAGGTGTAGATAGACCTCGTCTACACCAAAAGACCCGATGAGCCTACAGCTCTGAGGGGATTTGCTGGCAGGGCTGATGACAAGGTCTGGAGATGCTGGTCGACCCCGCACCCTGGGGGCCTTGTGAGTTAAGCTATAAATCTAAATGTAACTGTAAAAGTTACATTACTTTGTTTTGGATCTAATGTGGCACTTAATAAGAGAAGTTAAGGTGTGTAGTATTTTAACAATTAATAAGCAAATTGTGGGTAAACAATAAAATTTGGGAGAAACAGTCAGAATGAATTAAGTAACCAAACTGAATTTATCGATTAAATCTCGTAGGACTGTAATACAAGTGAACAGGTTCCATGCTCATTTTACAAAGACTCCCTTCCCACGTCCGTATTACAAACTACTATTAATTAATGCCGTTTTTTGGTATCATGTTTTGTCAAACAAAAAGAACCATATTTTTCAGAAAACATAGTAAAAACGGATGACGTATAAAGTCGAATTGTATGCCAACTTATTATTTAGTGGGTATTGTCCTTTTTCCAGTTTTTCAAAGTGAATTTAATTTGATTAAACAAAATTAATTAAATGTATACTATGAAAATTGTTGCTCTTAATGAGCTATATACTTAATTATCAAAATATTTAATAATTGTAAATTATATTTTAACTTTTTAAGTGAATGAAACATCACCTGAGCGAATTAGAATCACAAAGTTGCCTATCCTTCCAGACTTCAACCCCTCCCTCGCCCTCCAGTTGCACAACGGCCCTGCAAATGACGCGATGTTTCTATCGTAAATTTTTGCAGTTTCGTGATTAATTTTCCTCAATTTTGTAAAATATCAAAGTAAATCGTTCGTGTGTGTTAGTGTTACAGTGTTTGTGAAATAATGAAAGAAATAACGAGCCGATTTGTTTATGAATATTTGAATACATATGGCGGCATCTCGGTAAGTAAAATTCATACATTTTTCTATCTACTTTCCATAATTTTGCAATTATTTACGATTTGAAGATTATGTTAAATAGCGTTTTATTGTTATTTTGTTGAAAAGTGATGGAAAAAAAAATTACCTAAAAAATATAGGTTATGATGATAAAGCCTGCGAAGGACAAATACGCAGGCGTGCAGGGCCTGCTTAGGTTCTGTTTCGTATCGTTCTAAATTTTATTATTGTGCACAATAAATCAGTGTTAAGGGCCGTTTGTACGGTCATTTCAGTCTTATTTAGTTTCCGTTTAAGCGTCATTTTAGTCCGAACATTTACACGATCCGTGCGGTTTTCAGTTCCTAGTCCTTTCAGTTCTCGGTTCAGTCCGAGTTGCGCGTTCAAAGTGAACCATTTCAATGAAATCCGCAACCAAATCGTAATCATTCTTGGGCGATAAGCTGTAGATGTACACTGCAACAGATTTTCACGAAAACTGATGCTGCAAAATGGCTGAGACATGACGCGTTTGTTTATACACAGGAATTATCAAAACTTCCACTTTCTCGAGTTTACACATAAAATAACCGGGCAGTTCGACTGAACTAAGAACTGAAATGACCGTATAAACGGCTGTTTCAGTTTAATTTCAGTTCGGAAGTTTACACGATTCCTTCAGGTCCCAGTTCTTTCACTTCTGTGTTCTGTCCGAATTGCGGTTTCAAAGTGTATTTGTGTACCAGATTTCCAAGAGAACTGACGTATAAGCGAAGGTACTTTGGCATAACGCATTTGTTTACACAGAAATTCTACAAACTGATCAGTTCGTCTATCAGTTTTGAATTTTTACACATAATAAAAACGAACAGTTTGATTGAAACTGAATTGAGAACTGAAAGGACCCTGTAAAAGATCCTTTAGTCACTTTGAAAAACGTCTAAATTTTTGGTATGAAATTTCAATGTTTATATTTTCTCTAAAAATTGAATAGGATCACGGAATGGTGAAATATATGTACTTATCAGTAAGACAAATGCATGTAGTAATTTCTTATATCTATATTTTCCATTTTATAGGTATGAATTATTTTAACAGTAATAGGTTTATACTGGAATTGATTTGTTTCTAAAACTCATAAAATTTACCACCGTAAGTCTAGTAGTTTGTCAGGTAATCTATTAGCTCGATATTCTACTGTGATTTATCCCACCCTGGTTTACAAACTGAATAAATAAATGTTTGCTATTTCGTTGTCTGCAAGTCTCTAATTTGGTTAGTCAGTTATCTTGTTGTTATGGTCATCTGTTTTTGTATATGCAATTTTTTTGTTTGGGAATGTTAGCAATGGGGAATTTTTGTGAAATTGGTAGACTGTAATTTGAGTCTGGTTTCTGTTTAAACATGCTTAGTAGAATTATATGTACATAGAATAATTTAAATAGAAGTGTGAGTGGGAACGAGCTTTATAGATAGATTGAGTATAGTTTCGCTTGAAGGTTTGCAATATTTCTTAATTACGTCTTTAGACAATAACAGATTTTAATGGGTGAATATGGTTTGAATATCCAACAGATTTTGTTTCTTTTATCATATTTCTACATATGTATCTTTTAATATTTTCACATTGTCAATGATATGTAATATTCAACTATTTTGTAAATAATACAAAACTTCAAACAGAAGCTATTTAACTACGCTTATATGTATGTATAGTAAGTAAATATACAAGGTTAATTTACATGATATTTAGGTTTACATGCAGAATTCTCACGACTCTCACTTCATAGTTAAAACAAATATAGGCGGAAATATTTACAATTCCGTTTCTGTCGTTTGAAAATTTGTGATTTCGCATGATTCGTTATAACATAACAAGTGTTAATTAAATAAAACATTAAGAAATAAATAAATGTGCGATAATATTATGATGAATTTAAAATAAATACATAAATAATAAGTAAGGAATTTTTATGTTCATCTCTATAAGTAGTTTATAGTTGTTTTATTTTTGTTTTAATTCTATATATATTTTTGTTCTAATTTAATAAAACAATGATTACACCAACAATAATAATTGATTATAATTTGAAAAATTGATAAAATATAGTCGATATTAAAATTGTATCGATCGCTTGCAGTAGAAACATTACCAATGTTATCATTTGGTAAATGATTGCTATAACTGACAATGTTAGATAGATAAGCAGTTGCTCAGTGGTCTAATTGAATATCCCTTTACATAAAGCCTGTTCCTTCGTTCTATTTTAATCAAATTATACGAACTATAAGATTTTTATTTGTACGGTTAACATTTATCGATCAGTTACGGTTGATTTAAAAGTTAACTGATTCGATTCTAAACATTCAAACATCAAATCATTTTGTTGTTAGATACTTAGATACATGCCGATAAAGTTTAAATAAAAATAAAATATTTATATCTATTTAAGAAATTAAAACATTCTCTATATACGTCGATTGTTTTCTGATTGATTTATTTTTATTTATAAACATTTATTTATTGTCAACTAATTGAATTTTCTCATTTGGGCGGAATACATGTAAGTGAAAGAGTCTATTCGATTGATTTTTCTTAAGATAAATAAGAACAATGATTTGAAATGAGATTGTACAGTACGACCCACTTGACGACAATACACATTTTTCTTTTATATAAAGGTGTACACCCACTATCAATTTAGATTTCTCCAATTTTCTTCAAGTTCGATATTAATTGTTATTATTTCCGTAGTATAAGAATGATAGAAATTTGTACAAGTTACATGAATTTTATTTAAACACAACTAAATGAATGAAACTTTGCATTTAAATTACAGGTCATTAATGGAAATACCTTGTAAATACAACGAAAATTCATGTAGCGTTTGTTTATGTTTAAAGAGTATTATATTATATTCATTTCTGTCGCATATCAAATTAACATTTATTCTTGTGTACATTCATTTTTGGATCAAAATTAGTTTAAAAATATCTTAAAATCTGTAGTGCAGCAGAATAAAGTTGTAGAATCTCTTGTGTGATATTAAGGTATAAGTTGTAAACTGGCGCCTGATGGTCGTTCTGTTTTGTCAAAAGATACATGAGGAATGTTGTCTACTCTTAATTACTCTATAAAACAATCTGAAATTTTAGTTTTGGTTTTATTAAAGTTCAACTATCTGTTGTTTGATTTTATTTGTTTTAGATTGTTATACAATAAATACGTATGAAATCATATACAGGTAACGGATTTAAGATTTTTCATTTTTATCTTTGGAAAAAAAGTATCGATTTTTTTTTAAGTTCATCTTGATTGTACGTACGTGTGTGACAGGAACCTGGTGGTGATCCTATTTGTCAATGTTGAATTGTGTGGGCATTACACTGTATGTTTACAAAACCCTGTTCATGAATATCGAATGTAAAGGTGTGATCTTTTAAACTACCAATTTTACTATATAAGGAATTACTTTAAATGTCCACATACAAATATATGTATATTGATTAAATACGAAATTCTTAATTTTTATTCAGTCATTAAGAAATATTTGAAGAATTTCTCTATTTTCATGGAAAAAAAATTCTATAAATATAAGGTTTGTTCTATATAAGAGTCGAGAAAAGTTCGAGATAGTTAAGCGCATGCGTATATATATATAGTCAATCGACAAAACTCCGGGTGCAGTACACCGGAATTCTGTTATAGAGGGCTCTAATTCAATGGAGATTGACTGTGCACTATCAATTAATATTCCTCTCCAAAAGTGCTGATGCCTTTATGTGAATTTTATTGTGTGGTATTACTATCTAGTAAAAAGTACTTTTAGTCGAACTTATTAAAAATTTGCCTTCTTGAAACAAAACTATATATAAATTATTTGGAATTTTATTTCTTATGTAATTCTTCACAATTAAAACTTCAATAATTGTTTTCTCTATTATTCAAGAACTCTATTACTGATCACATCAAGATAATTTTAATCGTAGGATCTTGATCTGATCTGTAATTGTTCCAGTTTTCGATAATATCTAAAAAAGATTTTCGAATTAATTCTCAACAAATAATTTATGTTTGTATAAAATAAAATTAATGAACTAGAAGAAAAATGAAATAAGACATTTGAATTGATTTAAATTTGTTTTGTATGGTAATTTAATAGTGAGATAATCACGTCTTAAGATAACCGATTACTAGTATCTTGTAACACATTGAAAGTGAATGTTGTATTTTTAAATAAATTCGTATTAATTAAGGTTAAAAAATAAATAAAAATAAAACTAGAGTAATGCCCATGCTCTATTATTATCTATTGAATACTTCAATTTTTTTGTTCGTGTCTAGTTATTTTAGGATAACTATATATTATGTAGTTAGTTTTTTTAAACAATTTATTAGTGCATCGATGAATTTTAAATAACCCTGTTATCAGCGCTTTAAGTACTAAGTAATTCCCTTTCAATGGGGTACTTTTGAAATAGGTCTAGCACCACTTTTTGTTATTCACATTCCATAATATTCATTTTATTAGTTTACCTTCAAAATATTTAATTTTCCGTACACCTAGATAGAAGCGAATTCTTTGTTTGTTTTTCTTTGCTTTATATAGAATAAAATTTACATTGCAAATTAAAAGATAATCTACTGTAGTTACACTTTTGTATATTAGTAAGATTTTACAGATAAAACACATTAAATAATCAACTATAACATCGTATAATTAATAAATCGAGGTACTTTATTGATGTGTTATAAAGTTATAATTATTGTAATTATCATTAATTAAGTGTGTTAAATCGTATTGAAAAAGATCAATATCTAAAAAACAAAACAAAAAACATTATTTATTGATTAAGGGTATTATTAAAAATTCATATTACAGAAATCTTGTATATATATCTTATCTACCATTAATAATTTTCAATTTAAATTATTGAAGTGTGATTGAATTTGTTTTATTAAACTTGTTTATGTTGACATCGTGGAAATATTATTAAGTTCAAATTTTCATATAAGTTTGTAATTATTATTTATTGATTATATATCGCATTCATAAAAGTATATAAAATTATTATAGGCTATTGTTTTATTTATTTAGTGTTAGTTAGTTTTTACTAATTTGTTTTGAAATAGTTAAATTTAAACTATTTTAGATACTAGGGTTTTGTTCGATTTAATCAGAAATAATTCACATATAAATCTCATTTTATCTACCTTGTTTTATAATGAGCCCCAAGAGTAACATTGGTACAATGTTTTGATTAAATATTAAATAAATAATACGGTAAGCTGCTATTGTGATCAATGGACTGACCATAATTTTATGTATACAGTGCTCGCCGTTTAACACGTAGACTGTCAGAATAGATTGTTAGAAATTTGCCACTGTAGAAATTGTACGAATTGGGAAACATTTTATTTCACTGATAATTAGTTGGTATTTCTTAAAAGAAAAAAACTGGTATCAAGATGCCAGTAGTTACAAGAATCTTAAAGTCCTATAACTCCATATGGACATACGTGGTATTTAAAGTAAGACACAGTGCGACTTCAATGTGGAGTCACAGTAGGGAGGGTGATCAGACGTCGCCATTTTTCGGGATTATATAGTCCCTATTTTCGGTTAGATGTCCCGGTATCCTCGAAATGTGTTTTCCTGGCCGTTTTATGTTCCAATTTTCTAATACTCATCATTATTATTTGTCGTACATGGATAATCCATTGCAAAAATGATAGTATCTTGATCCTTATTGCCCATTTCAGTCTCTACAGGCAATTTCCTACACCAATACAAAGATCGGGCTCGATTGTGTATGGTCGACTTTTCAAGCTAGCCACGCTCTCGCATCCGTCCACACCTTGGATCATGCGCCGTTGGATTTTTGCAGGCTAACAAAAAAACGTTGAATTGAGCATCATGTCCCGATTTTTGATTGTCTGGTCATTCTAGTCATATGGCAGTTTACTTATTATTCTCAATAGAAACATACATTTTTCAATTAATATAATTATTCGTTTATTGTTAACGATTTGATTTGTGACCACATAGCGATCACATTAAGTGACAAGCACTGTATTTTATAAATTTTTATGGTATATTAAATTTAGAGAATTGTTGTTTTATCGATTGGAATTAAGAAAACAATTTGTACTAACCGTCGATCAGAGATTCGATAAATAAATAAATTGATAAGATCGAATTTCAGATAATCGTTTTCATTAAAATACAATTAATAGTTTATATTAGATTATAAATTATGGAGAAATTTTAAAATTTCATATATGAAATGGGTGTTTAGTTCAATTAAATTGAACATATAGTTTGGTGTTAAAATTGATACTATGTACATATTTAATAACTAGATGTTAACAAGTGTTTTATTGTTTAATAATTCAATGTAAATTGACAATTGTAAATATATTTTGAAATATATTTCAAACAGGTATAACAACAAACATATCTTATGCGATAAATAAATTTTTGGAATAATTTTCGAAATAAAATCAATTTAAAAATGATACTCCTACTATTTTCCATTAAACAATAGTAGATATGTATGTATAGGTAAAGTGTATTGTGAATTTTAGATATATTTTTTATACTTTTGTCTACTATCGTAATTTATGATGGATTTGATTTAATGTCCCAGACCAGTGATATGTATCATTCTAGTTTTAAATGTACGCATCTCGATTGTTACACTAATGTAATCGCATTAATCATGTTGGATATAGTATTATATAAAATAATAGATGAAATATTGCCATTATGTAAATATAAATGAACTTTGAACTCGGCGGTAGCACAACTTATTATATTATTATTATTATTATTATCATCATATAATAAGTTGAATTAATATTGTTGTGACAAATTCACATCTCTATATTATACATATATCCGTTTTGAACACTTGCTTCTGAAGAATAGTAACATAGCGGATGCTTTCAGAAATCCGTTGGAACAGCGTAAAATCTTGACATTTACTACTTATGGTAATCATTGCCAATCATCGTATGCAGTAGTACCACTGAACGTGATGTTCATTTTGTCTTTATCTCAAGTCATAGAGGGTGTAGTATTTAAGGATTTCTATGAGCTTAGATACGTAAAATTTTCTGTAATACACTACAAAGATTAATATACAAAACGATATTTTTAAGAGGAACATTTTATAAAACCATTCAACCTATATACATATATGCATAATCGTAAAATAATTATCAGTGACCAAATTATAGGGTATTTTATTTTTACCACAATAAGTCTGTATAATATATTTACACATTTATTAAACTATTACTTTATTACAGTAATTTTACTGCTGTGTTGACTCTTCATTTTCTGTATATAGTAAAACTGTAATCATTTTTGTAATTTTCTCGCATAACTGTTAAAATAATAACAACAAAAAAAAGTGCACTATTTATAAATTTCAACTTTCATACAGATAATTTTTGTAATTATTTAATTTTAATATTATTTTCATGAATATATGTTATATATATTTTAATTTCAACTTAATTTTATGATAATTTTCCACGTAACAGAAATCCTGTTAAATATTGATCGAATAAATATACTTTTATAACGGTTTTTTTCTTTTTTTAATAAACTTTCGTTAATTTGTACAAATATAATTAATACGTTATTTAAACGAGTACGTTTAGATTTAAAGGGGTATTGTTTGGTCATTTCCTTTTTGACAACATTACAGATCGTCAATTATGTAACATATGTTAATGCTTACGTTAGCGTTCACACTATGAATGTTTTATGTTGATATGTTTGATAGAAGATCATTTTCTTCAATCGGGTGAATACTATTTAGGTCTAATGTGATAGCTAAATTCTATGTTTGTGACGTTAATTTTGTTAATTTAATGTTATGTACGTAAAATTTACTTTGTTAACAATATCTATGCTATTTGAAACTGATTACTTTTGGGGTTAATTGTTTGTTTTTAGTAATCAATGATACTTTGTATTCTATATACAACATCGATTATTTCGAGTAAAGAGCGTGTAAACATTAACCGGTTAATTAAAGTCTAATTTGAATGAGTGGGTTGTGGTTGTAATATGTATATGTGTTTATACCTATATGTATAAAGTGACCAATGAGGTCCAGCTATGATAGAAAATCCCAAAGAGATGTTAGTGTTAATCTAGCTGAAGGAAGGAGCGGTACCGTGTGTGTTTGTGTGGTTTTGTGTGGTACGCCAGTCATGTCGTGTCTTTAGTCGTGCGTGTTTCTTTAACATAACAATTAAAATATTCAAAGGATTAACGAAAAACAAAAACGTCACACCACATAAAATGCAACCCTTATTATATGTGGTGTTTTTGATTATTTCTGTCGTTATCATTAACGGTCAATATCAATTAAAAAATCATCATTTACGATCAAGTTCTGTATTGTTTTTACCACGATGTAAATTTAATGAAAGTATAATACGTAGCGACGAAAAATTGAAAAATCAAATTGAATTAGCTGATTTTGTATTTACTGGAAAAATTACCAGCGAAATAACAAAAATAAATAAACATCTATATTTTAATGTTTTTGTTAAACGATATTTTAAAAATATAGGCGGTTTAAAAAATAATCAAGAAGTGAGTATAATGAAAAAACTTTATGATGGTGAAGGTATTAGGTGTCGATTAATATTAAGATCAAGATATACGGCCATATTTATCGGACATAAATCCTTAAATCAGGATATCGATGTTGAACTTAACATTAATCCTGTACCTGTTACATTAACGAATCTAGATAGGGTTAGTGCTGTTACTAAAGGTAAGTTTTCTACGATAAAATTGAAATTTATTTATAAATCCTGAAACTAACTGAAAATTCTAACAAAAATTGTAAAAGCTCTAATTCAACCTAATTACAAGAATAGAATTATACAGAGACTGAAACGATGGACTAAGAACGTAATTCAATATTAGATAGTTTTGAATAATAACATTTAACTAAAATGAAATTGAACAAAATTTATCAATTAATGATAATATTTTCGTTGTAAAATCTCCATTGGATTATAACAATTTTACGGTTTTTTGTTTTATCGAAATAATGTAGTTTGTGTATCAATTTTATTGTTGTTGAATTCGTAAACGAATTGATGGCTCAATTAAATTCCGAAAATATTTAAAACTGCATTATTTTTTTTCCACAGAATTAGTTTGCATGTCTGGAATTTCATTCAAGTGTGAAGTTAAATTATGAAATATAATCAGTGAAACTATTTAGCCTAATTAATATCTATGTTAAAATAGTTATAGAAGAATTGACATATGGATATGCATTTTCAAATAGACTTAACAGGCATTTGTTAAATGTTAAAAATATGTCTTGTAATCTAGAAACGATATCATTACGTGAAAATTAACTGGAATTATCATAAATAATTCCATTCGACATTTGAATGGATAATCGTCAAATATTTTAAAATTTTATTACATTCCATTTTTATTTTGTTCCTTAAAAATGATCGATAAAGATGTCATTTAAAAATTTTTTGAAAATCCTCACGGTTGCTTATACATTGCAAAATTTTAACGTAGGCGTGTATACAGCTACCTGTATGTTGTTTGTTTTTTTTCAAAATATTTTCAATAATTTCTAAGAAAGACTAAATTACAGAATAAAAAAAAAACAAACATAAATAGGTATGCCAAAATTACTCGTCATATGCAGTTGTAAAATTTACATTTTTCACATCCTGAGGCAGAACTTTGGCGGTATTATTGCAACCAGTTTTTGAACTATTCTATATAGGACAGAAAATAATATGAACAACAATAATAACTTGAGGAAAAACAACAATAAAAACTATTGTTGTTTTACATATTTTGTGACTTTTTTTTGATTTTTAACTGATTTAATAAATTATATGATACATGCAAGGGTGAATTTAATACCATAATATACAGATGTTGAAATTTAATATTTTATAACATATAAAAGCTTTCAAATGGTAGTTTGACAAGAACAACAGGTTGAAACTGTATTAATTTGGGTTTGTTTTGTTTTTTTTTCCTAATATTTGTCTTAAAGCGAAGAAAACTGTCCAGTTATAATTTTCTTAGAAAATACACAACTAGGCGCCAATTACATCACCTGTACAAATATTTATTTAAATTTTCAACAATGTGGGTGTTATATATTTTTTCTAAATTCAAGGCTGTTATAGAAAATGGTCTGTTTTTCTATATTTACATACATGTAGACCCGGATTTTCTAGTAGGTATAGTGATGGATAGTTTATGATAGTTCAACGTTAGCGTCTGCATTATCAATTTGACATTGATGAATCCACATATTTTGATGCTAGAGAACGTAGGAAGGGTTGTCAAAGCTCTGCAATTTTACTAGTTGCGTGAAACAGTCTTTGTAGAGTTTCACGAGTTTTGTGTAAAATAACTATAATCGATATTGAAACTGGTATTTGATTATATTAATACGAACTAATTGTGATTTATTGGTACACCTCGACAATTCTTTTATAGTTTAGGTGTTGATATAAAAGCTGACCAGATCACAATCATTTTAATAAACAAAATTTTTTGTACGAAATAAATGATAAAATTACAATTTAGTGATGTATTCAGTTACAAAAAATCATGTACGGATTTGATTTGATATGTAAAACAAGCGGCACCATTTAGAACAGGTATATAGGTCCTTATTTATTACCATCATTTAATTGATAATTAATCGTTTGATGGTAATTACAAACATTATTTACTCATTGCTTGAGGGTGCTTTTTTTTATAACAACTACTAATTAATAATCGGTTACAGTCAAGCTACAATAAGAATTTATTATTTTCTATAGAAATTTTTCTGATTATTAGTAAATTACATAATTTTACGTTATCATTGTGTTTAGAATAAATATTGTAGATTATAAACCACACTTTTTGTATACTTTAGGTATTTTTTTTTTATAAAGTAGTCCGCTATGCAGATATTTACATTGAGAGCCTGTATAGCTAGATTATGTTCATATTAATAATGAATTGTTGTTGAACAATTGCCGGCATTAATAAATAATAAACTAAATAAAACAAAAACCCCCCATCAAAATTGACTTAGCATCATATATTCAAATTTATATCGTTGTATCATAAGTAAAGCCTGTTTAAGATCAACATATGTGATTTTTTTTTATTGATTCCACCTACTTATAATTCTGGTCAGAAGAAAAAAAGAAGCTATTTTAATGATTCCATCTGTCAGGTTGTATTGATAAAAAGTAACAAAAAATCAAAAAAAAATGTTGCACTTTGCTACTATAATTAAGTCATTGATTAATTATGCGACTTTATAAAGTTGAATTTGAGCTTTCTAGGTGCGGTTTTGTCTGACATGAACATCATCAATCGACATAACAATTTTATTATCGTTAATTCTTTATTTAATACTGAAAGCTTTATGTTTCAGCAATTATTATAATTCCCTAATGTATCTGTTAAGGTTTTCATAAAAAAAATAATAATAATAGATTTTTCATTTATAATCGAATATATACAAGACGAAACATTTGTTCTTTATGTAATATTATATGTTTGTAAATGGAAAGCATATAACAGTAATAGATTTTTATTCTTTTGATGATTGTATGAAGACTTGTTTAAACAAATAGAAAAACATTATCTTGAATTTTCAATATGTTAGTATAATTAAATGTTGTTCTACATTTTGACATGGTCGAATTATCGAGAACACTTTTCGTTAAGCGACTTTTCCAATTCCGGTGTGTTCTAGTTTTCACAAATTATACAAAAACTCGATTGTAGTACATTTTATCAATAACAAAAAAAAAATAATTAAGTTTTATTGAAATTTTCAATTTGAATACGTTTTATAGTTATATGACATCCACAATTATTTAGTTCTAATATGAATTTTATTAAATATTTCGAATTTTATTATAATAAATTATTAATTATTAATAAAATATAAAATTGTTTACTGTAAACATTTTCAATAAACATTTTGTGTTTTATTGGACGTTAAACAATAATAAAGGCTTTCGCTATTCCGACATTGTTGTATGTTTCTTATACAAACGTATTATCTTGTGAAACTCAAACAATTTAATAATAAATAAATAAACGATCAAATATCACAATTATTTTCAGTGGTAATTCGGATTTTGTTAAAATGAATTTCAACTTCACACTATACTGAAAGAAAATTGTAAATGGGATTTCATTTTAAAACAGACAATAATGCTGCAATAATTACCTGAAATTCAGTAGTAACAATAAATCAAATTAACGAATAATATCGAATATGTTCGTTCCTACCGTTGGTTGGAAATTGTTTTAAGAACACATAGTAATTAGGCGCCAGCGCTCGACAGTCTAACATAATCATTATTGGAATGAACATAAAGAATAATATACAAATAGATAAAGAGACACATTAATTATTATTTATTTAGTTAGTCAGTTAGTTTGTTTCATTATTAGAAATGGTAAACGTTACCGCACTTTATCGATGTTCATCTGCAATAAAATGAATGTTATAAAAGTAATGTGACTGTAGGCGTTCTGAATATTGAAGAATTTATTATATTCGCTACAATTCACAACTTCTCTTTATAGAATGATTACGGAAACTTGAAATTTAGTAGGCAGTATTTTGAAATATGTACTCAATTGAAAAATTATCTTAACATTTTATTATTATTATTATTAGTTATGTTCCATGAGAATGTCACACACATGCGTAAATATGTTAATTTCGCTATTATCGAATACAATTTGTAAATAGTTTGTTTTCTCTGTCCTGTCTTCTATGAAGTGGTTTCAAGGATCATAAACTATTGTAAATTCATTACGTTTATTTTTAAAGCTTATAAAATACTTTATCAGACATCCAGGCGATTGTCAAACAACTTATTCACATTTTCACATTAGCTATTTTAAGCAGGTCTTTAATTATCAAAAGAAATATTGTCTTTAAAATGTATAGTGTCACATTTGTCATTATATCGTCATATATGTTTGACTTTGACGAAAAATTGAAAGAAATCTTCAACAGTTTTTACGATCTACGGTTTCGTTCGAGGTTGTTTTGTAGTAACAAACCGAATATTTTGTTACATAAATTGGAGTCTTTCCAAATTTATTCAATGATATATTTATAACTGTATATACATATATATATATATATATATATATATATATATATATATATATATATATATATGATTTTAGGTGAAAAATTAGTTTCTTCGTTGAATATTTTATTAGTTTGAAATTATTTATAGTTCAACAATAAACAGTTTAATTTTTCTTATCGGGTCTATCCGTTGTATTTATAAAAAAAGCAAAACAAAACATAAGTATTGGATTTTCGTGGCAGTTTTTATGTATTTGAAGAAAAGAAAATTTATAACACTGCCAGTTTGAAATACAGACTTAAACAAACTATAAAATGAACACTTAAATTGTGTTCAACTATAATTTTTTTTTTAAATTTTTTTATTTTTTTTTCCATTATATATCAAGTTATAATAGCAGGTATATCGAGTTGTGTTTGTTGTAAATAATTTTAATTCGAACAGTATTGTTAAAGAGATGGTTGACATTTTCATTTGTCAAGGGTTGATTCGTAAAATGAACATAAACTTATAAAAGATTTATATTAATGTTTATAAACATGATAAGGTAAATATTTACCAACAAATATTGATGAATTTCAAATCTTATCAAATGTATTTATCATTAATTGTTGTCATGTATGTTTTTAGTTATTGTTGGAAATAATTTTGATGATTTCTTAAACTTTAGTTACAACTTGTAAATTGTTTGTGACATGTATACATATCACAATAGCGCCCACTGTTCTTGTATATATCAACAGATCATTTTCACTGGCCAACATTACCTTGTTACATCTACCTATGTACGTGTGTGTTATTTGCTTTATTTTTTTTATTTATGAAAAACTTATCTATATGCAAAACATAGTCTAATTCGCCTGCTGTTTGCGGTACAATTCTACAAGTAGGTGGCAAGCAATCAATTTCTACATTGATTTATTTATAAATAGCTTAATTACAGTAAAACCTCATCTAACGGACACTTTTTTTAAAACAATATTTTCTAATTAGATAACTAAATATTCCATATGCACCCAAACCTTCATTTACACTGTACGTAAATTTTATGGTTTCAGCTTAATACCGTACCCCTTAATTTACACGACATGTCGATACAGTTTTCTATTTACATACACAACAGAAAAACACCGGAAACTATATCATCTATGTAAATCAGGTGTATACTAATTATATTTTATAAATTATTTTATTAGGAATGTGTACAATTTATACTACGTTTGCGATCCAATTAGTTTTGAATTACACAATTTCAATTTACATAGTGTCTTTGCAGGACCAATCTAATGTGTAAATCAAGGATTAAGTGTATTTAAAATATATAGCGACTGACATGAATAGGCAACTAACCGCTAGTAACATTTTTCTTATTTACTACAATTATTTATTAAAAAAACTGAGAATTTTTGCGTATATGTCACGATGGTATCGAGCATTTTGGATTGATAAAAATTAACAAATAACCATTGATGATCATCCTTTGAATAGAAATGATGATCATAACTTGTACAAAACCTTACTATCATTTATGTCGTTTTTAAAATTGAAAGCAGCTACTATTATCACGATTTTTTTGGCTTTATTTTCAAAATTTGAATTTGAAATTATCGAAATTACGCATTTCAATAGAAATGATCGAAGATGTTGTTAACTGTGTTCTGCACATTCATAAGTTTTTTTTTTTGTGAAAAATTCAGCATTAAAGAAGTTTTAAAATGAAATTTGCACTATAGCCTTAAATAAATTTTAGGTACAAAAGTGTGTTACTATTTGACTACGTGGCATAAGTTTTGGTTACTAAACAATTTAAAAAAACGATAAATCGACACATGTGATTTAAGATAAAAATTTTACAAAACAATTCAAATCAGATGCAAGAAATTGGATGATTTGTTAGGCGACTTCAGGAATTTGATCCACACTACAATCCTGACGACAGCACACAATGTGCTGAAAGTATAATAATTCCTAATTATCAACTACAAATTGACATCTATTACATTTTATTAACTAGACTTTAACATTATTTACCATCGTTATTGTCAATGTAAATAATACAAGTTATGATACTTGTTCTGTATATTTTCTTTTTATAATTGTGGAACTGTATAAAAAACAAAAAAATTGTATATGTGAATTCGAAAATCCAATGATTATTTTTGAAAAAATTTATCAGAATAAGCAACCATCCGTATTGTTAGCAAATTTAATTTACAACTTTAAAACTAATTTAAATGTAAATTTCCTGTTCGATGATCTACAATAAAATTAGTTGTTTAATATTAAAATTCACCATTGGATACATGTTGCTTTTTAAGTGAAAAATCGTTTAATTGAACGTGTTCGCAGATATTTTAGAGTTAAGTTGTCATAATA
Source organism: Meloe dianella (assembly GCA_028455855.1). Taxonomy (NCBI): domain Eukaryota; kingdom Metazoa; phylum Arthropoda; class Insecta; order Coleoptera; family Meloidae; genus Meloe; species Meloe dianella. The sequence continues at coordinate 4,222,807 of JAPTHL010000045.1, read as the reverse complement.
ATTGCGAAAATTTTCAAAATTTATACAAAATAATTCACGTTTAACTTATTTACAAATTCAACTAATCCGATTTGTTAATCTAGTGATAAAATAAATTCAGTTTTAAAGGTCTGTGGTGTCGAAAATGTTATTGAAATTTGTGTTGTGTTCAACCCACCAATTAGATTAAATAATTAACTGTATATCACAATTGATCATCATAATAATTATTCGATTTTATATGGGAAATATGATATTAATTGTTGGATTTTCGCAATTAAATACATTCAATCGTGCAGTGATCACTTTAAAAAACAGTCGTTACAAGATTATTAGGCAATGTTTAAAGCTCACCTTCTTCGGACAGAATTATAGGCGTGACGGTTTCACATTAAGATCTATATATGACTTACCCGTTACACCTACAGTCATTCTTCAATTTTGATCTACATAACATCAGTGGAACACTTTTTTTTATTCAAATAACTAGCATAAAATTAACTTTATTGTCACTAGAAGCAATTCAAATATTTAAAACTTGAAGGAAAAAGATGCCGTTCTACAAGGGCTCATATTACTCTATTGCAGTTGAGTTTAATTATAAAATTTCATTTAGTTACAAATTTAAAACAAATTCGAATATTTGACTTTATGTTTATAAAGTTGAGACATATTTCTATCATATCTGTATTTTTAATAATAAACGTGAAAATTTACGACAACTGATACTGTTTGTTTGAATGTTAGAATATTGTGTAGGTCGAATAGATTTAAAACATATTTGGAAAGAATATTGTGTAATCTCGTTGACACTACCTGAGATTCCAATTTCAGGTTTACTATTTGTTCATAAATAGCTTCATCTAATCTTTAAAATGATGTTAATGGCTATTATTTTTTTTTGTTTTTTGGTTTTCTATTATTTTGTTCATCTTTCATTTTTGTTAGTATTAGATAAAATGGGAATAGCACGACTTTTAACTGTTTACCATGACTGTGAGATCGAATGGGGGCGAAATTTTAGTGTAGGCTGTGTCGTGTTGAGGATTAATTATTAATTTTATGAAGGATACATATTATATACCGGTTCAATGTTTTGTTACTAGATATATATATATATATATATATATATATATATATATCCGTAATTTTTTTGTTTTTTTGTTTTTGAATTATTTTTTAAATCGTTGTAGACAATGCGCTTTAGTTACCTGAGGCATTTGGTTGAAGTGCAAAATTATGCCTGTTTATGCCTCAGCTGTCTTTATCAAGGCAAAACACGTTTATAATACGAAAGATGACCTTGTCGCCACATTATTTTAAACTTTGAATGTCTGAGATGATGGTTTTGATCGTATTAACCAAATAAACACATCGTATTTTATTTTTCATAAAGATTTTACGCTCAAATCGGATTAGGATTAATATTATTGTAATAATCAGACATGGAATGGTATAATATTTTGGACAGTGTTTTAGTTTGTTTTTTGTAGTGCTTTTTATTAATGATACATACTGTGTTGTTTATAACAAAATATTCAACGGTGTATTTTTTTATTTTTTGTGTTTCATAAATAACTATCTATCTACTGATAAACAATTTTCGTTTGTTGTATGTATTAATTATTGTGGTCTATTATAGTTAATTAGAATTGGATGGTATTATTACATACTTAAGTTGCTGAATTGAAACAGATCAAATTTAAATGATAATAAAACTGGATTGTAAATAAACAGTTAAAGTAGAAATGGTTAGTATTGCGATACAATTCAACAATATTGTGGATTATTTGGAGTAATTGGTGTTAAAATATGGTGGTTATTTTAATTTTATCTAAAGTAACAATCTTGAATGAATGTAATTGTATTGAAAATGTGTGAATGTGAATGGGAGTGTTCAGTATGTTACTTGATGATTTTGCACGCAATCTTTAAAACTATAAATTTAAAATAAAATTTCATATACATATATATATTTAAGTAATTAATTTTTCTTTTAAATAATTTATACATGCAATGTTTAAACAAAACAACTTAAGAAAATAGAGATAAGAAAGAATGATTATTGATGAAATCAACATGAAATTGAAATGAACGTCTGACAGTGAGCGGTCGGGCGGTTTGACTACAACCCACATATAAGTAGAGTGTAGGCTGATTAGTCTTACACAGTACAATCCACTATAGTTGGATCTCTAATAAAATTTATAAACACTATTCTTAACCATCAGATATATTACACTACTACAAATATAAGATAATATAGAAGAAATTTTACAAACATACATGATATATAAATAACATACGATGCTCTTATTTCTTTTCTTTTTTTTCTGTTTTTGTTTTTAATATAAGAGAAACACCTTGACAGACAAGATAAAGAGAAACTGTCATCTTAAAATACTTTCGAACAATATGTTTGTGTCTGTAGTGTTTACTTGAATACGTACAAGAATAACATAAATGTTATTAAATGACAACAGCGATCATCCATTGTCTCACCATATATCTTAGAGCTAATGCTAAGACTGATCACCTATATTTTGGATGTAACATAATCTTTAAGAATAATACTTAGTTTTAGAGTTTTCCATATACCAAACTAACGGCAAATCTTGAAAATATAAGACTATGAGTCGGTAAATAGGTTATGCGTAACACTATTAATTAGCCACTTGTTATATTGTAATATTAAAGCTGCAAATTTTAATAATGTAACGTAGGTATACTTTATGGTAGCCTCTCTATTAGTTTATTATTACGGGAAACCTATATTAACGTTAAAACTTATGCAGACCCATCGAGACACTCGTCGGGCCCTGGGGAAACCAGGGTTTTCGGGCCCCGGAGAAACCAGGGTTTTCAGCCCTATATAAATATATTTATACGTACTTATGTATATGGTGGGCAAACATTAGTGGTTGCTCTTTCCTGAGATCGTATAAAAAATTTGACGAATTCCGATCATTTAATAAATCCTGTTGAATTTATTTATATCAAATATGTGCTTTTGAACAGGAGAATGTTCTCTGTGGAGAACAAAAACATTTACTACCGACAATTAAGGGCCCCCGCCGAGTAGCCGGACTATGTGGGAAAATGTTCCACACCACCTCTTGATGCCCGCGTTCTAGAAAGTATCTTATCCATTCGATAGTTGATTCTACCACGTTATAGAATCGATTAACTAAAAGTCTGTTTATGAAACGATTATTCCACAAATTAAGTATGGATTGTATAAAACAGCTTCTTGAAGCTGTCGGTGAATGGCATGTATACTTTTAACGCATTTCGTGTAGGTATTTCCATCGAAATTGCCAAATGGCGATCGAAAAGTGAACTGATCATGCCCCACATAACTTATCGTGCGGTTGTATCACCAATAATTTATTCTAGCAGAAATTAGATGTTTGTACATTGTGTTGGTAATGTTAAATCTCTAATTATGGTATTAATAACATTAATTTTAATGTTTATAATATAATAAGGATTTTGGTATAATACAGTTGGTCATTGTGCAAAACAACGTTATTAAATTTTTCCGTAGCCGATGATGTTAAGTTAGACAATACATGTTATAGGCACACGTATAAAGTTAATAATAGTTCTTAGCAATAATGTTAGTAATAAAGTATTTTAGGTAAATCTTGTTTATTGGTTAGACGATGCTAAAGTTATGGTAAAATTTAACTAAAGTGGCATTTATTATCGCAAATTTATTTGTTTACGTTTAGAAATTAAGCTGTTATGGTTTTACTTGAAGACGGTTAATGAATTATTGTAGGTAATATTGTGTTAAAGAACAAATATCGAAAGAATTCGAAGGAATAATAGAAAATATTTACATTCTAAGGATCAAATCTAACGCTAATGTTAATATGCGTACGCGTATTTTATGCTTTTTGTCTAATTGTTTAACGACAGCAGTGTAAGGGTGTGGGATGTGAGAACTCTTAGAAAAGTAGGTTTCCACTATTTTATCAAAATTTTTTTTGGCATATTAGTAAAGAAAATATTGAACTGTTGTTAGGTTTCGGTGGTTTTAATATAACTCAGTGATAAAAAAATCATTATAGAGCTGATTTTTAAAGCTTACTTCCTTTTTACTTATAAAATATTGAAGAATTATGTTTTGTAATGTAACAACTTCATAATTACGCTTCTAATGAATGTGCCCGGTCTGTTGTTGATAATTAATTAATGTTTTTAAAAATGTTACGAAATTGTTAAATGTTAACATCTTCATACATACATTTTTATCTCTTAAAATATATTTTCGAAAACTATTTAATCACTAAAACGTATTTTGTTGATTCTAAATCAAACAATTCGAGAACTACTGTAAAACAACAAAAATGAATTCACTTCTAGTCTTTCTTTGAGTTTTCGAGTACCTACTTGAGTCATTTTTTTTTTCCTTTCTTGTCTTCTTTAAACACTAGTGACATTTATGGCAAACAACAAAATTTTATTCATCATTGCGAATTCTTCTTAAAATTGTTTGAATTGTAAATGCACAAACAGATAAAATGGTATAGTTTATGCACATTGTATTTACGTTAAAATCTTTTTTAAATATAGAAATAACAGTGCAATATGATAAAATGTCAAAAAGATGTTATTAAAATTAAATATAGAAAATATTTCTGTATTGTTATAAATAAAACATAATGAATTGGTAACTGGAAATTCTTTAAAGAAATTTGATTCAATTCCGGAACAGTATTATCACATTTCAAATATATTTTTCTATTATTATAACGTTTGTAATATTAGATTTGTATTAAATTCTAATATTTATTGCTATCATTATTCAATGTTATAAATTAAAACGTGCTTGAAAGATAGCAATATCAGTTTAATTAACTATTTTGGAAATGTTGTCACTATAAATTTTCCACTTAACTAATTTTAACAGTGAATAATAATAGTAATGCATATTGTGTCTTCAACAATTATTCGTTATATTGTTAATAATTTAAATTCCAACAAATATACAACAGATTTCACTTGTAATTTCTTTTTGTTATTTTTAAACTCAACAAACAAAGAAACAATTCTTATGAAATTTTATTGTTAATTATGAAAAACAATAGATCAATTCAAAAACTGAAAAAAACCTCTTGACATATTTGACGTTAATATGAATTTCAGTCAACAATAATAATAGTAATAGTTGGTAATTTAATTATTTATTTATTTATTTATTTATTTATTTTTTTTATCGATTTTGAAAATCATTGATTGGACATCTGTTATTTTGTATCGTAAATAGATGTGACGTTTTTTCTCAGTAGCATTCTCGTATTGGCAGGTATCCATTTAGTTTGTTGTAATTTCAAACCAGATGACAAATCTACCAAGTCGATTATTATAATTGTGATAAATATTTTCGAAACCATAATAGGAATGGTTATATTTAGACTTGAAAATGTTCATTATATTACCTGATTACCTCACCCATTTGTGATGATAAATTAGAGAAGTTGTTGGTGTGATTAATGATATTATTCCATAGTTGTCACATATCAGATTTGTTCTTTCTCATCAACCTTTAATACTCCCTTTGTCAGTATTATTATTATTATTATTATTATTATTATTATTATTATTATTATTATTATTATTATTGTTGTTGTTGTTTTTTTATATCTGCGGATAATGAGTGGTATTATTAATTTATTTATCAACTGGTGATCTGTTTCTAATCGAATCGCTCCTTCATCTTAATTGACTCAATATTTATATCAGTTTTTAATAAATAAATTTAATTTCGAATGAATCAAACTAAATTTAAAAAGAAAAATGATGATAATAATAAGAATGAAAATAATAATAAAGTGTATCAACTTTATCTTATTCGATATCAGTTTTCAATTTATTGAAAATTATAATTTAGCACAGTATGGGACCGATATTGATCTTTTTATAATTGACAACTATCTCCTAGACAGCAGGTGCGGTTGACATCAATGCATTGCTGACAAGTATTCTGTAGGCTTGAACACTCACTGTGTCCATATCGACTTAAAATTAAATTCGACAGCCCTTTTCTACTATATTGTGACATCAATTGAGTAGCATGTCTTATTTATTAACATATCAAACTAAAAATCGATCAATATTCAAAATTAATAAACTTTAATAAAATTCTTTATCAAATAATAACGATAATAGAAATTTTACAAAAGTATTCCACATTAAAATTAATATCGGATATTGAAAGATTTGATTGTATATCACTTTCGATTTGGCTAGTTTGGCTTAAAGATAGTAATGAACACCTTGACTACCTGTCACATGAGGAATTAGTAATAAGATAACGTCAACTGACTGTCCGTTATTCAAGTTATCAGTGTTATAACGTGTTGTGGATGTGAAACTCGAACAAATCTATTCTCCACCTTTTTAATCATTTAATCTCATCCGGAAATCATTCCAACATCATGTGAGAACGAATATGATCACTGCTTTTCAGATTTGTGAACAAGTTCTGAACACAAAATGAACATATCAATAAATCATTTTACTTAATATTGTTATCCTTTATTATTATGTTACAGTTAAGTTGACCAAATTGAAATAGATCGATTGTAAATTTGAAACATTTCACATGTTTTATTTCATATACTCTCAATTTTTTTTTTAAATAATATAGAAAGTTATTGCAATGAAGTGTTGGAAGAAAGTTTTTGTTTAATCGTGATCACCAGTTAATTCTTTAAAATAATCAATTTGTCTTATAAAATGAAAATTCTCACAAAACGTAATTATGATAAAAGACAGATGTCGATTAATTATTAATTTTCGTTCAGGATTAAATGAAATTTCTGATAAGGACGAACTGTTGCAAATCTTTAATTTTTGATATATGTATTATATATTTTTTTCTTTTCAATTAGTATTTAAAAATTTACTAAAATATTAATTGTGTGTTTTTTTATGTTGAAATAACAATGAAATTATTAAAACATTCTATTTCATAGGCCAAATCTCACCGATTATTAACTTTTGGTTATTGGTAAATTGTGTCCGGTAAAACTATCCTTTTCATATCAAACTATAAAAAAAAAACAAAACAAAACGTGATTTATGTATTTTGATAAATAATTTATCAGTATGTTAAGTTTTTGACATCCTATTTGAGATATTTCCTTATTTGTGTTTTCATTAAGTGGATATGGATTTTCTATTAATTTTTAAAGATGGAGGAAATTGATTTGTGGGTTACACGAATAAAAACTTAAATTTCCATCAATTTAATGTATAGTAAATCAAAATTGACTTGCTCTTTATAATTGTATAAGACGCTGTCCCAGTGATTGACATTAATTATCGACAGATTTAAAATATATTTTGGATTACTTTGTTTTATTGACGCCAGGTTGATCAAATCATTTTTGATTTATTATAAATCGTTTCATCGTCTAGACATAAAATAACATTGTCACGCTTGTAAGTAATATTTCTCTTAAAAAAAAATACAAACGACGGTTCTAACAGCTTAAGAGATATTATTATTAAATTATTTCATATATAGTTGAGGAGGAGTCATTATATTTCACCCAATAAGTAGATGGAGTGTGCTTGGCACGCAAACATTTATCAGAGATGGCAAAGCATGATTTACGCAATGTTAAACTGATTATGTTTAAAGTTAGCGCTTTTATATTCGATCTTAAGTACTATCTTTGTTACTAGCGAATGAAGTCTATCAATATTATTAGTTTTATAACGTACTTATTTATTCTTTTTCGATAGTAATGAAAACATAGAAGATCCTTGCACATCTTGATAGATTATCAAAAGATTCTATTGTTACGTATATGAATGAATGAAAAATATTACGTTGAATTTTTGTTGCAAATTACTTGTAAAATCTTAATAACTGGGTGGAGCATTTCTAAGTTCCCATAATCATCCAGGATGGCAATGATCGTCAAGATTCATTACCGCCTATTGTCCAACATTATACTTACTTATGTATATTTAACAAATATAATATTCCATAATATTATTTTAAGTACAATATGTCATCAAACAAATAATCACTTAGAAATTTTATATTATACAATACTTTATCAAATAAATTTCGAACTATAGAATGTTTAAATATGCCCATATAACAAGAATTATTAATGCGGAATATTTATGACTGTTGCAATAATAACTGTGTAATTATATCATTTCAGTCATTATGTATATTTATCGTTTGAAACCAATTCGAAATTGGTTATAATGGGAGTTAAGGTACTACCTTAAAAACAGGAAAAATATCCCTTTTTTCGTAGTATACGTGATCTATATTGATTTAGACAACATGACTTTAAGACAATAAATGTAAGTACAGTGGAGTTATTTAATTTGATATTGATTAGAGGAAATGGTTTACAAATCCATGAATTTTTTATACTAAACAGGAAGCGTATGTTTTGTGAGAGAAAGACTAAATTAATCATTAATGAATATTTAAAACATTCCTAAATGTCGGTTTTGTTAACAATAAAATATATCGTTTTACAGGTGTTTTGTCACTTTTAATATTTTAAAGTTAAATCAGTCAATTTAAAATTGATTGAGTATACAACTTATTTTATTCATTATTGTTTTCTTTTTGATAATATATATTTTATTCAATTGATTTTCTTTGAATATCTTGACAAATTATTATTTTTCGTCAACAATGTTATTGTTGAAACTACCACAGTTGCAAGTCAATAGACCACCTATTGACTTGCAAATGTTTCGTTGTGAAAGTTGTTAAATAGGTATTGAATTGTTTTTCTTATTAATGCTGGATTTTTTCATGCTTCTCACTATACTTCAAGATGTTTTTCTTTCAATCACCAACAGTTTTTAAGTTTATAACTGTTTCGTTAAACTGTTGTCATTTGAAGCTCGTTCATAAGCATGTTCAAATGCTAATTTGAAGTGCATTGGATATTTTCTAACAAATTTCGATTTGATGCAACCAAGACTTAGATATCTAATTGAATAACTAACAAATATTTCAGCATCTCTGAGATTTTATTTATATTCTAATGAATACTTTCAATTACTTTATGTTTTTATTATTATTAAAAAGCTTCCAGGCCTACGCCTAGCACTTTTGGTCTCCTTGTGTAATTTTATAAATGTCGCCCCAAATGTTTATAAAGCTAATATATGGCCAATACTAACAAATAAAGAACAATTTTTTGTCTGTTAGGTAGGATATATTAATTTTTTTGTTACTTTTGAAATTTGAGGCTCTTCGGCGTCGTTGTGCTCCACACGAGTTTACCCTTATGTATGGCACAGACCAGAGTATTGGAAGCAACTACTATATCGATTATTGTATTGTAACAACTTTCTAGCGTTGCTTCATCAATATTCACTTTATCATAAAGTATTATTTTTCTGTTTTGGTTTTTGCAATTGAAAGTTTTAAGAACTTTTTTTTTTGGTGAATATTTTCTATATATCACTGCCTTCTAGATATCTTATATAAAGGAACACAATTGTCATATGAGGATTCTGTGTCAGTCGCGAAAGCAAAATTTTCGGTGACGAAGCTGATAACATTTAAAGACGATTGCCACGTTAGTGAATACAGTTGATACTTCATCATATAAATAAGTTTGTTGTATATAGTATAGTTTCATTTAATTAAAGATCAATTAAATTGTGATTATATCTGTTCATTTACATCACTATTCTAACATAAAACTTTATAAATAATTGAATACTTTTTGTATAATTAATGATTTAACAATAAAAAAATGAAAATCTCGGTACATACAAATAAAATGGTCACATCTAAAAGTAATCATTAAATCTTTTTAAATACAAATGAAATTCGATTTAATTTGATAGACATTAATAATAATATCAGTTATTTATAGTTTGAAATTATATACGATTTTACATTTCTATTTTGTAATTATAATTGATTTATAAAAGTAAAAATTTTCGGTTTTTGTTTCCGTGAAATTGTCGGTTCAATAAATTCTTTAATATTCCAAACTATACTTTCACCTTTCAATATTTAAAACCTACGCAGATACAAATATACGATAACCGATTTTGTTGTTATAATGCCGTTATATATTTATTATAAATTTAAATAATACTTAATGATTATAAAAAAGTGTTTATCGTTTAACTCTTTCATAGAAATAAAGCAAAAGGGAACATCAATAAAAGTAATAAATAATAGTTTGATAAAATCGTAATTGGTATTTTATTTTGTTGTGTGTCGACTAAAAAACAAAAAGAAGGATTTATCGAAGACCCTAAACCACCCAAAGTCAAATATGTTAAGTGGCATGTGGGCAGCACAGGTGCTACGGAAGGACCATAACAGGGTTTAAGATAATTAAACAAAGCCTGCCTCCAACTAATTGCAGCAATTATTTACTCTATTGACCTGTTTAGAGAGGTGTTTGTTATTATGAAATTGTTTTTTTTTTGCTATACTTAATTCTCAGTTTGAAATTAATAATGAAAATTGAAGTTGGTTGTTTTCAGTAATGGCAGCAATGAGCTATTAAATATGGCGTGATAAGGTGTATAATACAATGTTGGGCAAAGCGGCACGTTTAAGATTGTAGATATAAGGTTATTAACATATGTTTACAAGGAAGATAAAAATATTTATTTCCTTTGAACAGATCATTTTACATATTATGAAACATTTGAATATCAAATACATATCAAAGGTAGAATATTAATATTCAAATTAATCGTTTTAATTATATTATTTGTAAATGATTATGCTTTATTGTTATTTTGTTGATAAATGAAAGTAAAATAGAATATTAACAACAATTTGAAATAATTATTATTAGAAATTACAGGATAATATGTCCAACTTTATTGAATCAAGTAAATAATGTAAATCACATAATGCAATTTGTGTTCACTGTAATTAAAATATAATTTATTACTGAAATTTTAGCATAGGACACACAGTAATTGTTTAATCAATATTCGGACAAATTCTCAATAAATATATATGGACACTCTCAGTTATTACAATACTTCTAGTAATTGTAAGTAAATCTTAATATATTCATAATCTGGTTTCAACGTACACTAGTGTCACCTCGGCTATAACGACACATGATTTCTTTATAACAAAATTCAATATTGCGAAAAACAATTATTTTATAGGACCGATTTCGGGCACATGTCATTGTTCAAAAACGGTGGATTCATGTCGAGCAATTTGACTTATCCATTATTAAATTTCTATCTTTTATAGCACGATGGAAACAGTCACTCTAAATACAATAAATTGGGTGTTTTAAGTTGGTGGTTTTTAACGTTAGAAAACAAAACTCTCTCTATATTTATAGATGTGTCCTAGGGGTAAGCACTTAATAAATGAATTAAATTAATGAATTTTGAACTCAGTTTACTATTACTGTTGACTGAGGATAAAGTAAATGTATTTATCATATTCTAAAGCTTTACAAAAGCTCAGTTTGAGTTGAGGAAGTCAAACAATTTGATTGTGATTAGTTTCAAGGAGCAACTGTCTAAAATTCAATCCAATATAGATATACATATAGATGAGTGTCCTTTATCATATTATCATACGAATAATTGTTTATAATATTTGATAAGTGAAACAGTCATTGTTAATGGTAGATCGAGCAATATTAATATTTTATTGAATACAATAAAATCATACGAAATTTCTGTAATTTTTGGAATTACTGCCTATACAACAACAGAAAAATGAATAAATTTCGATTCTATTCAACAACATTTCCCCCTCATTTATGGCTGTAATTTAAAATTCAAAATATTTTATTGTAAATTTATAACAATTGACAGGAAATTTATGTTATTTTGCAATATTTGAAAGACTTAGAAACATGACGGTGTTTTGCAGTGAAACTAGGACAAAAAAAAACACGGATATTTCGGCAGTCATTGGCTTTTTTTTCCTAACGTCTACAAATGACACATCAAGAATCCACTTATTTTTTATCAAGTACTGTAATTATAATGATGAAAAAACAGATATAATTAAATATGGAAAAATCCTGTTGACATACTAAAACAGTAATTGTTTATATTTTATGTTAATTGAATTTTATCTAAATTTTAACGATTTTATATATTAATGGATGAATCAGTGTTAAGTTAGTAGTAAACGAATAGCATGTTTCACTGAAACAACATTAACTTTCAAAATAGCTTACATTAAGAGGAAAAATACTGGATCCATTTGTCAGACTAAAGTGTTAAAAATCCGACTTTTTGGTCCTCATTTGTTACAAGACTTATATGCATCAGGTGATAGTGGATAGGATTGTGTTGGGGAAAAATGAATCATTTTTTAAAATAAACACTAAATTGTCTTTAAAACGTCATTTCATCATAATTATATTTAACACAAAAAAAAACCATTTCAAAATATTTAAAAGTTTCAGTCTGATATAACGTAAAATTCAATTACTCAGTAGTTATTGAAAATTTATAACTATTTGTGAAAAATCTATGATCAATGCAGTTTAATCTCGATGTTTAAACGAGAATTTGATTTATAGTTAATTGAATGTGTATGTTTTGTAAAGTTTTTAATTAGTATCGATTTCGGATTCCAACTAGAAGAAAACGTATTATCCTGTATTTTACACTGTTATAGTTGGTGATAAGCAAATTGAATTTACTAGTCTTAACAATATTAGGATCTTATCTAAAGTTATAATGTAATTATCTAACAATATGTATGTGTGTTCTTAAAACAAATGCGTTATATTAACAAATCAAATTATTACAACTATTATAAGGTATTATGTGAGAATTTACGATTTGTTTGATTATCATAGGGTATGTTAAAGAAATTTCAGTTGGATGTAGTTAGATACGATTTTTAGATTAAATTTTATTTTTATATCCAGTTATCACATAGTGGTAATCTTTATGACACTGTCTATAAAGAACCATTTTCATGTAATTCATTTGTTTATCTGGACATACATTGAGAATTTAAAGATTTATATTGAAGCTTTTTATTTAGGAGCGTTCGGGAATGCTCTGTTACCGCTCCCTCTTTTTTTCCACTGTTGTTTTCTTTAACATATTGTATACAATATTAATGTGAGCTTTGCGTTGGCGCTTGACACCTGTATCAAAACCGAATTGTCACGTTTTCAGTTGTTTAGTATTAGTTCATATTGAATATTTTCATTGTTATATAAATATCATTTGACATAAATATTAACACATGTTTTTATTTATTTATATATTTATTTATTTATTTTTATTCTAAACGTGTAAATATATTCAAGGAAAATATGTATGTCCATGCGTCAAATATAATAAACCAAACAAAGAAGCTCACTGATGGTACTACGTATTTTAACAATCGTTAGCGACACACTACTTGACAATGGGTTTATAAGTCTAATATATCGTATATATTTAATATTTTCAAGCGCCATATAATGGACGAAAAGAATAAAGGTCAACCGGACCACCTACATTGGATGGACGATACAGAATATAAATAAACTTAAATAGAAGTTTTCATCTAAATTTTTTCAATAACTAGGAAGTTTGATATTGCTTAATACTTTAAAAATTAATAAATAGTTGATTTACAATAAAAGCTCCTCTACGAACCCATTCTATTGACAACGTTTAAAAATTATTGAATACTTTAGATTGTGTGTTTGATTACAGAATTTCATCAACAAATAAATAATCGTGTATTGTTCTTAGATTGTATTGTGGCCAACATTCACAGGTCCAATCATAAGATATCTAATTTCATTCTGATGTGTTTATGGAGATCGTATTTTCTGTTAAATCGTCACTTCAGCTTTCACCATATAAGGGCTCAGTTGTAATTTGTAGGCAATTACAATGTGAATTCCCATCATCGTATATGTTTTACAATTTTTTTTACAACATTTACACAATTATTGCTACACAATTATTTAGCAATTTCAGATCCATTTATAGAATGAGAATGATGAGATCCAAATTGTTAAGTTCAATAACTACTTTCTATGATTAGATACAATTTTTTTTCACCATTAGAATGTTAAATTCCTCGAAAATATCGGATCGTTTTTATCAGAATGAACAAAAAATCTGTTAGAATTAGATTTTGTTGAAGATATAAAAATGTATACCTATTATGCGTTAGAAATATGATAGTTTGTGGAGATATAGAGCGATATTTAGAATTGTGCAGAATTTTACCAATTATTTTTCTATTCACGTTTCATATATTTTATAAAAATATCTTTTGTTTTAAATTGAATGCGGAACTACAATAGATGCGACCAAATGGTGTTAGAAGATTGCAACACACAAAAAAAATTGTGTTGAACATCATGGATGGTAAACATCACGATCTCAACGATGTTCTAATGGCACTATCTTTCTAAGTTGTTTGTCATATAATGAAAATTGCAATCCTGTTTCAACGACGTCTATTGTGTTTCTACCTTAACTTATATCATGGTGAACAAATCTAGTGGGAGCGGTAGATTTTATTTATATACAATGGCAGATTTTTATAGTAACTCTATTGATCACTTCCTTCCGCATTTTAAAACTGATCATTTTTAAACAAAAAAAATGCGTTTCTTTTTCGAAAGTGGGCTTGTTATTCCAAATTATAAGAATATTTGTATTGTCTTGAATGAAATATCACTTAAAATTTCTAGAAAAAACAAAATCTGTTATCTAGAATTGTCGCATTTGAATGGAAATTACTTAGGACTGATTCATGATTACTAGAACAGTTACTCGTTCGTTTGTATTTAATCTGTAATTAAAATTATATTGTGGTTAGATGATATGATTTATATAATGTTTTGTGTCAGTTTGCGAAGACATGATGTACGATTTTTACATGTAAATAATAACGTAACACAATTATTTAAATATTAATTCATTCTCGTTTTTAGAAGATTTTTCTTTTAATTTTCACATATTTATGTTGTTTTAAATTTTTGAAATAGTTTAAAATTTCTTGAAGTTCGATCGTTTCGTTTGTTGGACCAAAAGTGAAATAGTCTCTTAAATAAAATGAAATAACATCTCATGGCGTTACTGCGTGCATGGAATGTGTAGTGACGCCCACGGGAATACATTTCACCTCATTTGATGAATATCAAAAAACCATCTGTGAGAAATAGAAAATATCTGTCGATAACGGATCAACAAAATTAGATTAAAATTATTTTTTAACTATTCCAAATACATAAATAAACTATTGTTATTAAATTATCAATTTGTATTTGTATATTGGATAATTGGTATTTGGTTTATAGACATCACTGAAACCATATGGTACAATTTGTATAGTTTTATGTGACATTTACGACATTGGACGCAATTTTATTTAGTTGCTATAAGGGTAATTATTAAATATTACTACTGCATATTGACATTATTATAATTAAATTGATTTTAGACTAATTCAACTTGAATAGAAATTTCTTGCACTTATAAAAAAATATTTAACTTTTTCATAATCTTATTACAAATTTTTTTGAATACTATATAAAATACCAATTAGTCTGGAACGGTAATTGTACTCTGAATAAATTATTGCTTATCAACAGACATCCTGCCTGGGAGCAATTTTAAATATTAAACCGCTTAAACTTTCTTTCGAACTTCTGATAAAGGAATAATAGTAGCTTTAGGTCATGCATTTACTAAGCTGATTATTTCTTATAATTTTTGGTATAAATGCAACAAACTGGAAACAGTTAATTTAGATAAGCTACTAGACTGAAAACTCATAAATTTATTTAATTTCCCCTACCACTTTTACACTATACAATATATTTGTATATTTAATCTAAAATCATGCTGAATTTGAGTTTTTCTACTCATACAAGTTAATTTTACTGAAATTTAGTTGAACAGATATAAATAATAATTACAAAAAAAAAATGTGTATACTCTATCTAGTCTCCATGCAGGATCAATACTGTTGTTTCTAACAGAAGATATTATGTAGCGTTTTATAGTGTATTTTAAACACTAGGGATACTACCTGTTGGGGAATAACATTCGAAAACTGTGTACAACTTTACAAATTTTACAGTATTGTTACTGTTTACAACGTGTATAGTGAAAATTATCGTCTGTTTATTGAACAAGAAAACCAAAGTTTATACTATCTGTTTCAGGAAATGTTTATTATTCTGATCTATCTACAAAATTCGCATAGAGTTCGGATTATACGTTTGCTTTTTATTGTTATTAAAATTATCGTAAAACTAATGAGCGAATTAATTGTGTTAATTAAAATTAGCGTTATTTATTGAAATTGAGAAGAAATGTTACCCAAAAAGAGGTTGATCATAATTGAAACTTTATACTTAAATAAGTTGTAAGTGCAAATACTAAATAAAGAACTACTCTCATCTAGAGAAACTCTCGTAAAGTAGTAGTGCAAAATTAGTTAATTAATGCAATTAGTAAACTTAAAAATAAATCTACCTAAATATAATGCAGTTAAAGGCTGATTTCAAAAGCATTGTTTTTCTAAAATGATCGTAATTAATCATTATTAATATATGTTAAACAAATATCCTTCATCAACTGTCTGAAAACTTGAACGTCAAAGGTATATTGCGACAATCTTTCAGAAATATTATGCTCAATATTGTGGTTTTGCAAAAGTATATCGCTGTAATATTTCTACGATATTGAATGCTGTATGAGACAAAGACGAAACTGAAATGGTTTCATTTTCCCCATGACCGGGTCGGCTCGTTCAAATTCATTCAAACAAGCAAAGAAACGTTAACAGTGGGTGTAGTTTTTTTGAATCCAACAGAACAGCAAACACTATAAACAGAATACGCAACATTTTGCAAATGTTTGTAAAAGTGCATTATTTCAAAATTCTATCCGAGATATTGAAGATTGCAAATATATATCAGAGTCAATGCAAACTCCACCAGCTCCATCCTCTGCAAATCGGAAAAAGACATCAATTGCAAAACGCCAGTTACTAAATAGATACACCAACAAATTCAACTGGTGTATATGAAGAATCATAATTTCACTGTCAGCTTTGAGTAAACCTGATTTAAATGACGTTTCAGATGAATTGAAGAATAAAAATATTCGTTTGCATTCGGTTTCATGGTTTTGGGTTGTAATTAAATCAATTTTGGTGGAAAATTTAATCAATTGAAGATATACAGTTAATTTATGGAATCAATTATCTTATAAGTCTGATAATAACCAAATAGGCTTGACACAACCAAAACAAACCACTTGTGATATTGTCCGAAATTCTGATATAATTTTCAGTTATTTAGCTGATCAACGTTCAGTAAAAGAAGTGCTAATTATTAATTGTAATGTAATTAAAGACAATACATTGCAAAATAAAGCATATGTAGAAATGACATCAATTGATCCAGATACATCAAAAGATCTCCACAACATAATTGATAGTAAAGGTGGATGTTATTCAGTGGAAAAACAATATAAAGAAAATCATTTGATAATATGCTCTACCGATGATGGCGGATAGAATATTATCATATTATTGTATTTGATCAATGTCAGACATGTTTGGAAGCAATTAGTCAAATAGAATATTATTTAGGGCAAATTGATTCATCCACAAAAATGAATTTCACAGCAAGTTTAGCATTAGCTGAACATTATGGAAGTAAAATGATTTAAAATTATGTTCACACATGTCAAATAATGTTAAATAGAATTTATCAGTTGCATCTGGTACTAATCAAGCATATAAATATGGTCGAAAGTTAAGCTGTGATAATCACGATGTTGCTGTAAAAAAATTAACTTCTTTGTTGTTTTTAACAATAACTCCACAAAAAAAAATAGAAGCATCTACAAAACAGAAGGCTTTACCCATTATTTGGTGATTCTTAATTTTATGTTTGTGTCACTTTGATTTTCAAGAAATAATTTTAATGTGCTAATGATATTTGATTTAATAAGATGGGAAGAATAAACATTATATAAGAACATGACTGTGTCATCCACTGTAGAGTATAATGTTGAAATGTTAATGTAATTGTTCATATTTTACCAAAAGTAAACGGAGACCAAGGGAAGTACTTCCAAGTAGAGAACTCTATGGAAATGAAGGTAAAATAATAGTTTGACTAATTTTGACCCATGGCCGAGCCTTATTCGAATTCATAGAAGCAAGTAAACAATGCTGACAGTAGGTTTATTATGAATGGATTGAGGAACAAATCATCGAGCCTTGTAAAGAATACCAGAAACAGTTTGTAAAAATATTTGAGCGTTGATTCCATGAGATGAAGCACGAGAATATGAACATACTACCGCAAGGAAAGAAAGATCTTTGAAGTAAAGCTCACTTAAGAAACCAATTAGCAATTACATTGCGTCAGTTTTTAAATTGAAATGAAGGTATGATGCGGTCGGATTTAGTGGGTAATTCCCCCAATTCTCTTGTCTATTACTAATACAGTTTGGGAATAAGTTGGCTCCTTTTTCGGAATTGTGAAGAATTATTACCGTTGTTTCCAATAATTTAAATATTTAATTAACACTTTCATTTGAAATATATACTGATGATTACAGGTAGTGTTTATCGTTGTCCTTTCTTAATTAGCTTTTAAGCTGTTTTACTACTACCACAGCTTAGAGAAACAATTTTTTTCGATGGTTGATTAACATATTAAATGAAGAAAGAATTCAAATTCAGTATGTTTTTTTTCGAGTTTTGTTAGAGAGATCACTTTTTAAATAATTTCAAAAATCCTTCAAATCTCATGTTGCATCGTCATTTTTCACTGTTCAAATAATCCTCAGATGTCACAATATAAATTTTTTAAACCTCTTTATTTTCTTTACAAACAAACGAGTATATAAAATTCTACTCTACTAAGAAAAACAACCCGCTAAATGAGCTTTCTGTGAATCAATAACATAAATTAATATGCAAATAATTTCAATAATCTTCCTTGTTTCCGTCAAAATAAAAACCTTTACGACAAAAATGACGTAAATATTTCATCTGTATATTTCTAGAAGTAATTTTCTATTTAATTAGGAAATGAGAAAAATGTGAATAGCGAGAGACCAAAAATTTAATATACAATTACGGAATTAGCAGTCTTGGATTAAACCGAGTGTTAATTTTAATTGTTAATTATATTTTTTATTTAGTTACAGTAAAAAAAATGTTCAATGCCCAATTATTGTTTTAATTACAGTTAGTTGCATCGGAGTTCTACTAATTAAAACATTGTTGACAATATAAAAAAAGGATATAGATACTGATTCTTGTATAAGGAAATTATTAAATTTCATCTTAATTTGTTGTCGTTATTTGTTTTTTGTTTAATGTATATAATTTCAAAATTTCTACGATATATTTTTTCCAGTTGAATTAATCTTCTCCTTCTAGAAGCTCATTATATGATCTTTATCTGGATTTTGAGCGAAATACTCAGTTATATTTCATCTTAATCTCTTTATTTTATCCCTTCATCGTCATTAACGAGGTATTTCAGATTTTTAGATAAACCTCCAACATGACAGTTCAGTATTACCTATCATAACGAAAATATTTCTAAGAAAAATACTGATAATATTTGATAAACATAGAAAATTCCAATAAAATAGCAATCAAGACCCGTTGTTGTTCATCTAAAGAAAAATCGATTCAATGATGATAACCTAAATCTGTTCGTTATTTCTATTCTGTCAATAAATGAAATTAGAGATACAACAATATTTTCATTTGTTTTATTAAAAATATACTTTTACGTTTTCATATTGAATCAAGTATAGGATTTATTTCTAGACGTGAAAATGACAAATAATAGAAGTTCTGTTAGTATGTTGTAAGGATTTTCGTTTATTTTTCCTTGGCATCAGTGTTTCTCATGAAGCTGAAACCTATTCCGAAATTTTCACGAGGATTTACTAAACTCTCCTACATAACGATGACAGGTGTCACTTTACGGTTTTCGTGACAAGCTCGTAATTTTAAAAAAATAATGCTTTATTTATACCGGATTTGCATTCATATATAGACGTATATTTGTTACGTGGTTCTTTTTAGAATATTAGCAGAAAAATAAATAAATAAATATGTTGATAAAATCGATAAATTATTTCAATACAACCGTTATTGTACTCCTGTACGAGTAAAATATCTAATTAAAAAAAAAACAAACAAAAACAATTTATCAAATGAAACAAATCGAGAATTAAAGCAGAAAACGAAAATACGTTGTTGTATTTGTATTCTTCACAAACGACGAACATTTATAAGACCACCCCCTAAACATTCTATTCAACTTTGGAGACACATTACCTATTGTTGTCCTTAATAAAGGTAACTTAATGTTTTACATCACTGATTTTACTTTAGTATTTTACTACTAAGATCGGTATACGTATATTTATATATATATATATATATATATATATGAGAAAAAAAAATGTAGGCGTTGTAGTAAATTATGATCATTTAGTCGCTTCTTCCGCAATTGATTTTATAATACAGTTTTTATTGTAAGTAAATAAGAAATCGTGGCGGGTAAATAATGTGACAATAATGGAAATAAATTATTAGTCAACATAAACTAATGTCGTTTGAATAAATTTAACGCAGATTCAAAAAAAAAACAAACAAAACAAAACAATCAAGACAATAAATGTACCCCCCTAACAGCGTAAAACCTTTATCAAATAACTATAATAATAATAGTAAGAATAATAATAAAAAAATAATAGAATAAAGTTGTTTCATTAATTCAATAAATTCCATAATTTCAGGTACATGATATTTTACTTAAATTTTATTCGTTTTTATTAATGTTTACTATGGAGATTGTTAACTTGTTTTCACATAAATTCCATAATAATAATAATAATAATAATAATAATAATAATAATAATAATAATAATAATAATAATAATAATAATAATAATAATAATAGTGGATCAGTGAAGATAAAATTATCTAAATCCGTGTTCGGTTTATATTTGATTAAACAGTATTTCAGTACGTCGAAAATGAAAGACAAATGTGATTCACGTTTCAGCAACGTTTTCGATGTTTGTACAACTTGATTGCTAACTGGTTGAATTCAACGTATATTTTATCATTTATCAACAATAAATTCAAAATTTTTTGTACATTCCCAAAAGCTAATTATTAGATAATTTTAACAATATTTCGTTCTTTCAAATCAATTGAAAATAAATATCGAATAAACAATAGGAGGGATGATGATGGTATAATTGTGGAGGATATTCTTTAATTTTGCGGCTTGTTGTTTTACACCATTTAAAACTTATTGTATCATTATGTATATGTGGGAGGTTATTTGTGAGAATGGACACACCTAGTCTAATAAAAAATAAATTTTTAGGGCGGTTAATGTATTCAAGGGTAAACTTAACCATTTTAAGTGGTACATTAATGTTAAAATGTTTTATTAACAAAGGACAATAAAAACAAACAATTTAAAACGAAATTCCACGTTTACGTGATGATTTATTCCAACATAATGACTGTATATAAATAAAAGTCACTGTGACTCTCATTTATATATATGTATATATTTTTTTTCGAAAAAAATGAGTAAGAAGAATTATTTAAATGACACTATCCACTATGTTAACAATAATATACGTCGAAAAGTTACTTTGAATAATCAAAATTTTTTTCAACTACTTTAATTCAAACCAAACCATAATAGAGGTAGAATCCAGACGAGAATAACCACCGGAATTATTGGTTTAAACAGGAAAATTTCCATTAAAAATTTTAAATAAATAAATAACAATCCGTTTAACCGATTGTTACATTTGTTGAAAAGCGCAATTTTATTGTAAACCCCTCAACCCCATTAACACCAGCAATAAAATATTTGAATTAACATTCATGGTTTTTGGGGACGATGTAACTTAAAAATTATACATTAAACAATTTTAATTAACATTTTATTTTGGTTCTTTATTTTTCTATTTGTTTTATTTGTATTTTATCTCAGCACCTTTGTTTTTTTTTTTGGCTTAACCCCAACAGTTTTCCAATAGAAATGATTATTGTTTGTTTTAAGAATTCTTATGTTTTAGGAAAGATCACGAAAGAAAAATTTAATTGGAATTTTTCTCATTTTCTATTCCTATTTAAATTTAGTTTATTTGGAAAATATCGATCAATCCTGGATGTATGGAGATGTCGGTATTAAAAGATAAAATCTCTATTAGTAAACTAGGTATTCTCTAATAGAACCCTTATCTACGTCTTGAATCACTATTCATCTACCACTCATCAACAGTCACTTGTGTACTGGAATAGTTGTTTATAGTGATACGTTACACTGAAACGTTTATACTAGTTGCATAAAACAAATTAAAAAAAAACGTTACAATAACTTCATATCCTCATTATTGTCGATTCTATTGGTAGAAGTATTTAAGAATAATTTAATCTCGATCTTGATCCTCAGTTCGTTTTAATAATTTTTCATTCATCACATGAGCAGTTTAGAGAAACCGATCAATAGTTTTTTTGACGTATTGATCACGATCTGTTAATAATCGTCTAGTTAACAGCATTACACTGCATATAGAGATTGAGATTAACGCTTATTTGGAATCACTCTAATAGTTGTTAATATATGTAAATATAATGGTTTTTACTTATTCTTTATTCAACAATCACTGATACAGTAAAAATAAATCAAATTTGTCGTTATTACTATTAATTACTATTATTGTAACGAAGATATAAGTTTAGAGTTATATTGATGCAGTAACATAGATTATTGATGTTCTTTATACCGATTGGATGATTTGTAGAAAGTCGTAAATAACAGGGGTATTCTTAAGTTAGATCGCCCTCTACTACCACCCCCACTGCTTTCATCTAACACCTATACAACACCTACACAATAACGAGATATAATATTACTTTAACTGTTGACTAGATTTTCAACCCGTTCTCTAGTTACCTATTCATCATAATCAATATTGAAAAATTTCAAATTTTAACGAGATAACAAATTTTACCTAATAAGACCTCCATAGATGCAGGCTATTTAACGGAGTTGGAAAAAGGAATAAATTAAACTGACTATAAAGATTTGTTTCGTTTAAATATAATAGTTTTCTATTAGATAGGCAATATTATGTACTTATTTAATTTCGTTTTTTTAACATGATCGATCTTATAAATATGATGAGATTGTGAAAAGCTAAATGGGAAGTATATCTGTGTCTTTGTTAACAGAGATAAACTACGTATTGTTGTTTCCTTTCATTGATATTTTGTTGTTTGATATTGTTGTCATTCGTATTCTCTTAAAGTCAAGTCGGTCAAGTCAAAGTAGATGCACTATAAACGAATATTCGACTTAGAGAGCAAACTAATGCCCGTTTCTCCCTTGTGCTGATATCTCACGTTATAATCAACATTATAGAGTTGTAGTAATATTAATACAATTTGTATCTGTCGTGAATTCAGCCACTATGTCATAAAATCAATAGAGCAAGTTTAAAAAATTCTGTAGGTTTTTTAGAAAGCACCCAAGTTAGAGTTAATTGTTAGAGTAAATTTCTTATACAAAAAAACCCCTATAAAAGCTTTATTATAGAGGTTAATCATAAAGCTCATATGTAATAATTATTGTTAATTTTAATATAATTTAATGCCCTGAAACCTTCGTGTTTCAATTGGTTGACTAAATTTCGTATAAATATAGAATTTAGACTGTGTGCCATATTTGTTTTGTAGGGAAACGTTTTGGTAAAGATTGATTTTTTTGGATCTTTACTAAAGAAAATTCTCATTACAAGTCTGAACTGAAAGTTGGAAACAATCAAATTATAGAAGTATTGTACGTATTTTGTGAGACCTACACAGGGGGAAGTGCGGATTGCATAATTACCAATTGCGATGATCTTCTGGGGTTGAAGAAAAAAGAAAAACAATTATTTAGTTTTATTTCTTTCTCTTCTTTGACTCGATAAGATCATCGCAATTCGTAATTATGCAATCCGCCCCTCCCCGTGTCACACCTGCAAATTTAGATAACGACATCTCGAAAAATTCATAAAAATAAGCCCATGTAGGTCTCAATAGATATGAACAGTATGTCCAAAACGGAATATAGACAACGTTAATTTGAATTTCTGTTGTTCGTTTGACTTCAAAAATATGTGTAGAATTTAACGTTTAATTAGAGATAAAATACAACAAAACAGTTACAAAAATGAAACAAATGTGACCCTCGAAACACTTATTGATTACATCTATGTTTAACCGTTTTTATATTTACACAATTTCGTTTGATTGGCATTAATGTTAACGTTAGAATTACCGTTCAAAATAGTACTTTTACAAGACATTGTTCAGTTTTTCAAATATAGGTATTTTATTGAAAAGTAACCGATTTTTACAGGCAGCCACAGATAACAACAAGGCTTCTAAAGCCGTACATTTTCGAATCAATAATGATTTACATATCAAATAATCACCACAGGCGATAAAAAATTGTTATTGTTTTATGTGGCAGGTGACATTAAAGTAAATAATTATAAATAGAATTGGTAACGTTGGTAATGTTCATAAAAACAACGTTTTGTGACTGT
The DNA here is from genome assembly GCA_028455855.1 of Meloe dianella. Taxonomy (NCBI): domain Eukaryota; kingdom Metazoa; phylum Arthropoda; class Insecta; order Coleoptera; family Meloidae; genus Meloe; species Meloe dianella. The sequence continues at coordinate 4,198,222 of JAPTHL010000045.1, read as the reverse complement.
TATTGTTATTTTCTGTTTCTAATCAATCAATTGTTAATTTTAATTAAATGTTAAATATAGACGTCAGCTTTGGAAACGGAGAAAAAAAAAGATGTGGCATTGCAAAAAATAAGGTTTATATCCTCCAAAAGGTTTTTAAGCAAACACTTGGTCGTCTCTTGACATGTTCGTTGTATGTTATACATATGAGAAGATTAATTATGGTCATCATTGTCCATTTATTTTTCCATTTTTTTCCCCTATAGAACACAATTAATGGTAGATGAATATCGGTAAATCAATATTTATAAGATTATCAGCACGATTTTAAATAAATTTAGATCCTGAATCTTATTTTATTCTTCAACAAAAACCATTCGCATTTATAAATAGTTAGAAGTCTAGTGATATTCTCAAGTTTCTGTATTTGCTAAGGGGAATTTACTGAAAAAAAGTGCACTATCCCTTCGTGAATTAATAATTGAACAACAAAGTTGTTCAGCAACATTTTAGAGACGATGAAAAATAGAAGAGCGAAAAATTGAGATTTCAACAAATCGGGAAAATATTAAATTTGATAGGTCGAAAATTCGATAAATATTTATCGTTTTTTTTTTGTTGTTTTTAATTATCTATATATTCTAAATATGTTCGGTTATATATATATATATATATATATATATATATATATAATATATATATATATATATATATATATATATATATATAAAATCTATCGATCATCTCTTTCATTATTTAATTTCCATTATGGGCTATACACAATATACAATAAATTTAAATTGTGTAAATATTTATACGAAACACCTAATTTTATTAAACAACAAAAACATTATGAGAAAACCAACATATGCGTTTTCAGCTGTATAACTTTCCGAAAACTCCAGTATATTTTAACTAAAGTTGTAAATCTCTAGATATTTTGTTAACAAAACGAAAATCAATTCGTAATAAACTTGGCTGCTTACAATACTTTGGCTACTGAGTCATTTTGGAACCATATGTGTCTTATTGTAATGTCAGTGGTGGTTTTCCGACAAAAGTGCAGATGTTTTTCTTCAATTTGGTATTATTGTAAAGTTTTTTGAGATGATTGGGAATGCGAACTAAAAAGACAATCGGACGCTCGCTTGTTTGACTGACAGTCGTGGTATGAAAATTACTCAATTATAAGAAAATTTCAACGAATCATACGTCGTTTCGATTAAGTTTACTTGACGAAAATATAAAAATGGTTGTTATATGAAAGATGACATACCTCCACAATCTACATATGCGAAAATACAGTTGGTTTAAGTGAATTTTCGTGTATGAATATAATTTTGTTTGTTACATACATTCAAATGTTGCGAATTCTTTTATGAAAATATCAAACTTTTACGAATTTCATTTAAATCCATTTTCTCGTATTCGCCTACAACCGGTAATGTGTCATATATTTTCTTTTATATTTCATATTGTAATTAATTGTATATTTCGTGGACATTTTCGATGGATTTTTCGTTCCATAAAGCACACGAACAATTTTCCATTATATTTAAGGTCATAGAAAGTCATTTTTGTAGGAAATCGTTGAAAACCACTAAAATACATGAATGTATGTTCGTGGTACATCGCATCTAGATAAAAGTGACAACTACCGAACGCTTATTGAAAGCTCTATTTTCTAACATCGATCTTTTTATGGTGGAAATTCTTTTCTTTTCTTCATATCCATTCAATAGAAAATACTATAAGTTCATAACAAAAGAGACTTAATGTTTTTATAATACAAATTTATTAATATTGTTGAACTATATAACATAAAAAATTGATTATTCTAATAATCAATCGTCGTAATAATAATAATAGCTTTAGCTCATTAAAAATAATAACCCACGAGTCGAAGAAATACAAAGGAGGAGATTTAAAAAAAATTCAAAATACATCGAATTGTCTTTTTTATGTTCTATCATCAAAACCTACATTTATTTCATAAATCATTGTAGATCTCTACTAAGACATCCCTTAGGCGGGCGGACAACTTATTTGCGTAGATGTATCTATCAAGAATATCCACCTACAGTGATATCAATTCGTAAGGAAATTTCAATTTGTTTAAATGTTATGCAATTATTGAGACCATATCCTTATTAATTTGCTTCTATCTATTGGATGAATCAACACGTTTTTGACTCGGTTAAAATTATTTTCACATTAAGGATAATTTTTTAAATTGCTATTCAAATTCTAATCAAGTTTAATCATTTGATCCTGCAAATCATCGATAACTAAAAACAAATTAGTGACATTACCAACATGACGCTAATCCATATTTATGGCGTCAATGAACATTTTTGCATCAATTATAACTGTTTAATATCGATTAATTTTTTTGAAATCATTCATTTTCGATAAGAAAACTGGCAATTTAACTGTATTATGTGTTGTCTATGTAAGTTTGATGTATTCAAAGAGGACTTGAAATTTGTAGTTTCTGCATACGCAAATGGGTATCCTTTTTATAGATGAGGACTTTTCGAGCGATTTGTATCGCATGATCTTAGTCTAAGTACGTCTAAGGAAAAAAAATGGTCAGAATATATGCTAAATATTTGATGGCAATTTGATGCTACAACTAAATCGCTCTAAAGCCGTTTTTAGGACTTTCTATTATACCTTCTAATGATGAGCGTTATAAATTTTTTTCCATTTTTTTTTGTTAACATATGGAATTCAATAAAATGTCAAACGTTTCACAATCTATTCTAAGGAGATTTTTGAAATCGTCTAGATTATATTTCTTCAATTCTTTCAAAAATCTGTATATCTATGTTTGTTTCAATTGTTCTCTTTTCAATTTATTTCATTGTGAACAGTTGTATAATAAGGTATTACATAGGTTTCCAAATTTTTCTTGTATAGACTCAATTCTGTTTTTACACGATTTTGATCTAACACGAATTAGAAAAAAAAATTCATTCTCTGTTTCGATTTAACACGATCAACACAAAGAAAAACAATTTTTTCGTTTTACATAGGTACACTCTCCAGATTGCCACAATCATTCACATAACATCACAATTGGTCGGATTTTTTCCTGATTTTTTTTTTATGGAATTTTCCAATATGGAATTTGTTTTATCTACATTTTGCGTTTGATGTAAATCTGCTACGTGTATATTTTTCTTTTAGTTACTAAGATGATTGTACAAAATTCAAAAGAATTTGCATTGTGTTATCTTTATAAGTCGGTACATTCCAACTCTTAAGCCGAGTATTTTGTATATTAATCCTGGGTACACTGAAGATTACCAATTGCTAAGTGCCCCATATTTTGAGTGTCGAAAACTATAAATAGAGGCAATTTATTAAGGAAAAGGTACTTTCAGTACAGTCAGTGTATTTAGTGCAACTATATTATAAGTTGCTACTTTTCATGATAGTAATATACGAGGATGGATACAAGATTGTACGTTTTAATTTGTGTTTATCTTTCTTGAACCAGATTCTTGCTGATCATCAGAGTTGTGTTTCTATTGTTATCCCAATAAATTTTTGGGTCATCCTGTAAATTTACTACGTTTCATAAGCTACTTGGCATCGTTCTACTGACCTGGACACTTGTTCATTTAACCAGTCTAGTTATCGTTATGATGGCTTTTATTAAAGCATCACAAGTTTCATTAGTTCTTTAAAGGTGCTGTACAATAAATTATAAACCAAAACAATTCTATATTTGTTACAATAATACTTTAGACGTATTCTACTTTCAAATCTATATTTTACATCTTTGGTGCAGTAAAGGTGTAGTCATGTGTATTTATGTTTGTGAATAGTTATTTATGCGAATAGTCGACATGATGGAAAAGTATTAGATCTAACCGACAAAGGTATGGAATATTATGGAAAACGGATACATAGACAGAACTACAGTAGTAGTTGAATTGCAATACACTGTTTAAATAATAAACTACACATCAAAGAAGTGGGTGTTAGTCATACAGTATCAGACCTCAAGGGGTGTGTCAAATTCAACCCGTATGTTTGAATGAACAGACCGTAAATGAAGGAAGTGTTATACAATTCGTTTTATATATATATATATATATATATATATATATATATATATATATATATATATTCTCCCCCACAATTAATTCTTTCTTCGCACATTTTACTACATATCGAGAAATTTTACGCGTGATTTTCATTTGAATTGGATTAATGTGTAACGGATTTTTGTATTTAATGTAAATTGTACGGTTACAATTTCTAATTAGTTTTCGTGAGATTAATTTGATTTAAGATGACCTAGCAGTTATACGACAAGATCATTGTGATGTCGCATCTAAGTGATTTGCAATGTCGCTAATTTCGGCACGATATTGATTGTTCAGTAATTGTTAATTGAATGATTCGTTGAAAAATTCAATAAATCCAATTCATTTGTTGATTGTTTTTATTTAATTAGATATTTCTTAAACGAAGAGAATTGTAGCCCCTATATTATCTTTATAAAACATAGATTGCTTTATTAAGTTTAAACAATGCAAAATCTGTAATTAAGAAGTACAACGCTAGCTAACAATAGTTATGAATAGTAAATTACATATTCGTCTTAAGTTGCATCTAAATCCCTTCCTCTATAAATTTTGACTCTAAAATTTGTATTCCAAATATACCAAAATATTGTTTTAGTAATGTTTTATCATAAAATAATTTGTAAATAATTTTGAAAAACAGAAGTTATCGTATTCATTGTGTAACATATCGAAATATAAATTACTTGATGAATACAGATGTTTTGTGGTAGATATTAAAAATTCTCGTTTGATTGATTTGAACGGTTTCAATGTAAATATAATGCCAGTATGATAAAATGTGGAATATATGAGGGGGGTTGTTTTAATTTCATCTAAATTAGTTTCTAACGTCACTTGTGGGCCAACATTAAAAATTGTAATAAGCGTATTTTTTCCTACAAAAACGAAAGAAGACGAAAAAGAAGAACATAAAGGAAAAATATATATTGAAGATTGTTATAGAAGTTCTTGAATCTTATTAAGAAAGCAGAGCCTCGGCTTGGTATCCAACTTATTTTAACATACTAGTTGCACACTTCGCCTACTGTCCCGGTGGTATTAAAATTTGTAATTTAATATCTTGCATAGTTGTTTTATTAACATTTTTTTTTGTATCTTATTCCTTTGTTGTATGTTAACAAATGCATCTATGCTCGATTTTAACGAGTCAAATACTTGATTAAATTCGATAAGACACATTTGTAAATGTTCTGTGTAATCACATGCGATTGGACCCTCCAGACTATAATATCCGTACTATGCTCCATTGGAGAATCCTCTTACTGGAGGTTAGCACCACTTATTAAAGGTAGTAGGAACAAACTTGCCCTTATATAACATTTTAGATTAATTGCTGATTTCACTAGATTCTTGTTTTTGATTTTATTAAATAGCATTACGTCACACTCGTAATACTATTGAATTAATTTATTGTTGGTTTTTTAATTAAATTTGAAATGATTACAATTACTTTCTTGTTTTATTGTTTTTTTTTAATTAAATTCATTCGATTGTTTGATTAAGAGACACTATATCATGACTAGAAATAGGCTATAGTAGTTTCGATAACATCAAACTGTATGCCGTAATCCTAATTGGATATCGGTTTCTGTTGAGGTGCCAAGCACCAAGCTCAAAGGGTGGTTAGTCGGTATAGTCCTCATAATCTACTTATCAGAACCTGCCACAAGACCTCTCTTCAAAGTTTCAACAACAAGTATTATTTCATTGTTCTAAAATACAATTTACCAATTTATAATTATAATAATCAATTTAATGATTTTTCATTTCAAGTGGACTTTTATTAATTGATGTGGAACATTGAGTATGTCAGTATTGATTAATATAGATGTTTCAACTTCAGTAAATCGAATTTTAATGGAAAACGAGTTCAACAACAATTGTTTACGTCTACAATTCTCCAACTCAATGCTTGTAAAAGTCAATGTGGATTTTTCAACAATAGAAACAACAACCAAAAACTGATAAAATATTTGACATGAAAAACACATAACAATAATTCGACAAGCAGATTAACAAAAAAAAGAAAAAAAATCAAATCGATAACAGATTGTTGTTGAGTTATCATCCATCTACTCATCAATTTATTTCCAATTCAATAGTGCAACATTAAGGATTACATAAATTCAGCAACAAATTGTTTTTCGTTAAAGTGTTCAACGAAAAATGTAATACTATAGAGTTTTTCTTTCCTATTGTTTTTTTCTCAAGTATATAAATTAATTAAAAGATAGATCTCCTGTGAATTGTACTTCGATACATCTAAAATACGAGCTAACGGAAATCAGTTTTTTTTTCTGAAGTGAAACAGATACTATTCTATTTTTCTTAACGCGAATTTCAACTCACAACTTCTGATTGTAACAGTAAAATATAATAAAAAATATATCTGCGGGTACGTTTGACAACTTTTAATTAGTGATATGAACAAAGTTTCTATTCAAGTGTATCACTTAACTATCCTTGTGTCGATTCTGTCGTACGTAACGATAATGTATTTGGTTTATACTGTGTTTAATCAAAATTGCCAAAGTTGTATTATAAACACGTCCACAGACATGTCAGATTCGTCTTCCGTTAATGGTGACATTATACAAGCTGACCATGCTGATTAAACTGTCGTCACATGTAATAAACCGTAGTGTTTAAGTGGAATTCGTGTATATGAACATAACAACACCATCAATTTCACAAAAATAATTAGAACGTTTCGAACGAATTTTCTATTGTCAATCAATTTTAATGTTATCATTCCGTGAATCTTACCTATATAATAGTAACAACAAAATTCAATTTAAGTTAATAATTCTAAATACGATACTTTTACGACTTATTAGCAACAGGAATATTAACGTCAGTCTAGGAATAAATTCAACTTGTCACAAACAGTCATCGTTAAATTTACTCATTGTACGTAATAATAGAACAACAAAATTGAAATTCTATCTAAGAGATATAGTTCTGTATTAAAAGACGGCAAATAATATATTTTAGATGAATTTCAAATAGATATTTGTCTTTAACAAAGATTAACTGGATTGTTATTTTATAGGATATTTATTGCAACAGTAATCGAATGTGATCGCATACGGAAAACGACAATCATGACAAGGAATTTTCAACACTATTGCGAATAAACACGGGACAATTTAACGTTAAAATTCAAATTTTACAATACTTGTACTTATCCGTACGATGTTATTTGTAACTGATGCGGAAACGATACGATTTTGTTTAAATTATGATCACAATAAATTATGTAGCATTGATATAATTTTATCATATTTCTCTAATCAGATTATCATAATTAATAAGTCAGTTAATACGTGAATATTATTTGATTATATTAACATCCTCTTACAGCATTCCATCACGATTGTTAATTAAAAAAAAAATTCTATCAAAAAGGTTCAATTATAATTTTACAATATATTATTTGACGTTAAAATAGTAACTTGTAGTGAATGTATAATCGAATAAATTCTACTGCTTGCCTCTTTTCATTACCATTTCCACCCTAAATTTCTAGAGCACTAACGACTCATTTGTGTTCAACGTAATTGTGATTTCGCTAAAATATGGTGATTCGACAATTTAGGTAGAGTGAAAGTGGATATGGTTGAGCAAGTTGATGATTTTGGAATGATGATTATACGACTTCAATTTACAAAGTTAATTATTGTTGAAATAATTGAATTTTTCTCATTTTATTAATGTTTCTATTTGCCATATGCTTTTTTCACTATTGTTGTTACAATATTAAAGTGTAGAAAGATATCTTTTTAGATATCAGGACAGAACATTTGATTTCTCTCTTCTCAGCTGTTACAGACATAGCATTGATATAAAACTAGATATGCTATTCTTGACGTTCGTGCCAGTTTACACAAGTCAAAATGAAAACTACTATCATTCAATTCTATGATTGCATTTATTTCGCAATAGGTTTATAACATGATAAAAGTTTAACAACAATTACAAATTGATTTTAAGTAGATTAAAATGCATTTGGAAACAATTTATAAATGTACGAATCGATCACATGTGCACAATATTCAAACATTTTGCATAATTTGAGTAGAAATCTATTACTATATAACACAATAATCAAATTAAGGTATGTACTATACAATCGTAACCAGAGAAATAGATTTCCGAGTATTACATTTACTGACTACAATGCAAACACATTAAATTCGCATGATATCCTAATAGTAACTAAACATTTTGGTCACCATCTTGATTAAAGCACAATTTTTTTTTATGTGAGTTCGTAACCCATTCCTAATCAGTTGTTACAGACAGATTGATATCTATTTGTTGTAAAGCTAGAGAAGTGATAGAAGTTTTTTTTCCGAAACATAGGATAGTCTCACTCTTGAAAAGCTATGTTCAAGAATTTTTTTCTGCTGGCCACAAAACGACCATAAGATTTAGCTGGTCACCACACAAATCTTTTTTTTTTCTCCTTTGTAAGACATTTTTTTTTACCAGCGTTAGTTACATGGAATTTATTTGTAGATAACGAAATTAACTTTTTTTTGTGAAGGTATAGACTTCATAAATATCAAAATAGATATTTATATCACCTTGTTTAATCGAGTTACTTTGCAGTAAATTTCTACTTGCAAGTCTAAAATTTAAAAGTGGCAGTGACAAACTTAAAATTCAATTAACAAAAGATTTTAATATTTCAATCGGTGCGATTGAAGAACTACAAACTACAAACTTCCGTTTGTTTTATATACCTGTTTACTGTGCCTATCTAATCAAAATCTGTGCTTTAAATAGGGATATAAGTGTTGCATGGTTCAAAAGATAGGTAAATGATCATCTCTTTCAATTATTTGACTTTTATTCTCTGTTACTGTTCGAGTTGACAATCTGAAGATAGTTTTTTAGCTATTGATAGGTAGGAACTTCTTGTTTAGCTAAGCAAGTAAATTTGTTCAGCTCGACCCACCGTCTATGTGTATATTTATTTAAACTTTAGTAGTGGTGTTCCAATTTACGTCAGTATGCAATTATAAAAAAGAGTTCTAATCAGGCAGATCAAGATAAGAAATTTTTGATGCACATTAAATGAAAACAAAACCACAGTGCGCTAAGATACAGCCTCTTTATGTAGTCTTCTAAATACTCTGAAAGAACGATTATAATCGCTGAAATATTCTAAGAAAAGGTTCAGTAATTAATATATACGCCTGTTGTTGTTTTTTTTGTCAAACATTTAGAGTTCACCAACAACTTGTTACGGATAAACTCAATTCTTCGAATGTCTTACTGGCAAATAATTATTGGAGTTAAAGTTAATCTCTTAAGATACTGACCGGAATATAAAAGCTGGTTCGGGTAGAAAAATTTTCAACAAATTCTTAAGCACGATGATGAGGAGAATCTATAAGTAAGTAAACTCTCACAAGTAAAGATATCACTTAATAATTTTTCTAAAATCTTGTGATATGAATAGAAAGTTTAATAGAAAACATCGTGTTCATTCAGCTATATTATAATTTATAATGACAAATCAAACAGTTTAGGATCTTTTTTGCCTGAATACTTGAAAAGCATGATGAAAGAATCTCATGTTCTCAAAAAAAAATAATAAAAATTGTAAAAACTGTTTCCATGTTGTGCTAAAACACTCTTAATCACCTTAATATTTTAATACAAGATTAAATAATTTTCGTATTGTCGTATTTTGTGAAGAATCCTTTAGAATAAATTGGATTAATTAAATACGTGAAACGAGATTTTCTAATTATTTTGTTTAGTAATTTTGATGAGAGTGAAATCGGGACAACAATACATCCTATATTGAATTGTTATGCTTCACTAGCGGATAAACACATTCAAGAGACGTATAAAATAGATTTTCTGTAGTAGTATTGGTTGAATTTCACATTTAAATTAAATTTGTTTTTATATATGTCATGATGAACTTTAATAATTTTGTTTATGTCAGCTATATGAACGTCTTGAGATTCGGTTTCAGTTGAGATTTTATCTGTATAAATCGACAAAAAAAACAACAACAAAAACGAACAATGTAAAGATGTGAATAACAGCAACGAAATGAATTATTTCTAAGGTAAAGTGAAAATAAAACTTGCAAATTTGTTCATGTCCACATAATGTACTTTATACATCTACATCAATTTATTTCGCTGCCCTCTGAATCTGGATATCTCAAAAATTTTTGGGAGACATATCATAAATTTTACGGCAGTCGTTCATTATTCATTCTTTCCACACGACTTAAACTATCTAGAATTCGTATAACCCACGTGCCCGATAAAGTTTTAGCTTTGTAATTCGACAAAATAATCTTACACACTTCAGTAATTTAATAATTTCTGTTGAACATAAATTCAATTCTTAGTTTTTCATCATTATCATCGATCTTTTGTTTGAGAAATTCTACATCTATGTAAATTAACAAAAGTGTCTTAATGAGAGAATGAAATTAAAGTTATTCCGTTTACGGATGTACACTTTTGATAAATTGAATTTTCTCAACTAACACAAACGATCATTTTGGCTTAAGTTGAACTCTGATCACGTCCAAGCGCAATTATACTTGTCTGTCGTGCTATCCTTCAAGAGCGCGTGCTTCACATGCAGCCGAAGACGTTGTTCGGTCGGCAACTTGTCCTGTTGTCCTTATAGAGGTTTGTCGTCACCGTTTCTTTATTGCATATATCATTCAGTGCATAATGATCACTACGAAAAATGATCACCACGTTTCTATGTGGTGATATCAACAAAATGTAAGAAATTTGACGTAAACTGTAAAATTCGGTTGTATTGAATTTCAAATTGAAAAAATGGTGGATGCGCCGGGCGTTTTTTTTTCATAATCCAATTATTGTACGTTTGTTTCGATTTCTTTTTTAATGTAAATATATTCTGTTTCAGAAGGATCACGATCATACCTTGACATCGCTTTCGACAGTCAACAACATGCAAGTAAGTAAATTTGCGTCTTTAGATTAAGAAAAGCAAGATTTAATGAACTTTATAAAGTTTATTTTCCCTTTCGATTCGATAAATCGTTGGAGTTATCTAAATTATGATTACTTTTCCAAACTATTAATCGACTATGTAGGGATGATTTTGTTAAAGAAACATTTTCATCACATAATCATTAATTCAAATTACTAACCACAAAGGAAACCAATTCACGGTAGCAATTAAATGGAATTTAAACGAATAGGAGTAATAGACCCTAGTTTAACCGGCTATGACATTTAATGAATCAATTCAAAATGAATCGATGGTGTATTTTCAAATGTATAGTTTTGGCATTTAATTTACGCATTTAGTACCATAACGATTCAAAGTGACATGTTTTAGGGAAGTAATGTTAAATTAAAACACAAAAATTTTGTAGATAAGAAGGTAAGTATTCGAAATTGTTTTTGTTTTTGTTTTTTTTTTGGATAATATTAACATTGGACATCTTGGCATACACATAGAGACAAAATGGAGTTTGGCTGTTAGTCCGTGGAAGATAATAGGAATTCCTGAAAGGGATGTTGCTTATCTATCTCAGTCACACTCGTTATACTTATGCTGGTTAATATTCTCTAGTACTGAATGCATACTTCATTATATATTGCCAAAGTCTATTAGCGTTTGCGGTGAATATTCCAACTAAACATACATTCCTATGTATTTAGTACAAAACAGAATATTTCAATAAACATTAAGACAATGTTACTAATGGGTAAATTTTTTCATTCTAATTTTTATCTTCTACATGAATTATCTCATATACCTTAAATATTTTATAGTGTTTTGTTAAGCTTCTTGGTTCATCCTTTTCGTCTATTTATCCTTGAAGAGCTTAAAAGTAAAATTATAGCATTCTCGTAAATTGTTATTATCACATAAAACACCTATAAATATTTTAACGAATTTAAACGGCAAATATTATACTTAAAAAAAACTATTGCTATGACAAATATGTTTATTTGAATTTTGCAATAATAATAAAACGTAATTTTGTGATGTGATTAATAATGATAATTGAATCTAGATGGATTTAATTTATACAGTTGCTTATTCACTTTACTTATGTTCGGTTAAAATATAAGTACATAAAACAGATTCGGTCGTGATTTGAAATTTCATTGTAACGTTTATTTTATCTGAATTGAATGTATATTTAAGCTAATTAGCCTGTATTCTGCACCATCTTCGTCAAGCATTTCCAGTTAGATTGATTTGAGATTCGTAATTGCTGACCAAATTATTGACAGACTAACGAAATGATCAATAAATTAAACACAAATAAACAAATATTTATTCTATTTAGTATTTATTATATTCGTTTTATTTAGTAGTAAATAATAATATAAAATCATATATGTTATAATACGAATAAACGAGTAAGAAGATTGTGTTATATTTTGAGTCAAGTTTATAACATTTTGTAGTGAGTAATTCATTAACAGAAGTTGGCGTTATTAAAGTTGTTTGTTAGTTAAGTTTCCAATGAAGCATTTAACTTGTCGATAATTTTAATTAGCTTCAATAGAACTTTAAACTTCATGAAAGTTTGTTACTAAATTTCTAATCAAAATACAAAAGTACTTTACTTATTTATTTAACAAAATCTTAATTTTGCCACAATCTTATCGAAACTACATCTAAATGAATCAGATACCAAATAGTTCATCTAACATAACATTGAACCATCTAATTGAATTCTGCTTTTAGGATGATACAATCCAATTACAAACAAATCTCTACTCTAATGAGTATCGCACTTTGGCAATTTTGACGATCAACCAAAAATTTCCAAAGTAATAATTGGCAATAATGATCACTATTAATATTTACTTAGAATTGAATTCATGCTAGAATTGTTCTATCATTAATTGTTAGGTACATATAGAAATGTAAATTCTGTTATCCATTTCAAAATGACTTCATCTGTATTATGTTTATTGTTGATATTTCTAGGTAACTTGTAACACATCTATCTCAAATAAAACGTCCTCATAAATTTAATCTCAAAATCAATCGATAGTATTGTAAGTCGCATTGCGGAGTCACGTGTTGTAGATATATTTTCAAAAGAAACTCAACAATATAATTAGATGAATAGATGAATAGATGAATAGTGAATTTGAGTAGTGTGCAAACACATAATTAAGAAACAAAAACAAAACAACATGCAACATTTTTCTTAATTGACACAAAAACGTAAACTTCTAATAATACCATCAGTCTGTTTTATATAAGAACCAAAATATAAGTAACAGGAAATATATTAAAGTGGCGATTCACTACAAAATTGATTTTTATTACAAATGTTTGAACTTTTTTCTTTATTAAATTTTTTTCTCATAAAATTTGATGAATCAGAGAAATGTGATACAAAACTAAAAAAAATATGCCAAGTTTTTCATTAAATAAATGAATAGAATGGAAAATATAAAATATCGATGGTGGATTGATAAGACGAAGTTCTATAAAATTTCATTTCTTGTTGATAATAATACGAGTGACCACTCATTCGATAGCGTCGATAAGATAAGGTCGTCCGGAGATATAACAGAACACAAACCCATTAGTGGTTTCATTTATTGCAACCATCTAACAAACTATAAAGAATCCGTTTTCAAGTTTTCGGATAGAATTTCGATATGTTGTATTGTATTTTATATTGATGCAATGAAATTGAAATCTAAGAACGTTTTAATATTTCCAAATTGAAATAAATAGATTAATTTTGCTGAGAAAGCTCAATGCTTTTTTGTTACAATTTATTATAATGATAAAGGGGTAGTTTCATGTGGTATATGCTAGAGTGACCGTTGAGTTCTTATGCGAAGGCGTCACCCCCACTGTTCCTGGAAATGTACGACTACAGCGCCAGTCTCCCGCGAGCTTTCAACGTGAAAGCACGTAAGCTTTTATAGGTATTATACGTTCGCGCGCGTTTACCACGTGTCAGCTTATTCAATTATGTTAAAAATTAATGAATTTTATAGAAAATTTCTATAAAAATCAATAATTAAGAGAAGTTCTAACAATAATTTTCTAATGTGGTAAGTACTGAAGAATCTTACTGAAAATTATGTTAATAATATCGCTATTATTACCCCAAAAATAAACCATAAAATAACTCATTATGAGAATTGTTTGGAAGAAAATCAAGTTTTTCCGCACAATATATTAACTGTGTTACCGCACAGAAATGGTTAATTTATACAAACTTTCCAAACTCTCCGTTTTTATTCCGCCGGAATTAAATTGTGTTTACATGATAATTTCTGGTTCTCTGAAAATCCTATAAGAATTTCTACGTTCATATATTTAGTATTACTTGACCCATACAGACAATAAACGAAATTGAATTGGAACGTCCAATTATGGATTAATCAAACTGTCATATTTGCTTATTGATTACAGATATGTCTATGTAATGACAAAAAAAAATACTGGTAAAATGTAAATAAATTTTGATAGTAATTGTAATTAAATGATCAATATTTGAACTTGAATTTGATGAAGGGTTTCTTTTATGAGCTTTGACTCACAGATTAATTCAAATCAATAAAAGAATATAACAATACAACCAACATTAGTTCCGCGACAGCTTTAATTTAATAAAGAGAAAATATATATATATATATATATATATATATATATATATATATATGAAAATCTAACTAATTTAAAAGTTTCGTTTCAATTTTTTCTCCCCAGGCTTAATCAAGCCCTTTTTTTAGAAGTATGTCAAGGGAATATTTCAATTTGTCTTTGGCGTTCTTTTGGTTCAATTTTTTGATTTAAATTTGTAACAAAACCAGTGGATTTTTGATTAAGATTGCAAATATATTAAAATCATTTTATTCATTACAGTTGAAATTGGAAATTATAATGAAAGCTTCTTTAAGTTTTTGTACTTCCGTTTCAATATTTTCACCTATACGTGATAATGTTCTATTTATACACGCAACTACTTTTCATGTTTGTAGTTGTTTTTTTTTTGTATTTTATCAAGACATTAGAATCATTATCTTTAGTGAAATTATTAGTTTAAGTTGATACTGTTATTGTAGGTGTATACTTTTGTTGGCAAAAAAAACAAAAACATGTTATTTTATGTAACTAGTACTTTTGTGGAGTTTAAAGGGAATCTGCTTGGAAAGGGATAAAGAATTGTCGATTCGCGTCATACTATAGCCACAAGGAGGTGGTACATTTTCAAAGGACAAGCGAGAAATGTGCTTGACAGGTCGTTGCCAGCTGTTACTGAAGTCTTCAACTTCTTATTTGATATTCACTATGTGTCCTGAGTTCACGTCTTGTACACCACTAACTCCGTAAATATGTTTTCTGACTTTGATATTGTTCTAAAGCGTATGGAAGAAAAGAAAGAGAGAGAGAGATTCTCTTTTGGGAGTGTGATGATGTTTTTATGGGTAAAATGTTATACTGGTTTCTGTGGGAAATGATACTTTAACAAAATAGGAAGTTGACGGTCAAATCCTCAAGATTGGTTCATTTGGGAAATGATACTAAAAAAATGTATACCACATATAGTTTAGTTTAGTGATAAAGGATATTAGATTGAATTGTCTGTACAGTACGGCTTCATCTATATACCTGAATATCTATACAAATTTATCAACATTTACCGTATTAAACTGCATGTTTTATTTGAAATAAAAACTAAATATAGTTGAGTTGAAATTGATTTTCTTTTTATAGTCATTACAGTTCATTTTTCTTTGCACCATTTGTGTGTGCCTTTTAAATATATATACCCTAATCGTTCTTCGGTTCATTTATTTTTCTAATGAATGAATGAATGAATGAATGAATGAATTAAGTTCTGATACTCCAGAGTCTTATTATAATTCAACAGCAGAGCACTTAATGTACTTTTGAACTCTACAGCTATAATATGATTCAGACATGTCGATGATTAACACAAAAGTGTTCTGTTAGAAAAAATCAGTATTTATTTTTTACAATATAATAAATCGATACAATTCTATAAATTATACAGATTTTTATTCTATAATAACCATTAATTAATTAAATTAATTAAAGGTTGATACATTCGTAGTATTGTATTTTACCAAAATGAATATTCGTTATTAAAGATACACATTAATTTTTAAATATTTTAGTAATGTTTTATAAAATAGAACAGGTGGTTATAATGAAAATTCTTAAAATATTGTATCGTTAAGCTATGTTTTCTGAGGTTAAACTGGCTTTAGGATTTTCGGATTAAAAACGAAACACTAAAAAAGAGTAAAAAGTATATGCTTTAATAAAGAGAAAATGACAAAATTTGAATTAATCCGATTAACTGAAATTTAATAAAGCAAGCTTTACGAACAAGAACCAATTCAGGTTTAAACAAAATTCTATTTGAATTCAACTCGAAATTAAAAGTACGCGAGTATATTTAGAATAATTGAGAAAACTTATTCTTTGATCGATCTAATTCCAATCGATATACGTATAGATCATTAATGAATCATGCATACGAATTAACTTAGTGGTTTTCTTTCATTGTCGATTTATGATGGTATGTATTTTTATAGATTTATTTATTTCGATTTAATTTTTTGTATTTAATATGGGGTTGTTTATGTGTAATCATAGTTTTTAGTGATCAATATGGTTAGTGTTAACATCTAATTTCTACAATACTATCAGTATTACATGTAATATTATTAAAAGCTTAGAAACCCTGTGTTGTAATAAATAATCATGTGAAACTAATTTCGATCAATCTCTGAAAATAATAAGACTTAACGAGATAATCATATAGAATGCCTTATCGATATTTCACAAAAATTCAATATTTTTATCAGTGAATTAATGTATCAATATTTATTTTAAATTGTTAATCATTTCGACTATATCAGGCTATTTTTGGGAAAATTACACTATTCGATTTATTAATAAGAGCCTGAAAGTAGCCCATAATTACAAAATTGACTTAATAATAACACTATTTTAATAGTGACATTCCGGTAGCTAATTATGATCATTATCTGAGTTTCTGTTTTCTTAATACGACTTACAAAATGCGATCATACAAACAGTAGGCATTTAGAGATAACTATGGTGACGTTTACATTAAACCAGATCTTCATATACGGACACCGGTTGGTATTACTGTTTTCGTTAATATTGTTTGAATATAGGAGATTGCTTTTGCAAGCAGTATTAATGAGAATATCAGTGCGAAACTGTGTCCTTTTGGAAATTTTAATACAATATCCGATAGAGTTGCTTTGATATTCGACCGTATGAAACAGCAATAAACAACCAATCAGATTTTCATTAAATAGCTCTGTATTTCAGTTATTTGTATTACTGCTTTATTGAACAACTCGAAATTGCTCAACGAAATTGAGCAACCAAAACAATAATAATAATCCATTGTAAAAATAGGGATTTGTTTACAGAATATTGTTTTGCAATATTAGAGATGTTTTAATGAAAGTTTCAAGTTAAAAATCTGACGAAAAACATGTTGACCACCATTGATTTTTATCAAAAACACCAGTTTTCTGATTAATTCGAAACTGCTAACGTTTTAAATGTATTATATTAAATATCAATCAAAAATAAAAAAACCAACAATATTTTTAAAATAATAATTTAACATTTATTTTAATAAATTATTTTACAAATAAACAATAAACCAACAACATTTTTAAAATAATAATTTAACATTTATTTTAATAAATTATTTTACAAATAAACAAAATCATTATTACATGTTCTGTATGAATAAGTGATCTGTCTCTTTCTGTTAAAGGTTTTCTCGTGCTTCAAATCCCTTGTGTTTCATGTGTTTTACTTTGTAAATTATAATTTACATACGCTCCTCATTATCTTGTGTATATACCTCAAATGGATAACGGGAGCTCAGCGTCTTAAACTACCGTACCAATTTCAACTTCCTTTAGAAAATGAAATAATCTGAATGTATATGGAACAAATCCTGAAATATTTAAGTTTAAATAATTTATAATGTTAGACGTTTTTATTTTTCAATATTATTCCTTAAAAAATTCAATACAATTGAAAGTATGCCATTTTTTAATTTGAACAATTTCCCTATACGACTGCAAAGTCAAATACAAGGCACTATGGATTTCGAAGAGCAAGTTTGATTTGGTAGACTTGACTCAAATGCAACAACGGTAGAAATATCTGCCACTATTAATCTTGCAAACGTTTTGGAAGATCAAGGAACAAGGCATTTCATTCTTTTTCATCCTTTTTCTCGGAAACTGAAAGAAATTATAATAACTTGATCAATTAAGTATCAGTCTGAAGATTGAATCTAATTAATTTCAACTATCTTACTTAAATTGGGCAGGGCCGTTTTAAATTTGATAATTCACGATAATCCACGAAATAATTTGTTAACACCTAATCCAGATTTAGTATCAACAATCAACTCTTTGTGAAAGTTGTTGCATTATTTTATTATTCTCACTTTTACTATCTCTAATTGAATTTGAGTAAATTAAGATAGACCGAGTGTTTGTTGTGTGATGGCTTTGTGTTGCTGTTTTACATATCTCTATGTACACACCCTTATAAATGGCGAAAGACATTTTTTTACTGCCTCATAGTCAAGACGGTCGTGTTGAATTTTGTTCACTTTATGTTATCAAAAATCGATACAGCAATTATTATTGAAATTCTAAGATTGGCATTTTAATTGTAATTACTATGTATATTTGATAGTTATATTTACAGTAATAAACAGTAATTGTTCAACTTAACATCTATAAATAATCAAAAATCTATTATGGTAACTGATTAATAGTGAGATAGAGTATCGTTGCAGATTAAATGTATTTTCTGATAATTCTGTTTTCATTGTGACACTGTTTTCCTTCGGGGATGATTGGACATGTTTTTAGTGAATTCACATTTTTAATCTAGTAATGGTTGTTGTTCATTCGATATCAAATCGTGTTGATCAAAGGACAACAATAAAAGCCATTTTTGATTTATTGCATCCGTCTATAAAGTAAATCAGAATCTTTGAAGTTTTTCTTGTAAACTCTCATTAAGTAAAAATAATGATTCATTATCATTATTATTGTTTTTGGTAAAGGTAAATCATTTGAGAAAATTCTAAAATAATTTCAAATTGATTACGTCATAGATAATGTTAGAAACAAACGTAGGAATTGAAACATCTAAAGAGTTCTTTAGCATTTTTTTTATGTTGCTTTTTTTTTTGCTTATTGAATGTAGCAAACTTTACCAAATATGAAGTTGGCAGATCTGTCAAAGGAGTTGTTAGAAGTACTCCTAAACGTTTAAGACTAGGTAATAGAATATTTTTTTTTTAAATCGATTTACGCGCACTCGCTTTTTGATTAAGTGATATTGATTTATTTTAGAGGAAAGAAAACAGTGTATAACATATTTATATTTTAGTTTATACGTGACTGGGTAACCTCAACGTTTATGAGCATTGCGCGTTAACTAATTACACTACTGCGCGGAAAACAAAAGCTCTCTTATACAATGTGCTACTGTAATGTTTATTTTACTAACACACCGTACTAACTAACAAGTTGGAGAGAGATAACTGCCCATTTTAACGGTCATACAATAACCTTAATCCATTATTACGAAAAACTAATGTTGAACTAAACAAAAAGCTGTCTCACCAGTGAAGTTGGTTGAAAAATGGCCTGCTATCCAGAGATGTTGTAAATTATTGTAATGACCATGAGGTGTCAACCGTCTCCTATTGTTTGATCTCTTACACCAGATAAGGCGCTTACGCTTTAATAAATAGATGGTGACCCATTTTACTGGAAAATGTTGTTTTATTTTACATATGTACATAAAAGGAAGCACTTTTAAACAGTTCTTTCAATGAAGCCCAATATTATATTATTTATATGGTTTTTTTCCTTGAAAATATCAACACAGATTCAAAATATTTCATTGATGTTACAAATTCATTGCAACGTTTATTTTGTAATTGAAAAAAACAACTTGATTTTAACAATAAGCCCAATAATATTCATAATATTTGTAGACATATGTCCGAAACCGGTTCTATGAATACCATAAATAAATTTGAATTAATTCGATTTAATCTGGTCTTGAATATTGAAGTATTAATTTGTTATCACCTTTTTGACAACATTAGAAATGTAAAAGAAAAAAATAGTTCATATCCTCCACCTGTTATTCTCTTTTTCTATTTCTTTTTCTAGGTAATCTGTTCGCAAGTAAAATATGACATCTCGTCCCACTTTTGTGTCATTTGTTATGTCACTTTTCCTTTCTTTCTTGCCATTTTCCGTTCCATTTGTCATTTGCTGCCATTATTATTTCTCTTCTCTAATCTACGTGCGATTCTATTATCAATTAATTTTTCTAATATAAATTCCAAATATAATAAATACGGAATTTTTAGAAGGAAGTTAAAATGGTGGATGCGCCGGGCGAATTTTCTTTTTACCTGTTTCTTTGTTAATTTATTTAACTTTGTTTTTACTTCAAAACTCCATTGCATAATTGTATATTTTCTATATGGATGCATGAATATCAGCATTAAAGAGAACAGAAAAGAACGAATTAAATTTTGTTGATGTGGTAGCAACATTTAGAAGACGTTAGTAATGGGAAAATCCGAGACTTAGTTCTAACAATATCTAGTTTATTATTATAATTTTCGTTTCATTAAAATGATCGTAAATATTTAATGAGATTCTCTGGAGAACTGTTTATATTTTATTAGTTGATGGTAAATGCAACATTAGACTTTTTTATTTATTTTTGAAAGAACGATTGTAGGTGTAAACGTTGCAAACAAAGAAAATCAATTTCGATAAATAAATGGCACGATTAATTGAACAAGATAAGAGGAAAATTGTCTTGGGAAAAATATTGTGATAAAATTCACGTCATACTATGAAAGTTGAGTGAGATGTTTCCTCGAAGGGATCCACCTCTAAACTGATGTATATTCTGTACACAATAATATTTTGATAAATTGTAAGCAAACAGATCATATAAGTTGATAATGAAATGTGAATTTACCTTGAAGCTGATTGTCTTTCTAGTGTGAGTTATCACTAAATTAAATTAGAAAATAACACAACGGCTAATAAATAAATCTTTAGTAGTAATATTTAAGAGTATATAGTGGATTAATAATAATTACATAAAGTAATAACCTTAAGTCACTAATATTCTAAATTCAAAGGTTTGTTCTTCTAATTTATTCTTCAAATTTGTCAAAAACGTTCAGTTCATAACAAAAAAATGAAATGAAATCCAATCCAGCCAAAGATCATTGAATCGATTTGATCACTATTCGATTGTCATATTCACGTTTTCTGAATTTATCATTCAACAATTTGTGGTATAGATACATTCAGATTAAATATTTATAAATTAAGTGTGTTTTTTTTTGTAATTTCATTTCTGTATTGTCATGTAAACGAATAACGAGACTTATTCTAGAACTGAATAGATTTTGATATGATTGAAATGGCATATTAATGTGTTTTGAATCGGATATTCTATATCCTACTTTTCTAAGATTGTTATAAAATATTCTTACTACAAATACGTTGTGATATCAAATAAATTTCAGAAAAGATAATTTTAGAGGGAATACATTTCTAACAAGTCCAATTTGAATGCAATAATAAACCGTTGAAAATTGATATGTTTTTGTATAAAAGACAAAATTTCAATATAACAACACTTTGATAATAAACCCGTGAAGAAGAAAATTTTGTCAACTGATAATACGACGCATGAACAACATTATTACTGTTATTTAATTAGGCGGCTTCACCATTTCCTTTAGTATCTATTGTTAAATTATTAAAGGGAAATATCCCGTTTTGTCTGTTGATTGTCCTTCCTTTTGTTACTATCTCATATTTTCTACTTCAATTATTCAAAATCGTGGTCCTTTATTTGTATACATTGGTGAAAATCAATCTAGAAGAAACTGTATGATAACGAATTGGATGCTATATTTGATACGTAACAGATAACAGGATTGGGGAAACTTATTAAATTACTTATTTGAAAGCACGCATATCTCCTCTGAGAGATGGCAGTAATTTTATAATAAATATAAAAATTAACCTCAAAGTCGAATGTATATTCCTTTTCCTTGCTTTACACAAAGGATAGGCATGTACGTGTGTTGTAGTCACGTAGAACAGTTCTAAAATGTAAATAAAATAGAAAATATCAAAGAAAATGTACAGTTTATACAATAATTTGCCTATAAATTGATATCGTGCGTAGAAATTAAACCGTGTATAAAAATTACCGTGTGAATCATGTAATTATTGACCGTGCAAAATGAAGTAAATTGTATGTAAAAGAGTTGTAAAAAATTCTAAATGGATTTTTTCCCCATATATGTTACAGAAGTACTTTGTTTTGCCTATTATACATAGTGCCAGTAAAACTGAAATCAAGAAGTAATTTTTTATATAAATGGAATAATTTATGATCATTAATTTCTAAATAATCGAAACATCATATGTCAGACTATTTTTCAATACATTTAAAAGTAATTTTATTTCGTTTAAATTACCGCTCCATGTGTGTGTGCTAATGGTGTACGGTCTGATGGAAAATTTGTAAAATATCTCAATTTCACTTCAGATTAGTTTTATATATTTTTTTTTATTGAAAATTCTAACATGAAACGAAAATTTAAATTACATACGAAAATAAAATAACTCCATTTTAAGGACTAACAGTGTCATACAATAAAGTTGAGTGAAATTAGGAACTGAAAATAATGTTTCAAAGGATCGCTCCAATAATATCTAGAGCCTCTAGGTACACATAGGAGCCAAATTGATCGTTTTCTTCCTTTGGATATATAACATGGCTTTCGTTGCTGAAATTTACCATATATGTTGTTATGTTTTAGATGATATGAAAAAAAATATTGAAACACTACAGAGTAGCAGTTAGAATTCTGGAACATAGTGATGTTTCTATTTTGTTTAAAATTTACTTAAAGATTCTGTGATGGAAAAAGATACAAATGCCGCCTGCTGAATTGAGAAAAATTTCACATCTAGTCCATTAAATTTGTTCTTCAAGTATTGAAAGTAATCATACTGACTTCTTGTACTATTGATATTCATGATTTCTGCATATGATTGTGAACGAATACGGGTTTAATAGACGAATTTGCAACTTGTTTCCATATAAAAGAGAGCTTTACTATTTCTATTCCTGAATAACTGATAGAAAATTGTAGTTATATACACAGTAACCTCCTAAAGGAGCTCTCATACTCGTACCCATTTTTCCCATGAAACAATCAAGTAATACTAAATAAAATGACAGAATAGGTTGTACAAATATTACAGATTTCCTTGCAATATAACTCTAGAATCATTCAAATTTCACGTGCTCTGATAAAAGAGGATAATCACAGATACAGTCCAAGATAGTCTTTCAAGTTTCATCAGTTGAATATACGCTAATATTGCACTAGTGAAACTTACACAACATTAACCCTATTACTCATTGTTATATAAGTTGTTGCTCTGGGATTTTGGTGTTCTTAGGTGGCTGCTTAACGATGAAACCTAATATAACAAGGATTATATAGTTAAACGATTATTGCTTCTTTTCTTTCGTACAATATAATTATTTCTAGGTGCGAAAAATCGACAAGAAACTGTTGAAATTTTCAACCGAATTCCAACTATCTAATAAACTTTTAAATGAAACATTTTGCTAGATGTACAAATATTTTACAACAAAGAATCTAACGCCTTTGCATTCCTGCGATATTTAGGAACATTGTAAAAACAAAACATACAGAATAAGAATAATTGGCAACAATCAGTGAAAATTTGAATACTGAACAAAAATAAAAGGACTTTAAAAAAGTTTCGAAACAAATTCGAAATTGTTAAACAACTACTGTTTCATATCTTTCCTCATCAGTTCAGTTCAATATAACATTCATCCGTACAGATCAATGTTAGAAAGAGAAAGATTGTAATGGAATCATGAACGCATCACACGTTCTTTCTATACAATATCCTATGTTATTCAAGAAAGAAAAGACATGTAATACAGAACAATAAAAACGTATAGGTATATTGTTATGTATAAAATACTCAACTAAAGACATATGTATACAAGAACATATAATATTTGGGAATTTTATCTGAATTATGGATGAGAAATTGCTATATTCTCAAAAATATTTCATAATAATAAAAAAATAAAGCTCATTCTTTTGACACAAGAAAAACGAATGAGCTTGAAATTCAGCAGGGGGTTGAACATAACCATTTACTTCGAGAACTTCGAACAAATACTTCTTTATACATGGGAATTCACGTTTCACCTATACCAAAAACATTATGAATCGATTATTTCGGTGATTTTTATTTTAAAACACCTCGCTACAAGTATCTCGCATATAGAAAGAAACATACAACAATGTTCAAATAGTAATGCGAATTTTTAAAACTTCCAGTAAGTGTCTCGTGCGAGTTCATGTAAACACACTTGCAACAAATTCTTGTCAAATCACAAACTTAGTTTTTTTATATTTTTCTCGCCGAAGAGTTTGCATGAGAATAATTCGCCAGAAATTCACACACACGTTAGAAGTAAATACAACGAACTTATTACGGTTTTTTGATATCGTCTGAGACTAAAATATAGCAATACAAAAAAGTCTTACGTATTGTATTATATAGTTCGAAATGGTATGTATTTTTACTGATTGGCTAAGATGAATCATTGGTAGTGATTTTTTGTTTTGTAAAATTCGGTTTTTCATTCTACAATCTTAAGAATCAGCGATTTATTCTCATGTTTCCGTGTAATGCTTATTTCTTGAGAATCAGAAATTAACATGATACTTATTTTACGTAACTGATTGCAATAGAATGGTACAAATTCTATAAAAGCTGCACAATTTGAAATATTAACAAACACTAGAGGCTTTCTATCTTGTCAATGTTGTAAAGACAAAAATTGTATATCACGATTACGAATGATGTTTTAAAACAACATCCACCTGTATTTGTAGATAACGTAACTAATACGTAATACATAATAATAAATAGCAGTGCACGATATTGTGTAAATAAACATATATATGAGGTGAACTTCTTATATATTCATATAACGTGATAATTAAGAGGGTGTTGCTATTTTACAGCAACATATTCTATAAATTTTAATAGAATGGCAGTAGAATTCACATTTATTTAAAAAGAATTGTTATTCAATGTTCCATTAGGAAGCATTCTGGTTATTCTAATTTAATTTACATATTAATCGATTAACAACAAATGTTACTGAAAACAAGCCCATCTGTATTTAGCGATAAGTCAGTTCAATTTTTTCGATTTAAAAAAAAATTTAGTCAACCAATCTAATAACGGAGGTATTCTCCAATGTGTTTAGTTTAGAATGCAGAACGGTTAATAGAGAAAAAAACAATATAGAAAACAATAATTACACAGACAATAAGAAGTTATTGTATTTGGCACAAATACAAAAATGTTCAGTATATTCTAAAACAAAAAACAAACGAGTTAAACAGAAGATCATTGTATATGTTTAATGTTTGTATAGGGATTTAAATTTAAAATATTTCTCAATACATTTCCACCTCAAACTAATATTAAAATAAAACATAAATCAAAATAGACGGTAAAAGTTCTTGATACTATGTAAAATAATAATAAAAAAAAGATTTGCAAACGTTCGCTAAAAAGGAAAATCCATTTTTTTCTGTCAAAGTATTTTTAAATTACATTCATTGTCTTAAAAGATCGATATCGTTCAACCGTCTTTAACAGTTTTCCTTTGACAATTAGACAGGTAGCTGGATTCTTTCTTTTTATATAAAGCTACTTTCCCACCTCAATGCTAATTTCCTTTCAATGCCATCATTATATAGAATATACATTTCCGATTTTTCACCTTTTATTATGTATTAAAATCCATCAAAATTCTTTTGCTACAGGCACAAATCTAAATTGCACTGTTCTTTCAATCAATACTAAAAGACATATAAAATGTGGAAAAAGACGAATAATATCGATTTGTGATTGATTCACAAGTATTATCAGTTTTGATGGAATTTTCAACGTACCAGTAGAAGAAAAACAAATGCTGGCAATGGGATTTTCAATGCATTTAAAATGTCCGGTGATGATATGAGTATTTCGAATTGGTTTAAAAAAAAACAGAACTGTGTTGAAATTTTCAAATCGTTCATTAGTGAAAAATACTGAAAATTAGGGAGGTTCCGGCAAATTTCCTCAATTCATTCGTTTTATTGCATTGAAGGAAAGGTTAGTTTAGATGTGATTAAGGAGCCGATGACTACGTATTGTAGTATGAAAGGTTAATAACTAAGTGGTTTTAGTATGCAACCTTTTACTGACCTAACAACGATAAGGTTTTTCTTTATTGTCAAACTACAAAATGCGTTCTGTTTCGTGTAGAGACTATCAGCATCCCTGTGCTACACAATTCCACAACAAAACACATTGATATTATACAAGTTTGTGTTGCTTATCTTTTACATAGCTGCTTTACTCGCTACGCTATACAGAACTAGATTTCTGTACCTTTTTTTTCATATTTCCTTTTATTGCTTTTCTGTTGGTTCTAAAACTCGATGTAATTGTGTAATTTAAATTCAAGTCAAACTTGCCAACTACCTTCAATTACACACTTAACTTACAACAACAATCATCCGCTATTTTGCGATTACCAAAATTATACTAACATC
This sequence comes from Meloe dianella, assembly GCA_028455855.1. NCBI lineage: Eukaryota > Metazoa > Arthropoda > Insecta > Coleoptera > Meloidae > Meloe > Meloe dianella. Next base: position 4,171,339 of record JAPTHL010000045.1, on the reverse strand, counting down.
AAATTTAAAGTTAAATATCCATAAAAATGATATAAATTTGAAGAGTATTTCATACCAACTTCATTCACAAATACCATGTTACAGTTAAAATGAATTTGCACGTATAATAATTTCTGTTTTCGGGTGTGTCTCGGAAAGTGTATTAGTGTATGTATTCATGCCGTGCATTGGTGTGTAAATTTTCCATCATGAAAAACTGAAACTATTCACACATGCTGACGACCTTACTACAAATTGTGTTTACTCAATAGAAACAAAAAAAAAACTGTGTACAGCGATTCAAATCAACAAGCCTTCGAAATCTATCGATTTTATAGAAATTGATATTTTAGTTAAGCATTAGGAATTAATTGCAAAATGATGGGATCTATTAATCGATAATGTAATTCTGACCTCGTCACAATCTTTAAATGTCATCCAACTGTTTCGTATTTTGATAGCTTGAATATTAATCACCATTCCACTTCATTGATCAAATGTGTTAAAAGCTTATTTTGTTACAATTGAGCAACAAAGCAATCAAATAACAAATCCCTAAATTAAATGACCAAAATTATTAGCATTTAAAAATAATAACGATCTTAGAATTGCATCAAGTGTGGAAATTCCAATTTTGCTATCCGATATGTAATTTCTTTAATTATTTATTATTTGTGATAATACTGAAAGACTGATACTGTAAGTTACTTAAAGTTATTTAAAAGTTGACGATTTACAATGTATGTTCCGTAACACCTTTAGATGATAGTTAACGTAGATAAGGCTAATTTAAGACTATGTGGCCACAGGTAATTAAACAATCTACAGTTTAATTATACTACCACAAAGTCTTAAGCAGTTAGAAATTATGTAAAATAATATCCGTTGTCAATTTAATTCTACTCTCGAGAGTTATTGTGTTGTATACAGTCTCTTTAGACATGTATTGTCAAATCATTACTTAAATGGCACTATTAAAGATGACGTTAGAGGCGATATTAATTTTTTAGCAATGTCAGAAAATCGATCTGCAAACGTTTTAATTCTCTCTCTGTCTCTAGATTTGTGGAATGGAACAAACCTATTATCTTTTTTTGAATTCTAATTTATAATAGCATCTATTATAAAATATGATACAGTTAATATTGGAAAATAAATCAATAGAAAAATTGTAGGTGAAAGCGAAATTACCTATTTGACATTACTAAACACACAAATGCTTTGAGTTTATTTGTAAATGTACGATATGCAAGAAAAAATTTGTTAAGAAAAATCAAACAGACTTTAATAAATACGTCGATATATTAATATTTTTCTTATATCTTGTTTTGTATCACTCAAATATTTATCGATGATTAGAAGATGCTTATCGTCTTTTCGAAATTGATTTTAGTTTTTATATTCCTTTTAAGTGACTAATATTGGTTTATTTTCAAGAAAAATTGCCTCTTGCTCAATATTTATGGTTAATATTTAAATACGAATATCTATATAGAAGGTTCGTCGATATATTATGTAGATAGGGATGTTACTATACAAATTGCAAAGCAGTAAACAACCTTTATCATTTAATCACGTTCAGCATATATAAATGGAGTCGGCTTTATATTGGAGGTATATTGCTGATAAATAATATATATACACATAAACATAAATGGTCAAATTAGTGGCACGATAATCAATCGATCAAAAACCAATAAAATATTAATCGAATATTATTCCTACTTTATATTGAACGTTAAATATTGACAGAATTATGTATTATTGATATTTGATTTTGGGATAATTTTTTTTTCCTAACAGTTACGAAATTTACTGTCAAGTTGCTGTATGCAAAATAAATGTATTAATATTTACGATTTCTGACATTTTGACTTGCGTTACCATTTCTGACATTAATCCTCTCTTCATTACATAATTAAACGAAAACATTCCTCTGTCTACGTTGTTAATGATGTGCAATATAAGTCCAACAAACGAAAAACTTCACACATATATCTCGTTATCACCAATTCTCACTTAATTACCGAAATGTACGAAATTAAGATTTTCTGAATATTTTTAGGAAAGCCAATAAACCAGTAGTCGAATTGATAATTATCATATAGGTATATGTTGGACATTGTTGGTGAGTTAAATGGCCCTTACTTTGTTGTAATGCTAACTTTTTTCTTCTTCTACATTTGAAATCATTACAGTAATTGTTTGTTGGCAAGCTATGAATTTCAGTTAGAGTGAGTTGCGTGTTTTGTAAACACAGTGCTTCCTGCAAATTATTGCTAGTTAAAAAATGTAAAGGATGTGTAATTAAACTGTACGCTTTTATATAACTAATATTGACCGAAAAAAATAATGTAAACAAGAACACAATTTTATTATTTCAAAGATGAAAAGCACAACAATTATGTCAAAATTGATTGATTATATTATTAAAAATTGATTATCCAAACAAAATGAAATTGTTCAAGCGATATTATTTATTTATTTATTTATTTATTTATTTATTTATTTATTTATTTATGTTCGTTTTTTTATTCTCAACTAATTAAAGTTGTTAGTCAGCAAGTAATTAATCTTTGGCGACAATATTGTAATATATAGGCAGTAACTCTTTGTCACACCCTTATCATCTATTCATCTCTTCCTAAATTTGCAAAAAAAATCAACCTGCAATTATTCATTAGCCAGTTCCAGATATAACAACCGCACAACGGGATTCAACATTTCCAGCTGTGCACAATCGTTCAACCACAAACATATTACTAGTCGGGTTTTTGATAAACCCACAATTCCTGTCTATTTGTGATTATTTATTTTGACATAAAATTAATACGCTTTGTTGTGTTAGTATGGTTCTTTTCTTGATGAATATATTGAATATCTTCTAACTGTTTGCTAATGTTTACAAAGTTGTTATAAAGAACTGTTGATTATTGTTATGCTCCATATGTATGTCCCATATATTTAATACGTTTTATCTTAAACACAACAAAGAAATATACGTGATCGGCAATTCGCTTAAGTTAGAGACATTTACTTGCAAGGTAAGGCAAGGACAAGCGAAAAATACGGAGATAAATGGTCCATGACAGAGAACAAGATTGATGGAAGCCACGGTATAGTGGTTGGGACGTTGGGTGCGCTAGCTTGGAAGATACATGTGTCGATGTGAAAATACACAGAAACTGAACAGGAATCCCTTACTATACTTATAGTACTATTGTGGCCTGGAATGCTGTTATATTGCTCATTCGCGTAAATTTCAACTCCCTTGAATAGCGATGAAATCAGGGTTCGCACACTTCACACTATTGTAATGAAGAGCAATAAGCATTGATCAGTGAATAGAGATAGAAAGAGAGAGAGACCGCAAATCTTCGATACATTTCCAGAAAACGAATAATCTATCTATAACGCTATTGAAACATCATAATTAACTATCACGCCTGATCAATTTTTATGTTCACGCAGTCGTTTTCTTCATAATCCTTCACACGTATGTTGTTTCTATTATTCCACTAGACAGGTTATATAATTGCCTTATTGTTGTTTCATGAATATTTCATCTTAAAATCAAAATTTGTAATTGTCTTAACGTATTATAGTGAGTCATTCTATTGTATCATGATGTAAACTTCACTAAATCACGATATGAATACAAGTATAAAAATATTATTGAATGGTTTTCCGTATTCGGTTGACATATCAATTATCGCAATTATTGAAGTGATTTATGTTAAGCGTGCAATTGAAACACACAAACTAAAAAGATTGTTATTGTATGTATGTATAAAAGTATTTTGAATACATCCCTTTAGATGCTGGAATATTTTCCACAGCCACAAAATGATGGAATAGGTGTGATAAAATGTATCATACTGACGACTTTTTATACATTTTGTATACAATCCATAGCAAATTGCCCTATTATAAAACTTTAGTGGGTTGTAAGTTGAAAATATAACCGATAAAAATGAAATTATTTTTTGAAAATTCTAGATGACTTTTTTATTAATTTACGTATTTTAAAATAATTACTCCATTTCGTCGTAGTGTATAGTTATTTACCCATCATGTTAAGAACAATTTACGTGATTAAAACTCAATAAAGCGTAAAAGAACACATGTAGAAGAAAGGAAATTGAGAAATATGACCTAAAGATGGCATGTTTGTAATATATTATATTATATATTATTCCATGACTTGAGTGCAATATATTAGATGTTTTACTCATCTAATATTATTATTATATTAACGAGATTGCCGTTATTTCTAATTATTGAATTTAGATGCAATATTTCGGACAAATATTTATTAAAGTAATATAAATATTTTTCATATATAAAACTCAAAGTATTTTTATAGACACTTGTTCTTTATTACATGAATGTCTTCAATCCATTTTTATACTCCTTGCTGTTTTGTCGTTTACTACCCTCACTTTATAACAAAATTCAGTTTATCAAAATTTAATATTACAGTACATTTCAGCAGCGAAGTTTTTTTTTTCTGAAATGAAAAACATCAAATGTAATTTAACAAATAGAAAACCTGCCTATATACCTACATGTTTAGAAAATAATTGTTTGCAATAAATATTTTTATTCAAATATACAACTAAGACATTTTAATTAATTTATTTTCTTATCGTAAAGTTTCTTAGTCGAAAAACCGTCACACTTTCTTGTGATATATTTCGTTTCTTCGTGTTAAATAAAACAACATGACAGTGAACATGACAGCATGTTAACGAGTCCAACATGGACACTGTGATATCAGGTAGTAGTGGCATTATATTTTTTCAAAACATTTCTATATATAAAGTGTCCCAGAATCCGGTTGATAATACCTGCAGTATTCACCACTTTACATTTGTTTTTTAGAAAAAGAAAAACAAAACAAAAAAGTATTTTTGTTGATTTAACAAAAATCAGTACACAGCGATTGTATTTCATTATAAAAATTGAATTTTTAACCATGAGAGTTGTCTACATTAAATTTTAAATTGTGGAAATAAACTTCGACGCTTTAGCTATTTTTATAGTCAGTTAATATAAATCTTAATTATTTTCAAATCTAGTGCGCGGTAAAAGTACTCAATAACATTATATAAGTTTCGCACCCTTATAAATTGACCAATAGTCTTTTTGCATTCGAGCATGTTCATTTTACCGTATCTCACTTAATTCGTAGAATAAATGAGAAAAGTTTCCCGGTGACATTAAGAAATATTTGAGCAGCGAAAGGACCCTTGTAGCTAAATCGATAGTAATCGTTTGAATACTCAGTGTTTCTCAAATTTTTATTTGTCACGACCTGCCAGTTGAATTTATAACATAATCTCAGAGCAATTATGTTATTAGTTTTGCGGTTTATTTATTGGGATTTTACTATGTCACACCCATAATCCCAACAGTTTGATGAACCCCGGCTTATACTTGTCTGTTTCAAAAAGTCTTTATAAATCAAATTTTACCACAAAACGAAATAGATGTTTGCTGACTATATAGTAACAACTTTTAAAATGCTTCACATCATAGTATTTCAGTGTAGAATTTTCCAATAAGTGTTATTCAATTTCTATTTGCCACAAATAGTCAATTTCATTGTATAAAAATAGAGGAAATTGTTGGAAAATATGTGACAAACCAGACATTTTATATAGTTTCGTAATATTAGTCAGGGATGTTGTGTATAAGTTTTATGTGAGGGGTTTGGGAAACGACGAATAAAATTTCTAATAATTTTTTATAACATCTGCTGTTTCATTTTTCTTCTTGTTTTTCCAATTTTATGCAAACAACACGAGAACATTTGTTGTTGTCGAAAAATATCTATAAAATATGACTGTACAAAAAGAGATTATCGATTATTATGACATTTTCACATTCAAAGGGCGACCAATTTAATTTAAAACCAATTCAAAACCGTTTTATACCTGTTACATTTGTTTTTGAGAGGAAATTAGAGATTTCACAAATTTCACAAATAGAAACGGTCTTTGTTGTTGAGAAACATGTGCCGCATTGTTCGCTTATACAAATAAATTGACGAAATAGAATTAGAAACTTTTGAGTTATTCTTTTATTGGTAAATTATGCTGAAATAGTAATTCTAAAGAAATTAAAACTGAAAAGTGATTGTTAGTGTGTTCTATCGATCGTCGTCTCGCAAACAACATAACAATTTTGTTGATGGTTCAAGTTTTGGTAAATATTTATATCAAAAATATCTATGAAATAATTGAATGAAAGCACTCGACTTGTTCAAGGCTTCAGTATATTTTTTGAAATGAATTTATTAAGATGCAGCGATGTTTGTGATATCAATTGAGTGGTTAAAACGGCATTAAATAATTATGGAAATAAAGTGTATTTTTATCACTCTTACTTTCTAAATTTTTGGGGTGAAATAAGCGATATATTCATTCATATTTTAGTTATTATGCAAACATTCTTAATATTTTTCAGGATTCGTCATTTCTAGAGATGATTTTATTAGAAACGATAAAGTATGTGGTTGAAATCGATTAATAAATTTTACAATAAATATATAATTTTGTATACTGTGGTGATGGAGTTACAAAAGTGGAGAACTAAAGCAATGGTGATGTCTTCCTGGCAATGTGTGTGAGAAATGGTCTTGAGTGCAAATAAAATTAATTATAAAGAAGGAGAGTCTGTAATAAATACAAATCATCATTTGTCAGGTGATAATATAGTAAGTTATCAGCGTAAAAAGTCCCGGACGTATAGTGATACTTGGTACGTAAGGGAACCATCTACATATGGCAACAGCTTCGTTGGAACAATTAATAAGGAACAGCAGATCAGTGAATCTTGCTGTTGTTGGAAAGATAATACAACATCGTCGGAGCCCACCATGAGATATACAAACGGTTCACAATCAGCAGCCAGTATGGTAGCATCTTATGGTGTTTATAGTGATCGTGGTTTACGGACTGTTGATGACGATGACGGTTTTATACCGCCACCAGTTTATCGTGGTGTTGTTGTTAATGCAATCGGTGATAGTACAGTAACAACACGTCAACCACATCTTCAAGATACTACAACTACTGTTGATCCTGATATAGACTCGTGCGGATGTTTTGGTTCAGAAGCGGCAACAGCAACAACAACAGCAACAACAACAACAACCACACCATCTAGAAATTCGTGTTTTGTTTCATGGTGTCGTCCAACGATACTCTTGCTTATTCTAGTCTTGCTTGTTGTGGTATTTGTATTGGTCTCCGGTATTCTACTATATTTCAATTGTATGTTGAAATGGTTTTTATAGTTTGATAGTGTTTGTTATAATGTACTTTTGCACGTTTTACATTAAAACATATACAAACAAACTCGGTACCATGTCACCTGCATGAATACGTTCAATTCCATTCAAGACCACCCATATTGATCTAGATCTGACAAAATACTCAACATTGCATGCGAAACATACATATAAAATCTAGTTTGAATCTTTTATCTTACATCGGAAAATCTAATATGTACATCAAGTATTTCCGCCACCAATTGTTCTACGTATATTATACACTATATTAGTTCTATTAAATTCACGCAAATATGTTATAGAATATTAACGTTAGTCATAGAAATGTGTATAGAGACTCGTTTACATTGGAGTACCAACGAAGACAAGGCAAACTCTGTCTCAATAATGTAAAATTTAGCTACCGATTTCGACCTCGATCCGTTTCGGCTCAGATATGTACCAGGTATAACATTAAATTTAACGTTCAATTTAATGTAAATAAATGCGATTCTGTAAAGAGCCTCCATTGAAAACGAATCGATTATTAAATTAACCTATCAAACTCAAAATTTATTACAAATTTTACATTTTACTGTAAAATTCATTTGCACACGATTTGATATCAATCAAAAATATTTAGATAAAAGTTCTGTTTACTAGAAAATTCTATCGATAATGCGATCAATACATATAATTCATTGCGAAAGCTAAATGTAATCAAACATCTGATTTGTATTCAGTAATATAGTGAAAATCAAGTAATTCATACCGTACGTAAATAATGACAAATAAATTAAATTTCGTCCACTGGCTGGCAAATTTGAAATTTAGTTTTTTTTGAAAGATTAAAAATTCATTATTTCTTTATACCTTGGATTAGTAAAATAATTATGTATTAATTGTGTACATCAATATTCAGGAACGATTTCAAATTAATATGATAATGAAACAATATTATTTACATATTCGATTTAGACAATGAAATTGATCAAGAAATTTTTCAATCACTCAAATAGACCATTGGCGTAGTAAATTTGTTCGGTTGTTTCGATCTATTTATAAGACATTGATAAAGGTAAAACTACCTATGACAAATTTGACCGGACAAATATTGTTGATGAATGTAATGAAGTGATTTAGTCGTTTCGCGATGACTTATTGTGGACTAACAGTCACGATAAGCGTCAACTACTAACACAGTGATCTTCTGAAAAGTAAACTTATTTATACAGGGCATAGATTCAGTTTTCTTCTCGTATGTCCAAATAGGTAAATGTCCATTCTTTATCAATGATTTCTGACTATTGCTTGCAGATAATTAATTTAATCATGATAATTAACCACAATTGTTGCATTAATATTCAATCACGTTACTATCACAGTTGACTTATTATTTATAAAGCACACACTACTATCAAACACAAACGTGCAAATGAAACAATTTTTAGATGATAATTACGTTTGTAAGTATATGCGTATTTGAAAAATAAAGTGTAATAAAATATATGCACAGAATAATCTGTGAATACGTATTTTGTATTTAAAAAATTACATCGGTTCCAGATGAATTCATGAAAGTTCAATCTAATATTACTCGTGTTCTTTACAGTATGTAGCCACATGTGAATAACAGACAAATTTAGATCTTTGATTATTTTAAATTAGAATTTCGGTGCAGTGATACAATACGATGAGAGCAGGGTGGATAGAAATCGTATTGAAAATCTTGGCCCTCCCTGCACATCAAAGCAACCTCTTAAATGGTGTAGTTTGTACATTTATAGACAGCTATGAAATTTGATTTAGCACTAGATCGATTGCCATTCTCTAGTTTTCTATTTTATTTGGACAGGAAATGTGTAACGGTAGGTCGTAGCCTTGGGCAAAAAATTCTCTTTGTTTTCTTTGGACACGCCGCCTGTCTCTAAAAGTTATATAATCGCTTATAGCTCCCTTGTCTGTAAATTTATTTGAATCAAAGTTTAGGGATCACTATAAGAATAGTCGCTACTTTTAGGTACTATACATTTTCATTTTCACACAGTATTGTTAGATTGACATGCGTAGCTCCTTTATAATTTCTAAGTCATTATCTATGTTCCTCCAGGATTGTAGGCAGTAATCTAAACGTATTATCTTTCAATCTATTGACCATCTTTTTCAATTCGACAAATTAATAAGGCTTCACAGATCGATTCATAAACAAAAAAACTCTAGGTTGTTTTTATAAGATCGTGGAAGAATACCCTTGTATACAAAGAACTTTACTTAACGAACACTTTGCTAGATTAGTTATTTAAATAAGTTTTTAACTGATAATTTCATTAACCTATAATTAGTTGTACTAGCAATTAGGAATAATGCACTACTGACACCAACAAACGACAGTACAGTTAGAAGTGTCCGTATAAGAATGAAGATTTACTGGAATTGTTTAGTTAGAATTGAATCGTTCATTTGAAATTACCACATTAAACATTTAAGTTACCATTTAGCATTAGCTTTTATGCTTGAAGATGAATTCAACAAACAACGAATCCGAACTTAAATATTATCAACTTCAATCTTCTTTTTAATGTGATACAATCGGAAAGTGCTACAAATGCACAGAGTTGGAAGTTTAAAATGCTTCAAATTAACATTAAACACATGCATACTATCATCAATCGAATTATAAATGCTCTTTTGTGGATATAATAATTGATAGATACAAAAAGACACATATTGATCACAGGTAGACATTTACATATTTTTCAACTTAATGGACAACTAAATTAATTGTACATTGTTGCTGATAACGTGAAATAAACTATCGTTAGTATACAATGCACTGCAATGGCTCAAAATGAGTACATAATGACTTTGTTTTTCCACTTCTGTTTCGAACAACCCCCAAGTATCATAACAGTCAATTTGTATAGACTTATCTAATGACAAATCCTTCTTTATTATATTCGATTTTCCATATTAACAAGAGCCAACAGTGTCCTTTGTCGTTTTTATGCATTTTTAACTGAATTATTGTACAATAAGTGGCATGTGGAAAATCTGCTTCAGTATCATAAAACGTATTTTTCTCAAAAATACGAATAAGAATTACATGTTGACAAAATCGTAAAACGATACAATTGAATAGAAACCGATAAATGCAAGCTTTTGAACATGAACGACCGGATAAGCTTCAGTTTTGATCTTAGAAAACTATATAGACACCAACACTGAATACATCTACTTTGAAGCGGATAAAAATCGAAATTTTTTCTATCTCTTTATTCCGAACACTATTATAATAATTTATTTATTTCGCAAATAGTTTGGTCGAAGTGCATTTTTGGTTTATTACAATTTATCGTCTTAAAGTAACTTCTGTAAGTTCATATCGTTGTATTTTAACTTACACAAGTTTAGATGTAATCTAGCTTTTCTTTTCTGTTATATTCCACATTTCCAAGTTTTCTCATTTCGCTTATGTCACTCAACTTTACATGAAAGTGTATTCTTAAATCTGGATATTATTTAATGTGAACTTTTTGAATATGTGATCGATTGATTGATCCTTTCATCAATATAGACGCATCTATATTTAACCTAGTTTGCCTTCAGCGACACAATTTAATTTGCGTTATCTTTTAAAAATGTTACAATTTCTTCATTCTTTTTTTGTGGAAAAATGTCGTGGAATAGAAAAAACAGAAAATTACATTTTTAACTAGTCGAGGTGGAAACGAATAAATAAAATTCGGCTTAAAATAAAAACCTAGCAATAAATTTAGTAGACTTATGTCGCGACGACTGTTTAGAAATTCTCTGTTATTTACCAAAATAAAGTTTAATTACTCTTGTTATAAGTTGCTGTTGAACATTCCATGATTATTAAGTTGTTGTATGGAATAATATGTGCTTACAAACTTCGACAATACGTTCTCAGTGTATTCCCGCTAAACTTAACAATCATTTGGACAAAAACAAGAATTCTACTTACAACAACTTGTACGTTTGACATCAAGTATATTGAGTATCTAAAACATGATTTTTCGATTCTTTTTTAATTTTAATCTAAATAACGCTGCTAACATTATAAGAGCCTCCAGTTATATTGGAGCAACACTTTGTTCTCATATTCCAGATTCAGTATCGCATACACTTATAATACTGATACTTAATATTCAATCGTTTTCAGCTGAACATTGCTTATTCAATAAGGGGAACAGTATGGACCACATTTGAGACTCAGCCTATATATACTTATTATAAATAAATAAAATTATAGTATTTCCTACTTCTCTATTGTTGAGTTTTATAGAAAATTTCGAAATGATTTGAAATATATAATATCAAATAAAGAAGATGTCTTCTGAACATCTTTAGTCAAGCACATTCTCAAAACTTATCGACTCAAGATTAAGTCAATTATGACACAGTAAATCTTGTCAGTAGCATATGAAGCCATTAATTTTCACAAATACAAAAAAAAGATGAGGTTAACATGCCACGCCAGTCTTACTTCCATCCTAAGAGGACTAAAAGTTGATACCAGAACAGTAAAAAAAGTGACATAATGAACGTGTAGTTTGTTGAAAATTGACCTCTACGGTTTCCGGACATTTTTATTTATTAACGTTATTCAAAATAGTCGATTTAAACATAAGTTAAAAATCGATTGACTAGCAAAAGTTAGTGAAATTTATATTGAAATTTCCATAATAAAAACGTGGATAAATCTTAAAGCGAAAAAACGCCATCAAAACACTAATGGTGCGTTCTGCTTCAATAACTATCAAAAACTTCAAATTATATGACCTATTAAAACTGAAATTAACGTGTTTAATGACTAAAATATCAAATGTTTGTCGTTATAAACTACTTTGCCATTTACTATTTTAATTTATTTCATCATATAACAACAAAAACGTCTTTAAATTGAGCATCTAGAATGATGCTTCTATTTTAATAAAAATCGACTAAAACCATCTTGAAATATACAATATCAACTAAGTTTAAGCAGATTTTCACTTATATTCTTGTTTAAATAGAACGGATACAATATAAAGGAACTACTACTAACATTAACTTAGCTCGTTAAGTTTGTATGAACGATCGTGTACGCATCTTGACAACTACTTGATGTTACTTTTCAGTAAAACACAATGGATCGTAGTTACAACATCTAACAACAAACCCAATTTAAATTTTAAAATCTTGACATAAAACATACATAACAAAAGGTGACAGTTTTTGATTGCAACTGAACAGAATAATCGAATACTGAAAAAGTTTTCGAACTATTCCATCTTTATACAATCTGTTTGGTGCCCTGTGAATGTTTAAAATCATGATTCAGATCTTCATCAACTAACAGAAGAATAACAGCCACGTTTAGTACAATTATCCATTATTAAGTTCAACAAAAAAAGCCCGGAATCCTCTTTAAGATAGATCACTCTCAGAAATACGGAATGTCTCACGTAACTCAAACGTGCATTATTTTTTAAATAATTAAAAGAAAACTTGAACGTTTCTAGAGTGACAATCCACCTTTCTGTTTTATTTAATGTTTGTGCATGGTTTCCAAATAAAAGTCGTCTATTGTACATGCGATTGAGAGATAAATTTGGCATGTTCCATCAACTAGACTAGACTCTTCAATCATTCAAAACACTTTTATATATACTGGATAGATAGACGATATTACAGTTTTCTCATATAAAACGGATATTTTTTCTTCAGAATTAGTCGGAATCTATCCTTTATTTTAGATGCTTTGTATACAGGATGATTCTTCAAAGAACACTTGTGTTATTTTAAAATTCATTTGTGAAAATATCGAGAAATCGTCTCGTACTCATTATCGATGTAACAGCGAAGATCTAGGAGATTTCGTGTATTTGATTGCTTTTTCATTGAAATAACGGTGAAAATTATTGGAACGTTTTCTCTTGTAACTTCTTTGCCTTAAAAAACACGTAAACATTTCTAAATAACGTCAAACCGTGAAATTTTCTCTTAATGCCTTCTAAACAACATATACGTGAATTATTTAACAAAGGTAGTATCTAATGCCACTTGACTCTGTGAAATTTCAGCGCCCCTAAGTGAATGCCTCAATTTGCTTAACGATAACTGGTATTTATATTTCAGAACTTATATTGTTTGTATTTTTTTGTGAACATTTTCCATTAATTCTCTTCTTCTGTCTGCATTGGATCATATAATTTGTAATTGGACTAAAATAGTGATGTTTCTTCCTGTTAGCAACAACAGAATAAAATTACAAAAACATCGACGGAATTCATGATGGAAATCGAAAGTTGCACGCAATCCATTTTCACATTTACATGTAAAACAAGATATTACATTTATAATATTCATGAATTTCGGTTGCTTTGAGAATATACCGACCAGTTGACTTATTAAGCAATTGAAGTCATCAAAACTTAAATCATTACATAAAGAAATATTTTGATTTTGATCACTAACGTTATTTTCGTGAATTTGACTGTTTATGGCCGTATTGAATGTTCATGTATACGATTTGAAAGAAGTTGTCAAACACGCTTTCTCGGGGAATGTTGATAATAAAAAAGTTGAAAAGTTATGATTAAAAATAGTAGGCATGTTCTATATTGAATAAAATCAACATTTCGTACATTATGGCGAACTTACAAGATAAATAATGAATTATGTAAAATAGCCTTCTGTAATGTAACGTATATTTTCAAATATTGCACAGAAAAGATATCCAATTTGTGTTTTTATTCCTATTTTCAGTTAATTTCATCTGTCTATTTAATAAAATTCACGTTCATATAAATATCGTTATTTCTATAAAACAAAAATAATCGATGAGATATTGATTTTTGATGATTTCAATTTAAAAGCAAATTTTTTACGGTCATCTCTATTTATGCAGACCACAAAAATAATAGTTGATAACTATCAAACAACATGCGAGAAAATCGATTTTAATTAATAAAAGATATTGACTCCAGTGTGGATTTATTTGACACACCCTGTTATTTAAGAATTATCGTTGAATTATACGGTAAGGTTCACTAAATAAAATTTAAAACGCAATTTTTTCCTAAACAGATCAAACTATGATCATGATGGAATCCATCATTCAATTATCATTTTTGATAGAAAACGTTCCAACATATTATAGGTGCCTATCTTCACAATTAACATTATCTAGTTGTCACATGTGATAAGTAATAACTAAGATGCGGCTGTGGCCGACTCATCAATTTTGTGGTGCTCAAATATATCATTAATTCGATTGTTTTATTTAGTTTTTAATCTACTGCACTAACGGTGACGACCATTAACAGTTTACATAATCTGTTTATTGCAATTATTGCAGTATTGACGCTAGATTTGCCTATGTCGTTTTGTTGTTGTAATTTTTATTATTGAACTCCTCCCAGGCAGTGTAGCCGGTAAATGATAAGCTGTCTCGTGCATATTATAAACATACGTTGTATAGGTAACGAGAAATAAAAAACAAATAAACGAGAATTTCCGACAATTTAGGCGAACTTTCAATTATAACGTGTGTATTTTTAGATATTTTATAACATCAATAATAATGAGATTGTTTGTCAATATGTTTGTTTTTTGCCTGTTAGTTGCAGCTTATTTGAATCCACAAACAGTACCACCATTGTTTGATGTACATATTTTCAACAATCGCTGTGTTTCAAAGGCTTTAAAACGATGTAACAATAACAATGTTTCTGACAATTCAATACAATACATATATTTGATTATTATTTTTGTAAATTAATTTAATATACGATATGTTGTTTATTAGTATTTTCAAAATTTGTTAAAGTTTCAATTTTATTTTTACAGATTTAATGCATAAACCGCGACATCATTATGTTGAAGGTAAGTCATTTTTATTTATTTTATTAAATATCAATTAGAAATAAAGCGCGGATGCATGTACGAATAATTTTCGATTGTTCAAAAAAACTATTATCTATTTTAGTACAGTTGTTTTCCAATTGATACAATACAAACAATAGACATAGTTACGATATGAGTTTTAAATTAAAAGGCGAATCAGCTGCACTGCCATTCATGAGGTCATTATGATATTTCCGATTTGTTAACTATATCAATACACCTCATCACTCAAGAAGTTCTACTCATTAGTTAGGTTATTTATATGAAATATGAATATGCCACTCTATTGTTATCATTACAATTGATAGACGTAGTTATTTTACTAATAGTGCTAACCATTATTAATCCTAACTAGGCCGCTCTGTTGTCGTCGTTTTCATTAAGAGCGTTTAAGTGCGCAATTGTCCGCTCTTTAGTGATAATACTTTAGTAAAATAATACACAAAAGTAAGTTTGAAATTCATGAAAGTCGAGGGTGATTAGTGATAATATATTCAGTTAGAATTTGTATTGTATATAGTCTAAAAGTATTATGGAAACTAACATAATATAAGCTTTATTCAAATTGAAATAGAATATAATTTTCAATTAATTTAATAAAATACGAAATTAAAATCAAATTTAAACGCGAATGAAAAATATTTGAATTGTACTGACGATGTTGGTTCAATAAAATCCAATATTTCCGAGTTTGATTATATGAAAATCATGTTCAAAAATAAATATTTTACACATTCTCAAAATTTAACATAAACGCAATTCGTGTGACAACATATTTAGTGATTTGTGTTGATTTTGTCACAGATTTACGTATATTCTTCGCTGGCAGTTAAATCAATTTTAATATTGAATCAAATAAGAAATGTTTCGTATTTCTAAACGTTGAATTTTTTCTAATATAAATAGCCGTAGTCCTCTGTCAAGATATCTTTCAACAAAAACTCACTTTAACGTTGTTTAATTCAGGCTCTACGTCTAGTATTCGCTAATAATAACAGAATAAATCCAATCTAATTAAGCTTAATTTTTTGCGACAATCTCTCTCTCTCTCTCTTACCTTATCTTTCTCATTCTATTTCTTTGTAGAAATTATTGTTTTGTCTCTCATTATTCATTCTATTCAAAATTTAATTTATTTCCTTGAAATATTAATAATTGAATTTTAGCTTTTGGTTGCTTTGATCCTCATCGTATTTAATTAATACCATCTGAAAAACTGGCCATTTTGATATCAGATTATTTTCAACTATATATACTCGTTCAAAATTTCCAAGTCTAATTTACATTTGAAGTACTGGCAATTTCTTTTAGAAAATTCACATTCGTCTGTCTACTGTATTCCATATGGATTCTATTGATAGAGGAAATCGTAACGAATATATACGGAATTATTCCGTTGATCAAAATAAATACAATTGTGTATTATTAAAGAATTTCGATAACAATATGGTGAATTTTAACCGAACATTAAATAGGATATGTCGACTGGTTTATTGTATTTTAAAGTTTCATAATTCATGTAAAACAGTTTAACATACAACCGACGAGAATATATTTCGTTATATTTGAATAAATTGTCAATTTTTACGCCACTTTACAATAATTTTTGTTTTTTTTGAAATATGTCTCAAAATGTAATGGAATGGAATAAAAATACGATTGATGAAATCTATACCAGTGGCGTATCTTTCACGTTTTCAAATAATTACAAATTACGTTTGACGATTAGTTTTTCACATTCATCTGGAAATCCAATAAATTTACATTAACTTTTGAATGTACGTGTGCTGGTTCGAGAAAGCTGCTCGATTGTTGTATTCGATTAACTAACAGCCAGTTTTTAAATATACAACTTGGCTTGTTATTTTTATAATAATTAATTTAGTTAACACAAATGATTAAAATGGACTAACGGTATGTTGTTTCGTATTGAAGATGAATTTAAGTATACGCGCACGAGTTAATTTTGTTGAAAAACAAAGTTGATAACACTGTTGTTTGACAAATGTGAACAAAGTAAATCCTCTTTCCTCCGTATATCCTTCAATAAACTGTTATGTGTGTTGAAGTCATATAATTTTACGTAAAATGAAAAGATTAAGTCTATATTTATGCGATAATAATATGGACTAATCTAATAATTTTATATGAGATTCCCTTTAGGCAACACTTGAAAGTTATTAAAAAATTTCTTTTGCATACTTTTTGTTTATGTAAAATAATTTGCATATCGTACAAATACGTTACCATTTTTTATTTTGGTATAAATGTTTTTTTTTAACGAA
The DNA here is from genome assembly GCA_028455855.1 of Meloe dianella. Classification (NCBI taxonomy): domain Eukaryota; kingdom Metazoa; phylum Arthropoda; class Insecta; order Coleoptera; family Meloidae; genus Meloe; species Meloe dianella. The sequence goes on along the minus strand of JAPTHL010000045.1, from coordinate 4,153,888 downwards.
ATGTGTTTTAAATGACGTCACTACACGCAAATTATGTGATAATTTTGATAAATAATTCTAAAAAGCAAACGCATTTTAATTAGGTTTTTGAATAAAAGTTTTTCACGATACTACATCTATACCGTTGTGAAAGTTACATCTGTGGATATCGATACAATTTGTTCTATAAAAGTAGAAGTTGGATAAGATGAAATTTTAAAAATGAAACACTTTGTCGTCTATCTGAGACGAATTAAACCAAATCCAGTTTTAGAAGAAATACGAAATTTATTAGCCATTAAATAGATTTGTTTGTATATACAGGCCCTGGTCTTTTTATCTAGAAACTTTGAAGGAACTAGAAGAAATGAAATAGACTTATGAGGTGCACATGCTTAAAAGAGATATAGTTTTTACTGCGTATCTCTTTTTAGCACGTGCACATAGTAGGATTGTTTCATTTCTTCTAGTTTATTCAATGTTTCTAGACAAAAAGACCAGTCCTGTATGTAAAAGATAAAATGCGAGTACGAAATGGTGGACGCGCCGGGTGAATTCAAACTTTAAAATTATCATATGTTTACTCCAGTTAGATATCTAAGTTGTTATCAACACAATTTCCTAACAACTGAAACATTTATCTTGAATACTTTCACATTTGTTCATCGTTATCGTGTTTGTCATTACAGAGTACTTTTTGACCACTTTATCGGTCAACTGTACAGAATTCGGTAACTTGAAAAAACTCTTTAAAATCGTTTCTGTTAGCTTAGAAATATACGGAAAAACGATGACAATAAACAAATAAGCAAGTTCTGTCGATAAAAAACTCAATTGAACTAATCGGACTAATTTAGATAGGAAATCTCTATAAAAATCTTAATAGTCTTCTATAGATGAAGATTTGGTAGGAAAGATTGTTTTAGAGTTGTATATTTCTGGTAAAGCAAAATGTACCCGCATTGTTCCAATGGAAATACGATTAATGTGATCTCATTTTTCCTAAATTATTCATGAAATATTGCAGTAGTGCGTCAAATAAGTCTTTGTAACTTTCTTCCAAGCATAATATTCAACTCATTTGTAACAATCTCTAACTAGTGTGGTAGTATTTGTAAGCGAATTTCACTCTAATCGTATGTTTAAAATTATACTATAAACTTGCACATAAATGGTGGATGCGGCGAGTGGATTTAATTTCTCCAACAAATCTTCACATTCATCTTGATCTTTATTTTCGTAGATTTATTTGCAAAACGAAGTTCATTTTCTTAACATTTATCATTATATTGTGAGATACCTGTAGTCACAACAATTGTGCTTTAGACTAATAAAGCTTACTGTAAATAATTTTCCCAATCGTTTAAAAAAAAATTAAATAGGAATCCATCCTAATAGAATATTCAAATATCAAACACTATACAGACTTTTGTACGCTAGAAACATCACAATAATCAAATTATCTGAAAAAATGAGACGATAATAAAAATTAATGTATGATTAGAGGTACAGAGAAATTTTCAAATAATATTACGTTTCTCAACCGCCACGACATTGATTAATAATTTTTGAATTCTCTCCCAAGTTTTTGTCGTTGAGCGTGTCATTTTTGATATTATAATTAATCAAAAAGAAAACAAAAAAAAAACATTTTTACGTAAAATAAAAGAGGAAAAAGAGAAAAAATTCCGGAAACTTTCTGGTGATTCTTTTTTAATGGACGTAGCGCCTAGCAATTGTTGTTCACAGAAAAACAAAAATGTTAAAAGTAAACCAGACGTATTACGAATAATTTATAAATGTCACCCGTCACGGACATACATCTTAATACAATTATGACATTTTCTCTTATTGAAATCAATTTAACTTAATTCCATTCTTATTTTCCTTATTTATATTACTAAAATTAACAGAAAGTTTCAACGTCAAATTTGTATTTAACATCGATAAAATCACGAAAGAAAAGAAATTGTCACGTTGGTTTTCATTAACCAAACTTTCAAATTCAATTGTTTAGATCCTGAAATTCGGATAATACTTTCAAGTATTTTGCTATAAGTTTTGGTTGATTTCAGCTAATTTAACATGGCCTTTCAGGTTAATGATAAGAATACGAACAAACGAAAAACAATACAAAACCTAATTAAACAAATGCAAAAAGTTTTCTAATTTAAATTTTTATTTATTCACATAAATAATTTAAGTACTTTAAATAAGAAAGAAAAAAAGCAGTAAAATTCTAAAACATTATATGAGTAAAATAATCTGAAAAAGTCAGATTTGATAGATGATCACGTTGACACGGTGTACATTTATGAAAAAATAACAAACACTGGGGAATGATAAAACTTACTTATAACAGGTGGTAACAATTAAATTTTGATTATAATAATGACACGCATCACAGAAGAAAAATAATGAATATATGGTTGTTGATAATAATAGTACGGGTACTGGGGATGAAACGAATTATAGTAAAATCGATTTTAGGGCAATACTTTATTATTTCCTTGCATGCACAATGCCAAATACACACATACACCCCCCAGTCCATTTCGGCCACTATAATGGCATAGAAAATTTATATTTAATTTATTAATGCGTTTGCTTAATGTGCTCGTAAAAATTTATTAACCGACGAAATGGTAGATGCGCCAACCTTAATATTCTCATACTATTTTACTCATGTCAGTTATAAATTTGGTAAATTTTACTACAAAAGTCTATCTATTTATCATTAGATTAAATATTACTAAATTAACATCTGTACGATAACTATTTGTAAATTCAGTAGTTTGAATTGTCTCTTGAGGTAACACATCGTAAATAAATAATTATTTCTTGTTTCGAAACCTAAACAATGTCTCAACACGAGTACATTGAATAAATTCTATTCGACAACCTCCAATAATTGCCTGTACTTTTGTAATTATTCTCTCTTGCGTGATAACTATATTCAATTGCGGTTGTTATTATTCATAAATGGCATATGTTTAACAACATTCCAATATATCTTGTAAAATCACTTAAATCACTTTAAATTTATATTTGGAAAAACATTAAAAATCATCAAACATTTCGTCGAATTACCATTTCAACAATATGTTGACAATTTGAATTTCATAATAAAGAAGTTTACGATGAAAACTTCACTATTATTAATAGTGTTAGACCTACGTGAATGAAATACGGAAGTTAACGGTTTTCTGACTTTGTCATTTCATGAAATCATGTAATCATGTAATATCCGAAATAGTATCATTATTCATTTGTTCAAATCATTATAATACATATAGCGTGATTTCAAGTTTTGCCTGTATTTAAATAGGTGAAATGTAAATCCAAAAATGCAGAAATGAATTTTGTGTAAATCTAAATCTCGATGGCGATCTCCCATAAATTTCTCCTATCCGTATCGAATTCTTCTTCATCTTTGTCAATATTACACAATCGATGGTTTATTGTTATCACCTACAAAAATATTAAAATTTTGTATGAAACTGAAATTCCTGATACTTAGTTTATTGACAGTAATATTTGGCGAATTTAAATAGCAACGTATCGAATAATTCATGATCTTCACAAAGTAACGCTATCATAATATATTTAGTTAGTGAAACGCTTCAAAAATTATTTCTGTGGCAAAAATATCGTTAACTATCGATAAGTAAGCAAACTTGCAAAATCATTAATTAAATTGACGGCATTTTCCATTGCAAGGACTGTAAAAGTATCCCTATTTATTAGAAAACACCGGAAAACTTGCACACATTACTGATCAACATCAGTCTTAAGCAATTTCTCATAAAAATTCTTTCGTAATACAGGGAACACACAATAAAAACCTATTGGGATTTGTTTTCTAAGAAATGACGTGATTGACCAACAAAGTATCAAAATATTGTTGAAAGGGATCATAAATAAAGCAAATAGAACACTCAGAAAATCTTAGTTATTAGCGAGTATGGTTATTTTACAGCTAATTACGATTGTTGTTGATTTAGTCGGCGAAGAGATTATTTTTGTGTATGGGAAAAGAAAGAGAGTATTGTGTCGTTTTTGCTACCTTGATACTATGTTAGTAGCCAAATTAAAATAAACCAAATACACAAAATAAACAAGCAATAGCCATTTGTTAAAATTTGTTGTTTTTAAAATGAAAAAGCTATAATGTGGTGTGTGTAACAAGTTCGTTATTATTTGCTTTTGATGTGTAAAAAAAAAGACAGAAGTACTGAACTTGAGGTATAGTTTGTTTAATTAAAACTCGCCCTTCTGGTTAACAAGACACCTATTCCAATTATTACAACAATTTTTTTATATGACATTATCCATCGTCACAGAGGAGTTGTTCATGATATGACTATGTGTATGTGTGTGCGGGTATCTGTATTTTGTTAGGTTCAACTTGGCTCATGTTACAACACCCCAGAGTACTTCTTGTATCTTATATGATACTTCTGCTGTTATACTAAAATCGTCATTTCTATTCGATATAATACAGTAATGTTTTTTTAATATATATATATATATGTTATATGCCTACATGTATGAAATTTTGTTATACAATTTATTAATTTTGTCCATTTCAACTCGTTTAAAAAAACGTGTCTTCTTACTGTTCGACGTCTATGAATTTTCAACTCATGTGACTGATAACGTGAATTGTTGAAGAAGTTTTAAAATCCAATTAAAAACAATTTTGATGGCTTCTAACAAATTCAATTTAACCAACACCTTAGTTATCAATATGTCGAAAAAAAGGTTAAAATGTAATTATCGGTTTAATGTAAAAACATTGTAGAATTTGTCCTGGAAAATTGTTTAAATTTAACAGTTACTCACGTAATGTTGACAATGCTGTTAACGTATATAATGGGGTGAAATCCAGTGATTCTACAGCTTCAGTACATGTAACAGAATTGTCACTTCAGTGAATTACACATCGATTGTTCCCTATAGTAGCTTCATCATATATTGATATGTAGATGTTAGTAACGTCTGATTTGGTTTCCAATAACACTATACCAAATTCGGGTATAAATAATTAAGTTCAGTAATAGTGTGTCCGTTCCATTATATTTTAGTTGTACTAGTTATTTTGTCTATTCGTAAAACAGCGAAAATTATACAATCTTTCAAATCTTTCTAATTGCATTAATTAGCAATTACTATTCTCTGATTGACAATTACGCTTTACAATCCATAAAGATGCTAGTTATCAGTCGGCCGGATACAAGGATTAAAGCGTAAATACAAAGATTAAATCCTGTTCTGCATCTGCTTTCCATCTTTCTCATTCTTGAACAGATATAGATTATAATTGCTGATTATAATTGAAAATTAATGATTGAAGATTATTTTGTTATTCTATTCACTCTTATAATGTCGATTTTCAACAAAAAAAAAACAAGTTTACATTCAATCAATCAACATCTCACTCGGTATTATCAATCAAATTCGCTTTCTTATACAAAAATTTTGGGTTTCAATATGGCTTTTTATGCATTTTTTTTATAGAACTTGTCCTATTCTAACCGAATTTCTTTGCTCTGCAATCTTGATTGAACTGCTTTTTATGTCATCGTATTCAGGAAGATACTATTGATCATAAGGAAATTGCATTACTAACAATCAAGTGACGAATGAAGAAAACTATAAACACTAATTATCTTACACTGAAAAAAACATACTTTGATTTCTTTTTTATACAGCGATATTATAAAAAATCCGGTCGAATATTGATTGGATCTCTTGACAGATGACGTGTAAAAAAGATTGTTCGAGATTTTTATTGTTGTCGAATTCTATTATCCGTTTCCACAGGAAAATTTAGATACGTGAAAGACGCTAGTTTGGTATAAATTTCTTGCAAGGCATAGGAGAGTGAATTTTGTAGGTCAGTTTTAGAAAAAGAATCTTGTCAACTCCACAATTTTCTTTGTATTTTATTAATTTAAATATAATTGAATCGATTTGATAATCAAGTTTAATTTTAAACGATTGAACACACAATTAATGTTATTGTTGATTGACAATAACATAATTAAAGTTGTTGAAATCATTGTAGCGCATTAAGCCATCTTAATTATCAATTTAACTATTCAATTGATTCTCTCAAACTAGTTACAATTACAATTTTACTTCTATATTGAGATATTTCCGACTTAAATTCAATTTTAAATTGAAATGTAATTATATGATTCCGTATTTATCATGATAACACATGATGTATGTTGGTCGTTTGATTGTAGCGAAAAGAACTTTTCCAGGCATATGTTTTACTAAGACTACTTCTCTTCTGTAATAGATTAATGTGAAAAGTTTTCACTTAACAACAGTGAAGTTGGACCATTAGGTTGTAAAGTGTGCTCTTTCACAAACACGTTCAGTGTCAGTAAATAATCAAGTTTCAGCTAGTGACATTCGAAGTAGTCATAATTTTAAAACAAGACGACTTTTCAATTAACTTAAAAGATTTTTATTTGTAACATATTGAAGAAACAAGAATGGAAAAAAATATCAATTATTTATAAAGAATAGAACGAGAATACAAGTAGAACATTGTGTTACTACTACAGTTATGTGCACCGTTTGGAGTTTTTCCTCGCTACGTGCCGCTGATAGAATTGAATTATTGAAAGGAAATTTTGAATATCTATAGTATATATCGAGGCGAATAACCTCGAATATATATATGCACGTCTGAGAAATTTTATAAATATCTACAGAAATTTTATTATTTGTTATAACAATTGTTTTGTTTTATCCGCCGAGATCTTAGTGTATTCGTATAAATTCGTTCAAAAATGAACAGTTGATACAGAATATCTAACTAGACAGTTCTACTTAACTCATTTGTTGTTTTTCTATACCATTATGAGGACGAAAAATCGTAGGATATTTAGTTTAGTAGCAAGTCCACTAATTTAATTCCAGATAAAAACGTAACCGCTTCCATTATAAAAGCATCAGATCATAAACAAAAAGATTTTTCCATTAAAGAAATTACAATTAGTGGAATTTCGTACACGTGTTGGACTAATCTGAGATAATTAATAATAAAAGTACACAAATCTGGTAATATTCTTCTATTAAACGAGGGGAAGAAAAAAAAACAATATTTAACAAAGTTTCAGTGGATTTTTAAATCGGATTTCTGTCAGTTCTTTTAGACTGAATTTCCAAAAAAAATGATTAGATTATCAATGTTAGTATTACGAGGATTACTTGGGTTACAATATGACAATAAATTTTTAAACCTTGCTCATGATAAGTTTGAATCGCCGATGAAATTGGTAAAATTTAAGATCGCGTTCTAGTACAATCAAATCCTTAATTAGAATACATTCAGTTGTCGATTCGATTTCTAAATAGATATTAGTTTTAGTTGATAATTGATTGGGAATTTAATCGAAATGAACAAATGAACTGACGACCAATTGTCTAAAATTCAGGTAAATAATTGATATTACAGTTGATCAAGATTGTTTGTTTGTTTGTTTGTTTTAATGTACCATAAAAATATGACGTTATGTTTGAATATTGTTATATACAACTCGATTTCTTTGTTTTTAGTAATCACTAATTAGTAATGTGGATAATCGTTTTGCTGAAACAACTGGACTTGATGAATCCACTTGAAATTATCGTAATGAATGTCGAGTACGATTGTTAAAGACGCGCGATTAACTACCAAATCTGAAATTGAATCTAATCGTTATCTGAATCAATGTCTGTGAAAACTCTCAAGTCATAATTCCCATTTCGAAACTTCAAGCATTAATTTAGCTTTTAGAAAACAATCAATCAGTGTAATTCCTAGAAAATCTGAATTTTTATTTCGATCATACGTTGAATTCTGTAAATTTCATTTTAAATGATCGTATTTTCGTAAAACATTCAATATCAATTTAAGTAAATTATCGAAATGTTACCACCATCGTTCATAATTAAATTACAGATTTCAAACGAATACAATTAGAGTTTCGTTACAATGTTGAAATACAATGCAAAAATGAATGCATTGAATATGAGGATATGTGTATTGTTGTAGGTTGAAGCAGAATAATACTAATTTTAAAGTAAATCCAATTTATAACAATTGACGTATCTTCTTAATGTTACTAAATATTTTCGAATAATAATCTCTTTTCATACATTTAAAAGCAGAAGTATACGTAAAGACCAGTTATCAAGGAGACACATTTTGTGGACAACGCGCGCCTTTGTGTGGACGGCTGCTGCCTTTGTGTTGAAGCAACACAGGCTATGCTAAATAGCTACTTGTTTCATATAAAAATTTGTTTTTTGGTGAAGTCACATCTAAACATCAAGAAAAGACACACTACACACATACTTACGACGCAAATTTGTGACATCATGTAGAAAGCACACATCAAAATGTCACTAAGTGTAGACAAATATAGCTAGCAACACCTTAAGGGCAACAAATTTGTCACAAACCCAATGTCTGTATTTGAGTGTCCATTTCCAGTATTGTTGCCATAAGAAACACACGAAATTTACTCAATGTACGAGCAGTAAATTAAAATGGACCAAATTAATGACGCAAGTAAAGTGTGGTGTCTATTTGTTATCAACTAAAAATGTATCATCGATTATGATAAATATTATATAATAGCAGATATGTAGAATAAACAAAATTATTTTCTTATTAGTAAGCACCTGATAGTAACACAAAAATGTTGCCAAATAGATTTATAGAAATAGAAGTCAATAAGAGTAACATTAACCTCCTCGAACTATTTCGATTATTTGTAGCTACTTTATCGATCTATAAATTGTGTATTAAGAAGCATGACTGATGATAGGAACAAACCTCATAATTCATTGATTTTTTGGTTAATTTTATAAACTCTTCAAGTTAATACGTTAATATATTGAAATCATCAAATTAACATATAATACAGTTTCAAATATGAAGAAACAAAAACACTGAATGTTATAAAATAATTTATTGATATCATTTTTTTTGATGGGATTTTCTTCGTTTTTTTCTTTGTTCAACATAGTTTTAGTATATGTTTCGGGTTAGTTTTATTACAAAGTAAATTTACAACGACACAAAGCTAAACATATAAAATAGGAAGTAGGTAACCATTACGTACACATCATTTTTTTCACTTATTTTATTATGTAAAATCATTATTGTTTTCCACAACGATGAAACAATAACGTCTGATTTGCTGTTTGTCCTGATAAGAAATGTGTTAAAATGTAATGTAAAGTTTAATAGAAGATTGTCACGTAACATTTGGACATTTTACAATAAATCTTTGTAGATAATATTTAACAGTCTCATGTATTGAATTCAAATGCAGATTATTCGCATAGGTGCTGGCATTAGCAATAAGGCTTAATGCCTACATTGTGATTGATTTGTATGTATACGATAGTATTTGGCGTGTTAGTTAAACCGTTTGTAAATATTCGGACTAATGCTTCTTCATGCTTCTATTTTGATGAGAGATTGTCAATACAATACAAATTCCACAGTGAATTATGTCCATTATAAATATACGTGAATTTATCATTGATGTATTGATGTCTATTTTCGTATAAACGAAAATTATATTTGTTTATTTAATTGATGGACTATATTATCGATTCTTTGTAATTGGATAAATATAGAGATTTTACCGTGTAATACTTACACATTATCAATAGTTGTCGTCCAAATAATCGTTATGGATTTGTTTAATAGGAGAGCTAAAGGGTGTTTTCCATAATGTGGTTATGTTCCGTTCAGCTAATTAATTCTCGCGATCCAAATTTATTTGACAAATGTATACTGGATGATTTCTATTATACAAATATTGACGATACGAGTGAATTTTGATATTCAATTGAATATAAATAATATTGGCTCACAATAGTTATCTAATTGTAGTAAACTTAATTGACAAGTTGTTTACATTTTGGTAATTGATAATATTAGAAAAGTTGTCTATTCGATACTCTTTATTTAGATTCCATCATTCAATAGGGGATTGGCTCTTTCAATTCTGTTTGAAATCGTATTGAAAATGAATCAATCTGTACCTAGACAGGCAAAGCAAAGTATAAATACAACTTATCAGAGTGTTCTGGCAATGTCGTCTCTTTCATCGAGTATCGACTAAAGAACTGCATAATTTTTACTTATTCTGTTCTCTATTCGTTCAATTCCAATTATCATAAGAAAACTTCGCTTATTTTGTTTCTCTATCTTCTATCTTCATCTTCGAGTCGTGAATTTTATTACAAATAGCTTATCTAACTTTCTTCCTGTTACTTTTCAACTCAAAACTTTGATTTGAGAGGGAGGCAACATTTGATTTTCTTTTCGTACTTTTTTTTTGTTATCAATATAATCGATTTTAACTCAGATACGCAACATCGACAATTCTTCGAAAATAATCAAAAGTAAGTTGGAACAGATATTAAAAGGATTATATTATCCGCAATTGGTTTAATTTTCTAGTTTTCCTTTAAATGTCAAACAGGATATAAATTTTCAACAATATTCAATATAAAATTCATGATCTTCGATATGATTTTCGATAATATATTAACAAATTGTTAAACATAATTTATTGGTAGTAAATTGATTTCGATTTATACAGGAAATCCAAATGAACGTATAACTACCAGAACAAGCTGGGTTTTCTTATTGGCTGTCGCATATAAAATATTTCCACAAAGTTGGGCCACAGACGAACACCGTCTGTATTTGACATTAAATGTTAAATTAGTCGAGTAAATTGAAGTTTCTTAGTATGTATTTAGTATGGACGATTTATTTTTATTATAATTTCCTTTTTTCTACAACATTGACGTTTTATATTTATTTTTGTTAAGTTTTCTTAACTGATTATTAGGGTATAACAATTAGGTCGTACGTTTTCACATTAGACGATTTTAAGTTGCTCAACTAATTGGTTTATATTTCTTGCTATAGTCGACTGAGAACAATGGAACACAAAACTGCTATGTCTTGCCTTTGTTTTTGGATGCAATAGTATTTATGGACTCTACACACTAAGCGTGTTATGTTATCTGGTTGAAGCAAAAATCGTCTTTCTACTGTAGACATTCAACATTAACACTAGAACAACCAGCATTTATAGATTTCTATCAGATCCGTCAATTTGACGGGTATTAACAAAAACATTTTATTTCCTAATAGCTTTAATTTCTTTAATATTCAAAAAATTAATTAGCAAAAACAAATTTCGTTTACAAAGTTTCACACTTAAGAAATACGAGTAAATCATTTTCATTGCATAACATATAGATGCTTATCGATAAACTCAAAATGATGACAAGGTTGTTCGATGAAAACACAGTATAAACTCTGAAATGTCTAACAAATAAATACCTTCATAGTTAAGTTTGTTTCCGGATGAGATTAGAAGATTACAAAGAATATACGTTAGCGTGCAACATGCGTTCAGATCCTACAGGTCTTTAGGATTATAGAATCACCATGCCAGCTGTGTTGTAAACTTCTATAGGAATACTGTACTACTCAGGTCATGTGCAGTGATATGTCCTGAGCCATCAGAGAAGTTTGGCGAAATTTACCTGACATTTTGAAAAGATTAAGCTCTTTCCCCAAACCAATTAAAGCATTCTTTCACTTTAGATAATTAAAGAACTTATTGTGGACACGAACCCGAGCAGAGCAACAGAGCAATTTTTTCAAAACTAAAATTAGGTGTGCACTCACTTTTATACCAGTATTGAAGCAATTCTGTCAGGCAACTTATAGTTGTTCGACAAAATAAAAATAAGGATTAAGTGGATTGAATATATTGATTAATTAAAATTGTTCAATTAATATTCGAATTATTCTTACTAAAACTGAATCAACGAAGGGCTTGTTTATCTGATGGAAAAAAGTTTTAGTATTTTAAATAAGATATTTTATATATTATTGAATCTAAAATAATAAAACAGATATTCAGTTCTAGTATGTTGGTAACACTGAATAAAATACATTGATTATATTGTAATCAATAACAGTCACCTCATTTATGATTGTTTCATTTGAAATTAGCAATAGATACGACTATATTCATATAGATTTCAAGCAAACTATGAATAGATTATCAGCAACTAATAATTCCCTATTAATTTATAATAGACGAGGATCAAGTTTCTTATTGTTATATTTGATCAAAATGTTTTTAAACTATTAGCCATGTGTATAATAATCAATCAACATAATCTATTTGATTATGCATAATTGGCATAAAGCAATAAGAATAGAAGGTGAGACTGTTGCAAATAGTAAGTTTTTAACTTGATACCGTAAAGTAGATGTCATTTAGTTTTAGGATGAGATGTCGAGGGAATGTCGTCTCACAACATCATTAAATTGCACGCAAGGGCAAAAGTGTACAAACGGATATAAACGTGTTTAGGTATAAAGGATAATGTGGTGCATTTGTCAACCGCCTGGACGCGATCATATTTATTTAAACTCTATACATAGACTTGATTTTATATTATAATATCTCTTTGTGTTTGTATTAGAAATTGTGAGAGAATAAATTTTCGATTTCTGTGATCATTTACGTCGTAAAGCAAAATTTAAATGTCAGTTTTCTTCTTAAGTGAGTTTCCTTTAATTTTCACTAGTTAAAATTAGATCCTTTACCATAATCATTTAAAGCTATTCTATCTATATTACTTTAGACGAGTTCCTTTACTTCACATTCAACAAATTAGTCTATCTGACGTAGCTTTTGTTCAACCACTAAAAAGCTAAATTACTCAATCAAAAAGAACTCATCATTAATATTATATATCAAATTATAGTTAGATTTCAATTTATAAGTTTATAAGGGATAGCTTTCATTCTGTCATAAAATATATTATTGATTGGAGTCAAAGTTACTGATCTTTTTGTTTGTTAAATGTTAAATCTGACATTTCAACTTTTCTGATTTCCATTTAAGTTAGAAAAGATCACCTGAAGGTGAGATAAATTCATTAAAACTACTTTACTTCTGTTTAATAATAATTAAATTTCCTAGTAATTATTTCTGATCTTGAAAGCATTAATTTGCCTTTATCGTAAAGACTCTGGTAATAGAGTTGATCTTATTAAATAGAATTAAACGAAAACTTGAATAGTTCAGCTTATAACATAGTTTCACGACTGATACCATAAACATTCATTCATTAATTATTAAAAGAAGCATCCTGCCAACAGCAGAGATAGATGTATTGATTGAAAAATGTGCAACCACTCTTATATAGAAAAACTTTATAACTTATAAAACTTTTCATACAATTATACACTTATGGTGAGAAAAAGAAACTTTTTGAATAACGTCTTGTGCTTTGCATAAATGACAAGAACTTTCTGAATAATCAATTTTGCATATAGCAACGTACAAACTAATTTCATTTATTTTCTCTCAGTTTCAACACTTAATCATTAAGAAATACTGAAAAATCCCAAACCAAATTTATGTCAGACAGTAGAAACAAAAGGAAAATCTCATACAAAAAAAGAATAATTTAGTCGACTAATACTCTTATTGATTACGCGATTCTTTTGAAACGAAATTGTCTTTGAAACTTAGAATCTTTTCACGAAAATATATGGCCGCAGGTGGCGTACGTAGTTAAGATATGCACCAAACCCAAGAGAATTTGTGCACAAGTTTCTTCCAACAAATCTAAAAGTCAAGTTTGTATTATAAATATCTTCCGTTAGTAACACAAATGCTATTTTCTGACTAGGACATTTACTTTTACTTATATAATGAGTAAATGGCGAAATAATGTACAGAATTTTCTAATCTAAGCACACACTTCCTGAAATATGCACCTATTGAAATATGTGACGAACTCTTAAACAAAATATTACAGTCTGTTTGAAACGGTCACGAATGTTGTCCAAACCTAAATTCATTTTTCCAATCGAATTTCGCCTGTCGGTATCATAAGAAAGGCACACATCAATAAATCAAACCAAAACTGTAACATTTTGGTTTGATAGTGGTGTGTTATTGACGTATAGAGGACATTTAAAACGGTCAATTTTTGCTAAATCGATTCACAGTAAAGTTTTACTACGATCTTATTCCTTAATAAATATGATTTATTAACTGAAATCAAACTCGGAAGAATCGTTGACATTCCGATCTGAGTAATTGTCTTTCAAAATGCTAGTCGAAACCAAGATAAGGGTCTATGTTCTATTTCATATTGTCAGACATGATTGATAAATTTTAACATTATAAATCACGAATACATCACTTGACTAATTTTAGACAGTTAACTAGAAGAATAATTTAAATCAAGCATTCATTTTCAACATCAACAAACAAATTGTGAAACAAAAGAGAAAACAATTTTGTTTGTACGACAGAATGGAAAAAAACGAAATCCTGTAAAGGCAACAAGTTCAACCTTCTGAAATGGTTGATCGTTAATTAAACCTACCATTTTCAGGTCTTTACAAGACAATTAATAATGGATGACCTTACGGGTAAAATTTATTATAGCGTTTTGTTTTTTTTTCTGTTTTTTGTTTTATATCGGGTCAATCTATTTATTTATAGATACATAGAAATAATAAAATATTATTTCGGTATTTCAAGTGAAAATCAACGTTTCGTATACGATTTAAATGAAAACTAGCCCTTATATTGCTGATCCCCTATAATTTTATTTGTATAATATTTCAATAATAAATATTGATATAATTGGCTGGTGAACGTTCAAGATCAACAAATTCACTAAATAATTTAATAAATTTTTTGTGTCCCCGTCTGGCATTATCGGCTATCAACATTTCTATATCGTTCAGGAACGCCTTGTTCACAGGCCTGGGCCAATAAAAATAAAGACTTTTATTGCTGATGTCGGTAAGATCATTTGACATTTTTGTCCATTTATATCCAACAAACTATTATAATTTTTGGAGCGAGAACGTTCATTTTAACATAAATATAACACAACTATATGCAACCACTAAATTATGAAGACAATTGAATTTTTTGATTTCCCCGAGTCGCTGTATTTTTTAAATACACGAGTCTACAGTCAACTCTTTAGTTGTAAATGTAGATTCAAATTGAACTTGTAGCGCGATTTGTATTCTAATCTCAAACAAAAGTGCTGTGTTATAAAACCGATTTTTGCACTTGATAAACGTGCAAATTGTGCACATTTTTCATGAAAAACATTCATTTGAACATGAATGTAATATAAATAGCTTAATTTAGCATTAAATCTGAGGAGAATTGAACTTCTTATACAATATTAATATCATCCAAATTATAGGAACGGAAGAAACAAATGAATTAAATATTGTAAACGTCAAGGAGCCGGATATGTTGATTTCATAATTCAGATATATTGATGTTATCCACTTATAAAGAAAATTCTAGTAGCAAGTTTTAAACAAATAACATTATTTTATTTAGAAAATTCATACAAAAGTCGACACAAAAAGTCTTGTGTATAACACGTCCAAAAACTGTTTTGCGAGTACGCGTATGGCTGCAGGCTAAGACACTGGCCTAGTTTTCTATACAAATAACTTTTGTTTTATTTTTATTAGTATTTGTCTTCTTATCGGCTTCACTTGGCGGGTACGATGGAGGAACTTATGTATTGAAACAACATTTTCAGACACAATATAAAACTCAATTTCGCCTTTAATACAGAAGCACTTTCGATTTCAGCAAAAACACACCTAACTTTCTATTTTAAATGCAATGCCCTATTTATTGATTTATATATTTGTTTTTTCAACAAGAACATAACAGAAACATGTGTATATTTGGACATTTCATTTAAAATACGCGAATTAGGTACATTACAAATAGAAATGTAAGTGCTTTCGTATTATAGAATGTCATGAAAAACTTTAACTTCGAACTTTATTTCAAATTTTATTTAAATCAATCGGAAAATAGAAAGAAGAAAAAAACGAACCAACGGAAATGTATTCGAGACCTACCCTGTATAGTTAAGTTAAACTTTATGGTGACATTATTTAGAGTGCATTCAACTACGTTACGTGTTAAATGTTTTTATAGTCTTTAACGTGTATGTAGAAAAAGGTTTTTATATCAGTTTAAATGTAATTGTCTTCTTTTCTAACTTTGAAATTTTCTCATCACTTTATTTCGCTGTTCAATCCACCCACTCTATTGTTTATCTCATCTTATCCCAATTCTTTCCCAGTTCTAAAAGTACCGGCATTCCGTTTCTAAATGTCTTTAACCAAGATTTCTTTGATATATATTGTCTATTTGTTTGCTTTAAAAGTCGCTACCAAAGACAGCATCGATCTTGATTACTTATCCACAAAATTTTCAACGACTCAAAATTATTCTGTTTAAAGATTTTCATCTAATCGAAACAGCATCTATGTTGAAACGTAGAAATGAAACTAACAAATATAAAGTAGAAAATTTGAAGTTTGACTAAAATTCATTTTGCGTGTTAGACGTACTCGCTTCGTTTATCACATGCACAATAATCATTATCATCAATGGCATTTATTGCCACTTTTTTTATTTGTTAAAATAACAAGTTTTGTGGAAAATAACAAAATCAGGATCTATTACTAACTACTACGTTGGTTTTTAGTATCTTGACCGTACCAGTTTTTATATCACATCATTTACACCTGGAGTATATTACTTGTAGAACTCTCAGTTACGACATCATAAAATCCAACTTGAGCAAATCATCGTCGTCTAATAATTTAAAAATTTCTATTTGTGCAAATTTAATTTCCACTTTTGTTCATAAATATTTGAATAAATAAAAAGGGAAATGTAGTAAACACGATCCTATGTTTCTAATCTCAATTCAGATTAAGTTAAATCTACGTTTTGTTTCACTTAAAGCTGGTTTTCACATCAAGGATTAGTTGGTTGACCGAAAGTAATTTTTTCTTTATCCCATTGAAATCTAAAGAGTAATACAGTCGGATTTTCTCTATAGTACTAGGAAAATTTTAAACAAGCTATTCAACCCTTTTCCCAATTAAAGTTTCTATCTTCTGCAATCAATTTGATTAACTTTCTAATAATATTAGAATACGATAAATGGAAATTCCTAACAAATCAATACGTTTTAAATATTAAGGCAGATATATTGTATATAGAGTTTTGCTTGGATACGATTGAATTCGATGTATACAATTTTTCAATAGCGTATTTATAGGTAATTTTCCACCTATTCTGTAGTAGTCTTGACTACACTTGAATTAGGATAGCATTTTGAGCACTGATTGATTTTTCATTGCCGCTTTAAGTATTCAACAAGTTTTGATTTTATCTTAATAATATTTCCAGTAATACGGAAGCCTATTTCAATTCATTCTCAGTATTGGAACTAGTTTCAAGTAAAAAATAGTAACAATATATAACTTGAACTAATGTTAAATTGGAACTTTATTTGACTACATAGAAACAGTATTATTATCTAGTGTCAAGTCAGAAATCTATCCGTTATCTGCTATATCGACACATCTTATGTACATTTATTTCTAAATTAAACGTATCAGAAGAAATAATACTATTTTAAGGTACATTTCGATTTCAAAACATCTGTCCAACATTCTCAAAAATTCACCTGTATTTGTCTATTTTTCGCCTTTGCAAATATATCAATCAATTTATTTTATTCAATCTTGTAAGTCTTATGAGTAGTGAAAATCTTGTGTGAGTGATGAATACCTATTTTTGATTATGAAAAGTTGCCAGATTTCAAAAATTTCATA
This sequence comes from Meloe dianella, assembly GCA_028455855.1. Taxonomy (NCBI): domain Eukaryota; kingdom Metazoa; phylum Arthropoda; class Insecta; order Coleoptera; family Meloidae; genus Meloe; species Meloe dianella. The sequence continues at coordinate 4,136,142 of JAPTHL010000045.1, read as the reverse complement.
GAATTTTCATTTTTAGGCGATATTTTTTTCCCTCTGTACTACCTGATTATTTGATACTTTATAGAAAATAAAAAATAATTTCGTTTGATAAAAAATTCTAAGTGCATTAGAGGCATTCGAAAAATCGATTCCCCATTTAAATAACATAGGAAATTTTTTTTTCGGTTTCAAATCGATTTTTCGGTGTTAAAAATTTTTTTTTGGGAAAGACGACAAAACAGTTCCTCTATATATATGTATATATATATATATATGGCTATGAATTTGAACTTTATGAACTAGTTCTTGCGAAAGACCGGACGGATGAGGATGACTGTAGAATATTTACTTGTCAGTTTTGTGGTCAGTTTAGAAGACCTGATTTTCTCTGTTTATTACGCTTCACATCTAAGTTTACTATTTTGTTGTCGTTGTTGTTGTTGTTGTTGCTGCTATCTATATTATTGAATAGATTAAGTTTGTCAGTAGAATGATGTCAACTGCGGGTCATTAGTTCATAACTAAATCAGTGTGACAAACTAAGATTATATTGTTGTAAGATCGCATTATTTTGTGAACAAATAAAATAATAATGATTTGTCAATATCATCATCTATATTGTTCATATGCAAACTTCTTTATAAGTCTGTTTAACAGTTTTCTGTTAGTAAATAGCATTATTATTAAGGATAAAAATGACAACACGCAACAGAGAATAAACAGTCAATCCGTCCGGCGCATCCACCATTTTTCTTCAACTATGCCTTTAATTACAGGTATATATAATTATCTATTTATCTAAAACGTTTGAAATAGGTGTTAGGTTTTCAATCATTTTTTACAAAATAGTATAAAATGGATGTTTGAATTTATCATTCCAAATGTTTTCGAAAATATTTATAACCATTGTGACCTATGGTGTAAAAATGTTCCATGATTTATGTCTTTGAGGACAAATGTCCAAAACTGGGACTGATCGAGGTTTGACATATGAACATGTATCTATATTCTGTTTTGTATTCATTAAATCATAAAATTCATTATATTTTGATACCGGTAGCATATTTAAAATTATATTTGCTACTAAAAATTTCATATATATGTTTATTAATAATCCTATTTTGGAATTTAAACAATAGATAAATGTATTGAACAACATTATTTTTATAAGTTCAAATCGAAGTTCAGATAATCCTACGAATTTGCAGCTGTAAAGTTTCAGGATAGGTGACCGAGTTTCTTACAAGATCCTGAAATATTTTCAGTCGTTTCAAGATTGGTCTAAGAAAAATGAGCTTGTTAAAACTAATCCAAAGTCCACACAGATTCACATACTGGAACATGTTTCCATATAAAGTTTGATTATACAAAAGAAAAAGAAACTACTTAAATTTCGGAAATGTCTTACTAAATCGATATTTTAATTTACTTGAAATAAATCAATAATATCATCAATTATTTTATGGATTTTGAATAATCCATGATAATTCATGAAACGTTTTACACGGAAAGAAAATTATGGGAATTTTTCCTATATATTATGGGAATTGTTCCCATCATAATATAGGAATTATTTCTATACTATTATAGGAATAGTTTCTATAATTTATGGGAACCATTCCCATAACAGTATAGGAATGGTTCCCATAATGGCATGGGAATAATTTCCATAGTAATAAAAACATGAATTTTCAATTTTCATAGTGTAAAGTCAAAAATGGAATTTCGGAATAACATCCAATTCTGACAGAAATTTGAAAAGGTTATATTGATTATAATTAACAAAATGTCTATTATTAATGAAGATTTTGTCTAATAGAATCAAATTCTACAATTAATGTATACGCTAAAACCTTTTCAAAATAATTAGTACTCCTAGAGAGATTAAATCAAATAAAAAATCATCTACTCCACATTCACTCCCAAATCACTGTATATTCGCAACACAAAATTATTAACAGTATAGAATTGATTACGACACTTTTCTTTTAATAAAAATTTTATTATAGTATAGGAATTATTCCCATAATACTATAGGAATATATAGGAATAATTAATAGGAATGATTCCTATAATATATAGGATTCGTTCCTATATAATATGGGAATAATTCCCATAATATTTTAGAGACTGATTCCTATAATGATATAGACAACATTCCTAGCATTATGGGAACTGTTCCTATAATTCTGGGAAAATTTTCTATAACTATGGGTACTGTTCCTATAATATATAGTCGTAATTCCTATAATGGAATAGGAACAAATACCATAAAATTATAGGAAAATTTCCCATATTTTTCTCTCCGTGTAGTTTGTCCAGTTGGTATTTTGAGGCTAAACCATTAACATTATCTAAGAAGTAAATATCAATTATGCACGATTTCCGAAAAACCCATCTATCAAAAGTAAGAAACTAATTAGAACTTTATTAAAATGTACTACTCAGAAAGCTCTAATAATGAAGTTCCATTCATAAGTAACATTATTATAAATCAATATTATTTATAAGTATAATTAACAATTAGATACAACGTAAATTATAAACTCTATTCTATTCTCTATTATTGTTTTTTCTTCAAGCGGAAATTAATAAAACAACGATTATGTAGTTCTCTTTTAAATATCGATCGTAAAATACTTCGAATATTCACAATCTCAGTGCAAACGCTTTGTTCATAAGAAATACGATCCAAAGTTGACCAAAACACTTAATTATTTATATTTTGTTTATTCTTGTATCCTTCTTGAGTGTACAATAATTCTTTGACGTTCGAAATCCAATGGTTTTAAATATTCTTTAAAGAATAAAATTTATTGCGTATTATACCAACTAAATGAAAAAAATATTAACAGAAAAAAATTAATTGTATTTTTTATTTTTATGGTAGGATAACATGAATAAATGATTATAAACGTGAAATGTTACATTTCGATTTTATTATATAATGAAAGCATCTAGGACAACAAAAAGTCTAGTTTATGAGCCAGAACCATCTGAATTTTTCAATTTCGTATAAATAACGTGAACGAATGCAATTATTAATAAAATTACTACAAAGATAATCAATAAGTGATCGAGAAAAAAAGAACCCATATAGAGACTCCGCCCTGCAATAAAGTTAAGTAATACTCTAATTTTATTAAAAAAAAATCATCACAAACACTTAAACTTAATTAGATAATATTAATTAGGCGCAAAAAAAAAGTTATTTGTTGATTAATAACAGCGCAATTTACCATATAGATAGAATTCAATACTTAGGTGTGTTGAAATTGAACGAAACGTGTTTATTTTAAAATGAAATACTGATCAATATAGCACCAACTTGAATGTCCCAAATTATTGATTTAATTGTTTTCTTAGAGGCTGTAAATATATCACGTTCGCATATTTGGAGATCGATTAGCGACTTTAAGCCAATAAGTCAAGAAAAGCTTCGTCGACTCGAGTGGCTCACCTCTATTCACTAGATAAACTTTAGGTATTATAGTTTAAATTCGGAGAATTATCTGTAAAATATTTTGTAGACGAACAAACGCCCTGATAAAATATTGACGTTTAATCGGGCTTAAATAAATTCAAATATCATGAACAGTATCGATAGAATTATACAAGGGTGATGTTATAGAATCTTAATTATTCAAATACATCTAGATGAAATATAAGTTCACAGCGATCTTAGTGAATCTTGTCCTGTATAGAAACCAGAACTTTGTCATCTGGTATAAAATGGGATGTCGACCGTAGTGCTAGTGGTTGTTTGCTCTTGTAAATTGAGACTGATTTCCGTTTTATAGCGAGAAACAAGACCCATATATGCATTTTAAGGTAGCGAAATAAATTTCAATGCGTACAACATCCTAAGTCCTATAACATGAAGCTTTTGATAATATAGTCATGTTATAATTAGTACTCGAAATATAAAGGTAATATGTGTATATGTGATGATGATGATGATCGTGTTTTTATAGTGGATGTAATGAGAGCGTATTAGTCTGAAGTGTGAAGGGTCCTGCTATCACATCATTTCCACATATAAAATGTAATTCACCTGTCATTAACTAAACTCACGATTGATTGGCATGTTTTAACAACCAGACAAACTGCTTTCAGCTTTATTGCAGTCGAAGTGATTTTCTAATTAAATTGTATTGTTCCAACTAAACGCTCTACAAGAATTAAATTGTACGCTCGAAATTCAAATGATAAATGACTTTTTACTGACAATACATATAGAAAATAATCATCTGTTAAAGATTTAAAAGCGACAAGTATTATTCTCGACATATTTGAATTATTAAAATACAAAAACGAAAAAAAAAATTTAAAAACAATTAACTCATGTAAACACCAATGTCTGATCGTGACAACTGAAATTTGCTTAATTCCTTTTTTTCTAATTTAAAATCTTCTTAGTGAGACAATAACGTAATCCAATATAATCATTCTAATAATTGAATGGAAAAAAACAATAACTTACAATTTTAGTCACGATTTAACATTATTTGAAATGAATAGTGCATACGTGAATTAAATAGTGAAAATTTCCAATAATATTAGTTTCATTAAATTAAATAGATATCAGATATGGATTATTAAAATGTATTTTGCCAAAAGACACAGAAATCTCGAGGGGGAATTGAAGGTGAAAGGGCTCTTATTGAATTTACTTCAATATTGTATTTAATCAATATTTTTGAAATTTTTACATGTTTACGCTTTTATAAACCTACATCCCAAAAGATAAATGTAGTGTAATGCAATTTTAGCGGATGCTTCGATTAATATATTCCTCTCTTTCATTTGATAATTAGTTGATAAAAACTTTATTGTTGCATACAATTGAACATTTATAAATGTAATAATTCTAATTTGAATAAGTTCAGAATAATCCCTGGAGTTGGGGTGTTTTTATGGTCAAAGAGTAGAGTGATGTATTACGTCACATTCAGCACTAGCAAACTGGTAAGTTGGAATGGATGTGAATGCTACACTATTCCCTGGTAAATTATAAAGATTTATAGACATGTAAGTTAGACAAGGCGCAGATCTAAGCGGATCTACCTATCCCTGGTCCATAAATTTCAACCGAATTTAGTAGAGTGTGACATTCTAGCACCTTCGACAACATTCTTTACTCATTAAGTTGTTTAATGAAATTGACGACAAATGACTTGTCGAACTGTCGACTAATAAATTTTCTACTATTAAATCACATCGTTGCAGGGAATTATTATTTTTTCAATATGTAGTTCTCTAAAAAAGCTATGAACAATACGAAAATTTTGCACAAATAATATGTCAACATTACTGTTTGATATCGATATCAAGGCAAAGAAATACGAAATACCAAATATTGATGCAAAAAGCGTTTGGGTGACAAGCAGAAAATACTGTTGTCAATACTAAGGTAGAATAATTGAACACGTACCTAAAGGACAAATTCACTATAAATTTTCGTTTGCTTTTACCCCTCTTAGACATTCTCACCAATAGACAAATCGATTGTAGAAACTTTATTACTTTTCATTTTATATCGTGAAACAATTGAAATATCTCGTCGATATTTGTCAAATTGATTGTCAGTTTGTCGATGATTATAGAATAATTCGACAATATTAAAGAGAAATAACATTAAATAGAAATGTGAAAATTAATTGAAATGTTTCGAATGTTTCTAATGTTATTGAATCATCCAGTAAATCCTACTGTACTGTTGAATATAGTAAATACCGTCCTGATTGCCAAGCTTAGTAACTTACAGGTACGGGCAGTTAAATCTAATTGGTTTGTCAGTAATTGGACTGGTGATGCTGACCAGAGAACTGGATCAAGAATAGCTTTACGTTCTCTCGTGCTTTCACTTATCTCCATTGATACATTCTAGAAGAAACAAGAACTATGTCGATTTTTTTTTAAATAGATATGTTTATCTTAGACTGTAATAATTCTAGTCTCGTTTAGGCAAACTTTGTTAAAAATTGGGATAATTTTTACACATTGTCAGCTTCACATAGAGAAGAGTGTAATTTACAAAATGGGAGTTGAGATTTATTGAAATCGTATATCTATTTTTCCAAGGGTTAGTTCTCAATTGATAAATTTTAAGGGTAAAATAACTTCACAGCTGGTACATTTATCTGGGTCACCAAATCTATATTTCATATTCGTATTTATCGTCATATACACTAATACAAAGACATACAAAACGTCATAAGGGTTGTTTTCAGTTTTTAGTCTCTTCTGTCATCTACGACATAACGAATAAATTACGGATGATAAATGATATTATAATTAATTTTTTTGTTGGATAATTTCGTTATTGCTTTAATGTTGATGTTATATTGATTGCATTTGAACATGAATCTAGTATTATGTACCGATTAAATTACTGTTCAACATGGTAGGTATGTGTAGTCTGACTATTGGGAATTACTTCAAGTGTTGGCATCATGAAGTGTCTCTTAAGGGAAACATGTGGTATTTTACTATATAAGAGCTTTGATATATAGTGAGACGTGCGTTTAATTAATTACTATATGCGATCCAAAGTCTACCATATATTCTCGAATATTACGTTAAGATACGTATTATTATATGCGTTTTATAAAGAAATTCTATTAAAAGTTCCATTATAATCGTTGAAATAAAAAACTACGAGAAAATTTTCGTTTTGCTCTCTTTCTATCAGATACATACATAGGTACATTGTTTAGATTTAACGTGTGATACCCGCTGGTACGCTCAACTCAGGCGGTCCCCGTGGACGTGGGGTTCAAGAATGCTCGACCAGCATCTTTAGACCTTGCCATCAGCCCGATTCCCGAATTCCATTGGAACTGTAGGCTCCTTTTCTGGGGAGTACTCAGGAATCGTATCCTTTATGGTGAAGCTACCTCTACCAGTAGAAGACTGTATAGTTTTAACGGTAAACGACGATGATAACCGCTTACCATAACTTTTTATCAGATATCAATTTCTTTTTAATATTGTTGTTATTTTCATGAAAGAACTTTAATATTAATGCTGGTCACGACTGAGCCCGCCTGCCTCCAAGCCCAGCTATAATAAAATTATTCGCGCTACTTTCCACACAGAGAGAAGAAAAAAGAAACTTTTCTCTTGCAGCTTTCACCCTCAAGATTTTCTGTTTTCATTGAAAGATTTTATTTAATTACGACTCATTGTTAAATTTCATGTTCTTTCTTTTTTTTAATTCTGAAAGAACAATTTCATCGGTTTTTGTTCTTTCGTTTTGTACGTTTTACTTTTGTCAAATGAAAACCAGATTGATAAGAGATACTGTAATTGTTATCGCAATTTTAATTAAATCTTATATTCAAATTGTTGTATCGAATTATATTTAAATTTTCAAATCCAGATATGTATAAGGCAGTTATAAGTTACCGGTTTATGGCATTACATCACTTATAGTAGTGCGATAGATGCCCTTTACATAGATGATAATTATTATATTACACGTAAATATCTTGTGGTAAGATTCGTTTGAGTCTTGTATGGGTGTTTTTACGTCCTAGTTCATCGGGCATTGTTTTAGCTTCTGGTGATATCTGATTATTAGTTTTTTGATCTGGCAGAATTTGCATTCCTAATTCTTGATGTAATTGTCTATTGATGACATACCATTCAGGTTTGACCACCATTCGTAGGACTTTGTTTTGTAGTACATGGATTTTATTAATTATTATTTAATTAATTAATTATTTCTTGTTATTAATAGAATATCAACAAGATCAGATATTAATAAGCGTTTACTTTCAAGTTGACTGGCGTGAAATATTAACTAATAAATAAATACTAGAAAGATGTATATTACTTAAATTTTCAATTCAGTTCCTAATTTTAATTTTGAAGGGCTTCGATCCCCTTTAAAATGCCACAATTCCAAAATTAAATAATTCTTCCGATCTACTAATGCCTATTTGTAGAATACGTAGTTTTTATAGAGAACATTTTATAAAATTCCTGAAGCTAGTTTTAATTACAGATATTACCTCAACATCGATGCGATTCCATCTTTTACTGAATTTAATTTTTTTTGTCAACATAAATGAACTTTCAATTATAAAACGAAATTCATTATCAGTTGTCGTTTTGAACTGTTCTGCATTCTTCGACTTCTTGTAATTGGTATAAGTATAAAGGGCGATGATAATCTATAGAGTTTCTATGAAATTTCAATCGGTAGGACAAGCTGGTCAGTTGGAAATTCCAATATTTTATTTACTGAATCAGTTTTTGCTGGTATAAATGACACAAATACTGGGACTATCTTATTGAATTATATGGGTGAAAATAAGTTATCCCTAGAATTTACCTGTTCTTTATATTACCGCCCTTTCCGGAGAAGGCGGGAATAGTTGAGTTTATTTAATGAAAGACACTTTATGTCTTTAGACAACCCACCGTTGAAGCATTTTCTTGGAAACATCTCCCATCAAGTTATATATCTAAAACAGTGTTTAGTTTTATAACTAACACGCAAAAGAGTATTTTCAATTTTGTATATAATTGCAAGCTAGATGGACGTCCTGAAGATGTAGCGTGTAGTTTGTCTTCTATTCATTCTGTTCGTAATTTTCTCAATATATTTTCATGAAATATAGGAACTGAACAGTCGTTGAATGAATATAGAAGTTTGTTTTTTTGTGACAACGAATTTAATTCTGATATTCCTTCTTATATTCATCAATGGATACAGAATAGAAAAAAAGAAAAGAAAAAAATACGTAAAGACGTATACAGTTTATTTTATTTTACGATATTATAAAACGCGTGATGTTTGAATCTAAAATCTAATATCAAACATTTAAGAATATCATTTCAAATATATATATATATATATATATATATATATATATATATATATATATATATATATATATATATAATTTGATAATTTGACCCACATATCACAGTATTCCACACACTCAACATATACATACTATTCACTTATGTTGATATGTCTAGCATGTTGATGCCTTGTTAAATGACATATATGCTGTGATGGATAGACATACGTCATTTCACAGAAACAAATATTTCGTATAATAAATGGTATTCATATTTGGCATTTTATTGACGCCCATAGAAAAATTTTCAAATACCGACAATATATTTAGACGTAAACACGATACCTTTGTTTAGAATATAAACGTCTCTGGTATGACGTTTTTTTTTCAATACAATGTTTGATATAATTTTATGGCCAGCAAATAAATTCATTTTAATATGAATAGTAAATAATGCTATTGTAGCAAAGTTCAACCGATTCTAAAGTTAAAGTTCAAACATGCTCCTATCGAACAGTATACATTTCGAATCAGTAATAACTTATTGTTAGATCTTAAAAGATACTTTGATACATGCTAATTTGAAGCTTATATACATAAAGCTTTTTGTCCACTTACCTTCGATCTAGATTATCGTATTTTGCTATTTATAAAATTCCAAAGATGAGCGGTTCGATTCATTGAAAGAAATTTCTGAAGCAGATTGAAATTTTTATGTAATCAGATACTATTCGTGGAAATATACAATTTTTCTCTTCAATTTTAAAGAGAAATTAGTTCTGTTTTCAAATAGCTTCATTTCCTCTATTAACATTTCGTTTTACATAATGAATCTATGAAGATGAAAAAAGTATATTTCTTCTAATTAACTAACATTAATTATTTTTTTTAATTAGTAAAAAAGTATCGAAACTTCAAAAAATTTAGTTATTGCTTCAGGTTTATAATAATTAAAACTATATGAAATTCCATCTATCCCTTCCTAAGTGATGAATACTTTTGATATTATCAACTATATGGAATATCTGTAAAATAAAAGGGTTGCAACTTTGCAACAACCACAAAAAATTGAAAACTTAAATTACTTATATATAAGTGTTCGATCTTTGAGTATATTTTTGTTTCTGAGAATCATTGAGATGCTTCAACAAATTACGAACGAATAAAATCGTCTTTGTTTCATCTTGACAATTGAACTATCAACATTGAGATCATTGTTAAGATTGTGATTGAAATTGTTAAAAGATCGTCCTCGGGGAGCTTATAAAATGAATAACTACAAGGATTGTACAGAATTAGTATGTCACAAGTTTCTATTGATTTCAGGATACAGAAACAACGTGCCACATCCATTGCTCTAATGCAAAAATAATTTAAATCTTACCCTGTAGTAGTAGTAGGGAATACGAACAATAGATCATTTAACCTAATACAAAGGTCAAGAAACCCAATAACACGCAATTTCTTTGAATGATAAAATTATGTTATTATATTCAGCGTTTTATCGTTATTCTTTACGCAATATTATTTGATTTCACACATTCCAACTCATTTTTATAAAACAGTTAATATTTGTTTCCTAATTACTGTTTGTTCTAAAATTAAAAATAAACTAATAATAATTAACCTTTATTGGCCTCTTGACTATCTAACATTACTAATATTACTAATTTTCCAGAGCCTTGCGAGAAGACATTTTGTGCTTGGGGAGCACACTGCATAACAGGTCCCGACGGTGGTGCACTTTGTCAATGCCCAACACATTGTAAACAGAAAGAGGAATTAGTTTGTGGAACTGATGGAAAGACTTATACTAATCACTGTAAACTACGTGAAGCGTCTTGTAAAGCCCGACAGAACACAAGGGTTAGACACGCTGGCAAATGTGGTAAGCATACGTTTTTGACATATCCCAAAAATAAAACATTACGATCATAAACAAGTATTTATAAATATATACAGTGAGTAATTAATCTTTTGTTTCAACCATTTGTGATCAACTATTTCCCATGCAACAGCTTGTACAAATCTATCAGAAAAAGAAATGTTCTTGAAAAATCTATTATCCAATTCAATAATTACAGTTCTACAGATTCATTTGTTACAAAGTAAATTATTCACAGCTACAGAAAAATATTTTATTAGTTTTTTTACGGTTTCAATTAATCGAATTAAATAAACTGCGGATCTGATTTTATAATTTTTTTGCAAACTAAAAATTATATATGCATATTGAAACAAAGTTGAGATGTTCAAACTTTTGTAAGCGAATCTTAATCTTTATTTACTCTAATTTTATCCGAATAATTGGCTAACATAATATTAATAATAACTCTTCAATATACAACAGCATATTCTATCCTAAGTAAAATAAACAAAAACTTCAACTTATTTCTGTTTGTATTTTAATAATTTGCGCACTAATCTTTTTTTGTAAAACAAATAATTTTACTTTATAGTACAAAAGCAACGGAAACAACCCCTTATATAATATAATAAATATATTTATTTATATATACATATATATATATATATACATATACATATACATATATATACATATATATATATACATATATATATATATATATATATATATATATATATATATATATATATATATATTTAAACGATAAATGTTTCTGCGGAATGCGAAATTCTTTAGGTTCTTTTCAATACTGATAAATTAAAAGAGGAAGTTTTCGATGAGAGTGAAATCTTATTAACCTTTGAACGGGGGTAAACATCCTAAATTCTTTTCAAACACCACATTTAACTTATTTATAGATGTTTTTCCGGGAAATGATTATTCGATAATAAGTTCAGTCGTAAATAGCAATATGTAAAAATTGGTGGATGCGCCTGGCGAACGCATAAATATTCCCAATTAAAAAATATTTGATTGAAATTTTCTACTTTATTTAATTACTAACTTTACCTCTGCAAAATACATACAGATGTGAATATTCGGTAATATTTGTCATTCCATTGTGTTTTTTTTTATATCTTGAGACTATGTTTAGAATGGTTGGATTGAGAATTCTTATAACACGGCTACTTATCTGCATCTAATTTATAAAAACAAAGTCCGTGTGCTTAGTTATTTTCCCATTTCTGCATATCGCGGGGAGAAAAATATACAGAATACCACAGAATATTACTGTCGCGGAAAATCCAATTAAAAAATCAACCACAACGGAGTGAATCGGTAATGTTTGAAAATTTGCAGCATTCTTATAAGTGAGATTAGTCGAATAAGAACTGAAAAATCATTTAACACTAGTGGATTAAAAGTATCAAGATGGTAATTGGCCAAATGTTTGCAGATATTTTTCTATCGATAAGCATTCAAATCAATTTGGTAGATCTAACTGAAAAAAAAAACAAATATAGTTTGCATTCTTCCACGGGTAGCGTGACACGATATTTATTTATAAGTAGCAAATTTTGAAATTTGACATTTTCTGATTTGTCGAATACAGTGGAAATTAGGCGCTGATTGAAGAATGAATTGAAAAATGCCTGAAATTGTCTTTTTTTATCAAAACGTTAAGCTCGGATAAAACTAATCGAAAAGAATGAATAGTCATTTTATTACTAATTTTCGAATTGCATTTTATTTTCTTTCTGTATTGAATTTTGTAGTTGAAACATATTGGTAGTTTTATTATACAATGAAAAATTATAACGATGACCATCCCATGTGTTTTGAACATATTTCTAAAGATAATGCCAAATATCTGCGTTGCTCATTTCCCTTGAGACTAAACAACCACTATTTCTTGACTTGGAGGTCCTCAAATAGATAGTTACTGGCCATCGTGTGACCTCATAAAAATATTATCTCCTTATAAAGGATAAGCACACGAATTATTTTAGATGCTCTAATGTATTGAAACATAATTAAATATTCCACAATACAGTACAATAACGATAAAAACTATCCACTTTATTACTATTAAAGACTGTATAATTGTCAAGTATTATTAAAAATAACGAATACCGTCTAAGACAATATCACGTTAATTGGCCACTCAACCGGCATATTATGTCAGTTTTGAAAATGTTCATTTAGTTGCTCATCTTAATTTTAAATTAAAAAGTTAAAGTTTCTAATTATAAAGTGCACGATGAAGAGTGCCTTGAATATTTACAAACTTAACAAAATCGATATGAATAAACAGATTCAGATTTTATAAACTCATATTTTGGAAATTTTCAAAAATTTTAACTAATACAATTTAGATTCAACATTTAGTTATAGTATTAAAAATAATGAATGAGAGGAAATCGTTTTTTTATATCATTCCGTCAAAGTTTTATATTTTAAAGCTTGTTCTTTCAAAAGTCATAGTTATGAGATTCGTGTTTATTTTAATATGTTCTTGAACAAAAATATAAAATTATTAGGCAGAAGCTGCACATAAATCATTGACAATGTCAGCACGTAAAAGCTTGATTGCATTGGGATTACGAATTACTTGATGAATGTGATTATTTTGATATATTGTGTTAATGTGTGATATTGTTTCGATTTTAATAGCTGAAATATTAATGTGATCACGTTAGAGTCTTGAATTCTTTATTTAAAAGGTGTAGAAGTTCTTGCCATACACCGATAAAAGTTAAACCTTCTACTTTCCGTCATCTATCAGATTAACAAGTTCCAAAGTGAGTGATAATAGCATTTTTGAGTTATTGCATTTAGACTGAAACCTAGACCACAACAAAAAGTTCTATTTGTCGATGTTTGTATGTGTATAAGTCTGGGTGAATATCGCTTTAGTCCAAGACGAATAACTCGACCAGGTAGAATTTATTGTAGATTATGGCAATTTATCAGAACAACGCAAAACCACGGCGACATCGTAATCTCTTGTGGTGTTTTGTAGAACTTAAAATCAATATGGCGCTTGCTCTGCTGTGCAGCAACCGCTACCTGGAGTCTAAGTTAGTCTGTTTGAAAGCCGAACGGCCGAAACATGGGATACTTTACTTCAGTGACATTTAGACCCTAGTGCCGTTCGCGCGTTCGCAGTACATCGTAATCGATTGCACCACGTGTCCTGGAAATGTGTTGTCTGGATTTCGTTCTTACATATCGCTGAAATTAAATCAGGCACATACACACATTTTCGTTCACCTTATCTGAATACTGAACCATACCCCGTCAACATCTTCTAATTGTATCACTTTATAAACAAACACGTTTTTATCAGAATTCATAAAAACTAACAACAATCTATAGTTTCAATTCGAATTAACACGACACGATCTTAATTAATACCCTAAACAAAAAAAATTATATATTTTATCATTCCTATTTATTGTACAAGAACCTTTTCTCTAATAAATGTTTTTATTGTTTACCCTGCCGTCTAATAAAACTTTTCTGATGAGGCAATTCTACTAAACCTTTTGGGAATATGTTTATCAACCCCATCACGTTTATAAAATTGTTCCACCAACCATTTTTATCAATGGTTACATTAAAACATAAAATTAATTACGTCGTTTTATTTTTCATTTTGAATACATATATTGATGTATCATTATGTTGCTACGTCTTCCCAAAGGGTGAGTGGGACGATTTCAACATATACACGACTTTAAAAAGTATTATAAAAGCAAAATATTAATTGAAAACAAAATATCAATAGACAATCAAATAGCATATATAGTATAGTTAAAGGACAATAGAAACGTAGTAGATGAAATGAAACTTGAATTGATGCAGAGTTTTTTCGATTTTCAGAACAAAGTGATCCATGTAGAGACAAGCAATGTGGTTTTGGGTCGCGATGTGTGGTCACCCCCGATGGCCGCAATACCACCTGTGTCTGTCCGGACAAATGCCCCAACTATGGTGATCATACTGCCTCCCGTCCTGTATGTGGAACTGATGGAGTAGATTATAAGAATCAATGTGAGCTACAACGGGCCGCTTGTAACTCAAATACGAACATTACCGTCATGTTTTCAGGAAAATGTGGTAAGTTTCCGTTTGTTCAATTTTATAGCACAGTTTCCTTTGAAATCTTCATCAGAACAAACCGTGTACGAAAAAATAATAATATTCTAATGCGAAATTTATATAGCTCATGTTCTTTAATTGTCCATATAAAACGATATTTTAAATGTTTCGAAGTGTGTAATGAGTTTAAAAGAAATTTCTTACAAAGCTCAAGTTGAAAATTTTCCAACTTTTTCATTTTAACTCTACTGAAACTGGAACTGAAATGCGCATCAACGACCAAGTAGCAATCTCTTCAAGACAAAATGGTTTACGCCTCTCTGAACTATTACATAATTAAATCCACAAAAACTACGAATCGGAAATAAAATTAATAGTCTCGCTTTACTGTAACGTTAAATGCATTCGTGTAAAATCGTGATTTTACCCTCAATACTAGATTTGTTCGATTAGTCCCTTTCGCGTCGTTAATTCACGATTTTAAATTATTACAGATCCTTGTGCTGGTGTTGTATGTGCTGAACCCGAAGTATGTCAGTTGGACGAACACCGCAATCCTATCTGCAGATGTGGTGATAGTTGTCCTCTTGAGTTTACTCCTGTATGTGGGTCAGATGGAAAAACATACTCCAATGAATGTACTTTGCGCCAGGAAGCTTGCCGAGCTAGGAAAAATCTTAGCATTATTTACAGGGGCAAATGCAGTTCAGGTTCATAAATAATTACTAATGCCAATTCTCATACAATACATCTAAAAAATTTAATCTTACGCTTTCCTTATTTATTAACAAATCATTTTCCAAGACTCTCTATAAAATAGGTTCAAAAATAACATTCATAATGAATACTGGCATTCTTAAAGTTGAACATTCATCAAAAATTAATCTTTTATACACTGTTTAGGCAATTCCATTTTTTTTAAATAAATAACCAACTTATTACAGGTATAAATCCGTGTAAAAATGTACGTTGCACACTGGGTGAAGAATGTGACATAAATAAGTTCGGCATCGCACGTTGTCAATGCCCACCGACGTGTGAACCCATTATGCGCCCTGTATGTTCGAAGGACGGTCGAACTTACCCTTCAGAATGTGAATTGAAAAGGGCTGGATGTTTAGCACGAATAAATATCGAAATTGCTTACACAGGAGTGTGTGGTGAAA
Source organism: Meloe dianella (assembly GCA_028455855.1). NCBI lineage: Eukaryota > Metazoa > Arthropoda > Insecta > Coleoptera > Meloidae > Meloe > Meloe dianella. The sequence goes on along the minus strand of JAPTHL010000045.1, from coordinate 4,120,207 downwards.
AAGGTCCTTGTAGTGATCATGAATGCCAATATGGTGCTACTTGTGTTGAAAGATCTGGTACAGCACATTGTGAATGTCCGATTTGCCCTTCTGAATTTGAACCTGTCTGTGGATCGGATGGTATATCCTATGGCAATGAGTGTAAGCTTAGACTTGAAGCTTGCAAACATCGACGCGATATTACAGTCCTTTACGACGGTCCTTGTAGTAAGTTTAAATTTCATATCTTTATTACTATATTGGATAACGTCTTATATTAGTCTTCAAAATAAACGATGAAAGTATATTATACAAATGCCCTAGGGCATACTTTTATATTTAAAAGTAAGATCTACAACAAACCGTTCAGAATTATTTTTACGCATCTTGTTAACGATATACGTTAGCTTACAAATCCTTCTATTCAAATTTTTACACACTACTCCTACAAGAATAACTCCTTTTATGTACCATTTTCTACACTTGGATAAAATTCTAAATGTGCATAGTTCAATTCAAGCCAAAACCCTTTAAGATTTCTTTAAGGAAATCAACAACTTGAATAATTTATACGCCAACAAATAGAATCTTACGAAAAATTTCCCATAATATACTCACAAATTGAGAATGCTATTTAATATCTGTTGTAGATGGCTGCGAAAATAAAAAATGTGATTTCTATTCCGTTTGTGAGGGTGATGGCGCAACTGAAGGTCGTTGTATTTGCCCTGAATCGTGTTTAGATCCTAAGGTAAGGAAACATAAGAAATATGAACAAGCATAGAGAAAAGAAGATTGCAAAGAGTAAGAAAGCGAAAGTGGACAATAATTTCAATGATTTGACCGAGTTTCCTTTCAAAAATAGAATAATTTCCATCAAATTTCCGTAATACAACAAACCTTTTATTTAATCGAGACCATGTACATTTGAAACACGTTTCAATTTATTGAAATTCTGTATTTATATTCTATGCTTGTTCAGATAACACCGGCTAGTGTATAGATGATAGTTAAACGCATTTGTTCCATAAGCTCAACGATGGGGCGGTTTGTGGCACAGATGGAGTGACTTACGCAAACGAATGCGAACTTCGCATGTCCTCTTGTAAAACGAAACAGTACATTCTGATTGCCTATAAAGGAAACTGCGGTAAGTCCATTCTACTAATTAATTATCTATCACAGAAAATCATGGCGTTCGTTTGGAACAAAATAATTAACCCCCACGAACAGGCAACGTCGTAACTGTGGATTTCCGGAGTTTAGGCGATTAATTTCCTTTCTATTTTTGGCGATAATAAATCTGTTCGAGAAATATCTTCTGACAATTCAACTAATTTTATACTGTAAAAACAATTTTTGTTTTGTTATTATAGCTGGATAAACGTAAATCGACTGAATCGGATTGAACGATCGAAATTTCTATACAAAGCTTTTAATTTCTTTAGAGTGGATCTCTTAGATCTAAATTTCAATAAGATTGGCTGTAGCTGAAAAGTTCCTAATAGACTTATTGTTAAATTGGCATTAATAGGGTAATTGTTTTGTTCCAATTAGGATCGACTCGATAATGGAGCTAATAAAATCAAAATTAGAAAGACGAAAAAAAAAATTAATGGATCATTATAAATGTTTCCAGATTTGTGTCAGGGAATAAAATGTAAATACGGTGCTAGGTGTGAGGCTGGTGAATGTGTATGTCCAACAATCTGTGAGGGATCTGGTGATGAACCAGTTTGCGCCTCAAACATGATGACATTTCCCAACGAATGTGAACTGCAGAAAGCAATGTGTTTACAACCCACAGATTCACCCCCTTTGAGTGTTGTGTTCTATGGTGATTGCCGTGAAAGATTTCCAGTAGCAGGATCTCTTAGTAGTAAGTTACAACAAGGATATTACATGTTTTATAACCCTTTCTCAAATTGTCAACTGATGTGATTCATTAACAACGTCTAACATCCTCTCCTAGCAACACTTACTCCTTTCACGTCTCAAACTAACATCAGCCCGGACCTGGAAACTACAGGTCCGGACAACACTATACCGGATCTATCTTCGGTGGAGAAAGAGGCTTGTCGCGATATACACTGTGATTTTGAAGCAACATGTGAATTGGGTCCCGACAACTTTCCTAGATGTACCTGTCAATTTGATTGTGCCAGTGCTGCACTTATTTCTACTGAGAAGCCAGTTTGCGCCTCTGATCTTAGAATATATCCTTCACTTTGTGCTATGAAGATGGAAGCATGTCAAAGACAGGAGGAGTTGCGGCTGAGACCACTCGATCTCTGTCAAGGTTTGAGTAACACCCCACTAATTTCATTCATAGCGACTAATATATCTATTACCCTATCAAATCTAATTTGTACACAGGAATGGAAGTGAAACCATGCAATGGTGAAAAACCATTAACAGATCCTGTTACTGGAAAGGAATTAGATTGCGGAAACGGTCCTAAGAGACAAGATTGTCCTTCCGGTAGTTATTGCCATCAGACAGCACGGTTTTCACGCTGCTGTCATAAAGGTAACATTCGGATCAATAGCGAGGCATTGTAATGTAACTATTACGTACAATATCCCAATTAAATTAATTTTAGATCAAACTCAATTAGAACAGAAAAGCTGTGAAGACAGCTGGTATGGCTGTTGTCCAGACGGTAAAACACCCGCTCAAGGGCCTAATCATGCTGGGTGTCCCTCATTATGTGGTTGTAATAAGCTCGGTTCATATTCAGATATTTGTGATCCTGAAACGCAACAATGCAAATGTAGACCAGGAGTCGGTGGAGCCAAATGCGACAGATGCGAACCTGGTTATTGGGGTTTACCAAAGATTTCTTCAGGGCATCACGGTTGTATACGTAATAATTTCACGTAATAAGGTATATATTTTCAGTTTAATTTAAGAAAACTTCTTCAGCATGCGGTTGTTCAACGTTTGGATCAGTACGAGATGATTGCGAACAAATGACAGGTAGATGTGTATGCAATCCTGGTGTACAGGGTCAAAAGTGCACCGTCTGCACCAGTCATAACAAGGTCTTAGGTCCTAATGGTTGTGTACCAGGTATGAATGTTAATAGATTTAAGTAACATATTTCATTTCCATTGAAATTCTACAGCGGATCTGACTACGTCGCCTTCGACGACGTGTAAAGAATTGACTTGTTATTTTGGTGGAATATGTATTGAACAGGGTGGTTTCGCTATATGCGAATGTCACGGGGAATGTCCCGATGAAATTGATGCTCAAGTATGTTAACCAAATAATCTGTCAAATATTACCGTAAAGAAATCTCAATATTTTAGGTTATATGTGGAAGCGATGGTCAAACTTATCCGTCAGCATGTGAATTGCGTGAAGTAGCATGCCGTTTACAAAAGGATATTGTCATTCAAGCATTCGGTAGTTGTAAGGGTTAGTAGAAATTAAAAATAAATTAAATTTATACGAATAGACATAAGAGATATTTTATAGAAGATATGTTACCGAGCACTGACTGGCCAATAAGACGATACACACCTCTTCAATTTACACAACCAGATGATTCTAATTCGCCTTTATCAAAATCGACACGCCACCTTTTAGTACCAGATCCTCGTTATTATTACGAGAGAAGCGGATCTATTATACGGCCCATTCAAGGAGTCTCTTATCCAGCTGAAACAGATAACAAAGCTGCATCGGAACTGAACTTATCTGGAGCAGGACCTAACCCCATTTACAATACCCGCGGTGAGACTAAATTACCCTAACTATTGTAATTTACAGTAATTATAAAATACAGTGAAATGTAGTTGTAAATGATTTCAATAAATAAATATTCAAATATGAGTATTTATTACATTTTGTCGACATATAGGTGGAAACTTCGCCCCAGCATACCGTCCGACTCCTGCAACTGTTCGCGTTGTAACGGCCCTACTAGGCGATCTATGTTCAGATAACACCGATTGCGTTATTTTGTATAGCCGTTGTGTTTCGGGAGCATGCATCTGTCTTCCCGATTATTATGAATCAACTGATCGTCAAGAATGTATAGGTAAGAATTATGGACAGATATAATCGTATCAACAATATATAAAACAAACGGATTCGATTATAGCTGAGCCACAGCCAAATCCAACAGATGAATATCGAGCATGTAGTTCATCTCCTTGTCATCATGCTACTACTTGTGTTGATCTTCCATCAGCCACATTTACTTGTATTTGTGAGGCAAACTTTACTGGTTCACTTTGTGAAACTGAATTAATATATAAACAATATGAAATACCAGCATTCCATGGACGTTCTTACGTCAAACTAAAACCACTTAAAGCCTATCACAAACTTAGTATTGAGATCGAATTTAAAGCGAACACTTTTGATGGAATATTATTATACGATCAACAGAAAGCCAACGGATTGGGCGATTTCATCTCTTTAGCTCTAGTTAATGGATTTATTGAATTTAAATATAATTTAGGCAACGGACCAGTTCTTATACGATCTGTAGATAAAATTCAAATTGGAAATTTTCATAAAGTCATTATTAAACGGTATCATAGAGATGGCATACTTAAATTAGATGAAAGTGAAGATGTTGCCGGTCAAGCGCAAGGAAATTTAAAAGCATTAGACTTACTTGAAGATACATTCATAGGTTTTATACCAACAAATTATACAAGGTAAAATGATTGTTATAAATAATATTTTTCAATATGATACATTTACCTGAACAAACCTTGATAAGCTGTTAAATCTCATGAAACTTTTAATATCAATTTATTATACCACTCGAAAACAAACAAGGTACGGGCATCCCGAAAATTACACACATACAGAACTTTTTCAATATATGCACAAACGACAAGAAAACTGATAAATATATAACTAAGCTATCAAGCAGTTATCAAAATTAATCTTGATGGTGTAACCTTATGTCTTTCACTTAAACTAGATTTATCATAGATTTGCTTGTTGTAAGGTTTGTTCAAGATTCTGATAAATAAATTTTCGTTATACATATATATTAAATATTAATTTTTCAAATAGGGTTTATACAAACATAGGAACAAATAAAGGTTTTAAAGGTTGTATTAGAAAATTGAAAATTGGACGAAAACCGGTTGAATTACATGCAAACAAAGATGATTGGGTGCTGTCAAGTTGGGGTATAAACGAATGTGGTGAAGATCCTTGTCAAATATCGCTATGTTTAAACGATGGAAAATGTATTAGCAGTGAAACGTATAAATGTGAATGCGGGCCAAATTATAGAGGTGAATTTTGTGAAAAACCATTAGATCCTTGCCATTCGAATCCTTGTAAATCTGGTGCTATTTGTACTGCATTTAATTCAGAAAATTATATTTGCGAGTGTCCACCAGGACGAACTGGAATACATTGCAATATAGGTGAGTTTAGCCATATAACTTTCATTAGTAGTATAAAAATATACTTTATAACATCAATTTGTTTGAGTACTTCTAACGTTTTCCGTATATACGTTTAATAAAAACCACAAAAATTGCCGTATTTATTGACGCTGTTCAAAAATATTCTCTAACAAACTAACTCTGTTTGGATTAGTTGAAAAAGGATGTTAATCACTAAAACTACCTACTAAAAATTTTAGGCATTCACTATAATATTTCCTAAAACTTTGTATTAATCGCGTATATAGTAATAATCCAACATATACAAATATTCAAAATAATAATGTTTCAGAAAATAAATATCAGGATAGAATCAGTTCTGAATTCAACGGTACTAGTTTTATTCGTTTACCACGTTTAGAAGGTATCAAGAAAGCATTTTCGATAGAAATATTTTTTATGCCACGTTCAGCAAACGGATTAATTCTTTATAACGGTCAAATGAAAAATGGTCGAGGTGATTTTATTTCATTGAATCTGGCTAAAGGTTATTTACAATTCCGTTTCAATTTAGGAAGTGGCATTGCAAATTTAACGTAAGATTTGTTATTTGTTATTCCAAAAACAATGAATATAAAAATTAAAATTGGTAAATTCTTTACATATTGTAGGAGTAAGGAAATGGTACATATTGGAAAATGGCATTGGGCGAGAATATTCAGAGATGGTCGCGAAGGAATCTTACAATTGGATAATTCTAGCATAGTTCGTGGTTATTCTGGTTCACCGTTGACTGAACTTAATCTAGAACTACCACTATATATTGGTTCTTTATCGTAATATATTTGATATATTATTGTAATAGTCTAATCGATTTGTCAAATATTTATAATATCTTAGATCATGGGATGAAATTCACCGTTTATCTGGAGCATCTAAAGGATATAAGGGCGTAATACAAAGGATTTTATTGAATGGTAAACCGCTACCGACTTCAATCAAACTACCAGATTGTTCATATGATTCAAAACATATCGGATGTTCTGATAATGTTGGCATATATGATGGATTACCATGTCCGGTATTTAAAAATCCTTGTTTAAATAATGGCGTATGTGTACCAGAACTTGACCAGTTTATATGTAAATGTCCTCAAAATGTTAAAGGGAAATATTGTGAAATATGTAAGTGAATCACGAAATTATATTTTTAAATTCGAAACAAAAATATGCGCTCTGTCACGAATTATTTTTCAGTACAAGAAGAAACACCGTCAATTAAATTTAATGGGGCCACATTCCTACAATATCGTAATCGCGGCTATAGAAGGTAAGTTTTAAACGAATAGTAACGATAATATATTAACAAAATTTTATAATAAACTAACTCAACTAACAGACATAACGTAACAACTAGTGATCACAATCATAGTGGTGATGACGATGATAATGATGATAATTATGATAATGATGAGGGTGGTGGTGACGATGATGACGATGATAATAATAATAACGTCGATATTTCTGAAGAGAATATCGTGGATAATAACACATTTGATAATCTAGATGACGATTATTATAATCTTGATGATTATGATAATTACAGGTAGGCTACTAATATTTATTAACAACATTAACATTAACAATCCTATGATGATAGTAAACATTCCAAACTTTAAGTATAGTATAAAATTCGATAATGACATTACCATAAAACCCTTCTATAACAATACATGTATTGATTTAGGTTTATAGAGAGAAATTCAGAGACAGTATTAACAAACTTATCAGCAACAATAGAGTTTCAACCAAATATTGTCCAATATCATAAGACTTTACATAAACCCAACAAAATGAATCAAATTCAAATCAGTTCGGAACTCTCATTAACTATAAGTGAAGCTCAGGAATAAATCGACGTTATTATTGCATTCACTAGATGTAAAATCGTAATTCATAAGAACCTTTTGATTATGTTTTTTTCATACACCATCTGTAAAGCAATTAGGAGACTTTTATACTTGTTTAATGAACTTTATCTGGACAAATTCTATTATCTCAAGGCTATTACGCTACAAAATTTCATAGTCTAGACGTTTTCCACAAAATAAAACCGACAATTTTGAACGGCGAAAAAAATCTTGAATCTGTCGTGTATTCAAGAAATTTCAACGTTCTATACGCAATTTTTATTACAATTTATGCTTTTATTTTGTTTTTATTCACTTCCATTATATCTGTCTTCAAAACCTCTTTAACGGCTTAAACAATTAAAATCACATTTTAATCTATTTGGAATTGTTTTTCAGAAGAAAACCGGAACGTGGTAATAGATATGAAATTAAATTACGAACATTCGTTGCAGACGCATTATTATTGTGGCGAAGTAAAAGTAGAAACATAAAAGAAGACTATTTTTCCATAGCAATTGTTAATGGTTATCCAGAAATTAGTTATAATTTAGGTAAAGAAGATGTATTTTGGGCAATTAGGTAAATATTTCATTTAAATTAATAAAAAATTTAAATTTAGTCTCAATATGTTTCCTTGTGGTAAATAATTCTACAAAAACCATTAAAAATTTTAGATCTAAAACGAAAATCAATGATGGTAAATGGCATACAGTTCAAGTAAGACGTCGAAAACGTGTTGGTTTTATATCAATAGATGGTGGGCCACCAATAAAAGGCTTATCAAAGCCCAGTGCTATTTCATTGAGAACAAATTCCAAACTATGGATTGGTAATAGACAATAATTGTCTTTTAGTTTTCGTTACAAAAATGATTGTATTTCAGGTGGAACTATCACATTACCTCAAGGATTACCATCGGCCTACTATAAAGGATTTGAAGGATGTATTCAACATATTCTAATTAATGGTAAACCTTTGGATTTATTATCAAATAATGATTTAAGTAAAATTACTTTCTGTCATGATAATGAAATTTAAAAGTAAATAAAGATCAACCTATAAGTTGATTTATAAACTAAATCTGTTTGAACGTTATTGTTGCATATGGAATATTAATAATTATTATAATAATATTGAAATAATTGAATGATTTTTTAAATTGAAATGAAAAACTGTGAGACTGATATATTTTACTCCTCAATTTTTCCATTTTGAAAATTTAGCTTAGAATCCTACATCGTTGTATATATAAATGTATTGTTAATTTTATGTGCAGTTCTATGTAGTTTCAAACAAAAATTCCAAAAAATTTAATGTATTGGCTGCCATATCCAAAACTATCCGTAACAGATATACAGTATTCACATAATAATGAATATAAACGAACGAAAATGGTTCATATGCAAAGGACCGTCAATTGAGAGCTTAATAGGTGCCTTTTGAATGTTCGTTTATTTTCGTTATAACGTAAATACAATCAATATCAAAAATAAAACAAAACCCATATCTCACGGAATATCAACAAAAAGCCTTGCTTTAATAATTAATTAATACAAATGATTTGTTCCTAATAGTTTATAATTTTTCATGTTTATAATTAAATTAAATGGTAATATTTGTCTGCAAAAGTAATATTACTTTGGCAGTCAATGTATTAAACTAGCGATTCTCCAAAAAATAAACGAAAATTATGGAAAAATAATAATCGAAACGTATTCGCAAAGGTGTTTATATCTAGTCTTTATTATTTTGTAATTAATTTCAAATATAACCTAACTAGAACTAATATTATGTTAAATGATTAAACAATATTGAAATCTCATATTTAGAAAATATATGTTAAGTGTAATACAATTCAACAATTTCTTATTTATATTTTTTTCATTTTTAATATTTTATTAAAGTTGAACACAATATATTCAATTAAAATAGATGTTACCTGATTGCAGTAACAATAAATTATTCAAACGTATACGTGTAAGTAATGTTTATTTTCAATGTATCCGTGATAATAATGATAATTATTTTCTGGCTACAGTTTTCTTTAATATGTTTTCTTTTTAATTTTATCGTAACATATACTGAGGAGTTGATATGCTTGTATGTTATGTAAATAGCGGATATAAGAATAAATAAATAAATATACATAGTTATTTTATAGGTAATGTTAATTTTATAGTAAGAGAATTTTATTATTAATATTAATTAGAAATGATAAGCTGAATTATCATTTTGTTTGAATGTTACTTTAGAATTCGATTATTTCTGTTTGTAGATTTCTGTATAACAAAGTGCTATAAAATATATTTTTTTCTTACTATATTTATATTTGAATTATTAACAATAATCAGTGCAAACTGTTTTGTCATAATATTGTATTATTTTTAATATTTGTAACGATTTTCTTCTGTCCGATATAAACTTGTTTATCTATACCTTAGTTACACGCTTAAATGGTATTATAACGTAGATTTATACGAATATCTATCAGCTAGAGATCTTATATCACATAATCTGAATAAGTATGGTCAAGCAATGAATAATCAAATCGAAGCCACCATAATTTTCTCAAATCTATTTCATACAACTAGAACAGTTTATGCAAAATTTCTGCCATTATTCCACAATTATCGCAAATACCCTGCTATCAACAATATCTCAGTAATCGACTGCCAAACTTTAACCAATCTTGAGTACAACAAATATATCAACATAACTGACAATTCAAACATTTGCAACAGCAGTGTATTACGACACAACACACAAAATAAAATGCTCCTGATGCTCAGCAAAATAGATTTTAAGTCCCCGAAAATCATGGCATAGGGCGCAAAGAAAATACAAATACAACTCGAACACCTAAATTACCAGCAGCTCTTGTGCATAGCCTAATGGACTATGCAAAAATAATATAATTTAAATATAATAAAACTTTCCTAGTACAATGAAAAGGCATTATATAGGGTAAAAAATGTATGCACTCCCGCCTGGCATTCCTGTTTTTCTACAATTCTATATCGGCTAGTAAAAAGTAGGGATTTTTTTATTCATTAGGCTGATAAGATTAGTATTTATTTTGTCAATGTTATGTGATAACATTTTCGAATATCCAACAAAACATTACTAATTGTATAATTGAAGAAAATTAATATTGTCCAAAAGTTGGAAGGAAAAAAACATACGAATTAGATTTAATAAATTTCAAGAAGTCAGATAAGTTGATTTTGTGATGATCGCTAACTTCGATTATAAGATGGCACCTTTAAAAACAGATTGCTAGTTTTGTATAGGTGATGAATAAGAGATCTTTTTGATCTCACTTTATGTTTTGCTTTTAAGTATCATTCAGGATGCCTGAATCTGAAAAAAGACATCATTCTACTGGAAAGCGACGCAAGAGATAGTATATGGTCAAGAAGTCATCAAATGTTTTGATGCTGACAAACCTAAACGTTTATGTTGTATATATAAATAGTATGTTTCCTATAATAAAGTTCAGTTAATAATCTACGCTCATATCGTTCACACCTCACATATAACAGTTTAATATGGAGAAGCAGAGTGGTGTTGGCCATAGATTTCATACACATGCAACATTGTACGTTGGGGCTAGGCTGGTCTAGACTTTTACATAGAAAGTTCTCGGCAAATATACAACCGTTTCACATCTAGTGTAAACTACACTGAAACATATGATTTCCCCAGAAGAAGTTAAAAGTAGAAAACACATTTTTATTGCACCTTTAGCTACGAAACTCCCAAATTTGGTTTCCGTCAAAAGCATTAATGACACAGATCGTGAATGGGGACAGTTAAGAAACTTTAATTTCACCACCGAATTCGATAATCTTGATATTAAAGAATTTTGGATAACATTGCAAAATTAAAATTAGGTGATGACACACCAATGTTAAAAACTCTGTGTAATTTTATATTCCACTTATTCAGTCTCCCTCATTCTAGTGCTGTAGTGGAACGCATTTTTTCACAAATTAATTTAAATAAAACAAACATTCGGAATCGACTGAACACTGAAACTTTAAATAGTATTGTGCTAAGTAAAAACTTTTTTAAACGATGTAATTGTCATAATTTTATTGTTAACAAAGAATTGTTAGCCAAATTTAATGCCGCTATGTATGAAAGTACAACTGAAGATGAATAAATAAATACATATGTACTTAGGTAATACATTTGTACTTAGGTACGTACTTATATAGGTACAAATATTTATTGATTTATTGATTATATCCTTTTTAATACATCTTTGTGAAGGAGATCGCAACATACTATTTTCTCGGATACACTGCATCTAATTAAAACAATAAGGAATTGTTTGTGCAACACTGGAAGCTTACAAGTATACATAATTTATATAAATGTGAGAGTATAATCGTTTTTTAATTTCATTCATACAGATGGATCCCCACAAGTCTGCCATTGAATGGCAGCATTTTAATGATATCTCTAGATATTATTAAATTGTTGACGGGAAAATTTGGTTTTCTGTTCGTACCTACAGATAGAATTAATCAAGATTGATTAGAGGTTCGATCTATTGAATTTATAATACTTGTGGTAGAACAGTGATTTTAATGCTTTAGCTTGATAATTATGTATCTTTTGCTTTAACTCCTCATTCTATGCAGATGTTTCTTTTTCTTAATGTATTTCAGATATTTCTGGGACATCGCACTGCAATTACAAGAAACGTATAATTAGTCTGTTGAATGTATTTCTCCTTGTAGGTTTATGTACATTTACAAACTAATTAATAATCAATGAGATATGATAGAATTGGAATTGAATTCATTGTGAAAAATTGATGAAAAAATTGAAAATGGTAAAAATGTGGTCATGTTTTGTATTTAGTGATTATTAAACAGAAAACTGATTACAATTGGAGAAATACAATTTTTATTTTCATCGTATGTCTGTAGTATCATGCACCACAGAAGAAGGAGTACACAAATACTATAAACAAGCATGCGAACGTATGAAGACAAGTGGCAGCCTTATAGACAAAATTATAATGTTTACGATTTATTCAGTAACGTGGAGAAGCAAAGTGATCTTGACCATAGATTTCATACAAATGAAACATTGTACATCTATGAATTGTACGATAGGGCTAGAATTGTCGTGCGATAAGATAATGAGGAGAGAAAATTAGGAAGAATCTATGACGACATTGTCGTTGAATAAAGAATTGAATTGAATTGAATGGTGGCGGTCATCTTCACATTAAATTCAATATATTCGTGTTATTTATTATTTACATTATTTTTGTATTATGTCAAAGAAGTATAACTTCTAACGCGCGTACATAACTACACAACATTTTTTCTTATCTACAGTGTCCATTTGAACATAAATGGAATATAAATAGCTTGTTTGAGCATGAAATGTGAGTACGATTGAACAAACCCTCATAATCATTTGCTATTTATGCTGCGACACCTACGGAAAAGCAAGCTTCGGTGGGCCATATGTATAAAGGCATTGAAGATCTATTTAGAGAAAAAGTGATAAAAAAGCAATTGAAGAACATCGAGCTATTTTGGTAGAAAAATATCATATATAGAAGGTCATGTTTGTATGTATTCCTAATAATCACACAATTCACTTTAATTAATAGAAGGTATTACTAAAGAAAATATGGAGAAGTTGTATGTGTTCCCTAAATAATTTTGAAAATTCTACGACAAAGAATTGAATTGAATGGTCGCCGTTAGGTAACACTTCTCATCATTCCTGGATAAGAAAGTGCTTGCAGTTCTTTGTAAACCATAACTAAACTACAAAGCTCAATAGACGACAATATGGTACACACTAAATGACTGGAACAGTAGTATAATGTATCACAAAAGAAGGCGTATACAAATACTGCAAACAAGCATGTAAAGTATGAAGACAAGCGGAAACCTTATATGACAAAATTATAATATTTACGATTTAGTAGTAAGAAAATTGGAATTTATGTAGTTACGAATAGATGAATTCGGATGCACAATGTCCATAGCACCAAATTCCTTAAAGTTAAAAGCAAAATAGAACAAGACGATAACACTGTCTTTGGAAAGTTAATTACAAGAAAGTTCCTGTATATTAGACAGCCAGTTATATTTGGTCCTATTTAAATTTATTGTCATATAATTGATTTTATATATCAACAAAATGTTCTAGCGGCGTAAAAGCGAAAGTTTATTTGAAAACAGTGAAGGTCGTCTAGATAGTTTAAAAACTGAGGCCTGTTCTATAGCAGCAACATAGTCAGTGTTTTAATAAGAACAACACGGACATCATGTATTGTTTAATCAATTTAATATAAAAATAAATAAAAACAAATGAAATCATGTTGAATAATCAGGTAAATAAATTTAAATCAACACAATTACATTTCAAGTATTGTACATATTGTTGCTGTGTTCTAACCGTAGAGTAAGAGAGGTTAAAAATATTTTTGTGAAAATTTACAATTTCGAAAATTGATTTATAAAAATATCTTTCTTATAAAGTTGCATAAAATTAAAGATATTATGCCATTTGTTATGTCATAATGAAAAGTGTGTCAGAGATGTGTTGCGTTATTTTTATAAATTACTGTTTCTTTAATAGAATGTAAGATTCTTTAAAAATAACGAATATATAACTTTTGTATTATTATTACAGTTATTATGGTAACGAAAACAATGTACGATGAATCATTGCAGAAATGTGTTTGGAATTTCGTTATTTACATATTATTTATTATATTAAGTCCAATTTTAGTATTTATCGCAATATTTGTCCCAAATATATCATTAGCTATTGTTAGACGAATTTATTATATACAATTTGAGTCAGTTTAGTCTATGTGATATTTGTAATTTTTATTAAAATAAATGTAAATATACTGTGATTCATAATAATAAATTGCATGGAGGAAATCTACTTGAGAATCGTTTTTTTTTGCACTTATTACTAACAATAATAATCCAATTATGCGATTATTACAATCGATCTAATATTTAAATTAGGAAATAAAAAAAAATGAAACTAACACTTTCGAATTCTACTTCTCTTTCTAAATCAATTTAGTATTACCGTATAACTAATTCCACCATATCTAGAATCTGTGTCATTTTGAGAAGATTAAAATCAGTAATTAGTTCTTTGTCATATTAACAATTCGTTTACAATATCATCTAAATAAGACGTTGTCAAACTACTTGTGACAACGAACGGGCTGGCATTTGTTACAGGGTTCTCTTAATAAATCATTCAATAATATAAAAAAGGGAACGAAAGAAATATATTGAAATTTAAAATATTATAAATGTAGAATTAATTATATTAAGTTCACATTGTTACAAACCGAACATCAGCGGCCCCTGGAACCCACTAACGTTCTTCGACAGGTATTATTATCATAGTTTCTGTTTTACAGATTTACAAAGCAAACAATATATATATATACAGTGTGTTTCACCTGAAGGGACCCCCTCGGCATTTCGTTGTTTACCAAAATAATCGAATACGGTTTTCATAAACCTAAATGGGGTCACCTAATGTACAATTCAGCAATAAACAGATTTACTTAGCCACCCTCTAAGTATGCCAGAGCAAAATCAATTCTTGAAATTTTCATTCAATGGAAATAAAAACTATCTAAAAAGCATGTCGTCGAGACACTACGTTAGTACAAGAAAAATCGTTTCCTAATTTTTGTAAGTTCAGAAGAAAAATGCCAAAGAAAAATTCACTTTACAGACGTTTATTAAATCAGTGTTTGAAACACAACGGTATCAATAACAATAGCAATGAATGCAATGTCAGTACTACCACAGTTTATTTTATGACTATGGTGTACTCCATCTTAAAATTGAAATGGTGTCAATCTGGATTTTTGGATTTCCAAATTTTTTTCAATGGCAGCATCTTATTAGATAATTTTACATTAACTATTTAATTATTTAATCATGCAGTATTAATATTCGATTTTAATAATTTAAAAAGGTAATCATTATCAATTCCGAGGATCTTTTTTGTTCAAACAAGCATGTAAATAAATGAAGACAAGTGGCAGCTTTGTATGACAAAATTTACGATTTAGATTCACAATCAAGAAGGAAATAAATAAATGAATTAAATTTAATAGATATCAAGGACCCGTATATGTTGCTTTATTTAAGTGAGTATAATAGAATTTATCTATAAAGAGCCGCGGCAGTGAATAGAAACATTTTCCTCCTGGGAGTATGTTTTGGGTGTATTTGTAGATTTTAACGCGACGTTTGATATGTGAAAGTGGTCTAGCATCACGAATTGGCCTTAAATATAATGAGATGCGGCATTGGCAGTCCTTCTTTTGTGGTTGGAGGAGGCAACAATGTATGTGGAAGAATGTGTCGAGGGGTTGTCCAGAAGCTTCAATATGCGAACCATTCGTGTGGAAGTAAATGGTGAATCACCCACTTAATGAGTTGACAAAAATGGCAAGTATGTAAAGCAAGTGCTAATCACAATGTCAGAGAAGAACAAGACATTGACATTAAGGACATTGTGCGCTCTTATAACAGTGAAGGTCCAAACTTTAGATATAAAAAAGGGTTCATTCATATTTATTGTTTTAACTGAGTGTCATACAACAGTAGCTAGAGCAACTTGTATGATTCTAAATCATGATCCTGTTGACACAGCAGTTTTTATGCCAGTTGATACTCAAGGAATTTTAAAGGAGACGTTTCCTGATCAGTACCAAATTTAGATTTTCTAATAATGTTAGCCCATTCATATCGATTAGGACCATAACCAGTACCAGAATTATGACCGACTCTAGAGCTGAAGTCAAGTTAACACCTGAGCATTCCATTGAAATACAGAATGGGATAGGCGCTGATATTATTTTGTAAATTAAATGATGTTATAAAAATAACAATTTCTGATAAAAACGAATTGAAGGATCGTTGAACAGAACAACAAGATGATAAGAGTGCAGTCTGAAAGCACACATAAAACCACAAATTATCTTCCAGATTGTTCAAGGCATTATATATTGTGATTTATGAGAAAAAATTGCTTTAAAATTGACGCAAAGTAATATTCGATGTGAAAGAACGTTATTTGATGGGTAATGGTTTGTGTTACATTAAGTGTAGATATATTAATTCATAAAGATTATCCTTGTAATACTTGTAAGGGTAGCTTACTTAAGTGGAATTAAGATATTCGTCCATTATCATTCCGGTTCGATTTCGTGGGTAATAGAATAAATTTTGGTGAGATACTAGATCTATTCAGTGCATACAGTCACACCATGTGATATTGTCCACAATTCGGATATAATTTCCAATTGTTTAGTTGATCCACGTTCAATATATGAAGTGGTAATTGGTAACTGTAGTGTAGTCTATCAAGGCAATGGGGTCAATAAAGGATATCTAGAAACGGCATCAATTGATATAGATACATAAAACAATCTCCGCAATATAATTGAAAGTAAAGGTGGATGTTATTCGAAAGCACAAATGTATGGCAGTAAGAAACAAGCTGAGGAATGTGACTTGATAATATTAGTTGCCGGTGATAGACGTTTATTAGATGAATGTCAGGCACGTTTTGAAGAAATGGGTTAAACTGGATTTGATTTAGGGCAAGTTGGTTCAGTCATAAAAATGAATGTATGTTTAGAAATGACATTAGGTGTTATATTAATGGGTTTAACAGACAGTTTGGTATTAGCTGAACGTTGTGGCTTTTTATCAATAGAAAATCCTCTACAACTTTTCCGTTTATCAGAAGGAGCAAATGAATATTTAACACATAAAAGATTATTCGATAAAAGAACAAGCATTACAAAAATATGCAAAAAGATTTTAAATTATGTTTAAATATGAAGAATAATGTTAAACAGGATTTACCTGCTGCATCTGCTGCGAATGAAACATACAAATATATTCGAAAGTTAATCCTGATATTGCAGTAACTCACAAGAAAAAATTGGAACAATAGTTTATCACTATTATTAATACTATTATTCTGTCATATAATTTTATTTCAACAATTATTTAGTCAACTCCCTCCTTTCGCTACCATTTTCTGTGGCGGATCGGAAGTGCCTAAATTTGTGTGCCCCCTACTTATTTGATTTCTTTTGTTTTCTTTTCTTATTCTTTGGCTTATGGTTTAATATGGTTTTCTTTCATATCAAACCGACAAGCCTTGGTGATGTCATTGAACATTCGACGTAAAAATGTTCCTGCTAAAGGTTCTGTTGGTGGACTTCAAGCAGTAGAGCTACAGCGGCCGGTGAAATCCGTTTAATCGAGCGACACCGGCTACAGAATAACTACCACAAAATGAAGTGATGAGGGTTCACTCAAAATACCGTACACAGGTCTAAAAATCGGCAGATCCTGTTTATCGGCTTTTACTCGTAAAAAGTCAGTGGAAGAAAAAAATTGTGATAGTTCGCACTCGGCGGGTTACGAAAATTGCCCCAAATTCAAGAATGCAATGCGACAGAGCACGTCAGAAGTATAGTGAATTTGTTTAACTCAAATACGTCATCAGTTGAGAAAATCCAACCTCCGGTACCACCACATGCGAATGGTATTATTTGTCAATTATTCTCTCGCATATAAGATGTCATTGAAAGTAATTATAACTCATACGGCCAACAATTTATTTGGCTGCTAAGAAAACAATCATAAGAAATATGTTCAGGGTCGTATTTACACAATAAGGTAGACAAACCTTACTCTCATTTGGGACGGCCTCACAAATTTTGTTGAGTACCTCTCTCATCTAAAATCAGAATCCGAGTATACGTTTGAATTAAACAGGGAACTGAAATATAATAGACAACCTGCGTGCGACAGCAACACAAGGACCTATACCTCATCGAAGTAGCAGAGAAAATTATAAAGATAGGGAGGAAGTACAATATAAAGACAGCCTTTAAGCCACATTGAAGAACAAAACCAGATGGCAAATAATTAATAATGCTAATAACAATAATATGGAACTTAGACGAGAGCTTTACATAATAGAAACGTCTGCGACAAGGAAAAGCAGACTTTGGACCAGCACTCAATTCTAATATAGAGGTCGTTTTATTGTTTATTTATTTGTAATTGGAATAGTAGAGAAAGATACATTTTCAAAAATAAATTACTAGTTTGGAAACCTTTATATGAGAGATTTTTATTTGTCGCCATGAATTTCTAATGAGAAATTAATTTAACACGTAGAGTGCCATAATACATTGAATTATCTCGATTCACATCGTCATTATGAAAATTTAGAACAGCGGTTGTAGTAAAATGGGATATCATTCAGTTTCACTGGAGTTTAATTGTCGGTGTCAGGAAGCCAGTATTTACAAGATTTCTATTAATGATAAATTAATGACCCAACATTCGTTACAAAACCGTTTACCGTTACCGTTTTAAACGCATTCCTCGAATAGCCTAATACACTATGTGCTACACTTATGTATTGCATAGCAATGGCAATATTGATCATATTCAAAAAGCAATTGATCAATTCCTCTTAAAAGAAGAAAAATAGGCGTTATTTAGAAATAGAAATGGATGATAGTAAAAAACAACCAGAAGAAGGTAATTCAATAAAGAGAAGAATTTACCTGTTGCTTCTGCAGCAAATGAAGCATATAAGCATGCTAGAAACTTAGGCCATAATCATGATATTGAAGTAATTTACAGAAAATTTAAACAATATACGCTGCATGCAATAATAAAAACCATCAAATTCTAATAGCTATGCATTAATTAAGAACAGAAAATACAAAAAATACCTAAAATAGCGCAACAAGCTTGTTATCATACTCCGGCTAACACTCCCGTTTTTTTGTCTCTGTCCGGCGTCACCTCAAATGTCATACTATGTAGCCCTTATCTACGTGGATTCGCTGAACCCAAAGTTAGAACATATCTGACCCCTGCGTTTTCCGGTACAAATCGGTTACATTCAGTGATGATGATTTAACGTTGTTTATAATGAAGCAAATGAGTCTGTTGATTTTGTGCTTAGAAGCTTGAGTATTTGTTCTTTAAGGACTGGTGCATTGATGCATTCCAACCAATTGGTAGCACTGTGAGTACTATAGAACCCATGGTCTCATTCACAGGAAAATAATCCCCAAGAGTGAATTGTTGCAACAATGTGGTTGACTCTTTATATTATCACCACTTAAAAGATTACTTGTTTCATAAAGTGACTGCATGTATGAAATTCTAGCATGTTTATATGTTTCATTTACAGCAGACCCATCAGATAGATTCTCTTTAAAATTATTCGACATGTCTAAACATAATTTAAAAGCTTTTTTTATATTTTGTAGTCCTTGTTCTTTTTTCGAATAATCTATATGTATTAAACACTCATTTACACCTTCCGATAAACGGAAAATTCATAGAAAATCTTCTATTGATAAAAAAACACAACGTTCAGTTAATACTAAACTGTCTGTTTAACCCATTAATATAATACCTAATGTCATTTCCAAACATAAATTCTTTTTTATGGCTCAACCAGCTTGCCCTAAATCAAATCCAGTTTTACCCATTTCTTCAAGACGTGCCTGACATTCATCTAATAAACGTTTATCACCGGCAACTAATATTATCAAGTCACATTCCTCAGCTTGTTTCTTACTGCCATACATTTGTGCTTTCGAATAACATCCACCTTTACTTTCAATTATATTGCGGAGATTGTTTTATGTATCTATATCAATTGATGCCGTTTCTAGATATTCTTTATTGACCCCATTGCCTTGATAGACTACACTACAGTTACCAATTACAACTTCTTTTACTGTACAAGAATCAACTAAACAATTGGAATTTATATTAGAATGTTGGTAACCATCAAAAGGTGTTTGATATGTTTGTACCATGCCCATTTGGTTAATATCAATCAACTTGACTCTTGATATCTTTGCTCTTATAAGATTATTGATTCCATTAATATCGTCAATTGATTAAATTTTCCACCAAAATTGACCTCATTACATCCAAAATCATGAAATCGAATGCGAATGATCATGGACGAATATTTAAGCTCTTGAATTCATCCAGTTAATTACAGAGAAAGAAAATGACGTTCTGAATAGACTAATATTTTCATGGAAATTGAATCCATTACACTCTAACACATTAAACCTAACCATAGTCGAATTTGAGGTGACTTTATCGGGAGTAGAAACAGAAAAGCAATAAATCCTCAGAGAGAGCCCAAAGTCCTATGAAATTATGGAACGAGCGTTTCCGTGTCCGACATTCCAGTGTTTAAGCAGCAATCTTTAATTTGGTCAGAAAATGCTACAATTCAGTTTTAGTCCGCTATGTTTTTTCATTGTCACTGGCAATTTATGATTCCGCGTGTAAGTTGCATCAGTTAATGTGCCAACAATCATCTACGTGATTAATACCGCAACAACTACAAAAGTAACCTATGTGACAGACAGAACAACGTTGTAATTTACGGTATAGATTGCTAAATATGACACTTTACAACACAATTGTTGTTTCATTAACCGACCGCTCGTGGCGGTAACACAACAAATTCAAAAGAATTCATACATACGGGGACTGGAGGATATTTAAGTTAAAGTAAAGAACGCGCAATATGGTTGTAGTGACTTTGAAAATCATTGAATTTTCATGTCACTACTGACTCACCCATTTAGGGGAATCAAGGTTTGATCCTGCTTAACCAGGCAGTACCATTTTTACCAAAAAACCAGAGAAAGTTTACAACAAAATTGTTGTTTCATTAACCGACCGCTCGTGGCGGTAACACAACAAATTCAAAAGAATTCATACATACGGGGACTGGAGGATATTTAAGTTAAAGTAAAGAACGCGCAATTTGGTTGTAGTGACTTTGAAAATCATTGAATTTTCATGTCACTACTGACTCACCCATTTAGGGAATCAAGGTTTGATCCTGCTTAACCAGGCAGTACCATTTTTACCAAAAAACCAGAGAAAGTTTACAACAAAATTGTTGTTTCATTAACCGACCGCTCGTGACGGTAACACAACAAATTCAAAAGAATTCATACATGATGGGGACTGGAGGATATTTAAGTTTAAGTAAAGAACGCGCAATATGGTTGTAGTGACTTTGAAAATCATTGAATTTTCATGTCACTACTGACTCACCCATTTAGGGGAATCAAGGTTTGATCCTGCTTAACCAGGCAGTACCATTTTTACCAAAAAACCAGAGAAAGTTTACAACAAAATTGTTGTTTCATTAACCGACCGCTCGTGGCGGTAACACAACAAATTCAAAAGAATTCATACATGATGGGGACTGGAGGATATTTAAGTTAAAGTAAAGAACGCGCAATATGGTTGTAGTGACTTTGAAAATCATTGAATTTTCATGTCACTACTGACTCACCCATTTAGGGGAATCAAGGTTTGATCCTGCTTAACCAGGCAGTACCATTTTTACCAAAAAACCAGAGAAAGTTTACAACAAAATTGTTGTTTCATTAACCGACCGCTCGTGGCGGTAACACAACAAATTCAAAAGAATTCATACATACGGGGACTGGAGGATATTTAAGTTAAAGTAATGAACGCGCAATATGGTTGTAGTGACTTTGAAAATCATTGAATTTTCATGTCACTACTGACTCACCCATTTAGGGGAATCAAGGTTTGATCCTGCTTACCCAGGCAGTACCATTTTTACCAAAAAACCAGAGAAAGTTTACAACAAAATTGTTGTTTCATTAACCGACCGCTCGTGGCGGTAACACAACAAATTCAAAAGAATTCATACATGAGGGGACTGGAGGATATTTAAGTTAAAGTAATGAACGCGCAATATGGTTGTAGTGACTTTGAAAATCATTGAATTTTCATGTCACTACTGACTCACCCATTTAGGGGAATCAAGGTTTGATCCTGCTTACCCAGGCAGTACCATTTTTACCAAAAAACCAGAGAAAGTTTACAACAAAATTGTTGTTTCATTAACCGACCGCTCGTGGCGGTAACACAACAAATTCAAAAGAATTCATACATGAGGGGACTGGAGGATATTTAAGTTTAAGTAAAGAACGCGCAATATGGTTGTAGTGACTTTGAAAATCATTGAATTTTCATGTCACTACTGACTCACCCATTTAGGGGAATCAAGGTTTGATCCTGCTTAACCAGGCAGTACCATTTTTACCAAAAAACCAGAGAAAGTTTACAACAAAATTGTTGTTTCATTAACCGACCGCTCGTGGCGGTAACACAACAAATTCAAAAGAATTCATACATGAGGGGACTGGAGGATATTTAAGTTAAAGTAAAGAACGCGCAATATGGTTGTAGTGACTTTGAAAATCATTGAATTTTCATGTCACTACTGACTCACCCATTTAGGGGAATCAAGGTTTGATCCTGCTTAACCAGGCAGTACCATTTTTACCAAAAAACCAGAGAAAGTTTACAACAAAATTGTTGTTTCATTAACCGACCGCTCGTGGCGGTAACACAACAAATTCAAAAGAATTCATACATACGGGGACTGGAGGATATTTAAGTTAAAGTAAAGATCGCGCAATATGGTTGTAGTGACTTTGAAAATCATTGAATATTCATGTCACTACTGACTCACCCATTTAGGGGAATCAAGGTTTGATCCTGCTTAACCAGGCAGTACCATTTTTACCAAAAAACCAGAGAAAGTTTACAACAAAATTGTTGTTTCATTAACCGACCGCTCGTGGCGGTAACACAACAAATTCAAAAGAATTCATACATACGGGGACTGGAGGATATTTAAGTTAAAGTAAAGAACGCGCAATATGGTTGTAGTGACTTTGAAAATCATTGAATTTTCATGTCACTACTGACTCACCCATTTAGGGGAATCAAGGTTTGATCCTGCTTAACCAGGCAGTACCATTTTTACCAAAAAACCAGAGAAAGTTTACAACAAAATTGTTGTTTCATTAACCGACCGCTCGTGGCGGTAACACAACAAATTCAAAAGAATTCATACATACGGGGACTGGAGGATATTTAAGTTAAAGTAAAGAACGCGCAATATGGTTGTAGTGACTTTGAAAATCATTGAATTTTCATGTCACTACTGACTCACCCATTTAGGGGAATCAAGGTTTGATCCTGCTTAACCAGGCAGTACCATTTTTACCAAAACACCAGAGAAAGTTTACAACAAAATTGTTGTTTCATTAACCGACCGCTCGTGGCGGTAACACAACAAATTCAAAAGAATTCATACATACGGGGACTGGAGGATATTTAAGTTAAAGTAAAGAACGCGCAATATGGTTGTAGTGACTTTGAAAATCATTGAATTTTCATGTCACTACTGACTCACCCATTTAGGGGAATCAAGGTTTGATCCTGCTTAACCAGGCAGTACCATTTTTACCAAAAAACCAGAGAAAGTTTACAACAAAATTGTTGTTTCATTAACCGACCGCTCGTGGCGGTAACACAACAAATTCAAAAGAATTCATACATACGGGGACTGGAGGATATTTAAGTTAAAGTAAAGAACGCGCAATATGGTTGTAGTGACTTTGAAAATCATTGAATATTCATGTCACTACTGACTCACCCATTTAGGGGAATCAAGGTTTGATCCTGCTTAACCAGGCAGTACCATTTTTACCAAAAAACCAGAGAAAGTTTACAACAAAATTGTTGTTTCATTAACCGACCGCTCGTGGCGGTAACACAACAAATTCAAAAGAATTCATACATAAGGGGACTGGAGGAAATTTAAGTTAAAGTAAAGAACGCGCAATGTGGTTGTAGTGACTTTGAAAATCATGAAATCAATATCCTGATAAACTACGAATGTGGCCAAAAATAAATCATGAGAATTTAATCTTAAATAGTTCATCAAATATGAGAGTTAGGCTTGCTGTTCTAGAAAATTATCAAATAATTGGCGTTTACGTCATTTGTTTGCTCCAAATTATATAGACTTTGTTTTAGATATTTAGTAAATCAGTAGCCAAAGGTTTGCAAAGATATGCAGAAAATGACCCTCAACTCGATTTTTGGGAAAGTACGTCTGAATTTTGTACGTGAATAAATCAAATGTTTGATATTCTTAATCGCAATGAGCTTCAAGGAGTGAAGATTTTAAAATAATATTTTTCGACATTGAATTTTATAGCAATATTAATTTAGATTTATCAACGTTCTACAAGCAACTATTGTCATTGTATATTGTTTATTATAATATTGTTTTTCAGGTTATTGAAATATTATTACAAAAATTTAATGACTGTGAAGAAAAAGTTGGCAAAAAAAACTTACCAGAGTCGGCATTTCTAACAATTCAAACAGCTGAAGGATTGCGAGTCACTTTGCAATCCTCCCTAGATATTATTAGTTTGTTGACGGGAAATTATGGTTTTCAGTTCGTGCCTACAGGTAGAATTAATCAGGATTGATTAGAAGTTCGATCTATTGAATATATAATACTTGTGGTAGAACAGTTATTTTAATGCTTTAGCTTGATAATTATGTATCTTTTGCTTTAACTCCTCATTCTATGCAGGTGTTTCTTTTTCTTAATGTATTTCAGATATTTCTGGGACATCGCACAGCAATTACAAGAAACGTATAATTAGTCTGTTGAATGTATTTCTCCTTGTAGGTTTATGTACATTTACAAACTAATTAATAATCAATGAGATATGATAGAATTGGAATTGAATTCATTGTGAAAAATTGATGAAAAAATTGAAAATGGTAAAAATGTGGTCATGTTTTGTATTTAGTGATTATTAAACAGAAAACTGATTACAATTGGAGAAATACAATTTTTATTTTCATCGTATGTCTGTAGTATCATGCACCACAGAAGAAGGAGTACACAAATACTATAAACAAGCATGCGAACGTATGAAGACAAGTGGCAGCCTTATAGACAAAATTATAATGTTTACGATTTATTCAGTAACGTGGAGAAGCAAAGTGATCTTGACCATAGATTTCATACAAATGAAACATTGTACATCTATGAATTGTACGATAGGGCTAGAATTGTCGTGCGATAAGATAATGAGGAGAGAAAATTAGGAAGAATCTATGACGACATTGTCGTTGAATAAAGAATTGAATTGAATTGAATGGTGGCGGTCATCTTCACATTAAATTCAATATATTCGTGTTATTTATTATTTACATTATTTTTGTATTATGTCAAAGAAGTATAACTTCTAACGCGCGTACATAACTACACAACAGCAAGCATCGGTGGGCCATATGTATAAAGGCATTGAAGATCTATTTAGAGAAAAAGTGGTAAAAAAGCAATTGAAGAACATCGAGCTATTTGGGTATCATATATAGAAGGTCATGTTTGTATGTATTCCTAATAATCACAAAATTCACTTTAATTAATAGAAGGTATCACTAAAGAAAATATGGAGATGTTGTTTCCTATTCAAATAAACGTTTCTTATTTAAAGAACCGTTACGAGTACGGCATCATTGTTACGATTCAATAACACGTAAATATGATAAGAAATCAATGGATAATTTTCATAATGATGCTGAATTGATCTGGTGAAGAGGAGGATTCAGATGATGATGGAACTAATATGTCTATAAAATTAGCGAGCGAGAGAGGGGACGAGAGTTTAATGTCAATAGGGCATCACATGTTTTAATTGTAGCAAGCCTAAGCTCAAAATATGGAGAAATAAAGTGGTGTTCAGCATAGGTTTCATACAAATCAAACATTGTATGTTCGGACTTGGATTGTCCTGCGATAGGATAAAGAGAAAATTAAGAAATTTCTACGACATTGTCGTTGAATAAGGAATTGAAGTGAATGGTCGCTGTCAGGTGACACTGGATACCCTTATCATTCCTGAATAAGAAAGCGGTTGCAGTTCTTTTTAAATCATAAGTGAACTACAAGCTCAATAGAAGACACTAGTGTACACAAGTATGCAAATATTATAAACATGCATGTAAACAAATGAAGACAAGTGGCAGCTTTGTATGACAAAATTGTAATATTTACGATTTAGATTCACAATCAAGAAGGAAATAAATAAATGAATTAAATTTAATAGATATCAAGGATCCGTATATGTTGCTTTATTTAAGTGAGTATAATAGAATTTATCTATAAAGAGCCGCGGCAGTGAATAGAAACATTTTCCTCCTGGGAGTATGTTTTGGGTGTATTTGTAGATTTTAACGCGACGTTTGATATGTGAAAGTGGTCTAGCATCACGAATTGGCCTTAAATATAATGAGATGCGGCATTGGCAGTCCTTCTTTTGTGGTTGGAGGAGGCAACAATGTATGTGGAAGAATGTGTCGAGGGGTTGTCCAGAAGCTTCAATATGCGAACCATTCGTGTGGAAGTAAATGGTGAATCACCCACTTAATGAGTTGACAAAAATGGCAAGTATGTAAAGCAAGTGCTAATCACAATGTCAGAGAAGAACAAGACATTGACATTAAGGACATTGTGCGCTCTTATAACAGTGAAGGTCCAAACTTTAGATATAAAAAAGGGTTCATTCATATTTATTGTTTTAACTGAGTGTCATACAACAGTAGCTAGAGCAACTTGTATGATTCTAAATCATGATCCTGTTGACACAGCAGTTTTTATGCCAGTTGATACTCAAGGAATTTTAAAGGAGACGTTTCCTGATCAGTACCAAATTTAGATTTTCTAATAATGTTAGCCCATTCATATCGATTAGGACCATAACCAGTACCAGAATTATGACCGACTCTAGAGCTGAAGTCAAGTTAACACCTGAGCATTCCATTGAAATACAGAATGGGATAGGCGCTGATATTATTTTGTAAATTAAATGATGTTATAAAAATAACAATTTCTGATAAAAACGAATTGAAGGATCGTTGAACAGAACAACAAGATGATAAGAGTGCAGTCTGAAAGCACACATAAAACCACAAATTATCTTCCAGATTGTTCAAGGCATTATATATTGTGATTTATGAGAAAAAATTGCTTTAAAATTGACGCAAAGTAATATTCGATGTGAAAGAACGTTATTTGATGGGTAATGGTTTGTGTTACATTAAGTGTAGATATATTAATTCATAAAGATTATCCTTGTAATACTTGTAAGGGTAGCTTACTTAAGTGGAATTAAGATATTCGTCCATTATCATTCCGGTTCGATTTCGTGGGTAATAGAATAAATTTTGGTGAGATACTAGATCTATTCAGTGCATACAGTCACACCATGTGATATTGTCCACAATTCGGATATAATTTCCAATTGTTTAGTTGATCCACGTTCAATATATGAAGTGGTAATTGGTAACTGTAGTGTAGTCTATCAAGGCAATGGGGTCAATAAAGGATATCTAGAAACGGCATCAATTGATATAGATACATAAAACAATCTCCGCAATATAATTGAAAGTAAAGGTGGATGTTATTCGAAAGCACAAATGTATGGCAGTAAGAAACAAGCTGAGGAATGTGACTTGATAATATTAGTTGCCGGTGATAGACGTTTATTAGATGAATGTCAGGCACGTTTTGAAGAAATGGGTTAAACTGGATTTGATTTAGGGCAAGTTGGTTCAGTCATAAAAATGAATGTATGTTTAGAAATGACATTAGGTGTTATATTAATGGGTTTAACAGACAGTTTGGTATTAGCTGAACGTTGTGGCTTTTTATCAATAGAAAATCCTCTACAACTTTTCCGTTTATCAGAAGGAGCAAATGAATATTTAACACATAAAAGATTATTCGATAAAAGAACAAGCATTACAAAAATATGCAAAAAGATTTTAAATTATGTTTAAATATGAAGAATAATGTTAAACAGGATTTACCTGCTGCATCTGCTGCGAATGAAACATACAAATATATTCGAAAGTTAATCCTGATATTGCAGTAACTCACAAGAAAAAATTGGAACAATAGTTTATCACTATTATTAATACTATTATTCTGTCATATAATTTTATTTCAACAATTATTTAGTCAACTCCCTCCTTTCGCTACCATTTTCTGTGGCGGATCGGAAGTGCCTAAATTTGTGTGCCCCCTACTTATTTGATTTCTTTTGTTTTCTTTTCTTATTCTTTGGCTTATGGTTTAATATGGTTTTCTTTCATATCAAACCGACAAGCCTTGGTGATGTCATTGAACATTCGACGTAAAAATGTTCCTGCTAAAGGTTCTGTTGGTGGACTTCAAGCAGTAGAGCTACAGCGGCCGGTGAAATCCGTTTAATCGAGCGACACCGGCTACAGAATAACTACCACAAAATGAAGTGATGAGGGTTCACTCAAAATACCGTACACAGGTCTAAAAATCGGCAGATCCTGTTTATCGGCTTTTACTCGTAAAAAGTCAGTGGAAGAAAAAAATTGTGATAGTTCGCACTCGGCGGGTTACGAAAATTGCCCCAAATTCAAGAATGCAATGCGACAGAGCACGTCAGAAGTATAGTGAATTTGTTTAACTCAAATACGTCATCAGTTGAGAAAATCCAACCTCCGGTACCACCACATGCGAATGGTATTATTTGTCAATTATTCTCTCGCATATAAGATGTCATTGAAAGTAATTATAACTCATACGGCCAACAATTTATTTGGCTGCTAAGAAAACAATCATAAGAAATATGTTCAGGGTCGTATTTACACAATAAGGTAGACAAACCTTACTCTCATTTGGGACGGCCTCACAAATTTTGTTGAGTACCTCTCTCATCTAAAATCAGAATCCGAGTATACGTTTGAATTAAACAGGGAACTGAAATATAATAGACAACCTGCGTGCGACAGCAACACAAGGACCTATACCTCATCGAAGTAGCAGAGAAAATTATAAAGATAGGGAGGAAGTACAATATAAAGACAGCCTTTAAGCCACATTGAAGAACAAAACCAGATGGCAAATAATTAATAATGCTAATAACAATAATATGGAACTTAGACGAGAGCTTTACATAATAGAAACGTCTGCGACAAGGAAAAGCAGACTTTGGACCAGCACTCAATTCTAATATAGAGGTCGTTTTATTGTTTATTTATTTGTAATTGGAATAGTAGAGAAAGATACATTTTCAAAAATAAATTACTAGTTTGGAAACCTTTATATGAGAGATTTTTATTTGTCGCCATGAATTTCTAATGAGAAATTAATTTAACACGTAGAGTGCCATAATACATTGAATTATCTCGATTCACATCGTCATTATGAAAATTTAGAACAGCGGTTGTAGTAAAATGGGATATCATTCAGTTTCACTGGAGTTTAATTGTCGGTGTCAGGAAGCCAGTATTTACAAGATTTCTATTAATGACAAATTAATGACCCAACATTCGTTACAAAACCGTTTACCGTTACCGTTTTAAACGCATTCCTCGAATAGCCTAATACACTATGTGCTACACTTATGTATTGCATAGCAATGGCAATATTGATCATATTCAAAAAGCAATTGATCAATTCCTCTTAAAAGAAGAAAAATAGGCGTTATTTAGAAATAGAAATGGATGATAGTAAAAAACAACCAGAAGAAGGTAATTCAATAAAGAGAAGAATTTACCTGTTGCTTCTGCAGCAAATGAAGCATATAAGCATGCTAGAAACTTAGGCCATAATCATGATATTGAAGTAATTTACAGAAAATTTAAACAATATACGCTGCATGCAATAATAAAAACCATCAAATTCTAATAGCTATGCATTAATTAAGAACAGAAAATACAAAAAATACCTAAAATAGCGCAACAAGCTTGTTATCATACTCCGGCTAACACTCCCGTTTTTTTGTCTCTGTCCGGCGTCACCTCAAATGTCATACTATGTAGCCCTTATCTACGTGGATTCGCTGAACCCAAAGTTAGAACATATCTGACCCCTGCGTTTTCCGGTACAAATCGGTTACATTCAGTGATGATGATTTAACGTTGTTTATAATGAAGCAAATGAGTCTGTTGATTTTGTGCTTAGAAGCTTGAGTATTTGTTCTTTAAGGACTGGTGCATTGATGCATTCCAACCAATTGGTAGCACTGTGAGTACTATAGAACCCATGGTCTCATTCACAGGAAAATAATCCCCAAGAGTGAATTGTTGCAACAATGTGGTTGACTCTTTATATTATCACCACTTAAAAGATTACTTGTTTCATAAAGTGACTGCATGTATGAAATTCTAGCATGTTTATATGTTTCATTTACAGCAGACCCATCAGATAGATTCTCTTTAAAATTATTCGACATGTCTAAACATAATTTAAAAGCTTTTTTTATATTTTGTAGTCCTTGTTCTTTTTTCGAATAATCTATATGTATTAAACACTCATTTACACCTTCCGATAAACGGAAAATTCATAGAAAATCTTCTATTGATAAAAAAACACAACGTTCAGTTAATACTAAACTGTCTGTTTAACCCATTAATATAATACCTAATGTCATTTCCAAACATAAATTCTTTTTTATGGCTCAACCAGCTTGCCCTAAATCAAATCCAGTTTTACCCATTTCTTCAAGACGTGCCTGACATTCATCTAATAAACGTTTATCACCGGCAACTAATATTATCAAGTCACATTCCTCAGCTTGTTTCTTACTGCCATACATTTGTGCTTTCGAATAACATCCACCTTTACTTTCAATTATATTGCGGAGATTGTTTTATGTATCTATATCAATTGATGCCGTTTCTAGATATTCTTTATTGACCCCATTGCCTTGATAGACTACACTACAGTTACCAATTACAACTTCTTTTACTGTACAAGAATCAACTAAACAATTGGAATTTATATTAGAATGTTGGTAACCATCAAAAGGTGTTTGATATGTTTGTACCATGCCCATTTGGTTAATATCAATCAACTTGACTCTTGATATCTTTGCTCTTATAAGATTATTGATTCCATTAATATCGTCAATTGATTAAATTTTCCACCAAAATTGACCTCATTACATCCAAAATCATGAAATCGAATGCGAATGATCATGGACGAATATTTAAGCTCTTGAATTCATCCAGTTAATTACAGAGAAAGAAAATGACGTTCTGAATAGACTAATATTTTCATGGAAATTGAATCCATTACACTCTAACACATTAAACCTAACCATAGTCGAATTTGAGGTGACTTTATCGGGAGTAGAAACAGAAAAGCAATAAATCCTCAGAGAGAGCCCAAAGTCCTATGAAATTATGGAACGAGCGTTTCCGTGTCCGACATTCCAGTGTTTAAGCAGCAATCTTTAATTTGGTCAGAAAATGCTACAATTCAGTTTTAGTCCGCTATGTTTTTTCATTGTCACTGGCAATTTATGATTCCGCGTGTAAGTTGCATCAGTTAATGTGCCAACAATCATCTACGTGATTAATACCGCAACAACTACAAATGTAACCTATGTGACAGACAGAACAACGTTGTAATTTACGGTATAGATTGCTAAATATGACACTTTACAACACAATTGTTGTTTCATTAACCGACCGCTCGTGGCGGTAACACAACAAATTCAAAAGAATTCA
This sequence comes from Meloe dianella, assembly GCA_028455855.1. Classification (NCBI taxonomy): domain Eukaryota; kingdom Metazoa; phylum Arthropoda; class Insecta; order Coleoptera; family Meloidae; genus Meloe; species Meloe dianella. The sequence goes on along the minus strand of JAPTHL010000045.1, from coordinate 4,088,417 downwards.
TACATACGGGGACTGGAGGATATTTAAGTTAAAGTAAAGAACGCGCAATATGGTTGTAGTGACTTTGAAAATCATTGAATTTTCATGTCACTACTGACTCACCCATTTAGGGGAATCAAGGTTTGATCCTGCTTAACCAGGCAGTACCATTTTTACCAAAAAACCAGAGAAAGTTTACAACAAAATTGTTGTTTCATTAACCGACCGCTCGTGGCGGTAACACAACAAATTCAAAAGAATTCATACATACGGGGACTGGAGGATATTTAAGTTAAAGTAAAGAACGCGCAATTTGGTTGTAGTGACTTTGAAAACCATTGAATTTTCATGTCACTACTGACTCGCCCGTTTAGGGGAATCAAAGTTTGATCCTGCTTAACCAGGCAGTACCATTTTTACCAAAAAAACAGAGAGAGTTTACAACAAAATTGTTTTCATTAACCGACCGCTCGTGGCGGTATCAATAAATTAGGAGGAGAACGCTGGGGTGTAATATTATTATCATCGCAAATATAAACGCTGAAAATGGAAATTCTAGGTTGTCCCTTTTACATTGTTCTCTACCACTTCATGAGTATTGACAATTATATGAATACGGATATTTCTCTCCTTCCTGAACGAATTCATTATGAAATGTACCAATCGAAAAGCCCCGTGTATAATGGGCCTTAGAACACATATAAATGAGAGCACTAGTTAGGGCGCAGACTTAGCCTGAATGCGACAGTTAATTATTGTACCTATTGTTGTATGGGGTATCAATTGTTTTTGTTTTTAAAATCACATCTGGAGTTTGATTATTTAGCCCATAGCCGATCCGTTAGTCAAAAGAAAGCCAAACAGTTCCTTTACAATCATACTAACATAATAAGACTAATTAAATAAAAACCTGTATTTTGGAATATTTGCATTTTTAAGCGACAACATTGTTCAAATCTGAAACAATGTGCAACATAGTTAAAATTACAAATATGCATGTTTTTATCAACTTGAATTCTTAAAACAAACAGTCTTACTTTGTTGTATTTTGTGTTGATTGGATAAAAAATGCAATGTTTTTAATAGACTACAGTTCCAACTAAAGGTAGATAAAAGAACAATGGACATGTTTAAAAATTATCTTAGTATTGTATCCGATAATATAATAATGGTATATAGTGATCATAGTCTGGCATAATAAATAGGAAATATAAAGATTAAACAATAGATTTTTCACAATTCTTAATATTATTTCCAGTAAATATAATTTGTAGAAGATTACCTTTATACATTGTAAAATTCCAAGAAATTGTTATTTTCAATTGCACGAATAAATTGCCAATCTGGTTTAGAGCAACAATTAATTGAATTAACGGTATGGTTCACTATCAATTCCAAAATCTAATCTTAAGGTTGTCCTTGTCAATCTAATATAAACATAATACTCATTTACTTAAATTCTATTTCATTAAAATGAGTCTTATACTTAAGTAACATAAGAGTGAGTTAAAGCAATGTCGACTTGAACATGGGTGTAGAAAACGGAGATGAACCGATAAACTATTTATTATTCTATAGTCTGGATTTTCTCATTTATAAACATTGGAGAAACTAAATGAAGAAATTAAAGCCTTATGGTATACGCGTGTTAAGAAAAGACAAGTAGTAAAAACTTCCATATAACCACACGTCTTTTCTAGATTTTGATTGGTTATTTGTAGCCACTACATTAAGACCAGGTGAAATAAATCAGTTATTATTGTATCTAGTGAGAACATAGTATTATTGTATCTAGTGAGAAGGTAGTATTATTGTGTCTAGTGAGAACGTAGTATTATGGTGTCTATATGCGATGCCGTTCTCCCTTCCCTCCTTTAATCATTGTACGCGCATGCACCACTTCCACTACCCCGGTATTCTTTTGAATAACGTCGATAAAAACGCAAAGGTATTTTTGGGAGTGACGTTTTCGTTGACGCGATAATTTCCTGGGAAATTCTTGAATACGTATTAAACATAAAAAATAAATCTGAATCGTCAGAGAAATAATAAACAATTAAGAATTTATAATTAATCAATGAACTTAAAATATAAAGTTTATATTAATGAAATATAATTTAGGTAAGTTCCAAAATTAGATTAGAATATAGGCATTCGTACGCAAAGTGACAGAAATCCGCTGACAAAAATTAAAAAAAAAAAGACAATTTTCCGGGGAAAAAACCGAGCACGTGTATGTATACTTCTTTCATTTAGATTTTGTCCACAACTCTAAAATTGATAACCAATTTACAAGGAAACAACACCAATTTAAACGACGCCAAAATTTCTAGATAGATAACTATAATTTATAAAAATGATTGAAATTAAGTCTTATCATAGGTGTTATATATTTAAAATGGGCCAAACACAAAACTCATAGGTATTACTGTGAAAAAAACGTTTCAATTTTGATAAATCACAGACGAATAATAATAATAATAATGATGATGATGATCATCATAATAATCATAATAAATTATTCTATTGTTTTAATATACCTAAATGAAGGGGTTATGAATTTGAATGTTTGGTCGATTTATAATATAATTGAAAATCAACTAAAGTGGGTTTATTTATTCAATGGAAAATATTCATTTATCGTTAAAAAGTAAATATTTTATCTAAATTGTCGCCATTTGTGTATCAGCATCAGCGCCACCTAGCAAGCGTACAGAGGTCATTTGTTTAGTTATCTATGCATGGTTAAATGTTGAGTCAACCATTTTGTTTAATATAAATGTGCATCGTTTGCTAGAATTTGTTTTTTTGTTTATAATTACACATTACTTTCAAGATAATGGAAAGATCAAAAGAGTATTCACCAAGAGGCCGAAGTATGTCAATATCACCAGAATACAAAGAATCACCAGATTATAGAAGTCGTTCACCTTCTAGATCACCATCCCAATATAAAAGACATAATGGACATAGATCACCAAATTTACACAATTCAAAAAAATCATGTGAGTTTTCATTTATTAATTTTTTTAAATCAACAAAATATAATAATAGATATTTTTTTTTATTTTTAACAATTTTCTAGTATGTATTTATAATTATATAATATAATTAGAAATAATTAGGGAAAAATGATGAAAACTAAAATAACTGAAAATTCGAGATATATCATTTTATGAAGGAAATTCATTAGAAAAATGATCGCATTTAGAAAAACAACGCCAGGTAATGGAAATCAATCACATCTCTTTATCCTAAAGGAAAATACATTAGAAGAAATGATTCAGTATAAAAATTTATCCCAAATTTTGGAAATAAATATAAAATTTACTAAAATTATATCGAAAACAGATCGTTTTATATTCAATTTAGCCATATATATCTTTCTTCAGGAAATAATGAACATCCTCTTTTATAACTCAACCAAAAAATAACACAGGGATAATTTTAAACTCGTACCAGTTGCAAAGGGAGTAGTATCTAAATACGTACTCTTAAATTATCTTACTATTGTTAATCATTACAGTAAATCAATCGATTACTATACATCAATTCGATATGAATTGTTGATAAAATGTTCTACGATACAAAATTTGACTTATCAATAATATCAATAAATATTTGTCAAAATGATAAGATTAAATTTGCTAGTTTAGAAAAGCCAATTGATGTCATTAATAATGAATGACTTTTCAAAATAAATTTCTAAAATAGATTGTATTTGTACCAACTGTAAATTAGAAAACATATTTCTTATTCGCAAACAAAATATTTTTTTATAGTTCATCACGAGTATTCAGATGAAAGAAAAAATGGTAGTGATTATGAGAGTGATCGTGAATATCGCCGTGAACAATCATGGGAATCATCAGAACATAAAAGTCGTTCACGTAGTCCAGATTATTCATCATCAAGAGAACGTACTAGACATTATCGTGGTAGAGAACGTGATAAAGAACATCATCGTTCAAAAGGAAAACGTTCACGTAGTGGTTCACGTTGGGAAAGAAGATCAGAAGATCGTAAAACAACACGTGATAGGTCATATCGTGATGATGATAGGGATAGTGTCGATAGGTATGACCCATCGTGGGATTTCTTAAAAATATATATATATAGATAAAACAATACGTATATATACGCAGATTGGTTATTTTATATAATCTATTGAAAAGTTAAAAAATAAATGTATACTTATATTATAATTTTGACAGTGAACGTAGTCCTAATGGGGCAGTAATTGGAGCTAGTGGATCTGAAATAATTGGATATAAAAGCCAACCACCAAACAATACAATTATGATCCGCGGCTTAGCACAGCATATTTCAGAAAATGATGTATGTTTTTAAATTGTTATAAAATTTCTTAATTATTTAATTGTTTATTTTTAGATACGTCAAGATATTATTCAGTGTGGTCTTATGCCAAAGGACATACGTCTTATTAGAAAAAAAGATACAGGTACTTGTATAAATTTTTGATTTTTAAATTTTATCATAAAATTGTCCTTGGGCCGTACCTTTTTGTGCATAATTTACCTCATAAGGTCGGGTAATTCCATTGGTGTCTATTGTGCTGTTTAGGTACATCACGTGGTTTCGCTTTTGTGGAGTTTTCAACACTTGGTGAGGCCGTTCGGTGGATGGACATGAAACAGGTATCTTAGATTACAGAAGAAATTGTATAAACACATGTTTTCCTAGTTATATAAGAAAGTCAATTCGATAAGTATAATTTTTATATTCATTTTTAACGTTACAAAATACGTGTGGGTATTTTTTCCAAAAATTTTCCAAAATAAACGAAGACAAAAAAAACATTAAACAATAAAAATTCACAAATATTAAATTCTATTCCGTGTAAATGAATTACGTTTATTTTTAATAGAACAATTTTCTAGAGCGCAAGGTCTCTTTATAAGAAAGAGGGGTAGTAGTTTCCCCGCAATTATCTTCTAATTTTAATTTATTTTTGTCCGCAGGGTGTATTAATGTTACAAGAACAATATCGTGCTATAATGCAATATAGTATACCGAAAGATGTCAATTGTGGATCAGAAAAACCCCAAAGTCACAAAGCATCAGCTGATTGGTTTTGTATAAAGGTAATTTTCTAAATTAATTATATTAAATTGAAATTAATTGTTTATAATTGCAGTGCGGTGCTCAAAATTTTAAAAGAAGAGATAATTGTTTTAAATGTCATGCATCACGTATGGAAAGTGAAGAAGGTGGTAGTGGTAGTGATGAAATTTGTTCTTATGCGACAAAAAGTATATTAATTCTTCCAGATTAATTCGATTAATAATTATTGATTTTCATTTTTAGCAATAATGATTAGAAATTTAGACGCTTTAACAACTGAAGATTCTGTCATGTCAGTTTTAAATACAGTCATTCCTGATTTAGTAAAATCAATATCAGCTGTATGTATTGGTCGTGATCCCCTTACATCAACATCACGTGGTATTTGTTATTTAGGAACTGAAAGTACTGTTGATGCTTTAGCAATTTATGGAGCTTTAAGTAATTTACAAAATCCATTAACAATTGATGGAAAAACTGGTAAGACCGATGATTTATTACAAGTAATTAAAAATAACACTAATATATTAAGCATAATATAGAAAATTGGTCAAAATTATAGCAACATTTTTAATAATTTTTCTTAAGAATTAATCAGTAAAGTTAATTTGGCATAATTTTTTTGTCAGCATACAAACGATTTTTCTTTTTGTATTTAGGCAAAGTCTGAGGCAAGTGATGTACTCGCCCTGGGCAAAGACGAGTTGGCGCAAAGACAAATTACAGATTGTTTAACGTATAATGTTTGTGAGCTAGAGAAGGGCGCTATTTATCTTTATGATGCTTCACAGTTATCAAAATATCTCTGTCTGTTAAATACATATTTGTGTTAATTAGATTATTGCTAAAATTTTGCTCAATGTTCTATAAAAATTAAGTAGCGACAAAATTGTGCTTACCTTTGAACATATAGACGACAGCCAATGATAATTAATGGTTGAAAGTTTCAAACTTATCAGCAAATTCTTTTAGTAGAGTTATATTTAATAATGGTCACGTTTTATATGTTGCACATCATCAATCTTCTTTAAAAGCACTTGTAACACACCTGAAATTATGAAAAATCATAAATTGGATTGAAAATGTAAATTATTGTATACAGGGTTGGCCTTTTCATCTAGAAACATTAGAGCAACTAGAAGAAATGAAACAGTCTTATGATGTGCACGTGCTAAAACGAGATATAAATAGGTGGTTACTAATTTTTAATGTTTATCTCTTTTTTTCGTTTCATTTCTTTTCTACTTTCTCAAATGTTTCTATTTGAATTGGCCGAACCTGTAGATAATCTCTAGTTGATATAACTGCTAGTTATGCAACCGCCATCGCACGAAATTTTAACGTTTTTTTTAATGTTGCCGATAATATAGAATATCAATTCATTTGGATGCAAATATCAGTTTGAACTTGCTCAATTATAATTAAAAGATCGATTCTAATTTTCAAAGATTTATTCACACAGATAGTAGAAGTTACCTACTAGCTAATTTCTTAACTAATAAAATGCAAAACCGAGTGGCGAGTTTATTAGTAGACATCATTAATACACTGAACAAGTGTAATAACAAGTTATGTAACCGCCATTACACTTTTTCTATGTCGTTATGCAATCGCCATTTTATTTTTATATAGTTAGGCAACCACCATGACAAAAAAAATAATTCAAAATTAATAATTTAATTTTTCGGTATTATTATTTTAATAATTGATTTAAACCTGAATATTATTTTAAAATTATTTAATTAGAATTTCAAAAAAAAAGATGGGCCCTGGTTTAACTTTTTCCCAATCTTTTTTTTTAATTAAAATTTAAAAACAAAGATGGGCCCTGGCTTAACTTTTTCCCAATCTTTTATTTTAAATCAAAATTTGAATTATATTTTAATTAAATATTGTTAAATCAATTCGATTAATTTCAACACGGATTATCATCAAAAATTAATTGGTAACGCCTTTTTAACTCTTTTTGTAAATTGCATAATTTTTTTTGTATAATTTGCATAATGGCGGTTATTTATATTAATAAACAATTAGTGAATTTTTGAAAATGATAACATATTTACAATAATTAGTTAATTGAGTAGGTCAGTATAAGCGCGAATTATAAAGACTAATTAAATGAGCGGATTTTTTATTTAAAATTATGATAATTTTGGATTAATTATTCAAAAAAAAAATTCTTACCGATCAGTTCATGATGGAGTCTAACGATTAAGTGACTATTAGTTGTCGATTGTTTTCAATCAAAGAACAAAATCAGGACGAAAACTTAACAATTACATATTTAGGGGGCGGGAAATTTGTTTATTATTATTATTATTATTTAATTATTATGTAATAATTCGAATTATTTATTGTATAATTACGGAAAATTATTTGAAATAATATTAAATGATAAATTTTTGCAATGATTAATTATCGAATAAAAATTATAAATTCGATATTAATTATCTAAGATTCTAACTATATTAGGTATTTTTCAATTATTAGTTGGTATAATTTTCTTCCGGCGTTGTCAAATCTTCCCCTGTGAACCTGGATTTTTTGGCGGTTAATTAGAAAAAATAAACCGTATTTAAAATAGATATTTATGTGTATGGGAATATTTAACAATTAATTAAATCACAAAAATTATACGATAATCATGAAAATTGTTCAATTTTGCTGATTGAAAGTTGGTATATTTAGCATGTTGTTATTCCACGAGAAGTGTTGACTAAATAGTTGGCGTCGTCAATTGTACAGTTGTGTGGATAATTTTTTTCCCATTTTGAAGCAAATTGATTTTTATTAATTTATTTGGTGGTGGTACAAAAATTGCAGTGAATAATTAATCTGCATATAAAAACAATAACCCAAGACAGTATTCGAACGATTAGTATTTATAGTGATTAATCGTCTATGATTAACACTTGCAATAAATACTCGTTGTTGGAATACTTCAGAAATCATTGATTGTTTATCATGTTTTGTTGAAAAACAATAATATCGTGTTTGTTTTTGTTTCAGTGATTCTTTCTTACTGCAAATATAATATGGGTGATAATAAGAAAGCTTATTCTCAAATTGATAATGCAGTTTTTCCAAATGCAACTGTACCAAGTACATATGCATTAACTGATGTTGAAAGTTTAGCTGAATATGCAGCAAGACGTTTTGCTAAAACACCAAATGAATATTTACATTATATTGAATATTATCGAAATTATTTTACACAACAAATTAGTGCTGGAAATTCAATAACATTACATCAAGAAAATCAAATGGATGCTGCAAATGCTGCAGCTGCTGTTGCACAGTCAGCTATACAACAAATGCATGCAAATAAGAATTTTTATGATACAACACATATGTCCATACCTAATGGTACTGATGGCAAGCGATATCGTAAGATTGTTGTTGTGTTAATTATTTGATTTAAATTAAACGATTATATTTTTTTTAGCTATACCTGATGTAAGTAAATATACATATGATAAATCAACAGGTTATCAATATGATCCATCAACTGGTTTATATTATGATCCAAATTCCAATTATTATTGGAATAGTGTTATTCAGAAATATTTATATTGGGATCAAGAAAAAATGACATACGTATTAGCACCAACCACATACGATTATACAAATCAACAACGGGCTGTACCAACTACATCAACAACACCACCAACAAGGAATGTACAAGAATCAGAAACAAAGAAAATAAAAACTGAAAAACAAGATAAAGTTAAAGTAGCTAAGAAAATTGCTAAAGATATGGAAAGGTGGGCTAAGACATTGAATCAAAAGAAAGAATTGTCATTTACGAAAACGAATTCCGAAACTGCATCTAGTAATATTGGTAGTGCATCAGCTGATGTTGGATTTTCTGTATTAGAAAAGAAAAATGCAAACCAATTAGTATCAAATTATTATAATAAAAATGATACTGAGGAAGCACCAACAACAACAACAACACCACAACAACCACCAACAACACCACCACCAGTTACATCATCAACATCCCAACAACAAGCCGCTACTACAACACAATTAGTGGCTGAATATGGTGGTGAAAGTGAATCATCTGGAGATGAAGATCCAGTTGATGATTTAGAATTATTAGATTATACAAAATTAATTTGTAATTTATGTAAACGTCAGTTAGGTTCAGCTGAGGCATTAACAAAACACGCAAAATTATCGTCGTTACATAAACAAAACTTAGAAATTCGAAAGAAAACCAAAAAAATGGATAATGCCAAAGAAAAAATTGTATATCGTGATCGTGCTAAAGAACGTCGAATGAAATATGGTGATCCTGATGAACCGCAACCAAGTAAATTAAAAGAGAAATATTTAAAATCACGTGAATTAGTTGAAACACCTGTTGCTGCTGCTTCTGTATCTGAACCAATTGGTTCAGAAAATGTTGGTAATAGATTATTACAAAAAATGGGATGGACTGAAGGACAAGGTTTGGGGAAACAAAATCAAGGACGAACTACAATTATACAAGTATGGAAATTATATTCGATTTATCTATTTAATTATTAATTATTGATATTCGTTTAATTTTCAGGCTGAACAACGAAGCAGTACTGTTGGTCTTGGTAATAAAGTAGCAGGTTATGCAGCTGTTGCTGGAGAATCTTACAAAGATTGTGTTAAAAAAATGATGTATGCTCGTTATCAAGAATTGACAGAAAAAGAGAATTAGTTTTGTATTCAGATGGCTTTATTTATTTGAAGCCATATTTTTATTAATTATTCCTACTATTAGTAAATTGATTATGTACATACAGAAAATGTACTTGTTCTTTCTAAAGGTTAATATTATCATGGATTCAATAATAATTTCCAAAGTTAGTGCCAATTTATCTATTGTTCTAGTTTATCATGGCAATTTTTCAATTCTTTTTCTATAATTATAAAATTTTATAGTTAATTTTGTATGTTTGTTTTACAATATTATTTTGTTTGTTTAAAATAATTGTCAAATAAACTACCTATTTTGTACTTACATTTTTGATTTTTTCAAAATCATCCCTTATTATTACATTGAAATCGATTATTGATAAACTTGGCTGAGGATTTACGTTTATCATGGCTGGTGGTGAATTTGTTAATTCATTATCGAATTTTTCGCAATATCGACTCGTGCCAAATCTACGAAATGAATATCCAAAATCCTCGACTGACGTATCGCTTTCGTAATTTAAATCTTTAAAATGCAGCAATGCACGACTGCGTGTTGTATGCGGACGTTGTTGTCTTGTTGAATTTCTAGCTGATTTTTGCCAACGATATGTTCTTGGTCGACGTTTCTTGATTGTAATTTCCGTTGATAATTGAAGTGGAATTGTCCCGATGGTCTGGTAATATTCTAGGAATGTCTTGACCAAATTTCGACCACATCTCATATCTTTCAAATTAAGGGCAATAAAATGAACGTACAGATTTCTATAACTGAATTGTGGTGCTATCTGTTTGTGGAAATTCGATATAAATTTGGGAAATATCGATTTTTTTCGGATACAAACAAAGGATACAACTGTCTTGAGTATAAGGCACTGTAATATCAGATCCTTTCAATTTGTAGCCAAATAACGATACTTCAAATGTGTAACAATTGACCTTATCGCTCAAAAGTTGGCACAAAAACCGTCGTGCAGTTCCTGTTTTCTTTATATCCGCATTAAACATTGCATTTTCAATTAAATAATCGTTAGCAGTTGATGCTAACAGTTTCGGATATAATATGTGACGCTCGTACCGGTAAACATCATCATAAGTGTTACCATAGATGAAACATCCTTTCAAACTAGTATGAGCATGTATATCAACAACGAAATCCAATTGAAACTCCTAAAAATGATTTCATTTTACAAATAATAATAGAAAATATAAATAAACAACTTTATTTTTATCGAACATCAACAGCATATCGGTCGTTGCTTTCAAAGTGGGATGGGACCATGGAGTGGAAATATGCCATGATCTATTTAAATCTAAACCCATAATGGTACTACGATAATTACCAACATATACGCCATCAGGATTCATCATCGGAATTATCTTAAATATTACGTGATTCCTTAACGTATCGGCAATTGCGTTTGAACTGATTAATAGCTCGAGAACACCTGAAATTTCAAAATTAGAACAATCCTCTTGCCGAGTTTAAATCGTTAAACAATCGCCTTTTTTTTAATCTAATTTTCGCACATAAAATTCTTTGTTTTAAAACGAAATACTTCGAGAATTCGACATAACAGTTAGCGGTCGAAAAGCAACAAAACTGCACAAAATCGAACGGAAATTTACTAATTTATAGATATTAATTTTATTAAAAGAACAAAACTGGCATTTTATGTGATATTTTCGGTAGAGTTACCTAATACAACGATCATTATAATCCCTGATATTATCATGTAAATAATATCTTTGACTTTATTCACAGCAGAAAGACTAGTTTCAGTTTCTTTTTTAAGCCATCACTTGTTTCGCATCACTGACTATTGCGCAACATAGTTGAACAAATTCCATTTGGTCACCTTGGCTTTGGAACGATATGACCCTTAAAATTTTAAATCTATAACATTACCAAAAATTTTTGATAGAATGTGGCAACCGTATCGTGAGGCGTGAGTACTGAATAGGTGAGCAGATATCGATAATACTGTAAAAATCCTCACACAGAGATATAATGAAGACAGAATGCTGTGGCTGTAGGAATGGATGACCTCTGTTTTAGTCATTTCTGAAAACTCATATGACTCTAACACAGTAAAAGAGACCGAGAGGGTAGGATATCCATTGGATACATGTTAAAGTAATAAAAGGTACCCCTGTCCACCACCAAATCCAAACCAGCAGGTTCGCGACACCCTTTGGCTCTTTACGGAACTTGTTCCCCTCAATAAAAGATCGCTTTGGAGTGCCCCTGATTGTGAGGGTCCCCGGGCATTTGCTCATTTTCTTTTACGCAGGAGAAGTAACAAAATAGTCAAAATAGAAAACAAATAATTATCGTTATCCTTTTTTGGCTCCCGAAAGTCAAAACAGGTGAGTTTAGTGATTTGTGATCATGGAATAAACGCGTATCAATAGTATTACTATAGATTTGTTTCTACCGACGGTTGCTTTAATATAGTTCAAAACTTTATGATGGGAACACAGTTTCCATTAAAATACTTTATGGATGTGAACTGAAATTCTATGAAGGCTGCAAATTTAATTTAGAAGAAAGGTAGATGACTGCTATCAGGAACTAATTTATTATACGTAATTGCAATAAAATTATGAGAAAATACCTTGGCACACGAAACTAGATGGTGATTCACCTGGATGTATTCTAGCCATAATTACAATAACTCTACGTTTCGATTTCAATTGTTTTTTATCTAATGATCCAATTGTTATTAAATCTAAACGGCGCTTTTGCTAAAAATAATTGTTCGTTATTTATTTAGGTTTAATGAAATTTTTATAGAACTCACCACAGAATATCCTAAAATATCACGTTGAAAGTATTCATTTAAATAAGCACCTTTAGCTTCTAAAACTGTTAGAAATGCTTGTAATCTTGAATAACTAAATGGTGGTGCTAAAGCAAATTGGAAAACTTCATCTTCACGATCGAAGGCAAATGAGAAACTCAACACATATTGCCCTCGATGGACGCCAGATTTATGATAAAATACATTCTGTTTCGGTATTCGTTGCCTAAAATTAAGATAATTATTTTCATATTTATTTTTTATTATTGTCCATTACCATTTTTGTCTAGTAGTTGATTTAACTAAAGGAGTCATAATATCGTTAAATAAATTACGTGTTTTGCTGAAATTGACAATATTGAAAATAACTTTCTAAAATCATTTCGTTATTAATTATTGAAATAATTCAATTATCGATACAAACCTGATCTTGTTTCACGTTGTCAACAGTAAAATTGAACCAAAAACGTATACGTGGACTACACGTATCTGGTCTAATAAATAAATCGTATTCGTATTCATTAATTAAATCAACTCTACCTAAATTTCCCGTTTCGAAAGATGCATCAAAACATAAATGACCACGTTTCGCTTTGCCACTATGTCCTGGTGGTCGCATTATTATTCTATTAACATTGCCCAAACCACCTTCTCCATCACTATCATCACTGTCTACAATAAAATTGGATGAAACGTACTAAATTTACTTTAATTAGCCGCAAGAACCTTCTTTCCGTTGATAAATACTAGTGTGCGCTAAAGGATCACGTGCCATTACTGACATAAAACTCAAAATAATCCAACACAAAATAACATTTAAACTTTACTATCATCAGTGTGTGAATTTTCAAGGAAGAGTGCGAACGAAATAACATGCATGAGTTTAGGGTAGATATATCTAATGTGAAGAAATTCAGATAATTTGTAATTTTCACATATGCTAGTTTCACACGATCCGATTATCGTCGACGTTTATATTTAACACGTTAATTCAAATGTCGCGCCTTATTAACTTACGCTACCCAATCACAGCAGACTTAAATATTAGAATTATGACGCCATACAGTGAATGCTTTGATCTGATTGGTTATGGTAATGCAGCGGGAAATTCGAATTAAAATTTGAACAAATCTAATGGACGAGTTTTCGATAGATCGGTTAGTGTTAAACTAGTTTAACTCGATCAACCTACATTAAGAGCTTTGAGGGTTTTATAAATCGTGTTAAATTTTCTAGTTTTATTGTTATCAGAAATAGAATCAGATAAGCACGGAATCTAGAGCTTTTAAACATTGCATGGAACTAAACTAATACTAACATAATTATATGTGCAATAAGATAGAACAAATGTTTCTACTAATTAACATAATAAAAAAACAAACAAACGAATTAACTCAGATTTTTGATTATCTTTTTAGAAAAATCATCAAAATTGATCGATTTGCGTTTCTTTCTGTAATCGGGTACGTACCTTCCCCAAAATCACCCATTGTTTTAACTGATAGCCGTCAAATTTGACACTTTGATTTAAACACGCAAACAACAACAATCAATTGATATTTTACATTAAAACAAAAATTACTTTTCGTCTATAGTTGATAGTTTCAATGCGAATAATTTAACGACAAATAACTATAGAGTTATTTTCATTTATTAGTTGACAATTTTTCGATATATAAGTTTGATCAATAAGGCGTCCTGTTGCATGAGTAACGGGCATTTGTTGATTGTCGCATTTGGCATAAATATTGTTATTGTAGATTTTTTTTTTGGTATTTAGCAAAACCTGAATGTTTGAGATGGTGTATCACCTGTGAAGAATTGTTGGTGGTGGTGGATTCTGCGGTATACCACCGCGGGTGTAAAAATAGCCCATCTATTGATCGTACCAATTGAATGGTGTTAGTTTGTTGTTATTAATATTATTTTCATAGTCATTTGATTAATATTAGATTGTTCGATTGTATGTATCTAAATTAAAGGGTAGAATGGTTGTTGGTAATATATATATATAGAAATATTTCATGATGAATGGACAATTAGGCGTGCGTATAGATGACGTATACATTATGATGTGTACGCGAAAACAGTTATATAGAGTGGAAGAGACAAGGGGTTGGTTGTATAAAAGAAAGAGTATTACGCGTGGTCCTAGATAGATTGGCGGGCACATGTCTAGCAAAACCGGAGGCGGCAGGTGAATAGCAGCGCATGAATGGGGGCGGCGTCGGTAGCGTCGGCCCAGGGGTGAAAAGCGCGCGCACAATATCGATCGTTCGCAACCCCTGGCCGACACCCTCCTCACCAGCGCCATGCAACACCATTTAGTTATTGCACTCTCTGAATAACACTTGTGTTACGTTTGGTAGTGTACGTTATGTAATAATATCATTCCTTGCATAATTACTTATTACTAATAATTCCTATTACTATTGTCTATATTTAATCAATAGTATAAATATATAAATTATTTAAATATTTATTAACGGTTTTCATAGTTCGGTTGATTATTGTACTCTAGGTTGGCTTAATATCCTTGCATCTTTAGAAAATTATTATATTTAATCGTCTTTAAAAATAAGTGCAATCCTTTTTAAAGTCTGTTTTTTAACTACAAATCAATCATTCTTGTCATTTGTATAATACTCATTCATTCTTCCATCACTGAATTCTCTTCTCACTGTTAGTGGAAACGTTTATAATAATAAAGTTACAATCACTTGATATTATTTCAATAATTTGTGCTACAATCTTGGATCCAACGTTAAAAGGTAAGTATGTTCGATACAAATCCACACACAAAAAAATCATAGAAACGAAAAGAAAACGGAATACAACATATTACACCCTCCAAAAACCAACCCTTCAACAATCCTATATCACACTACAACTATCATCATCGTCATCATTATTATCATTGATTTTTTCCATTTAATAATCACCGAAGAGATATCACAACAATCACAACATCAAATCTGGTTATTTATTTAAAACGAAATCAATTTTGCAAAATTTATATTAAATTTATAATGAAGCACGATGCCGGTAGCTTTGATAGGAGTCGCGGGGGTTGCGACTATGGGAAGGGAGTTGTCGACGATCAATACTACAGCCGGCCTGGCCAAAGCCCGTGCCTCGATTACCATTATTCCTTTACTTCTATTCCACCCACGCGTTACTTGTGGTTCATTTTTTTTTACGTACAAAATTTCCCATTTTGTGTTCAATTTTTTTGTTTCAAAAAAAAAACAATTCTATGATAGCATCAACGGGAAAAAAACCACACACACACACAAACAGGATTTTCTTTTGTGAAATAGAAATCCTTAATATTCGATAAATATAATGGAACAAATAAAACCTAACACTTCTAAACACTTTTAAGGTTACATATTGTATACAATACCATGTGAACGATTATTATTTGATATCGAATATTTATTATTTTCTTCTTATATTTGAATTGAACAAGATAGCGAATAGAATTAAATGAAATTATCTTAAAAATCACCCTCAATAAAAATGTTCGATAAAATCTAATCACACCCCTTATTAATGGGACACAGTAGAGATAATGAACACCTGGACAATTCTTGCATATTTACGATTTTTTGTTTTAAATAATTAATTAAATCCAACCATATGGACGGTAATAATTAATGCACAACTGCTTTTGTATATTTTTGCTTATTTGCAAACGATTGATGGAGTTGGTGGTAACCCGTTAAGGGCTCTCCCACATTTCTGACTCCCTATCTGAAAATCCGCATTCGTATAGTTGGAACAAAACTAGAGTTTCGGGTGAATGTCCTCGTACTGTCTGGAAGTAATAGAGCTAGACGAATTTTATAGTAACAGTAGTAATACTTATAGTAAAATAGACAAAGAACAATATAGAAAAGAGATAGACGATATTTAGGGTGAAAAGGGCCTTATAGTCTTTGTATGCCATCAGCTGTTCAGTACCCACTGATTAGGTACAACCACCCTTCCCCTTGTTATTAAACGTAAAAAGAGACAGCAATAATATCAAACATTGTTAAGGGGTAGCAATCACCATCTCTTTTCAGATGACTAACCTACCCTCGTTTTTAGTCAGCACCATATGCCGCACGTGCTCGCATACATAGCATTATTATTATTATTATTATTTATAGTAAAAAATTATAATAAGAACCAGTTTCCTCGTTACAGATGGATAATTTGATGAATTTCCGAATTTTGTTTTTTTTTTTTGAAAATTCCCTTCCCGCATATAGCCTCCCTGTCTATTATCGTTGATCGCCATATTGAATTTATTTTAATAAATTTAAAAATCATTAAAATAAAATCAAATTTTTGAAATCATGAATGAATGTCGATCATGATGGCGATGACGACAATTGGAGGGAAAATCGTTTCTCGTTGTTTTTTTGTTTTATGAAAAAAAATTAAAAATAGAACAGTCATTTTATGGCGCATGCGTATGTGTACGGTAAACGACTAATCTTCAATGTTGCCATCCTTGTCTGGATTGATCGCGTAGGTATGCCCCCACTTTTGGAACGTTGTCGGCGGCGTTCGTTTACAAATTGTACACAGTGCAAATTCGAGCCTCTTTCGAAGCGGTTTTTCTGACTTTTTTTTAAGTTCGGTTTTTTTTTCCCTTTATTTTCCCCCGTTTCTTTTTCTTCTTTCATATTTTTTTGTTTAGTTTATTTTCTTAATGTTTTAATTGACAAAATTAATTGGAAATTCGTCAATCGATTGGTATTTTCAGTGATAAAATGGTTGTCTAAATAGAATTTAGGTTAGTTTTCGGTTCTTTTTTTGGCGTTTTTGTTGGTGTTTCTTTTTCTGCCGTTTTTTTTGACTTCTTTTATGCGGAAATGTGATTTGGTTTTATGGTAGAAGGTGAGTTATAATTTGAAGTTTTTCTATAAAATTTCTACTGTTCTCAATAAAATCAATAATTTACCGATTGAATGTAATTGTGTTGTGTGTTTGGGTATGTATAAATGTGCGCGTGTTTGTGTGTGTGTGTGTGTGTCAACGTGTGGATGGGTTGGTGCGTATGGCTGTGTTGTGTGAGCGTGGATGTGTGCGTGTGTGTGTGTATATATTTTATATATATATATATATATATATATATATATGTATGTATATATCTATATATACACACACGTAGACAATGTGTGTCCCGCTTTATGGCGCGTTTTTTATCCAAACACCTGAAATTGATGGCCTTATTAACATGTTTCCTTCAATTATTATTTTGTCATTAACAAATTAATTGATAAGAATATGGTGAACTGTCGGTTAAAACTACTCTAAACGCACGTGGTGTCAGCCAATCGTTTTTATCGTGTACACTGAGACACACCTCCAAATCTTACCAAACATTAGATATCCACAGCTAATTTCAATAATTTATTATTTATTCTTTTAATAATCACAATGACAATGTTGGCAGATATTAATTTAATGATTGATTATCATATTATTTACGGAATTTAAATCAAATTTAGTTTTATGTAAATCTCCAATTCGAAATATAATCGAAACATCATTAATTAAATAAATAGAAATAAAATGATCAATAAACGTATTTTAAGTGAATTATTTATACGAGAAAAAAAAGTTCATATGGTCGCTTGGATTACTTCAAATATTCTAGGATTTGTATATCCAAAGTTTCTTTACACGAAAATAGACCAGCTTCTAAAAATATATAAAGAAATCAAACTCACATGTAGGAAGTTACATTGCACAAAAAATGAAAAGAGGAAAAGAAAACTAAATAAATAATTTTTCCCAAATATCTAACAATTCACACAATAAAAATAGATAATTTTTTTTTTTGAAAAATTCAAGGTGGGAATTTACACGTTTATTTTTCGTTTCTTCAAATTTAACAACAATTTCGATCGGTGTATAGTGGCGGATTAAAACACTTTTAGGGTGTCTTGTGTAACTTTTGTCACAAATAAATAACAAAATTCCTACGGTATATTCCTGTGGTATTTGGTACTTTTAAATAAGTGGGTCAAAGATCGGATATCTCACCAAATGAATCAACATCAAAATGTCTAATTCGTCTCTGGGTTTTTTTTTATTTTAAGAAATTTTTACTATTATTTACGAGCTCGTTTAAGGGTGTCAAGTTTCTATATCCATAAATCAGATTAAAATTGATCATCTATATATAATTATAAAACTTTAATATTGAAACATAATCGTCGGAAGAACTAGAAATATTTGATAACATAGACGAATTAAAACATTTTAAAGTGTTTAACAAAATAAATTGTGTGAAATTTCGGGATGATTTATGAAAATATTATAAATACGTTGAACAATAGATGGCCATTTCTGCTGTATTGTGTTTGGTTCTTTATTATTTCAGAATAGGATATCTAAATAAGGAAGACAAAGATCAAATAACATTCTATAGAACTAATTAAATTAATCGGTTATTTTTCTATATCTCACTTATTAAATTGTTTTTCGTCCAATGTATCAAGTTTCACGCCAATTTCGTACAATGATAGAAGAAATTTCTTAATTAATCAACTTAATCTGCTTTTGACGAAAAACAAAACATATTTTTATGATTTCATTGGAATTCTAACATACAAGAATGGTCGATTTTAAACAATTCTATGGGCCATCCTTTGGTCTCTATCTCGCTTATTATTTAAAAAATATCACAACATGTACGACGAAGATTATTGTTTTTTTTATCGATAAATTGTTAAAGTTTTTCTTAAATCAAGAAACATTTATTGATACATCCAAACGGAAAAATCTAAAATGATCTAGAAAACATTATAAATCGATGTTTTATACAGTAAATTAGTACGACACTGAAAAATATCTATAACTTGATCGGAAAAGAGGCTTTATCAGTTGATGGCTTATCACTTCATCAATATTCGATATTGAAAACAGCAATGTAAAACAGCAATCGTATGAAATTGTCATATTAAATGATAAATTATGTAAATTATAGGAAATTCGGGTAATTTTTGTAAAATAATTTTGTTTGTTTAAATTGCTTTTATAATTCCATCCATATCCTTGAGTGTAGAATATTAAAAAACAAACAAGCTTTTATTGTCAGCCATTTTCAATAATCAATAATTTTATTAATAATTGATAACAATTTGTTCTCCTTACTGGTATGACAATACAGAAATAATAATTTGCTGAAAAACAATAATTTCAATGTATTTATAATTGTCTGTTAGTACGTGGGATTCGAATGATAAAGTCAACTGTTATCAATTTAGTAAAATACATAAGTTCTATATAGTTGGTCGGGGGAAAATATATATATGAAAATAATAATATTCAAATTGTATTTAAACGAAATACTGTACAATTTGAAACAATGCCAGTTAAAATTTAATGTAATAAAACAAGTGACATCATCGACTGACTTCCGTTGTTCAAAAGCTTTACCTGCACAATCCCTTTTCCCTTCCCGTTTCTTCTATTGTCTTAAAATTTAACTAAAACAATTCTTTCTATCTGTTTCAGATTGTAGATTAAGGAATTTCTCTGCCCTCTATGAAGAAATCTTAATAGTGTTCTCTTTTTTCCAAAAAAGAAACGAAAAGTGTTGAAATTTTTTAAAATTTTGAGAAGATAACGTGTTAAAAATTAAATTTCATATTGTTTTTTTTTTATACACGATTAGTAAACCAAAGGAAGAAGAAAAATCTAAAAAAAAATCGAGAATAATCCAATAAAAATAATACAAAAAAAAGTAAATAAATAAATAAATTTTATTAAATGTTATAAGTTCTTCGTTAAGAAGACAACCACAGCCGCCATCATTGAGGAAGTTTTAGATTACGACTTTGAGTTCAATAACGAAAATATGATGTCCAACGGATTAGATTCAGGGGTTGTGGGCCAACAAAATGGTGGAAGTGGTGGACAGGTCGGTGGTGGACAAGAGGAATCTAAAACAAATCTTATTGTCAACTATTTACCACAAACAATGACCCAAGAAGAGATTAGATCATTATTTTCTAGTATAGGAGAAGTGGAAAGTTGCAAATTAATCAGGGATAAAGTGACAGGTAAATTCTCTTTACCTTATTATACGAATAAATTAAATAGTTTTTGTTGAATTTTAATAAAATAACGCCGATTCCTGATAATAAAATATCAATTATTATAATTAGGGAAGTATTTAAAAATAGATAATCCTCTATCGTTATTTTAAATTAAACATTTAATTCAACATATATACTGATATTTATAGCTATTATAAAATTTGTAACGTTGCCAAAAATTATTATAAACGTTGATTTCAAGATTTTGCATGTTCATTTATTTTATATCAATTGATATTTAATCATTTGGTGGAAATAGAATATTTTGGACCGCCAAAAAAAACATTATTTTTCTTGTTTATTTAGTTTTAACTCAAATTTTGTTTTTGTTTTGTTTTGTTTATAAATAATTAAAATTTTCATTACATGTATACGCCACTGGTGACCTTATACTTCCTGTATTAAATACGATTTAATTGGGAAGTTTGTTTTTAATCAAATATACCCAACAGTGGGAGATAGATCTGTTATGATCCAAATTCAGTGGCGTCACATCGTTTTAAAAGTATTAATTAAACGTCTAAAGAATTGTTGAATTTTTTTAATATTAAGTGTGCGTCCACACTGTCTTCAGGCATATCTTAGTTTTAAATCACATATATTTGTCAACCAACTAGATTGAATATAAATGGTGTTACTTGACCGATATAATAATAGATTACTTACATTTGTATCCAATCTAGTTGCATAGTAGATTTTGGTATTTATTATTTCATTGGTTTTTATGGATTTTTAATTATTTCTGTAGTAAATGGTATTATTATTCTTTCAAAATTGTCACAATTGATCGTGATCAAGTGTTCTGGTGCTCTTCTTAATATCGAAACCACTTGTTTTCCCATTGAACGTCAAAAATTCCGCTTATAAACATCTTGAAAAAAATTAAAATACTTGAACACTTGCATAGACTAAGTAAACCAACTGCCTTTTATAAGTAGTCACCTTAATTTTCATGTATTTCACCAAATTTTCGAAAATAATAAATTTCGTAAAATCTAAAATGCAAATTCCTTGTCTGATTCTTATAATGTGGACGTACGTTAACATATGTTTAGCCTTCAAAAACATTAAAATAAATGTCTCGTTTAATTTGTCAATTGATATTTTGTGATTGCAATATCGTCGATAATTTTTTCTCCCAGTAAATCGATAAATTTTGAAATTTTCCTTTACTAGATTTTACTATTGATCAAAAAAAAAAGAAATCATCGAGATAATGGTCAAATTTGAATGGAAAAACTATGATTGCAACATTATCAGATAGACAACAATTATTTTGCAAATCAAATAATATCCAATTTGAAAGAAACATAACAAAAAAAAAATTATATATTAAAGGATGTTGAAATTTTATGGTACTTTTACCCGATTTTTCCCATTGATATATTTTCTATTATTAAATTGTTTCTGTTGTCTTTGTATTGTTTGCGTCCATCATTTTATTTCAAACACCTCCTACACTTTTAACATCGGAAATTTTATTAAAATTGATCGAAAATCTTTTAGACAAATAGTTTTTAAGGTTGTGCATATTTTTATTTATTTTTTTATTAAATGAGTCAACAAAATCTTTTGAAATTTTCTAATAAATGTTTTATATACAGGCTGTTCTCTCATAATTAAACATCCAGGGCAAGAACACTTTTTAACTATAAAAAATTTGTTTTAAACACTGATGTTGAATGACGGTGAGGAGAACTGCTAAAGAGACGTCCCTACATCGATGGGATACACTATAGAACACACTTCATATCATAAAGAATGAATGCGATATCACCATACGTGATTATTAGTATTATTGTTATTTTTGAAAGAAAATTGAATTGTGTTTACATTTTTTAGTATACGTGGTGATATCGATGTTTTTGAATCATCCACTAATGTCCAATGAAAATGACTGATGAAAGTCTCAGACTCGTTTTTCCTTACCGTTGAAACATCTTAAAAACAAGTAGTAAGCTGTCAAAACAGTATCCATCTTGGCAATTTACAAATGTTGGTCCCTTTTAGAGAATTAAAGTTGAAGTATTCCTGTGTGAATGACCACTTAGATTTTTTTTTATTTCTTTTTTATAAAACCTTTATTTTGTGATTGTTAAAGTTTTTGAGGAGACACCCTGTATTAATAGAATTGATGTCGCGTTTTTATTATTGTATGTACATAGATTTTTGTCGCTTCCCCTATATAAAAATGACTCATTGGCACGTGTATTTGTACCCTTGTACATATGTGGAGAAAGATATATCAAAAAGGGGATGTTAGTGTCGTATACTTTCTTTTACATTATAAAATTGCCTGATTGTTTCGCCTATTTATATCGATTGTAGTTCGTTTTAATTTATAACAAGATAGGGAAAAAAATAGCAAACAAACAGAAGTTAACGTTAACGAATTTCTGTAATTTAATTAATAATTGACAGAAATTCGTTCAACCTCTTCCACAATACAAACAGTATTTCATTAATTAAAAGTAGGAACAGAAAGTATAGACGGAATTGTTTTATTATGTGTATAGATAGAAGAAATATACACATATTTAATGTATTAAATTTTGATAATACTCAAAATAGCGCCTTATCAAATTGTAAATATAAACAAACTGAATAGGGGGTACCTGTTTGATCAAATAGAAACCCATTTGGTTGTTTTTTTTTGCAAAGCTGTAAAAACCCTCATATAAAAAATATTTAACCAAAATATAATGTGTGTAATGTGTGTGTGTGTGTGTGTGTATTAATCGCGATTTTGTCGTGATTTAATTTCAGCTCATGTGTTCTTAGTTAAAACTACACGAGAGCACGTTTGATTCAGTTATTCACAAAATTAATTAATTTAACTAATTGTAGTTACATTAACATTTTTAGTATTATATATGATACTCTACTGTTCTGTAGTGTATGTAGGCATTTAATTACTACTTTCAATTACTGAAATTGAGAATCGTATATTGAAAAAAAAAGAGTTATTATATATGATACTATTTGTTTAATGGAAGAGGTTGATAATTGGGAGGAGGCACGTGTATAGATTAACATTTTGAGTAATAACTAATTTAAAAAAAATTCTCTATTGAGGGAGGAATCATCGCCACTAACGATGGATCACAACAATAATATTGTGTAAAAGGGATTTTGGAAGTCAACACAAACGAAACAATTTTTGGGAAAAATGACCTCGCTAGATTTTTTATATAAAATTAATCGTTAAATGCTGTGAGTATACTGTTTTATAACCGTGAACCACACAAAACTTTTCGTTGACGGTTGTTATTTTCGATTTATTTCTTATTTTTATTTTTTTCTGTTGGAACTTTTAATTATAATTAATTAATTATATTTAGAAATTTTATTTAAATTGCATGCTATTATAAATTATGTACCAATTGTTTAGTTTTTAAATGTATGTTGTTAGTTTATTTATTATAATCGGTGTTATTTTATATATAATAAAAATGAAACGGTAAATTTTTGTGATCGGAATCGGCGGAATGAAAAGGTGCGGCGTATTTTTATACTATTTGATTTTTCTTCTGTTATTTATTAAAAAAAAAACAATATTAATTGATATATTTTTTTTCGTTGTTGCCTTTTTTCTTCTATTATTTTTCCATCTTTTTTTTCTCTTGAAATCGGTTCCGCAGATAATGGGCTTATCGGTGGTACATTGGTTACAGGGCAATCGTTGGGCTATGGTTTTGTTAATTACCATCGGCCAGAAGATGCAGAAAAAGCAATCAATACATTGAATGGTCTACGATTACAAAACAAAACAATCAAGGTATGTAGCAGTCTAAACAACAATTAAATAGATTTCTATTTGCAATATCGACAATTTATTGAGATTAATATAGCGATAAATGGCTGTCATTTTTCATTTTATTATGCCGATTCGATTTGTTTCAAATTAATGGAATTATGACCAAACTATTAATAAGAGGTCATTACCATGTAGTTTGAATATTTTGAATTGCTTGGCATTGTGTATTGAATATTTTACAGGTATCGTATGCACGGCCAAGTTCCGAGGCAATTAAAGGGGCAAATTTATATGTATCTGGATTGCCAAAGAATATGACCCAACAAGATTTGGAAGCATTATTCAGTCCCTATGGTCGTATAATTACATCTCGCATATTGTGCGACAATATTACCGGTAAGAAATTGTTGTGACCTGATTGTTTGTTTAGCTGTAAAGAAGAAATTAATTGGGACAACATACTATTAACAATTATCTTTTTTTCTCTCATAAATAATTAAATAACAATAAAAAGATATAATTAAGAAAAAAAAATTGCATTTTTCATAGATATATAAATGGGTGTGTTGTCTCACCAGCCTGCTGCAATCTTGGTATCGTCAAGGTTGTAGATCTTCTCGCACAAGTTTCGTGGTCGTTGGGGGTTTTTTTTTGAACAAATTTTTGTTTTGTTTTTTGTTTTCAATTATTCAACATTTTCAAAACACGATCCACGAATCTTAGTGGAGGAGCAAGCTGATGCCACAGTCACAGTAACATACATACAAAATACATTCAACATACTTTGCAGTTTGTTTATTGATTATTATAATCAGTAAATATTTAGTTTTTATTATTTTTATTGGATGTGGTAGCTTTGATTTAATTATTAATATAATTTATACATATATTAATTCAGAGTTACTGTTGAAATTTGGCTTTTAATATTTAAATTTTATATTACATTATTATTTTGAATAATATGCACAAGAGTATATCCAAAAAAGAAAAGAAATGAAAGAAAAGAAAATCGACGGTAGTCCGAGGTGTTATTATTATTTCACCAAAGGCGCCGTTTTGTTTTGTTTTTTAATTATTTGTCTTACTGTTCCTATATTTTGCGTTTTTTCTCTTTCTCTTCCCTAGTACGTCAATTTGTCACGGGGGCCGGAGAAATTTACCTGGTACGTACCTATCTCTCTCTCTCTTCTCTCTCTTTTTTACCATAACACCCAACTAAACACAACCCACAACCACCAAATCCACTTTTTTTGGTTGTTCTGTTTCGGGCGCGATCGTTTCATTATTAAATAAAATAAATTAATAAATAAAAATCGAATTGAATAATTAATTAACGGTTTATAATTATTATTATTTATTTATTTTTTTGAAATCGTGTAATTTAGAAAACTAATAATTTAAAATAATAAAATTGCATTGTCGATGTTTATAGTTGCTTGAACGTTCGTGTCTGATTAGAGTACACTAATGTTTTTTAAAAAGATTTCAATTAAATTTAAAAAATATGCACCC
This sequence comes from Meloe dianella, assembly GCA_028455855.1. Lineage (NCBI taxonomy): Eukaryota > Metazoa > Arthropoda > Insecta > Coleoptera > Meloidae > Meloe > Meloe dianella. The sequence goes on along the minus strand of JAPTHL010000045.1, from coordinate 4,062,498 downwards.
TTCCCCGTTATCAATTGATAATAGTCCAATACCATAATTTTTTGTTAGATAATTTTGTTTAAAATAATAACACTAACAATAAAATTTGTTAGATGGTTTATTTTTGTTTGAAAAAAATATGAAAGAAAATACTGATATATATAGATATATATATATATATTTGCTTTTATTTGTTAATTAATTTTATCATAATTTTTATTATGTTTATTTTGCATCGTGGCATGTCTAATTTTTTAATTTGCTACATATTCTTTTACGTTTTTTCGTTTATTTTTGTATTTATCAGAATAAAAGAGCAGAGCAATCACTATTCTCAAAGAAACTATACAATACACTGGACACAATCATACAAAACATTTACACACAAAACAAACTACAAATTCCATACAAATTACACATTAAATAATGACTATTTTCAAAAAAAAAACTATCAAAATCGTCATTGTTTTCGTAAATCAATTTAACACAACGAGAGGCCGTTTAAGAATGCGCTTTTATAAAATAAATAAAATTGTTTAGCATTAAATCGTGCATAATTTAACTTAATTGCACTGAAATTTTCTGAATAAAGTAGTTTATTCCAGATTATTTATTAGACAAATCGCAAAAAATTTTAAACGGCCGTATCGTATTCATTTAAAAATAAAATAGAACTCGTTTGTTGCTGTTAAAATAGCAATAAACGATAAAAATTTGGTGGTGTTTTTTTTTAACAATTTTTTTAATAATTGACGGAATAACTATGAAAGAAAACAAATGTAATATTTCCCCTCACCAGGCCTTGTCGAAAGGTGTAGGATTTATTAGATTTGATCAACGATTAGAAGCTGAAAGAGCAATTCAAGAACTGAACGGTACCATTCCGAAAGGCTCCACAGAACCTATCACAGTGAAATTTGCAAATAATCCAAGCAACAACAATAAAGCCATTCCTCCATTCGGCAGCTTATCTAACACCACAAGCAGCACGCCGTTTTGCTGGCCCCATACATCATCCCACAGGGCGATTCAGGTCTGTATTTTTTGATTAGGTCTTTTTCTTGTCTATATACATAAAAGTGTCCCGCAGAAACTAAAAGTGTCAATACATTATTCTTGTGTATCAATTAGGAATATTAAATAAAAAACAGATAAGCAGTTTCCATGGGACACCATGTATATACTTTACTACCCACTTACAGTATATGCAATTTATAAAGATTCTATAAATTGTTGAAACTGTTATAATTTTTTATTTTTTTTGTAAAATGGTGTTCTGATTTTAAAATGGGATTTAAAGGTATTCTCCGCTGGCCGGAGACCTGCTGACCAATTCAATGTTGCCCGGAAACGCAATGAACGGTTCCGGTTGGTGCATCTTCGTATATAATCTTGCTCCAGAGACTGAAGAAAATGTACTCTGGCAATTGTTTGGCCCATTCGGCGCCGTCCAGAGCGTCAAAGTAATTCGTGACCTGCAAACAAACAAATGTAAAGGTTTTGGCTTTGTCACTATGACCAATTATGATGAAGCCGTAGTTGCCATCCAGTCGCTAAATGGTTATACGTTGGGTAATCGCGTATTGCAGGTCAGCTTCAAAACGAATAAGAGCAAAACTACATAAAGCGACTATTAGTCAAAAAAACTAAAAAAAAAAACAAAACCAATATTTATATATAAAAATATAAATATAAATTAAATAGTATTTAATTGAAAGTAACACCAGCTAACTTGGTGGACCCTGTATATGTAATGTTACTATTTATATATTAATTGTTACCGCTTTTCTTCACAATTTTTAAATATTTTCTAATTGTTCATTAAATAGGCTGCTTCATTATTATTGCAGTCACTATTGGGTCGGTCTGGACGTGACGTATATACTATAGTAATTCCATATATTCCGTAGACTACTGATTGAATGATTTGTTTTTTTGTAATTGATTCCATTAAGTAGTATCTATAGGTAATGTTGTTTGTTGACAATCATTATATTTGAAAAATGATTATATGTGTATTTAGAAATTCAATAGAACCTTTATAATAATATTTTTCCTTTTCATATTCGTATATTCAAACCATTCAACAGTAGTATTACGTGATTAATAATTAATAACAAATACCATTAATATCGATTTTCGTCTATTAATACTGTTACGAATAGAATACACTATTGTTGTGTTCTATTGTCCAAAAAAATTGTTACATTAGGTACATGTTACAGTGTCCACCAGGATTATCAAAAAAAAATGGGTAAATTACAAAATTTACCTTTATTTATTTATAACTTAGTACTTATAAAGATACGAAGCTAGTCAAAAGTGCATTCGCGTTTCCTATAGTAAAGATTTCTAAGTTTTCTTTTTTGTTTATTACAATTTTTTTCTTAAGAAGAAGAATTCGAAATTTAAGTTGTGCCATTATTATCTCATGTGGGTAAAACTCTAAAAAAGTTTCATTGAAAAAATTTTTTATTATTATTATTATTATTAAAAGATAGTATTTATTATTATTTCATAGTTATTTTTCAAAATGTAATTGGTTAGTATAATTTATGTATTTATATGTAGTGTTTTTTGTGTATTCTTAAAATTTTTTGAGACTAGTCGCATGAACAACAGCCACGTCCGATAATTATATCGGACATTATTTTGAGATTATTTTTGGTGGCGTTGTATTATTTGTAATTTGTGTTCACGGATGGCCGCAGCGGCAAGGGGAAATCGTCAAACTTTTTCATATTCATCGAAATTCACAATAACGTCAGTAATATTGTAATTTTGACAAAATGACCGGATGATATATTTATTAAGATCAGCAAGATCGATTATTTTTAGATGATATAGTATTGTCGACGTTATTGTCAAATTTCAGAACATCAACAATATAAGAGCAATAGTAAAGAAAACGATATTTATTTAAACCCGGAATATTATTTTTAGTTATTTTCCACTAAATTATTATTTATTTATTAATTAATTTATTAATTTATTTATTTTGCTTGATACCCTTACCGCATCGGTGTTCCGTTCTATTCTTATTTGTGTGTTGTGTTTAAGTTCACGTTTACTAAGAGTTGTCTAACACCTAAAGCTTTTTTCTAAAGAAAATTGCGTGGTTTTGCTTTGATATGCCATCATCAATTGAGCGAAGGCAGTGCTTTAGCGAGACCAAAACTGTCCTATTTCTTCAAAAAAAAACAAAAAAAAACAACCAAAACAAACAAACTCGTTATAATTTTTTTCTTTTTTTCTAAGTATTCGAAACAATTTGTGTTTCATTTTTGACTTTGTTAATTTTAGTTTTGATTAATTTAACCATTTGGTTACTTTGATTTTTTTTTTCAATATAAATTTTGATTTTGATTTTGTTTGCATTATTTTATTTATTTCTTTTTTAATTAATTTATTTATTTTTTATTTATTCGACACGTTTGCAGGGCACAGAGGGGGCACCAGCCGATCTTATTCTTAGCAACATTTCACAAAACTTTTTTCTGTAAATTTTCTGTGATGGCGTGGGTGGCAATTTTAAATGTAAAATCAATTGAAATTTGCAGAGGAAAGTGTTAAGTTACCAATATTAATTATTATGGCAGATGTCCGCTTTGAGGCCTAAAGTTACCTTTGTTGTGATGTCTCTCACGATGTTCGCTGACGTCGATGCAACATGCTATTATGCATTGCACAAGCGACATAACTGTCGCATATAATGCGACGGTTACTCTCGCCCCCTAACCACCAACAGACTAACCAGCCACTTCCAATAAAGAGAACACTTTATTTTTATAAAAAAAAGTAAATAATAATAAAACTAAATTAATACTCGTACCTTGAGATCGGATTGAAATAAGAACTATATCGATACATTATAAATATAGAGCATGTTTATAACAAAAATTAAAAAAAAATGGTGGATTGTGTTTAGCATTTTGATCACAGGACCATTTTGATTACGTTGTGTATTATATAACACTAGCGACTGATTGACTCACAAATATTAATAATTGTTGTTGATATTTTGGGCTTAAATTGATTCTTCTTGCATGCATCATCGGTTTGGTTATTAGGGAAATATAATAATAATTTAAATTTAAAAAAAAACACAAGCGAAACGCACACGCCCGCCCGGCAGCGCAGAATACGAAAATGTACATAGAAAATGTGTTTGATCGAATTGTAATAAGTACAATTTAAGACGATACTTTAGTTGCTTTTTTTAAACAATAAAATAAGCGGAAACAACAGCGATTGAATGAGGGAGCGAAGAAGGCAACAAATGATAAACGTGCGGAACAAGAACAGATTTTAGTTAAATTTATATTAAATTAAAACGATCAAAAAAAAAACGAACGAAATTTTACATAATTCAAGAATGTAATTGATAATGATAATATATAAATTATATAGTTAAACAAATAAATAATTAAGTAAATAAATAAATAATCAACACGAATGTTCTTTCAAACACCAATTCGGACCCTAGTCGCACAAACACCAGCCAAAGTTCAGCACAAGATATTGTTTATAATTTAAAATCAAAAAATTATATACACGTGTAAAAATCGAAGAAAAACGGATGGATGATAATAATAGAAGAAGAAAAAATATATAATTTAGTTTACGTGAAGCGGTATTGATGTTGGTGTTTGTTGTTAATTCCGTGTATTTTTTAGCTGGTCTCTCTTCTGGCAGCAAATTAAGTAGACCATCAATGTTATTGTTGAAAAAATAAATAATAATACATTAAATAAAACCCATTGTCCCCGTTTGTGATAACCGCGAACGCGACACATTGCGGGCCCGGGCCTAGTTGCGGGGGACGTCCCGAGGTATATTAATCGGTTGCGGTTTTTTCAATTTTTCTTTTTCTAATAATTAATTTATGATAGAACGATTGTTGGTTGAGATAATTTTTAGTGAAAATAGATTAAAAACAAAACAACAAAATGAATAGTATATGTATATTGAATGATATGGGATGAAAATTGAATCCGCGACCAATTTCTAACCAACTTTGCCGCAAACGCGTACGGGTCGACGTACAATCTTTCATTATAAAAAAGAAAAGTATTTTTTCTCTCATTTGTTTGATTTCATTTAAGTGTACCGTGCACAAACTAGCGACGTAGGTGATGTTATTGGTTATTCTGGCCTAAATCGAAACTCGTGTAGACTAATTCCATTTACAGAACAACGATCTATTTCAAATGATATTATATGTCTATCAGCAATGCTTGTTTACCCATCTTTTTAGCTTCTACTTGGCTAGCTGTTTGCTAAATATACCGCTTAACTTTTTTAATCATTGGCGTATCGATTGATATTATTATTATCATTATTATTATTATTGCTATTACTATTTACAACTTACCTATTACAACAGTCATCATAATTATTATTGATTGATTAATTGACTGATTGATTGATTGATTGATTGATTGATTGATTGATTAATTATTACGGATTACGTATCATTATTGCGTATCTCTAACATAAGAGTTATTCTCTTTGTGTGTTGTGTAGATTTTTAGCGTAAGTGTAATATAGTACATATTCCTATTGTTTAATTTCTCTATATGTGTGTAGCTGTTGTGTTGCGGGCGAGCGCCACGGCGGTTTAGGCGCAACGCGCTATCCTATCGCCGAGACGCTTGCCCTGAATGCGGGTCAAACCCGATCCCGCCCGGCGCCAAGCAGGGCTATAGCTCAAATATTGTTGTGACGAGATGCATTCCTTTATTTAAAAGATTAAAAAAAAACAAACAAACCACTGATTGATATATACATATATTATATACTCTTACTTATATTCTATCTGTTTTGATAAAAAATGGTGGTTATTATTATTATAAATATCGAGTGCAAAAGTTATATGTACAGAGGTTATATAATTAGGAAGTACAGTACCTCATAAAACTGTAATTCATGCAATAACTTATTATAAGAAAGTTCTTATTACAATATACTTTTAGCTTTAGTATAAGAAGCGGGATTTGCGAAAATCTAGAAAAATAAATAAATCTTAACTATACCTTGCGGCGGAAGGTCGATCTGCCGCGGGGCGGCTCGACTTTTCGTCTTCCCTTCTCGTGCCGCGGGTTTCCAAGGAGTCGGAAATATTATAAAAGCACGTCTTTTAAATGACGGCATCGATGGATATAAAATTTCTATAAATATATGAGTAAAAAATTTTTTTACGGTACGATACAACATATCAACAGACCGACTCCCAAACATACGGTACAACCATCAAGCTCTATTGCTGATGGTACACTGAACTGATATAATTCACAAAAAAAAATAAAAAATTAACCAATAAATTTGATAGGAAAAATAATAATAAACAAACCAACTTTTCTAGTAGTTCCATATACAAACAATCCTTAGCTAACAAAATATTTTTGCATATATAGAGTGTCCTAGAGAAATTCACATTTCCATCACGATAAATCATCGGTATTATTAAGATTTTTCTTCTATAAATAATATCTGTCAGATCTGGATTTTTGTAAATCAAAATATTTGCTGCTAATAGTTTTTAATACACATAAATTTTTGATTGGAAAGCCGTCTTTGTATTCGTTAAATTTTCCAAATATTCTGTAATCAAATCAATGATCCTAAATTAATTAAAAAAAACAATTTTTGACATTGGATTCGAAAAACATACCAAACATATTGTAAATAGAAAAATCTGACATCAGAGTGCAATCTTGTTGATATTATTAGAATTTTGATGGAGATTTGATCAATTTCTGGGCCACTTTGTATATGTTTATATTTTGCATCTATTTTACCCCAATTCCGTTAAAAATGACACGAAACCATCCCGTCCAGTCTAATATGTTACTTATTGAAAATTTTTGACGTTTATACAATTTTATTTATATTTTCAATAAATAATAAGACGAACAATGGGATATTTCGGCCGATTTTTATCGGTTTTTGTTTTGGGGTATTTATGGTGCTAAAATAAACCAAAAATTAAAAAAAAATCGCACTAATTACGCTGGTTATTTCGGATTGTTTCATTAAGATTTTGAATAATAATTTTTTTAATTAATGGCCGATCCCGGCGACGGCCACGATTGATTATTTCGTACCTGTAACTGAATGCGTGTGTGTGTATGTGGATGCGTGCGTGTATCAGGGAAAATGTTAAGATTTGTGGAGAGTTCGGGTGTTTTTTGAATACTCCGGAATATCCTTCGTAGTTGGTTGCGTCGGTAATGAATAAATATTTATAAAAGTTTTAGTATAGATATTAAATATACCGTAGCCCTACTACGGAGCAGGCCAGATCTCTGTGTTTCCAACTTTTCTTTCCTCCTTTCTTTCTTTTTCATTTCATTTAGTTTAAGTTTAATTATTATAAATATTAAAAACTGTTCATTGTCTTTTATTGCTTATTGTCCAGTGTCACATGCTGCATTTGTGTGTATTTATTGTCATTTGGTGGTTATTTGTAATAATCTCTCTATAAATATTTATTGTATCAGTAATTGAATATTTAGATAATTGAGTAATTAGTTGAGTTGTCGTAGAGATTTGGGAATTGTATCCAATAAACAGACGGCAAACGGTCTCCGTGCAGTGTTTAGTTACCATTTGAATTGGATTTGATTAGGTTCAGTTTAGATTTATATTTAAAAATATATTATCGATTGGGTTTCTTTATGAGAAAGGCTGTGTAAGCTGGGAACCAGATCACCGGATAATGCGAACAGTAGGATTTAAAAATAATTAAAAAAAATTATAATGAAGATACAAAATAAATTTAAGAAAAAAATAATTAAAATAATAATAAAAAGTACACTGGCACTGGACACTGGCAAAATATATAATCGCATCGCCAATTGCGTTGCAAATCAGGACAACTTCAATATTAAAAGAAAAAACAAACAATAATAATAATAAACAAAATACACACAATTGTTATTGTGTATTCCAGGCTAGAAGTCGGTGTAATGCAATATTTGTACTTTTCCATGTTGACAAAAACTCATTACAATAAAGTATAAAAGCTACATTTACATTTTGGGTTCTAATCATTCCCTTCAAATAATAATTCAATTTTGTATATAAATAAATATATATATATATATATACATGAATATTAAAAAAAATGAATTAATGATAAATAAAAAATGTGTAAAATAGTTATAGTTTTAATCACAGTATTTAGTTCTGTTGTTGTTTTTTTTGATGAGCATCTGAGAGCCTGTGGTTGTTATGAACGAATGAGTGTTTTGAAATTCCTGTAATTCAATTATAACAATTATAACCCCGCCATAACTCCTGTGCTAGTGTTTCTTTCTCTCCTGTAATAAATAAATAATAAAATAAATTTATTCAGTAATTGTTTATCGAATTTATTACATGTTTATTTTAACCAATATCTATCTGAATTAAATTCAAATTTACCACCAAAATTTGACAGTGGTAATGTATACACATTTGCCTATTCTACAAGTAAATTTCTAACGCAAATTTAAACACTTAATCTACAATTGCTATTGCTATTATCGATTATTGGAATTTGGAGAAAATTGATCGATTTTTTCTGTACAGAAAATTTAGCAAATAAATCATTTATTGATAAATCAACCTAATTTATCTTTGGTGATTTTAACTGACAATAGTTGGCTACCGTGTTGGTGTCACTGTCAATATTGTTTTTGAAACTTTTCGACATTATCAGTGAATTGTGATTAAATTTGTTGTGATTTGTTCGATATTATCCAGATGAAAATGTCGCAAATATTGTAAGATTCGCTTTAATTCGCATCTGTTTTTGTCTAATTCATTCAATTTTGTGTTGTAATTCTACAGCCATCTAACGGTGATAGTTAAATTTATATACCAAGTGAGTAGTGTTTAACATGCTTTGGTTTGATTCTACAATTGTCTGTTTAGAATGTCGCCATTCGGTGGCATTATCTTAAATATTTATTTATATATATATATATATATATCTATATATATATATATATATATACATGTGTATATATAGATATACATAAAAAAGTGTATTAAGTATGTAGTGTTAGTGTTGTTTTGATAGAGCAATGTGGAGCAAATGTTATTAGAAGAACCAATCAAAATATATGATGGATATAACAGGAATAATAAAGGACAAATAATAATAATAAGAAAATTCGGATGGAATTATTCTTGAAGCACTCACAAACAAATCCATATAATGCGATAATGTATCCATCAACGAGTCATTTATGCAGCAAAAGAAAAAAATCCATGATTTATTAAAAAATAGTTAAAAATCTTGTTATTAGTTACGTATATATATATATGAAACACATTTAGTGTTATTTATTTTAAATTAGGAAAAAAAATGTTTGTTGATTTAATTTCGATCATAATACCTATGTCAAATGTCATTTGAAATGGTGTTGACATTTATGTCATTTGCACTGAATTTTGTGCAAAAATGTTTGTTTATTTTGTTAAAATGTACGTATCAACAATCATTTTATTAGGATACAAATAACTGGAAAGTAATTATGAATAGACTATTTGTTAATAATTTAATTATTATTTAAAAGTGTTAGGTTAGGTTTGGCATTTTCATACACATTCGCTCATTCAAACACAACACACTAACACAAATATACACATAAACATACACATTTATATAGATAGATATATATATATATATATATATACATATATATATATATATATATACACATACACATACACATACACAAACAAAAAAAAATAAATTGTGGTCTATAACGTTCATTGTATTTATTAAGCGAATTGTGGCATTACAATGGTCATTTATTGAGGATCATATTTGTGATGGATAGGGAAATTCCCAGTGTTCCCATCACCACCCTAGCCGGGGTGGCAAGTCTTACCGACTGTAAGTTGAAACAATCTAATAAACACGAAATTTGCTTAATTTTCTATATAATTTAACATAAATACAGTGTTACCAGAGATGCCATTGCCTACCCCATCTCCACAAACATTAAGCAATAAATCTTTGTTGTTTCATCCTCGTGTAGCAGAGGAGGCACAAAATTTACTTGGTGTAAGAGATGAAATTTTAGTACCACAATTAGTACATTCATTAGTACAAACATCAGCAGAACATATGTAAAATAATTAATATTAAATATAAAAACAATTTAATTATTTATGTAATTTTTTACAGAGAAGTTAAAGATAATTATGCTTGTACTGAGACCAAAGTGGAACAACAAGAGTGTATGCCAGAATTATTAAGAGCAATGTTAGATCGTAATCCAAATATGTTTAGTGGTTCATCAAGTAAAATTTCAGTTTGATTTTTCTTCTTCTTTATTTTCAATAATTTTGATTTTTCTAAATACAGTGACCGCATCACCATCATTACAACAATGGAATCATTCAAATCAATTAACATTAAGAGAAACACCAACATACAACCAATCATCACCTCAGGGGAATCCGACATCACCAGTTAGACAACCAACCACAAATATTCCAACAAATCGCCCATCTGTTATAACTGAAAAACCAACAATAGGTACATTGAATTGCAATAATACACATATTCCTTATGAATTAAATGATCATGGTGATAATCAAGTAAAGAAACAACAACGGCTGAACAGTTAAGGCAGTTAAGAAAGCCAACAAAAGGTAAGCTTGTAGTTTTAGAACGAAATAGAAATATTTAAATATATATATATATATATATATATATATATATATATATATATATACTAAATTGCGCAATTTTTACCCATTACAAGTTTAATACAATATCTTTAATGTATGTATACTTAATTGACCCTTGTAGTCAGTACCTTGGGTTTAACCAGTGACAATTTACGGATGTCAGCATCTCCACAGTTAGAGTCTAATAATATTAATTCAACTATAAGCATTAGTGATAACATTTCCGATATTAAAAAGTCAGATGAAAATAGGTTAACAAATGAAAATAATGATAGGGCTATTATAAAACAACCTATCGTTAAATTAGATCGATTATCAGTTGAAGATCAGCTATTAATGCAAAAAAGTTTAACAAAATTTGTTGAAACACGACCAAAATTAGCTAAGGAATTAGGTATAACATCAACACTAAAAAAAGAAATTGATGATAATATTGATATTGAATCTGATGATAATAATGAAGATACAACTAAAAAACGACGTGATAACAGACGTCGTAATTATAATGAAAATGATGATGATGATGATGCTACTGATGCATTTTCTGAATTAATTAGTGGTATTAATGTTAACAAAAAGCGTAAATCAACACAAAAAGAAGAAAAAACCGACAATATCGTTGTTAAACCTAAGTTACGTAGAGTAGAAAAGAAATTTGTACCCGTTTTAGAGAAATTATCACAAGAGAATTAATGGAAACAAATACATATCTGAGATTTAATAAGTCAATTGAGCATGTGTTGAAATCAGCAGAGGACGTTGATGTTTCTGAAATTGGTAATTTGTTTTTATATTCCCACTTGCAAATAAAAAACGTATTAATTTCTAAATTAAATTTTTAGCTGATGATGGTATGATTCCTGAAGATCACCTATTAAGTCGGATTGTTATGCAAGAATTGTGTACAGAAGCAGCTAAATTAAAAATATTAGGTGCAATGGAAATGATTCCTACTGATAAATTAGTTAGATTGTTGAATGTTCTTGAATTAAATATTCGAGGTGGTGATCGAGTATCTCCCATAACTGACGTAATTATAAAGTTTTAATAATTGTAAATGTTCATTCTAAAAAAAATCCATTATAGGAAGATAATGAAAGTATTCGACAATATTGGTTAGAAACAGCAATGGAAAGAGTTATGGGTGCTGTTGATGCATGTTTAATATGCTTATATATAATGACATCACAGAATATGCCAAAACGAATATATTTAGAAGAAGTTATTGATAGAGTTGTGTTATTTATAAATATCATTTGCGCAACACAATATTCCCATCATTTGATTCAACATATAGATTAGATAATAAAAAGAAAGATGGACGTAAAAGAAATCAGCTCCTGTACTTGAAAAAAGTATATTGGTTTTATATACAAAAATTTCCGAATTAGTTAATTTATTGGCTGAATTATTAAATATTCAAGTTTTAACTGATACATCAGTTTTACATGCATCTTCAATGGGTGTATCACCGTTTTTTGTTGAAAACGTTAGTGAATTACAATTGGCTTGTTTAAAATTAGTCACAACAGTAAGTTAAATTTCTTCTGGTTATTGATGTCTCAATTTTGCCTGAATAATAATTAAGTTGTAATTAATTGGAAAACGTTATCATATTACGATATTTTAGAGAGGTATTTTTTTTTGTTCCGAAACAAAAGGCTCAGGATAGTATAAAATGATCAGTAATACCACTATTTTTCTCAGTTACAGTTACAAACGGGCAGTAGTAGCCTCTTATTACTTATTACAATGATATCAATTGTAAATTCAAAATATACTAAAATTAATAAACAGATCTTACTTATTCAACTTGTCAAGTGATCTGTCAATCTTATTTTGAACGTATTTGACTTATTAATAGTTAGTAGGGCACTACGTAAGTAACATGGTTCAAACACTCAAACAGGAACAAGGAACGATGCACATAATTCAACGGGCAAAACAAATCACCACGTGACTTACGTGGTCATATAGTGTTGATCGCAATCTGTGAGCCTATGTTTTGACGATTTTTTAAATAAGCAATTTTTCTAAAACATCAAAGATATGATGATTTTTGGTTGATTTTCAATATTTCTCAAGTAAAATAAAATTATGTAGTTTTTTGAGCGGCTATTCCATTGCCTCCATAAATAATTGATAAAAAGAGAGACATCTTGTTTTAAGTTATTTTCTTGACTAATTAAATTCAATTTAGATTTTCACACGATATGAAACACATCGAAGACTTCTTTTGGATGATATTTTAGCATCTATAGCTCGTCTACCTAGTACAAAACGTAGTCTAAGAACCTATCGGTTGAATAGTGAAGAACATATACAAATGTTAACTGCACTTGTTTTACAGTTAATACAATGTGTTGTAGCATTACCTGAAAATCTTTCAAATAAAAACTCAATTGATGGTACACAAACAGATAACATTAAAGTAGTAAGTTGATTTAATGTAATTGTAATATTTCTTAGAAAAATTGTACTAAAACTAATATTTTTATAGGTCGATAAAGATATTTTAATTTGTAACAAATATGACAAAGCATTATCTACATCAACGACATTTCTTGCTGTATTTTTAAATAAATGTGGCAGTAAATCTGAGGATATTGATTATCGACCATTATTTGAAAATTTCGTACAAGATTTATTATCGACGGTAAATAAACCAGAATGGCCTGCAACAGAAGTACTATTAACATTATTAGGGAAAATGTTAGTTCATACATTTTCAAACAAAGGTACTGATATGTCATTAAGAGTAGCAAGTTTGGATTATTTAGGTGTTGTTGCTGCACGTTTACGACGTGATAGTGTATTATCACGTTGTAAATTAGATACAATTGATCAAATGATAAAAGATATAAAATCGGAAGAATTAAAAGATTCTGATGATCAAATCGATAAAAAACAATTAGCTACAAATACTGAAGAGGAACGTACACAATTTTTACAGCGTGTTTTATTAGATTTCCTTGCTGTAAATGCCCAAAATGATGAAGCATATAAATATGCGCGACATTTTTATATAACACAATGGTATAAAGATGCTGTTGTTGAAAAAGTTGATTTAGCATCAGGTACAAAAGATATTAAAAACACTTGTGATAATCATAGAACTAAAAGACATGAACATAGTAGTGATAGTGATTCACATGATGAACAAGATAAAAAACTGTCATTAGATCAAGATAATACGGAACGATTTCGTATTATTGAAGAGAAAAAGAAGTTTTTATTAAATAAAGTAAAACCATTTAAAGAAAGCATATCATCAGGAAATCGTGTACAAGTATTTCAAACATACATCGACTATAATAGTGCTGAATTAATAGCACAATATTTAGCATCAAAACGATATTTCTCACAGAGTTTCGACCTTTATCTGAAAGCTGTAAGTATAATATTTACATATATTAATATTCGAATATTAATTAAAATTGTTTTTTTTTCCCCAGATACTGATTGTATTGAAAGAACAATCAATTGCAATAAGAACAAAGGCAATGAAATGTTTAACGATGATCGTTGAAGCTGATCCCTCAGTTTTGGGTAGACATGATATGCAAATGGGTGTTAATCATTCATTTCTTGATCATTCAACATCAGTACGTGAGGCTGCTGTTGATTTAGTTGGAAAATTTGTTCTTAGCCGTCCTGAATTGATTGATAAATACTATGATATGTTATCAGCTAGAATATTGGATACTGGTGTCAGTGTACGAAAACGTGTTATTAAAATATTAAAAGATATTTGTATTGAATGTCCTGAATTTTCTAAAATACCAGAAATATGTGTTAAAATGATACGACGTGTTAATGATGAAGAAGGTATTAGAAAATTAGTTATGGAAGTATTTCAAAATATGTGGTTTACACCAACTAAAGATACATCATTGTTGAGAAAAGTTATGAATATAACAGATGTTGTAGCTTCATCTAAAGATATAGGCTTAGAATGGTTTGAACAACTTCTACTTAGCGTAAAGATTTTATTAAATTTGTAAAAAAAAACTTTTTAACGATAAATTACTTTATAGCTTTTTAAACCAAAAGAAGATAAAGAAGATTCAACAAAAATTCAAACAGAACCACCAAAAGCTTTATTACTAGCTTGTCGTCAAATTGTTGATTGTTTAATTGAGAATGTTCTACGTTTAGAAGAAACAAATGATAATTCAGGATCATCGCAACGATTAGTTGCATGTTTAAAAACATTACATTTATTTGCAAAAATACGACCACAATTATTAGTTAAACATGCTAGTACATTACAACCATATTTAGGTTTAAAATGTCAATCATCTGGTGATATACAAATAATCAGTAGTGTGGCTAGAATGTTAGAATTAGTTGTCCCATTAATGGATCATCCAAGTGATTCATTTTTGGCACAATTAGAGGAAGATGCAATGAAATTAGTTTTACAACAAGAACGGCCAATTGTTATTAGTTGTTTATCATGTCTAGGAGCTATTATTAATAAAGTAACACGGAATTATCAATTAATTCGAGATTGTTTTAAACGATTTAATGCTTATTTGGATGTTTTTAAAAATTGGGTTGAAACTGATAACGTGAAGTATGTTAAAGTTCCAAAGTATAGAAATTATTTTCGGAGAGCTTTATTTACAATAGGTTTATTGTTACGTTATTTTGATTTTAAAGATCCAGATGTTATTGGCGATCTTCCAGTAAGTTTTAATTATTTTCTAAATAAAAAAAATACTCATTAATTTTTTCACAGAACGATATTAAAGACCAAGTTTATCAGAGTATGATTTATTTTTTACAAAGAGATGATACTGACATTCAAGCAAGCACATTAAAAGCTGTTGGTTTTATTTGTATAAGACATTATGAATTTATGTTGGAGGTTGAATTGAAAAATTTCTATCATAAAATGTTAACAACAGATGATGCTCCCGTAAAAATGAAGACTGATGTTTTAATCAATATAGAAAATTATTTAGTTGAAGAAGAAAATCGAATGATACAACAAGATTTAGAATGTAATGTTTATTCATTTTTTATTTATTTATTTAAATTCACTGATTTTTATTGATTGATTTAATAGGGGCGAAACGTTCTAAAGATGAGAATTTAAAAGAAATGGGTGATGTTAGTTCTGGCATGGCTAGTACGGTAATTCAGTTATATTTAAAAGAACTGTTACAATCATATTTAAATAGCGATTTACTAGTACGACAAGCAGCCCTTCGTGTTGTTCAGTTAGTATTGCAACAAGGTCTTGTCCATCCAGTTCAAGTATGTTATCGTAATTTCCATTTATAACTCTAATTAATCGATAATTTTTATTTATTCTTTTTAAGATTGTGCCCTATTTAATTTGTATGAGTACAGACACTGAAAAACTAGTATCCCATACTGCTGATAAGCAATTACTTGAAATTGAAAAGAAATATCCTGGTTTTATTCACACAAAATCATCATTAGGTATATTGTTATCGTATCAATTACAAAAGATTTTACAAGGTATTGTAATTGTGAGAGGTTCACGTGTGCGTGAACCTGGTGAATATCCATCTGCTTTGAATGCTTATCTATATTCAATACTTCGTAATTCACGACAACAAAGACGTGCCTTAGTTTTAAATATATTAAAGCAATTTGATGAACAGGTGGTAAGTTATTTATAAATAAGAATCAAATTTATATTTGGAAATTATTGTAATTACGTTACAGCATACCAGTTTATCGTATATGTTATATTTGGCTGATAATTTAGCATATTTTCCTTATATGGTACAAGATGAGCCACTTTTTATTGTTCATCATATCGATATCATAATCTCAGTATCTGGAACAAATCTTTTACAATCATTTAGAGAAGGTTTAATTGTAAATGAAAGTCAAAAAGTAACTGTTGAATCTGAAAATGGAAATTCTACTACAACAAATGTTGTATCAGCCTTAGACGAGGATGATGATGATGAAGACTCTCTTGTTAGTCGAGTACCAGAAGATACAAGACAATTACAAGCATGTTTAACAACGGCCCAAGGTTGTTTACTTTTATTAATGCTCAAACAACATTTAAAAGATATTTATGGTCTCAGTGATAGGTTTGTTTATAATTTGAATTGTTTTTAATACATATTTTCTATTTTACTAAACATTTTTAGTAAAATTCAACAATATTCACCATCCGAAGCTGCAAAAGTTTATGAAAAAGCCACATCCAGACGAAGTAATGCATTATTTAATCCAAAAAGCACAATACAAAAATTAAAGGAAGGCAATCCTCCTGATTGTTTAGATCAAGATGGTAGACGAGATCTGATCCGGAAATATTTAGACGTAAATTATTTTAAACAAATTCAATAATTGATTAAAAATAAAAATAATATAATTTTCAGTTTAAACAATTAATGCTCAAATTAGATCCTGATGATCCAGATGATGAAGAAAATGTTAAAATGTTGACGGCGTTAAATTCTAGTTCTGATGCTAATAATCAACCAGGAACAACATCAATATTAACGGAAGCTGATCAAATAGCATTAGAGAATTATAAGGTTTTATTATTAATATGATTTATTTTTAAGATGATAAATTTTATTATTTAACAAAAATTTCTTTAGGATACTTCAACACCAAAAGTGCCGAAATTGGTAATATCAAGTCGACGATTAGATAATGATACGAAACGTACACCACGTTCACAAAGAACGTCTGAAAAATTAAAAAAACATAGACATAAAAAGAAACGACGAAAATTTGTTAGTTCATCAGGCGATGAAAGTGAAAATGATTATAGTGATCCAGATTTTTTGGCCTAGATATGAACTAACATTAGTTTTGTAAGTAGAATATACTAAAAAACAAAAAAAAAACAAAAAACAAAAAGACATAATATAGTGTACAGTGAATAGTGTGTGGTTAAACTACAAAAGAACGTCATTTATAATTCATCTTATCGAGAGTTTTTATAAATTTATTTAGATTCTTAATTATTAAAAAAAAATACATAAATATTTAAAGTTAACGCACTCTGGATTGAAAAATGATTTAGAATCAGTTTCATCATATATATATATAGTTTTTGTTAAATTAATAAAATGCTATTACTAAGACGAAACTTATACTGAGGTGTATTTTTAAAAGACAGGTTTTTTAATGTGATTTCTGCGATTACGTGGAGGGTACGAACACAATAAAGCAGCGATGTACGATTTAAGGGCCAGTACCACAAACATTAGTTAAGTCATTAGATATACAAGATATTTTCTTCCGGTATACCTAATTTTCGGTTTCTCGCTTATTTGTGAGGGTAGTGAAACAAGTTTCTAAGAATTTATATTGTGATACCCAGTGGTATATTTAGATAAAATTGGATTTGCAGACCTTATCTACAATGTTTAATTCACACAGTAATCTCTTGAGGACCATTTGGCGTTTTTACCCACATGGTGACGTGCATCTCTTTATACACAAGGACTAATTAACCGATCGGAATGACTTTGTCACTATTTCGGAAATGACAAAAAAAAAATAACAAAATAAATCTTCTAAAGGTTATTTCAGTTTCCTCACCAATAAACGTTAAACTAATTATTAGGTATTGTGATTATTAAATTTAAATTATTAGAAACGCAATAGTGCCATTTAAAGAAATCTAAACTTTTATTATATTGTCGCACTGCCAGAATGTTCAATACGTACACGTTTATTCTAAGTCTCTAAACATTATCATGAAAATATTCGTACAAATCAATATTATTAAAATTGATTATAAATATATAGTCATTTCTATGCCATGTACAATTTTTTTGTCTTCTTATACCGTTCTTTATGACATCCTAAAAGTTGATAGTTTTAGTCACAGATATCAATACAAGTCTAATGACATTCAAAACAGATCTATCTGAGAAATAGCCACAGGATCACAAGTAAATTTATAGGCAACGACATTCAGTTTTGCGTGTAATTAGTATCGATGACAGATTCGGCTCTAAGAATGAAAATTTTAGAACACAATCGATTTTCATGCATTATCATTTAACTCTTGAAATATTTTAGTGGATTTTTAACTCTTTTCTTTGTTTGGAATCTTAAAGCGCCTATAAAAATTAGTTACTATTTATGATACTCTAATTAATTTAAAAACGATAGTCGTCTAATGTAAACACTAGTTTAGACCGTTTTTGTTGAAATGTGGCAGAATTGTTCAAATATGTTCGTATCCTGTGTCAATATTTAATATGGAATGGAATAATTGATGATTAGGTTTAATAAATATTCTTGTTTGTTTGTTTGTTTATTTGTTTGTTTGTTTGTTTTTTCAATACATCACAATAATTTAATTAAAGAAAGAGATGAAATATCTCACCGACAATGTGAGTTTCGTTTTAGTGAATAGTAATAACGAATAATTGCAGAATTCATCACATCTGCTGTTATAAATACGATACCACTGTATATGTGAAGATCTTTGTAAAAACTGTATAGTAATGTTTATATATCAATTCAGGGGTCTATGAAACATCCTTTAAGTGAGCTTCCATATTAAATTTACAGTCAATTCACCAATTACCACCACAATCGAAATCATGATTGTAAAACGATAACATTTTTTTTTTATTTAATCAACCTTATCATTAATCATAGAATTCTAACATCTTTATTATTCGATCGGTTATAATTAATATTAATTTTTTATAATTGTACTTTCATTAACTTTTATACCTGTCAAGAATTGTATAAATGATGTTATTGTTGAAATTTCCAATTGAATAACTCTCAATTAGTCATAGAGAACTGTGCAATTTTTTTAAATAATAGTAGTAATAATAAATAACCAGATCTGGTCAATGTTTTATTTTTTATAACTTCTTGTTCCTATTTGTACTAGGCCAGTTATGTCTAGATGAAAGCTCATTTTTTGGATATTTCAAATTTGCACAGGCAAGTGGTTAAATTAAAACAAACAAAAACAAAATTTAGTACTATTTAGCAGCTTTTGTACTTTAGAATTGTAAAAAAGAAATGAAATCAATTTATAATTAAGTTTACAAATTGAATTACATCAACGTGATAGAATTTCAACACTGCTATTATTTATTTTGTTTCAGTGTAATAACAAAATGAAAAGCAACCATTAAGCAATGTGAATAATCATTCTTGGAAGTTATTTTTATACAAATATCAATATAATTTGAATTTATTCAACTGTTATAGCTGATATTGTTTGAAGCTGGTCTTGAATTATTTTTTTCAATTACTTTGAATCAGTTCGTTCGTTATTTTTCTTAATGTTGTGGTTTCTTTTTTAAATTTTGTCTAAAGATAAATAGCCTGCTTTGAATTTAGTGATGATTATAATTCAGTATTATGATCTTGGTCGCTGTGTGTCCATTTAAATTGTTAAAAATTTTAATGTATTACTACGAGAAGTCAATTTAATTTTAATTTATTATCTCTTAATTTTCGTTTTTATTTTACATTAGTTGATTACACTTGTCGAGAGTGTTACGACTGAATTTTAAACAGGCTATTTATTGCCAGTAATTCATATTTAACCTTAGTTGTGAATCGTTAGTGATTGTGTAATGTCCTATAATGATTGTTTGTTATTTGGCCAAAATTTTTGTGTTGTAAATAAATATTTGACCAAGTATCAAACATGAATTATTCAGGTTTTTCTATATTATAAACCTTCCCAATTTGTATATAAATAAATTTATATTTGTAAATTTTCCATTTTATTTTGTATGGTGTTTGTTTTAAACACAGTTCTCTTATAATAATCCAGCTGGACTGAGGTTGCGTTGAACTCAGTGACTAGTCAATGGGTCAAGATTTAACCGCCTGCGACCATTTACAAACAAACTTCACTGTCGGTCACACAACTTTGACGGAGATCCTAAACAACTGAAACCATAATTTTTTTTGTGATTTTGCCATAATAGAAAAAGTGGCATTTGCATGAATGTTTGTCTTCTCCAGGATCAGTATTAGTTACACGTTGACTGCTAAATGACTATCCAAAAACTTTTAAAAAGTTCTCATCGGTTTAGCCTATCTATTCCACAACTTATGTACGCAAACTGTAGTTGCGGTGGAGCGTTTTAAATATGCCGCAACATATTGAAGTGTCCTCTAGCAAATTGATATATTTGAAGCGTTTGTGATCAAAATAATAAATTGTTTCAATATATCGCGTTTTTTCTATATAATTTCATATTCATACTGTCACGAAATAAATCTAAAGAATTCCAATTAGTAATCATTAATTTATATTCATAACATGTGTTTCTATTGATGCAGACACGCGATAAGGCCTGTCACGATGCTGGTCCCAACGGTCAACTGATTTCCCATCTAAAAACAAATATGTTTCTTATCAGCATGATAATTAACCACTCATCCTTTGTTCTTGGGGTTTAACATTCTCTATTGCAAACAAAGAACGGGGCAATAGTCTAAACGCTGACGACTGGAATATGTCCCTCTCCAGTTAGTATATAAACCCTAGCATGTAAGAACCAAAAGCTCATAGTGATAACTGTTAGAATCTTTAAAGTGTTAAACCTATTATCCAAGTTGGCATTTGTATTGCTATGAAGCCCTGTGTCACTGTATGAACCTTTGTAACTATTATAAATAAATAAATGCATCAACGAAGGGCTAGTGTCGATTCTTTTATCAACAAACCCCGTCACACTCCAAACAATTAAGACCTAATTTGCTCTAGCACAAATACTTCACAGTATTTTATAAATTTTAAGATTATCACAACAAAAACAATTCACTTCGGTACGGTCCTGATCATAGATAGTCGTGGATTTGCGCTACAATTAACCACCGTTTTGAGGTTATCTTGCAAGTACTGATCAATGACGTAGAAGTATATAGACTGCTTACCGCCTATAATTTCTGTGCTTTAAAAAAGAGGGCCTATATGGAGGTTTGTCTCACTCTTTTCATCTCATTACAATGCGCAGTCCATATGAATTAAGCTACGTAGCCCAGTAAAGGGAGACATAAGATATCATTGTTTCACTCTAATGTATACTATCATAGAGAATCAGTAGATGTCAGCTGAAGCTTTTACTTATTAGTTCAGTCTACCATTAAAGCGTGTTTTTTAAACTATGATTTTTTTATATTTCTTATTGTGTTTAACTTTATGTTTAAAAAGGAAAAAAGGATTGTGGTTTACTGCTTATTTCAACCAAACCCCGGGCGCTTATGCCATAGACAACTATAGACTCCCCACTTCTGTGCATAAATTAGTCCACCGACCACGTGACCCTTGTGGGCGACCCGAACTAGATGGCGCTAAAAGCAGCATGATCTCTGTTATACCAGCCGGTTTGAAACCATAATTAAAACGCTTTAAAAAGCGGGAAATTTAAATTTTAGTGTTCAGTATCTGCAATAAACTGTAATGGCGTTTAAAAAAATACATAAAAATATATGACAAATTATATTTAATTGAAAAAATACATAAAAGTATGAATTATAAATAAAATAATAAAATAGACATAATAAAATAATAAGTAATAAAAGTTGATAGTAAAACAAAACTTAAACTATAGCGAAAACTGTGTATACTACAACACCAATAGCAAAAATTGTTATTGATGTTGTAATATACGCAGTTTTCGCTGCGCCCGTCTTCAGACTTTCTGAGCACTCAGTTCGCGGATGAAGCGCTTGCAGTACCATGGAATACTGATCCAACAAACAGCCTCGACAATACACTTTTTGACGGTTCCAAAGTGCGAAACACAATTCAACCACGCGAAATCAATTTGCTCGCTAAGAGTAACAACAAACTTCTCCCGGAGCCTCGTATCCTTCAATTTGTTGGGCAATAATTGCTCTATAAGAGCCATCCCGTGACCAACCGCAATCACTAACTTTTCTGATGGATAAGTCAGTCTCGATTGATCATTTGACAATTCTTTCATTGAAATATACAAATTGCAAGGAAGAGTAGCATCGGAAGAAGGAGAAATCCTTGTTTTCCGCACCAAGTGCGTTGGTCCATGTTAACAATCTGGAAAGTAACTTTCATTAATACAACTGTCTTCTTAATAGTAGACTTAAATATCTAATATGCCCTGGAGGAAACATTTCTTTGGAAAAGTCTACATAAATGTGAGTAAGTCTGACTAACAGAATTATTTGAACTCTTCTAGAAGAGTTTATAAGTTATCCAACACTTCACAGAAAGAATAAGTCTGAAAAATATTGAACAACTCTGTGTAACTCTTCCAGAAGAGTTCGAATTTCTGTAGAAAATCATACGTATTCAGAGCTTTTCAGTCATTGTCAACGGTTTCTAGACTTTTTCATGGAAAATAACATTTTTAGGAGTAAATAATGAAATTAAAATATTTCCACCAGGGTGCTATTGTTATAGTTTTGTTTTTGGTAATCAGCTATTTATATACTTACTTTATGCAATTTTTGGGGAAGCAGCGTAGAGGCAAATTCAAATCCCCAGCCTCACCACAAATTAAACATCTTTCTAAAATGAAAATTTCTTATAGAAGTTTTTCGTTATCAACATTGTGAGGTAAAATACTTACGGGATTTTGTTGCCATTATTGTAAGACAATTGATATTAATATTATTTACAAAAAACAATTGTATAAAAATCACCAACACCGAAAAAAACTATTCACTCGCAATCAAAGTATGTTTGTAAATATGGGGTACTCCGCCATTAACAAAATATCATCTACGTCACTTGTTACTAAGGGAGAAATTGCTGATTTTGAACATTTTAAATGCGACGACCTCTGATTGCATAATTGCGTATACTTTTTAAGTATTTCTTCAATTAAATATAATTTGTTATAAATTTATATGTTTTTTTAATGCCATTACAGTTTATTACAGATATTGAACACTAGAATTTAAACTTTCCCTCTTTTTAAAGCATTTAAATTGTGGTTTCAAACCGGCTGGTATAACAGAGATCATGGCTGCTTTAGCGCCATCTAGTTCGGGTCGCCCTCAAAGGTCACGTGACCGGTGGACTAGGTCGTCCATAAGACTGGAGGGGCCCTGCTTATGCCCTTTTATGGATGATGGTTACTGCTCATTTCACCAATTGTAGACGTTTTTTCTACGATGAAGGACCTGCAAAGGGCGGGGGGGGGGCTAGGGACATCCTAAATCTTGCTAACTGGTCCATGGTTATAAGAAGAGGAAAATTCTGAAAATCCTTTTTCATACCGTGCCGAGGTTTGAACCCCGGACTTCTAGGCGTAAATCCCTATCGTTAACCATCGAGCCATTCGGCTCGTGAATTTTCATATGAAAAGTGTACTATAAATGAAAACGATTTTCTACGATCCAACGGATACAGCCGACATCCCATCGTGTGTTGGGCACCCGAAAGTACTCGATTGCATTAATGTATAGATGTTGCTAAGCAACCACAATTTTAAATACCTAACATGTTAAAACGTCTGTCATTGGTTGAAATCTATAGATTTCCAAAAATATGCTTCGGAAATGCTCATTTTCCACACGGTAGCAGATGGTAATGGAAAACGGGACGATTGATTTAAGAAAATCAAATATACTCTCATCAGAAACTGTAAATTGAATGAATTCAATAGAAATGCGATCCAGCTGGTGATGTTTGAAAGTACTTTGTGATCAATTTTTAACTAGACATGCGTAGTCTAGTCATCAACCAAACAATCTAGAATTGTGGATGGGAACATACCTAATATTTGGGTAAAGCTTTACAATCAAATTGAAATAGTGTAACACTCATTGTTCACGGACATTTCATTTGATCATCTAAAATTTGGTAGTATCATCTATCTCGTTCTCTTCTCGCATTTCCCTTATAAAACTCAAACAAACTAAAGCACCCTCTAACTAACGCAAATCGGTATTTTCCCAACTGTTGTTGTAATTGGAATCATCATCACAATGATTTAGATTTTGGGATGAACAAAGATCATTGGAATTATCATTAAAATGAATTCCACATACCCACACTTAAGGGTGAAAATGTATAAAATCAAAATCTACATATAATTGTAGACAATATTACCAGTGTTGGGAATAGATAATTTCATATTCATCTAGATACAGATACAGATAATCAAAGAATAAATTCATCTAGATAATGATAAGATAATGCAATCTTGATTTATCTAGATAAATAGATAACAGATAAAAATAACTGTATATGCCTTGTGGGAAATATTTCTCTGAAAAACTCTGAATAAGTCTGTGTAACACTTTTAAAAGACTTATTTCACTGAAAATCTTTGAAAAAATGTTATTAAGTCTGAAAATCTCTCAAAAGTCGGACTTTCTACAAAAATTTGGACTCTTCTAGAAGAGTTAATCAGAGTTATTCAGTTTTTTGAAAGAACCAGCTAAGCAAAGAAACTCTGAATAACTCTTCTAGAAGAATCCGAAATTTTGTAGTAAAACCAAGTTATTCAGAGATTTTCAGACTTAATACATTTTCATAGTTTTTCAGAGATTTTCAGAGCTTCGCAGTGTTTTTCAGACAAATATTCTACCAGGATGAAGAAAAAAGGCCCAAACTCATGCCAGATTGGGCTGAAAAGTTCATATTTTTACACCACAACTTCTTAATTTTAAATATAGTGCATATTCTGTATAAAAATTTATGTTTTTCTGTTATTAATTATCAGATTTTTTTTATTTCATAAGAAAAATAGAGACAAATTGTATGTGATTTTTATTAATGTTTGTGCACAAACATGTTTGTTTTCGATTATATTTCTGAAATACAGCTTAAACTGTTGACGAATGGTTCTATTTTCATCTGAATACCGAATAATTGCCGAAAATTGGTTACAAGTCTAGTAAAAACGTATATTATTGTAATACGGTAGAAAATTTAACGGAAACAATTTCTAAAATAAAATTATCTGTATCTGTTATGTAAATATTTTTATCTAGATAAGATGAAAGCTTGAAAAATTAAATTTATCTAGATACAGATAAAAGATAAAAGAATAAATATCTAGATAATTCCCAACACTGAATATTACCTATTTTTAATGCATAATGTGAATATATAGCTTTATATTATTCTTTGTAAAGTATATCATTAATGAATATAACTAAACTGTAATATTTTAAGTTAAATTTAATCGTTTCATGATATGTGCCATAAACGCCAAACAAGTTTTACTTCAATCGCGCGTAAAGATTACATGCACACAATTTTTACCTGTTAATTTGCAATTATTTGTTTAATTATTACAAATGCGTCTGTTATTTGAATGTAATTCATTAGTTTATTAATTTCAAGTATACAAGAATTAATAGGTACCCTGGTTTGTTTTATGTGGATATAGATACGAACAACAATAATTATAATAACTACAAAATAACAGGGTAATCTTGATTATATGCAAATCATTCCAAAAAAGTTGAATTAAATTAACCAAATCACCAATATATCATACATATTTGTATTTTAAAATGTTTATAGTCTTATTTTGATGATTCGCAATCTGTTTTTATGCAACTGTAACAATATTTCTCAGATTATTTCGTCAGCAAACCCGGAGTTATCGGTCTGCGACTTTAGTTGGTTTGAGCCGTAAATATTCAAAATGTCAGCGCACATGTGGTCACGTTTTTGTCGATCGGATGAGCAGTCTATACATTTCTACGTCATTGGTACTGATAGACGACAATAATAAAGGGCTTTTTTTTTGGAGATTAGAAGTCCAAATATTGAAAATATTATGTGAAATTTCTTCCCGAATGTGATCTATAGACTAAATTTCATAAAAGTAAGTAATGCCGTTTCAAAGTACTGTTGATAAACATGTAATCAATAATGTAATTTTTGCTAGGACCCATTGAAGTATTTTTAAGTGAAATTCTTTTTTTTAAAATGAGTGATAATTCCGATAAGAAAAAGGGTGTGTTTGTTCTGTTTATATGTGTACATGTGTACATAAGATAATCTATTGAATATTTTTGATTTTAGTGCCTCCAGGTTGGAATGATCCACCAATGTTGAAGTATAGTGCATCAAATCCGCCACCAAAATCACGTATAGGAAATAAACGGGTCCCATTTCCACAAAATAATACAACAAACACAAATCCATCTGTTGATAAACCACCATCTAATGAACCACCGAAGAAATCATAATTAATTGTTTTTTAAATTGTTTTGTGATGGTTAATTGAAATTAATCGATTTTATTCATATTATTTATTTTCAATATACCGTTCTATAGGTGCATTATTCAACATTATACAATACTAGGAATTTATTGTGCCCTCAATTGTTACGATATTATTTTTATAAATAGTACTGGAGGTTGATAAAATTGATTTTTTCTTATTTATTAAATTGAAATTCGAAAAATTGATAGTTTTCAACAATAAATCACAAGTCAGTTCCTTGAATAAGTTAAGGAAATATTGTTTAAAATATTGACAATATTGTTATTTATATCACAAACATATTTAGAATTTTTATTTTTAAGAAGGTGCACTTGCATTAAAACGATTGCTTATTTTCTAAGTGATTTGTGTTATTGATTAAAAGAAAAGCTAAATATTTCTTTTAAGTTCACGTATCAAGATTGTAATCACACTATAACGCTACGTCTATTTGATTTTTGATCGGGTGCGTATTGTTCTAAATCTTCTGGTTGTGCATTTAGTGCTGAATAATCTACAGGAAACATAACAGATGTTGGTGTAATTGGAATGGCACCCAAAATATATTGTCCTGGTCCATTTGGGTATCTGCCTAATAAATAATTTGCGAAACACAAACGATAAGCTTTAAACACTAAAGGATGATCACCGTTCTAGAAACAGAAATAGCAGAAATATTTATAAAACAATTCTTTATCGAATCTTACTGATGTCATAGCTTGATATGCAATATCCAAAATTTCATTAACTCTTACTCTATCTAAACCTAATGCTGATGAATAAAAAGCACTTAATTCGTCTTTAGTGATGATTCCAGTACCTAAATTGTTCCCGTTAGAAACTGTTTTATTCAAAATATTGTTGATATTACCGCAACGATTTATAACCTGGAACAATACTTTAACGAAAAACTGTAACCATATGGGAAAATCTGATAAAGTTTTTGAGCCAGTCACCAATTCCGACCATTTATTCAGCCAACCCTCTTTCGTTAAATAGGCAACATTATTGACCATAAAACCTGATACAAATTACAAATTTTATGAGAAACTATAAGCTGTACATTCAAAATGCGGTATTATATGAAAAGCAAAATACAGTACCGAATCTTTCGTCGTTTATATCAGCTAAAAATGTTTGATTAAAACCACGTTCCACTTCTCGTAAAATATTAAATTCAGTAGAACTTATTGACCAGTCAGCGAAATGCCGTAATCTCTGTTAATCGAAGACAGCATGCAAACATTAGGTTTTATCAATAAATTTAGCGAATACGAGTATAAAGTTGTTCAACAATCACAATCACACAACTATACCTCAATCAATGTCTCAAAATCCTGTTCACTAATCAAATTATCCTGGTCATGGTCCAATAATGTGGTGAAGAATTGTGAAAATTTATTGTTTTGTATTGGCGTTAATTGGCAGTTTTCTTTTCTGTCACTTTCCGAATCTCTACTAAATCGATCGACCCATGTTGCTGAAAAATTGAAATGTTTATAATTTTATTAATACGTATAATATTGAATGCAGCCAATACTCCAAATATGTACACTCCATCCAGATTTGTCGATACTCCCATCAATTTTTTCTAATACAGTCGCATTATTTGTTGTTTTATTAAATTGTCCAGCTTCAATTTCGGGCAATGTTCGCCATCGTTTCAATAAATCTTTTGTTTTATCTTTAGTACGATCACATGCCTGACGCCAATTTGCAATAAATTTATGAGGCACTTTCAATGATAAATCTTGGTGATGTTCTTTATGATTGTCACTATTATCTTGTTCTTTAAATTGTATTCGATCACTCTTAAAACTACCACTTGTGCTGCTTTTTCTAAACTTTTTGTACTTTTCAAACTACTACGGGATCGTGTTAAATCTTTATTTGTTTTATTATCATCGGATAATGTATTTTCCATTTTGATACCATCACATTTATCATTAATTTATATAAAAATAATCGAATCCTTTCAACATATAACCTATGCAGCAAAACCACCCTTTCGTTACCACCATTGCAATACACGAAAGGGTGAATTTTTATCAATCTAAAATTGTTTCATTTTCAAATGGAAAATTTATATATATATATTTCAATAATTATACCCCAATGTCACTTCATTATTAATAAATATTGTGAGAAACGATAAAAATACACAAATTAATCAATAATATAAGGGATGATTAAAATCAGGTGAACGTAAAAACCGCGCTTACAACATCGTTTTTGATTGGTTTAAATTAAACAAACGTCGCATGCGCAACCAATCAAATTCTATGTTCATAACAAATTGGAAAATAATATAACAACCAAATAATCGTTATTTTACTTGTGAATAATTCGGTAGTTTTACGCGTTCCTAATACGATAATAATACGATAAAATTATTATTTATTACTATAGAAATAATTTGTAAATGTATATTTAATATTGACAGAGCGATATTTAGTCATGTCATCATAGGCCACTATGTTTTTCATAATTTTGCTAAAATATTCATTAATAAATAACTAATTAATTAAAATACTTGTCACAATGAATTAGGACAAAATCGTTAATATCGATTATCACCAAAATTATAAACGGGTTATTATTTATTACATAATCGTGATGACTTGATTATTTTTATTTTTATTATCAACGTGGCCTTGTCCAATAATTGGTTGATTCGCAGCCATGCGCGTAGTTTAATAAAAAAATATAAAATATTTTTTGCTATCTAATTTATTATTTTCGCAAAATTAATACAAAAAAGGGCGCATTGTTATTCATTGATAACAGTGAAAACTTAAATGCGTGTAATCTAAAATCGCTTACACATTTTTTAACGATAACTGTGTATTAACCTAAAAAATTCGAATTTTCAGATAACAACAATTATAAGCAATGTTGATCTAATCAATGTTATACGAATGATAACATTGGATAACATTGTCTGACAATTCAACTTATCGTTACAGTAGTTGTTTGACCGAAAAGAATGGAATCGAAAGCAACAATTGCAATTGCAACAACTTTATTGGGTTGTGGATTGAATAATGTATTCCTCGAATATATCATCAAGTAATTTACTTGTATTAATTAATTTGAATATTAATTGATTATTTATTTTATTACAGACAAGATCCCGGTTGTGGGCATTTAATAACATTTGCCCAATTTTTGTTTATTGCCATACATGGTTGGATATTTACATCAAAATTTGGTAATCATGTACAACATATACCAACGAACAGTTACCTAATTTTAGTTACATTATTTTTTACAACTAGCGTTGTAAATAATTGGGCATTTAATTTCAATATTCCAGTACCATTACACATGATATTTAGAGCGGTAAGTGCAATAATGATTTCTATACAAAATGAAAATTATATTAATTATAGGGTTCGTTAATTGCCAATATGATAATGGGAATACTAATATTAAAAAAACGATATACACTAGAAAAATATATATCAGTCGCTATGATAACGTTGGGTATAATTATTTGTACTTTATATTCGAGTAATAGTGGTAAAAATGTAAGAATAATAATTTGCATAGGTTTATGTCTATAGGATTTCATTTGTAGAAATGTATTGACTGTGATCTACACGTGCAAGAAAATTTAGACAGTGAACATTTCTATTGGTGGGCCATTGGTATACTTTTATTGATAGGTGCATTATTATTATCAGCTCGTATGGGTATCTATCAAGAATCGATTTATAAAATTCACGGCAAACATCCAGAGGAAGCTCTGTATTATACTGTAAATATTTTTTATCGTATATTAAGGAAATGTGAGTTTTAATTGATTGTTTTTGTAGCATTTATATTCACTTCCTGGATTTTTAATTTATTCGCAAAGTATTTGGGAACATATGACTGTAGCTAGTAATAGCGAACTATACGAAATTCCTTACCTCAATATAACATTACCAATACTATGGTTATGGATTGTTTTAAATGTTTTAACACAATACCTGTGTATTAGTTCAGTTTATACATTAACAACTGAATGTACGTCATTGACTGTTACACTAGTTATTACACTTAGGAAATTTTTATCGTTAATATTTTCAATAGTTTATTTCCAAAATCCATTTACAATCGTACATTGGTTTGGTACTGCATTAGTATTTTTCGGTACACTATTGTTTACTGAAGTATTTACGAAATTGTCACAAAGAAATCAACCGAAGACAGTTACTGATAAAAAGGGACAATAGTTAAATTTAAAATGTTCAAATAATAAAATTTAGATGTTTAATTATTGTTTTATTAACATAAAATTCAACACTTAATATACATAATTTATAATCAACAAGAATCAGATCTACCATTGCTATTAGAATTAAAAAAAATAAAACAATAATAATAATAATAATAATAATTGAAAACAGAATTATGTGAAGACGTCTTTTATATTTTGAAATTGTCGTACGGCAAGATCAACAGGCAAGTCAAATTTATAGCCCGTTAATGTATCCAAACTTCTGGATGCATCTTGAAAACCTATAAATTTTATCATTTTTATAAAAAAAAATTAACTATTTAAAAAAAATGTACCAGTTCTTGAAACGTAACTCCACGAATAGTAGTGTGATTTTATAATTTGATTTGATTGGAAAATTAAGCCCAACCATGACACCAATTTATTCGCACTAAAATTAACGACATTATTATTAATGATGAACAATATTAATTTGTCTTTTCTAAATACTTTAAAGCGGCGCATATAAATGCTTTGAAATGCGAATCATAACTTCGTTTATATGGTGAATGTGTTGATATAATATTACCAATAGTACACAGCATATTGTGTTTGGTTGATGTTGGCGATGCACCAGCAATATCTAAATTAAAACTTTGTGATAATTTTCTAGCTGGTGTTGAATTGAATTTTTCACCATTTTTCAATTGATAATATTCCAATATAATTTCCCATGCATGTATTTGTTGTTGGTGGTGTGTTGTTGGACGTTTTGGGAAACAACCAATAAATGGTACAATACTTGAGTTATTTACTGTGTATGTCGAACCATGTTGCATTAAATCCCTGATACTAACAGCTAGATATTTACGTACGGCCGTTGTTAATTGACTGTTATATAAAATCGATTCTGTATCACTATTATAATCGTTTTGTATACTATTATCTTCATTATTTTGGACCAGTTCCTTAACACGAATTATCGCCATTTCTAACTTAGCTCGAAGATCGCTAAAATTTCACAAATAATTCTATTAACTTAATTGAATTATGATTTTTAAATACCCCCAATGATTGGCTTTCATGGTGTTTTTCAAATCGTTTTTCTTGAAATGATGTGGCCCACATCCTAACTGTAAAACAGCAAACATTTGTAATAAAGTTGCTGTCCGTTGTATTATACCTATAGTGTCACTTTTAAATGGTTTCTTCAATGAATGATAGGTGCATCCACAAGAACATTTATCATGTTTTGTATCGCTTTGTAAATAATTTATAAAACGCTCCAAATCAGCTACTTGCGTCTTCAATTGAGCTACCAAATGTTCTTTTACACGTAAAGGACTTATTATTTGATCTAACGCAATGTTGATTTGTTGTTTAGCATCAGCTGGTGTCATCTAAAATGAATTAAAATTATTACAGTATTTAATTGTACAATAATAAAATTTTCATATTTACTTGATGATATTTTTTTTCGTCAATTTCTAAGTTCATTCGTGTTTTTAATTCATTTAAAATAACACGTTGTCGTTCTAGAATTACTTCTTGTGGTACTTCGGCTTCACCATTATCAAATGCATACTGTTCTAATTCTCTTAATTGTGATTTTAAACGTTCAATTAATTCTTTTTGTTGTGTCCTCCGTAAACGTACCGCTTCAGCTAAACTAGCTTCATCCATACGTTCTTTAACTAAACTTATATCGGGTATACCGCGAAATGCGAATTCTTCTAATGATTTTAATAGTTCTTCACGGTTCTCTGGTGTAGCATTTACCACTTGTCGTAAACGAAATTGCACTTGGGCAAAATGTGTAGTTAGAGCAAATAATGATGAATTAAGTAATTCTTGTTCCTCCTCTAAATTTCGTAATTTTTCATAAGTTGCTCTAAAAATCATTTTTTCAATAAATATGCTATCAAATAAATTATTAATAAACTTACTGATTATCACAATAATCGAATTCAGAACGTTCATTGCACATATTCGTTTCATGATCATTTGGGGCACCCAATGGATCCCATCGTTCGCCAGTCGGTTCATCTGAAGAAATTTCACTTTTAATTTCATCCATCATTATTTATTTTATTTAATAAAACATCATCAATATTGTAAAAAATATTTTAATAGTTTCTGCGCATGTGAAGACGATATTTCAGGATTTTCTTCATAAGATTAACAAAATTTCCATTTTTCTTATTAATATTCCTTTGGTAAATTTATTTGAAAGTAACACTATTTGAAACTGGTGAACTGTCTGTTCGGTGATAGTTTCACAATCATTTTCATTGTTGATTTAATGAAAATTTAATGGGAAAAGGTTTAGACATATGCGACAATTTTCCACGACTATTTCTATAAAGCGATAAAGCTCTGTCAAAAGCACTTCCTCTATGACGCAGATAATATTTGTGACGTCAATATCAGTTTAACTAGGGGCTGGAATCACCCACATTGTTCCCTGGAAACCGAAAAAAAAGCATTATAAAATAATAATTGTTCAATTGTCGTCGAAAAATTTAATAAACCAATAAAAAATAATTCGTATCAATTGCCAATAAAATAAAGCGAGAGATGATAAATTATTATACATGGTTTAAAAAAAATTCCATATACAAAAATTGAAAATTAATGCCAATTTTGGAAATGGAAATTTCAAAATTACCCCAGCGCATCCACCAAATTTTAATACATCTAGTAATTTTTTAATTAAATAGATCACGTTCTAAATATGGAGATAACTGGGATTTTCAAATCTCCCAGACTCACTTACTAATTACTAGAGACCGGACATAGAAATCCGGCGCTTACTTGACGTGCGTTTGTCGTTCGATTGTCGCTCGTCAGAAGCTGACCATTGGCGTAGTTCGACGTTCTCCATTCATAAACTACAATCAATCAGTAATATTACATTATTTTGCTCATTGTACATCGCTTTTTTAAGTATTAAACACATATCAACAGAAATAGTCATCATCAATTTTTATTTCGTTAATTTTTGTTCAGCTTACAACTCTCTCGGGGGGACTCGATCTGGCCTGTCGCGAGACGCTCCTGTCGGTATTGTAGTAAGCTCAAAAATACTCTGGCGCATCCACCAATTCGTCGCATACTACTATTCATGCATAATAGATGACGCTACAAACATCGGTAGCTCAGTCGGTAATTACTATTTTGACAGGTGAACAATGACCTTGATTCTGATAATAGATAAACTTGTCATTTTCCAGTTCACATCCAGCCAAAAAAAGGAAAAATTCTAAAATTCAAACGATTTTAACTTAAACAAATATTTGAAATTCCAAGAAAAAAGAAACCAAAAAAAAAAGTGTCAAAAATAGGTGAATGTTCTTTGTGAGAAATATCAATTATTTTTTAACTAGAAAAAGAAACTAGAAAATCGATGAATCAAATTAAAAAATGAATAACAGGGACGATAAACCAAAACCAACAGTTGGTACACCTAAAAGAACATTAATAACAGATGATTATGAAATATCAAATACAGTCCTTGGTCTTGGTATAAATGGCAAAGTTGTTGAATGTTTTTCAAAAAAAACGAAAGAAAAATATGCACTCAAAGTAAATAAATTCGTTACGAATTTAAGTAATTTCTAATTTCAATCGAAATAATTATTTTCAGATTCTTGTTGATAGTGTTAAAGCTAGAAGGGAAGTTGAATTACATTGGAGAGCTAATGGTTGTGTTCACATAGTTAATATAATTGATGTTTACGAGAATAAATATAAAAAAAATAATTGTTTATTGGTTGTAATGGAATGGTGGGTAATTTAACAATATTTCATATAATTGCACAATTTGAGCATTTTCATAATTTCAGTATGGAAGGTGGTGAATTGTTTCAAAGAATTCAAGATAGACCTGATGGAGCATTTACCGAAAGAGGTAATTTAATTGTCCTTTGGCAGACAATTTAATTATTTAAAATAATTGTATTCTCAATTAAACGTAACTGTTTATGGTGATTAATTTATATTCACGCATGCGTATTATAATATCGTTTTATATTATTTTCGGTATTTCAATTTTTGATTTTGATATTTTTTTCTTTTGATTTTAGAGGCTGCTCAAATTATGCACGAAATTTGTATTGCTGTTAAATATTTACATGATATAGATATAGCACATAGAGATTTAAAACCAGAAAATTTATTATATTCTAAAAAAGGTAATTATGGTGTACTTAAATTAACCGATTTTGGTTTTGCTAAAGAAACATCGAATAAAAGTACATTACAAACACCATGTTATACACCATATTATGTTGGTATGTTATTAATTCATAATAAAATAATTATATTAATTGATTAATTGTCCAAATTTTTTTTTAGCACCCGAAGTTTTGGGACCAGAAAAATATGACAAAAGCTGTGATGTTTGGTCACTTGGTGTTATTATGTATATTTTGTAAGTTAATTTTCAATAATCTATCGATAGTCAACTGTTGGAATAATATCTAAAACCCGAATAGTTTCGTTGTTCATTAATTTTTACTTTTAAGTGGTTTGAAAAAAACTATATATTTTTACCATCAAATGGGTTTCAGGAAGAGTGGATAAAGTCGGTTAACGACGTACAAATATAAAATAGCGTTTTATTAAACGGACCTGGATATTTTTAATTGAAAACTAACTTTAAATATTCTATTTTTCTACGATAAAAGTTGTTTCATATCAAAAGTAAAGATGAATGATCAACTAAACTTTTATGAGTTGCGATTTGTTTAACAGCAAACGTTTTTATACAATTGAAACACTGCAATTTTACGATTACAGAAAATTTTCATTTTTTCTTAAATAAGATTTTGTCTATTATTACACGTTCGTACGAAGTAGATCTGATCAAGATTCGCTACAATAACAAATTCTGTTTTGACAATATAAAAGTGATTTTCGTTCTGTATATACTTACTTTTGACAGTTGAATATTCATAGTTGTTTATTTTTGGTTGTTTTAATTAATTTTATAATTGAATTGTAGATTGTGTGGTTTTCCACCATTTTATAGTAATCATGGTTTAGCAATATCACCTGGAATGAAAGATAGAATTAGAATGGGCCAATATACATTCCCAAATCCTGAATGGAAAAATGTTAGTAAAGATGCTAAAGATTTAATTAATGGAATGTTAACAATTGATCCAGCAAAACGTTTAACTATTGATGAAGTGATGAGTAATCGTTGGATAGCTGTATGTTCTATTTATTTATTATAAATTATCGTGTAATTGAAAAAATGAAATATTTTAGCAATTCATGGCAGTACCTCAAACACCTTTACATACAAATAAAATGTTAAAAGAAGGTGAAGATCTATGGCCAGAAGTTCAAGAAGAAATGACTAGATCATTAGCAACAATGCGTGTTGATTATGATCAAGTTCAAATAAAAACATTAGAAAATTCAAATAATCCATTATTAAATAAACGCCGTAAACGTGTTGTCAATCAACAACAACCACCAATTAAAGAATAAAATTAAAAGCTTACATTTTTTTTTGTCTAAATAAATTAAAAAAAATAGTGCCTTTAGAACAATAACGAAATTAATTTAAATAGTATTACTGCAATAATTGTTAATTTGTCCAGTCTTCATTTTTTTTTTAACTTTCAAATTTTATCATGTATTTGTTGACTAAATGTTGATTATAAAGCGACTTATTGTTGCTTTACTTAACGAAAAACAAAAAAATTATATGGCCTAGTTATATAGGACAAATTTTGTGTATAGTTGGAACATTTTTTTTTTGTATTGTGCCTTTTTGAATTACCCAACTAGAATCCGATTAAATTGTTTCAATTTAAAACAAACCGAGGATTTTAGGTATTTGTACTTATATTATTAGCGTGTTGCAAAGCAAAATGATAATAACGTCTATTTAATAAATAATAAATGAATTAACATTGGAAATTTTCATTACGCATTTCCTTTGTGGTTTCTTCTAACAATATCAAGGTTGAATTTAAAAAGAATGTTATTAAAAATACTTTTATCGAACTCATTTTAATATTTTTATAATGCTTTAAGTTTCAGGTCATAGATAAATCAAATTTAATGAATTATACACGAAAATTTTCTAATCAATCAGTTTTCCAAGTGAACCCATTGTGAGTAGTATATTCTAGATTAATAATTAATTTATTTTAAACAAAAACATGATTTATGTGAGTAATTTTTTTTAATTTAAACCTACATTTTTTTTATATGATATTTATAAAACAGTAGACTTTCACTTTGCATGATTCGTATTCGGGTTTTTTTTCAAATAAACAAATTGGAGAGGAAAAGTGAGCGCATTTATCCAACAAACAAATGAGTTAAACAATCATCAAATAAATATTTTTAAAACTAATTCAATTCAATTCGATTCTATTGGAAATATGCCAGAGAAATAAAAAACACAATTCTGAAATTCGCTCTATTAATTCGTAGGTAATTAATTTAAATTGCAGTTTAACATAATTAAAACTAGCCAATTAACTTTTCGCTGATTAACTATATCTAGTAAAAAACTGGTCCAAAGGCCAAGTGTTAGATAATATTCGTTTAAAAATCTGATGAGTTAATCTGACATTGAATTTTTCAATTCTGTTACTGCAACATCAACGTGATTATTGAAAATTTTTTTTTCTCTTTAATCAATTCGTTTTATCGCGATAATAAATAAATTGAAATATCGACCTAATTCTTCATCAGTCTTGAATTGGTCACTTTCTAAAATTTTCGATTATTGCAGAATAACGTCAACGTATTCAATAAACTGGCTGGACGTCTACAAGTAAATTGTGAGTAATTTTAGGTTAATTAATTAATTAGAGTTTGATAAGTAATTGAATTATCATTATAATTCCTGGTATTTTATTTAATAATTAATTGAGGTTATATAATTTTAGGTTATTCAACGTTAGCCAATATGCCTTGTCCGTTTTTGACACGTTTAAGCCAAAATTACGTTAAAAATTATGCATCGATTTTACTGAAAATGTATGGCAATTTATGCCCTGTTGTCTCCCATATGAGTACAATTAATGATCAAGATTTAAAACCTGAAACAGGTAATTGATTACAATAATCGTAAAGCAATTGATTGTAAATTATTGATCTTTAGAAGCAATAAAAACAACATCGCCTTGTCCATTTCTAAATGAAGTCAATGATGTTATAAAGGAAGTTAAAAATGATGATACAATCGAAATGAAAAATGATACAACTAATATTCAATGTAATATCGATAATTTTAAACGAACTTTCATTTTAATTGTTCTAAATCTTATAAAACAGGCTTTCCATATGGTCAATTTTTCCATCAACAAATCATGAAGAAAAAGAAGGAGCATTCCTATCGTATTTTTAAAAAAGTTAACCGCCTTGCTGGTCCTGGACAATTTCCCAGTGCAATGGAATATTCATGGGTGAAAAACCAATAACCGTATGGTGTTCAAATGATTATCTGGGAATGTCTTGTCATCCTGAAGTCAAACGTGCTGTACGGTATGTATATTCGACATAAAATAATCGTTTTGTTTTAATTTTGCTTGTTCCATGAAGCCATGCATTGGAATTGCATGGTACTGGTGCTGGTGGTACACGTAATATTTCCGGTAATTCAACATTACACGAAAATTTGGAACAATTATTAGCACGTTTACATCAAAAAGATGCTGCATTATTATTTACATCCTGTTTTGTTGCTAATGACTCAACATTATTTACATTAGCAAAAACATTACCAGGATGTCATATATTTTCTGATGCCGGTAATCATGCATCCATGATACAAGGCATACGTAATAGTCAAGTACCCAAACATATTTTCCGGCATAATGATCCGCAACATCTTGAAGAATTATTGAAAGGAATTGATGTTAATATTCCAAAAATTGTTGCATTCGAAACTGTACATTCTATGTCTGGTGCTGTTTGTCCATTAGACGTATGTTAATTTTTTTATATTATTCAAAAATGCGATCGTTTTTTTATTTATTTTAGGAATTATGTGATGTTGCCCATAAATATGGTGCATTGACTTTTGTTGATGAAGTCCATGCTGTTGGTTTATATGGTGAACATGGTGCTGGTATTGGTGAACGTGATGGTATATTAGATAAAATGGATATTATCTCAGGTACTTTGGGTAAAGCATTTGGAAATGTTGGCGGTTATATTGGTAATAAAAATGTTATCTTCAGGTTTTTTTCTATTGTTATACTTAATCGATTTTTTTTTGGCTAAATTCCAGCTTCTAATGGTATATTAGTTGATATGATACGTTCATATGCTGCCGGTTTTATATTTACAACATCATTACCACCAACAGTTCTCTCTGGTGCTTATAAAGCTGTTGAAATACTAGCATCAGATGAGGGACGTAATTTGAGAAAATGCCATCAAAACAATGTTAAATATCTAAGAGATAATTTATTAAAAAACGGTTTTCCTGTTGAACATACACCAAGTCATATTATTCCAATTAAAATCGGTAATCCATTACAGTGTGGTGCTGTATGCGATGCATTACTAAAAGGGAAAGGCCACTACATTCAAGCTATTAATTATCCAACTGTTGCTAAAGGCCAAGAGAAATTACGTTTAGCACCAACACCACATCATACCAAGGAGATGATGGATAAATTAATGTTTGATCTGAAAGAAGTTTGGACCGATTTGCAATTGCCATTTATCGGATTGCAATGTGAAAGGGTAATTAATTATTTATGAAATTCTGATCTACATTTATTTTGTTTGTTTTTTTTTCTAACAATTTTATTTTATAGGAATGTAAATATTGTCAAAAGCCAATATTGTTTGATTATTATGAGTCAAGAACACGTCAAGATTGTGTAAAAGAAATTTATTGCGACATTCCTAATTGTCCACAAATGGTTGCTGTTTGAAAATTTTAGCTAATTTTTTAGTGGTGATGGTAACAAAAAAAAATTATAACTGTAAAAATATGCACCATATAGATATTTATTAAATATATTATATTTGGAGATGGTGAAACTATATTAATTCTACCTTATCCAATATCCTAGTATTATTAAAGTATTTATTTTTGTATGAAATAATGATCAAAGAACTTTATTATCATCGTTAGTTTATGTTTTGATTAAAAAACCAAACGGCAAAGTCACCAATGCGGATTATAAGTTATCAAACAGATAAAAGGAGCTTGGAATTTGGATTATTATTATTGCCATAAACGATAATAACAATAAAAAAATGTGATTCTTCACAGCGTATTTGTGAAATAAAACAATTTAACTAATGTTTAATACGTTTTATTATAAAATTATATAAAGTTTACTGGTAAAAATGTTTGAGAATATTGTACAATGAATGTTAGATCGTTACAAAACAAATTGCTAGTACAGTTATTGAACTTTTTTTAACGTTAACTGTAAACATTTCTAACATTAATCAAATTATTGTCATGTTAAATTCAGTGTGTGCCACTATTGTTATTGAAATTTTTATAAAGAATATTTAGAATTTGGAATTGAAAACGCTTAAACTTAGCTTAATAAAGCCGAACTGAACACTAAAGGCGTACCTCCACGGGCTATTAGTTGGATAACTATTTTTACCAAATGCTGCTTGTATGCAAATTCATTGAGGATACTGAGGTCTAATTCTATCAATAACGGCTAGAATTAGCCATAATATTCGGAATATCGACTTATATATTGTTATTTAACGTATAAAAAAGCAGTGTCTTTAAATTACACAAAAATTGACATACTTATGTGCAATACAAATTGGTTAATTTGGAGCTATAAATATGCTTGAGACATTTTTGTGGAACAACTGCTTTATAGAGACAACATAATTTTTTCTTTTAATGGTCTACAGATAAAATGAGGCAATGTGGACCCACCCTTAGAAATATTGATATACAGCAAATTAAACAGTTTAAGTTTATTTTGTACAACAATTAATAAATGGATAAATTTGTAAAATCAACTATCCTTTATTATACTATTTATAAGTCTATTTGAAATGTTAAATGTATTAAAATTGATGAGAATCAGTGTAAATTTATAATTTCCCGCCATATTTTTTTATTTTCGTTAGATAATGTACATTTTTACTATAGTTGAAATATTGTTTATCGAATATATGACGGTTTAACACAAAATTGTGGATGAGAAATTATTATTATTATTTTTAATGTGTATAAACAAATAATACGCTGCTTTTTTTTAACATTGACAATGTCAATGTGCAATGGTCTTTACAATTGTTGTGTTTGTTATTTTTAATGCGCATGATACAGAATATTCACCTTTTGCGATTACACAGTTGCCGAATTATTTCGTTGTTAGATACTTTACGCGCTGACGTCATCAAAACAACCATTATGTACTGTTGTAAATTTTCTACGATAATATTCGTTTGATAATATAAATATGTGTTAAATATTCAATTATAATATATGATGAAATACAATTGTTATTAATTAATATATATGTTATTATTGTCTAGTTGTTAGTAAATTTTTTCTAATTGATCGTGGCAACGGGGCATTATTGTTTGGCGCATGCTTTTTAATATAGTCGTTTCGGTGAGATTTTGAGAGAGAGTGCGACAACGGCGTTGGGGAAATTAAACGTGTGTTGTGTGTGCATTATTTTGATGTGCTCTAACAACACGAGAATAATAAAAAATCGAACGTATAAAATAAAGTAATGTTTTAAATGTTAAATTATTTGTGTTTATTTATGCTGGAACTATGGTGCACCGGATTTTAGCTCTAATTAGAGCAACGTGTACGTGATTATTATAAATATAATATTTATAATAATAAGTTTTGTTTTTTTTTATTTGTTAAAAGAAGAAGAAATTGTTTTACACATTCTTGTATGTAGGTTAAGGTTTGCGTGTTCAAAAACAAAATAGTCAAAAATGTACGCTAAAGGAAAGGGATCAACGGTGCCGTCCGATGCACAAGCGCGTGAAAAGTAAGTAAATTGTTTTAAGGGCTAACTTAAAGTCCACGTGTACAATGAGGGGCTGCTAATAATATTGTCAAATTTATTGTTAGGCTAGCATTGTACGTATATGAATATCTACTTCACGTTGGTGCACAAAAGGCAGCACAGACTTTCCTATCAGAGGTAAATTGTCAAAATAAATTCATCAAAAATGTACGCCCCCTTTTTTATTAAATCTCCTCTATTTCTAGATACGATGGAGAAAAATATAACATTAGGTGAACCTCCGGGATTTCTACACTCATGGTGGTGGTAAGTTTTAGTAAAATTGTTTTGTTAAAAATAGAGAAAAACCAACCTTATTGTTTTTGTTTGTTATTGTTGTTGTTGTTGTGTTAGTGATGGCAGTGGTGGTGTTGTTTGTTGGTGGTAGTGGTGGTGGTGGTGGAAATAGTAGTGTTGTTGTTGTTGATTTGTCAATTATTTTATCAATTTTTATAATAATAACAATTCATTTATTTTAGCGTATTTTGGGATTTATATTGTGCTGCACCTGAACGAAGGGATACCTGCGAACATTCATCTGAAGCAAAAGCCTTCCATGATTATGTGAGTATTTTCACTATTCCGGTACCCACGGATCAATACTCTGACTCGGAGCATGGCAACGTCGCCTTGAATACGCGTTTTACCAGGTGCATCGAGGTTGGCTTTTTTTCAATTTTTCCCATAATTTCATTCCCATCTTTACTAAATAAAAGTTTTTCTGATTTTCATCTAATTTTCATTGAAAATCTAAACAATTTCTGAAAATATGTGAAAAATTATGAAACAATATTCTATTTTTATTGTAAAATTGAACAATAAAATCAATCAACATAAAGCCGGAGGACCTTGAGTTTATCTCTTAGGCCAGCGACGATGTTGTTGTATCTAGTAAGGTGGTTGGCCAGGTATTACGGCACCGGTCGAGTTTCTACAGCTTTATTCCTCTCATTTTATTCGATTACTATCATCTTAAATAGATACAACAAAAAAAATACTTTTCTAGACCCGTAGATGTGGAATATTGACGCTGTTTACATTAAACAAACTAAAATTGTTTCATGTAGAACATAATCTGAAAAGGTGCGACGTTGCCACTTTTATTAAAGCAAATTTACCATTACATGGAGAAATACAAAATTTATTGTGTTTTTTTTTAATTTTGTTGTTATATCCTTGTAACTAATGATCATTATAATAACAATTATTTTTAATGAGGTGCGCGTTTTGTTGGTTTGTAAAAAAAACGAGACGGAATTTTTGGAGGGAAATCTAGTTCAAAATTATAATAATTTTTTTATTTTGTAAAACAAAATTCTGTTATAGGGCTTTGTCAATTCTGGATATGGAGTTAATGGAATTGCACATGTAAGTTTTTATTGATGTTGTTATTAGTTTAAATTAGTTTTTTTCTTAATTCAATTATTGATGATTTAGAATACGGGACCGGCTCCAAGTCCGTTGGGACAAATGCCACCAACTGATGGTATGCCTGGAGGACCTATACCACCAGGTTTTTTCCCGGTAATATTTTTTCAAATAAACAATTCTACAAGAAAAATAATTTTATTAATAAATAGAATTCAACGATGAGGCCGTCTCCTCCAACACATCCTTCAAGTCAGCCATCACCACATTCACAACCACCACCACCTCATTCACAAATGATGTCAACACAACCTTTTATGGGACCTCGATATCCTGCTGGTCCTAGACCTGGAGTACGGATGCCACAAATTGGAAGTGATTTTAACGGGGTAAATTAATAAATTGCTTTATCAAAATTATTTTATAAATGATCATTTGTATTATTTTATTTATTAGCCTCCTGGCCAGCCGATGATGCCGAATAATATGGATCCAACAAGACAAGGTAACACCAGATCAGTTTCTAATTAGACATTTTTTTGAAACAAAAAATTAATTGATTAATATTTGATTATAACTTGAAAGAGAATTGCACAAGCATGAAGCAATTTCATGATATGCCTCATGTAATGCATCTATTTCT
The DNA here is from genome assembly GCA_028455855.1 of Meloe dianella. Classification (NCBI taxonomy): domain Eukaryota; kingdom Metazoa; phylum Arthropoda; class Insecta; order Coleoptera; family Meloidae; genus Meloe; species Meloe dianella. The sequence continues at coordinate 4,018,446 of JAPTHL010000045.1, read as the reverse complement.
GTCTCCAGGTGAAGGCGGAGAATTTGTAGGTTGGCAAGGTAGGCAATGCGCTCCTTCACCATTACACATCCATACGCATACACTTCTCTGCTTGCTTTGCTTTTACTATTATTTCAAAAACAAACATAAAAACATAAATCATATTAAATTAATACATTTTTTATTAAATTAAATTATATCATTGGTGCTGGCATGCTGGTGTCGTTCGTGCTGTACATAATACGTTTACCTGATAGAAAATTACTAACCCAACAAATAAAGAAAATACTTTGATTTTCTAATAGTTTCTCTATATTTAGGTCCTCCAGGAATGAATCCTATGAATCGTATGAATCCACCAAGAGGACCATCAATGGGACCTTTAGGTCCAGGTACATATGGACCTGGACTAAGAGGTCCACCTCCTAATAGTAGTTTAGGCCCTGGGGGACCTATGCCACCTATGTCTATGACTGGTCCTGGTGGTCGACCTCAATGGCAACCTAATACATCCACGGTAAATTCCATTTTGCTTATTAAAATTAATTTTTCTTATCTATTTTTTTATTTTCTTTCGTTTATTTAGCCTATGAATTATTCTTCCTCGTCGCCGGGTAATTATGGTGGTCCACCTGGTTCAGCTGGTCCACCCGGTCCCGGTACGCCAATTATGCCAAGTCCGCAAGATTCATCGAATTCTGGTGGCGAGAATATGTATACATTAATGAAACCAGCAGTTGGTGGTAATATGCCGGGAGAATTTCAAATGGGTGGTGGACCGGAAGGTGGTCCTATGGGCCCCATGGGTCCAAATTCAATGGGCCCTGTATTAAATGGTGATGGTATGGATGGTATGAAAAATTCACCGGCAAATGGTGGACCCGGAACACCTAGAGAGGATAGCGGTAGTGGAATGGGCGATTATAATCTGGGCGGATTTGGTGGCCCGGGCGAAAACGTGAGTAAAAACGCGGTGGCCGGTTGCTTACGCTTTTGTAGAACTGACACATTTAACCACTAAAGGTCGCTTTCCTTGCAGGACCAAACGGAATCGGCTGCTATTTTGAAAATAAAAGAGAGCATGCAAGAGGAGGCCAAGAGGTTTGAGAAGACTCGGACCACCCTGAGTATTTCATACAATAACTCCCTCGCTGGCCTCTTTGGCTGGTGGACGCCTCTTCCTGACCTAACCTGTACTAACCCGGGCGGTGGTCTGCTCAGCTCTTCCTGCCCTCATCGTTGCGAGCTCGCCCTCCCAAAAAAAAATTCTATGACCTGTTTTGACTACCACTAGTCATGAATGTTTTCTGTTTTGCAGATTTTCCTTTGAAAGCTGATTTTATGAAGACACATTATGGACATTGTGTGGCTATTATTTGGTGTAATTTATTCTCGAGTTCCTGATACCAATACCTACTTGTCCACCAGTCTAGGCTAGGTTGGATGTATTCACGGCGTTCTGTGTTTGTCATGTACTACTTGCATGTGTCTACATTCCTCCGTGGAGCAGGTTGAAGGTGATCATAGATCAAAAATCGTATTTAAAACATCACACATTCATACATAACATACACATCCACACACACACACACAATGTAGTTTTTTAAATTTTTACTCAAAATTTGTAATTATTCTTTAAATATTCCTACAATCTGCTCCAGCCTAATGTTGTTTCTTCACCATTTTATGTGTACATGCAATAGAAAAGTGCAAAAGGGGAACGCTCATGCTCCTCTACCAGTAAATACATTGTTTTATCGGTCTTTAAGGAAAGAAAACATGAATAGAAAATGAAACAAAAAAAACTGAATTCAACACTCTGATATACTTAAGTTGGATAATATGATGAATTATAATTAATTTATATACTTTGTTCTTAATATATTATACATATTATATATTTGAAAGATTAGATTATTTTTATGACTGAATAAATGCGAGTGTGATTGATAATGCGTGAATGAATCTGGGTGCAGAAGTGGATAAATAACATGTGAACATGTGCATCTTATATTGCTTTTTTTTTGTATGGTTTAATAAATATTAAAAGGTTTATAATTTAGTTTCACCTAAATTCCCTTTATACCAATTAGAATTAAAACAAAAATGGATCAATTTTAAATTAACATAAAATATAAATCAAATGTACAAAAACAAAAATAAATCATAGTAAATTTTATTTTATTTTGTCAAGATAACAACAGCCTCCCCTTTTGCAAATAAAAAAAAACAAACAATAAAAATAGGAAAAATATCGTTTAATTTAAAAAAAAAATCGACCTTTTTTCATTTTGAAAAAATTCTTAATTTTTACCATGAGCGAAAGTTTTTTAAAAAATCAAAAACTGGCGGATATCACGTCAGAATGATCTCATATTAGGCCACATTTATTAAATAGTACATAATGATATTGCACTTTTAATTTATAAAAGATCTTAATAACGAGACGAATTAATTTATTTAGTTATAATAATTGATTTTGTATTAAAGAGTACGGGGAATATATGAAATTTTAGGAAATTTGATTTTTGTTTTGTTTTTCAATGACCAAATCGAGGAACTCCTTATGTGGTACAATATTTAGAAACAATTTAAAATAGTTAAATGGTACGCATTTGGGCGTGGATAACAGAGACAGAGATAACACATTTCCGACTTGGAATCTGAGTACTGATTTCGAGTACTCCAACAGCTACCCTTGTACTATTTTCAAATTACAGAAGCATTGCGGGAGTCACTTTTTTTTAAAATTTGAACTCGTAAACCATAACACAAAAAAATATTATATTTTCGTAGTCTTCACTAACATTGACATATGATCGAAACTGCTTGCCGCAATTAAACATTAATTAAGTTAAATGTTTTAATAATCAGTTTAATAAGTTGAAATTGAAACGATGGTCGTTGAAATTGAGGAACTTTATACGAATTTAAATCAACTTTTAGATGGTGAGTAGTCGAAAATTTTACAAAATCACGAAAGAAATAAACTAAATATTAGGAAATAGGATATTGATAAGATTAAAAACAATGTGGAAATTTCAATGTAAAAATAAATTAAATAAACACTTTTAGATATTTGTAAATTTTTAAGTGATGAATCTAATTACGAAAAATTATCAACATTATCACGCATACATGCTGACGAATTAATAAAAAGATCGAAATTACAATTACAACAAATTGAAAAAATTCAAAATGACAATAACGATCCGGATGAAGCGTATGTTGATATGGAACGAAAATCTGGTAAGTTTAACGAACATTTCATCAATAACGAAACAATTAAAATTTTAACAACATTTTTTTTTATAGCAATCATTGAAAATGACGATAAAAACAATATTTATTCGTCAGTTGATGAAAATACAGTGATTACAACAAAATCTGATCCGTACGCAGGTGAGTGTTACTGTGAAATTTATCCAAAGAAAATAACCAATTTTTTTTAGATTTACCATTTAAAGACCTATCACAAGATGTGAAATATGGCCAATTATCGTGGAAAACACGTTTTATACTGAATTTTGAAAAAATGCGACGCATCTATGCTGGTATACATTATAATTGGTTATTAATTTATTCGAATGAAAAAGATGATCAAAAACCAATAGAAACGTTTAATTTGAAATACCATCAGGCAAAAACTGATATTTATAAACAGGGAAAGATTTTGAATTAATATCAACGATAGAAACGAAAAAGACTTATGTAGGATCACGGTTATCCTATTCACAAAACAATTAAATAAACGGGATTGTTTTTTTATTTTCAGTTTGTCGCTTTAACACCAAAAGATATGCTTCAATGGGTCGCTAATATAAATCGTTGCCATGAAATATTAAATCAAACTAAAAAATCATCATCCGACAGCGATATATCCGAAACTTATGATACTATAATCATTACAAAACAATTAAAAAACAATTATACTCATAACAATGATAATAATGATGATGATGATATTTATCATGATATCGAACCGTAAGATCCTTTTCTTATCTATATGTTATTATCAATAACAAAAATGATAACAATTTTCAGATTATCGAATATTAATAATAAAAAGAATGATAATACAATACAAAATAATCATGGAATTGAAAGTAAGCCACCTGATTTACCGTTAAGGCGTACATTAACGAAAATTGTTACACCATTACCACCTATACCATTAAAAAAGGACGATTCAATCAAATCATTGCCATCGTATGATCCTGTTGATTCACAAAATCAACAGAAAGTGATGATAATTCATTTTCTGATACAGATGATGATGATATTTACGAAGTATTTGTAACAACAGCCACAATCGAACAAAACCCAAAGAAGAATGATGGAAAATCAACCAATACAGATCAATTAATGACAATTAAAGGAAAACCTGCTATTAAAGAAAAACCAAAACATTTAATTAATTTCAGAAAATCGTAATTTTTCCTTAGTTTTTTACGTTCTTTGGAAAATTATTTTGAATTTCACACCGAAAATGGTTCATTGCCGTGAAATACGCATGCGTTATCAGTGTTACGCAAGCGCATCCCTTAAATTAAAGTCTTTCAAGAGACCTTCAATGTCAACATCTGAGTGTGTGTATGAAACTGTAGATGTTCCATTGAGGGTGTTGTCTGTTTTTTTCCTTTTTTGTATAATTGGCAATAACTAATGTATGTATAATTGTAATTTTAAATAAATAATAGTTCTATTATTATTTTTGAATTGATGGCGCTTCGATTGTTGCACGAAATTCTGTCAAATTTTCACTGCAATTTCCTTTGTTTGTCTTTATTTTATCTATTTTACATGTTAATCTACACAATTGTTTATATTAATTATACCTACAACTCCTTTGTTTATTGTATAAATGTTGAAAATCGTTGTATAAAATAATAATTATTATTTAATATACAGGCCGTCATCCAAGTGCTTTTATGTAATGTATGTAATGTTCATATTTTACGTATTTATCAATAATTTTATCATTCAATCAATACTATGCGAAATTATCTATTTTTAATTCCATTTTTATTAATAATAAACTTTTGCTATTATCAAGTTTATTATTCTTTTGCAAATATTTTGACTGTAAAATATAAACAAAACAAAACAAAAAAATATGTCTATTTATAGATGGTTTTGTTAAATTATAATTGGATTTGTTTTATTTTTGTCAAGGTGTTTTCTCGATGTTCTTGAAATTGATTTAAATCACATAGCGATATTCGCTATGTAGTCATCATCTTCAAATGTCATGTAGGTTGATGAGTCTATTTGCACCCCGTTCATTGTGAGTTATTTTGAACATAATCGATTCATTCCACAGTGTGTTCCATTTCAATTGATTATCTCGGTTATTCTATAAAAATAACAGAAGAGTTGTCACATTAGGGGGTTTTGTGGTAGGTGTATTTTGTAATACACTTTGTACTATAAAGAAGTAAAATGAAAACATTCATATTAGAAGGGACATTTGTTTGAAGTCTGTAATCTTATCAGTGGAAAAAATTATCTAGATACTACTGCCGACTTTTACAGATATTTTTTCTGGGAACAATAGTAGAATTTTTGATGATTCACTAGTAAACTCTACAAAGAAACGTGAAACAATACATGACCTATCATAAAAGAAAGTTTCTATACGCTCACTTTTTTTTTTAATTTAAAATATAAAACAATTAAGAAATGAAATGAATTTCTTTATTGGCGGTCTATGTCCTAAATGATGATCCAGTAACACTCGCACCATATCACTCTGTAGTTGTTTGAGTGCCTATTTTGGGTACCGTTCCAAATAACGAAAGTGGTATCAGGTGGAATGGGACAGTCTGTATAGAGGAAAAATTTAGATCAGTTAATTAAAAAAAAAACAATTAAATATCAATAATTAGTTGTTCGATATTATGTCGACAATTAATTATGTTATTATTAATATTATTTAACATAAAACAACAAATTATCTTTATTGGAAAAATGCACCAGAAAAACCAATATTTAATCATTAAATTTACTGTTGAACTATTCAGGATCGTATTTGAATTTATCCGACATCAAAATAGTTATTAGTATACGCATACCAATCTAATTAGATCGACAAAATTTGTTGATTCCATATACCTTTGTGTGTTGTTAAAAGCATTCGAATATTAGTTTTGAAGCTTCGCAACGACTGTGCCTTCTTTAAATTTTGGCGACATTTGGAGATGATGATAGTGTAGCAAATAGCACTGTGATTTTTTTTTTGTTATTTCGTTAAAATTTATTCCGGTAAATATAGAAATTCGTTTTCTAACTTAATAATAATTCTATTTATAATTGTTTAATTACAGAACAAGGAGACACAAAAGACTTTGATAATTAAAATAAAAGAATTACCATAATAACAGTATTTCACTTAATCTCAGGTAAGTAACAGTTAAATGGACAATAGTGATATTATTTTTTATATTGTTTTTATTTCTGAAGTAGCACTTTTGCGATTATATTTGATTTAATTCTTATTGTTGGATAACGTTAATCCAGATAAAATTGTTGACAAATTATAGTATTTACTTCTTATTATTAATTTAATAGTAAGTTAATAATACTATCGCGGCAAAGCGAAAATTTCGAGTATTTTGTTGTTTGTTGTAACTGTAACCCGAATAATTTTTTTGGCCTGTTTCTATAATTACGCACTCGTTATTTATAAAAGAAAAATCGCACGAGCATAGTTCAAGATTTTTGAAATTTTTAAGGATAGCAAATTAAAAAAGTAATTTAACTTGAATTGTTTACCTGCTAAACATAATAAAAATGAGTATTATTAAAAAATACAGAAGGTTGTCAACAAGTGACGCCTCGATTCCAAAGATCGTTTAATTAATCTTTCTCTATTATTATTGTTAATTTACGGATCTTTGTGTTATTTTATGGATTTACATTGAAAATATTTACATTTCCAAAATGGGATCTGAAAATAGGCGTGTTTCTAGAATGAAAACGTTCATTAAGAAAATAAGATTTTTAGAAAAAAAATAATAAAATTTTAGAAATCTAGTTCGTGCCGTGGAAAATTAGAATTTTAATGATCGAAGAATGCAGCATTCAATCGTCTGTTTCATCAAGGAAATAAGGATCACGTTCTCAGGTGATGTTCGTGGTTTATAGAATATTATAGATCAAAAAAAGTTCTCCACCGAATACGGAAAAACGCATTTCTTTAATGATGATAACGATTTTAATTGCAATTTTTCATATGATTGCGACTAGTTTTCTAATTGCATTGTTTTAATTAAAATTTCTCTCTCTCTCTATCTCTATCTCATCTCTCTGTTATTATGTTGACGTGCATTCAATTTTCATTGTACTCGATTAGATCACGATAATTCCACGTGCTAACCATCAAGCATTAGACGGTGTAAACAACCGCAACAGTAAAATAGAGGAGCATTTCAATTCGACTCATTAGTCATTTTGTGAGTTTCGTGAAGGGATAGTCGATATATTGTTAGATAAATAAAATGTTAATTGAGTCAGATTTACAAACATTTGATAAATCAACAAAACAAAGGTACGTTAGATTAAATTAAAAGTAATTTACTTTTGTTCATTTCGAAACATTCTCATTGTTCTTTTTTTTTTGGAATTCTAGCTCGCAGTACTTACTGTGAGTAATCATTTGAATTATCGATGATTTTATGCGGTGCCGATTATACATACGCGTTTCAATTCTTTGTTATTATTCGTGATTAATATTTAAATTTACATTATTTGTAAATGTTAATCTACTATTCTACCTATAATTGGAGCAATAATTTAAATATTTACATACTTTTGCCATTATATTAATCCAATTATACAATTTGTTTACTATATAAATATTAGATAATCTCAAAAGGTTTCAAGGTTTTTTGTGCGTAACACGCAAAACATACAAATTCACAAACAAAATATCGAATATGTATTTAGAATTTTTTTTAAATACTACTTATAAACAATTGATAATTATACTATATAGAGATTTGTTATTTATTAATTAACATATTAGCTTCATTATATTGTTTTTGTTTTCATATAATAGACAATACGACGGCAGTATGTTGTGTCGTCAAGTATCAATTGAATCACCAGCTGGTTCTAGTCGTGATTGTGTATTTAATTGTGAAATACCAGTACCAGATGTACCACCAAATGGTGCACGTATACGTGTTGTATGCGCTGGTGTATGTTATCGTATGCGTCCACGTTCATCATCAACATCAAGTGTATCATCATCTCAATCAACTGAAGAAAATGAATATTGTCCAAATATCATATCACATCATGGTATAAGAGATGGTGCATTATTTGCTGGTTATGAAATATCTGGTATTATTGATGCACTTGGTTGTAATATTAATTCAATTGATAATATTCATGTTAATAAACGTGTTATATTATATCCGTATGATGGTATACCGCATGGTTATGCTGAATATATTGTTGTACCATCTGTAGAATATTTGGTACCAATACCAGATAATTTATCAATGGGTGTTGCTGCAATGTTACCAAGTGGTGCTTTATTATCGAAAAATGCTGTATTTACTGCCCATAAATATGCTGTTAATTTATTAGAAAATCGTCCAGTTGAACAAATTTGTAGAATTTTAATTGTTGGTACTGGTGGTTTAGCATTATGGGCATTAAGAATTGCTGAACATCATTTTAAAACACCTGAATATAAAGATAGAGTACAAATAACAGTTGCATGTCTAAAAGATGAAGGATATATGCTTGCTAATGAATTACCAAAGTAAATAAACACTTAAATAAAACAATTATAAAAATAACAAATCTTCTCCTATCATTACAGTGTCACATTGGTACAATGGAACGAGGAAGTTTATGAAAAACAATTGATAGATAGAACAAAAATGCATGCGGTGGCTTAGTAGATATTGTAATTGATTTTGGAACTACTTCAAGATCATTACATCGATCACTTAGTTGTTTAAATGAGGTAAAATCTAATCGAATCAAAACTAAATATATATTTAATCGATTCATTATTATTTGACATTAGAGGGGTATCGTTTTAATTAGCGAAGAAGTAGCTGAACGTCTTCTACCAAAATTCTCAACATTAATCAATAGAACACATAAAAAAATCGAAGCAGTTGGTAACGGATCAATTGAACAATTATCCGAACTTGTACAGCATGTAGCTTCAGGTGAAGTAAGTTGTTTTAATTTCTCATTATAATAAGATGAATAATAATTAAAATTTTAATTAGATTACACCACCACCACATACAGAATTTGCTGCTGAAGAGGCTGCAACCGTTATACAAAAATTATGCCGTTCTGAAATACCAGGAAGAGCTATTTTACGTTTTCATGATATACAATAAGAGAAGAAAATTAAAAAAACAAAACAACCAAATCAGGACCTCGATTCTGGCGCTCTCCCATAACATATATAATTTAAATAATTAAATTTGATCTTTATTTTTACCAAATAATTCTAATTGTGATTGTATTCTTAGATTTTAAGTTATAATTTAAATTTAATAATAATAAAAAAGGTATTATTAAAAGTATTTATCACACGTTAACCCCCACAATTTTCAATTAAGGGTATCTACTCACATTGCATTTATATATTTGTGATAATGTGTTGTTGTTATTTTTTCTTCTTCAAAGTTAACGTATTCTACTAGTTTTAGTTCTAGATGTTTATTAATATCATTATTGTATTATTTTTCTTGTTTTTGTAATAGAAAAAATTATGTGAATATTCAATTATATTTACATAAATAAAATATAACGAGTTTGATTTTTATCAAATTTCGAATAACAAACCAATTGAAATTTACTGATAATCACGGCCAATTGTAAAAAAATAAACACTTCTAATTGTTTACATTGGTTGGTCATGATATGGATTGATACCAATTAAAACTTATCTTAATAATTCTATAGTGTGTCCCAATAAAAATCGTAAATATGTCATTGTCATGCATTTCTCTAACAGTTTGACTTCAGGATCTACGTATAGTTTTTAATTTCGCATTTACAATTCATTGCATCTATTGTTGATAGTCCGATTCTTTTGTTAGATAACATTTCTAGATTTGAAATTTCAATGAAAGCATTAGAGAGTTTGAAATATTGTATTTTTACAGTTTAGACTCAATCGCCTACAGTATATGCAATCAAATAAACACACATATATTAAAAAGTGAAATTGAATGAATCCTTTCTAACATTTTATGATTTAAGTATTCAAAATCATTGTGGAAGCGATTTAATTTTGTTTCGAAATTATTTAAAATTCGCGGTGATCTTATTGAATTTCCGGTTATAATAATTCCAACCAATCATATAGCTTGTATTCCTGAAAATACTGAAATATATATATATATACATATATATGGTATATATATATACATGTATATATGTAACCATATGAGTGTGTTGAAGGGGATGCTGTTGAACTGTCAAATAAGTTGATTGTGTGTATTTACACATTTTTTTTGTTTCGTGCTTAATATTCATGAAAAGGTTAATAACATGACATAAAACAAACAATTATAATGGAGTGGAGAATATTTGTGTTATTGTTCTTATTATGTTTCCATTTAAAATTCAGTTTAACATTAGATCAAGGTAATTGATACAGTTTTTGTTTTATCGTATTTTCTAGAGGGATGTATATATGTATTATTAGTGTCTGAATTAATTGTGACTTAATATTTCAGCATCATTTTATGGTAGTAGTCATATATCGTTACCATTTGAAGAAGCTAAAAGTTCAACAGATATAAATTTTAAATTTCGCACATTATTACCGAATAGTTTATTATTATTAGTAGCTGGAACAACAGATTATTGTATTGTGCAATTGGAGAATAGTCGAATTAAAATTAATATTAATTTAGGTGCTGGTGAATCAGAATTATTATCACCGCACAATATAAAATTAAACGATTTTAAATGGCACGAAATTTTAATAATACGACACGAAGCGAATTTATCGATGATCATCGATAATACACATAAAGTACAGTAAGTTGATTTTGTAAATTCAACAATAATTAAAATTTGATTAAATCATAAAAAAAAACACACGATAATTATAGAAAACGATTACCCGGGCGATTTTTCGAATTGAACATCCATTATGGTCTCTTTGTTGGAGGTCATGGGAATTTTTCCGAATTTTTTTTCGGACACATCGATAATTTCCGTGGTTGTTTAGCGGAAGTATAATATAACAAGACTTATTATGAAAGTAAAATTAATAAAATCTCCAAATTCTAGCTTAATTATAATGGAATTGCTGTATTAGAACATGCCCGTCATCGTCAATTACAATCAATTGTCCAAAGAATCACGTGGAATTGTGCTGCTGAATTTGATGCATCCCTAGATCAACCGATAAGTTTCGTTGAAGATGATGCTTATATTTTATTACAACAACAACAAAACGCCCATATGAAAGAATTTAAATTACAATTCGATATAAGAACAATAATTTCACAAGGTATTTTATATTTTAATAGTGGCCATGGTGTGAAATTCGATTATTTACTGATCGAAATATGGAAAACTAACATCCGATGTATTATAAAAACTGGTAGTAAATATTTTGAATTAATTAATGATGAACGTGTCTCTGATGGACGTTGGCATAAGATTTTCATCCATATTACACCGATATTAGTTGAGATTATTGTGGATGGTCATAAGAGAAATGAAAAAAATATTCATGGACATTTGTTTCAATTAAGCGATTCTTATTATTTTGGTGGTTTAGAAATAAGTAAACGTTCACGTGCTATATCAAAAGGTTGTAAATTTTGTGATGTTAGTTTTAAAGGTTGCATGAGAAATATTATGATAAATGATAAACAAAATGGTTTCCCTGATATTCATATTAGTGAAGGTTTATTACCAGGTTGTGTATGGCAATATCCTTGTTTACAGAATCCATGTAAAGATGACGGTATTTGTGTACAACAAGGATTAAATTCATTTCAATGTCAATGTAAAGATGAATTTTGTATTAAATTAAATTATACAGAAGGCTATAAGGTGTTCTCAAAAAACAGTCTGGCAACTGAATTAGAATTATTATCAGTTGAACCATTGAAAGTTTTAGAAGGACAAAATGCCATAATAACAACAAATAATTTACATATGATTTTGGATTATAAAAAATATGGAATTAAAGATTCTGGTATTAATTTTCATATTATTGATGGACCATCACATGGCAGTATAACAATAGATGTATGGCCACACGAAAAAAATTCATTCTCATTATTTGATATTGCTAGAGATAAAGTACATTATATACATGATGGTACAGAATATCATCAAGATGTTTTAATATTAGATGTTGAATTTTCACCAATGATTAATTTTATATTACCAGCATATTTACAGGGTAAATTTCGATTTACATTATCTATCAGTATAATGCCGGTTAATGATCCACCACAATTAACTATTTCTGATTCAACTGTTTTAAGAATCGTACAGGTAAATAATTTCTACATATACAGCATGATTTTATGTTGGAATGTTATACTAATGTGTTCAATTGATTATTCGGAGAATGTTTTGATTTATTTTTGTTATTACGAATATCAAACAATAGAAACGTGGTTTTTAATTGATAAATATTTGAGAAAACGGTTTGATTCCATTTATGGCCGTGATTTTAAACTGTTTATTCTAAATTTGTGAAACCAAACAGTTAAAAATAGAAATTTTATTATTAACCAACCGCGCACGATTATTAAACCGACTTTTCTTAGTCATTGTCGATTATAAGTGAATTGAAATTAAGTTTTATATTCAAAAGGAGCTTCAGATGAATAGCCCAATCACAGTTCACTCTGTAAGCTTATAACGATATAATCATTTGGTTAGTCTGATTCATCCTACTCCTGCATATATGTTTTTAATCTTCAGCCCGTTTATGGTCAAAAATCTATATATAAAGTGCGTTGTTACGTTTCTATTTATGATGGTAGCCGAATAACTTTAGGGACTCAAACCAAATCGACTAGATAATATTTTACAAACTAAATTGAAGATCTAAATATTTTATCTGTGTTGTTATCACTACATATTTCTATTGGCGATACATTTCTTTCGAGAGTATTGATATGATTTGAAATCGTATAAAGATCCATTAAAATTATAACAAAAAGCACAATAAAATCGAACATTTCAACAATTCTCGTGTAAACAAAAAAACCGTTTTCGATCAAATGTTGCCACATTATTTTAAAATTAAACAAAAAATATTCTCCTGTATTTGCATGAATTTAGTGGAAATTTTCGAAAGAATTTAAATAATATCAAAAATGATGGAATTTATTTCCTATATATATACATCGAACATTTAATGATTAGTTTTTGCTTTATTTACAGGTCTAATTTTAATTGATTTGTTAATATTATTGCTAATGAGTACGGCTAAACTTTTTATGAGTTAAAATTTAATTCAGTTTAATTTTTATTATTATTGTTTTTTGTTTAAGATGAATGTGCTCTAATTATGGCATGTATAGAAATGCTTTTAGTTTGAATATCACGTGAGTATTGATTAACAGAATTGTTTGTTTTATTGAAATATAATTTGAATTGCAATAAATGTTCGAATTCTGTATTTCTACTATCGTGAAATTAATCGTGAAAAAAATCTGCAAAAGTAGGTGAAAAATATCTTTCTAATTTGCCAAATAATTTAGAATACACAAATATAACGTTGACTAGGTAACATACTCTTCTCCCTATCATGTGTGTATTTTATCGTTGGAGGGCTATTCTTCACACTGTTAAGCTCTAGTTAACATCGAATTTTCTTATCAATTGTTCGTTTTATGTTTAAACAGTTTAGGTTCAACACGATTTGGAGCTTAACTGTGTGAAGAACAACTCGTATCGGTTAGGGGTATGTTGTGGAGCGGACACAATAATTGGGATCAGTGTGAAAATTTTACAATTCTAGAAATCTGAATTTTGAACATTTACCAAAAATAGACACGATGTTGATTTTTAACAAATACTCAAAATTTTCAGGGTACAAGAAAAATAATTGATAGTGATATATTTGATGTAAAGGATCCGGATAGTGCATCAGATCAGATTGTTTATAACATTTTAGAATCAAAATCTGGTTATTTTGAAAACAATGATAATGAAGGTGTTCATATAACATCATTTACACAAAACGATTTAAACAATAATAAAATATTATTTATACAAGATAATAATAATATTAATGATTCATACATATCGTTGCAAGTATCAGATGGTATTGAAACAAGTTCAATTACAAAAATACGTGTAACAATATCACCGCAATATTGGCGTTTAGAAAATAATACTGGTTTAAACGTATTACATCAAAATTGGGCAATAATAACACCATTTAATTTAAGTTTCACATCAAATGTTGATGTTGAATATAAAATACAATTTTTTATTATTAAAAAATCAAATTATGGTGTTATTGAAATTGAGAAAAATGTTAATTTATGGGAAACAACAGACATATTTACGAATATTGATATTAAACAACATCGAGTAAGATATCGACATACTTCAACAACACCGGATTTCGATGAATTTCAGGTGAATATATTAATAGTAATATTACGAAACAAAAAAAACAAACAATTTAGCTGTTTCCGATTGGATATTGTTTATAAAAGATGCGTAAAATTTCCCATTCAATAATAGACAATATCCGCATTTCAAGCGACAACTTTAACGTAAACACTATAAAGTTGTGCAAATGTGTAACGTCTAAATTAAATAGAAAATTTTTAAGCAGTTAAATTCTGCGAAGCTGCAAAATTTAAAATACACTCACCCTTCAACCGACGATATTTTTTCTTGTGGAGGAATAGCAAGAGTAACAACAACAAAAAATGAAGAATTAAGCTACTTCTTTCTAGGCGTCAATTTATTATTGTAGATTCAAGTAGAAATCTGAAACATTTTAGTAAGTGAAAAATATTGGGAAATTCTTTTATAAGTGAAGCAACTGAGATGAAACAGAGCTGAAAGCTTATGCTATAGAATCGGTACGGAAAAATCATTGAAATCGACACTTTTCATCTAAGTAATTTATTTGTTAAGACTGGAACTCAATGGACGCTCTTGAATGGCCTTCCATTGTTAATTTTTTTTGCCACTTATCGTCACTAATCATCGTGATAAACGCCGATCATTAAATGTAACAGAACATTTTAGCACGACTAGTGTCCACAGTATTTCTATCTTTATTGTATCGGAGACAGCTATATAGAAGTCGTTCCAAGGCTACGTACTTTGGGTATTTTAAAATTGCAGTTACTAATCTTAATAATTCCTTTATCGCCTTAACACCTGCTCTACTTGCTAAGTAATGCAATTATTCTGGAATATCTTTATTGTTATTTAATAACATTCAAATGAAAACATCATAAGTGTTAATATGATATCGATACGACGGACAAGCATTTTCTTTCTTTAAAAAGTTTCAAGAATTTCGAATACATTTTAATTATCTTTGTGTCGTCCTGTGGATATAATTCTTAGGAATTTTATAATGCATATGATATACTTATGTTTGTGGTTTTGGTAACTTTTGTTTTCAATTAATTTTGATTTTAGTTTCGTCTAAATGTTGATAAATCTGGCTCATATACATTTCGGATAACATTTGTTAAATGTTCACTTTATAATATTAATATAAATCCAATTATATTAAATGGTACATGGGAAACAGCTATATCAACGAAATTTTTATCATTTCAAACTCAACCAATTAAAACATTGACAACATCAATACATTATTTTATAACAAATACACCAATTTATGGTCATTTATTTTCATCAATATCAAAATATCGTTTAAAATCTTGTGATATGTTCAGTCAAGAAGATATTGTTTCAAAAAATATCAGATATAAATACCATCAGAAACCGTATTCGTTTATAAATGATACATTTTCTTTTATCGTCTTATCACCAGGTTGCAATAATATTACAGGAAATTTCAATATTATTTATTATCCAACAAATAATGATCGTGCTAAAGTCGATTTTATTTCATTACCACTAAAAGTTGATGAAGGTGATTATGGTGTTATAAATACAACTAATTTAAATATTAAAACAAGTATAATTGACGATT
The DNA here is from genome assembly GCA_028455855.1 of Meloe dianella. Lineage (NCBI taxonomy): Eukaryota > Metazoa > Arthropoda > Insecta > Coleoptera > Meloidae > Meloe > Meloe dianella. Next base: position 4,002,305 of record JAPTHL010000045.1, on the reverse strand, counting down.
TATTATTTAATGTAACAACGAAACCGACAAATGGTATTTTACAAGTCAAATTATACGATAATTTGCGAAATAATACGAATTTCTTTACGTTGAATGAATTAAAATTGAATCAAGTTTTTTATAAACATGATAGTACTGAAAGTGAAACCGATCAATTTCGATTCACAGCATTATCAATTAGTGACGAAAATTTCGAATTTGTTGGTGATTTTTTTATTGAAATCATATTAAAAAATGATAACAGCCCAATTAGGGCTATTGATAAAGTGTTTCATGTTGTTGTTGGTGGTGAACGTCTTCTAACTGGCAATGATCTAAAATATATCGATAATGATTTAAATACATTACCATCAGAAATTGTTTATACATGTCGTGAATTATCAAATGGGAATTTTTTTTTGATTAAAAATCAAACAAACAAAATTACAGAATTCACACAAGATGATTTAGATAGAAAACGTGTTTTATTTAAACATAAAGGACCAGAATTTGCTAAAATTCGATTATGGATAACTGATGGACAATTTCATGTTAATGGTGTATTAGAAATTCAAGCGTCTGCACCATTTATTCATATATTTACAAAAACCAAATTAATCGTTCAACAAGGCAAGAATGCTATTATCAATAATCAACATTTAACACATTCAACGAATGTTTATGCATCCGATATTGACGTTATTTATGAAATTATCAACAATCCAACATTTGGAAAAGTTGTATTAACGAAATCACTAAAAGTAACATCAACCTGTTTATAAATAAATAAATAATGAATTATATTGAACAATTGTTTTGTAGATTGTGAAGAATTTTACACAAGAAGATGTAAATGCAGGCCTTATTAGCTATTTAAACGAAATATCAACAGCAAATGCTGATGAAATTGGTATTAGAGTTAGATGTAGAGATGCTGTTAATGTTGCCCAATTAGGTGTCTGGCTATTGCCGTCCAGTTATTGGGAACCGTTCCATATAAAACGTGCAAATAAATTGCTAGTTGAAGAATCAACAAGTGTCGTTATTACTAAGAATATTTTAGAAGTTTCTCAACAAAATGTACCATCATCATCTATAATATTCTATTTAAATCAACCACCGGATAATGGTTATATTAGTGTATTGTCAGATTCAAAAAATCCAGATTATGAACCAATTAATGTTTTACATTTTACACAAGATTTAATAAATGAAAATCGTGTCTTGTATATACAATCAGTTGCTAATCAAACTGATGATAAAATAATATTTAATATAACAAACGGAATGATTTGGCATCATAATTTAATATTTCGTATCGAAATTATACCTGAACATATTCATTTAGGTAGTAATATTCTTAATGTGAATGAAGGTGAAGTAGCAAAGATAACACCATCACATTTATTTGTGATGACCGAATTTTATAAAAATAAAATCAAAGAATATACAATTGTCCAACAACCACAACATGGTTGTGTTCAAGTCCATAAACATTGTACAAAATTAAATAGTTTCTCACATAAAGAACTTTTAGCTAATCTTGTCTCTTATAATCATGATGGTACGGAAAATTTACATGATGAAATTAAAATTGTTGCAATATCAAATCAAAAACGCAGTCAACCGACTACTTTAACAATCAAAATATTACCAGTAAATGATCAAAAACCGAAATTAGTCAATAATACTGGATTATTAATGTGGGAAGGTGGTGTTGAAACAATCACAAATTCGATGCTTGGTAAATTTGTATAAAATTTATAAATGTCTTATATTTGAATTTTTCTTAATTTTAGCTGCAATAGATCAAGATCTACCAGGAGATGCTTTAAAATATCGTGTATTGAATTGTTGGTGGGGTAGTGTATCGTTAAAAACTGATCCAACAACGCCTATAAATCATTTTACACAGGAACTTATTAATAAAGAAATGATAGTGTTCCAGCATCAAAGTAAGTTATTTAGTTGATATAAAGTTCGTCCCATCAACAATAGCCAATTATCTAAATTAATTTTGATTTTGTTCATTAAAAACTCGAAGGAATAACGAACAAGCCTGAAATAAGTTTGAAAGGTTCCGGTGTAAATTATATCAGAATCAAATTCATTATTACAAATTTAATAGTGACTTTATTAGTTTCAATTATTTCTGTAAAAAAAATTAGTGCATTTTGCACATTTTGACACTAAAATCTCTTTGAAAATAGCCGATTTTATATACTTAAATATACGTCATTCTTGATACAACTCTGAAATTCGGTTTGTCGCGCTGCAGGAAGAAGCACTAAGCGTTGCCTAGAAAACAACCAAATCTGAAACAACAGAAAATATGCATAATACGTGTTCCTTAGAAAGCACCAAACGTAGTCACTATAAAAACAATTTTCTATAGAAAAAAGTGGTCGTATGTGAATACTGTTTGGGATCCAAGGGTTTCGACTTGGCACGTTTATTTTTTTATCGATAATTGACCCACTCCACTGTACCGTTGAGTGAATAATATATATTATTCACTCAACGACTGTACATCGCTAGTTTTTTCTAAGCATGCATGCCGAGCTCTGAGGAATCAGGAGGAATTATGATTTCTCTAAGCTTTAGCTTTTCGAAATAAGAATTCGCAGAACTTTAATGTCGTCGATTCTTTCTAATTTCGTACCGGATTGATTTCAAATTGTATAATAATAAAATTTAATTTATTTCAGACGGAACAGAAACCAAATTTATATTCAATATAAGTGATGGTCTACATACAACAAAAGATTATACATTCCATATAAAAACAAAACCAATTAAATTAACACTTTATAGTAAATCACTTCATATATTTCCCATGCAACGTAAATATTTAACATCAGCACATTTATTATCAATTGTATCGGATCCAATACGAACTGTTTGGTATGATGTAGTTATACCACCAACATTGGGACGTTTAATGATGGAATCTGAATCAAGTGGAATATTCAAAATTGTTTCGAAATTTACACAAAACGATTTAAATAATAGTCGTGTTTTTTATGAACATACACATCAATTCTCTGATTTATATGCAAATGATTCGTTTATTTTTAATGTGAATGCCCGTTTAGCTCCAGTATTATCCAATCAAGTAAGTGTTGATATGGAAATAATTGAATTTGTGATGAAGTATTTTATTGATATTCCAGGTATTAAAAATAGATATATCAGTATCATCAGGTGGTTTAGATGCTTATGTAAATATACCAAAAATAACAGTTGATGAAGGCGGTGATACAAATATTCCATTGAATATATCGGGTGTAGTTGTATTTTTGGAAAATTTAGCTGGATTACGTTCACCAGTAATACATGCATCAGCTAATACACCACAACATGGTGAAATATTTTTACAAAACAACCACAATATCACAACATTTACACAACAACAATTAGAATCAGGACAAGTGTATTATCAACATGATCATTCAGATTCATTAGGCGATAATATACATTTTTCATTATATTTAATACCCGGTTATGTTATATTATGTAATATAACCGTACCAATTACGATAAATCCAATAAATGATCAACCATTTCATTTGGTTACACCGGCACCAAGTTTGATTGTTGTACAAGGGGAGAATTTTACAATAACGAAAAATGAATTAGCAACTGAAGATGCTGATACACCACCATCAGGTATAAAATATATTGTGATATCATCACCAAAACAGGGTTATTTAATACTTCTCCCTAATCATATACCGATAATGTATTTTACACAAGATGATATCGATAATAAATCACTTGTATATATTCATAATAGTTCAGTATTGACAGATTCATTTCATTTTCGTGTATGGGATGAAAAATTTCGACCACAATTTTTCGTATTCAATATTATCGTATTACCAATTAATTTAACAATAAATTCTGGCCTTCCTGTTTATTTACAACAAGGTTCTGATGTTGTATTTCTATCAGAGAAGCAATTTTTTATTGAAACAAATGCGAATAAATCGAAAATTAAATATACGATCAAATGTGAACCAAAACATGGAGTTTTATATGTAAAGGATACACCGTCAACTGTCTATACTCAAGTAGATCTTAGAAATGATAATGTTATGTATTTACAAACTGATATGACAACTGCCAATGATAGTTTTAAAGTATTAGGTGAGATTATTTCTGGAAATACATCAATAGGAAATGAGGTTGATGTGGTTATTAAAGTTCAACCATTAATGCAAATTAAGAATTTTACTGTTATTACTGGTGATTACAATAAAATCACATTACAAGTATTAGATGCAACACCATTAGCGAAATTAACAAATAGTAATCCCCGATATACAGTAACAGGATTACCTCAATATTGTCAAATAAGAAAAATTATAAGAAGTTCTGGTGAAAAACGTAATGTTTTAAATACGATTGTAATGTCATTTACACATGAAGAAATTCAAAGTGGTTTAATTTATATGATGGTGAAGGATATTGAATTACCTTGGAATGGTATAGACGATCGATTATCATTTTTATTAGCGGCTAGTATATTTCAACCAGCATTAGGTGATTTGCGTATTAATATTCGATCATCATTAACGAATGATATTCATTCAACATTAGCTGGACCGAATGATCCAGCTGGACATGAAGGTGGATTACATTATGCCAGCCCTAATATGACACGCGACTATTTCCTTATTGGTAAGTGTTAATTATTACTACGATCATTTTTCAATAATTCTCATTTGTTTTACAGTTAGTATGGTTGTGGGTGTTGTTATTTTGGGTATTGCTGTTATAATTATAATAAAATGTCGATCATTTGAACGTGAAGAATTAAACAAAGAAGAACAGTGTTTACAGCCTATACCATTACCACGTCCACCTGATCGTCTATTAACATCATCACCACAATTAAAACATCATGTAGACGGTTATACACCACCATTACCAACAGCACTGCCCCAATGTAAAGTAACACCTTTAGGACGTAACGATTTAGAATCACACGCATGTTATCCTTATGGTGTCGATGATCCTCCAGATGATTGGAGTAGTTGTGATGCATCAGATCCAGTATGTCCAACAAAAAATATTATGCTCCGTAGAAATCAATACTGGGTTTAAATTATTTTTAATTATACATAAAGACTTAAAAAAAAGAACAACTAACAAAATAATAGGTTAGTGGATTTTCACATGGAGGAAAATAAATAAATTTTTTACACCACAAACTTCTTTTGTATTTTGTACTTTTCGAATTTGCGATAATCAAAATGGTTTTGTTAATATTTATTTTATATAAATACGCAGTAGTTACCTATATTTAAATATAAATTAACTTATACATCGTTCTTAATTAACCATGTTACGTTTAGATTAATGTTAAGTTAATATTAATATTTTATACTATGTTTGAGTGAGTTTAAAATAAATCATTTTTAAAAATAATCTTTTCGTTTCATCATCGATATAAAACAACAACAACAATACACACATATGGTGGCAAAACTGTCAACAAATTCAATTTGCAATCCACAGCAGATGCACCACAAATATCTCTTAATAGCTGATTACAAGGATAGTCAATGCTGGATTTAACTTTAAGAATACATTGAAATATATTCGCTATTTTACGATATTCCAGACAGACTCGTGAATTTCAAGGTATATTCTAGAAAATAGATGTAGTAAAATTGGTAACTTATTATGTTCTTCATTTATTGCGAAATCTAATTTTCTAAATTACTTAACGAACTAAATTAATGTTTTAAAAGATTCTCGATAATAATAATAACGAGTTATTCAGTTTAAACTATGAACAAAAATCTCATTTGTATATCAATTATACGCCGGATAAAAGATCAAGGATTATAGGTCGTTCAGAGATTTAAGAGACATCATGCTGGTTGTGGAATTATATTAACCTATTGTTCAACTCACCTTTTCATTGATAAGTTTTGCCGTAGTCAAATAATTCACTCACCAACATAAAGTTTTATTATTGTTTTTTAAATTTTGTATTAATTAATTAACGAGAAGCACATTTAAGATACTCTAAAATATTTATAAAAATTTCGATTAAAAACCATCGATACTGTCACGCTCATATCTGATAAGTAACTGACCGAAAGTTAAATAGTAGCAAAACAATAAAGAACTCATTACGTACAATCCGTTCATACTGTTCTTATCAAAAATTTCAAAAAAAAAACAACTCGAATACATACTTTTATTAAGAGTAATATGTATTTAGAAAATAAAATTGAAATTTTCTTTTTTATATGGAAAACTCTTCTGTTCATGAAAATTCTTTTGTACACTTTATTTCAATTATTTTATCACTTATAATTCGTAGCAAAAATCGACTATATTTATGGACGACAATTTCTTTTCATAAGACATTCAAAATTGCTGGTAAGAGCTAAAAGTCAAAATCATTTATCATAATTCTAAACATGTTTCGTTGAAGATCGTTATATTCAGATTGAGTTTTAAAGAGTTCCTTATTTGTATTTATCGCCATTCACATGCTTTGCAACATATTCATTTTCATGTTTATCAATATCGAGCACACTACACTTTGTCGAATTTCAGTTCATTATGAAACGTTCTCGGCAATTAAATTGGATTTGGTTGATTGTTAGCATCGAGAAAGATAATTTTGCGATTCTCTTTTACAGTGGCATTACTTTATATTTTGCAAGCTTGTTTGAGTATATTTTTTAATTTGTCAGTCCGTGAGATTCAGGACCGTGTGCCCAAGGCGCATTATGAATTTAGCACTCTTTCATTTTGTCGATAATCAAGAAATTCATCTGTTAAAGACTTTATGGAGCCCGCCGTAAGATCCGCCTCTGCCTTCGCACGGTTCTGATGAGATTCATATAATTTCATGTATGCCAGTTAGTTAGTACCTAACCATCATGAACAGAGAAGCATGCCAAAGCTGTAGCTTTTTAGCATTTCTCTATTAGCACAGTAACATCCACACAAACTTTATGTTGAGTATATTCGGTGCATGAAAACGGTTTAATTAAAGAAATAGAGATCAAGATCGAGGTGTACGTTGATACGGAATATTGTCGTATAACTCTTGATTTTCGAATTTAGAATCTCTATATTAGAGTGTGTAAAACTAAATATTTTCAACAGATAGGTGCGAAACAATTAAAATTTCATGGAATAATTATAACATTGAATTTGTATTAGGCATCAGTGTATGAATAATTACACATTCGTAAATTATTTAATTTTGAAATAATTCATTATGTATACAGGGTATTAAATATCATTTGGAAATTTCGTTCTGAATCTATAGAGAATTGAAATTAAAATCAAAATTTTACAAAATAACTTATTGCCCAATATAAAGTTCTTTCATAATTCGTTTATTTATCGTTGATTATTACTGATTTGTATTATATTGAAAGTGTTGGAATAAGTGAATTTTCCTATATAGAGTGTATTTTGGAAATTTGAAATTGGTTGTTTGTCATCATGAAAGTAACAAAATGAGGATTGATGAAGCGAAAGACTGTGAGTGTAAAGCTCATTCAAGAACTAATGGTTCTATTTGTTAGAAGGATGTAGTGCGAATGACTTGAAAAGATTTGTACAATCATCACCCAACAATCTCTCTCTCTCTCTCTCAAAATGCAGAAATAACGATTTTTCTTCCCGTCATTCTTTGTTAAACAAATATTACAAGGATATCTTGGCAAAGATATTTATTCGAATCCTTTATGGTTTTTAAATGAATTATGTATTATTTAACGACGAACAGTATAATGAGTGGTATAACTTTTGAAAATATAAGATTTGATTTAATAATAAATGAATTATGTTTATGCGCAAGGGTTGAAAATATATATTTTAAACTGTATGTAATTGAAGGGTAGAATAGCACGTGTTGATGATATAATCGATGATGGGCTTGCGCGCCGCCACCAATTCTATTCAGTCGTGACGTGGGCGTCGGCCGTTGAAGCCGCCGTACAAGTGCATGGCTCGACCAGCCAGGAGCGTTCGCTCCCCGTGAGGATGGCCGGTCGTCGAAGTAGCTCAATCGGTTGTCGTTCATTATTAGGTCGACGTACCTCTGTTTATGTTACTTCATATGATCCCGTCAAGGTAAAACAATAAATATAAAAACAAATAAAAAATAAATAACGATTTAAGAATAGACCAAATGAAAGGAATTGGTACTGATGGGAGTCTGGCTGTATCCGTCTTATGTCAAACACAATTCCATATCAAAACAATCGTTTTCAATTAAACTATAATTTACTGTTTTGTTTTCTGAATTGTGTACAGTTTCCAATTAGGTGTTGAACAATGGAACGAATTATTGATAAAACGATAAACTAGAAATTTTCACGAGATAAACTCTCTTTGTATAGAAAAAGACAAATTTTCTTGATTTCTCCTGTATCATGATACAGTTGTTCCATGCAAATACATACACATACACGCACACAGAGCACAAAAACATTAATTATTGTAACTGATGCTGGACAGTAGGACGAGGACTCCATTCTTGAACATACCACACATGTATCACTATCCACTTAAATTTATGTGGAATTTAATTATTTCATTCTGCATATTTCCGACATATCTACCATAAAATAACATCGACATTTTGATGTAGACATATGAAAACAATCGATGGTATATTAACGTGAACACAAAGTAGTTTTTGTATTTGTTTCATTAATATGATGTTCAATTATGACTACCCTAATTTAGGTACATAAGCAATTGTATTTCTATATTTATATATGCGTATATCGTCAGGTCTTCCATCTATCTATATTATGCTATCTATTTATAATTCATGGGAGAAGTAAAAAAAAAATGATAAGGGAAATGAGATCTTTGGGCCAAACAAGGATTATTTTGAATTCGGTTTCTATTCGGGTCACATTATTCTTAACATTAATCTGTGTGCTTTTTGTTGTTGTGGTTAAAAAGAAACTTATTTATGAAATTCACCGAAATCTATTACGATAATAAGATGATTGAGGTCAAAAAAAAACAAACAAACAAAACGTTAAAGTATTTTATTAAAAGACAATTATTGTGGCACAGGTCGAAGAGAGTAAAAATCAACGTTAAACATAGGTTACCTGTATTTTCATGAATTAATGATGATCACCTGCATAAAACTCATAAGCAACCTATTCAGACCCCAGTCTACAGGTAATAGATTATGAAACATGCATTGCAAATCGACCACTATACCTACCCCTTCAATGTGAAGCTATACAAAAAGCAACATTGGATTTAATAAACATATATATATATATATATATATATATATATATATATATATATATATATATTTATATATATATATTTGTGTGTGGCTGTATGTGTATTTACGTAATAATAAAATATTCTATCGTGAATTCTTTCACAATTATTTCAAATATTTTGTAAACAAAATTTAATAACAGTTCATTAAATTAAAGCACATCTAAAATCGAAAATTCAACTAGCAATGGACATTTCGAAATTATTAATGCTTAATTTGATTAATTTAACGGTTAATAAATATAATAATAAGAAGTTTATTACGAAATAAATTAGATATTTTGAATTAAGTTACTCTTATTGATGAATGTTGAATATTCTATTGGTTTCGAATTCGACGATTTTCAGTGTTAATTAATTATACTCGCTCTATTTTAATTCAGCCAATATGACAACAACAACAACAACAAAAAGCATACAGATTTATTTGTTCATTTCATCAAGTTTTCTGTGAATATTCCATTTTATCTAAATAACAATAATTTATTATTGTTTATGTGTCCTTCCGGTCAATTACGATTGCTTTAGTTACTTGAAAACTCACCGCGTTTTCAATTCTTTAAAAATCATTTAAATTTTTTGGGGAGACTCTCAAAATAATTCAATTGAACTTAAAGGCTTTCGACCATTTCATACACCATTGAGTGTGTCGATTATAGTCGAATTTCTTAGCGAGCAAAATTTTGATATAGTTATCCGAATCCAGGATTTCTCATTAAATTTAATTAGCCAGGCATAAGTACGATCCAAACTTCTACTGAACTTTACAGTACGATTTTGTTGGATATGGCGAAATTTGAGATTTGAGGTTTTTGCAATTAAAGTCACTTAACAATACTGTTGGATGGTTAGTGAACTTATCTTGTGGTACAATCAGAATTGTATTGTCAAAAAACCAATTGTGTCAAATTCGATTCGATAATTGATGATTAGTGGACACACTTATATCCAACAAACTTCTATTACATTTTCAACTGGGGCCACAACTTTCATACAAATTTGTTGTGTTCAATAGTATCTTGGTATTGTTGTCTTTATTGCTTGAAAGGCAAGTTAAATTTGGATTACTATATTGTGAAAATGCGACATTGAAATTCAGTAGAATATATATAAACTAGAACTCAATAGTTTCCTATGTTTCTCTAGTAAATTATAAACTGTATTATACCTGGAAAAAGTACACATTGGATGGAATTTAGTACAAATACATATCGCTTGTCCACAGTGCGTGTTATATCCGGTTGTAATGTGGATTTTCTATTCCCAATAGAATCGTTAGTAAACAGTCTAGTTTATCGCCTACTTTTGCATTGTTGATGTTCACCAAAATCAAATTTTCTATATTCTACGAGAAAACCCTATTTATATTATTCGTTTCAATTAAATAATTCAAAAATAATACAAACGAATGAGGAGAATAACGACGATTGTCATTAAAAGAAAACCAATCAATTAACTAGTTGCATCAAGTCACGCATATTTAAAGCAACATGTTTGAACAATATATCAACTTATATCGCTTCTAATTAATGAGTCGGAAACAATTCGTTTCAGTCTTTCTACTTACATTTGTAAAATAAGTAAACGTCGCAGTTTAAATAATGCGAAGGAAAGAATTTTAATAATTAACCATTCAATATAAGCTTTTGTATCAACTGTTCATCGATAAATTTTTAGTTTCTATACTGATCAATAATTGTTTTACTACAAATAGTAATTATGATCATGGCTAAAATAATATTTATTCAACCCTTAAAGATTAACCCTCAAATATGGTTCTACATAATGGGTAACAAAATATTTGTTAAAAATGTTTTATTTATTCAATTCGGCGAAGTGTGTTTACAGATGGAAAAAAATAAGAATCTTCCAAGAGACAATTTATTAGTTATGACTGAAGAATATATATATATAAATTAAGGTACATTTCCAATGAATTCGGAAGTGCCCTAATATTGTGCGTATCAATATTCAATTAATAAATGGGGAACGAATTGGGGGTAAGAGCACGCTCGTGATTCACCCTCTACTTAATTGAATACCAATCAAACTCTCTGAGAGGCCACAGAAATAATGTAAAAATAAATTATTTTAATTCCATTGTAATTAATTGAACGATTATAAATGACTGTATTAAAAATACTTTTTAAAATTGAAATAAAATTTTATAATTAGATAAAACGTAATGTTGTTTGTTGTCTTTGAAGATTTCGTAAATGTTAAGTAATTTTATTATAAAAAAAAAACAAGAAGACAATAGAGGAAAAGCGGAAAAGAATTAAGAATGGTCGGTTCTTTTTCGTTCTCTTTAAAAGAAATCGCATGGAAGCGAATATTGAGACACTGTCGACAGAAACCTTTCAAATTTCCATATAAATAAGGGAAAAAAATATTTTTGTGTATCTGTGTTTTATTACTGGATTAGAAGAAAATTCGTTGATAATAACAAAGAAATTGGCAACAATTTAATTTAGGATTAACGGTGGAAACAATCTAATTTTTGTCGATTAATAAAATAATACAATTTGCGATGATTCATTTTGTATTATTTATAAAATAAAATATAATGATGGTGATTTTGTCGTGTTTCGCATTGTCTTATTTAATTAGTGTTTAAATATCGATGGTAACGCATCGAAATTCAAACATGTAAAATCGCTGGACTGCTGTCTAAAATTCAACAAAATCCCCTCTCCATTGGCTGTAATAATTACAAATTTTCAAAATGTTCGTAATTAGTTATTAGTGATTTGTTAGTTTCTGTGTAATGGTGGCGTTCCATGTTTAAAGCTCAAGTTTTCGAATGCGCGACAAAATGACTGCTATACATAACTTTACTACAACAACACGGCGCTCAGTCTAACAAGGTGTATGAAACGTGACGCCAGACGTGACTTCCGCTATTTATATTAAAAAACAACCCCTCAAACACAGTTATCATGTGGTTTATCATTATGTGTGATATAACTTGATAGGAAATTATTAAAAAAGATTTTTACTCATAATCGGCATGTCGCATCACCACCATCATCATCATCATCATCATCATAACGAATTTGACAACAATCTCAATATGGTGTGTGTGCTTTTTATGTTTTTAAATAACCTCCCCATAAACAGAAGTATTGCATGCACGTCACATATTTTTTAATCGCACACATACAAAACATCCAAATATACGCCACATGGGAATACAGAAATTACCATGAAAATTCTCATTGTGTTCCTTATTTATTTATTTAATTTCAGTAAAAACAAATGTAGCTTTTCTCAATTAAATTGAATGAACCCATAGTTGATAAAAAACACAAGACGTCTTTGGTTGAAAGCCTGGAATTGAGTCTTTATAAATTGACGGTATTACTTTGAAAATTGTTCATTAGAGATCAATAATAAAACATCAAGCTCTAATGAAGTTATTAAAAGTGTGGACTGTAAAAAATTCATATTGCTTAAAGCTACTAGATTGATCAATTGAAAGTTAGCATGCAGTTAAGTGCACTATGAACATTATATAAACTTCCTAAGATTCTACGATAAATTCTTTGGTTTAAATCGGAATTTCACGACAATTGTTGATGTTTATGATAAAATGAATATTTGTTTTCATTTTTCTTCAACAAAAAGTTTCACTTAATAGATTTTACCGTTTTAATTGCACCTACCTAGAAACTGTGCACAATGGAAATTTCTAACACGCGAAGTCTGTGTAGAAGTTTTATCACATATTGCCGCATGCTATTCTAATATATTTAAATCATTACAGGCAAATCAAATATATTAAAATTTCCACTTATACGATATATTATTGTTTATTCTCCCAAAGATTATCAGTCACGTTAATTCTCCACGTGATCTGTCATCTACACGAATCGCTATAGAGACAAATTTAATGTTAAAAACATTGTGTGATGTTAATTTCTAGTTGATCGTTGATATTAATGGGCAAGTAGCTTTATTCAGAGATTTACTAATTCATATTGGACAGTCGAGGGATTGTCCCGAATTGAGAGAGAAAATCAGAAAATTACGACGAAGTTGTGTTGAAGCTTGTAAGCATACGAGCCAATTAATTCTGCCTCAGTTACGAAGGTAAGTAGTTGATTTAACATTATCGCTATTTATTTCGGTTTATCCATTAAGTATTTTAGAAACTTTATCGATACAGAAAAAAAATGAAACAACAATGAAATTGATAGAAAGTTTGTTTTTTGTTTTGAACATTTTCATCAGATCTTTCTTTTTTCTTTTTAATATTGATACGAGATAAGTTCAGTGTGTAGTGTCTTGAAACGAATAAAATCAGATAAAATGCGACGTTTCTGTCGTTTCTTGGACATCGATTGATTTAGAAAAAAATACATACATTTTCAGAAAAGAGGATGTAGGTGACATATTGAGTTCAGTGGTGTATTATTATTATTACTTGTTTTTGAACACCGATATTATAACGAAATTGAAAACAAATTAGTTTCATATTATTGAGTTCCTCCACTGGGATTACCCTACAGTTGATCAATAATTATGTCATATATTTGTTGATTTCGTTTCTGTTTTACATTAGTCGAATGATTTTAATAAAATATTAACAGTAATGGTGGTGGGTGATAGTCGAGTAAATCGATTATTATTGTTGATATTGACAACAGCACCAACAGTTATTTCTTTTGCCCAATTGATTGAAAAGTCACAAAATTGGCAACATGACTTGACATTATCAAGAATAATTTATAGTTTTCGCTTTACAAATAAATCTATTCAAAAGATTGTTCTTTATATAGGTCAAACAAATTGATTATGCACTTTTTTTTTTCAAATAAATATATATATATATATATATATATATATATATATATATGCAATAATTGTCGATTTATTTTCTATGATAATATTTGTTATAAGTTATTTAAATAAATAAAAATCTAAACCATTTTACAACACGCAACAAACTGCTTACTAATTAAAATAATATTTTATTGCAGACTTTCTAAAAAGAAAATTGTTGTTAATAGAGCTTTATGCTATTATATATCTACCAATGTATTTCGGCCATGTTTGATTTATAACATGACAAAACCAGGAAGGCTTATATATATATATATATATATATATATATATATACAAATTTCCAATTGCTTAGCTTATAATAGCAGTATTATTGTATCGTATTTGCATAATGGTTATTTTGTCGACATTGTTTATCATTTCATCAAAATCATAAATTATTATTATGATTGTTGTTGTTAATTATTTTGATTATTTGAAATAAAATTTTAATTGTAAATATAAATAAAAGCCGAGTCAAGGTTGATGAAGGTTCGTTACGGCAAACTTTATTTTAAAGTTTAATGAACAGTAAAATCGTGAACGAATAACTTCAACATCACTTATATAATCATCAAAGATGTTGATGTTCCATGAAAACAAAAATCTAAATTGCTTCATACAAAACTATGTTATACTTTATCAATTATACTGTTTATAACATAATATACAAGAGAATTAAATTAAAGTTTGCTATATAAATTTCACTATTTGCATTTTAATGGTTAATTATAGCAATAATACTGTTGAGAAATTTCATTTATTCATGCAAAGATTATAAACTTAGTAGATCGTACATCTAATAACAATGAAGATATATTAAATAATAAACAACTTAAATTTTCTTAATTATAAGAACGTCTCCCGGCGCATCCACCATTTCTTTTACGAACGTGCACAATTTATAATTTATTTTAATTACGATAAATGATGATTTGAATTATGAATTTTCATAGTGTTATTATCGTTGGATATCTGGTCGATATTAATGCACTGATAGTCCATCGATTTTCAATTTTTATTACAATTGTTTATTACAATTACGAAATGTAGTTTACAATTATTGATTATTCGATTCGATTGTTTATATTGATATTTAATAATTATAGATGATTCACAACGTATATTATTGTTTAACATCGAATGTATCAGTGTTGGCGAACAAGAATCAGAGATAGTTGTGATTAATGCGATTCGGTAATAGAAGCACGATTTTCATTGTTAATGTTTTTGGAAGCTATGTCGAATTGAAAAAATACGATACTATTCAATGCGTGTAATCAAATGAATAATTCATTCATTTACAATCGATTCATATGGAAAATTGTGTGAATTTTTATTTAATTTAACAATCAAAAAGGACACCAATTGTTAACACACTGTAAACGTTCCGTTTTGTATTCATATTAGTTAATTATCTGTTGGAGATTGATCGTTAAATAAATAATTAGAAACAAGTCGATTTCTCATCAGAATTAATTGAAAACAATTTCAAGAATTGAAACAACGGTAATGAAAAAAAAATATATATATATATTCAATCATCAACTCAACTTCCATTAGTTTTGTTCAAAACAAAGAATATTCACACGAGTTAATTTAATATTTGCCCTCTATTTATTTTAAAATCGATGAATTGCATCAGCACATGATGATAATAATAGAGCAAATTCAACATCAAACATAAACCAAAACACATTGTTACTATTTTGTATTGTTATCTGAATATTGTTTCTTAAATGAGTAATAAAGTTTTTCTAAATTAACATTTGTGTACTTTATAGGTAAATTTAGAGATCGTTAGTATCTGATTGAAACGTTAAATCAACAATAACTAAAGCCAACAAGCGAATTGGGGAAAATCTCAACTGTTTAGTTGAAAATATATTTGCTAAGTAGAAAGTAAATAGTTGCTTGTTTAAAGAGAATAAATTGATCGTATTAAATATTTGAAACTATTAAAAACGTATAAAAATAAACAAATTCAAATTAGAATAATTTAAATAAAGGAAAATTCATTCCAGATTTGATTTAAAACACAATTATTCAAAATCTTTTACGAATTTATGAATAGAACATTAAATTACAAAACGAATTTGATTATAAACTACAATACTTTAATACTTTTCTTTTGTTGTCGTCTTAACTTCATAAAAGTCAGAGAAAATTGAAGAATATCTCATCAAAACTAGTTCAGCGTTTGCCAATTCAACTACATACAATATAATAGAATTTATGGTGAATCCTATTTTTCCGGTTAACAACATTTTGAATTACTCCGTTAAGGATAATTCAATGACGTAACTGCTTATAGCTAACAATATTATTATATTACGGTGTTGAATCTAATATTCGGCAACAATTTCCAAATAATTATTGTATGAATAATACTGATATAAACGTCTATTTTCGTTATTATTCTGTTGTAAACGTATAATCGCAAATAATCACACAATGAGTAATTCCTGAAAAATTGCACCTTCATCTCTGTCTACAAAATTTTACTTGATACTCTATCATTAAATGTAAGTTTTACTTCTTCAAAGTTTCCTATATTTTACTATCATCAAACTAAAGAAAGTTGGGTCTATATTGACAAAGACGATTTGAATTTGAGATATAAAGATTGAGATCTCGGTAGTTGTAAGTAAGTATGCGTGTAAGAAACATTGAAAGTATTTGTAGATGCTTCATATTCACCACAAAACGTTCGTCTGATTTCCACTTTCCGATAATTCTTCGACTGGAACTATACTTACATTCTCTTTTTCACTTACGTATATACGAATGCATATTTCCTTCAACAACAGAAACATAAGATATTCTTTCTTTGGACATATTAGAAGCTTTCACTATCTCAACGCCAAGACATTGAATCAAAATAGACTAGTCATTTGCTTTTTGTTATTGGGTAGCTGTAGTAACGTTTTCAAGCATCTATTGATTCGTTTCTATCCAAGACTCGAAGTTGTTTTATGTAAATCTGCTGTGTATGTGTGGGTGTGTGTGTGTGTGTTTGTGTGTTTAGTTGGAAATTGATCACTAACAGAGAAACTGTCTATCTATCTTGATCAATTGTTTCCTACGAGGTATGAGCGGAAATAAAAGTACGAGAAGAATCTCCGGATTGCTTTGTCTGTTTATAACTAATTTACATTGTCTCTTGAAAGGGTGGCGTGGTAGCGTGAATTACGAATTATGTAAAATTGAAAACCGCAGTTGCGCATAGGGGCTTTCCAAATGGCAGAAGGAACAAACTTTATATTAACTCGGGGGTTTCTGTTATAGTCGAACAACAAAATACTTACATACATTTACATACAACACAACGTCCTTTTCTTGTATACATTATTAAGTAGATAGTACACCTATTATGTCTAAAACTGTAGGTATATCGTGTTAATAAGCTTGTAGGTATCGTTAAATTAGGAATAACATAAAACGAACTGTTGACACACTTTTACTAATGAGATGTTGCCTTGATTTCACTTTGTTCGTTTTTTTTTTGTAACACTCTAAAACTTTTATTTTATCAAACATAAATCCCACCGATAAAAGTTATATTTAGCTTTTGAATAAATCATATAAAGTGCCTATCATTATACATATAGTATGGCCACTCTAGTACATGTGGGCCATTTTTAGCTATTTGAAAAGAAAATAATAGCGAACTTCATCTTTAGTCCGGAAATTTCTGAAATTGACATTCACTTTTGAATTGTAATAGTGTTTATATACAATTTGTAAATATACAAACGAAATTCGTAATATAATTCAGTATTTTTGTTACATTTTTGAATATCAAATGATTTCTGGCAAGCTTGTACGCTGCTTGTTTAAGACCCGATGTGCTAATGAGTTGCATGAATTGTTAATTAGAGTGAGAATTTGAAACAAAAATGTACATATTTATAAACGTAATTACTAGGACGACTGCGTGCCTATTGTTGATAGAAGTCGATATTTGAACTATTCTATTATTTTAATTTTTATTTGTCCAATGCATTGAGTTTGTGTCCGAGATAAATATCGTAGATTCTGAGAAATGTTGTTGTTGAAATTTAGTTTTATGATCCCCTGCAATTGTGGGAACGCACTCTAACGTCTCAAAAGCTTGTACCTACTTAAGAGCGACATTTGATTCGATTATTCAAAATGCCTTAAAGACTCGAATTTAAACATGTTTTTGAAGCGAAGATCTTGTAGAGTAGGTCTATTTTGATTTGGACAATTGGGTACCGTACATTTGGCTAAGGTACAAATAGCCAAAAATGAGGAGCTTGTTTTTTATAGTACAAAACGAGTCACGATTTTCTTCTTCCGTTTTCATCAAGGACCTCCCAATTTCACTTCATTAGTTTATTGTTAGTTCCTTGGGAGACTTGTGGATATTAATACAAATAAGCAATTCCTTGATAGTTGTCAAAATAGTTTTTATTGTTATAAAGTTAAGTAGGCCAAATCAATATAGACAGACTATACATATGTATATATGTTCAATAACTTTTAGTAATAATTGAAAATTAATTTGTTGTATTGTATATAGTGCTGTTGCTGAAGGAATTCCAGCCGACAACCCTCATCTAGTACTTCTCTTCTTCATGTCGCAATTATTTCTTCGCGAACTCACCAAGTGCCACCGACTAGTTCAAATCATTCCTATGGATATGTCCGGATATTATGGTAATTTTCAATAATAATAATAAATTCATAATTTAATGGCATATTTGTATTAATTAAATAATTACAGATAATAGGGCCGGACCATCAAATTTGGGAAATGTTATAAGTCAAATACTTTTATGTAAACAAATAACACCAGATTTTAATCAAGAAGAATTATGCAGTATTTCAAAGGATTCACAAGAAATAGCAAAATTATTAAAAGAAATGCAAGAGTATATGCCGAAACAGGAAAATAATTTAGGTAATAATAATAATAATAATGATAAATACATATTTTACTATTTCATAAATCGATAAGAGGTTGAAAATTATGAAAATGAATTAATAACGGAAGTTATCCAACTTGAATGCCCTTTTCCCGTTGAATTGTTAAACGGAAATAGTACTGAAGTGATTTGTGTCGAGTCATGTTATTACATGAATAAAGTACGTCTTGAAAACTCCCTTCTACAATTCGCAACAAACTTTTATAATGTTTTACTATACATTAATTTAAAATTATGTCAATCAATAATTGATAAATTCTCCTGAATTTAAATCGTTAATTAGATGATAATTAAATATTTAATTAGACAAAGTGTCGACCCCTTTTAGTTTAATCAACTTTGAAACTTCATTTATCTATTCAAGTGCATTAATTTTTATTTTCAAAAACTGATCTTCATCTCAATCTCAATTTTATATTAGCAAACTTGTTGAACATCAATAAATTTTTCTGTTCATTCAGAAGGTTGAATATAATAAATAAGTACATTGGAAATTCTACAAAAGTACTTGATGTGAAATATGTCAAGTTGTCAAAATCGCTAAACTTAACATTTAGAATAAATTATTTACAAAATTCGATTTTAAATTTACATTTACAGTGCCTAAACGTATTTGTAAAAAAATGCAAACATTGTGCAAGTTCTGAATAATATAATAACCAGATCACAAGTTGTGAATGAATTTGATTAAGCCGCGTACTGACCTGACACGTACGTGAGACAGACCGTACAAGATCGTTCTCTAAGGCAGTAATCGATTTTATATCACTGAAATAGAATTTTGCTTGTCCCATTTTGGTATGCCGAAACATTGTGTGCTAGTTGACAAAGTAATTTTCATTGATTTGTCATGCTGATTTAAATGTTTGAATATTTGTATCAACCTCAACTGTTGTTATTATTGCAGTCAGTCAATTAAAAAAAAATTGATTGATTTGGCGTTAGGTTAGTGTTTGTGTCTATGTAGCCAACAGCATGTAAACGCTGGGCAAATTTGCGGCTCCCATGGCGAATTTTTAGAAATTTTATTGAGGAGCTGGAGCTTGCAGAAGAGCTAACTGACGTTTCATTCTACTGTATTGTAAGACGGCTATCAATCTTTTGAATAAGTTTGTTGCTCTTTTTGGACCAATCACAGTTTTTATGAAAGAAACGAAAAACGAATGTCCTCACCTAGAGAAATTGAGGGATGCTTACAGGATTAGATATTCTTAATATCTTTATATATCTTTAAATTTGACACTTCATGAAAGGAGCAGATTTATTACAGAAATTGTCCAATCAGTTTTCAATTTTCAAAATAAAATTCAGTTCTTTTCTCAAACTTAAATTAAGAATAACTGCGTTTCTGATGCTGAAATTAAAGACAGCAAACTATCAATAATATGAAGGAAACTATATAATTATTTTGAGAATAGGTTCGGGAAAAGAGCTTATTGTAAAAAGCTATGGGAACAGATCCCAAAAGCAAACTCTACCACCCTCCAGAAAACTGCTTTTTGGGACAACTTACTGTTGTGAATCTCTCTTCTCTATAAGCAAATTATCAAATCAAAATTTCGTACTATCCTCAATAACATCCACTTCATTGAGCTTCTTAGAAGAGTTTTGACATCGTACCAATCCGATTTCAAACTACTAATTGCGCAAATGATGGCAACGAGTAGAGATTAAACATATTCTCCTTTGATGAGTAGTACTATTATACAGTTGTACTTTTTATTATTTATAAGTGCCATTTTAAAGGCTCTTATTACCGAATAATATGCCCACTCGTGACAATAATTTTCGTTTGATTCCCGCTCTCGGATCAACCAACTGTAGGGCCGCCCTTATATGTTAGTTTTCGCGAAAAATACAGTAGAATATTGTTTTTAGAGACAGAGATGAGGATTTCTTGTAAACAAATAGATTTAGAGATATAGATATGGATTTGTAAATGAATAGAATTTAACATTACATTTTTCTTTCAGAAAAATCGATCGCACTAACGGAGGACCTTGCAAGTCAGTGGACCAATAAACGACGACGAAATTCATTATATAAAAATATGGGCTTATTATGTTGTGTTCGTCGTCCTAATTATCTGTGACTACATATTGTAATTTTAGAAAATTGATTTTCTAAATATATCGAATAAAAAACAAAAACAAAATGAGAAGATGCGAAATATTCTTATTATGTCTTCTCTTATTTTGATTTATTAAACTTTGTTAAAAATAAACAAACACAAATTCTATAATTTGTTACTTTTATAAAATTTGTTTAAATAAAATTAAAGGGCTTTCTATTGATAAAATAAACCAAAAATACTAAAGACAAATAATAAATGTAACTGCAATAAATGTTAATTGTTTTGGTCTATTTTCTATTTATATGGAAATTAAATGATTAATAAGCCCAATCTATTTAACGATATTAAACCTACTCATAATTATTATCGAAACAAAATAACAGTTTCTGTTAGTACATTACCCGTTATTGAATATTTATAATTAGCAAAAATTGATAAGAAATATCTTTAGATTTATCGTCTGAATCTGTACTAAAAATATACCAAATAATTAGCATCAAAATAAATTTGTTTAAATAACAATTGATCAAATTCGATTCTATTCTATTTATAAATCAATTAATAATTATTTTTGATCATCTGTTATTAACCGTTCGTGATATATTAATTTTTTTATTGATTTTGCGTGCCTTTAACACTGTATCTTTTCGATGGTAGAATTTAAACTAAAACAAATTTGGTGTATTTTTGGCGATATTATTTTGTTAATATTCATATTGTGTATAGAAAATTAATCTTGTTATCGTTCTTCCGACAGCGTTTAGATCTAGATTGTTAGGAAATTTAGTAAAATTAGGTACTAATGTTATCAAGGATTGACGGTGGATGTATACAGCGCACACTGATTTTTTTTTAAATTTTATATAATTCACACTTTAACAAAAAAAACGTGCATATTTCAATTTTACACATTGAATCCACCGTCAGTGCCCTTTTTTTTTAATTAACTTTATTAGAGATTTAGCAGTAGCGATCACTATTTAAAAAAAAGTAATATGTAATTGGCTATTGGTAAACCTCTAATTGAGAATAGCGACCAATTTAACAAGTGATTTATGCTGTATCTATTATTGTTTAGTATAAATTATTGAATTTATCTAAATATGATAAGAATAACGGCTGCATTTATTGTAATTAACACAATAATTTATATCAGATTGTCAAAATGGAAGCTCAGGTATTGAAATATAATAATCAAAGATATTCAAAAATTACAGTTCAATCAAATTTAGGAAAAATGATCGTAAATGTAGCCGTTGTAAATTTGGCCAAACGATTAAAACAAACAAATAAACAAACGGTAAAACAACTTTGAAAATTAAAGTGAATTCTCATTATACACCAATTTAGAAGGCATACATACATACATATTTTATCACTATTATACATAATTATTCGTCGTGATTCATTGTCGTTTCTCGATGTTCTTAGATTAGTTATTATTAATAACATATTTATATACCTAAGTATTAACTCTAGAATCTGTGATATAGATGAATATATAAACAAATTCCGTCAATTCGTATTTATTATCTTTAATCTGATGGAAACATGAAAAAAAAACAAAAAAAAGAATTACGGTTATTTAGAATATAAGACACAATGGTTTCTATTATCTTACCGAAGCACTTTGATTTTCCGAAAAAAATAATGTCAATACTTGAATATTGTGATGAATAAAGTTTACAATAAATAAAAATTATGTGATTTATTACAAAAAAAAACATTCTAGTATATAGAATAAACGTTTTATTTTAAAGTTTTTCTTTCATTTATCGTCAAGGGTTTTCCCATTAGAATACGTTATTTGGTTTGTTTTCGTGTCTAATAAAACACATCGACTGTGTTTAAACGTATGGTACCGGTTAATCAAATTTTAACTTCTGTTGTGGATTAGTTTTAAATGATATTATAGACATAGGGTAAAGCTTTTTGAAAGTTTTACAATTTATATTACAATAATAACATAATATCCCAACTATGTTTAATGTTAAAATTGCCAATTTCACTGTTTTAAAGTCAAAATAGATTAACTGTAACTGTAGATTATTTTATTGGTAAAGACGAGTCATTCTGTGACAAGTATGGCTTCTAGATAGTAACATAACGAATAATAAGTTGAGTAGCGTTAAATTTAGTGCGGTAAATCGTGACGAATTTCGGTTTTTGATTTTAAATTTGTGCCACAAACTAGTTTCAAACATTACCAACTGAAACGCAAATTCTTTATGGAAGTAAGGAATAGGAATTAGTGATCATTCAATTTACAAATTCTGATGATAGTGGTTTTAATTTTTAAAAAACCTTGAATCAGCCGTGTGGAAAATGATCATTTTCGAAGCATGTACTTGGAAATGAAGATTTTAGCCAATAAGAGACGTTTTTCCATGTTATTTATTTGTGGTTGGTTAGCAACACCTACTACCCACTGCATTCGGGCACTTTCGAATGGAAAGTCGGCTGTTTCCCTTCGATTGTAGAAAACAAATGTTTTAATTTATACGAAGTCTTTTTATCTAAAAATCAACGGACTGAATGGCTCCATGGTAAATGAACAACATTCTCTTAAGATGATCTTTACAGCTCTGTCATCGTAGAAAATGCCTCTGGATTTGGTAAAATGAGCAGTAACCCCATCGTTTTTCCCTAGACGGCGTAAACATAAAGATAGCGAAGTAAGTATTGTTTTTTCTTAATAATTAGTTCAAATAATGATGATTGAGATCAACTTAGCCTTTATTTAGAAAACTTCAAGGTAATAATTATGAATTATTGTTTTATTTACAATATTTTATGAGACGCAGTAAAACAAAAAGAAATTTGGACCTTAAAATGCTGAAATTAAGGTACGTCAACCGTCAGGAAGTTCACTACAACATATCGTAAATTTAAGCAATTATAGTTTTAAGCTCGCTGAGCTCCCTACTAGCTTCGGACCCGAAGGCAGTTTCTCGGTGTCTAATGATAGTTACGCCACTGCTTCATATAAGAGATGTAATTATTTTAATTATACACAATAACTGTGAAATAAAGTCTCTGAACGTTTCACTAGAGGGCGTTTAAGACGCCGTTTCGTTGAAAGCTGACAGAAAACTTGAACTTTAACAGGAATCTGAAAATTTTTCAATATTGTCACCTTAAATCGATATCAATCATTTCCTTGTTTTTTGTTATATTCTTAAATTTCACCTATATAAACGGATAGTATATAGGAGTAAGGGAGCGTATACTGCCGTGCTTAGGAAAAAGGCAGTAAAGTACAAAAAGTGAAATTGGAGAAAAATGGAATTTAAATTTCGGATATTTTAAAACTGTATTAATGATATAATTCTTCTATAATTATAATTAAATGACTGATAATATATTCCATGACTCTATAAAAAGTTATTTAAGTATAGTTTAGGAAATAATTTATCAAGGTGCCTAAAATAAGTCATGTACTGTCTTTTATTCCTGTAAATGAAAAAGCAGTAATATACAATTTACTGTCTTTATACTCTGTAAAACAAGATTACTGCTTTTTTCCACTGTTTTTTTGACCAAAATGCAGTAATGTAGGATAAAAATCATTAAGACTGTGAAAAAAGATATTTTTTTCAAAATTACACTTACCTCTAATATTTATTAATCAGAAAAACGTTAAGAAAATGTACATTGCTTATAACATTGTTTCAGTCTGAAATGTCATCAATGCAACAGAAGAAGGTAGTAAAATGACCATTACTGCTTTTTTCCTCAGTAAATACAGATGAAAATATGTAACCATAACACGTATTAAATAATTTCAGAGGATAAAAGCAGTACAGTTTGAATATTACTGTTTTCTTACTTTGAGAAATAAATTTACTGCTTTTATACTGAGGAAATGTAATTAATTCAAAATATTTGCCCTTCTTAAAAAATGACTATCGTATTAAAAAAAAGTTTTCAATGAAATATTTTATGACTGATACGTAGGAAATTGTTGAAAAAACAGATTAGCACTGGAATTTAAAAAAAGGCAGTAAGTGAACTTTACTGCCTTTTTGCTAAGCACGGCAGTATAGTCCTGGCATCGATCGACGGTTAATTATATCATGTTTGATACAAATTGGACATAATGATCGTTAGTAATTTTACGGTTTTCTACATGAAATCAATGTTGTTTTTTGATATTTGAATGGATTTCCGTATAATATAGAAAATATGTAAAGGTGAAATTATTTTCTAATTTAGATGAAATATTGCCGATAATTGAATAAAAGCGAGCAAAAAAATTCAAAATGGAAATCGTAGAATACAGTTGAGGCGTGTTAGTTTCCAAGATAAGATAAACAGTTTGTGAATTGCATGTTAGAAACATTTTGTATTCTATTCGTTATGTAGATGATCATTAGTGTTTCCTTTTGGTTGAATATATTTAACACTATTGAATAAATGTATATTTTAGGTAACAAATTTGAAATTAGTGCGTTTTGAAATCTTTTGTGCATATAGAAATTGTTTAACATTCAAGATGTCTAAAGGCGTTATACAAATGCCCCGAAATTAGCACCTATCATTGTATAGTAATTGATATAAGTCACGCGTTGACTGACTCAAACACATTTATCAACAACCAAGGATGCATCCTTCCTCATCGGATATTAACGGACAACTTAGGTTAAATTACGCTCTAACATGATTTCAATATCAAATACTTCACGCTGTATGTCACTAAGGCATATATGGTGGATTTAATATTAATTAGGCGAAAATTCAAACGTTAAACTGTCTACAGAGATTCGTTAGACAACAAGGCATAAAAAACATTCTATATCCGCCAATCATCGAACAACTCACAGATTCCGAACAAAATTAGCTTCGAATATTAGTTGTTTGGATATGATCCAAAAACACATTTTAAATAAATACAGTGAAATTTTTACGAGTAACGAAATTTTTTAAGACTTCACCAGTCTGAATTATAACATAGGGGGAGGCTTTTCATGCTGATCCACTCTATAAAACCGAATTCACATCTACATTCAAATAGAATGGCGTCACAATTTTTACATGTGAATTCGGCTTAACATGAAGCCACAATATTAAACAACTGTAAGGCAATGCAAATATTTAAATATTTAAACCTTTTAACGTGTTACCGGATACCATAAAATCTCAATTTCAACCTAAATAAACTCAATAGAAAATACTATGAATGATTTGAAAGTGATTAAAGTTGATACAACATTTATACAACTAGATTGGGACATTGTTGTTGATTTAGGAAGTGCACTTCACTACCACACCGCCTGGTATTGTCATAGGGTGGAATAAACGTTACAAAAATGTTACAAATAATCTTACTATTTTATTCTTTTTGTTTTTGGGTGAATATCATATTAAGGCACAGCTGCGTATTGTTGAATGTTCATATAAAATTACATGAAAGTAACATAAAAGAGAAGAAAAACTAGATATGTTTAGACATACACAATTCAATCTTTTCGTTATGTGTTGTGGAACAAAACAATTTTGAATTTGTTCATGTTAGTGGAACACTTCCATCACCGTCACTCTATTACACTATATAAAAGAATTAATAAAAAGCGATTTAATCGGATTTAACGTTAAATAATATTCAAATCATAAAATATTTTATAATCAAAGGAAGAAAAAAATATGTAAAGTATAAATTATAAAAATGCTAGGTTTTTACGTCTGCTTATAAAAAAAGGTATTAAATTTAATGAAACAAATGGAGCGTGAATTTTCTTCAAAATCGTCTCCGTTGAAAAATGTATACACCTACGACGTGAGAGTGCGTTTTGTTAAATAACAGAGAAATTGAAAAAGGAAAACATCCGGAAGTATATGTGAAAATAGGCCGAGATGCTTAATAAAGCTTAACAATAATTCTAGAAAATATGAAACGAAAAAGAAAGATTTTGTTTTATCTTATGATATTCTTCTGTTCTAATGAGTAATTTTTGTAGTTTTTTTGTTAATTTTCTGATAAGATCAATCCAAATCGGAGTTTGGATATGGTCCACAACTTCAATCTCTTACCACTTGTATTTCTACAAAAAAATTTAGTTTTATTCCACAAAATCCACCCCGTACGGACAGAAACAGTTGAAAATAAATAAAAATGTTGTGTAAAGGAATTCCGGTACAGTTTTCTTTTAGATGATCGCATCTATCTAATCGATTTATTTTCTTGTATGGAATTTAGAGGTTTTCAATTTATATATGTACACAGTTGTTTTATGTTATTTTTCATGTATGGTTTTAAATTGTTATCGTTACAAGGGTTCTCGTTATAAGGGTGGAAAATCGTGAAAATCCGTAAATGTTCGTTGTTATACAGGCGCTTCACGCACAGTTTTCAACTCAGTATCTTAAAAGCATCGTTGTGTAGAAGACGCTTTACATTTAGGCGTCGCACATATTGGAAAGCACGTCAATTACAGTTTGCACCGTTCCACAAATTTCAAATCTACCATCATTGATAGCGACATATTTAATCTCCACATTTTGGAATCAATCATATATCAGTTTATAATTAAAATAATGTGTGATATTTATTAGAATTATGTTAATTTTAATTGTTGCAGTTTAGTGACTAGTGATGTGTCTTTTATAAATTTACTGTACTGTTTATCTATCAAATGTGTTAAATTTGTTGTTGAATCATAAGGTAAATTAATTTATGAATGTATCAATCAAAAATTTAACAACAAATATAAAAACAAAATTGACTAATTCGAATACATTGATAATATATAAAAAATATTTAAACAATCCTACAAATTACACGTAGTTGTGATTTAAATTATTAATTTCCTATTGATTTCGATGTTTCAGTCAACATAATTTTTTTTTTACTGAAATACTATTCATTTTATTGTGGTATAATTGAAATATTCATTATCTGGAAGTAATAATGGTCGACAGATTAACATTAATATTTTTCTATTATTCGATTCAATATCAACAACAACAAAAAAATCACCAAATCATATTCGTCTATTTCCATTTTTAAATTAACTCTCATATACATTGGGACAAAATCTTTTGCAATTTCCCAACATAAAAAAAGCCAATCTTTTTGAGATAAAAAAAAACAAACAAACAAACAAACTGAAATTGGCAATATATGAAAATTTACAAAATAAATCGAATGATTTTATAATTTTACCATATCCAACTGAAACGCGATTTATATCAAATCAGATAATAAATGACCACTAATCGATAATAGACGATCATGTGAGTGTTAAATAGAACAAATTTGTTTCAATAGATTATATTCAATTAATTAAAAAGTCCTCAATAAATTAAAATAAGTCTGCCTTATGTTACTAGATAGTTAATTTGATTAGAAAACGATATTTTTTTGGCAGCAAATTACCCTTAAATCGTTAAAATAACACGAAAAGACAAGATGAATAGTGTATGAAAATTTATTTCATTTAAAATTAAAGGACAATCAGACGATTTTTAGAATATTGACAAGTCATAAAATCTGTTTTATAAAGTAAGTTATATTAATTTCAATGTGTTTTAATCAAATTAATTAGGACCATGTCATTATTTTCAGTATTAACATATTTAAACATCATTAATATTAACGTATTTAAACATCATTAATCTTTTTGTTTTAATACGACTTTTCTCTGATAAAATCGCTAACATGCCTTGTATCACTTATTGCATCGATAAAATTTTATTTCAGGAAATTGTAATAAAGAAGCCCTGAAATAACAAATATTTAAATCTAAAAGCCGGTCGAATTCATTCGTTTTCAGGTGTTGAAATCGATTTTATCATTTTTATCAAAATTTCTACTATTTGAAAATAGTACGCACATACATTTTTATTGTTTTATGCAAAAATCGATCAATTCTGTTTACGGAAATAGAACAAAAAAAATTTACAACAAATATCCATCCTCATTTTTTTTTTGATTATTCAAATTAAATTTAACCAAATAAAAAAAATCCATACGATTATCGATATTCTCCAGAAATGTTTGGCATGTTTTTCAGTAACAAGCATATCATAATTTTCCGGATTAATGAGTTAATAGGTCATGTAAATTCTGTTTAATATACGTAAGCAAGTAATTTTTAATTGATGTTTGAATTTTGTACGTTGTTATAGTAACGAAAGTTTAGATAAATTTACCATTGATTGACAGTCACCTGGATAAATGTTTGCAATAGATCTTTACTTCGATAATTGGAAAGCTCATTAAGAAGATAATGCGAAAATCTTATAAAAATCAATAATCAAAAGTATTTCACGTATAAATCGGACGAATGTGTAATATACTTGATCTATTTTGACTTGATCGACTTGGCTGTAAGACAACAAAAACATAAAGTGCAGCTGTTGCAGTCCATCAACAGTTTCAATGATAATGAATTAAAGTTGTACCAAAACGACTTGACCTATGTAATATGACGCAAGTGACACGTCATAAGTTAGCAGAGATTAGTGTTTGATTTTTTTTCATATTCGCTTTAGATATTTGATTTTTACTATTGGAATTACTTCAACAGTATTAAACATATTTGATATTTGATATTTACTATTGACATTACTTCAAGAGTATTAAACACGGCTAAATTTGTATCAAGTTCCAATAAATATATGCACATAGTTCACAATATTCTTGTAAATTACATCAAACTTTTGATTCACAGTTTTTATTTACGTTTTAAGTATAAACAGTTAGGAAAAAAATTACACTTGACATTCTTGTATTGTGTATTCATCACGACTTCCTTTAACGTATTTTCTTGTATTTCAATTTATTTAGTTTCAAGTGTTCGTTTATACTTGCGTTTACACTGAACAATAAGTTAGCTATAGTTATAGCAATAGAAACGACAACAGTAGAATGATGAGCGATGTTTGGATTTGTCGGATTTCACTAATTGATTGTAAACTGAGCAACTGAATTTAAGTGACAATTTACTGCATATCTGATAGCAATTTGTCTCCAATGTTTTATTTAGTATTGTGTCATTGTGGGATGACTATAAAACTTGAATTCGATAAATTGTTTTGTTCAGTTCCGTCCCTCAAAATAGTTTGTGGGCTGACCGTGTCACAAACGATGCTAAACCGAGAATTTGCGTTCATCTTGAAAATTTAAGGGGGAGAGCGCCCTTAAAGAACGACCCAAATTAAACTGCCGAAATCGGGCCCTTAAACTGAATGTAAGGAGAATATTCGCCGTTAAAATATGTATGAATTCAAAAAATACGAATGTATTTGAAATGAATTGATATTAATATTAATATTAATTGATATTGAAGATTAATTCATAATTTCAATAGACAATAATTAGAATAATCCGAAATAAAACCTGCGATAGGTTCTTGCAAAAAATTGTCGAAAGAAAATTACTTAATCATAATTAAAAGAAAATCAGTTATTATATTTCATTTATAAAATAGAATATATGTATATAAAATTTGACCAAAAATTCGAAAAGAAATTAGATTATTATTATTTCTTAAGCTAAGGAACAAATTCTTAAGATGAACGCATTCCCATCTGTTTATTCTCTCTTAAATTAAACCGACCTTAAAAGTGGAATAGAATAAGGGACGGAAGCTGAACTCGCCCTCAGTGAATTTAACTACATTTAATTTAATTAGGAAAATCCTGTGATAATAAGTAGTACGCTTATGAACCACTCAAAGATTTCTGTTATTGTAATTAAGTAAATCATCATTAGGAAACCGTAAATAATCTGTTTAACAAAGATCAACATAAGGCACAAGCATAAATTAATTGATTTTACTTTTGTATCAACGTTTCCTTATTTATATGGTATCAATATGAAAATTTCAAACTGAATTTTACAATAAAACTAAAATTAATTATGATCGATAATAATTGCAAACACGAAACATCCTAGAAATAGGATTCAATTAAATTTTAAATACTTAAATCATTATTAATAAATCGTCTCGAATTCAATTCGTACCATCAAACCGTCAAACAACGTTAACGCACAATTTATTTATTTTTTAAATACAAATAGAAAATGATAAATTTTGGTTAAAATTAGTTGTAGATTCAACCATTGTTACAAATTTTCCTTTTTTATATTTTGCTGTAAAAAATAAATAAATAACGGACGACAATAGATTATTTAAACGTTTTTATCTTGATTCGTCAGTATCCTTTTTAGAACTAAAGTTAAAGTTTCACAGTTGTTAAACTTTTCCTTCACCGATAATTATCCACGGACGAAATTGTCTCGTCTTCTAATGTTGCCTGTTTCGTTTATTTTTTGTTGTTGTTGTTGTTATTGTTAGAAGAAAAAAAATGGATGAATAGTGGATAACATAAAAAGGATACAAAACCGTACAAAATTATTTATTATTCGTTCGTTGAAAAATTTAACCGAATCCCCAGCTCGTCATCATCTCTAAGGGATGTTATACCAGACATGTCTATAATTTACAAACGAGTCGTGGATGAGAAATAATCAACTAACACAAAATAATAATGATTTGATGGTCGATCAGATAACTTAGAGATTGACATAATAAAATGATTTATTCTAACATTTAACGTTTTTCACTAGTATTTCCACTAATGCAGTCATCATTATTATTGACGAAAATTTATTGCTCTTATATACGATGTTAATGTTATCATTCTAAGGATTGATTAATTACTATTTGAATTTGAAAAGAGATTTTGTCAACTGTTTCTGCTAGTTGTCAAATAATTGATTTAGATGTAATACATCTATATTATTCGTTTCGTTTGATTAAAGTAGAAATTTAAAATTTTATTATTTAAATAATAGCTAATGGAACGATAAATTGAAGTTAAATATACACCGTGGTTTGCCTGTAAGAAACTCAATCTCATAGAATGTCATTATAAATAATAGACTCGTTCCTACAATTGACTGAAGGCTGTTGGACGAATAATAAAGTATCAGACGCGCATGCATTTTTAAATTCAAACCTAAGACCATCCATATTTAAATCACTACTCTACTACTCTATGTAGTAGACAATTTCGAGAATTATAAATCACTTCTAAAAAGGTCAAAGTATACTTTTCGCATTCGCAGTCTGGTTTATGCGCAATAGTAATTGTATACAACTCTATTCGTATTTCTATTTATGTGTAAAAAATATGTTAACTAAAAGGATTTTGTGTTCTGCTTTAAACTGCGTTGTAAAGAAAGTACGTAAAACAAGTCGGAATTGTGGGTTGGAACGTATCTAATATTAGTGTGAGCCTTTATAAAATACTTTCTCTTAAACAGTATCTTGGCATCTTCTTGCTTAAATCATAACGAATCGTCGAACTAGACAACTTTAGTATTTGGACTGATTATTGAAGTATGTTTAGTAAAATTCACAATTGTTTTATTGATTTAATCTACCGATCTTCTTATTATAGTTTTATTTCCTCAAGAGTATTGCTATTAATACAATAATAATTCTTGTTATATTTGAAATATCTATGATATATACACACACACACACACACACACACACACATATATATATATATATATATATATATATATATATATATATATATATATATTAAACAACGAATATTAAAGTAAAAGATCAGATAATTTAATGATTGTGAAACATGATGATATCTTCTCTTAACGTTAATTCCATTGGTACATTATTTATTAGTTTATTGTTTCTTTTTAGGAGAATGGATTGCCGAGTATTACTTTTGTGGCTTTCGACTAACTGGATTAACGGTAAGTGTATTTAATGTCTATTTTGCGGAGAAAAACAATTTTTGTTAAATTTTCCAATAATTTCAAAAATGAACCTAGCGTCCAAGTAACCATCTATCCATTTATTAATTCACTTATCTAACTGATGTATTCTGTATATTAAGTAATTGAAATAAACATAAACTGGCAATAATTTCCAGAAGTCTAATCCAACAAATTCTATCCAGAATGCGTTATTGTTGTTGTGAATTAATAGTGAATTAATAGTATATATATATATATATATATATATATATATATATATATATATATATATATATATAAACTTTGTAAATTGCATATTATCTGAGCTGTTCAAAACATGTGACCTGTGTTTGATCACTTATTTTAAATGGAAATTAATCCACATTTATGTTTATCAGAATATTGTCAATCAGTTGGATCTATTAACTGTTGTAAATTATCGAATTTCACTGAAAATTGCCACAAGAAACGTGTGGATAGATTTCGTCGTTCTATCCATGAAATTACTATCGCAGACAATGTTGTACAAAAAATGCTGAATAGAACACTATCCGATATTCCTTTAGTTGCTTTTGTCGATTTATCTACAATTTTCCAAAAATCTACGGTTGTTTTTACAATTGAATTGATTTTTGAATAAAATAGGTAATTCTACGACCATTTTAAACAAAATTATTGTTTACTAGTATGAATATAATCGATTGAAAAATTATAGGAATTGTTACTTTTGCAAATGAACGTTTAACAAATCAAATATATAACATTAATAAGCAATTGAATCATTGTTTATCTATTTGATTTCACTTAAATCAATAATACACATCCGATTCCATTCGGTTTATGTGAATTAATACGATTTGTAGCATATATACAGTCAATTGATATCGATATCGATAATTGCACTATTCATTTATAGTTTGTATATCTAAACAGTAAAAGTAACGTTAAATGATGATGTTTTAGGTGAATTTAAAAAAAAATCATGTTGAAAAAAGCAAAAGTAAACGTGTACTAAAAATAAAGAAATTTCTTTGATCTTTTATATGTTTTCGTATTTTCATTTTAAAATACCGATATTCAGTTGTGGAAAAAAAAATAATTATAATTTGTTTTTTCTCTTTATTCAACATCAATTCAAATATAATTTTGGTATTCGTATTTAAATCAATGATTTTGTTTCAGTCGAAATATTGATCTGTTAAAAATTTGAATTATTATTTATTTAAATATCAATCAATAATCTGAATATCTACGAAAATGTTATTTCAACACAGCTTGTATCTAGTTTTTGTGTTGGTGATGATCACGAGAATAACAAAACCAAATGAAATTTGAACTGTAACTCAATTCACCGCCCAGTTACCAGTATCATATTTTCGCCATTTAGTTTCATTTTTAAGTGATTAGGATCAGGCAAACACGAAGATAATCAACGAAACATTGAAGACTTCTTACTACTCATGAAAAACCATTCACATATCTTAAGTTTTTACAATATAAGTGTGCAATAAACTTAAAAGCACCTGAACATTCTCTTGATAGGGTCTCGTGAGGATTCTAACCCGCGTAGATCTCTATTGTCCAATAATCCAACGAAAAACCTTTTATATAAATGCAGAATGGTGTTTTGACAGGTTGGATTGAGACGAACGGACACAATATATTTACGATTAATTGTTGATTATATAATTCAATTCAGCTTCAGTAAAACGTAACATTAAAGTAGACTCTAGATATTCAATAATTTTGCACAATATTATTGTACAATAATACAGACGACTTCACCACAAGGATCAATAAAACAGTTAATTAAATTGTGGTCAAATTAATTGTGTAGATATTGGTCGAGTCTGTGGCTATCACGTTTGTGTTCTATCTAAAACTATCATTTTCAATATTTTACAAGAAAGATTATTTATCTGCAAGTAATTTTTTTTAAACAGTGACTATATGTATTCCTTCTATTCAACATGCCACAAGATAGGCAGTGATTTGTTGAGCTCGATGTATCTACGAAAATAAACTGTCTCTCTATGTTTTGATGAACGACTTGCCATATTGTTTATTTAGTTGTTTACTATTCTACAGTTTACTGTATATTGAATTATTTAATGACCATTACGCAATATCACCCATAGATGATACAATGTTTTAGATGTTTAGGGACTACATAAGCGTAGAACAAACTCATGTACAATACATTCATTTCTAGAGTAACAGATTGAAACTGATGCAACCATCCAAAAAGTATTATACGAGTGCGCGTATACTTTTCGACTAGACATGCGCGGTAGAGAAATCCTTCAAACGATCCGATATGGTGTGTAGGAACGAACCTATTATCATGACATAACATTGTATTGAAGAATAGATGAACAATAATACATCAGAGATGAAACCAAAACATTCAACGGAAGCTAGATAGTTTTTGATATTATAATGCAATTGATACATACTGTTTAACAAAATTTCGATAAATCAAATGTTCAATCGATCGAATAATGGAGATCTTATTTTGCATAGACCATTAGTCGATTGAATGAGTTATTATGATACTAATAAATAATAATTATCTATCAATCATTTATTGATTATCAGTTTTTGAATTATTCATCATTTTAAGAGGTCCATTAGTGAGACTTTGAAGGTATTAAGAAAATATATATTCGTATTGAAAGCAATTTTCTTTAATGATCCATTCTTTTTAAATTACTTACGAAACAGTCTTTACTGATAAATTGAACATGTGTTTTGATAAGAGTGGTAACAGGAAACAAATGAAACCTTATATAGATGCTGCTACAGTCAATAAAACTATCTACATCGTTACTTTTAGAAAGTTCTAGACAATGTTGTAGATTTTTCTTTAGACATTTCTTTCTCAATTCAACCTATGAAATATATAAACAATGACAGTAATAGGAGAATTCGAAAAATTGATTAGCTAGAAATTTTGTGATATTTACGTATCTTTTGAAAAATCTGGAATTTATCAATTTCTAAATTTATTGATCTAAAATATCAAGCTCCCCGATTCTGTTGTGGTTTCTATATAAATTCGAATATTCTATTCAACCATCTTGATTGCGATATCTATTTTCGAATTTATTAGTCATTTCCATAAAATATATACAAATAAACGAATGTACAGCAATGAAGTTCAATATTGAGATAATCAAAAATACTGAATACTAGTGATAAACTTGTTACATTAATAATTGTGAGTAAACTACATCGAATTCTCGAAAGGCTTAAAATTTCATATACTAATTGCACAACCTCTCCAACTTTAAAGGATACGAAAACTTTCTTTTTTTTGTATAGAAATTTGAAAAGTTTCAAATTTCGAAAGAATAATCATGTGAATATGTTATTAACCCTTAACAGTACTAATCGAATGAGCAAAACTATTGATTAGTTTGTTTAGTTTAATATTTGTGTTATTGAATGAAATATGGAAGAGGAAATTGATGATTACATAATGATTGACGATTCCCTATTTTCCATATGAAAATCTCGCAAATCGTTCTATCATAAATATTGAGGTAGGTTTAGCAAAGCACGTATCGAACTGTAGATTTGAAAAAAATGTCTCAATAAACGCTATTTGAAAATCACTACAGCTATAAATCTTCAAATATTTCATCAAACAAAACAAAATCGAACTACGTATGATACTTGGAATAATTTATATAGGTTTCCCCATCAATAAGCAATTTACAAACCACATAGTGTAATAATAAGGTTAATAGTGTAAGCAGCACAACTGCTTCAGAAATTACTCATTAGTTTAAGTTAAAATGCGTTATAAACGATGAAGTACTTCCATATAACTACGTGTAGGATGTTGAAGCATCAAAAACCAGACAATTTTGATACATTCTATCTCTCAATTTGTTGTATAAATTAAATGGCAATATTTCTTGGAGATATATGGCATACTTTATGAAAGAATGTTTGTTTTAAGACATTTTGTATGAGAAAATATGATCGTAGAAAACGACGTGTTGGTTAAATTATCAGTCTAAATTATAAGAAGGATTTGCATTTGTTTTTGTTTAAAAATCAACATTATATTGATTGTGTTATAATTAAACCAAATCACAAATAATCATTGATTTGTTTACAAATTTATGTAAATTAAATAAACTACTTTAGTAAAGAGAGTTGAATAGGGTAGTTTAAAATCGAACTAAATTACCATATTATAGGTCTTGTTTACTATTCTAGTGTTATTAGTTTTTGATGCAGTGCTTATAATATAAATTCGGTATGTTCAAAAATGTTATAAGTCCAGTTTTGATCGTAACCATACAAATGATGATGGTTACTTGTATAAGCTGTTATCGTCAATTTTCGTTTTTCATTTGTATAATAGAAAAAAAGCACCACCCTTAATTGAATTACCATTCGAAATGTAACCGTTACAGTGATATTGAAAGAAGAATTATTACGGTTTTAATAGGAAATGACACGAATTTCCAACCATACATTGATCAGTATAATTATTTTAATTAAACAATACGATGTAAATTATGATACATAATCAATACGAAAACATATACAAATTTATCCAAAAATTATTTATTCAAAATTTAAGTGAGATATGATGGCAAAAAGAGGATCGTCCAGTCGTGATATAGAATAGAAATATTCATGAGTGGACATAAAATTCAAATTTACATCCATTAGTCCATCAGAGGAAGTACGTTTTTGAACAAAAAACACTTTAAGCTCACCAAGCAAGAACATCGAATAAACGAGGACAATATGAAATAATCTAAATTTAATACCTAGGTGTTTTAACACAATTCAAAAATAGAATTACGACATATTAATCGATTTATATTATGACACTAATCAATGCTGAATAATCTGAATAAAATGCAATTTATTAAAATAGTCACGTAAACAACTGTAAATTATCAATCAAATACTGTCGTATCCATCCGTATTCTCGAGAAGTCTAGATCTTTATCTCCGCCTCATTTTGTTTTTGTGAATTAACTACTGCTCACTATTCCACTCACATTTTATTTTACATCTAAAATAGTGTTGAGAGGATTACATTTGGATAAGTGACGAATAACTAAACGAAGATCAATAGACACGTGTTTCCAAAATACACTTTTCTAAGATCATCTAAGAAGTAATGATTACTTTTAGTATTACTGAACATGGTCGACAAAGGTTTTTGCTGGTTTTTTATGTAATTTTTGCACAATTCATTTGCTAAAATTTGTTTATTTTTACAGTAAATGGAAATTAAGAAATACAAAACACAATCGAAATGTATTTGTTTCCGTTTGATCGGATGAAAATTTCGTGATACTTAAATAAACTAAAACATTACCATCGACATACACGCTTTAAGATCTGAACTTGCTGAATTTCCGACTAGATTAAAGTTATTTAACAAACTTGTCGAGTAATGTTTTTTTTTATAGATAATGATGCAGAATAGTATCAAGATCGATAATTGCAGTGAATAGTAGTGATTATCTCTATAAAACTTTACAAACTTTACTTCTACAACAATTATTCTTTTTCTTCTATAAAGTTTAATCAGTAATTAATTTTTACTGGACTAGAAAAGAACATTAAAAAAAGGCAAATCCCACAAAACTAAATTGTTCATAAATCACTAAGTTTTCTTCACACAAACCAAATTAGTATCAACACAATTCACCAAATTGTTTAATTACCTTTGTTATCAACAAAATTGCCAACAAATTTAGAAAGATAATGACGAATAAAAAATTGCAGTTTTACAGTTTTCAACTGTTTACATTGTGAAAATATTTCAAATAAATTGAATCAATTTTAATATACTGTTCAAGTGCACCAAACTTAATGACTCTAAAATGTTCATTATACCATCGATATAAATTAGTTCCATATTTAGTTAACTATTTAGCTGATATATTTCGAATGAACATCAATTGTGTTAGTTTTGAGTATAATAAAGGTTACTTTATATTACTGAAATGATACAATGGATTCAAGCTCTTTATTAGAGTAGTTTTGATGTTGTTGTTGTTGTTGTTGTTGTTGTGGTTAACCCAGTGTAGTTTTGTTATACTCTAACGAGAGAGTTGCTTACCAACGCAAAATATTATCATTTTCCATTTTGTACACTTACAAAAATTACATTACTGATATATTAGAATTGTTGTTTGTTTTCATTTTTTGTGAGTTTTAGAGAATTTAATAACGATTTAATTTTGTAAGTTGTAAATTCTACAATGAATCCTTTAAGTCACACCCTTATAAATTATTCCAAGTTTTATGTTCTCACAATTATTAAGTCATGAGTGGAGGAAACCACACTTACTTGTATAGAAACTATTACTGTAAGATATTTCGTGTTATTATCGTTATTGTTACAGTTTATGATGATAAATACGTTAAATATAATTAATTAATTTATTTTACATTATTTATTGAACAAAATTGAAAATGGACAAGTCCAGTAAATATTTGTTCGAAATTCTCGCTTATGTTCGACAATCATTGAACTGAACATTCCGTTGAACTGAAAAATGAATCGCTGAAACAAATTAATCGGCACTTTTGGCATTAACTAACTAGACTAGAATGAATGTTATCATTTGTAATATTTTTTTAAACGTGCAACTTCAATAATATTCATGAATAGTTGAATTTGATTATTTCTAGTGGACAAAAACAAATCGCGTTATTATGGAAAAAATTATAAATTTTAACAAGTACTTTAGCAACGTTTGAGATCAAAAAATTGAACCGTTTTGAAACTGTAATTAACAACTAACCGCAAAATGGATACTCAAAAATTGAATGAATCAACTGAAGCAAAATCTAAAGAATGAAAAAATTCTGGTTCATCACAGCAAAAAACGTTCGTGTACAGAAGTCCACTTGTGACAAGCTTTTGCCTCCATTGTCAACAAAGAAAATTCGTGACGGAAGAGTATTATTGAATATTTTTTAACTAAAATCCATACCAAATTTGTGAAAACACAACGAGGAAAACATTTTTCAAATACGTATAATTTTTGACAGGACAATGCCTCTGTCCGGGCAAAAAATCAATCAAATAGGTAAACATCCACCATATTCTCCAGATTTAACCACATTTGATTGTATAAAGCATTAGAACTATTTAAACGTTGAATCTACCAATCTACCAATAATTACACGTAATTAGGGTATCAATATTAGGCAGTATTATAGTCGCACAACTTAACATTCTGTTCTTACGCATAACGACGAATTGTTGTATTTATTTCAATTGCGCATGTCTGCAAACTGGAATAGAAAAAGAAGAACGCCGACTGACTTCCAACGATTTTCAGCTGATGGTAGGAACGCATCTGTTTATTTATTTATTTTGATTTCATTTGATTACTCTTAAACAAATGAACAAGTGAAACAGAAAGGTGATGGTACATTAAGCAACTACTACATATCAACTAAAACTTTATAACTATTGTGGTTTATTAAACGACCGGATTATAAAAGTAAATTTTATTCGAATGGCAAGCTGAAAGTTTAAATTACAACAATACATTTTCTGATAACAATAAATTCATGTACTATCTAGTACTCAAAATGTAACAAAAGCTTAAAATAATTAACATTCTACATAACAATAGATGTTTGTACCGACCGTATTTTTCATACAAGTCAATCAATGATAATATTTCTAATTGAACTATGATAATTAATGATTCGTTAGAAATTTAGTTAATTAATTGTAATTTGCTGAATAATTTACGTAATTTGTAATTAGTAGTGTTGAACTTTTTGATGTGAATACAAGGACTATACGAACATGCGTTTATGTTTGGTTCAATTCACTGAGTGTTCATTGAAGTGTAAACATACCTTAACACTGTGGTTCTGTTCAACGAAACTTTAGTAGTTACAAGTAATCAAAATATACGGCTTTTATTTTTAAGCCTAAATTTCACGTTTCATTCGCTTAATGCGCCTTTTGATTGCTAATTGATAAGCTAATCAAACAAGAATTTCCCATGTATTTCTAGTCAAATATTTATTTTGGTTTTATTTTTATCGAATCATTTTTTCGATAAATCACTTGAAAGTTTAATTATATTAATTCGATTATAAGATTTAAGCAAGAATAAATTGAAACTTCTATCTTACTTAAAGATTTAAATAAAATAAAACTATTTCCGTTTTAAGCGAATATAGGTAAGTATAAGCACAAACTTATTTCGAAGTAGAGGTAGAAAATTCAGTGGAAGTATTAGAATTTCAATCGTTTTAATACCGTTCTGATAGTGTGCATTTCGTTTCGACTTTAAGCGATTTAGACAAGACCGTGTTAATGGAGGTAGCGATAAATACGCTGCATTAGGGCTGTAGACATCTGCAAAATTTGTGTCTGAATACTATCAGAAAAAAAGCTAATTTGTACATGTGCTGTACACACGATTCTTCTTTGATCGTTATTGATTTAACTACAAATTTCATTAATGTTTCTACTAAATTAATTGAAAACTAACTTTATATTACAAAGGCATGCTTTTGCACTCAAACCAAGTGTACAAAGACTTTGTTTGAATTTATTTGTGAAAATTTTCAGAGGGTAAAACAGATTTTCAACTCATCGTCCAAGCTGCTTTGAATTTTTCAATAAACTAAGGACACATTCATTAAATCTTTTAGGAAGTTGATGAGGATTTTTCTTTAACGTTTACATACCTGTTATCATAGAACAAAATGATGAATTTTTAATATCTGTGGTATTCTTAAGCAGGGATTATCTAGCTTCAGATTTTTGTTGTTGTCAACAAATTAATAAATTAGTTGTATTCTTTGGACATAAATAAGAGATTTAATCATTATTTGTTTTAATCGGATACTAATTGCATGTCAAGTGCAGATTACTGTATAAAATAGAGCTTTTACGTGAGTGTGTGTGCAGCTTGACATCGTGTAAGTTGTGCTTTTTCACATCTTAAAAACGATTGATGTTCACGTGTTGAGCTCGTACTGTTATTGCTTTTTGGTTAACGCGAATGACGTACAGATAATTTTTGTCCTAAATTAACTAACATGGATTAGTAAATAAAATCGTATTTTACACAAAATATGAAATATTGTGACATATATAGGATATTCAAAATGATTATAATAATAAAACTGGACAATTTTAATAATAATTTATGATGCATAATATTAAGTAGTAACACCCTTTTTTTTTGAGAAAAACCGAGGAAAAAACGCAAAAAGGAACATGTAGCTTCTGATTTATGGAAATTTTAATTAAAACGATCCCCTAGACTATTATCCAGAACCATTTCCTGATAATAATCAATGTTTTTTGTTCCAAATTATCCTTGAATTTCACATTAATTTAAATCTAGTTTGAGTTACATTAACGATTAACTCGTTTTCTTTTCTTTTTTTCTTTGTTATCACTTGTGTGTTGATTTGATTTTATTATATTTAATATTTTTTAGTGGCGATATTTTTGAAAATGGCATTTTTATGTTGATCAAATTGACATGTTCGCTATTCGTTTCATTTTTATTTTCATTTTTAATCTGAGGAGGACCTCCACAACATCAAGTCAACTATTTAATTAGATATATTGAACATAAAGTGATTTAAGTCAATTTATTACAACGAAGAAAATTTATCAAACCGTAAATTGTATTTTATAATGAAATGTAAAGTTTTATTAACTATAAATTCTTAAAAATAATAATAATAATAATAATAATAATAATAATAATAATAATAATAAAAATTTACTGATGAGTGTAATTATTTAAATGGTTTCTATCAGGGTTTTGTGTAGGTAAATGTGTACGAGGCAATATAATTGATGGATTTCTCCTGGAAATTTTAATCTTTGTAAGTTTGATTAATTAAAATTAGGGGTTAATCTCCGTTCAATTTGTCTGGTCTTGAAAGGTACAATTTTGGTATAAATTTTGTTTTTGATAAAACTATTCGATTCATTTATCGTACAACTTGTCACATCTACTAACAAAAATATACTCCATTTAATTTGTTTCACCTATGCACAAATTTTTACCAATGTCTTTTGCTATTTAGTATTTTTGCTACCATCATGTTGATAGTATTTTCTTAATGCTGTCACTTCATGTTTTGGCTGGTCTCCTTATGGGACTCTTATCCTGCCATCCACAATCTTCTAATTGGTCAATCACAGTTCACTACGTATTCATACCATCGCAATGGACTTTGTTCCATTTTCTCTAATGCGACTTTAACTTTCACTTCTTTTCTGATTGCAATGTTGCGTATTCTATCTATTCTTGTTAATTCTGTAGTACTTTTTGTAGATATTTCATTTCCATACTTTGTATTCTGCTCTTCAGTTTGTTTCTTGATACTCAACTTTTAGACTCAAAAGTTAGTATGGGACAAATACTTGTCCCGTACACATTGATTTTTACTTCTATTGAAATTACTGTCTTGAATAGGAAACTATTTCTTATCGAATGGTACATACGGGGTGTATTACTTTGGTCTTTCTGCGATCTCTTCAAAGTCTCAATTGCTGTTGATATAAACTTCTAAGTATTTATGTGAGTCAACTTATTCTGTTGTTTCCCCATCTTCGTTGATCTTTAAATTTGTTTATGATAATGCTGCTATCTAAATTTCATTTTTACTAT
Source organism: Meloe dianella (assembly GCA_028455855.1). Classification (NCBI taxonomy): domain Eukaryota; kingdom Metazoa; phylum Arthropoda; class Insecta; order Coleoptera; family Meloidae; genus Meloe; species Meloe dianella. The sequence goes on along the minus strand of JAPTHL010000045.1, from coordinate 3,958,784 downwards.
TCGCTAATTTCTATGTTCTCCATATACTCTGCTTACAGCATTACATGTTTCCTTAATGATATCATCCGTGACTATGTTAAATATCGCTAGGCTAAGTACTCCGTTATGTCTTGAACACTCATTAACTGTGAACTCATCAGAAACAATATTTTTTAATCTTATATAGTTTCTTGTGCTTTCACATATAGACTTATGATAGTGTTTTTCTACTATGAGTGCACATTTCTATTATCTAAACTGTCATATATTTCCTCTCTTAGAACTCAATCAAACGCTGTTTTAATTTCAATAAAACCTACATATATTTTCTGTCCCGTTGTTATAATTCTCTGTTAACTGTTTAAGAGTAAATATGTGATCTTGAATACTTCATCCTTTCCTGAAGCTAATCTGTGATTGTTCCAATTGATGTGATTGTGATTTATATTACGCTTTGTTTGTTGCTTCAATTTTTTTCTATTTTATCTTCTGTTCATAAAAAAAAACTTCGGAAATATTCATTGCAGCATTCAATTATTTGTTATTCTTCGATTAATCTAAGTGTAATAGTTCTTTTGCATTTTCTTGCCAAAATCCTCCTATACCATTCTTTTGATCTCCTTCATTAACAGTTTTACTATTGTAAATTATAGCAGTCTTATATTTATTTAGTTATTTTCTCATTATTTTATCGTTCAAAAATAATAATAAATTCATTTAACTTTTCACAATAGAATTTCAGTAATTAATAACAGGTTTTATTTTTTCAATTTTGTGATGACAACATTGTGACAGTTTTAATGTCGTGCAAATGAAACGTTGAAACATTCTAAATGGGTTAATGTATTTGTCCTCTAACATTTATTAAGATCCATTGTTAGAAAGTATCGACGAAACGAACACACAACTAACAAATACTTTATCTACATCAAAACCAGAAATATTGAAATCAAAATTGAATTGTTAGAATTGAAGAAAAAAAATAATCATCATTTTCTTTTTGTAATTGTTAAAAATTATTTGAAAATTCTTTAGTTAAAACTGTCAGATTAAATTCAGTCATACTTTTAAATTATTGTAATCGTTCTAAATGATGATGCTGTTCGAACGACGACATCATTCCTCCAAACACTCTGACATCATCATTTTCTGATAAATTCACATTTATCTTTCTGTTTTTTTTCTATACGAAGAAAAATTTGAATAATTTATTGTAATTTTAAATTAAAATTTCTTATTGTTGTCAAAATGATATTAAAACAATCTTCAAATAGACTGATTGATATCAACGTTGTTTATAAAATATTTATTCATTGCCATTATGACAATTAGTGACTAAGAGTAATCTAAGGGTGCGATCACATCTGAACGGGTGTCTATTCTCGCTTGAATACACGCATGTCAGCATGCGAGTTTGCCTTTCGTTACAGTACAGATTCACTTACAGGTTTCTACAACTAAAAATTGTCAAGTTCATTCCTACCAGCATGTACAGTTACGTGAAAATTTAGCGCACTTTATCATTTGTACTACTGAATCCGGCGTTGATATGTAAGGCGCCTTTGCGCAAACATACTTTCCTTCAAAGGTTAAAGGGTTATTATCCTCCACATCGTTCTTTGTAATACTTCAAACATTGATATATTAAACACTTTCATTTGAAAAATTTATTTTAAATCCAAATTTCTTTTTTTCGGATAATAAGACGCATAATAACTTGTCTTTCTAATAATTCAAATAATACAAAATATAATTATTACTGATTATTGTTATCTCTACACTATTATTAGAATTTAATTTGACGGCTTTGTGTAGTATACACAATTTGCACATCGGTTTCTGTTGATCGGTAGGAACAAATCTATTATCAATGTTTACTTTTATCAGTCAACTTGAATGAAGAAAGTCTGATAGGGAACGTGTACTCTTAAATAGAGATAGAAGAGTTTAAAAAACAAAGTTCTATATCTCTATAATCGCTTACCGAACAATTAATTGATATTTTTTGTTCCGCTTTTTTGTTTTTGTTGTAGTCTCTCTGAAAATATCAATTGTTAAAAAGCCATCCACAGATCTTAATAATGGTTTTTCTTCTTCTCTTTTTATATAAAATAGTTAGACGGTTTATCTAATTGTAGTTTTCTCTTTAAAATTAATTGTTAGTCACGAAACTAGTTTAGTTTCATTAACCATTGATATTTGATAAGATATTTGAATTGATTTACGTTATCTTGATTGTTTTGTTCAATTTAGTATGTGAATAGAATAAATTGATTTAAAATTCAGATAAAATAGACTTCGATTCAATGTCGACTTGGTATACCTAGTTTATTTTAAATGTTGACCAAAAATCTGTATTTGTATTAGAATCAAACTAAATAAACGAATATATAAATAAATAAATCTATCTAGGCCGTACACAACAAAAGATTGTCCTTTTGGAAATTCGAATTTTGTATTCTATCAATAGTGTACAAATAACAACAACAACTGTATTTTTAATGTAAATTCATCGATTTACTGAAATAAAATTTAATATAACCACACACAAACCAAGTTATCTGTTAAGTTTATCTCCAGCCATATTGTCAAAATTGAATTAACTAGAACACATTTCAGACAACTACTAGTATTTCCTAGTTCTATCCTCATATCAAGATCTCATTACTATGAGTTTTGTAATTTCCGAATAGAAATACGTTATAACATTAAAACATCTCCATTTTTAATTTAAAGTCAATATAATTCGACTATACTCAAGTGGTAATCTATATTTTCATTTTAATAATTAATAAATGAACGAAAAAAAACCGACTACAAATGAACATTTCACGTGTACTTTGAATAAATAATGTTGAATATATGAATATAAAACTTTGTTAATTTCAAAATTTGATTAGCACTTTAACAAAAATATCGATCACACTATACATTCACTTATTTGAAAGGTGAATGTATATATATATATATATATATATATATATATATATATATATATATATAAATTATCATATTAATTGTTTTCTACGTTATGCATACCATAGAAAATAAAAATAATCAAACGTTTGTGTCTAAATAATTATAATATAGAAAAATAAAATTTTAACTAAATGCGAAAATTCTCGTATAATAATTTAAAGTATGCTCTGCCTGCTTCTAATTAGTCAATTTGACTATTGTAACTATTAGATACATGCGTAGATTGATGACTCTTACTACCACTTCTCCATTTAACTCTACGAAATAATTGAATACAAATGTATTCCAATCGAAAACGTTTGGAACCGGTTTACATATGCGTTGTAACATAGTACGGGAAAACTAGAACTATAGGTTGGAATGAACCTATTAGTGTGACGTACTCAATTTCACAAATACACTGAAATGCTTGATAGGGGGCAAGTCTGTATTTGTGTGTGTGAATGGAGAACTAAACGATTTATTGTTGGAACAGATTGCTCAGATTACACTTAATCTCAATTTTATTTAATGTTAGTAGATGAATAATCCAAAAATAACATGTGTTACTTGCATACTGTCCAATAATTGTCGCCATCGTCCGGGAATGTACCACTTTCCCTACTCTATTCAAGTCAAGCTGGTAAAATTAACACAGACCGCGTATAAGTTACACACATACACGTGAGAATAAACAATAAATATTAATGCAGTTCTTATTAATCCACACAACTAACAATCCATAAAGATAATTAATGTTGATGCATTATCGAAAACAAAAAATAAATGAAAATACTGAAAAGGAATTTTTGTTTTTTAATTTGCCGATTTACATAAAATTGTATAAGTTTCAGTAGGAATTCTTTTAATAATTTTCTGTTTTATTTTTTAACAATGTCCGTGATAATTGAAAATTCCTGAAAAAGTGTTAAGTGCCAATTAATTTTGTTAAGAACAAAATTTTAACATCAAAATCAATGAAGCAATAATATTCCGTACGGGTTCCTAAACTAATTCATATCTACCTATATGTATGTAAATCCGTATAATTTAGCCTATTTTATACGACTAAATTATAACAAGTTGAATTCAAATGGCAAAAAATTCAGAATAGGATCCTATCTATTCATAGGACAAAAAAAAAATTAGGAAATAATCAGTGATTCCAATAGGAAATAACGATTTCAGTATTTTACCATTAGGATCAGAAGGGTTTGTTTTTCTCTCGTTTCGAATTAATGGGGATGAATTCCTTAGCTTCCTTAATATATTATTCCCGATGCAACATTGTACACCTTTATAATAGAAAATTTCGAACCTCAATTTTACGAACATTTAACACCTCTTTGCGTAAAAGTAATTCCACCAAAAAACACCCAAGATTGTCCTAAGGAAATCTATAAAACGCACATAAATTTAACTGGTAGAAATACAATAGCAAACGAATAAAAGTAGAATTTTAAAAATTCTCCCATTGATTTAAAACGAAATCCTTACTTAAAGTAAGAATTTTGTGGATTTAAAAACGTCAATTGGCGGAAACTTCCAATGTATGGTCATTACGATTACAGTGGTTGCTTTATCTAATCCTTTTGTATGTGCCGTAATTTAATATTGGTGAACGAATGTTGTATAAAAAGAAATTGGCAAATTTCTAACTGTTATATATCAAATAAGTATGTTGTAGTATCATTATTTCAATTACAACTAACGAAATGTAAATATTTAAAAAAAGTGCTTTTACATACGTGCGTTATCCATGTTGACGCATATATTATGTTATATCCGCATCTGTAGTCTTCTCATGGCATCACTGGAACAAATATAATATCATAATAGTTATCTAAAATCCCGATTTAGGCATGTGTAATAGGATTAATTATAGCTTAAATAGGCGTAGATCGAAATCGAGATAGAGATTTTTAATGAATGACAATGCGTTTTCTGTTTCGCTATTGTTATAAAACATAAATTACCATTGTCAGTCTGTTTTTAATCACTATTCCGATAAACAAGAATGAAAAAAAAATGAATTCAAGATAAAACTAAATATTAAGTAGAATTATATGGTTTAATTCACATGAAAATTACATTTATCGCTGATTAAATCTGTATATTTTTTCCGGTGGGTGTTTTTCTTTTATTATTATTTTTTTGTTTTTCATTACGCACATACATTTTTCTGTTGGAATAATAATTTGCAAAAGACAGATACATATATCCCAACATAATCCAGTATCCATTTCAAAATGTCTTCGTACCATTGAAATATGAAGTTTAAGTAAAGCGATATTTAAATATAATATTTTATAAAGCTGTGTCAAAAAATTGTGATGAAGAATTTCTGATATTTATGTTGTGTTGAAGTGGCTGAAAGTAGTATTTAGTAATCTCAAACTTTGCACTTTTATTACAGAACGTAAAATTTTCCATTTTAATCGAAACGTTAAAGATTTTCATTCATAATTATTTATGATTTTAAAGTACAATCATTATAATCATTCTCATACGAATATATTTATTAATTAAAAATACGCCAATTAATCTAATAGTATCAATATGTCCTGTTAATTGTTCTGTATGTAATTAACAATTTGAAATTGACTTGTATATGGAGATTTTCACATTGTTTTGAATTTAGATTCGCAAATTTATTTATGTTTGACGATTACATTACTTGCATATTTGGTGTTAATCGAATTGATTAATCGGAATCAATTCATAATACAGTAAAATGGTTATCTGTTATGTTCATATGAAGCTAATTAATTCTATGTAAATTAACATTAAAAAGGATCATAAATTATTTATCATTTCAAACAAACTTGTCAAATTCAATTTTCTAGACAATTTCTAATCTGGACAAGTTTTCTGATCAAATTATATGTGAATTTTATTCGGTATAGATGTGTTCATCATTGATCATCAAATTGGCTGATTATGTCAGTGTGGATAGTAAACGTATTCCAGTTGATCAACAAAATTGTAAAAGAATTTTCTTGTAGAGATGATGAATAAAAAATAAATTGCATGTAAATAGGCTGCAGTAGATTTAAACATTTTCCTAATACGAATATAATAGGAAGAGTAATTTTTTTGGAATATGTAACGTTATCGTTTTATTGTTGTGAAAATCACAAATAAATGAAAATAAGAATTTCAAAAACACCATCTAATTCAAGTTGAGCTTAGATTCCGCCAACATAGAATATAACCCGTACATTAAACGAATGTTGACAGTATTAAGATAAGAAATCTGAAACGTTTTAAGAATCGAGGACGTTCTGTATATAAATTCAATCCTGAAATGGTAGCTGATTTTCGTAATTATATGGTGTGTAAAAGTAATCATACAGCTGCTACAATTAGATTTTATAATTAAACAAAATTAACATCAGAAATCAATCAAGTATCACAAATTAACACAACATTTATTCGAACAGTAGTCGTCCAAAAGTGTTTTGATTATTATTATTATTATTATTATAAAAATCATCTATAGACGCAAATAATTTATGTTTATTGGAAAATGTCCCCCTTTCCTATATCGATTGTTTCGATTATTTATAAAGTCAAGTTGGCTGAATCAAAATAAACAAAATATATTTGCAAGTTAATGCATAAAAGTTTGCGCTTGATTATATATTTAAATTTTGCCTAATAGTAAAATCAATTTAATAGAGGCATAATAAAATACTAATATGTTTGCTATTTGAACTTTTATTACATGTATTTTATATTTATTTTATTTATTCGTATATCCATCAAACGGAAATATAAAATTGTCAGTTTCAAACATGTTGATAGAGAGAGAGACACACAGAGAAATATAGAGACTGTTTAAATATTAATTTGTTCGAAAATAATACGAAACATTGATGATAATAATAATAATAACGATGTTCGAATATTATTTTAGAGCAATATCAGATATTTCGAACGATTAAAGGTTGATGGAGAATATAATCGATCCCTTTGTCGAATTTATGTTCATCCAGGTAAATTATGTGACATGACAAATTACATCTATCTATTGATATTATGTGTTTCACTAGAATGTTAAAATTATTCTCTGATTTATTAGTTTCATAATGCAAATATAGCATGTCAGAAATTTTATAAATATATATTCATTTTTAATAAATATCGAATACGCATTTGAAAATATAAATCAGGAAGAATTTGTTTTTTTTTATCCAGTGTAACAAATAAAATGAACAAAACAAGGCGGGGGAATATATTTTCTTGTTTTAGAATGTTAAAAATGCACCAAACTAAAAACATAAAATGGTACGGTCCCATGTTTAAATGTAGAAACAATTACTTGACTGATTTAGCATCAACATCTCCATTAAATAATAGCACTATTTTTAACGTTCTGTAATTAAAACTCAATTTTTTGTTGTTGTCTCAAATTTGAATTTTACATATCTATTGTTCACGTTTATTTTTTATTTTTTTGTCTTTATGGAAATCCATTGTTTAAGTAAATGAGTATAATTTGGTGAATATTATGATGATGAAATCCTTAAACGTTCTCAAATAATCATAATTCAAAGTAAAAGTAGAAAGTTTTCGGTAGTTTAGATTACAGCAGTAAATTAAGAAAGAAACGGAAGATCCTTTAGTATAAACTTCATTTATTCAACGTTAGGTTAACAACTATAGTTAAGTGTAAGATTTTCACGTTACTATCATGTAAACTCTAAACGAAATTTCATAAACAGTTCGAAACAGATTTGGAATTTTTAATATAATTTAAATTTAAAATGAACCATTTACAAATCGAATCACGTGTAAAAACGTAGAACGTAAGGGAAACAAAAAAAAGAGAAGAAACTTCAATTTAACGACAATGTTACTAACAGACAAATATGGCAAGTAATTTTAAATAGTATTTTCCAGTAGATAAGCGGAAAATTCGTTTTCTTTTACTTAAATTTATCTGTCATTGTTGGAAATTAATCTGGTTTTGTAATTACCAAGTAATAACAACTGGGAAAATGTAAATAGAAACAGAACATTTATGTGACATCAACTTGAAATAATCTACCTTCACTATGTTAATCAAAATTCAAGTAAATTCTTAATGTATTTACGCAGATATGTTTCTATTTTCTTTAGTTTTTTTTGATACATACACACACACACACACAGTTTCACTCGTCTATTTCCTTTTATGAATATATTTGTTTAGTTTGTTAACCGGAAGTGGCATAGAGAAGTAAACTACATATAAGGTCGACATGTATTTGAATGTCTTTGGAAAATAGTGAATAGAACAAAAAGGTCATCCCACATCACATAATTCAAAATCTGTACAAAATCCTGGGGATACATATCAGAGACAATAGAGAAAGACAAGATCGTACAGTAGGACCCTCATCATACTGTCAACCGGATTATACTCAACTGTTCACCACTTTCCCAATCTTAAACATACGCAATATCGAATAGTGTCGTTTTATCGTTGACTGTTCCTAAACGACCCCTAACACCAATTTATTTAACCACCGACGACAACACCTGATATTATATTAAATAACAGATTATACTGGTCATTGCTTAATGTGATGACATTGGTAACAGTACACAATTGATAACAATAGGCGAATAATAACATTGTGTGAATGAAATCAATATTATAATGATATTAAATGATGACGACTATATTTATCTAAATTATAATTGAAAAAAAATAGGTGGAAAAAACTAACTATATCCAGTCTGAAAACGACACAATTTATTCAGGGTCCAATAAATTTTCTAACGTCTACATATGCACAACGTATCACTATCTAAAATTTAAAATAGTCAAATGGACCGAACATATATTTTCAGCTACTACTGAAATATAAATTTCACTGTATCCATGAGAATATTTTACGTTAAATTTCATAACAATCAAAAATTTATTTATTTATTCAATTGTATCGATATACATACACACACACACATGTATAAATAAATAAACGATTTAACGATTTAACATATTATGATAATTGTTGAATTATATAGACAGTATGTGGTATTATCTAAAACAATTCGTACATGTATGTAATAATGCATGATTGCGTGAGAATTAAATCGTTACCAGCGACCAATGATGAATGTTATAGAGCACAACAAACAATCAAGTTGTAACACATGGTGATGATAGCACATTGTACCATCAAATACAGGTTTACGACCTTTAAACAATAAACAATCTGTGGTATTCTCCTAGAGAATGTATCTCAATATCGATCTACCGTTTTATTTCTCATTAATTTCCCACCCCAATCAACTATAAACAGTTATAATAAAATTCTATTGAAACATCCTTAAAGAAAATACACAGAATACACAAGAAATAGAATCCTACTGATTTTAATTAATTAAAACAGAAAGAAGAATTCACAAAATGTGCTGTTGTTGTGTGTGATTTGATATAGTTGAACAATGCTTTCATTGAATATTTTGATTAGAATTATTCGAATTGTTGTATTTCATTTGTTCTATATCGGTCAATTTGAATATATACATATACAGTATGTCCGCTTAATAGTGTACCTGTATTGTTTTTTATAATTATGAAAGAATTCGAGTAGATTGTGGGAAAAAAATGAAAAATTCTACCGACTATCCTCTGAATAAACTAAACCAAATGGATTTTATTTATAAGCCAACACCTAAGCAATATTTAAGAATTCTTACTGACCTAGAAATGTCATAAACTGACAAAAATACTAAATAGTTTCTGAAATGATAAAGTAATCAAAGTAGAGCGTTGCATGTTAGTGAGTATTAGAGTTTACTGACTAAAGGGTTCTTAAATGAATCAATTTAAAAATTGAATCCTTTAAGACCAATTCATATCATGTCTCTATTATTATCGATTTAAAATCGATCCTACAATTAAATGAGCCTAAAATTCCTTGAACATAAGATTCATTTTATTTTGTTAATATCAAGTAAGGATAGCAAAATGGATTTTAGACAATTATCCTATAATAAATAACAGTAAATAAAAATAAAATTAGTGTACGCCAATTAACAGACATACTGTATACAGGGTGTTTTTATTGGAGAGGCTCATTTGTCACAGCCATTTTTGAGTTAAGTGGATGATAAATTTGAAGAAGTCCTCTAAAATCACAAGGGCAATTATTTAGTCAGGTTTCCTCTCCAATTTTTTTCTAGACAGGTCAGTGATATTTAAAATCTCGTAAAGGGTGTAATTTATTAAATGAGACATCCCATAGATAGGCCATCTATGCAGTAGTGTCAGAATAAAAATTGTAATTTAACAAGTTGTGCACGTATGCTGTTGAATAGACATGTAACATGTACATATTATGGTGCATATCTGTGTTTAATTTGACTATGGAGTAAATTTAATGCGAGAAGAACTCCGAAACTGAATTCAATGGTCAAGTGATGATATAATCAATGAATTATATGCATGAAGACGATATCCCTAACTTGACGTTTTCAAAAAGATGATGTAGTAACGATAGGAAATATTGATGAGGAAGCTTTCTGTTATATCCCATTTTATTTTGAATTCCTATTCTTTTTGACTAATGGTAAAAAAAAACTTGAAATATTTGATTGCATACTTTCCAAGATTCTCAGCTAAAAGTACGTTTCTCTCGGTTTTGTTTCTTCGTTTTTCTTGTTTTTTTTTGTGTAGACGAAGAATTCTTGATATTTTTAATGAAAAGGACACAGAAATTACAACGAATTAATACTACAGTGACTTGCTATCATTAAATTTTTATGTTATCTTGATTAATAAATGATTCAACTTTCTATGCATATAAATGTTTAAATACAAAAAGGTTCGCGTTTCTTGTATTGTTCAATGATTTATTTAGAAATTCTGACACTTTTTTATTGGCACTTACAGTAACAGAAACACGAAAATTGACATGAAAGTGTACTTAAACCCGGTGATCATTAAAGTTCATTATTGATACAGTGTCTATCTAAATTCTAAAGGGATCATATTTATAAATAAATGAAAGTATTATTGATTTTCATTGAATTATGTTTAGGGTCCGCCGATAAGAGTACTCAATACGTAATCTATTTATTTGCGGAGAATGAGATGTTTGATCATTAAAGAAAATTTATTTCTAATATTGAAATATTGAAAACGCTGATCTATTTGTGTTTGGTGCTTACTCTCTTCACAGATAAAGAGAATATGTTTGAGTTATATCAAAATAGCGGACATGCAGTCTACAATTTAAACATAGTTTCGAAGTAATTTATCACGTTTAGTGATCTAATAAACGACATGTTAAATTATTATTAGATTTTCAATTATGGTCTATTTCTAAGTGAAATTTTAAATGCGGTCAACGTAAGAAATATATTATTAGATCATATGTTGTCAGAATATGACAGAGAAATATGATGAGAGAAGACCTCGTTACAATTTCTAATATTTCAACGTATCGTGTTTGAACGGAATGTCCAACATAAAAATACTATATCACAGCTTTCGATCATTATTCATGTTGTTCTCGTTTATTAATCAACTCACTTCCTCTATAGTCAATAAATCTTGTCTTTATATTGATGTTATTCATAATTATTGTTTACCAAACCATGTATGTTTTTGTATAAACAAGGATTTTTAAAAACAAATTACCACAGAAAATTTATAATCAAACTGTAAAGTTTTTACGTTATGTAGTCATTTTTTTTTATAATGAAAAACAACAACATAGCTGTGGTGTAACTTTCGTTTTTTTTTTAACATAATAAAATTGTTGGGTTTTTCCAACGGTCAGCTTATCTATCGGATTTGACTTTCCCGAATTTATTTACATCACTGATTTTGTTTTTTTTTTGGAATTTTCACAAACACTTTCAATTAACAGATAATTTCGATTTTTCATCATCGTTTTGATTTGTTTATTTGTTTATAAATAAAATAATAATATCAGTCGTTATGTTATGTATAGAGTTGTAATATCTAGTTGAAATGCCAACGGCTATCGGTTAGATTTGGATTTGTTTGATCGTAACTATGTTGATGTGTATATGTGAGGGGTATCAGTTAAACTGGGTGGTCATTTTAAGACACCATATAAAAATACATATCTGTGGATGTAATGGTTACTGTAGGTAATAAAAAGAACAGTCCTAAATATAAAAGAGAACTTGACTGAAGAGAGGTTCGACTATAGTGACCTTTGGAGCAAATAAGAGCAACGTGAACCAATGGCCGTCAATCCGCTTACGATACCCTGGAGACAGTCGGCATTTAGATAGGATCTTCTACAGTGGAGTCTTGACTATCTTAAACAAGCAGCAATGTAACGATAGGACAACATGGGCAACGAAACGAAACACTATAATCAACACATGTAGATGAAATACACATTTTAGTTTAGTGATGTTCGTATTGAAAACTCCTAAAGTTTACATTACCTTAACCATAATTAATCATATCATCCGTTATCCAATATTGTTTATTCCATACTTAGTTGTACTTAACAACTTCGATCAATAACCAATTTTAATATATATATATATATATATATATATATATATATATATAATTACCGATTTTACTCAATAGATACTAATCGATACTAATAGATAATAATCTATTCAAAATTTAGTTAAAATATTTACCAACATATCAACTCTATAGATACGGTCATAAGTTGAATAAATGGAATATGCCATTAATCGTTAACTTTTGTATTACTACAGAGTTACTGGATTTTCAACTATAATTTAATGTCATCCCCTATCTCCGTAATATTGTAACACGTTTAAAACAATTAAACCACTTCTCAATGTCATTATTAACATTCCACAGTTAGAATGTTACCTAAGTTAAACTGAACATTCAAAATTTCAAATTATAAAATGAAAATTCCCATTTATCAAAATCTATAAATTAAAGGATACCATAATGTATGTCACACATAAATATATTGATTTTCTTTTGAACAATTAAATCATTATTCATGTCACACAATAAGATATAAATAATATATGATACATATACTGGATGTCCATTAATTAGCGTAGCCATACCGTACAAGGTACAAGAAAACTAATTAGAACCACTAAAACTAGCAGAAATTTCCAGTGTTTTTGAAGACAGAGTAATCTGCAAATTTTTTCAGACACAATGTCAAAACTTTTGGTTATTATGGGAAGAAAAAACAAATAATGGTTCAATGTTATTACACTTACAACGTCCACTCTAATGCCAATAGTGGTTATGAATAATATTCGATTTGATCTGTTCCATTATTGTAATTATAATGTCCACTTAAAAGTAAATTTACAGTCGGTGATTTTCATTGCATGCAACTATTATTACACCAATTTTTATTGGGACGGTTGATATCTTGCACAAATCGATTGAGTTTACAGTTGGCAATTTTTCTTGCACGCTTAAGATAGCTACTAGTGACGCATGCACTTAATAATTATTTGTTGACATATATATTATATTATTTATACACAAAATCACACACAAAAGTTAAAAAGAACAATAAAAAATAAATCAAAATTAAAATCACATGTAACAACGCTGAAGAAAATGACAGTTGACAGTGTACGAGTTGTGGGGATTTTTTTTACTGTTCGTTAGTTGGCATTTGAAAAGTAAATTAGAAGAATTGTAGCTGCAATGTAATAAAAATAGAACATAATCTATTCGATGCAAGAATAATTGCACGTCAAATATATAATGCGTCTGCGCGGATTGCAATAATAGTTGTATGCAATAAAAATTGCCGACTGTAAACGAGCCTTAAGATGTTTACTTCATATGTTACAAAGTTGTGCAAATGCAATTTTATGAAGCAAGTATTTGGGGGATTTCTTAGCAGTTAGAATTCTGTGTACATTTTAGTTAGAGTGAGTTAATCGCTCTTTATGGATCATAAACAATGTGATAGGAAACATTGGGAATCAACTGATAGTCGATATCTAGGTGGCAACGTTAATTAACTTAGAAAATTACTAATTGCTGATCTAGAATCATATTAACATCACATATATTCAACAATTGGTGTGTTTTTTCTCTAAAAATGTTCTTTTTAATACCCGTTTACGCAACAAATAAGCAAAGTACGCTTAGGTAAGCCGGTCAAAGGACACGTGTCCTTTTTGTAAAAGTATTTTTCACTGTACATACAAATACAATATAACCTTACATTAACAGTCTTTCTAACAATCAATGAAACGATAACTGCCTTCATTAGCGTTCTATTTATTTGATTATCTATTGATTAACTGTAAAAATTTAATATTTCAGAAATTGTCGAAATGATCATTTTCGGTTTAATAAATAATTGACAGTTGATGAATCAACAATAAATAATTTTATTGTTGTTAGTTACCATAAATTGTAAATACATAATTATTATAGATGAAATTACGAAAATGTTCATTTATTATTTTTTTTTAGATATATTTTTGACTGTATAATAAACGATATATTCATGAAAATTTTCAATTCAATATTTCAATAAGTTTACTTGGACGGATACCAAATAAGTTTTCTTTTCAAATTCTTTCTTCATCTTTCATCATTTTTCTATTAAATATTTGGAATTCTTCTGTCAAACTTATAATTAGAAAGATATATTTTCTCATTTTTGTTTCGTTTTTGTTTTGTTAACGTTATTTTTAATTAATTTCAAAAAGTTAATTGAAATAAATTAAACAAAGTCGTTCGTTGTCTTTTTATTTTTGCTTGTTTTTATATGGATGAAAAAAAAATGGAAAAGAATCGTTCACACAAGAATTTCGATTGTCCCTATAGAAATCTTGAAAGTTTTTAATCAAGCTTAACTGACTATGATTTTAACAAATAAAAGACCACAAAAATTTTTTATTGAAACGTAGAAGAGAATGATCAGTTTTATTGTGAAACTAAGAAAATTACTTCGAACTGATACAAGTAAATTGAAGTTTAATGTTTGTAAAGTTGTTGTGGTTGATTTTATTTTTATTATTATTTTTTTGTAATTTTATAGCAAACTACAAAACAAAATGCGTCTTTAAAAATAACAATGAATATCACCATTTCTGATAAAACAGTTGTAAATCACTGAAAATAGCTTATCTACAAATATAAAATGCATTTTTCACTTCAATACTTTTATCAGTAAACCATTAATGTTTAAGTCTTTTAAATCAGAAAAATCGTATCCAAATACACATAAAATAAACGTTTAAATGTTTTGTATCAAGAAAATGATAATGAATAGCTTTGGTATTTCTTTAATAATGGTAAGCTAATAAAGTCCTTAGGGAAATCAAGTAAAAATATAACGAGAGAATATTGAAAACGTTTCATAATGTTTTTCGTCAATATTTTATACAAATTTATAACATAGATATATTTGTTATTAATCATTAAAATATATTGATTAATTAGTTTTAATCGAAAATTGTTTTGTTTACTTGTTTATACATTCTGTATTTATCTATACGATCTGGAATCTTTGAGATTTTGTGCTTTTAGTTGGAAACTTACTAACAAATTGCTGAATAAAAAGACAAAAACTTTCTTCTGTAACTTCGAAAGTGGATTTTAAGGATAGGCCACAAGAAATTATGAACGATAGAACTACAACAAACCGAAACAACCTACGTGCAACGAATATGTACATTGTAATATTCAACAACTACTATTTGAACGTTAATAAACAAACTAGAATACATCGACAAACCAATTTCTATGGGTAATTAGTTTGAATTGAAATAGCTAAATCACTAAGGACACAACCATAATAACAATAACAGAAAATATATATATATATATATATATATATATGATTATATAATAAAAATTTGATAACAAATAGTCAATTGATCATTACAATATTGAAACAATATTTAATAAAACAATGGTAT
The DNA here is from genome assembly GCA_028455855.1 of Meloe dianella. Taxonomy (NCBI): domain Eukaryota; kingdom Metazoa; phylum Arthropoda; class Insecta; order Coleoptera; family Meloidae; genus Meloe; species Meloe dianella. The sequence continues at coordinate 3,942,962 of JAPTHL010000045.1, read as the reverse complement.
ATAGCAATAAAATTTTCAAATTGTGAACAAATTTTAATCGTTATAATATAATAAAACTATAAATAGGCTATTAAAAAACATAAAACAAATATCATTTTAACATATTTGAATTATTAAATAATCAAACCAATTCTGAACAAGTCATCATCTTCAAATCTTATCAATCTAATCAATATTATTACGTAAAAGATTTAGAAATGGTCAATATATTGCTGTTTAAATTTGTCAAAGGATGCTTTCGACCATTTTCATAGGTCTCTTTGAGATAAACATAAAAGTTTTTGGAAAGTTTCTGGTAGCAATAGAAATTACTGGATGATATTTCAAGAAAGTTGTATTCAATCTAACTCTCTAAGTTTTCATCTATTTGTCACTATTTGGCTCAATTAACACATGAACCCTTTGAAAAATTCTGTAGTAATGCGAATGTTTAAATAATGAAAATAAGTTTACTCAAATTATCAAAATGTATAAAAGCGTTAATGTCTAGATGAGTAATGTCCTAGACAATGATTCAATAGAGTTATAGATACCATAGACTGTAAAAAACGTTTCTGAAAGAATAGATAATTATCGCTGGAAATATCTACATCCGATTAATTTGAACAAACACGAAATTCGCACATAGAATCCATACTTATAGAACGTTTCAGAAATCGAATTTAAGATTGTTTTTCCATAGAAACGTTAACTATCGAATGAATGCATAAGAATATCTTATAAAACCGACAATCAATAGTTGAATTCGTTATATTCCCTCATTAACGCCACTGAAAATTCACATTGGCATCAAATTAATGATTTAATTGATAATAATTTGAAATGGTGACGAATCGAATAGAATTAAATGTCTTTGTTAAAGTGATGCATTTAGTTAGTAATGCTAATTAATTGTTTATAAAATAAACGGATTTATGAAAATATAGCTATGAAACATCGAAATATTTTACCTGGCGCATCCACCATTTCTCCCCACATATATACTATATAATAAAATAATTTCGGTAAATTATTGAAATAAATTCATAAAACAAGAAACAAACAAAACAAAAATGGAAATTTCGTCATTTCGTTGATATCATTCATGTGTTAATTTGCCGCATCAATAATTTTAAAATGACAAAATAACGATATTTAATATTAAACAAAACATTAGTCAACATTTTTGTTTATTAGATGTTTATTTTATTCTTTTTTGTTTATTATTTATATGAATAAAATAATCTATTTGCTATAGAATTATAATTAATTGATAAAAGGATAAATTGTTAATTTGATTATTTTGTTAGTGCAATATGGTTGAATTTTACAACTATTATAATTTGATTAGTTACAATATATGGACACTACATTAAATTGGATATCTATGTAAAATTTAGTTTGCGTGTTTGCATAAATTCAATCAAATGTACTCATTGGAAAAATCAATTTAGAAAATTGATTTAACACACGTCATTCTTGTGGGACAATAAATAAATAATATAAATATATCTAATAGTACAGTTGCATGATTTTTCTAATCTATTAATAATAATAGTTTCATAGAGTTTCTTTATTGATCGAAATATAGCAAATTTTCCGGTAAAATCTCCTCTAAATTTGTTCATCTATGATCGTTCTTTCTTTTAAAGGATAATTATAGTGTCTGTCTGAGTCACTGGGAAATAATTGGCAACATGACAATTGTTCTAAAATACGTTTCACAGGAAGTTGATTGTGTCGTTCACCAGAATTAATACATTGTGTTTGTGTGTGTGTGTGTGTGTAAGAAAACAAATATTAACTCCTTTTTATACATATATTGATCGTGTTTTATAAAAGGTTGTATAGTTAGAACGTGTTCTATTTTAGGGGATTTTAATATCGAAAATGCCCCACTAGCCTTTGGTCATTCTGACAATTAATAACGACTATCTTGAGGACAATAATACATTCGTTTAATCGTGCAATCATGACATCGATTTCCTCTCTACGATACCAGTCGTTGGTTTCCACTTTGTTCACTAAAATCCACTATCTCTGTTTCTTAAATACACAATCTCTCTCATTTTATCTATTTCTATATTGTAACAGTTCAGGATAGTTGGTCTATTCCTGATAATATGAGATCCTTTATCACATGCTCTTTGATTCTTTTCTAAAATAACTCACATATGTTATCGACTATAAAAGTTTATTTGTGAATTTAACTGGTCAGATTAAGAATTTATTACGATTTTTACCAACAATCTACAATATTATCACGAACAGAATTATATTCATTTATTTCTTAATTAATGATTGCCGTCTTTAGAAAATTGAATAAAATGTAAAACATAAGAAACACTAATTACAAATGAATTTTGAAATTATTTGTAAAACAGATCGAAAAACATCAACCAGATTTAGTATCATCATTCGACCTATATTTGTAGAGTTCTGTTTAAAATATGTGTTGAAACCAAATATGAAAGGTTAAAACATTCAACATTTCGTAAATTATAATTACTGTGATTAAATACCCTCAAAAAACAACGTAAATACAGTTAAATATTAGTGTTATTCAAACATAGTCAAGAATGATAGTGAAATAATTAATAATTTATTTCACTAAATTAAACATAAATTTAATAAATTTTGATTGGAATTTAAAATAAGTCATTTGGGAATTATGATGTCGAAATTAATTTACGAGAGATAAATCATAGTCGGATAAAATTTGAATTTTAAAGATGAAATACAATTGAAAAAATCAAAAAAATTATCAAAATCAAAACGAATATTGGACACATCAGAAAAAATCTAACAAAACTAAATATCCGATTAGCTATATATCAATCGATTAGGTATATGGAATTTATGCACTTTTGTTACAGATAAATTGATTTAGATAATTAATTGCCGTGTATTTTTACGAGATAAATAACTAGGCCTTCTAATACCGTTTATATATAATTATCGATTATTTGATTAAAGTAAAAATTGCATGATATTAACTGAAAATTTTAACAATATCGCTCTTAATTGTTAATTTTGATTACATCCTTCTAATCAGTGTTGTAATTTGATTTAATTAGTCATTTACAGTTGAGGAAGGTTTGTAAAACTTTAAGTACTTTAATAAGCTAGAGGCAGATCCTGTAATTACGTAATATATTTAAATTACATCAGAATATAATATTAATTAAATAAATATTGGAATGAAAAATATTCAAAATAGATATTCAAATTTTAACAGCAAACGATTAATTATAATGTTGGTGAACAATTCGATAAGATTGTATAAATGAAATTATTGTCTAGTAATAAATCATTTTTATATACCATATGTCATGTGAAATTATCATAAATTTTGTTGGTATATTTGATTTAGTTTCTTTATTTCATATTTTCATGAAGTTAACAATATCGTTAAGAATGTTTCACTATTGTTTAAATCAAATAAATTTTACGTTAATTATAGAAAATTAAAATCATTCTAATCAAGTTAATTTAAGAGCAATATCTGTTCAAAGGTGGATTTGTTTGTCGATATCTTCTTTTTTAAATATATTTTTCTAACTTAAAATTAAATCGGCGAGTAATAATTTTATGTTGAAAATAACGAGCCATACAATGGTCGCCTTTTATTCTGGTTACTGATTAATGTTATAAGTTTCGATTTTGATGAAAGTGGAGAAATGAAGACGATTGTGGTAATTGCTCTACAAGACGCCAAACGAGTTCTACAACCATCACAGTCCGGAAATGTAGTTTTCATTCTGCTAACACATATTGATTTTTCTATAATTAACAGAAAACTCGCTACTAATGATTGTAGTAGAAAATTTTGATTAAAGAATACTCTAAACCATATGCAAATTATTAATTTTAAATGAAAAATTAATAAATTAAACATTGAATAATTTTTTAAATATGATGGCTCAAAACAACATCATCATCATACAGCCGTTTCATTCGTTTATTGTTATTAATTAAGTTGCGGCTTCACTTTGACCACATTAAGTGGCGACCACTGTAATGTCTGTTAATGACTACTTATTGTCTCTTGAATTTATCTTATTACATACACAGTTCTTTGTTTCAAAGTCAAATTAAATTTGTTTGATTATTTAAATCATTAAATTATTTAATTTTCAACATGTCATGATTACCAATGTGTAATTAAAAAGTTCTATCCAGGAATAATTATAAAAAGAGTTTGTTAATTAAAATACTGTTCAATACAAAGACCGAACAGTGTTATAAAACAATGATGATACTTGAACATTTACCCGCAGGACACTAATTAAAAATTAATTAAGACTTGAAGAGGACACAGACAATCTGATATTCGTACTGTAATAAACATGTTAAATATAAGTAAAGATTATTTATATTTTCATCAAAATACATCGATCAAATGTTTACAAGAAAACTATTATCGGTGGAAATGGTGTTTCATAGATTTTTCTATTAAATTCAACTTTTCATCGTTATTTTGATTTCGTCGATAGATTATTTGGTAAATATTTTATGCAATCAATAATATATAAACATAAAGATATTAACGAAAAATTCAAAAGCAGATGAAAATTCAATATAGAATGCAAATTTGTTGATGCTTGGGAGAATTCAACTAAATCTGAAGTTATGACCGGAAGGCTCTCAAATACGTTGAGTATTTATTAATTTCTTCAGGGATAACTTCTATTTTCATTAAATCTTTTATTTATAGTTGGTGAAACGAGAAATTATAAAAATCTTCCATCTCATAATATAAATACGAATCCTTTTAGATATTTATAAAACAATCTGTTTTAGTCATCGTTTATAAATTTTTAATTTTTACAGAGAAATTGACACTGAATGTTGTCTTTGTAAATTTACAACTTCAAGAGAGAAAATCTATAGGTTCAAACTTGTTCAAGATAAATCTTTAACTTTTATGTCTATCATTGGAAACAATTTAACGCCTATTAGAAGTTTTATTGTTAAGACATGAGAATTTCCAATCATTTTCTCTGTGTTTTTGTTTTATGCCTTCTAAATAAAACAGGTAAGGTTTATTGAATCGATACAAAACTCATATTAGATACCCAACAATTTTTTAATTAACTTCTCATTAATGTTATACCAAAAATCCAACATATTTAGAGTTTATTTAATTCTAGTTCGACATTACATTGAAATAAATGTTATTCGCAGGTGGCTAAACAATCCGATTCAGTTTTGATTACACTGATATCACTATGTTTTCAATTGTTTTCAATTAACAATAATAAAAAAATTACAAACATAAATAGAAACTATGAATGTAATCACCATGCAGTTCTATTCAGATACATTTTCACCTGCAAAATCATTTGATGTCAATTAAATTTGTGAATACCGTGTGATCAGATCAAAAAATAGAATATTCTAACCGGACGAAAAGGTACATTCCTGGATTCTGGTGTTTACAACTATCATCGTCCTTTGAGAAATGCACTACTTTTCCTTCTTGTTATTCAAAGGAGTGCTATTTGTTATCAGCGTCCTCCACCTAATTGCTAAAGTTCATTGGATTTTTTTAATGATGATACAAGTAAAGACACAAAAAAAACGATCTAATGTAGGCCAAACACTCTGTATATATTGTAGGGGAGCTACCCTTGCGTATAGACTCAATTTTTGTTGATTCCTTGATAAATTACCATCTATAGACGAATACATGTCGATACATACATATTTATGTTTACAATACGCGATAAAAATAATATATTTGATAGTTATTATGAATAATTTACTTCTAAAACAACATTAATTTCTATAAATCCGGATCAAGTGTTAGAAAAACAGAATTGTACAACTCAAATTGAAAAATAATCTAATAATAAACTCGATTTCATTTCAGTTCTATCTACATTGATGAATTAAAAAGCAACCCCTTCAAGATTGAAATACAAAAAAAACACGAAATTCATTTGCGAAATTAATTATTCCACTACCTCACTAAGATCTGTTAATGATGAATTGTTAGATTAACAAGAGTAACTTGATTAAAATTAGATGATAGATAACAATAAGGTTACGCATTATAATGCAGAGAAGATCAAGTCAAGTAAGAGAAAATGAAAGCTATGAAACACAAGTCAAATGATAAAAGCAGCAATATTAGGGTCGATAAAGCACAACAAAACGTCACAAATTCAACAGAGTTTGAAAATACATAAAGAAATTATTTAAATAATAGAAAATTCTCGTTATACAATAATGTAAATAAAAAATATCAACCATTTTGAGTTCATTTTAATTTAATCAACAACCAGTTATTGTTAATTATCGATATTAATTAGATATTTAACAAATCACCCAACCACATATATAATTACGTGCTTTAAATAAATTAACGCTTTACAGATTCGCAAATAATGTAGATTTGTTTATAAATATTCAAAATACGTTTGATTATTGATATAAAATTTATGTTATCCTCTAATGGATTATTTTAACAGTATAATCTTTTAATGCAAAAGGTTTTTTTTCTTCAAAATGTTAAATCATCGATTTTCTCCAACTTTTACTAACTGAAAATATTAAAGATAGAGTTTCAGATAATTTATCATAATAAAAAATTCAATATTGTATTAAACGAATATATATTGTTAAATCATTATTGAATTTAATAAGATCCGTTTAATATTATCCTACACATATTTTAAAAATCTTGCATACAAATATATACGGCTTTGTTTTTAGAATTTGTAAGGACCATTCACCAATCATCAGACTGACAATATTTGAATTTTACGAACATAATGTGCAACATGTAAGAAAACATGCAGATAACTACTAGAGTCTATGAGAAAATTATGGAAATCTAGTTTTTAATTTTATAAAAAAAAAACCTAAAACTAACGAATGAGGATTTATGGTTTAGACTGGAAAAGTTATTTCCGTACTGTTGTCTTGTTGTCTGGCAACGGTATTAAGAATTTTACCCTATAGATAATACAGATTTATGATTACACAGAGTTCTTGGTGCTGTTAGAGATTAAAAAATAACAATTTGAGAATTTGGTTTTCATTATTGTAACCAACAGCAACCTTAAGGTGGTTATACATTGCAAATACAAGTTTGCGAGTGGCCAGCTACAACTCATTTTCTGTCTGATTTTCTAACAAGTTCAAAGGAATTTGTCGTTCAAGTTGGGTCGGCAAATAGTACATTTGTGTAGTGATTTCGATATGGACTTTCATTTAGCTTGTTGTTGTCCTGCTCGGTTCAAAAATGGGTCGTCAGATGTTGATAGTAGGCGAGGATTAACATTATAGGTTCAATTCACTAATATATCACCACCTTTAAGTAAGTGATTTTTGTATGTGCTACTCGGAGTCCTTATAGTTGCCGGACGAAATATCAGTCGTCTTCTGTCAACGTACACTCTCTGCTTGTGACACAATATACTGTTTTTCAACAATAAGCTTTAGATTAATTAAAAACTTTGGCTTGTCCCCATGAATGTGGAACTTGAGCACAGAATTCCTTTGTTTGGCTTTAAACGCGATACTCGATATAAACCTATTCTATAAGTAATGAAACTTTAGAAATGTCATAAGATGATTAAGATATTATACGGAATATTATTATTTTTTTGTGCAATATAACTGAAACAAGAATGAAATTACTATGTGTGTGCAACTTAAACTTATAAAAATGTTAAATGAACACTTAACATGCAAACAAAATTGACTAATAACTCTATTAGTTCCAATTAAAAATATAATAACGTATTTCGTATCAGTAACGTATTCTTTATCAGAAAAATATTGAATTTATTGATTTATAATGTTCGTTAAATAGAAGATAATCGAAATGTTATGGTAGATTTGTTGAATAAATCCCGTAGAAGAGAATAAAAAAATATAAGTGAAAATGCCAGTAATATTACGTGTAGATATCAGGCGTCATAGTGACGCCATTCGCCGTCTGATCAGATAACAACACTCTTGACAAAATAATGGTTTAAAACTGGCCCGTAATTTTATATACCTATATATATGTTGTATATGTGTATAGTTATGTTGTGGAAACCTGTTATTTTACTTTTCAATTGCTTAATTTACTGATCGAAAATTTGTATTGAGTTGTTCCAACTTAACAACCTATGGTTATTCGAATTTGTCCCTATTAGAAATTATTTAAATAATTTTAAAATCAAATCTTTGTAAACAAACGGTAATAGTGTACTGTATTTATAAAAAAACGTATTTATTTAAATATAGAGTGTATTGTTGTTACAATCTCATCTAGACACTATCGTCAAGTGTATATTTCATTAGATAAGAGCCTCATATTTCTACGTTAAGAGCTGTATTTATTTTGTGGAACATTTCTTTACACTACATCAATAATGTATGGTATAATATTTTACTTGAACGACGAACTAAATAGTATTTGGTCGGTTTAAGCTATGATCTTTCTTGTGGTGTTTGAAATAGTTGGGATAGCGTAATCCACTACTGTGGTTTATATTGTTGAAAGACGATCAGTAGTTACAACATTCGAGTTTGTCTAGATTAAAAACTATTAATTGAATTTGGCATTTTCGTTGATAGAAATTTATACTAAAAGAATTGGTTTAATGATGGTTGCTTTAAGGGTATTCTGAATGGTTGACAATAGTCTAAATTGCAGAAGATTGGATCGTAATTGGTCGGCCGTTATGGTTGTATTCATAGAAACTGATGTTGAATCGGGTGCATGTTGGTATGGCACGCTATCGTGTGACTGACTATACCATTACCCAATATTCGTGAGCCGTTTGCGTACTAAGGAATAAAATTACCCACTTCCGTACCGAATATCGGGTTGTTATATAACACGACAATGAACATTGGTATGTATTGTTCTTTATACCAATGATTATACGATTTAAAATTCTTAACTATGTTGTTATTGTTATAAAAAAAGTATCATATAGTTTATTTTATTAAATGATAACGTTTCGATAGAATTGTCTTAAAATCACCAGTGTGGAATGGTGATATTAGTGCTCAATGCTTTGCTAAACATTTCAACATTCCCCCTAAAATCTAGTCAGCAATTTTACCAACGAAATCGACCGGTCCAACAACAACGAAGCTTAAGCAATTATCTGAAAATACGCGAAAGCACAGATTTGCCACACTATTATTTTCACAAATGACCAATCTTCTGATAAAGAATAAAGCATTTTATCAAATTCCCATCAAGAAAACAAGTAATAATAGAATTTTACTTTAGTCTTTTTTTTGCAAACATTTCCCATTTTATTTTTAATAAATATTGAGACGAATGGAACGTTTTATTAATGAAATCATTCCGTAGTTTTACCATTACCGGTGCCAACTTACTATAATTGAGTATCAGTACGTGTTTGGACAATAGTAATTTCACAAAGCATTGCTATCCTTATTACAATGTGTTTTTTTTTTACATTTAGAATAAAAGTACAAAATTGTCTTTTTCCGTCATTATATAAAAGTATTAATCTGAAATGATCCGAGAACTGAATGAATATACCGCCGAATTACTTAAATTAAGTCCTTGTTTTAAATGGATCGAGGATTATCCTTAGTTTCGTCTTCCCATTCGCATGCTGATGGAATATCTCTAATACATGATTCGTTCATGATTTGTTAATTAAGTAACCACTAAGGATCAACGAGAAATTTTCAACGTGAATATAATCGAAAATTAATTATATTTCGATGATGTTAATGAATTTTCACTCGTTTAAAATCAATAAAATTCCAAATTATTTCCTAAATTTCGATTTTATAAAAATTATAGTCATTTAAAGAACAAAAGGAAAACTAAACGATATTTCTTTCTGTCTTATTGAATTCTATAAATATCCATATATTTATGGCCATCATATCTTAAATATTTTATAAAGAAACGTCTAGTTGTTTTCATATTTAGAATTCCATTATAAAATATTAAGTATGATTGAAATACGGATCGACATATTTCATACAATGTTTGAGAATATTTGAAATATTTGAATCTTTATTTAATTGGAATCATTTCAAATGCTGTCATTTTGATGAAATTTTGCATTTGTAAATTAAAAAAAAAATAAACAAACAAACAAAAAATTGTCTGTCATTCACTTGACTTTATATAAACTGACATTACTGTATTTATCTTATCACAGGATCAATACCAATTGTTGAATTAATGAATTTTACGTGTCGTCTATTCAAATTTGCGATAATAACGAGAAAAAAAAGCAAAATTTTTAACGAAAATAACGATAGTATAATAACAGTGAAAGAACGGTCTTTATTGTCAATTTCTAGAACGCAAAATGAAACCCTATTTTAGAAAAGCTACCCTGTAAACGACGTCATTTACAGTTACTTAATTTTCTTTTCTTTATCTACTTGGTGGTAGTTTGAAGTTGTATACGACTGATCCGTATCTATTTTCAGTACTAACAAAAACCGCTTTGGTTCAGTTATAATGAAATATTAATGATTTGTAAATCATAAAATCTAGAAAAAATACGATAGAAGATCTACGTAATTGTTTAATTTGATACACATATCTTTGAAAATATCTGGTTGAATTGGATTTATATACGTCTAGTTAGATAGTCGTAATTAATTGACAAATTTCCTCAAGCATCAATGAAACATGCAAATATACCCTTCATAACCTAATCACTATAAACCAACGGTAACTGTTACCACCGCAGAACAAGCATTGTTTCCGATTCAATTGTTCCATAAAGATGACTATATTGAAAATTGATTAGTTCAGTATCTCTAATATAAGTCTATTATTACTTGGTCAACATGGCATGCCGTTCCGTATCTCTATCTCTGACAGAAATTTCGCTTGCTCCTCATATTTACAAGGTTTTTTTTTGATATTTGTTAAATTATTCTCGATGTCAATAGCTTTAAACTTAAGTAGTCCAAATCCAGGTGGATTTAATATACACACTAAAAACCAGAAGTGATTCATTTGAGAATTCATATATATATATATATATATATATATATATATATATATATATTAAAATATTGAAATAAATATTCCAGTGTATTTTCTTTTATTTTATTGAATATATAGTCTCCTCATTTCTATATTTATTTTCTTATGGTGATTTTATTGCTGTGAATACTCAACTACTGTATTGCTTCCTTTTGATGTTTTATTCTTTTATGAACTTCATATGAAGCATACAAGATTGGTACGTATATGTAAAAGAAGAAAGGATGTTATATAAATTCTAACAAATTTTATATTAGAGAAAACACGAAATTTTTTTCTAAGAAAATTCTTTATGATACCGAAATTTCAAATCAAGAAATATTCTAATAGCGGAAAATATGGAAAGTACCTGAAAGGCATATTACCAGGGTTATATGTTACTTAATATCAAATTTGTTTTACTAACATATTTTATGTTAAGTGGTGGTAATGAAGACGACCTCACAAAGAACTACACGAAAAATTGGCTACTTAACCTCATGGTTTAATATTCTTACATTGTAATTCAAGTGTCAATCTCAATAAATAGGTACCGATATTAGGAAGGTTTTTCCGATTTTAATTTGCATTGAATTTGTTTTGTTAGTACGGAGGTGTGGCAATGTTCTGCACAAAACAAAGTTACAGTATCTTGTAAATACGTAGTATCACCTTCAGTAAAAATACGACTAGTAAAGCAATTAGCAAAATACACCGTTCTGATATGTAGGTAATGACTCTATTTCAGCTTTGTGAAAATTGTAAAACGTCTAAAACTCAGAATAAATCTATAATTTGCCTGGAATAACTGTATAATTATTTTTAAATATATTTGAAGATTATGGTTGGAATTGTTTAATATTTACTGTTTAATCATAGTTATGAATAAAAATTGTTGTTTTGCAAAAGTTCCTAATATTGTATATTGTTATAATATATGAATAGCCTTAATTATAGTGTGGTGAGACTTTGAAACTTGTACAATAATAAATGAAGTCGCAGAATTGTTATCATTATTCAATGCTATAAAATTACCAAGGATCCTATTCCTTTGTCTCTTTACTTGTATATTGTTTGGATTGTTTAAGCGTTTGAATTTATTGTCAATGTTAAAATAGCACGAAATTTTTCCAATTAAAATTTAATTTAAACAACACTACCTAATATGAAACGTTAATGTTTTCAACAATATAACAAAGGACTCTTAAAACTTTTCTAAATGAGTTAAATGATAATAACTGATGTTTTATTATTGGATTCCTGTGAATATATTAATATGCCTTTCAGGTGCCTTACCCGACAATTAACATAATATGCGCGTTGAAACTTTAAGCTTTTGCATAATGTTAACTTAATAAGCAGTTTTTGTTAGGCCTCTTGAGGTTCTAAATAACGAAAGTAAAGAGAAGTTTTGGAACATTAAAAAAAAATAGAATTTTTACATTTTAGGTGTTCAATAATTATGTTAAAAATATGCAAAACATTCAAAAATTTCACTAATTAAATTTATCTGTTAATTGCTGTTAATAATTATTCGAAACTTGTAATTTGTATTTTAGTTCCATTTTACAATTCAGACAGTTTATCGATTGGCTACATCCTTTCGGTAACGCAATATCAATCAAGGAATGTCTCATAAAAAAAAACTGTATTACAGTTCGTTTCGTTTTTACTATTTTTTCATTTTGATTTTAATTTAAAAAAAGGGTGAATTTTCATTTTATACATGAGTATTTTAAGACTTACTTTGGATGGCGCCTTTTATTCTTCAACATTGTTCTTCAGTCAGACTCTAATGTACGTTATTGTTAAATGATTTTTACAGTTTATTTCACTTATAAAATTGTCCGATTTTAACAACAATACCGATAATCGAAGAGAATTCTCATCGGATCATTTGTATAAATTAAAATCCGTAAACATTAGACGAAACTTGATATAATATGATAATAAATTAGACAATATAACTAAAATCCCATCGGATTTAAATTGATTTCAACGAATACGACAAAAATACGAAATATATTTTCTATTTAAAAGAATAACTAGAAATCGTCCGTATTTTTTTTGTAAGCAAAAAGGTGTAATGGTGGAAAACATATTATTTTTGCCCAATCTAATTCAACTTTTTACAATGTTGATAAATAAAAGTGATAGATATTTCGAGTTATGCTACAAATATTTGATATTCAAACAACGTTATTGTTATAAAACAGTAATAAAAAAAATTTCATTTGTTTAATGGATAATACGGTATGATTCTCGTACATGTTATATGTATTAAAATATTTCAAATATTTAACAAGATTTCCAACTCTTGGTGTTTGTTAGATTTCATTTTCAATTAGAATGATATAAATTGAAATTAAACAGTCTTGATATTTATCGTCGGCTAATACGATGAAAATTAACAAGAAATACACCCTCTATGACATTAATGGGCACATTACTGATGAAAGCACGTAACAAATTAAAACGTTTTGTTTAATGAGTCAGAGAACGTTATTAACAAAACTATCTTTTAAAAATTACAATAATTATATAGAAATAAATTGAATTTTATTTCGCATATTTAACGGTTTTTCTAGAATTAGAATTACTAAATAGTTTGATGAATGGTATGGGGGGTATTTTAAGCCCGGCGCCTCCACCAATTCTCCACGATTCCACTATAAGTTCTTAGATGAATATTTCAGTAACAGTAATAAATTCTTTAGGAGTAATATACCGATTTTATAGCTCAGGATTAACTAACATAAAATAAAATAAAATAAAAAATTATTGCATTTTTATTATTTCGAAAAATCTATTTCTAAATGTTTTATTTACCAATATTGTCATTATTGATTATGATTTTCTATAATAAAGATGGTTTAGTTGAATTTTGCACAATAATATAATTTGAAATTAATACAACAGACTTTAGAAATCTATATAGTGAATTCAAATTGAATAATGGATTAGTTTATGTTTTATTCAATATAATTTCTAACTCGATTATATAAATTTAATAGGTTTCTGACTAAATAAAAAGACGAATCGTCAAAAATCAATGTGCAAATAGAACATCTTTAGATAATTAAATTAATTAACATAATAAAAATAAAACAGATAGACAATTACTGTCATTTATTTATATAAGAATACGTAAATTAAAACTATAAAAATTCAGTTTGGTCTCGGTAGTTTATTGATGGTATTTCATTTTAAATTTGTTTCTGTTTATGAAATGTGTTCAACAATTTATTGTTCGATATTGATTTTGTTTTTATTTTGTTCAAAAAAATTTCAATTTCATAAAATCACCAAGATATTCGCACTACATATTGTGTAATGTAGTTGAAAATGGTGTTCATTCAATCTGAATATTTTGTTATTTTAAAACAAAAATGTGTGCCTTATTTCTGAACCGAAAACATCGTATAACATATCGTTAATGTTAATTTGTAAAATATTATTCATGTTAAATGTTTGAAGAGAATCTATTTTCCTAAAATAAAAAAAAACTAACGATATTAAATTATAATTTAAATAGATAAAGCGATAACATAGATTTTAGGGTACATTTAAAACTTTTCCGGACATGTTGTCGTCGTGTTGATCTTTATAAAAAAAATTTAAAACTTCAATTTACACGTTTTTCATGGTGTTCAGTTTTAGTGACATTTTTATACGAGTTGTGCGATTTTTTTTTCAACTTTTTTCATTACATTAATTTTTAATAGTTTTCGGTGAGTTATCAAACAATTAAAATAAACAAATTTACAATTTCCGATGAATGAATTTAACTTTAAGTTTAAATTTTTTAACATTCTTTTCACTCGACTGAAGAATGATTGAGTTAACTGTAACATTTATGAAAAACGACGATGTATAAAGAAAAAGATAAGCCAAAAGACAGGAAGAAAAAAAAACTAATGAAACCAAACCAACCTCGCTTCTTGTTGTATATGAAATTCTTTGATACAGAAAAAAAAATTGGTTTATATCTCGTTTGTCATTTAATTTATTGAATTGATGAAGGTTTTTTTTTGTGTGTTGGATAAATTTCAATTATTTTAGACGGGGCAAAAAAGTTCGATTATTGTTGGAAATTTTGCAATTTTCGTTTATAAGTTAGAAAACAAAAAAAAAATTGGTTGTTTGTCAGATTGAATTCTGTTATATGGATGTGTGTGGGTGTGTGAATGTGTGTCTATCAGAGAAGGTATAGAACAATGTGTCAAGGTTGTGTTGTGTGTCCGTTTCTCATTCTCATGACAATTACAATCACGCTTCTGTCGAGGTGTAAAAAGAGAAATGAGAAAAATTTTATGGACCAATAAATCAGTTTCCTGACCTTATGAAAATTGTCAAGTAGAAAATTTTTGGGATTCAATGAATTACAGTTAGTTTTATTTCATTTGTAATAACAATAAATTCGTTATACATAGTTTTTTTTTTAATATGTCTATTGTTATTTCTGGACAGTTGAGATTACGATAAGAGTCGAATGGAGTTCTTAATTTTTGTATGAAACAATAAAATAATATAATGTTAACTTGAGTAGTATATGTGTCGATGGATAACAGTACTGTTTCATTATGGCTCACTTTTATTCGATTTTTATTTGTTACTATGTGGCGAATGTTGCGGTTTATTTCGTCTATCATAACAGTCATTAGAGTAGACAGGGGTGTAATATACGACTGAACATATCCGTTCAGATTGTGACCTTTCCCGAGGGATATCGTTCTCTATCATACCTAGAAACGCTACAACAAATGTCATTTTAACAATAAATTCAACTTAACTGGACTCATAAAATATACTAATCTTCTAATGGGCATATTAACATATCACCACATTCTATTTACAATTGAAAATGTTCGTTAGAAATCTTTAATTTTACATTTTTTTTGAATAATAAATAAAATTACATTATAACATGCTTCAATTGTTTCTATATTGGTTTGTTTACATTGCCATCAGAAGAGAAAACAAAATGAAAATCAAATACAAATAAGCAATACCCAAATGAAACTCATTCAGTCCGTTGTTATTTTATTCTGAAAAACAAACCATATACATATAATCAATTTTATATGGAATATGGTGAGAATCTGAAATTCTCATGTCAACCGAAAATAAACAATGTTTATAAATGACTAACAATTTTTCAAAATCAAGAAATCACAAAAACTTGTTATAAAACAGTTAATTATAACAATTAATAGGTATGTCATAACGTTTTTTATGTTAATGTCTAAATCAAGTATGGCAAAATAGTTAATAGTAAATTAGTCTATAATTTTTTTTAATAATTCTTCGTGTCTTAGTAATACTGTAAAACGGCTTACATAACGAAATTATTATGTTAGCGTGTATATATTAAATCTACATGTAATTCTAGAAACCATCGATGATAGTTTTCGACATTTATTTTATCAAACTTCAATAGATTCAAAGTTTCAGTAGAAGATTTTGGTAAATATTGTCAAATTATTATTATTTTTTTATCATATGATATTTCAATAACTGAAAAATATTGGTTATTGTTGCCGCACAGATATTTTGAAATAAAAATATCGTAGTTTCATGTAGTACAAATGACAATATTCACATTATTCTTTAACATATGTTCAATCTTTAGATCAATAGATTATTACATATAGATAACACTTTACATAAATATCTAACGTCTATTGATCGACATACCAATAACGTATTTCTGTTAGCTATTCAAGTGTTACAGGAGATTTTCTCACTAATATGAAAATGGCAGAAATTGACAACAATCACAGAGTTCCTATTTGTGAAATAAAATACTGTATACAACGAGTAGGAGAAGTATATATTCCGAATTATATTCTAGAAATTGTGACAACACAAACATTTTGTGAACGTTCAATTTGATGACTGTCGATCAAATTAATATTTATGAGCATAATTAACATTTTCCTTATGACATCCGGTCTAATATAACGACATAAGTATTATGGGTTGGTTGTTGAATAAGTTTTTCTCCATTCCACTACTGTCGTCCTATAGAATGATTTACTTCCTAATAATCTAAACCATGAACAATAATAAAGGATAAGGTATAATACGACGTTTAGTAAACTATAGTTAAAATGAAATTTCATTTGAAACTCAACAAAGCGTTGTAAATATATCAGTGGACTTAGTGTGGGCCAGGGAGTAGAAAAGCATTGTTCCGCGCATACGTTATATGTCTTTTGAATAGATTTATTGCTTAGTGGTTAAGTTAAGATCCACTAACAACATCTCGTATAGATATAGCTCCCAATGGTCTTCAATAAAATTCCGGACAAACATTCAAATGAGAGAGAATGGTCATCGTTTATCTAATTCAACTATAAATTATTATTTTTTGAAAGTTCTTTCGCTACTTAAACAACTAACAATATATAGTGAAGTTTTGAAAAGTTTCTCAAGATTTTTCGATGAGATGGTCCTTGTTGAAAACGAGTAATCTGTCTTATTTCGCTAGAAAATCGTAGAAGATTCGAAATGTGAAGTCGTATTAGAAAATCAATAACATTCAAGTTGAGTGATGTATGATCAACAATAAATTCATCACAAATGTACGGAAAAATATACAGTTTTAAATGGGTAAATACTGACTATTACTGATAAACTCTCATGTTAAACCGTAATAATTTACAAAACGATTACATCAATTTCATTTAATCTAAAAATAAAAGTATTAACTCGATTTAATAGTGAAAGACAATCACAGTCATACCTATTTGAACAGAAATACTTACGTTACGTCTTCACAATGTCAACTGGTAGCTCGGAATTCAATTTTTAAATAAAATCAACGTTGAGATATTTTTCTAACTTGTGGAATCAACAGAATTTAAAAAATAAAATAACGTTAAAGAAAGTTTGCAAAGAGATAATAGAAAATAAAAGACAGATTTTACATTAGATTTCACGTTTCAATAGAGGAAGCAATATAAGAAAACTACATTTTCAAAATTTAAACTACTATCAGTTCAATTTCGTTAGTCTGTAAACTTGTAAGATGTGAATAACAGTGATACTCTAATGAAACGATTGTTGTTTCATACATTCATAGATGAAGGTTTGTTAATGACGAATATTGAACATCCTTCTTGTTAGTAGTATGAAGACAGAAAATGATGTTTACAGTTTATGTTTAATTATAGAATTAGATTTAAGTGAAAATTGACAAACTACGAGAAATATATGTACGTTACAGAAATGCATTGACCATTTACTTACATGATATTACAGTTATTTATCGTGAATTTTATTGGAAAAAAGTCAGAAATCAATTGACTAAGGAAAATTGTAAGCACTATAAATCAGTAAATAGCGGTGGTTATATAACAATAGCCCGTTTTCTAGACAATCAAAAATAACTATATCGATTCACGTTACTAAAACCGATCTTAAGATAGAAGCACAATTTAGAGATTATCCCTAAAGACCTATAATAGGATATCTATCAACAGTTATCGTTTGTGAAAAGACATTGTCGCATACCTTTCCTCTATTGTACTATATATTGGAATCTATGGAAGAATAAGAAGACGAAAGAAAAAAAATAAAAGAAAAAAGAATGGTATGTCGGTATTCATAAATATTGGTAGAAAATGGCTTTCAGTGTGGCCATTCGTAAAATGGCTACTATGTTTGATATAAATCGATGATTTTTTCAATTTGAACTCAAAATTACATCGTTCTTTATCAAAAAAAAAATTTTAAATCATTTAAATGATAAATCGATTAAGATTTTTACGTTTTAAATCATCTTAAATGAAATATCGCCATATTCATTCTATTTAAAAGTCATCGAAAATGACCGTATTCTACTTATTTAGCAAAACTAAATAATTCATCCCTAGAATATAGTAATTTGCTAAAATAATTATCAGCGCATTAAAATTATCAGATTAGACTAACTATAGTAATGTTTTAATTTATTTTAAATTAAACAACAGAACAACGTAAGTTCAACTAATGCCCCTAGGTGGTTGAATACCACAAAATCTGTATGGAAATGTACAGCGTCTGCTGTGTTATAATTTGTGTTTTTTTTTTAAATAAATAGATAAACAAATAGTAACATATCTATCTAGTATTTTTGTTATGTCAGTTGTAATCCTTTACAATTTCGAAGTAGTTTATTAATGAACAAAAGTAAATCGTATTAAATAATTTAAATTTGAAATGGCGCCCCTAAATCTTGCCTATTATACGATTCATCTATTTAGTGGTAAATCCGGTCCTGGTTAGGATAAAATTATGCAAAATTTTAAAGTGCATTTTACTCTAATAACATTCTACTGAACTATGCAAATTTTCAACTTTATATAAAACTAGTAAAGACCGTTTCATTATTACATTGTGTTGAGCCTTCTGACTAGACTACAATTTCACTATTATTATTTTTGTTACTAACTATTGTAAGAAATAAGCTACAATATAGAAACTTTACCATAATAGAAAAGGTGTGCATAGAATAATGTGAACAAGGTAAAAAATTTGTAAAGGTGTTACAATATAATAGAGAATTATCAACTGATATTACACCTACTAAATTTAGACCATTATCATTATTTTCCTACGTGATAAAATCATTAATTTTTTGGAATTTCTAAGCTGTCATTAGAATTGTCTCAAAAAACTACCAAAGGAATTACTAAGATCATGATTACGAACGTGCAAACAATTGTTAGCCACTTTCAGACAATATATATATAGAAATAATAGATTTATATCAATAGAGTACAAGTTATAAAGCGTACATTCTTATTGAAACTATGTTCCATCTTTAGATCAATAAATTGTTACATACAAAACACGCTTTAAATCGAAAATACCGGATGTTCACTGATTGATGTACTGTCAAGATTTTCTTACTAGAACGGAAATATCAAAAATTGACAACTATTTAGTAATATATTAATATTCTCAGACGACGATAGAGTTAATATTCACCAAATCTGTAATTTTTGATACGAATTGCATCTACTGTTATTTTGTTAATTAAATAGTTTAAAATCAAAAGTTAATTTTTAGGTTTATTTTTGTACGATAATTTTGTGTTGTTTAAATAACTGCTGTAACATATTGGAATTATGACTCTTGTAAATGGAAAAGAAAGTATCGTATTTTTGAAATTTGCATATATTTCCTGAATAAAGCATTAAATAATTACCGACCTAAATATAGAAATACAGAATAATGTGAACAATATAATTTTTTTTCCTATATGTATTATAATACAATAGAGAATTATCAACTATCTAGCATCACACCTACTAGCAGGAAAAATCACCAGTATCCATCAGTATTATCTTGAAAAAATACCATTATCTACATTTATACCATTATCACGTGATGGAATCACTAAATTTAGTGATTTGTAATAGAAGGCGCCAAAAGAAGATTTATTGCAAACAAGTGATCAATTGTTAACAATCCATCTAAACTATAACTACACAGATAATCAAATTATTTTTTCAATAATTTATTATTTCATCATGGTATGGTAAACTATTACCTAGCGTTATTGTTAACGGATATAATTTAATTTAATGACACGTTTTCTAGTTTGTTTTTTTATAAATATAATAATATTATTTTTATAAGAATTCTCTATGGAATTGCAAAATAAGTTTGTTTCCTTTGTGTCAAGTGGACGAATTTCAATGTGAAATGTTCCTTTCTACAACAATTCTAAAAAGGCAAATCTGTACAACAACACACAGTGAAACGTTTATGTATTTGCCAATTTGAATATGTTAGCAATTTTAAAAATTTCTATTGGTATTTTCTTTTAAAAAAAATTATAGTGCTAAGTAAGGAAAATAAATGAAAATTTCACCATTTTTTGTGTGGAAAAGAAAAAAACTCTTGGAAATTAAACTTTTAAAAATATCTATCGATAATTTTAAATCGGCAATTTCGGCTTGTTTTGTTAAATTTATGTGAAAACATTTAACATTTTTGTCATATTGATGCAAATTCGAAGTGGATATATATATATATATATATATATATATATATATATATACTTTCAAATAAGTGAGACAAAGATGAAACGATATTCAACAGAGACGTTATAACACAACATATGAGAAATTATGTATACTGGTGCATATACTGTGTCTACTATGATAGAGTCGGCTTGATTTTGAAGTGATAAGTGTGTTAAAAACACAAAATCACTCATTCTATTTCTTGTCATTCATTCTAAGTTTATCAGCACATTTAACAACTTTAATATCATTGAAATGATAGAGTTGAGTTGACCGAACAAAATAGATCGAGTATAAACGCATTTGTGAAATACGTCTTTATGAAAACGTGATTAACTTAGATGGATTCTACTGTACGTATGAGATCAATCAAATTAAATTTACATAGGGGTAGTGTAAATTAAGAATTTCATTAGTTTTTTGATACTACCCTTTACAAACATCAGTCAAGAGAAATTAATTTATATATATATATATATATATATATATATATATATATATATATATATATGAAAATTAATATATATATGAAAATTAATAAGGGCACATTTCTAATAAAGTGTTTTAATATTTAATTGAAAATTACGTAAATTCCATTAATTGTCTTAATTAAATCCATTATAAATTTATAATTTAATCATTATACAGAAATGTTAGTAATAAAATGGAAACGTTTTTTGGTCACAGGTGTTTATTTTAAATGAACTTAAATAGCAATTTTGAAATCGTTTTAAAACAAGAAGGGCAAACCGTCAACGTTTCTATTTTATAGAAACTGAAAATCGTTGAACCATTCAAACATTTATTTCTTGTTTTACGTTTCGCAGAATTCTTTCGATATTTTCAGGATAATTCAGAGACATTTCGATTTTAAGGAAAATCCATTGTCATAAGCCAAAACGAATTATACGCATAATACGGACATGTGTAAAGCCTTTTTTTATTTAAAATTAATTTACTCTTTAATAATATACCGTGTTTTTATATACAGACATCAGTTGATTTTTTTGACAATAAAAACACCCTTATATTGTATTATCAATCAAAATAGTTATATGGAAAATGACAATATGCGTCAACGGTAATTGCTGCTAATGATAACATGAAATCCTAATAGAAAACAATCGATCAATTATTTTGTCACAAACACATACCGTAAACATTACAAATATATTTAACTACATACGTATGAAAATCCCGTATAGATCGGAAATTAATAATTAATTATTTATAATTAATTGACATTAAAATTCAAATATTTAAAATGAAATTAATTGAATTTCATTTGAGAACTTATTATGGATTTTGTTTTAATTAAAACAACTTGAATTTCAATTCAATTCCGGAATTCTTCTAAAAGAAAATGTCACTAAATTTGACATTTTAAAATTTAATTGTAAAAACCTTTAACAAAAATTTCAATTCTCAATTATTGACCTTCATTGTATAACAGATTATAAGGTTGTTAGAAGAATAACCTGTGTTTTAAAGCATGAAATTTTCAATATATAAAAGTGTCTTCACAAAATGACCAAGACATTAGAATATAAAGAGATTTTTGATTTTATCCGCAAGAAAAGTTGTGTTGGGTTTAATAACGAAATAAATGAAGGGTTTTCAATTTAATATTGGAAAAACGTCAAATTCTTCACCGTCTCCGACCCCAAAATAAAAAGTCTTAAAGAGTTCTGAATAACAACCACACAATCTAATGATTTCAGAAATAAATACGTTTCTTCGATAATTACAAATCTGTAATGATTTTTATTCTTTAATGATCAGAAAATTTCACGAATCTACGATTGTTTCAGTTACACAAAATATTTTGTTGTTTACAATATGATTCTTTTAGGAAAATCATATTATACGGAAAACAATGAAGTGAATAACTATTAACGTAATTATTTGGACGGACTTGAATGCATCTATTATCTACCAGAAAAGAGTCAAACCGTTGTGCTTGACGCACGTTTTCCGTTTAAATAGCTATTATCCAAAGAGTCGAAAGAAAACAACTAAATTATCGATTGTGTTGTATTTATTTCAAATAAAATTTATTGCTACTTCTCTGTGTCCTGTAATTCAAATTTTCGAAAATTGTAAGTCGTAAGATGTGATCATTTCGTTAGCGTTTAAGAGATAAATAAGGGAAACATAAAGACGATTTTAGGAAAATGGAAAATTTTTGGACGCATACATGGATCATCTCTATTTGCTTAACAGTAGAACTAAGCTTGATTAATTGAATTTCCCTTCTGTAGAATCTTTATGGGATATATAAAAAAAATCTGTTATCTCCAAGTATTTCTCATTTACAGATATTTCCTTTAAAATTTGTATTCCATTTTAATATATACTTTGAAAATATAAAACAATACTTGGGAAATATGCAAATTTTAATTAAGATCTTACGATATTATTGAGTTCAGTTTTAATAATGCAATTCTAACAACTGTATACGATTTTTTTTATTATTATCAAATACAAGAGAATTGGGTAATTTTTGTTTATTTTGTTACACTATTAGATTTTGAAACAGTAACAACAATTACGGTGGTATTATGTGTACGAGAAATTCGTTTGAAATTCTTTTTTCATAAAAAAAAAACACATATGAACAAATACCATCGTAAAACTTCACAAAACAATAATCGTTATTATCCTAATCTAAGATTTCCTTGGATTTTTAATGGAAATAATCGGAAAATTCAATGAAACATATATTTAATAAGATACTCTAAATTTATCCGGTTACAATTTGCCTTTGTTATTTGTAACATATCGTAGAAACTAATCCAAACGGAAAATCATTATTGTAGAATAGATAACACGTTCATTTTTAAACTTTTAGTTAAGTATTATTTGTCACGAATATAGTTTTTGTATGAATTTAATTTAATTTTTCTTGTCTTATCAGATACATAATCAAACAATGCTATATATCTATAGTATGATTGTTAATGTGCAGGTAAATGGTAGAGTTTTATCTAAAAAAGCTGTGTCTACACGTAGAGTTTCGTTTTCTGGAAGCATTATCATGCAGTAGACGAATACCGCAACTCAACTTCTCTCGTATCCGATTCCTTTGTTATTTCTTGAAGCTAGTACAGAGGGGAAGTATATTATATATACAAACACTTCTTCTTGGCGATCAGAGTGATCTTCGCTTTTCTCGGAGGTGCTTCGTCTAGTTTGCTAGTTTTCGAAAAGGAATGGATTCGAAAGCTTCTATCTGTGATCATTACATTCAAACAGTTTGAAAAACTAGCAAGAACATGTCACATCTGTCCTCCTTTTGAACGGCAGAGAAAAGTCGTGGCGCCCATGAATAATTTACAGAAAGTCCCAATCTCACTGAGATTTGCTTCATATTGTTTTGAACAATTCCTATTCGACAAGAAACATATACTTCATCATTGGCCGTCCTATGTGGAACTATTTAGGTTACTTTTTTACTATGGAAAATGACGGAGAGGCTTTCCTGTAAACACCATTCAATCCTTTGATTCCTTATGAAGAAAGTCTTTCTTTAGTTAGAAACTTTATCACACAACAATACTCAATTTCCAACATTGTAGCAACTAATAACACAACGACAAATTCAAACGAGTATATCCAAGTAATTGACAGTGGTAGAGAGTTGCAATTGGTACAATACATGATTTTTGAATGTCGGAGAAATATCTACGTACATATGTATATGTATACAAAAAAAAACAATCCTTAATCTTCGAATTGCAATATACAAAACACTTGTTTACACAGAACAGCCCCTTTTAACATCTGCCTGCCTTAGGCGAACTATTTCCAATTTATCGAATATACGCAACAGAACCGCCTCACACATAACAACAATAATTTTATAAGTATATAAGTAGTAACCTTTATTGTTATAGAAACATACCTTTAGGCAATGGAGATTACAACTAACACAACTAACTGCTTCAGTTTGATCTTTACATGAATGAAGATATAAATAGGATTAGATATTTTATTTTCACATTATGTATATTAGTATAACAAGTTTAAAAATGGAATAAAAGTTTTTCTTCGTTTATGAAATATGTGGGGTAGTCTGTTTTCAGTTGGAATTCATTTAAAGAAAAGCGATTTAATTAAATCTACAAAAGATAACAATTCAACATTTAACCAACATGCACGTATACGCTTTATCTATCAACATAAAATCGTTACAGATAATAGAAATTTTAGTTTAGATCATATCGATAGAAACATAATTTCAACAATAATGTAATTCAACTTTATTTTTTTTTTTAACTGTGTCCACTGTGTGTAACAGTACTTAGTGTTTAGAAACCAGTGTGTACGTTACCTTAACGAATCACAAAGTCTGAAAACGTTTACATACTTCAAAAGTATAGGATTATTTAAATTTGTGAAGATGAATCGTTGTATTTTTAAAACAAAATCAAGATAATAAAATGTCACATAATAATATATACAGATGAGAGACAATTGCAGTAATAGTAAAGACAATTGTTTTTATTTACAATGAAATTTGTACGTTGTTAAAAGCCAGTTATTTAAAGAAAATAACGTTTCTATTTTTCTTGTAATTTTTATTTATTTATTTATTTATTTATTTTTTTCAATTTTCCATCATTCATTTTATAGAAAAACGAATATTTGACAGAAGTTTTAATTGCAATTTAAAAATCACAACGTCAAATTCGTCTCCATAAAAGTTTGTTGACAAAATATGTTTAAATAGTCTAATTAAAAATTAATTGAGCACGCTAGTTATATGTTTATTGTTATTAAATTGAATTCGTTAATTATAAATTTTATATGATTTAATAATGAAAATTTCATTTACTCTACAATAAGTTACTGTTGACTGTTGTTTATTATTAAGTCAAAGACAGGGCCGGCTTTAATTCGTATAGTTCAATTAGACTCGATTCTAAAAGAGAATGTTTGTTGGTTTTACTGATTTTTCGTAAAATATCGCAAATCTAATGTGATATTTATGTTTTTCTAATGAGCGGTCCTGATCAAAGATGTAGTTTTATTTTAACTCACAATCAGATTTTGGATTATTTCTCCGTTTCAATCCTAGTTATTTTGAAAAACAA
Source organism: Meloe dianella (assembly GCA_028455855.1). Classification (NCBI taxonomy): domain Eukaryota; kingdom Metazoa; phylum Arthropoda; class Insecta; order Coleoptera; family Meloidae; genus Meloe; species Meloe dianella. Next base: position 3,916,881 of record JAPTHL010000045.1, on the reverse strand, counting down.
CCTTATCATAATGTAATTTCAACCTATAATGTTGTTTTAATACGATATAAAATAAAATATAAAAACATTCGTTTGATTATAGTGTGGAAAGCGGTAAACATCACCTATTCTATAGTTTGTCCGATAATTATTATCGATTGAATACGGATAAGTATTTCTTCCCCTATCTTATAATAGAAACGAATATTTTCTTTATATATTGAAACATGATATTCTCCAAAATAACAATAAGGAAATATTAAATAACTCAGAATGTAGAAAGAAGCTATATATCCGTTACTTAGTTGGAATGTTCCTTTGATAATATTAAATTAGATAAGATAAAGTAAAATATTTTCTATATTGACTGTTTCTTACAGTGAAAATGTTAAATGATGTATAACTAGGGGTGTGCGATTCGCTCATTAGCGAATCGAGAACATCTATTCAGTGTGATTAATTAGAAATTTTCTGAATCGATTCGAATCGACATGAATCGGTCAGATATAGGAAGAGAGTCGATTTAATTTGATTTAATAATAGAACCTGTAAATTTCAAATATATTGTAGAAATTCAAGTTCTTTTGTCACAGATCTAAGATCTTTCAACAAAAGAGTCCCGTCTTGCCGTTCAACACGATGATGGTTCATTTTGTAACGTTAATGAAAAAATCCTGCAGGCGATAATTTCACTCTTTAACAAAGTCCGAAAAAAAACCGTTTTTATTCTTGACCAAGATAAAATTAATGTTTAACAAATAAGTATTAATTTTAACATTTAACATCAGAATATTCTCGTTTTTGTTCTTTCAGCAATTATCCGTCTGTGATCATTTTAGAATTAATTCTCGTAAAAAAAAATATAGTGGTTTAGTGCAACGGTTGACCTGACCTGACTTCAAACTTAAATAGCTTACTCAGTAGTTTTATTATCATTGTTGAATCGACATTTTAACTCACAATGGCGTACGATTTGAATTGCTTAAGCAAAGTCGAATCGATTCGATTTTTGATTCATTACTCGTTTTTTTTTCGATAGGCCTATATATAACTACGATTTAAAAAATTTCGCAACGTATCTCTTTTTACCGGTTTATCTTTCAGATTTTTAATGTAAATATTAGAAAAATCTCTCATTTTAACTATAATTAAATGTTAAAAATGTTCATGTGTACACCGCAAGACAAGTTTGACGTTAAGATTGTACATCAAAGCAATGTAATAGAAACTTAATCTCGGCTGTATAAAATCAGCTAGCTCTCTCAAAAGTAAGTTAAACTATCCAACTTTGATTGAAGCAGGTGTAATTAAATAGCTATCTACTATCTAATAAGGAGAACAATATTGAAAATAAACAACAAATAGATTGCTTTAGAAAAATGAACGCATAATTAACGACTAAGTAACAAACAGCCCCAAATAGATTAGTTAAGCATTTGTTAAAACAAAAACAACATAACAGAATTAAATGAAACTGTAATAAAGCCCTTTGAATTGTTCAACGAATCAACCATATGTAAATTTAACTTTTCCTTAGAACATGTCTTAACTATTCACAAAAGTTGTATTTACAAACTTTTATGTAGTAATGAATACACGTTCGGTCTTTAAACGAGATACGCTGAATAAAAGACCAGGACAAAACATCCTTACAATTTCTGCGTAAATTAAAAAAAAAACAACAATTTGTAGACATTTCTTTCTTTCTTTAATACATCTCATTAACATACACCAAAGCCATGATATGGGTCTAGTTTGGAGACCAAATATGTATATTTAAAAAGGCATAGATACAACCATGTAGAATAATTACGGAGGGTAAATAAATATTACTGTTTGAAATTTGCAATTAATATTTCACAATAATATTACGAGACAATTGTATTCAAACGTTATCATATCAACGAACAATATATTCATTTACCTGTTTTAATTAATTGAAGCAGGGCCGTAACTAGACAGGTGCAACAGGTGCAATCGCACAGTAGCCACACATGAAGGGGATGGGGAGGGGGTCAATTAGGAGTGCCTACGAAATAAGTTGTTTCATCCGCCATTTTTTTTGTTAGCACTATAGGAGGCCCCAAATTTAATATCTAGCAAAGGGCACTTCAGAGACTAGTTACGGCACTGGATTGGAGGAAGTATAAATCTAAGGATATATTAATTTTGGAAATTTTATAATCGAATTATGAACAGTAGAATTACGATGAATAATTAATTATTTAGTAATATTTAATTATTTAAATGTTTCATTTAAATTTTTCGAATAATTTAGAATTGTTGAATTTTTAAATAATCGTATGGATGAGTATTTTAAAATTGTCACATTCATCACAATGTGTTGTTCGACTTGCACAATTTTCCAATTCCCAAAGTGTAAATTTGTGGTTACTATCACAAACTGTCCCCTATATAAAATCAATCAATATTTATTATTTATTTAATCTAAAAGCCCTTTGTATCTGGCTACGTTTATTATTTACATCATACTGTTAGGGTTTGACTTTTTTATTTTGTTTTTCCATATCATTCTGACATGAGCCATGTTTTTAACTTCTCTTCATCGGATTTCTCGTTTTTTTCTGCTGCTTTTCGTGTTTGTTATTCCCATCCTATACGTGGGTCTATACTAGCGTTGTTTTTCACTTGTATTCTTGACTCGTTTATTTCTTTAACTAGTCGATCGTCTCCTATTCGGTGTATGTAAGGTCCCAGTCATATCAATCAATATACGATTCTAAAGTTAAATATTCCAATTTAACGTCTTTATATATTTGGTTTTTATCTATTGTCTGGTATCTGTTCTTTTCGTTTTTGTAAATTTTATTTTCTAGATCATTAAGATTCTTCAATATCTCAGTGTGTGTTTAATGTACCTCAGATGCGTACTTTATTTGCATTTTTATTGAGGAAATATGAAAATTTCCCACGTTATTGACTTCACTAAGGATTTACAGGCTTCATTATATACTTTAAAAGAACTACCTACTTTATTGCATTATATTTTAATATTTTTTAGATTTTATTTACATATCGTTATTGATAATGTCACTAATGTTATTTATACTAAACGACCATATCTACATAAATACGTTAATTTCAATATTTTTCATGTAATATTTCGTAGATCATCATAATTTAAAATGATTTAAATAACAATTTTACATTTGTTGCTTCAAATAAAACTTTAACTTTAATTTTAATTTTTTATTATTGCTATCATTGAAAAATGTTATTTAAATAAATGGTGATATGCAAATCGATGATAGAATTTGTAAAGTATCTAAAAATTCATGAATATTTCATTGATTGTCGCATAGTTACAATTATTATCGCTTCAATTTTGTCGTTAATCATAGTGTGGATGGATCTTGGATGTTATTTATCAAAATAATGCTGCCCTTTAAATTGAATCGCTCCAAGCAATTGTTTGCTTTACTGTGGCTTCGAGGGTAGGTCCTTAATTTTAGATAGAACCACTAATAATTTATAAATATTGTATTCGGACTATTGGAAATTGTGTTTATGTTTAACTCAATCAATTTGAAATTCTAAATTGGTTATAATTACGATTTGTCACTATGTAATACAGATAGTTATTTGTAAATAGCCAAGCTTTAGGCTACTATTACTGTAGACTTCTGACAAATTAAATTGAATAGATATAATCGATAAATAAACAAATCCTCAGAATCGATAATAGAGAGATAATGGCTAAAATTTACAAGGAATTTGATTTTGTAATGTTGAAGTTGTTGGTGCATTTATTATTTGGATAATTTGAAAGTTTTACTAAAATATGATAACATGATATTATACATTAAACTTCATATTACAAGAGTTAGAATACATAAATAGCCGGATCATTATTCGTAGATTATTATAAACTATTTCTATATAATTTGAAGTTTACATATTGAAAGTTTTATACTAGATAATCAGTATTATTATTATTATAGTGAAGAATTTCGAAGAAATTTATAACATTGGCAGCAATGTCGTATTGTTCAAAAATACCGTACTATGTTGTAAGTGGAATTCGGTAAGAGCAAAAGGCCATTGAGTTTATACATAACCTGAATAAGGTAGAATATAGATAGAAAACTATTTCTAGTTTGTTCAAAATAATCAATAGTTGATATATGATCCAATTAAAATGGTATTATATATCGTTAATTTTAATTTTCATTCAATATAATAATAGTTTTTAGTTGATAATAGCATGTTAGTGCCTTTATCTTTTCAATATTGTATTATTAATGTATAGTTGATGAATTCGAATAGTGTCAATTTGCGTAATAGGAAAATGTTTTTAATGAAATGTCAATTATGATGAACGAGACCACATTTTCTACTATGTATGCAACATTAGTAGAGATTGTCACAATTCATATCGAAATACTATTATCAGTTAACACAAAATCTATTCAAATTTATTGGAGAAGTTCGTATTTGACATTACCACCACACAAGTGTTATATGATCTAAAATACTATTATTACTAGTATTTCTATATCTAACTGGGTTTATATAATATTGGCTCACTCGAAAATCTACCAACCCCTAAAATACTATCATCCAAATAGATGGGTTATTTATATTCTGAGCGTGAACATTTAACCCAAAAAGATGTTTTGACCGCAAACGACTAGGCGGAAACGTAATGCTATAACTTCTCAAAAGCACATCAACGTTCTCACGTGCCACAATCACTTACTTTACACATTAATATCAGAAACACTTACTCTACTAGACCTTTTTTTTTTCTTCTAATCTTCCTTTCACATCCACTTAAAACGCTAAGAACAAATATATGGTGAGAATTCAGAACTAAACCGTTATAAAATGTTATATTTCGACAATAATAACGATATTTGAAAATTTTATATACATAAAATAAAACGATACAATTATTAACAAAACAAATTCAACAAGAATCGACTATTTAATCGAAAACTTTAAATATGTATTATAAAAGTTTGAAAGTTTAACAACTTTATTCATTATAAGCTCAATAGAAAACTGTTTCTATTAAATCTAAGTAAAATCATTCAATTATTGGAAAACAATTTGCATCTAATATGATTGGTGTCAATGATCAACAGATCAAAATTATGGTAATATCATTTGATTTGATTTAGTCTGTTAATAGAATTTCGTGTTTTGAAGTTATTTATGAATTGTTGTTTTGGGATAGACCCAAAACGTCCTTTGTGAATTTACGTAAAACACATATGGGCTATATGAAAGCTTTAGTGGCGTATAATTAATTAATAATATGATTACCTTTAGAACTTATCAAATCTGTTTGATCTGAATTTATGGATAGATTAATAATTTAATGGGGATTTTTTTAATTATCTAAAAATTGATAGAATATGAGTAGTAAACAACGAATATATAAATGACTCATAAAATTTTCAATTGTTCAAAGCCATTAGAATAGTTATTGCTTTAATTAACACAAACAAAAGCACTACTATGGTATAAAACAATTATCGTTAATTTCATATATGGAAACACAAATACGATTAGTTTCTATGCAGAATCGTACCGAGGAACAACTATCTAAATTCAATTTATAATAGTGTAGTCCTGAATCTATTTACGGCCAGAATTGGTCACAAGGAGACTCTAAACAATTTTTCTGTTGAAATACGTTTACCGCAAACGGCTGATTTTCGTATTGTTATACTGCACATATTCAAATTGTACGTTAAATGTACAAATATGAGGGTAGGGACGAACGTTATAGTACAAAAATGATGGGTTAAAATTTACGTTCACTCCTATGTATAGTACATTTTTATTTGCAATGAAAATCGAACCAATTCTGCTGATCATAGTCACGAACCATCAAATTTTATACAATTTTGTCGTTAAAACGTGAGTAGATAGTGTTACGTTTGTTTTCTAGTCATAAACAACTTTCTATTGCTGAGTTGTATAATTTTAACATAGCACATGAAGATCATAAAAACCAATTGTTGTGATAATAATTAATAATGTTGATATTTTTTTATTGAATTACTATAGAATTAATAGTAATTAGTATTATTTATTCATTGATTTTTATTTTATGCACTATTATCAAAGTATAAATATTTCGATTAGGCATTTTAATGATTAGCTACAAATTGTTCATATATAACTTTATTATAAAATACTCGAAACGTATGTTAAATAAATAACGTTGGAATATATTCATTGAGTTGAATTTTCTATATGAGAGATCTTTGAGTGGATTATGCAAGAATTTTCTGATGAAAATTCGAAAGTAACAGAACTTTTCTTTTTTTTTGATCAATACTTCCCCTCATATTTTTCCTTTCATTCTTTTCAGTAATTGTCCTTCATCTTTTAAAATTGCAAAATGAGAAGTATCTACATCGATTCTAGTTTATATATATATATATATATATATATATATATATATATATATATGTATGTATATAAAGAAGTATCAAGTCAGAATAATAATCAACTTTTACGATATTTTATAAGAATTTTTTTCATTATGTAACAGTCAAGTTGAGAAACTTATCATCAAAGTCGTTCGTTGTCTTTTTTGAAGGTTTTGCAATAACCACATCAATAAGAGCTAACCGTGGTTCAGCTTTTATCTTTTGATATTAGTGAAGTCTTAAAAACTAACAGTTGTTATTAATAGGTAATAAAATGACGTCAAGTACTAATTTTCTGAAAATCATAACGGAAAAGTTACGATAATGATAGTGAGAGAAAAGATATATATATATATATATATATATATATATATATATATATATTTCTCTATTTATATAACCGAAATTTTTCACAAAAGGATATCACATAAAATCATAAATGTTCTTAAACGAAAATTGTGTAGTTGAAATCTGTAAGATTATTTCTACTACATTAAACATTTTCGTTCTGATAAAGCAAACATGATTTGTTTGTAAGTGAAACTGGACTTATAAAAGAAAAAAAAATTCTCACTATAAAAGTGGTATACAGTCGATGTTTTGTTATTCGTACTTTTTTTTTACCCTTCTATTATTTGTTCGTTGAATGTATAGAAAAATGATATGAAAATATTAACTATAGTTACTTGCTAACAATATAAAGAGGACCAGTTTCGTTACAATGATATTTTTGTTACTAACTTGTGTTACTCAGAAAATCATTAATCAATGCTGGTGAACTTTGATACGGTCGTTTTCTCTAGACTAGAACTCTATGTTCTATAACAGATACGAGCTTTAAACATCATAAAAGACTTGAACATTACTGAACACTATCATACTGGTTATAAAACGACTTTATATAGGCATGTTCGAACAACTTACTCGATTGGATTATCATTACTGCATACAAAATTGCATTGAAAAGTTTTCTCAACAAAATTTCATTCAAAGAAATTCTCCAATTATATACAAAAATAAATCGTTAATATTTTATAAATAAATTCTAATTCACATATAGTCTCTGAAGAGATTTAAAATAAGAAATGTTGGATAGAAAATTCTATGAATATCGTACGAATATTCATTTAAAATCTCTAAAAGCAAATCACGATCAACTCTCACTTATATTTCTGAAATAATTCGAAAAAATTCAGAAGCTGATGTTATTTATATATTTATGATTCGATAAATTTCACTTATAACGAATGGTTTCTAGAATATGTCAAAATTCAACATAAATATCGTAGAATATTTTAGTTTTACATTAACAAAATTAACAAAAATTTATCAGTCGATTTATAATGCCATCAACATAAGGCTATAAACACACTATAACACAGCGTACAACAAAGTAGTTTAATGCGCTTGGCCAGTTGTAAGCTGCAATAAAGTTACTTGACATTAGTGCTTAAAAAGAATCATTCGTCATTAAATAGAATACGATCGTAAAACAAATCGTGTGCGTAACTTCTTCACTCTTCAATATATAATTTTTCCAAATGTTATATAAACAATATAAGTAATCCCTGTACATTAGAGCTGAAGTGCAGTAAAGTGAATTTAACCTGTTTAGTACAAATTGAAGCAACAAACTGTCAATAAAAGTTTCACAGATATGAAGACATTTTACTTGTAAAATAAAAATCCTTATCTTTATCCATTTATTACTTGTTATTTGTTTTATTAACTTAAAAGCCAAGTTGATTAATTTAAATTTGATTTACTATGAAAAAAAAATTAATGATTTAAGAAAATCGATGAAACAACACGTAAAATGAGACAGTTCGAAATCAAGATCGTGAAGATAATCTCGATATTTTGTTTTTGTTACAATTACTTTTAAAACTTGAATTTTATTTCTTTTACAATAAAATTCCTTAACATTTCTCAACTATTGTAATGTCAATAAAAGTTAAAAGACTTACTGGTTTTAGTTTATTTTTAAAGAAAACTTTAATCAATATTATTATTTACGTGTTTCAAATAAACGATAATTTATAATTCTGTAAAATGAAGTAAATAAGAAGACAATTAGTTAACTTATTCTTAAAATGAACAGAAAATAGAGTTAATTTTTCATATTCATCCCAACCTAAACTAAAATCAACATCCAGCAATGTGAATATCAAATAAATTTTATATTGAAGCTCGGTATCTAACATTAATTATGAATAAAATCTAACACGTATAGTTTTTATATCGTTCTCTTGCCAAAGAAATAACTCGTATATTCGTAAATCAGTTATGAAAGTTTTTGCTTCATTTTTTTCTTCTTCTTCTACATCTATCTCTCTTATTTACAGTTTTCAGTTAACATTAAAAGTTCACTTCTTTGAAAACTGAATTGTAAGTTCCAATAAAAATTACTATTTTTGTGAGTTTTAGATTTTGATATTTCCCCAATTGATTGATTCCATTTTCTATACCATATGTTGTTGGAGTTTTTTTTTTGGTTTCTAATTGTTCCAGTTTGATCAGTAATTTAGAATATGAAACTATAGAAAAATGTGTTTCCACCAAACGCTTTTATCTATTACTGATATTTCAGTTTTATTATTATTTTTGAAAAATCGATCAATATTGTACAATAATGAGATTTGTTAGAGAGCTGAAGATAAAATAACAATATTTTACAAATATTGTTTGACAAATCTGATATATTTCTATTTGTCGTTCATTCTTCTATTGACGTTTTTATATTATTTTCAACAACAATTTTAAAGGGAACAACAGATTGTTTTTACTTGAAATACGTGTAAATATTGTTATTATTATTGGAGCAACAAGTTGACTAAACTTTTAGAAACTTCTCTTAAATTATGACATTTAATACTGTATATCGTGTTGTGAATTTTCATTCTTATTAATAATAAGCTACAACCTAAGTATTTTCATTTCAACCTTGATATAAAGCATAATTTTTATACTCCAAACATCCTCGTCAAGTTTAATTATGAGTATAACTCATTAAGAAAAATAGTAACTTCCTTGAGAGATACGAACAGCACTTTTTTTTGATGACTTTAAATTTTATGGACTCAATACTTATACATTTCTAAACTACTTTTTAATAAATCAGTGTTATACAACAGTGTTTCTACAATTTTAAAGACTTCAGAATTAATGTTAATCTTCCGTAATTTGTTGCTAAATTATAATAGAATCATTCTTACTCATTCGATAGCAATAAAGTTATATTTCTGAAACGGTCATTCCAAAAATTATCCGGCTCTATAAATATATGGACTCAATAAAACGAGAACGCATTTCCTGTTTGTTCGTCTCAATTCAAGATTCAGATTGGCAAATGGTGATTGATAAATCAATTGATCATACGCCACATAAGTTATTGTACATTTCCACCTCCGATAACCTATGGAACAGTTTTCGAATCTAAATAGATATAATTGTTATCTACCCTTTCAGAAACGATTTCTGTAGTTTATGTCATCTATAACTCATTGGAATCGATATCTATGCTATCAGAAACCGAACAAAAAGCAGAACAGCAGACAATATTCAAAATATCAATATCATTTATAAAGACAAACTGCAGGATGGTTTTAAATTAGGACAAACATTTAGTTTTTATTGTGGTGCAAATGAAACGAACGTCTAAGAAATTGTGAAAGACTTTTTTTAAAGTAAATCGCATGTGATAAATTCAACGATTAGAGGTTGAAAAACGCCGAATTATCGACCGTTATATCGAATGGAGTTCTGACATTATTCATTTGAAATCAAATTAATTGTTTTGAATGCAATGGAGAATAGACGAATTTTTCGTTTCTTTTTCGAAAACTCTAAGCGAAATTGATTGATTGTCGCTTTGTGAAACAAATTAAGTGAAAACAATTTGTATATTAAAAAAAAGAAAACGCATATTTAAATTTTCTAACAATGTCACCAACCCACTCACAGTTCTTATTTATTGTTTATACGCTTAAAATATTTTTATGTTTACTAAATTCATGATATCTAAGTGAATATTTTATTTCTTTTATGGAAATTTAAAATTAATCTTTCAGATAGCAAAATATATATAGAAAATACTCATATTTTCAGAATACTGAAGACGGTGCTGAAACAAAACAAAAAAAATGTTTAATGTTTAATTTATACCTATATACTAACTGAAGTTATTAGTTGTTAGTAACGATTAAAAAGCAATAAAACTATTAATTGGATAAGGTAAATATTTGTATCTTTATTAAATGTAAATTTTATTATATATTATCTAGTTAAATTCTCATATAGAAGAAAGACGATTCCAACATTTACTAATAACGTAATACCAACAAAATTCTCATTATCAGTAGGAAACAAGATCCTCTTAGGCTTGTTATTATCTTGTATATCAGACAGACTATATCGAAACTTGTTTTAGTATTCAATTACATGATGTTACAACAACTAAACAAATTTAATCAAAAATACAAAATAATTATTCCAACCATTCAATCAAATTGATTGCATACATATTGTTTATATAATAAATTGTTGTTCAAATTCATTTAAAACATAGTAAAAATACTCTGCTTAATATAGTTGGAAAATTTGAATTAAATAAACAGATAATTGCAAGCTATAAAAACATATCTCATTATAAACATAAAAAGGAAACGTACTTCTTACTGTATTTCTAATAGAATTGTGTTTATGTTTTCCACGTTTAAATATGAGTTAATTGCAAGTAAATTATAGTAAAATGAAATAAAATTATAAGAAAGCGAAGTAGTTAGTAATGAATTTTACTATGTATGAATCCTATCAAGTACCAGAATTTATTGAATATGTACGTACATAATTTCAGAGAAGAATATTTCAAGAAAACAAAACACACACAAGTAATATGTATATAAATAAAAAAGTTGTCATGATCGTGTTATTTATATATTTTTCAGTTAAAAATGTACATTTCCACCTACATATTTTATGTTTGAATTAATTCTATGCAATTTAAAACGTTTTAAAAATGCTTGATTATAAATTGTTATTATACTCCATCTATTTTGATTTGATCGACTTGACCGTAAGTTTCTTTCAAATTTACGAATATTATAAAATGTTTATTATTCTACTTCTAACAATTTTATTGTCGTAAAGTCAAGTAGATCAATTAAAAATTAAAATTAAGATTAAAATATTTTATTTCAAACTATTTCTAATTTTAAACATGCTCTGGTGCTAAGTTGTGCATAGATGAGCAGCCAAATATTAGACAATTATTTGCCCTAATTAATGATAATTCTTGCACTGGATTTTATGTTATTCGTAAAAGATGATATAGTCACGTGAATCACGTGTTTTTCGATTGGCATTTTTTGTGTTACTTATTGAATTACTAGCGTTGCTCTTTCTTCTCTCTCTCTCTCTCCCTCTGTGTGCGTGTAATTATTTCCACGTTTCTTATCACCGAAAAATTAATCAATGCTCGTACCAGCGTTGTGTATCAATTCTATACTTATAGCTGTTATTTATTGTATCTGTCAACTGTCAAGTTGAAAAAAATTTGCGATTTTGTAAAAATGAAAATCATTAAAAGTTTTGACATCTAATCCGATGTATTTCGATGCCAATTAGTTATCAATTTATAGCAAATACAAGAAAAGTTAGTCTGTAATTATAATTTTTTATTGAAGTCACATCTGTTTTATGATTTCCACATCACGTAAAGTGAATCTAGGAAATCTATGATAATCTAATTTATTTTAATTTATACAACACAAAAACAATATTAAAAACAAACAATATAAAGAATATGTATAATAAATTCACAAATCAACAAAATTCAATTGGAATAATATAAGAAGTACTCCTGTTCCTTAATTAACACGAAACTTTTTTACACGATGACAAATTTACACGGTACCTATTATACGCGGGTTTAGTTTTACAATTAATTCGCTCATTTTCGCTTTTATAATTTTCGTTAAACAAAGGTCAAATCTGATAAAAAATGAAAATAATTACAAGCAGAACGGAAAAGCAAAGAAGAATTTGATTGGAATTATTCAGTTTCATTAATAATCAACTAGATGAATAAAAGGTGAAAGATAAAACAAATGAATAAAGTCAACTAAATATAATTTGAATGATTAATTGTTGGTAAAGATATGGATTAGAGACATTATGATAGTATCAACTTGTTTCAGAATATTAATATTAAGATGATTAATATTCATTCATATTTATTTATAGATATTAAACAATTAATTGACCAAATAACTAACATATTTTATTCAATATTAAACACATTGTTCATACTTTAAATAATCATAGATGACAACACTTACATTTAAAACCATTTTTCTCTTTATAACAGTAAATTTCTATCTACTTTCATTATTAATCGTATTTTGCGTGACATTTTATCCCGTTTATATATCATATAAAAATCGTAAAAACTCCACAAAATATAGGGAAGATACCAAAGAAAAATGTTCACTCAATTAAACGAGGTGAATTAATTGCTATTCTAGTGGGTAGATGATGATGGTGGTGGCTGTATGCATTCAAATCGATATCGAATAACGGCAATGTTACGTTATTATTGTGTACGTGTCATCGTTGATATCTTCCACATTTTTCCCCAAAATGTTTTCAATCTTTTTTACGAGAATCTTATTTAGTTCAAACGAGAATAGAATAATGAGTATCTAACAGATAAAGACAATCATCCATACGTTTGAAGATGGTGGTTTTATTATTTGTTATTTAAAAAAAAACACGAAATTCGTATGCACCAAAATTCAACTAAACCGGAGGATTAAATATCATGCGATGGGGGAAAAACAATACACACCCTTAAACTCATGAATCTTACAGCAAATATACGAGATCATCTAAGCACAATGTGGTTGTTTTTGAATTTTCCACAATTTGCTTATTCAGCTTTTTTTCTCCTACAAGATTAATCCTTGGAACTAATGGAAATTCTGCAATTGTTGAAATAAAAATAAGAACAATTTGTTGTAAAAAAAGAATATTTAATATTTCCGCAATTTTTTTTGTTTTTTCTGTTATATCTACATGAATTATTGTAGAGATATAACTGATCGGCATTCAAAACTATTGTCAATTTAATGTTTGACTTCATTTTTGTCACTGGTATAAGTAAACAATTAAATCGAAATCGTTCCCCCTTTAAATTGATTTAGCTTAAATCTATTTAGTTATAGTAAACAAGATTATTCAATGGAAATATTGATTCAATTATCCGGAAAAGTATCTAACAGATTTAACCAATGAGATTTCTAAATGAAACTGCATTCATCAAATATGCGAACGCTATTTAATGTGATCATTCGTTAACGTTATATTTAACGTATTGTTACGTCAATTTTAAATAGAATAACCCGATAATTGCAGATTTCTTTTATAGTTGTAGTTATTAAAATCTAAAAGTTTATTGGAACAATGTAATTGTTCGTTTATTATTCTCAATGTGATCACATTAATCGGCGGCTTGTATATGTCAAAATTACATTGAAATATCGATTTTATAAAGCTGTAATTCCGTAATTTTAATGTTAGTTCAACTATTGTTTTATTTAATTTAAAAAAACTTAGACTTACGTTAGAGATGGACGAAAAACAAAAGATAAATATGTAAGAAAATTAACAATATTTTAGACTTACATTTTGGAATACAACCGTTTGCAACACTAATCCGCCAACACACAAATGCACTTCACTATTAAATCACAATGACGGTTTATTTCACTTCATAAAATTTTCCAATTTTAACAAGTTGATATTAAACACAACACCACCACCACCAGTAGACTAACCAGAAAATTGAAAATAATGAAATGATAACAAATTCTTTTATAGATAATTTGAATACACTCCATAGAATACAAAGCAATAATAAAACCGATTGATTATTTTTTTGTATAAATTGATATCATTTTAGATAAAAATAGATCACAAATTTAAAATGATAATATAACTTTTATCTTTTGATATTAACTAACATTGTGAACGAGATTATAGAACAAGAAATTGAACAAAAAAAAAAGTCGAACAAAAAATGAATACTTCGCGACTCAAGTTTCTAACCGTTGAGTCATTAGACAAAATGATTAATCGATTTGTGGATTGAATCGATTGATTGATTTAAAAGAAAAAAAAAACTAATCTAAAATCGAATCGATTTTAGACCTGTAAAAACAAACGATTAATCGATTCGGATCGATTCGTTGAGTGAATCGAGTCATTGATTTAAAAAAAAAAAGAAATTAATCGAAAATCGAGTCGATTTTACTTCGCTAAAGTAATTCAAAACGAACTCTATTGTGAATAAAAATGTTGATTCAACAATTGAATCAGAATGATGAATGATTCGCTATATTCAGATTAAATCGATTCTATTCCCATGTCTGACTGATCGCACTGTATCGATCGTTGTTTTTTTTTGTGAATCGAACATCGATTCGCTAATGAGCGAGTCGCACACCCCTATACCGAACGATTCCTGACGATTCGAATTGATTCAGAAAATTTCCAATTAATCGCACTGTATCTATGTTTTGTTTTGTGAATCGAACATCGATTTGCTAATGAACGATTCGTACAGTCCTAGTTACTACATCGTTGTTAACAAAAATTGAAGGATCTCATTTGCCAACTGCCTGCAGTGCTGATAAAGGCAGATGTCTCATTGTGTTATGGTTTTTGTATGTGCTGTTTTCAGGTCACGTCGGTCAAATCAAGATAGACAGACCATACTTATCAGCCATTCTCTGTTAATTTTCTTAAGGGACTTTGATTACGACGAACAACCTTGTTTACAGGTTTCTTTTGTAATAATTTTATGAATGATATCGAATAAAAATAATCGAATAATAGTGATCGATTCAAAAATTACTTTTTAATTTGTAGAACATTCGACAACAGTCTGTTGACAAAACATTAATTTGTTTACCTTTCGTATTTCCATAGTCGTTTACATTGTAATAACATTTTACTATGTTTGTAGTTGTATCAGTTTATTAAATTTGTGTAGAAAATGGGCAACAGCCAAAATTACATTGAACCTATTTGAAAATAACGTGCACAATTTTAAATTTATGCTAATAAATTTGTATTCCAGTTGGAGACCTATTAGCAAGTTCGCATAATTGAAAGGAACAAGACTAAGTGTAATTACCTTCCTGAAATGATCGCATGTTAATCGTTAATTAGTTGTACGTGTTTTATTTTATTTTTCGTATTTATTTTTTTCTATTCATCCTTTCTAAAGATTTATTATTATTATTATTTCATTCTTTAACATGAAATCTTGTCTTTTAATTGTCTCTCTTTTACAATACAAATGTAATTTAAATTGTAAATTACAAACGAATAATTCATTTACATTGACTTTTGAATTTTAATAGAAACTCATCAATTGTATAATAATATTACAGAGGAATACACACAGAAATTCACCGTATAAGATGATTTTTGTCAATGATGATTGTTTGCAATCATAACAGGGGGATGTGCAGATTAATTAGAATTCAAATACGAACGTAGAGGTGGAACAGAAAATAATTTTCTTTATGAGAAAAGTTAAGACTAAAGTCAATACCACATAATGCCATCTAAACAAGCACATATAGGGATATTACATGCCGTATATTAGATCAAAATATCCCACATGTCAACTATACAATTTTGATAAAAATCATGACAAAGAAATACAGCTATTTTCGCTAATATCTCATATAAGATTTTCCATTTATCTTGTGGAAACAAAGAAGAATAACCAATAAATACTAAGAGAATATATGTATGATAGTATACAAATAAAGTTTCAATTTGGACATGTATAATTAATCTTTAATGATTTTATGTAAAATTGGGGTACATTCCTCATCAACAAAACTTTGTCTATTTACATTTAGTGGTGAGCAATTAAGCAACAGCTAAAGCTCAAGTGGTGCAATCCAAGCATCGGGTAAGTGTTCTCGCCATAGGGGGTTTGTGTTGACACCCAACTAATCACCAACAAATAGGATCAATATGTCAACCCTTCGGATATTAAGAAATATACATATCTATCTCATTCATTCATACATAGATATATATATATATATATATATATATATATATATATATATATATATATACACCAATTAAAAAACATTCGAATTTGTTGTGGAAGTTGGTAATTTTTATGGAAATTCTAATTGGAATTTTTAAAGCTGGTTGTTTGTCACGCACATTTCTTAAATTAACTTACAATTGTCTGAACGAAACTCACACTAAAAGTGTTTAAGAAACAAACAATGCTTTGTTGTATATTTAAAACGCAAATCGATAAGATGTAAATGCTTCCTTCTTCTTAATATTTCCGATTTCCTAAACGTGGAGAAGCTTTTTTTTTAATTTATCACTTCTCTGCTGCTGCGCCTACTGATAAGCTAGACTTTAACAGACTACACAGAGTGTGACTCGTAAAGACGTGTGAACTCGTCTTGACATCGCACAAAACATAGAATGACTTGTAGTTGTATTCTTCGGTTTGCGTTTCCTTATTGCTATTCAAACTACGAAACTAGTTACGAATAATGAATCACATGCAGTAGCAAAGAATTTCGGTCTCACTATGCGTGACTTGTAATATCTCATAATTACTTGCAGTAAACTGGCCCGAGATCTCAATTATAAAACACTCTCTGTCATTAGTTATCAATGAACTTACATACAGTGAAGAAAATAAAGGAAAATCGTACTTTTTAATACTGTTTAACGGAAAATCGTTAAAAAAAAACAACAGTAATTTAAATTTGTCTTCGTTTATTTGAAAAATTTCAATGTAATTTGTGAATGATAATTTTTGAGATTACCGTATTAAAAACAAAATAATTACGAAAATGCCAACAGCTAAATACAGAGTTAATCTCAATCAGTACATTGTTTCCAAATAAAATGACCATCGCCGACATATTTCTAGCGACAAAGTATATTTACGAAAATAGACATCAAAATCGAGATAATCACTTGTGCGAAATATAACAAAATAAATGGTGTTAATCAGTGCTTGTACATTTAGAAATGAGGTTAATTATTTATATTAAACGTTGAATTACTGCTATTTAACCATAGAGCCGATGCAAATTTAATAAAATCTGATTACTGCTTGTTACAAATTTTATTTATTTCATCATTTGAAACTAAATCATAAGGAAATTATAGCGATAATTTGAATTGAGCTAAAATGAACTATAGAAACACATACATACAAAATACAATTTAATAATAATTATTGATTATACTTATAAAGTTTGTTTATTTTTCATCATCATCTCCTGTCACGTATACCTTTTAAATTCAATTTTTAACAAATTGAAAGATTGGATGTTTATAGTTCAATTCTACATAAAGAAGTCATATCGTTAATTTGAGTTTTTAAACTTTCATTCAACGAAAAGTTTCTGATTAAAAGCCAATAAATCACTAAGAAAAGTGTATGTTTCAACACAAAAAAAAGGGGCAAGAATAAAACACTGAATAAAATGTCGTAGAGTTTAATTGTGATCGAATAAGTTTTTTTTTTTAATAATAATGTAACATTTATTTGTAGTTCATGTGGAAAATTCTTAAAATCAAACAGTAACACATATATATATATGACAACAGTTTCCATGTAATCTGTCATATGCAGAATGATTTAGTTCTGTATAAATCAGTATCCTCAACAAGCATAAATACGATTATCTATCGACAACTTTACACAACAAATATATCAATTGTGAATTAAATGAAGGCCACTATCGTACAAATTTATTAATGTTAAAACATATGTATTATTATTATTATTATTATTATTGGTGGTATATTGTAAAACGAGGCGGTTATACAAAACCCACTTCATTTCGCAGTCAATTTCTATCAACAATAATCTATTAACATAAACAGACAAATGTGACTACAAAACACAATTATGAAATATTTCATTTTAAAATCAAATTAACTGAAGATTGGTGTATATTTATATACAAGAAAACTGAAAATACTGAAAATTAAGCTCTAAATTATGACCAAATTTTGTTATTGTCAAAAATGTTACTCATCAACCTCAAATTCATATTAAACTAATAAAATTTATGTAATAATAATATATATTATTATTGTTGTTATTATTATTATTATTGTGGTGGCGATTTGAAATACATAAAACAGTGATTTGATTTATTGTGTGTATACGTGGTTATTTCATTGATGAAAGGCGGTTTCTAAAAGCCTATATATGAATTCAATGAAGTTATAGATTCCATAAAATGAAAAAAAAAGGGTTTGTATAAGACTTATAGATTCGATAACGTTTCCATAAGTTATGTGAGCTACAAGTGTATGATAAGTTATCCATAAATTGTCTGGCGCATGATCAATTCAATTTTCAATTGTCATTCGACAATCATACTTTTAGAACGCATCAGAAACCGAGTTTGAATTTTTAGAAATCAGGCATAAATAGAATTTTCACTAATTCGCCGATAAATCATAAATATTTAGTGTTTTGATGCTGTTTAGGTACATCTTCAGGGCCTGAATCTATTATCTTCAACTATATGTAGCTAACAGAATACTAGATAAGTCTATACAGATGAAAGAGAGAATAACTGATGTTTTAACCAACTTAACCCTGAAGAAGTACTGAAACAAAGGTCGAAAAGAATGCATAGAACAATACAGTAGGAAAATACAAACCGGTCAGGAAGGAAGTTGTAAACAACAACAAATGATATATGAGATAGTTGGAACAGGGATCTAGCTACATATACACTTCATTTTATTTATATATATATATGTAGTAGGCGATGCCTTATACAAAAAAAAAGAAACATAAAAATACAATAAAATAGAAGAACAAAAAAAGTGAAACTGAACAAGGAAATAGGAACCACACTGTGGTATCAAATCAGATGGAAAAACCATTATTGCATTCACCATATTCTATCAATAGGTATTTTGTTATATCAAACTGTGGTATGTATACATTTACGAATTTTCGCAAGTATAAAATATCCTTTATTTTTATTTATTCAAAAATACAACAACAAACCAAATAGGAAAACTTCTTTTATATCAATACTGAAGAGAGAGCTTAGTGGGATTCTGAACGATATTCTGTCCCCATCTTGATCTACATCACTAATCTATCGAATTTACTAAACTAGTTAAAATATCAATTTGTTGTCATATAATTAACAAAATAAATAATTCAAAGTAATCAAAACAGTTTGAATATCTGCTGTGGATCGAGATATATGATCATATTCCTGCTTCTTTGAAACGAATTCGTAATGGATTTCCAAAATATATCTCTTTGAAGTGAAGATAAAGCAAGGGATCAAAATTAGCAATTGAGTGAGTAACCTTTGAAGATGTCTACTTTTTGGATAATTGAATATGAATTTAGTCAAGTCAAATATAGTACTAACATTACAAATTTAGATTAAATTTAGATAAAGAAATTATGATAGAAATCGAGATGTAGACAACGACAAGAATATTACGCTTCAATGCTGTTTATTCGTTTGTAGCAAATTGCCACATAATTGTTGTCCATTTGGCCATTTTCAACATCAAATAAACCAACTAAAACTTAATAACAAAAGGTATTTTTTCGAATTCACCTTTCTTTGAAATCTACGTATATAAAAGGTTGATAAAAAAATATATAATAGATTGTTTGTTAGAATAGTAGTTGTACTGAAGTATAACAGACGCAAACAAGTTGTTTTTCTATAGAAAAACCACCCACCTACACGCACAATCAAACGATTTTTTTTCTACTATAATACCAATTCTTACCTTTATGTATAATAGATTACTAAACAATTCAACAATAGGAAAAATTTAATGGAAATTTGTCGATATGTATAATATTGAATCAATTTCACAGATTTAATTAAGTTTTAGTTACTTAAAACATAATTAAACAACCAGTGATTCAACATGGTCAGCATTACTCTCATCAAGGGTTAGTTAATTGCTTGATTAAATTCAACAAAATTTTTTACTTGTACCTAATCGTCTAAAACCGAAACCTTAACAGAAATTATTCCACAATCAGTGTCTATTTAATAAATATATCTTCTCTTTTGTAGATTTACAAATGATTCAATATTTTAACTGATATTTACATCGTTCGATTGCTGAATAATAAACAACAAAACAAATATATAAACGAGTAAACATTTCACATAAAACGCACGCTTTAAAAAAAACAATGAAACAACTTCTACAATGTTTTTTTTTTTTAAATATTATGTAGTGTTTAATCCTTGTAGAATGTTACTCTTTTGAACCACAAACGTTGTTTACATATCCCTTGAGTCTTCTTATACATACACATCCTTTATAACTCACAATAAGATGTAACAAAAACAACCAATAATTTCTAACTTGTTGTATACATAGGATTGAAAGAGAAAACCAATAAAAATATTTAAAAAAATAATAAAAAAAAAATGAAGATATTTCTCGATTTTCATATTGTCTTTAACAATTTTAGAAATTACAAATATTCTCAAGAGATCAAAAATTCTTACCACGAACATATTCTAACACAACAATAATAAATTTCATTCCCTTGATAATATTTGTGTCGTTGAATTATCATTTCTAATATTCTAAAAAAAAAACAGCAGTTATTATACTTTTTAGTGTTCAAAAAAAAAATAAACACATTCACATATGAATTGATGTATTTGCACTAAAGTAACCAGAATTTTTGATTTTAATTTTTTAAAGTGTCACAATGTAAATATTGTTTTATATCATGAAAATAGAAATGTTCTCGATTATAAATGAACGTTATGTTAAGAGAAGAGAACAAAAACAAATTCGTGTTCATTAAACACAAATCTTCCAATATTATCGATCATAATTTACATTATTCAAAAATGGAAACCTATCTGTTAAAATTCGACTTTTTAATACTGTATGTAACAAATTATCTCCTATTTTTATATAAAGTCAAAATTAAGTATTCTTTCTTCGGAAATGTGCCTTGAACAAAAAGTAACAAAAATGTTTACAAAGTAAATAGGAAGGAAATAGTAGCTGGGGGGAACTGATGTCCGTGATTCATGATCTTTCTGACCGACTATTTATCAGGTTGCATTACTACTGTAAATTTATTTTCGTAAGCAGTTTTTACATTTACTATAGTCTCTATTCAACAACAAGCCTCACTAGAATAGAAAAAATCCATATTAAACCATAGAAAAATCATACGTTCTACAATAGACGATAAACATTAATATACTCGTGTTAGTCGAAATTTTACATTGAAAAAAAATCATCTTTGTTAAGTCTTAGTTGAAGAATTTATTTTATTTTTATTTCAATTAGTGAGCTTTTAATTGAAGATTAGCCACCATTGAAGCTTTAAATATTAATTAATGTTTGTTAAGAGCTATGAAGGTGAAGCCGCAAGGCGCATCCACCATTTTTCAACTTTACTACCATACAAGCGAATTTATTTTCGTTTTGTAACTTTTTTTTACAGAAACTGTAAGAAGTAATTAAGTTAACCTCAGTTTTTGGACAATTGCATTAGTTGAATAATCAGTACGTTTAATTAATGTAGTTAAACAAAATTTACGCAATATACATATTATGTATTTACCATTAAATATAAAACTTAAAATTTAATATTAAATTTTAGAAATTATTTCACCTATGAGGAAGAACAAAACGACAATACCATTTAGTTCAGATAGTGAAGAAGAATTAGTAACTAATGATTTCAAATTAAATCGAAAAAGAAAGACAATTATAGGACAATATTCGTCTTCAGGGGATGAAGATACAGATAACAATGGACAAAAGATTGATGAAACATACATGCAAAATATTAAACGGAATTCATAAAAAAGATATTATACTCAAACCGGAAATATTGTACCTTCAAAAGTTTTCCAAAACAAAGATTGCCGTTGTCGAAAAGCTTGCATAAAAAATTACGAAGAAGAAAGAAAAAAAGAATATTTTTGAGAAGTTTTAGTATTTGGTAGATTTTAATAAACTAAATATATTGCTTTACGAAGCTATCGAGCGTAAAACTGTGAAACGAAGACGTCAAAAAAACGGAAAAGGTTCGCCAAGAAATTGGAGTTTTAGGTATTTGTTAAATTCTAGAAACGGAAAAGTTCCCGTCTGTAAAAAGTTCTTTTTGGATACCTTTAAAGTAAGTGAAGGACGCTTAAAACGTGTATTAAACTCTTCAAATGTAGTAAATGATTTACGTGGGCATATGGTTGGATCATCAAGAAAAATTTCTGAGGAAGAGAAAAAGCACGTTCAAAACCATATTAAAAGTTTTCCTAAATTTGAATCCCATTATACCAGATCTCATAGTCCTAATAGAAGATATCTACATCCTGATCTAACTCTTAGGAAAATGTTTAATTTTTACAAGCTTCATTGCAAGGAAAATAAAATAAAACCGTTAATGAGTGGACTTACAGAAAAATATTCAAAAAAGATTTTGTATTAAATTTCCACCAACCGAGCAAAGATACATGTCAAAAATGCGACGTATTAAACATCAAAATTAAAGCATCGAATGATGATGAAGAATAGAATAAACTTACAGAAGAACACGATGTCCATTTAAGACTAGCAGAATCATCTAATAAGTCACTAAAACAAGATCAGGAACAAGTATCACGCAATTCAGATTATTATTTCGCTTTTTCGTTCGACTTGCAAAAAGCAATAGGTTATCCAAAATTGACTACTTCAGTAGCATATTATAAACGCAATATGTACGTTCTAAATTTGGGTATCCACAATTTTTCATAACGATAATGTTCACATGTACGTTTGGGATGAAACTATTGCATCAAGAGCTGCTCAAAAAATAGCTTCATGCATCCTAAAACATGTTCAAAATTTAAGAAATGAAAGACACATTACAGCTTACAGTGGCATATGTTGCAGGGCAAAATAGAAACATTAATGTGACTAAAAATTGTACAAACTGTTGAAAATAATGTGGAAATCATAGATCACAAATTTTTAATATAAGAACATACGTTTTTACCAAATGATAGAGATTTTGGCGTGGTAGAGATGGCATTAAAAAAAAAATTTACTGTTTGTACCCTGAGTTTATTACAATATTATCAAAAAGTGTCGGAGAGGTAATAACTTTTTATTGTACATGAAATGAGACAAGACGATTTTGTATCAACAAAATTATTAGAAGACGCAATTTTTAAAAGGGTAAAGAACTCTAACGGAGAATCAATAAACTGGTCAAAAATATGTTGGATGCGTTTTGTCAGAAATGAACTGTATAAAATTTTCTATAAGTCCTGAATTTATTACCACATCGGGGTAGACGAAGAAACTTCGAAAATATTGTATTAACACCACTGTATAAGAATATCAGACAAATTACAACAGCCAAATTCAAGGACATAATTGTAGAAATCATGTTTTTGTATATTTATTAACGGAACAGTACGTAGAAATAATACGAGAGAATTTACTTGAAGAAAATGGTGAGCAAAGTGCGGCATCATGTCAATCAATCTAATTGAATAGTTTACGAGACATCGGTTAGGAACCACTAGTTTAAACGATTATATATGTTCGAAATGGTCAAATTCCTTACTGTTTCGTATCAATTTTGGCTATGTCACCGAACCGAATACGGATAAATTAACGTCGATAGAGGATCGTATTATCATTGAAATTTACAATACGTAGAAATTTTCAGTATTTTCTCAATTCAAAAATATTGAATTTAAAATTCGTTTTTCTAGAATTGAAATTTTTACAAAGAAACAGACAATAGTTATAGCGACAAAATCATTTTATTGTAGCCTGTAAGACGCACTTTACACTTAAAAGCAGTGTACATTAACTTTGTTTTTCCACAACCATAGACTACAATATTTTTTATTTCAAGTTAACAAAAGGACTTATATATCTCCTGTGTACCTAAAATACTACTTTACGAATCTAGTAAAAACTCACCAACTTTATAGTGTAAGTTGTCGAGTATAAAATAATAAACAAGAGGGTTTCACTCAAAAAAAAAACAACATTCAGCGGTTATGCCCTTATCTACTCAGAGCTAAATGTGATAAAATAAACAAGTAAATAATAAAGTCAATTTTTGGTAGATACAGCAAATCTAAAAATTGATTTACTCCATTTATATGGAAATCATCATTTTCAACCATCAATAGTCAATAAAGCAATACGGTGCTATTCATATTTCGTTTGATATGAAAATAATGAACGTTAATTATTTGATCACTAAATGCATTTAACTAATTTTAGTTATTTACAATTATGAATGATTGCCAAATAGAGAGTATAATTGTTATAATGGAAAAAGTATTCTTTCAATACATTAAAGTCAATACAAACATACAAAATTACTATCAGTCTTAATCAAATTATTAATCAAATAATTTCAAAAAGCAAATTTATATTCGATTTATATTTAGTATAAATCAATTTAGCTTAATTATGATATTTATTGATTGAATTATAATATGTTTAAAATTTCGATGTTCATTCAGAAATTCATTTACAACTTTCTTTATACTAATTACACTTGAATAAATTTCAATAACAAATTCGTAATTATATGGTATATTAATTGATTTTCAATAAAATATTAGAAATCTAATTAAATTATTTATATATATATATATATATATATATATATATATATAAATGAATATTTCGAACATGTTTAAATCCATCTAAAAACTAAAATTGGAGCTACAGAGATTGCCCTATAGATGTTTTCTTTTATGGTAGATGTTATACATTTCTTACAAATTGGAATACTGAATGATAGACAAAGTCAGATTTGACTTGGAGAAAAGGTTCAAACATGACAAAAAATATATAAAAACGAAAGAGAAAGAACCAAAACCAAATCCGACAGAAAAACACTCGGTCATATATCTATGTAACATATAATGTGACATATAATCTTCTATATATATATATATATATATATATATATATATATATATATATATACAGGGTTGGTCTTTTCATATAGAAACATTTTAGAAATAAGAAGAAACGGTAGCAAATCTACTAACCACGCATCTTCTCGATATATCTTTTTAACACGTGCAAATCATAAGGCTGTGCCAATTTTTCTAGTTTCTACATGAAAATGCCAACGCTGTATATAAATAGAAGATTATATAAGAAAGATCAATCATGGTGGGAACATTTTGAAGTAGTTGATCGAACTTTAAAAAAAGTTTATATCAAATTAATAATATTATCGTATATGTCATATAAAGTTGAGTGTGAATTGTTGTAACTTTTATACGTGATTCACAATTTTCTTGTTATCTGAATGTCAGACATAAACACGCTTTATACAAACTTACACGTGAACACGACCCTTTTGTACGATAACGTGTAGAAGATTGCCACTTAACTAATCAAAAAACCAAGGATATATAGTATTAAAATAACACTTTGAAACGGTTAAGTAGTAAAACTTTATCTGTATCATGTTAAAGAACAACTTAAAAACATAGACAACATATAATTAACAATAAATATCAAAACAAAAAACATATGATTATCACTAATAAAACTTGACATTTATGTTGTCTTAACTAGAGTTCGTTCATTTTAAGATAGCTATCGTCTTTATATATTTGCGCAGGAAAATCAGTGAAATCATATGAAACAACGTTTACTGTGCATAACTCTTTCTACATGCTCGTGCGAAAATGAGTACTTCACTAACTTCAAAACAGTCGATAATGACTATACGTGACAGCTACGATCCCAGTTTTTTGCTAAACTTGAAAATTTCTGTGGTAATTATGTGGTTATAATACGCTTTCAATGATTACTCAGACAACTCATTAAAATGATCTTGTAAAATAGAAATAATTAGGAAAAACACTTCTTTAAAGAGAATTATACCATACGCAAATATCTCATATAACTGGAAAACTTGTTTGGCAACTAAGTTTCATTCTCTACAAGTGTTATTCTGTAAAATTCCAAAACGAATTTCATTCATATTTGACGTACTGTATATTTAAAGAAGTCAAATTCTCGTTTTACTTATAAATCGAAAAATCAACCGGAAACAATCTTTATATTCTAACATGTTTTTTGTGAGTGTATTGTGATAGAAAATCGATAACATCACTGACGTGTATTGTCTTCTAATTTATTTCATTTAATCTGCAAAAGCAAAAAAGAAAATACCAAATCAGTGAATTTTTTATTCCACATTCACACAGAACTAATCGACTGAAAAAAATAAAATATACCGAAATTAAAAGAAAAAAATCTATAGCCCAAAACTTATCCTTAATACACATTAATCAAATAGTAAAAAGAAGAAAAAAGAAAGAAAAAAAGGACCAATTGGTTTTGTGAAGATTAGAATTAGACACCTTAATCATGAATTTAACGCTATAAATATTCATATCATTTCAATAGAATTAAATTCTGATAGAATGATCTAGAACGAATTCAGTAGGTAGGTGGTTTAAATAAGAAGAAAAACTACCAACCCTGAACTGTTATGAAAAGAAAAGTTTTAAAATTTAAGATTCACGAGACACGAGCTAGATAATGACTAAATTGCATGTGCACATACAACTTCTATTTTTATATTTTCTTTGACATCTAACGACTATAATATATAGAAATTGGTTAGATTATTATTGAATTTGTTGACGTGGTCACGAACGAAATACTGAAATATTTCTTCGATAGAATTGTTATTAAAAAAATATACGTATATGTATAAATAATCTTAATTTATTGTTATGAATTATGAATTATGACTGTGGTGAATTAATCAACAGTCAGATCTAGTTGTGCACTGTCAGAATTTATCAGCAAAGGTAACTAACGACTATGAATAAACTTTACACTATTTCGCAGTTAACTCAATCTAAACTTCAGAGATTCTACAGTACACTAACATCAAACAAATCTACAATTTTAACAAGTCGCCAAGTAACTCTGTACTTTAAATCAAAGCATTTTCATCGTGTTTAATTAATTAGATCCTATAGTTTTTGTTTTTGTTTTTTTTTGGCCAAAGTTTAAGTCACTAGAAAAGTTGTTTGATTAATAGCAGATTGCGATCGTGATTAAGATTGTGATTTGTTCGGAATTGGATTGAATTTTTTTTTTATTTCGCTATTAAGATGAGACAATTCAGGGTATTCTGAAAAATTGGGATGAAACAAAAAAAAAATGTATACGCATTTATACATCAGAATATATATACATCCAAACATTTTGGATCGAATTCAATTCAGTTGTCTGTCACGTCTTACTTTTGTAGACTTACCCATTATACCCATGAAAATAATTCCGTGTGTTTTACGTGTTTCACGAGAGGAAAAAAAATGATGATATCTTTATCATCTGTTTTTTTATGATTTCTTCTTTTCCTCTTACTATTAGAAATATACAATTGTTCTAGTATAAGTAGGTTTATTTCAGTTTGCTTAGCTGTTTTTGTTTATATATATATTAGGGTGATTCAAGAAAAATTTTTTTTTTGGAAACAGGCTTAAAAGTTTCGTTTAGGTGTAAATATAGCCCAGTAATAATTTAAGCTCTTAATATTTATATTAAGATAGGGCGCATTGCAATTTTCTATTTCCCATAAGAATAACATGGAAGAATCTGTTCTTGCACCTTCTGATTTTTATTGTCCGCTTATACTCCACCGTACATAAAATCTTTTGACATATTTTTGTAGAAAATCGAACGCTCTACAAAAAAGGTCTCTTATAATTTTTCTCTAGATCTAATTGTTCAAAAGTTTTTTTTTAGTGATTTTTACAAAATCATGGTTTTAAAGGGTTTGATTATTAGACTTAGAGAAAAATCTTAAGAGACGTTTTTTGTAGAGCGTTCAATTCTCTACAAAAATATGTCAAAAGATTTTTTGTACGGTGGACTATAAGCGAGCAATAAAAATCAGAAGGTGCAAGAACAGATTCTCCATGTTATTCTTATGGGAAATAGAAAATTGCAATGCGCCCTATCTTAATATAAATATTAAGAGCTTAAATTTTTACACCTAAACGAAACTTTTAAGCCTGTTTCCAAAAAAAAAGAAAAGAAAAATTATTTTTTGAATCACCCTAATATATATATATATATATATATATATATATATATATATATATATATATATATATGTACTACTAGACACCTATTCTTGTTACTATAGCAACACATCCGTATTACAGGTTCAAATACACATCATATACAAGTTATGATGTTTTGAATTAGGAAGATTAACTATTGAAACATCAGTGATAAGTGCGAATTTAGATAAAACTCTATAAACAATAGGTGCATTCATGTAAAGGTTTCTACTTTGGTCAGATTTAAATACATTTAATGCACTAAATTCAAATGTTTTCGTATTTGCTCTTTATTCAACATACATACAATGTTTTATAATATCTATAGAACATTTCTAAATGGCAAAATCCCTCCAGATATGTACATTTATGTGAACTTTATCATTTCTCTTATATCTATTCATATCTGTATAAAACATCTCTAATGATGAAATTGTAAACAATTAAATTGTATTTTCAATGAAAAATGTATTGTTTCTTATACGAACACGTAATTTATCAAGGTTTTACCTTAATCATTCGAAAATCGAAAATATCCCTCCAATTATTTGTATACCAACATTGTTTGTATTGATTTGACCGAATCGACAATATAAAAACTTTACGAAATAATATTTGATTAATTTGGTATTCGTTAATAATTACAAGCAGATATTAACAAAACGTCTACTGGTAATAGTTGAGACGTAAAACGTGAAATCTTATTAAACGGGGAAAATGTGTTTGTTTGTATCAGAAGGAGAAATAATCTATGATATTGCCTTAAAGACAAACACATAAAACATTCCATACATCAACCGGCAAGTGAAGCTTTACGGAGGCATATAAAGTAAAAGTACATAACCCTAGAAAATCAGACCTGAAAAAAAAGGTCTCCTTTCCACCTATCCCGAAATGTGCTTGGAAAGAATATTTTGAGGAACTCCAGAGGGACGAAAGAGAAGAATATAAATAACAACACCACACCAACAATATGAAGTCACATTAGAAGAAATCAAAACAATGTGCCAAATAAATAGTTTATAAATATCATTATTAAAAGAAACACATATGATTCAGTCCACGTTTTAAAGATGAATTTGATCCTTAACAGAACCAAAATATGTAAACAAAAAAAAAACAAAATTCAACCTAATAAAATGGTCCCTTGGGCGAACAAATACAAGTATTAAGTTTCTCTGCGATGATCACGTAGAGAAAAATTACTACGGCAATAACTTAAGGCATGAACACAATTAAAGCCCCATAGACGCATTGCGATTTTGAGCCCACGGCAACTAACATATAGTGTTTCAAATTCTCTAGTGCCTTGATTACAGCTTTAAAACTCCGTTTCTAATGTCAACAAAAGAAAATCAAACTATTCACTGTGGGATCTGTAAATACGGAACCACAAACATTTGGTTTTAAATTGTGTACTAACAGTGGGTTCCATTACTATTCATTACAAACTTTTCTGAAAATGATTCAATTTTTCATTTGTTAAGAAAGAATCCAAAGCTTTAGTTTTCAGTCGAGATATTGTAGAAATTGAAAACCTATAAAAAACGCCGTTAGACTGCCATTGGAAAACTTGTAAAATGGCGTTGAACAGTCTGTCGCGCCTATTGTGCGTGTACCTTAATATTCACAATGAAATACAATGATTCTATTATAAGATCCAAAAATTGTCGAGGAATAACAAAGCAATGATAAGACTATACAAAAGAAAATATTCAGTACAATTCCCTGTTATTCACAATGCCCAAATTTTATCAAGTCAGTCATTTTAAGGACCTAATCTATTAACATCGTTATCATCTCTCATGCTCTATACTACCTTGTTGTTTGTAACACAAAACAATGTATACCAACACTACTTCAAAGGGATTTGGAAATGATCACTCCATCTATATTGAAACTATGATTTCAATTGATCACCAAACGTGTCTACCGACACTTGTTAAAATTAATAACAAAGCTAATTATAAAATATCCACTATATGAAATCATATAAATTGACAAATATACAGACTTTTATAAAAAAAAAACATAACAAATTTGGGTTTGTAGATGTACTATTAACAATAAAATTAATTACAGCTAAATTAATTTACTAGAAATTTAATTGTTGGATAAGATATTTTCTTGTCAGGTTTTCTTTACAATTCAAGACAAAATAATAAATTGTCTAGACATAATCTGAATACATCTAATCGGTGCTATTAGTTGAAACACGATTTTTTTTCACCCGAATAAGTAACAACTATTTATTTGTACGGATATTGTTTGCGTGTGACAGGAATATTTATTAAATCGGAAATGTGGTAATAAGTTCAGATTAATTGCATATTACTATTAGTAAAGCTATATTCACATTTATAAAACATTACGATAGAAAATATCCACTGTTTCTAACGTTAACGTTCTAATTTTATAAATACGCATGCTCATATCGATACGAATGATTTACGTTAATGTTAAAGTTTAGAATATAGAAAATCGTTAGTGTTTACATAAGTATGACAAAAAATAAAACGTTTGACATATTCGTATGAAGGAAATGTTCAAAATGGGATTATGTTAAATTTGAAACAGGCAGTCTATCGACAAGGTTACTATCTATAGAAATGTATTTTTCTCGATTTAAATTTATTGTATCGATTCAATATTTTGTTCACGTATCAACAACCATCGAACGTACATCAAGTATAACAAATAAAAATTTAGAAATATTGTACATACATGTATGTTAGTTTATATTTTCAATATTTAAAGATATTTCTGATAATGTTCAATTCAATCAATCTTTATTAATATAAAATTATTAACTCATCGTTTAATCTTTTGTATCTAAAGTCATTCAAATAGTAAATTGTACGATAAAATCATTGATGTAAAATGATCAATGTAATTTACTTCGTAATAGAAATTGTAAATCGCTTTGTCAATAAACAAAATTACATTTGAAACATTTTAAATCAGATTTTTGATAAAAATTGTATACAGACTGTTTCATGGAAGTTATTATTAACATTTCCAACTATATAGTTAGTATTTCAATCGCTTCTGCGTATCCATTTTGACATACTGCAGTTTTCTGTGGTGCACGTTTATACTTTGACAGAAATTTTCTAAAAGACGGTTGAATATTTAATCAAAAATTTTAAACTTAATCATCTTTTAATTGGTTGAAGATATGGCAATTACACAATCAATAAATTTACTACATTGAAAGGATAAATTTAAACTTTTCCTAAATTGCAAATAAAACTTTATTAAGTAAATTTAATCAGTAATGATTAAACTCTCATATTGCATAAATACAGCTAAAATCAGAAACTAACGCATATAAATAATAATTAATATAGCTTCATTTTGAAATCTAAACCGTATTAACTGGCAAATTTTCACCATTTTTATTAACCATAACAAATTTAATCATTATTATTTAATTTTTTTGTTAAAAACCACAAATAGTTTCGTTTACATAATTGCTATATAAAAAATTATATTTTAAACAAAATATTACGAAAAGTTCTAATTGAAATTCGTTTGAAATAATAACTAACGAAAATTTAATTAAAA
The DNA here is from genome assembly GCA_028455855.1 of Meloe dianella. NCBI lineage: Eukaryota > Metazoa > Arthropoda > Insecta > Coleoptera > Meloidae > Meloe > Meloe dianella. The sequence goes on along the minus strand of JAPTHL010000045.1, from coordinate 3,884,750 downwards.
GTCGCTTAATGTCAATCGTTTTATTTAGTTTTGATCAATTCGACTAGATAAAAAGCTTCAATCATTCGATCAAAAGCAATAACGTTCGGAATAGTTGTCTATATTTTTTTTCTACTTACTTACTTTTATTTACAATTTAACATTTTATTTATGTTTTATTCGTCATAAATATTCATTGTTTTGTTTTTTTTTTATACTTTTCATTGAGATTCTAATTAATCTTAAGATTGAAGAAATAAAAATGTTTTATTCGATATATTGTAATCAATAAAAGCTTCTAATGTCTATTTAATGGGAAAAAAACGAGCTGTTTTTATATATTTTGTATACACAATACAAAATTCCTGGAATTTTACGAGGGTTTGACCAATCAATAAGATTTCTGTTGCAATGCAATCTACAGTTTTCATTATACACATGAATGAAGTTTTTATTTGAAGAAAAATCAAGGTAGATAGTAATACGTTAGTTCCTATCCACAATTCCCATTCTATTGCGTATGTCCATTAACTAATTCTATATTTTGTCGATTGGAACCCAGTAAGATATTATTTAGATACAAAATGGAATACAATCAAGAGGGTGAAAAAAATACCACCTACTGCTTATGATCTTATGAACAATAAGATCACAAAGATCATTCTCGAATCGATAATAAAAATCATTAATGATGTATCTGATAGTTTCAGATTCTTTTAAGAATATTCCGTTTGATGTTTATTTTCTATTGATCTTATGTCCTAATTAATTCTGTTGTGTTAATAACAAAGTCGATCAAATCAAATCTTTGATTGAGAAATGTGTTCTGTTTTTTTTAAAATATGATCGTGAAATATTTGAAATTAGATTCATATTTGTCTGATATGATATAATATTGCCTATTATAACATTTCATTGTGTATTATAACGTGTTATACTAGAAAAAAGCTAAATACTTTTAAATGTTTTTATTTTTATGTATAATAAAAAAAAATGTTGTTGAATATGCACATCAAACGATATCAAAATCAAAAACAGCTCATTGAAAACTGTAAAAGCTTTTACATTTTTCAAATAATAAAAAATATAGAATTTTTTTTTGCAAAAACAAATCTTTTGCCACAATCTAAACTGAAGCTTTTAAGTTGTTGTTTTTTTTAAATATAATAAAGCCTTTGTTTATTTAGTGGAATAAAAGCTTTATCATATTCAGTAACATTAATTTCCAAATTTAAACAATGTAAAATATACCATCAAAATAGTAAATCTTCTTATAACACATGACAACACGCAATCACACGCCATATAACGAAATATGGCTAGTTCACGTCTTACATAAACAATTGAATACTCCAAAGCTCTATTTATAATGTTACAGGGAGTTTGCAAGAAATCGCAAAAATATAACCAAAAGACAATTATGCGAAATTTCAATATCAATGATCACAAAATGTTGATTTTTTAATTACAAAATTAGACGAATAGAAAGATCATTGCGACTACGGAAGGATTTTAAAGACGAAGTCAAACGTAGTACGTCCACAATTGTGTTAAAATCATTGCCCCTGAGATTTTATTCGAAAAAAAAAACAAGGGATGGTTTTTGAAATAATTTTTTGTTTATACCTGGATCAAACAACAAACTTTTCAAACGTGCTACGAATAAAACACAATTCATTCCCCACTTTTCAATCAATAATTCAAAACCATCTATGTAATCCTCGTTTATGTACATTAAATATATAAGATACTATTAATTTATAATGAATCGATTCAAACAAAAACATCAAAATTATCTTTTATTATTAAAAAACAATGGAAAAAGTTTAAAAAAGAAGGACATCAATATATAATGTAGCCTGCTCTCTCAGCGCCTCCACCATATTGTATGTATTTCTGTACACAATTCAAGCTTGAAATCCTCGCTTATACTCATTACGCAAGTGAAAAGGGTGAGCTTAAACAAAATGATGGTAAAATATATAGTGAAGCAAGATAACTACTGAACTTGAAATAATACATAGCTTTATTTAGTTGATGACCGACGATTTTCACTAGACTTTCGAGACGTTTTACTCTAATGTAAGAAGCCTGTCGGTTGTTTTTTTTTTCTCTTAGTTATATATAAAAATATTTAAAGAATTACTTCAAAACAAAAAACACAGAAAACAAAAATCCCATTTCGTATGCTAGGCACAAGAAGAAACAAAAAAAAAATGAAACACATCTTGACAAATCATATTTCATAAAGTTGTGCGTTATTGATTTGTTTAACAACAAGAACAGTCATTTGTCAAATTAGGCTTTATACGCATTGGAATGTTATAAAAGAATATAAATAAACGGCTACATTCAAATTGTATTGTTTTGATAACACATCGTTGCTATTTCCGGTGGTTTTTAAAAGTAATGAATAGCTTTCAGTTCACACAGTTATAAAAAGGCTTTTCTTTTTTTTCCAAAACAAATCAATGATCGGTTGAAGATTACAGGATCATATAATCGTATTAATTCTACCTACTGAAAACTATAATATACATATATGTATATAAAAACAAAAGATACATAAAATATAGTTTGAAAGTTAAACGAAAAATTTAATTTATAGTAAACTGATTAAGGCTATTGTAGTGGATTATTAATGGGGAATTATGGACCTCTTTATTTTATTAAACTTGTTGAGTTTAATGATTATTTAATGTTGCGTTTAATAAGTAGATTGTTTCGATTTTTTTATGATTTTAACCTTGAAATGAATCGAATTCTTTGATATTTCCAATTCTCCTAAAGAAAATTACACATTGTAACACAAATAAGCATGAATGGTGATTTAATTAACATATAGACGGTTGACAACAATGAAGTTAATTAAAAATACTCAACATCTATTCAATTATTTGAAATTCTTGTAGAAACAAATGTGAAAACATATCAAATTAGTCGATTTATACAGAACGTCCGTTAGTCGACGTACCCAATATCAACAAAATAAAAACCGATACAGCAATACTCCAATCTGTTAGAAATTCTTCAAATTTTCAGGATCTCTTACGAATTTTATCACCCTAAAATGGACTACCTATAATTCTACATTTATACCACTGCAATTATTAAAACAAATTAGGTTTTATACTTCAACAAATACAACATTCATCTGGATGAAATTTTCAAAACACTGAAATGTCTTAATGTGACAAATAGTTTTATAACACTGGATATTCTTCGACAACTTCGTAAATGATGGAAATACCACTGTGTAGTTGATTTAAGAATCGTTTAACAAATAAAAATGCAATCATTTTAAATGTCAGTTCCCATAAAACTGTCAATATGTGAATAACGTTTCTTTCTTTTACCTTCACAAACAACCAAACAATACGATTCGACAAACACTTATCTACACTATTTAGTAAATATATTAATTCTAGAAAATTCAATAACCATCAATGTGTCTATATTTAAATTCATAAGTCGAAAATTTTTGAAAATAGTCGACGAATATCTATTATTGATGATAACGAAACGTAAACCACTTACGATTCGTTGATAGTGAAAAATATACATCGATGTTGACTATCTTAGAATGCAATCGACAACACAATAGTGAAATAAGTAAATAAATATTTATATAAGATGTAACGAAACTCGGTTATAAGAATTATGAAAATTTTGAACTTTCGTAGCTTTAAAACAATTTTAAAATTTTAATTAACGATTTCTAAAGTATACATAAAATCAACCTGTCAAAAGTTTGAAAAAAATTAATTTTTACAAAATTGTAGATATTTTGTTATAACACCAGGTATATTATTAAAAAAAGAAAACAATTACCCGAAATATTGTTGTTTCTGATATAAACGTACTAACACACTATCTAATACATAATTTTTATGCAACACTATTAATTTACACACCTAAATTAAAATATATCAATGATAATATAATAACTGTTATCATAAAATATTAATAACATTAATTGTATGTCATTATAAAGGCACTTATCCTAAACGATACTGTCTCATAGTTAATAAATATAGAACTGGTTAAAACTCAACTTGATAGGCTAAACTATTAATATAAACATTTACGAAAACAATACAACTACATGTTGTATGGTGGGTTTTATTATCGTAATTATTGATTAGAATGTAATGGTTACAAACAAGTTATAAAAATCATTCAATCATAAAGACTTAATAAATTCAAAAAAAAAGTTGTGTACAAATTTATGTAATAAAATTGTCAAATTTAATTTCTAATTAACTTCTAAGTATAATATTTCGATGAAATAACATTTCGATGGCGTTAAATTAATTTCAAAACGTATAAAATAACAAAAAAACACACACACAAAGAGATTTATATCATAGCAGCATAAATGCCAAGGGCTATATAAATGATGAAATAAATAAGGAGGGGTTGGTGAGATATTGTGGACGAAATCTTTGTTGTTTTCCATTTTAAATATTGATAAAATTCAATATTTATAGTGCACGTATTGTTTTTCAGTTAAATACAACATAATATCGACCACTTTTATTCTATCATAAAGTTGTTTGTTTGTTTTTTATAATGTTACTTTCTGATCAGATTCTGAAGTAAGACCTTTTTATGTTACATTATTTTTTTTCATTGTTATTGTTATTATTATCCTAACAATACAAGCAAAAATGTTTTTTATTTTCACCAAACATCAAGAATTGAATTTTTCCCTTTAAGTGTAATTTTCTGTCGTTTCACTCTATCGTAAAAGGAGAAATTGTAGAAAGCATGCCAGTGCTTTCAGAAATAAAAAATAGATAAATAAATAAATAAATATGTAAATAAAATGGAAAAGAACTTTAACCTTTATCGATTAAGGTAATTCTATTGATAAGCTTTACATAAATTTAGATCAACGGACAAAAACAAATTGCGTTTTGATGAGAAAAAAAGATAATCTTCGACAAGTACCAGAGCAAATTTCGGCCCAAACAATTGAGTCATATTGAAACTATGATTAAAAACTATCCGCCTTATTACAATGAATGAAATTCAATTATTATTAAAGAAACTAAAGAAATATCTAAAGATTGTAAGCATTCTAGAGATATTTCTCGGCGGTCCAAAAAGTTTCGTGTGTAGAAATCTGCTTAGAAACGTTCTTGTCTCTATTTTCTACGATATTTGATTGCTTGGAACAAAAGAAATACATTCCATCTACATGTTGTTTTTGTCGATGTAAAACAAAAATCAATGAAATCAATAAACATCCACCATATTCTCCAGATTTATATCCATCTGATTATTATCTAGGTTATCGAATAGTGATTTGCAGATTTTTTTTGATGAAGAAGATTAAAATCAAGGAAGGAACACTACATAGTATTAACGTCTATACGTGAACAGTTCTCTAACTACCTTGTACATCCATTAAAGGAATCTATCTTTTGTTTTCTACTATCAAATGTGAATGTAGCCTTATTTTATAAGTAACACACTATAAGTGGCATACTATAAAATCATAAATTTTGAAGATGAAAATATTGCAGATAACAAAGCATTTATTCCCTTTGAATTAATGTAACACTAGCACTATGATGGTGACAAAGACTCAAAGACCTGTCAATAACTCTATGTTTGTCAAGATAATAACGTGACAACATTCAATGACTGTATAATGTCAATATAGATTTTCTTTATCAAATAGCCGAATGAGTTAATACAAGGGATTTACTGTTTTAGGGCCAATCTAGATGGATTACATTTGTTGATAGCAGATTACTAATAGGAACAGTGTTTCTAAACTTTTAAATCATATTGTATTTGTATTAAGTATAAATCTTGGTAAAATATTTTCGGTTAAATGTATTGATGTATGGAAAAGCTGTTACGTTTCGTGTATTCAAAAAATAAATTGAAAATTTTCCACTGAAATTGTTATTTTGACCTGTTTTGTATTATGGAAAACATCAATTACCTTATACACAAGAAACTTGTATAGATGTTTACATAATAAACTACTCCTTTAAACTATCAACGAACATATAACATTGAATACAAACTACAATACAACACACAACATTAAATCAAAATTTACACTCTGTTACAAACAACAATCAGACATAAAATAGAAGAAAAAAAAGAAGTGTAACAAGTGTATAACTTACCATATCAGTATAAAAGAAAAACACTTTTACCAGAAACTTGCATGACAAATATCCAAAACAAAAAGAAAACCTTCAGAACTTTAAAACATAACTTTGAACAGGATACAATGGAAAAAAAGAAATTTTATACTACTCAAATAACGTACAAATGAGCAAAAAAATATCAAAATAACAGATTTCACATTAAGTAAATCTTTACTTTTAATCTGTAAATCATTCTGACAACAATAGTCAAAAAACAAAAATTTCACTGTAGTAATATTTTTTTTATTTTTATGATCACATCAAATTTAATAATGTGTCATGTAGAACTAATACGATTAAAATTTAACAAAAACATAAATAAATAAATAATTAAACAACCAAAACTTTCATATATCCTTCTTAAATATAACGCAATTAAATGATATATGTGTGTATGAATGAACTGGTATTGTCATTTATCAAGTTTATTTAATAAAAATTGCACTTATCAGGGATTAGATTATGAAAAATTGATTTTATATTGCGTTATAGACAGCTGATGCAAAAACGAACAAACTTCTTAGTGAAAATTAAATTTTCTTCTTCAGAAAATTCTCTGGGACTAACCAAATTATGGTAGAGACAGATTTTTGTTGAAATAGAACGAAAATTAAGTGAAATCCTGTTCTCATTGTATGTGTGTACAGGTTGTTCTGTCTAACTTAATCACAAAAAGAACTGAAAATCTAAATTTTAATGAAATAGAAAGAGAAACCTGTTAATTGAAGTAGCAGATATCAATCATTGACATGTTTTCAAAAATTTCTTTAATACCATGTATTTTATCGTTTTTTTTTCCACAACCTTCTAACAAAATCTATAAGTAACGAAATTTGTCTCATATGCCTCTGCGTGGCGACTAAAGCCCAGTTCATCTTCCCTCCCCATATCTCGACTTAAGATCGACCTTATCTCAAACGCACCTAAAATTCCTTGAACATAAGTCTCATTTAACTTTGCCGCACACTTTATTAATACAAGGTCGAGATTGAGGAAGGCAAGATAAACCAGGTCTAACACCTATACATTTAAAAATGAACTGGTGCATATATCACGTGATCAGAAGAATAATCTACCAATTAAACGAGAAGAGGTCGGTTTCAGATTTGCTGATAGGGCAATATGTCCGGACAAAATCAAATACTTTCTATTGATAAAACCACGGATGATGTTCTCAGTTAAAACAACATATCGTCTTCTGAATGGTTGAATTACATGGAACATACTGTATGTTATTCAATTTGTACAGTTTTATTCAAAATAGAATTTATTGTAAAAGTGATTTTTATAAATACAAACAGATATCGTTGAAATGTTGGCGTTTATTCTATTTTTAAAATCAAAACAGCTCTCCAAGGCACAATTTATGTGATGTTTTCATGTTGTACACACAATTCTATTACGATATGGGAAAATATATTTGTTCTGATTATGCTACTCATTTCAAAGAAATTTTTATGTTTATAACGAAAAACCACACAATTCTATTCATGTATCAAAAGCTACACAACAACAACAAAAAAACTAATTAAAATGCTCTACATTTTAATTACCATAACATATAGTTGTTATTAAAAAAAAATAAAAAAAATATGAAGCTGTACATATTTCAAATACTGCCTATTGGTAAACTAACGACAACCCTTATGTCGTTATTTACAGGAAATACTTTCAACAAAAAAAAATAGAGAGAGAGAAAAAAAGAATGAAGCAAAAATCGTGCTACAAAATGGAAGTAAGCATATGTGAAAGAGAAGCTCAAAAAACGTTCGTATTCAGAATAATATTACTTCTTTCCTGAAGTGTCATATTGACTCCGACCTTTTAAAATGACGAAAGTACGACACAAATCATAAATGAAAATGTGGTAGCAAAAGCTATATAACTTCTTATTCGATAAGTTTTCGTTTAATATTAATAATAATAATAATAATAGTAATAATAATAAATCATGCCGGTTAATTCATCAACTTCTTCTAATGTAACGTAAAAAGTTACTAGTCATTAAAATTCATGTTTATATTTTTATAATTAATGTATAGGTTATTCCAAAATCTATGTTCAAGTGATACATACGATATCATTATTACTAACATTCTCCTAGCAGAAGAACTATTTTATTATGATAAAAACGCAGTCGATAACGGAAATTGAATCATTATGCCACAAACAATTCAACTGTCTAATACACATATGTTCTGGGATGGAGTTTACAAATAGCGCATTAAATTTTTGTTACCAACAGATAAAACTCATTTTATACAACTTACTTAGATATAAAATGATTTTCACATTAACTACACAAAAATTTTTGTAAATTCAAAACTAAATAGCATAAAATTTGATGAAGACTTGTTGATAAGGAAACCGAAAAAATTTAATCATCAAATAATAACGTAGATTGACGATTTTCCACACAAAAATTTATCCAGTTAAGCAAACACGATTGGTTAACTTCGATAATTTTCTAACAAGTTATTTACGGTAATGTTGAAAATATATAAAAATCTTTCTAGAAACTATCTCGTAGTATAAGTTTGATTATTTACAATAGGTTTAAAGTAACAATTTAGTAAGCTCCCTTGTAGTAAATAGTAAATTTATAGAATTTCTTAGGGGATGGGACAAGTTGTAGCAATTCATACAGTGTCAACTGTCAACATCCTTGTTTATAATGAAGCTAGCTTAACTTGCGCAACTTAGGGTGAGTTCATTTTCCGTCACTTATTCTATTCCATTTTTAAGGTTGGTTTAAATTAGGAGAGATGAACGAAAATTTTCGGCTTAGCATCGTTTGAGACAAAATCAGCCCACAAACTGTTCTAAGGAAGACAAGATCAACTCGACCTTGACCTTAAGTACTTAGGTAAAAGTTACAATTTTGGAACAACACAGTAACCAGTACCCACTATAGTGAAATTTACATTGTTGCCAATATAACTGTATTTTCCTACCACGAAAACTAATTATGTTTGTTACAAATTTGATTGTAATATCAATACGGCTGACAGAGAGAGAGAGAGAGAGAGAGAGAGAGAGAGCGATAGTCAAGTCGGACGAATAAAATTTGTATTACTATAATACAAGTGTGTAGCAAATGGCAGACGAAAATAACTTTTAACTGTTTTGATTCGAAATAAACTAATTAATATAATATTTTTCGATAAAGTTCATTTTGAATTCTATGAAAAGTAATAAAGTTATAATGATATCCAATCAAATTTTACCTTTAATAATTTATAACAAAAATAATTCATTTTCAATTATTACAAATTCTCCTGTAAAGAATGTGGTATTATTTAGGAAGTAATTACTGGTAAATATATATCGGCCAGCCTGTCACAACCACGTAAATAAATTATTTTACTAATTCGTTTTAAAGCTAACTTAACATAAATTTTCTAATATGAAGTACAATGGATATTTAAGCACTAATTTCTGAAAAAAAACAAAATAACCGGAAAATAAACATGCTGTATATGTATAATCCTTAAAATTATTTCGGAATAGTCCTACTACAAACCACATATTTTATAATAAACCATACTAAAACATATTTACAAATCCTCCTAAATATACATTATCAGACAATAACAGCGTTGTTGTTGTTGTTGTTGTTTTTTTTATTATTATTTTATTTTTTATTATAACGTTCGATTATAAAACAGGCAGTTACATGAGCAGAACTATAATCGTGCTCAATTTAATCCCGGATACTATTAACAAAATATCGCATTTGACACAATAATTACACCACTGAAACTTTCTCAAAACTTATTTTATCATTGAAGCCAACAATAGATAATGTGACGATATTTTCAAGCATTAAATAAGTTGACATGATTACTTCTTATAAATTTTCGTCATTAAGATGGAGAGTTTCCAACCCTTATAGCCAGGATCTAAGTACGATATGTCATAATGACAAGAATTTATTTTTAGACATTTGTTTTGATAAAAGTTAAAAGTCTTTCTAAATTGTGCAATGTGTGAAGAGATTACAAATTAACTCGTTATAAAAATTCCACTTACATACATTATCAATAATAATGAAAAACTTACCCTCTAGATAACTTCGTTCCTACCATAAGTTGGAAGCCATTAGAAGAATCTGAAAGTTAACATAATCACTGATTTGTACTGGATACCAGTTCGATAATATATTTTTATTGTTCGTTTAATTATTGTACATTAATGTCCTTCCAGAAAATATTCTTGTTCATTCAATAGTTGTTGCGTCGATAAACTAAAATTCTGTTTCTGACCAGGCCATAAATGATCCGTTCTATAAGTAGATTCTATAAACCAGCTTTTTGGAGCTTGTTAGTATTGTTCGTATCACTTCCAGATAACCGAAGTAGACAGCAATCATACACCTTCGATAATTTATGGAATGATTTTCGAATCTATAACTTTATTGAATCGATATCTATACTTCCGAAAACCGATTATTTGATTAACTGAAGGCTTTAAACACATTTTTCAATTGTCTATACTTTTTCAAGGAACAAACCTCAATCTCGTTTCAAATAAATAATACTTTTTACAACTAATGAACGTGAATAAACAGACTACAAATTTGTTGTTTGACACACTTTAGAATTAATTATTCTTGAATTTGTCTACTACTATCAGTCCTTGATAATAATGTAAGTTCTAACTTGTTCGACTTTTCTTTGTGAGACTATTTGGAGAAAAGTGTTGTGAAAGTACAGAAGGACTAAACGATGTATTAAAGAAAAGTTAAAGTGATTCGAGAAGAAAAGTCTAGGAATTCGTTGTTGAACTTTATCTATAAATTATAATAGTGCTTACTGAAAGGTCTGAAAGGTCATTTCGTCAATACCTAAATCGTATCATATTTCCTGAATGTTTATGTTTGTTTATTTTCCAATAAAAAAATATAAACAAAATTTGTTAGTTTTAATTGTTCGACTTTACAAGTTTCTAAATACGTTTACAAACAGATACCGACTACACCACCGTCATTTTGGTATTCTTGCAAATTATTACGTAATGATTTTTGGCAAAACCCTAAAGATATTTGAACTAAAAACTGTTAAATCCAAAACTCATAAATATCATCTTAACTTTAATTCATTGAATAGGACAAAGAACGTTATTAATTAATAAGGAATTTCAATACTTCGACATACAGTTTTTGGGTTTTTTTTTTGTTTTTAATTAAAATCATAATTTGTTTTGGTCAACACAATTTCAAAATTTTGTTCCAATATAATCGCAAAATCAATTTTAATTTTATCACGCTCTTATATAGCAATAGGCACAAATCATTTATTCATGCGTATACTTCAGCACACAATTCTCATATCTGATCAAAATATTTTTCCAATATTTTTTTCTGTCCTCCACTTCAACATTTCGAACAAAAATAAATTTACTTATACTTCAGAGGGTTTTTTTTTCTTTCGTCTAAATCGGAAATCCATTATTGAACAATACGATATGGACTTATTTTATTTATAAAATGATCTTATTTCCATTAAAATCACAATATAGAAATGCGATTTTTAAGGCTTTTTAAATATTTAACAATAATCCATTAACAAATATATAACATAGAATTGTTGAGTGGTTATATAGAACATTATGGTATCCAGCTCGACAACGATGGGAATCACAGTTAGTCTCTCAGTCAAAATGGGAAGATGTCTATTGATTGGCGTAGCATCAAACTTACAGTTTGCATAGTGTCGATATGATTTGCAAACTCTACAATCAACAATCTGCCAACCTTCATTGCTAAAGGGGCCTATAGACGTGCGAACTGGTTGCCAACTTGTCATGTTGCAGACAATGTTGAAGTTCTGGAGTTGCAATTTTAGGTTGCAGCAAACGGTTGACGTAAAATTAAAAATTGTTGCGCAGTTTTTAGTGCAGTTGGCAAGGAGACTGGCAACATCAGTACATCACTTTACTTTATGAACTCTGTATTATCGCAGAACATGTTCCTATTATTAGGTACTATTCTTAGGCTTTGAGGTGATATCGCTTTGATCACATTTTTTTCTTTTTCATCAATAATAATACATAGTATAGAATGATTTTTGCTCATTTTTAAACATGAATAGTGTGGAAATTGGAAATTATAACAATAACGTAATTCCACGCACAAGAAACATTGTCTGTGGCAAACAAGTTGTCAATCAAGTTGCAGGTCTATATGCCCCTTAATCTCAGAACGCTGAATGCGTGTGAATGCACCATAAATAACAACAATATTCTATATCATTGACACTGTTATGTGTAAATCGGCTTACGATCGGTTTCTGAAAGCCTAGATATAATTCAATAAAATTATAAATACCATAAACTGCAAAAATCGTTTGTGAAAAAATTATAGATTCGATAACTGTTCTACAAGTTATGTAAGCTACAAGTGTACGATAAATTGTCCATAACTTATGTAGCACATGATCAGTTCCAATTGATGATGGTTTCCAGCAAAACCGAAATAACCTAAAAGTATACTCGGCATCTTCAAAAAGATGGTTTATAGAATTCATAGTTTTATAACGTAACAGAAATTGAATTTGTCGATTCTATAACGACCATTAAGGGCGTTAAAGATCACAAATCAACTAACTAGTATTATATCAGCACCATATAAATACTAAAACTCATCTGGAGTACGTTCATTAACGGACATTCTGTATAATTCGTACATGTATTAAATTTCTAATTCAGAAAATGATAGGAAATTTATAAAGTTATCTATGATTAATATCAAAAATTTAACATAAAGAAATATAATTTCAGTTCATCATCATTATAGTTAGGTCAAAATTTAAATTTAGGCAACAATAAGCATTAAGTTAAAATTAAGTGCCAAATATACAACATAAATGTATATGGGAACCCAAAACATATTAAATATTCGGACCCATGTGATTATACTTCCCATTAAATATAATATTTAAACTAGTATATCAAAACTTTTGGTACTTCCTGTAATGAAACTTAATCATCAAATCGTATTTATGATTAATTTAAATATAATTTAACGTAAAAATCTAAATAGACGTGATCTGGGTGTTCTACTATTTGAATTTACCATTTGTGATAAAATAGAAAATATATCAATTTATGGAAAATGTAATCGAATTGTGTCACTTTTCAAATAGATACTAATCTGACAACTGACAATAACATCGTTGATATTCACTTATTCAAACTCACAATGTCCCATAAGACATCTTATATAAAAAGCCAGATTTCTATCCATTATGTGGTAAAAATATTGTCAAGCTTTTGTATCATTTACAATGCAACTGTTATCGAAGAAATAAAATTCAATTGTAGCATCACTAAAATAAAACAAATACGTAATAGCACTTACAGAAGAAAAGTTTTACGAGACACAATACTAAATCATACATAAGTTGATAGAAGGTGTTACAAAATATGTATAAACTACAACTTTCAGTTGTTTTAACAATGTCCATCTATTTGTATTTGGTCAACTTGGCTTTTAGATATATAAAGACCAACAATAGATCGATAGAGCATTGTTTCACACACATATAGTTTGATTCAAGCTAATAGATACAGCAGAAAACTATCTATTTTGCACTACGCACTCTTATAGCTTTTACATAAGTTAAAACAATATAATGAGAAAATATGCGATCAGAGTAATTTCAGCTGTCTTTATTATGATCGTTGTGGTCTTTTTTTTGTAGCAATGTGGCACATGTAGGATAAATGATGCCAACAGTTTGGAATTTCTTGCTCTTATCGTTTCATCTCGTTTTAACCTATGTGGAAGCTGCAAGGGTGAATTGCAATTGTTCTTTTTTCCCTATATGCCAACCAGATTGAATTGAACTGTATATAAAACACTCATATTCTCTCTAGTAACAAAAATTCATTTCTCAATTATCTACCTATTTACTTACTTCAGTTAATTGTGTGTTGCCATTTTGTTTACACTACGCAATAACGTTTAATTAAATGACACGGCACACGAATCTTATTAGAAGTGCATAAAACACAAAAGGTCTTTGAAATAATTCAAACACAAAAATAAAACGCTTATTAAAACAAATAATCAACGCGTCACACGGATTTAATTTAATTTTCGATTATATTTTTGACAGCGCCGGCAGGTATGAAAACAATCAGGAGTACCAATATAATTAATCTACGAGGGGCGGCTGAAAAATAACTGCGCGTAACGGATGACTATTTAATAATATTACTTCAATTTAAAAAAAAGATGTTAAATAAATCCCGTTGAATTAACCAGGACTACCCTAACGACAGGGTTGAATGTAGCCCGGGGCGATATCTTGTACGCAAATTAATTTGACGAGTTTAGACCAGATAATTCATATTTTTGTATTTGTTTATTGGTAAAATAATTGTGAAAGTTTTGTAAAACTTTACCGGTTTTACCCCAATTTCAGTTACCCCAATCTCGCTTTCTCTCCTGTGTATTTTCTTATGAAGAGGGGCGCATTATTGTTAGTAATCCACGGGCGCCAAATATCTTAGGATGGACGTGTCTTTATCGGTAGCGGTCGATATGACGTCAATTATGTCTGTTATGTCAACGTGTTTTTAAGAAACCATCGATTCGTCGATAACTGAAAAATGCAGAACTTCTTTTGACAGTGTCCTGAACTGATAAACGTGTATATCTGATGGAGATTCTGAAAGGTGAGTTCTATGCCACTATATAGAAACCTTAAAATACTTAAGAAGGCGTATGTGCATGGCCGAAAATCCACTGAGCCTATAATCCTGCAATACAAGAATGATCGGCCACACACACACACACCACGCGTTTATCGTTGAGACGTTTATAAAGCTGAAATTCGAACACATTCCACATTTTCTAAACAGCAGGTTTAGTTCCCTACGATTTTCACTTTTAGGATTTAAAAAGGCATCCATTTCACCATGGATGATGAAATACAATAACGCAATGAGACAGGGGATCAAGAAAAGACCGTCAGACTTCTAAACGATATAGTTCACCTAAACGTAGTCTCATGTCATTTCTAATTCATTTGAATAGCTCTTCTATTCACGCATTATTAGCGAGTGTACATTACTTTTCCGCGGGGCCACTGAGAGATTCGGCGAGCCCCCGGGGAAACCAAGGTGTTCACCGGCTCCGGGAAAGCATTGTGTTCGGACCCCCATATAAATATATTTTTACGTACTTATGCAGATGGGGGCAAAACAGGGACAGTTGCTCTTCCCTGAATTCGTATAAAGTTTTTTTTTTGTTTCAAAGCTTCCTCGCATCCCTCTCACCAGGAAAATTTTCTATGGGGAACAAACAACTTTACTCTGTACCCGTCTTGGCAGGCCTGCTTTTTCACCAATCCCCGTAGAATTGAGGTGTAAAGCAGTGGCAGACTGCTCTAATGTCCATTGGGTTGCATGCCACCGAATCCAAAATAATTGCCTTTTTGACAATTTCATTTTTTTTATATCCTATTTTTATCATGCATTTATGTTGTGCGCTTTTATTGATTGATTATTTGGCGTTGCATTATATGAAAGAGCAGTGATGTAAACGCAGAATGAGTTGATCCAAAAGAGTAGCGAGCAAACATAATGCCTTTTTCAAGTCAATTTAATTTCAAAATTTCAGAATAAACGTACAGTTGTAGAATTATGCAAAGGTTGAAGATGCAATCTTCTCGTAAGTGGCTAATTATTTGAAGAAACAGCCAAACAAACGAATGCATGTTACTGAAAAAGTTAAATTGAATCCTTTGTGTAACTAGACGTTCGAACTCGCTAATTATTTTGAAGTTAAGTCGACCAAATCCGTATAAATCGAGTATATTTATAAGGGATTTGTCCAATGGCTGTTGTTCTGGTCATGTTATCAGTTAATTATTATTATTATTGACATTTTTATAGGATCTTGTCACAATAGGGTAAAAATTCGACAATAATACAATAAGGTTGTTATAGATAAAATGTCTATAATAATAGTGAAATTGATTGACCCACCAATTGATTTTGTCATTTTATGTTCAGTTTGGAATAATTGAAAAACATATGAATAAATCAAAATTGCAGGAAAAACAAAATTGCGAAATTGCTTTTTAGATATTTATTTTGAGCTTTTATTTATTATTGAGATTTGACTCTTCAAGGTTTTTGCCAACGTTACCCATATCTTTCCATTCTTTTATTTCTATAAATGAAAGATTTTTATGTGTGTATATGTGTGTGTGTGTGCGCGTGTGTGTGTGTGTGTGTCGTGCGTGTGCGTGTGTGTGTGTGTGTGCGTGTGTGCGTGTGTGTCTATACAACAAAGAATCGTTAAAAGCCCTATGAATGATTAAAGTGAGGTCGTACTATATAAATCGTAAACGGAACAAAATAAAACAGGAGAATCCCTCCTAATATTAGGCGGAATGTAATACGACAATTATTAAACGAGCACATTGTAATGCAATCTTGTTGGGTTTTCTAACAATTCAACAATGTCACATTAATTTTATTAAAATTAAATTCGTATTCCATGAGATAAGTCAATGTTAATTGTTCAAAAATGAGTTGTTTTATAATGGATATAATTGAAAAATTCTAATGTGTACGATAAATACCTTATAATTTAAGATATTTGCAATGAATAGAATTATTTGTGAATTACAATTTGAAATTATTGTGTGTGTGTGTGTGTGTGTGTGTGTGTGTATTGAATGTATAACCATCTGTTATTGAAGGAGTTTCGAATTCTCGACTGGTTTGATTGAATCATTTTATTGTCAAAAGTATTTAGCTTTGAAGAAATATGGCAGAATTGGAATGATCCTTATACTTATCTACCATATGCCGGATGAGGTCTTTTGTTATTACATTTATAATAGCAACTTTAATAACTTTGCCGTTTAAGTTTAATGATAAGATTTCAACAGACGTTTTCTTTAAATCAAATATACAATATGAATGAGTTATATATGAAAAGGCGAATATGAAAAGATTTATCTTAATTTCGAACAATGCAATACATACTTCCTGTGTTATAAATCGCCAAACAAAAGCTCATTTTTATTTAACGCACAAATCATCAATAATCTACCGTGTAAACGCCATCTGTAGTCAAATATAATAAATCTTCTCGCGTAACTATACGTAAAATTTATGGTGATTTATCAGCTGAACTCCAAGCAAGTCATTATCTTCATCCATAACTTCCAAAATTGTCTTACTGTATTGACCAAAATTACAGTAACAAGTCGAAAATTCAAACGATTCCCATACTCGTTGGCCAACAAATTTTTATCGTAGAGTCAAAAGAACGGTCGCCCAGTGCGGCTACAAGGGGGGACGTGATAGACATAGACTAACAAGGGCGCCTGTAACTTAAGTTTGCCCCGGGCGCAATTTATTCCCGGTCCGGTTGTGACACTCCATCAAGAAGACTCAGACACAATTATGGCAAAATGAGAGCTTCAGTAACAACTAAAATATAGACTATTTAAAAACTATTATTAATATTTCGCATAAGATGCTTTTGCTCATAAAACATCAGCACACAACATATTCTTCCACTTGAAAGAGTCATACAAATTTGGGTAATGTCGGATAGTAAGTGGGTAATCCTATAAGTCTGCGATTTTATTAAGATTTGATGATTGTTTTGGCCATTTCATCACTTCAATTTTTTTCGTGTAAGTCAGTCGTTTCTAAGTTTTGAAGAATACTTCATCACTATTGAAGAAACTTTGATTCATCGCTGAAGATTACTCTTATCCATCATCCTCTAACACTCCAATTAATGCAGTCCTTAGAAAATTTCAATGGCGCTTTCTTCTTTCAATTTGCGAGGAGTGGTACGCCTATCAAACAAACCCGTATTATTAAAAATTGTTGAAATGACTCTGTCACTTGCTGTAGTTTGTCCATTTTCACGAAAACTGGCTTTGATTTTGTTTTGTTTGACCTCTCACGGGTTTTTGATGGTCGGCCGCTATCTTTGTGAGTTTTTTTTTATGATTCTTGATCCATGAGATCGTTTTAATGTTCACGTATAAACCAAAATAAGAAATTTGATTTTCGTTATGTATCTTTGTTAATTGCTTTTTGGTGTTTGCCTAGATCTATTGTCGCTTTTACTATTTTTCTTTTGATCAAGTGGCCGACGAGAATTACTGAATATTGTTTAAATAAACCGGGATGCACACAATGGACAACAAATTACTGTGCGCAGCTAGATAAAAGCACAATAAAGCTACAAAAGACTGATTGTGAGTACAGAAGAACCAACACTCCATCCTCCTTTAGTATCCGGATGTCCATTTCATTCTTGCATTCCAACCAGTCGCGAAAATACAACACATTTATCAGAACAATAAATATATTTTCTGTCGATAATTTGGCACTCCATTCGCATGTTTTAAACTTAAAATGTCTCTAGAATAATATATTTTCATATTTCTATAGATTTAAGTCAAAGACCTAGCCATTCAGTCCGACATAAGTATACATCTGTAAAATTTTATTGCTCCCAATAGGAATATATAAAGACAATAAAAACAGTACAATACTAAGCTTAAACAAAGAATATCTCGGTGGCTTTTGTATTTTTATATTAAAGAAATAGAAAATTAGGATTGTTGACGTTGATAAATCTAAGTTAAAGACAAAAGAATCTGAAACATTACTACACGACCATCTAAATTCTAATATATATATATATATATATATATATATATATATATATATATATATATATATATATGTAAATAGACAGTAATTTGGTGTACATAAAGAACGTAATAAATGAAAATTGGATATGATCAACTTTGATATTTTAGAACAGAAATTTTCTTTATATTTATCTATAATAATTGGTTATGTTGTAAATGATCAAAATACGACAAAAGTTCAAATTCAGTCACGTTAGAAATGTTTGAATCAATTGTAAAAGTCACGAACATTTCTAGTTATTTTATTCTTTACATTGCTTGAACATAATCTCTGTTAGAGATCCTTGTTACGGCAGCTTTCCGGATTATTTGTGTTTTGTTGGAGGTTTTTTTTTTATTATTATTAACTTATCGTTATTGTATAAATAATAGGATAATACAGTCGTTCTGTTTTTGTTCAGTTATTAAAAACTGATTGTTTCATTTGTTATTCGTTTCAATAAAAGTTGAATAGACAATTGTGCCTGATTGCTCTATATTCAAGATTATGTGTGAATGTATGTATTAGTGCAATTGAACTAACGTATTTACTTTTGTTGCAGATTGTGCGGAAGGTGGATCAGACAACAACAGTCCATACTGGGAACAAGCATTTTCCCAGCCGTATTTCGACAATACAACTCGCAGAGAGATCACTACTACTGTTGGCCAAACGGCTCATTTGCATTGTAGAGTTAGAAACCTGGGAGACAGAGCTGTAAGTAAATCTTATGGCATATCATTTGCAATCCTACCTAGTTTGCCAGAAATCTCACCAATTTACGGTTTAATTATTACTTCACCCTTTTCACAAAATTACTCAACTGTGTATATTAACAAAATACGCCTTCAATTTACCATAATCCAATAATGAAACCATAACCTTTGTACTAGTTAATCTGTTTTATTGATTTAGAACAGTCTCTTGTTTCTTTAACAAATACAAATATACTTTATGTTATATATATATATATATATATATATATATATATATATATATATCTACTTTCATTAAAATTTGTTCAAAAAAATACTGGTAATGGCATTATCTGTTTTTATCACAACGAGTCCATTTTGTAAAGTAATTAAGTCTTTTGGACAGATTTTATCACAAAACGTTGTATCCACTTATTGTAACTCTACTGAGCATCCACGTAGATTATTCTTTGTATTGTTGGATAACAATAAATTACAGTTTTTTTCGTATTTTTGTGAATGGTGAACAGTTTCAATTTACCACATTTACAAACCAACTAAAATATCAGTTTGATCGTTTATTTATGCCTTAGTTGATCTTTTATAAATAAGGCGGTATTATGAATAAAACAGCCTGTATATAGTTGAAAAAATCCACAAACACTAGGTTTACTAATTAGAATGTTGTTGTATCACAAATTTTGGATATTGGTGAGCAATACAGTAGGAGCTATACTGTTGGTCGGTGAATTTGCTTTCATTTTACAACCTGCCAAATATCGACTCCGTAATAAAAACTATCTATACAATAAAGCTACTTCATGTGTGATACTGGAAGATAAATCTGACAACTTTCTAATCTAACCCAGCCTTGGAAAACGTCTTCAGAAAGCTGGAATGGGAATTGTTTGTAATAAATATTGACAGCGAGTGATTAAACAACATCAAATTTGTCGGCAATATTATATTAATATCTATGGATATTGAGCAAATGAAGAACAGAACATACAGTGGAAGATTTCGAAATTGAAACGGTCGATAGCTATATCTAATCTAAGTTGCAAAATAATGTTGGGCAAGGAAAACCAAAAAACTACCCATTTCGAAAACCTAAATCAATCATTCCAAAGCAACATTCGGGTATCCCTAAATGGTATAATTTTCAATCAATGGGCCCTCCCAATTCTTACCTATGGCATGGGAATACCGACTCTGCCCAAAAGATCTACACTTCGCGACAGAGTCAGAAACAAAATAATAACGCAAAGAACAATCTAAATAGAACTGGAAGGGGCCCAAGGTGAGGAGATCGAGAAGATTTAAACGACCACCAAAAAGGTGAATACAGGCAGCTATGCGCCCAAAACAGACTAAAATGGAGCAAATTGAGGGAGGCTTTTATCCAGCAGTGGATGTAATGGGCTAAAATGATGATGATGATCGTTTATGACATGGAACCAGTGTGTTTTGTAAATACGCGTTTCCTAATTTGAATAAGTGTAATTAATCTCTTCTCTATCTAACATAACTCTACCGAAAATCTACAAGTTATTACAGTGATAAATATGTCTATTGTTATATCAAAGTAATGTTGATTTATAACAATCGACCAAGACAAATCTTTAGGTTAACATAATGATAAATCTATCATGTGGAACAAACATTAATCGTCTAGATAGGTATTACAAAAGCAAAACCAATATCCGTTTTTCGATTCAAATATTTTCGTCAGATTTTTAGATATACGAATAATATTTTATATTGAATGACGGTTTAGGAGGCAAGAATTTTAAAAATAAAATAAATATAAAAATAAAAATACCTGAAATCATATTTTCTAAAACAAAAATTGAACATCTATCAGATGTCAGTAACATCCCTACTATATTGACAATCATTTTTAATATGGAAAAAAAACAATTTCCTGCTTATTTTCAGTTTTGGATTTCTTTGTTTCTTGTGTTTGGTGTTTTTTTTTGTACTTATTTGATTTTTCTTCTAATTCTGACTAATATTCACTTCAAATATATCGTTCGATGTATATATATATATATCAAACAACTTTATCAACAACTAACGAATTTCTGGAATGACAGTTGAAATATTCGTAATTAAACTGTCCAACTTTGTCTATCAAGTTGTCGGGTGTTATTCACATGAAAAACGATTTGTTCGTTAATTTATTTGTGATAATTAGACAAGTAATTTAGTGCACTCGTTTTTCCGTTATATTTATTGTTTAAAATTTAATACAGTTCAGTGAAATGGAACATGTAATAATCCTAGGAACAATATGAGAGTTAGAACAATATTTTATATGTCATCATTAATCATGGAAAGGGCTCCTCGTATTACAGTTATTTCGTATAATTAGAAATACGGCTCGATTTCGAATTGCTTCATCAAATGGTCAGATTGTTACATGCCCTCTATAAGATTCAATAATTAACAATTTGTAATAATAATTACAACTAATTAGAATAATAATAATAATAATAATAATAATAATAATAGCAATAATAATAATGATAGAACTTGTCTAATTTCAGGTATCTTGGATACGTAAAAGGGATCTTCATATATTAACAGTTGGCATATTAACATACACAAACGACCAACGTTTCCAATCTTTACATACTGATGGTTCTGATGAATGGACGTTAAAAGTAACATCACCACAAACTAGAGATACAGGCATCTATGAGTGTCAAGTCAGTACAGAACCGAAAATTAGCCAAGCGTTCAAACTGAACGTTGTAGGTGAGTAATAAAGTTTCAACTTCCGCTCATGCTCTAATTCCATTCCTACGTGTTTAAGGATAACGTAAAACATGCACACACAAACATAGAAAATATTCAACTCATCCCCTTATTTCTTCTCTAAAATACACCAGTGTACTATGAGGAAATGAAACATCTCAATTTATATACTTGACTAACTTTACGTTTATTTCTAATTTTGATGCAAAAAGGAACGATATTTTACAACACCATCCGTTTTATATATTTGTTGGTGTTGTAATTTCAAACAATTGAATCAATTTTTACTATTCCATATCTACCAAAATACAATTAGATTATATTATTCCGTTGTTAAATAATTGATGTAATAAATTTTTAATACTTTGTCAAATATTATCACATGTAAAATTCAACACTATGTAGATAGAACGTTTGACGATTTTGATCAAATTTGCAAAGACAAAGTAAATTGTCGGGATGACGGACGTTTATTTTTATGTATTCAAATAGAGCACCAGCCGGAACTTATTTGACAAAAGGTCGCCCTATTATGTTATTCCAGTTGTTCAATATTACCCCAACATTGTATGATAATTCATGGGTTAGTTATGTTTGTATCTTTGGCAAATATAACACTGTTTATGTATGTTGTACATTAACGGGTACATAACGATAATAATTTGTTGATTGTTTTGTTTGTTTGTTTTTTTACAGTTTCGAAGGCGAAAATCGTTGGTAATCCTGAATTGTACATCAAAAGTGGAAGTGATATTAATTTAACGTGCATAGTTCTACAAACACCGGATCCACCAAGTTTCATTTATTGGTACCGTGGTGGTAATGTTATTAATTATTCACAACGTGGCGGTATAAGCGTTGTCACTGAAAAACAAACACGGACAAGTCGTTTGCTGATATCTAGAGCATTACCACAAGATAGTGGTAATTATACATGTTCACCATCTAGTAGCGATGCAGCTAGTGTACTTGTTCATGTTTTAAATGGTGAACAACCAGCAGCAATGCAACATGGCAACAATAGTAGTACAGCAATTTGCTGGACAATTGATATACTACTTATTATATTTCTGCAATGTTTTGTATTAGAAAGGTGAATTCCGACGATTATATCAAATTTCGGTATCTATTATATAACATCAACGATAAATGTCTATCAATTTGATAATGGTAACAATGTGGCCATGTAAATATCAGCGAATGACCAGTTATTGTTGTATGTCCAACACGTATATCATAATTTGTTTGTATAATTCAAATGTACATAGTTTGTTGCTGTTAAATTGTTGTCATAGATGGAAATTACAACAGGCCTATAATAATATTATATATATATATATATATATATATATATATATATATATATATATATGGTGTAACTGCATATTTTACCACATATTTATTTAATTACTTTACAAATTATCGCTTTAAACAAATTATAAAATTCCTTAGAACCAACTGGTAGCATATCAAATCAGCACAATCTCTACCTTACCTTCTGCATGTCACAATTTATTTTAGACGATTCAGCAATAAACCAGCTGCTGCAAGTTTAAAATTGCCATTACTTTCCCCGAATAATTACACCAACAGTCGAAAAGACCACCTTATATTTGAATATCTCCGACAATAAAAACACACATATTTACAATCTTAAGAAATTCATAATTAAAAAGCAAAGTACCAAATGAGCAATTTTCGACAACAACAACAACAACAACAACAACAACAACAAAATAAAAATAAATTTCAATCAAATTATTGTAGTTAATACATGAAATAGAAATTAACAAATTTTCACCATCCATATTCAGTCTAAAAACGAAATGTTTCTATAAATTACATTTTATCATCACATAAATTTCACCCCTTGCGTGCCCGAAATGCCCTACCCCGAAACAAAACACAAAAAACTTTCACCCTTTACTTCATCTTATTTATAACCGGAATTTTTTGCCATTTCTTCTGTTTTCTTTTTGTTTTTTTTTCCAGTTGAATCAGCAATTATCAAATATTTACGAATCTGTATGGATTGTTAATGAAATACCACTTAATTTATGTTTGAAATATTAATAATAATAATGATGATGATGATGATGTGTATATATTTTTTACACATATTTGGAATCATGAATT
This sequence comes from Meloe dianella, assembly GCA_028455855.1. Lineage (NCBI taxonomy): Eukaryota > Metazoa > Arthropoda > Insecta > Coleoptera > Meloidae > Meloe > Meloe dianella. The sequence continues at coordinate 3,860,323 of JAPTHL010000045.1, read as the reverse complement.
GTAATTAATTATGAATCAATAAATAATTGAAGTCCCTTAGGTGATCGATTAAATGGTTATTAGAATGTATTTATTTAAAAAATTTCCAAAAAAAATAATGAAAACCTATAGACTTGTAGAAACACAATAAATTGTACATTTTCAATAAATAAATAAATAACTATATGTAATTTATAATGTTGTTTTATTTAAAATTGTGTAATTGAAAGAAAATTACCACTCTAATTAGTTAAAATAGCATGTATGCTCTATAATTCGATTTACAATATGTTCTCCAACATTCAACTCTAAGCGTATAATTTGAGCCTTACATAATTCGATAATTAATACTATTACAAAAGGATTTTCCTTCAAAGATGATGTACCTACTAACTTCAAATTAATACTACACTACCACAATTCAATCGCAAAATAATAATCTGATAATTATTCACTAATTATAAACATAACGTGAATGTCGATCGTATATTATTATCAACAATTATATAGTACTATAAATTTGAACAATCTCTAAAACAACACAATTCTGATTCAATAGAGCAACACAACACTAATAATCGCTGTAACACGACATAAAAGTCGCCAATAAAATTGATTTGTATCGGTAACTACTAATACGAACACAAATACGTCTAAAACACGGTCTAATATGATTTAGTCGACTTGACTTTAAGATTGTAGAGACAACATTTGGCATCTACTGCAGTTCGTTAAAGTAGAAAATTATTTGCATTTAAGTCTGTATTGTTAAAAAATAGTAGACTAAGCTCCTCTGTGATCCAATCTACAGTTAAGCAATAGCAGCGATCAGAACCGCCCTTAGACCGGGGCGAGCGAGGACCAAGTCCCGGGCCCCGCGCTTTTAAGGTCCCGCAACGTCGTTTAATTTATTTACAATTATGAATTAAGAATTTTTAAGTCCCGCACTGACTAAGGGCGGCCCTGGCAGCGACAAACCTTAGAAATCAATCGAAGATCGTTTTTAGAATAGGTGACTGAAAGTTAAGCGCCACTTAGGTATCTATACAGGACTCAATACGTTCACTATTTAACGCCATTCCACCCAAGATTTCACTGAAATGCTCAATTTTCCAGCAGAATAACAGCAATCATCAAAAACGACCTTGTATATAAATGCAGAAAGTGTTAAGTATTCCGCACAAATTCGTGTTGGCAGTTTAGAAAACTAATTTCCCCATATCTAACAACAATAATCAATGAAGCACAACATAGATATGTGTACATGGTATCAGTTGTGTAAAATCTCAAGATGTATATTTAAAATTTACACGACATTTGTTATTCTGTTCGTGCTGAATTCGTGTCCAATTGTTTAGTGGTCGCCTATAATGTTTTTTTTCTCTATTTTTTTGTTGTTGTTCAGTAAGTATTTGATAGTCACGAATTTGTCCTAAATCTGGACCTTTTTAATAAATCATTTATGCAAAACTATAATGCGAAAAATATTATGATTGAAAATAATATCGAAATTTCAATTATATAAACAGAGAAAATCCATTATAAATGATTAGCGCTAATTTCATTTTGATTAACTGTGAATGTATACGATTATCCATAAATTTAGGACGAAAATAGATGGTTATGGAAAAACACGCATCACTACTGCCATCTATTTGGCAATAGTATAATTATAATCAGTAGCGGAAACAATATTAGCGGGATATTTAAATGAAAAACTTACAGGCTAGATAGTAAACTATCAATTTTGAGTCGGTAATGAAGCGTCATCTGTATTTTGGTAGTGCAAATTGAAGAGAGCAGCTATACTCGATAAGCAGATATCAATAAATTTAACGATACACCCAATAGAGGACGCCAGTGTACTATTAGCTCACAAAAGCTCAAAGCTCGGTATTGTATCTATCTATTTAGAATAGTTATCTATGGAATAAGTAACAAGACAACAAAGCAATGTTGGTGTGAATGGTTATTTTGAATATTTTTTCTTATCAAATATCAGTTAAGAATATTTAATTGAATTCTGATAGAATTGATGATAATCTGATTTATAACTTCCTTGTTGTTTTGTTTAATGTTAGTTGAATCAAATATTGTATCGACTGAATGAATTTCCCCTCAAAATAGCTGACCCTTGTTTGTAGTACCACTGTACAGCCACTAATCTGATTATGCCCAATCAACGAGCAGAAAGCTTGTAATTGCTCGTGACAAGCGGACCCACATTAATCCAATATATCGTAAACCAATAATACTAGCACTGCTGTCATATCATATTAACTGTTTAGAAATATTAGATATCTCCTCAAACGTCTAAATTTATTAACAATTATTAGATAACTAATTGCTAGATACACATATCATTTTTATTATCAACATTCTTTTTCCATGCATTTCTTGATAAAACGGGATAGGTATATTTAATTTGTTTAAAAATCATAAATCTGTCATAACTGGCACTTGGGGGTTGTGATTGTCCATTAGATTAATTTGACAAATCACCTGATTGGGAAATGTCTATATTTTTGTTAATCCGAGTATAGTCGCATACAGAGTCGCCATTAGATCGGGGCGAGCGGGGCCCGTACCTCGGGCCCCGCGCTCTTAGGGCAATGTCGTTAATTTTACTCAGAATTATGAATAAAGAATTTTCGGATATATTATAATAGCTTGTCTGATAAGAAGCTTCAAAAATCATTTTGCCCGGACCCCGCATTAGCTAAGGGCGGCCCTGGCACTTTGACGCCAATGTTGAATTAACTTTATTATTAGACGAAAAATTCATCTATTAGAGATTAGAGAGCGGTCGAGTTAATTAATTCTTTAGAATATCATCCTATCCGTCCCGCTTTCATTTAAAAACCCTCACTGTAGACTCTGTAACTGTAAAGGACCATGATGGGTGCGACAAAGATCGTCACTATTTTTCCATCTATTTGTCTATCTATTTTACAAAAGAATAAGGAATCGAATTATGAGGTAAATATTTTAGAAACTACTTTTTCGGTTTTTTCCAGTATTTGACGTTTATGTGACCAGTTCTTTCTTGATCCTTACTGCATTACAGTATTAATTGGATTAATGTTATTCGTTTTAGTAAAAGGGACAAATTAGGATATTTTTTTGCTTCGAAAAATCACTGCATTTTGAAACAAAGCGATCTTTAAATTGCTTCAGAAAACCGGCATGGATCCCCAGGCAAATTTGAGTTTGGGAGCATCATCTACAGTGTTGAATTCGGGCATTTTTCTAAAATGTGGGGGAGGAATTCGATTTCTTACTACATTAATGAGCTGATAAAAGATCAGTTTAGGCGCTCCTATTGGTGGGGGCTCTAACCGATTGCCCTTCTTACCTACAGGATAATTTATTGTGATTGAATCAAGACCAGGTACAGATGATTGAAATGTTGATCAATTATTATAGAAAAATTCATCGAAATAATTGGATTTGAAGTAAATTAGTATATAATTTTCTTTATTTTAACAACACGGCGTGTACTTGTACAAATAAAAATATATTTACATATTTTATAAATTTTATGCTTATTTTCGAATTATAAATATAATTATTTTTTTTTAGAAAAATTACTGACGTAATTAACATGTCAAGAAACACTTGTAACACTTTAGAATTTGAAAAATCGATTAATAATCACTAAATTAACTTCAAGCAAATTATTTGTTATTTTAAAAATACACCAATGTCCTATTGATTTACATTATTTTTACAATAAATATAACAAAATGATAACCGAAAAAGTATAATAATAATAATACAAAAATATGAGATGAATTGAAGGAAAAAAGTTATGTCGATTTTTCAGTAGTTAGTCCTAAAGCTTCCGCATGTTTTCTAGCTTTCAATCGTAAATCGGCAATACTGGAATTCTTATGTGCTGCAGCTAATGCCGCAAATCCCAATGGATATTGCGGATGACATAAGATACTAGCAGGACCACCGCCGACAGCGACGGCAGCAGCATACTGTAAAAAATTATCAAATAATTTTGATGATTATCAAAATCGTTTTCATTGAATCAATGGATTACCTGATGTGCGGCTGTTATAAAGGCTGGATCAAATGCTGAAAATGCTGTAGTTGGTTGTGTGAATGGTACTGCTGCTGATAAACGATCATAATTTGTTAATGATACAGAACCAGGTGTTAATGTTAAGCCACGTAATGCTGGTACGTTCATATATGGTACAACACGACATGGTTCTAATGGTGTACTCGATGATGGTGTATGGTTGTTCATCATCATACCTGTAGAATAGAAAATTCTTAGAAAATTTCCAAAATCCAACCAGTTGGATCTTTTGAAGGATCCGGAACAGCAGGAGTTTCAAGGATAACACAATATACGGTTTTGCAGTCACATAATTTGTTATCGGCTTAAATATTTCGACTTGTATGAACTCGAATTTTTGAAAAAACTACTGTCTCAAGTAGGGAGGACCCGTACACACGAGACCCGGCGGGCAATGGACCCTTCTGTCTGACTTTTTCAGCCGGTCCTGCAGAAGACATACACGTTCTAATATTTAAAGGGGATTCGACTTGAATTATTAGTGTAAGTGGAATTTAGGCCAAGCACAATACGAATTGTTTGCCTGCCAAGTAGTATTTTATTCAGTTTTTATTAAATTTCTTAACATGTTTGAAAATTATGGAGCTCCATATTATAATAAAATGAACATTTCGATATGTTTCTAATGTTCATCCCGTTCAGTTGAAATTTATATTTCCTTTATCAATTCTCGTTTTTCAGCTAAATATAGATTTTCTGGAATATATATATATATATATATATATATATATATATATATATATATATATATATCCGTTGTGTATGAATGGTGATAATAATGGGTCGACATTAATTTGTAGTAACTGTGTAAATTCCGACAGAATTATAGTACGATAAATTCAAGTTACAACATTAAATTATTTAGAAGAGGCAGCAATTTGTTACTGAAATCATCTTTAAACCAAGACTCGACCCTCATAATTTTAGTCAGCCATGAATATATCATGGACTTATGTCCCCTAACAAATCTGCGGTACATAATCGAATTTATATACAAGAGTGAACTAAAAAAATACAGACTAAGAGAAAGTTTTCAATCAAATGAAATAATTCCCGGGAGAGCAATTTTCCAACGGTTCAGTCATTCAAATGGTGCGCATAAGATGACTGGTCCGGCATAGAGGACGAACCCCTGGGGCCGGTAAATTACACTTACTGCCTCGCGTTCACATCAACACCCTGCACACCTCCATACCCTCACTGACGTCCAAGTTTACAGAATAACATAGCTGGGCCGCGCATTTCATAAAATTACATTTGCAAATGGAAGCAAAACTCTGGCGAAAAATTGTAGAAGTTCCCCATCCACTCAAGTGGAAAAAAATATATAAGAAAAACAAACGAAAAATTATACCTGTCTAATTTAAGGGATGTTTTTTAATAACTCACCTTTCTGTATTTGGCTCTCATGTTTCCGGCATTTGGCCCGACGATTCTGGAACCAAACCTAAAATCAAATCGAATTATCACATTTCGTTGAATAAGCCGTTGTAAATCTTGGAAATATTGTCAAAAAGTTTGATCTGGAATGGCGCTATAAATAAAAATAAAAACTAAATGGTCAGGAAAACGAAACAAACTGACTATTATTGTATCTATTCCATTAGCCCTTGTTTGACCATCGACTAAGTGTTTTTCTAATGTGACATTGGTTCCACACGATTTATTTAGAGTAATGCCACTATTAGCAGATAATTTCCTAATGAATACGCATGATGTGTAGGGAATGGAAATCGCATCAATTAAATAGTAGATTAACGACTTTAGGGGAGTATTTGAACTGATTGATTGTATAAAAGTGAGTAGACAGAGAAATCTTCTCTAAAAGATCGAATAAACTTACTAACACGGTCACTTCTCTAGACCCCGATCAGAACAAACCACTTAATAAATTGATCGTTCCACGAGAAACACGATTTTTATGTTGCTTCACGCAGTTTCCAGAAACTAACAAAATACACCTACATTGATCGCCCAATAAAACCAATAATAATTAACGCCAATTCATATTATTCCTAATGTAATTAAACTAATTGTAAATTACCTGTACTCTAGCTTCACTAAGTCCAAGTCTTTGACTCAACTCCTCCCTCATGAATGCATCAGGATAATGTGTTTCATCAAATAATCGTTCCAGTTCGTTTAATTGTTCTAAAGTAAAATTTGTCCTTGATCTACGTTGTTTTGTTGTTGTTTTTGTTGAATTATTAACAATTGAATGGCGATTTTTATTCAAACCATCATCCCCATGTTTATCTTGATCATCCAATATAACTGAAAATCAAAAATATAATAAAATCAATTATTTAATTATATTAACATAAATTGGATTGATCATTATTTATGGATTTGTGCAGCATCCAAATTGAATTGTTTTGCATTTATTTCCAATATCACCCCCCCTTGTTAATACCTTATATTATGAAGATTGAAAGTGCAAATACGTGTTGGATTTGTATACGTTTTTTCAATCACAAACTAGCCCTTAAAATAAATCTAATCCTGTCATGTTTGTATGTCATCATCTTATTGGAACTAAATACGCATACAAACATGTAAATACAGTTAAAATAATCTTTTACTATTATTATTATTATTATTGTTATTATTATTTTTATTATTATTATTATTATTATTATTATTATTATTATTTTTTTTTCTGATTAAAGTTGTGTCAACTGAAAACGACAATTTACTTAAAGTTGTGCCCACCCTTCGACTTTTTCACCGCCTCGCTAATTTCTTTATAAAGCTTTGTCTCCGACATTAATTAATTACATTTTCTTAATTGAACTACCTAACGTCTAAATGTTTTCTATTGCTCTTCTCAATTTAATGTAAATGGCAAATTAATCAGTTAATTGCCTTTAGCGATATAACAACACATTTACACAAAGATAATTTCATTTAATGATCGATATTAATATTGGCCAAAACATGGATTTAGATTCACAAAATTTCTCTATTCTTACACAGGATTAATGTTGTCATTAGAAGGCGTCAAATTATATTTCAATTAATAATAATGTTACACTGTCGTTTATCAATACAAAAACAATTCTGTGGGATATCGTACGATCGTTGTTGCACTTATTTGAAAATTGGATGTATCGTAATGGCAGTGACAAAGATACCAAGTATTTTGAGATCTATTTGTTCATTTAATCAATAGAAGTTTTTGCTTCTCATCGAAGATAAAAAGTCAAGGCTCGTTAAAGTTTCCTCAATTATCATTTCTAAAATCTTTTACACCTGTAGAATTAACGTAAAATCGTCTCACATTTGTCATCATCAAAACGTATTTCGATTGGACACGTAATAGTACTAAACTGTGAACACATTAGGTGTTTATGCTTCAAAACGGTAGCCTTAATATTAATGCCAATCAAAGGGAACAACGGACGTTTTGTAGTAGAGTCACTATGGTTTCCTACAGCATTACAAACATTACAAATGCAGCATAGGGTACGGTTTAAATCTATAAATTAGTATCTCTTAACATCTTAGTATCTGTTAACAAATTCGATTGTGCTACAAAGGCTCGTTTAATATTACAGGTATCCACAAACGCTAGCAAAATGCGGTCTATTGTGGACTAGCCTCCACTCATTGCTCCTGTTTGCATTTGTCGCTGAATAGAACTGCGACAAATGATGGGTGCCAATAACATTAAGATGCTACCCGATTTCTTGTTTCATTTAAAAAAAAAATGACAATCTGTTGCTACAAATGCGCATTCGTATAAATATCGCCGAATATATTATCGGATTATTTAGTGTCCTTTGCGAACAATCTTTTAATGTTATTGTTAGTAGATAAATCAACATTATTTAGAAGACAATGTTGATACAGTTGATCAGAGACTGTTTAGTTTAATAACTTTTACAAAGGTGTGAATTCAAGCGTACGGATAAGCGACAGACAGAAAAGTAACAGAGTATATAACGAAGGGTGGAGCGTAACGAAACGAGCCGGTAAAACATCCCCTGAGAGGAATTAGCGTAGACAACACTCGAATTTAATGCGCTACCTCCCAAGGGTAATAAAGCTATTGCGAAATAGGGTCTAGATTAATTTAATTCCATTACTTTAATGAGGATACAAAATATACCAACGTCGGTATGTAGATAACAAAATCTAAATAAATGTTGAAAGCACAAATCTGGTATGTGTTCTCTTTACACATACATAAAGTATAAATATATATCTATATACATGTATATATATATATATATATATATATATATATATATATATATATATACAAATATTGTAGCTATCTAAAGGATGAAATTTACCGGCATGCTCAAGTAATTGCACGAATCGATTTTGGGCGCATTGCACTGATTGGAATTACCAATATCGACAGCTTTTAGTGTTAACTTGCGCATCTCGACGCTCTACCTCCAACAAATCCACACCCTTCTTTAAAATGAAATTTCACCACCATTACTATTACTATATGTATACTACGGTGGTGGATAAACAATCAAAATTTACCAGTTTTAAAACAGTTTAAGTGGGGAAAGAGACAAAAAAAAATAAACGAAATCACTATGAACAAATTGATGGTGGTGTTGATTTATCCGATTTACACACCCCCTCCCCCACACCCCTACCCGGATTTTTCAACAAGGAATCGATTCTATAAAAGAGGGTTTCTGTATGTTTGAATCGATGGTAATCAGATAACACGCCTAGCAATAACTGCCGCCGTCCGCCAAGTCAAATTGCTACCCCCTACCCCACTGATTTGTTCTTATAATAGAATAAGGGTTTTTCTAACGAAATTGAAAACAAAAAAAAAAGTAAACTCTAAATTGAATTGTCTCTCTTTTGCTGTTGAGTTAGATTTGATTGAATAAAAACATAAAACGCCCATTTTAGCAATTTAAATCATGTTGATAAACTCCACCCTGGAATTTTCTATCTTTGTTATACAGTTTTGATGAAGTTTATATTGTAGAAAGAGGTAGATATAACAACCATCGAATAGTAAATATACGAAACACTGTCATGACAAACGAACTGTAAATAAAACAAATACAAACTCCCAATCTTGTTATAACTGCAATACCGGAGAAAAGGACTCATCTATCTTAATCAAAACAAAATAATACAAAATACTCGTCTTCTGACATCAATCTACACAGCAAATTATCATTAGATAACAGAAATTTTTGCAATTTCAGCCAAATTTGAAATTACTTCGTAATAACACGTGCCTATATAACCGGAATAAATTCGGAAACTTTAAAATACAGCAAACACTTTCTAAAGGGACGATTTTTGGATACCGTAACAAACCAGTATATGATTAATTACTATCGAAGATTGTATTAATTAACGTCAGGATAATTACAGAAAACAAACGAAATTAAATAATTGTACAGCAAAATAGTTATAAACGGTATAATAGAATGATTTTTGGTTCAATTATTTAGATTTGAAATGATTTTCGTATTTCTCAGTCATTTATACTGGGTGTTTCAAGGTAAAATATTTTTCCCTTTTACCCCATTATCAATGCAGATATTCGAATGTAAGTTTCATAAACTCAAATAGGGTTATCTAAGGGATAATTAAGCAGTAAAAATAATTGTGGGATCCTCTGTAAGTATGGCAAATCAAAATCAACGTTGAAAATTTTCACACACCCAAATGAAAAATACAAATATAGAAAGATCGCTTCTTAATATTTAGTGAAAAGATAGTAGGGAAATGTTCGCTTTACGGGGATTTATTAAATCGGCCCGTTAAACTTAAAGGGTGTCTGTTTTGACTACTGAGACTTTATGATTTGATTGAAGTGATGATCCTATACTGAGATTAGACTTTGAAGCAAAACAAACCGAAAAGACTGTACAGTTCACAAATGCAAAATATCTACATAAAAATTGAGAATCAAATAAACATCGTAAGTGACTATAAAGTGAGGTCAAGTGCGGACAAGTTTCCTCTTAAACACCATTACGACTGAGTAACAACACGGAATCCATGGCCACTTAATAACTGTTTTAAGGTTGTAAATGTTATAAAAAGGGGATAATTCTAGCTATCTAAGGACTTATGTTTTATAACAGTCTCTATTTCACTAACTGCCAATATTTACAGTCGTAATGTTGCATTATAAACCTTCATTATTTATTTATGAGTAAACTACAAGACAATATCTGTTTTAGAGATATTTTGAACACTTAGAGCTCGGACATCTTGCAAAATCTCGACTTTAATTTGATCCTGTTATGAATTGGCCTGATATTCCTTGAAGATTCATTTTATTTCGCTACGCACTTAAATTCATACAATGTTGAGCTTAAGTCGAGATTCAGGAAGGCAAGATGAACCGGACCTTAGCGATTTTTGAGGAAAGATATAAGTGCCATTACGAAGTACGACAAATGTCATTACAGTGGACCAGTAAAAGTGTAAAATAAGATTTTTTTTTGAAGATTACTATCGATGAACATTTAAAGATGAGTTCAAATTTCACGTTAGCCTTTTTTATGAACAAAAGTCAATCTGTGAAGTTATTGAACGGACTATACTAATTTTATTATGTTTATATAAATAGATTCAAATGATTTTTGAGCGAAATAAAGGGAGCCTTTTAACATTACCCTCTACTGAATCTTTGAATTATCATTTAAACTTGGCTCGGCAATATTTCATCAAGTTTAAAACAATCAAAATTTATTCGTTAATTATATGAAAACGATCATATTTTGAGGGTTGTCCCGGCCGCAAGGGATCGTTACTTGGTTGAATAACAAATCAAATTAATGTATTTTCCGATTTATAATTAAATAACATTAACATAATTTGATTAATTGTTGTTGTTATTGTTGTTATGATAGAAATGATTGTTTATCGAAATTGTTGAATAATTCACCCCTTTATATGAGACACTATATATATTCATTTGTATTAAGTAACACAATTGACTCACATAATTTTCGTTCGTCGTTATTTACAATTTTATCGATGTTTTCTTGTTTTTCATCATCATTTTTTTCACTTGTCACTGTATCAGGACACGATTTTGAATCTTCTAAATCAATCGGCGACGATGATGAACAATAACTGTTCTTTGGTGATGGTGTTTTTATATCAACATTATTATCGTACCACTGATTATTGTTACTTATATCCTTTGTTGTTGTTGTTGTTGGTGTTGTTGTTGTTGTCGTTATTGTTGTTGTCGTTTCCGGGCAAGTTTGTGTATTATTTAAACGTAAATCAATACCGAATGTATCACTTTTATGTAAATCAGATATTAGCCAATTTTTCGGCCGTTTCGTATTGTCCGGTTGATTGTTTATTGTTTGATAATCATCTTCCATTTTAATTATTGGTGATGTCTTAATAGTTGATGTTAGATTTAAACACTGACTATCACTCACTTTATTATTATTATCATTATTATCATTATCATCATCATTATTATTATTATTATTATTATTATTATTATTATTATTATTATTATTATTATTGTTATTGTTATTGTTATTATTATTATTATTATTATTTTCGAACGATTTCGATACGAACTGTGTTAATTTCTCCATAATAATATCCGATAATTTTGTGTTATATATTTGATGATCATATGAAAACTGAAATCACCATTTCAAAACGGGATGTACGGTTACTATAGTGACCGTATAACACCACTCTGAACGTTAAACGAGCTGTGGTCGACATTTAACCACGCCTTTGATTATATCTTTGTAAAATTTGATTGGTTTGTTGTTAAATTGTGGGCGTTAACGAAATGTAAACTCCTAAACGATATATTAAAATAAGTTTATTTATGATTGTAAAATAAGTCAATAGGTTTACTCATTCTATTATCTATATCTATCTCGTTTTACATCTTTGTTTTTCATTGTTATATTGTAATTATGTTGATTTACGATAATGATTGTTAAATATTCTATGAAATTTATGCAATATTCCTGTGAATATGTATCACATATTTATGATAATTTCTAAGAAATCTGTAGATATTTAACTTTAAATTATACGTGGTTTGGCGAATAATTATAGCATGGCCTACCAAATGTCATAGTAATTTCCTATGAAAATCGTACAATTTATACATGAGGCTTTAAAGTTGTCTGAATTCTCTGACTAAACAACTGAAATGGTATTATTTAGAATAATATAGAATTGATTTTTAACAATCACAGAATCAATTCAATTATTGTTAATATGCTGTATATATATATATATATATATATGGGCAGATCTATTACTTTTCGACGAAAGTGTGCGCACTCATGTCAGCGATTTTGATGCTGATTTTTTCCTTGAAAGTACACCAGAAAAGAAGACAATCCTGAAAATTTGAGCCCTATTTGATCAAATCCGGGCGCTGGAGAATTTTTTGAAATTTGAAAAAAGTCGATTTTTCAATCATTTTCGATAATTTGTATCTCAGCTTCTAAATAACTTAGAGACTCCGTTCAAACGACATTCTTCTCTGTAAGCCCTCTACTTTTAAGAAAAAAATAAACATTAGCGATAAACTCATTTTCGGCTCAGCTGGAAGCTTCCAGCTCATCCACCACATTAGTAAAAGTTTACCTGTTTTCAAAATGCTCTCAAATCTACAGTTTCCAAAATATAGGGTTCCCTAACATCTGATAGTGTTTGTGGAGGTGCATTCTTGTTATTTCTGCCCTATTTGCTATTAGTTGTTTCGATTTCGTTATTATACGGCCGTTCAAAGCCGTTTAGATGTTGAGCTCATGGTCCCCTCATTTGTCGATCCATAAAACAGTTTTTTTTACATTTTAGTATATGGTAGATGGGTTCCTGTTCTAATCGGTCCCTGGAGCTTGTGCACCTTGGCTCCCAGTTTAATCCGGCATTCTTAATTTATTGACGAAAAAACAGATAAGATGAAAAAAATATATATATATATATTTGACCGAGATTGTGGATGTAGTTCGGTCTTTATTCGATGAATTTGACCGCACAGGGACTGCCGTAAAAAATTGTCATAGTCATTACTCATGACTCATATGTAATGGCTAAGTAATGAAACAGACAAATCATCTAGGAACTGAAGATTGGTTTTGTCCACTTACCGTTAAGGTATCATATTCGAATTGTTAGTTTGTTGTATGTTAAATTAATTATACCAAAATCGTTTAAATTTAAAACATGATTTTTCGGATAAAAACTCTGCACGTTCATAAATTTCTTGGGTAATCCTCAGTAATATTCCCAAATTATCTCAATGGGGAGCTGTAGTAAAAATTATTCCTCCTGTATATTTTAAAAACAATTGTGTGATGCTTTTTTTCACACCACCTATGAGGTAAAGCACAGGGTGCGTTTTTTTTATTGTGATATCCCGCAGAGGCCTAATCCACTTTGCCATCACCAGTGTTAGTAAACCAATTACAACAATTAAACTACCACAGTCCCGTATACTTCTACAAAGTAAACCCAAAAGAAAGCAGTTCTTAGAAGGTCAAGAAAATAAATACCATCTACCCAAAAAACCTTTTTATACCCAGTTTTTGCTTCCTTGACACATATGACATTTGAAATTATATATTTAAAATAGAAAATGTTAAATAATCCTTAAAGATCAACAGCGATAGCCTGTAACAGAAAGCAATAACACCTTTTACAGATTAATGAACAAATGAAAATATTTCTGCAAAAATCAACAAATATGGAGGACTACTTACGAAATTGCCGAAAATGCAAAATTTAAAGTAAAAATCAACAGATACAGCATACCTATATAGGTACCTACTTACAAAAATTACCTAAATTGCAAGAAAAATAAAATAAAAAAATCACATCCTGAAACCTAGAATGTGACAAAATTTTGATTAATTTATACGTTTAATTATATAGATAACACTTAGATACCTGTTCAATCGCACATTTACACGGCACACACTTTTCATAACGTACGGAAAAGTAGGTGCATTTCATGATTTTAAGGTGGGTACTGCTCATTCCACCAAACCCTGACTGACGCTTTTCGATTTGAATAAAATGTCAACGATAGAAAATGTTGACAAATGGATTTCTACTTGATCCTAATATCCCAAACAAGAAACGACAAGGAAACGAGATGACCTACAGAGGAGCTACCTATCCTGCGTTCCCTACAATGGCCCTAGCATTGGGATCCTGATGTGTGTTTCGAGTGTGTTATTATATGAATGAAGCTTTAGTAGCGTACTCTTCTATCTAACATCGCTACAAGCAACAATTGCAAACTCACTATAAATTAAAAGAAATTATAGAAAAAGCATTAAATGACGCGATGTAGAAATTGCCATTTAGTTGAATCCCTGTGTGAATTCGTCCCGCGTAGAACGCCAATCCACTCGCAAAACACTAGCACTGTTACACTACACTGCACCAATAATTTTGCGGTATTCACTAACGATTTATTAACATTTTGAAGCGATGTTAATACTACAATATCTAAAAATCAATAATCCAAATTAGATAACTTTAGACGTTTCCTTGTTCTGCTATCAAAATCTAAACATAATGGATATGTCTATAATCTAATCGAATGAAAATTAACAAAAAATTGAGCAATTGATTTTTTTTACTCCCTTTGTTGTTTTTATCAGTAGCAGCAATCACATATAGACATACCTAGACAATATAATTTACATTTGTACTAACTAATCTCTATCAGTCTCCTAATCCCTTATTAAATCAAAGCATACAGCTGTTATTTTGATTTCCGTAACACGTCCGTTACCTTCTCCTTTTCCTACTGCTTCGGTAACTTACAAATGCACCCAAAAAAGCATAAATCTATTCTTAACTACGCCCAAATCCACCACAATGAATCAAATCAAAAGAGTAACAACAATATTTGTGGAACTTTTTGAATTTCACCCTAATCGCTGCTAATAAAGACCGTCCTAATAAACATTAGAATTCTATCAATTCCACAACACCAACTTTATAACAGTTTCTGAATATCATCGTTAAAACTGATTATTCACAAACTATCGCGAATATATTTTGAAATGAAACGTAATTACCTACTATCAGTGTTTTGATAAAAGTTTGAATGTTGAATTAATCCACACTCGGAAATACTGTCTTAAATTGTTATTTCAAACATTGAAATATCCTTTATTCTTCCAAGGGGTTAGTTGCCAAGCAACAAATTTAATTGTACCAAATCCCCATTCCGTCAACTTTAAAATTATTGTGTATCGTGACAGGGTATTATCTTGAACAACTCAAACTAATTAGACAATTAACAAAATCACTCTCTTATTATGTCATTAAACACGTTAATTAATTTAAAAGAGAGTGCAAGAACGATGGTGAAAACAAAAACAAAAATTTTACTTTGGTGAAGATTTATTCATTTAAATTTTTTTTCCGCTTTAAACTGAAATAATTATATTAACTTATAAAAAAATAATACATTTGACCTGTAATTTTCAATGATTAAAAAATGAAGAATATATGCGTAAATTTGTAGATAAATAAAAACAAACAAAAAAATTAAACATGAAATTAATTTAAACAATTTAAATGTAAAATAATATCCATCCATATATTCTTCATCAAATCAATAAAGGTAGATTTTTACGAAATGTTAACACATTATAACACCAATCACATTAGTTTAACCGATACGATACGAGATAGAATCGTAAATACATACAGGAGATTGTTCTAATTAAAGCGCACCATTAGATAACATTGATTTCAATTTGTATTTGTTATTTCTAAATAATTCATCACTAAAGTATCACAATAGCGTTTTCAATTTATTTTATAAATAAAAAAAAATACTTGTAACGGTATGTTTTAAAAGAACACCTGTATTTTCACTACATAGCCAGAATTCCGCAAATTTCAATACATGAAGAACTAAAATATAATATTTTAAAATTGATCAATACTCAACTATAGATATTATAAACTGAAACAATCATCACATCTACATTTAAGTATTGATTGATTAATACATGTATGGCTAGTAGTTATCATATCATCAAATTAAACAAAAATATAATATATTTAATGAGAAAGGAATGCGTGTTAACACGCAAAAGGAATGGATCACGGAGTGTTAGAAGGAACGAAGACTTCTGTTGCCAAAAAGGATAACACATTCACACTTAGCAATTAACAGTGAAAATAAACAACATTGGATAAATATTGCATCTAAAAAAAGAGAAAGAATATTAGACAAAAAAAGTGTGTAAATCTCACTTATCGTCGTAAAATTAAATTTGATACCCTTTAAATTTTTTTGGCAAGTACTGTACAGTTTAGATAAATATCTATAAAAAACATCGACTAATACTTGCAAGTCTTATTATAGTTTTAAATATATCTAGAAGTATCACAAATAAACTTTAAGGATTTCATGTTCACTAACTTATTATCACATGTTGACTTCTTTTTATTTATATATATATATATATATATATATATATATATATATACAAATATATATATATATATATATATATATATACAAATATATATATATATATATATACATATATATATATATATATATATATATATATATATATATATATATATATATATATATATATATTATATATATAGTATATTACACAAAAAAATGACATTCACTCATGGGTTCATAAATCACAGTGAATAATAATTATAGGATTAGGATAAAGGACTAGGTTTAGGAGCCAGAAGTCCTCATACAAAAGGATTTAAGGTATATATGCAGGTATAAATGCAGAATTCTGCATCATTATTTAAAGGATATGATCCTCCTTCAATCTAAATTTACAAATCATGCAAAAAAAATAATTACATTTGCAACATTCAGTATACAATTAATTAATTACTAACATAATTTGACTGATTGACACATGACGATTGAATTTTTATCAAAATATTTACAATTAATTAGAAGGAGGAAATAACTATAATTTTGTTAAGCACTCGCACAATATTTTTTTTTGTATTAATTTTTTCAATAGATAATCTATTTTAATTTTTTATTTTTTTACCAAACCACATGCGTAGCTATTAATTCTAACTTAAAATTAATTTTCAACTTAAGTGTATAAGTTTTAACCATCAATTTTACCGAAAAAATTGATGCTTAATTAAATAAGTGCACTGTTAAATTTGACTTAATTCAGTTAAACACTACACACTTAAGCATATTATGCCCATTAAGACATTATTCCCAACATGGTTAAATATGATAATTTAAACCTATACTCAGTCTTTTGTTAAAAAGTTTTAAAAATAAAACGACAAAAATTATGTGACTCTATTTTTCTCTATTATTATAATTTTTTTTTTGTAAATTATAAATTGATAACAATAAACATTACGAGTATAGGTTCTCTAAAGTTGGTATTATTTAAACAAATTCATCTAAAGAACCCACCCTCTGGATTTTTCTATTAAAATAAATATCGGGCCTTTCAAACATATTAAAATCGTCCCACCCCATAGCTACAATTTGTTTAATTACCCCTTTACCCTAAAACATAAATATATATATATATATTACTAAATGTATTCGAAATAAAAATTGAATCAACAACCTGATATAGATTCATATTTCATAAACTTGATAAAGTCTTTCTTTCAATTGTGGTGGGAATTGGTCACTGAATCTTTTCCAATTTTCTGGACCCACTTGTGATTTAAAACTGTGTAAAATCTAAAAAAAAAAAATTATTATTGATTATTATTTTTATTATTTAAATAATTCAATTACCTTGCTGAAAGCATCTTTTAAATCATCTTTTGGTGTAATCCAAGATGCTACAGCATCACAGAAGAATATAAATTCATTAACAACACCACCTGGATTAACTTGAATCATTTGACACATTCCACGGAACGCACTATCTTTCTCTTCATTATCTCTTATATTTCTTAGTGATATACACCTGTAATATTAATAAAAAATATGTATAAATAATAATAATCGATAAATAAGTAACCATAGGAGCGAAGTTGACCAGAAAAATTCAATATTTTTACCCATTGTTCTTCCATTCGATACGCCTTGATAAAAATCATCAAAAATAAATAAAAATAAAATAAAATAAATATACATTTAGGAAGGCTTCAAAACAAACTGCATAATAAGCAGAGAATATGCAGAAAAAAACATTACAGTAAACACATTTGCAGGCATAATTCAAAAATAAAATTAAAAGCAACATATTTTTTTTTGTTTGGATACTTGATTAGAACAAAAAAATAACAAAACTGGTCAACTTTCCTCCATTTAAAAACAAATTTTTAATTAATGCAAGTGTGTTATTTTAAAATTAAAAAAAATTTTTTTCCTTCAAATAATTCTATTTTTCACGCTTGCTTTTGATTTGAATTTAAATACATTACTCCCCTAATCTATTTATTGATTTATATAAATGATCGTATTAATAATGAGGAGTACTGTATCATTTTTGTTAGTTAAGGAGAAAGCTTATAAGGATAAGTGCTAAATAAAAATAACAAGCTTGCTTCCTCACGAAAACATAAAATAATATCAAATAAATCGGATTTTAGGTGAAATAAATTATTAATAATTAAAAAATAAATAAATAAATGAATAAATAAAATTAAAATAAATAATAAAAAGAGGGTTTACAGACCACTGTCGTACAAACTGTTGTAACATGGGCGCGACATCATGGGGGCAGACAAAACCTAGTCGACCAATTGTTATGGCTATACCGAGAACAAAAAACAACAAAAAACTCAACTTAATTACAAATAAATTAATTACAATTCGTATAATTATAAAAATTAATATCAATTATAGAATAATAATAATAATAATGAAAATTATAGTACATATAAACTAAATTATTATATAATAAATAAATAAAAAATCAGTGCTTGATAAAAAAAGAACTCTAGTAATTAATAAATTAATTAAATAAACAATTAAAAATTATATACATATAAAAATGATTTAATTAAATAAATTAACAGATATGTGATTTGGTCGGTCTAAATACAGTGGATCCTATTACAGTTACACACCTCAATCATTCAATTGGAAAAACGTTTTTTAGGAAAATAGAGGATACATCAAAATAAATAACACCAATTCAACACAAATACAAATAGTTAAAATAATAATAATAATAATAATTGGAAAATTATTAGCAAATTTAAAACAATCCCAGGATTCACTGTAAAGTTCCAATTTTATCAACACTGTTGCAATTTTTCACATACAAACAACATCCCAATACAGCATTTATTTACTATAAATAAAAATAATTATGTTAGGATGCATTTCCATCAAATATAGTTAATAACAAATTAAAAAATATTTCATCAACTGAAACGCTTATTTGATTATTCTAACAAAATATAAATTAAAAATACAGTGCTCGCCACTTAATATGATCACTCAGAGACCAACTTGAAGGCACAATGGAACATCATGAAGCCGAAGAAAATGTATGTCTCGTCGAATGGAAACTAATTTAAAATATTCAAACAGAAGAAATTTTCTCTGTATAACAACAATATTAGTAATAGTAACAGCAACAGCAAATCATAAAAGAATCCTAGATATAAATTGTAAAATCATATACAAAATATTGGTGGAAATTGATATACAATGTATATATAATTGGCTAATTAGCAACACAAAAAAAAATTAATAAGTAGCACAAAAAGAAACAACATGGGAACGTGCTTATTTAAGTAAACACAAGTAATTAAAGCAACGTCAGACAAACAAATCACTTACCTTCGTGACAATGATTGGAATATTCAAAACATACAACAATTCAATAACGTTGCCTTAATTGCATGCGTCTAACTAAATAAAACACCCATGACAGTTGATGAAATTTTCTACATAAAAAAAAATCATCAATAAAACTCATCTATCTATACGATCAAATGCACTATTAAATTATTTTTATTATAGTAACGCTTTTTTTTTGTAGTCACCGGATAACTTGCTCCTATTATTTTTAATAAAAATGCCTACCTTAACATCAGATTTACGTATATATAAATAATAAATAAAGGATTATAGGTGAACAATTGCATTAATAAAAGCATGCAGGTTATAATTTTTATAGAATAAAAACAATTAAATTTACGTACCAGTATTTTCTAATAATGTTTTTGGAGTATTTGGTCTATTAATAATTTCTATAAGTTGATTTAAAACTAACGGTATATAAGGTCTTGTATCAGCACCTATTTAAAAAATTATCGTATATATATATATATATATATATATATATATATATATATATAGGAATAATTAAAATTGTGATTGAATATTAATAATAATAAATTACCAAGTTTAATGCTTATTTCACCGATAGCCCATGTAGCATTATTACATACAGATATGTATTCTGGATTTAAATTTCTTCCTAAAATTGGTAGAAAATCAGCTATACAAGGACGTACATGTTGAAAACATGCTTTTGTTAAATCGCCAAGTAATGCAAATGATGACTGTCGCACTTCTGGCATTAAATCTTGCATACAATGATGTAATAATTCCATTATATTACTATTTTGAACTAATTTTTCTATATGACCATTTAAACCTTCAGCTAAACCAGATAATAAATCTAATGCAACAATCATAAAATCTTTATCAGGTGCTTCAAATTGATCAGGATTTTGTATATTTGCCTAAGAAATTTAAATAATTTTTATATGTTAAAAATTAAGAATAAATAAACTTACCATATGGAGATATAAAGTATGTTGAACTAATGAAACGCACCTACAATAAACTGGTTCACAATAAGGTAAAAATCCAGACTGGAGAGCTGTAGCAATACTTGATAGACACTATGTAAATAGAAAAATAAAATAAAAGTTATCACTGTTATATTTTTAATGAAATTTCAACAAACCTCTAGAAGAGGAAAAGATCTTTATCTTCATCTTTTAATATATTCCATTTTTGTATTAATGGTGGCATAAGCATATTGATAAAATCTGGTTTATTTAAATGATGTCCAACAGAATCAGCTAATGTACCAATTGCATCATATAATATTAATAAATTTTTGTGCTGATATTTAGAAAATGCAAATACTAATGTTTCTAATATAAAACCTAAATATGGCACTAATTCAGTGCATGCTTCTTCTTCTAATGTTGCAAATGCTGAACATGCTGCTTCTTGTACACGTTTATTACCATCTAATATTCTTTTTAATAATTCAGTCATTAAAGGTTTTAAATATAAATCATGCGGTTGAGCTACTACCCAATGTGAATAACGACTTAATGTCCAACATGTTATAGCTCTAACTAATGCTTTTTTATCATTTAAACAATTTATTAAATATGGAATTAATTCTGGTAAATGACTTATCATTCCTGACATGCAACCTTCAGCTATTGCACCTAAAATTTGATAAAAACACAAAATAATGAATAATTCAAAAATAAAAAATAAATATTAACCTAATGCAAGAATTCCAGACTCTTTTATATTCCAATCTTGATGGAATAATGTTTCTTTTAATATTGGTATAAGTATTGGTAATAAATCATCACGAAATACATTTGCTAATACATCTAATGCGGCAGCACTACATTTTCTTAAATTCCAATCAGATAATGAACCATCATCATCACCATCATCATAATCTTCATCATCATCATCTGGTTCAATAGTGCCATTTTCATTTGTACTATTACTATTTACTTTTATTGTTGTTTTTGATTTATGGAAACGCGGTCGTATATCCTCATCACGATCAGGAATCGATTCATCCTCTTCAACATCACCCTAATGCAAAAAAAAACAGTATTTTAGAAATAGACATTTAAAAAAAAACGAAAAAGAACTTACTTTGAGCAAAATAATGTCAATTTCTGAATATTTCATCCCTCTAACTAAAACTGGAATCAATCGATTTAAATGTGGACCAAGAACATTACGACAAACTGGTTGTTCAGCTAATGATAACCAAAATTCACATGCCTCTAATGCAACACCTTCATCAGCATCTTGTGTTCTTACTAACATATATTCAATAATATTATCAATATGTGGTATTAAACGATCTAAACGAACTTCTAATAACATAACAAGTGCACGACAAACATTTTTTCTAACTTCAGGATCTTCATCAGTAGCTACATGAAATAGATTCTAGAAAAACAATTATTGTTAAAATTATTTTGTCTGTGAATAGTAATATTTACCGTTAAAAACAAATCAATATGGTACATGAGTGCTTCAGAACGTTGTACAATAAATTGATTAACACAACCAATAGCATATGAACGTATTTTTGAACTTGAATGATTAAAAAATTGTAAAAATTTCGGTATTAAAATTTGTAATGGTCTATTAACAGTATCAGCATCCAATGCTTCTGATGAATCTTCACATATTTTTTGTAATGCACCAAATGCACCTTCGCATACATTATAATCTTGTGAATCTAACATTGTACATAATGCTGGTAATAATTCGGGCCATGATGATAAATCACCTTTACTAGCTATTGTTGTTATTAATATACCAACAGTAGCACGTATTAATGGGGACGGATCACCAACAGCTTGTAAACATTCATTTTTAACAAAATTTGTTACGTTTGATTGTAAATTATTATAATGTGTTTTAACATTATTTTTCAATATTAAACCACTTAATGATCTTGTTGGTTCATCTTCTGTTGTTAATTTTGTCAATACAAACATTAGATAATTATTGAAATCCGGATATTTATTCAATTCTTCCAATTTCTGGAAATATACGTTAAGGAATTATTCTTGTAAAACAAGTAAAATTTTCCCAAAGAAAATCACAATAACCGTGACTGTGTGTAAACACAATACACAAAAATTGATATCGTTGTTTAGACAACATTAACAATGTTTATGGACAAAAATATAAATAATAAAAAACTCCAATCACGCGATAATCAAGAAAATCGATTAATTAGTTTCCAATGATCGACAATTAATTAACATTATTGTAAAAAAAGGATACTTGCTGGACCGTCCTTTGGGTTGCTGTATCTGGTGATTGTGATTCTTTCAATAATGTTAAAATTTCACGTAAACCCTCCTCTTGTGGCTGCCACTCCATTCTCATAGCCTTTATGTTAAAAAAATAATCTTCAATTAATCTGCTGCTGTTTTTTTCAATATTTATTTAATTCACGCAATAAAACAATTTAATAAATTTTTATCATACGATGAGGCCGAGGCCGACATCGAATTTCAGAACAAACACTTTAATACAGCGTTGTCGTTTAACGAATACGAAAAATTTCCGTTAAAACAAAAACAAAACAGTAACAAAATTCAATTACAACAACATTCTCGTATTTTACTCAATTAACAACAAATAATAGGGCGATAATTTCGAAATTTCGTTCTATAGAATTCACAATTTTTATTTTGATAATTCTCCTTCAAACTATTACGAAATCTGTCAACATTGTTAAATTAGAGTGGGGCAAACTGTTGTGGACAGGAAACGGAAATGCGAGAACTAGGGTGAAGTTAGTTGCGGGTCTTCTTAAATTTGTTTAAAACTTAAAAAAAAACGATAATTATTTGAATATTAAATAATTTCCGTGTATTTATGAATAAAACAATTTGAAAACGTAATATTCGTTCAGGTAGTTTTGTACAAAATACGGTTTGGGCGGTAAATTTGAAAAATTACCCTACTTCCACGCCGATTATCTCTGTCCAGTCGCACTTGGACAGCTTAACTGGCAGACATAAATAACTTGATCGATCAAATAAGTATTCACAAGTCTGTTATCAACAATTTTCTTTCTATGTACGTTATTATCTGACTTTTAATTATAGTTTTTTGCGATATTGGCAATAATAGTCGATACAATTACAAATTTAAATAAAATTTATTGCATATATTACAAAGGCAGAGCTGCTAATTATATGGAACAAAACCCACATTGAGTATACTAAATGAACTGTATTTTCTCTTATTTAATTAGTTATTAAAAATAAATAAAAAACAATCGATTTATTTAATTAGAATAATATTTATTGTGAACAAAAAACTCATTATAAAGACAATCAAAAACGTCGATCAAATAAACATCGAATTAGATTGAATTAAGAAATTGAATTATAAATATTAATGGTTGATCCCTAATTCGATATTTATTTCTTCTTATCAGATTTACGTAACAATAATGGAATGAAGATAGAACAAAAAATGAAAGCCATAACGAATTGTTAATTTTAAGGAATAAACAAAATCTAAATGTACGTTATTATTAAAATAATAACAAAAGACCTAAGTATCTATTACACACTAAAAATGTTCGCATTAACAAATACCGTTATTATTATTAAAAATGATTATGATTATGCAATGAAATATAATTACAATAATTGTCAATGCGATAATAGAGTTCAATTATTGATTAAACAACTTACAAATAATTAGGATGTTTAATTATTTATTTATTTATTTTTTTGTAATTTTTGTGATGTAATTCAAAATTAGTAAAACCGTAGCTTTTTTTCGAAACATGATCTTTCAATCAGTTAACGTACCAATACGACAATACCATATTCCTTTAAATCATAAAGAAAGTTCTTAACCTGATCTTCAGGATATTTTGATTTTACAAGAATTCAGTGGTCTTATTATACGCGCTTGGCGTTATCGAAGCAAACAAAACAAAATATAGAACTATTAAATCTAATATAGGATATGTTACATAAATCATTATATTATTGAAAGAAATTCAACAAAAATATGAATTTTTAAGAAAAAACTATATGAAAATAATAAAAAACTTTTTTTTTAACAAACTAAAGAAATGGTAACATTAATACCCAAATTCCCATTATCAGCAAAATGTTGTGCAATTGAATTGTCGAAAGCTAAACAATCAGATGCCATAATAGCTGAAGCAACACCTTCATGACTTGATCGTGGCATAGCTTCCCATATTAAACGTCGACGATTACCATTTAATTCAAGTCTATATAAAAATAATAATTAATTTGTAATATTCAATAAATATTATAGATTATATTTATTATTTATCTACCTATAAGCAAAATGTTCAGCTTGTTTACGGGAACCAATTAATTGAACGATAGCAAAAAATTGTGTATGTCCATCATTTTTTTCTTGTTTTTCTAAAACTAACATAAAATGATGGCCAAAACAACTTTGCATCATTACCCAATCGACAGCACCAGCTAAATTAATCTCTGTTGCCAAAAATACAATATCTTCACCATTTAATGTTGTTATATTTTTATGGGAATGTTGTAAATGGACCATTACTTTATCTAATTGTCCCTGATTTTAATTGAAAAAACATTATGTTAAATCCACATACTCTAATTAACAACAAATACCTGCCAAGAACATGAAGCTCCAGGACATGGACAACTATATGGCCTAAATTCACATATTTCTTCATGCTCAGCTTTCTCATTCAAACCTAATGACATGCGACAACCCGTACCCTTATGCTTGCATGGGAACATCAAATTATTTGCAACCTTTTCCATGGCTAAGTTTCTGATATTTCCTTAAAAAATATATATAAAAGAATCGATTAAAAAAAAATCGATAAACTAATTAGGAAACTATTTAAACTTACCTAAAGTACCTCGGCAAGTTGGACAACAGGACAATTTTGGACGACAATTAGCACAAACAAGATGCCCAACTTGACATTGCATTATTGGTGGTAATACAATTTCAAAACAAACAGGACATTCAAATAATGCAGCTAATTCATCAGTTAATGTAGCAGGTGTATTACCAGCAGGTAATGCTGGTACTTGACATTGGGAACTAGATGAGGCTGAATTTTCACCACTACTAATTCCTCTACGTTTATGTCCAACAACTTGCGCCATTATTCTGATATGCTAAAAGTCCAACTTTATATAAAAGTGAAGAAAGCAAAAAAAGAATAATGAAATTAATGAAAGAATAATTTGTGAATTTTATGATAATTACATGGAAATACTTAATTAGTTATCCAACGATTCCGAGTAATAATACCATTAAAATTAATAAAAGAACTAAAACTAATTCTAACGAAAAACATTACTTGCATAAACAATAGGAGAAAACAAAAAAAAAACTTAAATTATATTGGAAAAATAGTAGAGAATGAACAAATAATGGAAAATATACGTATTTTAATTGTAAGTTATACAAACATTACAATTGCAGCGCCGTATATTATTATTAGTCGGTTGATCAGTATTATTGATTGATGGGTCATCATAGTTGATTGTTGGACCAGCATAGTTGATTGTTGGACCACCATAGCTGTTTGATGGGCCCGCATAGTTGTTTGATGGGTCAGCATAGTTGTTAAATGTATCAGCATAATTGGTTGATGGGTCAGCATGGTTGTTAAATGTCTCAGCATAATTGTTTGGTGGGCCAGCATAATTGTTTGGTGGGTCAGCATAGTCGTTAAATGCATCAGCATAGTTGTTTGATGGGTCAGCATAGTTGTTAAATGGATCAGCATAATAGTTTGATGAGTCACCATAGCCGTTTGATTGGCCAGCATAGTTGTGTGATGGGCCAGCATAGTTTGTCGAAAAGCCAACATTATTGGAATAAGATCTAACATTCATACTTCTATTGCGTCTTCTTGCAACAAGTACATCTCTTTGCAGCCTGAGTGTTACAGCCGATGGCAATCTTACAGTAACAGAAGACGGCACTCTTACAGGTGGGACTGAAGGAGCAGCAACGTTCGCCATTGGACTTGTATTCGTATTTCCATTACGTACTGTTGCAATTAATACACTTCTCTGAGGTCTTATTCTAGCAGAAGGCCTTTCAGAAAAATTTGGTGAACGGTATAAAGGAGATGTACGGACGAAACTAAGAGGACAACTTAGACTCATGTGTATATAAAATACATCAATATTATTATTAAGTTGGAATTCGTGTGCATAATGTAATGCAAATGGGAAAATAGTCAAATCTGTTTGAGTTGAGGAATCAACAAATCGTCGATTCCTTTGTGAATCACTATTATTAGGATTCATCATGAAATTATATATCGTACACTATGTCTTATTACACAATAATATTCAAAGTTGTTGAAACAGTACCACAATTCAACTCAATTTGTACACAATCAAAAGGATGTGATTTTTTTCAAATTAATGAGAATTTATTATTATTATTTTTACAACTTTTTAACAAACCTGAATTAGCCGGTAATAAAACAAACGGATCACTTCACCACTAATGGCGATATGTCAAAATGCGTCTAACTGACTTAAGATGAGCATACACCAGGATCAAAATATTCACCACAATTTTTTTCTATCACTCTATTCAAGTCGCATTCATCTAATTATATTGAAAATCGTATAATTTTCACTAAATTTACATATTTTTTAAACAAAATTGATCAAAAACTATTTTTTTGATCAATTAACTGACGCTTGACAACAAGAAATTGTCTTATGTGAACAGTGCTTTAACATTGATTAATGTTACTAAAGTCACTAAATAAACGTTAGTTTGACAATAAAAGTTTCAATGGTGGCCTATAAATTGGGCCCTAAATATATATTAAAAAATATGAATTTCTATTTAAAAAAATCAAAGTGATTAGTGTTTTGAATAAATTTCAAGTTTGAAAAATTCTTAATCGCTCATTATATATACAGTTTTATTAAATCAAGAAAATCCACAAAAAATGGAGCCATTTTTGTTTATAAATGTTTCGGTCTAAATTGTCAATTTTTACATATTTTCAATACAATTACGAATATTAAAACTACAGTATTTTACAACTACTACAACAGTTTTTTCTTTATTTTATGTGGTGTGGTTCAATAAATATGTGTTATAGAAGCTGGCATATTGAATTAATTGAATACAGGATCGTATAGGTATAAAATTTTCAAAACTTTACATCTTTGGAATAGCAGGTTGCCCTTTCAAGTACTTGTGTGTAAATACGACCCTGCAATTGTATGTTCAATTAAAGCAAACGGAAATTTGTACCTAAAGTGCTGTTTATGCACGTTCATTTGTGTTCATTTACGTTTGTTTAGGTTTTTTGTTGTTTGTTAGATGTTCGTTAGATGTTCACACCCCGTCAAAATCGTAAATATTATAAAATTATTTATTCCCATGTTAATAAAATTAAAATTAAAAATAAGGAAAATTGAAGAAATTGTTTTATCTACTGGCATGTCATTATAAAGATGATAAATTTTCCTTTGAAACTCATATTACTATCAACACCGATTATGAGTTAAATCCGATATCCATCTTTCCTCGAACATAGGTTTGATATCAGATATTCTGTTTATATTCTTCATTTCCTGTCTTTGATTAACCGACATAATAAAAATTATATCAAAATAATTTGGATTCTAGATAGTGACTTTTTTTCTTCTTAATAACAATATTTCTGAGTATTTATCTAATTCCCATTTTTATTCACGAATTTACTAATAATCCGATAAACGTTGATATTGAAACCCATGATTACATAGTGGCCTTAGACTGTATAAATTTTAAGGGTGGTCCTACATGTAAAAATTCAACATGTATGTGGGTAAGCAGGATCGTGCGATGAAAAAACTATGTCTTTATTGCAGTGTGAATTGGACGTCCTTTCATTTGATTAAGCAAGAAAATAAAAATGTTAAGAACTTTTGAGGCCCTCACTAAAACGGCGTCCAGCGTCTGAGTCCGATTCTGTAGGTAAGTTTGAAATATAACGATTTTTAATTCGATATGTATTTTTTAATATAAACCCACAGGGTTCCCTGTGCTGGCCCAAGTAAAGGCCTGGAATATTCAACAAAATATTTAAATGAAAATTGTCAAAACAAATTGTGAGAAAAAATAAATGTATATGAAATTTGTTTTAGCATATCGACCGATAGCCCCCTAGAGCCAACACTTAGTGCTTCTTGGGTAAAAACATGAATAATTGTGTAATTAGAAAGAAAAGTAGTAAATTCGTCGGAAGGCGCACTAGCAACCTCGAATGTCCAAAAATACATTTTTTCTGATCAAATTTAATTCAAGAATATAAAATATATTCAGCAGTAATTTAATGACTAACTATATCAGTACATTATTATAAACTTTACAACACGAGGATCTTTCTACAGAAAACCTGGCACCCATTCTACTTCAATAAAATATTTTCGAAACCCAAATAGAGGACTTTTGCTTTGGTAAAATTGAAAGTACATTCAGTAGTTTTTCTTATATTTCTATATCACCCGGCTAGGCCGGAAAAAGTAAAAACTTCTTATTATCAGGATCGTTAACATCATTTGAGATATTTTCAAATATATCCAATGTGTCCAAATATCTAACAAAATATAGCTCAATTCAGCATTAAACTGAATAAATCTCAATAACTATGTTGACTTTAAAACGAAAATATTTCGATATTATCAACACAAAGAAATTCTTAAATAGCAAGTTTTTAAACAAATTATTTCGATGGATCGAAACTTCATTGAGATTTTTCAATATTCTCAAACCATACTCGTTATCGCAAAAGTGCAATTTCTGTATAATATTCCTTAAAATTTTCGATGGTAGATGATTAGAAGTCAACGTCTGCAAATTGTTGAGCTTGCATAAGACTTCCTGTATGTGTACTGATCAAAAACAAGTCCTCAGATTAACATTAGTTAATCACAGACAATTAATTCGTTGTTAAATATCTTGATAATAAAATGAAATCCTGAGATTTTTTTACTAATTTTTAATGATTATCGTTTTTTTCTTTACAATGATCAAAAACTATTATAATCGAGAAGGCAACTGATAATGCGAATATCAATTTGTAATTAACGATACTGTAGAATTTTGATTAATACATTTTCAATTTCAATTGTATATTACCATTGTTGTTGTTTTCAACACGACATAAATATTATTGTTTTGTGAAACAGTAAATTTTAATGGTTTTTCAACATCTACAACAATGGTTAATTTGATAAAACATGGAAAAATACGAATATTTGAAGAATATTGTGAATTTTAATGGTATTTATACTCGGATATCTAAACATCGTATTTCCTTTAATAACGATAACGTAATATCAAGTGACAGTAGATAACAACTGTAAAAAATTTATTACATAATCGGGTTTGATGAAGATTTTCAAAAGAAATGCGATTTTTCATAAATATCCGTTTAAAATTAATTAAATTAGCGAAATAAATATAATATTAACTTACATTGTTTATGTGGTTGACTTGACTGATATTGGCAAATAAATTTACTACTAATTAAATTGTAAAATCATTATAATATATTTTGAGTTTTCGTTTTTTAAATCGTTCAATCATAATTTTTATAAATGTCCGTTTATTATTTATTTAATAAATATTAATGTTTTATAACAATTTTCTATCAAAATTATTGCTTATAAAAATTCACAAACATTGACGCCATAACACAATTTTCTCTGACAGTTCATGTAGTGTGTCTAGTTGCTTGGCATTTTTAGATGATCCACAATTTAGACAATTTTTAAGCGTACCATACACGATTACTCTTATCTTTCATAATTAAAACATAAACAATATATCAGTTTACAATCGTAAATTCGAAGAATTTTTAAGCATTTTTTATGGAAATTTCTGCGATAAACTGCAATTTTGAAATTCCGTTATCATACAACAATTATTATAGGTTAGCAGGTAGACATTGACATGTTAATGTCTACCTGCTAACCTCAGTAGGGTATAATTTTATACCCTATAGTCCAGGAGACGCGTGATAGCCAGTTTCCATTACTAGGGCCACCGTGAGATTCGACGGGTCCCGGTGAAACCAGTGTTTTCAGGCCCCTATATAAACTTATTTATACATACTTATACGTATGGGGGGGCCAAACAGGGGCAGTCGCTCTTCCCTGAGAACTTATTTAAAGTTGTTTTTTTGCTTCCAAGCTTCCTCGCATCCCTCTCACCAGGAAAATTTTCAATGGATAACGAAAAAGTTTACTCTGAACGATTAAGGGACCCCGGGGAAAATACCCCGCTCTCTCCCCGTTTAGACGGATTTGACCGTTACAGTAGTCAATAGAACTATTAGCACTGTTGTCAGTGCTACTGATTTGGCGCTTTTTTTGTTTTTTTAATGAATTAATCAACTGTATTTGAATTTACAACGCTTCTCTATTGCAGTTAACAACATTGCAGTATTGACCACAATATCAAAAATTTGTATTATCTATATTTGTTATAATTCCGTTTATAATTGTAATTTGGCAACAGTTAGTGGCAGCATGTTTATATTTGGCTGCGTGCGCATCTATATTGTTTTTGAGGTTGCATATGTCTCGTGTGCGAAATCGGAGCCATTTTGTATACAATTTTCTACAAAATGTCCACCTTTTTCACGTATATTTTTCTAAAATCTAAAATAAACTTTTGTCCTCGAACACAATTTATTTATCAACATTGGTGAAACATTTTAAATTTAATAAATAAACAGTCGAAGTCGGTAGTTTTGTTCCATATTTTATCAAAGATACAGGTAAAATTGCAAAAAAACGTCATTATTGTTAGATAAAACAGTCCGGAGCTTATGCGAAACTTAAAAATCGTCAAAATTATTATCAGATAAACTTTGTAAAATTTCCTTTGCTTTATAGTTTCTCCTTAGTAGAAATGTTGACATTTTCGTTTGTTAAAGGTCCGAAAGGAGACTTCGTCAAGGTCAACGATATCAACGCTATTAATAAAAGTAAAAAAAATAAAATTAAAGTTGTATCAAATAAATTTAAATAAATCAACCTTATGGTATCAGAAATAAAATAGGGACAAGTTTATCAACAACAAACGGATACGTAGATGAACAGTTTTAACGACCTTGCGCATCAGCTGATAGTATGAATAAAGCTCCGTTCACATTGCCTGTCAGTAATATTTTTTTAAAGAAAATAAACTATTCTATATAATAAAGTTAAATATAAAACTCAAATTTTGGAATAGATTTATTATATGTATTATGCGAAGATATCAAATTACTTATATTTGGATTATTTCAAAAAATTAAAATTAAATTTTGTCCATTATTATTGCATTCAATTTTTTATTTGTACAATTTTTGAATTTATTGTACAATACATACGATAATGATTATTAATTGAAATGTTTCTTTAAATTATTGTATAAAATTTCAAGTTATATCTATTTTGATTATGTGAAGGAAGCTTTATTTTATGCATTATTCAATCCAATTCTAAGTCATCATCTTTAAATGTTCCCTATTGTACACATATTTTAAGAATTGGTTTGTTTGTAGACATTTATCTGTAATATGTCTATAAAATAAATTATACTCTTGGTAATTTTGATGGTCAACACTATTATAGCGATACTATTTTAAGAACTGTATCGCTCATTTCCGTACAAGATTGCTACGGTTCAACAGTTACAAACTTACATATTATTTTGAACACTCATTGTTAAAAAATCATGCACATGGAGACTTTTTAACTGTGTTCAAATCAATTTATGTACGTAAATCGAAATAGGCAACATATCAGCGCATTTGATGATGATGGAAACCAGTGAATAGAATTTATTAATTATTATGTTGTAGATGGCGCTTTGTACCACGACAGTTTTCTTCGATATATGTCATTTTTCTGTTTGTGTCTTGTTTTTTTTTACGATTCTACAAATGGCGTTTGTGATTTGACATAAGTAAACAGGTGAGAAAATTTCCGTGGATTTAACTTAATTCGTTTAAAAATACATAAAAATTACTGATTTTAGTGAAAATGCTTTCATGATTTGAATTGTTTGTAAATAATTTTGAAACGTATATGTATGATGGAGAATTCGATTAATTTAAATTCACAAGGTGGTGAATCTGACATGGAATGTTCAGATAATGATTGTTATGATGATGATGATGATTATTATAATATAACAGAAGATAACGATATTGAACAAATTGATCCTAGTAAAACAGATCCCGAATATTTTGTTTATAATTGTTTAGTTGAAGAGCAAGTTGAACGTTTACTCAATGAAACCGTTGAATTATTGAGTTATTCATTAAAAATAACACCATCACTAGCAAAAGTTTGTATAAGTAATTATTTTAGCTAATTATTATTACGGTTATTTCTATATTAAAGGTGTTATTACTTAGTCATCGTTGGCAAGTTAGTGAAATTATTGAAAAATACGGAAAGGAACCAACAGAACTTTTAATTAGCTCTAGAATTAAACCAGCTGTTACACCACCAATTGTATCATATACAAGATATATAACTTGTCCCGTATGTGTTGTTGTACAACCTGTAGATAAGTTTTATGGTTTATCTTGTTCACATTTATTCTGTAAAGATTGTTGGGTATCACATTTTGAAGTACAAATTAATCAGGTACTGTTTCATTAATAATAAATATGTTTTTATTAAATCACTATTTTAGGGAATATCAACTGCAATCAGTTGTATGGCTAGAGATTGTATCGTTTTAACACCTGAAGATTTCGTATTAAAACATCTATCACGTCCAAATATGAGGCAGAAATATCAACAATTCACATTTCAAGATTATGTTAGATCACATCCACATTTGCGTTTTTGTCCGGGGCCTAATTGTTCTATTGTTATTCATAGTAATGAAATTAGAGCTAAACGGGTTGTATGTACACATTGTAAAACTGAATTTTGTTTTCAGTAAGTATTACGTTGTTTTTTTCTTACGTTGATTTTGTTATATTTTTCTGTGTTAATGGTTTATTAGATGCGGTATGGATTATCATGCACCAACAGATTGTTGTATTATTAAAAAATGGTTAACGAAATGTGCAGATGATAGTGAAACTGCAAATTATATAAGTGCACATACCAAAGACTGTCCAAAGTGCCACATATGTATTGAAAAAAATGGCGGATGTAATCATATGCAATGTTATAATTGTAAACATGATTTCTGTTGGATGTGTTTAGGTGATTGGAAATCACACGGTTCCGAATATTATGAATGTTCTCGTTATCGCGAAAATCCAAATATTGCACACGAATCTGTACATGCTCAGGTGAGTTTTAATAAATTTAAAAACGAATATTTTTGTTTTATAATAATTCACAGGCAAGAGAAGCATTGAAGAAATATCTACATTATTATGAAAGATGGGAGAATCATTCAAAATCGTTGAAATTAGAAGAGCAAACATTAGAAAAATTACGTGCTAGAATTAATCAAAAAGTAATGTCAGGTCTTGGGACATGGATTGATTGGCAATATTTATTTACCGCAGCTAGTTTATTAGCAAAATGCCGTTATACGTTACAATATACATATCCATATGCTTATTATATGGATGTGGGGCCTCGTAAAGAATTATTTGAATATCAACAGGCTCAATTAGAAGCTGAAATTGAAAATTTATCGTGGAAAATTGAACGTGCCGAAACAACAGATCGTGGTGATTTAGAAAATCAAATGGATATTGCTGAAAAACGACGGACGACACTTTTAAAAGACTTTTTAGATGTTTGATATTTTTCTATTTATTATTATTTTTTATTAATTTCTTGTTGTAATAAAAATGTTGCCAATTTTATTATGCTTTCAATAAAATTAAATTGTATCCTATATAAAATAATCAACACCAGTTGTAAATATATTCGATTATTTTCTTAATTAATATTATTTAAAAATAATAATTAGTGAGGAATTTTATAATTTAGATGTCGTTATGTGAGTGATTCTATTCGGTAATGTTCTAACTTTATATTGAGAGAATTTTCAAATAATTTATGTTTATTTCATAGTAAATAAACACAATCATAAATAATCTTGTTTTACTTCACCACTAAACTAGAGATTAATGTTGGATTAAAGGTCAAAATTATTATTCTGAGTATATATTATCAGGACAATTGATTATGTACAAATGAGAGATAATTTGTGTCAGTTAACAATATGTTCATCCTCTCTGTGCTGTTATTAATTGTTTCCTGCCAACAAATTTCAACTTATGTTTATCAAATTAAGTATTATGAAGTGCCTGTAGATCATTTCAGGTGAGTACCGAAGTTTCATTTTTATAATAATCCCCTAAAAATCACATATTTCCAGTTTTTCAACCAATCAAACGTTTAAACTCAAATATCTTATCAACG
The DNA here is from genome assembly GCA_028455855.1 of Meloe dianella. Taxonomy (NCBI): domain Eukaryota; kingdom Metazoa; phylum Arthropoda; class Insecta; order Coleoptera; family Meloidae; genus Meloe; species Meloe dianella. The sequence goes on along the minus strand of JAPTHL010000045.1, from coordinate 3,825,123 downwards.
ATACATATTGGTTGGAAGATGGTCCGATATTCTTCTACACTGGAAACGAAGGTAGAATTGAATCATTTGCTCAAAATACCGGCTTTATGTTCGATATAGCACCGCAATTTAACGCTTTAATTGTATTTGCTGAACATCGTTATTATGGTGAATCATTACCATTTGGCAATTTATCGTTAACATCACCGAATTATTTAGGATATTTAACATCGAATCAAGCATTAGCCGATTATGTTTTATTGATTGATTATTTACAAAATACTTATCCAGCATCAGAAAGTTTGAAAAAGCTTCCAGTAATTGCATTCGGTGGTTCTTACGGTGGCATGTTATCAACATGGATTCGCATGAAATATCCAGCTTCTGTGTTGGGCGCTATAGCATCATCGGCACCGATATGGTCATTTGCGGGATTAACACCATGTGAAAATTTCAATAGAATTGTGACAAATGTTTATCAAACAGTATTACCGCTTGAAGATTGTTCGCAACCGATAAAAAGATCGTGGGCGATTATTAGGAATATTACAAAAACAAATGATGGAAAAGTATGGCTATCAAACCAATGGAAACTATGTAAATTATTAAGAACGCAAGATGATTTAGAGGAGCTTATCAATTGGCTTGTAAATATTTACGTAAATATGGCTATGGTTAACTATCCGTATCCAACAAGTTTTCTAGTACCGTTACCAGGTTCACCAGTTCGAGAATTTTGTAAAAAACTATCAAACACTACAAAATACGACGATAAAACATTGCTAATACAACTAGGTACAGCTTTAGAAATCTACACAAATTATACGAAGACGAACAAATGTAATAACATCAATCAAACCGCACCCGATTTAGATGAAAACGCTTGGAATTTTCAAGCATGCACCGAAATAATAATGCCAATGTGTTCGACTGATGAGGAAATGTTTGAAGTTTCTCCATGGAATTTCACTGAATTTTCAGACAGTTGTTATAAACAATTTCATGTGAAACAAACAAATGCTTTATTACCAGTTATAGAATATGGTGGTAAAGATTTAAGTGCTGCTAGTAATATCGTTTTTAGTAACGGTTTAATGGACCCATGGTCTAGTGGTGGTGTTCTAAATAATATATCATCAACTGTTAATTCTGTTGTTATACCGGAAAGTGCACATCATTTAGATTTACGTAGTGGAAATGAATTAGATCCAAAATCAGTTACTGAAGCTAGAAAGTTTCATGTACGCACAATCAAAAAGTGGTTAAACAACTATTATACTATGGAATATTCAAGATTCTATGATGATTTTAAAATAAATACACCAAAAGTTATCTATTAAATTGTAGATTATTTATAAAAATTTGAAGTAATCAAATTTATAACAATAAAAAAAATTGTTTAATACTGGAATTAAATACAATTAATAAAAAAATTATTCTTATCTTATAGAAAAATATTGTTCATGTTGTTTGTTTTAATGTTAATACAGGCCATAATAGAGCAACAGCTCCAATTAAATACGTAAATGTTGAGCCAATACTCCAAAATGAAATACTTGCAACAATTGGTCCTAAAGCACGTGCTAATGCACCTAATGAACGAAATATACCCATAACTGTACCTTTTTGTGTGTCATTTCCGTATTGTGATGCCATTGTCATGATGCACGGTACAACCATTGCGGTAGCTAAAAAAATCGTTTTATATCAAACTAAATCGATAAATTAAACAACAAAATACACACAAACAGCAAACAGGAACAATCCGACATATAAGAGAACAGGTCCTTTTGCTATTGCCACAAATACAAATGACGGTACGATCAACCATAAGCCGTAAATAGCTGTCGTTTTAATTTGATGCGGTGGTATTCTTCGAACATAACCACCCTGCATTATCGCCATTATTAAACCTAAAACAACATTAGTTCGACTTATTTGTATTTTAAACTAATTGAAATTTTAAATACCAATTGAGAAGAACATCCATCCTTGTTGTAGCGACGTATAATTGAATACATGATGTGTTAGAAATGTTAAAGTAAATTCTAATCCACTATAAATAAATAAATATACGAAATAGACAAAACCTAATTTTTGTAGTTCGTTTAAATCGTTTCTTTTAATATCAGTAATAGCTTTAAATTGAAATAAATTATTGACATGGATATAATTTTTCGCTGTATTTAAGCTATTTTTAATATTTTTGGCACGTTTTTCATTTGGTAAAGATTCATTAAAATATATATAGAAAAATAATAAATCAATTATCGATAATAATAATGCAAATAATGCAGGAACAATAAACCAATCAGTTTCAATTTTCTTTTTAGCCCATACAGCAAATATCGCACCGATTAACGGACCAAATATAAAACCTAATGAAAATGCAATACCAACTAATGCCATTCCTTTGCCACGTTGTTTTGTTGTTGATACATCAGCTATAATTGCCATACTTAATGAAACATTACCCTTACTTAAACCACCAATAAAACGGGCTATTATGAATATAACTAAATTATTCGATAATGCCCATAATACATACGATATAGATATGCCGATCTAAAATTTTATTATTTAATTATCGTTATAATCAATATAATTAATTAGAATAGCTTACCAAACACGTGATCATAACTTTTTTTCGTCCCACAACATCAGAAACACCACCAACAATTGGTGATGCAATAAATTGTAGAAAACTGAACATAGAACCGAGAAAACCGCCAAATAATACTGAATTAAATCTTTCTGGAGCTCCCACAAATTCTTGAAAATACGCAACAATACTTGCCAACCATTTATATAATCCTGTATCATCATTTATTCGATAATATTCCAATAATGATGGCAATAGAGGTAATATCATTGTAAATGCCAACAAATCCAATAATAATGATATAAAAATTATATAAAAAGTTTTACTATTGTCTTTCTCCATTTTCGCCGACATTTCTTTCACAATTACCTCGTTGGTTTCGTTTGAAATGCGAAAAAAACGAAGAAAAAAAATTACGGAAAAGTAAAAGTAGTTCAACTTTCTAATTGTGATTTTCAATAACTGAACGATGATAACTAGAAATGAGACACGTTACATTTGCGAATTTTTAAATACGTCATGTATCTTATTAAATAAAATATACTTCAAATGCATTTTTATTTTTGTTAGATACATTTTACATTTTTCCGATTTTTCCCATTGTTTAGATAAATAATTTTGAGGTTAAATCACATGTAATTTTGACAACTACAACAAATAATTCCAATAATCTATCAAAAATATGGTCGAAACATATATAATTCAACCAATCAAATGTCGCATTTCGATGACGTAACATGAGACCGTTGGTTTCTCTTGGGAATTAAAAACAATTAACAGTACACAATTATGAGATAATTATTATTTATTAATTAGCATCACTTATTTTGTAAGATTTTCGAATAGGAATACATTCAACAAAACTTCTCCGAAATATGCTTCATCATTATCTAAAATAATTCCCCAGGACATCGTGGTACTCTATACTCCACCTACTTCGATTTGGTCAGCTCGACTTCATGTAGAGGCTAACAAGACTATTTAAACATTTATAAATTTTGTTCAGAACCGATTAATTTTACCAAAGAGTTTTCTACATATAATACGACAGTCTGGCTGGAACTGGGAGACGAAGGGCTGTCTTCAGTGGCGTAACTGTTATGATTCATGAAGAATTTTGCGTAAAAATAGCAAATATCCGGAGGGCCGCCAAGAGATTCGGCGAGCCCCGGAGAAAGCAGTGTGTTCGGGCCCCCGTATTAATCTATCTATACGTACCTATGCAGATGGGAGAAAAACAGGGACAGTGGTTCTTCACTGAGATCGTATAGAAAGTTTTATTTTCGTTTCCAAGCTTCCTCGCATCCCTCTCAACAAGAAAATTGTCTACGGAGAACAAAAATGTTTACTTTGGACGATCTCAGGTGGCCGTGCGCCGGAGGAAAATAGCCGGCTGTCTCCTCCGTCTTGTTTGACATGAATATCTGAATATTCTATTGTGACGATTTAGATTTCCATTTTTAATTTGTTTTTCCAAACCGTCCGTCGTCTAGGTGATTAAGTGGCACAGCTTGTACACAGACAGTGTTTCAACCCGTAGGGTTCTAGAATGACGTCATAATTATGTATAATTAAAATTTGCATACGAAAACATATGAAATTCCCTAACAAAATAGCAGTTTGAATCGAACTTTATTCAAACACATTAATATTTTGTACAAATCAACAATTTAATTAGCCAATCAAACAAAATAAGAATCGACATTTTTGTGTACTGAATTTGGCTAGAATCGAAATGTATTGATTTATTTTATATACTTTCAAGTAATTCTGAAGAGTTTCCCCGATAATTACAATCATTATCCGTTATTTATATTGTTTTAATATAGAAAAATCGATGTTTTTCTGTGGGACACCGATATATCTAGGGAATATTGAATCGGTGAGGTTGGTAGCAATTTGATTGTTTCTAAATTTCGCCATCTTATCAGTAAAACGTTTATAATATGCCATATATATATATATACATTGTGTATATTTTTTATAAATGTGTTAAATTTTGAAAAACTAAATGAAAATCACGAAATTCTTGGAATTTTTTTGGAAAATGCACGAAAATCAATGAAAATCCACGAAATTTGGTGAGTATCGTTCAATATTTCTAAATAATTAATGTGAAAGTATTTTTAACGGAATTCAAACCAATTTCGATTTGAATTTATTTTTGTTTACAATCATTAATTCGCTGTTTTACGTTTTAATGAAATTATTATTATTATTTTAATTCGCTAGTTTCTATTATTTTATATATGATCATTATAATTAACGCCTACAAGATAAAAATAACCACCTACAGAAAATGTGTAGGTTACATTCAAATAAAGTAATAGCTTTTTGTATATCATTATCAAGATTTGTCTCTAATTGTAAGGTTTTTTCTTTCTTTCTAGAAGACATGATGAGGAGAAGCACTCTCAACATGGAGGATTTCTCCAATGTCCTAGTTAATACAGGAGAATTCATTCCAGGTAATTTTTAAATAAGTAAAAGAATTTTTTTTTAAATTAACTCATTCACCATTTTAGGTCGTTTGTATTTCATAACATTGAATACAGATGTTGCACCAAAATCAACAGCATCAGTACACTATTTTGCAGTAGATACAGAACAGTGCTACGATAGTTTTTATAATGATTTTGGTCCATTGAATTTATCAATATTATATCATTATTGTGGTAAATTAGATAGAAAATTATCAAATACGACGTTACAAAATAAAAAAATTGTCCATTATACTGGTTTAAACGATAAAAATCGTGTTAATGCAGCATTTTTGATTGGGGCATATGCGGTAAGTTATATATATATATATATATATATATATATATATATATATATATATATATGTGTATTTTTCAATATAGTTAATAGATGGCGCTATATCTGTTGTTTATTAATCGAAATTGAATGATTTAGGTGATAAAATTAAAGTATGATCCTGAAAAAGCATATGATGTTTTAACGCAAGGTTCAAAAAAGGAGTATGTCGAATTTCGTGATGCATCAATGGGTGATCCATATACATTATCATTACTTGATTGTCTTCGAGCTGTGAGAAAAGCATTGGATTGTGGTTTTTTTAATTTCAACAATTTTGATTTTTACGAATACGAACATTATGAAGTAATATTTTCCGATTATTATTTATCATAAAAATATGTTTTTTTTTTAAAGAAAAAAAATCATAATTTTAGCGTGTTGAACATGGTGATTTAAATTGGATTGTACCAGAAAAATTTATTGCATTTTGTGGACCACATAATAAATCAGCAATAGATCGTGGTTATCCTGTACATACACCAGAAACATATTTTTCATATTTTAAACGTCATAATATAACAACAATAATACGTTTAAATAAAAAAGCATATGATGCAAATCGTTTTATACATGCCGGTTTTGATCATAAAGATTTATTTTTTGTTGATGGTGGTATACCGAATGATCGTATATTAAATAAATTTATAAATATTTGTGAGAATACAAATGGAGCTATAGCTGTACATTGTAAAGGTAAATTAATCATAAATTTAAATAAACGTAAATAAGTGTAAAAAGCAATAAGAATTTTAATATTATAGCCGGATTAGGAAGGACTGGAACGTTAATCGCTTGTTATATCATGAAACATTATAAATTTACAGCACAAGAAGCGATTGCCTGGATACGAATATGTCGACCTGGTTCTATAATCGCCCATCAACAAACTTGGCTAATTCAGTAAGAATTTGTTTTGTTTTAATCAAATTTCTACTAATTTTTGCTCTTATCAATCAGAAAACAAAAACAATTATGGTCAGCTGGTGAGGAATATCGACAGAAAATGAATATGAACGGTCCTAAACAACATACAACAGGCATATATAGTTTGCAATCAGTTAATAATAATAATAAGAGTCGTAATAATGATAATGTTACTGGTATAATGAAACAAGTCGATTCAATGGGTATTAATGATGATTTCAAATCAGAAGAAAATAATCTAACACAAGGTGATAGATTAAATGAAATTAAAGCACAAAGAGCTAGAGCTAAACCATTGACATCAAATTTGTGAGTATTTTCATAAACACCAGTAAAATATTGGAATATTTATCAAATAAAATAAACATTCTAGATCGGACCGTAAAAATTTCCGTACAAAAGTTCTTGTAAATACGACAACAACATCACAAATGAGAGTTGGTAAATTATTAAATAACACAACAAAAAGTCCAACAACAAATAGAGTTTTAACAAAGAGGTTGGTCTCTTAAAGTAAAAAGATTCAACTGATCGTTAGAAATTGTAATTTATGTGTTTCAAACAGAGTAAAAAATGTAATTAAGAAAAAAATATTTAAATATAACAAAATTACTCTGATTGAAACACTATTAGCTTGTTTCCTTTTTTGTTTGTTTGATGTCGCATGTTGCATGTAATTTTGATCACAATTATTTCCGGTTTGGCACTCCACAAGTATTGTGTAAATTATTGGGTGATTTTAGCTTTTCGTCAAATGTATCGTTGTTTTTTTTTATGTATATATTTGTTATTGACTAATTTTTTTACAGTAGTTTCAGTTTGTTTTGGTTGATTGCATGGGGTTCGCTTTCTTTATTTGAATTGTTATATACTAATTAATTATTTATAATCTTAGGTATTTGCATAATTTTGTTAACAGAAATGAATTCAATGATAGTAATTTAACAACACGTCGATGTAGTCACAGAAAAATTAATGCTACCCTATTGGTGGCGACCAAAGAAAAAACGAAAATACAAGAAACAAAATGTTTACCGAAGAAAAAAGAGAATTTAAATTGGTTGTTGAGAAATGGTAATGTTGTTGAAAATAATATGCCGAAATGCAGCAATACCACATCTGCTAACAACAACAATAACGATAATATCAATAAAATTGATATCGTTAAGCGTGGTAAAAGGACTTTGGCTTTAGAAAAAGATAAAGCTAGTCCGCATTCTGTTAAAGTTTTAAGGCGGTCGCATGGGCAGATACTAAAAAAAAACGATGGTAAATTACATTTACCATCTGTTAAAATAAATAAAACAATGTAACTAGTGTAGATACAGCAAACAAAATATTATTTTAAAAAAATAAAACATTTGGTTTTGATAAAAAATGTATAATTAACACTCAGTGTTTAGTACTTAACAAATGCAGTGTGTATAGATTTAGATTGCAGTATTATCATCAGCGTATATTTATTTCAAACTTATTTTATTGAGGGTGAGAAGATGATGGAAATCTATAAAAGCAACGAGAACCGAGTGTTTCACTGAATTTTATTCGCAAAAAATTTAATTTGTATATATAGAAATCTAAAAATGTTATCAAATATGATTATGTTAACTATTATATTGTTGATAGAAGTTTGACATGGATATTTAATCGATTTTTTATTTTAATATTTGATTGACGGTATTTTTTGTGTACGGTTCATTTAACATGCACTGTCATGGTTTTAGTTAATTTATATTACAATGTATAACGGCTTTTTGAATATCATCGCCATTAGTTTATAGATTTTATCGTACTGAAACAATTTGTTAAAGTTTAAATTGTTTTATGTTTTATAATTGGGCTTTTTAACACATTCTATTAATAAATGTTTTTATTTTGAGTTGAAGGATTGTTGCAAATTCACCTTTATGAGTAGAATAGGTTTGTATTATTATCAGGGAAGATTAACGATATTTTCATTAAAATTTTATTGGTCAACACCAATAAAGACAAGCAATTAATTTGTTTTTTGTACATAATACATAAATTTCAAATATTCTACACGGTACAACATCCTATTAAGGCGTATTTATTAATTATCAATATATGAAAATTGATTTTATGAAAAATCAGTAATACACTATGAAGCAGCATAGTTCGCTTCTTCATCTAAATTATGATTTAGAAGTCCTTCAAGATCCTCATCCATGTGCCTTTGTGGGAATGTCGCACCATCTCCCAAACTAAATGGTAAACAAAATCGGGTTAAAAATGTTTTGAATTAGTTTTGTTAATTTATTTTGAAAACTACCACTGCCGTCTAAATATACACAAAACAGTTAAAATAAATACAACAAACACTAGGCGGATGAAACAATTAATGATTAACTAAATTATAAAAACGTTTATTATCAAAAGACATCAAAAAAAATAAAATAAATAAACAGCCCAAAAATGTTACATATTAATAATAAATACGTACAGAAAAATTTCCACTAAATTCTAAGTTACTGTAATTATTGTATCAGATTTCAATTTGATGTTCTCATTATAATTGTCACGAATTCTGTTTTAGAAAAGAGAAAAGTTGTTTTTTAATTAACAAAAAAAAACTAAAATGCTAAAATTAAGCATTCAACATGCACAAAACTGCTGATTTATTAGCATTATATTCGCGCTATTAGTTAATAATTCACCAACACCTCATAATTATTATCATGTGTTAAATGTATATGGAAAAATCGAAAAAATTCAATATTTTATAAAACGATTTATTTAAAAAAAAATAATAATAATTGAAATATGTAATACACGAAGTGCAAAAATCCTTTCGTGACATACGTAACATAATCGTTATGATAAATTGTTAAAAATTAAAAAAAAAATTAATGGAGTGTTAGGCGTGGCAATCAAAAACTAACAACACTCGTTTTTACATTAGTTGATTTGTTGGGTTTGTTTTTATTTTTTCAAATTTTTAACTAACATTTTTGTTCATACGTCTAACCTGTTTTGTGTGTTCTCCATTGATTGATAAGTACTCGCTTGATGGTGTGAGTTTACTGGAAATTCTAAACCATCACCCATACTACAAAGATAATATATTAAAAAATAAAAAAACTGTTTAGTTTAAAACAAAAATATATAAATGAAAAAATTAAATAAAACTATTAACCGTTTCCTGGTGTTGGTAAGAATTTTCTAAAAACGTTTTTATATTTTAGTATTATAAAAATGAATAAATCGAACAATTAAGGATATTATTTTAAAAATTAAAGGAATATCAGATAGCTGACTTATATTCGAAAATAATCTACAATTCAATGGGACATCCTATATAGAAGTTTTAATGGAGTTCGCTATGTTTATTTTAATCGCACTCTGATTAAAATGTCAAAAATGCATAAAATTCAACAACAAGCAATGATAATCAAGCTTGGAACATTTAATAAAGTTGCTCATTTTTATCGTATTCAATGGTATATGCTATAAACAGTCCGTTGTTTTACAGGGCCACATTAAGTATAAATATTCATTAATTTGCAATAACGTCACGTAAATTTGGAGAATACTCATAGTTGCCCTGAAAAATCTTTATTCAATCGCTCCTTCTGCCATTTCAGTCATGCCTATGTATAAATGTTTATAGAAAATGCCCACAAATACCATCAAAAATGAGTCACTCTGTACATACAATATACAAATAAAATTGCTCAAAAAGTAGAGTAATAGATTATTAGTAAATTGTGCTTATTGGATATTTAAGAATAAACATAACGAATCTACATTAGAATAAAACGTGCACTAATCAGTAGTTATCCAATTTCCACCAGAAATACGTAACAATTTAGTTTGCAACATTTAATTAATACAAATACAGATTCATATTTAAATGCGACAACAAAAAATTGTGTTATAGAATTTACGATATTTGCATCCAAAAACAATACGTACACCATCTCTTTTATAGAGAGGTGTATTTTTTTGGATTCCGTCCAAATGACCAAATTATTTTTGACTTCACGTCGTATATATAGGTTAATCGTTTTCAACATTTTTATACAAATGGCGCAAGTAATTTGTGTTGTACTTTGTGAAAATCGATCCTAATTTACCATCATAACTATTTACAAAGTCGTAATTAATACAGACTTCAATGAAAAATAAAAAATTATCAAAATAGTTCTAGTGGAACTAGGATGTGCAGAATATTCAAACATATACAACTGAGAGAGATATAACACAAAAAAAACATAATCTCACCTAGTACTGACTGGAATGAACCATGTTTTTGGATTGTCTCCAAATACTTCTTGGAAATTATTATAACGACCTAAATTAAAACCACGTTTATCAGGACCTGTACGAAATATTGGTGGACGAAATGCTTCTAAAATGTTGATAATAATAAAGAAGAAATTAAATAGACATATATGTATAATATATAAAAAAATTTAAATAAACTCACCTAAAGTCGTTCTGTTTTCAATAACTAAATAACAATGATAACAAAATAATGATATCAAACTAACAGCAAACATGATTGCAAAAACAAATAAAAATAATATATGAAATCTACCCATACCTTCTAAGTCACCCTAATAATTGTTTAGAAATAAAAATTCAATTAAATATTGTAATTAAATGATAAACAAATTAACTTACTTTCCAAAATGCTATAAAATATGGTAAAGACGTTAACGATACATATATACAATAAAGTAATGCATAACCGAGAAATAATAAAAAATATTTATAATTTGTGAATGATACACAATTATTTATCCATGGACAATGATGATCCATTTTTAATACGCATTCACGACATACAGAACAATGATGTGTTCGATCTGGTTTTATAACACGACACTTATCACAATATCTTGGATAACCTTGTACGTTTATATTTGTTGTTGGTAAATGCTGCGATATACTTTCCAACAATTGACGTAATTGTTCCGGTGATTCTGTGGTTGTTAATGCTTGGAAATCAGCATCGTTTATTTTATACTTGAAAAAAACACAATTATATCAATTTTAGTTTAATTATTATTCTGTTATGGCGTACTTTCAGAGGTACCCGACCATTTTCTGTGACTATTGTTTTCCAGTACGACCAACACAACATAAAAAACAACACATGATAGAACATCAAATAGAAGACTTTTCTAACTGTCGATTCCACATTGACTAGAAAATACGTAATTATTACGGAAATATGGTCGATATTCGTACAAATAATTATAATTACTTATGCATAATTGCAGAACATACGCATAATAAGACCATGCTAGAATTGAAACTATAAATAAAACAGGTATCCATTTGACGGCTTTAATACACCAAAAACATGGACCACGACTATTATTTACATTGCCCGGATCTGCCATTATTTCGCTATAATTAAATGATAATAGAGATCATTTTTTTATTTAATATCTGATTCGTTTGAATATCCAGGGTTGATAATCATCAACATTACAAAGGGGCGGGGTTATACAGCTTAACCTAAAAATATTAAACATTAAAAAAATATGATTTTTACGATTAAAATTACCCACAATTAGATGTATTTTTTCCAAATAGAATTATTTACATATTTTATAAGAAAAATATCAAATATTTCGCATTACGTTTTTGAGATTTTGCGAGACTTTTTCAACATTATTTGACATAACAAATAAGTGTTTGCGTTCTAAAACTGTTCCGAACAACACCACGAACACTCGTGCAGTGAATGTGACCCGAACAGTAACTGCTAAACATTTTAAAATCCATTCAGACAAAAAGATAAACAAAATGCAGATATTTATAAGTTTACCAAATGTAAAAAAACAAATGTTCAGATTGTTTTAAAACTGTAAAATAGCTGCTGCAGTTGAGCAAGTTTTTGATGTACGCAAGGCAAATTCTGTTCGATGAACTCGAACATCTGTAAAACGTAAGCAAAACAGAGGGTAGAAAACGGCAGAGTAAATATAGCTCTAATCCCAAAAATAGCCAAATATTTCATTAGTAATAAATGATTCCAACGAATCTTTTTTTCTTCTGCCGCTTTATTACTTCCTACAACTGGTGATTGTGCTCAAAAATACAGATAGTCGAAACGAGAAGCTAATTGTAGCTTAGAATAGTGGGAAGGTCAAGGCTGTGCGCACAAATTAAAAGAATGAGTAGAATGACAAATAATGGAAATTAAATTGGCAATAAATTACAGATTTAATGCTAATTTCGAATTAATTAAATTATAGAAAATGCCAACATTTCAAACGATTAGATTATGTGTAATATATATAATTGCAATCAAGTATTTCTCGATTTAGAGCCAATTTCTGTTGAAGATGTTTCATTTAAATCTATCCTCCAATCAAAGAAACGACAGAGTCCGGTGAATTGAGCAGAAACCACTCAAATTGTAGAATTGCATCAATTCAACTACTTTACCGCACGCCAGATAGAAACTTTATCAGATTTCAAATCAAAGCGATTTATCGCATGAAAAGTGAATGTAGTAAAAAATTGTTGTAAGTAATTACTTTCCAAAGTAATTTTTGAACGCAGCTATCAATATGTTTTCCGCACAATAATTGTAAACGTTATTCTTAACAAATGGAAACTCAACAGTTAAGTTTATTTATTTATTTAAACATTATAATAAATGTAGTTTCCATAGAAATAAAACACCAAATGTTTACCAAAGAAAGCTTTTTAATTATACTGAAGGCGAATTATAATTTAAAATACTCGAAAAAAAATATGCAAACTTACAAACTATAAATTACTGTTTAAGAATTGATTTCAAATTACATAACAAGTCAAATTTAAGAAACAGAAGAAATGACAAAAATATTTTTGTTAGTTATTATTTTTTTGAAATGAATTCTGAATTGTCCTTTTGGAAAAAAAAATTATGGACAATTCTAATTTTAATAATAATCAAACACTCATCACTATAAAATCACACTAATATTAATCCACAACCGACAATGAAATATTGCTTTATAATAATAGCAAGATAGAAAGTATGAATTTACAAATTTATATATAAAATTGTTTAAATGTTATATTAATATTACTAATTATACTTATAAAAAAGCTTTAACCTTTATTTTCTACTATAATAGTAGAAAGACCTTTACCTGGAACTACCGTAGTCTTGTACTGTTCGGGAACAGCATATTCCGTCTGAAAATAACAACAGTGATAATTAATTTTTTGTTTGTTTGTATCTTTATCGATTATATTGCAACTTACATAATCACCATTGCCTTTTGGAACAAGAACATTCATTTCTGATGATTTTGAACTAACAATTTCAACATCCAACGATTCAGGACTCAAATACATTTGACAACCATCGGTCTTATCTATAGAAATAGTAGGGACTTTTCCAAGTACCTTCAAAATAAAACAACATTAACAAAAAAATTATAATTTTATAAAAGAAAATTCCAAACAAACCTGCATTGCAACCGACTGACAATTAATAAATTCCATTGATGATACTAAACTATCAAATACAACAGAAGTCTTTTTACACGAATCTAATGTGATCGAATTGATTTTCCCTTTAACTGTTACAGTTGAATCCGTACATTTAAACAAATAGACAACATTATTCATTTCAGCATTTTCAACAATCAGATTATGATTTCCTTTTTGATATTCCTAGAAATTTAAGAATGTTTTCATTAGAATTTGTTAATTTTTTATAAAACGAAACTACATACAATTAACCATTTTTTGCCATCACGTTGGAAACTTGGTGGTTTATCAACTGGTACAGATGATACTCCAGTTGTACGAGATGGTGTTTTAAATGGTGCAGGTCCTTCTCGTAAATTTGGATTTTTATGTGTTTGCATATTTGCTGTTACTTTCTTTAAATCTATAAATATGTTTATAAGTTATTTAGAAAATTAAAATTGATAAAAATTATCTTACTTTTTGTTATATTTGCACCTTGATTAATTTGAGCAAATAAAGCTGATCGATCAGTGTCATTTGATGTATCAAAATCAATAACAGGTGGTGGTAATGGTGGACATCCAGGTGGTGGCGGTGGTGGTGCTGATGCTATAGCATTACCTTTACCACCCCATACTAAACCAGTTGTATGATATTGTTTAACAAATCCTTGTAAATCTGTTAATGTTTGTATCCATGATTTAACCCAATCAACATGTTTTTTATCTTTTTCTTTCCAATCTTTTAATACACGATTAGCATAAAATTGACCAGCATCATTCATTTCTTTTACGTATGGTGCAGGAGCTGGACTCTTTGAAGAAGAAGAAAGAAAATGAAACGCGATTAAAAAACATCAAAAAAATAAATAAATTCATTTCTAAATACTTACAATCGTAACCCATCCTAATGCTGGAATACTTTCACTAACTGCTGATAAATGATTAAAATATGTTGATGTGCGATTTTTCTCACGAAATTCTTGTATTGCACTGATTTGATCGCTAGTTGGTTTTAATAAATTGATCATTTCATTTTGACTAGGTTGTTTCGATTGACTGGCTAATGTTATATATTGTAATTGTGTTTGAAATGCTTTATAAACTAGTTGACTATGTTGGGCAACATCACCACCAATTTTTTGGGATATTTGGACATATTGATTTAATGGTCCTTGTATTAGATCAGAAAAACCTTGAACACTCATACTGATCTCTTTAGATATTTTATCAGTTTTAAAATCACTATAAATTTAATAATTATATTATTATATTCATTATTAATGTAAACAAATAATAATAATTACAGAAGTTGTTCAATAGGAAGACAAACTTTTTCTAAACGACTTGCTACGTTCTCTAATCTATAAACCAACTCTTCTAAATCAGATCGTGTATAGGTATCGTCAGTAGCTACATAAAGAAGAAAAAAATGTATTAAAACATCTTCTCACGACCATAACATAATAATGCATTTCTAAATTTTTAATAGCATAAATACATTAATTCATTAGTACCATGATAATCATAACCGTGAAAAAACAAATATTAAGAAAAAAACTAAAGAGCGTATGTCTATTCGCTGACATTTTACCAGTTTTGCTCTATATGAAGCATAAAAGAACTGTTCATCCGCCCTTTAGTTAAAAACTACAATTGAGATTTGTTGGTAATATAAATATTTAAAAAATTAAGCTAAAACAGGAAGCCTGATTTCTATTCATTTACTGAGTTACAAATAAATTTTATACCGAAATCTACATTTGTCCAATCGATGAATATTTGTTTAAAATAACGGTATTTTCGCTTATAACAGAGTATTGTGTGTAAATCCGGTTTGTGATTTATTTTTTTTGTTGTGAACATTAACTAATTAACGGACATTAATTATTTTAAATTAAAAAAAAACATATACGAGAAAATAGAAATGAATGGAAACTTGTAAACAAGTCTAATTTTATACAATATGTTGGATATAAGTATTATTTAAAATTCAAAACTCAATTATTATTACGATTGTTATCTTTTAAATAATTTAAAATCTAGTTGAATATTTGTATTAATTTAAAAATAAAACTTACTTATTTTATTTAACCAAAAATCATATAAAATACAACCAAATAAAATCGTGAATTATAATAAACTGAAAATACATTGGATCAAGATGACTGTTGAATATATTTTTGGATTTTTGTTGGCAAATGTTCTTCAATATTTCAGCAAATATTATGTTAACTTAAAAATAATAATTTCAACATTATTATGAAATTAAATCCGTATTAATTAATGGTGCATTATTGATTGGTTGTTGTTGTTTTTTATTTAATATCGATAACGGATATGGCAAATTTCCTGTTGATTTAATCATTACATCTAATTGATTTGTCTCGATTGAATAAAGGATAAACATAGACAAATATAGTAAAATTTTCGTTTACCTCCTGCTATACTTGGTCCAAATGGATCAAATTTAACTTTATGATCATTAGCATGTTGTGTTAGATCTAATATTTCTGAGAATAAACGATGTCGTCTTAATGCTAATTCATCTTTACCAACTGGTGTTGCTGGTGGTGTTGTTGGTCCATCAATATTATCATCCATTTTATTATTATTATCTAATGAATTATTAAACCATTTTGGTAATTGTTGTATATTACTAATATTAGTATTATAATTATTATTACGATTATTATATGTACCTAAATTTGGTGCTAATTTTATTGTTGGATTAACACCCTCACAAAATACTTCATCATCATTATCATCTGATATAATAAAATCAATTTTATCGAATAGAATTGATTGTTTTATTGGTGATGTTGATTTATCAATTTTAACAAAATTTTCACTATTAATAATTTTATTTAATATCGGTAATTCATTTATTATTTGTTCATCATTAATTATATTTATATCACAATTTGTTTTCATTTGTTCATTAGTTTTATCAATATTACACCAACAACACTTTGAAAACATTTGGATCAAATAACATTTTCAACATTTGATCATTCAATAGATGATTATCCTAAATCACAATTGAATATAAAAAGGACTACAAATTCTGTTTCTAGGACGTAGAAACCGGGCGCAGGTGCTGTGAAGGCCGCGCCCTTATCAACCAAAAACAAATGGTCTTATCCGCAATGACAATCCCACTTTACCATTATCATAATTACTATTATTAATAAACTAATTTAAATGCGCGATAATTGCACAATAAAACACCAATTCAATTACAAACTTTGATAATAATAACATTAGAAATGTGATAAGAATACGGTATTTCAAATGAAGCGGGAAATTTTCAACAGTCATGTGATCCAATTTTTTTTGCAAACAAAAAAAAACACAATAAACAAACACGTATAAGTTTAGTCGGTTTTTTTTATTTATAACAAAAAGCTTATCTTTGCAGTCTTTTTTTTCGGTTTATTATCAGCGAAAATAAATTTCTAGGTTAATATCCGTATCGTTGAAATTTGAAACTTTCTTTTATGTAAAAAATACAACAAACACAACTTACCTTAACAACAAAAAGCAACCAATAATAATGCATCAATTTATTTATTTTTTTAATTTAAAAATATCCAAAATTCGATTAAATTAACTAGCGGTTGAGTAATTTTAATGATTGACATTTAAAAAAAATATTCATTTGTTTTCCATTGCCAACTCTAATTTCATTATTTTATACAACTTCATTAATTGTTTAATCAATCAATTAATTAATTAGATTTATTTTGATACGGTTTTACGCTAAATTCTAATTGGTAATGATTCATCAACCGGAACATACGATTAATTATTAACATTGACAACAAATCTCAAATGCCGGTAAATTTGCCAATTGATTTTCTTTGTATCTTTAGTTTTCGATTATTATTGAATAAATTCGAATGATATATTTTTTAATAACTTACCAAAACATTATTTATTAAACTTTGTATTTGTAGACAATAAAATATCGGTTTTGATAATAAAATTTTTAACCAAAACTCTAGCAGCTGACAAACACTGGGCGGTTACCACCACTACTATCCATTCACAAATATATCAAAAGAAATGTACAATTTTTACTACGTCATTCGTTGTAACTCTTTCTAACACATAGTATTATCCGATGCTCTATCGCAACGAAATACGTGGCCAATGACTCAATAGGAAATGAATGAATCAGTGTTGCCAGATGCATTATCATAAAATCAACAACATAAAAAAAATTCAGTAGATTAAACATCGAATAACGTCAAGTTCATCCTTTCTAACTGTAATTACCAACATTCGATGACTCAATGGCTAATAATTCTATCTTTATCATTTATAAATATTTCCGTAATGTTAAAACAATTCTAATCAGATGTTTCGATTATAAATTGAATATAAATCGGCAGATCTACAAAAAAACGGTAAGACTTGACAGCAGTGGAGTGAATCATCATGAGGTCATACTTAGTCACCCTAAGACGGCGTTACGTAAGCGGTCATATTACTGTAGAACAAAAAGAAGAAATTATTACTTTATCATCAAAATTGTATTAATTTCAATTAATTGAAGCCTAATTAAATAAACACGTATTACTCATTTCGTTTAATTTCAGACTTTCTAATTATAAAGCGCCATCTACGGTTGGAATTGTTGATTTTATGGCGGTTAATTTAAAAATCTACCAATGGAACAAATACAAAAAATTTATTTTGCTCGAAAACAAAAACTATAAAAAAATATATAAACTACAATATGAAATCATTCAACAATATTAAATCTATTATAAAGTCTATAATATAAAAATTCGTAATGTTTTTTTTTTGATAACATGTTCTCTAATTAGACATAACAGTTTGAATGTTCATTCAAATTTTAATTTAATTTTTTTGATTATATAAAGCTTATTTACTATTAATAAAGTAAAACAAATAAACAACTAGATAATACAACTCACAGCCACGATACGTGAGACATTTGTGCATTTGATGTTATTTTAAAAGAATGTTAGTGGGTGATATTTAGTTTCTTTGTACTATTGATCTAAAGCAATTTGTTTGAATGTCAGCAGTGCTGAGAAAATTTAAAATAAAACTAGTTTAAACTAAATACGATCATTAAGTAGAATTCTATTGGTGTTAATTTCGATTTTGTTACATGTTCATGATAATTCACCAATTGGAGCATTTTTAAGCCACAAATCGTGCAAGAACGTGTACAATCGATCACTAACAGCAACCTAAAAAACGACAGAATTATAAGAATATACAAAATAAAACTATTAAATAGCTAGCCTTATATGGCGTAGGATTCAAGTTTCGTTTAATATCCGGTCTTAATGTTCTCAACGATGCTTGTACATGTTCTCTTATTTGTTGTAAAACTGGCAATTCGTGACATATTTCACCATCTTTCCAATATAATTTTAATAGTTTTTCAACATTTGATGGTATGACATATGCTCGTTTCGATTCAATAAATGGATGTCTACATAGAACTTTTTCGTTAATTAGAGGTGGTGATTCATTAGATCTTTGTAATAAATCGATTAATGCATGTCCACTTTCACTATATAAACGGTAAACATCTTTACGTCCCGGTATTGTGACTTTACCAACATCTTGACTTAATTTTATTCGTGGTTCATGATTTAATTCGACCATTTTATATACACAACCTAATGCTGGTTGTCTTTGGCATGTGACTAAATGTGTACCAATACCGAAACATGTTATTTTATGTTTTTGTTCATTTAAACTTAATATTGTTTCTTCATTAATATCATTTGATGCCATTATCATCAAATTTTCAAACCATGGAATGTTGTATTCTCTACTAATTTCAGTGAAATACTGACGAGCAACTATTGATAAATATGCTAAATCACCACTGTCTAAACGTATACCAATTGCTTTATAATCTAAATCGTTTAATGCTAAAGCAACTGAACAGAAATTCAACAAACCACTCCTGAAAAAATACAGTTTCTATAAAGAACGATTAAAAATTATAAGTTAGTAGATAAACATGCAAATTAAACACCATATAGCCTACATGAAATCAAATCCCTATTATTACTACGTGAGATTCTTTTGATAAACAAATGACAAGTTTACTGGGATTAAGCTTTTTACAGCAAGTTTTTGAAAATATCCTAATTTTACATTTGGTTTTGATTCATGCAACAGTTGTCAATTTCTACAGAATTTGTGTATCTTAAAATTAAGATACTTTCAGTGGGACATGCTGTGTATTATACTATCGATAAAGCTTTTAGTATTATTGATTTATATAAAAAAAGGTTGTTTTCTCAGTGTAATATTTATTGTGCACAGTTTTAGTGCGAGAATGTACATACCCCGCATACCCAGCACAGGTTTTCTTATATTTAGCTGGTATTCATTTGCTTGATGTCGATGTAAACATGAAACACTTAACAGCCAAATTAAGACACACTTTATTCCTATTAAGCAATTTTCATACCACCGTCACAAAGCGCCACAAATCTGGACGGACTAGACCACATAATTTTTGTTTTAAATGTTGGTGCAATGATGACAAATAACAAGCATATAGAAACATGTAGAGATTGTAGGATATAGGATGAATATTTGGAAGTAGGATCGATTTCTTCTTAACGACCATTATTTTGGCTGGTGGTGTGAAAACAGCCTTAGGAAAAACAAGTGTATTCACAATATGGCTATGTAGTGTATTTGTTTTTAAATAAAACAAAAAAAAATGAATTCAATATCCCGTGATAATAAATATCATGCAGTTCCAGTAACTATTTGTTTGTTTGTTTTTTTGTTTTAGTTTTCTATAATCTCTTTTACCTGTACTCGTTATGCGAATGGGTGGTGTTGGGCGTAGTGGTATAATTTTTCATATTAGATGAATACCTCTTAACATCATATGTATCAACTAATGCCATAAAACCATCTGGAAATGCTATTGCAAATGATATTAATGCAGCTAATTCACCATCACTAGCTTCTGATTCAACAACATTAAATATAGGAACTAAATTTTTACGCCAATATAATGTTAATTCAAGTAAATCTTTTGGTTCATTATCATTTTTCGATTTAAGCATTGTGTTATTTAAATCATAAAAACCATTAAATGATGTTATATAAGCGTGTGCGTGTGTACCTTTTACAGGAATATTAAATAATTTACCAGCTAAAACATTACTTGTACCATCGAAACCACCTAAAATTGATTTAATAATTTGTTAATATTTGATAAAAAAACAACTTAAAACTTTGTTCAATTCTGTTTATGTATGTTATTAAGCAATTTGGTGTCAGGCAATTTACATGGCACCGTTTAAAATGTTCACTCGTATAAGTTAATAACTTGCCAGTAATCCTGTTGAAGTTGACGGTTTATCAGTAATTTCAATATTGATTATTGTTTTCTAGATTAGTTCACACCGCCTGGTACCAAAACACCATCAATATAACGTGAATTTTATTTTTAAAACAACGATAAAAAAAAACGAAATACCTATGTAGGAATATTTCGATGCTGATAGACCACCATCTGGGCCTTGGGCACGTCTCAAACCAAATTCAAAGAGTTTCATATTACCAGCTGCCATACGATAACGGGCAGCATTCGTAGACATTAAACTAAAATTGTATTATTGTTTTTAAACAAAGTTTAAGTAACATCAAATGCGATTTTACCTTGCATAATTAACCAATGTTAAAAGCGTAGTTTCTAGTAATTGTACAATAATCAATGGCCCTTCGATCCTCATCAAAGGAACTCTACAATGTCTCTAATTAAAATCAAACAAAGAGTTATTTCGTTAATTACCTGGGAAAAACTACAGAACCTTCCGGCACTGCATATAGAATGACATCATTTGCTGTTACTGTACTTAAAAATTGATAAAACTCTTCCTCGACATTTCCAGGAAGAGTTTGTTTTAAATATTCAATATCTAAAAATTATTAATCATATAATAACAACAATGATAACAACAATAATTGAAGAAATTACCGCTAACTGAATAATGGAATCTTTCTAAAAATTTTAAACATTCTTCTAATCCAGCAAATATTGTAAATTCACCTTGGAATGGATTTTTACGGAAAAATAAATCAAATACGGAATAATCTTTTGTTTTGCCTGATTTCCAATAAGCATAAGCCATTGTAATTTGATATAAATCTATCAAATAAATTAAAACAAATCTTTTACATATATCTAATGTCCCATAAATATACATTTTAAAAATTTGAAATTTCGATGAATCATTTTGTATATATATATAAATATATATATATATATATATATATGAATTTTAGACAAAACAATCATTGAAATCCTTCATATGTTTGGAGAACATGATAAAAAAACACGTCACACATAAATAAACGATGAAATTTTCCTAGTGTTAATCGGGAAGTCCCGATCTCTCTATAAAGTATTTTAAGATCGTTATAATTGTTTATAATCGGTATAGTTATTCAACAGGAAAGAAATGAAATCATGACTTTCATTTTTTGTAAATATTTTTGTTAATTGAATTGACAAAATTACGTTATTTGATTAAGCAAAATAAACAAAATAGATATATATCCATGTGTATCCTTGACAAGTATAATTAAGCAGATAAGAATGTAATTAAAATATAAGAAAGTTATCAACTGAAATAATTAATAAACACGTTGATTTTAATTAAAATATGAATGCATGATTGTTAGATAGTAGGAGCGCTTTAATTTTCGAATTTCAATAATTTGGCGCCGTAATAAATATTTTATAAATTTCAATCAAATCAAATATAATAAACAATTATTATACGTTTGAATTTTTCTGATAATTATGGATTATTTGTTACGTTATTGATTATTTATTGAATAATTAATTAAATGATTTTTATCACCTGTTAGTAGTGGTTGAACAATGCCATTTTGTCCTAACCTTCTGTCATTCACTGTCCTTGTTGTTGATGTTGTTTGTTGTTCATCGGACATTGTTGCGAATGATTTAAAATTTTCAAATTTTGTTTATTTATCAATTTATGTAAAATACTGTTCATCTATACCAATTCAAAGCATGTGCGCTACTAAAATGTAAACCGTTTTAAAAGCTGCATAAAGCCACTAGCCAGTCATGGTAGACAGAGATGAATAGAGGCGCATATCGATCTATGTAAAGGTCAACGGCAAGGGCATCATAATACTAGTATTATTTGATATATTTAATTGTCTCATTTATGTAAAATAAACAATAAATTCTCGTATTAAAAGTATTTCAAACAATATTGCCAATAAAAATCCATTTAATTGTAAATTTAGTCATTCAATTGATGTCTAAATGGCGCTCTATCCCGCATAGATTTTATTTTATTTAGAACAAATCCCTTATCTTATCAATACTTGTATGAATATAGCAATAATTATTATTTCTACAATTATTGTTTGTAATTTACGTCCTCAAATCTCTCTTATTAACGTGTAATGAAAGCGAGCAAAAAAATAGATTTTAAGGTTATGTCAAGATGGCGGGCTATCATTGATTTAAGAAAAATAGATCGCTTCTGTATATAATATCAATAAAATTAACGAAATCTTGTCAAATATGCTTTATTCAACAACTTTATATACGATTTTACCTAATACATCATATAATACTGTTCTGTCAGCCATTGTTAGTAATGTAATTATAATGTAATCAACATAAAATTGTCACGATTCTTTTCAGTACTGTGACTTTAAATAAAAATTATTGCTATTTAAATAATGACAGATCAACATTAAATTTTCGATACATATACTTTGACACTGAATATTATGTGTAGACATTTTTTATTGTTCATTTTTTGTTGTTGTTTTGTTTAAATTCCCAATCGATGATTATAAGAAATAAAAATATCGTATACAAAATTCATCACAGTTCATCTACTAATAATAGAGGATAATAGGTACTAAAATAGAAATTATTTTTGTTAAATATTCCTCAAGTGGGGTTATATCCGGTGTAGCTATTTTTGTGAATAGATTTCTATAAAAAATTGATAGTAAATTTGAGGGAAGTACACTGAAAGGAAGGCTAAATTCACAAGTATTCTATTTATCACACCAATATAATCAGTTTATACTGCAGGGGTCGTTTAAATTACAAATTTTCGTAGCTATAAGAAAATTTTATTATAAAATGCTTGAGCAGTGATAATTTAATTGTTTGTAATTCATTTCATGTGGCCCTACTGTATACACAACGTGTCTATTGGAGGTACCTTTACAGTTTTTGTAATAAAGACATTTGGTGTGGGAAAATACGGTGATATCCTTATTTTGAAAATTAACATTTAAACAAAATCTTGACACACATTATCCATGATAAATAAACTACTTGATATTTACAAAAATCTTGATATTCGTTTTCTAATCAAATTCTTTTCGTACTTGTGTTACAATATATTTATACTCGGAATCATAGTTGTTATATTTCCTTTCACTATGGTTACCTAAGTCATTGATATATACAGGATCTGCCAACTCATCTAGAAACATTTGGGAAAGTAGAAAGAAATGAAACAGAAATATGATGTGCACGTGCTGAAAAGAGATAAGTAGTAAACATAAGTAACCACCCATCTTCTCTATATCTCTTTTTAGTACGTGCACATCATAAGACTGTTTCATTTCTCCTAGTTGATCCAATGTTTCTAGATGAAAAGGCCAACTCTGTATATACTACTAGATACAGAAAATTGGTAGTGAGGGTTGTCACTATCATTAGCCTCATATTCCCTAAATTATTCAGGGCAAATTTAAATAATCGCAGACGCATTGCACATGCAAACAAATATATTATTTGTAATAACTTAGAAGAGTCTCTAACATAATGGAACATAAGTGTATAAAAAATTCCAATAGCGATAACTGTTATCAAATACAGCAATTTACTTAAGCAATATCGCATGGCAAAATAAAAGAAAAATGTTGATTATAAAACAACTAATATATCACTACAATTTCACAGTACATTGATAATGTTTTGTTGTTAAAAAAATTTAAAAAGCTTATCGTATTCAATATGTGTAAGTTAATTGTTTAATTTCGTATGGTGGCAAATTCAATTTAATTTAATTTAAAAATAAAGGTGGACTTCCCCGGTGGAAATATTTCTGTGAATAAGTCTGAATAACGAAGTTATTCCGGACACTTCTGGAAGAGTTATTTAGGGTTATTCAACATTTTTCAGACATTTTGGAAAGAAGAAAAGTCTGAAAAATGTTGAACAACTATGAATAACGTTTCCAGAAAAGTCCGAATTTTTGTAAAAAATCAGGCTTATTCATCGTTTTTCAGAGTTTCACAGAGAAAATAAATGATAGTAATTTTAATAACAAAATAATTTCCTTTCATTTGGAAGTTACATCACATAAAAAAAATGTTTAATTTAAATATGAAAGGTCGAAGGATACGGCATAGTCAATTCGATAATTCCTGTACCGTAAGAATGCCAACTGCGGCTTTAGGTAAAAATACAGGTATAACCTCCAAGGACACGCTGTATAAATTAATGAAATCATGTATTGTTAGATAATAACCTCACTTGCTCACCTTTTATCAATATGTATATGTTTATATCAAAATACTTAATTATTTTTAATGTAGAAATTATCGCATTATTCTTGCAGCCCGTTCCCTGTCGCGTTCCACTTCAACTGGATGCATACGTTTTCTATGTGAAAAACAATTACCAGAACTAGCAAATGCCTTTGGACAATAAGGACATTGATATGGTCTAGCACCAGTATGTTGATTAATATGAAACTAAAATAGAAAATTATTTTAATTACATATACAGCATGTCCCAGTGAAAACACAAGCCCACCCACAAATATGGTACATTTCACTGGAACATTCAATATACAGAATCGGCCAACTCATCTAGAAGCATTTGAGAAAGTAGACAAAATGAAACAGCATTATAATGTGCACGTGTTGAAGAGAGATAAGTGTTAAAAATTAGTAACCACCCATCTTCTCCATATCTCTTTTCACCACACATCATAAGCCTGTTTCATTTCTTCTAGTTGCTTCAATATTCCTAGATGGAAAGGCCAGTCCTGTATAATGTATATATTATATACTTTCAAATCTTGATTTCGTTTGAATGTTTTGTCGCATAATGGACATTTATGAGGTCTTAAATCGCTATGTGTGATTGAATGGGCTCTCAAAGTACTGTTAGTTGGATAAACTCGTCCACAAACACCACATGTATATTGTATACCACCATGATATTCTTTATGTCGATATAAATTGCATTGTGTTTTAAAACTGTAATAAAAATATTGTTTAAGAGCTATCAAACAAAAATGTTTTCTTCTAAATGAACTAACATTCGTCCACATATATCGCAACCATATTTGCCTTTAGGTCGATGCGTTTCTAGATGTACTTTTAAATTACCTTTTGTTGAAATAATTTTGCCACATATCGGACATGAGAAATGTTTATTTTTATATTCATCACTATCGTCATCATCATCATCATTATCGTCATCTGTATCATCATCATCAATATCATCATCGTTGTTTGTTGAAGCGTCATTTTCTTCAGTCTCTTGTGTTTTATCATTATTATTATCTGTTAATAAATGTTCAACTAATGTTGAATGATTCCAATTATGATTTTGTAAGGCTAATTCTGATGTGAAACTTTTAGGACAATGGGTACATAAATACGGTTTACGATACGTCTCACAGTTTTCATTTTCAGATAAATTATGATTTTGAATTATTTCATCATCATCATCATCTTCATGTTCTTGGGAATATTGTAATATTGACATAGGATCAATTCGGACTTCCATTTCGGTTACTTCAGTTTCTGTATTGTCCTTTTCAATGCTACCCTAAAAGTAATTTTTGTTGATAATAGATCGACAAAATACGTCCCTAAGGTCTTACCTTTGTTAAATATGTGTGCAGCAATGATTTTGTTGTTTCTATTTGATGATTATTCGATGTTAAATTATCGGCAAATACGAATTTCGTCATTTTATCTTGATTTTTTAATGCCATACTAGCGAATCGATGGAAATATTCCAATTTTTTACAACACTCTTTGCATATCATTTTTGGTAGTTTATCATCAACGGAAATCTAGAATTTGTTTTTGATTTTGATTTGATTTGGTTGGGTACAGACAGAGATTGTTGATAGATTTTAGGGGACGTACCGTAAGTGCTAGATAACGTCGTATTTTCGCATGTAAAAATAAACGTTTCGCTTCTTCACCAAATAAAAATATACCCGAATCGAATTCAATTGAACAAATACGACACCATTTCGTTATTAAATTCGTTTCCATTTTTGACACATTTGTTGCGATTATTAATCGAATTAGAAAGGTCAATCCTTAAAAAAATAATTTATTCACTCGTTAAGACCGACAATTGTAGATAGATTGTCGTTAGGTAAAAAATGAGACGGCGGCTTAAACAGAACTCATTGCGCACACACTCTATAAATTCGTACAAATTCCAATTGCGTACTTTTTAAAAAATCTAATAGATACATCCCTGCTCGAGTGCTGATCAAAAAATATATGCAATTTATCACCCTCTATTGTTTCAATATCAATTAGTCTACTTACATTTTACCGTAGAAAAATCCTCAGTGACGATCGTACATTATTTAAAAATTTCTTTATTGTCTTGTGATGCGAATTTAGCGTAAAATTGACGAGCTTTTCGTTTTTATTGTTTGTGATTGACAGACGTCAAAATACACGTGTCTGATGTTCCCGCCATGTCGTAATGTGTAATAACCGCCCTCATCGGCGCTTAGAAATACTGCTAAAATCAATACTAGTGTTTACCCCCCAATTGTAATGACGCAAGTGCTTTATTATTATTCCTGCTTTATTCCCGTATTCTTCAATCAATACGGTTATATAAAGCAGATATTAATTTGATTCAGCTACCCGCACCCCCAACAGCTCGCATATATACAATCGTCTGAAAAGTCTTTTTTTGTTTTTCTTGCAGGAATTCAGATATTGTTATTCCTGCTTAAATAGGTGGAATCTGTATCATACGAATTATTTTCAGGAACGATTGGTAACACCAAAAAATCTTGAGACGGCCAGACTAGGAATGCCAGAAAGACTTTATTATTTTTACAATAAGTAACATTTTAGAAAGACAATGACCTTTTTTCATTAGCATGTAATACCCTCACCAGCTATTGACGCAATTTGTATGCTCAACATACCCAAAGCCGGTGAGATAAAATGGATAAATGCACTTTTACACTTTCAGTTACAGCTCCAATATCTGTTTATAGCAAATAAAAAATTGTTTAACAATACATACGGTAAACGCATGTATGGCATAAGATAAAAAGAATGAAATTATGATTAATTACAATTTAGATAAATTAAAATCACATTTACATAATAAGTAGTAACGGATTTTAAGATTTCCATTCAATCAGTCTGTAGATGGAACAAATAAAAATATCCGTTAATCATTAGAAATTAGAAAAATTTGAATTCCTAGCTGTAGAATTGATTAATTTCATGATTTTTCTAAACACTTTGTTTCAAATAGATAAAATAGATTTTAATTGCAATCATATTTATGTTGCAATATAAAGTCTAGATCTCGATCTAGATCTTTATCTATTGACAGATAACCTATTTTAATGTGTCTGTTTTAGTTAAATACTTCAATTCAAATTCACTGTAACAACATGTATACAAATATCAACTATTCTTCAATAATAAAGATTTGTTTGTTTGATTCCATCGTACAATCCTATTTTCCTTTTTATCGTCACAGGACCGGGCTGGTTAGTCTCAACTGTAAAAGTATTGTATTTACAATCTAGCCGTTGAGGTTCGGGGTTAATATTATTATATTATTAAAATCAACCGTGCGTAAAATGATCATTTTCGAACCATTTACTTAGAAATGAAGATTTTAACCAATGACAGACGTATTTCTATGTGAGGTATTTATTTGTCGTTGTTTAGCAACATCTACACCCTACTGCAATAGCGTACTTTTGACTGCACACGATTATGGAATGTGGGCTAAGATCGTTTTCATTTATACGAAGCCTTTTCATCTACGAATGGCCGAATGGCCCAAGTCTGGGGTTCGAACCCCTGCACGTTATGAAAAAGGATCATCTTCCACCCCCATTTACAGGCCCTGCATCATAAAAAGAAACATCTGGATTTGGTGAAATGAACAGTAACCCATCCATTCGAAATGGCATAAACGCGCATTAATCACCTTTTTTTCCTAGACGACGTAAACAGAAAGTTAAACACAAAGATAGCGAAGTAAGTATTGTTTTTCTTTTTAATAATTAGCTCAATTAATGATAATTGTAATCAACTTAGTCTCTATTTAGAAAACTTCAAGGTATCACCACATTTAATTATCGTTTTATTTAAAATAGTTTATTAGGTATGGTATAATAAAAAAAAGGACCTTATAAATAGGCGATTCGATAAGCTACATTATAAGCGTATGGAAATAGTTAGGGAGTTCACCACAACAAGTTTCTTGAGTAGAGAACTTTCAATATATCGTAAATTTAAGCTCAGTGGGTCCCATACTAGCTTGGGCTTCCATGCCTAATGATACCTAGTTACGCCACTGTATAGAGAAATAGATTACGTTAAAGAATACTCTTTGTAGGTAATGAAACTCATTTGTTTTTATCAACCAACTTGACAATCAGTATTACTATTAAGAAAAATGATGATCTCAATCTCAATCTTCAATTTTGTCGATTCTCGGCTACCTAGTAGTCACGTATACTTTGGCTATTTATTCGTGGCTCCGAAGTAGAACAAATACCAATGAAGATAATTAAATTATTGAGACCAGTTTATATATCTGAACTGCTCGAAAGTAGACGCAGTTCATCGAGATCATTAATATGTTGACTGAAGCTGTAAATTTTCACAAATTTTGTCGAAAAACACAAACTAGGCTATTTGTACTGTTATAAATTTCAGTTTGTTTTAGTTGTGTTCCTCTAAAATGTTTGTCATTGTTTTGGCGATAGAATGTCTAAAAACTTACAATTCGATGAACTGCTATAATTTTTGTTTTCATTTTATATCAAATTGAAAATAACAATCTATATATAGATTTGTGCAGAATGTCTTTCAAACGTGGGTGTGATAAAAAAAATTGAAAAAAAAAACAACGAACATGAATACGTGATCAAATAACATGAGTTTTATATTTGTGAAACTTTAGGTTGACTTTGGAGACGCTCTACTCTAACTGGAATTTAAGTGTGTGCAGAACAACCGGGATTTACGAGTGTTGTGTATCTCTTGTTGAAACAAATCACTTAAAACATTGTTTTTGGGTTAAATCAATCAGCAGGCCTAAATTTCTCTTCGCAACCGGAGGTTCAAGTACGTCTGATACTTGTACTGTTGTAACAAATTAATATTCTTTGCACTTTCGTTTCTTTGAACTTTTTTTTTCCAATAAGCAATAAACAGTTATTTCTATTGAATTTATTTAAAAAATACTTATGTACAAGTGATCTATCACAAATATCTATAAAAAAATCAAATTGTGCTAAACAATTTCAGTTCGTTTCTTTTTATAATTTCTTTTTTGTTTGTTTCAGTAAATGGCATGTTTTTCAGAAATAATTTCTGGTGACTTCATTAAAATCGATTGATAATTACGAATTAGATTGGAGATTTGTACAAGATTTCGCTTTGGTTGGCCTGAAAATTTCCATTGAACTCACTGTAGATTACTTGTTTTTTTGGGAAATTGATAAAATACTTACAGTGATTTTGTTTTGCTTCGTCGACAAATGTGAAGGGCTATCGGTCCATTTTTGACGCTCTTAAACAAAAGTACTGCATCAGCATGTGAGATATCATGGCAGACTTGTCCATTAACTGCCAAAATTTCATCGCCTAAACATTAATGGATTAATAATTAATTTACGATTTGAAATTTGTTTATAATACCAGCTTTGAGTCGCCCATCGTCCGCAGCTTGACCGTTTGGTAATATTGTTTTAATAAATATCCCAAGTGCACCTTTTGGTGAATCACGACCACCAACAATCGTAAAACCTAAAGATTTCTTCCCGGGCCCCTTTTCCAATATTACTGTATGAAACGTACAAACTGTCGATCGTGGCCGTCGTGGCAACGTGCAAAAATTTGTAGCATTATCGAATTTTTCATTATCGTTTTGATGATGTGCCGGTAACGGTGGCGATTTCGGACTAGAAGGGAACGGTGTTTCTGTATGTTTCATCGTATTTGTTGTTTGATGATTCGAAATTACAGCACGACGGAAAACTTTATTATTACAACTAGAATGACTCGTACAATTTTTTTGGAAATAACGTTTATGTAAAAGATTTTCAATTGATTTATTTTCGAAATCGACAAGACTTTCTTTCATCAATTTCAAACGGCGACGTACAATTAAATCAACTTGAAGATTTTGTGTTAACAGCGATTGCTTCGCCTCGGATATTGTTAAACCGGAAATATTTCGACCATTCACACTGATTATCTCATCACCAATTAATAATCGTTCCTGTTTGGCGGCAATTCCATCTGGTACAATATGAGCAACTAGGAATCCTTGTTGGTGGTGTCTAATTTTCGTCAGAAAAATTCCAAGTTCTTCATCTACACTGTTTTTGAACAAATTCACAATTAATTTCGTATCGCGATGGATCGATTCCTTTTGATTGATGTCGATTAAACTATCATTATCGTGGATCTTTTTCGAGATTTCACGTCGATCCAATGATAACGCCCTTTGTGGGTTATTTCTAATCGAATTATTGGCGAAATTTTGCGTATCCGATCTAAATGGTTCATTATCGGATACAGATGATATTGCCGAATCGTTAACGATAATTCCACTATCAGAATCTTCATTATCGATTAGTATAAGACGTTCATCATCATCGTCTAAACTATCACCAGTTTCATGGCATAGCGGTTCGTGTTGTCGTTGAAATTCATCCAATCCTGGTAATGCACCATATGAGAAACTTCGCAATTTTGCCCGAAAATTCTTTTTACGCCGCGGATATTTAATTGGCGTTGATTCACCTAATGGTGTTGGTGGATTTTTGTATAATTTATTTAGGAACTTGTTTGTTGATGATTGTAGATATTTTTCGGACATTGCACGTAATTTGGCTGTAAAACAACTTGTTCTCGTTAAACTATCAAAATCGATATCTAAACTTTGACTATCACTAATTTTTAGATTATTACGATCATCTTTTGAACATGACGCTGTTAAATTATCGACAACAACTGTTGATGAAGCAGTTGAATTTGAACGAAAACACGATAATCTTGTATGCTTAACACGATCTAATAATGGGTTGCGTTTCTCACGATATTGTCCACATTCGGATATTGTTCGTATATTTCTTGGTTGTGATTTATAACGTCTCCTATCTGATTTTTCAATAATGATAACACTGTCTTCGACATTATAAAAATTCGTTTCACTTTTACTGTTTTGACGTCGTGCCCAAATAGCTGGTGACATTTCTGTAAATTAATACAAAACAAACACTAATTATACAGAAAATTTTCGAAAATACTCTCAAATCAATTCATTTACCAAGTCGTGATTTTCTTCTTACATGTTTTGGTGGTGTTAAAATATCAACAGTTGGGGTTTGTTCTGATTCGGACGTTCGTAATGGTGATAAACTTAATAGGCGTGGTGTTTCACTTTGTTTACGAAACCACTTCATTTTTATTTCTGTTAAAAATAAAAATAAATAGAATTAATAAAATAAATTTTATTGTAATTGCGGTTGTAAATGTTATGGTTTCTTGGATAACCTAAGAAAAGCCTGACATCAACCTCTAATGTCCATGAACGAAGAAATGAATCTTAATGACACTGGACGGTTCTTTGTCTTGTGCAAAGTGAAAATTGCAATTAAACGCCCTAATTTCACAAAAATTTTGCAGGTTTTCAAGGAAATTCGTCTACAACTTCTATTGGAAAATATTTGTTGTTCGTTATTTATATCAATACCGTTATCTCTAAATATTAGGTTCGTTGCCACCACCAGTTGGAAATTGCTGAGATAATTTAAAATTGGCAGATGCATGCGCGGTTACGTTCTTAGCACTACTGTCGTGTCGAATTAAAAAACTACCTAAAACAATCCAGAATTGTGAGTAGGAACAAACCTCTTATCAACTCAAGTCCAATTGTTCATCGACACTTGTACTCAGCATAATTTTAAAGGTGAGACCAACAACTCACCTTCATCCTGAGTATTGGACTGAAGTAGAAATAGTCCCAAGAATTTTTCCGGCAATAATAGACGGTAGATGCAGTATCGTTAGGAATTCCGATGACCCGTTATGACAATTTAGATAACTCGTTATGATATTTCATTGCGTTTTTTGAATTTTCTCTTTTTAATTGAGATTTTTCACTTCGAATAACAAGATCAACATCGTTATCCTTAACCAGCCTGGAAAGTCGGACAGTTTGGATTATTTAATTGTATTTTTTTTTATTTCCTTTTCCAATTTCATCCTACTTGTTTTGAACACAAATCAAAAAACTTTATTCATTATTTTAACATATTTCTTTTATCGTTATGTCGAAATGATTTTTATTAACAATTAATTAACATTCCAGATGACTAAATTGTTTATGAAGTCAATAATAAGCAGTAGATTAGCGACAATTCGGAATTGTTTTTGTTTTATTTTAATAGTTTTGTTGTTCAATTTCGTCGCGTCCTTTAACATTTTGATAGTTTTTCATTTTAAGTACGTGTTATTTTGTTAATTCTTTTGTTTTGTAAAACAAACTAATTTTCTAATCAAAAGTTGTAACAAATTAGATCATCAGTACTGATTAAAATGGAGCTACTTAGAAATAATTGCTGTAATTAAATGATCGATGATCTGTACTGTTCACTTACACAATTTACTCAATTATTCTTCTCGATGTCTATTTAGATCTCGATATTTAGGTAGTTTGTTATAGAGATACAGTTTAGTTCTGCTTTCTTCAAGTAAACACATCTTGAAGTGGCTTGTATCAACTTGGATAACTTGTTAAGTACTTGTACAATATAGACTTCTCAAGTTGAGACAACTTTTGAAGAACTTGTCAATATCTTGTCAAGTTACTCCACTGTTTCTAACGATTGCAAGAAGGACAGAAATTTTAAATAAATGTGAACACTCAAATTGTTGCGAAAGAATTCGTGATTTTTGGATAACAATTTAGTTCA
Source organism: Meloe dianella (assembly GCA_028455855.1). Classification (NCBI taxonomy): domain Eukaryota; kingdom Metazoa; phylum Arthropoda; class Insecta; order Coleoptera; family Meloidae; genus Meloe; species Meloe dianella. The sequence continues at coordinate 3,791,077 of JAPTHL010000045.1, read as the reverse complement.
AAAATTCTATCAAGTTTCTATCCTCCTCACATCCGTTAGAAACAGTGGGGTAACTTGACAAAATATCAACAAGTTCTTCAAAAAGTCACTTGAAGGTGTGTTTACATTATCAAGTTTTACTTGGTACAAGCAAACTTGATAGTGTTCGCAACCAATTTTATTATCGATTATTATCACTATCTTACTTCAAGTTACTTTCGTGAATTTCTAATATATAATTGATAGTATTTTAAATATTTCATCACGTTAATGTGCAATGTGATTGATTTATTCATAAAAAAGCACTCCTTGAACGTGTAATTATCCCATAACATTCGAACAATTCAAACAGATCGTAACATTACTTTTTTCCAATTGCAAAAAAATTGTCTTTTATACCTAAATTCAGATGACCAACAGTAGAAATTCGAAGGATACACAACCACCATTAAACTAAATAATTTGCACAAGTCTCTTTGTCAAATTCACTTTATTGTACGTGTTCAAGTATGAGCTACTTCTACAAGTGACTTGTAAATGGAACAAAGTTGAATTTTTGTCGAAATTTTCGATTTTGATTAGAAATCATTGTTTTGCTATATTCCTATAAATGAATTACAATTATGTTAGGTAATAATAGTAAATAGACCGCCTAGAGAGACTGTGTATACCTATTTAACATTTATAACAGTTTGGTGGGAAATAGTTAAATTATTGCGAAAGAATTGTTGCAAATAAAACAGATAGAAACATACATACAGTTATAAGTTATGTACTTCACATTTAAATTCACATCAGAATTATTATATTTTCAACCCTGATCTTCATCTCCACATTTATCTTATTTCGAATTGACGATAGAAATGCAGATAGGGATTGCTTTCGAATTGTTATTATACAGAGGGAACAATGAGAATTTTTTGTGGGATATTCCTGCTATAGAATTTCACACAGAGTTTTTTATTTTTGTTTTTTAATTTTATTGTAAAATACTAATTAAAATGAACTAATATTAAATTATAAGTTAATGTTGGCCACATTTGTTGTGTAATATTTTCTCAATGTAGAAAGTACACTGGAATTTCAATTATGCAATACGATTAATTATCAAGAATAACATATATTCCTAATACAACCGCAGATATTATATATAAATGTATAGATAACGGTTAATGGGTAATCAAAAATAAATTTATGTCATACAATAACAGTCACATTATTAGTGGTAGTCAGTCTTCAACAATAATAATAAAAAGAAGAAGAAGACGAAGCAGAAGAATACGAAACAACAAATTTAGGTATTTCCGACATGATGCCAAAAATTCCAATGAAATCATCGCTATTCAATAGAAATTGAATCCAAAGAAAGGCGTTTCAATAAAAAAATAATAATAATTCAAGAAATAGCAACATAATCTGTGCTAAAAGTCTGGAAAAAAATGAAAATAGAACGCTGAACTAGTAGTACTCACCGACTCACCGACGCATGCGTCTAATTGTTTAGTAAATTTTCAACAGTTTCCAACCGATGCTAGGAACGAACCTATAATAAATAACTAATTGAAAGTGATAATAGTTCTAAAAAAACTTTGTTATACGATTTTGCTAGCGACCCCCTGACCCTGATGCTCAAATAAGCTTTTTATAACGTTTTTTTGTTGGAGCTCAAGAAAGAAGATGCTAAATATCAATGTTTATACGGTCTCCTAGTAGTACCTGATTTAAATTGGTCGAAAATTAACATAACTATAAATTATCGAGATATTTATTGAAATCTATCTCGTAATTTTAAAATTTTTTCGCCCCGAATAAACCAACCATAGTAGATCGGCGCCATTTAAATCATCTTGTCGGCACCAACAGTTCTTATTAATTAAAATAGAAGACGATTTATTCATTAATTGATAATATCGACAATTATAAAGTAACATGATTTGTTGATTTATCGGTCGTATTCAAACGAAAATGTGGAGAAAAACAGGACGAAAAAAATTATTAATCAGCTATCATCATTGATAATTTTCCTTTTCTTTTTGTTTATTATTGTTTGTTTCAAATTGAATTTGTAAATACGTGAAATTTGTCGATTCTTCAAACTGGCTTAACAATAATTTATTCTAAATATGTGTATATTTAAGAATAGAATCGGCAATGACCTATTTGATCAAAATTGCGTTACAAATTTTTTTGCTGTTGTTATTGTTGTTGTTGTTGTTGTTGTTCGTCTGGTTAAAATTCATCGAGTATATTGTTGAATTAATAATATTTTGATTTTGTATCAAAATTTTAATGGAATTATTATTGATGTTTCATTAAAAAATATTTATTGAAATAAACTACGATAAAGAAAAAAACGTGCTGAAATATGTGGCACAAGTTACAACTGCATTCCATCGATAATCGCCTAGAGATACGAAAGCGAAATTTTCAACATCTCTTGTGGACAAATCGCGACCTTTAACAAATATCTACCTACAATAACAAATAAATTTTGAAATATATCAATAAATAATAGTAATAATAATAACTACGGGCGCAAATTTACATAATCCTAGAAACATGGTCTGAATAGTACGATTTTTAAATGAAAATTTCAAACAAGTTTCCCCTTATCGAGAACAGTCATATAATTGACACAGATTTATTTTTGTTGAATAAATCGTGATTCATCAATGAGATTTTCGCCATAGAATTCCTAAAAACAATTCACTGATATTTGGTAATTTTCTATTTTAAATTTTGAAATTTTATCAGTAGGATTGGTCTGATAATAATGTTGTTGTTAAGTAAATATTAAAGAACAATTAAGTGTGTACATACAAATTATACAAAAAATAAATATTTGAAAATGGTTTTATTCATTAAAAAAAAATAATAGACCAAAATGCATCGTAGTACAGTACACAGTGGCGTAACATTAACTGGTTTTGCCGCAAATCAAAGATGAGAGTCATTAAGGCACGGTTATTCTCTCGACCCTACCGTATCATTCTAGTGTTGAATTTAATTGAATTTAAGTGTGCGACAAATTGAGTGTGGCAGTTTAGGCTCATTCAAAATAAGGTGAATGTTAAGTTGACATTAACTTACCAAAAATTCCGTAAACAGGCACTTTCTAATAAACGAATTATTGTCTGTACAGGCGAGAATTTCGTTGTCTTACCTGTTTATAATTCATATTGTGGGAGATAATTGCGGATTCTAGGCAACTAGTTCCGAACAGCAAACGTGAGTGAAACGAAACTCTATCAACCTAGACTGGCAAAGTATTTCCCATGCTGATTTTTCAAAAAAAAAGAACTAAAACCAATCCGGTATTGAGGATAGGAATTTATTTTCATGGTGTTCACATTGGTTTAACCCCACTGGACCCCACTGAAAGTTATTAAAAATTTCTAACAACTATCGAATTACGAATGATTTCATCTGATAGGCGTTACACATCACGTTGATGATCTCATGTTACGCCACTGAATAGATAAAGGAAAAGTATCCTCGATTTCTATATAGTTATGTCATAATAATGATTAAATAATATTCAAAGAGTCAGAAAACTTGTTTATGTGAACAGATATTTTTAACAATCAGATGATTTAATACGATGAGAAGATGTTTTATTGTTTTAAATTTATATGAATTAAAAATTATTATCATTAATAATTCTATTTTATTTTTATTTTTTACAAGTGATCGAAAATTTATCACCTATCAACAAATTGACTCTACTAGATACTAACTCTCTATGAAATACGTATATATTTCATTATCATTTAATAAATCTGTCAATTCTTTTATAACGAATATCTCTTCCTTCTTTTAATAATGATTACTGCTACTGGAATTCTACCTGAGTTGATAGAAATTTCCAAACTGAAGCACAAAGAAAACAAATGAATCGTAACATATATATACATACATATGTGCTTAACGAGACTATTTAATCAATTTCAAAAGAATGTTTTTCGTATTTTATTGTGTAGAAAAGGAGCTTGAATACATGCACATACACATACGCACACGCACACACATACACGCATAACACACATATCACCTTTACAACCTTGACGAGATTCACATTTTTGACCCGACGAAAAAACCTTCACCTTTTTGCAAAATACTTCGTCAACAATCAAACAATCAATTAGGAAATATTGTTATTACTGTGACAATAAATAATTAGTTTATTATTTTTTTTGTTTATGAAATAAATTACTAAAGCTCTAGCGTAATCGTTACGATTGTTTGTTGAGGAATTATTTTTATAAATTGCAGACTAGCCAACTTTTTTAATAATTTCATAATTTCCATTGGAATAAATTGAAATCTTCTTGTGATTTTATAATTGTGCCTTTAATATATTAATGTAAATATATTTCCGTATGAGAATTCTCATTGTGTTATCGGCCTTCATTTTCCGATACAGTGGAACATCTGTTAATGAGCATTTAGTATTCATATCTTCAATCGCAAATAAACTGCATCGTTGCACATAAGCGGTGAAAATTGAACTGTCGCCTTGTTCATCAATTAAACTCCAATCGATTTCTAATCATACGATTTGTCCTTATAACGCATACATCTTGGCGATAAGATCATTCGATTTGGTACGTCCATCGTTATTTGAACACAGTCCTTACAACGTCTTTCTTCAAATTTATGTCTAACACTAAGGTGAGATCGATACAACTGTCAATCAGATTGGACGATCAATCTCCACTAATTGATTCTGTTTTATGAATGTCATTATTGATTTGTAAATCGTAAATCAAATTTTTTTAGGATTGTGGTGAAAGTTCGATGAGAATACAACTGGCTTATGATCGATTTTTGAGATTTGCTATTTAAATAGAATGACGCATCAATTCATGGACACAACTATTTCTTGTTCCCTATAGATGAGCTACACTGTATTATTGTTTAATAAATTTTCTCCAATAATCAACCCCAATAATAGAATACGTTATCTTTTAATTCATAATCAGTAACATACATTTAATTGAAATATAATTCAATCAATTCTGGTTATGTAAAAGTAGACAATTTAAAGAAAATCAATAATATTTGTGTCGTGTTTGTTTTTAAATCATCTATCGTGTTGTTATAGAAACCAATTTAAAAGATCATCTTAAAGTAAGAACACTAGTAGACATTATTTGTTGTTTTATTTCTTTATTTAGCCGTAATTTATTATTAATATTATTATAATCTTCATTAAACTAATAATCCGACTTTCACGTTCTGATTTAAAATGTTGTTTGTATATGTGTTTCAAATGATTTTAGTTGTTTTGTTTTTCTATCTTGTTTTTCAGTTACAATGACATGTTAGTTGACGGTCATCTCTTGCATCATGTTCGCATCAATGCTTCAATTCCATGACCACTGAACGTTAACAAATAAATTATCTCTTATTATCATCATTATTATTACTATAGATATATAAAAAAAAGTTGAATGTTTATAGAACTTGTCCCATATAATACGGTATCGGTTGTTTTGTTTGTTTGTTTGTTTTTTGTTGAAATTTTCCCGTTTGTTTTTTTGGGAAATTAACTAAACTTCCGGATTAACGAGGTAATCGGAAGTAACCATCAACTGATGCGTGATTTTTGTAGTTTAAGTATTGAAAAAACTGTCGTGTTTCGTATGTGCAATAATCATAAGTATATTGTAGCCGTTGCTAAGGCAGCAAACAGTAACAACAACAAAATTCGTTTCTTATTGGTGTTGCTAATAACAACGTACGGAAAATTGTATAAAAATAATAAGTAACATTATTGTATAGCGGTTGACAAACAAAGTATATACAGTAAATTCACTAATTTAACAACAGTTCCCGGACTACAGTGGTACCATACAAAATACAGAGAAGGAATGCTAACAAATGCAAACACTCGCAAACACTCAGAACTCAATAAACATTTGTACATTCCATGCACACTACACAAACACGAACGAATGCGAACAAACCGTTTCCTTGAAGTACCGACAACTGGTTCAATCGCATTTGTTCGCATATGTTTGGGTTGCCGTTCTCACTGTGTAAACATTTGCGTGTGTTTTGTGTTCGTTCGTTAGATGTGGGCTTAAGATGAAAGAAAGACTGCTAGAAAATGTTGGACATAAATCTCTGAGATCGAATGGTATTCGAACAAAAATTCAACATTGCTAGGTACGACCATCAACTAGATGGATCCATAACTTAAGATGAGTGTCCGGAAATTGAATCCAGCTAGTCCAAAATGGGCAAAAATCCGGGAGGCCTATGATCGCCACCGTATGATATACTCGAGATACCTCTGAGCGGACACGTATAAAAAAATTAGACCGGACACACATTTTTTTATAATAAATATTAGGTTCAATAATAACAAAACAAACATCCATCAATAATATTTAATGGTAACGCTTCACTTGATATTAAAAACAAAAACCACTAATTTCAATAAAATTATTATCTACTAGTTTTTCCGGATAATTTATACTTAACTAGTCAATATAGTCCAGTTAGTTTTTGAATAAAAATAATAAACTATGCGAAATAACGGCATTAGAAAAACTTGTTATCATTACTACTAGTGTTCCAGTAATAATAATAACAATAATAATCAGATTTCGACAACATTTGTCATAAATAACTGTACGAATTCCACAATTGACTAATTAATATAATCACCAACCAACTCACATTAATACAAGCGTACTTCTTATTACACATAAATAAACTGCAAAACTATCTGGCTATGGTAAAGTATACTTTGCAACTTATCTTAAGCCTGGCAGCAATCAGAAGGCACAGTTTGACGCTTATTGCACATTTATTAAATCTCTTTAGGATGGTATGAAAGATAACAATAATAATTGTGAAGGCAATCTAATGTTAAAATAACATCATCTTTGTGTAATGACGATTTTTATTATTATTATTATTCTTGTAATAACAGTCGAGAGAACTTTCAATCATTCTCATATATTATATACAATTTCTTCTATTTTTTTCCACATTACCTGGAAATTAACTGAAAGGAAAATTATCTCTCTAATGTGGCTTCTTTAAATATTTCGTTATTAAGAGAAATTTATCAACATCCGGTGTTTTTTTTTTAAATTTAAACGTTAATTATAAAGTAAATGAATCGGTAGTCTTGAAGAATATTGATAATTTAAATTAAATTTTAATTAGATATGTTTATCGATGTGTTTTTTGTTTTGTTTTTAACCTTCATCATTTCAGCCTAACGGCAACACGGAATTAAAAGTTACAAACAATTATCATTGAATTACCATCGATATTTAGTTATTATTTATTTATAACACAATGAAGGTATTTAAACAGTTTTGTTGTTTATTCAATTTTATAAATAAAAACTGACGTTGTTGTCGTTTTAAATGCACATATTCTAGTACTGTCGACTTTTTCGATTTCTCACTACAATTACATGAAAGGAATTCTAAGAGACATAAGAAATAATGACAGTTCTTGTATAATTGTACATATTCAACATGAGAATTTTTTTAAAATAAGGAATACGCTTCTAAATTACAATGGTGCATTGTGAATTAGACAGAAAAAACATCAAAATTTTCTCAAATATTACTCACACAGTATCCGGTAGTCCGTTTGATAATAGGATAAAGTTACATATTTTCTTTTTGTGTCAATTTTAAACGAGTTGATACAAAACCACATTCAATTGAACTGAAAATGTACGACTAGATATTCGTTGATATTTTCTTTTTATGTAAGTTGCAGAAAAACAAACAAAAACAAACAATAACAGAAATGTAGTACTGACATATCAAAACCACTTAGTAGCTTTTTAAAAAGTTAAGTCAAGACTTTACTACCGCCACTGCTTAGCGAGTACTGATCAGATCAAATGTATAGGTACCATTTGCTTCATGGTACCCTACTACAGAACAGATAGTACCACCTTTTTCACCATTCTCTCTTCTATAAACCAGACTAGTCCAGTCTAGGTAATGTTTTCAAATTTAGATCTCGTCTGTATAGAAAAGAAAGACAATTAACAACAATAAAACCAACCAACTGGACAGCAAATAAATTAAATTTGATAAAGCAGTATACTCCAAAAAAAAACAACAACTCCATAGACATTAGAAATTTAAAATATTGCAGCTATTTTGAATAATTTACAATACTAATTAGACGACCGGAAATACTTTTTCGGGTTATTTGCCTTTTTATTATTTAAACAACTCTAAAGCCGATTAAAAATTGATAATCGCATAAATATTTCATAGGCAGTTTCGGTGGAAATATTGAAAATATATTAAAGAAATTTCGATACTCATTACGAAAGAAATGCTTTAAAAGTAATTTTCGCATTCTTTTCAACATTAAACTTATTATTTAAGTATTTTTCATAAATTTGGAAAGTAAACTATTTACTAATTTTATTAATGTCTTAATTGTTAGAAAAATGTTGGGGTAATTAAAAATTCTTTTCATGTACTTTTGGTACACAAATATTAACAGAAAGTAATAGTTGGAATGCTTAAATTTCCCTCCATGATTAGATAGAGCTGTTATCTCTTAATTAATAGCTGAACTATTTCTTTTGAGACGTTTACTAGTCACAACTAGATGGTAGCTGCTTCCTCATTAATATATTTTTCAAATCCATTGCTGTATTCGTTTCTTCAAATAAAAAACACGTTTGCCAGCCTCAAAATATAGATAGCTACTTCCGATAATTATAATTTATTTTATTGATTGAATTAAAATCACGAAGAATAACTGCAAATCGTGTGCTACTACTGACAGTACGCCTCAACTCTTAATTTACTCATTTATTATTCGATAATTAAAAACAGCATCAGTTAATCTTCATTTTCATAATTCATACACAATATGAGAGAAGTGTTTGAGGAAAATAGAGATCGGATTCGAGATGCGCCTTAATCTTGTCAGGAATCTGCGTGTATAAGTAAATTCACTAAAAATAAAAAAAACTAGAGAAACTTTATTAGTCTTCTGGATATATATATATATAAAAAAAAAGAACAAATGAACAGAATACATATTAAATTTAAGAAATGCAGCTAACAAACGTCAAACTGAATTAAGAAAATGCGAAAAAAACAAACCAAACATTAATGTGGAATAGCCGTAAATGTACGATATACACCATCGGCAGTTTCAAGATTAACTTCATCATATGAACTAGGATCATCTATTTGTTTTTCATAAATTAATTTCGATAATTTTTGATTAACATAAAATACAGGCCAATACTGTTTAAAATGATCCATGACATCGTTTAATGTTTTTTGTGCATTCTTATTGAAACGCTTAAATAAACAATCAATTGGTGGAATTGGTTGACCCACTAATGCTTTACAGCATAATGTCATACTGTAACTTAATGTTGTTGTATTATAACCACCTTCTAAACATAAAATTAATCGACCATTGGCTAATGGTTTGAGCAATGTTATAATATGTCCGAATGTTTCCGGACTGACAGTATAACCGCCAAGTTGATCATTTATACCAGCATCAAAACCAGCTGATACTAAAATGATTTCTGGACAGTATGAATAAGCGGCTGGCAGTATAATATTGAAAAATGCACTCATATATTCACTGTCACCCATTTTGCCCTGTAAAATTAATTTTATTTATATTCAAAATTAAATTATTATAATTTTCGAAATATTTACGTCACTAAATGGAATATTAATATTATATCCTTCACCGGATCCATTACCATGGAATGGATAATCAGCTTTCTCTTGATTTGGGAAGAATTTGGCATTATCATAACGATGTATACTAATATACATAACTTCATGTGAGCTATAAAAGAATTTTTGTGTACCATTACCATGGTGAACATCAAAATCGACAATTAATATTTTATCTAATCGGTATTTTTCTATTAAATAATTAGCCGCAATTGCAACATTATTAAATATACAAAAACCCATTCCACGATCTGGTTCAGCATGATGTCCTGGTGGACGTATTAATGCTACACCAGCATTACATTCAGTTTCTGAATCCAGAATTTGATCAACTACACCTAACAAACCATGAAAGGCTGTGTTAGCTGCAACGTATGTATGCTGATTTGAATAAAGATCTTTAGTTTCTTCAATATTTAATAATTGAACTTTATTAATATATTCGGATGTATGGGGTATATATTCACGACAATAACGATGATCACAAAATGGGAACTGAAAAAGAATATTGATTAATATTATTGTTATTGTTGTTGTTGATATGAAAAAATACCGAAATACTATGAAGATATGGATAAACAGATGAGTTAGTGATTCGATCATATGTTACACTGAGTCTTTCAGGCATTTCTGGTGTTGAATATTCAGAAGTTTTAGGCGAATGTAGGAGCATGATCTCATCATAAAAATGACATACTTCATACGGTTTATAATAGTAAGCTGGAAGTATATTCGTTTTAAATTAATTGAAATTAATAAAATAAAAATTTCATTATTTACTGTGCTGTAATGCGCTAACACGTTTTTCAAAATACAAATTTGTGTCGGGTGTTAAACTTGGATAAAATTCACGTGTTTCAAATATTGGTGGTTTTGGTTGTCCATAATATTTAATAATACATTTATGTTCACCATTATTATTGTCATCCAATCTTGATAATTTGAAACATTTCCATACATCATATAAACATCTACGTACATTATTGATTGTTTCAATAATAGATGGTCTTATTTGACGTATTGGTTCCAATTTTGGTGATGTATAATTCAACAGGGCACCTAATGTCATAGCAATACCTTCTGATAGAGAGTCAACATTATAACCACCTTCAAGCAAAACAAGTGTATTGCCATTAGCTAGGCCCGATAATAATGTAATTAAATGTGAATAAAATCCTGGTGTTACTAACATCTCACCCTTGAAAATAAAATAAATTTCAATAAAACATTTTAAATATATTCAATTATTTATCTATTGAAAACCTTTTCATCTCCTAAACAACAATCATAACCAGCTGACAGAACAATTAAGTCAGGGTTAAACTGAAATTGTATAGAAAAATAAAATTAATATTTACCTCAGGACAACCAATACAGCAATCATAACCAGCAGATACGATGACAAGATCTGGGTTATACTATGATAAATGATAATATGTTAAAAATGCTAATGATTTAATTATAAATAAATTTACCTCATAAGCAACAGGTAATAATAAATTAAACACAATTGCCAAATAATCAGAATCACTCAAACCAGTTTCATTTAAAGGTACATTAATATTATAACCATAACCATGTTTAGTACCAATATAATCAAAATTGCTTTCACGCAAATTCGGCCAGAATACACCATGTTGATAACGATGTACGGAAAAATATAATACCCTAAAATTATTTTATTATTTTAATAGAAAGTTAAAAATTTATAAATAATTCTTTACTTATTTGTATCGTAGAATTTTTGCTGTATGCCTTGACCATGATGAACATCAAAATCAATGATTAATATTTTATTTGCCAATCCATGATGTAAACAGAAATCAGCAGCAATTGCTGCATTATTGAAATAACAATAACCATTATATTCGTTTAGCATAGCATGATGACCTGGCGGTCGAACTAATGCAAAACCATTTTTAATTTCACCTTTACATATAGCTTCAATTAAATTGACAACAGAAGCAGCAGCTTGTACAGCTGCATCGTAAGTATTTTCATGAAAATAAATCGAATCATAATGGCTTGCATTTTTCTCACGACTTTCTTCATCAAGCAAACATATACTTTTCAACCTAAGTATTAAACCTTGTCTGTGAACACGTTCGATAATCTTTTCTATATCATATCGTTTAGAACTGAATCTTTTACATTTTTCCAATAAATTCAATTCTTCCAATCTAGATTTCACATCAAAAAAAATCAATTGATTAACCGAAAAACAATAATATCGATGGGTGTGAATCTTACCTTTTTAATGGAAACAATAGACGTTTGGGTGATTCAGGATGATTGGGATCCCAATCACATTTATGTATAATCTGAAAATAGTCGTTAATACCAGTTCCTTTATATTCACTACTCATATATTTTTCAGCTTTTTCATATGGATCATATACAAATGAAACAGATGTTGTTGGCCGTGTGTTTTTCATGACATCTCTAAATGAACGTGACTTCTAAAAACAATTTCAATTACCATCAAATTACTGATTGATAATACGAATAAATATGATAGTTCACCTCTTTACGTGAAGTACTAGGATTATTATTGTCACCACTAGACATTTTCAACACCAACAAATGAAACAACTAAAACCAACAGTAATTTACATAGAATTTAAACTAGTATAATCGATTAAAATTTAATAGAAAACATTTCTAATAACGTTAAATATAATTACCAATAAATAATTAACAATAACAATTAAAAATATTTACAAAAAATTACAAAAATATCAACAGGTGCAGTATTTATATTGACATTTGGTGGCAAACTCAAATGTGACAAACATGATTGACAACATAATAAAATCAAATTTAACCATTTTAGATAACTATTTGTAGTGCTCCATTATAATTAAAATAAATTAAAACCAACGAACATTGCATAATTTCACCGAAATTATACTTAAATTAATCATTTAATAGCGTAATTAACAAAGAATAATCAACGATCATTTTTTTAATATCGTAAGAGCGCATCCACCATTATGCAATACTATCTAGTGAACGAATTTATGCATTATCTAACACTGATTTTTGGTTATTTAATTCGAGTACAATTAATAATTAAATGTCACTGGAATTTCGTTAATAACGTGGTTCAATAGATTTTGATTTAATACGATTGAATGTGTGTACAGTTTGAAAAATATTAATGGTTTGGCGCTAGCGTCGTATATCATTGAACCGGCGTCGTTGGCGTCCAAATTCGACGCTTGTGATCGTAGATGATAATTGTTGGTTGTTGGTACGCGCACACGCCTGTGTATCTATCTCAAAAAAAAAAGAAAAATGGCATATAATCTATATTATCCGTTACTATTTATGTATTTTATTAATTCTAAACAATTATAATCGAACAATTTTTATGAATCAACAATAATCACAATTACAGGTATGTACAACTATTATGAATTTATTGTGTTTATTGATTCATTATTGATAGAAGTGCACCCTTCATAGTTTTCTAATCATTATCTAGTAATGAGGGTGTATTAACAACGATAATTAAAACTGATCAGATAAACGCAATCTGTTAAGATTTTGACTCTCTACCTGACTGTAGCAAAGAGAGAAATCATCAAATTTTGGGTTTTGACCCTCGAATTGTTTGATTGTTATAACACAGCAAAAAAATATAAAAATTTTGTTGTCGCATTAATTTCGAAATTATTGTTGCAATTACCATTATTTATGTCCGTAATACAACAATTATCTACTTATTCAATACATTCCGCATTTCAAACGTTAAATTTAACGCAAGTCAATGTTTAAATGAATAATTATTTAAATAATCTTTCAAATATCTTGTAGCGGTATTAACCATTTAAAAGTTAACGTTTGAAATGAGGAAATCACGAATTAATAAGGGCGTTGTTTTTTTTTTGTTTATTAAATTTAAACAAAAATTCGGTATTAATCACAACTTACGATAATTAAATTGTTTTCATAACTGCATTTGTAATGTTATTAGATATATGATCTATTTTATAATTGATAATATTTGTCACAGATTACAATGCGAGATAACAGGGGCAAAGACACAAATTATTTAAATAACAAAATTTCGTTATATTTTTTTAATGACTTCATTTTAAAATCAAATAATAACGCTTTTCTTTTTTATCAATAAACCGAAAAATTAGTTACATAAAAAAAAACAAAATGAAATGGCGGCAATAACGGTTGAATTTGTAATGGCGTCTGCGCAGAATAAAAAATTCATAGTTTTCAACGAAAATAACTGAGTATTAATATAGAAAAAAAAATGTTTTAAATTATTCTTATTATTCGTTTTAAAGTACACAAAATGACTTACCTTTAGTTAAAATCAAATTAAAAGATATTTTTTATAGAGTCCCACGCGCACGTCTTTCTACGCAGTAAGTTTACTTTGAAATGATGGCCGCACGACAACACAGGAATGTAACTTTGCGTACTGTAAACATAAAAGACAAATTATCCCTAGAATTAGTGGGAAATTTGAAAATTGACCGTTTTATGTTTGTTTATAAAAGAAAATGTAACAATGCATACGTATAATAACAGATTAATATAATAGGATTGTAATAATGGACATTGTACTACAACAAATTAGTGATAAGATAGAAGGACGAGTTGAAATTCTTCGAAATAGTGAATGTCATGAACCTGATATATTTGTGGAAAATCGTTTGATTGATAATCGACAACTACAACAACTGAACAAATTTAGCCCTAAAGAAATCGTTCAACAAATTTTATATTAAACAATTCCGAAACAATTACACCACCATTAAGAAAACCTGAGATTAATCGATTTGTTAAAAACAATAACCAAGTCCAAAATATAGGAAAAAAGTAATAACAATGGAACCGATTATAAATAAATTTTAGCCTACAGTAAATCAACAAATTATTTAGATACACACAAAAATGGCGGCAATAACGGATGAATTTGTAATGGCGTCTGCGCAGAATAAAAGACTACCTTTTTTAACGAAAATAATTGAGATTTAATACAAGAAAAAAATGTTCAAAATTATTCATATTATTCGTTTAAATATTTTTAATTTACGAAAAATAACTTACCTTTGATTAAAATCAAATTAAAAAAATAATTTTTATAGAGACGAACGCGCACGACTTTCTACGCATTAAGTTTACTTTGAAGTGATGGCCGAACGACAGAAAAGGAACGTAGCCAACTTTGCGTACTGTAAACATCAAAGATGAAAATGTTCCTAGAATTAGTGAGAAATTTGAAAATTAACCGTTTTACATTTGTTTATGAGAGAAAAGCAAAGCAACAAAAACGACATATAACAAATTTTATGATAGACAATACATCATTAAGAAAACCTAACATCAATCAATTCTTTAAAAATAATAATATAAATTAATACGTTACATACCCCAATAGCATTAATAAAGGGCGTTGTTTTTTTAAACACTGTATTGTTCACAACTGACGATAATTAAGATATTTCTATTGTTATTAGAAATATGATCTCTTTATCATTGATAATATTTGTCACAGATTACAAGACGAGATAACTACAGGAAGAAATTATTTCAATAACAAATTTCGTCATATTTTGCTACATAAGAAATAATCCTTAATGATTTCATTAAACCGTTTAAAACTAAATAATAACACTTTTTTAACAATAAACCGACAAATTTAGAAAAAATCAAATAAAAATGGCGGCAATAACCGCGGTGAATTTGCAATGGCGTCTGCGCAGAATAAAAAAACTTTTTTCAATTGAGAATTATTGTGGTTTAAAGAAAATAAATCACTCTTATTGTTTGTTTTAATAGTTTTAAAATAGGAAAAATGTCTTACCTTTCGTTAAAATCAATTTAAAAACTAATTTTTATGGAGTCCCACGCGCACGTCTTTCTACGCATTAAGTTTACTTTGAAGTGATGGCCGCAGAGCAATACAGGAACATAGCTAATTTTGCGCATAGTAAACATCAAGGCAGAAAATATCCCAAGAATTGGTGGGAAATTTGAAAATTTACCGTTCTACGTTTCTTTAAAAGAAAATCAAACTTTACATATGTGTAAAAACTGATTAATATCGTTTAAAAAATAAACAATTTTTGTATTATTTAGATATGTTTGGAAGTAAATTACGATCATGGATGGAAGCAGTAAGACCCCGAAAGAAACAACATCGAAAAGAAAAACAATCAAAATCAAATTTAAATACAACAAATAATTACATATTAAATTGGCAAACAGATAATTGTAAATCGTTACAAAATGATATGCCTGTAAGTATTTCATAATTGGTATTTTATTATGTTTAATTAAAATTAAATTTTTATCTAGAATGAGATAACGACAAAAACGAATTTACCGGAAACGAATCGATCAAATCAACAATCACGACAACCACCACCAAGTTCATCTCGATATTCAGCAACGAATTTATCATCACCAGAATCAGCATATTCAACTGGATATTCAACTGATGGTACTTCACCGGGTGCTCCACCAGAACACTACATCAATGTAAAAACGGGTAATTCAATATCAAATAAATTCAATTTTATTTTTAATTATTTGCTAGTATTTTTTTCTTTATATATATATAAATAGGAACGAAATATTTCCATAATGATATTGGTAATAGTAAAAATGATCATTTAAATTATTTACAAAATCGTATTAATGGTGATGTTGATGTTAAATCACGTACACAACAATTATCTCCTATTTGTCAATCAACAAGGATGCCACCAGTTTTGGTCCATCAAAATCACAGAAAACCACCCCCAATGGTAATAAAGTTATTGTATATATATGTTTTAGACTTAATTAGTTTTATAATTATACGTAAAATTGCTCGATTTATTTTTATTTTTAGTTGATTTATTCTTTGTTGTTTTTGTTTTTGTTTTATAAATGTTTGCATGCAAAATTTTTGTTGTTGTTTGAAACAAGTTTTGACTGGACCGAGATGATAACAGACACAACAATTGGAACGAATGGACAGGATATTAACAATTCAACAACAACATATAACATCATCATCATCATCATCATCACCAACGGCATCGAGTGTTGTGTATCCGGGAGTTGCAACACAAAAAGTTGAATCGATTGCTAGTCCTATTTTAACATCACCACGACAGAGGACTCGTATAAGAACAAATCCATGGCATCCATCAGGTACAGCACAAAGTCCTGGACAACTTCGTCAAGAATTATCAAAAATAACAACTGTACATTCACAACAGGCTAGCCCGTAATTATTTGAAAAATCAAAATTATTCTTTATTAATTAGATATTTTTAGGAATTGTCGACGTTATTTGAGTCCATCATCGATACGGACACCAATTATAAGGAATCAATCGTTATCATCATCATCATGTTCGTCATTAAGTGGTGCCAGTCTTCATTGGGGCTCACGAAGGAATATTGGATCTGGTAGTGAGGAAGATGATTGTACATTAAATGAAATGATGGGACGTTATGATGAAAGTTATGTTTATGAAAAAGAAACGGATATTTTAAGTGATAGTGATCCAACAGATTGTGATACAGATATTGATACTGGTCAAGATGGTGGTGATGAAGATGATCAGGGTGAATTTGATTTTATTGATAACGGTTCCTATTTAGATATTGATCAAAAAGAGGATCGCAATACTGGACGTTGTACTTATCATAATTTTGATATACAAAAACGTGCATCCAGAAGACGAATGACACGTCGTAGTAAACAAATTTGTGATAAAAAACGTAAAACAACATCAAATAAAAAACGACATAAACACGATGATAAAATATTTAATCATCAAAATGGTACAAGAAGTGCTGGTGCTACACCAATATCCGTCCGTCGTACAAAACAACATCCAATATCAAAATTAGCATTAGATGATACGTTAAAGAAACGTTCAAATTCGATCTGTTTCACAAAAGATTATTCGATTACAACAATTGATAAACGCGACAAAGAGGCCGATCAAAAATATAAAGAATTAATTGTTGAAGCTGAACAAATTTTACGTAATATGAAAACAAATGGCTTGTCACCTAGACGTTTACCAGGTCCGGCAAATAAACGAGTTGAAATTTTACGAAATACCGAATGTAATAAGCCCGATGTGTTTGTGAAGAACCGTTTAATTGATGATTTACAGCCGCAACAACAGCAACAACAACAACAACAACAGCAACAAATAACACCACAACCGTCCAGTAGTTTTAATTGTTCCAGATTTAGCCCTAAGAAAAATCATATTACAAATTTTATGATAAATAATTCTGAGACAATAACATCACCATTAAGAAAACCTGAGATTAATCAATTTGTTAAAAACAATAATCGTTTTAGTCCAAAATATAGGAAAAAAATAATTAAAACAAAACCATCAGATGGTACATCCAGTTCGGATTCAGAAAATGAAAAGCTTCAAAATAAAAACTCATATTCCAATTGTCCACAAAGTGAACCAGTTAGAAGGAAAGTCTATAAAGGAAAAACTGTTGCTTTCAATATAAATTACGACGTTACATACAACAACAGTAAATATATCAAAAATTTTTTACATAATCAATTCTTTAAAATAATTTTAATTACAGATTCACCCCCATATTCACCAACACGTCACAATATACAAAAATATAAAAACAGTTCGGAAAATTTACGCCAACAAGTCCTATTGAATACAATTGCTAATTTAAAGCGAAGCTTAGAAGATCAATCAGCATCTTTGAAGCAAGTTTATAAAAGTTCGCAAAATATCCATCCATAATTGATTGAGTATTCTTAAATTTTTTTATTTTTGATTAATTTTGATGCTTCAGAAGCAACCAAATTCGTTCCGTTTGTAGATTTCACACTCTGATCACAAAGTAGGCTAGTTTAATTTTGCCGATTTGACTCCGAAACAAAACTTCATAGACAAGTCGGCCAAGTCAAAGTAGACCAACTATAAATAATAGAGATGGAGATTTGGTTAAGTATTACCGATACATAACCAATTAGATTATTAGACAAATTGTAGTGTTTTTTGATGCAGTGTTTGGTAACCGGGTAGAAATTTTAATTTGTTAGTTAAATTAGATTAGATAATAAATAGAGAAATAATTGTAGAACTACATCTAGGTTTAAATTGTGACAAAAATTTAGATTTAGAGGATGAATTAGACCACACAATAACCGACGTAGAAGTTGTAGAAAATAAAAAAAACAACAACAACCTGTAGGTGTTGCGTTCTCTTTCGGTTTTTTTTTTAGAAAATTTTAATCGTAATTGTTAGTCTTTTGGTCCGAACCCTATGTGGTTGGTTGGTTTGTTTGTTATTTAAATTTGTGATCACAAATGATTTAATTTTTGACGAAACAAAGCTCTCATCACTGTTAATTGTATACTGTTCTTATTGAATAATATTTTTATGGCATTATCATTGAATAATGTGTATTTTATAGGCACTAATATCGTACTTATATGGCCTATAATTAATATACATTTCATTTGGACACAGTCGTTGAAATGTGCCTGGTTTGACCGATTTCAATACTTATCATTCTGATTGGTAATATCACTGTGTACGGCATATGTTGTGATTTTTTGATTGTTAAAAATTTTCCAAACAACAAAACTAATTGTAAATAATAAATTATTGAAATAACGATACGATATTTGACTTAAAAACACAAATATAAACAGATAAACAGAGAAAAACGTTTAGTCTTGCCAGATTTTTGACGGAAAACACATGAAAATAAACTGTAAGTAATTCGATTCTCATTTTATATATAGTTACAAAAAAATTATTTAATTTATTAACAGTGGAAAATTTCAGTTATTTAGCAATACTCTTGTCACATTTAAAACAGTAATATATAATTCATATTTTTCTTCTTCTCTATTTGTAATACTAAAAATTAATTAACTTACATGAAAAATTAAATCGAAAACTATTTGTTCCTCTCAATTCATAATATTTACTTTAAATAAGATAAATTTAATAATCATTTCGTTTATTTATAAACATTTTGTTATTTATTATCATCAGAGGCAAACCTTGACGTTATGGAATTTCTTTAAGAAACAAAAACCATTTTTGTTCAACAATGCTTGTTGACCTATAAATTGCGATGTTTGGAATTAAGGATGCGCTTCTGATTTGGAAAATTTCAATAGAGCCTCCCAAAACAATTTAAATGAGGAAATATTTTTAGAAAGTCCAGGTTTTGCATGTATTGATTCAATTGGCCTAGTTATTTAATGTTTAAAATTATTTACGATTTCGGTTTTTTTTCTTTCGATGATATCCTCCATAAATCTGTAAACATTTCGACTGTATACTGTCACTGTTGAAACAAAAAAAAATGTTTATAGATTTAATATGGTTTCTTGTTAGATATCTGGCTGGGACTATAAATAAGATGTACGTAAAAATAAAATTAAATAATTTGTCATATTGTGTTCTATTATAATTGCGAAGTAAATAAATCAATAAATAAATTAAATAAATAATAAATAGATAAATAGTACATAAATTAAAAATAATGGGTAAACTGGCTTGGCTTTCTAAAATAAACAGCAATTATAAATGAAGACAACAAACGTATATTTGATATTTATTTATATGAATTCACAGTGTGTCGATTATTAGTGTACTATAATTGGGGGTACATGGTGTGGTGCAAGTAAAATGAGGATAGGTCTTAGACCGCCGTGGTCGAATCGCTACGTTTATCACATCATCAAATATTGTAGGTCGCGGCGAGCGGCGTCGTGGCGGTACGTTGGCGGCAGGATAAGGTATGGGATGACTAGTGAGACAAGTATTTATTACTTAATTTAAATTAAATGCCGCTTTATAATTCTAATCCTATAAGTGAGATGAATTATAACTTCGTTATTTATTACACAACACTAATATTTAAGAAGTGAGCGACGAGTGACGTCCAGTCATTGATTGCTATTTTATGTACGCGGTAACAAAATAACGATATTAGTTATTAAAACGTCACTTGACATGTCCGACGCGACGCCGCCACCAGCCACTGTATGGCACACAGTTGTGCCGGCGTCGGTGGGCGAGGAATGTTCCGAAGAGGGCGTCGGCTGGCGTCGCCCTTCCGAGTTCCGTGTTATTGTCGACTGTAGAGTCTCGAGGTCTCGTTTAGGCCGCCGTTGTCCCATGTTTTCTTACAAGAAAAAAAACAAAAACAATTTTTCGTTTCATCAAAGGGGTAGGAGGATCTAACCGCGAGCACCAGGTCCATCTTGATCAGTTACATCCGACGCACGCTCCTCTTTATCACTTTGTTCCTGTTGTTGTTGCTGTTGTGCCAACGATCTATATAATGGTGAATTCACAAATCGCGGATAACTATCTCGATGCATTAATGTATAAATTTGTAGTTGAGCTTCGTCGAATGTATGGGGGGTTGGTTCAACCATGTTTCGATTGACGATCTCGCGGACACGAGCATCCAACGAAACCTTATCAAAAGGAAAAAAAACTATTAAAAAAAAAGCACAAACAAACAAACAAACCAACCGTAAATAAACATCAATTCTACAATGTCTACAATGATTTACCTCTTTGGGTGATAAAATCGATATATAATCTTCGTATATGATTCTTGCCTTCTCTTCGACAACTTCGGGATTTGTTTCCCTTTTTAAATCTTCACATGCCAACCAGAATAAAATATTTTCTTCAGAGTATTCACATCTAAGAAAGTCCCTAAATACTTTACGTCCAGCTAAAAGTAACGTCCAATCAAATAAAAATTATTTCAAATAACTATAAATTTAATTACCAGGACTTTTCATGAGTTTATCAAAAGATCTACCCCAACTTCTAATTTCTTCTAACGAGGGACTAGAAAATCCGTTTAGATACGTTAGAAACAAAAACATACTACAAGGATACTGTTTAATTAGAAAACTCACGGTGGATCTCCATCATAATTTAATAAATCCGAATTATTTGAATTTCTTGTGGGACCATTTTCGTCATTACCTTTTCCAGGGGTTGAACTATAATGACAATAATGATAATCAATTTTTGTTAAAATAAATTAGTTTCAAATGAGGCTATCTACCAGGAACAGCTGCAACAACAGCACCAGCATAGGCAGCAGGGCTTGGGACGCAGCGGACCACCTTGTTGTGAGCCATTTTGGGGCCCGTTGAAGACAATCCACGGGAATTAGGAGGTGTACTAGTTGTACTAGAACCTCTTAAACGGCAACTAGCTGTACCACCTCCTGGAGTCGTTGTTGGACCACCCCAGGCCCCGCTCTATTCTCTGTCACCCGCTCAGTTATACTACAAGACATCTGTAAATGCGATAATTGATTTTTAATTACCTATTTGTCAATTTCTTATTGATTTTTTGACATTGTGCTTGAGAATTGGCATATAAACAGAATATAATAATGGTTAGATTTATTGATCTGGCAATCCTATTAATTTCCATAACAATTTTTTTGCCATCAACATTGTAGGATTTGTATGACTTGTCGTGTGTAAGGGAATAGAAAATCGTTGAAGCCCTGAAAATTAGGTCATAGAGAAACGGCGTCGACCTAACAACGTCGATAATATTGTACGTAGCCAACATAACGTATAAAAAGTACACGATATACCAGCTGTGCTTTATAAGACGAATTTGTCTATAATCATTGTTTAGATTATATTTAAACATGGATAGGCAAATATTCATTTGAGACATACATATGTTTACAATAAAACTACCACCAAATCATCGAACAAAATGATTTCATTGCAAATGATAAACGCGGCTTTTGTCTATTATCAGATTTTATCAAAAAAAAAAACGTATAATGAATATTTATTTAAACGATGTAAAGTGCATACAAATTGATGGTATATTTATAGAAAACAAAAATTTGAATTGAAACATAGTTTATTTATTGTAGGACAAAGTTCTATTAATTCTGACATTCCATGTTTTTTTGTTTTTTGAATAATAAGGCTTTAAAATAACAATAAGTCTTGATATTATTTTTTTTAAATACTTCAAAATATGTGATTAACATTTTTTTTTATAGCACCAAATAATATATGTATTGTTTGAAAGTATGTACGTATATGTTGTGGTTGTTATTTAATGTGGAATGAATTATTGCCAGTCGGTTTTATTATTATGTACAACTATAAAATAGTGATCGTTATTTTTGTGTCCTTAAGTTAGTTTGTTTGCTTATTTATCTTATTTTGGTGGATAATGTGGGAAATATGATTTGTTAATGATGTGAAATTAGTGTTGACCTTTACTAAATTTATGTTAGGAGTAGTTATATTAAATATAGAAGTGGCAGATGTTCGAATAAATCGAACATCGAATCAGCTGGGGATGATTGTAATTAGCAATATAAACTGGTGCATATGTTTTGTTAATTGTGTATTTAAATAATACAGGAAGAGATAGTGTTGTGTTTTGAATATAGAGTTGAAGCGGTCCGGCCCTGGTCCGGCCCGGGCTCAGTGTGTATTGATCGACGGGCCGGGGGAGAGGTAGACGCGGCGTGAAGCACACAGCCTGACGTCAGCGCCTACCTTTATCAATGGCCATGAAGGTAGCCGTCGGCACACGTGCCCGCTGTGACCGAGCCTTGGGCCATGCTGTGGGCCTTCGAGCTAAGGTCCCGCATCGAGGGCACAATAATGCCCTAGAGGCTGTTACCACTCACTGCCACACACGGACACACCGCCACAATCTTACACTAGCCCTTTTATTAATTATTGGACCCATTATGATGAGCGAAATGACGCCGGACGCGGTTTTAAACGCATAGACGTCGGGACGTCGAGTGATGGGCGCGAGCAAAGAAGAGTTTATTGTACGGTCCGTACGTGGACTGAGTGAGGTTGCGCTTTACGCGTCGTTAACACGACGTCGTGCGCCGTTCATATATGGCGCATGACACGACGGTGGCGTCACCGTCGTAATATCGGCGCCGCCAGCGTCGATATCCCACGCAAGGGTGTGCACCATCACCGTTCATTCATACATCGGCTATTCAATAACTACCAACGCACTATTCCAATGCATACACATAAATCTGCACTTATATACACACTTTTTTCTATTGCAATCAATATCCAAACTAAAAATTCAAATATGTACATTTACCGAGATAGAAATTTAGGCCGACATTAATAAATTATCTACCTGACACATATTATAAAAATTTTATTTATTTAAGAAATCATCAAAAATTAGCACAGTCATTTTGCCACCAAATCAACGTATTTAAAAACATTGAAAATACACATGCAATATAGTAGAATAATTACCAAAATTTAATAAAATCCCTGTTCCCTAATCTATGAAACAAGTACATAATGAAAATTAGTAATTTGTAAATAATTGCAGTTGTGCGTGTATAGTAAATATATCTGGTCTGTCCTTTTTGCATAATACTAACTTATTATAGTTATTCTTGTTTGGTTTGATTTTGTTGTTTTACATTTTATCTTTAATCTGTGAGTTAGAAAATTGTCCTTTATTAAGGTTGCTTTACATTAATTTCGTGACAATATTTCGACATTGACAGGCGAGTTTTGTCAGCGACCCACATGCAACTAGAAATTTCGATCAATGTTGATATTTGCGATTGCGCTCTCCTTTGAACATCCTATGAATTTCCGGTAATGTTCAATATCACAACATTAAGACTTTATCTAATCTATAAATTAAACATATCGTTAGATATAAATGGTAATTAGTATAAAAGATATTCAGTTATGTAAACGTAAATTTGGGATTTACGTTTTTTTTAATGTTAATAATAAGGGGTTATATTGTGACACAGTATATAAAGGGCGCCCCAATGTGTAAGTAAGCGTCTATCACTTTTCGGAATTTTTGAATAGATAATAAAGCGATAAACTGATCAATTTCCACGTCAAATGATATACGGGTATATATATATATATATATATATATATATATATATATATATATATATATATATATATATATATATATATACATTTAACACTTGTTCTAACTGATAATTGTTGATCAAATTACATAAAATGACTAAATAAAATTTCATTAAAATCGATTAAGATTAATGCAACAATTAATTGGTCGATAATTTAATATAACGACAATTGAAATTAGTTGAAAGTAATATTGAATATTTATATATTAAATTATAGTCATCGTTGAGAGTTCCATCACAACCAAGTTCTTTTGAGTTGTTGAGGCATCAATGCGCCGTAAGCTCACCCTCTTGTAATTTCCGTTGCTTGGCAACCCCTGCTAACCACCCCTTAAATTTCCCCGCGAGAGACGAAACCCCCTCGCGCAATAGTTTTTATATGATAGCTATGATGGCTCTCTTTAGACGGCAAGCTAACGTTTCTTACTTATCAGTTGAATTTCGACTAAATTCCTAGTTGAATTTCGATAAAATTACCAATATTTTAATATTATTTACAAATAGAGAATTAATTTATAAACAATGAGGACCAAAATAATAGCAAATTTGTTGGGTATTTAATTGCTAGCATCAAGGTCGTAAATCTATCGATTATTATTGTATATAACATAGTGATAAGAGATGAGATTTTGTGTATAGTGTATGGGAAAAAGTAATTTCGTCAAGGTGTTTCCGGCTAGACATAACATCATTTTTTTTTATTTTTTTTTATCAGGAATAATGATGTATTTCGAAGGTTGGGGTGGGGGTTGATAGCCTGCGCCTGTCCCTAGTTCTGTGTATATACAGTGGGGTGAGACCAGGAACGACCGCGAAAGGTGGTCGTGGGTTGTCCAGGGGTGGTCGGGGTTGGGAAGGGGGAGCGATAGTGGGGTAGCTTGGGCGGGGGTAGGGCCGGAGGGCCCCGGGCAGCGGGTGCCGCAGTGTTGGGTGGGTCAGACATCGCAGAAGCAGACGTCCCATGCGTTCGTTACGTTCCTCAGTGATTCTGTGTGTTATGAAGTGTTGTTAGATGATTATATTTATATAAATCCATATAAAGTTGACATGTTGACTAATAATATAAACAGCATATTTTTAGGGGTAAGATTTCGTTTGCAATTCACCTAGATAGGTTCAACGAGCGCCTCTGACCCATACAGGGCAGGATTCGCCCGATTTATCTAACTTTCAGCGACGGAATGCAGGCCGCCCCGGCTAATAACCAATAGCTTGCACCGTTTTAACCGTACAACACAACTGTTTGCGCACATTCATTCCAAATTTACTTCAATCATACATTCAAAAACTAGACCAATACAAAAAAAGATAATTATTTTTTAAATTCAAACAGGAAAAAAAACACAACAACTTTCCTTCATACTAAAGTGCATCCACTCCAATTGAATCAATTTAATTGATGCCAGTCAAAGACTGAACTATTTAGTTAGAACAATTATATCGACTGTTTATATTTGAATAATTCAGTGAATTATTAATTATTTTAATTTTACTTAGGTTAGCTGGTATTTGCATTGAACAAACGATATTACAATGGAGGTGGCAATGCCCATGTCTGGTACTGCCATCGACTGCTATGAAGATATGTTTAAAGAAATCACTAGAAAACTATACGGTGAAGATGGATTACCAGAATTAAATTCAAATGAACGATTAGCAACAAATCAAGATCGTGGTCTAACACCAATTGATTATGATGTGGACAATCCAATTTTGAAGTCCGAGGAACATTTGACAGCATTTGGTTTAGCAGCATTGATGCAAAATGGTTTTCCAACAACAAGTATATTAAATTCATCATTTCAACAACATAAACCAATACCTACAACAACAGCAACAACAACAACAAATACAACAACATCAATTGAAGATAAATGGACAGCAAGTGAAGATAGTTTACAATGGACCCAATCGAAAATTGCTACATATAATCCATCCCAAAAATTATTTCGTTGTGCTGAATGTGATTGTGTTGGTTATTTACCACGCGTTGCTGAGCATTGGTTAGGAACTCATTCAAATTTACGAGTATTTCAATGTCCGCAATGTCCTTATGAAAGTGCGTGGGCTAGATGTGTTCGAATGCACTTAACACGTCAACATAATGTCAATACTGATGAATCTACTGATAATTTGTTGAAAAATAATCCAGTGCTTCAAGAAATTAACAAATATTTACAAAGACTTAAAGCGAAAGTTGAAAATTTATGTGCAAAACCACAAACAAATAATTCACAAATTCTAGATGATTTCCAATCAGCCACAAATAGTTGTAATAATCATCTAGCTCAATCTACAACATCGAATCCAGAAGTTACAAATGGATCAAATAAAAGATATAGTTGTACTTACTGTCCGTATGCAACAGATCGTAGAGATTTATTCACACGACATGAAAATATTCATAGAGAAGAAAAACCATTCCAATGTTATGTTTGTCAAAAACAATTTAATCGAGCTGATCATGTCAAAAAACACTTCCTTAGAATGCACCGTGAACATCCATACGATCTCAACAGGATTCGTAGACATCCACCAAAGAATGCTTCCGGTATGTCTTATTATCAGAAATACAACGCAAATTCCACAAATCAAACATCCGATTCCATATCATCTTTAGCCAATGTCAACTCGCTTTCAATACCAAATGGCTTCAACAATATGACTAGAAATTCAAATAATCTACGACCAAATTCAACAGAAATGAAGAATGGCGTTTCTAATGTTAAAACAGGTATTGTTTCCAAAGGTAATGGGAAAAAGAAAGGTGAAAAACGTTTCTCTTGTTGTTATTGTTCTTGGTCGGGTGTTGATAATTGGTGTTTAAAACGCCACATGAATACTCACCTAAAACCATTTGTTTGTGGTCTCTGTGATTATAAAGCAGCAAGATCGGAACGACTAGCAACACATGTTTTAAAAGTTCATAATAAGAGAGCTTGTGGAAAGTGTAGCTTTTTGGCCGATGACCCTGCACAGTTAACTGTCCATCAGCAGGAGCATCAGTAAGTTAGTTAAAATTAATTTTTAACAATATTTAATTGTGTTGTAGTCCTTTAGAACACAGGAATCGTTCTGGTAACAATGTCTTAAGAAATTCTTCCTTTAACAGTAGTTCAACTGGTGTTTCATCTTCCTGTAGGTAAGTAGTTATTATTATTATTTTTTAAAGGTGCTAAAAAGTAATTTTATTTATTTTGTTTTAAGTCAAAATCAAACTGGATTAAAATCACATGAATTATCAGCTGCGGCTGCACTTTTATCACATAGTAATCGTCTTCTACAACCAGAGAGTAAACCATGGAAAAGTCATACACCAAAACAGCATGGTGCTGCACGTTTATTTAATTATATGGAGGCCAGTGATGGTTCAGAACCAGAAACTGAATCACGTAGTGCTGAAGATATGAATCGTATGAATTTAAATCATAGAATCCAGTCGGATTTTCTTGAGGCGGGAGATGTTGGTAGCCAGGCTGATGAAGAAGAGGATGAAGAAGTCGAGCTTCCTTTGTTCGTCTGTCCGACGTGCGGTTGCGAATTTGAAGATGATTTATCATTAGAAACACATCAATATACGCACCGTCACAGCACCACATCTCCCGCAAAATCTGATTATTCAAAAGAGAATGTTAATCCAAATATGAAATATAGATGTCGTTTATGTGATTTTGCATTTGAAAATCAATCATTAGTAATGGCACATATGATTAGTCATTCTAGTTTGAATGTTGGTGTACAAATGGGTATTAAACAAAATATGACAAAAAGATCAAGAAAACAAAGCCGACCAAAAAAGATGGTACTACCATTTTGGGATTTAAATGAAGTTGATGTTTTACGACATTTAAATGGTAAATTAAATGAATGGCAACAAACAACTGATACGATAAAAACCGATGTTATGACAAAAATGGTAACAAAACGGGGATTATATTGTGTACTTTGTAAAAATTCAACAATTAGTAGGTACCATAGTAAAGGGAGTTTAGCATTACATTATTATTGGAAGCATTTGAATAAAAAATTCAAATGTGAACATTGCGATCTACATTTCCGTCATCGTTATCAATGTGTGTTGCATGCTAGTCGTGAACACATAGATAAACCATCGATTTTCAAGTCACAAACAGTGCCTACCAAAGAACAATTCCATTCAATTGTACCTGCAACAACACAGGATGTACATCATTTCTTCACAAATTCTCAAACTGTTACTGTACCTGATGCTAGTACGCATAAATTGGGGATGTCATTTTTTGATCATTCATTCATACATTCCAGTAATGCCATCAATAATCATATGCCCATTATTATACCAACATTCCCACCGAATTGATTGATTTGATTATGTGTTATTGGTAACACTGTCAGATTGATTTTGGAAAAATTGGCTAGGTACTATTAAAAAAGTGACCTTGAAATGTTTTTTTCTACTGTGCATACAAATTGGGAATTAGTATGTATTTACAGATATATTAAAGAGAAGAAAAAAAATGTGTTAAAACTAATATTAACAACAATATTTTTGAATTTTACTATAGACCTTTGTGCAATATTTTCATTATTTTCATTTATTTTCATACTGAAAAAAGACTGCAATATTTTATTTTTAATTATTATTATTATGATTATTATTATTATTATTATAATTATTATATATTAAATTAAGATGTACATCTATGTTTATACGTTATTGTTTATAAATATTCTTTTTGTTATTATTTACTATTCGTGTAACGTACTGTGTTTTTTGTATTATCAATAAAATTAAACAAATGGCCAAAAGATTTCTTTTAATTGCTGGAAAAGTGCCAACTTTTGAGTAAGAGAAAATTTCCAAACAGAGCTCTCTTTATCTCAAAATACATAAGAAAATAAAGAACATATCAACACATTTAATGGACACATTGTATTAATTTAGAATTCTTGAGTATCTTCAGGAAAATTAACACCAATTTCTTTTCTCATTAAATCCATTAATTGTGCTAATTGAATCGATTCATCATGTGGCATTTGTGGACTTTCAATTTTACCTGATAAACAAAATTTCAATAATAATAATAATAATAAAAAAACTGCAACAAAATATTACCGTCTTTAATACATAATCGAGCTTCTTCTGCTTGGTACGCTAAGCCGGCACTGTTTTTGTGAAGAAAAAGTGTGTCAGTTTTTGGTAGTTCATATTTATAGGTTTTTTGTGGTGTAATTAATTCGGTAGGTGCCCAAAAATCCGGTATACGAATGACACCTTTTGTACCAGCAATAATAGCATCATTTGGTAAAGCTATTTGTGCAGTAGTACTAACAACAGCCATTTTACCATGGGGGTAAGTTATAATAGCACTAGCACATTCGTCGGTATCAGCATCGTTTAAATGACCATTGATTGCAATTTTTAACGGTTGTAAGTCCCTAAAGACGTACTGTTGAAACTGTAATATGTAAACGCCTAAATCGAGGATCGCTCCACCACCCATTGATTTAGCTCTAAAAATAATTGACAATTGTTATTGTTATAATAGAAGTTTCATCAAAAATCACTTTAATCGTTCAACATGTTGAAGAGCATGCCCGAATGCGACATTAACAAATAACACATCGCCAATGTCACCGGAATCAATTAAATTTTTCATTTGTTTATAAACTGGAAAACATCGCGACCATACAGCTTCCATTAAAAACAAATTGTTTTGTTTCGCTATTTCGATTAATTTTCGTGTTTGTTTCTCATTCAATGTAAACGGTTTTTCGCACAATACATGTTTTCCATGTTCAAGCATCAATTTTGTTACACGAAAATGTTGTGTGTTCAAATTACCAATGTAGACAATGTCTGATTGAAACAGTGATTAATTAAATGATCAGATTTTATTTGGAAAACTCACCAATTTCTTGGTCTTCAGCTAATTGATCATATCCACCGTACGCTTTTTGGATATTGTGATCTTTAGCAAAATCTTGAGCTCTACGGTGTTCTTGAGCTGCTATCGCTACAAATTGATGATTTTCTTGCGGGTAAGTACTGACAGCT
The DNA here is from genome assembly GCA_028455855.1 of Meloe dianella. NCBI lineage: Eukaryota > Metazoa > Arthropoda > Insecta > Coleoptera > Meloidae > Meloe > Meloe dianella. The sequence continues at coordinate 3,760,399 of JAPTHL010000045.1, read as the reverse complement.
GTTACAAAATCATGGCAAATACGACCAGCACCAACAATGCCCCATTTTAATGCCATTGTTTCTATGTGATTTGTGCAATCAAGGACTTATTCAAATGAAGTGTAATGTTGTTATGAATGATAGAAGTATCTCTGGTCAAAATGTGATAACATTTTTGTTTATTAAAATTATCAATGATTTACTGGAAAGTTTTCCATAAATAAAATTTTATCTTGCACTATTACTCTTAGAGATTATCTTACGAAGAGAGAAATTATATTTTTTTATACAGTTATCCCACAATGATTAATTGTATTATGTAATGGTAACTGCAAGTTTTTGGCAGTCACCACGGAACGACTATAAGCTCCATCAAGCAAATAGTCAACCAAATTTGACTTGACTTACTAAATTTTAGAAAAAATCATTTCGCTCGTCTCTCTCTCTCACTTATTTTTTTTATCTGTATAACAAAATAACAAGACAATTCTTATTTAGTTTTTTATTTAAAAAAAATTAATTGTACGAAACAAGATAAACTTATTTGAATATCTAATCTTTATTTCTCAAAAACAAATAGACAATTACATATCTTCTGGAAAAATAACGCCGACTTGTTTTCGAAAATTATCCATCAATTGTGCCAATTCTATTGATTCCTCATGGGTAATATTGACGCTTTCGATTTTACCTTGCTCGATACATTGACTTATATGTTCAGCTTGATAAGATAAACCGACGCTATTAATAAAATTAAAAGTGGCTGAACATTTCGGTAATTCAAATTCTATTTCGCCACTTGGCGTTATCAATTTAGATGGACACCAAAAATTTGGTACTCGTATAATACCTTTAGTACCAACAATAACACCCTCATTTGGTAGTGTTGTTAAAGCTGATGTTGATAAAACACCAATTTTTTTGCCAGGATATGTCAAAATAGCACTAACCGCATCGTCAGTACCTTCATCATTTAGAAAACCTTTAGCAACAATTTCTTGCGGTTTCAATCCTTTAAAAACAAATTGAAGAAATTGAAGGGTGTAGACACCTAAATCAAGAATTGTACCACCACCCATTGCTTTTGATCTACGGAAAAAAAATTATAAAATTATAATTGTTTCATACATTGTCAACTATTATACTTAAGTCTTTCAACATGATTAAGGGCACATCCAAAAGTGATATTAACATGGAGAATATCACCAATACTGCCGGCATCAATCAGTTGTCTTAAATGCTGATAAAGTGGAAAACTTCGAGACCAAACACCTTCAACTAACAAAAGTTTTTTCGTTTTGGCCAATTCGATTAATTTTCGTGTATATTTTTCATTTATAGTTAGAGGTTTTTCACATAAAACATGTTTTCCATTTTCCAACATTAATTTAGACACTTCGTAATGTTGTGGGTTCAAACTGCCAATATAAACGATATCTGTAAAGATGTTAATTATATTTGAATAAACGAAAAATTAATTTAATTACCAATATCCGGATCAGTTGCCAATTTCTCATAGCCTTGATAGAATTTTTTAATACCATGGTTATTAGCAAATTCTTCAGCACTTGGTAATGAACGAGCTGCTACAGCAACAACTTCATGATCAGTTTTTGAAAATACCGTTAAACTTGAAACAAAATCATGACTGATTTTTCCAGCACTAACAATACCCCATTTCAGAGCCATTTCTCATACACTAATTGATCTCTAAAACTGATAATTAATTCATTTTATGATAAATCTCCGACAATACACTTATACCAAGCGATAAACAACAACTAAGTGATATTTCTTTGACATTGAGCGTTAACGAAACATTGGTAAATAGTGTGAATATACATGTCTGGTAAAAAAGTACGCCACATAGGCAAAAAGGCACGCACTACTCTTTCTTATAGATAAAGTGAGATAGAATAGATAGGGCGTTAAAGTAGGAGAGTTTTTTTCATTTGACCGTCCCACTGTTATCATCAGTGTGATAATTTCACTCCGCTAAGTTCCACAAATACTGTTGTTTTTATGAAATAGATCGACAACTGTAGCGACAAACATTTGACATCTTTGTCTTATTTAAGGTGATTTTAGAGACCTCGGACTATGCCACATAGCGCCTTTCAATAGGTCAGACAAAGATTGAAATATTTCCAATAAAATGACAATACTACTATTAAAATGGTAAAAGTATTTAGAGTCGTCTAAAACTTAAAATGCACGCTCACTAATCAAATTTCCTTGTACAGTTGGCTTGTACTTGGCTAAGTGCGTGTCTCTTCCATCAAACTAGATAATAAGTGAATGAAAAAGTGCAATTACACAGTATCAAGTTATTCTAGTTCAAGTTGGCTTGTACCAAGTGAAACTTGAATCACTTGTCAAATTGCTTCACTGTTTCTAACGAGTGCGAGAAGGGCAGAGACTTGATACAATTATTTGAACCATGAAATTGGACAGGAACTAGTGGTATATGTAACACTTTCACAACTTCTTGAGGAAGAACTTGGGATCTTTCGACATGAATTTGGTTCAAAAGTAGTCTCAAGCTTCTGTCGTTTATACACTCATTAGAAATAGTGAAGTAAATTGACAAAATATCAATAAGTTCTTCAAAAATTCACTTGAAGATGTGTTGACATTATCAAGTTTTACTTGATACAAGCCAACTTGAATAAGAAAACAAACAACTTGATAGTGTAATCGCACCCAAACAAGTAGTAAGAACTTGTACAAGTCGATTTGAACAAGCACTTCCATTAGAGAAATGGTGTAAATAAATTGGTTATTAATTTTAACAAAATATTTATTTGTTTTTTTTTGTTAATATCTAACAGTGAACGACTTATTTTCTTTAAAATCTAAACATTTATCTACACTTTCCCGTTTTTCTTTTTACCCATTTAATTACCGTTAATTGTGGCCTGTTCCCAATATTTACGTTTATTATGACAAGAAATAGAAGCAAATTATTGCAATTCTTCATTATTTTTTTTGGTTGTAAAATTAATAATTACCATAAACAAAAGATATAATCTACAATCTTTTTTTTTTGCAACTATACATTTCTAGGCAACAGCTGTGGGTCATTGACTGCTATCAATTTTAAAATAAATTGTTATCTATAATTATATTAATACATCAATCACGTTGAGAGCAAAATTATTTTATTTTGGTAATTATTGCATCATGTGTATACTGGATGTTTGTTGTAGTTTTTACCAAAGACTAGCTTCTTCGTTTTTTTTTATTTTGACAATTTGGAAGCACTAGAAGCTCTACAACTATATATCTGTGCTTTCTTTGGCACTTTATACACAATGAAATACAGTACTATCAAAAAGAATTGTTGGTATCTAGTAGATGTTTTTTTTTTAATTACACTGTATATCTAAATCTATTTTTAATATTCTATGATGTCTTATGTATAAAGGTGCTTATTAACACAATTTCAACTAATTAAACATCAAAATAATGAAGCAAATGTTGATAATATTAATAATGTGATTATTTTAGAATATATCCGGATTATTTGTGTATTGTCTTTTCCAATAATTCCCATTATAATGCCAATCATCTTGTTTTGTATATGGATTTGTCGATTGATTAAACCATCTCGGTTGCCATTCATTAGTTTTTTTACATTTACGACTTTTATTTGCATCCCTTTGTTTCTCCTCTAAACGTGTTTTCTCAATTGCCGCACCATCAATATCACCTTGTTCTAATTTTCTAATATCTGGACGTAAACGTGAATCGGTTGGACATAAATTTATATCCATACCGTTTTCTAATTCGTTTAACGACATTGCAAATTCAGTAAATTGATAATACTGAAAATAATTAACGTTTCAATTACGAGTTTATTTGGAATTTTCAACTTACATCTGCACTCTGTAATGGTCGTGGATTGACTTGCCAAATTTTGAATGAATTTTGTATATCGATCGAATAAGATGACTCACTTTTAGGGACACAACCGTCTGAAATAACCGGCACCGACGATTCGTCTACACTCTAAAATTGCACAATAAATCAGTATTGGATTGACGTTTTATTTTTTCGTTATTGATTACGTCTTGTGTTGTGTTCGCTTTGAATGGACTAACTTTGAGGCTGTTTAATTTTTGTAGAACTTTACGGGATGTGTGCGATGGTGAATCGTTAGGACTTTTGCTTCTTTCACTGTCCTTTTTGAATTTTAGAGAATTCTCTCTTAAATATTCCTCATAAGATGCATAATCTGTACATTTAATGAATTCGGTCCATTTACCGTAAATAAAATACAATTTATGTTTTCTGAAATTGGATTCTATGCATGACTTACGATTTTAATAAAAAAAATCAATTATTACCCTTTATCCATAATATAACCTTCAACACGATGAAGATCTTTGGAATTGCATCCAGCTGGTTTAAATGTTAGATGAGCTTTATGGCCAGTTGCGTGGTTAGTTATTTCCATATTTCCACATTGTTCCATCCATAATTTACCAACAATTATATTATGGACACAACATTGGACGTTACTCCACGTATACGCTTCATTTAATCTAAAAATTACTTTATTGCTACATTATTCACATGAATTTTAATATAATTACTTTGGAAATTCAACAGTAACAACACCTTTCGGTTGAATTTCAACGCTTTTACCCCAAAATTTCAATTTTGGATGTATGGAACCATGGAATACCCAATCAGTACCTTCAGCATGGAATGCTGATACTGGTGGGTGATGGCTGACTTGTTCGCAAATTATTTTAAATTCCTCACGTTCAAGTTCGTAGGTTTCGCCAAGTAGTGGATTAAATGGTTTACCAAGACGTTCCCAATTCGATGCTAATGCACTCACAGCAAAACCTATTTATTGTTTTAAATCAATTCAAAAATCTTCGATAAAATTCTTGTTTTACCTATAACATATTGCATTCGAACGGTTGGATCTTGTTGTTCTGATGCTAATCGAAGAATATAAGCGTATTCCATATATTCAGACATACGCTGAAGGAAACTTAAAGGTTCGTTAAATACGACTGGCATAGTGATTTTGCTTAATTCTTTACCAATACAATTTTTCAATACTGACCATATGTTGTAATCATTATGGTACATTGGAACTGGTAGTAAGAGTCTTTAAAAATTGAATTTACATTATACTGATCATTTGGTTTTCATTGTATCATTATTGAGCAAATTTAAATACCTGAGCTCCTTTTTTCTGTTCCCATACTGCTTGATGCAAAACTAGCCCCCCAGAAATCGTCAGCAATGTGAAGTACATTCGATCTATGAAGGAGTTAGCCGAAATATCAAATGAGCACCATTTTGTCCTTTGACATAATTTATAAAATTTATCCTACAAAAGTGTTAAGTGTTTTCATTGAACTGTTGTGCAAGAGATGATTGTCCTGAATGTCATTGGTGTTACGACAGTTGTCATGATAAATATGGGTTAGTACATGATATGGGGTAGTTATTTTAGATGTATATAAAGTTAGTGAATGCAATCGAGTTAAAAACAGTTAATGACTCTCTACATGACCCAATTAATCGATAATGTTTACTTTAAATAACATTGAAAATTATTTTCTAAAACATACCTTTGCAATGTATTAAATTAAATTATGTGCAACAAGAAACATGCCATTTAATATTTCATAATTTAGGAGAACGTCACAATATAAAATCGATTAACACACCCCGCTTTCACAGGAACCTACTACAATGTACTTATTCGTATCCCGATACCAATATTTCCAACCCTCAGTATCTAGGACTGTTTACAGGCGCATGCACCAATTTATTTAACTTCAGCTGACTGTATATACGTACCTTTATTTTGTAAAAACGAAAACAACATTCATCGATTTACATGAATTTACAATAATTTTGTTGGACGTTAATCAGATCATGCTGAAAGAATTTATTTTTCTAAAGTAAACAACAGATTCAATTATTGATGCTGAGAATTCGTTAAGCTTAAAGGAAATATCCTGTCGACCTTCAATGAGCATTGATTGTTACTGTGTAAATAAAGCATCGTGAATTTCCAATCCACTCAGAATTGAAAAAGCAAGATGTAATAAAGAAGGGGCGATAAAAAAAACACACACACACAAAATAAATTAGATTCTTCATTGTTATAGCAAGTCTCAAGAACAATTAATTACTAGTTTGACAACTGCCTCGAATCAGGACCGGAATGAGGACAGCTGACACACATCTATTAAAAAAAACTGCCACCCCTTCAATTTCTTGTAAACAAAGCATTCATTTAGTTTTAACTCAATCTGATGCCCTATTTAGCAAATTTTTAAAATGACAATTATTTCAAAATTAGAGACAAATATCAGAATTGTACTAATACGAAAAAAATTATATTCAATATGGTATCAAAATAATAAACATGTGTAAAGTAACATAACTTAAGTGAAACATCCTATACATAATTGGCAAACATAATGGGAACATAGGAAAAAATACCAGGCTGATTCAGTCTGTTTTTGTTTACGAAAAGTGAGAAATTCTTACACCTTTGACCACCGTTTTCTTTTGTCTGTCATTCATATTGATAAGACAACAGTCGGAGCGGTTTCCAATGTTTCAATTATGTTTGCCAGGACTGTATATAACTTGAGAAAGACTGTATACATTCGGCATTAACTCTTTTTGCCACCATTAAGCCATATAAAGGATGCTTCACTTAATAGAGAGCACTTATTCAATTATACTCTTATTTGTGAAATAATTAACTGAAAATATCATCGACCCTTATGATGTCATCATAATAACGTTCAACAACCACAAAAAAAGACAGATCAAATAATTGTTGTGAAAAATAACCAACAATGATATTATTCTGAAAATTTTAAAATAAGAAGAATGAAATTTTTAATTAATCAAACCTGACTGCCACTAACTTTATCGAAAACTTTTCTGGTGTCAGAGTTAATTATAAGATTAAAGCTCTGAAATTTAATCAGTAAAATTGTGTATAATCAATTCACTACATTAAGTTTATATCTTGTCAATTTCGACTTGATCGACTTGACTGTGAGATGGAAAAGAGATATTTACGAGAGAAATGTATTATTAGACGTTTCTGATTTGGTCCACGTTATATACATCATCTAGAATGTTGTTGCTCGTTTTGGTTCAACACCAAGTTGATCAAACAGATGGAGTATAAACAAATATTAGATGTGGTTAATTAACTACATGTTATTCCATACTTTTCGTTATCTTGTGTTGGAGTTGCATAGAAATTGAATAATTTTATTTACACTCCGTCTATTTGGACTTGATCTACATGTTTTTAATTGACGCATTTGAAGGTGTCATGAGTGTGTCCAGAAGTCGGGAGACTAACTTGACTTTTATAAATCTTAAATGGTTTTTAATTGAAATATGAGATTTTCTGCGAGCAATTGGGTAATAACCTGGTCTTCTCCACTGTAGAATCAAGTTGGTTAAATCAAAATAGACGGAGTATAACACAGTAAACTGTCAATATATCAAATATTTCAATCTTATTTCATAATAATTGAAATTGATTAATAATTCTTATCAATATTCTATTTTTATCAATAATTTAAAGTGAATCAGTTGAAAATATTTCTTTTAAATATCAAATATTTTTATAAAAAAAACCTGTGGAATTCTATATAGAAGGGTCATAATTGATTGCTATTTCTAACAATAGACCCTTTTTAAATCAGGTAGACACTATTAGTGTCCCTTTTTTTTGCTGTTGTTGTTGTTTGTGTTATATTGTTAGTTTACCGATTGTCGAACAGTAATCCCATCGATCTTCAGGCGATTTGTTTATATAAAAATTCAATTAAAATGTTTCCTTGAATATGAGATGTGCCTAACTGAATTTCGTTATGATTTCGTTATAAAACTGTAAACGTAATGTTGTTACTGTCACAAATATTCCAAATAATTAAAATATATACATAGATATTAGATAAATTGTTTATTATTTGTGAATTCATGTTTGTCTGTTTTTTTAAATTCACTCATGAAATTCAGGCGGTAATATCAATAAACAAAATAAATGGATGAATAATGCGTAGCTCATTAAGAATATAAAAGCCAGTCCGATGTCCAATCAACAAAGATATCTATTTAGTAAGTCATACAGTTTCCGTCAGTCTTTATAGTTTTGTGGTTAAGTGTGTATAAATATTAATTTGATTAATTGAAATTGAAACAATAAAACGTTGATTATTATGAGTAATAAATTGGAATATAAATTTTCTAAAGCGAACGATCTAAATTATTTAACAATAGAAGATGAAATTCTATTGAGAAATCGCAAGCAATTTCTAATTTTATCAAGTATTCTGTGGTTTGCTGTTATGTTAACATTGTTCATATTCATATATCAATCATCTAAGGAAATTAGACATTTAACAAACGAAATAAAACACCTAAAAGAATCGGTTACTGAATTGGAAAACCTCATCGATATCGGCAATTATGATGTAAGTTGGCAGATTAATTGTTAATCAAAAGTAATTAACACTGGAAATTTCAGTTTTTCAACTTCAATATTAAAGATTTAACCAGTCAAAACGACAATGCTGATGAAACTGAAGATGTTGAGATTGCTGAAACCACAAGAAAAATAACAAATTCTGAAGTGTTCGAATCAAAAATGCGGTAATTGCAAACAAACAATTTTATCAAATAACGTACGTTAATTGTAATATTACTAATTTTGACAACAGTAAACCCCGTTTTATATTCGATGATTATTCACAACAAATCGGTGAGAATTCATCAATGTTCAAATCAGGTTTTAATCAAAATCGTAATTCACAAGAAGATGATTATAATCACCATGAAACACAATATCGTCATAGATCTGAAAATTTCGATGAAAGACGGATGAGATATGGACGTATGCGTCCATTACCAACAGCACATTTCAGTGGTACAACAGCAAAATATATTTTAGGTCAACATAGAAATTTTAATGGTAATGGCCATTTAAGACATTTACAACGGACTTATGTTGATTGGGAGGCAAAAAATTGGATGAAATCATTTGGTATGGATCGTCATTATCGGATCAATGATGGTATTGTAACGATCAATGAATCCGGATTGTATTTCATATACGCGCAGGTATTATTACGATTAATTACGATAAAAATTTGAACAATCAATCAATAATTACAGATCTATCATTTAGACGAACATGATGTGAATGGTTTTAGAGTTTATAAAAATGGCAATTCAATATTACAATGTACAACAACTGGCCACTCATCTGAAACAACAATGAAAGGCAACACATGCTTTACAGCTGGTGCTGAATATTTACAACAAACTGATGAAATTAGCATTGGTGATTTGTTTGATTCACGATATTCATTATTTGAGGATGGAAAATCATTTTTTGGATTAATTAAATTGGGCGACATCAGAATTAAATAAACAATCTTTTTACAGCACGATTTGTTTGAGCTTTTCTATTAACATGTTCCTCAACTATCATACTATGGAAAAGTTACAATGCTTCTTTAAACCATTGAATACAGATTGGTACAGATTTGTCTTTTAAAGAAACCCCCATTTCCGGACTAGCTACAAGAATACTTCCACTAAGGCCCGGTTCATCTAGCCCTCCAAAATCTCGAATTAAGGTCGACCTTAAATCAGCCTTACGTTACTTGAGCATAAGGCTAAGTATAATATGTCTTATGTTCAAGGCACCACCTTAATTCAGGAAAGATGAACTGGGCCTAAATACTTATTATTTCCTCTATAAATAATCAAAAACGACTTGCTTTAATTTTCATGGATCTACTCATTATTAATTACGCTTAATCGTGTTCCATAGGGGTTACGTGTGGATGTAGGTAGGTTAAAATATAATATTCAACAAATTTTAGCTCACAGCAAATTATATAGATCGAGATTTCGTACAGTGGCGTATCCAGAATGATACGCCACTGATTAAAATCATTATATTTCAGGCATATTAATATTTATTTAATTTAAAACCGTCATTAATTTTAAATATTAAATTATTATTGTGATTATTTGTGATTGTCTATTATTAGTTGTCAATATATCACCACATTTTAGTATTTATTAATTTTATTTTTTTTTTAATTTTAATTAATTTTATTCTGGAATCTTTGCAATTTTATCGATCCATCCTCATAGTCGCGTCTGCGTATATATAAAGAATCAACTGTTCGTAATATAAAGGGTATTTCTGTTTGAGAAAGTGTCCTATCAGCACCATTTATTAAAAATTCATCTTAATGAAGTATTAAAGGTAAGTTCAATTATTATATAACCCCTAAATTTTACACAAAACTACATGTTGTGTAAGATAATAGTCAAATTGATTAGAAGTCACCCCTAATTTTTTATGCGATATTATCAAATGTCTAAGTTGATGTGGAGAATTAAAAAAACAAACAAATTTTATCGATTCAAGCATGGAGCTCATGACCTACCGAAAAATTAATGGATTATTATTATTATTAACGTTAATCGGTTTAACCGTTGCCCAAGAAGATTCGTTGCGTAGTGCATTAAATGCTGTTGATCGTCGACAAAAAGAATTTTCAGATTATCCACGTTACGATAATGAAAATTTAAATGATTACGGTTATACGGTTGATGGTTTCGATCAATTAGCATTTTTACCAAATATTGAACGTAATACAGGTAATAATAATATTTAAAAATTTCAACGGGAAATTGTTATTTTTGTTTGTTTGTTTCTTTTATTTTAGAATACGAGAGAAATCCAACATTTCAAAAATATCTATCTGATTATCTTGAACAGAACGATAATGATGTTAATAAACGGATATCGTCATCGTTTAGGGAACGTCTTGAAGAAGATAAGAAACGGCAATTAGACGAGCTTGCACAAAATATTTTAACAAATCCAGAAAATGATAATGATGATTATAATGAATTATTAAATGATATTTACGATTATTATCGAAATTATCCAACAATAAATAATAAACCAAAATATTACGCACAAATGCGTAAACGTGCTTCTTATTATCCAAAATTCGGTCTTGACGGTATCGGATTGAGGAAACGTAATTATTACGATTCCGATTATGGTTATCAATATTATAATAATTACGATAATAATGATTATTACGGTCGTGATGATAATAATGCAGAATATGACGGTAATTATTATGATTTAGTTAATGATCATCATGGAATGAAACAAAGGAAATATGATAATGGTGATCGCTTTTTAAATTATCCAGTTAAACGATTTCCAGTATCAAAAAGGAGCAGTAATTATAAACCGGAAATAAAACAACAACAAGATAAACGGACGTCTGTTAAAAAACAAAGTGCAATGAAAACAGATCCAAAAGTTGCTAAAGAATTAAGCAATATTTTCGGTACAACAACAACAACATCAACAACGAAAAAATCAACACACCAACATCAGAAAAAGATAATTATAATACAACAAAGGAAACAACAAGAAATACTAGTCGTCAACACAACAATCAGAAGAAAAATATTCAAAAATCAGAAATATCCAAAGAGAAAGTTGACGAAATTGTCAATGAGAAACCATTAGAAATTAAAAAGAAATCAATCGATTGGTCAGATTATTTTGGTTTAGATCGTCGTAAGAAATCTGATAACAATTTAGAAAATGAATGGCTAATGGAACGTTATCATAAAGCAACAGCATCAACTGATAAACGAACTGATTATCCACTACAATCATTTAAACATCATGATCAAGTCATCAAAAAAGATGAAATTAAAAAGAATCTATCAAGCGAAGAGATCAAATTAACAGAAATGGATACAAAATTGAAAAATATGGAAGATGCAATTATTGATGATACATTAAAATATACTGGTGCCAATGAAGGTGGTACATATGATACAAAACAAGTACAACAAATTAAAGATCGCGTTATATCACGATTAGCTGCTGCATATAATTTAGAAAAAATGCGACGAGCATTAGAAGAATATAAAATGAGTATTGCTAAAGAACGGGAGAAATTAAAATACCGTAAAAATAATAATAGTAATAATGATGATAACGACGAAAAGAATGTTGATGAAAAACGTGTTTCTATACCAAGAAAACAGGCAATCGATGAAGATAGAGAGAAAATTCCGGAAAGCGATAATAACATCAAATGTGCACAAGATGGTGAAGATTGTCAAGAACAAAATTACCGTACACCTACCGACATTTTAGAATTAACATCATTCGGTACGTATTATTACTATTAGAATATATCGGTAAATCAATCCATTACCTGTTGCTGATTCAGGTCGTTTTAAGACAATCTTTCCTCTTTAAGGATTTCGAGACGGACTTCTCTTGTCTTCTGCAAGATGTTCACTTTAATAAACGTTCATCTGGGATTATTTATCCGTTTCTTTATACCACCTTCGCCCTCTTGAATCGGCAGAACAATTTCAGCGTCTACTTTACGGCTTTTTTTCATCTTATACGATATTATAAACGGGATAATTTTCCTTGACAGAGAACCATTTCAAGTGTACGCTGATGGTGAGACGGCAATTACCTGGACCATACTTTGACTCAAGTGAATACCGGAAAGAAACCTTCTAGTTTCCTTTTCAAATCCTTTATTACAAATATAGTCACACATTTATCATTTCTACAGTTTTTTATCGGTGGATTTCCAAATAAATGAGGTCATATGTGGTATATGCAGTTTTGACAAGAATAAAACACTGTTCTGTTCATTTTTATTCGGAAGATATTTTGTTAGCGAATGCATTTGATACTTTCTGTGAGACACTCTGTATATCTACACTAACGTCACTAAAATGACGCCTTCTATATTTGCATTTTCACCCACGACATCGAGAAGTGTATTACCCACTACAACACATAGCAAAAAGGTAAGAAATTCGTGACTTTATCACAACGAAACGAGAATAATCAGTACTCAGGATTTGAAGCCTAAATAATTTTTTATTAAGTATGTATGTTTCTGAAGCCTCCTTTATTCCTGCTATACGTCGTCTATTTCAACTTGGTTTGCTTGACTTTGAAACAGTAAAAACGCTAAGAAAACTCAAATAATCAGATCAAGATGACCAATTCAAACTCGTTACTGTATATATTTTCTGTTTACAGTAAAGAATAACAATTATTTTATTTATATTTAGATAAATGCTCGAAAATTCAAAGATCTTGCAATGACGTTGGACGAATACTTGGTGACTATGGGAGAATATTCGAAACAGCCTGCAACATGCACCAGATGTGTCTACTTTGTGTAAGTCTAAAATTCTATCAAATATCACCTGAAAATTTTCATTTAATTTCTTTTTACAGAATAACAATAGTTGGTACACCCCAACTCGCCAATGTAACGTTCTATTTATGGCCAAAGCTTATGAATTATGTGACAGTCAGCCAGAATGCCAAAAGGAAATGCGTCATTCTTTACGATATCTGATGGATGTTAGTCGTTCATTGAAATATGAATCTTTAACCGAATGTGAATTAACATGTCCGGATAGGCAATAAAATATCTAAAAAAAATGCGCGCTAATTGGTAAAATGATAATGAAACTTCGACAAAATAATTTAGGAAATTATACGAAAAAAAATCAAACAAATGTAATTCAACTATCAAGCCTTGATTATAACTGAAAAATGGATGTATTATCATTGTAACTTTCTAAATGTATACATAGTGAATGTTGCTTCGGATATGATATTAAATCCTGAAGTTTGTTGTTGATATATTTATATTCTATTTGTTTAACATCAAAAAAAAATATGCGTAAATTATCATATGATTTCAATGTAGACGTTTGCCCTGTTGAATAACAAAATTCTAATCTAGAGCCAAAATAAATTCACCAAAGAGGGTAAATATTTGATAAGAGGGCGAATTGTTAGTGACAATAATATTCGAAATTTAATAGGGCAAATTGTATCAAAATCAGTCAAAATATAAAGCGATCAACTTTGCTTAAAGATACTTAAAATTTTGTGCTCTTGTATACTCATTCATTTCAAATATATTTTCGATGGTAAATTAGACTTGGAGTTTTTTAATGTACCAAACAATGATCACCTTTAAACAATATAAGATTAGATAAAATATTGATAAAACTAGATAATGTCTAAATGCTTTGTCGATCATTTATCGTTTGTATTGGAAGTTTAACGTTGTTGTTTTTTTTTAATTATTAAAACATTTAATAATGTCGATTCATATCGACGAAGGTAATTACGTCTATTTTTATTTAGTGATAAAAGAAATGTGGTTAAAAATTTCCAGATATTTCTATGCGGATTTTTTCAGAAACAACACCAACAATTTCACAACAACCAACCACAAGAGATGGTGGTAAGATTTACACGAATGTATATAAATAACGATTGTGTTTTTATAAATATTTGTAAGAGTTATCATTACGATAAGATAAAAAAATTGATTTTTTTCGAATTTAGAACGGATACAAAGCACTAGACGTCCAATTCCTGTATCAACAATTGATTGGCAAACTTCACTGACATCCCATTTTTCTCCATTACACGGTCTCGATTTTCTTCAAGACGTTAATCAGTTAATCATCCAACAATCAATAGAATTAACCGACTGTAGGTTCTATTAAAGCAAACTTATCAAAACGATTCCGAACAAGTCTCGATCTTCATCCCTATCTCAATCGATCGATGTTATCCCTAGTATAAAGGTAGAAACACATCTGTTTATATTTAAAGAAAGTAGCTAGCTGATGATCGAAACTTGCTTGGAACTGAATTGTGTTGAAAGAATATAATTGTGATTTTCCAGTAATGTCGAATGTAGAATCGGAAAATCGTTACACAATAAAAGTACCAAGAGGTGAAACAATTTACTATGCAACCGAAACTTCAAATTCATTTCAAAGAACATGTTTCGGTTCCGGTCGAGCATTTTCAATGCGACTATATGATCCAACGCAACAAGAGGCTGTATATTTCCAAAGACGTTTAGCTTGTGGTTCATGTTTTACAATTTTTTGTTATTTACAAGTATTTATCAATCGAATAATTAATTATTTTTGTCAAATATCTCTAAAAAAAATTAAATAATAGGAAATGGAAGTATGGATGCCGCCTGGTGAATTGCTTGGAAAAATCAAACAAAATTTCAATATAAACAAACCATATTTTACAATTTATAATCGACATAGAGAAATATTGTATCGTATTGAAGGTTCTAATGGTATTTTGGGTTGTATGTTAGGTAAAGATTCAAATTTTCAAATATTTAACGGTGATGGTTCAACACAAGTTGGTAGTATTATACATCAATGGGATCAAATACAAACTGATTACAATTTATATTTACAATTTCCTGGAAATAATCAAAATTGTCGTCATAAAGCATTAATTTTAGGTGCAGCATTTCTATTGGTTTGTTGTTATAACGTTGTTTATTTCATTGAATAATTGTTATTGTTTTCCATATTTTTTCAGGAATATATGTATTTTGCAAACTCAAAAAAGAGACGTAATTTACGATGTATTTGTTGAAAATCGTTAACAATGGAATTACAATCATTCATTGCTGACTCTCAGAATTAATATCGGTGATCCCCATAATGATTATTATGGATTAGTCTATTGTACATATGCAATCATTCTGACCCTAGCAAAAAATAATAAAAAAAAATGATATCTTTATATCGCTGTAAAAATGTATAAGATGTTGTCTGAAATCTAAAATAAAGAATTGAAAAACTTCAAATATAATTTCACATATCAAACTGAAATCTAAAGTTGGTCCACTTCATTTTGTAGCAGGAAAGTATCAATAATCTAGCAATTTATCATCTGGACTTTCTTCTACAGCTTGGATTGTTGGCAATAATGTTGCTCTTCATGGACGACTTGCTGTACCTCCGCTTTAAGTTAAGTGGACATCCACTAAAATTTAATAATTCTGTAAGAACTTCCAAATAATCCCGTTATACGTTAAATTTTTAAATGTGAATTTCACCACGTTAAACCGAATTTCCAAAGAAAGAAAACACATGTGTCGCTTGCTCAGAGAGACACCTTAGGGTTCATTGATTAATTATTTCTATCAGTCAAAATTAATAAATACTATCAAACTGCTGAATGGCTGCAATTCCAAACACTTACATCAGTAGCTGTACTCAAACAGGAGCCATCGCAAATAAAGAAGTTGTAGTAGTATTGCTGGATGTTTATAGTTTTCCTTTCGTATTCACTGTAATTACAAAGATGGAAAGAAGAAAAGTTAATATCTATAAAATTGTTATGCTTACCCTTTCGACGATTACCTCAGTTTTCTCTATTTAGAAGGAAACATAGATTCAACACTTTCTAGTTTTACACTCTTCACTATTTCCATTCACTATTTATAATAGCGCTCTTACACAATTCGCTGAATTGAATTTCATTTTAACTGTTTTTACTCAGAACACCACGATGTGTAGATACTAACTGATTGTAATTTATTATAAAATAAATTGTTCGATTAATGTAAAATTGGATGGAAAACAATTCAGTTGTATGTTGTTTTATTGAAATTGTTTGTAAGACCACAGCAACAGATAAATTCTAAAAACCATTACAAAATATCGCTTTAAAATAATTTAATGTCAGATACACATTAAACAACAAAAATATACATATTATATATACTATATATAAAATATTTAGCAAAACTGTTATTTGCTTCAAAGATTTCACATTCAAATAAACAACAAAATGGATTTTTGTTTTTATTTTATTTTTTTATCATAAAAAGAGAAGAAACTTAAAAAGGAGCTAAAAAGCGTTTACAATTATGTTGTGGCAAATATTAAAATGATCAATTATTTACATATAGAAATATACAGATGGTACATTTATGGCTAGTTTCGATTTATCGTCTGTGTAGCTATGACAATAGTGTATTATTAATCTAACATTATTTTGCATTCTAAACATGAACAGTTTTTGTTTTGTTGTTGAGATAAAAGTATGACTGGCTAAGTACCTAAGCTTTTTTTTTTTTGGTATAGAGTACGTCATCTGATGCACAACTCCATGTGATCTGAAAATATATTGTTTTTTTTTTGTTTTGTTACACACATACACAATGTGATTTTATTACTTTGAAGCGAATGATTACTCTTTTTTTCTTTTAATTATAATTCGATAAAATCAATTTACAAATTGTCATGTGGATAGATTTACATTGGTTTTGTCTCTTTTGTTCAACAAATATTATCTTAAACTGGACAGAATGGATTTGATTTGGACAGATACAGGTTTAGTATTTATTCTACCATAAAATTTTATTAATGGCTGGACGACTAAACCTGTCTGAATCAAGATGGTGATTAAACACAATCACTGAGCAATGAAAATGTTGTAAAGACTAGATCATACTATATGCACACAAATTTACATAATGATCACCAGTATTTTAATATAATTGGAATGGAATGTAATCAATTGCAAATTGTCGTGAAGAAACTATAAATGCAGTCTTATAATGAAATTATAATAAAAATCAAATCACTTATTCGCTATTCTAATTTGTTAAATCTAATTTGCTACAAACACACAGAATTTTTATTATTTAAATACTTGATGTAAACTACTTATTTATTCTATTACAATTAATTATTTATACTATCTGTCCAATTATGGAAATAGCACGCAAAAATCATAAAACCCACAGACTGTGTTACAGAAATGATAAAAATTCATCAAAACTAACAACAATTATCACAGAAATAAATACATAATATACAAACAAAAAAACCAAAGAATTAAAAAACATATAATTACAAACAATTAACTAACATACGCTTAGATAACCCGCTCAATCATAATTAAAATAGTAGGTATATTAACAAGATGCTCTAAATTTCACCATTATTATCTATGAAATAATGTTAAGAGCATTAATACTGGGATTTTTGCATTAATTAGAATTAACTTATATTGTTTTATAATTGTTTAAAGTGATATGTGCCTGTTTTAATACAATTAGAATATATATCGTCATTATTAATTATTTTTTTTATTAAAGATATTGCGGCACGCAATCATGGACCAATAATTTATACATCAATTAAGTGCAAATAATTTAAAAAATGCAGAAAGAAAGGGAAAACACATTAAAATTTTTGAGAGAAAAAAACGAATAACATTGTTCTATGCCACATAAATGGACGGCACAGCTACACATGAAATGTGTCATAGCACACACAATACATAAAATCGGGTGGATTATTGGAAGGGACTAATTGTGCTGCCTATTTGGCTTTAGAATTCAACCGGGTTCCAATACTATTTAAACCATCACCACGTGAACGTGATCTAGTTAATCCATCTAAAATGCGATCATTAAAATTAAAATTGATAATTTTTTAAAAGTATTAAAATACCTTTTGTTGGAAATTTTGTATTTGCAAGATTTTCGGCTTTATATAAACGCATTGCACGACCTCTACTATCTAATATTAATTTATCAGCTCTAACAAACATTCCATATTTTGGTTTACATGTAAAATAACGTACACCATTAACACTACCATCATTTTTACCTTTTGGTGCATCTAATTCAACACCAATCCATGTACCTGCTGCAAATTCTGTTGGTCCAATATAGGCGACAACACCAGATGAACTATAAGGTCTTATAAGAACACTTTCACCTATAACAACCCAATCAGGAATAGGAAAATCAACGAATTTCGTCAAATCTGGTTTTGAACCGAATTTATTTTCAGTTTCATCTATAAAATAATTTCTTTGATAGTCTATGGGGAACAAATAATAATAAAAAAATTACCTTCTAATCTTTCAAATGAATTATCAATTGTTTCATCGGATGAATTTATATCGATATTTTTAAAATTGTGTTCAATATTTTGAGCAATTTTACTATCAGATATTGGAATACGGGCATGTGGAAATGATGCTCTTTGTGGAGTTTTTGTAGAGGCCTTTTTTCTTCTAACAACACGTCCTGGTGATAAATTAACTTTAATTATTGCACATTGTTCGTTGTCATATAATTTATTTTGTTCTATATGATTGTCAATACCATTTACAACATTATCATTTTTATTATTTGTATCAGATGTTTCCATGTATGTTGTTTCCTGAATTCATTCATAAATTTATCGATTTGTTTTTTTTTTCAAAATTAAAATTCAATTACCTGACAACTATCTGATGAATGATCAGTAACTTCAGTTACTGGTTGTAAATCAATAATATTTGGTTTTAATTCTAAATCAGGTGTCTCATCAACACTTATACTTTTTAATGACATTGAATCATCACTTGATAGATTCGATGATGAAACAGCTTGTGAACCATAACCACTTGAACTTGCTGATGGTGTACCAGTTTTTGGTGCTAATTCAACTAATGAATCTAATGTTCTTGATGCTGGTAATGTACGTCTACCATTCTTTCTCGTTTTTACAGGATTCTAATAAAATGATTTATTATTACAAAAATATTTGATAATAAAATTATTAAATTTACAGGTAATTGTTTCTCATCTTGACCATCTTCACATTGTTCTTCAATTGTATCATCATTCAATAAATCTAAAGAGTGTTTTCTCGGTAATATTGGCTGTTCTTCATGTAATGTTGTCATACGTAAACCTAATTTAGCATTTGCAGGCGATGTCATACCAGGATATACTAGAAAATTATTAATATAAAAATAAAATCATTTAAATAAAATAAAATCAAAAATGAATAAAATGTATAACAATAAACAATTGGAATAAAATAAATAAAACTAAAAATAAATCGAAATGTTACATCATGTAACATACATTTAGTACTTCCAGTAGGTTGTTGTAATCTCAATGAGTTGAGGTTTATATTCAAATTAAGGAATGTCGGTCGTGCTGGAAAAAAATGTTAAAAACAAATATATGTTAGTTTTATTAATATTTAAAATGAATTAATTGACCATCTCTTTTCATAACAAAGGATCAATTCAATATTTACATTACGCTAACATTTAACATTTGATTTTAAAGTCAAAGAGACATTTGTGATTTAATCTAAACAGATAAAGACATACATGCATTTCCATATATAATATAATATATATATATTCGTATATAGCCAATTACATATCGATTTTTATCTCATTCTTTTATTATTATAAACTAAATTTAATTCTACACATGCCCACAATGCATATTATTAATTTGTTTAAAAATAAAACAAATATTAAGTCTCTGTGACTTCATTACAATTAATTAATTGTTTGGATGATAATTTATCGATTTGAAATTTTCGATTATTGTCCATGTTATAACACAAGGATTCTTTGTTTTTTCGATAATTTATTTATCATTCGAAGCATAGCAGTATTGATGGAGTTGTTTAAAATAAAAAATAAAATCTAAAACTAAAATGGCAAATTAATACCAGCACATGCGAATTATTAATGTTAATATATATATTCTACCATATTATTCAACAACTATATAACATAGTTTTGAGATGATTATTAAATAAAAAGAAATATGTGATGTTATGAAAAAAAAATTATTTAAATAATTTTTGGAATTCATAAAAATAAAATTAATAAATAAACAAAATCTCAAAACTCATGTTGTAATTATCAAGCAGACGATTCTTTTTTTTTCATTATTATTAGTTAATTCAACAACTGCGTTTTATATCCATTTAATAGCAATCTCAATAATGCAAGCCTCCATTTTACCTGAAAGAATGGAGCCTTGTGGTTGCACAAAAATAAAAAAATTCAATTCCAATTAGTTAAGCAAATTAAAAGAAAATAATTTGTAGTAGAGCCTAAATGTGCTCTAATATTGTTTTAAAAAAAATATATATATAAAATATTTGTTATAAATAAATGTGAATTAAAAAAAAATCTGAAAATGAATAGATGATGAATTTGTTTAAAATGAACACTGCCTACTTCAGCATACACCAAAGTATAACAGAAATCTAAATAGTATTTTTCTATAAAGAACAATTAAATATTATTTGTATTTTATTTAATTTATAAATGATATTAAAATTTCGTTGAAAAATTAACTTACCTAAACCGAATGGTTTTGATTGATTCGTTTCAGGATCTTTTCCGAAACTAGTACGTGGTCTTAATGGTGTTGAAGTACCATGTATTTCGCTATTTAATTCTGATACACTTTCAGAACGTGGTATATGTAATGATTCAGTACTTAAATCCAATCTCATCACCTATAATTAAAAAGATATAATTATAAATATATATAGAAATATACAGTTCAATATTTTATTTTTTAAAATAAATTACCCCATTCTTTGCCTCCAAAGCCTAAGCAGCGTTTATAAAAGAATTAGTTTGGTTTTTGTTTTCTCTAAATATAAGTAATAATTTTTTTATTTTAATTACCTGTGAGAAATTTGGAACACTAGCAGTTTTCCTCATTAATGGTTGTCCTCTTGCTTGTAATAATTCTTTAACGGCGACACATTGCCGAAGTCTATCTAATGTTAAAATACTTTCAACAGCACTTACACCACGTGTGTATTTTTCAATATAAGTTTCTCCATCACTTAAAGATGTTTCTTCACCAGATGCAGCTAATTGTGCTAATGATTCTCTATCTTCTAATTCTTCACTAGCTTTTGGTACATTAGAAACAACTTCATATGTAACACCACATTCTGTTATAACATCAGATCTAACAATTCGTCTTTTTATTCTATCAGTGATACTTTGCTTTTTATAAATGTTTAATGCTAAACGTTTCCTTAATACTAAATCCATTGGTGCTGGATGTGATAAACGTACAGTTATTCTTAAAATCATATAAACTCTTTCGTGTGCTATAAAAAGAAATAATAATTTAATTAAACAAATGATAAAATTTAAAATATTATTTACGTTCTGTAATTTTATTCAAATGTGGACTATCATGAATTGATGAATCCCAACTGGCAACAGCACAAACATCTTTTTCTAAATGATGAAGTATATGTAAACTATAAAAAGTACTACCAACTTCTTTTGGAAGGATTGAATTCGTACCAGCTATAGTTACGTCATTTCCTGAATGATTTGTTGATAAATCATCGGCTAAAATTATAAAATCATTAATAAATATTAATTATTCGAATTTATTTCATTTGTTTTGTATATATGTATACCATTTAAATCTAAAAATAGAACAGGTACATATGGTTCCATTCCTGGTGTTGGTGTCCAAACAGCTGGTGCTCCAGGTATACCAGAACCAGGTGCTGGTACAATAACAGAATTACGTTCTTCTGTTAAATTAACCCATTGATCCATTAAACTTTGTTCTCTTTCAATATCTTGTTCTGATTTTTCAATTTTTTCAAGTAATTTCTTAATTTGTTGATCTAAATATTGTCGTCTACGAAATAATGCATCACTCCATTTTTCTCTTAAAACTGTTAAATCTTCTTCTTGATATGAATCTAATGATTTTTGTAAACGATTTCGTACCATAACACCACCAACTTCAATTTTAACAATTTGTTGACAAATTATTGGTAATGTACCAGAATTTTGTACTGGTTTGACTCTAACTAATATACGTCTTTGTTGTCCTTGACGTAATTGAAATACACCACCAGTTGATAATTCATTTTTAATAGCAACTTCAACAGGTCCATATTCACCTTGTTCATTTAATTCTTGTATTTCAACCCATAATTCAATTTTACGTGTTAATTCTGACCAACGATCAATTAATGAACGTGCATTAGCTAATTGTTGTTGTTCAACTTCCCAACCAGGTTTATGTTTTGAAAAACCAGCACTACGATTACCCCATACTTCAATTGATAATGCACCTTCTGTAGAATGTTCTAAAAATTCTTCAGTTATTGGTACAACAAAATCTTTAACATGATCAAATTTAAATATAGGCGAATCTTTTTTGCCTATTGATAAATGAAAATTTGGACCATCTGATGGTTTTGTTGGTACAACAATTGGATCTGGATGACCCCAAAATGAATATTGACAAAATACAAAATGTGATAATGATAATGGTAAACCAGATGCTTGTTTGATATGCACACGACATGTTACAGATGATGTACCATTATTATGTTCATCATCATCATTACTACTATCAGAATAACTATCTGATGCTGCTTCACATATACGATCTTGTGGAAATTGACCACTAACACGACTTAATTCTATTTGTAATCTACCAGCAACTTCACCTTGTTGACTTATAATTGGTGTATGATAATCTAATTTTATATCGTGAAATAATGCTTCTAAAAATATATTTGCAACACCAATTAAATTATGATTTTCTTGTGATTCAAAAAATGGATCTGGTCCTTTTATTGGTGAATCTTTTATTATATCAATTTTATCTTTTTGTTCATCATATAATTCACGCATATCTATTATTTTATTTTCTAATTTCTCCATTGACCAAACTTGACTTTGATTACCACGTTTTACTAAAATTGCCGGTTCACTAACAAATGCACCTTTCTACAATTATAAAAAATAGTAATTTATAACTTTATTTATGATTATTATTTTTTTTAAACAAAATACCCGTCTATTAGGACTTAAATTTGCTGGTGGTATTTGAAGTGTTACACTAAATTTCGTTTGACGTCCCATATGTTCAGATAAACCATTAGCTTCTTGTACTAAAGAATTAGCTTGTAATATATCAGCTTTTAATTGACTTATACTTCGTTTAAACATTTCATCACGTTCTTGTGCCCATTTTTCAACTCTCATTTGAGTTGTTGGTGTACATGGTGTTGTTTTACCAAATGTTGCTCTAAGTGGATCATATGAATATGGTGGATAAGGTGTTGATGGTGACATAATACTACGTAATTGTTGAAATTGTCGTTCATATTCTAAACGTTGTTTTTCTAATGCAACTATTAAAAATATAATAATCAATTAATAATCATTTTAATATTCAAATAAAAATGACTACCTTGTTTATCTTCTTCGTGTTGTTTTTCTAAACGAGATATAACACCATGAATTGGTGCATTACTTAATTCTTTTAACATTAATTCATCACGTGCAAAATTATAATCGATATTTTGTGCTGGTGTTTGTGCTTCTGATGTTGCCGGTCTTGGGCAATTAACTCTAAAAAAGTGATGATTACCCCATACAATTCTATCACCATGTTTCAATTGTGTCCTTTCAGTTACTTGTGAACCATTTATATATGAACGTGCATTTTCTATAGGTTCTAAATATAATTCACCATCTTCTATTGTAATAATGCAATGTTCATCTTGTATACCTAAACCAGATAATTGAATATCAGGTTCTGCACTTGAACTACAATTTTTAGCACCTACTACAGTTATCTCCTGAAAATTATTAAAATTTTAATTTTGGTTTTAATAATGATATTTCAATTCATACTTTTAAATAATAAACTAATAGTTCGTTTAATGATGGATCTGCATTAAGATTAACTAAATAATATTTATTCTTTTCAACTTTTATACCAGATGCTTGTATACTAATACCCATTTTTTCTAATGCTTGTTGACGTTCATTTTGTATACGTTCTGTTTTCATTAATTTTTCTTCCCATGTTTGTGATACTTCTTTAAATAATTTTTCACTTTCACTTAATTTTTTATGTATATTTGATGTATCACCAATTGGTGAACCAGTTGCATGTTTTAACATTTCTTTTAATGCTTCAACTTCTTGACGTAATTCACGTATTATTCTAGCATTTGGATCTTCATTAACAACAGCATGATTAACAATACGTTTAGCACGATCAGAATATCTTAATGTTGATAATGTTTCTTCATAATTATCAGCTGCTGGTGATATTGTGGCAACCATAACTGTTTTACTATTACCACCTAAATTATCTTTTAATAGCCATGTTAAAACTGAATCACGATAAGGTATAAATAATTTTTCTTTATTTTTATTGTTCCCAGATGATTGATCAGCTAATTTTGATATAACTAAACCTAATGTTGTTAATGATCTAAAATTTTATTGAAATTAATTAATTTTATATATTTTTTTCATTATAATAGTTTTTTATTTACTTGTTGATATTGGAACCTTCTTTTAATCGTTCACCAACAGCTCCAGTTTTAACAGCTCGTTCAGAACCAGCTAAATCAACTAATGACATTCTACTAACTTTTTCACCAGTTACACCTGTTCTTGTATCAATTAATGTTTGTGTTAATATTACAGTAAATACAGCATGAGATCGAGATGATTCACTATTCATATTGGTAGCGGCTACTGTTCGCGATTTATTACCTTCAGCCATCAAATTATCAATATCCTTTTAAGAAATACATTATAAAATTAATACAAAATTATCAAATAAATTCAAATAAACAACCTGAAATGATGTTACAGCTAATTGTGATAAACCATCAACATAAGGACCAAGAACATTATGTTCTCTAACTTTTAATGATTGTTTATTAGTTTTTGGATCTAATAAATCATGAACCTATATATCACAATTTTATTAGAATGAAATATTAAAAGTCAATTGTGATTAATTAACAAACCTTTTCGTTGTAAATTTCCATATAGCTTACTTCAACCTTGTAACAAAGTTCAGAGCTTTGTTGTTTTGCAATTAGGCCAAACAGTGCATCACACAATCGTGGTATTATTCCTTTATTATCTTGTGTACCCATCATTGTATACGATTTACCAGAACCTATTTTCATTTTTAAATATTATACGAAAATAATTTAATTAAATAAAGTTAAATGGAATAACCGATCAATTACAAATATAGGATAAAATAATTCTATATAATCACTACAATATGAATAAATGTGAATTGTTTATTAAAATTGTATATTAATTGTAATTGAATTGTAAAATTCAATATTTAATTTAATTAAATATTAACTTGATAAGATGTATGTATTTCAAAATAACTCAATATCGAAAATTTCAGTTTACCTTACTGTAATTGTGTCAAGTATTAATTAATTTTTTGTTTAATTATGTTAGAAATGTAGTTTGTATTCAAAAATAATATAAATTTTATAATAATTTCCAACAATTGTAATAAATTTTTCTTACATTTCAATAAATATATTTTATTGATTTATTTATAAAAGAACAACCGTAAATCCATTTGTTCTACATATTGAAAAGTAAATTTTGTAAGATTAATAGTGGTGAATATTAAATTACAAATCATTTTAAATTGAGTTAGAATTCAATAAAATTCGTATTGCATTTACTAATACACGATTTACAGTTTATATTAGACAGATAATCATATAATTTGCGTTATTAGTTGCAATACACTATTTCGAATACTCCACTATAAATACAGTCTATCTAGAGGTAAATACTATTTCGACTTTTAGATTGCAGATGTAAACACATCAATTCCAAAATGAATGTTAAATCAATACTAACTTCAACAATGATAAATCTTAAAAAAAAAATACCGCAAAAGGACACAAACACTTGGATTATTTATGTAAATGATAAATCTACAATTTAAAAGTCTAAACTTTATTCACTTGGATAAACTATACATTCAACTTTGTTTAATCAAACTTTCTATGGAAATTATGTTTTATGATCACTTTACCGCAATTGTGTTATAGTTAAATTTTATTACCGTCTATTAAAAATGTCAACGTTTTGTAAGAACATTAAAAGCAACAACAATAGAGTAACTTGATATGTACGTAGCGAAACAGTTTATTGATATCAAATAAACTGCTCCTGCAGGTAGTTGGGGGAATAATATTACTGTGTTTTCAGTTAAATAGGAAGCAAGGATGAGGTAGAACAATGAATGTCCCCATTATCTAGACTATTATCAATATATTAAGTTTCATAACAATAAATTGGTTTGTCTTATAGATACCGTTTTACTTTATTGTTACGATTTTTATTGCATTTGATTCAAGTTGATACAATTAGAGTAGACGCAGTATATTAAAAAAAAAATGCGAATTCTATCTAACAGAACCGGATTATTAACAATTTCAATAAACAGAATTCATACTGCAAGATTTCCAACAGTGGAAACAAATACAAAATAGTACTATTTCAAATTTAATATTTATTTTCTAATTATAAATTACTATTAAAATGTTTAAGTTTAATATAACAGACGATCATAAAACTCAATTGCCATAAAAAGGCACTTCAACTAATTAGTTGGTCCAAATAGTTCCTGCTATTATTTATAAAAAGAATAAACTATAACTAGAGTTAAGAGAAACATGTAATGGTCTAACCTGTTCAGGCTATTTCTGGAATTGGTATGGAACATATAGACCATATTTAAAGTGTTATTTTACTTCATATAAGGGCTCACGTGCAAAGCATTCAAACGTGACAAATATAAATGATGTACTAATAGTATCATTTACCAAATCGACGTGAATGTGTAAGTTAACCCCAAACTGGATCCTTTTTACTATCTTTTTTTATGTAGAGATTAAAGAGGATCGAGATGACAATTGTTTTTTCAGCAAAATAAATATAACGTTTTTGTATAAATTTCTCCTATTTCGTTGTTGATATATTAACACATTTTATTGTCTAAATAAATATACATATTTAGAATTCGTTGTTAAATATTATAGGGTATGCCTTGGAATTAATTAACGAAAGACCATCATCACAGAGAGGGTTGGAGGGGGAAAAAAGCAAGATAGATAGGTGTGACAGTGAGTTTTACACGCAAAAAAAAATCGATAATAAACAACAAAATATAAATAGTGATGTTTTTTGTTTTTAATTCAAATTTACCTGTTTGGCCATATGCAAAAATGCATGCATTATATCCTTGAAATGCATTATCAAGAATATCCCGTCCTAAACTATCAAATACAACATCCTGTGATGCAAAACCATCAACTGTTGGATCCACCGAATAAAAACAATGATCAAATGCAAATGTTTTCGATGGTTTTCTGTAAAATCGAAAATTTGACAATTTTAATTGATTATATTTAAAAAAGAAAAATTGTAAATTTATTGACATAGTAACAGTTTTCATAAAATGTTTTCTAATAAAGCGAAAGTGAAAACTTCTCCGTTGAACCGCATCTGAATTACAAGGTAAAACAGTGAAATAAAATAACAAAGAATCACATTCAAAAATAAAAATATTGATGATTTTTTTTTTAAATCTTGTTCTATCACTGTTTATTTTATTGAAATTATTTCCATATTCTTCTACCTGTATAAGTAGGTAATAAGGTGGTTCATTGGATGACTCATAAGACATTTCATAAATTTCAATTAACAGATTTTAATTTAGAATTTTGTCATGCTTTCATCTCGTCTGTTATTTCTAACATTTTATATGAACAAATCTTTATTATTTTTATCATATCAGTTAATCATTAATTCAATAACAACCTTATCAATTGATAATAATTGGAGGATTGAATTATAGTTCGGAAAAATAGTTTCATTTAATTTTATTTACTATTTACCTTTCCATTTTATCCAAACTTGTTAGCTGTTGTAAAATAGTTTGTTGTTTTTCCATTTTCACGACACATTGTGCCCCCAATTCGATTTCTACAATATAAAAGAAAAAATAATGGAAATTTTCAATAATTAAATAAAGAATCGATAATATTGTAAAAATAATAACGATGCGTGGCAATGATTAAATACAAAAGAAAAATAGCAAAATCCATTCAACATCATGAAATTTTTGTTGTAATGACAACAACGATGGAATATTTTTATTGAAAAAAATTCATAGACAGTTGGCTATGAATTAGGACGGATTTTATTGTTTTTCATTTATCAAAATACACAATCAACATACCTCTACGATTAAAAGGACGGACCCTTACGGCAACTTTTATTTTATCTGTAGACATTTTTGTGTTAAAATTTTTCCCTTAATTTCCCCCTTAAGTTATATTTAAAATAATTTTATTATTTACACTATTATCACACTTTCTTTGTATAAGTAATCATGTTAGTTTTTATTATTGTTATTATTATTAGTATTGTTATCATTACATAAATATATCTTTGAATTTTTTAAAAGAATTATCTTTTTTTTACAATAGAACACTTATCACAACAAGTTCACTCGATAGTTTCGCCATATTCGAGAAACACGATATTGGACATTGCGCCGCATAAAATATTTTCGTTACTGAACTGCGCAAATTTTCGTCAAGTTTTCTCTCTTTCATGTTTAGTGGTAACGAGGACATCTTGGAAATCTAAGCGTCATCTATTGAGTGCTTAGAAGCATTAGAAATTATATTACAGATTTCTGCAAAGCTGGATAAATAAAAAAAATGCCAGATTGGCAATATTTTCAGCAAATCTACAAATTTCGTTATTTGCGATTTATCAATCTTGACATTATTATAATTATTATCGCTATTCAATAACAGAAATACCGTCAATATTATACTTTAGTTCTTCAATGATGCGTTGTAGCTTCAAGGGATCCTAGACGAACTTGAATTGGGGACCCCATGGACAGTGAGGAATTCAGATATTTTTCTTCAGGGCATTCTCGTTATAATACTGAGTTTGTGAACGATTGGTTTGGCAATTAACTCTATTATAATAGTTCTTTAAGGTTTATATGTTTACAGTAGTAGGCTATTGTCAAATCAGATGTTTTAGTTGATTATTGACAGGGCCGCAGAAAGATTCGACGGGCCCCAGGGCAACCTGGGTGCATGCCCGACATGACGGGGAGAGAGCGGGGTATTCTTCCAGAGGCTCGCCCTTTATTGTTGAGAGTAAACTGTTTTGTTCTTCATAGGAAATTTTCCTTTTGAAGTTTGGAAACAAAAAAAAACTTTATATGACCTCAGGGAAGAGGAGCTGCTCCTATTTTGCCGCCCATCTACATAAATATATTTATATAAGGGCCCGAACACAGTACTTTCCATGGAGCCCGCAATCACCCTGGTTTCGCCGGAGCCCTCCGAATTTCTCGGTGACCCTGCCTAGGTCTTTGAGGCCTCCTAAATAAATATATTTATACGTACTTATGCATATGGAAGGCAAACAGGGGCATTTGCTCTTCCCTATGAAGAACAAAAAAGTTTACGATCAAGGGCCCACTCAGAGTAGCCGCCATCCGGGGGAAAATACCTCGCTCTCTCCTCGTCTTGTCGGACCAGATTATTGATAGAAGCGGCAGTTTTTATATAATACGCAAAATATTTCACTTTTACTATTCATGCTTTGTATAATTATTAACATATGTCGACTTTATCGTTAAGTGAACTTAGATAATTCTCTAACAATGAGAGTGTCGAAGTTCAGGGGTGCTAAAATATATGAAAAATAATTTAAAAAAATTGATGTATATCTCGAATGTACTTTGAACTTTTGTGGAAAATGTTTGTTTTTTTTTCTATGTTATGTGGACTCCTTGAGGCGCCACAAATCTTAACAGGTGCTGATTATTGATTTTTACGTTTTCTATCTAGATAATTTTTTTTCTCTTTTGTAAATGTCAAGTTTATACATTTTTAGTATTATAAAGGTGTCAATTAGAAAAATCGTGTATTGATTAACTGGACTGGGTTGGTTGTTTCAAGTAAAGTCTACAATGATGACCTCATTATAGTCTAGAGAATTTCGAAAGTCTAGTCAAAGTTTTGAAAGGTAATCATTGATCGTGCATAATCAATTAGAAATCATGTAAGTTCTACATGTAAACACTACGCAAATTCTAATTGATGCAAATTTCTAAAATTACAAAATTAGTAAGGATTGTTTCCTAGTTTCTTTGTAAATAACTGAAACTAGTCAAGGACCACAAAAATCTGTTTGAACAAATCTGACAACACTGAAGCTTACCGCAAAATCATTACGGATTACAATTTAGAATATACAACACGCGTTCCTGTGTAGTAAATCACTTAGTTTCTATAAATTCTGATGTAATCGAAAAAAATTGATTAAAACAAATTTCGTCACATCCTTTCCATAAAGTATCATTGAAAGAGGAAATACTTTAAACATCAACGGTCCTCGAAATTGCGTTACAAATGTACAAAAACATTAAATTAATTGATTTAATTTATCATAAACAGCAAAAAACAAATGGCATTGTCCTATATAATTTATTATTTTTGTGAAATACAACACTTTTGAACTGATCACCAGTTAATTAATAGAATTGCTAAAGCGATAAAATTTTGTATCATTTAAAGTGATCAAATTTTCATCATCAACAACTGAAATTCTAAATAGATAGATCTATCAATTGATAAGATAAATGTGATTTAAGACACATGCCATTGTAAATCAAATTTAATTAAATTATTATCTCTACCTGATATTAATTACAGGTATTGATATAAATATAAGGATTGTTTAAAATGGAAATCAATTACGCATCACATTCTTCATTATTCATTAAACAGACGTAAAAATATTTCGTTATAAATAAATACTAATTGATGATAAGGAAAATAAAACAATGAATCGATAAATTGTTTTTCTCATAAATTCTTAAACAATGATTTTTAAAACAGACATTAAACTCGATTTTGTTTTCCAAGTTAATTAATAACAAAACAACAATGGCTGTAAACACCCTTCCCAATAATCACAATACTCAATTTATTTACAATAATATTTGGCTTTATTAAACATCTTGGTTTTTTTTTCAAAAATTGCTTTCAAAACGAATATTTTTCTATAAAATTTGAGCTACTTATTAATAAATCTCAAAAATAATAATCTATATGTATATACAGACTGTCCTGGAGAAGTGTATCTGTAAAATTTCAGAGGGACATTCTGTATATTTTTATATGGGTAACATTGATTTGTTTCAACACAAATATATAAATGAGATACATAAATCTCTCCTATTATTGCATCTATTAATATATAGTTTATATATTAATAATAATAATAATATTGATAATAAGAAAAAGAAACTTCAACAAACTCTAATTGGTATGATTTTTTAACTAAATGCCAACAACATATTTAAAAATTTAATTGCATCTGATAGAAAACAAACGGAAATTCTACCACAATGTGATAATTGACAAATTTCCCCATCTATTTATCGTCAAAATAGCAACAACAACAAAAAAAAGAAGACATTTGAGCTAGTTAAACTAAACATAAAAATATCGAAAAATAATATCATGCAATCATATCAATATCTAACGTATCACCATCAACATGTTCAATATGACTTGTTGGTGTTGGTAATCTTGGTTCACATAATAAATTATCATTATGTTCTGCTGTTGTTGTTAATAATTGTTCATTTGGATAATCATTTGGCGATGATAACATTGGATCACCATTAACCGGTTCTTCATCATCATCCATTAATTCTTCCATTGCTGATAAACTTAATGTTGCATCAGTTATAACATCAGGCATTTGAAATGATAAATCCACACCCTAAAATGTTTCGTATTATATTAATTAAATAATTTAATTTGCAATTGTTATTAATATAATAATAATAATAATAATTAAAATACAATTACCTTTTTATTTGGATCGGTTAAAATAATTGGTGGCAGTATAGTTGTTGTTTGATGTTGGTTTTTTTGATAACGTGTTGGCGTATTTGTATTACTATTATTATTACTATTACAATTACTATTATTGCTACTATTATTATTACTATTATTATTATTATTATTATTATTATTGCTGCCATAAGGTGAGCCAGGAACTGGTGTTTGATAATTAAAATCCGATACAGGAAGACCGTGGGATTTGACTTGACGTTCTAATTCCTGAAAATTGATAAATCTTAATTGAATCAACAAGACACACAAACAAGGATAAGGCATCAAAATTTACGTGTTTTTTTTACAAGTATTTTGAAGGATCTACTACGAGATTGATCAAAAACAATATCTAAATTGATAGTAATCAAAAATCGCACGGTATCATTATAGTGGATATTGAAGGACGAAATTAATATAGAATTGCAATCCTATAATTTGACAATTTTTTTTTTTTATAAAAACCAACACGTAAATATTAATTTGTTTAAATTAACTTACCTGTACTCGTAATTGTAGTCGTCTGTTGATATGTTCGATTTGTTTTTGTCTAAGTTCGGTTTGTTTTAATCTTTGTACTTCATTTTTTAAACATTTTATATATTCTACAGACGATTTGAGTATGGTGCCTTTATTTGGTCGTACATCACGTACAATTTCATAATATGGATCGTTATTTTTTGGTAATAACGTGCCCAATTCTTTTATTCGATCATTTATGTTGAATCTCCTTCGACGTTCAACTGAAAAATGAATTCTACATCGTATTTTATAACTTTTTTATAAAATATTAAATATTGTTCATATTATTGTTTTGATTTGATAAAAAAAAAAAATATTTGAATACGAAACTTACTCATATTATGATTATCTTTCTTTTGTCTATCTTTAGCAAGGGCGTGTATTTCAGCATCGCTGAGAACGAACGGTTCATTTTTAATATTAATATCGTTGTTTGTTAATGAATTATCTGATGTTTTAAAGCTATCAGAGGCTAAGGAACTTGATTCTAACGAGAGCAAATCGTCTATTAGATCTTCAGCCTAAATAACAACAACGAAAATTGTAAGAAACAAATCATCAATTTAAATGGAAACAAAACAAAAACAAAAATTAAATAACAATAACAAAAACAATTCATTCAAAAAATGATTGAAACAATATATGTATGTTGTTATCTACGCATGCAACCCATTTAAAACCATAATTATTCCAATTGTTGTTTTATGGATAAAGGTCACATTTCGTTTTCGAGGCCGGAGTTTCCTAAACATATAATTGATAGTTATTTTCATAATTTGTACAAACGCTGGACGTGAATGTGTTTATTCGAACATAATAATAGGTTTTCATAATTTAAATTGATAGATATTCTTAGTTGTTTCTAATGTAATTCGAATTTTTAAACGTATGCTATATATATATATATATATATATGTTGTCATTTAATTGAAATAGATCGACAACCAAATAAGTTGATGTTAACAACTTAGCTCCCTATGTCTATCACTTACATTTGATAATAGCTAGTTTAATGGAACTTTAAATAAACCGCAATTGATTAATCAAGTAAAGTAGCTACAGGCAACATCAAACAATTCTTAGAGAAATTTTCAACAATTCAAAGTAAATTAAAAAAAAACAAACAAAATCGATCTTATCGAAATAAAAACAAATCATCCAGCTCACGTTAATTTACTACAAAAAAAAAATCACAGGTGTTACGACCTTCAATCGTGTATAATTACAGTAATAATGATAATAATGAAGAAAAAAAAACAAACAAAAGTAAATTCTCGGTTTATCAAAAAACAATAGTGATATATTTTATTAAACTAATTGATTCGTGCCAATTAAACGATAAGAAATAATTAATAAAAGAATTTAAAAACTACAACGACGTATGTATTTATTTATATTTTTTAATACAATTATTATCGACCAAATACGAATTGACCGACTTGTTAAATGTGATAAATTTTCGCTCTCTAATTATCGTCATATTTCACATTTAAAATCAAATCAAATTCAATTTACGATTGTTCAAGTGTATTAAAATGAATGATTACCGTTTATAATCGTTGCTAGGTATCTAACAAGCAATGATAGCATGCTAATACGTTTCTTATTGGTGTTGTTAATAACAACGTACGGTAAAAGACTTTACCAACCTAGTATTTTCATTCTCAGACGAGTTCTGCTACTTTTCCTTCGTGTGTCACAAATATATTATTGTTTTGATTATAAAATAGCTTTCTAACAATGTTTTAAACGAAAATATTGATTTATATTATTCACCAATTATTACATCAGATTTGTTAATTTTTTCTATGTTGAATATTTTTAACAACATCTAAAAATATGATTGAAATACAATAGACACTGTCAGGCAATATTCAATTAACAAATATTCGTGAATTATCAACTATTTTGAATAGAAATTTAACAAATTAATGTCCCTGATGTCACTTATTAACTGTGTACCAACAATTTTTGTCAATTTTTTATGGGACACTTGCTATTATTATCACTGTAATTATATACAAAATGATTCTCATTTAGTCCAGGTCCGTACTGATAATTAGACAGATCTAGGCGATTGTGTAGAGACATCAAATTAGCACCATTGTGTCTAATGCGATTATAATAATCCTTATAATTTATAATGTCTTGTGTATATATTTAAAAAATAAATAAAAATGGCGGCAGTCCAGGATTTATCAGTGCTCTTTTAACATTCATTTCTCCGTATAATTATGACGTAGAATTCGGTGCATTTATTTACAATGCAATATTGAAAGAAAAAATGTCTTTATAGGTTAATTTTAACCAAAAACTTCCAAGTATTGTTGTTTTTATTATCATTTTACGTATATCAAATGGCCTCGTTTTCTTTCTCTTTTTTTTACTTAAGGACAATTAGTCGCCACCAAAAAAAATGCGTATCCTTTCTCATAATTATAATAGTATCTATAAATGAAATACGTCAAAAATTGACAATTTTAATCATTATTAAATGGAACATGTTGAATAATGGTGATTTGTATCGAATGGAATAGGTAAAAGGGCCCTATAACGGATCATTTAGCATTCCTCCATTTAATCTACGATATTATCAGTCAATTAGAGCTAGAATAAATCTTTAGATAATCAAAAAATATATATATTTTGTACATAAACGACCTAGATTCGAGTCGAACGTGTACTTGCACAATAAATTTTCGCTTGCAACATTTCAAACTAAGTTGTATTGTAGACGTAGTGTTAATGGAAATACCCAAATTATTCAATCAAATTTATAGATTCTCAATGATAATTTAATAAATACTAAGTAGCCAGTGTGGAATGCCCAGTTAATCAATTCAAATATTCCACACTGTGTTACCAATGATGTATATACAATTATGTTTTTTGTTATTTTTTTTCTTCGTTGTAATAAATTGTTATTAAACAAATATAGTTTTTTTGATATGTTTGTGTCACTAACATAATAAATTTTCACTTTTTAACATTATCATTAAATACATAATGTTTTGACATAATTTGCATTACTTAAGAAGCAATCCCGTTTGTGAAGTTACGTAAAATAATGTTATTGTATTTTATTAAAAAAAAATAATTTGATAAAAATTTGAATCATTCAAAAATCAGTCATCAAAATCGAAACAATTATAAATCATTTACCACAATAACCTAATTAGTCATAAAAAAAAACTATTAAGGTCAATGTTTTATTGCAAAAATAAGAACTGAAAATTTTATACAAATCTAATGATTACTGAAAATGATCTCTAACAGAATAATTGTCTTATACAATGTCACGGTCTGCCAAATAATTGCGGATAAATTTGCATACAAATAAATCATCAAATTCTGTTAAATAGTTGTTGTTGTTGTTGTTTTTTTAATGATAATTACTACAAGAATAATTAAATGATAATGTAAGCAGTGACGGTTGTTTCAAATTCGTCGAAACAATACCAAAAATACCCAACAAAAAATCAATCCGAACAGCCTTGATTTCGTCAGTGTAATATGCAGTTTATTGGAAAAATCTCAGATGAAAAACACAAAACGACAGGTGGAAGAAAAACGAAACAAACAACAACCATATAAACTATTACATAAACACGTAATAAATACCACTTGAACTGGTCGTTTCGTAACCATTATCGATCTAGTTTTACTACAAAAAACCAGTTGCAAGTGCAAGAGTTTGGTAATTTCTCATTGAAACCGAAAGTGTCCGTTTTGATCCACGTATTTTTTTTTAATTTTTTGTATTCGAATTAAAAGAATCACGATTAACAATCATCACCAATCAAGACCGTTATGTAATGACAATAACATCCTGCTTATAGCGAATAGATTTTCTCACAATACAAATTATATTTTTCAATGAATGTGTAATTATAGCATTGTAATTTTATTAATTATCCTTGACCTACAAATTTCGACTTATTTTTGTATAAATTTAAAGAAGGTTTATTTCGTTATTACTACTACTATTTAAATTGTTAATTAATTATTTATGATTATCATAATTGGGTAATTTTGGAAAATTTTCGCCGAAATTCCAGGATTGTGTGTAAAGGACAAGTTCAAATAGTCACCGAACCATGGAATTTTATTTTGCGGCATTACAGTTCATTTGTTTTACCTTGGACTAGCATTGTGCATTTTAAAAATCATATAGTTTTTTAATGACTCAACAAATCTTAAATTTATTATGTAATATTTGAAATTCTCTAACCATTCAGGCAGAGGAGAGAAAAACAAAAACAAAAACAATCGAAATCTAATTAACAATAACAACGAAATAACTATTATTATGCGACTATCAAATTAATTGACCACAAATATTGATAGAAATATAATTGTTTTAACACGTGTCTTTAACTGTTATTTAAAAATTTTCATTGGACATGTTGTCGTTTCTTGTACGCTTATCCGATTCGTTTTTTTAGCGATTCGTTAAATCAAATAAATAAATAAAAGAAAACACCCTTGGCCATCTATTATTTGGAGAATCGTGACGTTTATTCACACTTGGACATTTCATATATATATATATATATATATATATATATATATATATATATATATATATATTTAACAAATTATGACGCCTTTTTCTTCACTTTATTGTTAATTTTTTTTTGCTCATTAGAATTAATTTTCATCAACATAAATTTCACACTACAAAGTTAACTAATTATATGTATGTAACTGGCGTTAAAAATTAAATCAATTGTTGAAGATAATTTAAAAAAAAAACGTTTATACCTTGTTGACTGATTATTTCTTATCTGTATATGAAAATGTTGAAAAAACATTTAATAAAACGTTAAATAAAAAATGAACAATATTACTTAAATAGATAAAATGGTTTGAAAACGTCATACATATAATAGCGGTTTTGTTAAGTTCTTAATTGATAATGTAGATTTGCAAATATAACAACACAAGGACAATTTGATGGAGAATGTTTGTCAAAAAATTCTTCACATTTATAAATGACTGAATTAGCAGAAATGGACAGTATAAGTTAACGGAAACACATCGCTTCAATTACGTCGATTAATTTAAAATATAAATAAAATATAAAAAAAATAACACTATTGTTTAAATTGTGATATAAATCGAATTATTCTATCTTTATTAATAACAATAAAAAAAAATACAACAACAATTATATGTATTGTAATAATGATCAAATCTAGAACTGGCCCCAGACATACCAATCGTGACCCAATAATATGACTATTTAACAACAATAAATCGATATTATTTATGTAAAACAATAATTACCTTACATCTCCTGGTGATAATGTTATATACCGGCATATTTAACAAATTTTATTAATAACAGAATAACGATAATTTGTTAAAATAACACCAATCAGACGGCACAATTAACAGACAGGTTTAGACATAATCGATTGCTCCCTTATTTCTTAACTTGTATTTTATCTAACTTATTTATTTACAGATAAATATAATTTAAAGCGTTTGTTTTTTCGAAAAAAAAAATAACAATGATGATGATGATGGTGGTGGTGATGATGATAATAATAAGTTAAAAGACGCGCGCGCTTGTTGATAATTTACAAATGAATGCTGTATAGTTGTGAATTTCAAAGCACACTAGGGGTACTATAATCATTTTTTGATATACTTAAGTATGAGTAGCGCGCGCACCACGTGGCGCCTGTATTTTCCCTAATTACGTAGGCGGGTGTAATAACAATTCAATTGTTTTCCTTTGCTCATTTTAATAATTAATATAAATTCAAAGAATTGTAATAAATGAACTCGTTGACCTAAATTATAAAAATTTTATTAGAACAAACTATTGATTGTGAAAAAATAATATTTATTTAATTTTAATAAAAATTTGTAATTCACCTGATATTGATTTTCTTGAAACAAGTTTGAATTTAAAGTAGTTTTAGTATGTAGGTGTGTGTACACTGGTAATTCCTAACGCGTCGTCATCTCCAAGAATGTTGCTCTACGATCAGGCCCGGTCTTGGATGAATTTAGGCAGTATTCTGGTACACCAATTATATAGATTCTATACAATACTGTATTGGACGCCTTCTGGTGGGTTGAGTGCACTCAGTCAGGGCCGCCCTTAGCTAGTGCGGGGCCCGGGGCAAAATTCTTTATTCATAAATGTAAATAAAATAAACGACGTTGCGGCGCTAGACTCGCTCCGGTCTAAATGCGGCTCTGCACTCACTATTTAAGTCGGTGGGTCGGAGTGGATTTTTCGAGGGTGTAGCTGTCGACTATGAACGCAATGTGCATATATCTGTTTTGTTTAATCTTGTGATTATTTGAGAAATTTACGTGAAAATGTGAAAATGTTTAATGATATGAATGATTATGACGATTATCTTTTACCAGATCCCTTGAGGCACCAAAAAAAAACCTCAAAGAATAATTTAGAGCCATTTATTGACAAATTTGCTCTACGTACCGTTAGAGATCGCTAGAGCCATTCATTCGCCTGCGCACAACTCCGATCTAGTGGACGCCACTGTTTTAGATTAAAAACAGAAATCGCGTTTGTTGCTAGAGTTAAAACAAATGAACAGAACCAACAATACCAGATGTTTGTCAATCAATTTGTCTATTTATCAAGCATTTCAGCACATAATTTTATTAGTTGTACACGAGAAATTTCATTTATAAAACAAAACAGATCAGACAATTACAGTGTCGCACTATTTTATGGACAAAAAGGTCAATTATCTCCCAATTGTTGGGCCCCAAATCAATCAATCAATCAAATTCGTATGGTGCCCCATGAGGCTGTAAAACGCCTCTGGGCAATTATAACAAAGTAAACAATCAAAATATCACTAATGGCAATAATTTGAATTTGAATAACGCTATTTACATTATACTTAGATATAAGTAAGAAGCGGAATTTCGGAAAACGTTTCCATGCTTCATCAATATTGATCTATACTAAAACACCGTATAGTTGACTTACAATCATGCTGATTATCGATAAATAAGAACTTTCTAAGTGACATTTGGAGATGATGACGGGTTGGGAATTACACCAATTAATTTATCTTAGAGTTGATTGTTGGATTGTTACCTGTGACTCTATTATTTTATTACGATTGCAATTATTTTCTAAAATAAATCATTCAAGGTTGTTAACATTTTCGAATATATGTATTTTATCGAAACTTTTCTATCATTATTCAGAATGCGTTTATACGATTTTACATGACGTCACGTACCTATTACTGAAAATGGTTTAGTAAAGTAATAATAATAATAATATGATAGTAATAATAATAATAGCAACAACTTTGTCAAGGAATCTTATTTGCATACAAGTGAATGGAATCGGTGGTATCTAACGTTCACACATCATTATTATACTATCATTAGATTAGCAATGTTTGTAGAATTACAAAATATCGTTACGCAACATAATTATATCCTTTAATTAAATATAGAGGACGTAGACGCATCATCTTTTCAGTAAACATTATTATTAATTTACTTAAAACAATAACAAATTGGCAATTCAATTATTTCAAAAGAAAAAAATTTACATATAAAAAAAATAAAGTCAATATCAATTAAAATCAACATTGATTTTTAATTTAACGATCTTATTTAATTTATTAATAGTGTTTCTTTTACCACATTTATATGACCAATAAATTAATAATTTAATTTTTTTTTAATGCCATAAAAGGAACACAATCATAAATTTAAAAAATATATATATATTTCAAAACAAAATATAAATTAAAACATCATATAAATTGTTTTGTTATGGAAAATTAAATCGTCTGTAACAACAATTACAATACAAAAATATTTAATTAGTAAATTACACACAAAACAATCAATTATCGTTTAACCTATTTAATTTCGTTGATTGATAATTGTGTTTTTTTTTATAAATAGCGCCTAAATTAATCGCAATTGTGTACTATTGGTTGCCTATATTGTCGGGGATTTATACGGGGGATGTTCGAAAATAATAAACAGTAAATGATTTGTTTGTGAAATATACTTACTTCTGAAGTACTGGTAGCACCGGAACTTAACGCTGGCGACATGGCAACGCCTTCAGGACTCGGACAAGACAGTGGAAATGGTAACTGTGTTGTTGTTGATGATGATATTGTTGTATTCATAGATGATTGTCCATCAATTGGTGACACACTACTTCTTATATTCGGTGCACTATGTATTGTTTCATCTGTCATAATTTGATATTGATTATGAAAATTTGATAGTAAATGTGCTCCAGCTGGTCCTTGGAATGATTCACTTAAAAATTGTCTTACTTGACTTTTTTGTTTTTGTATCACATGATATCTAGTTGGATTTGCTAATTTTGTTTGTACTTGTAATACTTGTGGTGGTAAATCAACTGGTAATGAATGTAATGGCACTTTCATTGCATTAGGTACTGGTCGAGGTGTTTGTTGTTCTTGTAATCGATGTGCACGTTCTTGTGCTTGACGTTCTTGTTCCATTAGGGCTTGATCTCGCATTAATTGTAATTTTAATTGTGTACGTGATAATGGTGTTGCTGTTTTCAAATTTGGCGGACTGAAATAAAATCTTTCGAAATTAATTTATATTTAACACAATTAAATTTTGTATATATATACCATTTGGTAGGTAGTATTTATTATTTGCATATGACGTCAATGGCGGGTTTATATAAATATATGTGTGTGTGTGTGTGCGTATGTGTGTGAGATAACATAAATGAAAAGAATTGTTCTTTGTATGATTGACTGAAATGATGACTAAACTGTTGTAGTTAAATAATGATAAGTGACAATAATTGTTTAAAATTGTATTGAAGAAGAATTAGATGTTATTAAGAGAAGTGCTAAAATTTTTGAAAATGAAAGACACTAAAAACTTTATCAACATTTAAATTTAAATGTAAACAAATCATTTAACATGAATCGAAATAGAAATTTGCGTCAATATAACTATTAGATTAGAATATACTTATTGTATGATGCATATTATGCAAAACTATATCTTCTTTCTGTCTTTAGAAGTTCGATTTTGTTCGAATTTATTTATCAGTACGATTGGGCAATTACTTAAGGAAGCCACATTATGACCTTTAACATCAATCAAATATAATACTCGTATAAATGTCAATTGTTTAGAACATTAACAAATATTAACAAAATTCTAGGATAACATTAAGAACAAAAAAAAAACTAGGTATTGGTTTGACAAATAAATTAATGTCCTTGATAAATTGGCTCAAACTTCCAACAATGTTGGCAAAAAGTGAATGTAAAAATAGTCCTAAAACATTTGTGGTATACTAATGGCAATTCTATCAAAAAAATTCAACGGTAATCAAATTAATATATGTCCCATTTGTTGATTAATGACTCTTAATTGTTTCATTGTTCCGCACATTGAAATTACAGAACATTCCAAATTAATCGTTGCTTGAATATTTCGGTTGATTTAACGATTCTTCATACCACCATACCATAGACAAAAATAATGAATTGTCCATAATGTGATGAGAAAAATTTATTGGTCTTGAAAAATATTTGGCAACAATTCAACGAAAATATTCCAATTGCGTTTATTTTATTTTAAATAATAAATAAATCCCATTTGAATTGATGCATATGGTCCATGGAATCTTTCACAGCTTTAATATAAATTGATTGAACCCAACAATTAGACCAAACTAGTCAACAATTAAATCAAACAGCTCACGTGAGATGATCAAAGTGAAAAGAAAGTTGATATTTTAAATTAAAAATGTTTTATTTTATATAAATTCGTACTCACCTTTCAGTAACTGGCATTGTTTTTGATGTTAATTCATAAAATTCTTGATTTTTCGGTGTACCTAATAAATCGTCAAAATCAATAGCATTTTCAATATCGAAATCATCATTTAATAGTGCCGACAGATCGTAGCCCAAATCTATACCAGATTCAGCCATTGTTCGTAATTAATTATTTATTTATTTATATATTTTTTAAATAATAATCAATGAATTTAACACGGAATAAATCAATTTTATTAAATTATGTTTTGTTGTTTTATGTTGTCATATTTGTATATGTTATCTGACAAGTCCGCTGGAGCCCCCACAAAACAGATATACACAACACAACTACAGTCAAAACTGATTTTTTTCTAAGCAATGTCATGGGCAAAGTAGGAAATGCGCGCGCTGATTTGTTTTAAATTTAACAATAAATACCGCGAAATCACTTAAATAAAACCGATTAATTGAATTTTAAACAAAATGAAAACTTTACGATACCAACAATATACGAAACGAATAATTATTTTAGTAATTGTAAATCATTGAATTATATAGTACTTCCAATCAGTAGCGTAACTTCAAATTCAGGGCGCGGAGACAGAAGATCAAAATGGACCTGTCAATCGATGAAATCAATTTTTATATTTATTTCATAAGCCACAATGTTTACAAAAGCAAAATACTTCAAATTTACTCTAACAATAAGTATACAAATATCAGATTTATTTGTGATTTTCTGTTTTTCTGTGATGCAGAAAAACGGGAATAGAATTTAATTTACAATACAACTACCTTTGGGATGCGCAATTAATATACGAATATTCATTCTAACAACACCTCGTAGATTAGTGGAAATTATTAGGTGTGTTCCTACCCACAATTCCAGATTGTTTTATTTATAACTAGATCACGCATGTTTAATTATAAACTGATAACAAACTACTTTCAAACATTACTAGATAGCTGGTACGCATTTCTATAAAATTGATTTGTGGACCATCCATTCCAAATGGCATAAGTTCCAGGATTTGATGAAAGCAGTAACCATTCCTTTTTCCTAGACGACGTAAACTTAAACACAATAAGAAACATAAAGATAGCGAAGTAAGTCTTTCAGTATATTGTAAATTCAAGGTGGGCGGGGGTTCCATACTAGTTTGGTCCTGGAGGCAGCTACTTCAATGCCTAGTGATTCATAATTATCAAAATGTCTTAAATTTTAATCAAAGAATTTAATATCTCATCCGACAAGCTATAATAAATCAATAAAATTTTATTAAATACCAATAATTAATCCGGGCCGTATTTAATTATTTATAGGCGTCTAGACTGTTAATTGTTAAACTGTTAAATTACTAAAATTAATTTTGTTTTAATCATAAAAATATCGGTCTCGTTAATAGAGCTGATGAGGAAAGATTTTTATGTATGGTATTTGGGCTTTGAGGGCTCTAAATTTTCTAACGTCCACCCTGCTAAATGAAAATCGTTTATAGCTATAAACGTTGTTTAAATCGTAATATAATTCTTATAAATATAAAAACATATGTGTTTTGTAAAGCGCAAAAACACGAGCTTTTCTCTAATATGACGGACGACTATGATTGATTATTTTAAAATAATATTTTAGAAACTGTAAGTGTCATAAACAGAATAGTTGCATTCCACACGAAATACTATGTTCCTAAAAATACATTTACAAGTATTAAAAAAAATAAAAAAAACTTATTGAATAGATTT
Organism: Meloe dianella; assembly: GCA_028455855.1. Lineage (NCBI taxonomy): Eukaryota > Metazoa > Arthropoda > Insecta > Coleoptera > Meloidae > Meloe > Meloe dianella. Next base: position 3,715,838 of record JAPTHL010000045.1, on the reverse strand, counting down.
TGGTCATATTTTAAAAACAGAACTATAGATACCACTGGTGCACGCGGGGGAAGGTGCAAGGGAGCAATTGCACCCCCCTTCATCTATTTGATACCAATATAAATTCGTATATTGTTACGCAGCAGTTGTTTCCAAAAAACATTGAGTATTTCTCAGTTTTTTTTCCAATTGCAGCCCCCTTGCAAAATTTCTGGGTGCGCCACTGATATGTACACATAAGTTTATTGTTAATTTTGAAATTATCTTCAAATGGTATAACGACATATTCAATATAGTCAACATATTTTGACTTGACTTGATAATCAAAGTATTCCTAACACAGTAACTAGAAGAGATCCAGTGTTTAAAAGAGTCCAAGGATTTCTTCTATCAATCAACACTCCTGCTCATCTCTGAAATTCTTGATAACAGGCCTAACGTAGCGTCTATTCTACATTGTCGTGTATAGTCGGCCTATTTAGGATTGGATGACTTGATATAACAAGACATGTAATATCGAATTCAACGTCTGTTGTCGACTGAGTTAATGCATAACCGACGATACGTTAATTTTTTGATGGTAGACCGACTTTTTCCTGAACTATCTGGTATATGTTGGTGACTTCATCTATTTTAATTTAGTTAACTTGACCACTTTATATCTATCGACAAATATTCAGGGATGTCACTGTCCGATTATCTACACTCTAATGTCAACAAACTGATTAACCTTCATTGTGATTGCCATCAAGACAAGTTGGCTAATCGACAATAAACATAGTGTAAATCAGCAATTGTTATTTTCGGTTCAATTCTATTATAAAATAATTTAACCTATAGGCCATTATTCACTGTTCCTTGATGGAAACAATGTAATTCTGTCTGTTGATACACAGTTTGTAAAAATTAATATATGAAACAATCGTACATATTTCTCTAGTAATTGTTCTTAATTAACAAATTGAAATAATTTCAAAACAATTTCAACATGTCAGCAATATTGATTTTGCTTATTTTTAATTAACATTGCCAATTTAACAAGCACATCATAAAAAACAAACAAACAAACATGATTACAGTATATTTATTGATCATAATTCTAATTCCATTTGTTGATCTTAATCTAACTAATGATATTGAAACGCTTTGGCAAAAATATAAAGTGAGTTGTTTATTATTTATTTGTGTGTATTTCGTTTTAATTTTGATTTAGGAACGTTATAATAAAACTTATATCGGCCATCATGAGACTCGTAGACGAACAGCATGGGAAGAGAATCTGAAAAAGATAATACAACATAATGAAGAAACTGCAAACGGATTGCATTCCTACACGATCAAAGACAATCATTTAAGTGACATGGTTGGTGTTTTAATTGTTTTTGTGTGAATTTTTGTAGAATTTCTTTCGATTTCTAGACAAGCGACAGTTATTTGCAAAAAATGGTGAAACTCACACACAGTGTTCATAGAAAAATTGATCCGGAACAAGTTGGTGCTATATTTGAATTAATCCATCAAATACCAGATGAAATAAATTGGGTTGATAATGGCTTTATAACGCCAATATATAATCAAAAAGATTGCGGTTCATGTTATGCATTCAGTATTGCTAGTGTTATTCAAGCGCAAATTTTCAAACAAACCAATAAATTACTACCATTAAGGTTGATTAACTTTCTTTCTTCATTTTTTTCGTTGTCGTTAAAATAAATCAAAATTGATATAATTTGAATATTTATGTTTCAGCGAACAACAAATCATTGATTGTAGTGTTTCAATGGGTAATTACGGGTGCGGTGGGGGTTCCTTGAGGAATACATTACGTTATTTAGATAAATCAGGAGGTTTAATGGCGTACGCTGATTATCCTTATTTAGCCAAAGTAAATCGATGCAATTTTGATTAAATTAAGACGATATAACTAATAAATGAGATTTTTAGCAGCAGAAATGTAAGTTCGATAAAAATCGTGCTATAGCTAATTTAACATCATGGACGGTTTTGCCAGCTAGAGATGAACGTGCTTTAGAATTGGCCGTTGCCAAAATCGGACCAATTGCTGTTTCTATCAACGCTAGCCCATTAACATTTCAACTTTATCAGTAAGTTTTTAGATAATTCCATTTTTCATTCTATACTCCGCAAATTTCGGCTTGACTTTCACTAATCTGTTTGAGAAAATTTCTGTACGCATTCACTATTTTTCTTATCTAAAAGTCATGATGATTGAATCAAAATAGTGAAAAATACAACAATATAATCCGTTTTGTGGCATATTTATTTCAGTGATAACACTATTTATTAGTAGACTCAGTAATTGGGGGGCCGTAAAAATCGCAGATCTATAAATATAAACTTATCTTAAGCCTGTTGTTTATAGTGGGCGAAATTCGATTCGGCCAACTTGTACAACTGCGAAATTGATGATTCAATTTTCTGTCTGCTTGAAAAATTGTGTAAATTTTCAGGTTGGTGTCAATGAACAACAAAATTCTCTTCAGATTCGTTATTGTTGATGGCTTAAGTCAAGTCGGTTGGTTCACTGTATCGCAACTAGTCGAATCGTCGATTATAAAAGTCCCATAAGTAAATAGTAAATTCTGAAATCAAATAATTTAAGCCACTAAACACGCATTATTTGGCAATGAAATTCTCTACTACTCAAATAGAGGACGATTATTTTGTTTGTTTGTTTTTTTGTCGTACATACTAAAAATAATAACACAAATTTGAAACCTTATGAAGCTAAACGTTTCTACGATTTCTAAACCAACCCGTGTCGAATTTTTCTATAATTCTTTGGATTTTACTGCAAAGTTATGACCTTTGCGAGTTCATGCAGTTAGACAATAAACTGCGGTTATTTTATAGACGTTTTCATATTTTTATTTTGATTTAGTTCAGGTGTCTACGACGATCCATTCTGCAGTTCAAATGTGGTCAATCATGCCATGCTATTGGTAGGTTACACAAAAGATGCATGGATCTTGAAGAATTGGTGGGGTAACCATTGGGGTGATAAGGGCTATATGAAATTAAGAAGACTTCGTAATCGTTGTGGTATTGCTAATTATGCCGCTTATGCGTTGGTCTAAAAATGAAATTAATTGAATTAGAACAAAATAAATTATCAATTTTATAACTTTTATTAATAAACATTTCTATATATGTTGATTGGTTGCATAATTGAAAATTCCCACAGTACATTTATCTATTTTTATAATAAAATGTTGATTAAAGGACTTGAAGATTTTGCGTTAACTTTCTTCTCATATGGAAGACATTATTATTTTTCCCTCATATGGAATGGCATCCAAAAACTTGAGATCAATATTATCCATTTTTATTTATTTATACAAACAACTAGAAAAATATATTTGAAAAACGTTAATAAAAATTTTCAAATTTGTTTTTTAATCCAGGATTAATACAATTATTATACAATAAATTTGTTTGTTTTTTTTTCGAAATAACGATAGATGAATAATACACAAAAGCTAGAAGCATAAATTAAACGTTAAGAAAACGATGATAATTTACAAAATAATGAAATGAAAGACTCGAATTTTATGAATTTTATTTGTACTCTTCAAAAAATTTTTTGAAGGAAACATCGAAACATGCTCAATTAAAAAAAACATTCTAGATATAACAAATGTTTTTTTAATACTTTTCGAATTTTCAAGCAAATAAATATCGGAGAACAAAGAATAATATTCTATGATTACATCATAAATGAGAGTTAATAATGGCATACAAAATTTGTGATAGATTTGAATATGATTTCAGTTGAAAATTACTAAAATCCTTTAGAATTATATAATCAATCAAACATATATAAAACAATATATAAACATTAGAAAAAAATTCTTATCATTAGAATCTGAAATATTTAACATTTTACAAACATTGCACACACTAAATGTTATTTTATAATAATAAAATAAAATATTTGATTCAGCTATCTAGAATGCTTTCTTCTCACTGTAATAACTAGAAAATGAACTGTAAAAAATAAAGAAAAATTAACGTAAATTCTGTACGTTTTTCCGTTACATTTTTTTCTTCTTTTGCCTGTTTAAATAACAAACAGCAGCGCAACAACGATAGCATCTTTCAAACGCGAACATGTTTTGAATTTTTTTTTTTTATGTCTCCCATTAGAGTTTGACTAGAGTCGCATTAAAAAAAAATTGCAGGCTCTTATAAATGTTTTTTTTTCCGTATTGTTTAATAAAATCTATATGCTGCTACAATAGGGAAAAAACGTTATATACAATGAAAAAAAGTATAATAATATTAATGTCAAATGATCTGGACAGATAAATAAAGGCCTAGTATATTCAGATTAGATTAAACTAATAATAATAATAATAATAATAATAATAATAATAATAATAATTATGTCATCTTATCATGAATAAGCCAGGCCACGAAATGTATTAAACACCACACATCACACACACTTAATGTGCTAATTAATAGAAATCTATGAACCTCTTCTTTAGTACACTATCACAGTCAATTTAACCTGGTGATTAAGCAAAACGAAAATAATAATAATAATAATAATAATAATAATAGATAAATTTTTAAAATTGTCACTTTGTATATGTAAATATAATTTAAATACATATTCAATCAATAAAATTTGTTAATAGTTCTGTTCTTTTTTTTGGAAAAATTATCACCATTTTAATATATATATATATATATATATATATATATATATATACAGATATATATACAGATATATATTTTTTAAATATTATGGAAATATAAAAAGTCACAGCAGCATTTAATTATCACATCACTTTGAAAGTAATTGTAGGTAGTGGTTACCCATTGTATGTTGTTCAGAACCACTATAGTTTAATGCTAATATAGGATGTTTCAATTTTGTATTTAATGAATCGTTGTGTATTTCCAATGAATTTGTTGCATAATGTAATACTAAATCTTTTAATGTTGGATATATGTTGTATGGTTCTGCAAAACCTAATCCTTTTCTTGTTTCATTTATAATACAATGATTTGTTTGACCGTTACACGCAATTGATAATGCATATTTAAATGTACTCGATTTTCTTATTAAAAATGTACCATCTGGTTTATTTGCTAATAAACGTTCGGCCTCTTGTCGCGAACAATTCAACATTAACCATGTACGTTCATCGTTATGTATTAAATTATCAACATCATAATCTTCACCTGAATCTGTATTGTAATCCTCATCTTCACTATTTCTATTGAGCACTTGATTAATTTTCGTTGGACTAACACCACGCTCCTGCAACCACCTATTCGACGGAAACAATAAAAGAAAAGAAAATTAAAAATATTCTGCATTATTGAAAATATTTAAAAGATTATTTATTACCTAATATATTTATCACGTTCCCGACGTAATGTGTGAATTTCAGGTTTTAATTGTGTTAATTGTCGTTCAAGTCTTTTATTATATTTTTCTTTTGTTGTAAATTTTCATCTAATTGTTCTGAACTTTCTTCCATCATTTTTAAACGTTGTTGTAATAATTTTGAATTACCTGTTAAACCAACAATTTCATGTGGTTGTGCCTCTTTTTGAACATGTTCATGTGTTTCAGTTTGTTCTTGAAATACTTTAACTAATTCTTTTAATGCATCTAATGCTTGACGTTTACTTTCAACTTCAAACATTGTTTTATTAAAATCTTCTGATAAACTATCAAACATTTTATTTTTATCAAATAAACGTTTTTTAACATCAAGTAAATGATCCCATAATTTTTCAATATCTTCAGCTTTAGCTGCTTCTTCTTCATAATTATATTTTGATACTGGATACAATAATTTAATATCTAAAGATGCATTATATTGCGATAATGAATCATTACGAAAATGATTAATTAATTCAACAACTGAATGAAATGTATATGGTTCAGTAAAACCGTACATTCCATTTTTATGGCAAATTTTTATCAATTTATTTGTACCACCTTTACGTAATGTTAACGTATATTCACCGCATTTACTAGATGCATCACGAACTAAAAATGTCCCATCTGGTGTATCATTTAATTTTTCATTAACTTCTTCACGTTTTATATCACCCCAATACCATTCAGCTTCTTGTAACGATATTATATTTGATTTTTCTTTATCCGTTGAATTATTATTTGATAAACTTGAACTAATACAAACATTACTACTACCTATATTCATACCACCAGTACTACCACCCATACGTGATAATTTTCTTGGTGGAATTGCTGGTGCTGATGCAAATTCTGGTAATTTTATACCCCAATAACATTTCAATAATAAAATTTCTAATATTCTATTGTGAGCTTGAGTATTATAAACTACTTGTCTATAGATAGAAATAATAATAATAATAATTAAAACAATATAATTATAGTTTTGTTATAAAATAATTACATAATGCGTTCCCACGGTGGTCGTAGAAAAATATGACATAGTGCTTGTATTAATACAGTCGGAGGACTACGATTGCCTCTTGAATATTCCATTTGACAAATTTTACAAAGATGAACCATAATATATTTTAATGTAAATCTATGATGATCTGGTAATTGTTCAACATAACGTGATAATGTTATTGCACAAGATTCATCATTTTTTGTTCCTGTAAAATTATTAATATGAATAATTACATTTAATTTATTAATAATAAATAAATTTAAGTTAAACTTACTTGAGGCAGCTAAAAATTTATCATACCATTGAACTGGTACTAATGGATCTGGTAATTCCCTTAAAAATTTCTTAATAATTCCCGATATACATAAAGCATTAAATTCACTTAAGTCAACATTTATATTATCTTGTATAACTTTTTCTGTTAATTTTGTTAATTGTTCAGTCGGTGCTGTAGCACTATATAAATTATATAATTCTAATGTATCATCAGCTTCAGCTTTTGATTCTAATTCGGTAATAAATTTCATAAGTAATGCTGGTGCTTGTGTATCACCACCAGGATAAAATTGTAAACATAATGCTAATCCAAATGGCGATTTAAATTGTATATAATTTGAACGTTCTACTAATGGATTACATGATGGCAAACCAGTGGCGGCACATGTACGATGAACAACTAAACCACAATCTTGACATACAAAACCTTGATGAAGAAGGCCGCGAAGATATTTATTACATTTTCCACAACGTTCTAAACTACTAAAACTGTGTTGTAATAATTTATGAGAAAAATGTACATTTTCATTATCCTGATCATTGATCATTTTATTATCAGTTTTATTAAGAAGTTGATCTATACAGGATAATATAGCCATTTGATGGAATTCATCCTTAATTCCCATATTCTGAATTTTATTATAATAAAAAAGATATATTAAAATTTGAGTAAATTAAAATAAAACTAAATTTAAAAAGATTATTACGATAACACTTACAATTAATTTTTCTTTGTCTAAATGTACCAAATCTGAACCTTTTATGTCTTTGTAACGAAAAAATTCGGAACAAGGATAAAGATTTACAGCTGCCATCCATTCTAGAACTTGTGCCGATGACCATTCGGTAACAGGCTAAAAAAAATACAGAAAGACATATTAAAATATAAATAAAGGAATCAACATTAATCGATCAATGGTAAGTTTGTAATATTTAATTTATAAAACAATAAGAATATCGAAAATAAAACAAAATCAATTAAAAATAAATTATAATCGAAAAAATATATATAAAATAAATAAATAAATAAACCGAGATGATAGTTGATTTCATCGATTTTTCATAAACATAAAATTTTAATTATTATTATTATTATTTTGATTATTTTCGAATTTAATTGGTAGGTGGTAGGTGGATTTACTGTAAAAAATTAAAATTTGCCGCTCATTTTTATTACCAACCTACATATACGGCAAAAACCAAAAAATACCAACAACAACAACAATAAAAAACAAAAATCTCAAGATTTTAAAATGAAAATATTTAAAAAATTAAATTCACATTAATTATTTATTATACTCAGTCTATCATCGTTCAATTAATTTGCCTGTTTATTATTATTATTTTTAAATTGATGCCTTTTAAAAGCTTTCAACTGTCAATTTTGCGGTAATGATAATATTTTTTAAATAATATATACATATATGTATGTTTTTTTTAATTAAACAAACTATATATTTGATTAACTTTATTTATTATTCTTTTAAACCAATTGATTGATAAATATATTAATGCTTTTTTGTAACTTAATTAAACCCCTTTTATACGATTATTTATATAAAAATTAATTGAATCATCGTTATTTATTTATATATATTATAAATAAAAATAATTGTATTTATTAAATATTAAGCAGAGGTCACCCCCTATAAAATCATCCTCCAAGATTGGGGTTAGTTGAAGAGAGAAATAACGATAGATTGGGGGCAGAGACAGGACAAGCGCATAGCAACGCGCAAACGTTTTCCATTGGTTAGTCAAACACCTATCGGACCCCGACTATCAACTGTACAATCGAGAGTTGCAAACGAAACCGGCAAGTACTTCTATAAAATACTATGAAAGAGAAGAGAAAAGAAATATATTTTTATTTTGTTAATCGGTATATAAAATGGCGTTATATACCACTAAAATATTTTTTTAAATAAACACTAATCAACCAATACGATTATCTATTTATTTACATATTTAATTATTATAATTAACGATAAAGTGAAAATATTTTCATACAAAACGATTGATACCATTATAGTTGAAATAATTCAATTATTCTTATTTAAAAAAGTAAATTTGGTTATGGAATCGTTAACTATGGGTTAAATCGTTCACATCAACACCGACCTTGGTTTTAAATTTACACCAGATTTGCCGCAATCTAAGCACAAGTTTTCCTCATACTCTCCGCACTATAATAAAATGTCGAGACTAAAATTCTGATATTATAGAGAACTTTGAATAAATATAATACATAGAAGAATCATATCAAAAAAATTATACCTATATGTAAATTTTTCTATTAAGAATTTTATATCGAGATTATACGAAATCAAATCCAAAACCAAAAAAAAACATTAAAATAAAATAAAGAACCGAAAGATTTCTCTTTTTTCTCTCCCCATTTCTTCGAATTTCACTTGAACTCAAAAAAATAAATAAAAGGAGATTGAAAAAAAAATCTTTGATGTATAATAATGCAATGGCGTGACCTATGATAATAAGGTTAAAATTCATGAAGCCAATCGACCAGGTTTTTCGTCCAACTTTAATACATACATTACACACACTTACCCAAAAATAACAAGAAAAAATCTTCTTGAAAAACAAAACATATAAAACCCAAGAAACTTCTATAATAACACCAGAATAAATTGAATTTGTAAATGAATAAATAAAATAAATAAGAAATATGCTAACTACTAGATTCCAGTAAAAGCGTAATATTAAAACTAATAAAAAGAGGAGTGGAAAAAAATAAATAAAAGAAAAACATTTTAATATAAGCAAATGTTCCAGTTTCAATCAACTTTTAAACGCAACATTATCAAATGGCAAGACTATGCTCAGTCACCATTTTGTACCTCCTATCTATATATATATATTTGTTTCAATTAATTAGCTGATATAACAGGAAGCGTTAAATACAACACTTTAATAAAATATAATAAATAGTTGTTCAAATAATACTTTTCTAGATAGTTAAAGGATATTCATACAACTTAACTGACACATTAAAACAAAAAATTGCCAACTAAAAACTATCAATTGGCAACATTACAACTAAATATACAAATTTAGAACATATTTTATATATATATATATATATATATATATATATATATATATATTTGTATCAATTTAACTATTACAAATATAAATAAATGAATCTGGATTTTCTCAAGTTTTATTATATATTGACAATATTTCTTTTGAATAATAATAAAAAAAACAACCGGAACGAAAAGATTTATCTTATTATATTTAAAATTAATCAGACGGATATACGTATACCAATTATTGTTATCTCAGTTTATTAGATGTCTACTGTTGTGAATTGATAAAATAAAACAATCGAAAATTATCAGGAAGAAAAATATATTTTAAAATGGCAAACACAACACTAACACTAACACTAGCACACACACACACAAACACAAATCCAATATATAATAAAGAAAAATATTTCGAAAAAATATATATAATAAAACAATTTTTAGAAAAATTACAGAAACTAATTAATAAAATAAAAATGACGCAACAATCAAATTTTTAAACGAATGAAAATTTGCAAAATATTCGATTTCTATTAAATTCTATTTATAATCTTTAATTTAAACGATGAAATTAGGAATTTGGCATCATAACATTCACCATCATCATCATGGCCATCATCATCATTATCATTTATTATTATTATTATCACAATAATAATAATAATAACAATAATAATAATGAATAAAGCCGCAGGAACTACCAACTTGGAATATCTTTAGAGGAAAGACACGTGTGCGCGATGCTTAACAATATAACAACGGCAACATTGCTATTACAATCTATATGGCAACCTTGACGGGCACGTCGTCAATTCATATAGGTCACGTCGGCGTGTGGCATGGAGAACTGGGGAACTGTCGGCTTACCGGGTCCAGCAGCAAGTTTTCAAAAAAATTATAATAAAAAATAACCGCAAAAATAGTGTCCCTCTAATACCAAAACAATATCACAAAAATTAAAATTGCATTATTCTTTCTTTAAATATAACCAACATTAATTAAATGATAGATAGAAATGGCGAAAAAAAAGTTCAACTAAACATGACCTAAGACAAAAATTTGTCACAATTACGCGATCTGAGAAAAATCACGTTCATTAGAGATTATCTCTATGTATTCGTTTTGTTTTTAAAACATAAAAAAAAACGATTTGTTATCAAATGTTCTAAAATAAACGAAAAGTAAAAATAAAATTAATCCCATATTATGCAATAACGAAAGTACAACAAAGAGAAAAAATCTCTTATCAGTATTCTTGAAAATGAGTCAATTATACTAACAATAAAAGTGATACAATAATTACCGATTATTCATGATTGAATTTATATATAAAAAAAACAACAAATTTGCATACTGAAATATTACAAAAGACAAACAAAAAAACACTACTTCGAAACAACACATTTCAAAAAAAAAACAAATCGAAACAAATCTGCAGACGATATCAGATGAATGTCAAAGACACTGCACGTGTATTACAATTATCTAACAAATCAATATCACTTAATAAACATAAAAAACAAAATAAAAATTTTATACGAATTCATTCAACAAAATTATCTTGCGTTTGCAAATTCGTATAAAATTTTTTTTAATTGTTAAACTATAAAACAAAAAATTATGTTAATTTTGAAGAAAGAAACCTACACTTTTAATCTCTTATCTTCCGTAATTTATCTCCTTGTAAATTCTATTAAAAAAATAATAATAATAATAATAATAAAAATTTAAAGGTTATATTTTACTAACCTTAAATATTCCTAAATTTTTTTATTGTGATATCAAATAAATATTTTTTTCTTTTTTCTTTCATAATAAATTAAATTTGGAATCATAACCTTTGAGTTCAATTATAACACACAATATACATAAATCAATGAGAATCAATAGCAAAATTAATAAAATCATTAGTCATGAATTGATAACAATAGAAATTTTTGTATATTACAAGTTGGTAATATTGGAAAATGTTGATAAAATTAATGGTAGATTTTTTCTTTTAAAGTGAGTTGTTAACTTTTTTTATTTTGTTTTTTTTTAAAAACCCATTTACGATACTGAAGTATTACACGCGCCATTTAGTCTATCACAAATGATATCTATTTAGTTTTTATAAAATTTTTAGAAATCAACTATATTTCATCGAAACTTTCATTCGGACATACGTACGTATCTCTCCTTTATAATGAGCAACATATGATAAGATTATTTATAGCTATAATCAACAAAACTAGACTAATTGATAATTTGGCTAATTATTAATTTAATATCAGGAGAAGAAACAAAACAAAAAAAAGAAGCAATTTAAAAATTTATACATCAACGAATTTTTTGATAATAATTTTAAAATATGCTACCATTGTCTTACATTATGAATCAGTCTGGTTTTTTTTTTAAACTTTTTTTGTTGTTGTTGTGGGATATCAACTGTAAAATTCTATTGCTATATAGATACACTACAAAATATAAGAAATTTGGCTAACGTTTTTCAGGATTTTTTGTTTTGTTTTTTGGTATAATTACTTGAAGATTTGCTCCATTTCCTTTAATTAGATCTAATGGAATGGAAAATGTTACTAGAACTGTCGCCTGGGAAAACATTTCACTGAAATTAAATAGAAGTGAAGGGTCATCAATATGTAAATTGATTAGAATCATTCTATGACGAAATTATTCAATCACTATATAATATAAAGGAAGAAAAAAAAAATTTATATAAAGAATAATTTCTACATTAATTAAATAATAACGTCATCCCAACAGCAAAAAGTTCAGAAGAAAAAAAGCACATAGAAATAGAAGAGAAAAAAAAACTGACTATAGTTAATTTTCCCTGATAAATAATAAGCACGTTTGATAATGATCCTTAGGGTCAATGCAGAATTGATAATATGAAATAAAATTAAATCCTATCTTGAAATTGACCGCAGTTTTGATATAGTGATCAAAAAAAAGAAAAGAAAAAAATAAGGCGATGAGGTCAACAATTTTCTCGTTACTTTTTTCACCCCTTGATTCTATTTTAAAACCATTTATTAATTAATAATTATTTCGATACAAAAGAAATAAATAATTAAGATCAACATCCTAAGATATTATGCAAAACATAGTAAATGTGGCAACAATGGTATATATATATATATATATATATATATATATATATATATATATATATATATATATGTAACAATTCTATCAAGATATGGTATAATTTATAGAACAATAATAAAAAGTTTTTCCTCAATGAAATGAAGATTATATGTTGGTATAATATCAAAACTAACGACTAACAAAGGTTAAGGTCTAAAGGTATATAAACTATTAAAAACTTAAAATAGCGAAATCATATGTATATGATCCAATAAGAAAAAAACGTTTAGATTAGATTTTTGATTATTACATACATATAGATGTAATAGAACATATACAGGACAAAGAGATTTCAATGGTTGTAAAAGAACAATCCCGTGCGCACTTTATCGATTTTCCAAATAGGACGCCTTTGTTCCTGATTTTCCCTCAGCTGTTACGGGCAACACTATACCGGCTATTACATTATATTACATTTTAAATGACATTCTTTATCGAAATTCATGTTTTTCTTTTATATTGATTTGTTATTTACGAAATATAAAACACTTACCTTATCGTGATCATGAACAGGAGAATTTTGCTGGACTTGGGCAGTAGTACTGACTTCATCTGTTTTTCGACATCCAATATTTGTTGCAAAACGAGCACACATATCGTGAAAACAAGCGTTGCAATCTGGAGAACAATAAGAACCACACATACAACAACAAGATAATTCACAGGAACAAATTAAAGGGTGGAACGAGACGATGCGAGCGCATGAGCCGGTGCCGTCACCATCAGCACCTTCCGGGTTTGATATTGTGGTCAAAGAGGTAGTCGAATTTGTGGTTAATACCATTGTTGATATTGTTGTATTTGATACTGTTGCTGATAAATTATTACTATTTGTCGGCAACATATTTAATGGATTTAACGATGTACCGGTCTCAGATACCATAAAACTATTATTTAAATCAACATCTGATGTTGTTGGACGACTTAATGCACGCCACATATAATTCTCTTTATCGATATTAACCAATGGTAATAATTGTGAATGTTTACAATCAGTTTGATGGACCATAAGTCGCCGAAACATTTTCACTGAAGATGATGTATCGCCGCCGGCTATAGTGCCCTCCTGTGTATCACGTTCCGGAATGCTCATTTTGTCATGTTCAAAATAAAATAACTTCGTTTTTTAACAGAATCAAACAATTTAGAATTTTTTAACAGTTCGCCCCTTTTTTTCTTTGCAAATTAATAAAGTTTGGTATATATATTTTTTTGTTTAAGAAAAGAAAAAAAGAAAAATTAACACATCACATTACCACATCGACAACCTGTGCCCAACTAAATTACAGATTCCCCAATTTTAACCCAATGTTCTATTACGGATAGATATGCGCATGTACATTAAACAAACAGCGCCATCTTCACATATCCTCCCCACTTAATAAAAACTCACACCACTGATAAGACAGAACCGTAATCGAATTATTTTTATTTATATACATACATATATATATATATATATATACACGTGAAAAAAAATTGCAAAAAATTATACTTTAGTATACCAAATATTAATTCTAATTGAAATTAACAATAAAATTACAGTTTCAACGTACTCGAATCAACAAATACAACCATACACTACGTATTTATTATTATTTTCAAATTGAACTATTTGAATGTCATTTATAAGAATGTAATCCGTCTCTGTTTTAATCAAGTATTTCGATATGGCAACATAGCGTATACATACATACATACATATATACATATATATATATTAATGTAATAATTGTTCCGCAAAGTCTCATTCCATTATTGAATAAAATTAAATAAATTTGAATGATCAAATGGTTATTCATTTTAACTTACCGTAACATTTTACACCAATTGGACCTGATCCCCAAATATAATCTTTACCTTAAAAAGAAAATAGACATTATTAAGTATATTTTATAGCGATAAATGAAATATATATATATATATAAAAGAAGTTTACCTATTTTATACAAAACTTAAATGTGTAATTTACATTAGTTGTGACCTCCATAAATATGCAAATTTATGTTACTCAAAGTGATGAGAAATTCAAAAGTTTACCTTGAAAATTCCAGTATAATTTTTGAAAATGTCCTGCCGAACAGGACTGTATTTGACGTTTCTAAGATAATTTTGTAACTCAATTTCATATATACATATATATATATATATATATATATATATATATATATATAATAATTATTTTATATAATTACTTCTTTCTAGTATTCGAATAGGAATAAATAAGCGACGCAATATAATTATTAAAACATTCCAATTATTAATGGAAATATAATTAATAATAAAATTAATGATTGTCATATGAAAAATAAATATAAAATAGATTAACAGGTGATCGTTGTTAATAAATTATGAATTTGAATTATTCAATAATTACGATCAGTTATCTTTTGTTCCTATCATTAATTTGATAGTATTAAATGACTTATGATTACAAATCGAAATCAATTCGATTTTGGGTACAAATGATCTAAAAAAAATCATACACGTGCATATCAGATATACTCACATAATTTACAAAATATCGGCTCTACAAAGAAAACTTGATGAAATTTATGGACATTTCCATGTTCTGTAAATATACATATAATAAAATTATTTTTATCTCAACAATAGACAAAAAAATAATAATAATAGATAAATAAATCAAGAGACAATCATAAACATTTCTCATTATTCAGTTTTTTTTTTAAATATTTTATCTATTTGAAATTCTTAGTGTTAAATTTTTATGTTATACAAAGGTGTTTATTGGTGATCCATTATTATTTCAATCAGTAATCATACATTAACAAAATCATAATTGTGAAATTAATAATTCGTGATTTATATTCAATTAATTGATTGGAATATTAAAGTTATTTCCATATCAATATTAAGATTATTTCTTAATTTATTTACCATTAAATTAATTATATTTACCAAGGGATAGATAAGCAGCATCTTTGGGTTCAACCCCTGGAGCAGATGGGTGATGTATGGTGTTATTTACTTTAGAGCCAAGAAGTTTAACAAATTCAACTACAAAATAGTTGAATAAAATTTGTATAACTGGTTGTCTATATTAAAAATTAATTCTAATTAAAATAATTACCAGGAACATATCCTTCAACCCTGTTCGTCTATTATATGCATATAACCATCCAGGTTTTTGATATTCACTAGTTGCGAATGGACTTTCAACTGATATTTCAAATACATCATCTTTTTGAAATTCTAATATTGTTGTATCACCAACAGGGGGAGTGAATGACTGCAAAGCCTTATATAAAGCATAATCCCCCATTTCAACCATAAACAACCATCAAACAACCATATACAATAACATAACATCTGCACAACCAACTTTCCTACCAATGAATTACAGTTGTAACGTGACAAGTACATGTCTATATAACTACCCCAGAAAATAAATTGTTTTTTTCTTTCTCCTTTATTCAATTAAAATCTAACTAATATTAAATGTCTAGTCTTGAACGTCCACAAAGTTTCACACTTCATTATTGTAGTTATTTTTTTTATTCCCAATAAATCACCTACTATTTAATCCTGGGGTGTATTTAAAACGAGTGAAACTTGATAGCGAAATATATAAATTAATGTTTTTCTTTACTGCTGTAAATCACTGAATTATACAAAAACACACGTTGGTTAATTAATTGATAAATGGCACTTTTCTTATGAGTTTTGTTAACAAATTGTTTTTTCTTTCCAAGAATTTCATGTATTTAGAAACAAAAACAATACAGGCAAATGGGCGCAACAATGGCGTTGGCGTCACTGATTATCTCACCAACTTAAAACGTCAAAATATTACCAACTTTAACTAAATCAAAAAACAAAAACCCACATATGATACACAATCACAAATAATTGAGAAAATTAACACTTAATTAACTTAAATAGCTAAAATACTGTTATAATTCCCATTAGGAAATATATAAAATTTGTCGTCATTAACGGCATTTTTAATTGATCAATTATTAAACGTATATTTATGAAATTCGAAATGATGATGTTTGCATTTTATATAACGATTCAAGCTGAATTCGATCTGCTTGACTCAATTGCTGCCGGAAATATCAGGTGGAAAATTGAAAATTCTCTTGATTACAGCAAAATGATCCGTGAGAATCGTGTTGCCTCTGATCAGTGTTGCCAAAATAAGTCCGAAAATTTGATAAATTTCGGTAGAATAACGAAAATATACTCGAATTCAAACTTTCATAGGAACACATACGGTAGAGAAATTCTGATCTAAAACGTGTTAAAATGCTCAAATTTTGTAAAATTACCGACACATGACGATTAGAAGCCGTCATATGCTTTGAGCGATAAAATTCGTGAATAGGTATCTCACTTGATTTCTATAATTTTACTATTTTATATAGGCAGGGCCGCCAAAGATTCGGCGGGCCCCTATATAAATATATTTATACGTACTAATGCAGATGGGGAGCAAAACAGTTGCTCTTCCCTGAGATCGTATAAAAAGTTTTTTCAAGCTTCCTCGCATCCCTCTGATCAAGACTTTCTATGGAGAACAAAAAAGGTTCCTCTGGGCGATCAAGGGCCCCTCAGACAGTGGCGATCCTACCTACTGTGTTAGTAATGCGTCGCACAAGGGTGGCCAATATATTTATAGAAAAATAAGCTTTATATCCACAGAAATATTACTTTTAGACCTGCAGGACTTAAAAGGGGCGGCCACTTTCCCTGTGCTCTCAGAGTAGCCGGACCACGTTCTCCCCCGGTTTGTAGGGCCTGTTTATAGGGACACTAAAGTTTACATTCGAGTATAGAACTTATATTTTACGCAAAACAGAATGAAAACATCCGGGTTGTTTGTTTTTTTTTGTAGTTTTTTCGATGAGTCAACGATGAGAAATTTGAGTTCTATCGTTTTCAACAGGAAATTCTAGATTGTCTCAAACTTATCACTTTTTTTAATGAATATACGATCTGCCAGTATATTTTAATCATTTATGTGGAACAGAGGGAAGTAATTTATATTATTGATCAGCATTAAAAAGTATTACTTTGTAAGTCAGCAGCTAAACTACACCTTGCATATTGGGGACATACGGATATGTGCTAAACTGATTTATAATTTGTTAAAATGCTTACGTATTTCCATTTGTTTTCTGCGAAATGTTTATGTTTTGCCTTAGACAACGTTTTTCTCTGTGCGATACTGATGTGACATATATTGTGTTATATACAATATCGATCAATTATTAACATGTCTGTTACCGTTACAACGTATATACATTTCGATCAGGGGCGCTCCTATAGTTTGGACACCCGTAAGTAAATGGCGCCTTAGCTCCCTTTCCATTCGAAAAGGAACGATTTTTTTAAAGACTTATTGTAACAATAATTAACATACAGTGTGTTAATGGATTGAGTTGCCCTTTTTATTTGAGTTTTCATCAAGCTTAATTCTTTTTGAAATCTCTTTAAATTGCGTTTAATTATTTAACATTTATTGCGGTTCAACTCGAAAATATCATATCAATAAAAGTAATCAACACAATCTCTAATGAAACATTTTCTACTATCGTCAACTCAGTCTATGAGCACACTGTGAGAGTGTACCTATTACATAATAGAATCAAATAATCATAAATACGATCAGTTTTATCCGTTCGTATTTCATGCACCACCTGCACACCTTCTGAGGACGTACCTGATTTCGATAATGAGGATTCACACAATATTTCTGAAATAATTCTTGTGATCTGGACAGCTTCACTGATTCGGTCCTCCAAATTGGAAATAGCCAACATTATTTTTCTACTTAGCTTTTCAATAAGTCTTCCAAAAGTTTTATGCGAAAAAATCTAATGTTTTTTTTAGTTTTATTGTAAAATTAGTATATGAGATTAATATAAATTGAGTTTACATACTAAAATTATTCGATAAATCGGGCATTTTACCTTCTTTAACAATTTTTAAAGCTCTCAATACAGACACTTTATCTAATTCACTTTGTGATGGTTTCTCATTATCTAAACATATATCTTTAGCATGTTCTTTAAAATTTTCTAAAGCTTTTATTCGATAATCGATAATTGTCGCTATATTATTACCAGTTAATATTAAATTTTCTAAACATGGTAAATTACCAATATACGATATTTCTTCAATATCAACAATTTTATTACAACTTAAATTTAATGTTACTAAACTATATAATTTTTCAAAGCCTTTTAATGATGTTATATTATTTTGTGATAAATTTATTGTTAATATATTACCTAATTTTGTATGTAATTGTGTGCATATTGTTATTAAATTATTTGATAAACTCAAATGTGATAATTTATGTAAACATGATAAATCACCGATACTCGATATTTTATTTGAATTTAATATTAATGTATCTAAATTCGGTGTTAATTTTATTGTTTTATCAATTTCAATTAAATTATTATTTGTTAAATTCAATGTTTTTATATTGGTCCATATTTGACTAGATATTAAATCGTATTTATGTAAAACATCGCATTGTAAAACTTGACTAATACGACTGATGCTAGTATTTTGAACAGATAAATGTTGTAGTGTTGTTCTCAAATTACCGACAGATTCTATTCTATCCAAATTAACGTTATTCAAATGTAACGTTGTTAAAGACTGTAACAAACAAGAAATATTAATTAATTTATAAGATCATCCACAGCATTTACCTTGAATGGAACAAAATCGAATGGTAAATTATTTGGAATAATATTGCTATTTAAATACGATGAATTGCTTCCGTTGATGGTTAAAATCTTCAATTGTGAACATAAATCCAATACATGTGTAAAATCATATCTACTATCAACTTTATCCAGTGTTGGAAATGGTTTTTTAAGACACTCACTAATTGCATGTAACTAGAATTTTTTTGATTTATTAAAAATATTTGAAATTAATTAATGATAATACCTCCAATGGTGTTAATGTATAACTTCTACTGGAATTTAATAAAATATCACTTTCTGTATAAAATTTCAATGCTAAATTTTGCAATAAAAAAAATATATCGTAAATGTGGAAGTTGAAAAATTCAATAAATATACGTGGCATTGTACGTTTTAAATAATTCAATATTTTACGACAATATATTTCAAGGCCTTTACGTCGATTTTCAACAAATATTGGACATTTATTTCTAATAACTTTTTTTGATGGTAAAATATCTTTCGATACACCATGATCGACAATTAATTGATTATGTAATTCGAAAAATTCGCTATAACGATGTAATATATTCCATTTTATATCACCAACAGTAACGATTATTTTATAATAAATAATATTTGATATTTCTTCATAGTCTAGTATTTCAATTGTTGTTTCATTAGAATTTGACCAAAAACAAGCCATTACATACTCTATACATAATTAATGGCTGAAAATTGATTTCTTAACATTACAATAACGTTTTAAGATTAATTATTACCGTGAAAAATATATTAATTTCTATCTTTCTTCTTTAAACAAATAACTTTAACATTTTATTGTAGAAATTATTGGAAAACGATCACTTGCATAAAACGAACTAACCAGTACACACTATAGTATGTAATGGTAAGAATTGCGCTGTTGCCAGTCGCACAGATATAGTGTAGCTCTTGTTTTGATTTTGAATTGCATAACTACCAACGTGTTTCGTTAGAATTGCTCGAATGACACTGAAGCCGAGCAGAAGTGCTCGTACAGGATGTCTCGCGACAGGTCGGATTGAGTCCGAAGAAAGAGTAGTGGAAGAGCGATAGAATTTTTCTTTGGAAAACGTTCTTTGGTAATTATCTAAAACATAAAATATATTAAGCTAAAGGGCAGCTCGTTCGATTATAGCATTTATATCCGCAAGCCCCGTAAGTATTCATGTTTTTGTTCCAAGTTAATGTGTTAATGTTTCCTCTAGTCCTCCATGTCCACACGACATATAAACCAATAATAAATATTAGAGTATTCAATTAATAATTCTTATGCGTTTCAAGTAATTATCAAAAATAATAGAGTCTAATTAAGTCTTAACACATTCATTTTTTTTGGATTTAACCCAAATCTTTAAATTGTCTATGTCAATGCCCGAGGGCAAGCAATGTAGACAACCGGCAATTCACTGCAGTATGAACGTTTGCAATCAACATATGCGACATGTTAGCGCGCATAAAAAAAGAAAAACGTTTCTGGGACCACCTTTATCTTTATTGATTTCTCGATTGCAATACAACATGTCTCCAGGCATGTTCAGGTGATTACTAAAAATGTTTGGAGATGTTTACTTAGTAACTTAACTAATTATTGAGTTTTATATGATTATTAAAAATAAGTGAAAGATGTGCGACAATTGCGCATCATTGATCGAAATTCAACCTTAACGTTCCGCTTGTCTGAACTCATTCTCGACATACGTATCATAAAATTTATACTATATGCGAATGCGTAGGTAGAAGACAGTACAAAAAGGTCTATGATTTTATCTATGACGCCACATTGTGCATAGTAGCCTAAACTCTAACCAATAACAAGCCTAGTTGAGGTTGCAGATAAAATATATATCCATTTCCAGGTTTTTGTTGTTGTGTTACTAGAAAATGTGTAAGTAATTGACAATTAATACAAATTATCATGTTTCTTTATTGCCGTGGGAGCAGGGTCGCACTGTTGGAAATCCTAGGTGCAAAAGGTCATTATCGATATAGCAAGCCTTGTAAATGTTTTGATTGATTCCAGTTTTTATATTGTTAATTAAAAATTTGTTTTGCAATACAAGCGGACTTTCTTCTATACACTTCTTAATGAGCATTGAACATTTCAATTGAAGGTCCCGTAGAGGGTGGATCCCCAGATTTCGTCTAATGTACCTAATGGTAATTGCAACACTCTGTTTGTGAATAAAAAAGTCTGGCCAGGTTATAATAAAAAGTTGCCAGAGTAGACTAAACGCAATGAAATTTGGAAACGATTTTTGCAGCTTCCATAAGCCTCAAAGACGTTCTATCTATATAGTTCATTGTTAAGCTCCAATGACGTAGAAGTATACTTCTACGTCATTGTTAAGCTCGAGCAATATAACCTAAAAAGAAATAAGCGCCACATTTGAAATTTTCATTTATTTGAATTTTTAATAAAATACAACTAAATTAGTTAAAAGTAATTAGCAAGTAAAAATGACAAGACAGTTTCTAGATGAACACAATAAAATAAATTTATATATAATATAATATACGGTATAATCTATTGTACAAAAAGTATTATAGATAGAAATAAAAAAATTCTTCACAGGAACATTCTCTTTTGAGAATCCGGTGCATGAAAATATGCACCAATGTCACGTCCTAGACATTTCGAATAATTTAGAAACTATTGACCAGTTCGTGCACTTTTCATTTTGTTAACCGAGTTAATGCTTAATTATCAAAAGCTTTTGGCGTTCCTACCTTCGATATACACAAACGGCTGTTCGGAGTGATAAACAGATAAAATATTTTGATATAGATGGGGCCCCCAAATTCAAATTCGTCTGGAGTCACACATAAAGCTATATCTCCACTAGGTTTATATTATATTTCCCAAAGGAAAAAAATCTATTCAATTATGAATTTTGAAAGGGTTTTCCTTTTTGTTAGCTGATTTACCCAAAGAAGAAAATTGGGATGATCAAGACAATCCTTGGTGTTTTCAAAGTGGAAGAGGATGGTATTTAAGAGAAGGTATATCATAACTTATATAGGAACGGATTTTCGCCATCAAAAGCGCGTACTCTACGATCACTAATAATTATGGATTATTTTGTAAAATTAAAATGCACCGAAAACGTGAGGTAGAGTTTTTGACAGTCGCCTCCCTGAGGTGGACCTGTCCTCTAACGGGATCGCAGAAGAGTACCCACTCGTTATCCGTTCAGGTGGTAGAAAAATATTTGCAATCTGAAGATAACTTTCTGTGCTTATTCTATGGAACGAATATAAATTATCCTCTGTTCGTTAGCGTTTATTGTCAGTAATTTTCGCGTATCTATGTGCAAAAGAATTAAATGTCCAATCATTTTGTGACAGTCTAAAACTAGAGGGTGAAAATCCGTTCCTAAATGCTAATATAAACTGAATCATCTATTAACACAATTCCATTCAGGCTTTTTAAAACGCAAAAGAAATGAAAATTATGATAAAACAACGTTTCCATGTACTGCCCAAGAAAAATATACGGATTCACCACCAGCAAATGACATTAAAAAAGCAAAAAAATAATATTTCTCTGTTTGTCTCTGTAATTGTTAATTTTGTCAAATGATGTAAAAGAGACTGATATCTTTAACTAGTTTCTAATAAAATTTATAACAGAATTTTACTTTAAACATATTATTTAATCTCTTCTATTTTTGTTTTTTTAACTGGAGTTCCTTAAATATAATGTGTGAAAGGAAACGGAACTGATTTTCCTATCAAGATGAAAATAGAAGTCAATTTGACCCCGAGTTACTTCTCACTTCAGCCGACAGCAATTCCTCTACTGGTCGCTTATTGAACTAATATATAGATAGCGAAGTGCTGAACTTAACCTAACTTTACGCTACGTCACAAGATGATTACTATTATTACTACTGCTTAGTAATCATAATGGGTGAAATATCAAGCGTTTTTCTTAATTATGAAGTATATAATAACTTTCACTGACGCCTAATACTTTTAATGGTCATTTATCCAAATCATCCAAATGAACGCCATATCATAGACAACAACATTCATGACGTAGTCTTGTAGTGGACTCTAGTGAATGATTAGAGAACTGTACGAAGTTACGATACATACAGTTGTTAGATGGCGCCAGAATCGCAATTTCAAGGATGTTCAATATTGGGATTTTTTAGTAATTTACAATCTTAGAATAATTTCGAGTGACTGGAACATCAATAAACAGTAAAATTTGTTGTATGATTTATTCTCTTCTATTCGCTTGTGTACATTCGAGTGTGCTCGTTAAAGTTTGTGCGTTCACGCTGTTTGAAGTTGGATTGACAATTCGCCCTTGAAAATGGAAAGTGAAATCCGGTCTTGCGGTTCGATCTGTGATTAAGAAATTTGTTATCCTTTCCATGAATTGTATGATTCTAGAATAATACAGTTAGGAAATATGGCACAAGCTGGTCGTGTAATCGTTTATGGAGGCCGTGGGGCTTTAGGCTCTAAATGTGTATCAGTTCTAAAAGCTAATAATTTTGTAAGTCTATCCAAATATTTGCATCTTTCTTTTAATGTTTCTTTGATTCATTTTTTAGTGGGTTGGTTCAATTGATTTGAAAGAAAATGATGAAGCTGATTTGAATATTGTCTTGAAATCTGATAATGATTTGACTCAACAGGTTTGTTAAATTTATCGAAATCACAATTAAAAACAATGTGAAAAATTGATATTTTAGGAGCATACAGTGCTGGAAGCTGTAAATTCAGCATTGAACGGTTCAAGACTTGATGGTGTTATCTGTGTTGCTGGTGGTTGGGCTGGTGGAAACGCTGCCAAAGGTTTAATGATAACAAACAACAATAAATCGATTAATAAATAATCAGTTTTTATCTTGCTTAGATTTAATCAAAAATTCCGATTTAATGTGGCGTCAAAGTGTTTGGAGTTCTTTAATATCGGCATCACTAGCGTCAAAACATCTAAAAGAAGGTGGTTTAATTACATTAACCGGTGCTAAAGCAGCTTTAGAAGGAACTCCAGGTATCCTCTATGACAGCAAACAAGTAAATTTGTTTAAAATGGAAAATTTCAGGCATGATTGGCTATGGAATGGCGAAAAGTGCTGTACATCACTTAACTAAATCACTAGCAGGTGAAAAGAGCGGTCTACCGAATAATTCTTTGGCTGTTGCTATTTTACCAGTTACATTAGATACGCCGATGAACCGTAAATGGATGCCAAATGCCGATTTCACAACATGGACACCACTGGAATTCATAGCAAAGTATATCGGAAAAATATTACTAAATATCAAATGTGTACATATATTTCGCTTTTTAGTCAATTCGTTGATTGGATCCAAGGGAAAAATCGCCCTGGAAATGGTAGTCTTCTACAATTGGTGACCGAAAATTCCGTTACTGAAGTCATACCCGCATAAATTCCAAACACTCGAAACAAGGACCAAAGCTATAAATATTTTAAATTTTGTTGAATCTCTCGAATGTTACAACACTTTGTTTATATTTTAAAGTTTCCAAATATATAGTCAGCAGATCAATTATTCGTTTCAATTAAATAAAACACTCGTAAATCATTGAAAAATATTTAATTTTTTTACATACAAATTTTGTAATTATATTAAAAAAAAAACAGAAAACTAATTGACACCTGTTATTACTAGACTACAACGATATAGAAAAAGTCTAGCAATAATTATCTGTGTACGTTCATTAATTAGTCGTTAATTATACAAAATAATAAAATAAGATCACCGAAATATGACTCATTAATGTACATACACATTTACAAGTAAAATACGTACATACAAAAATTGCATTTATGAAAACCACTGTAGAAATATAGAAAAATTTTGATTATTTAATTCAAAAACGTGTTTATTGTTAAAGGTAATTTAATAATAGACTGTTCGTAAATTAATTATCTATAAAATAATAGATTTAAGATATTTGAAAATCATTAAAAAAAACTAACGTTGAAAGAAGGAAGAACTATCAAGGTAACTAACCGATGATTGGATAAAGAAAAGTGGAAATCCCTGAGGTATAAATTAGCTAAAATTACGACAAACAGACGGAGTTAAGAACAGTGGAAGTCCGTTTTTTAACAAACACTCCTTTCTAGCAGAAAATTTTTAAATACTAATTACTATTATCTTACGAACAGTCTATATTAAAAGCATTATAGTGTTGTTGTTTTTTTAAAAAAAAGTATGTAATATAAGTACTGATTTTTCATTAAAGACTAATAATTTTATTTGAAGCTCCACAAATTCGTGCAAAATAACATTGTGAATTATAGCCTCAACCAGCACCAACCCACCCCAATAATCATTTAAATAATAATAAATTATAACAATTCATAAAATTGACACAATTACAATCCAAATTATTAATTTAATTTCTATTTTTTTTTAATATAAATTGTGACAATTAACTGGTGCTAGGATTATTGCTTTCTATATAAAATAAAGTACACTTTACGCAAACCCTATAGGGTTGATCACTGGATTAAAATAACAGACGAAAATATACGAAAAACTTAATCACATTGAAGAAGAAAATTATCTAAAAAACAAAGAAGCTTTAAACCTAAACTCGACAGTTTGTTTTTTTTGTTTGTTTTGTTTCGCAACTCACTAATTTTCTAATGGAACGTTATGTTAAATGAAAATGCAATCTTAATACTTTATCGTTTTGTTTTTGTGTATCTTATAAAATCGAATCTTTTAAATTGTCGTAGGAATGCGTTATTTGATTTAATGGAACATTTATTTTTCGATTGCAAAATCAAAAAAATAAAAATCATTCCAACAACATAATCTGTTTTAATGCAACTCAAAAATTATTGGAGTTTTATAAAAAATTTGTACTATATGGAAAGATTTTTTCAGCAATTAAGTCTTACTCACTGAAATATTGGCGTTTTTTCTCCCTCATTTTTATTTTGTTTTTTTTTTAGTTGTTGGAAATAAAGATCACAACCTAAAATTTCGTTAATATTGCAACTGAAATAACTAATTTAAAAAAAAAATACTATAAAAATCACGTTTTTTTTAGAATTAAAGAAAAAAAACAAATAGCCAATTGAACACAATTATGAAACTTTTAACAAATAATTGGAATTGAGTTTCATGTTCACATGATCGTTGATAATTAATTTACAAAATATACAGCAGCAACCGTACCCTGCTCTTATCAATTTTCTTAATAAATTACATGAATCATAAAACCCAATTTAAAAATCAATTCGCGGCCTATATTGTAATGTTAATGGTGGATTTTGGAATCTCCATCTAGTTACATAAACAAATTTTAACGTATGATCTTTACCTAACAATTCATCATTGCATAAAATATCAATCTGAAAATCCAAAAATAAATAAATAATAAAATCAATACGTAATTAACACAGTTTACTTACATCACGATATTTTTCCATTCCATTTAAGACTTTTTTAGCAACAAATTTTTTCAAATGTAAAATTGTCGCTTGTGCCGAACAGCGTATAAAACGTCGTTTTAATGTTTTTAAATTTGAACTTATACATTCTAAACATACATTTACTTGTTCATCTTGTCGATGATAATCGGATTCAGCATGTACATCAGATGATGGTTTATCATCTTCAACATCACCAGGATTTGGTGGTATATCTTTTGGACATGGTAGACCTCTTTGGTGATAAAATTCACGTTCACGTGCAATCTCATCTATATTTAAACAAAACAAATACAATAAACGTTTTAATAGTTATTGTTGAAATCTTTCAAGAACTAGAAGGTAATATAAACGAAAACCAAGGAATTTGTTTGGAATAACTGGTATTTAAAATGGCTAAAACATTGTTAATTAGAATATCTTACTTTTCTGTAATTCCGGTACGAGTTTATAGACGATATCTTGCATAGTTCTATCGAAACTTATATATTGCAATGGATGAGATTGATGGATAACGATATTGCATGTTGGACATGTATTGTTCTCTTCTAAATGTTTTACTAAACAACTTTTGCAAACTAAAATACGAATTTATATATTATAAGAAACCAAATATTATTTGTATAAAGCAAAAACAAAAACAACAAAAACTTACATGTATGAAGACATTCTGTAACTGTTGTTGCATCAATTAAATATCCCCTACATATTTTACATGTTATATGACTATTTAATGTTTTTAATTTTATTTTACGTTCCATTATCATAATTCTTTTAAAATCATAATTATTAATCGAAAATTATTTATTTCTAACCCTAAATTGACACATACATACACACAAAAACAGAAAAAATGTCAGTTGAAAGATGTAAAAAGCGTCACAAATTAAAGGTAACTAATGTCTGTCAAAAAAAAATGTGAATGGTACCGACATCTATTAATGACAGCACCAAACAATCTTAAAAAAAAAACTAAAAACAGAATAACATTAATAATAATTCAATTTAATCTATAATTGAATTTAATTGTAATCCTAAATAATAATTACAATCACAAAATGGAACTTATATGGATATCCTAATCTCATTTTTAGTATTGAAAATTCAAACTAGATCTGCGTTCGTAAATACCTGCACTTAGGAGCTATTCAATATATGTAACTGCGGCCCGGGGGCAATGTGAATTTGGAGATCTTCCATTTTGATAATTGATTATTAAATACTTTTGAAGTCCTCCCTTTTACACACTTTCTATAAAAGTTTGAGTCTAATAAATGTACTATATATGAAACTGGTTAGTAAGGAAATAACCAATTAGATTGACGTTTTTGAATCAAAATTGTCGAATATCTGCATTTGATTAGAGCTGTAGTAATTCAGTAGACTCTCATTAATGCGGCACATATTAGATCTTATTATCTTACAAAATAACGTGCATTTCCTCCATCACACATCTCTGGAACGCCAGATTACTGGATGATCTGGATCACCGAGAGAGATTACTGTATATTGAACTCTTTAGAAAGTTATAATATGTATTTGGCTCATTGTACATAAGCAAGTTTCGTCGCATTAATGTTATGGTTACGATCTGAATTGACCAAATGCGACTTATAGAATATCAATCACAAAACTAAATAAAACATCAATTGACGTTGAGATAAGCAAAGACTGGTAGTATGCAAGCAAATTGCTATCGGAATTCTAGACTTCCTCGGCTGCAGTCTGCCCAAGTTCTGCAAGCATGTTCTACTCACAAAATTGCTTGTGTATTAGGCTTAGAGTGAATTCGAACATGATAAATTGAAACGTTCATACCACGTCGGTTCACAGGATCTTTTGAACACCGAAATCAAGGTACACTGGGCACGATTAATACTTGGTTGGGTGATCGTCCCCGATGATCGTTGATCCTTTTTGTATTTATCTATGAAATAAGCAGGTCATGTCATGTGAGTTTTACACCGCCAGCAGTATGCAAGTATAAATTGTGGGCATAATCCTAACCAATTCTGCCGAGCTGAACATGCTTGCAAATCTAAGGTAGGCTGCGGCTGTAGAAGTCTACGGTTCTGCTACCATAACATACCTGCATATTTGGTTATTTGAGAATAATACTTGTGTGTTCTGTTGAACCACTTATGTGGTAAAACAAGAGATGTCTCCTTATTATTAGCAAAAATGATGTACAAATAACAACTTACCAGTAGTAATCATAAAATTAGCTGTAAATACTTTATCTTTATTATAGCTGATCCCTGATCTGTTTACTGAACGCAGTGTAAATGTGTCATGTTATTTAGTTCATACAAACGTTTAGAGATGGCGTTAAAATAACATGTATTCCCGACTGTATGTAGATAGAAAGTTTGCTTTTGTTATTTACTTAAAATTTTTATCATTCTAATCATAGAACAAATTGCATATAAATAAATAAATAAATAAATAAATAAATAAGTGAAATATACTGAGTATTAACAATAAATAAAATAATCAATTTTAAAATTAAATTTGATTCAGTAAGTTTCTTATATTCCATATATTTTATTAATAGACCAGTTATCAAAAGCTTTTCGTCTGTTAATGTGAATTACTGTTTCAACCAAAAAAAAAACAAAAAACAAAAAAAAAGATGTTAATAGAAAACTTGCTCTTTAAAATGCTTTATTTGGAATTTTGCTTTTGCTAGTGCTTAATAATTTACAGCGAATTTAAAGCAAAAAAATATTTTTGTAGCCAAAAAAATGTGCTAAATTCTTGTTAACATACTTCTTCAAGAGGAATGAAGCTTACATTATTAATGGTATGAATTATCTATTAAAACTTTTATTTATAATAATTTGATTGAATATATATATATATATATATATATATATATATATATATATATATATATATATATATATAATTCTTTTAGCTTTTCTTCGAGATACGACAAAAAACAAATCCTACCCACCTTCATCAATCTGTCTTATAATTTTCTTTAATGAGAAAAGTATTGAATTGAGAATAAAAAAAAACACCTATTGAAAGTAAATCCCACTATACCGCAAATGTATTGATTAACTATAAACAGTCATTAGAAAACTCCGATTTATCATTTTCTTTTTATACGTTTTTTTAATATACGGACATCATTTTATTTTCATTTATCGAAATTGTAAGAAAATGAAAGAATGGAAACTTTTAGTTAATATTGCACGATCTCTCTGCAGATTCCTAAGGGATTCGTTGTTTTTGTTTTTTGTATTTAACAACAAATTTATCAAAAAAACGATATGGGAAACGAACCTTTAAAGAATATAAATGAAATAATAGAAAAAAATTACCGTATTTAGCAATCGAAAATTGTGGGATTTTCCTCTATTTATCGAACAATGTAACTTAATGTTTGCCATTTTCTATGTAATGTATGCAGCTGTATTTGCGTAGTTTATGCGTGTATATGTGTGTAGATAATGATGTATACGATATCTATAAAAAAAATCGATTTGTGTGTGTATTTGTTCATAAAGGGAGAGTTGAAGGCTAGATCTAGTATAAGTCTAACTATATGCACACTTTTGTCTTCAATATTAAATAATCATTTACCAAAAATCTATTATATAGTACAACTTGTTTTAGTATATCTATGGAGAAGTTTATAATGAAGTTGTCAGTAGTGGTGTTATTATTATTGTTCAAAACAAACTCCGTATTATCCCGCAATGATCCTAAAAATGATCCACGCAACAACGGTGATTTGGCACTATGGATAGATGAGAAACAAGTCAAAATGTTTAGTGGTAATTACAGTATACATATATAAAAAAGAACATTGTTTTAAATACAAAACAAAATTGTTTTGATTCAATATGTTTTAATTAGTTTTATTAATTAATATTTAGGTATGTCGATGGAAATTTATGCAATTGTTAACGGTAATGTATTACCGTATATATTAGATCCAAATTTTGAAAAATATCTACCAGTTATACCATCAGAAGTTAGTTATGTTAATTTTACATGGAAAGCAGGGATGAAGAAGTATTATTATAATTTTGATCGTTTACAGTCATTTGATGAAAGTATTTTAGAAGCACCAGTGATATCAATAAAAACAAAAGGCAGAGTGCCAAAAAGGCCAAAAGAATTTAGTATATTATTACCATGTTTAGGTAATAGTTCAGGTGTAGCACCGTTCGGTATTGGTTTATTAATTGAAAGTCGTAAAGGCAAACCATTAAACGGTACACCATTACGTCTCAAATTACGTAAAGAATGTTCACAAAGAAGTAATAATAATTCATTAACTAAATATACTTTGATAAAAAAAATGGCAATATATAATATTAAAGAAAAAAAAATTCCAGATCCAGATCCTGAATGTGATAAAAAATGTGCAAATCAAGGTTTTTGTAATCATGAAAAAATATGCCAATGTTCTGAAGGTTATATGGGACAATATTGTCAAACAGCATTATGTTATCCACAATGTATGAATGGTGGTAATTGTACATCGCCTGGTATTTGCAGTTGTCCACCTGGTTTCCAGGGACGACACTGTGAAGGAGGTACTAAGATAACGTTTTATTAACAAAAAAAATTATAATAATAATTAAAAAAAAAACACTAATCTGGTGATTAAAAAAATCATTTCTATTGATTCAATTATTTGACATTTCTATCAGGTATTTGCGGTGAAAAATGTTTAAATGGTGGTAAATGTGTACAAAAAGATACCTGCGAATGTCCTAAAGGATATTATGGACCACATTGTGAATATTGTAAGTTATATCTTATTAATAAATTTAACACAATTACGATTTAACGGACTAAATATACACCTTGTGTTGAGAATATGCGACTTTTCAGTTGTAATGCGTGCAAAAAAAAACAGTATAGTAATTCAAACGAATTGGAATGAAACAATAAATACCACTATTTTATTCTATTGTTATCACATTCTAATTTATTGAGTTCGATTAGCATTTCTTTCATTCTCATATATTTTAAATAACGTGTATGTACCGTACGATTCAAGGATCTAGGTACATGGAACCATTGTCTGAGGGTCTATGGGTGAGTGTTGTTTATAGCTGAAATTTCTCACCCTCTGACCTCCTATTTTCTCTTTATCTTCTTTTAACTTATTTGAAAGCGGTAAGAGGGGATGACGTTTGTCTCTTTCCCTATCTACCTAGATCCTTGAAACGTCCGGTATTTACAAGCTGTTCCATTTAAGATGAGTAATAATCCAGGGATAATTAATCGAAATCTAGTCCAACCAGTCAAAAGTTAGATCGGTCTATTTGTACCTATCTCTGTAAGTGAAATTGTAAATCAATAATTGAAATAGGCGTCAATCGAATAACTATCTAAATGAGGAAATTTTCGTTGAGATACATTTTTTTTATAATAACCATAACGTCGAATTAATTGATTTTTGTTGATCAACATCAGTGAAACCGTTGTTTTGTTTTTTATCGACGTTGATAAAACGTCTCCCAATTCGTCTGATACGTCAATCTCATGTAATTTGATAATAAACAATTAACCAAAGTAGAGGTCAAATTTTTTAAATTCTCACGTGTCTCTCTCTCTGTGTGTGTATGTGTGTATATCTATATCATCTATTGATTTTATTTTTATTTATTTGTAAACAAAAAATGTGAAATTTTTTTAAATCAAAAGGAGTGTTTTTTGAATTTAAAATTTTTTGTGGTGGTCAAAGATATTTCGGATTGGTATCTTAGCAATATCGATTATCGATGCGTTTCTTAGCAATATCGGCTATCGATGCAAAACAACCATTGATGTTTATATTTAGTTTTTGAATACAATAGTCCGTTAAATCGAGTACTATCTAATTGGTATAAAATTGTAGAAAATATTGTTGATTTTTAGCCAAATGCATTATACCGTGTTTGAATGGTGGTAAATGTCGTGGAGTAAATAAATGTCGTTGTCCACAAGGTTTTCGTGGTGATCATTGTGAAGTTGGTAAAGCAAAACCACTACGAAGTAGCTGTAAATTAGCATGTAAACATGGTACTTGTGTCGATAATATGTGCGCTTGTGATGCTGGATGGTATGGTAGATTATGTCAGCATAGTAAGTTTTAAATCTTTAATTTAAAATAAATAAATAAACAAAAATAAAATACAAGTATCGAAAAACGAAATTTCAGTGACCATGTAATTAATAACACAATTGAATGATAGAAGGTTGAAGGCATGTAGCGAAACTAAAGGTACTTATATGGCTTAAATGATAACATTACAACGTTATATAAATCGAATGCCAAAATTTAAACTGTTATATATACATTTTATTAGCTTATTTTATATATTTTTTCATTGGATACATTGTTATTCATTTTATATTTTGACAATTGCTTGTGATATGAAAATATATGGAACTGTATTTTTAAATAAAATTTATTCTGATATTAAATCGATTTTCAATTATTCGCAATAACCTTGTCAAATTACCTTAAAACATAATAATTAACAGTTAATTATTCATTATCGAATAAATTAATTTAGACATTTGTCCTTAGTAACGTAATAAAACGATAAATAGATGATTTTCGAGTTGTTTTTAATGGGAAATTGTCCAGATGTATTCGCCATCTAGTCGATGGTAATAGATAATTTGTTTTCAATACATCCACCACAAAACAATTCGTGTTTAATAACGGAAATTATTTTACTTTCAGACAAAATCTTTACCGATTTTATCGATACAGTTTCATACGATTATGTCGACCAAAAAAAAAAAAAACAAACCCAACAACTAATCAATATTAGACGTCGAAATTCGGTAATTTTTACATTAAAGAAAAACCTACAATTCCGGTATCGATTCTTGGCGGCTACTGATAAAAAAAATGTCCAATTCAATACATTTTTATTGCCAGTTTTTTTTGTACGTGAGCCTAAAGTTGTATATATATATATATATATATATATATATATATATATATATATATTCAAAATTTATACGATAATAGTATTAACAATTGTGGTAACAGATATCAGAGTAGGAAATATGAGATACACTGGATGCGCAGAGAATTTCCGCCAATTATGGAAAATATCGATTTCGACAGTGCCGGATTAAGTTGAAACAAATCACAATGATCACGTAATTTATTATTAAATTACAAAATTATATTTTATTAACAACGATAAATGTGCGGGATTCTTTACAAAATTATTCATTATTAAAACAAACAGAATACGAATAAATTTATATACGTATATTAATTAGCTATAGTATAAAGGATAATTATGCCACTGGGTATTTTGTTCGGTAATTTAAAAGGGAAAATTTTGCGACGTTAACAATGCTAATTAGAAACAATAATTACGATAATGGTTGGTATTTTTTTGTTGTTGTTGTTGTTGTTATTTGAAAAAGATTTCCATTACCAACAACATATTGATGAAATTCGATTCTCATTTTTCGAAAAGGGATACTGATTGATTCCGAGATAAGTCCTTTATCATTAATCACAAACTAACCGCTAGATGTCTATAGAAGTATTGAATTACAAATGTCTGCTCTAACATCTCCTTTTTATTGATTACGAATAAATAGAAATATTTTGGCTCATGTCTTTTTTGATATTATAAAAAATAAGTTTGATTGCATTGTTGTATGGGGCGATTTGCTTTCTATGCATGATATGCTTGAATTTCCTTTAAATTTCCTATAAGTGTTGGTTTTACGTCGGTATCTGAGGCAATAACTGTGTTTGTTTATTTATTAAATTGTTTATCTATATTTTAATATTAGTGCTGAAGATTAATATGAATTATGTGAGAAAGTTACTTGTTGGGCGTAGCCTTAGGACCCGGTCTTGTGTACTTACAGGATAAACAATCCATGAGAATCAACAATTGGATAACAGACACGATTTTCCACTATTGTTCATATTGGATAAAAACTGTGAATAAAACTCAATTTTAATTCGTGTGTTTATGTTCAACAAAATTTTGTTTCTATCAATGCTCCTGTTTTGTTTATGTTTGAATAGTCCCGCTGTGTTTCGGAAGGACTAGGGCGGTGTTGCGCAGTCTCAAATAACACCGAAGAAGGTGGACCTGATCCAATGCCTAGTAATCAGACAGCCGTCTGCTTTCAAAATAGTTAGTTTGCTTTAAAAAAAACGTTTACCGGAATTATCGGTTATGCCGTAAACACGTGCCAAGATGCTACCGCGAATATCGAACACCATATTTATTATTATTATAATATTGTGTTGTTGGTTTGATGGTATTATAACGAGACGGACTCAACGAATAATGGTAAGGACAAATACAAAAATAATAAAACATATAGTGAACATTAAAAGGATAACCGCCACATTTAATGTTTACTTCAAACCGTACTTCATACATACGTCAAACATCACCTGATGTTTTGCTTTTTTTGGTTTGTTTGTTACGTTTTATTTATTTACATCGATATTAAACAACAAATGCTAACACAGCGATTTTGTACTTAAATAATCATCAATTAAAATCGATTTGATCGAATATAGGTAGAAAATCAAACCAATTTAAATGGTACCGGCATTTAAAATCGCCATATTCGTAATTTTCCAATAACAAATTAAATAAGTCGATAGTAAACAATCGAAATCAATAAATTACGGTAATAATGTTTTTTTTTTAATAATTAAAACTATAAAATTATTACAATCGGTCATAAATATCAATAATATTGATAATAAAGAACCACTACTATCACCAATCATATCGTGAAAGACGAGAAAAAGGGGTGGGGTCCAGTTAATCAAATTTTTCTATTGGTTAATTAACACAACTTAAGTCGTCCATAGAAAAACTTAAATCTTTGATTATTTTTATTTATTTTTTCTGCCTAAATATACATCGATGCAAAAATTCTCACGATCATCATTCGGATGTTTATTGATAGAACTCGACAATTCGATATTAAACAGGTGATTCAAATTGGTAATCAAATTGATTGTTTATTTTTATTATTCGAAATTTCAACGTTAATTAGAACTAATAAAAATTTCTAAATTGATTATTATTAAACGGTTGTATTTTGATATTTTATAATTTGATTGTTATTAAAATGACCTTAAATTTATTGAAATTTTGTTAAATTTCAAAATTGTTGTTAATTTTATGTATGATTTGTGTTGTTCATGCGACAGTATTATTCATAGCCGCATGAATTTATTGAAAAAATCCTGATTAAATGAGTAATATTTCGATTAGTTTAATGAAGAAATTACGGTACTCTTTTAAATTATACTCCTATTTTATAGAAATACAGTATGTAATAGTGAAAATTCGTGGTTATAAAAATGAAATGCAAAATTATTACCATTATTATTATATTATTAAAATATAGATAGTCTTAAGAGAGATGAAAGAAAATTTAATACGTCTTTCTTATGTGTTTTATTAAAAAATTCTCTCATTTATTTTATAGTTGATGAGATCGTGAACATTTTTACAGTTATACTCAATCTAAAAGAAACTCATCAACTTAACTGTGCACATAAAGTGGATATTGTTGCGTTAAACACCACTGTTGTCAATTGGCAAGCTATATTTTTTTTTGTTTATTAATGATTTCATAGTTAAAAAAAATCGGAGAAACTCACCGTGAAGTAATTTTTTTTGGAAAAATCAACGTCTGTTATTATCTTATCGGTGAGAGGAAACAATCATCAATTACTAAATTTAGCAGAAATTTTTAGTAGGAATGATTCGACAATAAACAATACGTAGAATAACAAAGAACAAAAAAAAAACAGTATTGACTGGACATTTTGTGGAGCTCGGAGCATGGCGAAAAAGTCTTCCCAGAATATATGCTTTTTTTGTTTGATTTACTATAGTTGCCCAAAATGCAATGGACAAAAAAGCCCCCGCCAACAGTGTTTTATAAACTTATTACTGTAATAAAAATGTTGAAATTTAAATTTGACGTCATATCTGGAGCACCTAGACCTCCTGTGGAGCGGAATAAAATTGCCTGAATTCAACGTTAGACATGGGGGGGTTGGGCCCAAATTATTATATACCAAGTTATAACGCGCCACTGCCAAAATGTTTGACAAAAACTACCAAATACCATACTGTTGGATCACTCGTCAAATTTTCTAAAGTCAAGTAGAATTCGTCGATTGTAAAAGGCCCCTTACTCAAACAGCCCTGTATAAATAATAACAATCAACTAAAAATGATCGCAACTAACAACTACAAACTGTATAAATTATATCGAATTACGTGACATTTAATAAGACGAAACGAAAATGTTTTCACATTTATTTTTGTTGGCGTTTGATTTTTATTTTTTACTATCTTAATTTAAGTTAATTTAAACTTAAAACTGGAGTCATGTCGATTTTGTTTTATTATATTATAAAATAGTTGAGAGTCTTTCTTTTCTTTTTTTTTGTTATATACCGTTTCTTACAAAATTAACTTGTAATTTATGTATTGTTCGTGGAAAAATTATTCGATCGTTATTCAGATTTGAACAATCTTATCTAGCTTTCATTTTCAACATCGAAATTCGAGAATATCATCCAACGTTCTTAAATTATTCAACATTTGATATTGGATTTTTATTCGTTTTTCCCTTATATCTTTCTCCTCTCCAATTTAAAATTAGAAAATTTCAAAAAAAAATAAAAGAAGACTTGTTCTATCTAAATTATTTATCTCATAAAACACGTGTAAACAATTCGATAGTTATTAGAAACCTTGAAATAATTTGTATTGTTATTATTATAGATATTGAAAATAGTTCGATATTTATAGGTGTATATTATCTAAAATATTTTAATATCGATAATTAATCAACATTTTAGAATATGTTGCAAAACGATTTAATCAATTTGTAGTAATAGAAAAAAACATGCGATCAAGGATTTTCTATTTATAACCAGCTTTGATATTGCAAATTAATTATATCTTAAATTATATGTTTCAATATATTATAGTAACTGAGTAATAATGACATTTGCTTGATAATTGCGATTGTTCTCTGTAAAACCCTTTGTAGTTGCAGTTATAACAGGTCAGTTATCATTTAAGGATCATTTTATCATTGCCTTCAGTCATCATAATTAATGAATCCACTCTCTCTTCATTTAATTGCTTTAATAACGAACATTTTTTTTATCGTTATTTTATCGTTATTATAAAAATTAAGATAAACGCAATTTCAATACAGAATATTACAGTGAAAGAACAATCGTCTCAACTAAACCTCTATTATCTGACAAAACGAACTCGTTTCGATTACTGCAAAGATAAATTTCGTCTTCTCCAAATTTAATGTTAGAATGGTAAAGGTAAAACTAAAAAAAATAATGAAAAATAATAGAAAAACGAGTAAAGCACGAACGAGAATAGAGTGGAAGATGAGGGGGGGGGAACTGATTCTCAATAGTAAATCAAGCAAAAATCTGCCGACATCATCTTTTGGGAAATAACAATAAAAAAAAAATTAACAAATATAACCAATCATTACCATAGAATAAAAAATAATGGTAAACAAATACAAATTCTAATACTTATTTAGATATACATTTAGAAAATGAATAAAATTTTAATGAGAATTTGTGTAAAATTTTTGTCACGATTTCGTATGTGGTGGTATAAAGAAACGAAAAAACAAAAAAAAACGCACACAATCATCCACACGTGTTAGTAGACATGGATTAGGGGATGATTCTAAACTAACTAAAGTAAATTTACCAACTAGTTTCCCAGAAAATTGTTATTTATTGATTTAGGTTGGTATTATATACAGTTTCATTTGGCTATTCTTCACTTTAAATACCATATTGCAAATATTAGATTAAATTTAATTCATTATAATTATTATTATAATGTAAAGAGGTATTTGAAATTCTCATATATATATATATATATATATATACAGGACAGGCGTTTTCATCTAGAAACCTTGGAGCAACTAGATGAAATGAAACAGTATTATGATGTGCACGTGTTGAAAAGAGATATAGAGAAGGTGGTTACTAATTTTTACCACTTATCTCTTTTCAGCACGTGTACATTATAAGGCTTGTTCATTTCTTCTGGTTTCTCAAATGTTTCTAGATGAGTTAGCCGATTCTGTATAGTCGTATTTACCGTACAATTCAAGGATCTAGGTACATAGGGAAAAAGACAAGCGTCACGCCGTCAAATAAGTTAAAAGGACATAAAGAGAAAATAGGCGGTCAGAGATGGAGAAAATTCGCTTATAAACAGCACCCATCCATAGACAAAAATATACCTGTATCTCTCTCTCTCTCTTTTCCCTATGTGCCTACATCCTTGAATCGTACGGTACATAACACAACTATATTAAATCCACAACGAAATCACCCATGCAACATTAAACCCTATCATGTAAAACTAAAACCAATGATTATTAGATTTGACTACCAATTTTCAACGAGTTACGTGTTGATTAAACCGACATTAGAATTTTGCGGCCATCTATAACAGTGATAATACAGACATACTTTATCATTTACGATTTAATCACTATTGTTACACAATTTCCCTAATTTCACCGACTATTATACAGGCGATGAAATTTCGCAATAACGATCACAGGTATTTAAATTTTTGAATTTTGTACTTTGTACTTCTGTACGTTAACGAGATATATTTGAATTTTCAAAATAAACATCAGATCAATTTGGATGTTTATCTTTTTTTTTGTTTTCATGAATGCTATACGTGTATTTAAAAAAAATCTAATTACGGCCTTTATACTCTAACATTAATATAATGGATTTC
The DNA here is from genome assembly GCA_028455855.1 of Meloe dianella. NCBI lineage: Eukaryota > Metazoa > Arthropoda > Insecta > Coleoptera > Meloidae > Meloe > Meloe dianella. Next base: position 3,676,012 of record JAPTHL010000045.1, on the reverse strand, counting down.
CTGTATATAATAAATATCAAAAGTCAAATTACGGATGTTATTTGTTTTGTAATTTTACAACGAAAATGATTCGTTCATTTTGTTAAAATTTAAATCGAAATACTTTATCTTTAGTTTCTGTGTGATGATTTTTCTCAACAGAGACGATTTAATGTCCTTCTTCTTCTTCTTTTTTTTGAATACAATCTTTCCAACAACTAAAAGCCATTTTAACATGTTTTGGGGGGGGGGGGGTGCTGTTTTAAATCACGAATTTATAAGTCAGCGCGATTGTTTTTTTCTTTTTTGATAAATTTTGTTCTAATATCAATATTTGTTTTTGTTTTTATGTATTTTTCACATCGTTATTATTATGTGTGTAGGGTGTACAAATTTCTGTTTTATATAAACCACAATTGCTGTTTTAATTTGAAACTGTTGGCTAATTAACCGACAACTGTTTCTAATTAAAAACGATCCATTTTGTGTAGTAGTGACCTATGTAAAATTTAAAAAAACACACACACATACACAAAATATTCCATTAAAATTTGATCCTAACAACATATCTACTTTGGTTGTTTTTTTCTGTTCTATTTTCTGTTGTTTCTCCCTCGAAATTAGCCAACGTGTTGTTACCATTATAATTAAACGAAGTTCTGCTATAATTTTTTTTTGCTCAATTATACACACTCCTATTGCCATTGAGCAATATTCCTAATGTTTGTCTGTAGATTTTTGTTTATCTAAAATATGTAAAAACTAAATTAAAAAATATTTTTGGTGATACCCTACCTATTACTAACCGGAATTTCATTCAAGTGAGTGCAGTTTCGTCTCTTATACTCCGTTTCATGCTACATTGCAAATATACGCTCGATTTTCCACTGAAGAAAATACCTCCTTTTTTTTGAGATAAAAGAGACTATTACTAGTTAAAGAATCTCAAAATATATCCACAGATACGTTTTTGAACATTGTGGAAAATCGTTAAGTTTAAAGAATATCTCTGTTAGTTTCTACACACTATACTCTATCTATTAAATTGTTATGGTTTTAAATACCAAATATCCCGCTAGATAATCACTCCCTACTATACTATAGATAACTATACACTATATGGGAATATCGATAAAATAATAATCAACATTACACCGCAGAATTGAAACAAGTAATTTGGAAAATTCGAACAAAGACCATTCACAAGGTAGTTTTACGAACGTATGTTTAATATACACTTCGTTCCTACCATCAGCTGGAAGACCTCAAAACTATCAGGCGCATGTGCAGTTACGTTTTGCAAAAGCACCACTATGTGTATATTAGTTTACATCTAGCAAATTTGGCATCAATTTCTGATATGCACAGCGAAAGTATAATAAAACAATTTCGAAGTGCGGGTATATAAGAACAAACGTATAGATTCTCAAAAAATTGTTGGTTTTTGTATATTATTCGGCATTTTTGTTCTACAAACCATTTAGAGTATATTGTATTGAGCATATAAGTTATCACAAATAAAAGACAAAACAAGAGAGGCGAAAATAGAGAATGAAAGTCGAACGAATTCCATAAAGTTTGCGAGAATTAGACCAGAAACCTGTGGCGAAGTAATCTTTTTTGAAGTTTGTTATAAACGATATGGGAGGCTTTCTCAAACACAATAAACTATGAAAATACAATTTATGTATCATGTATTTAGTTTTTACAGTTTTCATCCCCGAAAACAACAATAGCTACAACATTATTTTTTTTTGTATATTTTCAATTCGTGTAGAAGATAGGAGTTGATTACATATGAATTACAGTAGATTAGTTGTTACGTTTGTTGGTTATTTGAACTACTGTAGAAAATGGGTTGAAAAGTTAGACAAATCGTTGTAATTCAACGTAGTGTTATTGGAAACGTGCTAGAAAAGCTCTCGACAGGCTTACATACACAAGTTATAAGGCGTTTCGTCTCTGTTATAGAGAATTGAAAATAATATTAATACAAGTGGAAAGTCTAACTTAAAAAAAAGAACAAATGCCTATATATATAAGAGCGAGTAAGTGTTTGAGAAATTGTCATGGGAGATATTTTGGAAATTGCATATAAAATGAGATCATCAAAATGTATTCATAGAATGCGTGTGATGGATTGGAAGACGCCATTATTATAGTGTACACCTAATTCAACAAAAGCCAATTTGGTCCAACTGGAGCGTTGCCATGGATAGTACAGCGGTTGCTATGAACGCATCCAGGCAATTCAAATTAACTTCATGTATTTTTCGTGTGATCTAATATTAATTTACGGATTTTCCACTACAAAGAAATGCCACTTATAATTATTTCGATGATAAAACATCCGAATATCATACGCCTACATATTCGTGTTTCATATACATAACAACAGAAAACAAACTGAAATCTTCACTGTTAAACAGTACGTGTACTGAATTAATTTTTATTACATATTTATAAATGTGTTCGCTGTATGAAATATCAAAAACGAAATATATGGATATTTTGTATTGTTGTTAATGTCTACATTTATATTAATGCGTTATTCTCATCAAAAATCATACATATTTTATTTTTCCTGTAAAAAAAATTAACAGTAAATCGCATTAAATACGACTTAACTCCTATATCGAATACAATTTTGTCTTCTTTCAAAAATTATTAATCATAGATTCGTTATTGCCAATCTGTTGAGTGCAAATGGAATTTCTGTTTAAATATGCGCAAAATTCTACAGAATTATTGGCAAGAACAAATCTAATAGTAAATCGTTTAGAAATTGTTCAATTTGCGTTTTAAAATTTGGCATTCTTAAAGCGAAATTTTTCATTGCATATATTTAGATATTTACTCGTATTCAAAAAAAAATAAATAAAAAAAACTCCCGCCTAGTGAATAAACAGTAAAAATTTGTAATTTATGGTAAATAGTTCTGAATTATTTAGGATGATTTATTTGAGTGTTTGTTAAAGTTTTTCGAGTATATACCTGTATGTGCGGGGATGCTATAAAAGGACCATTGTCGTCTGTTCTCAAGGGACAAACCAACATATTGCTACAATCAGTTGGAAATTATTCATTTCCATCTTATCGAAATTGATAATAGCGCGTTAAACTAAATGTGTACGGTACGAGTAGTTTCAGTAAAAATATAGAATTGTCTAATTATATCACGTACAAAACTCAAACAAATAAATATCGTAAAAATATCGAAAATTTAATTATCAATCATTTTCAACAATATTATAATAAATATATTTACGTGCATCGTTTATCAAATGGTTATTATATTTGGGAATTGATTGTACAATCCTCGAGTAAATAAATTTGTCGTTTTCTGTACAAAACGAATTCCCTTTGATACTGTTCTGTTGAAATATCACCAGATTTATCACCGCATCGACATTTTATTAATGTGATATTGTTATGTTGGTGAAATAAAGGCAATAACAGACGACAAGAGATTACCGTTATATTAACAAAAGTACTATGAATTTACTCGATATTTAATAAGATTTTAATCAATATTTTCATGTATTTATTCGTTTAAGTTGTATTTGTATGGATATTAAACTGATTTAAAAAACATTTCAATCGTGAATAATTGCAAAAAAAATTTTGTCATCGGTAGAATAGGTGCCTATTAAAATTCAAACAATCGTAATATACATAATAATGAGGGGTCAGGCGTTTTCACGATTTTAAGTGCACTTAAACCGAACCATTTTAAATGTAGAAAATTCTAAAATCATTTGCTAAATGGAAATTCAAATCACATTATAAGAAGCACAACTAGAATAATTAAATTAAATTACATCAATTTAAATAATATTCAAATCATAATTTGATTGATATATTTATTAGGTAGAATGCGAAAATTTTTGTGAAAATTCAAAAACTTTTATAACGCCTTAGGCAATCTTTAATCGAGTTTGCCGTCAAATGAAATAGGATCAAAAAATTCTTCTTCAAATAATTTGCCAGTAGATAAATGTGTGGACTTTTCAACGATTTTTCATAAAGTTTCTCGCCGTTTCTAAATGTAGGGGGTGCTTCACGAAAACTTGAAATCTTCCTCAAATTTATCACAGACAAACAGATCAAATTCAATACATTTTATTATTTCTTATTAAAACTGACGTGCTGTTTTTTCCTATATAAAACTACCAGTGAATTGGGTATTCTGTGTAAATAGAGAAAACCTGTAAGCTCAGCGTTTCAAAAGCTCCTAAAACTAATATATCGAAAGGTGTGATATTGCTTTTTAAAAATCGATAGTACAGACAAATTTGTTAAATGTAGATATCAAATAATCACTGTTGGCATTTTATTTATTAATTTTCGTAATGCTGAAAATAATTCAACATAGAGCCCAGGGGCGACTTATTAAAAATAGACATCGTATTATACATAAAAATAGATTTATGTTGTTTAACGTAAACAAATTAGAATAAATTTAAATTTTTCTATTTGTTAATGAAAGAAAATTTCAAACAACTGATATTAACCAATTGATGGAAATAAAATGAAACGACAGACCAAAAAAAAACAACAACGGTCTTTTGCGATTTCGTTTAGAAAAGGAAATTGCGATGTGAATTTATATCCCAATTCTTATTAAACGTTATAACAAAAGGTTCCGTTTTTGTTTTTGTTTTTTTTTTCGGTTCAATCTCTTCGAAATCGTTATTTACACCAACCCTTAGAACAACTATCCAAAATGTACTATTGTTAAAACCACTACAATAACAATTACTATAAACTGCAGTAGAAAATAACAAAATAGCTCAACTGTAGATGTTTGAAAATAAAAAAAACTGCCGCACCATTTGAAACACAACTCGATAAAAATTGCCTTGGAGAGTTTTCTTCAATAGAAAAAATAAAAAGAAAACAATAGAAAATAATCGTAGATTTCAGTGTGAATTTCAAGTTATTTTCAACTGTTATGGCACTCGTATACTAATCATTCTCGCTATGTTTTTTTTTATTATTTTTCAATTCAACGATCACTTGAGTGCCATTTCTATTTAGAAGATATAAAAACAAAACAAATATTGCCTATTTTTTATTTTGTTATTTGTTAATTTTTAATGTCGCAAATTCAATCGACAAATGGACTATAATTACGAATTTACGTATCATAGTACAATTTTTTCTATAAATAAATAAATAAATAATTGACAATGCATATGGCACATGTTGAATACATGTGCTGTTTATATGGTTACATACTTATAAAGCTGACGTTAATTAAAAAGTTATGTGCTAATATTGGGGAATATAAAAATTATTTTGCGTGAACCATTAAGTTCGTTCTAACCATCAGTTAGAAATTGGTGGATGCATCTGACATTCCGTCTTGAAGTTTCAAATCTAAAGCCCCTTCCACATCTATCGAATGGGTACGAACGGAAATGTAAACATAGTGTGGACGGCAAAGCAAACGCTATCGAATGGGAACGATGGCCAAGGAATGACTTGAACGCTGATCCGATAGTTTTCGGTACTTCATAGGCAATCAATCGTTCGCGTTCGATCGTGTTGCTATAATGTGGATTGTAAAAACAAATATTTGTTTAACGGAACACAATCGAATGCAAGGTCATTCATCTATTCCAATTTGCGCATAACAATCCCATTCGTTCGCGTTTGGTCCCATTCCTAACAACTTTTTGCAATCATTGTTTTGTTCGTCAACATTCCTTCGTGATCGTTCGATAGATGTGGACGGGGTTTAACACAGTCTGTGAAAATGAAATGTAATCAGTTTCTGACTAATATGTACTGTAAAAAAGTACAAAAAGCAATCGAAAATCCTTGACAGGAATGGACCTATTATGTTAGATACACTAATATACATGATAAAAATACTAAGTTCGTTCCTAACATTAGTTGCCAACTATTCGAAGTATATGAAACTATGCGCAAACATGCTTTAACTGTCTTAACTGAAGGTGGAAATATAAAAGAGTCCATGTGATAAATATCGTGTTTTAATATCGTTTAAATAGCGTTCTAACAATGCTTATGAATTATTAATACAATTTACAAATTGTTTCAAGAAACATTAAGACTAAAAAAGCTTTTAAGTAGTTATGATCAGTTTCTATTCAGGCATGCGTAAAAGTAGGCAATACAATATAGAATTGTCGGCTGGAACGAATCTACTATTTATATAATAATGCAATTCGTATTATATAGTGATTTTTTAACTCAAACAAAAATATCTAATTGTGCGATTTATGTTTTGTATAAAGTCAATCTTTATTAATTATTACATAGAGTAAACAAATTATAAAACAGATATTTAAATTGCGATGAAAATTTAAATGTAATTTTTATAAATCATTGTTGAAAATGATACACATATACACTAGTAATTATATACAAGGGATTGTCGAAAATTCAATTAATCTACACTAGTGGTTTACCAAATTCAGGAACGTTATACCAAAATTTCATGTAATATATTTAGTTTACTGCTGATGTTAGACAGATTTATGACGTCAGAGGCACAAAATACTGACTTATGAGTTTGTTCATCCTTCGCCAAATCCATATCTCATCGTTTATGTTTAGCTTTAAAATAATAAAAATATGATAATCTAACAGAATATATTTTTGTTTGTACTCTATAATTATATCATTAATTTGGAGGAAATTGTTCGATTTTTATGAACAAATAAATTGATGCGTTTTTAAGGTGACAGACTAATTAACAAAGTTTTGTTACATCAATCAAGTACTTCATTAATTACCTAAAGTCCTTGTGTTGACTTATACATTACGTTCATGTAATTCTCTACAAATTCCTGTTTATAAATTACATTTTCACACTGTTATCGACACACACACACATATATATATATATATATATATATATATATATATATATATATATATAGATTAAGAAAATTTTTATCAACATCTTAACAAATTTCACCTGTTCACTTTTATGTTATCGTATTGAATGCAGTATTTAAAGATCAATTATTTTCTCTAGAATTAAGTTGATCCAGTATTGACATTTGGAATATTGTTCTTTATTATCAAATTCTCTTTTATATTTTGTTATATGTTATATATAGTTAACTATACTTTTGTAAGATTGACAACTATCTTGGGGATATGATGTTGGTTTTATAGATTTATCATTTCCTGGCAAATAACATTTGATTTAAAAATCAATAACTAAAACCGGGTTTCTGTATTTATTCGTTGATGTTAGATAGATGAAATACCATAAAAAATAAATTGATTTAATAATTATAATAATAATAATAATAATTATGTTTCTATTTGTTTTAGATGGCAATTTTCCTTGTTCTTTAAGACAATTTACTTGTGCCAATAAAGAATGCAAACCAATATCGTTTGTATGTGATGGTGAAAAAGATTGTGATGACGGCTCCGATGAAGACATTAAAGAATGTTCCAGTAAGTACATAAACTATTTATCGATCATACTTATTTGTCTTATGAATATAAATTAAATGAATGTAAATTACAAATTCGCATTAATTCCTGGTGGGAGTGATGAAAAAAATACTAACATTTATGGTAATTTTTATCTGAATAGAAATTTCCACTAAATGACATCGTTTGTTTATACAAATGATCAAATATAGACCAACAGAAAAACAGAGACAATTTGTAAAGCATCCTCGAAGGAGGTTGAATTCAAAGGGGGAAAAAAAGCAACAACACAATTCAACTATTCATCGTTATGTTTTATTGAATAAACATCTAATGAATTTATTCACATTATAATATTGTTTAGTTTTAAATATTTTATTAATAGAAATTTTGCATTATTAACATTTGAAATATAGAAATTTTTCACGAAAATGCTGCAATGTTGATCTTGTTTCGTTCAACCCTAGATAGAAACATAAACGAAATTATCATAAACAACAATAAGAGTAAACGTGAAATTTAATTTTAAATTTAATCAAAGAAATTGTCTCCAGAGATCATACTTTTAAATAAAATTATGTTGATTTGTCTTTATAACACCCTACGACATTATTATTTCTATCTATAGATTTAAATAAATATATAAATAATAATGATAATAGTATGAATTTAATAAACTGAAAGTTATTACTTATTTACTGGCGATGTGTACAGAAATATCTGCCAGAATATCAGAAGAAAATCTGTCAGTCTCTAACACTATAAGATTAATGGTTGTATCGATTTTTTGATTGTTGAAGAATAATACGTTGAATGTTATAACTATTTTATAACGTGATATACGCTTTTGTTGGATGTTCTATTAAACTGCTTACTATAACATTTCCAGTTTTGGGATTAAACGATAATCTTTACATGGTTGATTTAATTTAGATAGAAAACGAAAATTTACCGAACGAAACAAAATCAATGGCCAACAGTGACAATCTAATATTTTTATATCGATTAAAGATAATAAGAAATAATCTTGGTTAAGTCCTCATTGTGTTTCAGTTAAAATTCGAATTAATTCGTGCAAAAATAATGTCGAATACTGAATATAAATTATTATCCAATTTCTAATACGATTTAATGAGTTCAAAATTCTGACACCTCTAACCGATCACACCGAAATCTACATAATGGAAAAATCATGCTTGTAATCATCTATTTGATGTTTTTGATCGGCAAATCATTGAAATATCACAATCATAAATATAATAGAAATTCCAATTTGAAAACGTCCAAATAATTATTATACAATTATAACGTATATCAATATAAATTTAATTAATCACTAATTAAAGTTTAATAATTTGAGAATATTATTCTACGTTATTAAATTGTGGAACGCAAGAAACTGGAAATGGAAACAAAGATAATTAATGTAAATTTTAATTATTCCAAATTACAATAACTTGGTTTGTTCTAATTATAAATTTAATCAAAAATATCACGATTCATTTGTTTCTTCATCTGTAATCATTATTCGATTATCATTTACAATGATCATCGATTCAGTTTATATTTCTCGCTAATTAAGCGACGTACACTGTATTTATTCAGTAAAAATAAATATTAATTGATCTAATACGCAACATTTTCAAATGAAGGACAATTTAAATATTGAAAAACAAATTAATATTTCTATTCATCGTTTAATAGTATTTGTTTTAAATAGAAAAATTGATATTGCTTGAAATAACCGCATTCAAAATTGCACTAGCAATTTTTTTCTTATATACATTCCCAATATTTTTGTATCTCTCTGTTCATTCCTTATATATTTTCTTATTTGACTATTGATAAAGTTGATATTGAATAAATTTCATCGTATTAGAATACCTACATTTCAAATATATATTTATGAAGAATTTTCTTTTCAATTAATAACGAATTATATTGTTTTTTTGAATGTTTTTTTATTAATGTATCGTTGCATTTTAATCGAAAATTGAAAATTTATGAATTCATTGCTTTTGATATATTGATAAATAAGTTTCTATTGAATTTTGTCGATCTCTTCGCCATAAAACTATTTCGCATATAAAGGTGCACAGAAGAAAATATTTCAATAGCTTCCATCTCTAGAGTATCCGATTTTCGATCGTGATTAAACTAAACAACACAAATATATTCAAACAAATTCACAGCATCTACTTTAATTAAATAGAATCTCATTGATCTCATTATATCTACGTAGAAAAAGGACCTTTTTCGATTTGTTAACTTAATTAAAGCTCTTTGTGCTTTTGAGCTTCACATTCAATTTGTGATGTATTTAAAATATATAGTTATATACTACTACGTGAAAATGCAGAGATCCTTTTCGTAAAACGCTTCAATTTCTATCTAAGTTTTAAAATGTGATTATCTTATTGTTTTCAAAAGTTGTTTAATAGATTCATTGCATCCAGCAATTTGGAATCAGAAGAATTCGAAACTATCGGACATGTGTATTTAAGTATTGAAATCCAATTTTCGTACAATCTGTAACTTTAAACAGCTAATCGATTTTAATTGAAGAACGTCCAAAAGTTTTTACTTGCAATAGTCGTTTTTCAACTGTTTGTTTACCATTTATACGACCTTTTACCGATATATTTTTTTTTTAATCAATTTGGCACCATTTTGATTTCTTTTATTATTTAAACAAAATGAATCAATGTAATCGTTTATTGGTTGTTTGTTTATTTCAAAATATATAGTGATTGAGGAATCAAATTGCCACATACGTCGAAAGACACACAATACATTTGTCTATAGCTTTCGTACGAGTTAAAACAAGATAGAATATACATGGTATTGAAGTGGGAGAATATATTTTAACTATGAAAGCTTTCTATCTATTTGTTGTTAATTACAACACTCAATGAAATTTGTATTTTAATTTTGTTTGTACGTTATAGACCGCAACCAACATTACACTAACACAACTCAAATTTGAAATCAATTGTAAATAAGAGTGAATCATATTTGATCCAACAAAGTTTCAAATAATCAATACAGGAAAATAGGAAATTCATATAACAATGAAGATAAAGACATTTTCAATAATATACTGATGGAATTATTCGCGTTTAATATCAAGATGAGAGTGTATAATGTTGGGTGTATCTAATAAGAAAATACGATTTTCCATGAAAGTACATTTAATGATTTATGTTTATCAGATAAATTCATAAAATTTACGTGTTTTCTCAGTTTATTATTAAACGAGAATATACGTAAGTTTCTTTATAACTTTGTTTAATTTTCCACGTAAATATATACATGATGAATTAGAAATAATCTTCTGAAGGGTGTATTTTCCTCTACAGTTTCATTTTTATAATGTTTTTGAACAGTTTTAGCCTAAGGTAATGCCATCGGTAACGTGCTATTTGGGCGTCGTCATTCTCTTCATTATTCGACAATATATCGGCTGTTATTAGTTTGTGGAAAAACAATTAATTACGTATTTAAACGTAAATTGTTATATTTATATTCAATTATATGACATATTACACAGTTGAGCTAATTTGATTTGTATTTGGCAGAAGGGATATCATAATTGATTTGTAGTTGATCGAATTATATAAAGTTTCACTGATTACAGGACTAAATTGTAATCGGATACATGTAGTTTGGAAAATGTTGTAATAATAATAGTAGGTATCCTCTGTCGTGTAATTGGATAAAAAAAGTTTAGAGCTTAGCCACATATTCATCGTTAAATATTAACTTTAAATCCATTGAGAGGATCAAAACTTTTGTTGTATTTATATGAAAAGGAATAAGCATCATTTTCCTCCACTTTTATCCAGCTAAAAAAATATATATATCTATATATTAAACTAAGTTAAGCCCCATTTACAAGAGGACGAGTAAATAATCCTACTTTTAGATTGAGCTCTATTTGGTGTTGTTTAACTTTAACATTACAAATGATAAAAAAAAGAGCCGAATTCGATGATGTGTAAAATACCCGAAATACTAAATTAAAACCATTAGTAACTTTATATTTTCGTTTTTATTCTAGTATTTACATAATAATTTGATAGCAAAACAAAACGGAAAAAAATTCAAATAATGGGAAGTTAGAGAGGTATTTTGATTTTATTCTTCTTTTTTTTGTAAATTCAAATAAACGAGTGAGAGAAATTACTTTTAGAACTTTCAGCACCAGTTTCCTTTTCGATAAATTAATAATTTATATGTTCGTTCTATTGTTGCCGACATTACCGTTGTTGTTCTTCTTGTTTCAAATGAAGTTATAATCACACGTATAAAAAGTGTTTTCGTTTCATACAAATGAAATATTCAGTAGCAACAAGTATATCGAAAGCACTACGTTTCTGATGGAAATGTCGCATAATAATGAAACATTGGTTGCATATGTAAACATATGAATATTTTATAAAAGTTCATTTTTAAATCATTTACCAAGTCACTTTTCTTTAGCTTTGTATATTTACATCAGTAAACCATACAACAACAATAAAAACATAAACAAAATAGACAATGATCATTATAATTCAAACATTGTTTGTTCAGAGTTTACCCTTTACTGTGTGTTATCAAATTTTTAAACGATTCGCCCACCTGAGATCCATTCGAATAGTTCTCACAATACCTATATAAAACCGGGCGCATCCACCATTTTCCGTTAGAAACACATAAATCGTATTAGAGAATCTTTCAAAAAAAAAACTTTCCACATAGCTTTTTTTCCGTTTCATTATTTCTTTTTTTAATATTTGAAATTTTGACAATGCTGATTTAATACGACATCGAATAAATTAAATTTTATCGCTAGTTTCGTTGAATATGAATAGAATTCATCTTATTCACAAACTTCATATCATTCTATATGCATACATAGAAATTTCAAAATGATAAAACACATACGGCATATGTATCAGGGTTGTTGTTTTTTTTGTTAAGTTTAACGAAAGAAATAAAGCGACTGTAGTTCTGTATTCGCATTAATTCCAAGAAATTCATTTAAAACAAACGAAATTGGAACTGTCTTCATTAGTAAATTCGAAATTGCCGTTGAAACCAACTATTCACTGCATATCTGGAACATATCTGGGGACTTCCAACGATGAGTTGCCACCCTTTACTAGGTCACACACACACAAAAAAAACATCTACTAACTTATACCCATATTTATGTGTAAAATCAAATATAAATTCCAAGGAGCTTCACATCTTTTCAAATTTTTGCTGAACTTACTAGAAAAAGTTCACATGAAACTGATTAATATTTTATAATAGAATAACAATTTTCGTTTAGATAAAACTCTAAAAAAAGAAAAACGCCACCCATATAAGGGTGCAATTTAAAACAGATTCACCCTCAAAAAACACAGCTCGTATATAAGTGAACATCGTACAAAAAAATAATTAGTAGCTAACTTTAGAATAAAAACATTGGTATCCACAGTAATTATTACATTTTTACAATTGAAATGTCAAAATTAATGATCAAGTCTATATTGAATTAACCTTTAAATAAAAAAATGCCGACCTTCCAAATCATTGACATAGTAAACAATGTTTAAAGAACTTACAACATTCCCTTCTTATCAAACAGAATAAATGTTTGAAGATTTTCTCTTCTAGTAAAAACGAAAAAAAAAACAACTATTGTTTTTTTTTATTTGAAGACTCCGATTAATTAAAAATGAGATAATGTAAAACATTAACATTAACAGTATGAATAATTAAAAAAAAACTGTCTGTTCGTACAACAGAAATCAACATTTACCTAAAAATAGTTGAATATTTCGCGTTGTATAACAGAGTTAACAAATCGACTTGTAGGTGTGTATTCTGTAGAATTCTGAAGAAATACTTATCTCTATCTCTATTGATTTGCTTATTTAAGCAACACATTCTGACCGGACGAAAACTAATGGTTCCCGATCAGGTTGTGTGTGCGCAACGCCCGCTGCTAGGCAACAATACATAACAACATAATATAAACCCGCTTCTCATTGGAGTTGCTAATAGCAATTTGAGGAAAAATATATTGCTAACCTAAGGCGGCAATAAATGAAATTAACTTGAAAATAGTTCTATATTTCACTTTACGTGACCAAACTTAACAAATAGACATTATTGAAGAGATTCTGTAGAATTCTACTAAAGTTATTGTCTCTATTTTTGTTCAATTAATCGTTAATAAATGGCGGTATCCGGTTGTTCGTTACTAGGCAACGAAAAATTACAACATGCTATCTTAAACATAAGACAAAACATGTTGCCAATCATAAGACCTTACGGCAAGATGAATTAATCTGTAAAAATTTCGTCAACTTCTATAGGAAAACAAAATGATTTTTACACTTTTAATCAACTATAGGTGTATAGTAAAGAAAAAACTCCTTTTGGAATTTTACATTTGTTGCACTTTACTTATTGTTTTTGTTTGTGGGTAATAAGAGTGGAACAATTCAAATTGTATTCTATTCAGGTTTTTAATGTTTCATTTGGCAGTGTTTAAAATGGGTACTTTAAAGAACTATAGTGGTGTTCGTTGTGCATTAACGTTTTATTAATATCAGGACCCGACAGTAAACTCTCAACATGAAATTAAATTGTCTCGTTATAATTGGCAATAGATGTGCCTTCTCATGTATTGCAAATGTTTATAAAACGTATATATATATATATATATATATATATATATATATATATATATATATATACATACCCATCAGTAAGAGAAATGTGTTGGGTAATAATGTTATATGGAATTCACTCTGTATTACCTTAAACAGAACCCCATCTTGCACATAATTTAACGTCACATGTTAGTGCATTGTAAATGTTAAACAGTTACAACTAAAACATCTAATTAATTCGCAGTAAAATATCTAATTTAAAATATACAGTAGTAAATGTTAATATTAATTGAAATATTAACTTACATAAATCCACTGATGTGTTGAAATCATTTAAAGTTTAATAATAATAATACTAATTAAAGGGGCACGTTTTGTTGATTAATTACTTATTGAAAGTTCCAACATTTATTTGAGACCAGGTCTACCACCATACAAACAAAACTAATGAATGTGTTGTATTGAACAACCCTCAAATTGATGTTTCATTTCGTACAAATTACAAAACTTTAATGTTGTGATTTAAGGAAGTAGAAAATTATCAAAATTGAAACTAAACCCTTGTTATTTTAATAAGAGTATTTAATTTTTCATTTTGAAATAGAAATTGTTTATAATGTTCATTGAATTTCAGTAAGTAACCATTAACGATAACATAAATTACATTAACGACCATTAGAGACAAAGGAATATTTCTAGTTTAATTTTGAAATTAATTTACGGATGTTTATTTGTTCCAATAGACTATTATAAACCACAACAATAATAATGTTCAAATTCATATTGATGTTCTATGTTTAGCTTTAATTATGTATTCGATTATATTCGGATATCAGTTTAACAAATATACAGTGGTCGCCGTTTACTGATACCAATCGAAAAATATACAGAAAACCATCATAACATCTTAAAGAATAACGTCAAAGTATTATTTGATAGTAAACTTGCCCTTGTAGCTAATTTAGAAATTGGCAAAATCGTGTTCGAAAATAAAATCGAAACAAATGAGAATCTGTGATGATATTGAACGACGGTCTTCAATTGATAACATTTTCATTTAATGTGATAATGTTGTATTTTAAAAATAATCTTGATATTTTCATTGGAATGGGTACGAAGGGGAACAAATCCACGATTGCACGAAAATTGATAGGAATGGGACCAAACGCGAACGAATGAGATTGTCATGCGCAGATAGTAGACCTTGCATTCGCTTGTGCTCCACTAAACAAAGATTTATGTTTCCAATCCACATTATGGCAACACGATTGCGCTCGAACGATTGATTTCCATTGAAATACCAATAACTAACGGATCTTTGGCCTTCGTTCCCATTCGATCGCGTTTGCATTGGCGTCAACATTATGCATACAGTTCCGTTCGTACCCATCCCTCCGTGATCGCTCGATAGATGTGGACGGGGCTTAACATAATATAAGTTAGCTGATACACTGTTTCAGGAGGGTACCCTAAATACGTTTTTTCACATTAAACCTATTGAAATACAGTCGTTATTCGTAATTTTTCTTTCAAATAATTTTCAGAAGTTAGTATCGATTCGTTCTCATTTTGAAGTTAGCTACAAGAACCCTTCCACTGTCACAACACTTACAACTAAATATTGTCTTTTAAATTCTTGAGATACTTTTCGTTTTATCTACAAATAAAGGGAAATACACTTAAGACTAATTAACAGGTGGAAATGACTTTATCGGTAATCCGGAAACGGGCTAAAGTACCATAATATTGGAGAATTTACGAAGATTCTCTTCAAAAGACCTTATCTGACAATTCTCGTTCATTTACATGTCATCCCAAAAATTTGTAACGCCTCGGGCACCGTAAGGGTTAAATTCGCCGACACAATCAAATGTCGACTTTTAATATACAAAGTCGTAACATGCTGCTGTTGAACTCTAGTTATTTATCAATGGGAGAACGTCATTCATAAAATGACAAATTCTCTAATTTTTTTTCTACTACTCGAAATATCAATTTTTGCCCATTTCCAAATTAGCTACAAGGGCACGTTCACTGTCAAACAATACTTATATAGACATTGTCCTTTAAATTCGTATAATGGTTTTTCTTGTTTCTTTTCCAAATAGGTTTGAGTGAAACAGGCAATAGAGAAAAAACTGTCACTTTTACAGTGTTTTTGAACTATCATTTAACATTTTTTCGGTTTGTTTTACCCCAGTTGTCAAATCTTATGATTCTAACTTGCTTTTTTTTCAGTTAATGTTTCAGTAGAATATAAAATACTTGTACTATAATTGGAATCAGAATCGTATAATTTCAACGGATTGTTCTAATCGGTTTCCAGATAATTTCATCTCGAACAATTGAGACAAAACTAAATGAATTTTGATTCAATTTTTATGGTTGTAGTAATTTATTTTTCGATCAAATAATTGTTAAAAATCAATTCGATATTTACTTAAATTAATTTTTGTTTATTCTTATTCAAATCATTGGGTTTTGTGTTATCTATCGATTTATAGAATGGATGAGGTTATTGATTTGTTTTCAATTCGTTTATTAAAATATCCAATCGAACAGAACAAATATCTTTGAAATTGTTGGAAAAAAAAATGTTTGTTGTTTTTTAAGAGGAAACAAGGAAATCGGACAAGAATGGTGATGGAATGAGTGAAAGAGAGATAGTAATAGGAAGACTAATTTTACTTTATAAAAAAATTTTAATTATTTCTGGAAGTTTAAAACTAACTTTTAAGATTATCACTGTGCATTTTAAATGAGAATTGAAACGATATAAGTTTGTCGACATAGTGAAATATAATAAAATTCCCTTACTATTTCATTAAAATTTAGACTAAAATTCAAAATGCTCGACTTTTCATCTTCATTACAAATATAAAGTGTTTTATAAAAGAAACATTTCGAAATGGAACTTCAAACGCTAATGAGTTGACAAGGCAAACAATGTCAAGAACAAAAACTAATTGGCGTCAAATTAGGACATCATCAAATTAACTAGACGCATTTGAATTTTCATTATTTAAAGTTAACGAAAGGAAAAACAAAACAACCTTTATTAAAACAAAAAAACAACAACGAAAAAACATCGTGTTGTTTTGTTTATAGTTTATTAATGAAATTCGTCTGAATTTTATCGATGAACTTGTTTAAATATAGACATCTTGTGGATTGTTTAGTGGGATTTTCTCAACTTCTCTAATAATTCTCAAAGCTCATGTTCTGTTTAAAGTACATTGTAGTGCAGATCAAGTGAGAATGTGGTGAAGTTTGAAGTACATCAAGTATTTCGATTCTCACTAGGGGCTTTGAATTATTAATATACTGACATCACCCTTATTTGAGTTTTCGTGTTAAATTCTACAGTATGTTAGAGAATAGAAAATGTCTCAAATTTCTGTTGTTAATAATGACGGATAATAAAATCGATATTGCATCATTCGAAAAACGTCTACACGTTCATAATTGCCAGCTCAAGGTAGATAATATTGGTGCAGACAGGTGAGGCTAATTACCGTTTCCTTTTTATAAACCGTTCAATTATAAAATCTGATGCAACCTCATATTCACAAGTATCATCGTTTGTATTTTTTATTGTTTTAAAATATATTTTCAATTTCTTTCGGATTACTACAGGAACATATTGGAACAATACGTGAAAATCCAACTGTACACGCATTGCCATCAAAAAATCTGGATTCGTTAAATTGACAGTTTGTAGATGACACGGTGATTTTTCAATATGCCTTTGATTCTTTTGGTTCGATGAAATTCACAGCAATAAATCTCAACATTGGAAGAATTCAAGTTGATTTAAAACACTTGAACGGTTGGCAAATTTCATCCAACTTCAACAACAATAACGTTCATAATTCATTATTATTTTTTTTTAATAAGTGTCATTCGGATTTGGTTTTTTTTTGAAATTTGATTAATTATTCTTTTTTGTTGTTGTTGTTGTTGTTGTAACAATATTTGTTGGAAATTCGTGACATTTGGAATTTTTCTATTGTCGCATAATTTTTGTTGTTGTTGTGTCACGAATTTCCATTTTGCTTATATGTTGTCAGTTTCCAGGTGATTTTGTAAATTTTCACTTGCAGATTCAAGATTCCTTTTGGGTTTATCCGATGTTGTTTTTTCACCTGTATTTTCGATGTGTTCAATATTTTATCATATCACCAAACATTTTTCAACACATCTACTGACATTATTATTTTTTGAATGTTTAAATATCGATGAAGATTTTTAACGAGATTTATTGGATATTTATAAAAGTTTTTTTAATGATTCTGTAATAAATCAATATCTTTTATAAGCAAATATTTGTCGAATAATAAACGAAATTTAATTCATCCGTAAAATAATGAAAAACAAAATTTGTATTCTTTTCGAATTTCACATTTATTTTACAATAAACAATCTTGTCCACGAGCATTATAATGGAATAACAAAATAAACGCGCTTTTTTTTTGTATTTATTATTAATTTGATTAAAATTAATTTGAACTATCGAGTAAATTTGGCAAATTTTATGATAAATTCGATTAATACCACGTGTATTTGTATACAAATTGTCAATATTTAGAAATATTACATCAGATAAGACTAAAAAGGCCTTCGGCTGTGAAATGCAATGCACCAATTCTACTGTCCATTCCAATTTATATGTGATGTTGTGTTTTAACTATACAATATGCGGTTTGTGAGAGTCGATATATTATTGGTTTGATAGTAATCGGGAGAATACAGAATATCAAGAACCGGAGTAATTCCACATTTTCACTCAAAATCCAGACAACTTTCGACGTGTACACATCAATAACAATTTGCGGCAACAACATACAATATTATTACAATAATAATGGTATTTCTGTATAAGTTCGTCTTAATCATCGTCTCTATCAACATCTTAACCGTTGATGCCTTCATTGAAGGTTAGTCTTTTATCATTATTATTATTGGGTTATTTGGGGTAATTCAATTTTTTTTTGGAAATTATTAATTCACGAGTAATTTCGTAGTTTCGTTAGTTAGGGATAAATTATATTGAAGTTCTATAGTTTGTAGTTTATAATCTGTTCTTTAGTTGTTTTAATACAACTTAAGTTATAATGGTTTATTTTCAGTAATTGAACCTGCATATATTATTACCTACCATATATTTTGATCACCGTATTTGCATAAATTATACGAAAATTGGTTCTGTCAATGTTTCAATTTGTTTTTTGTTGTCAATGGAAAAAAAATTTTTCGACATGATTTATAAACTATAAAAATGTATCAATTTTTTAACAGTGATACGCGAATTGATATCATCACATAAGTTGCAATTTCCTTTGTAGTTTATCATTCAAGGTAATATTCATTTTTTCATCATTGTATAGAAAGGCAACAACAGAACCATGCCATTTAACATGATCTTTTGTAAAAATTTTATAATAACCATAACATAAATTTAATTTCATTTGAACTGTCCCCAAGAAATTATGAATTATTCATTATACATATTATACGTATACAACATATATTCTAATATAAATAATTTTGTTTAATCGAAAAATCGATAATAAAACTACGTTCATCCATCAGTTTTAACGTTACTCTTTAGTTTTTTCTTTTTTATTTTATTTATATATATATTATATAATAGAAATTGTAAATTTAACCACTCTTGTTTGAGGGTGTTGTTTTGGACTAGTTTGAGGGGTAGATGGTGTTTTCCTGATTCGTGTTGTTTGCAAAACGTTGAAACTTAGTCTTAGGGGGTCGGTTGGTGGCTATAAGGGCAAAATGTTAGAATAGTAGTGGTGGTGGTGGTGGTGTCGTAAACTGACATCAAAGTTTCGTTTGCTGCTTTGTCCAGATGTGACCATGTCTTGATAAAAGCTTTTTTATTTCTTTAGTAAAAAATTATTAAAACTTCTTTACAGACAAAGAAAAATTGTTAATCGATAAATATGAGAACATATAAAATTTAGAAATGTTATCGTATTACAGTAAAATCGGAGATTGATTATTATTATATTTTTAAATATCTGTAATTTAATACGCAATTTGAAATGACGTCGATTTAAATAGATAATAGCAAAGAAATAGGTCATTTATCGATGATAAAAATACGGAAATTATATCGAAATTAAAACAAGGTCATATTATTTTTGCAATTTCGTACTATTCTAATAACAATCAACAAATCTACGAAAATATACACACAAAACACACGTACCACTCCGGATACATCGACAATAGATTTGGAAGTGCCTTGTGCGGACTTATTTGAAAACGAAAAAGAATGAACAATTCGAGACAAAATGGTCAAAATTCTGTTCTATTCTACATAAGAAAAGGGTCTCTATTTCATACATTTTTATACGATTTCGTCTATCCAGTAGATACTAACAATAGATTTTCGGATTGAATTATAGTAAGTTGAATGGCTCAAAAGATTTGATTTGATTTTATAAAATTATTTAACAATAAATTCAATAGTGAATTGTATTTTGAATCTATAGTTGATATTTTAGTTTCTCTTTAGAACGACTCAGTCACAGACATACAAGAATTGCAACTTTGTCAGGTTCTATTTCAAACTTTATAAACTTAAACGAAGTTGAATTACATATCACCAGAACAATATAAAATGCCATATACATTCGGAACGGTTCAATATCTATATCTAAACATGAAAGATAGTTGGAACAACGGTCTTTTTTCTGATAGCAACACTAATATTTCACATACGTAACATAAATTTTTCGGTCAAACAACATCCATATACACCAATAAAAATCAATAAAAAAAATATACCCTCTTTTTGATGCGCAGATTTAATATAATCATGATAAATTATGAACAATTTAATTCGATTTATTTACAATGGCGAATTTCCGGAAATTCTACTCGACTCTCCTACCCAATTAACCGTCTCTAGAACACAATCAGACAATAATAGAGTTGATGAAGTGGTTGCTTGGCTTTTCAGGTATATGTATGTGTATACAGACAGCAGATTCACTCTATCTGTCTACGTGCCAATTTGTAAGATTCTAATTCAAATTCATATTGAATTGAATTGAAAATCTATTTCAATAATTGACGACAAAATTCTTATTGATTTATTATTGTCAAATTTAAAATTAAATCAAAATCATATCAAGTTCTCTAATTGAAGTCAAACTTAGTATGGTCCTTGTAGTTGAAGGAGGTGTAAAATATGATATCATTGTAGATAAATTAACTGACATTAGAATATAATGTTAGTTCAGATGTTTGTTAACATAAAGTTATAGAGAGGTGTTATACGAATTATATGAACTCATTTCGTTGATAGTCTGTGATCGGTATCTATATTCTAACATTTTATGATGAAATAAAAAATTTATAACAAAATATTTGCTTATATGGATTAATTTCACGATTTAAAGGGCCCATATTATGCAAATATCAAAAATCAACTATTTAATAACAATTTCTATGGATTTGTTTAACGCGATAGTACTCATAGAAAGCGTTAAACAAAAATCTATTCTTAAGAATAATTAGACAATTGATACAAACCGTGTAATTTGTCGATTATCCAACGATTGAAATTTAGAATACGAATGTATAAAATTATTTGTTGTTTCAATTATAGCAAAGTTAACAAAGTCTAATTTAATTATAATTTGAATTTGACAAAAAAAATCCTTTGATCAATGTCGATTCTATTACTTTGATACACGAACATTGTCAACATTAAGCTCGAAACTTCACCTGAACATTCAACATATACAACATCAAATTTTTAACAACATATCAATAAATTGTGAATTGAATTAATTAAAACAATTTCAAAGACTTCTGGTTTTGTTAGAAAATTATCGGACTTAAAAGCTTTTGAAATAAAGGAATGATTATTGAAGAGGATGGCACAAAGAAATTGCAGAACATCATTTGTACTAGAATTATTTAGAGTTAGCAGTAATTTTGTTGATAATAAATTAAGTAAAATGTGAAAAGGTTCGTTAATGTTTTTCAATCTACAAGAATCTTAAATAAAAAAAAGTTAATTCTAGAGAGAAGAAACGGATGTTCAGATAGAGATGTTTGTTAAGAGAAAACAACGCTATTTGTACCAAACAAAGTACTTTTTAATCGAATTACATCGTCGTTACTTCATTAAACTGTTCCTGAACCTGACTAATTTATCTTTAACTTTGCGAGACTACAGAAAAAAATCAGCACATGTTTTGAATACAGAATAATATGGAAAGAGAACACAAAAAAAAACAAAAACAAGAAACGAAAAAGAACCTCTCGTGAAACTACAACACAAAGTCAACTTTCTCGTGTTGGAATCTTGGTTTAGACTAGGGCATTATTAATAAATATGGTTTTTCTATGGTTGTTGTGAAACTTGATTTAATATTCTATCATTCTCATTGTAGATGTGATTATTTATTTGTTTTTCAATTATCCTGATATGGAGAAAAATGCAAAAACATGGGTTCTGGGCGAGTTTGATCGGTTAGAACACAAAAAAAAAACTACAGTCACTCAAACAACAATCAAATCATCATCAATGATAATATTTAATGGTGAAATTTGATTAATTGTCCTACGAACAATTTTTTTCTATCGTCGATTCACTAATTTTCAAATCGAATACTGGATAGATTTCGATGGCAATTTGGATAATTCGGTTTATTAAATTGCAACTTGCTACTTTTGTGGTTTTATCTCTATCAAAACCAATTGTTTATAATTGAATTTCATGTTGTTAAATCGAACAATTAAGAACTTGTAGCGCTGATTAGTTATTAATTAATGAAATGTTTAATCAATTGTTGTAGTTGAATCGAGAATTTCAATTTTCGGGGTTAATTTAGTTTGTTAGTATTTAAAATTGATAACAAAAACAAAAATAATCATAGTTTATAAATATGTAGGAAGTTGCAAAATTACAACAACAAGATTTACATTATTAACGTATCATTTTCAATATTATTAATTTATAATTTTAATTGCAAATTGGAATATTAATAGCAGCCTACAGGATAATTTTCTTTCCTTTTTAATGAAAAAACCAACAACTGATATAAACAATTATCTGAAATGCTTCACACATAATAATTATGTACGGTCTGTTGATTCTCTCAATATTATTTTATTTATTTTTGACCTTATTTTCTGTTATATTCTGTCGCGATTTCAACGATTAAGAAGCTTTTATAATAACGTTTATTTACGTATTTTTAATATTTATAAAAGACGCATTTACTTTCACTTGCATAACAAATTCTTTCTAATTACGTTAATCAATATTTTGTTTTGACTTCAAATTTATACGATATCTCTCATTTTTGATGTGTAACTATTGCGTTTCGATTAATCTTTTTTTTTATTGCGTATTTAAACATATTATACATAGACAAATAGAGATTAGGAATTATCTTTGACTTGGACATCTACAAACGTTCTGTGTAGATAAGGCTTTAAAATGTGTCCGTTCTCTGTGAACTCCAACCTTTCATGCTTATTAGAACATATTACTTCTCGTCTGTAACGTGACACGAATATATCGACCAATTTTTAAACAAAAGTATATACAGTATTTTCTGTGCAATATTAATATAATATGTGTCCCACCGGAAAAGTTTTCGAGTGCATTCGTTGCAAATATGAAAACGAACAAACACATATTTTTTCTGTTCAAAATAGAATGTGATTTATTTAAATGTTGAATCAATAAATAAACAACCTGTAACGGATCATCAAAAAGTGCAATCACATCTATGGGACATTCTGTATGTCTATAAGATTATTATGATGGCCCCAAGACACATATACAGTTTTACTGTTCTGAAACAAATTGACCAAGTTAGTTTCATATATTACTGAACGCACTATACCTTAATCAAAATCACAGAAAATTAAGGAAACAAAAGGAATTACCATCATACTCTAACAATGTTTATTTTAATTGAATAAGTCTAAATGGGAAAAGCTTTTAAACAAAACAAAAAATGGTTATTAAGGAAAATATTTTCCATTAGATAATAAATGTTGTTGATTTTTGCCATATTTAGATAAATCTCGTCCAGTCGTTATGATGATGGTATTTGGTATAAAAAAATTCCTTTTACCTTCACTCTTTCTGCTTCTTTTTATTTTTATTTTTTTTGAAATTCATCCGTGATAGAAACCATAAATTTTAGCACAAAGTCAAAGAGTAACGAACAAGGGACCTGAATGAAAAAAGCTTGACCCAACTTTCTAACTAATATTTTCCGCCACTTTCAACTCAACTTCAAAACCATAGCATGCACCTATTCTACATGCAGAAGAGCAAACGAATTCTTTATACATACATACACATACGTAAATATACAACTACATATATATCTATAGATACGTACATGCACATGGTATATACTGAAATCCTGAACAACTACATGGCTACTCTACCTTCCAGGCAAAGATCAATAACTGACAAGATATCAAAAGCTCAAATACTGTGTAAATTTGATTTAATACAAATAAAGACAAAACTTCACATGAATTTAATTATTGAAATTGATGAGAATATTTAATATCGCTGATTTACTTTTATCCGTTTAAACATTTAATGACATCTTACTATGAATTTAATTCAAATATCTGTTTAATTAACTTATCAACGTAATATAGTTAGTTGATAGAACTTGTACTGTATATTTGTAATTTAATTAAACAAAACGAAATTTATTTTATGAAGTAAAATTTTTTTAAATTAATTCCTATCGTAAATTTAATTAATTCCGGTAAATTTTTCTCGGATTTCTTAGAAAATGTAACCTGCGCCAAAAACGAGTTCAGATGTAACAGTGGTCGATGTATACCAGGACATTGGCAATGTGATAACGATAAAGACTGTAATGATGGTAGTGATGAAGATGAACGTACTTGCCGTAAGTACCATTTGTTCTATTTGTTCTATTCGTACATCTTAAAATAGATTGTCTTTTTCAATCATTGTATCGTGGAATTTTCGACGTTTTTATTTATTTATTTTTTGATATATATATATTTTTTTCTTCTAAATGAAAGAACAAAAAGTTTGCGGCGTGGATGAATTCACATGTCGATCAGCACCAGGAGAATGTGTTCCACTTACCTGGATGTGCGATGATAATCCTGATTGTTCAGACGGCAGTGATGAAAAAACTTGCAGTAAGTTTTCTATTTGAAATACAGAATCGATAAAAATACGATTTCAATAATAATAATAATAATAATAATAATAATAATAATAATAATAATAATAAAACAAACAAATTTTATTAGATGAAACATGCAGATCGGATGAGTTTACTTGTAAAAATGGTAAATGTATTCAAAAGAGATGGGTTTGTGATTTAGATAATGATTGTGGTGATGGTTCTGATGAACATGGTTGTCCGCCAGTGACATGTTCAAATTCTGAATTTCAATGTGCTGAAAGTTTTTGTATATCGTCTAAATGGCGATGTGACGGTGAATATGATTGTGTTGATGGAAAAGATGAACAAGTAATTTGATCGATTATTTATCGAATTAATATTAATTAATATTCGATTATTAAAGGATTGTCCAAGAACGGCTGCTACTACATCATTTTGTTTATCACAAGAATATGAATGTGGTGATCATTTAACATGTATACATAAAGGTTGGTTATGTGATGGTACAAAAGATTGTCCAGATGGTTCGGATGAATCACCTGATAATTGCCAAAATATTACATGTCGTGCTGATCAATTTCAATGTAAAGATCGTACATGTATTGCCGGCCATTTACATTGTTCCGGTCATCCAGAATGTCCAGATGGTAGTGATGAATTAAATTGTGGTAAGTTTCTTCACATTGATAATTCTCGAAAGAAAGAAATTTTCCATTAAAAACAAAACAAAATAAAATATGTTTTGCGAGTTTTATTTTATTTATTTTTTTTAAATCCATATACAGGTTCTCCAATACCAAAATGTGATCCAAAAACTCAGTTTGATTGTGGGGGTGGTAATTGTATACCCTTATCCCAAGTGTGCGATAAACGCCAACATTGTCCAGATGGAGAGGATGAACCGGAAGGACGATGCGGGAAGAATGAATGCAATGAAAATAACGGCGGATGTACACAACGTTGTGTTGACACACCAGCATCGTTTTATTGCGAATGTAACCATGGATACAAGCTTATTGATAATCGTACTTGCAAAGGTATATATTTTATTAATATTATTGTTTGTTTTTCTGTTTGTACAAATCTATATTTGATTATTATGTAGATATAAATGAATGTGAAATACCGGGTAATTGTTCACAAATATGTATCAATGATAAGGGTGGTTTTAAATGTGAATGTGAAGATGGTTATATGAGAGATCCACGTGATTTAACGAAATGTAAAGCTGTCGAAGGTCATGCATCATTATTATTTGCTAGAAGACGTGATATAAGAAAAATTTCTTTAGATCACCACGAAATGACTAGTATTGTAAATGAGACAAATTCAGCAACAGCGTTAGATTTTGTATTCAGAACAGGAATGATATTTTGGAGTGACGTATCTGATAAGAAAATCTATAAAGCACCTATAGATGAAGGCAATGAACGATCAGTTGTTATAAGTAATGAAATAACAACATCAGATGGTTTAGCTGTTGATTGGATTTATAATCATATTTATTGGACTGATACCGGAAAAAATACAATAGAATTAGCTAATTTCGATGGGAAAATGCGTAAAATATTGATAAAAGATGAATTAGAGGAGCCACGTGCATTAGCACTTAATCCATTAGAAGGTTGGATGTTTTGGACAGATTGGGGTAGTGATCCGAAAATTGAACGTGCCGGTATGGATGGTTCACATCGTCAAACAATTGTTAGTTACGATGTTAAATGGCCAAATGGTTTAACACTTGATTTAGTTAAAAAACGTGTTTATTGGGTCGATGCTAAATTGAATGTTATATCATCATGTGATTATAATGGTAGAAATCGACGTTTAATATTATTCTCACCTGATTCTTTAAGACATCCATTTTCAATAACAACCTTTGAAGATTGGATTTACTGGACTGATTGGGATAAAGCTGCTGTATTTAAAGCAAATAAATTTACTGGTAATGATGTACAACCAGTTACTGCAACTGAAATGGTTAGTAATCACATACAACAGATGATGAGCATATGTATATTGAAATTTTTTAATTAAAATCTAATTACAGATACAAAATCCAATGGTTATTCATGTGTATCATCCATATAGACAACCGGATGGTGATAATCATTGTCAAGCTGTTAATGGACACTGTTCACATTTATGTTTACCAGCACCACAAATCAATAGTAGATCACCAAAAATATCTTGCGCTTGTCCAGAAAATCTACGTATGATGTCTGATGGTTTAACTTGTGTCCAAGATGGTAATGTACCACTTTAAAATATAAAAACAATATTAGTTTTATCGTTTTTCAACTTAATTTAGTTTGTTTTCTATTATTTTTATTTATTTATTTATTTATTTTTTTTTATTTAACAGAAACAATTTCTATTACTACAACTGTAAAATCGGTTACTTATACTGAATTTTCAACATTATCAGATAATATAACGGAAAGTGAGTACAAAGGTTTTGGGTGCTACTGTCCTCGACCACAATTTTTTTTTAATGTCTCTACTAACAATCCTTTTGATATAATAACACGCTTTGTGTGTCTTTCTCTTTTCATTTAGTTTGTTTCTTCTTTTTTGATTTATTTAATACATTTAATTATTTCCTTTTGTTTTACAGGAACAACAAATAAATCTCATCCAACAAATATATTACCAGAAAATTCGAATAATAGCATGTACACAATCATTATAATTGTAACATGTTTTGTGTTATTTGTGACTATAACAGTGAGTTTAATGATTATTTTACAATAAACGAACAAAAATTAAATGCCCTCCATTTTCTAGGTGGTTTATATAATTTATAGGAAGTATCTCAAACGTAATATGACATCAATGAATTTCGATAATCCAGTATATCGTAAAACGACAGAAGATCAATTTTCATTAGAAAAAAATCAATTCCAACCAACACGACCGTATTTAAGTACTGTTGGTGAAGAGGTAAGGGCATTAACATTAGATTATAATATACCATCAAGATAATCAGTTATTTAAAATAATATTAAATATTTGCACGATGAATTAAGCCAAATTTTTTTCCAACTATATTTCCATTTAAAATTTTAAATCACAACAAATTTACTAATTAAAAGTAATATTAAATAAATTTAAATACGAGAATTTTCAATACAGCTATTTTTTAATAATCGAAATTATTTTGCATAATAAATCGTTCCGTACAAAAAAACAAGGCATGCTCAAAACTTTACTGATTAGGTTTAAAAAGAATTATACACAAATAAATAAATAAAAAAAAAATGAAGACTAATTTGTAAGGGAAATTTTAATAATTAATAGCTAAAATAAACAATTTTTACTAATAACAAACATTCTTGTCCATCAGTATTATTAGCATTTAATTCGATTGCAAAATTAATATTTTTGTAATCAGACTTTATTAACAATTAAAAAAGAAAAGAGGAAACGCTGTGCCAACATAAATAGCTTATTTTAAGCTATTATTAATTATATACCTGTATTAACTATTCTATTTGTAGTTGAAACTTTATGTATGTGTGCTTAAAAAATTGTTGTATTGTTGTATATATAAATATTATTGAAAAAAAATCATCAGTTGTACTGCAATAGTTAGAGCTTAATTGATTTTCTACATAATAATTTTTTTTTAAATACATAAATTATCATTAGTTAAAATCATCCAAGTATCGTTAGTATTGTTTTGTTTTGTTTCACGCGTCATGATTTCGATATTTTGGTGAGTACATCCATTTGTTTTTTATAGAAATTTCTAATTGTACAGGACGTCACAGCTAATATTTTTTTTAATTAATAACAAATATCGAATTAGAAGTGACGATCTAGTACTTTGTTCTTTAATTCTTGTTGATAGTTGTTTATCATTTTTTTATTGAGTTGTTAACAATAATTTGTTAATGTTCATCAATTATATGTTGATTTTTGTTGTTATTTTACAGGCCCAACAACCGCTGACTGGTGCCAATCAGAATGACAATGTTTAACAGTGATTGTTTTTTTATTTACTCAAAGGTGCTCAATTACGGTGAAATTAAGACAATTGCTTAAGAAAAAAAAGGCATAGATTTTTTGTTATTATTAAATAGATGTGCAATTTGTTGTACCATCTCTTTAAAAAAAACACACACATAATGGCTATACTGTTAGATATTCGAATCTGTGTAATTAAAAATAAGAAATTTTTTGAAAACAAAATGTCCAACAGTTTCAATTAATCAATTAAAGATGGTATAATTAACTTGTCCAAAGAATGTATTAGGAAATAATCTTAATCTAATTATGTAATTTTCAATAGTCATGTGTTTCTCTTCCCCAAAAAATGTGTTAGGCTATTGAAATTTGTACCTCGATTTTGATTTACACACATGTGTATACATTCATTATTATTATTATAATTATTTAATAATGTATACATGTAAACGTTTAATTGCTCATGTTATTTGTATATAACAATAATATCAAATTTTTTAGAAATATTTGTAATAATTAAATTATTTATTAAATTTGTCTTTATCTGAAGACAAACAAATTTATTCATCACAATTATGTCATGTTTTACAATTTATATTTTACTGTGAATGAATCAAAAATGTATAAAGATGAGAGAGAGTAATGTATATTTCAGTGATAATAATTAATTATATATGTTGAAAAATGGATGAAACAAAAAACGAGAAAAAAAAACCATGGTAGAACTAAAAATTCTGTGATTTAATTATTTTTTTGTATTTTTTCCTTCAAATTTTTGTTTGTTTATCTTCTTTTTTTTAGCTAAATTTAGGTTATTTATCATATTTTGATTTTAATTGTGTATAATTGAAACTTCAATATATGTATTAATACAACAATTCAATTTATTTTCACCTATAAAGGACGTTATTCTATTTATTATAAATTTCCAGTTATAATATTTCAAAATTAGAATTAAAATTCAATGTAATTATTACTGACTAGATAATTTCGAATGATAACGAATCGTAGATTTAATGTAATACTGATTAAATATAATGAAAATAAAGTTTTGAACACAATAAACAAATAAATTTAATAAAGCAATGCACATATTCAACAAGAACGAATTCGCCCATTAAAAATCAAATCTGTTCCGAGATTTGTTGAAGAGATATATATCTATATATATATATATATATATATATATATATATATATATATATATATATATATATATATATATATATGTATATATAGTCGCCGTAAACGGAGCTATAAATTTTTGGAATAAATTAATAATGAGGGAATAGATCATGCATTGCATGTTTTGCAGTCCATAATCTTGCTTCTTCTTCAAAAGCTGCACGATCTCTTAAATATAAATTGCCAATTTCAGGCTCCATACACACCTAAAATTCGTTTTCAAACATTGTCTCTGTCATATAAAAATAATCGAAAACTTACATCACAATATGGATCAGTCAGTAGAGATTGTATTGATATTAATAATTTACTAATTGTTAAAGCTAATGACCAATTATGATAAATAGAATCAATGCCAATATCACCATGACGTGATATATTCGGATGAAATATTTTTGTAATAAAACGTACAATTGGTGGATTTAATGGATAACTATCTGGTACTTGGATATATAGAAAAAATAAACCACCTTCAAATGGACTACCAGCTGGTCCTTCAATTGTTGCCTGCCAATGACAACAATTTGTATCTAATGGTGTTGCTTCAATACCATCTAATGGATCACTTCGCATCACTTTTATTTCACTTCTTAAACGATGTCGACGCCATGAATTTTCTTCCCAATGTGTTGGTAATTGATGTGCTGCCATTTGTTTAACACATTTTAAACAACATGAACTTAACATCATTGATGTATAAAATTCATACCAATTTTGTTCATAATCTATAATTTGTAATAATGGCCATCGTAATCTAACAAAATCACGCCAACGATCATGTTTTACAATCATAAATAATATGTCACGCCAACGTTTACACACTTGACCTATACTCCATAATGATATTTCATCTAAATATTTAAATACGTGAATGAGCACTAAAACTACATAAATTAAACAATGAAATCACAAAAATACAATGGAGTCTACCTTCTGATGGGAATAAATCAATGTTTAAATTTTGTATATGATGTGATACACTCGATAATCTTTGTATTTCTTTTGTTAAATTTTCCACGGTTACAGATGCCATTTTTAAATTTTCATATATTGGCAAATTTTCTTGTGTTGAATTCTCAACAGGCTCATCATTGCCTGAATCACTATCGGTTGATCTCTAAATAGAGATATAAAAACAAGTTTATTTAACAAAAAAAAATGTTGTAAACATACTTCAAATGTTAGAGGTCTATCCCAAACTGAAATAGCATTAGGAAATAAAAATGCATGGCAAGTTGCACAATACGGATCTTCATAACAAGGACCATAATATCCATTACAAGCGTGACAAGATTCCTAAAAATCATTCAAATCAATTTTAATAATTGACATTTACGAATAATTACATTTGGCAAAGTGAAGCTGACATTCAACACGTTATTTTCTTTATCTGTCTCTTTCGAATTATCGTTGTCTTCAGTGGACAACATCACAGCCAATGTATCTTCAGGCAACATTGTAGAGCAATACATTTAAAACTAAAACAAAATACGCAGATAATCATAATTCGTCATTGAAATGGAATTGATAACATAACCACAAATTGAAAGAAAAAAAACACAGTTTATTACCACCTAATTTATATAAACACAAGTACTTACAATACAGATTTTCAAAATTGTCTGGAATTACGAATTCGTATAGAAAATAAATCAGTTGGGCAATTCGTTTTGTCGGTTTTTCGTTTTTCAAATTATCCGAAAATGAAAATTGTCCACACGAACATTCAAATAAAACCGTAAATACGTATGACATCTGTATTGTCATTCATATTTAATGACTACGCCTGTGACATAAATGCAGTGCGTTAATTTTGCGCACTCTTAGTAGTTCTGCTACTGTTGCATAGAGGTCACTAAAATCGAAATCTTGAAGTTACAGTATTCTATAATTCTATTACAGTGTAACGAAGTGACCGAAATAGACCGAAATTTGAAAAATTATTCGCACATGTAAAATTAAATTCAGTAATGTAGCGATTCGACTTGACCATTAGAGAACTACGTTCTTTCGTTTAAATAAACCTTATAATTTATAAATGTCCTTAGTACCTGTTTTAGTTTACCTTGATCTTTCAACCAAATTCTAACCGATAAACATCTGTATAATGTCTTGAATGCCATCTGAGAATGCCACTCACTAGCGAATATGTTTGAAAACATGTCCATACGAACGTCATTTCCACGAATTTCAGTAAGCTTTCGGGCATCCACAATAGTAAAAGTAGATTGTTAGGATCAGGAAATAGAATTTTGTCAAATCTCGCTAAAATTTGCTACCTGTGTCACATAGAACTATTGATTTGTTCGTTGTCACTTACAATCGAACATTGTTGTCACACAATCGAAGATAATTGTATGGATTTGATGGCTTGCTAAGCGAATTTGATCATCTTTAAGGACTCTTCACCAATCTACGACATGTTCCAAGTAGCTTCGCTGGGATTGATTATATTCCTATTGAGTTTTTATTAAAGAGATAATTAAAATATATTTCTTGATCAAATAGTAAACAAAGTTTCAAAATATTTTATATATTTGGTTAATAAATCTACATTTTTGTTGGTTTACAAAGTTGCTATCCTTGACGATAATTTTTTTCGGTGTTGCGGTTGCAATTAAACAAAAAAAAAACCTTTTAAAAACAGCTCAATTATTGGCATTAGAATATTGTTAATTGCATTTCCTGTTTAAATGCGGACGATCTTGACCGTAACACCTCAGATTTGTTGTTCAAGGTATCATTGAGAAATACGTTAACACATTTGCAAAATTAACAAATATTATTATACACTTATACATCCGTTATAATTATAATGAATGCTAAAAATTTATAAAATAATTATTTATTATAACTAACAGTTATATATCTCGTTAATTACCTGTAATATTGATGATTTATGAATTTGAAAGTATAATTTGAACTAATTTTCCGTAGATTGTCATTTTACCAACTAGAGATCTTTACAGGTTGGTTGTTGTTTTAGTTGTGTTTTTATATAAATTTATATCGTTTATTAAATTGTAGACTTTCGGTTTGACGGTCATAATATTAAACTATAATGGCATTGAAGTAGTGTGGTTTCCGATGACTGTCTACATTGAAGAGTTCACGATCTTTTCCCTCAAAACACAACTACTTCCAATTAGATAGTAACAAAATACGCATTTTTCTATGGAAGCTATCAGAAGAAAAAAAACACAAACGAGGTGATACTGTGGAAGGAAATTAAAGTGAAACTATCTGACGATATTGTCGTTTTCCTTTTTTTATTAATATTCAACATTATAATTATTATTTATCAATTATAAATCGTAATCGTATTTGTTAATTAATTTTCCGTTAACGTTTATAGTTTATTACTGTAATTTTTTTACGATATTATTATTTTACCTTGAAATGTCCATCGTTGTGTTATAAAAAATGTATTCTGTATTATGAAATTTTTTTTCAACTTCAAACCATAATTTCAACAATAAATTCTTTTGATTAGTCAAGTACAATTATATGATTCCATTGTCTTAATTAGAAAAAAAAATAATTAGCCAAACAAGTATTTCTAGATTAATTATGCATTCATTTTTACTAAGTATAATTGTTTTAACATTGATAGCGATAGGTGTTTTTATAAGATTGCATAATTTATCGGTTTTCCACAATTCCAAATTATCAGCAACAGCACGACAATTATCAAAATTGGTATGTGTTTTCGTATTGATTCAATACTGTGGTCCATATACAACAGATAAACAATTAAAAAAATTATTTATTGACGTGATTATTTGCTTTGAAACTTTGACCTGGACAATTTTCTGCAAACACTCAGGCGACCAACGATTATTATCACCATAATTGTTTCGATAGTCTAATGATACCACAAATGACAACAACACAAATAACAGAAATAGTTTATAATTTTAGTGAAAGTCATGTAATTTCAGTAGTTTAATTAAAGCAATCATTTTAGTGTATCGATCTAATGTAATCGTCGTTAATCAGAGCCGGACCGAGGATAAATTGCGGCCGGAGCAAACATTAGCTATACAGATGGCCTTCTCCATGTAACTATTAACGCCCCACCGGTTCTCAACTACCATTAATGCAATATTCTGCGATGCAGAAAGTTGAATTTTAAATATGTGAATAAACACCGAAAATACCGGATAATATTATTTTATTTGGTCTCGTTAATCAGCGACCGTCGTATTTTTTATCTGCATTCTGTTAAAACGCATATAAAATTTAGTGAGCGGTTTCATGTTTTCTTTAATAAAACTGTTAATAAATAAAAATACGACCTCTAATAGGTTTACGCGTTTAGAACCTTGTACTTATTCTAGTTTTGTTGAAGTAAAACATGTTAAACATAATAATTGGACGTGTCTTTTTTTAATGAAAAATCAGGCAATTTAATCTTTTTTTGTAACCAAACAATATTTTTATTGATAGAAAAATTTTCTGTTTATTCAGGTAGAACACCACTTGAAAAGAAGTCTTTAATATAAATTGCGGCCTTATACGGTAATAATCTGTAATAATAAGGAAAATTATGTTGATGATATTTGTTTTTTTATAAATAAATATTAAATTACTTACCTTGTAATGTTGTTTAACGTTCTCAAATAAGCAGGAATTGATAATTCGAGTACATTTGTATTTGTACGTTGTGCATTCATTATGGTTTTAGCAACAAATTTTGGATCTAACGGTGGCATTGTTTTGTCAAATTTAATTTTAATATTTTTACATAAACCAGTATCGGTAATATACGGATAAATTGTTGTAAATTTGATATTCAATTGTTCTTGACGTATTTCTTCTGATAATGCTTCCATATAACCACGTACAGCAAATTTAGTACCGCAATATGGTACTAAATTTTCCAAACCAAAAATACCAGCACATGATGATAATGCAACAATATGACCATCATTACGACGTTTCATGCCCGGTAATATAGCTTGTAACAACTGAAAATAATCGAATTAATCCGGAAATATTGATTAATCGATGATTAAATATAAAAAAAAAATATTACCCAAAAATGTGCAAATACATTTATTTTAAAGACATTTTCAATATCATTAACTGTTTGATCTAAAAATGCATGCGTTGGCATTATTCCAGCATTGTTAATTAATACTGAAATGTCACCAATTTCATTTTCAATGCGTTTTACAATTGATATAACCTGGTCACGATTAGAGACATCACAACTGAAATTTGAAATTTTCGGATTTATCATAACAGATATGGATAGGTGATAACTTACATGTATGAGTGCGCTTTAGCGTATCCTTTATTTTTGATTTCTTTGATTGTTTCGTCGTTATTTTTCACATTAATATCAATACCGACAACTGTAGCCCCTTCAGATGCATATGAAATAGCTAATTCTTTACCAATACCGTGACCGGTTCCAGTAATCTATTGAAAGAAACTTTATTGAAATACATACAATTGAAAATTGCTGGTTTTATATACCAAAACTAATTTACCAGTAACTGGTGATGGTGTTATTGGACAGATTTGCCTATAAATACTCTCGTTAATTGCGTAGAAAATTTTTAAAAACAATAAAATCACATCACAGATAATTTGGAATATATCGAAAATTTGTTTAGCAATACTTCTATCCATGATTAATTCTAAAAATGCATCATTGAAAATAAACGTTATCAGTTTAATTAAATAAATTCTCAATAGTAATCACTTACTGTAAAACAATTTAATATATTGTTGTTTATTAATCACTACTGTATAATAGAAGTATTTCCGGATTGTTTACAACTGCTAGTTTCGTTTAGGTGTGGTAGTTGACTAGAGTTAAAAACAACTTGCCAAGCAACACAACAACAAAAATCCCGACATATTTATTTCGTACTCGTATGATCGTCAATTATCTCGTCACTAATTTTTTGTTTGCTTTATCTACATCGGTTCAGTGCCGGCTGGAATTATTATGTGGCCCAGGACAATAAAAGCTGACAAAGCAGCTTTAGGGGCAGATGAATGATAAGATGTCGACCTGAAGGAATGCAAGATTTTTCAACACGGCGTACAACAAATGCGGGACCCGAGGCGATTGCACCGCCTCCCCACTAATTCAGCCGGTCCTGCATCGGTTGATATAATAAAAATACACAAAACTAATTTAATTCGATAACAACGGATTATTTTTTAATATTCGTTCATTTATAATTAACATTAAATATTTAACCAACTATACGCAAAATAAACGCAAGTGATCCAACTGTCAAATCTTGGAATTTTGTAATTATTGTAAATTAATTATAAACAATTCGTTTGTTATTGTTATTTGCAATAATTTTACAAACATATATAAAATGATACAAGCGTAAAACTGTATTTTATTCTATTTCTATTGTCCACTTTAATCAATACATTGACGATACGGACAATTAACATGGAAATAAACAATTTTTGACTACTGCTTTATAATTAATTAACGATACGAATAATATTACCGGTTTGTTTATTGTCAAAATCATAATACAGCAACAATTTTTGTAAACAATCAAATAGAATAAATTATTTTAAAAACTTGACCATGAAAACGTTTATTTGGAAAAAAAATTATTCGAAAATTTCATCTTTAAACGTTTTGCGTATTATTATTATGATTATATAATATGGTATTTATAAAAAAAAAACAAGTATTTTTGTCAGTATTTCCATGAATTTTTAATCATCACCTGACGAATCACATATTCATTATATATAAATAATTTTATATAATTATTTACGAACACACTCGCAAAAGATTCATGATTTTATTATTCGACAGGGCCGGATTTAACCTTTTCATGGTACGATGGGCTATTAAATTGAAATGTAGAAGGAGCTGTACGGCCTTGATTGAATAATTACCATCCATCTTCAACATTAATGCTGTTATTCGGTCTTCTTCAGGACATCGACCGCTTTTCATTTGATTTAGGACTGCTTATTATTTCTTCTTGTATCATATAATTAATATTCCAATGACAATAATGCGCCCGTCTTCATAAGAAAATACACGGGTGAGGTAGCGGGATCGAGGTAACCGGTAAAATTTTACAAAAGATTCTGAGCTATTTCACAAATAAACAAAAAAATAAATACATTTCTGGTCTCCAGCCGTCAAACTGATTTGAGTGTAAGCCAAATTGCCGTCCTAAAAGGCTAATGTACCAGGGCTACAGCCCATTTAGACCCGTTGTTAGGCTGACCCTTCACTTTGGACGCGTACAAGTCACTGTTACTATATTGCTGTTTTTGTTTTTCATTCGATGAATCTGTTGTTTATTATGTGACATGACCTGTAAGAAGTATCGTTTAGGCTGAATCCTTTCGTTGATTAGAACACCGTTGCTTTAAAAATTTCTTTGGAGGAATTTCAGCCGGAAGTCATGTCTTCGATATTCCTAGTACATCCCATTTGATGCGACGCAGTGCACTCAATTAAATTGATAATTTGAGCTAAATGGAATTAAATTTGATTAGACAATATTAAGTATTTGCCCCCAGGGCAGTGGAGAGAAAAAATTGCGCAAGGGGGCACATTATGAATTTAGCGCAGTTTTATGTTGTCCACAAAGAAGAAATTTAGCTGTTAAAGACTTTTTGGCACCCTACCTGCTTTGACACGGTTCTATTTGTCAGCAATTGCCACTGTCCTCCGGGAAAACATCGCTAATCATTATGTAATATAACTAGAAGGCGAAGACGAAATTACTGTAAGAATATATTTGTAAAGTACAATACAAAATATTGTTTTATCTCCTTGTATACAATAAATAATAATGATAATAATACCAAAACCGAATAATATTTGTTAACAATACTGAAAATTTAATTAAAAAAAAGATATCACAATAAAATGTGAAATGATTTTATTTTATATTGTCATTATTATTTGGTACGAATGGATCAAAATTTGGATTTAATCCAACCAATTTTAGACTTTCATTCCATAATTTTTCACCATCTTTGCTATTTAATGCTTGATTCGATGGCCTTATTGGACGACAATCAGCATAATAAAGACCATTTTCATTAGCACATTTCTCATCAACAGCACAATATATTGTTGTTTGAGCACCTTGTATTGGTGTTTTTATAAATGATGTTATAATATTTTGCCATATCCATATTAATCCCGAAAAATATGATTTATGCAAATGGCGACCTAATTCAGTTGCAATAACACCAGGATGCAAACAATACACTGTGACACCGTCGATGTTTTTTTCTGGAAAAGACGATTATTTTCAATATTTGGCTTACAATGTCGTACAAAGAAATATACCTGCTATTCTTCGGGCTAGTTCTTTTGTAAATAAAACATTGGCTAATTTACTTTGGCCGTAGGCTTTTAATGGACTGTATGGTTTTTTCTCCCAGTTTAAATCATCAAAATCCATCGCAACTCCTGAATAATTATGTAAATTATTAATAAATTGAATAAACCAGTGGTATCAAGGTCCAAGGATAAAACATCCTTGACGTACTCTTTAATTACGATAAGTTATCAATTAAATGTTATTTTTATAAAATCATTTACTTACTTTTATGAGCTACTGATGAAACATTAACAATTCTTGCTGGTTTACTGTTACATAATTTTGGTAATAATAACATTGTTAACAAAAAATGTCCTAAATGATTTGTACCAAATTGTATTTCATAACCATCTTCAGTTTTATCGTATGGACACATCATGATACCAGCATTATTTATTAATAAATCAATACGTTGTTCGTTTTCAATTAAATTCATAGCACATTCTCGTACTGATTTTAAACTTGTCAAATCTAATTTAACTATTTCTAATTGTCCTAAATTTTTATAATTATTGCATTCATTTTTGATATCCTCAGCAGCTTTATCGGCTTTATCAGTATTACGACATGCCATTATAACACGTGCACCTAAAATTTAGATAAAACAGATTATCGAATTAATATTTAATTTGTATGTTATTGTTAAATAAAATACCTCTTATGAAAAAATCTCTAACAGTTTCTTTACCAATGCCAGTATTACAACCGGTAATTATTGCTGTTTTCCCATCTAAACGTGCTGTTGATAAACATTTACCACTAAATAGACCCATATTTTTTATAATTTTCTTGAATGTACCTATCAATCACTAAATGGTCGGTTTAGAAATGGATAGAATAGCACTATGGAATAACAACAAGAGTTGTGTTTGTGACGATTCCAACGCATACCTGACGAATTTTATAAATCAACGGTTAGTT
The DNA here is from genome assembly GCA_028455855.1 of Meloe dianella. NCBI lineage: Eukaryota > Metazoa > Arthropoda > Insecta > Coleoptera > Meloidae > Meloe > Meloe dianella. Next base: position 3,636,352 of record JAPTHL010000045.1, on the reverse strand, counting down.
TTAGATAACTCTATGACTGTTAAATACATAGTTTGACCTACATTCCTAGAGAATACTACTCCTACATAATTTCATATTTCCAGGCATGTTTAAGTCGTCCATCAATAAACCTATCTATTTATCATAAATCATAACTGATGTTTCAGTATTTTTGATAAATAAAATATAAAATGAAAAACAGAAGATATTTCGCTACAAAATATTACAAGTTTGTTATATTAAGATTTTTTCAATCCATATACTTTTCTTTTGATATTTTCTATCTTAACATGAAATTTGATTTTATTAATTTTTCTAATGGTGGCTAAATAGTAGGTGCGTTTATAATTTGGACACTAGTGATGGCAAACTAGTTTTTAATATTTTATCTCAAATTTCATATATACGAGCCGCACGTAACGACGTAACCATCCATACAACAAGTCGTTTTTTTTAATTCCAATACGACTATTCTACTCCCCTAATAGAATAACTTTTACTGGTTATAACCGCAATTAAAATATAACAAGAGCTAAACTACCGTATATATATATATATATATATATATATATATATAAAACGTACATAAAACTCAGAAAACAACATGTACATGTATCCCATATTTGAATTTTGCCGCTTTCTAATGCCGCCGCAACGTATGCACGTTGCGGGCGCTAGTGTTGCGTTCGTCAAACAGCGTCATACCAATGACGAACAACGTAACCTGTTATGATGGATGGTGACACAGAATTTACAGTGGCGGCGGCTAATGCCGTAAAAAGTAATTTGTCATGTGTGTATCTATTGAATGAATTGATTGTGATTTTCAGTTGTAATTTCACTTCAAACTTTCAGTTACATTATCATAGAAACTTCTACTACAGCAAAATATCTACGTCACTGATTTAAGGACGAATGACGACAAACAATTGTCATCCACACGGTCGTTATACAGTCAGGGCCCTTCCACCATTATGGGGAAATCAGAACAAGAATAAGATTTGTATGGAACTGGGGTATCTATAAGGCTGGCCTTTTCATCTAGACACATTTGACCAACTAAATTAAATGAAACAGTCTTATGATGTGCACGTACGAAAAAGAGATATAGAGAAGATGGGTGGCTACTAATGTTTACTACTTATCTCTTTTCAGCACGTGCACGTTATAATACCGCCTCATTTCTTTTACTTTCTTCAAATGTTTCTAGATGAGTTTGCCGATACTGTATATTATCAATGATAGAGCGTTCAGCGAACAGCATACTTGCCTATGTAGAAAAATCAAAATCGTTTTTGATATTTCTCTACAGCGAAAAACGCGACAGCGATGCCTTGCGTACCTCAATTTTTTATCCGCCGCAACGCATCCACGCTCCGGGGGTTATCTAACAGTAAATTAGAAACGATTGATACTGACAGTTGGCAGTCGAAGTAATTTAGAAACGTTCTTCGACACCCTCAATGCCCAAACGCCAGTCCTAAACATTTAAGAAACACAACCATTTCTACGCATGCGTAAAAGTGTAATAAATAATTTTATAACAACGTCGGTTAATTGGTGTTGATCGAATAAAATATTTTTACATTTATTTAAATACAATGTTTATGAATTAATTATGTGTTAGTTACAAAAGTTGTAGTTTACCATTAAAAAACAATGGGCGATAAAATTAAAGTATGTGTATTTATACTTTTGTTTATTAAATATCAATATGATGAATTGTTTTAGAATATTCCCGAACAAAAATTGAAAGCTTTTTCAATTGGTACAATGGGCAAAAGGAATTTATCGAAAAAAGAACTGGAAGAACAACGTAAAAAAGAAGAAGAACGTGCCGCTGCACATGTAAATACAAATAATACGAATGTTTCATATAACATAACCTAAGTTTTGTTGTTGTTTTTTTTTTCGTTCGTATCGTATAGGTATTTGAAGAGTTTGTTGCCACATTTCAAGAAGCCCCAATAAGTGGATCAAATAAAGTATGGGTAAAAGCTGGAACATATGATGCCGGTGCTAGAAGTAATTAAAAATTACTTTATTTTACAAATTAAAGAATTACTTTTATAAATATTTGTAGAGGAAGATACAAAAGATAAAGGTAAATTGTATAAACCACAGTCTAGATTATCACAATCTGAAGCACCATCATCAAGTGATAAAGCTCAATTTTGTGCTAAATTGATACCGGATAAAAAACCAGAACGTTTAGGTAAGAAAAAACAACATACTAAAAGTAATTTAGAAGCATTCAAAGAAGAGTTAAGACAGTAAGTCTATTTTGTTATATGTTTATTGTATAATTTCTTATACATTTTGAATATATACAGGATACAGGAGGAACGTGAAGAACGTCATAAATATAAAGGTGCATTGAAAGCACCAGTTGAATCAGATATCGATGTTTTTATGAGGAGTGGTGATTTAGGTTCATTCGATAATGGAGATCCAACAACAACAAATCTATATCTTGGCAATTTAAATCCAAAAGTGCATTTATTAACAATTGATCATATAAAAAATTATAAAATAATGATGTTTTGTAGATAACAGAACAGCAATTAATGGAGATTTTGGTCGTTACGGTCCATTAGCTAGTATAAAAATAATGTGGCCACGTTCAGATGAAGAAAAAGCCAGAGGACGTAATTGTGGTTTTGTAGCATATATGAGTCGTAAAGATGGTGAACGTGCTTTACGTAATTTAAATGGCAAAGAAATATTAGGTTATGAAATGAAATTAGGCTGGGGTAAATCTGTTATCATACCACCACATCCAATTTATATACCACCAGCATTGTTGGAATTATCATTTCCACCACCACCATCTGGTTTACCTTTTAATGCACAACCATGTGCTAAAGATAAAGATGTATTACCAAAATCATCTGAGGAATTAGATGATATATTAAAAAGGAGTATTGTTAAAGTTGTTATACCAACAGATCGAAATTTGTTAATGTTAATACATAGAATGGTTGAATTTGTTGTTAGAGAAGGTCCAATGTTAGAAGCTATGATCATGAATAGAGAAATAAATAATCCAAATTATAGGTTCTTATTTGAAAATCAAAGTCCAGCACATATTTATTATCGATGGAAATTATTTTCAATAATGCAGGGTGATTCGCAAAAAGAATGGAGTACTAAAGAGTTCAGATTGTTCAAGGGTAACTTTTATTTATTATTTCTGAATTAAATAGTTAGTTTTGTGTTAATAGATGGTTCTGTATGGAAACCACCATTAATGAACTCTATACCACTGGAATGCCTGATGAATTAGTTCAAGATAATGAAGGAAAGAGAATACAAAAGGTTCTCTATCAAATACGTAAATATTTAATTTTCAAATACATATTTTTTTCTCGTTAAACATTAGTTTCCATTTACAGACAACGTGATCGTTTGGAAGATTTAATAAGAGGTTTGACACCTGAACGTACTAAAATCGGTGAAGCTATGGTATTTTGTATAGAACATAGTGATGCAGCTGAGGAAGTTGTTGACTGTATAACTGAATCATTATGCAATGGATCAACATTAATAACAAAGAAAATCGCACGATTTTATTTAGTATCTGATATACTTCATAATTGTGGTGTTAAAGTAAATAATGCATCGTCATACAGAAAATTATTTGAAACAAAATTATTAGAGATAATCTTATCATTGAAAAAAGCTTATGATAAATTAGAAGGCCGATTACAAGCTGAAGGATGTAAATTAAGAGTATTGCGTGTATTACAAGCACTAGATGATTCAATTTATCATAAAGATTATGTAAATAAATTAAGAACTGTATTTTTAGGTGTTAAAGAACAGGTTAAATTAAAAACAATAGCGCTACTATTAAATATTAAATAATTACTACTATTATTGTAGGAAACAAAAGAAGAACATATTGAAAACAGTTTAGATATTGATGGTGATCCGTTACTAGATCAACCAGAAACAGATGATGAGTTACCAATGGATGGTGCTGCATTACTTAAAAGTGCAATGAAACGTTATAAAACACCATCTGTTGGTACTGATATTGATATAGATGGTGCTGAAATTATTGATGATCCAAATGAAGTTGTTATACCAAATAAAAAAGGTAATTCACCATCATCCGGATTTATATTATCCAAATGGGAAACTGTTGATCCTGAACAAGTTGAAGCACAAGCAATGACTACAAGTAAATGGGATTTGTTAGGTAGTAGTGCTGATCCTAGTCAAGATGGTTCCTTAAATGATAATCAAGATTCTAATGACTATAATGATTTAAGGTAAATTATAATTTTTCATATGATCATTATTAAATTATTGTTATTATTAGAAATATAACTGAGGAAAGACGAAATAAACTTAGGGAAATAGAAGTAAAAGCTGTGCAATATCAAGATGAGTTAGAATCAGGTCAACGTGCTTTAAAATCCGGCTGGACATTACCACAACAAGTTGAACATTATAGAAGAAAATTATTGAAAAAGAGTGAAAAAGAACGTAAGGAAAAAGACCCCAAAAGCGATAAACATAAGAAAGGCTACGATAAATCTGATAGAAAAGATTCAGGAAGTTCAGATGATGATATTTATTATAGAGAACTGTAAGTCGTTGTCTACTATAGGAATATTTAATTTTGATATAACATTTTATTTAAGTAAATCTAGAAAAAATAAGAAGTTCACACGCAGCTCTTCTAGTGGATCAACATCAAAACATAGGTATTGAATTAAATATTGTAATTATTAATGATTTATTGTTCAAAATTTATAGATCAAGGAGCCGATCGCCGCCTAGGAAAAAATGTTATCGTGCACCTACTCCACCAAGTCCACCTCATATAAGACGACATTCACCATCATCACGTTCTCACAAATCTAAAGATTCTTTATCACCAGTTAGTTCAAACGGTAGATACGGTTCGCCAGGTAGGTCGTCAAAATCACGTAGATCACGTTCACCATCACGATCGAAAAATAGAAAATCATCGTCACCAAAAAGTCGACGATCTGCATCACCAAGACGAAAAGATAGTGCATCACCTTATCGTTCTCGGTATTCACCAGATTCGTCCAAAAAACATAGACATAAACATAAATACTAAGAAAATTTACAATGTTCATGTACTGTTCTACAATTAAAATTCATATTTTTCATTGTATTTCGTTTTGAGGTAAAATAACTTGAATTGTTCGTATTTAATCTTTTATTTCAATACCAATCAAATATATTGTAATAAACGTAAAAAAGACTCGCAAAGTAATTTACAAAAAAAAGTTTATTGCATCAAAAATAGTCAAATTGAAGCGAATGAACTGGGTTAAACTTCAAATTTAGAACCATTTTAAATTAAAAACAAGAATTGCGGCATCAAATCAAACAAAGTTAAATACAATTTAATAATAGCACACACCGCTTCCATAAGTTAAATTATTTTCGAAATTTATTTTTTAGGCTTTGGTTTCTTTGAGCCACCACTACCTTTTCTAGGTGGTGGTGTAGGTGTAGCTCCAGTACTTCCTTCTCCACCTTTATTCTGTGGTTGTTCTGTACTTTCTTTCGGTTTTGTTTGTGAATCGGGTTTTTCTGTCGACTTCTTCTCACTTTTCTGTTCCACTTTAGTGTTGTCTAATTTTTTTGGCTGTTCAATAGCAGATTCTGTTTTTCAGGAGCTTTCGTACATACTGCAGCTACTTCCCCCTTTACAGGGATTGGGCAAGTTGGAGTCTCTGTAAGAGGAATACTAAGAGGTTGTTTTTCAGGAGCTTTAGGTTTTAAGCAAGTTGGAGTCTCTGTAGGAGTTTGTGTTTTTTCATGAGCTTTAGGCTTTGTGCACACTGCAGTTTCGTCTAGCTTTTCAAGATTTGTACGGCTTGCGCTCTCTGCGGAAGCACTAGAAAGTTCTCCAAGTTTTTTAGGTACAGGACAAGCTGGCGATTCTGTAGGCGCACTAGGAGGTTGAGTCTGTTGGCCGGGCTTAGTACAGACTGGATATTCTACTGTAGTTGCTGGTTGTGAGGAAGTTACGGATGAAGGTTCAGTTACTGGAGCAAGAGATACTGCTTGGGTAGGAGTTTTAGGTTGTGTCAAAACTGGGGAGTCGGGCTGCTTAGAAATAATAGCTTCTGTTTGACTTGGGGTTGCTGTCTCAACTTTAGATGTTGCTTCTTGTGGCACAGAAGTGGGCGGCACAGGTTTAGATGCTAGTGGTTCAACAAGAGCTGCCATTGGTGGTTCAACTGTAGCTGCCACTGGCGGTTCAACTAGAGCTGCCGCTGGTGGTTCAACTGCAGCTACCACTGGTGGTTCAACTGTAGCTGCCACTGGCGGTTCAACTGGAGCTGTCACTGGCGGTTCAACTGGAGCTGTCACTGGCGGTTCAATTGGAGCTGCCACTGGTGGTTCAATTGGAGCTGCCACTGGTGGTTCAACTGGAGTTGCCACTTGTTCTTCAGGTTTAGCCACTGGTAGTTCAGGCAATGTCGCTTGTACTTCAGTTTTATCTGCTGGTGGTTGAACTGAAGTTGCTGCTTTTTTAGGTTTACCTGCCACTGGTTCCAATGAAGTTAAGGGAGTTTCAATTTTTGGCGGTATATCAGTCTCAGATTTATTTGATGTTTCAGTGGACGGAGTAGTGGATTGTTCAGGCTTGGTTACTAATGTTTCAGTTCTAGTTGCTCCTCTTTCAGATTTACTTTCGAGTTGATCGGATGCTTGTTTTTCAACTTGTTCAGTAATCTCAGACTGGGGAGAGACTGAGGTTTGACTTATTAAAGTACTAAGAGCTCCAGTGGATTCAGTGGGTGTTGGAGTAACGGGTGTAACAGGAGTTTCAGAAGAAACTGGAGTGTCAGTCTGGGAAATTTGTTGGATATCAGTTGATTTAGGCTGTGGTGTACCTTCTACAACTGATGTTTCTTTAATATTTCCAGATTTTTCAACATCTGGTATATCTTTTAAAGGAGTAGTCTGTTGGGGATGGGATTCTAAAGGTGCGTCTATTTTAGTGGGGGGTAGTATTTCAGTTTTTGTTTTATCAGTTTGTATTTGTTCTGATGTCTCAACTTCTGTAGGTTTAGCCTGTGTCGATGTTTCTTCGGCTGTAAAATTTTGTTATATAAAAATAATTTTTGTTAATTGTTTTATCAGTCCAGTTTGTTTTTGAGGGTTAGTTTTAATTATCATGCGATATGTTATAAAGCTAAATTAATTAGTAAGTTTAAAAAATACCCATTTTTGTCTTGCGTTTTATAATAAAATAATATGATTAGTACTTTTAAATATAATTAAAAACAGTTAAATAGGCAACCATTTATTTATATTAAAATTACAAATAGCTCTGCTGTAATTTTAACATATTTATTTATTTATAAAAAGCGTTGATGTCTTATGTAAATATTTTATATAATCAGTCTGGAGTTAACTGACCTGGAACAACAGTCTCACTCGGTTGTACAACCTCCGTTTTAGGTGGAGATGGCTCTAAAGTAATAATAATTATTCTTTTTCTATATAGTGTTTTATAGAGTAAATTTCATAAGCAATACAAGCAAAATAAAAATCACTTTAATAACATTTGTATTAAAAAAATAAAAAAATAATAAACATAAACACTGCACCTATAAATCAAATTAAATCAAATCACTTTATTAAATAGCTATAAAATAAATACGAAATTCTATCATGCAATAAATAATACCATAAAGCGTTATAAAAAAAAATAATAAATGGAAATTGTATTGCTGTGTTAAGCCACACCTTTAGGTTCAGGTAGAACTGATGTTGTTGGTCCTGATGCTAATGTTTCACATATCTTATTCCAAATATTATCAAATGAATCCTTTCCTAAATAATCAATATTTCCCACTTCCCATCCTTGTCTCCTTAAATGATCATCTAAAGCGATTTGTTCTGGTGTTCTTGCAACACCTAATGTTAATTGAGCAAATGCACCAGCAAGACCACTCTGTAAATAATAAAATTTTAAAATTAATTACGTTCTTTTATTTCATGTTATTTTTTATTTATTTATTATTTAAAACCATCGCATATACATAAAAAATCTACTTACATCATTTTGTTCCTCATGTTTTTGCGATTTGGTCTCGTTAATGGTGGTTGTTTCACAATCATTTTGCAGTGCAACAAACGTTGGTTCATTTTGTTTAGGAAAGGTATCAACAACTACAGGACGTGCAGTCCAATTAGACTCATGATTTGAATTTGTCATATAGGAATTTGAATTTTGACTAGAATTTTCATAAGTAATCAATTGCACTGATGGGGAAGGAGGATGATGAGGGGAATGTTGTCTGTGTGTATTATCATGATGATCATGGTGGTGGTTATTATGATCATGACTATGGAACGTTTCAGGAGTGTGATAATGAATTTCATGTTGAACATTATGATGGTTGTGTTGAAAATTTTCAGGATGGTGATGATGTTGTTGGGAATTTTCAGGATGGTGATGATATTGGGGGGATTTTCATTTTGTTGGTAATGTTGTGGGGGATTTTCAGGATGATGGCGATATTGTGGGGGATTTTCAGGTTGGTTATATTGTTGTGGGGAATTTTCAGGATGATGATGATATTGTGGGGGGATTCAGGATGATGGTGATACTGAGGGGGATTTTCAATTTGGTGACAATGTTGTGGGGGATTTTCATGATGATGGTGATAATGTTGTGGGGGATTTTCAGGATGATGGTGATATTGTCGGGGATTTTCAGGTTGGTGATAATGTTGTGGAGGATTTTCAGGTTGGTGATAATGTTGTGGGGGATTTTCAGGATGATGATGATGATATTGTGGAGGATTTTTGTGATGGTGATCATAGGAAACGTGTTCATGGGAAATTGTATTGTATTGATGATCATGAAAAACTGGATGGTTTACATTATGGTCAGCTTGAAAGCTGCTTACATTTGTATTGTGAGATTCAATAGGCTTTCTTTCGAATGGCTCTTGTTGAATATGTTCTACATAAGGAGGATTTAATAATTTTTGATCATAATCGTCCCAAGGATCATAATATTCAATTTTGGTATCATCATAAAGTTTATCAAAATCGGATTTGGATACAGGATTATTAATAATGTTTGGTGAATTATCTGTAGTGCTTCGAGCCTGTGCAAACAAATTCATGCAAAAGAAAGAAAAACAAATCCATCAGTTTTGCTAAATGCAATTATTTCATACTTATTAAAATACAAAAAAAAAATTAAAATAAAATACATGCAGCAAATAAAATGCCAATTAAAACTCAAAATACAAAAGGAAGCAGGCTAGGTAAATATTTCTACAATCTGCACTTACTTTATTTAGAATTTTCGTCAATATTTTTTCTATATTTTCTATATAGATTCATTAATAATTCAATTTTAACGATTAAAATCAATCGAACAAATAACTGACCTTAATATCATCATAAATTCTCCTGTTAGGCTTGCAACATTTTTTTTATTAATAAATTTATTTTAAAATACCAATACCGGAATCAAAGAAGTATCGTAAAAAAAATAATAATGAAGTATCCCTACAATAACAATTTGTTTTGTTTGAAATTTATGATACTGTTAAATTAGGAATACTTCACTTATAAATAAATACTTTTTAAATTATTAAAGCTTACCATATCAGGAGACAAATCAGAATGGACGAAATTACAAAATATATTCCACCAATGTTGTAAAACACCAGTTAAATGTCGTAAATCATTTGATGGTTGAACTTGTTTTGTTTCTGTATCGAAATATTGTAGCCATGGTTTTGTTCCAGCAATAAAATGAATAATCTTAGCATCAGAACCGAATCTAAATAATTCCAAAAGAAAACAAACAAAATTAAACACAAAAGAACTCGTTGTATATATAGACTTACTGCTTGAAGGCTGGCAAATAAGAATAAGTTGCCGTTGAACTCATGTTATAAATAAATGGTAAATGTTTCGAGATATCTTTGTAAGACCAGTCAGAGAAATATAAATTTAACAATCCTTGATCACCACCATCAAAACTGCCTTTTTCTAATGCAAATTGTACTAATTTTTCATAAGTTTCATTTGATGGACGATAAACAAATACACCAGAATTGAAACAATCAGGCCAACCAATATCGGGTGCTGCTGATAATTCATCTCTATCAAATAATTCATCGCAATTTTGTAATGCCTACAATAATGATGGTTATTAAAATTTTTTCAATCATTTTAGACTGTTTACAAATAGTTTACCAGTGTGTCGGCATCCAAAAATACACATTTTTCGAACTGTGTTAGACGCCAACAATGCAATTTTGTAAATGTAACACCTAATTCAGGACGTTTCAATAAACGTAAATTTGATTGATCTTTCGAATCGAGTATATTTACTTCTTGTACAATATCAAAAACTGCTGATAGTTTACATCTAAAAACATTAATATTGAATAATGTACCAAATCGTCTTTGAAATCAAAAATACCTCATGGGACTAGTAACACCAGGTGTTACTAGAACAACAAGAGATTGTTTCGTCCCAACTTGTTTTAAAGAATGGGCTAAAACTAAGGCGCCTAACGAATATGAATCGTTTGTTGCTAATGTAACCCATGCATAGCCTGCAATTAAAGATTATTTATAATTTTATTACAAATATTTCCAATTATTGTCTGATAGTTTAATTATAAATCTGTGTGTTTTGGTCTATATTTAAATATTTATTTGTGGGTGGCAGTGTCATAATAATGCTCGAAATTTTTAAAGCTAATCCAATACAAAACACCAACGTATTCTAAAATTATAACAAGAAAAGACGCACGCGGTTAATTTCCTTTTTTTACTTTTTTTTCGTTTCTAAATAAATTATCTACAATTTATTAATGGGCATTTTTTTTGTATTAACGTCTCAACTAATCGGATTTTTTATCAAAAAAAATTAATTAATTAATAATCTAAAAGATGTGTTAATTTTTATCTGAATATTGTGATGTATGATTGCGTGAATATATTTTCTATATCTATTAATAAATATCGAAGCTTGACCTGTTCAATTGTGTTTATTTTTATCAATAAATTTACTAAAAAAAAATACACAAATTCCACTCGAGAACAGAATGATAAAAAAATGTATTTTATTTAAAACAAAAATGATACAACAGACATTTCTCGTTCTTTTTTCTGTAGATTTATAAGCAATTATTTTATCTGATAAGAGTAAAAAAATTGCAGAAATTCCTAGACAAGGTCAACAGGTCATTGGGTCGGTAATTATTGTGGAAAGAATATAAAAGAAAATAATAATTGTATCGATACATACCTCCTCCCATTGTCGATGTTAGTTGAAACTGGCAACCAACTTAATCTTTGATGAAAATGATGCTCTCACCAAAATATATTTGCGTTGACAACAATTAGAAAAAAATGAAATCAAATAACCGGGTGAACGTAGAAAATGGCTAAAAAATCAACGTGACTATTTTTAGTTTAATTTTTATCTCGCTTAAGAATGTTGTATTCAAGACGCGACTGAATTTAATAAATACGAGTTGGATGTGTTGATATACAACTAAAACGCAATGACGACTTCTATAGACGATCCGGCCGATGGAATATAAAAATTTTCTGCGCTTGCGGGACGCGTCCATGTTAGCATTTACGCGTACCCATCTATTATCCATAAGAGACAATAATTGATAACACTGATAACAGCATCCTAATCTATTAATGGTAATGAACTCAATTAATGTCCACAATCGATTACCATTTACATTCAATCGAATTAAATCAACGAATTGCCGAAAATCCTATCAAATTTCAAATTTCTAGCGATTTTGCAGAATAGTTAAACAAAATAAAACACCACTGGTCTTGTTTTGGTGCTATGATTCAATTAAAATCTCCAACAAGCACCTGTATATCACAGTTTGTCGCTGGACCTCATCCAAATTTTGTTCTTTCAAATAGTTTAACTGTTGATTTTCTATTAATAGACGAACACCGCGTCATTGGGACAGCCTGTATTTTTTGTGTAAAAACTGAAAATACGCCGTATCGATTTTCTAGTTTACGAAAATTGGTTTATAAATATTTTTTATGTTCTTGTTCAAAATTAAACAACATTAAAGTCCAAGGTTTTTGTTTAAAAAAAATAATAGAAAAACAAAATTTTAACCTAATAAAAAATCAATGAGGAAACTGTGTCGCATTTTCGGTTTTATAAATAATATATATTGCATTTCTAAGTAATACAAGTAATACAACATCATACAATTTATTTTTTAATTTATCTTCTAATTTAAACCATTTATAGTTTTAAAATATTTAATCTACCTGCCTATATGGGACGCCTATGATTTAATGCCTGACCTTTAACAGTAATAACGACGACAAACGATTGATTAAGTTTACAAATCGCAAATGTTTCAATCAATAATAATAATATTGGTAATAAAAATCAATCAATAAATGAGTTTCGCCGTTTTGTTTATAAAAATTGTTTATAAACGTATTTATTTGACATCACCGTAACGTAGTAGAGTATCGATTTTCAAAGAGGTTGAATTCAGCGTCTAGGAACGTTGATTTACTCCACTTTCTAACGTTCATCATCTAATAACCATCCTTTATCAAATCTTATTGTTTTCTTATCAAAAGCATAATTTCAGATATTTAATTATACATTTAATTTCGATACAATCGTTCCATAATATTATCGGTGTTGCCAAACTTGTAAGACCGCAATTCTTTGATTAATTGACATCAATATCCATAATGAAGATTCAAAACAAAAAGTAATCCAAAAATTGTTCGATTAAAGCAAAAATTGAGAAATTAAAATGCAGTAAAAATGAACGAACAGAGGTCTGAAAGTAATTTCAAAAAAAAAAATTGTGTGCGTGTAATCTTTACGCGCGATTGAAGTAAAACTTGTTTGACGTTTATGGCACATATCATGAAACGATTAAACTTAACTTAAAATATTACAGTTTAGTTATATTCATTAATGATATACTTTACAAAGAATAATATAAAGCTATATTCACATTATGCATTAAAAATAGGTAATATTGTCTACAATTATATGTAGATTTTGATTTTATACATTTTCACCCTTCAGTGTGGGTATGTGGAATTCATTTAAAAATACGAGAAGATCTATACTCTGACGATTTGAATCTGTGCGGCTTGACTTGACCGTTGTCAAATTGACAATTGTGGCTCGATTTCAATTGCTTTAATTGCCTTAAAGTTGACTACATTTAAGTAAACCGTATATAAATAAATATTTGTTTAACACTACTTCAATTTGATTGTAAAGCTTTACACAAATAAGTCTGATTTTTTTCAAAAATTCTTCAATTTTTTCATATTCGCAGAAGTGGACTGGTTACCCTCAACAGTATTTATTTTGAAATATATTCATTGTAAGAACACCTCGTAGATTATAGTGGCAATTATTAGGTATGTTCCCATCCACAATTCTAGATTGTTTGGTTGATGACTAGACTACGCATGTCTAGTTAGAAACTGATCACAAAGTACTTTCAAACATCACCAGCTGGACCGCATTTCTATTGAATTCATTCAATTTACAATTTCTGATGAGAGTATATTTGATTTTTTTAAATCAATCGTCCCGTTTTCCATTACCATCTGCTACCGTGTGGAAAATGAGCATTTCCGAAGCATATTTTTGGAAATCTAGATTTCAACCAATGACAGACGTTTTAACATGTTAGGTATTTAAAATTGTGGTTGCTTAGCAACATCTACACATTAATGCAATCGAGTACTTTCGGGTGCCCAACACACGATGGAATGTCGGCTGTATCCGTTGGATCGTAGAAAATCGTTTTCATTTATAGTACACTTTTCATATGATAATTCACGAGCCGAATGGCTCGATGGTTAAGGATAGGGATTTACGCCTAGAAGTCCGGGGTTCAAACCTCGGCACGGTATGAAAAAGGATTTTCAGAATTTTCCTCTTCTTATAACCTAAATTGTTAATTTGTCCATGCCACAAAGTACATGGACCAGTTAGCAAGATTAGGATGTCCCTAGCCCCCTTTGCAGGTTCCTCATCGTAGAAAAAACGTCTAGAATTGGTGGTGAAATGAGCAGTAACCATCATCCATAAAAGGGCATAAGCGCCCAGGGTTTGGTTGAAATGAGCAGTAAACCATCATCCATAAGTAAAAGGGCATAAGCGCCCGGGGTTTGGTTGAAATGAGCAGTAAGCCACAATCCTATTTTCCTTTTTAAACTTAAAAATCATAGTTTAAAAAACACGCTTTAATGGTAGACTGAACTAATAAGTAAAAGCTCCCTCTCCGGAAGGAAATCGTTAATCCTGATGATCCTGGCCAGGATAATGGGACAAAATTTCAAATGAATCTGACGCTTTTTAAGTGGGTGATAATCGTGTTCGAAGATTCCGTTGCAAACATACAGGTGAAGCTAATATAAAGCGTGTAAAAAAAACAAGAATTAAATAAACTACAGATTGATTATTTATTTATTTTTTACTTTTACACTATCCACTAATTTTATATAAAATTCGTTAATACAATTCCCACTTTTTGAAGAATATTCACTCATTAATTAAATTAATTGAGAATAAAAAATTAAATTAAAAGTTAAATCAGCCCATGTCAATCTACCCAGAATTCAAACCTGTTCTCCTATTCCTACAACCAACCAATAGCTGTCCTGATGTTGTAGTCACATGACTGAGAAATATCACCAGAATTAAGATACCAACCTTACATCTACGGAGTTTCTAAATTTCGTCACATGAAGTTGGGAATTTTAGTATTATTAGGATTTTAGTCGAACTAAATATTTTAAATAGCGGAAACTATTTCGACCGTTACTTCCGCCAGAAAGAAAATCTGAGTTACCCCCCAAGTCGCGCCTAAAGAAGTTTTACTTCAATAACAATTAAAGTCAACAATGTATTTAATTGAAAATCAGGATTACAAACCGCATTTCGTTTTTAATCATTTAAACTCTAAGACAATCAAAACTGTTAGATATAATAGTCCTTCAGAATTGGTACTTCTATGAAAAAATTATCAATTTTCAACCAAAATTTGGGAAATTCCTACAAAATTGGCAACATTGTTACCTGTATCAAATACTCTTTAATAATGGTCGGTGGCTACCATAGAGATAGATATAGTACAATATGAAGTGATAGAAGAAGAGGAACGAAAAAGATATGTGAATTAATGTAACACCTTCAAATTTATAACAGTTTCGCCAACGTTATAATAAAAAATTCAATGTTGGTAATGAAATTATTTACGTCATTTTGTGTATATTCTTCGATAAGTAAAGGAGTTTTATTTGTTATCAACAATTGTTAAATAATTGTGTTAATCTTAGTATTATTCAATTTAATTAATGATTATTTAATTAGAATCAGTGCCAATTACAAGAAATATGATAATTATACAGATATCTATACATAAATTGATTTGTTAGTTGACTCTAATGATTTATTAATTATAAATAAATAATATTATCTTTTTACCTATAACATAGAATGACTGAATCAAGTTTAGAAACACAAATTGATTGTTTTTTAGAACAATTTAAAAGAAATGCATCAAAAGCGATGGAGGAAAGAAATAATATAAGCCGATCGAGAAGTTCAGGATTCGATCCAGAACCACCTGGTAAGTCAAATTAACTGTAAATATATTTAAAAAAAAATTACATGTTTTTAATTAATATTCCTGTTTTTATTGAACTATAATCCGATTCCAACTATTTTAATTACTGTATATTGAATATTCTCAGTCTTGGTTATCGCAAATTCATTTTTTTGTCTTTTTTTTAAATGCAATTATAGTTGGTATTGTCGATGACTTTGATTGTTTTTAATTGTTATTACATCATTTGTTTATAAACATTTAGAGAAAACATAGTGCTGCATATTTTTATATATGTTTGTTTTATGTTATTTAGATGTAAATATTGGCTATTTTCTAGCAAATAGTATTGTCAAGGTTTTTATTTTAACGCATATAAACAAATATAGGTAAAAAATTTCAAATTTGAATGTAACTTGTCAAATAACCACGCATGTCTATTACAATATTCGACATGCGCACATAAATTTACTAGTCTTCGAATGCCAAGTTGTTGACGATAAAGAATATGGCGTATTGTACAACCGAAACGTTTTCAGTGATTATACGGAATTTTCAAAAAATTCTTCAATAACTTGACTAATATTGTCCTATAAACAATAATAAATCGTTTTGAATATTAATAATTTATAATATTCTTATAAAAATATAGTGTTTTGGTGTGTAGTTTATTGAAAAAAGGTAAAACGTCTGTATGTTGTATAAATATCAATACGGCCCAGTTTTGTGTGGCTGTATACTGTTGTCACACGAAAATGATCTTTTACGTGATACTGTAAAGACGGTTTTCGCTCAAAATCATTTCAATATATACTTT
Source organism: Meloe dianella (assembly GCA_028455855.1). Taxonomy (NCBI): domain Eukaryota; kingdom Metazoa; phylum Arthropoda; class Insecta; order Coleoptera; family Meloidae; genus Meloe; species Meloe dianella. The sequence continues at coordinate 3,619,921 of JAPTHL010000045.1, read as the reverse complement.
ATCTTTTGTTTATATTCATATCCACAGCACACGTTGATCTTGTTTTGGTTTTTCTTTTCTTCCAAATCAGAAAACATTTGAATTTTTAATTTCAGTTTCGTCTAAATTTTCAGTAATTTATAAATTTCGTGATGACAACAATGTTTTTATTTTAAATAATAATAATGATACTGAAAAATAAGAAATGTAGAAAAACCATCAAAAATTCTAGATGGCTCAAGTGGATGAAGCTGAAAAAGAAGCTAGTGAAGTATTACATTCATTATTATCAGTTGAACGTATTGAAAAAACTGAAAATGGTAATATATTAGAAAGTAATGGTAATGAATCAACAACACAACAAACATTTCAAACAAATACAACAAATACAACTGATGTTACTGTTATTGAAAATGATGGACAAATTCAATGGTCAACACCAGTAACATTAACAGCACATTCAATATTTTCAGCAATGGATAGTAATAATCATTTTCAACAAACACAAATTGAAGATCAACAGGTATAAAAATGTATCAATTAAATAGACAAAAAAAAATAGAGTAGATCCTTTGATTTAACGGACTTTTTATTTAGTTTTTATCTTCTATGTAGGATGCGTAATTTTGCTTGATACCCTCTACGTATCTCAATTACTTATAAAAGAAACCAAATCGACACTCAACCTATGACTAATGTAGCTTTAGTAGAACCATACAATTATAAAATTGATTAACATTCAAAATACATATCCTAACAATTAAAACTACCACTTAAAAAGATCATTGTTATATAAAAAACATTATTTGTTGTGTGTGCTACTAAAGTTTATATTTGATCAAAACTTATAACATTATCATACATTTGGGGCGTGGGAGTTAAAGATAAAATCATTTTTAGGGTAGTAAAGTATCTTCAAAATATTATCAACAATTGATAAAAGGGATATACGCAATGGGTATCCAGCGAAATGGATCAACCTATATAGTCCGTTAATTGATAGGATATTTTTAAAATTAAATCCAAAAAAGAAAAACGTAAAGAATATGTACAAAATCAGTATGATCATCAGGTAATTTGGGAAGGTCATACAATTCAAGTGGATTCGGACAATCAGCATATCAGTACGATTTATACAACAACAGCAACACCACAAACAGCAGTTGAAGAAAATGAATCTAAAAAGAAGTATCACCCAATAGCACAACTAATACCACCACAAATAATACTAATAATAGCAATAGTAATAATCATAGTAATAATAATAATAATAATAACAATAGTAAATTAAAGACACAATCGAAAACAATAAAGAAAAAAACGATAAATAAGAAGAAAAAGAAAATCAATTTAGACGCAGGTGAAACACGTGGTAGTAATGAATCAACAAAATTAGAAGAAAGTGCAGCACAAGTAAAAGAACGTTTTAAACGTGGATGTGAATGTCAAGATGAAAGTTGTTTTCGCGGTTTAAATCCAGAAAGTGTATATAGACATAGACTTAATATTGCTGAATTAACAAAAGGTGAACATGATATGTATTTAATGGGTGTAACAATGGCATGTTTAGCAAATCCTGATACAACAGTAAGACATAAAGAAAGACGACGTTTACGTGCACAATATGTATATCAAGGACGTAGAGTATGTTTAGATGCATTTTTATATTTAGAAAATTGTACACATTATCAATTAAAACGTATTAGAAAACATGTTATGACACATGGTGTTGCTCCGAGAGTACATGGTAATCATGGTAAAAAACCACATAATACATTTCCATTAGACATATATTATCATGCAACTGAATTTTTAAAGCAATATCTAGAACAATATACAGGTGAAAGAGATATTGTTAATACTAAACAACCAATTCAATTACCATGGGATATAACTAGAAAAAATTTACATGATGCATATAAAGAATATGGGCAAATACTTGATCCTGGTGTTAAATTAATGGGTTATTCAACATTTCGTCATTTTATGAAAGAACAATTTCCACACGTTAAATTTTGTAAAGTTGAACCGAAATCTGGACAACAGTCTACTCAAATACAACAACAAACTCAACAGCAGCAACAACAATCTCAGCAACAACAACAACAACAGCAAGTACAAACACAACAATCACAACAAACGCCACAACAACAACAACAGGAAAATCAGCAACAAATTCAACAGCAACCGCAACAAATACAAAAAACCCAATTAATTGAAAGACCCAGAGAACAACAACAACAACAAATTCAAAAATGTGTGATTAATAATGAAGTACAACAAGTTATACCGTTAGTTGTTGCACAATCAAATGATGGTACAGGTACACAACATCATCAACAAACATTTTTAGTAACACCTGTATCACAATTAATACCAAATGGACCACAAAATCCAAATAATCATACACCTGGTAATGCATATTCTTATCAATTAGCTAATACTGGTTATGTTATTAATGAACAAGGAAATATTGTAACAACGATGGCTGGTGGTCAACATCATACACCTTATACATTTAGTAGGATGTAAAAAATTTCGAAAAATAATGTCTGTAAGTCATCTTGCCTGTATATTTTTGGTCAATAAAATTTTTTCATTAAATAAAATTGATAACGAAAATATTTTTTCCCATTCTTATCATTATAATTAAATTATATTCCATTTGGAATCGGATTATTGTTAATTTTAATTATTATTTATTTAGTTGTATTAAATAATTTTAGATGAATTAGCTCCATTTGAAGAAATTGAAATGGTAAATACAGTTAATACAGAACCGTTACAATTAACTGATGTTGCTGATTTATTAAATTCACAATATGCAATTATCTCTGGTGGTAAATCAAAAGATGGTTGTCCTATTATAACATTTCCAGATAATAATAATTTTAATTTAATAACTGATTGTGATTATCAACGATTAATGTTATATTTAACATCAGTACCATCGTAAGTATATTTTCATTTAAAAAAAATTAAAAAAATGTGTAGTGTGAGCCGTAGAAATGGCTCACTTATTTATTTATTTTGTATTCAGTAATTGACTCAAAAAAAAATTTCGGATACCAGTAAAACGGCTCAAAGTTGCTATGAATGGAACTCGGTTATAACAAATTCCGTAAAAATTACTTCGCAATAAACATATCTATGTGTATTCGTTATGTCCGAGTTTTATTTTTATTTAAAATCTAATCTTAGTAACCATTGAATATAAAACAATTATTTGTAATCATAGATACTCAAAAGTGATTAACACTAAACACATTCAAAGATTAGATCTGAAGTCATTTGTCTAATTCTTGGGCAATTCTGATTGGAAAAGACTTGTATTTCTAACAAACAAATAATTTCACATTATCAAATTTGATTGAAATTAAATGAAACATGTTCAAAATTGTCACATCATGTTCTCTGAATAATTTTATTCAATGATTGTATTTTAAAGATTGCAAGAGGCGGATTTGGGCTTCCATTTAATAATTGATCGACGTAAAGATAGATGGAATTCTGTTAAAAATGTTTTATTAAAAATCTCTGTATATTTTCCTGGTTTAATTCATGTTGTATATGTATTAAGGCCTTCTAGTTTTTTACAAAAAGCATTATCGGAAGTAAGCAATAAATTATTTAAAGATGAATTTAAATTTCGTATGATTGTATTGAGTACAATTGAAGAATTACACGATTTAATTGATATTGATCAATTAACAATTGATTTAAATGGTACATTAATATATTCACATGATGAATGGATGCAACAACGTAGTGATTTAGAAAAATTTTCACAAATAACAAAACAAGTATCGATTGCCTTAGATAAATTTACAAAATCAATTGATGAATCTGAATTACCAAATAATGCTGATACAACACAACAATTATTAAATCAACAAACATTAATTTATACAGAATTAAAAGATGAAATATTAACAGCTGCCAAACATGGTGAATATCTATTATCTACAATAAAAAATAAATCTGTTGTAACACATAATGATAAATTAATAAATAAAATTGATACTAGTGGTAATGTATTTGCAATTGAACGTTTATTAGTTCAATTAGAAGAAACTGAACGTACATTTGATGATTTTTGGCAACAACATTCATCAAAATTACGACATTGTTTAGATTTGAGACGTTTCGAACAAGATTTTCGTGAATTACAAATCAATTTTAATTCACATATGAAAACAATAAACGATATGAAAGATATTGGTGATAATTTAACACGTATTGAACAATTATTTAAAGAAATTTTATTATTTGAAAAATTATGTTATGTTGATATTGAACGATCTGAAGAAGTTGTTTCTTGTGGTGAAACATTAATGCAAAATAAAACGTTTTTATCATTACAATGTATTGAACCAAAATGTTGTGAATTAATACGTATGAAAGATTGTTTAATACAACGTTTAACAAAACGTAAAGATATTTTAATTAAATATAAACAATTTATTGAAGAAATTAATAAAGCAAATGAATGGTGTCAAATTTGTAACGATTTATTTACATCACAGTCGATAGAGAATTGTTCAAATTCGTTAGATTTAACTAAAAATTATTTAGATGCAATCAAACAATTTACAGAAACCAAAAGGGAATTTAATTTAGAAAATTTACAGGAATTTAAAATAGCGTTTCAAGATCATATGAGTAACGAATTGAAACAACAAATAGCACAAGTATGTAATTCATTTATGATTTCCATTCAATATTTTATCATCTGTATATTTGTTTATTTTTTTAAAGACTTTGCAAAGAATCAGTGATATTACTGTTATGTGTGAATCTAGAATTGCCACATTAACAAAACTAGCAACAACATCATTGATACAATCACAAACAATAATACCAAAAACAACACAATCTGTACAATCAATAGAAAAACAGGTTGATTCAATTCAATCAAATCAAGTCAATTCAGAAAATGATGATATAAATAAAGTTAAAACAGGACATGTTCTAACTGAATTAATAGAAACAGAAAGACTTTATGTTAGCGAACTATTATCAATTATTACTGTATGTATTTTTGTAATAATTTATCAAATACAAATTTTATTAAATTATTATTTCAAGGGGTATAAAATGACAGCAAAATCTGATGAAATGCAATGTTATTTAACATCAAATTTGATCGAACAAATCGATTTAATATTTGGTAATTTAGACGAGATTTACGATTTTCATGCAAATATATTTTTAAAAGACTTAGATAATTGTATAACATCTATTGATTTAGTTGCATTATGTTTTGTTCAAAGAGTAAGTATAAAATTTATATATATTTACTCTATTATTGATCATTTTTTTGATTATAGAGGGATACATTTTATCGTTTATATAGTTATTATTGTCAAAATATACCAAAATCAGAGAATATACGTGAAAGTTTAATTGGTAAAACCGGGTTTTTTCAAGCATGCCAAAAAAAATTAGGTCATAAATTACCATTAGGTGCATATTTATTAAAACCAGTACAAAGAATAACAAAATATCAGTTATTATTAAAAGATTTATTACGTTATTCAAATGAAAGTAAATGTTGTAAAGAATTACAACAAGCATTAGATTGTATGTTAATTGTATTAAAATGTGTTAATGATAGTATGCATCAAATATCAATAACTGGTTTTGCTACTGATTTATCACAACAAGGTGATTTATTATTACAAGGTTCATTCAATTTGTGGGCTGATAATAAAAGGGATTTACGTTTACGTTTAAAACCAATGCGTCGTCATATATTTTTATATCAAAAATGTATGTTATTTTGTAAGCCAGCATCAAAATCACAATATAATAAAATAACATATCAATTTAAACATTATTTAAAAATGTCACAAATCGGTTTAACTGAAACAGTTAAAGGTGATGATAGAAAATTTGAAATATGGTTACAAGGACGACAAGAAGTCTATACAATCCAAGCTTCAAATATTGAACAGAAACAAGCATGGGTTAATGAAATAAAACGTGTTTTATTAAATCAATTAGAAGAACTTAAAGGCGAAAAAATCAAACAGTATTCAGCTCATAGGTAAATATATTTACTAGAATTAATTTTAGGATACAGAAAAAAAATATTAAAATTATTCAAGATCACTGCGACAAACTACCTCTTGGGAAAAACATAAAAATACACCAACAAAAGGCACACTTAATGATAATCATAGAACAATGAGTTGTGATGTTGATACTCATCATTTATATGATGATAATGTTGATGTAGAAGGTGAAAATTGGTCATCAGAATGTAGTAATAGTGATGATGATGACATTAAAAATAATTCTGCTATACCTGTAAGGATTTTCTTCTATATACATTTATTTAATAGCAATTTCGGTTTTTTAGCTTTAAACCCTTACAAATCTTCTCATCCATAAATGCTTATTATGCTTATATTATTAATAATATTGGATGAGATGATCAATATATTAATGGAATTAAATTTAGTTTTTTGTGCACGTTTTACCATTTTGCCTCATAAAAACTATTTTTCCTGTTGGCAGATTCAGTGAATGGGTTTGGTTAAAACACAATTCATCAATATTTTGTTGACAGTACAATTAATCTGCATTTTATGTTAATAAATAGTAATAATAATAATAATAATAATAGTAATTGCCAATTCCGCCCTTCCGTTCTTTTTTAGTTCTAGTAAGTTAACATTTTCTTTTTTTCTATTATTAAACGGAAAAATAAACAACCACGCATGTTTCTTTCAGCTTCTATCTATTCCTTTAATCCGAATTCATAACATTTTATTATTTTATTTTTCCTAATTATCGTTTTGACGCAATTGAAATATATTTATCTAAATAATTTATAATTGCAGAGTGGTCGTTATGTTGCATTATCTGATTATTGTGCAATTGGGAATAGTGAAGTTAATTTACGTGAAGGTGATATTGTTGAATTGTTGAAAGTTGGTTGTGCTGGTTGGTGGTTTGTTAAAATTATAGGTTTACTAACAATAATATTCAATGATGAGATTAGCATTTGTTGATATTGTTCTTCTAGGTACTTCAATTGAAGGATGGGCGCCTGAAGCTTATTTGGAAAATCTGCCTCGTAAAACCTCCCGTAGTGGCAGTAAAAGTCATGATAAATTAAGCGATTATTGAAAATTAATGCGTCAAACGTATTAAATCAAACAAGTCAATATGGCTATCATGAAATATTTGTTATAAATTATTGAATTATTTGTTTATTGAGTTTCTTGAAAAGAAAAGTCTTGGATATAATAAAAAATTAGATTGGTAGGTAATTTAGACGTTAGATGATGTGAAACGTGAGAAGTTTTGGTAGTATTTGCTTTTTTTCACATATATTATTAAGTATTATGTTATTGTTTGTTATATAATTATAATGTATAGGTATATAATACCGATAGTGGATAAATGAAAGCTAAAAATTTATTTAAATTATAAATTGTTCATATAAAAAAGATCAAAGCTCAAAGTAGATCCAAAATCAACCCTATGCGACTATATCAGCATTTCATAGCTCAAACAGATAAATTTAATAAAAATAATAACAATATCCCATTGTAACGAAATTTTATTATATTGAAACTAATTAGTAAATTATTTATTATAAAAAATTGTTTCTATCAAAACCCAACCGTTTCAGTTTTATTGAATTCAAGGAGTCTGCACAGATTTGAAAAACAACAACCGAATTGTTTACAGTTTTTGGAAAAGAATAGAATGTTGTTTTATTATTTATAGAATTGCGATTTATTTTGTAATAGACGTTATCTTGCTTGTTTTTTTTTTATTTTGGCTATTAACAATTCCTGCAAATTTGTTGGGCGCGCGTAATGATGATAATTAGCAGAATTGTTTTGTCGTCTTTTTTTTATTTAAATTAGCCGTTACGATTGGATAGTTGCTACAACTTTAAAAAAAAATGCATTGTTGTAAATGGTCCGAGTGTATTTTCCTGGAAGTCTTCAGATAAAATCCGGATGTTTTCGTTATATCTTGAAATATTTCAAATGAAACAAACAATTAACAAAATATACGGACCAGTTGAGACATATATAAACAAATCAGTTTTAAATGATACTATTGGGAATTGAACATTTTCTAAATGACAAATTCCCAAGGGATGTAATGTTATACAAAAAGACAATTTGTGTACTAGGCAGTAGTTGTCACGCTCTAATCAAAATATAATTATTATAATTACAACTGATTGGGAAAATTTATGAAGTGTTCAGTTTTTAAATTGTTTGTAAATGGTATCAACAAAAATTTTTTAAAAATTCTCAAGTGTATAAAAACCATATGTAATATTTAATTTGAATCGAGACAGAAAAAAAGCACGTCAGTTTAACAAAAACTTTCGAATACGAAAAATGTTGTGCAGTGTGATGTGAATTAAGCAAAATGCCAGAAGAAATTTTAAGTGACTTAACAATCGACGATATTCTACTTCCGTTTTGTAATTTTGATGAGAATCAAACAACATCCACAATATCTGATGAGAGTTTGTTAGATTTAAACGATACGAATTGGACAAATTCGTATTTAACAGATTTTCTCGTGTCAGACGAATTTTTAAATCAACAATTAGATAATTTCTTATCGTCCAACTACACAACACCATCGGACAATGATATCAATAATAATCAACAGAATAATCTTGATCCTGAAGGATATTCAGTACTTGGTGTAAATTTGAATTTATCCTGTAATTCTATTCAGGAACCATTAATAAGCAACGACGATAATTCGATAAATTGGACGAAATTCGACGATGATTTTGTTTTTAATGATTGTTTGATTGATTATCATAACAACGATATTGGTGATAAATCAGACAATGAATTGTCAACACAAATCAATCTACAAACACGTGAAACGCTCGATTTAATAAATATGTTCCCGCATATTGCCGATGAAAGGAATCTAAAACGCCGTGCATTATTATACGAAAATCCAGTAAATGTAGAAAATATAAGAAAATCTAAAATGAATAATGATCTTAATAAAAAATCACCATCATCATCACCAATGAATGGTTATAGGGAACGTAAAATTAGTGAAGAAAAACACTTTCCATGCTCAATAACAAATTGTGATAAAGTTTATTCGAAACCATCACATTTACGAGCACATTTAAAAAGACATTCTGGTGAAAAACCATTTGTTTGTAATTGGCAAAATTGTACATGGAAATTTTCAAGATCTGACGAATTAGCTAGACATAGACGATCACATTTAGGCATAAAACCCTATAAATGTGAATTATGCGATAGAGCATTTTCACGTTCCGATCATCTAGCTAAACACAATAAAGTTCATAAAAAGAAATTAGCTCAATTTGGTACATATCACATTAGAAAACGCATTAGATAATTAATGAAATGTATTGAATTTTTTTTTAACTTTTCAAATAAAATTGTTTTTAAATTAGTGATTTATCCAAATACCTCTCCACAAATCTTTCTATAAAGCATGCATCGACTGGAAATAAAAGGTTCATAGAGATTATGTCACAGAAGACACTTTTCTACAGTAATATGAATATATTATGAAACTTCATAGTATTATCATAAATATCGGTAAATGGAAAGTATAAGTACTCTACTATTTACATCTAAATAATACATGAATATAAAAGATTATAAAACGTTGAAAATTCTACATATGAAATATAATGAATGAATGATACATTTCAACATTGTCTTAAATGTTCAGGTGCATGATAATGTTGTTGTGGATTTAATGATGGATGAACTGGAGGCGGAAAACATCGTACGTGTTCAACTGACAATTCGTCATTTTCGCTGGATTTTAGAAATTTATTCAATATTGCAAAAATCTGCGAATTCAATACTTGAAATCGTCGAATTCTATCAACCATACGTTTAAGACTCTGGAAAAAAAGTCAATTATAAACGTAAATTATTAAATAAAAACTAGACAGATTTACAATTCCTTTAACAACTTCATCTTTCATATCGACTCTTTGAACTCGTAATATATGATAGCAAAAATCTAATGCTTCAAAACGTCGTTGTTGATCAAGTAATACAATCATTGTACAACCAGCCCAATGTAGACCTTCACCAAACATTTCTTCAACTGTATATTCATTTTCACTAACTGGTATACAATAAACGAATTGTAATGCAGACCATAAACGATGGAATTCTGTGCATTCATCAATATTCATAACACCATTTGTTGGTGGTGGTCCAACCCATACAGAATCATCTAGGAAACTTCTTAAACGATTTAAAACAACTTCAAATATTGATAGACCACAACATAATCGTTCTCTAGTTAGTAAATCACCTTCTTTTGAAATCATAGCTTGCTAAAAATTCAAATTTTATCAAATGAAAATTAATTAATTAATTATTTTATTACTTTAGCTGTTCCTAATTTTTCAATATTTGGTACAATTTGTAATGCTGAATATTTAGCTTCTAAACGTTTTTGTTTAATTTCAGGTTTTTCACCTTCTTTACAATATGGTCTTGGTAAAATATTTTGGAATGGTGCTGCTTGTAATAAATCACATACTTCTTCTTGTGATAATGCTTGTTCCATTAATAAACAAAATAATATTATATTGCCAAATTCACGGAAATTATGAAATAATTCTGTACGTGCATCTGGATATTGTACAATATCTTGAAGTTTTGCATGATAATAACCTAATACACCTGGTGAACCATAATCATATCTAGGTAATTTACATATTTTCGGCATTGCTTCCATTAATGTTTTTGTAAATTGTAACAAATTCCCTTGTATTAAACTTTTAACAATTTTTAATAATTCTTCCATAACGACAGCGATACCTTGATAACCCAATAATTTACACATTGTATGAAAATGTTGTGGTCCAACGAAACCTTTAAAAACAAAAAAAAAAACTTATTAACATTATCATATTGATGGTCGTAGTAAAATTTACCTGAATATTGACCATATTGTGTTGTATAAGCCAAATTTAATTGTTTACTACCCCACATGTAATGGTGAGACATTTGTGGTGGTCTATCACGGTGTACAGCTGCAGCAAATGCAATCTGTCCACGATATTTAGTAAAACGATTTGTTGCAGCATTATATACATAATTTGGTAGAAAATCATAATTTAATTCCCAAAATACATGTAATGTTATTCTACCATATGGAGCAAGTACATTATGATTAGCTTCACGATACATTGAATCAAAATCATCTAATGCCAACCATTTACTTAATAATTTATGACATAGACGATTAACCTAAATATTTATAATTAAAAAAAATCCACAATTAAATATAAATTCAAATTAAATTATTACCTGTAAGAGGCCTTCTAATTCCATAACACCAGTTATATCACCACCTTCAAATTTACTAATAGCCAAATCAAGTGATTTTTGCATATCAGCATTAATACGTTGTGTTATTAATTTATTTAAATCAATTGATCGACCTAATAATTGTACATGACGTTGTTTTAATAATGTTTCATAACGATTTGCTCTTGGATATGGTAATAAATATGCACCTAATGCTGCACATTCAACACGAAAACGTTTATCAAGAAATATACTAGCAGCTAATTGTTTATAATATGCAAATATTTGTTCACTTAATTTATAAACAAATTGATCAAAACACAAATTTACTTCTGCCTCAACTTCATCATATAAAAATTGTTTACGAAATATTGTCAATGCATATAATGCACTATCATTATATAAATCTAATGGATATAATACGTATTCCATCATTGACGGTTCTTTTGTTTTTAGTATATGATCAGTTAATATCCATGGCATTGACATATCTATTGGAAATTGAATACGTTTCTCCATTGTTATTAAATCATTACATTCTTCATTATGTAAATGTCGCACTGTACATTTCTACAAGTAAATTTGAAATAAGAAAAAAACTATTTATAAAATACGAATAATAGTTACATTAATTCGCCGGCCCATTGTCATTTCTAAATAAAACTCTCTATACCACAATTGGGATAAATCACAACATTGTTGTAACGATTCTAAGACAGAAGTTTTAATTAATTTTCTGTAAATAAAAAACAATACGAAACTTACCACTAAAACTCAATAAATAATTCCAATAAAATGATGTTTTATGAAATTGATCAATTTGCAACAAATAATGTCCATCAATATCTTTTCTTAGAGTTCTTTTGCCACCGGATTTATCAGCAATTAATGATTCTAACATAGTACGTACCATGTAGAGTTGAGTTGAAGATGGCCCTTTTAATTATTATTTTAAATTAGCAACTATCAAATTTCAAAAACAAAAGACAACATTCTTACCAACATTCCTTCGTGGTACTTTAATACTGAAACCATTATCCGGATCTTTTTTGCCTTTCAATGCTGGATCTTGTAATGGTTCAATACCACGTTGCCAATCAGCACACGTTTCTCTAACTGACATAATTATACTTCTGATTAAATCTTTTTTATTTTTAATAGCTTTCCTTAATGGTTCACGTAATATTAATTGTACAAAATCTTGTAATTCAGCATATATATTACGTCTAATTGCATCTGTAAATACAGTTTCCATACGTGCCATTAATACTTGTAAACCTTTTATCATTGCAATAACTTCAATTAATGCAAATTTCTCATCATCAGTATAATTATAACGTGTTGCACGTTCATATTCTTCAGCTTCTGGCGGGCATTCTTTATTTTGATGATGATCAGTTGGATGTAATAATTTCCATGAATATAATTCTGTAACAACAGTTGTCCATTCTGATAATAATTGTAAACCTCTTAATGCTAATTCTGCTGTTTCTTTATTCTCAATATCACTACCACTTTCTTTATATGTTGTTGTTACTTCATTACTATAACGTGCTAATTCACTTATATATTTAACATGATCATCTCGTATTTGGGGTAGATGAACCATTAAATCAGCTTGCGGTGATGGTGTATTACTACTAGATAATGGCCATTTACTTGGATCAAAATGTTTACTTCTTTTTATATAATTAAATGGTGCAATTTGCATATCTCCAAATAGTGGAACAACTTCTAAATTCTAAAATTTAATAAATAATTTGATGAAATTCAATAATAAAAGAATAATTACTTTGAAAATTCGATCAATTCGATCTAATCGTAACTTCTTTTTTTGATCTAATTTATTGATGTTACATAATTCACTATCCATCAGAAATAAACCAAAACCCATTACTTTAACAAGCATGTGCTTTTCACTAGGAGTTAAATACATTTTCGTTTCAAACATATGAACACATATGTTAACAACATCAGCTAATAATTCTTCATAACCGGGTATTTTTTCTAAATTTTCTTTAACTGTATCACGTATTTTATTTTGTGTTGCCAAAAACATTGATAAATTTTGCGATTCTTGTAACGTTTGTGAATCGGACATTACTTTTAAAAATTGTGCCGCTCTGAAAGTACCAAACAAATATATAGGTCAACCGCAGGAGAAAATACCATTGTTTTACCTTCGATAGGTTGAATAATCATTCTTAACGCTCGATTTCATATTTTTCAATTCATCCAGTACAGCAAACATATTTATAAACTTTCCCAATGTTAATAAATAGGCTTCTGATACGAAATCTTTACGTTTTTCAGCATGACAAAGTCGTTTAACTTCTTCAGAAAATCGTTCTATTGCTTTTTTCTGGAAATACAACAGAACAAATATTAAATTTGATTCGTTATTTTTCTCATAAACATTAATTACTTGAAAATACATAAAATTTAATAATTTATTGACTTCAGGTGCTAAGACTTCAACAGTCTTTTCATATATTTCAACTCGATTTGGTTGTTCATTAGATTTAGGTTGTGGTATAGCTCTTGAACAACATCTCCATGTATATAACATAACAGCATGCTCTTGTCCTTCTTCCAATAGTTCGTTCTTAAAAACAAATTAAATTAATTCAAAATTTATATGCATTCAAGACTCCTTACTAAACTAGCATGAACAGTAGCTTCTTCGATATATTTAGCAATTCCGGTAACAAACCCATTGCGATCTTCAAAATTTGTATCGAAATTTGCCTGATAAACAACAGAACATGGTTGTGCTTCAATACAGGGTTGTTCATCAGGTAATGGTAATTCATCCAATACATCGACATTAGATAATGCATCATTCAATGAAACACGATCAGTTCCAGCCATTTTATTGTTAAATAAGTTAATTTAATAAAAGGAACTTCCTCAATTAACCTGGAAGTTGAAAATATACAATAAAATCGTTTTTATATTCAACAATAATTAAATGAACTTACAATTATTGAATAATTGATTAACATTTCTTTATTAATTTGATAATATTATCGATTAATACTGTTTTGAAACAGAAATATTGAAAAATAAATTAATGTTTTAGGTGCGGCGTATACAGTAAACAAATGACAGTCACCGATCTGTATACAACATGGAATGCTAACAAACCCGAAACCTAGAAATACGGGAAACTTGTACGGTATACCAGTATATCGCGCTTTAATCGCGTATACAGACAATGTGTTAAAAAAAGATAGTCAATGTTCTTGCTGATCCATCAGCGATTTTTAGATGTTGCTCAGCGTTCCAGAATGTATAGACTTTGTATATCTAAAATATTCACGTTTTATCATTTCCAGCTACATTCAATTGCCTTTATAACACGATAAAGTGATTTTTTTATTATTAAATTTAATTTAGCTCATTAATTTTAATTGTTTTCGGTCATTTGAAATATACAGCTACATTTAGAGTAATCTAAGATTTTAAAATGAAAGTTACTAGTTTAGTACAAGATGGTACTCGCTAGAGGTCACTAATTAACGTTGCCGGTTCTTTTAAAATAATTATCGTCTGGTAGAAATTCTAATATCTTATAAATCTTCAGATATACTGTCCATTACAGAAAAATTGAACACAACATAATATCTGTGAATGTCTAGTGAATAATTTCATCGTGGAATAATAAAGGCATTTACCAGTGGCGCACCCAGAAATTTAGCAAAAATGGGTGTAATTGGTAAAAAAAAACCTGAGAAATACTGATTTACTGAAATTAACGTATCGTCGGTTCTGTCAACTTGATCGTAAAATAGCAGAAGTTGATTTATTTCGATATTACATGTCTTGTTATTGGCAAGTCATCCAATCCTAAATAGGCCGACTATACACGACAATGTAGAATATACGCTAAGTTAGGTCTGTTATCAAGAATCGTTAGTAAACTTCAGAGATGTGCAGGAGTATTGATGGATAGACGAAATCCTTGGACTCTTTTAAACACTGGATCTCTTCTAGTTATTGTATTAGGGATACTTTTATTATCAAGTCAAGTAAAAATAGGTTGACTATACTGGATATGCACGTAATATCAAGATAATTTCAAAATTAACAATAAAGATCTATGTACATATCAGTGGCGCACCCAGAAATTTTGCAAGAGGGATGCACTTTGAAGAAAACTGAGAAATGCTCAATGTTTTTTCTTGGTTGAATCAATTAGTAAAATGACAATTTTATGAAATCTTCTAACAAATCACTTTGTAACAAAACAAATTTCTATTGATATTGATATGAAGGGGGTGCAATTGCTACGTTGTACCCCCCTGCGTACGCCATTGGGCCCCTTTGCATATATGCTAGAAGATTGCGATTCTAAATCTTTATTGTAATTTCACTGTTTGTTTGTTATTTCCCAATTTAAACGATCAATTTCACAATCTACAAATATTTTGAAATGAACACAAAATGAATCTTTTATATTTGAACATATAAAGTGTTAAGAAATTCATATAATTTGGAGGTGTAACATTTTCTAAACAAATTTTCGTAAATTTCTAAAGTGGATTCCAAATAATTCATTATTCATAAAGTTATTCACACATATAGAATTTATGATGCTTTTGTAAAAACAAATAACAATCATTTAATAACACACAAAGAGAGAAAGCGAAAGAGCTTTGTTTGTGTAATCTCTTTTTATTTAATGGCAAAAATCCGATCTTATATTTAATGACAAGCAAATTCAATATATTCGAGTAGTTAAAATTTGAAAAAAAAAACGAATCAAGCCGTATTATATTATACCGAAAAATTCACGTGAATATTCTAAAACGAAGTTAATTGAATATCGATTTAGTATTAGGATCTTTTCCGTTTCTGTACCTAATGGTCTTGTGTATGTGAGCTTCTTCTTTTTTTACCGTCAATATTCGTATGAAAAGAAAAACCATTTTTGATCAGTTTTCTTTGTTTTAAATATATATATATATATATATGCGATAACAACTGATAAAATTGCTATAATTTACAGAACGATTTCGTAGTTTTGTTATAATAACGATGTTTCATATATATTTTTCCTCTCTATTATTTATTAAGATTTTATTTAATCATTTTTGATAGGTTGAGAAAGGTAATATTTTATTCATTCAGGCAAGGTATTTTTTTTATATTCCATTGACTGTCTAATTCTAGACACTATCGTATTATATTACCGGCTACAATATAATAAACATTTTAGATATTCCGAGAGCCTTCATTTAAATTTGTAAAATTGCCAAAAGAAAAAACAAAACAACAGTCAGGTAGAGGAATCGAAATCAGTCTCCGGTCATACAAGTTTTATATATGGGGGATAATTTGGATCACCCATTACGTGCTTCTGCTGATTCGTTTCTTTTGTTTTAAATGAATAATTATACAGCAAAATTGCTGAAAAGCTATAGCTGTCCATTGTGAATGATGTTAAAAGGTCAACTATTCTCTTATTAAATCTTCTAGTCATTTTCTTATTCATCTCTAGTTAGAAGAATTTCATTGCTGTTAAATAGAAAATATTACGAAATTATTGACTCATATTTATACTATATTGAAAGTTATACACTGACGGGGCTTTAATTTCGTATTACAACACTAAACTATTCAAATGATGGTAGATTTTTGATGAATAATTAATATTGTATTTGTTTAATTTGTTTTAAATAATCATAAATGAAATTGATGGTAGATTATTGGAAAAATTCCATTCTATTGATTTTAATTACATTCCGTGCCTTTTCAAGGACCTTCTTCATTGTTAAAATCAATTGTTTAGAACTGGTGTTGTTCGTTGAAATAAAGTTCGATTTGTTGTATTTAGTCTAAATGACTTGGAAAATGATTTTAGAAGTTTTGTCTTTAGGCATAGGACGATCATTGTTGAAAACTTTAGAGAAATCACGAATAATAGACGGTATTGTATTTTATAATATATATATATATATATATATATATATATATATATATATATATATATATATATATATATTCCAGGATGGATTTTTGTTGTTGATTAACTATTCGACTAATAATAATAATAATAATAATAGTGATAGTAAAAAAATAATAAAGATATGAGAATGGAACGTGATACCCTCATGTTCCAGTGAACTTATTTGGAAAGTTAACCAACATGACACTACAGTGTCACCATCATTTTGTTTTATATTTTGCTTCAATGAAGATGTAACACGATAACATCAAGATTAAAATTTCGGTAGCTTAAAACATCCGACACCTGTACATTAAATTTAAACAAATCAACAATTTGCCCTCCGAGGAATTTCAGATTCGCCCATATCTATGGATAAGAAGGCAGAAAAAACAAACAAACAAGCAATTCTATCATAAAATTCTCATTTATTTCAACCATATTTCAACAATTCGCTTATGTTGAAGAAATTTTACACCATTTAAACTTACATACGAAATAAAAGAAAAACATGAGAAAAGTTCACAAACTGCCTGTAAATACATCTGATATCAACGAAAGTATTTTGCACTTAATTAAGAGACACTAACACATGACTGAAATACGTGTGAGAATTTTCTAGTGGCAGCGTATCTGTTATCTAAATTAACGAAAAATCCCAAAAATTGCTAAGGATTCAAATAGAAAGTGATGCATTTACGGGCAGGATCACCATAACCACAGGGCTATAAATGGGCTGTAGAACCAATTTTGCTTGCATTCAAATCAGTTTAACGGCTTCAGACCAGAAATTTATGTATTTTTTTTTTGTTTATTTGTAAAATAGATCATCTCCTGGGGCGCTTCTAGTAGCCCATCGACATCAAATATTTTAGGACGGCTCTGTTGTTTACCTAACTTCATTTTTCTTTTTGCTTTGATTTAATATTCGGTTAATACTATCGATGAATATCATTCCGAAATATTGATTTGCATTATTCAAATAAAATCAATCAGATAAATAACATTATTAAAAACATCCGTTTTTTTTGATCAATTTTCACAATTATACAGGGTGTGTCAAGTCCAAATAAACACTCGTCTTTATTGCTTCATTTATCAAGATAATCAAATGCGACTATCAGAAACGTAAATACAGTCATACTTAAGTTATAAAAACAATCGTTTAGGTGCTTTCTAAATATGCCAAATCAGTTATTGAAACTTTCCCCAAATAGAAATGGAAAATAACAAAGGAGAATGTAGTGACAGCAGCAAATTTGTTCCAAAAAAAATGTGTTCATCTGGTAAAACACATTATCAATAACAGAAGCAGTTATTGCAAAGTCTGTAGAAATAATATGACTGCATTTAATTATCATTGTAATGGACCTAAACAACAACATCTCTTTAGATAATGTTACCATAACTGTTTCACTATTCAAGTGTGTAGTACTACTTAATTAATAAACGATAAATTACTAATTAAAATTCAATTTTCATTATTTAAAACTATAACGATCTTCATTTCGAACTGATCACTACATCCAACAGATAAAGAAGATGAGAATTGAGCGATTTTAAATAGTGTGAATTCCGGAATGTTGTCGATTGTATACCAACAATAATTTCCACTTTAGTATTAAACAAAACCAAAACAAACAAACAAACGAAAACATCCAAATTAAAAATGAAACCAGTTGTGATGTCTTTATTTAGATTTCATTATTATTAAATATGCTAATTTGATTATTGTTGTTGTTGTTTATATTTTTTTTGTTGCGTTAATTAATCAAATTAATTGTTGTAATAGTTGGAAAATCGAATCTGTTTAGGTGCAAGTTTATGAAATTCCGCATGTTTCCTGTTTGTGTGTTAGTCGATTGGACAAAGAAATTGTTGTGTGTGGTTTAAGAATGGTCGAAGTTGAAGGAAATTTCTCAGACCGGTAAAATGTCCGAATCCGCCTTTTGCTTTCGAACCAACACATACAACTACACCTATGCGTATGTACATACTGTATATATATATATATATATATATATATATATATATATATATATATACATGCAATATAAAGCAATCGCTATTTTGATCAAAAATATGAGCCTGGTTTATGACGAAACAGCATATAATACGAAAACACCCAAATAACTTAACGATAATAATTGAACCACCATTAATTAGTATTGAAGCGCATCGATACAAGTTGCTGGCGATATAACTAAGATGAATCTTTATTTATCACAAGAGAATTATTATTTTTTTTAATAATAAACGAAGACGAAAGATTATTGCCTGTATACGGTTGTTGAAGAATTTTCTCATGACAATCATTAAACTGATGTATGGAAATATAAAAGGTGCAAATGGGTGAATGTAGAATCGGCAAATGATCGTTTAGATAATCATTCTATCTAACTAAAAACGGTTAAAATACGGTAGGGTAGGGCACAATTAAATACAACACAATATCAAATCATTATTAACTGTTACTCAAATTTGTTGTTTGTTAACATTTCAACTTATTAGATGAATCGATCTTATACACGAAATCGTCTATTTGTGGGATGATTAGAATGTCAACAGTGATGTATGATTACCAAACTGTAAACAATAAAAAAAATTAACAAAAAAAAACAAGAAAAAAAGAATTACTATTCAGAGGAAACCTAGAAGCAGTTACTTATCATCATGTAGGGTCCCCTTTTAAAGCAAACAAAATATAACATAAACAAAAGAAACCACAAATAGTATCGGATGGAAGACATTAGAAAGCAAATAAAAACATTTTTTTCAACTACTTTCCACCCTTCTAGTTTTAGGGTGTTTGACTAAGTTTAAAACGGGATTTGTAATGGTATTTTGAAGTTTTTTTTTTAAATAAACAATTACAACAAACAATGAGAATTGTAATTTGTGTATGGCCTGAAGGTGGTTTTAATTAGAAAATTGTTGATGTACGTGGAAGAGCGCGATGATTTTTGTAATTTTTCTTAACAATATATAAAATTGAAGATCGTAGTGTTTCAAAGTGAAGATATTGTTTTGGTATTTGAAGAATGGTAGAATATTTCAAAATGTAAAGGTCGAATATGATTGTTGGTGCTGTACCATCTACCTGGAGGCCACCGGCCACCAGGTTCTCACCTGCTGATGGCCGATTGTGGTCGATGTCCGTCGGTAGTGAGAGGTCTTTCGGTCGACCAACTGCCGCGTTGCCGTTCAGCGCACCACGCCGCCACCACCATCAACCGGCTTTTAGAACTTTCATAGTTGATCGTTGTTATTGCTCAGATCGTTCTAACCTTTAAAACCAAGCGGTTGTTACGTGTTTTCAATCAACTACCAAAAAAAAGACAACCAACAGAAAAACCGGTAACTAGATAACGCAAAAAAAAATCGGTAATCAAAATAGTGTTGTTTTCAATTGTTTATAACAGTAACGTGTCGATTTAATTTATTTAATTGAAAATTTACCCTAAAACATGTGTTTAAATAATGTTTGATTGTTATCAATTTATTAATTGTGTAGGTGTTTATCACGTTGAAAACGCCTCGGTATTTGCTAGAGGACGGCAAGTGTTTAAAAATTTAAAATGGCTATTTTAATAAAAAAGTGCAGTTTAATATTGCCCGGTTTTAGGACAACTTCATGTTTAACTGTAGTGCTTTTAGTTTGTTTAGAAACGGTCTTCTTATGTACTGAATCTACCTGTTCGAAGAACTTCCAAGTACATTGGAACACAACTAATAGCATGTAAGTCTTTTTCATGGACCGTTATTCAGCCTCTAGCTGCTTTTACATACAATCTAGCTGTTAATTTTTAACAAATCGTTTCTAAATTAATTTACCATCTACACATCCAATAGAAATATTACCAAAATGTGGAGATTTCCCGTTCTGTGTTGATTTTCGAAAGTACCTTCTACCCCCGAATAGACTTAAAAGCAATTACATTAACATTATAAAAATGAATAGACTGGAAAATGGTTTTGATGTCTAATCGACATTTGATTAACACGAATCGATCTTGATTTTTTTTCCTTCTCCTGTCAGAAACAGTGGCGGAAATC
The DNA here is from genome assembly GCA_028455855.1 of Meloe dianella. Lineage (NCBI taxonomy): Eukaryota > Metazoa > Arthropoda > Insecta > Coleoptera > Meloidae > Meloe > Meloe dianella. Next base: position 3,598,612 of record JAPTHL010000045.1, on the reverse strand, counting down.
GGCTTTTTGTCATCTAAACAGGCCTCAGTTCTTCAAACCCAAACGAACATCTTGAAAGAATGCTGATTTTGACATGCAACAACACGTGTTTTACGGTCAACACGCAAAAAAAAAACAACTTGCATAGCAATGAATTCTGAGAACGTCCAGGTAGCTTTTTGTCTCCAACATTATAAACACGAACACCATAGGGTGAAATCGAAAGTGTTGAATATCACGTTTGTGTTTTCGTATCCGATATCTTTAAATGGAAAATAAAAATTCAAAAAATAAATAAATAAAATATACGTAGAAAGACAGACAGATACAAATACTTGTTTAATAATAAAGCCCAAAATCACACATAAATATTCTAGATTTTCTTGTTTGTTTTTGTCGTTTTTTCGCATCTTTAAGAGAATCCTGCATAATTTAATGTTGTTTTTTAAAAAATAAAAAAAAAGCTTGACCGAATTTAATCCTGTTGATTCCTATATTCTTTTATAAACAAAGAATATCGCCAACATCTCTCTATATTTATTCGATTTCGGTTGGTTCGAAAATTTCCAATTCTGAATGCCTCAGGTCAATTGGATTAGAACCAAAAATTTTGTTGGTGGTGTTGTTTTTTTTTGTTTTGTTTGGTTTTCTCTCGTACTTTTGTTTAATTTAGTATCACGATTCCTTTCCAAAATGAAATTTTGACATTTATCCTAGAGATTTGCATAAATGTAGAGTGAAAATATATCATTTTCTGATATTATACGTCTATAGAATTCAGACGTTTTACATTCTGAATAAATTTCTGTCTAGATTTTTTAATAATTACTTGATCTTTTGCGGGGGTAGGTATATGTAAAGGCGAAGATAAACATGCTACTGTCACAGGAAGTAAATGTTTTTCGAATTACCTATTCAGTTAATGTTTATTTATTTATTTATTTATTTATTTATTATCATGAATTTCGAATAAATAAATCACCGAAATGTCAACAATATATCCCATATGTATTTGTTATTATTTAGTGATTAGTTTTTATTTTATTGTACAATTGCTTTCATCATTTACAAACATGTGGTTAAATCTAATCATAGTTTATACATTTATGGTATGAAATATTGATGAAATCTAGTAAAAATTCGTTTATACACACCAATGGAAAAATTGAAAGAATGTTACCTTGGGTGTAGGTCTCCACCTATTTCAATTTTGATTTAACAAGATACTTTCTATTTAAAATAAATCCAATGGATTGGAAGGCAATATTATAAACTATCTAAAACAATTACATTGATATGAATCCTTCAACTTTATAAAACCACACCCGCATATTGGCTAAATGTTTAAATTTATCAGTTAATTATTATTTATAATTAAATTTATATTTTACCTGTGTTTTATAATTCATAAATTGATCAATTAGATAAAATTTATTTGTTTATTTGTAATTTTGATCAATTTTAATGCTTGTAACCAACAACAACAAAAAAAAACAAACAAATAGCATCCATTCAGTAATTTTAGATAAACGAAATATTTATATATCGTCACTACTAATGGACATTTTATAGTACACCACTCCCTATGATTTTTGTCACAAAAAAAAATTGGATATAATCTTTATGCTATTTTGGATCAGTTTATTAGCAATCATAAAATACACTGACAGATAACATCTTCTCATTCATTATCAACAAAAATCGTATTATTTATGATGAACTAAATCATTCGATGTTATAGGTCAAGATTCATAATACCTTGAAACGAATTTGTTGAATTAACCATCAAATAAATATTGTTTTTGTTTTTCTTGGTTTTATAATAGCAATAGTAACAATTACGAAATACCGATTAAATCCTATTTAATTCGTGATTTCAGCATTCGCCTTCATCAAAATAGGTTGTTTTTTTTTGATTTCTTTTGTAAAACATTGTATAACGATAAATGATCAAATTGCCTTTAGGTATTTTTGTTATTTAAATATTTTCAAATTAGCAAATACATATCACCGTTTATTATTCAATTTAATTATAACATGTATTTTCAATCAATATCATTTAGATAATGATGATAATAGATCGTATTGTTTTATACAAAATAGAGAAATTTCAAATATTTGCCGGTTGAAATTTTCCCAATTAAAACACAATACCTTCCAAACCTATACAATAGATGTTGAAATATTCCTGGATCATCGTTCAATTCATCCTTTACATGTTGTATTTGAATTGAGTCAACAAAAAAAAATAATTAAATAAAACAAAATAAAAATTAATAAAAATTTCTTGTTAAATAAAGTCAATAAAGAATTATCGTTCAAACATTTTGTTTTTCGTTTGAAATTATTTCATTTTTGCATATTTCAATAATAACACTGATATGAATCGTTTTGAAGGGTGCTTTTTTTCTTCTTATGCGGAAGAGGGGGGCGGGGCGGGGCATTCAACCGATATAATCCTTTACATTTCGTTCAGTTACTTTGTAACAGTTGCTTTTGTAATATTTTAATGCGATTATTGATAATAATCAAAGATTGCCATTTATGTATTGATAATAACAGGGTACATTAAATGGTTGATATTAATAGAAATCTTAAACCTTTACTGTTTTGAGAATAGATGTAAAAAACATCATCGCCCTTCGAATATTCACTGACCAGTCATTTGAATTGCTTTGATATTTAGAAAAAGTCAAAGGACACACTAGCTAGAGTAGAGACCTATTCAAATTAATCATCAACGATTAATACAAAACGAAAATCTCCCCCATAGTAACAACAACCCTCTATATTGTTACAATAATCTGCTTTAAAAATTCGTATTTACTTATGTTAAATAATACTAAAAATCGTTAAATATGGACGTTTATAAATTATATTATTATTATAATAATAAGATTTTTTTTTGTTAGATTTCTCTTATTTTAGCCTGGCAATAGAAACCCTATAATATAGCTATTATTTATTATAATTGTTTCGCTTTTCTGAAGTTGGCAGATTCATTTTGTACGGTATCCCATCAAAGACATGTACTTATCTTTTGGTTTATTATTACAACATTGTGATTAATTTTCGTAGTAACAATATATTTCACCTTAATTATTTTCTATAGGAAATTCCGTTTATTGATAGAAAAATTTGTCGAATTCATCAAGAATTTCTTTCATAAAAATATTTTATTAAATTACACATCAGATTGGTATGTGTGTGTATGTGTGTATGTTTTTGTTATTCGTTTACGAATAAATTTTTTTTGTTATCTACATTATACGTATATACCATGTATAGATAAAAGAAAATCCATACATATGATGCCATTAATATGATAGGGACTTGGGTTTGTTGCAAATCAGCTTTTGAGCTTAAATCGACTCACGATGATGCTCCAGGGAACAGACGTCTAAAAGATGACGTGACTAGATTCTGCTTTGTTGCAACCTCTTTGCATGCGTCCAACTATCAACATACAGAAATGCCAGAAATTATGGACAAATCTATAGATATATATCTCTATAGGTATGTATTGTGTATATATATATATATATATATATATATACATTGTTTTAATTTATCATATTGATTTTGAATTTTATTGGTGGATCTTTGAAATATTTGAAAAATGCAATTATGAATTTTTAATTAAAAAAACAAGAAGTTTATAAAAATTTCGCCATTGTACATCAAAGCGTTAACATCAGATATTTACATCAATATTGTTAAGTAATAGCAATATACGCTTAGTCACGCTATAAAACTATAAATACATCACACAAGTATCTATTTTGATATTATACACAAAATAGCTAATTGACTATTAACCGTTACCATAAATACAATAAATCTATTTGACACAAATACCTAATCATCGATGCAATTATCAAATTCAATAAGCCATTATCGATACAGAAATATTCGAATAAGGCCAGAAGATCGAAACCGGTTCGTTGACGAAAAATTCTAATAGCACCCCCAAAAAAAAAAAGAAAAAACAGAACAAAGAAAGAAAGACGAATAAACTGTATTTTTATTTTAAAATAATGTAGATATTTTCTTTTTCAAACATATAAAGTAAACAATAAAATTTATCAGGTAGGGATAACTGGGAAGAATATAATGTTTGTTTTCAAAATTTTCAGAGACAATGATGATTTTCATGAACAAATATTACTATGGTCGTTCAAGAAGTGTCTAAATTATGTTTGACTTTCGCGTTACGCCTTCCACAAATATTTAATTTTAAAACGGCCTCTAGAGGTTTTCCCTTCTCCCAAATTTTTTTTTCTTCTCTTTCTATCTCCATAATTTTTTTTTTTTTTGTTTGAAACCTAATTCGATATGTCAACTACACATATATTCCCTGTGGTAGATTTGGTCGATGGATTTGTGAAATTGCGTCAAGTCATTGTCACTGTTTGTTGATTATTTGAAAAAAAATCTCTTGTTTTATTTAACAAATACTACAGAGACCGAAGTGTACGATTTAAATAAATCAATTTTGCGCAATTATGGTTTTTATTTAAAATTTCTTTGTCAACTTGTTGTACAATATTGATATGTCAAGTTCATCTATTTCCAACGTGTGGAAAAATGACAGAAACTTGGAACAATTGTGGCACCAAGAAATTGAACAAGAACTAGATAGTAGTACCTAAATACTGCCTCAACTAACAAGTTATTGGTAAATTCATGGAACGTTGATTCAATTTGAGTTGTAAATATTGTACAAGATAATGTAATCGTACCTTAATATGAAATGATATACATGAGTGGCGAAATTAGTAGCCACATAAGCAGAATGACACGCAATACACTTTGTTACGACTTTAATGAGAGTTACAGCGATGAAGAATTGGTATATTTGCGTACCATTCTGCTTATGTCACTACGAACTCCGCCACTCATGTATGTTTTTGCCTATTTCACGTAAACGTAGCTTTCCCTTATTTGTGAATGAAACCAGATACGGTAGTAATGGACAATTTCTAAGTATCTTTTGACTGTAGAATGGACTCTTGTAGCTAATTTGAAAACAATATAAAAACAATAAATCGACTACCAAATCAAATATGAAATTTATTATAAATTTAATTATTTTTTATTGTGGTGTGGAAGCCGTAGAGGCGGTTGCGCCTCCAACGCCTGTACGTAAATCCGCCACTGTTTATGACAATTTTTTTGGTATATATATATTTTAAATAACTTAAAGGAAAATAGTTTCAAACATTAATTAAAAGATAGTTTCAGGTGATTCTTCACCATCTGTTGTTAATTAAAACAGAAATTAAAAGAAAATCTAATTTATTTTTGTTAAATGGAAATTGTTTTTTCCTCTCTAATGATTGTGTTTTTATGCTTGTTAACATGTGTTCTTGTTTTTTTTTTGTGTACGTGTAATCACTCAATAAATAAACGGCATAAGATTTTCTGACAACAAATTCATTATTGTATTAATTAATAATTTTTGTTTTCGATTTCAATGTTTGATATATCTATTTTGAGAAATTTGCCAGGTGTTTGTAGACAATTGTTGATATAAAATTCATTTTATATTACAATAGTCCACGTCACACATTGTGTTTTATTTAATTTCAAATATTTAAAAACGAAAGGGTTGAATAAACAATAAATTATAAAAATAGATTTATTTAAATATTGATCGTTCAATTACTGTTCAATATTCTTATAATGACAGATGTGATAAATATTCAATTATTTCGTATAAGATTAATAATAAATTTGAAAGTAGTTTAGTCAAGTATCAAATATTGACTATTTCTAAGTTTATTGACTAGGACTACCTATGTCAAGCTTGGTTGACTTATTTATTTACAACAACGTTGGCATTTGTGCTCAAAATAGCACACAAAATCCTTAACCGAAAATGAGTATCGTAATATAAAATGTAAATACAATGTGTGTATTGTATGTATTCGATTCGATTCGATTTAGAAATTGGAATTAGTTGCGTGCTTTTAACTGGCAAAACTATAGGTATGTCTAACAATGTTCTGTGATAAAAACTTTTCCTTATCACGATTGTAATAATTATGTCGGTCATTATTTTGTATTTTTTCCGGTTTAGCTTTCGTTATGTTGTTATATAATTAGTTAAAATTCTTCAATACTTTTACTTTTATGAAATTCTATAATATATACACCATCTATTATTAAAAATTTCGTTATATTTGAACGAAAATAAGTGGAACTAATACGATTGATTTAGGTGTCAAGTGGTAAACTAGAAGGCACTTCGCGTAGTAAAGGTGTGTGTGAAATAGGCAATAGTATCAACTGACGGGATGTTTTAAACCCCACAATTCAAGAGAAGCCCTGCCAGTACACGTATAACCTCAGATTACAACATCATTCCAGTCTTATTCACGTAATTTTCTTCTATAAACTTATGTCCAGTTACAGTCCATCCAGTTGATAGTAAACAAATTTTTATCAAAATCTGATTTGACATGTCGTCCAGTGTTGTTGATCTTATTATTAAATAAATACTAAAGTGGACGATTTCGATAAAAAAAAAATTCCCCCACCTTGATTTTGCTAATGTTGTTGTTGTTGTTTTTGTTTGTATTGAGAAACGCTATCGTAAAATGGTCGACTATAACTCATGTTAATCTCAAATTTATGAATCATTTTGAAGTCACGAATGTTGGATGCCCGACTGGGGCCGTTCTTGTACCGCTCAGACTAACTACATGACCCTTTAGATTATGTATTTAAGTTTTGTACATCTTTCCTTTGATTATTGGTATTTATGGCTTGATTCCTTTATGTTTTGTAAATGCATATTTTTAACGTTTCTTAGTAGACATTTTAGAATCAATATTATTTAATTTATTACCAAAAAAAAACACCAACAACAACGAATATTAACAATACTTTGATCATATTTTTCTTATCTTGTCCAAATATTTTATCGCTTTCTTTTTTTGTTGTTGCGTCGCAAAAAAATCTATAATTATTACCTTATTTTATCGGTGATAGATTTCTCAAATAGCAGAGAATGAACAATATTTAACAATAGATCTATCTGTGCTATTGTTAACAGACGTTTCTTTATAAATTAATAATGATAGTTAAGTATTGATTTTACCTTGTTTGTTACACGATTGACAAAGGACGTAATATTTTATACACAAAAATGATAACAATGCTATATACCTCTATATAAACCAATAAATTGACACATACAGTTATCGCCGTTTAATATACACACTAAACTAAACCAATAACAATAAACAAATATAATGATAATAATAATAATTGTTTTATATTATTTTTGCGTGAGTTTATAAAAAAAATAATCGAATTTCCAAAAATTACTACCAATCGAACAATTTTTGATAGCATTGACCGCGGTCCAATTAAATGGCGATCCCACCGTATTGAACAAACAACTTGAAACCACATTTGTTTCTTTGTTGTTAAATTTTCGATATGTAAATTTGTTAAATCTGTTATGATTCGATAATGACGGTAGATGAATAGAATTATCAACAGATAATACATTTATCATTTGCGTTTCTGACAAGGGATAGCGTTGATGGCGTTTAACTTTCAATACATGTAATTAATAACTTGATGGTATTCTATTTAATTTTTTTATTTATTTATTTATTTGTTTTTCAATCCCAATAAGATATACTGCTGTAGAACAATGAAAAATGTCGGCAAAAAAAATAAATAAATTTTTTTTCGTTTGATCATAATTAACGTGTATTATAAGTATAGATGTGGTTTGAAAGGGGGAAAAAATATTGTTATTTCTTCTAACTCATTATAATTATTGTTATGGTAAGAATAAGGTATATACATATTATCAAATATAATTACTACTAATTGTGTTGCCACTCAGCAAGATATTTTATTCACACAGTTGGAGCCCAAATATGAGTTCTATTTATAATAATTCAATAATACTTCTATATCTGAACTGATTAGTATTAACATAAACTATATACATATGTATACGAACATAGATTTATATTAAACTTGTTTTTTTCCTACAGCAAACATGTTGCATAAATCATAATTGATTTTATGACTAATTTTATGAATTACTGTTATACTTCCTCGATTTCACACCTTTTTTTTATATAATCCAACTGAGGATTATCGATACGGAAATGTTGTAAAACGATTTGAACCGGATACAGATGCTTTTCTCTACATAGCAGAATCTCTTGGACCAGTTGATTTAATTCGTTTTTCGCAATTTCCAAGAAATCATCTATTTTGTTGTCATGTTACCTGATGATATTCGTCATTGATATGTTCGTTATCAGTTATACAGTTTTTTTATTGTTATTACTAGTTGATCATTTTTTCTGTAAAACAATGACTGTCCGAGTCGAAATTTTATTCCTAATTTCGACCCCAATGTAACAATTTTGTTGTTGTTTAAATAGATCGAAAATAGGATCAATTAATATGAGATTTTTTGTTCTATTTTGTGGTGTAATGTGGCATTTATTGGACTAAATACGATGTTTAGGGTGAAATGAGGATGAAATTCGAAATGTTATCACACCCTCTATCTCGGTGTTTTTTTCCATTCCCCCTCTATTTGATTGGTTGTCTTTTTCTTATTTTTTTGACGAAGAAAACTTTTCCATACACAGGACTGGCCTTTTCATCTAGAACCATTGGAGCAACTAGAATAAATGAAACAGTCTTATGATGTGCACATGCTAAAAAGAGATATAGAGATGATGGGTGGTTTCTAATTTTTACTACTTATCTGTTTTCAACACGTACACATTATAATGCGCTGTTCCGTTTCGTCTACTTTCTCAAATCTGTCTAGATGAGTTGGTCAAACCTGTATATCGTTGTCGACGTCATCATCATCATCTACAAAGAATGGACGGTCGTGCTTCTTCAGCTTCTGTTCTATGCGTTTTTTATTTGATTTTTGAATATTAGCCATTATTTTCTTATTTTGTTTTATTTGTGTCGTTTTGTTAAAAACTTCAGTGACAGTACTTTAGATTCCTTGTTTGTTTTGTAAGCTTTCGATAATAACTTCACTACACATCCGATTACACTCGTGTTTTTTTTTTGGGGATAACGCTACTTTCAATCCAATAAATTAGAGCGATTTTTTTAATTTTTCTCAGCATGATGTAACAAATAGATTTGACAAAATTTAAACAAAATAGCAAAATAAAACTTTTATTGTTTCTAATTCAACAACTTGAACAAAATTGAACGATCATCAATCAATGAATGATTGAATATTATATAAACAACGTTGTCCCGCAAAATTTTATTTACGACGAAATGAGGTTTAATGAATTAATTATTTTATTTTTTTGGATGAAAGTAGGACCAAAGATTCATTTTCGGATCGGAATAGGTTTAAAATTTCAACACGGGTGGTATTCGGTTAATGTTTTAATTCACTAATTTCTTAGATTATCTGAAATACATTAGAAATGAATTTGTAGACATTTAAAGTTATCTGTGTATTGAAACTTTTCAACATTCTTATCACCTCGAGGTAATCTTAACTGCAAATGCGTTGTCCTAGCGTTAATTTCTCTATTATTTTTCGTAATATTAATTTATTTAAATTATAAAATAATAAAATGAACAACATGACGTAATGTTTTCCAAGTAAACGATTTTATTTTTCATTTTTCATCTTCTATATGATCAACAAAAGTGAGCTAATAGAGAAACAAAGGATCGGTGTGAAAACAAATAAGAGAATGTGAGAGAGAGAGAGAGAGAGAGTTAGAAGGCAAAAAAGAAGAAACTTTTGACACTTGTCTGTAAAGTGACAAGTGTTAGATTCGAAATATGAATCCATTCAAAGTTGATATTCGTAGAATTGCGATTATAGCAAACATGATGCCGAATAGCTGCTAAACAACACGAACAACATAACAACTAACAACAACATGACGACATGAGATCTGACTTTTTAGTTATAAGCTGCTATTCCTCGGTCACTATTTACCATACAATGGAATCGAAATTGGTAGTGATACACTACGATTCACATCAAATCGTTTATTTCTTTTTTATTTTATTAGTATTATAGAATAAGAATTATTTTGAATGGCTCATAAATAAATCAGATCATCAAAAATAAATGTTGTAATTTATCAACCATAACTTTTGTGATAACGTTATAGGCAATTTTACGAAAGTTCAAATAATACGCAATTTTAATTCAATTTACATATTCGAATTATGTTGATTTTAATGGTTTTTGATCGTAGAAAAATGCATGACATATTCGTATTATTTACGGAAATAAGGGAGCGACGATCTTTTATTACAATTCGAGTTAAAAGCTTTTCTAAGTGCTTTTTCTATTTATAGTAACGTTTAGTTTTAATTAAAATTAGTTGTAACGTTTGTCGAAAAACAAACGAAAATTCATCGAAAAATTAACTGATATTCATTGATAATTTCTTAATGATTCGTTGGAATTTTCTAGATTTTACCATCGATTAAATCAACACAACTAACAAAATATTTCTATCTAGTTAATCTTTCAACATTAATCGTTATATTATCGGAATAATAGAAATATTAAAATTTGATTCGATATGCTTTTGTTCTCCATCTAAATTATGTAGACGCGTACATTTGCGTGATGTATTCAACTAATAAACAATTAAAAGTTGCGTTTAACTAATATTAGAAGAAAAAAAATCGCATGATTACTGGCCGCAGCCTGTGGATATCATTTTTATTTAAACGCTGACAACTACCTTAGGGGGAAATACTAGTTTGCATGGGAGAGGTTTTATATAAAGTGTGTCGACAAAATTATTAAACTGACCTAGTGCATGCGAAGTTGAATGCCTCGTCTATTACCTAGTGAATGGGTTGTGTGTACCTCACTCACACAGAGAAGGGCAAAAAAAGCTTTCTACTAACAATCTTGTTGATGATGGTATGGAAGATTTTTGTTAAAGATTAATTATTAACATTTTTCTTTAATCATCTACTAGTTGTAATAATGGCAGCACCAGATGTGGCCGTTTTATAATAAACAATTTTAATAATGGAAAACCTTCACATTTATAATAACGAAAAAAATCATCGAACCATATCGGTATTTCGATAAATTTCCGATAATATGAAAAGATTTTTCTGGTGAATAAAATGAAGAAAAAAAAATTAAATTAAATTATTAACCGCACATTTAACTGTTATTTAATATTAAATTTCCAATCAAAATTCTTTAATAATTAAACGTAGATCGATTGTCAATTATTTGAAAAAAACGATTCATATCGTTCGTGTTGTATTTTGTATATGTTTGTGTTTTGCTCTCTCTCTCTCTCTCTCTCAATGATTTATTATCTAGTGTATTTGTTCGTTTTGTGTTAATTTCCTACCAATTTACACCGATTTACAAATAAGATAATTACATATACCACAAATTTGTCACAAATACATTCATTTCTACATCTCTATTGTGAATGTTTTTCTAATTTTTTTTCTGACTATGAAATGGTAAAGTTATCTTCAGATCACCACATGTCGTTCACCTCTTTTCATACAATACCTTCGATCGTCGGTAGTTGAATTATGGCAATGGTGCCCCAACACTTAAAAATCGTTTTCAGATTTAGCCGAAATCGGTTCATTGATAAATTATTTACTTGTAATTTTCAAGTAGTTTTATCCTTATTACATGATAATACAAAAGCGTAAACGGAGGTAGTTGTGGGTCGATTAGTGCTTGTTGTAGCGAAATTTCTACACAATATCCACCACATAATAGAATTAGTGTTCCTAATTATAACCGGGGAAGATCGAATTATTAATTATCAGTTAACAGATCGCCACATATTATACGATAGTTATATGTATGTAAAATTTTCGTAAACAATAACGATAAAATCAGTTGATTTTAATTTAAACTAGTGAGAAGACTTCTGTTAGTCTTACATTGTTTCTAAACAGATTCCAAGGGTCAACATACATATAATTTACTATCTAGATCTCCCATGAGATAGTCGTTGAAATACACATGGTTAAGCATACCTTCTACACCACTTTCCAACCAAATAAATTCAAATACTAACAATATGTTAAACAATTCATCTACAAAATTATAACACTAGATAGATATACATACAGAGTTGGCCATTTCATCTAGAAATATTGGAGAAACTAGAAGAAATGAAATAGTCTTATGATGTTCACGTGTTGAAAAGAGATATAGAGAAGGTGGGTGATTACTAATTTTTACCACTTATCTCTTTTCAGCACGTGCACATCATATTCCCGTTTCATTTCTTTTCTACTTTAAATCAAATGTTTCTATTCGATTTGGCCGATTCTGTATACTCATCCGCCTACTAGTTGCTATAATTTTGAATTTTCAACAAAAACTGTTATCTAACCGGACAGAGGACAGTTCGAAAAATTCAACAAAACAACAATAAAATATTTATTTTATAAAGATTTTGTGTTTTTTTTGAAATTGATTTTTACACTTTTATAACATCAACGGGCAGGCGCACCCTTTATATTTCTATACAAATCACAATATTTTTCGAAAATATTTTTACAATATTCCGTACAAACGTTATTTAGTTATTTATAAATTGTGTAGGTATACAATTGGTGTAATTTACATTTGTTAAATTTTTTTTAGATACATTTTTTTATAAACGTTTTCGGTATCTTTGAAGTGTCGTTGAAAGGAACGCCTTTACTATAACCATGTCTAAAACGAAATTGATTCATCTTTACTGTTCTATTTATTTTTAATGTTGAAAATGCCGTAAATAGAGAAATATTGAAGAAAAAAACTTCACCAACATCCGGATATAAATATACTTTAATTGGATAAATTTGAAATTTTCTAATTACCTCAACTAATTAATTATTATTATTTTTTTGTTCAAAAATAAACAGATTTCGAGTAAATTTGTCACGTTGGTAATTGATTAAAGTTTAAGTGAAAAATACAATAGGAGCCACTTGAATGGGAATTTATTACCATAAATAAACCATCTGCTAATTGATAATTTTTTGTTTCTAATATAACTAATGTGCAGAGATGTATATTAAAGTAACTATTCAAAATATTGATTTAACTTGGTATTAATCATTTAGCGTTAATAACAAAGCTTTATCTTCATTACTTAGACGGCAGTTGTATATGTAGTTTTCCCCTTCAATGTTTATATTTCAAGGCTTGTCTGTCGGACAGCGGTCTACAACTGTAAATTGACGTTGACGATTCTCGTTATAAATTCATTTTATGTCGTTCATTCGCCTATTACTATTCCGAAATTGTATCCGATATAATTTTGCAACAATCACAACAGTTGGAAATCGACAAAACTATCCAACAAACAACAACAAGAACAAAAAACGAGTAATTTGGGAAATTTTTTGATCGACACGATTTAAAACTTGATCTTTCAAACAACAATCAACTTGTTGTTGTTTGACGAATGTTAAAAAATAAAATAAAAACAAATTCGTTAATTCCGCCTGAAACTGGTTGTGAATGGTATTCTTAACGAAATTCCCAAAGAACTGGATTTGGTACTAACAGCAATTATCTAAAAAAAACTAAACAAAAACATAGATTAACAAAGTGAAAATGTAAAGGATAATAGCAACAATTATATGTTTAATATTTAAAATAAACGTTGGATTTGATAAGAACATTGAATGATTGTTTCGTTTTATAATAGTAGCTAAAATTCGATTTCCTGATGTTAGTTTACCATATACAAGATTAATTTTATTTGGGATTAATGTTGCGTTGAATCAAATGTCCGTTTTTCGTATATAAGAAATCTATAATAAAAATAAATAACATTCATTCAACAACAAATAATTCCTAATGAAAGTATTTTCAATACAAATAAATGTTCTTTGACTTGGAAATAAAACAAACAATACTCTATAATTATAAAAGCGTACAGTTTTTTTTTTACATATTCCTTTTGAATCACTCGATGAATAATCTAATTTTCTTATACAGAGTGTGTTCTCCGAGTATATCTAATTTTCGATTTCACACTTATTTGTAAGCGACTTGACACGATTCTTTTACGATTTATTCTTGGGAACATCCAAGAATTGATTGACCGTTGGTGATAACGTCGTAATTAACGTAGAAAGACAATGTTTTCTAATGGGATTAAATTCGAAAGACAAGCAATATCTTAATTGTCGTAATTGAGGCATAAAGAAAAATATTATCATATTTGGAGCCCACATTAGGGATAAAACTATCGTAAATCTTCCTGTGCTTCATCCTATTTTTCCTTACAACCGGTCTAGTTACAAGATCATTTCCATCGGTTAATTAGTCCTTAAGTATGACAAAATAAATACGTGCGTTTTTTCTTTGATTCACAACTGTGTTCGAACTAATTTTTCTATTTTCATAAGAAGAAATAAATGATATTCGAAAATCTTAAATTATAATATTTATTTTTGACAATTTAACTTTTTGATGTAGTCTGTATATTGATGGGTATGTATGCACTTATGCGCTTTCATCGTGCGTCTTTCATTCGTTGAAAAACTCATGAGGCATATCACGGATTGTTTACATTCGTTCGCTATAATCAGTCATCGATTCGTTCAATTTCACGATAAATCCATCTTAGCTAACGAAAAGTAGAAAATAACGACATATGCAAAAGACGGATACATCTGTTAATCGTTAACCCACTCCAAATCGGTTGACGTACGTTAACGTGCACTATCCGGTTCAACTCCGTTGCGGGTATGCAGCGTCAAACGTACACGTGTGAGAATACACCCTATAAATGTATAACGGTTTGCCTCAAGGAATGTACCCGCAAACATATAAGGATACAGAATGCGTAATATTTCTCGGTTGGAATAAATTCTCGATATTATCAACCATAAGGAATTCATAATATTAAGAGAATTTAACTAATAATTGTGTGATAATGTTCACATATTTTTGTTTTGTTTTATCGATAAATCATCAATTCAATTAGAAAATTGTGACAAATCAATTGAAAGAAATTAAGTTTTACGTCTTATTTCAAGCTTAATAAAATCCATTTATATCCTGAATAATTTTTTTTAATTTGTTTATTAATTAGTGCAAGTATGTATAACCATTTTCCAGTTAATGTGCTTTATATATAAATTTTTCAATTTATTTATTTTATATCTCAGTGTTTATTAGTTGCCCAAATGAATACTTGCACGCAATATTTACATAATGTACGTAATTTTTTTTTTTTTAATGAATTACGCAAATAATATCCGTGACAAATAGGGCGAGAAATACATACATTTACAGGTCGTTGAAAAGCCAAAGAAGAAGAAAAAACGGTTTAGATTTTTTTGGTCAACGTTTTATTTTGTGATTGTTTAAATCATTTCACTCTTGAAACAGTTATAAAAATGATACAATTTAATAAATTTAGTGTAATTGTCTGGAATTAGTTGTTGTTTGTTTTTATTCTGTTTTGTTCGTGTTTTTTTTCTTCTGTTAGCATTTGTATGATAAAAAAACTTCCAACTATAGTTTTTTCCATCGTATTCTTGAGTTATTTCCATTTTGTTATTATATTCAAATTGACCGTATTATTTTATTTATTTTAAATAAATCACTTTATATGTGCAGATACAGGATTTTCCACAGAAATACTCTCTCTAAATATATATAAACCACCTGTTGATTTCCAGATTTTCTAAAGAAGGTATCAAGGTGATCAATTTAGGATTTTCGTTTCAATTCTTCTTCGACAAATTCACATTTATTTTTGATTAAAATTCGATTATATATATATATATATATATATATATATATATAGAATGAATAATGATTGTCAATAGTGCCTTTTTGTTTATGAATAGTGGCAAAAGGTGTTGTCAAAAAGGAGCGGTAGCGCGCTGATCTTCTATTCTAGTAGGGTGTGTATTGTTTGTAATTGATATAAATGCAAAGCATCTTTTATTAACATCCTGAAAACAATGTATATAGTCCTGATAAAAGCAGGAGGACTAGTGACAGGGCATTGCTGCCAACTGTGACAATGTTCTATACATCCACATTAGGGTGTCATATGCATTTAGTATTGTTTTGTCTGATCCTGGATCGTGTTGACTGACAGGGAATACTAGCTGCTTTTAATATTACCTACGTTATATATGTAGTATATATATATATATATATATATATATATATATATATATATATATATATATATATATATAAAGTCAACCCTAATAATTTATCTAAATTCAATTTTGATTAACAGAAACTATGTGAAATCATATCTAAATTGTTTGATTTATAATCATTATTATTAATAATAATAATGATGATGATAATAAACGAATTTATTGTGTTGTATAAGATATTAGAAAGTACGAAGTTATCTATAAATCGCCTGGAATGTGGTAGTGGAGGGAATTGTTGGAGAATTCTTCATATTCTCTCTATATTATATTGGTTGTAGTGTCTGTACTTAGTTGTGGCGTGAATGCGACTTTAACTCATTATAAGAAGCTCACTTTCTTGACAGTGTCTTTGTTGCTATCTTTTTCTGATGCTAATCTAATAATAAAATATAGTTTGAAAGTTAACTGGTGACTACAATTGACCATTTTGTACTGATACTATAATATCTATAAAAAAAAGAAAAATGAAGAAGAAAAAAGCCTATTTGTTGTTCTTTTAAAGATGAATATCTTCAGGAAAGAATTCCATATAGATAGATAATTGCGTAATATCAGGAATTATGTTAATTTTTGACAGGTACCCCGTTATACCCTTATATATATATATATATATATATATATATATATATATATATATAAATGACAGATATGTCACGGTTCTAACGAACAACAACAAGATTTCTTTTGTAGTGGAATTCCGTATTCGTTTTCTTCTTTTTTTTTTGGACGTTTTGAATTTATGACAAACAGTTGATGATGAAGCATCTAAGTCAGGCCAAGATCGTGATGTTAGTATTATGAATCTTATTCATGATATTAATTCAAATACTGTCAAAATTTAGAGAGAGAGAGAGAGAGAAAGAGAGAGAGAGAGAGAATGAATTGAATAGCTACACTTTAACATAAACTATGGGGTGAATAAGAAAAACAACAACAACAACAACAACAAAACGTGCGATAATAATTGTATAAAAACACCACTACACGTGTTTGTTTGTTATGGCATTAATTGCATTAATTATTATTTAGACTGTCAACATAGTCACGATTTAATCACTAGATACTTTTTAAAATCAATTGATGCAGTTTGGACGTAAGACACTCCACATATATTAATGATGTCATTCTTTTCAACTAACACTCAAAGATATGTCGTCGATATAACACGATGAATATTTGAAGAATCCTGATCCACATACCATAAATTGGTACGAAAAGGACTATCTTCCTATTACTATTACGACAAATATAGAATTTCACATTATATTCATTTATTATCATAAATATAAGATGGGACAATAAAATTATATATATATATATATATAAATTTTGTTTCGAATTTCCACTGTGCTGAAAATTGAAATTTGAGAAATTTGAAAGTAAAATTTAATGAAGTAGATGATTATAGCCTTAACCGGACGTATATGCCTAGACTGGTTTAACTAAACAGTGAAGTAGCCAGTTACTTAATCTACTCTTTAAATCTAAATTGCTGTTGCGTTCTTTTAATTTAAAAATAGGAAGAAATATATATACCTATATTTTTTTACACATATCCACGCAGTAAATGTTTATTTCGTTGAATAATAATAATAATAATAATAATAATAACAACAACAATAATAATAGTGAAACAAAAACTGTATGAATTGCGTGATTGGTCTCATTATAAATTACGACAAGTAATATTCTTCTGGCATTTTGTATTTTAATTTTTAAATTAATAGTTCTGCTACCACCGATCACGTCAACAAATCAAATAATTGTAAAACTTGTGCAACTTAATATCGAGTTAAAAAAAAATGTAATCAAAATCACGAATTATTTAAATTGTTTCTAATCGAATGACGAAAAAAAATGTGTACATTTAAACGTAATTAGGTCAAGTCTCAAATGGCGTTTAGTGTTTAACAAATATTGTTGAGAATATTTTTTAAGTACCGTTTCAAGCACTTGTAATTTAATGTTTTAGATAGGTACTTAACGATATTTACCTATACAGTCATTTGAATGGTGTTTGTATAAATAATTACAAAACAACTATTCTGCATTTATTTGAAAAAATAAATAAATTAAGTAAAAATATGCTTAGTTATTATGATGTGGACAAGCACAGTTATTTCAACTCTAACCTTGAAACAACTTATTTTATTCATCTAGGCAAATATTCTTGTAGATATTTAACAGAAAGAATGAAAAAAGAATGACAACATTCCAAACGGGGTATTCGAAAAAACATTTCGACAATTCGAAAAGACATTCCCATCGAACTACAAAACGATTATAAATTTATAATCCCTTAAAAGTTGGCCATTTAAAAAAAATATCTTCCAATAAAGTTTTTATTGTTAAATAACTTCTACTATTCGTTTATTGACAATTTTATGAATAATTAACAGGAATTTTATTGTTTTTCTTCACCGATATAGTTCCATTGAAATTCAAAATGGGAAAGTTTTCGGTATATTATGACGGATAATGTAAATAAACGGAATCCCTGTATATGAAGTAGTGTGTAGAAAAATTGATGTAATAAATCGTGAGCCGTCGCTACCAGAGTCTCTTTCTCATTTCGTAAGCCAAAGGGGGGTGGTGTATGGTTATTTTTGTGGACAGAAGGGCGCATTATCTGTTCAAAACAGACTTGCAGGCGATATAATGTACATCCATCAACTTGAAACGAGTTTCCATGATCGACCAAAATTTCACGTATTGTATGTACAATATATACCTGTATAATAATTGATTGACAGTAATATTTGTAATTATCTGTAAATGCGATTACAATTTTCAATCTGTTGAATTTCAGACATCATATTTTATGCATACTTATGTAGATAAATCAACGGAATCATGCAATAGTACTTTGAAAACCGTGTTTTTTTTGTATTACCTGATTTTCCTGATAGATGCTATTAATCAATGTCAGTTTGAATAGAACGTAAATGCAATATCGTTATTAATGATACGTTTTTGATTTTTCGTAACAATTAAAAAGAAAACATATCGAAAGAGAAACAAATTTCGTTTATTATTATTTTTTTATTTCTTTAAATCACTAAAATATAAAATTCGTTACTTTTATGTGTTTATAATAAAGATATTTTCAAAACATCAAAATTTATGATAAACTGTTGGAAAAAAATCTATGGTAAATGCGGTTAATTACCGAAAAACCAAAACAGAATTTGATCGATTTTATTACCAACCACTGTATATACACATTTTGTACACAATATACAAACAAAGACATTAGAAATGTTATATTTATTTTCTGAAACTAAACAATTTTGTTACAAAACTAATTAATACTGTGTAACATTAACTATAATCAATGTATACGGTGGGCGCCGCTTAATGTCGACTATGATCAGAACGTACATTTTAGTCGCTTTTTTTTTAACCTTTACGGTGCCAATTATTCGCAATATATACATCAGCTACACACACATATCTATATATATATATATATATATATATATATATATATATATATATATATATATATATTCTCTTGTTTAAATTGAAATAGAAAGACATTAAAGGTTAATGTGTTCGTCTGGGAGGTCCTTTGTACGTAATTTGGAAATGAATATTCTACAATATTGAAATACAAAACAATTGAATTGATCCGTTAATTTTTAATTTGGTTTTTATTTGTATTGTGGGGTAGATATGTGTTACTTAGCGATTTCGATCAATTAAAACAACATCGTTTTGTATTGTGAAGTTAAATGTTGATATTTAAAAAAAACTCAATGCGATTATTATTAATATTGTTGTATTTCTTCGCTTCTTTGTTATTGATTTAGTTTTGTTTGAACGCCTCGCACATTAAACGGCGACCGCTGTATTTGGTGATTGTTTCAATTTCTTGTTTTATAGAGAGATATACCATTGCTACAATTTTTAGATATAATTTGTTTTTGTTGTTGTTTTAGTGTCTTCTGAATTTCAATTTGATTTTATTTGGATGTTGTTATGTTCGCTTAACGATTTTCTTTGTTGTTGTTGTTGTTGTTGTTGTTGTTATTGATTTGTTTTTATTGTAATCAATTCTCAATTGAATAGATGCTGAAATTTCTTCATTCGAATAAAATTATCTAATTCTCTAAATCTGGTAATGATCACGTTAATTAGCGACCACTGTATATACATCGTTATGAAACATAAATGAATCGATGATACAAATCAAATTTAATTAATTGTGATGACAAATAATCAGCTTACACATTTATTTTGTAACGATTTCTATACTATAAAGAATTTGATTTGTTTAATGATTTATAACATGTTATAGGTAATATTGTTGGAATTATAGTCGAATATAAGTTTTATAGCAGATTATACAATATATTTTTAAATTTTATGGATCCATACAAAGTAATAATCTACTTGCTTTCCTTCCACTAACATTTTCTATAATAAAAACTATCAAAAGAAACGTTGATTTTTTTGTTGTTGTAATTCTTGAAAAACCACCAAAAACTATCATAAATTTTGATAAATAATAATAATAATAATAATAAAACACTAAGTTAATTATTTTGGTCATCGATAATCCCATAAATCACTAAACCAGAATGACATTTACTGTCAATGTTTTTTCCCCCTTTTCGTTTCTTTCATAATTTTTATGTTTAACAATGATAAATAACAGGCTTGTTTTTGAGTGGTGTATAACAAATTCGCCTTGAGAATACCTTGATTTTCGAATTTCTAATCAATACTTTCCGTTGCAATTACTAATTTTAATTACCAACAAATTAGTCGGTAAATGCTTACATCTACTGGTATGTATATATAGTTAGCGTTCATGATTGGAGTGGTTAATAAGTTAATTAAAAAATCCCCTAAGAGGAAAAAATATATATTTTCTTAATGTTTGTTGATTGTATACGGTTTTACTATGTATTTTTTTTAAATTTCCACTACATAGTGACTAGAAAATAATCCGAAATGGAACAAAAAATGTATAAAACTATCCAGTTTACAGAACATTTAACAATACTCTGGCGCCGGACGTTTCTATCATTTATTCGCGTATGTTCTCATGCTGTCCACTACACCACCAACTGTAAATAGTGTTGTTTTATCAACAAAATTGGAATATTCCACAGTTAAAATTATTCGCATTTTCGTATATTTATTTATAATAGCAACAATTAATGGTATTCTATTTTAAAATAGAAAATCATTTCAAAGAGTATGGGGGGAAAAGCACCGTAAAATCGGACGATAATAAAACAACCAGATCTAGAAAACTAAAATAAATCACCGGAAATCATTATAGAGTTGAACTGATTGCGAACACCTCTTTGCCATAGACGTTTTCTTTTCAAATTTAAATCGAACATACACAGACATCCAAGCGTTGTTTGAATTAGACAGAAAAATATCGATGGAACAATGCGAAATTGTTTGAAATTGAGAAAATTTCCGTATGAATTATACAGATTTTCATAAATCTACGTAACGATCAATCGATTTTCGGCATGTTTTTAACGTCGCTTTTATACAGAGAAAAATTTACCGACAAATAAAACTTTAATAAATGGTTTTTATTATTTCGTATAAATTAAATAACAGTTTTAAATCATAAATAAACTTATTTACGAAATATTAAAGTTTATTGTATAAAATCGTATGCAACGATCAAATTGAGTTAATTTGAAATGTACCGACGAAGAAAGGCGTGTTCTTTGCTCCAAGTTAAGAATTCAGTGGGTGTGAACATAATAATATAACTGGTTTTAATAATCGAAATGAATCTATACTACAATTATGATAATTTTGAAATTGTTCATGTTGTTTTCTTTGCCAATTACAAATATGTTAAGTCGAAAATTTGCAAATTTACTATCAATTATAACAATCATTAAAATGAATGATTGATAGATGATATTAACGTAAATATCGATTACAAAACTAATACAATACGATATGATTGAGTTATATATTCTATTATCCATAAAACATCTAAATGCATTTTATGGATTACAATGTAGTTGTTGTGAATTGAAACTGTCACCATCGTTCCATTTTCTGCACCCTTAAATCTTCGGTTTCCCTCATTTGTCACAAAAACAAACCCATCTTGAGTAGATATAAAGTTACAGATATCTATCGGTGAGGTGATTTTTATGAAAATTTTACAGAAAATCCCACAGAAAATCGATGAATCTGTTCGAAATAATGGACGGTCTATAATTTAACTTCCATGTAAAATTTGATGTTGCACCTTATTCATTAAACATCACCGACTACGCGTATAATACGATAATAATACATATATATATATATATATATATATATATATATATATATATATATATATTTCGTAAATAAGGTGTTGGTGTATTTGTGGTTACGATTTGGTACATGTGCAACATTTTTGTCACGGTGATTTGAATTGAATAACCGGCCAATTAAACACGAATTGAACTGAATCATTAATTCGGTTTCATTTTGCATGTGATTCGTTATAAGAAATTTCGATGATATTTCTTTTTTCAAATTAAATTCACTTTTAAAAATGGTAGTTTGGTTGAGGTGATGTTGTTATGTATAAAATTAAATATTTTTAGTTTGATCACAACTTTATTGTGATGATGGGCCCTAATTGTATATATTTCCAGCTTCCCACACACATGAGCTATATCTTAGTTTTACGCTTGACCAACATATAAAGCACTTTGATATGCTCCAAAGCAATTCTCCTGTTTCTCTCTCTCTAAATGGGTGTTTTTTGATACACTACGGAATCATGATAAAAATTCCACTTTAAGCCACTGTGTCAATCAGTTGTTTAGAACTAATTGAGTTAATGTACGTTGTATTTTTGTAATAATATCGCATTCAACAAGATTCGCCAATGTGTGGAATATGATTTGCACTGTAGTCTATCTCGGGAAAGGGTCCATTTATGGAAGAAATTCTCCAGTTACTCGCTCGTTTTCCAAACAATCGATTGTAATCCGACCTGTGAGTTAGCAAATCATAGTTAGAAACAACCTCATCGTTTGCAGCAAACATTAGAATAATAATTGAAAAAATAAATAATGTAGAAAATATATATAGCTCATGTATAATTCTATGTGAGTAGAGATGGTTATAAATTTAATCAAAACTTTAAAGCCCTGTCAAGTCTATATTGATCTAGACAGATAATTGAAGTTTTAATTAAAAGTTAAATCAATTATTGTTAAACATTAAAAAAAAATTCATCCATTTCTCTATATCATTGTTCATAATTTAAATAATATCAATCGATTTAATCAACAATTTATATGGAATTTATCAATAAAACACACACCGGATTCACATCGATTTCCTTTCAAGTTTAAAAACATTTTCGTTTCATTACAAATGTAATACGTGGAAATTCACTAATAATAAAGTTATTAAATGAAGCCTTATAAATGTTGTATTACCCGAATTTCGTCAATTTTCTAATATAGGAAACCTTATCAAATTTATTCTTAATCTGTACAATTTTCGAATTATTTCCTTATTATATGCATCTATAATCACAATATATATATATATATATATATATATATATATATATATATATATTTATTCGTATTATCTATTTTTAAAATATGTTAAATTATATTTATAATCGCACATGTTTATTATTATATGCCACGTGAAACTGTCTCTGGTTGTCGCTTCTGGCCGTTTTAATCCTCTGTATCTGAGATGTATATTTTTTATATATATATATATATATATATATATATATATAATATTGTACATATGTATATATATATATATATATATATATATATATATATATAGGTGGATATAATTTTATACGTTACGTTTTTCCAATTTATATACCTTTTCTTCGGTTGTCGTGTTTCGTAGTTTCAATGTCATATTAGATGATCGATTTTCCAACAGTGCTTCTATCACGAATCAAACATGCAGAAATATTATCGGTGTTGTTTTTTTCTTCTTAAATCAATTTCAAATATGCAAAACTATATAAGGGTCGCTGATAAATGTGTAAACTTCAGGACCAAATCAAATCGATAATTGAATAAATAATGTGATTATATTAACAACTCATTTAATTAACGTTCACTGTATGTCATATTATAAATCCAATACCAAAACAAATATCACACAGATGATATTTGTTTTGATACGATTTTTTTTAAAAACTAATTCATAATATAACACCATTAATTGATATAATTGTCGCTTGTAATAATAAATAGCATATATTTTGAATTCTATTATAAATATATATATACAGCTGCTGGTTTTGAGATTATTATTTATTTTTTATTTCTTTTTTTTAATGATGGTTAAAACACAGAGAAATTATAGTTAATTTTATGGATTATAGGAGTGGTAAAATAAATATGGAAAGAAAAATAATGTTTAAAATTGAAGAAATTTTTAGTGTTTGTTTAAATCTTGTTGAAATGTATAATTAGAAAATGTTTATTTTCAAACATTGGTTGGTGGTTCATTGTCTTCCTAGAACAAATTTCGTTGTTTTTTTTTTATATATGTATATACATATAAACAACAATAAAAAATATATAATTGCACATTCAGTTAACTGGCATCTTAAATAAATTCGACGAATAACGAAACAAAAAAAAATAGAGTATTTCTTATTGGAGCAATTCAAAATTTCTTTTGACAGTATTTAACGAACCGTATAAAAATCGACGGCCAACATATAAAGATATATTTCTAAATATATTACACCAGTATATATATATATATATATATATATATATATATATATATATAAAGAAAAATCCTGAGATACTTTTCTTTTAAACTAAGATACCTTCACCTACCATATATGTATGAACATTTCCTTGACGTAAATAACTACCAAACAACGCGTTTCCGAAACTTTCCATCGTTTTTCAATCAAATTCAATTTCATTTCAGTTACTGAAATCGAAAAATCCACTAGAAAACATTATATACAATACAGACACATATACAAGAAACACCTTTATATACCTGCCTATATATACGTATAAAATACACCATATATTTCAATTTATGCTGCCACAAAATTTTACATTGAATACGTGTCATATTTCAAATCGATATTCAAGTAAACTGAGTGATGTTTTAATTGTACAAACCAACGTTAACAATATTGATTGTGTTTTGATAAAAGAAATTCTATCAGTTTGTTTTTTTTTACAATTTGATTCATTTACATATTTGAAACTAACGAGAACGAACCGGTTTGTTGTTGTTGTCTTTTCTTCTCTTGTTGATAACAATTAATATATATAATATATATATATATATATATATATATATATATATATATATATAGATATATATATATAGATAGAATGACTCAATTATGGTAAATGTGAAGAAAATTGTTCTTAATTTGGGGATATTACCGAAACAGAAACGTGCTAACGATTCAATTCTACAGTTTGCCAAAACGAAACAAACTTAACTGCACGTTAAACAAAATTTTTTTTTGTTTAAATTCGCATCGAAAATTGGATTCTATCAAATCACAATGTAGTAGTGAAACGTTCCAATTGAAACGGTTAATAAAATACGTTATTATAGAAAATTTTATCGAATTTTTCCCCATACATAAATCAGGAGATTCGTTAATTTTTAACAATATTGTTCAATATTACCAAATTAAATTAAAACAATTGTAATATTCAAACAATAATTGGTAAACAAAATATACGTACATATTGGAAAATAATTTAATTAATAGTTTATTTAATTGTTTGTTTATTGAATAAATCACTCAAAAATAAAATACGTTAAAAGTACAGATCGGAAATGAATTTGGGAATGGCTGAATTATAAACACGCAATATTACATTCAAAGTCAGGAAACTAGTATTGATTTATTTTATTGGTTTCGTTATAGTGCTAAACCATTTGTTTACGCATTTTGTGATACAAAAGTAAACAACAAATACCTATATATCTACTACATAGACACTTAACTATACCGTCTGTCTTATAAATAGGGATACGTTGTGGATGTATTCAACGAAAGTCGACAACCACGAAAAATTGATATTGGAATTTGGTCAAAATATAGCAAACTAATCGGGCTGATTAAGAGGGAGGGTATGGAAAGTATTCCAAAAAAAAAACAAAACAAAACACCAACGTATTAAGCCATTTCGAGGAACTATGAGTCGTCGTCACCATTAAAAATCTTCACATTGAACTCTTTGATGTCAACTGACATAAAATTTTCTTGTATGATAATGGAAAACGATAAATCATGTTAAAATACGTTCCATTCTATAAGCTATAAAAATTATCTATAATATTATGTAGTTATTTTCAACCAATAAGTTTTATATTGTTAGAAAATCTAACTATCCATACATCTATCCTATATATATATATAGAAAATATTGTAATCTTTATGTTGAAATTGTAATTAACAGATAAATAAAATGTTTGTGTAAATGGCATTAATTTACACATATTGTATATATATATGTTGAAGGTAAAGAAACATAAAGTTACCTGTGGGTAAATTAGGGTCATAGTGCAAGTGTTTGAATTTAAATAACAATTCTTCGAATAGGAAGTACGATTAATAATAATAATAAAACTTTGAATATCTCCTTTTACGAACAATTCCCCATATATTCACAATCAAATAATTTAGATGTTTTTTTTTTCATCTCCTTTATAAATTTCCAAACATAAGTGCCAGTGTGTGTGTGTGTGTGTCTAATATTAATTTCACGTATAATGGTAATTTTATAATGATCACCACACGGGATATCATTAAATCAAAAATTTTTGTTTTGAATCAAATTGTGTATAACTGTGTGTTTATAATTGATTATAGACGGATTTCGAGATGATAATGTGAAAATTTTAATAAGAATATATCTAAAATGTTGCAAAATCTGATAGTATTGTATGTATATATAAAATTATCATTATTCAAAATATAACTTTTGACATATGGTTATTATCGGCCGTTAACGTATTCTAGTATTCATCAAGTTTGTTGTTAATTTGAACCTGTTTTGAGGATATAATCGAATACTTATTTGGTGGAGCTTTCTTGGCGTAGGCAGTGAAGTGGTCGTGTAAAACTGCAACTTATTATCCAGGGGGGCATCGACCGGACATATACAACACACATATGTACATATACCTATATACATATAGGTGTATATATACATATGTATATGTACATATACACATACAATTCCATCTACATGCACAATACTGCACAGTACACCTTATTCGGATTGGTGTGTGTGTGTGTGTGTGTGTGTCTATGTTTCTTCACCAACAACACTGCAAAATTCTTCTGTGACTGGAATCGACGAGAATCCGGTCTGAATTCAACACACACAAAGCCGTTAAGATTATATTTATTCAAGATAGACTTGACTATTTTTTGACATCAAGAACAACAACAACAATCAAAATTGATGAAATTTCCACCAAAAATTTCTCAATTACAATTATCCGTTTATTTTATCTGTCAATTTAAATGACAAAACTCAACACTTTCACTATCTAATACAACCACCATCATTAACTAGATTTTCAACACATTTATATTTAGATAACGCGTTGACACCGTCAATGTCATTAATATAATAATAGCTTATCTCTCTTAGTTTTAACCAACCAACTTACAAGTTGATAATAAAGATGTAAAAGCTGAACAGTCAACTTTTGAAGGCGGAAAATAATTGCCAACATTTGGTCTTAATAGGATAGGAGCACGACTGAACATGTCAAACACATTATTTAAATAGTACTACACCCTATAATTGCATGTTAACAATATTACAATAACAATAATTTTGGTTCTGTTATATATTTGTCTATATATAAGACAACCAGTGGCGCGTTATTTTATGGATAAATGAGGCAAATGCACACTTCCCCGAAATCTTTTATAAACGCATTACTGTTGTAAAAATATCGAATTTCCTCTGAAGAATGTTTGAATTCAACACCGTAGATGGCGGGGGGTAAATTCGCCTTGGGGCCCCATGAAGCTACAACACACGCCACTGCAGACAACACACTAACAATTTGTTAATGAGCTGGGGATCAATTTCATTTTAGAGAGATAGATGATGGAAGATATGACCGACCATTAAATCGATTTCAAATATTCCTCTATACAGGGTCGGCCCGTCCAAGTAGAAACATAGGAGAAAATAGAAGAAATGAAACAGAAATATGATGTGCATGTGTTAAAAAGAGATATAGGAAAGGTGGGTGGTTCAGTAGTAACTACTCAATGCAAAAATATCCACCCTCACCATCTTCAGCAGACCGCTTTTCTAATAACCACTCCTCTTTCTACTAAGAAAAC
The DNA here is from genome assembly GCA_028455855.1 of Meloe dianella. Classification (NCBI taxonomy): domain Eukaryota; kingdom Metazoa; phylum Arthropoda; class Insecta; order Coleoptera; family Meloidae; genus Meloe; species Meloe dianella. The sequence continues at coordinate 3,570,111 of JAPTHL010000045.1, read as the reverse complement.
GATCTGGCCTAAAATTTTGCGTCTTTTTGAAGTAGAAACATTACAACTCAATGAGTAAGACAGAGACGGAACAACAACATTGTCCAGGTTTTGAGACATTTGGTGAATTTAAAATTAATCGTAATTGAAAATAAATGTAAACATCGATTAAACTTAAACTTTTGTTTTTTTTTTAATGCTCTTGCATAGTACCATAAAAAATGTGTATCTGTACTGTTTGTTAAGATCGACAGTTAATTGAAAACAAACAAATTACCAAAAATTTTTTATTGTTTAATAATTTGTTCAATTGATAACAATAGCAAAAATTTCTCTAAATTCGGTTTCCATCAGTAACGCATTTTTAATTTTAATTCTCCAAATTGCTAGTTTGTTGTTGTTGTTGTTCTGTCTCTCTCTACTCATTGAGTTGTAATGTTTCTACTTCAAAAGACGCAAAATTCTAGGCCAGATCGTTTTCTTAGTAGAAAGAGGAGTGGTTATTACAAAAGGGGTCTAGTGCAGATGGTGAGGGTGGATATTTTTGCAATGAGTATTTACTACTTAACCACCCACCTTTCCTATATCTCTTTTTAACACATGCACATCATATTTCTGTTTCATTTCTTCTATTTTCTCCTATGTTTCTACTTGGACGGGCCGACCCTGTATATAACAAAACATTAAATAATTGGATATTACACATCAAAAATATGAATAAAATTCTCCAGTCACTATAAATTTATAGTTGATATTATTTAACTGACATTTAATAAATATAGATATAATATCATAAAAGCATTTTAACCAAAACCGTTTTATATAATATTAATTACAAATAATTGAACATTTATCTATTCAAAATCTGGTCATTTTAATAATTAGTATAAAAGGTAAATGTGGTTGAAGCTCATTAGAATACGTGTCTAGATAAGATGAGAATGACCTTAACAAAATAAACCACAACGTAATGTCTTTAATGCATATGCAACAACTCTATCGACAAAAACCAGTAGCTCGATACGGTCAATCTAGGATACTAAAGAGAATTCTAAGTCTTTCAAATTGGTTTGTTAACCATAAATTCTGTTTTGTTTTTGTTTTTATTAACATCCAGAAGCGGGGCCGTAATAAGATATTTGACGCCTGTGGGCTACTAACAATAATGCGTCCCTCTTCCTAAGAAAATACACAGATCGGACATACATACATATAGATTTTAGATTTAATGTGCAATACCTGTCGCTAGACTTAACTTACACGGCACCCAATGAAGGGGGCTGAATGTCCAACCAAAATTGCTAGACCTTGCCAAAGGGTCTAGCTACCAATTCCCACTACTACGAATCCTCCTCAAAAACACAACCTGGTCGGTCACTCCAGGCCGGGCTTCGTTGGTTTTCCCGTAGTACCAATCTCGTCAGGATCACAGGATGGATGCTTCGTAAAATCTAGTTCACTACCGGTTGAGTCCTGCAATACTCAGCACTGGTGGGCCGGCTTGGTCGTGGGATTGCTACATCCTACCAACAGGGTTGCACCTTATTTCTAAGTACTCTTTAAGGAAGCGTTCCCACCTCCACAAATAAGAGTCGCTCGCCGAGTCGAGCACCTCTGCCATCATCCTTACTATTCCATGCGACCCCCCCCCCTACTCTCTGCCACTAGAGGGAGGCTAAGCACAGAGCAGTTTTACGGGCAAACGGCGATGACAACCGCTTACTCCACAGCCCTGCCGTTTAGCTAAACTGTCCCGAGAGGGATGGAAACCACCGAGACAGCTTACCTAGCCCACGCCTCGAGGAGGCACGACATAGGACAATTTACCACAGAAAGCCCATTAAAGACATACGGCGGCTTGTGGACCACACGGATGGGGCAGCGGGATCGGGGTGATCGGTTGAATCTTACAAAAGTTTCAGTACTATTTTACCAATAAACGAAAATATAAATTTCTCGTTTCTAGCCGTCAAACTGATTTGAGTACAAGCAAAAGTGCCCTGCGGTTAAACTGGTCCTGTCCAGAAGGAGGACATTTTAATAAATAAGTGCAGTGATGCTCCAGTGTGTTACGATTCCTATCTTTTTTACGAATCTTCTCATTTTTACAATCCCTTACGACTTTTTTTATAACCTTAACATTTCCCTTTACCACTGCAATTAATGGTAAATATTAGATTTTTGCGTTCACAAAAACAAAGTGACATTCATACGGGTACAGTGGCACGTAATCGTATGGGCAAAAATGGCGTATGTTTAGGACATCCGCAAACAGGAGTCGTCCCCCAAAGCGATTTTTTATAAATCTATTACTAGACCGGTAGGTAAGCATTTTACGGTCCAGAACATCTCACTGTGACAATTATTTTTAATGCATTTGATCTTCAACGACTATCCCTATACATCGTAAAAGATGGGAGTATTACTGTATATCTTCGTAAAATCGACATTTATACAAATTAATAAAAAATTAACAAAATGTTTATTATAAAGTGAAATTTTATTAAAAATTGACTCTTATATATTCTACTTGTTGAATTTTAACTGTTTGATAAGTGAAGATGTTCAGGAAAATGGCAAAGGCGGATGTTCATATCACAATCTAATCAAGATTCTTCATCATCCGCATTTACTTTTCTTATTTCCATTCAGTTTTCATATCATGGATGTGTGTTAACGAAAGTATCGTTGTTGTGATAACGAAGTGAATAGACTAAATGACAATAAAATATGTGGCAATTGTTGTTTTGTAAAAGTGTTGTTATTCAAATAATCAAAAAAGTAAAGTTTTACAAAACTGTAGAAAACTATAAAATAAAGATGTTTATCTGTAAGTCAATTTAATATGTATTAAAATAAATATACGCTTTTATGTTTCTTTGAAACATTCTCTATCTATCTATACCGAATAAGTTAATCAAATTTATATAGGAAACATCTGTAAATTTGATTTTATATGAAAGCGACTGATTTAAAGTGCAATTTTCCATAGCAACATCCTTAATTGAGTTTTTCAAGTATATATATATATATATATATATATATATATATATATATATATATATATAGAGCTGGTGGTGGTGGTGCTAGTGGCGGTGTATTGTCATCGACTGTTGGCAGTGTACATCTCCGGTGTTTGGTATTCACACGTCATTCAACTTGAAGCAAAGCCGTTTTGAATGCGTGCGTGTACATATTCATTTGTTCGTTCTCACTCTGATTGCTCCAGCTATTATGGTGGCTGTAACTGGAACCCCTTAGCATTTCGATACAGCAACAACAATAGCACCAACAGCAGTAGTACTACTAGTAGTAGTAGTAATAAAAAATATTTCGATCTCTCTTTGCTTTGTCTTGATTTAACAAGTTTGCTGGGTATGGTTGTGCTTGTTTGCTGCTAACAAGAAAGAAGAGTGTGAAAACGGCCAAGTGTCGCAGTTTAGTACTGATGCCAATCATACCTTTTGCATGAAAGCTGATATTGTGAAGAATGTCAGGTCTTATGAGTTTTATTCATCCTGCCATGTCATGCACCATAGGCATTGCAACAACGTTCATTATCGTATTCAAAACTTGTTAATTAATCATATCCTTTTTGAATATACAATATGTTTTTTCCTAATATACACACGATAAGGTGATCATATCATATTTATTATCCATTTGATTAGACTAATCTTATTGTTTGAGAAATAATCATTTGTATTTAAGAATTGAAATAACCAACATTATTATTAATTGTTATGTTTAGTGGTGTGGGTTGAGGGGCCCCATCAGTGAGGAGGGGCTCTGTTACCGGTAATTAACGAGCACTATTGAATGACACCGAACCGCCGATCAAAGTGCCGAAGCATCCTGACAGCCCTAACATTAAGTACATGTTTCATGTTATGTTAAGATGTAGAGACGCGGGGGCGACGGCCGATACTAATCCCTCCTCCATGTTGAGGTCAAGGATTCACCTGCCCCCTTGAAGAGTTTGTTCTCGTTCTGGTAAAATGTTATTCACACGGTCACAACGATGATTGGATCCACACCATCACCACCACCACCATTATGATTATGGTATATATAAGCACATATTTCTACATATGTATATGTGATATTATATACAAACAAAAGATTTTATATGGAATGTACCATTAAATATCAAATATCCATTAATTGAAACCAAATCAGTATACAATGACTAATATCCAGATTATGACTGAATAATCACTTCAGGTTGAGTATTGTGCCAATTCCATGTGTCTGTATTAACTATTGGCTATTAAAATCGGTTGTTTTTTTCCTTCATACACATATACCTATGATTGATACGAGTTATGATATCAAAAGCTACATCATCAACACGGTCTAACAGATATAAACCAAAACGTTCGATACATGTCAAATACAAACGTTCCAATTTGTTTAATTCATCGTAGTACAAAATCAATTAATATCAAATGGAAAAACATATTTTCTCATCATTAATTACTGAAATCTGAGGTAAATGTCGAATGGGATTTGCGTAAACGTTCTCCTAAAGGTTTTTGCAATTACGATTGTCCTCCCATGTTCATCCGTTTTATTTAATAGCGATCCAGTGGTTTATACACAAAACAGTTCGTTAATCCAACCAACTCTGACAAACATCAAGTTACCCCTATTATACGGCCAGAAATACAGTTAATTATTAGATATATCTATACATTTAATCCATATTAAGATCATTTGCATAACAGAAATAATTGAAATTCAGATAATCATCTATATAGGTCCTGATTGGTTTTGCATGTTGTTACCCTTGGAAAAAATAAATCGATTTAAAAGTTTCTTTAACTTATTAACACGCAAATTTCTTCTACATTTTCGTCTTCATTTTTTTACGTTTTAATAATGTTGTTAGTTTATTGAAGATTCTCGAGAGGGTGCAAATACTTTTCCATTTTTTGATAAAAAAAAAATTAGGAATCGATCGCTGGAACGAGGCCATTTTCTTCCATTTATTAGTACTAAGCAGGGCAATCCTGTAATTGTATTAGATGTCATTGATTCAGAATAAATTTAAGGACATCCTTAATTGCTGAAAGCTTTCAAGATTTTGGACAGGTAGAGGGGGCGTTTCTACATCTTCATTAATTTCACTACTAATCGTTTCGTGTTAGATTCCGATAGGAATGGATTTGATGTGGGGATGATTTTGAATGATGTTGCTAGTCAATTGTTTTATTGATGTTGTTTACGATAAACATAAGTTTGTTGTTTGTCAGTTAGGTGTTGGGATATCCTGATGTTGTTCTTCATTGTTGATAACTAGTGACTATGTCGGCTCAATCAAAGTAAAATTATTGACAAATCTCATGTTTTAACTGGATGCTTGGTTGCTCACTAGGCTCGTTTCGATATAGCGTTGCCAAGCAACACCCCTGATACGCTGAATAAGAGACTCTTAATACGTTACGGATTTCCCAAGATTTCTAATTCAAAAACTAGTGAACCGATTTGGTAGTCATACATCTTCTGTATTAAGTCGCATCAACAACGCGTAACATTACCATTTACCGTACTCTGTTTTGTTTTGTACATTTTTCAACAAGCAACACAAATAGAACGTCGTGGTTGTTGTTGTTGTTTTTTTCAATTCATAAAATGTTTTAATTATAAATCACTTGAGTTAATATTTTAGTTTTAAGAAGTTGATTCTAGGTCGAGTGCGACGTTGGTTGTTATGAACAGTTGGAAGTTTGTCGATTCTGTCGGCCATCCGGCCTCTGCTTTGTAGTCTGCAAATTCAAACTACACACCCGCTGTGTTAAATAATATGTAATCCACATCAATCAGGCTTAGATTAGTTTTAATATGGTTGCCATTTTGCAATCGCTTCCATACACGAATTATAATAATATGCCATTGCACAATTTTGACAAAATTCGCAATATCGTCGAATTTTACAATAAACGTTCATATATCCAAAAGGATTATCAATTTCGGCCCAATCAAATCATCAAATATTAATTAAACTTCTATATAGTGTTTTTGTCGTTTCAAATCAAACAACTGTTATAATCAAGATTAATGCAAAAAAAAAATGAAATTCTGCTTAATCGAAACGGAATACAAATCGTATTTATCTTATAGTTTCATTAAGTAATTCAGTTAAAATGAAATGAATAACGTGGTACCACAGTTAAGTTAATTTTAACTAGAAATTTACACCGGAAATCCATTTATATTAGAGCAATATCTGTAAGATGTGTGAAAAACGATGCGAATCAGTTCAACATTCTGACATAATTAAATTGACATTACTAACGGAAATAGATATATAAAATTATTTCGATATAATTCTTCAATTAGAAACTAATAATTAGATAAAATAGCGGCAACTAGAAATAACATAGAGCCTATATTCGATGTTCTCGATGTAATACAAAGAGAGAAAAACGTACTAGAAAATTAGAAAATTAGAAGGAAGATTACACTTGGTTACTTATTGGAGACTTTCTGGAATGAAATCATTGGGATTTTATAGTGTTACTTTTTTTTATATAAATATATTTTTTTATTTTTTTTTTAATCACAGGAAACATGTAGTCCCGTCTAATAGAAGCAATAAAGATATATGTGACGTATAAATATTTAACATGTCTAACATATAAAGGTAGAAAGACATTGCCACTTGAGGTTTTCTTAAACAGGATGGGAAACCACCACTTTAGTGCGTGTTCGACTATTAATTCTTGGATCATGCTTTGTTAATTAAAATAATACTGTCGACAAGATATTTTAGAAATTTAGGTCGACAATCACTTTCTAACTAGAAACAAAGGGAGCGTTATCGCTATATTATCGATACTTTAAGTTTATTTGCATATAAGGGTAGAGAATTGATACGAGTATATAATTATATCTATATCAGTACTTGTATATACGTACAACTACATATGTATAGTATATATGAGTCGGTAATATTAATTTCGAGCGGTTATAACAAAGGACGACTATCAATATATCTCTCCACGGGACAAAGTAGTTATTAGACATCCCCCCTATGATTTTATCCCCATTACGCCTTTCGTCCCTTTTAGTATCCAACACCTACCGGCTTTTTGACTAATCAAAATGAACCTGTGATGTGTGTAAGCCGACACTCATACAGGTACAATATGTGGGCTTTTTTCGGTGGTGTATGCTACTTATTCGAAATTAGTATCATTACTAAATACGTTACATACGGTCCGAATATTACTGATATTATCAACTATTATTTTTTACAGATTCCGCATTGACAATACGGATCATATCATCGATGTTAATAAAGGCAATGTCCAATTTGACTATGACCAAGTCAATATAATATGTCCGGTGTATACACCGGGTACATATGGGGATGATTTAGAAAAATATATCATTTATAATGTGTCAAAAGAAGAATATGAAGCTTGTCGTATAACAAATCCAAATCCACGGATAATTGCAATTTGTGATAAACCATATAAATTAATGTATTTTACAATAACATTCAGGCCATTTACACCACAACCAGGTGGTCTAGAATTTTCACCAGGCAAAGACTATTATTTTATATGTACGTTGAATCAAAACTAACTAAAACTAATAATAATAATAATCATGTTAATTGTAAAATCAATTTTATAGCGACATCATCAAAGGATGATCTACATCGTCGAATAGGTGGTCGTTGTAGTACAAATAACATGAAAATTGTATTTAAAGTATGTTGTGCACCAGATGAAAATCAAAATTATACAACAAAATCAACAACAACATCAACAACACTATTATGGCCAGATCCAAGACGGCCTATACAAGAAATAACAACATCAACAACAACAACCCAATGGATATCATCAAGGACTGATACGCCAACAACGAAAAAACCAACCAAAAAGAGCAGTAAGTTACGCGATTTTATTTTTTTGTTTGTTGTTGTTTTCTCCTAATTTAAACAATCTTATAATTGTTTTAAATTTAGACGAATATGATAAACATCCAAATGAAGTTATGAAAAATGAAGAATTAACATATAGTAAAGGTGTTTGGCTATCGGCCGGACCTCCTAGTTTACTTGTTGTTATTGCCTGTATTGCCGTGATCCGATGGCGGTGAGCTAAAAGATTTGAACGGGATCGGGGATTGGTCTCCAGTTCCACGTTCACACATCTTGATACATACTTATAAATAATAATTAAAAACAAATAACAATAATTGATATTATTGTTATTATTAGAGATCTGTGAAACTCGTTGTCGACGTGCATAACCGGTGGTAACATTATAAAAATTAATCTTGTTCCTTCTTTGTAAAAACCGATAACAATAATAATAAAAAAACATGCCAATTTTTGTAGATAAACAATATATATATATATATATATATATATATATATATATATATATATATATATTATATAGTGCGATTTAATTTAAGTGCTAAACGAATTTTTTGATGTGATAAAAGTTAAAATAAATATTTAGTTTTGAATGAACGATATAAGGATGAGTGAATGATTGATGATGTTCTTGTTTTTATCTAATCACTCTACATTTCGTAAATTAGATGATAGTGCAATTTAAATCGAAATTATTTTTGTTTAAATGTGAAGTGATTAGTTAATGAAATTGTATTTTGTATATAAAACCAAAACGTTGCTTCTTCTTTTTTTTTGTTTGTTTGTTTTAAACATGTTAATTGAAGAGTAATTCCCAAAAAAATTACCGACTGAAAAATCACTTAAAATGTTTGGGAATTAGTTGAATAGTGAGAGAATGGCGTCATTTTTAATGTAGAACTACATTTTTGACAATTTATAACTTATTTTATTGCTTCTACTGATTGATGATAAGTTTAAAATGTACAGTAATTTACGCGTATTTTTTTTATGTACTTAACTAATTATCTTTGCGCATTTCCCCGTCACACATCTTGCCAACGTTATTATTTCGTTTTTATTATTATGTTTTTAAATAAACTTTATCCATCATTTCATATCCCGGCTTTTGGGTGTGTCCGTTACGATATTTTATAAATAAATAATAACGAAGGAGAATAATAAACCGCTATTACGATTAATTGTTGTGTGCTGTTAGTAATGACTTGTATAAAATGTAGAGCGTATGTGTTATAAACGATGTCTATTTAATAGACTTTGTATTTTTCATTAGAAAAGAGAAAATTAAAAAAAAATTGTAAACATTAAATTATATAAATTAATTATAAATAAATGGTTTTCTGGTCATATGTCAGAACTCTACAGTAGTTCATAAAAGTATCATTTTAATTTGATATCGTTGTATCGGTATCTCGTTGGGGCCAACATAAAATATTACGAATTTCGTACTTTATTATTTAATAATAAACGTAATTTATTAATTGATTAAATAAATAAATGAATAATAAAGTATTTAATTTGAATATTTTCGTCATCATTTCACAGTATTATATTTCATTGTGCTTTTCCTATTCAATATAAGTTTTAACGTAGTACTGTTTCATGTTTTTAGTGATTGTTCTTGGTGTCGAATTTATCGAGTATATATATATATATATATATATATATATATATATATATATATATAGATCGATATTATTATTATTAATTTATGTTGAAACAATATAGCTCAAATCATTTTAATCGTGATTTGGTGGACGCCCGGAAATCAGGATCAAACAACTATAAATATACTGTTTTCAGTGTCACATTTCATTGTGAATGGACAAATTCAATGAGAAAAATGTTTGGAGGAATTTGTAATTTTATATACATACATTTTAATCAAATTTATAAACATAAAAATATAGCACCGAAATTGATATGGTGCTCCAAATGAAAACAAAGTCAAATAATGAATATTTAATGTTTCTATTTATAAATTGCTGGAATTCAATTGTTTAATAAAAAAAAATATTACAATATAAAAATATAATGTCTTCATGATGCCTTGTTGTATTTAAAAAAAATAATAATAATAATAAAATCGTTGATAATTTAAAATAAAGAAATAATCCCTTTATTTCATTCAATAATATTTCGTCCAATATAAACGAATTATTTCGTTATTATTGAAATATTAACGATTCTGTATGAACTAGAAATAGTACTGTAGAGGCACTGAGATAATAAACAGGTACACAAAGTCAAATTGTTCTCGTAATTATTTTCCAGTAACCTGATAATCGTAAATTAGTGCAATATTGGCGTCGATATTGTTTTTTTTTTATAATAGGCTCGTTCCTACCATCGGTCGGAAACCAATTGAAACTGTAATACGCAAGCGCAATTCGACAACTCTATTGTAAATTTCTTTGAGCTATGATGTTCAGGTAATGTCATCCCAACAAAATCCCGAAGTTATATTTGCAAATAATGATAGTAATCCTTAATTTGTACTACCAGCAGGCAATTTGAATAATCACAAAGTAGATGGTCGCCACTTGAACACGTTCCTAGCGAACGCATCAGTTTTTAATTGGACATGCGTAATAGAAAGGTAAGTAAAACAATTCCGATCTATGAGTAGAAACAAACTCGATAAATTGAATAATTACGTAGTTAAATATTTGCAAACTCAATAAGCAAAGGATAGTAAAGAATTGTTGGTAACATCATCGCTTTGGAATTAAGCCAAACTGATGATAGCAGTAGACGAATAATAACACTGTCAAAATAAATTTAAAGCGGATGCAAATTTTTTTAGTTGCGAGAGCACTGCATATTGAACAATTACACAGCAAAAATCCCAAAACAAACTTTTGATCGCCTTCTATATCCATGTAACAATACATTGTGTTAGTTAAACAGATAATTAACAATCACACAAACTTATTGGAGGAGTTAGATAAATCAGAAGAAGAAATGATTCAATTTTTTCCCATTAATTTTTTTTGCCTTTCAAAAAATATAACTAACAAGATAATTACACTTAATTGATAGTGTAACCTGTAATATTGAAGTTTTTATTATTTTACATATTAGATACTTCCGTCATTTTATCAGTTTTGACCATCACAACCAGACGTATATATATATATATATATATATATATATATATATATATATATATATATATATATATATATTCCCTTTTAGATTCTCAATATGTTTGAAACAACAGAAGTCAGGTTATTAAAATTTAAATGAGTTTTTTTTCGGTAATTTAATTTAGTTGTTTTTTTTTCTCTCGTCGAAATTTAAATATCTACCTACCCCTTTTTGTGGAAGACATTCCGAATCTATTACGACAGCTGAAGATGACCAATAAAATTAAATATATAATTCCCTGTTTGGTAATATTTTAGGACACTAAATTTCATTAATTAAAGATTTTCAACAGATTAAATTCCAACAGTAAATCTGTGGAATTATGGATATTTTATTGTAAATTAAAAAAAAAATAGACAATTTGTTGGAATTTGTTAGGCGTGTGTAGATGTCGTGTCTGCTACCAGACAATGGCCAGTTTTAGCGATGGATGGCGATCGGTCTCCATCAATAAGAAGTTAATAGTTTTGTACTACATAATGCCATAACCGGACGATTTATCATTGTCAATTATCAATAACAAGCATTTATGCAGAACGGTCGCTTGTATACGCCATACCTGGACTGGAAGCTCTATTTGGTCGATCATCCGCCCTTTTAAAATCAATTTAGAACATACGTAAATAAGATTAAAATTCAATAAAACTGCTTAGAAATTCTATAAATATCGAATATTGCATTGATTCGTCATGTATTTAATTCTTACAAGGCCATTCAAGTGTCGACTGAATATTAAACCGAAAGCAATACACACACGTGAGATAGATATGAAGAGCGATAAAAGTGTGAATAGCTGCTAATTAACTGAGCTATTTGACGGCAGCACTCTTTATGCAACTACATCATAAAAACGTAAGATTACAACGAACTCAAATTGTTTTCATACCTTTTACTCAACAAACAAACAAACAAGGAAACAATTTACACGTTTATATTACATCAACAATTAGAATTTGAATAAATAAAGAGGAAAAATAGAAGTTATTTTGTTGAAACAATTATAATTCATACAGCAGTCGGTGTTGAAATTGATCACCTTTAAACTTAATCATTTTGTTGTTGTTGTTGTTGTTGTCCAAAAACAATCACACACCGAAACACAATAGTATAGATTTTATCTTAACAGTTACAACTATAACCCAATAAAATTAATTACAAAGCGTTCTTGTATCGGCAATAATTTATTACGAATTATTTGTGCCAATGATCGAATTCAATATCAGGATTTGTTGTAATAGCTGTATGAATGTGTAAGTTCATTTGAAATTTACATAAAAAAAAAATTGTAATTTTGCCGATCAATCCTATACGAACTATACAGGTCGGCGAACTCTTCTAGATACATTGGAGCAACTAGAATAACTGAAATAGTCTTATGATGTGCATGTGATCAAAAGAGATACAACTATATCCACGATTCTAATGTAGAATTTTGCAAAAACCGCTGACAACCAAATATTTCAAAAGTCCCTAATTTTCACCCATTAATTTATAGAAAAATGTTTATTTTACATTGGTACTCCTGCATTTCACCGTGTAGCATTGATGGGTTAGTGACAATTCAGTCATTTGAAATTCTGTATTAGAATCGTAAATATGGTTTAATTTTTACTACTTATCTCTTTTCAACACGTTCACATCATAACGCTGTTTCATTTCCTCTAGTTTCTCGAATGTTTCCAGATGTAAAGACCAGACCTGTATATTCTCGTATATAATTTTTTTAATATCTATCAAACCATCAAAGGACTGAAGATGAATAGTTAGTATTGCCTGTACTATACGAAGTAAATTGGTGGTGAATCATAGAGATACCAATTAATTTCGCAATAAGCGGATCATAAATAATTACAGACAACAAAATACATATATGTTTGATAGGTGGAATTTAACGTGAATTTTATAAAATCAAACTAAACTAATATAATAGGGGAAGTTCATCCCCATCAATGGAATATAACGAGATGCGTTTTTAGATCGTTTGGTACAATTATTGTGTGTGTGTATGGAAGAACGGAAAAAATCGTTCTAACTTTCGACTGATTTTTATTATTATTATTTGACAAATACGATTGTATGGTTTTATTCAGAAACGCACTTTTTCCTGTCAACAAGTTGAAAACAACTTTTAAATATATCAGAGAGTTGTGTTAACATCAACTTGAAAATGAATTAATGATCTTCTTTTGTTGGAGAGAAGAAAAAAAGTTATAATTATTAAGTTTGTAATTTGTTCGTATTATTGTGCTTGACGATCTCTATACATATGTAAGACAATAGTAGAGAACATTAAACACAATGGAGATAAATGCAAATCATTATAGTTAAATTGAGATTCAAAATAATAATGAGGATCTTTTCGAATGAATACTTTACTAAAAGAATTGAAAGCAATCAACTTTCAGTTAATAACATTACTAATGATTTTAAAGATTATTCTCAATATACGAATAGCTTCTTCATGTTTTTTTTTTAATTTTTAACTCTCATCGAAACTGTTCAAATACACTACCAACAATGATATATGTGAAGGGGTAGAAATCATCAAGTGGTAAGTGAAGATTGATACGAATGAATGAAAGCCACCCCTTTGCTGACTGTCATAATAAATAGAAATCAGTCATTACCGATAGTAATAAGAGGTGGAACTACAGGGTACCTGCATGCCATTCTCAGACCGCATGCTGAAGTAGGTATATTGCAACGTCAAAGAAGACGTGCTCTTAAGAAGCTATTGTCTGTTTTTATGATGCTGAATGAATTATTATACCCAGTTTCCGTCCCCACCTGTCGATTTTTCCTTAAAATCCAAAACCGTACCACAGTTGTCCATATACAAGCAACATCAAATAACATTTTTTTATCAAATGACACAAAGGACCCGCAACTTATCCAGACATAATGCCCATATAAATTTATTAGACATACTTAACAATTATTAATATATATATATATATATATATATATATATATATATATATATATATATATACGTATACTTTTCTTTTAGATTAGCTGCCATGTCAATAAACTCATGTAAAAAAGGGGGAGTCATGTAATACATATAAGAAGGCATGTTAACAACAAAACAGGACATTAGGTATTGCGTAACACATGTGATGTGTGAATACGCACCAAAATTAACTTCAGTAACAATAGGGCGTCTCACTAAACAACCAATGGGCTGTCTCCGATTATGGCAGCCATGTTGACAACCGCCTACAGTGAAACAAAAGCCCTAAGTTAGGGGGATTCCAGATACATATATTTATGTATTATATACATATATATATATACCCAAACCAACTTATATTTCCTTTTTTCTTTTGTTCGATTATAAATAATGACGGCTTTATGGCAAATATGAGAAAACGTTATCCAAATTGGCCACCAAGACGTACAGATTTGGTTCTATCAACCGCCCCAAAACTGATTTCATTCGATTAAAATTGCTAATTAATCGATTAATCGCAATTAATCAACACAGAAATCGTACGTATTGTTCATGTTATATGGGTGTGTTCATGAAGTGATTATGTATTAAAATTGTGTATAGTAATTAACAAGAAAATAAAATAAAATATCGGTATAAGATGTTGGATGCTTTATGTAAATGGCTGAGCTATATTGGCTAAAAGCATTCTTGTGTAAAATAACCGGTCACGTCGTAATACCTTTGATGCTTGTACATTACCTGTCTCACCCAAATGGATGTTTGATAAGACAATAAAATTCGGATAACATATTCTTTATTGATTGTTCCTCATTGAATATTGTATTATTCACTTGGTAGGTGTTAATCTTAATGTTATATCCTCTTATAACAACACTATAAATCGTTGATATCAACAAGACCACACTGTCAACATGTCAAATCATATTATTTTAAATATATCTAACTGTATTTTGTTTATCTATTGAATGAATATGAAAATTTTTGGAATACTTCAACAATCGAATGATTTACCTATACTAGAAATACACATAAATCTAACATCAAACACATTGATTATATTATGATGGTGTAATTAATTTCAACATACCCTGTACTTATTTTGTATACACTCTATAGACAGACTATATGTGTATTATACGTCTATCTAAAGGGCTGTGAAAGGTGTGAAAAGGTCCGAATGCCAAGTGAGAGGGGTGGCGGCTTTTTTCTACACAACAGTCCCGACCAGACTCTATTAAAAGGTGTGAATGTATCTCCAAATGAATGAACGAGAACAACTGGGGCTCGAGTGTCGTTTACGCTTGTTACGATTCTATACACCACCAGGTCCTGCTTTATGTACACCTGCACAATTTCTGCAATCTATTCACTAATTATTAAAATATAAAAATATTCATAATTGTTCATATGAGACAACGAATAGTCCTTATTATTATTATTGGTCAAATTTTGAAGAATCTCCAACTTTTCTCTCGTAGAAAAAGATGATACATCACGAATATAATAAATTAGAAAGTGACGAAAGTACCAACCAACAATAGAGAATTTGCCACGATTCTAGCGTCATCTTACGAACAACTACTAAACTTATTCGATCGCAAAATTTCCAATAAAAACTATTCAAAAAAATCTTCGTATTACTAATTTCCGATGTGATAAACCGAAATTTCTCAATTTATATAATTATTAAATTTTACAGATTTCTGTATTTTTCTGTCGATAATTATGCAAATACTGCGAATTGTTTGTATGTTAATCATCACTAGATGCTAGATCATCTGTTAATTATTTTCTAACAATAATAATGAAGTAATAGTAATAGTAATGAGCTGCAATTATACAGTTTGATTAGTGTTGCCATCTATCTGTTTTAGCACGAATCAATAAACTCGTGTGGACGTAGCGAATGGGGAAGGGGAAGGAAAGTGACAGCAGGCAGCTAGGCCCTTGGAATAATTTTTTTTTTCATTAAAAAAAACAATTTATGAGATAAAAACACGAAATTAAACATAAATTCAGGGGAATTTTATGTAAGTAGATGAAAATTAAGTGAAATTTTGTGCATAATTATGTGAAAATCTCTATCGTAATTTTATTAAAGGATTAAGGTGCCTTTTAAGATGACCGGTTTTAGAAGACAGAAGTATCGCTCAATAATTTATTAAATAAAAAAAACCTAATCATAATATTAGTTAATTGTTGTTTACAAATCCATTATTATTATTATTAATATTGTTTATGTTGATAGTGAATTGTCAATAATATTTGAGGTTAAATTTGCTCATCTTTCAACATCATCATTACAGAGGAACGACAAAAAAAATTTTTGTTTAATTTCTGATTTTGTTTCATAATTAATTTAGTTGTTTGTGTTTTGTTTTTTGTATATTTTTGAAAATTATTGAATTTAATTTAAACGAAACAATGGAGAAGATTTTCGATAAATGTTTTCAAGAAATTACGAAATGGGAGGAATTAGAATCGATACACGAGACATTACAAGGTAGTATTTTATTTCCTGTTATTATCGTTGTTATTATTATTAATTCAATTTGATTTAGTTAATTTTCTAGATGGAAATTCATTAAAAAATTGTGGTGGTCGTCTAGAACAAACTGTAGAAACATTACAAAGAGATTCTATATCGTTATATGGTATACACCCGAAAATGGAATATCGAATTTATAGTCATTGTTGTATATGTGAACAAGTATTTAATCCACAAACAGTAGGTACCCATAAAGAATGTTGTCCTGGTCGAGGTAAAATACAATCGCAACATTTGAAGAAGAAAGTCAAAAGTAAAAAGAAACAACAAAATTCACCAGTACCATTACCACCATTATTTAAAGTACTTTAACTATAATTATAATGATAATATAATGACGATAATATTGATTTTTAGAAAGAAACATCAGTACCACCTGTATTACCACAATATAATGAATCATCCTCTAATATATC
The DNA here is from genome assembly GCA_028455855.1 of Meloe dianella. NCBI lineage: Eukaryota > Metazoa > Arthropoda > Insecta > Coleoptera > Meloidae > Meloe > Meloe dianella. The sequence goes on along the minus strand of JAPTHL010000045.1, from coordinate 3,553,165 downwards.
TAATGATGTATCATCTGCAATTTCAACTAGTGTTAATTTAGATGTGATTGTATCAGCACCGAAATTAATTAATGAAAATATTGAAGTAATATCTGGACCAACATCGCCCTCATTACAATCAAATTTATTAACAGACGATGAAACAATTAATAAATATAAAAAATCGAAGAAAAATAATCTTAAAACGTATAAAGAATATGATCCGGATGTGCATTGTGGTGTTATTGAAGGACATAAAGGTCCATGTACTCGATCGATAACGTGTTCAAATCATAAAGTGATTAATAAATTAATTATAATTAAACAAAAATTTAATCCATTTATTCTAGATACAATTACGAAAATCAGTACCTGGACGTAGTAAAGATATTCATGTGTTAATATCAGAGAAGAAAGCTTCTAAAGATAAGGAATTACGTCGAAGATCACCACCTAGAAATGAAATAATTAAAGTAAATTCTAATATAGTTGATAATATACACACAACAACAACAACGGTAATTACACCCCCAACAACCACAACAACACCCACAACATCAACAATAACAACAAATACAATTACAACAACATCACCAACAAGTCGAACACCATCTGTAAATATTGATAAAGTAAGAAATTATAAAATAATTTTAAATTCAATAATATAAAAGTATCGTTGGATAATATGGTTTTTTTTTGTGTTGTTTTTTTTTCAAATTTTTTTATAGAATGATTTGCATGATGACAATGAAATTGATGATAATTCTAATCAATTGGAGAGCGGATATTGCTCTATTGAAACAACTGAATCAAGTACTAAAAGTTCGCCCATTATTTATTATAATCCCATAAGTCCAATATTTGTTGTTACTCCTGTTCAAGTAAGTTTATGTTTCTTTTTCTGTATATGTTTGTCGATTATTATATTTTTAGTAGATATTTGTTTTTATATGATTTCAACGTGTAGTTATGTGTGTCTTACGATTTATTTCGACAGTTTTTTTTTAGAATTTTTGTTAAATTTCTTAGATTTTTTTTTGTTTGTAGTTGAACAAGTTGTTTCATTATTGCATTTTATTTATTTTTAATTTTTAAAATAAATTAACAATTTAACTAATACGATTATTTAAATATTTATTCAGTTTGTGCAGAAAGAGAATAATATGTGCGTGGAAACACCACAATCAGCATTAAGTCCATCATTACCGAATGGTTCATATTTCTTAACAATACCAGAACAAACGTCTAATATAAAATATTATAAATCACATCCAAAACCAACAGTATTACCAACTTATGGTGCCCGTAAAATAGGTGGTTCAATATTATGTTCAAATCAACGTTTAGAATACCAAAGAAATGATATACAAATGGCAATAACAACAAAACGTCGACCAACATCATCAAATAATTGTAAACAAACAACAACAAATACAACATACAATATAACAACAACAACACCACGTACAATATTATTAAAAACGAAAAATTTTAGTAAAGTTAATTGTAAAAGGACATCAACAGATAGATTGGGTGGTAGTGATAATAAACAAATTAGATTGGGCACTGATGTAAATGGTTTTATTTTACATGCTGATATGAGTGAAGTTGCTGATGCACCACATACATGTATACAAGAAAATATAAATTTACTAAATATGAAATAATTTTACACCGACATTTTTTATGTAAACATTTAGTCATTTTATCATTTATTTTATTATTTAATTATTTAAAGTGTTCTAATGTCTGTAGATATTCATTTAACAGACTTTAAAAGACTGTTTAATATAATAATTGATCTGAATTTTACGCTTGTGGTTGTATTTCTATATCGAATATAATTATAATAATTGCGATATAGATACAAAAATTTAATGTTCTCATTTAAATAATCAATAATTCGTATACAGGCCAGTCGTATATAGACTGAATAAATTCAAAAATAGATCATGTCTTATGTGTTCATTGTTTCAATGTTTAAATTACGTAATTTATGTGAAATTTTATATTTTTGTATTTAAAAAAAACAAACAATTCGTTCATTTGGTGCTCAGCAATTTGATCTCATGTTACATTACATAATGTATATGTAGTAAATAATTGTGATTGACGGAAATCGTGCTTATTTTTCAAAGAAAAGAAGTCCTATAACGTCTGGTGATAATTCAAGGGTTTTTTTATATATACTATATATATATATATATATATATATATATATATATATATATATATATATATTCTCTAGATAATTATTAATTTATTTGTATTGTTTTTATTGCTTTTAATTAATTTTACTCGTATTTCTGTTAAGTTTCTTCACATAGGGAGGGAAAACAATTTGATGTGATCTTTAGCGATTTGATGTTTGAAAAGTTTGTTATAAACAATTGTAAATTTTTGATCATGTCCAGAAATCGTCTTTAAACATAATTCTAGTTATCCAATCAAACAACAACAACAACCATACAACTGATCAGTATTAAGTTTGATTTTATAGAACAATATTTATATAATATTTGATTTTATCTTCCATTATATCCGGTAGGCCTGATTTTTTTTTTTGAACGATATTTTTTTGTCACTGATAATGACTTTAATTTTTACTGACCTGTATATATTTATATATACTTATATATATATATAAAAAAAAACAACAAATGTATCCTATAGTCAAATAGCTATTACATTTTTTTTTGTTTAGCTTTTTTCTATTCCAATATTTATTAAAAGAGGAGAAAATATTATGCATTGTACAACTGTGATTATTTCACAAGCAATGCTCTATGGCTGTGAATATTGCCAATTTCAAGGCTGGCAATCCTACTGCCCTTTAATAAAATATCATTTATTTTATAATAATAAATGATATTCTATAAACAATTATTTTCATTTCAATAAATAATAGAAATAAACATAATTTAGACGGGGTGTTTGTTTTTTCCTCCTCAAATTCCCCTTCAATTTATAGGTGATTGATTGATTAATTAAATAAATATTTGTTCGATATGAAACGACTAGATGATATTATCTGGTTGAATAAATGCGAATGAATTTATATAAAAATTCTTGATGATGAAATTTTGAAAATTTTTGTTACGAAACTTGTGCTTTTGATTTAAAGAGGGCGCTTTACACAGTTGTGGAAATATCGCTCTAGTATTTGAAAAATCGCTAGCCAGGGTTGAAAGTGGTATCGATTATTGTTGATGATGAAATCAGTAATCCAATTCGAGTGATAGTGTTAAAATTATTTAAATTTTTTTTGTTATTTCCTAACGATAATCATTTTAACTAAATAATTGTGTTTATATAAGTGTCGTAAAATAGTTAACTAGTTAATGGATACGTTGAAATAAATTGTTTAAATATTAGATATATTTGCGTGTTTACTATAAATATGTGTTTTGAGTGCGTCGCGGCGTTATATGGTTGGTTTGTTGCTACCCTTCATACGAGGACAAGAGGAGGGCGACGCGCAACACGAGGGTAGATAGAGAAGGGTCGCGCGCATAACCACCTGGCGTCGCGCGCTCCCCATTCAATTCACTATCGACCGGCTGTGAGTAACAATTTCCCCACCGATTCCAATCGAAATCGGAGTCCAATGAGAAAATCGGTACGGCTCCGCAATCGAAGTGAGCATGCGAGGAGGCTAGAGGATCGGGACCATGAGTGGTGCCAGTGCAAGGCCCTTGGCTTTCGTGCTTGGCGAAGGACAAAGTTTTCAGTGGTTGACGGAACGTTAAAACGTCGTCGTAAACAATTGTGTAACATTGTGTTTAGTGCACCTAGTGCTCTATTAAAAGTGTTAATCAATAATAACAACAAAACGACGTCGAGGTGCAGGTGTTGCGACGCCACCATGGCCTTTTCAGGAAGCCGTCAACCCTCGTGATGGACCATATCGGCGACATGATCGAGCAGCAGGCACTGGGTGATGCGGTCGATTCCCCTGAAAGCAGCGCGCATGCGAGCGGTGGCAGCATGGAAACGCAAACCGTCCGCATGAGATTGGTGTCGCGTGCTGTGGTGGAGCGTCGTCTTGTCAAACAAGAAGAATCTGAAGGACCACTTTCTGTTATTGTTCAACCCCAGGACGATTCTCGTGACTCGGAATTACTTAGTCCTGGTAAATTATCACCAACGTCGGTGAGCGTAGCAAATATGATTGATGCAACTGATTTTCGAATGCAACCAGAACCAACTTATCAAACACTCACATCGGTTAACGGTAGACTATCACCTCCAGGCTACAGTCCGAGTTCATCATATGCAACACTTACCCCTTTACAGCCACTTCCACCAATATCAACAATGTCTGATAAATTTGCTTATGGACATGCTGGCAATGTTACGGGTTCATTTACTGTTATGCAAAATAACAGTTTAGGAATTGGACTAGGGTTAAATGTGAATGCTGCATATTCAATGCCTAATATGGGCATGACACCACCTCATAATTATTCGTCCCCCAGTATGGGTCTTCAACAACAACCTAGTCCTATTAGTCCACAAAGTGCATATAGTCAAAACGGATTGCCGTCCCCACAGAAAAGTATGTCACCACCAGGATATGATTCACCTTATAGTGCCCAACAAAGAGAATTGGTTGCGCGCTCTTTACAAAGTCCTCAATTAAGTCCACCATCAGCATCATTAAATTCTCCAGATGGAACATTAGTGGGCAGTTTTAGTGGCAATACATTAAATGGTTTAGGACTACAACCACATCCTCCGACTCTTGTACAAATCGCTACTCCTCAACAAAGGGATTGTTCGCCTTCCCCACCAGTTCTTAGTTTACAACCACAACAACAACAACAGCCGCAACCTCAACAACAACAACAACCTCAACAACAATCACAGCAACAACAACAACGACAACAGCAGCAACAACAGCAGCAGCAGCAATCTCAACAGCAACAACAACAACAACAACCTTCACAACAACAACAGCAGCAACAACAACAGCAGCAGCAACAACAACAGCCTCAACCAGCTGTTACCATGCAAATATCATCAAAAAATGCATCAGGTGGAGCACTAAGTGTACCAGCTATAGCTGCTGATGTCGAAGAAATCAACACCAAAGAATTAGCTCAAAGGATTAGCGCCGAATTAAAACGATATAGCATACCACAAGCTATATTTGCCCAAAGAGTGTTATGTCGATCACAAGGAACATTATCTGATCTTTTACGAAATCCAAAACCATGGTCGAAATTAAAATCAGGAAGAGAAACATTTAGAAGAATGTGGAAATGGTTACAAGAACCAGAATTTCAAAGAATGTCAGCTTTACGTTTAGCAGGTTTGTATCTATTTTAATGTCGCCCACATAATGGGTGTCACCTATCTGATAACAATTTATCCTATCTACCCTATCTACGACCCCGTATTTAGTCATTAGCACAACGTACGTTGAACTCGAACAAGGGGTTCCCTTAATTCCTTACAACCCCTTTTATATAACAATCCTTGGGAAGAAACCAGTTTGATTCATCAGTTTTTTGTTTGTTGTTATTGTTGGACAACTACTGTTCCCCTTTCAATTTCGTTTATTGTCATTTTCATTAGAATTCTTGTTATTTAAAAAAAAACACAACAACAACACAAAATATTCTAAACATCATAACAATTAAATATCATAATATTGAATCATACATTTGTTTTATCAATATGGATCTTAATTTATTCATCATTTATTTTAATATTGAACCCTTGTTTGTATTACGTACATATGTTGGTTTAAATTACAACTGAAACCTTCTAAAATTTACTAGACATGTGCCTAATATCAGAATCCATCGGTTTTACGTTTTTATTCATTGACTTCTAAAATATTTCACTGGCTTCATTTTAGTTTTACATTATCTATTACGAAATCGAGAAATAAAAAACGTAAGCATTCCCTCTGCCCACTAATTGTTTTATTTAATAATAGGATGATTATTACTGCGTTCTGTGAAGTATACTTTCGTTTTCTTCTAAATAAAATACAACAATCGACCATTACGTGAATTATACCAGGTCTTATCGAATTGATTCAAATTTTATTTGGCTAATTGTTTTCATTTGAATGGTCATCGCATAATTTCCTAGTGAAAATAATCAATTAATTATTTTCGAATTAATCGTTTCGTTAACGTTAAAATTTTTGTTTTGTAATTCAATTTATTGAATAGAATGTATTTGTTGTTGTACGATAGTCAGGTTAGTGTTGAAACTCTTCTATAGGTAAAGTATTGATTTTTACTTCAGGCTGATATTTCCCCCTTCCCGTTTTAATGGCATGGGTTAGCACACTTCTGAAACGTACAATACCGAAACGTGAATTTGTCAACAGAATCATCGAATGAAATAAATTCTGTTTTTTTTTTGTTTTTTATATTCACAGATTAATTTCTAACAGATTTTAATCGATTTATTCGATCGAGACAGACTATTAACGAATTGATGTGATTATTAAATCAATTAACAACCATTCCACATGGTGTTGTATTAATTTTTCTTTCTGTTTTATTTCCAAACATCTGAGGGATGCAAATTTTTGGAATTAATTGTTGATTTTTTTTTCTTTTTGTTGTCAATTGTTGACTTCTCTCTTGTTTCATTGCAGACTGCCAGATGCGCAATGTAAACGTGAGGGCAGTCAACCCCACACGAAGGAAACCATCCTCCTCTTCGTGCTTGTGAGTTTTACTTGTCTGTCTGTCTCGATGTATCGCGAAAAAAATAATTTTTGCATGAATTTCATACGAAATATCAAAACAAATATCAGAAATACGTGCATGAATAACGAACCAATCGAAAAGAAAAATTTTGATTCTCAATGATCGCATGTTTTAATGTAAACAGTTTTTTTTTCGAAATGCGGACGTACAATCTAGCACACTTGGAACGTCCATGGATAATGTCAATTTTTGAAAAACCAGAAAAATATATAATTAATTAAATCGATGATCAGAAATATATGAAAATCGTTAGATAGGGTAGATTGAGCCTGGAAGTTTCCTTCAAGGATTTTATGATAATACTCATTCTAAATAAACTAGTGATATGTTATTTTGTTATTTTACAGCTGCGCAGATTCCACAACGAGGCAGTAAGTATACATTTGATAGCGTTATATCCTTAATATAATTCTAATACAAAATGTTTATTATTCACAGGTTGCAAACGGAAAGAGGAGACTACGAACAATTCGGAGCAATTACCTACACCGAAGAAACCGCGATTGGTTTTCACCGACCTCCAGCGGCGTACTCTGCAGGCTATTTTTAAAGTAAACAAATTAGTTTTTATCTGTAGGATTAATATAAAAATCGATGATTTGTTGATTGTGAAATAGGAAACGAAACGGCCTTCGAAGGAGATGCAAGTGACAATTGCAAGACAATTAGGTTTGGAACCAACGACTGTCGGTAATTTCTTTACTGAATGCCCGTCGACGATCAATGGATAAATGGAAAGATGAAGATCCAAAATCAGCATCGACGACACTTCTCCATCAACAGATGTCACCTGGCCTGGACCAAGACGATCCAGATCAAGATATCGATTTGGACAATGACATTGATGATCAGGAAGATGTCTTGTGACATGCATTCCGTGACCGCCATTTATTGATGCTGTGACACTTAAACAAAACCAAAAAAGTAAATAATTAAATAATAATGAAGTGACGGCGTTCCTAGAGTTTAGAATAAAATAGTGTAGACCCGCCGACGAAATTGTGTATTTGACCATTTATCATTTAAATGGTGAAAATATGAGAGTAACGCGCTCCGACATCGGTTGGCACTTTATCGAATATGCGCCATATTTATTTTGTTTATTCAATAATTTATTAACAATTTATTTATTTTCTATTTTTATATCCAAAGGGAATAACCAAAAAAATTGTTGTTAACAATCAAATTCTATTTATTTTCACAGATAGTCGATAAGCTACTGATTTATTTTCCATACCTCTTTACATTCCGATTTTAATTATTAAATACTGTATTGTACCTCATTGTCTAGTCATAATTTATTCAAAATTCTTTATTGTCCACTATTTGTAAATAATATAATAGTTTGTTATATTTCTGTAATTAGATATTAAGGATGTTTCGAGTTTTGTTTTTATCATTTGGATTTTTTTTGGTTGTTAGTGTAGAATTTTTGTTTTTTAATTCCAATGTTTTCTTTTTTGTTAATGTAATTATTTGTTTATTTTTTGAACTGTGATCGGTTATTAAATAAAACTCTATAAACAAATTACACAATTCAAGCAGGTCAAATACAGAGAATTAAACTCTCTACACAAAAAATGTATAATATCAAAAAAAAAAACAATTAAAATAAATAAGAATAATAATAATGATAATAATAATAAGGCTATATTTTGGTAATATACAAATTGTCAAAAAAATTTCTATTTTAGCACAAAACTCCAAGTGTTTGTATTTGAGTAATTTTATAGTTCTACTTGAATATCTACTAAAATAATGTACAAAAAGATTTAAAAAAAGAAAACAAAACAAAAAACAAAAAAAAGATCGAAATATCCAAAATTCGGTTCGGTTATTTTTTGTGTAAGGACAGTTGATTCTGTAAGTTGGGGGTAGGTATTAAAACTGAACAAAAAACAAAAAATTAAATAAAATTATTTGGCAGTGTGCCGAAAAGAGCACCTAGTCTACGTACCAAAAGTATTTTTTACGAATTATTTCTTGTAATATATTGTAGTAGTACATAATTTTGTTTGTTTCAATTCTCTTCGGTTTTAATTCAAATGAGCAAAATTAACGTTGATAATCAATTTGAAAGGACACAACAGTTCCGTAACTGCAACGAGAACATGTTCATTATTTTATTTATTTTTGTTGGTTCTTGGGTGAGCTTGTACGAAAATTTTGAACATGATCGCACACGACAGTTGTTGTTACTTTTTAACCAGTTAAATTCAGAAATTTGTGACAGTGAAGATGATAAAAATTGATAATAGAATCGTATTTAATAGTACTGATTGTTAAATTTCCTATGTAAATAATGACAAGACAAAAATGTATATTTATATATACGAAAATTCCCAAAAATACGGGAACACATTTACTATGGTCTTTCTGTAAATGAACAACATTAATCTTAACTGTACACGAAGCATTGGCTTTATTTCGTTTTATTCTTTGTTTGATTGTTTCAATTTTTTTTTGTATTTGCATGCATAACACGATGTAAGGGTGGTGTACACGGACAATGTAATGTTTATTTATTTTTTCCAACACTTTGTTCCCTGTATGCCGCTTATAAACATCATTAGTTCTCATTAAATTGTAATAATTATCGATTTTTTTAGTGCGTTGAACGCCTCTACCTGGCGCCAATTTGGGGTCACGAAATGCCTTACTATCAAAAATAATAATAATAATAATACAAATAATGATAGAAAAAAAAATGTATGTACCATTTAAGTCGTTTTTAAATCTAGTCAGCACTAGTCAATCAAATATTTGATTTTCTAAATACACAACTTGTTTTGTTGATTTTTATTTAAAATTTTTTAATCTGTTTTTCTGTTTTTTCTTTTTCATTTAGTTAGAGCTTGACGAAAATTGAACGAAATACTCCTGGGGTTCGGGCTGTTGGCTAATTTTTGATTTTTGTATATTTTGTTCATTTTTATCATTCAAAGAACCAAATTAACAATCAAATCGATAAATTTTATAAAATTGCCACAGCCACCACTAAACTGTGTGTATGAGTGTGTGTGTATGTTTACACACAAAAAAATAATTAAAAATAAAATGGAATAATAGTAATAATAATTATAATAATAATGATAATGATGATAATAATAATAATAATGATAAATAACAATAATGTTTTGCACGATGTTGCACTTTTACTCTAATTTGTCAAATTGTCCGGGGGTTGTATTAATATCGTAGAAACGACAAAAAAGCTAAATCTGTTGTGTATTTGTATAAAAAGAAAAATTAATAAGTTCTTCACAACCCATCGATCGATCACCACCACCCAAAAAAATATTAAAAAAATAAACAATTTAGTGCAATAGTGGAGGAATAAAAAAAAACGTGTAAAAATGGCAATATCATATCCCATCAAAGTGTATATCGTGAATTGTGTCACGAATTTACACACGATTCTGTAGAATAAAATAGCGTTGATTAAAGAAATATTGAAAATAAACGGAATTGTTTTATTTCATTTTTATAACGAATAACAGGAAAACCAAACGTACTCACAATCCAGAACAGAAAAGGGAAAATGATACGATCGGTGGGCTGTTTAGTGGAGGAAGTCCGCATTTTTCCCAACGAATTTATTTCGTATAATCTGATATTACCGTCAATACTACGATTGTATCTCAATTTAAAATTAAAATAGATATAACTCCTGGATATTATGTACATAGTACCTATATAATAAAATTTTATTTTAAACAACATTAGAAATAATTGAAATTTTGTGGAATAACAATGAGGTCATGTCAGGTTGTGCTGAGAAAAATGAGAACAAAACATTATAATTACGTAGTCCTGCAAACGCATTGCAGATAATTTTCTATAATTAACAGTCTCTTGTTTATCATTATTATTGGTGTTTCTTTGGTTATTGTTCTTTATTTCAAATAAATATCCTCCCATCGGATGTTCTAAAAATAAACTGAATTATTAATTAAAGGTAAGTGTAATTCATTAATTCGTTCCACGCAGTATTTGTCTTGTTAAATTTTTCATTTTTCTACTATTGCTACTATGAGATAAAACAATTATAGTGCGTGCCGTTATTGGTGTTATTAATTATCCTTCATTAATAATGGATTTAAAAAAAAACAACAACAACTTAAAATTTAGTGATTCTTGTGTGTTTTGAATTTTCGAAGAGAAGATGGAAATTCCTGTCATAATTATGTTCAATACAGAACATTCTAATTTAATTATAATATCGATCATTAATTATACAGAGGGATATGACAAAAATTCTAGTTGATAAGATAATGTTTTAATTAAATAAATTTTGATGTTGTTGTCAAAATTATTTAATAGTTTGGATGTTATTGAGTGATGACAAAAAATAAATAAATGTGGTATAATGTTGTAGGTAAATCAACGTATCAGATGATTGTTTCGATTGTATTTGATTACCGTCTCTAAATAGTCAGTCGTTACTGACGATCGATTAGGAAGGTCGACGTCGGCGTCGGCGTCACATGCGCCTTAACTATCGTCGAATATCGGCGTCTATCGAGTCCATCCCAGGCGTTTACCCCGCATCAACAATCTAACTGCAGTGACTAGCTTCAAACAGCAGCCTGCATGGAGCTAAAATATCCCGAAATAGTTTCGCGTATCTAATTAACATTAAAATCTATATAGAATAGATTAAATAATTAACGTGTTAAAGTTATGAACTGTTGTAATAAAAACGATTTAATTTTGACGAACTGTGTGTATCGACGGCATCGTCGTAAAATTTCAATAATAATTCCTGACGTAGTGTCCTAAGTGGCATCTGTCAGAGGGGTGATGTTGACGGTACGCGAGTGAACGGCAAAGGAAGCGAGCGACAACAACACGATCTCTTAGTGCGAACATTCCGCCGCATAGTATGGCCTCGGTCGCCGCTTGGCTACCATTTGCCCGGGCGGCGGCCATAGGATGGGTGCCCATTGCCACGCACCCGTTACCGCCGCCACCAATACCAAAAGATCGTCGAAAGGCAGATGATGAAAAATTACTAATAAACGTATCTGGACGACGTTTTGAAACATGGAGGAATACATTAGAAAAATATCCTGATACATTATTGGGATCCAATGAACGTGAATTCTTTTACGATGAAGAATGTAAGGAATATTTTTTCGATCGTGATCCGGATATATTCCGTCATATATTAAATTATTATCGTACTGGTAAATTGCATTATCCAAAACATGAATGTTTAACAAGTTATGATGAAGAATTAGCATTTTTTGGTATATTGCCAGATGTTATTGGTGATTGTTGTTATGAAGATTATCGTGATCGTAAAAGAGAGAATGCTGAACGTCTTATGGATGATAAATTATCGGAAAATGGTGATCAAAATTTACAACAATTAACAAATATACGACAAAAAATGTGGCGAGCATTTGAGAATCCTCATACATCAACAGCGGCACTTGTTTTCTATTATGTGACAGGTTTTTTTATTGCTGTATCAGTAATGGCAAATGTTGTTGAAACAGTACCGTGTGGTAGTCGACCAGGACGTGCTGGTTCACTTCCATGTGGTGAACGTTATAAAATTGTATTTTTCTGCTTAGATACAGCATGTGTTATGATATTTACAGCTGAATATCTTCTTCGTATGTTTGCTGCACCAAATCGATATAAATTTGTACGATCAGTTATGAGTATAATTGATGTTGTTGCTATATTACCATATTATATTGGTTTGGGTATTACTGACAACGATGATGTATCTGGTGCATTTGTTACATTACGAGTCTTCCGAGTATTCAGAATTTTCAAATTTTCACGACATTCACAAGGACTTCGTATACTTGGTTATACATTAAAATCATGCGCTTCCGAACTCGGTTTTCTTGTATTCTCTTTAGCAATGGCGATAATCATTTTTGCTACAGTCATGTTCTATGCTGAGAAGAATGTTGGAAAAACAAATTTCACATCAATACCAGCCGCCTTTTGGTACACAATTGTAACAATGACAACATTAGGGTAATTAATTCAGTTTTATTATATTATCGAAAACGATAATTTTTATTATTATAATAAAAACAAAACAACATATTATATATGTATATATGTAGATATGGTGATATGGTGCCGGCAACTATAGCAGGGAAAATTGTTGGAGGCGTCTGTTCTCTTAGCGGTGTATTGGTAATCGCTTTACCAGTACCTGTAATTGTGTCGAATTTCAGCAGAATCTACCATCAAAATCAGAGAGCTGATAAGCGCAAAGCACAAAGGGTATATTATTTTATTCCATTATCAATATTATTTTTAAATTAATATAAATCTTTAATTATTCGTATAATAGAAAGCACGATTAGCACGAATACGTATAGCAAAAGCATCATCTGGTGCAGCATTTGTTAGTAAAAAGAAAGCAGCAGAAGCCCGTATTGCTGCCCAAGAGTCCGGTATAGAATTAGATGAAAATTGTAGAGAAGAAGATATATTTGAATTGCAACATCATCATTTATTACGTTGTTTGGAAAAGACAACAGATCGTGAATTTGTTGAATTAGAAGTACCATATAATGGCCATCCAAAACGGCCTGGATCACCATCACCAATGGCTAGTCCAGCACATTCAACAGTATCAATCGGTTTAATACAATCATGTTGTGGACGTTGTTGTCCACGTAGATATCAACAAGCATGTGGTAAATATATGCCAGCAACATCAGCAGCACAATCAAATCAAACTGGTGGCGGTATGGATGGTACTTATCTTGTTGAGGCGTCTTTTTAGATGAACAACACACATATCAACACCTTCTTCTTGCTCTTCTACCTCTACTTCTTCTTCTTCTTCTTCTTCTTCTTCTTCATTCGTCGCCTATTAATACGATCGTGTTCTATTCGTTTCCCAAACATCGATTTAATTGTGTTGACATGTGTAGTGTGAATTGTGATATATTAGAATTAATTAATTGATTTATTAATAAAAAAAAAAGATTGACTATTAATCAATACACATATAAAATCGAGTTAAATACCTTATAAATTCAACTACACTCGTTTCGTAGACTATTAATTACATATAAAATATATAACGAAACATAATAAATGAACTATCGTATAAGATAAAATTTGTATTTCATTAAAAGAAAAATAACGTGTTTTTTTTTTAAAAAAAAGTTCTATTCCGTTACGTTTTTCTATTTTATTTTATGCAAATCTTAGCCGACGCTTTTCGTACATTCCTTTCTAATCTGAAACATTTCTTTAAATCTAGAGGTTCTTTAAATGTTCTCCTATCTCGCTATAAGATTTGCAATCAGAAACGATGACGACCATCAACATCAGAAATGATTGTCGCTCTAGTTAATAATTACGAACAATTTATATCTAAATAGTTTAAATAATGAGCCAAATAAAACAATATAGATACTTGTATATCTGAAATTTGAGTAAAACAGATAGTTTACATATAAAACGTATAAAATGAAAATCTATTTATTATTAGAGATGAAGAAAAAAAAACGTTAATTATAAATTAAAATAAATAAACAATTAGTTAACTCTATAAAAAATTATAAATAGTCGTTGTTGTAAAATTTCAAATTATTAATTATTGAGAGAATTTAACGAAGATATTTCCTTTCATGGTTTTCTCTAAACTATTTTCTCTTAAAAAATTGAAAAAAAACAAAAAATTAAAAATACAAACAAATTAATAAATACAAAACTTGATTTCGAAATTATCTTATGAAATAAAGAAATTTTCCACAATTAATCGTGTTGTTTTATTTTAATAATACAACATTCACCCCGTTATATGCGTAAATATGAATATATAAAATAATTAATTGTCGATTTTTTATTTATACGAAATATTTCAAATATTTTTGTATATATATATATATATTGGCAAGAATTCATCGTTATTTAAAATAACATGTGTGGAAACTTTTCCTCTTAATATTTGTAAACGATAAAATAAACTATCATAACAAAAACTATAAACGTGAAAAGTTTTTTTGTTTGGATCAATTGAAATTTGATCGTTTTTAAATATTTAATGTTCGGTTGTTTTTAAACTAGGTGGTGATTATTGGAATTTCGAAAACAATTATAAATTATTAAAAATTCTTAATATTTAGATAATCCATCTATCCACACTTTATTATTATTATTATTATTATTAAGGACTTTATGTATTAATAAATTGGTGAATTTAATTGAATTTATTTAAAAAAAAACGCGCAGATGTATTTTTAGTCGAATTTAATCTAGTCTTTAGGTAGGTGTAATATTTATATATTCGAAATATTGGCGTAGATCATAACATCAACGTATATGTTTATTATGTTTGCTTAATCATCAAAACAAAATTATGGTTTTCGTTAAACTATTTTCGAAAATTTTACAGACACGTACCCCTATTTAATATCGTTAAAAAAAACAACATCGTTTAAATATTCCAAATTTATGTTTATTTGTTAAAAATTATGCGAACAGAATATACAACACGGTAATTTAATTTAAATATATCTAGAATAACGCTGAAATTTAAGGAAATTAACCGTTTTGTCCCGGATGTTCGCCAACACATAAATTTCCAATGGAATTAAATAGAAATTAATTAAACTTGTCTAATCGAATAATAGACGGATTTACTTAAATAAAGCATAAATCTACACTGTTCTTTGTTGAATAAAACACATTCAATAAATGATTAAAAACATTTGATATATTCATCGATTTGTTTTAATCATTATTATTCAAATTGGGCGCCATTTATGTACACCTGCTGTCATCTATAATTTTTCATAAATACCAAAAGTTGACCGGTTGAATTTGCTCCATGCTTACTTGATTAGTGAAATATTGCGTCATGTTCTGTGATTAAAAAATTACAATAAAAAACGTTGAAAAATCAATCAAAAATCTAATTATTAATTGAATATAATTATAAGATAGTGTTAGATAGTTGAATATGTCAACAAAGCAAGAAATACCACGTGTACCGGAGAGTATTAATTTTCCGGAAGAGGAAGAGGTTATTTTAAAATATTGGAATGATATTGATGCATTTCGTACATGTTTGAAACAATCAAAAGGTAAACCGAGGTAATGTTCTATAGGATAATTCATATAAATATCGATATTGATGATGTGACATTTATAGATTTTCATTTTATGATGGACCACCATTTGCTACCGGCTTACCACATTATGGTCACATATTGGCTGGTACAATCAAAGATGTTGTTACACGTTATGCCCATCAACAGGGTTATCATGTTGAACGACGTTTTGGATGGGATTGTCATGGTTTACCAGTTGAATTTGAAATTGATAAAACATTAGACATAAAAGGACCGGATGATGTTATGAAAATGGGTATTGATAAATATAATGCTGAATGTAGAAAGATTGTATCGAGATATTCAAAAGAATGGGAGATTATAATATCACGTATTGGCAGATGGATTGGTTAGTTTCTTATAAATGTTCATTAGTTGTTTTTGTTTTTTTTTAACACAATAATTCCATTTATAGATTTTAAAAACGATTATAAAACCTTATACCCGTCATTTATGGAGTCTATATGGTGGGTCTTCAAGCAATTATATCTAAAAGGTCTTGTTTATCAAGGTAATAAAGTTATGCCGTATTCAACAGCATGTAATACACCATTATCAAATTTTGAATCTGGTCAAAATTATAAAGATGTTGTTGATCCAGCAATAACAGTTAGTTTACCATTATTAGATGATAAAGATGGTGCATCATTATTAATTTGGACAACTACACCATGGACATTACCAAGTAATATGGCAGCATGTGTAAATCCATCATTAATTTATGCTAAATTCCAACAAATAACTACTAGCAATATTTATATAATGTTAGAATCACGTATTGAATCTATATTTACTGATGATTATAAAATAATTGAAAAATTTCCTGGTATAAAATTAAAAGGTTTACGTTATGAACCAGTATTTGAATATTTTAAACAATATAAAGATAAAGCATTTCAAATATTAATTGATGATTATGTTACATCTGAATCGGGTACTGGTGTTGTACATCAGGCACCATATTTTGGTGAAGACGATTATAGAGTATGTTTAACAGCTGGTATAATTACAAAAGATCAAGAACCAATATGTCCAATTGATGCTAGTGGACGATTTTTACCACCTGTTCATGATTTTCAAGGTTTATATGTTAAAGATGCTGATAAACAAATAATAACATATTTAAAAAATTCAAAACGTTTAATACATCATACACAAATCAAACATAGTTATCCATTTTGTTGGAGATCAGATACACCATTATTATATCGTGCTGTACCATCATGGTTTGTACGTGTTGAACATATGACAAATGAATTAGAAAAAACAACATCAGAAACTTATTGGGTACCCGATTTTGTTAAAGATAAACGTTTTGGTAATTGGTTGAAAGATGCACGTGATTGGGCAATTAGTCGTAATCGTTATTGGGGTACACCAATACCAATATGGATGTCATCAAATGGTGATGAAATTGTATGTATTGGTAGTATAAAAGAACTTGAAGAATTAACTGGACAAAAAATTAATGATTTACATCGTGAAAATATTGATCATTTAGAAATAGAATCAAAAATACCTGGTAATCCACCATTAAAACGTATATCTGAAGTATTTGATTGTTGGTTTGAATCTGGTTCTATGCCATATGCACAACAACATTATCCATTTGAAAATAGTAAAGAATTTGATAATTATTTTCCAGCTGATTTTATTGCTGAAGGTATTGATCAAACAAGAGGTTGGTTTTATACATTAGTTGTTATTAGTACAGCATTATTTGGTAAGGCACCATTTAAAAATTTAATTGCAAATGGTTTAGTATTAGCTAGTGATGGACAAAAAATGTCAAAACGTAAAAAAAATTATCCAGATCCACTTGAAATTGTTGGTAAATATGGTGCTGATGCATTACGTTTATATTTAGTTAATTCACCAGTTGTACGTGCTGAAAATTTACGTTTTAAAGAAGATGGTGTACGTGATATATTGAAAGATGTATTTTTACCATGGTATAATGCTTATCGGTTTTTAATGCAAAGTATTGAAAGTTTTGTACAAGAACATAATCAACAATTTTACTATAATGATAATGAGAAATTCTTAGATGATATCAATAATGTTATGGATAAATGGATACTTTCATTTACACAATCATTATTAGAATATGTTAGAAAAGAAATGTGCTTATATCATTTATATAATGTTATACCGAGACTAACAAAATACATTGATTATTTAACAAATTGGTATGTACGTATGAATAGGCGACGATTAAAAGGTGATGGTGGTTGTGATGATTGTAAATTGGCATTAATGACACTATTCAATGTTCTATTGAATATTGTTAAAATGATGGCACCATTTGCGCCATTTTTAACAGAAACAATGTATCAAACATTGAAAAAATTAACAAAAACCCCATTGGATAGTGTACATTATACAATGTTACCACAACCAAATCAATATTTAATTGATAAAAATATTGAACGTGCTGTATCACGAATGCAATGTGTAATTGAATTAGGACGTGTATTACGTGATAGAAAAACAATACCAATTAAATATCCATTACCAAAAGTTATAATTATACATCAAGATCAACAATATATAAATGATATATTATCGTTAAAAGATTATATTTTATTAGAATTAAATGTTAAAGATATATGTACAACAACTGATAAAACACAATATGGTATAAAATTACGTGCTGAACCAGATTTTAAATTATTAGGTACACGTCTTAAAGGTGATTTAAAAATGATTGTACAACAGATACAAAATTTAACTGATAATGATATTAATGAAATGACAACAAATGGTTTTAAAATAATATGTAATCATCGTATTGATATTAACGATGTTAAATTAATATTTAAATCAGATACAATAAATACACAACAATATGAAGTAAATAGTGATAATGATGTATTAATATTATTAGATGTAACACCAGATGCATCAATGCAAGATGAAGGTACAGCTAGAGAAATAATAAATCGTATACAAAAATTACGTAAACGTGCACATTTAGTTCCTACAGATATAATAAAAGTATTTTATAAAACAAATGGTGATTTACAACGTATTGCTGAATCTTATACAAAATTTATTGAAACTACTATTAAAACACCATTTAAATCATTAAATGATAAACAAATTAATGATTTAATTATAATTGAAGATCAACAAATACTTAAAAATTTCAATCTTCATATTGTATTAACACGTACTAGTGATATAATTGTACCAGTTAATAAATGGGCAAATATACAATTAGTTGATATAAAAAGTCGTTATTGTAATAATGCAACAAAAGCATTAATACTATTAGAACATTCAAAACAATTAATAACTTACGATAATTTATATTCGGAAATATCATGTTTATTCGGTATTGATAAATTTAAAATTCTATTAAGCGATGGTCAAGAAATAAATAATAATTCAATTCGTACATTAACAGGTAGTACAATTTTTGTAATACCAATTAATGGGAACGTTATCAATTTACCAGAAATTAGTCATCAGCCATTTTGTAGAATTCATAATTTCCATGAAAATAATATTGAAGGTACTGTAATATTGGAGAATCCAGTTGGTAATTTAAATGTTGGACCAAAGGAACTCAAACAATTTGTGAATAACATCGTTAAATTCAATTTGGAGTTATAAATAATTTCAATTTTATTAGAATACAGTTGGTGCATATGCTGCGTTTTTTTCCCCATGTTTGATTTGTTATTTCTATCATTATTTTTCGTCAAATTTGAATTTATTTAACAAATAAATGAACAAAAATTGATATTTGTGTGTTATTTTCTTGTTGTTTTATCATTTCACGGTGTTGGATGAGTGAATTTCAAAATTGTGGCGCGCTGATGATGGTGACATTTGTTGTTGGATAATTTAGTGTGAAAAATAAAACGAAATGGCATAGGTTGGTAGCAACGCGTGTGGACAGTTTGGCATTTTGTGATGTGAGATATTTGTTAAAAAATTGTAATAATTCGATATTAAATGGTAAATATTTAAATATTATCGATGTCATTTAAATTATTAATAAAATGTGAATTGAATTCGTTTATTTTTAATGTTTGTGCAATTATAAATATGTTGAAAATATTTAGTATGCGTCTCTTCAAATTTGGTTAAGAGATGAAAATAAAAAATAATGGAATGCAAATAAAAACATTAGAACATATGTATGTGATTGAAAATATAATTTAGTGGCATTTGTACAATCGAAATGTTTAAAACAAAACGTTAGTGTTTTAATAAAAAATAGTTTACGAATTTTTGGACATGGTTCAAGTGCAGCGGTGTTGTATGTATACATAATGAAAGGTAGGGGTATGTGATATACATAGAAACAAATTGAATAGAAATATGATTAAAGAAAAACACGAAAAAGGTCCAGATAGTGTTAAAGAGGAGCCAGGTAGCTCCGATAAAGATGTAACAAATACAGATATACGTATAAAAAAAGAAGATGAACCGACACCGAGTAATTGTTCATCAAATAAAAAAGAACAAAATCGTCCTGTTACTAAAAATGGTGGTATCATCGGTTCGACAAATACTGGTTCATTACAAACAGTATCTGATCGTAAAATAACAACAACGACAATAACAACACCAACAACAACAATATCAACAACAACAAGTACAACAACTTCTACATCAATAACAGTAACAACAGATACAATCAATGATACACAAACAGATACAAATACAAATAATCTTAAAAGTGAAGATTGCATTGATAATGATTTAACAAATGATGCCTTTAGTTTGGGTATATCTGGTACACATCAAAATCAAACCGATGGTGTACAACCATTGGCTAGTAATGTTATTAATAAACAACCAGGTAGTATGGAAGTGCAATATATGCAACAACAAAGTCAAATATTTGTATTTTCAACTGGTATGGCTAATACTGGAGCTGATGAAGTATTACAAGGTCGTTATCCATCTATAATTGCTTATCATTGTGCCCAACCAGGTACAAGAAAATATTTAGAAAAAAATCCACTTAAAATAACACAATTTAATAGACAAAATCCAGCTCAATGGTTAAATAATTTAGCTATGATTAAGAATAAAGGTTGTACTAGAAGTCCTATATTAGGTCAAAAAAATCAACCACCAATTGATAGTTTTCTTGGTTCAGAAACTTTAGATGATATGGTATTGCCAGATTCAGATTTACCATGGGATCAAAAAAATAATCATCTTGATGGACTTGAAACTGTTAATAATGGTTTACCAGATGTTGGTCCTGATATGGATGCTTGTAGTCCATCATTATCAAATGTTCAACCCTCATTGCAGGGTGTTAAAGTGCCTGATGAAAATTTAACCCCTCAACAACGTCAACATCGTGAAGAACAATTAGCAACAATTCGTAAAATGCAACAAATGCTCTTCCCCGAGAATCAATCTATTGATAATCAAGGTGGTCCTCCTAGTGCCATAGATTTACCTCACAATATGATGACTGGCAATCAACAATCAAGTGCATCCGGTGTAGTAACAACAACTGGAAATAATGCACCCCCAACTACTAATTTGCAGCCATCAAATCAACAACAACCCCCACCTCAGCAGCAGCAGCAACAACAGCAACAATCTCAACAGCAGCAACAATCCCAACATCAACAACAACAAAATCAACAACAGTCACAACATCAACAACAACCACCACCTTCACAATCACAACAACAACCACAGCAGCAACAACAACAGCAATCTCAGCAACCACAACATCAACAACAACCTCCTATATCTAATCACTTGGAATGGTTGAAGTTGCAGCATCATTTTACTGATGATCGTAAAATGAAAACAATGGATTCAACAAGACCGCCACCGGTTCCTATTGGTCCTGTTAGTTCTGGTACACCTGGTAATATATCTGGATCACGTGGTCCTATATCTGGGTCTGGACCTAGATCACAGGGTCCACCACCACCTTATCATCAAACACCAAGATCAGCTAGTGTACCAATCGCACTACAAAGTCCCAGTCCAGCATCCCCTAATAATCCTACATCAAATTTATCATTACCTTCACCAAGAGCGTCTTCAGCACTTAATTCACCAGCTGATCCAAATCGACAATTTAATCTTGGACGACATGTTAGTACGAGTCAAAGTCCAACATCACAGGATTCACCTTCTGCTCCACGATTAAATCATAGTAATCCAGGTACACCTGTATCATCACATTTATCTCCTACTGTAAATAACTCTTCTACTGAACCTTCGTCAACACATCAAAGCTCAGGTCCATATTACTACTGTTAATTACTATTATTCATCACCAAGTACCAAATTTGATTGATTTATTTATTCATTGTAGCGGATGGAATGTTTGGACGTACACTTCAATCAATGGCTCAGCAAAAACAGCAGCAGATCAATACAGCATCATCATGTTCGACTACCCCTAGTGCTGGGGGTAAGGAACCTAATCTTATGCCTGTACCTTCACCACAACAAATTCAATACCTCAATACTTTTGAAGGGCAGGAGCTTATAATCCAGAAACAGCCAAATACCAGTCTAAAAGAAAGAAATATAATGTCGCCCCCGTAAGGAATCTGAAATATTATAATATTTGTTAAATCGTAATTATAATTTTTTTAGAATTCTTCCAACAACAATGGATAGTGGATTTTCGGGAAGTACACCTGATTTATCGCACAATAGAATATCAGGACCGAATACACCTACATCTATGGATGTTACTAATAGATTTCCTCCGACACCATCAGAGAGTTGTCGTTTCCAAATTCCCAGTCCTCATACACCTACAGCTACGTCTACAGGTTACATATCAGAAATATATGATTTTTGTTTTTTTTTTATTTATTTATTTATTTATCGTATATGAGTATTTCTATTAATAAAAATTATAATTTTAGGTGATAAATCTCAAAGGCTTACAGGACCATCAACGGCGCCCGGGATGAGTCCACAAACAGCGCCTGGTCCAACATCTGATCCTCTGAAGAATGATCTGTTTCCTACACCGAGTCCTCATATGATGGATGTTCCACGTTTTCCAGGGCCGAATTCTTCTCCAGGTGCTAAAATAGGAGGGGGATTCGTAAACGTGTCGCCTTCTGGTAAACCAAGTACTTTAGAACTTCCAAATTACGGTTGTACTCGAGGTGATAATGTTCCGTTAAATCCAAATTGTACTAATACTATGTCTGGCAATCCAAAATCATCACATTTTGATCCCATATCATCGTTAGCTCAAATGAGTCAACAATTAACTAATAGTGTGGCTAGTTCATTAAATGGTCAAGGTAATCAAGGTCCAAATATGATGAATTTTGGTTCACCTTCCATGCATATGATGGATATGGGTGGATGTCATTCAATGGGAGATATGGATCAAGGATCTGGTTCTATGATGGGTGGAATGATGCAAGGTCCACCACATGGTTTTCATCCAAATTCTCCTATGGGTCCAATACGCTCTCTTTCACCCAAATTACCAGGTGCCTTTCCTAATCACATGCCTATGCCGAGAATGATGGGTCGTCCACCTGGACCTAATCCCTATAATGGTGCAAATGTACAAGTTAAACCGAATGCTCCAAATACAATACAATATCTACCAGCAAAATCACAAATAGGTAATGCTCCCGGCCCTCGTGGCCCTCCTAGTCTTGATTTTCTTCAACGTTTTGCAAATCCACTATCCAATATGGATTCGAAGATGCCAACACAAAATTTACAATATTTTCCAAATTGTGCACCAAATAATGGACCTATGCAAGGACCTGGTGGGCCAATGCCACCTCACATGAGCCATATGGAAAATCCTATGCAACCCGATGGTCCTATGGGTCAAATGATGGGTGGTCCCTTAGGTAATGGTGGTGGGCCAATGATGGGTGGCAATATGGTAATGCCTAGTGGAATGTTGCCAATGATGCGAGGTCCAATGCGACCACCTATGATGAGAATGCCTCAAATGGGTTTTAATGGTCCCCAACCAGGTGGACCTGAAATGTTTAACCCTGGTCCTAATATGGGTAATACTCAAATGTTTGTTAATGGTCCTAAAGGCAGTCCTATGGGTATGGGGGCGCCTGATGCAAGTCAGCCTTTACCACCTTCTATGGGTCAGAATAATAGTTTTAAAAATTCACCATTTGTAGGACCAACAACAGCTGATCCAACTTATGCCCAACAATATCATAACTTCCAACAACAATTATATGCAACTAGTACTAGAAGTCAAATGGGTGGACAGGCTATGGGGCCAGGCCCAGGACCACCACACACTCAACAAGCTCCATATTTCAATCCCAAATAGCAATTGTGGTGCTGAGAGTGTATGTACGAGTGTGTGCGTGTCTCAGTGCGTATATGTATGTGTGTATATTACGAATGTAT
Organism: Meloe dianella; assembly: GCA_028455855.1. NCBI lineage: Eukaryota > Metazoa > Arthropoda > Insecta > Coleoptera > Meloidae > Meloe > Meloe dianella. Next base: position 3,528,981 of record JAPTHL010000045.1, on the reverse strand, counting down.
CAGAGTATTTTGTTTTATTTTTGATATTACTAATGAGTAATTTGGCAATAATTACTATGTGACTTTATTAATTTGTACATTTTCGAGTGTACGCATCGAATTCAAGTGCAGTTAAGGATTGGCATCCACTGTTCATGTACAAAGCTGCCTGCCCCATGGGCTCTATTCACCTGAATACTAAACGCTATTCTGGATTTGTATATTTGCCATAACAAAGAAGAAAAAAACATATTTAAAAATGAAACGCTAGAAAGACTAGATAATAATCATTAAGTGTTGGACTAATTTAGTCCTTTTTATGACAGAGGTTTCATTATTGCTCATATAATTTGTTTTTATCCATCTGTTATTCATTTTATTGTACATTTTATGAGTAATCACGATTGAAATGATACCAATAAAATTCTATATTATATATCCTGTTCTTTTTATTTCAACAGCCATTGTTATTATTATTATTATTCTTATTATTATTATGTTTCATAATTATCATACTATATTCATACTAAGTATATTTATTAACAAACATTTAATAATCAATCAGTGGAGATTTTCATTTAAACATAAATTATTTTATATATTTTATTAATCAGTTGTTTAATGCATATCTTAAACTGTGAATTAAATAAAATTTTATATGCAAATTCTATAGGGAAAAATTTTTTCACCTGCCTCCAATCAATGTGGAAAATATCGATTAGATAATAATAAAACATACACATTTTCAATATGAATTTCCAGTTTAATAACGTCATTTTTAGTTCACAGCTTAATAAATTGGGAAAGTGAAATTGTTTTTACAGCATCTCATTAATTGATTGTCCTAGATTCCACTGTTTTACAAATGAAAATCTATATTTAACAGCGATATTGTGTGATGTAAATCACAATGAAAATTTATTATCGAACTGAAAAATGAACAACACATTTCATTGTTTATGGATTGTTGATCATCTGATCAAAACATATTTCATTACTTCTTGCTGCAGATGGGGGGGGGGGTCAAAACAGGTACAGTTGTTCTTCCCTGAGATCCTATAAAAAAATTCTCACATTGACAATCTTCTATGGCGAACAAAAAGTTTACTCTGGCCGATCAAGGGCCCCCTTGGGGTAAAATACCCGCGCTCTCCCCCGTCTTGTCGGGCCTGTTTAGCGACCCATTCATTTATGGACGATATCTTTGTGCAAACTAATTCAAATACAGCGGCATTAATTTATTCAAATGCGCATTCTCTGTATAACGTCACCATTAAAACAAGAATGTAAAATATATCTATTTCCCTTTAACACTCTGATTTGTGGTTATTTAAAATGGCGGCACAATTAAATAGGCGCTCATAGCATGTGGCAAAAGGTAAATATCTTCATATCTTTTCAAAAAGCGGGCTTCATGTTTATGTGTCTACATGTCCACAAAACGACTTATGCAGTTTCGTTATCAAAGGGAAAACGGTATATCTTGATATCGAAAAGGAACCTTTTTGGAAATTTGCTCAAATATGTCTGTCAATTATTAAAAATTACATTTATTCCAGTTGTAAGCAGTGACAAATCTACGAATATGGTAAATAGGCTAACGTCTACGGTGGTAAACCGTATCCTTGTATATAATATTGCCTAGTTTTTACATCTAATTGTAGACGATGTTGTTTAATGAAATTAAGCGGCAAAATCACAAATCCACCATTGATTGTAAACAATTACCTCCTGAATTAAATTAGCATTCACTATTTGGTTTCCCTATTTCTGTATTAATCAAATGGAACAATTATTGAATCGGATAGAAAATTTCGTGTTGCCACCATTGGGGCATGCGTATTATCTTTAGTTTCTGTATTTTATGGTGTTCATGGATTGAATTTGAGGTTATGCCATTCTAATTAATATTTTTGTAATAATTCTAAATTAACATCAAACAATTACCGGTAAGATATTTGATATTAAACAATCACAAATATCAACGTATTTTTTTCATTGTAGTGTGTTGAATAGAAATGTCGGATAAAGAGAAAACAATAATGAATCAATCGAAGAATATACCAAAAGATGGTCAAGTTATAATGTCGATAATGAAAGAAATGGGTATACAAGAATATGATCCGAAAACCGTTGTACAATTAACTGAATTTGTATATCGTTATGCCACATCAATATTAGAAGAGGCACGTATGTATGCGAATAATTCAAAAAAGAAATTCTTAGATGTCGATGATGTACGTTTAGCATTACAATTATCAAGTGAATCGACATTTATAACACCACCGCCACGTGAAATTGTATTAGAATGTGCAAATATTAAAAATTATACACCATTACCATTAGTTAAACCACATTGTGGTCTACGTTTACCGCCAGATCGTTATTGTTTATCATCATGCAACTACAATTTAAAGGTGAATACGCTAAAGAAAAATAAAAATGTCACCGGTGGCACGCCCGGTGTTAAATTACAAACGAAACCGAATATCAGTTATGTGAAACGTACACCAATTTCAGTCGGCAAACAAACGGTAACAATACCGAAACCATTACCGAAAATAACATCAAATCACGTTATACAACAGAAGACAACGTTGAAACCGAAAATACAAATTAGTTCGCATAATATCCAGTTGGCATCGACAGAACAAATGGAAATTGACAATAACTTGAAACGTAAAAGAGAAGACGATGATCAATCCTCAAATTAATGAGACATTTTCTATTTTAATATGAAATAAAATCCAATTTGAAACAAATGAATTTTTCTTTATTAAACAATAAATTACAAAAAAATTACATATTTTCACTGAGAACCAGTTGATAATAATGCAAGTAATCCAGATGTTGTGGCAATTGAAAACGTATAATTAACAGATGGTGTGAATGATTGCAACAAATAGAAACTCGAAATAATAACAATTGTTAAAAATAATGCATTATTATAGAATATTGATAATGTTGTAGCCTCAAAATCGGCAACTTCATTCTTCTTCCACAGAATACGTTCATCTTTCTCTTTTTTACTCATTTTCTTATCCTCGGCCAGCTTCTTTGATAGATCTCTTGTAACAGCTTCTTCACGTTTAACAGCAATTTTATGTTTCAATGTAAATTTCGTATTACGATAAGCCAACGCTAATAGATATGTCGACAATAATGTAACGACACTAAACAGTATTAATGAGGCGTATATATCGATTAAATGAATCCTCCAAAATAACCATATTGGTACCGCTGACACAATAAAAGCATTACCATAGAATAATGCCGATGATTTCGTTGATACATTACGACTGAAATCTTGCAACAATAATTCTTCTTCTTTTGTAAAACCTTTATTTTGTGTTTTCGACATTTCGTTAAATTAAGTACACTTTAATTCGAAAATATTGCAACTTTCATTCAAAACTACTGAAAAAACCAAGACAATACTTCACCGTTAGAAAGCAATGGCGTAAATAACGTTAATTGTGTTCACTTGCCAACCGCCACGCACCAAATTGGGGCTGTGTTGTCAATTCAACTTCCACGTTCTCCACAACTGTCATTCTTTCCCCCATCACTCCACATTGACAGTTATCTCAGCCAATCAAAACATCGCAAATGATGCCTGTTTTATAGGCAATCAAGTGGATTACGTCGTTATATTGGTTGCCTATATCAATAATGAATATACAGCATTTTTGGATAATTTCGTGATTTTAGAAATGTTATGCGATAAATTTGTGGAAAAAACCTACAAATTTACCTGCTGTTATAAGTTTGTTATTGAATTTTACTGTTTATTCAACGTTTTTTGTGGCAAAGAACTACTTGGCGATAGTGTTAGGCAATGGAAGAACAATAGTACGTTCATAAAATGTATGTGGAGATATGTGGAAAAACTATTTTTATTATTGTTATTATTTGTTTGTTTGTTTTTTCTATTTCTTTTGTTGTTTGTAGACGATGAGAGTGAACAGTAGGATCGTCGAGGTCACGGGTTATGTTGTGACGTTGTGAATTTCAATTGTAGATAGCGCCATTAGATTTGTTCTTTGTCTGTATTGGAGAAGTTTATTTTATTAATGGAAACAGTAATTGAGAAGACTTTGTTGGACGTGGATGCCCTCGGTGTTGAACGTGTAAAATAATGCTCTGAGAATGCGCGCTTGGGGCCTAAGTCAGGTGTATGTACGTGTATGTGTGAGTTCGAGGCGCACATTCCAAAGTAGGAAAGTCAGTTAGTTGTTCGTTAATGTGGGCAGGTTATTGTCCATTCGATGGATTTGTTGATTCTTTATCGCAATAATCTGATACGTGAATTGTTGGCAATGGAAATAATCATTTTGCCTGTCTAGTTGGCATTCTTATATTAACACACATAGAAAACTTACGCAAATATCCATCAGACGGGGTTGTAAAAGTTATTCAACAACTAAATACGGAAAGGGGGGGCGCGCAGTCGTGTAAATCTGTTGGTTAGTGTCTCGAACTGTTTTGTTGACTTGGTGCGAGAGAGAAACCGAAGAGGGCAACCAGTTGAAAAGATTGGGGGTCGGTGTGGTTGTGTTTGAGCTGGTGCAGTGATTGAAGTGATAAGTGCGTTGGCAGGGTCGATCCTGCGGTGCCAAGATGGCATTAAATCAGGACGACGCCAAGCAGGTGGTGCGTGTGGACCAAGATTCAGAAACAGACCTTCAGGCATTATTTGACAGCGTTCTTAAGCCAGACTCCAAAAGGCCATTACAGGTGCCATGGAGTATGCGGAAGTTGCCTGATTCATTTTTTAATCCACCATCCACCGGTTCAAAATCAATCAATCATTCACGTGAAAATTCCGTTGATTCCGCATTTGGTTCAGGTGGTAGTACATGTGCTACATCAACAACACCATCAACATCTGTATCATCAGGACCATTACCAAGTGCCCATCATAGGGCACACAGTTCACCAGCATCATTACAACAAACTTATGCAGTTGGTCAGCAACAAGCTGCCGCCAGTCATCATCACATTAAACAGAGGTCCTACGACGTGGCCAGTAAGCCTGAGGACAATACTCCGCTACCCACCGGTTGGGAACAAGCTCGCACACCGGAGGGACAACTCTATTATTTAAAGTGAGTACCACAGGTGTTGTTACCTGATCGACCTCGGAAATACCGCATCCTCCTAAGGCCTATCGAAGAGGTCGCTATTCACTAGTCTGCTTTCACAATTATCTGCGATTAACGTTTCTACTCATTACGGCCACTTTCTATCTAGGAAACGACCTTAACCACCATTTACATCTCGTACGGTTATTACCCTTTATTTAAATATTTACCAATACATACATATAAGAGACAAAACAATTATAGATAAAATAATAAACAAATTGAATTGTGTAATTGTAAAAATACAAACAACAACAATAGAATTTTCGCTTGGAAAGAAAAACGATTGGAAATGTCCGGTGGTGCTGTCAGCTACCGTGTTTCCTTTACTAAATAAACAAATCCACTTAATTTTATTATGAACATTCTGTCAAGAGAATCTAAAACTCTTGTAATACAAATTGATCCACTTATATATATCTAAAAACTACTATTAAATAAACCATGATTATATGTTCGTTTATTTATTTATTTATTTATTTATTTTGTACGTAACCTTACTGGAAGTGTGTGACCTATCTAGTTTTACGTAATTTTTTTCCTTCTATACTTATTAATCGAATAAAAATAACTGAAATTTAAAATTATTAGGAAGAGTTACGTGTTTCCTGGTTATTTTCCAGATGAGAAAATTTTATAAAATTTGTAATTTCGAACGATTTCTAATTAGATTCTTTTTGTTATTTCTGTATTGTGTTTCTTATTCTTCGTCATCTTCTTTACTGTCTACATCAATTATTTCACAAGGAAACCATATAATATATGGAATACAAAAACATGGCCGCTTTTCAGACAAGCCACACACACACATGCACGCATATACAGAATATACCTGTACCTGTACAACAATTCTAGAACGGACAGGTAGAAAAATTCGTCCTTCATTTCTGGCCAGGTAGATGAACATTGTTAAAAGTTCTAAGAAACGACCGTATTGTTCGAAATGGTGTATTTATTTATTATTAAATCGATTATTAATGTAAATGGAAAGTTTACCATGAACCATTAACATTAACTCGTATATTTAATGATAATATAGGGTGAAAGTTTCAACAGATTTCAATCAATCTATTTTTTAAATAATCTTTCTATTAATTATCGGAGATTATTATTTCATTTTGATTGTTAAGACAATTTTTATATATTGTAAAATTGAACGAACAATGCAATTTTCAACCCCTTTTCGTATTGTTATCGTCACGCGAACCAATCAATTTAACCCGCATACAGGTGATTGTTAGTAACCCCCTGTACTACATACCTGAAATTCTTCCATAAAATGACTCAACAATGATCGATATTAGAGAACAGGTAATTTTATTGATTCTTTTATGAAGTTCATTTTCTATGAATTTTCTGTTAATCAAAAACACTTCACCTTGGACCAGTTTATTGATATTTATACACATATGATAAGCGATTTGAACTTTGTCTGTCAATTATAATTCACGTGCACATCAATCAATCACATCACCATCCCTGGTGGCAATGTTGTTTTATATCATATGTTTTTTCTCCAAAAACTTTATTTAAAAAAAAATCAATTTCAAATACGGTCCTGTGTATTGTGTGAGTCAGTTGTTTTTATTGTGGTAAGATCGGTACATTGTTCGATTATTAATAAAATAACAACATTAATAATTTCTATATAATAGAAAATTGGGGATAATCGTTTTTATATATTTGTTATATAGTTTATTATAAATTTATGAAATAAACCTTTAGGTGAAAAATAATACATTTTGGCAGTTAGGCCTTCTATTCCACATACATGTAATTAGTCGCCGAGACGTGTATTTTTAGATTTTAAAATTCTAGGCGCCTAAGTCGGACGTCGAACCTTTTACTGAATGCACACGGAAAATAATCAACTTATTTACAACACACACACACACACACATATATATATATATATATATATATATATATATATATATATATGTACAATATATGGGTATATACACCCATGTAAATTTATCTGAAAATTTTGGATTTATATACAATTAACAACTAGTTTTGTGATATAAATAATCAAATAGGCAATGTTGATATTTAACACGTGTTTAACGTGTTTTTTTTGTCCTACAGTAACGTTATTCAAATATCAGAATAATTATTGTGTAATTAAAATCTCGTCGTTTCAATCGAAAACACAATTTTGTTATAAAACACGGGAGATAATATTGCATTAGTTAGAAGACAAGAATAAGAATGGAATGTATAGAAGTTTCTTCGTAGTTGCACTTTGTGCAATGTTGTACAGTTATAGTTGTATAAAATGTATCCATTTGGATTGTGTTGTTAAGCATCTCTAATCGTGTAAACTTAATCAGCAAAATCCCTTTACTTTGTAGAATAATAATTAAATAATAATAATAATAATAATAATAATAATAATAATAACTATCGTAGGGCGGTGTTTGTTTTCCTTTGATTAGAGTATAAAGTCTAGCCCGCAGATGTTGTTATATACTGGTTTAATATTTATTCCATTTAATTTATTGTTAATATTAAAAAATTAAAATTGATTGTCCTTTATTCAAATAACGTGTCAATTCGATTAACTATCTGGATGAATAATGTTTTCAGGAATTAATAATAATTAAAAAAAATCATTGAATTTCCCAATCGATTATAGAAAAGTGAACGTTCTAAAATTTACATATTCTCTTCAATATAACCATATCGGCGGGTTTTTGTGACTTTTTTTTAAAGGTCATCGCATCCAGGAATAAATAGCGATTGTTACTTATTATTGTTATAACAATAACAGTTTACAGTTATTTCATCATATGACATACCTGTGTCTTTTCTATTTTTATTTTTTTTTGGTATTCATTAACTTCCGATTGTTTGTTTCTAAATCGAAATTTGATGATTATAATCGTTTTTTTTTTATTACTGAATTTCAATTACAATATGGAAAAATTGCGGATTTAATAGTTTTGGTGGGAACATTTGCGTGCGTGTATAATAGATGTGGAGAACTTTTTGGTATTGGGACCGAGTAAGGCGCCAGTGGACGGAACAAAGAGACGCTGACTTGTCATAGAAACAATTTTGCCACCGAAAACATCGGGTCTTTTTTTCTCGCCCCGACTCTTGTACAAAAATACGAACCACTAACTATTTAAAAATAAATTTCGAATATAATCGGCCAAGTATTTGGTGTGTGTTAATTTTTTTTCTTTATAATTTTTTTTTATTTTGTTGATAAATATTATACAAATATATCCTAATTAATTATTGCCTATGCCTGATTTTCTTTTGTTTTGCTATAAATAATAATATAGCAGTTTATTTCTAAATGTCAAGGACCTTCAATAAAACTTATTTGATCTAACTATGAAACGTATAGATGATAAAATTGAAATTATTTAATTCATTTTGTTTGTTATTACGAAAATATACTTCGAAATACACTGGAATTTAGGGATGTTTTTCTCCCATTGATCTAACAATAAACCGGAAGATTCGGTTTAAATAACTGAGCTACCGCGTGTTTTTGGTATCTTTTTAATTTATGGTTGTTATGTGTGTGAATATAACCGCGTGATTGAATTTTTGACGTAATAATCGGTTTGTAAATTTAGAAATGAATAGTGCATGTGTGCGTGTGTGTGATGGTGGTAGTAATTGAAAAATCGACAATTTCCAATGACTTATACTTAAAACCTACACAAATTTCTAAATTAATCTAAGAATACTTGTTAAATGGAGTATGAGTCTTTTTTACAATGAAAACATTGGCAATAAAATAAAACGTTTCTGTTCTAGTAGATAAAAATATAAAATAAAAATAAAACACAACATCAATCAATCAGTAGTTTTAAGGGCCCGGTTTATATTCATCACAATGAATCGCACAATTAGTTTGAGTGTTATTTCTTGAATCAACTAAAAGTTCATTGAACATAAAGCTCAGATTGCTTCGACACACATCTAAATTCATTATCAATATGAAGTTTATGTACAGGAAAGTTTGGGATGATTTACGAAATAGTTGAAATTAAGTGTGTAATCTCTTTTCAAAATAGATAAACAAATCTTGTTAGATGAATTTGATGGTTTATCAATTTTGCTTGGAAAACATGTTTCGTCAGTAGTGGGATGTCGATTAGCCGAACCATTGCTGCACTTCACCGCACTGCAATTTATAAACAATGTTAATTATTAACCGCACCACATTGGTGTCAATTAGTTCGGTTAATCGACCCTCTATTGTGGTTAAAACAGAATTGCTTGGATCATTTTAGGCCATGTCCACATCGAACGAATATGAACGAGAATGCAAACACAAAACGTGACGAGCACAGTGACTCGCCTCTTGTCAGTACCTCAAAGAAAACAATTCGTGTTTCTGCACGAGTATTTTATTCAATTCACGTGTAGATGTTCGTTGTTAGTTTTTGATTGGAGTGGTCAAACAACTACTGCATAACAGAATTATGCCGTTGTTGCTGTACACTCATTTTCATCACTTTAGATTCGTTGTTGTACGTTTGATGGTTGATTAGATCCTTTATAACATTGCTTTTAAATAGCTCATAATGTTAAGCGAATTTGATGGTGAGTGAAGGCTGCACCATCGATTATTTATACTACTCCAAGTTGCTTTATCTTATCGATGTAGCCACTATAGAATTTCCATTCAATTATCATTAGTCGCTCTAATAATAACACTATTTATCAAAAAAAAATAATACAACTTATCAGTTTCAATATTGATAAAACAGAATCATGATCAGAACTAAAGATTAAAATCGTAAAATTATTAACTATTTAGTTCCCAGAAATTTCGTAAAACGATTGTAATAATAATAATAAACTACTATAATAATAATAATTTATTAATAGACTTTTATCGGTTTAAACAATACAAATATTGTATAATTCCAAAATAAAATCAAAGTATTTAACAATAACAATTACAGATTTTTTATTATATATTTAATCCACCTAGGAACGTGGCGGTGGCGATGACGGTGGTTTATTATGTATTATATTCGTTATCAAGCGTAGAATTTCATTTTAATTAATCATAACTGTACGATAACAGAAAATAAATAGAGCATAGTTGAATTGTGGTAGAACTTTTTTTAAAAAAAAAAACTTAAGAATATTATTAACTTTTTATTCTTCTATGTGTTATATCTTTTCTTCTAATTAGTTACTGCTTTGTTCCAGTTTTAAACTGTTCAATTATAATAAAGCAGTATTTTATAATTATAGACAGCACCATAAATATATAGTTTATACACACATACATATATGAAACAGTCTTAGTAGATGTCCTAAATTAACATCAATTAGGGCACAATTTGATGTTAGAACAAATACAAAAATTGCACGTTTTTCCCACAATCGAATTTGATCAAAATTACATTCTAATAAACAACGGATCCGATGCAATTTTTAAATGAACAACTAACTAACTGATGTTTTTGAATATTTAACAAATAATCTTGTAATAATAGATGGTAATATTATCAAGGACTTGAAGGTATTCGATGTTGTTAGTGAACCGTGAAATAATACATCTACTTTGATGTACAAACATTCAACTATTACGATGGGAATTGTCTTTCAAATTTATATTTATTTACTGGGGTGTTTTTGTTTTTTGTTTGCCCGCACTATATTCATTATTATAAGCTCTTTTGTTTAATGAAAAGAATGTAGTGTGGTTCTCTGATGTAATTGTTGAAGGAAATAACTAATATTGTTGAATATTGCAAGAAGTGGGCACAGCATTGTAGAAAGTTGGTTTGTAATAGATCCAATGACTTGTTTATATTAAATATTAAAATATATTTCTTTCTTCAATTTAACTTTTTGTGAAAGAAAAAATTATTAATTAAAAAATTGTTATTTTAGACAGTTTTCCCTTGGTTTAATATTTATTGGCAACTGTTCTGCTTATTTATACAATCAAGATAGTTTAGTTTTTTATATACATATTAAATATAACATATGTATATAGTGTGTGTGTGTATATGTAAAAAAAACTTCTATCTATTTATAAAACAGTTCCTTTCTGTAAACTGTTTTAACATTACGTGTCATTTCCGGTTAACTATGATGTCCGTTCTAAGCTGGCCTTTAAAGGTCGCTAAGTTTCATTGAAAAAGTCAGGTATAAATCGAATATCATTCATTCGATTTTCCAAGGATCTTTGGCAACGTTTATTTCTTATTAAAAATTCACAATAAAAAAAATTTCCAACGATAACAGGAATTGAACGTTCATTCTAATATTATCAAAAACATCATATCTTCTCCCACGTATTATCAATTTAATAATAATAATAATAATAATAATAATAATAATAATAATAGTTAATGGTTTTAACAAGTTCACGTTTTGTCAATGGCTATTGTGTGTGTGTGTCCGTGTGTGTGTGTGTGTGTCCATACCTCCTATCACCAGCTGATACGAGGATAAACAAATATTACAAAGAGGATGTGGAACCGGATAGATTACAACCTCTGATGCAATTTTCGACTTTAAACTTCTATTTGTCATTATTATATAAATAAATCGTATAATTTATAAATTTTCACATAATTAATAAAAGTAATAGAAATGTTTTTTAACATATCCTAACACCTGAAAACATTTTTGTTCTCGTGTGTTAATTATTATTATATTTGAAGTAATTGTTTTTGAATGTTAAGTGATCGTATTATCGGGATAATTTTATTTAATCTTTTTTATAATTTTTTTTATAAATTAACAACTTTCGTTATCCAATGTAAGTACCTCCTTTCAGTACAATGGTTGGAATACGTCCGCCCCCTTCTCCTTGTTATTGGCCTTGTTTTATTTTATAGCGCATGTCCGAATTAGCTGAATCAAAACATTGATACTTAACTTCAGGTGCGTAAGATGGCGATACTTTGCTGTAGATAATATAAAATAAGCAAAGAATAAATAGACGAACAGGAAAAATATGAATGAAAACCCATTATATTTTTAACCCCAAGTAGAATATACTTCTTCTGTTTATCTGTCGTGTTAAAATAATCATCTAAATTGCTTGATTTTCTTATATTTATATCAGTGCCGTACCGAGGAGGAAGCTACAGGCGCACCTGTCCCGGGCTCGATATAAGTTTGAATTTTTATAGATAGACATAGGCTAAAAAGGGCACCTGTAACTCATGTTTGTCACGGGCGCAATTTATTACCGGACCGGCTCCTATTTACATAGATAATTTACAAGTTTTCAATTCGATTGTCGTTTTGTTTTGAATCAAAAAATTATAATTTCTAATGTTTACTGTTTGTCCGTAAATTTCACATGAAAATCTACAATTTTAGTAATTTAAGTTTTGATGTTGAATAACGTGCTTTAAGCTTCATACTTTTTTACATTTTAATTATATACTCTTCCAAATTCGCTAGTGTCTTGTGTAAAATTGTGTAAAGAAGCAGTTTGGTCGAGACACCGAAGAATTTATGACACGACGTTTTTGGTAGTGAGAAGAGGTCGTTGGACACTGTTAGACATTCATAATTCTCAAATAAACAATGATTAAATAATTTTTTTCGTTTATTATTGTTGTTTATAATTGTATTTATTTAATGGTTCTAGTCACATAACACGGACAACCACATGGGAGGATCCCCGAAAGTCTTTGGCTGCCGCAGCCCAACAACACCAAAGTTCGGAAATTTTAACAACACATCAAGTATCACCCCCAAACACATCGTCTCGTAAGTACAGTATATTGTTTAATTTAATTATTACATATTTGAAATGGAAATGATTTAAATATCTATCTATTGTTTGTTGTTGTCGGTAACAAAAAAAATATATATGATGCAGTTTAAAATCTAATCCAATTAGATTTTGAACTGTTTCCTGACTTGTCCTTCATTTAGTAATTATTTAAAAAAAAATTAATAAAAACAAGCAATTTTTTTTATAAATGATTGGTGTTTAAAAAATTTGCAGCTGCTAAAGTGAATGCAGATGTAGATTTAGGCCCTCTACCTGAAGGATGGGAACAGGCGCAAACTCCTGAAGGAGAAATATATTTTATAAATCATCAAACACGTACTACATCATGGTTTGACCCTCGAATTCGTAAGTTTAAGTTTTCGAAAAATATAAAAAACCTTTAAAAATACAAAATGTGATAAATAAATAAAACAAAAAAAGAAACACCAATCGAAATATAAATCAAATAGTAATGATGTATGTATATATATATATATATATATATATATATATATAAATTTTTGAAATGTTGCAGCACAACATTTACAACAAAGAACACCAGCTGGTACAACAACAACAACAACAACGGCGGCGGCAGCAGCAGCAGCAGTGGCAGCAGCAACAGTTGGCGGACAAGCATGGCATAGTGGATTACTATCACAATTATCACCAGCTAGACAACAACAATTTCGTTTACAACAATTACAATGTGAAAGGGATAAATTGAAATTACGTCAACAAGAAATATTGCAACAAGACAAATTGAAATTAAGACAACAAGAAATTTTACAACAAGAATTGATGATGAGAGGTAGTCCAAGTGATCTACCAATGGATCCATTTTTAACAAGTCTTAATGATCATTCTAGACAGGAATCAGCCGATAGTGGTTTAGGTTAATTATTGTTTATTTATAATTATTATTGAAACAAATCGTTTTAAACGTTTTATTTGTAGGATTAGGGACGACATATTCAATGCCACATACACCTGAAGATTTTTTGGCAAATATGGATGATAATATGGAAGTCGGCAGTGAGAGTCATACAATGGACACACCAGATATCTCATCGCTAAGTGATAATATTATTGATGGAACTGAAGATCTAGTGCCTTCATTGCAATTGGGTGAAGAATTTCCAACTGTTATATTGGATGATGAAGTAACATCATTAATAAATACACCAACAACAAAGCCTGATAATGTGCTCATTTGGTTGTAATTAGTGCCTAATTAATAATACATATATCTCAGCTCAGTATCAAAGATAATCAAAAATTCGATAATCAAAATTTTTTTAACATATTTATATATACAGGCTATAAATATATTTAAAATAACGAATTAGATGTTTATTACGTAAGGTAAACAAAAAAAATAATTATCGTTACTGGTATATGGGCTGCCTTAAAATTCATCATTTGCAATCACCACACACCCTCCATTATATATTATTGATATAAAATACGTTAAATGGCAATAATTCTCATTTCATATATTTTATTTTTGTCTGTATCATTGATGGCATTTTTTTAATTCTAATGTATTGGGTATGTTCGTTCTTATTGCATTATTATTATTATTATTATTATTATTGTCATTATTATTATTTTTCCACATACATTTTAGTTTTTAACTATATGTTATAATTTTTAAGATTTAATAGTTTTATAGTTTTTATCAGAACAAAAAAAATATATAATAATGAATGTTTGAAGGTTTAAAATTTTACAGTACTGAAGAGAATTTTATTTATTTATTGTTGTGTTGTAGTTATATTTAATCTAACAGAAACATTAAAAAAAATTATATATAATAACGATCAAAAAAGCGCGTCAATCTCTGCTCCAAAATCAAAATTTGTGATAATTTTTCAAAATTTTGTATTAATTAATAGGCATACAAACGTTTTATTGTATATCTATTCAATTTGTTTTTTTTTCCTTCTATATTAATTATTTTATAAATTCGTGTATATTGTGCACTTGCTGCTCCTTTTAGGAACAGTTACGTGGCAATTGATTAATTAATTAATTGGTAATTAATTGTTTTAATCAAATTAATACGGATGCTCACTCTTATAAACTAATCCATCCATTTTGTGCCTTCGGTAATTTGTATATATATTATTATTATCATTATTTTATTATAATTATTATTATTTGACAAGTTGTTGTAAAATTAATTATAGTTGCAAAACACTACTTTACACTAACAGCTTATGTAATAGTGCCTTTTACACTCAATATTTACATTTTATTATAGAGACTAAGTGTTTTAGGCCGAATTTTATTGAATAGTAAACCAAGATACTCGTAAAACCGTCAAATTTAAGCACCGCAATCTTTATAATAATAAAAAAACACCATATAAACGATGTTGATTTGCTGTTTAAATTGGGGGTTGTTCAGTGAAAATCGGACTTTTTTCTATTACAATATATATGTATCTTGAGTATATATACATTCTCCACAGGGTGCTTTAATAATTGAAATAATGAAAAATAATTTTTAGATAATTTAAAAAATATATGAATATATACAGGACAAGTATTTCCATCTAGAAACATTGGAGAAACTGGAAGAAGTGCAACAGTCTTGATGATGTGCACGTGCTAAAATGAGATCGATAAATTGGGTGGTTTAGTCGTTTTTACTATTTATCTCTTTTCCGCACGTGCCCATCATAGTGTTGTTTTATTTATTCTAGTTTCAACATTGTGTCTAGATGCGAAGACCAGTCCTGTATATTTATAAATATATGTATAATGCAATAAAAATCGTGATGTCAGTAGTTCTTAAGTTTTTTTTGTTTTTTTTTTGTGAAATGATTTATAAAAGTACAAAATGATTGTTAATCAAACTACTGATATTTTTGAATTTTTTTTTACAAGTAATTTGTGAATAATACGAACCGATCCATTTTGATGAGATGTATAATTTTCGTTCTAACATATTGTAATTTTTTTTTTGTTTTGTTTCATCGAGATTGTCACTCAATTCATCTTATTGTGAAATTGATTGTATTAGAACTTATTGTAAATATATATATTGGAATTATATTTGTTCAATAATTTGAGAATCTTCGATTTAGGTGATTAGTTATGAAGTTTATTTGAATCAAAAAATATGATTACACTCGGTACTTAAGTCTAAATATTCTACTAAAGGCACAAGAAGCGTACTTATCGTACAAATTACAAGTTGAAAGAAATTACAATTAAATAATGAATGATAACGGATAAAATTAGTATAAATTCATCTTTTTGTGTGGACGATGAATTACTCTTCATCATGTTCGTTCTTGTTTTCATTTTTAATTAATACACACTGAACTAAAAGTTGGACTATCACTGACTACACAATTAAATTTGTTTGTTCCTTTTGATGGTTCTTTTATATGAGAAAAAGTGCACTTTTATTGTTATCATGGCGAATTTTTCTAAGTGCAACGAAAAAATTTGCAAGTTTTTAAGTACAACAAGTAGGAACACATCATACAATCATTTAACGCTCAAAAAGTATTATTAAACAAGACTAACAAGAGATAAATAAATGGCAAGTGTTTAAATAAAATTAAAAACAATAATAGAACTTTTTGAGCACCATATCATTCATTGTCAACTGTTTTTTTTTAAAAACACGTTAATAAAAATAGTATGTATTTCAAAAATTTTGTTGTCGTTTACGTTTTGTATCCATTGCATCCAAAATTGGTTGTCGTTTAATCTGATACCGTCGCCGTAATTCGTCTATCTCTCTCTCCATATCTAAATCTAATTTTGTCATACGTTGTTGAAGTTCATCAACACTTAAGAATTTCAACTGAAAATATCAATATTTTAGTAAAATTATGATCATCGATGTTTTTTTCTACATTTTTGCATGATTTTTGTTTGATAAGGATTTTTAATACCTACAAATTCGAAATCACCATCTGAAAATGGCCGGTGAAATTGTGGCTTTTGTTGTTGAGCTTGATAAACTTGAGGTGCTGGCATCTGATTAACTTGTAATTGAACTATATTATGATAATGTTGTTGTGGTTGGATATGTGGATGTTGTAATTGTTGTTGATGGTGATGTAACATATGTGGCTGTTGTAATTGTATCTGTTGTTGTTGTTGTTGACCGTGATGGTGATGAATATGTTCCTGCTGGTGTTGTTGTGGTCTTTCTTGTTGCATCAGATCTGGCACATCTAAAGTTTCTGGCGTTGATACACCATTACCCTAAAATAAAATCATATCAAAACTATACACGATAGATTTCTTTATACTTACTTTAATTTCGGCTTCCTTTTTATCAAAATGTTCGAGAAATAATGGGCGATATTTCTTGACTTCAGAACCAGTGTCATGCCCTGAAATATTTTAGATAAAATTACATAAAGATAACATATTTGGAGAAAAATACTTTTCATGGTTTGTTCATCTACATCACTATTGATAACCATTGTTCCAAGTTCAACTAAAGTTCCACTTTGTGAAGCAGACAATAATGTATCACCTTTACCAGGCACTAAAGTACCTTCGTCAGCACATTGTAACATTGTCTGATTGCCTAAAGCAACTTCATCATCCTTTTATAAAAAATATATATATATATATATATATATAGCAGTTTATTCAATTTAAACAAAATAACTAAATTAAACTTACAGATTCTTCATTAATATTCGGTTTAACGCCAACATTTACAGTTGATGATAAATTTCTATAACTTTGGTTTTCTCTAATTTCATGTGCTTCTTGAATCATTTGATTTAAAATACTAGGGACCTTTGCATTACCTGTTCATATATATATATATATATATTGTTAATATTTAATTGCGTTATCATTTTATTAAAATTTCACCTATAAATACATGACTGAGTAAATCAGTTGCACTTGCACGTTCCTCAGGATTTTTAACAAGACACACACTAACAAAATCAATAAATTCAGCCGACCATTTATCAGGTTCACGAAATGAAGGTGGTGGTTTTGTTGGTATCATAAATATTGCTCGCATTGGATGTATATCACCATATGGTGGTTTACCTTCTGCCATTTCTAATGCTGTAATACCTAAACTCCATATATCAGCTACACAATCATAGCCTATTTCTTGTATCACTTCTGGCGCCATCCAGAATGGGGTTCCTATAATGAGAAAAATTAAGTTTATTTCAAAAAAAACTATTTTAATCTAAACATCACCGATCACAGTATTTCTTTTTGCCATTGTATCAGTTAATTGTCCAGCTACACCGAAATCAGCTAATTTTGCATGTCCTTCTGAATTTAGGAGTATATTACCAGCTTTTATATCACGATGTATTTTACGTCTTAAATGTAAATATTCTAAACCTTTTAACGTATCAGATAATATTGTTGCAATTTCATCTTCAGTTAATGTTTTTTTACGTAATCTCATTATATCAGATACAGAACCAGCACCACAATATTCCATAACAATCCAAAGATCTGTATTTTTAAAATAACTACCATAATATTTAACAACATAAGGACTGTCACATTGTTGCATAATTGAGATTTCTTTTATTATTTCTTGTAAATCAGTATCGACAGGTACTTGTTTAATTGCTAATACTTGACCAGATTCTTTATGTAATGCCTTATATACACTACCATATGATCCTTCACCTAATTTACATATTATATCGAACACCTCTTCAGGTTGACGTGTTAGACTCTCTTCTGATAATTTCTTCAGTTCGCTGAAAAATAAACGAAAACAACATATACGTAAAACCATCAATCAAGCCAAAATAACACAAATAAAATGATAATGATCTGTGATTAATTAACAATGATAATAAAATTAAATAAACACAATTTCCTGACGAAAATCAAAAAAAAATAAATTAATTAGGCTAACTTCCTCACAATAATTACTCCAAATGAAACAAAATCAATTACTTATTACTTAGATTAAATGAGATTTATGTATATATTCACCTTTTGGAAGACATTTTCATTAATTACAATATTAATTCACTAAATAACAAATTTTGCATGTTTCATTACAAATTATCTGTGTACAATATTTTTTCGTTTTTTTTAATTATTATTTCACTTATTTCTAATCAAAATCTCCATGTTGAAAATCACATTGAAAATTGTTGAAAATGCATCCAACAGAAATTGACATTTCCCTATCTGTAAAAAACGGTTTGAAACTTGACTACTAGTGATTCGTTAATGTTCGAATGGTTCATATAAGCTAATCGAACAAACTCAAACAGTTTTTGTGTATGTTAACAACTATTCGAACCATTCGAATACTCTGAAAGAAGCACAATTGTTTTTTTAAATTATCCATCTATTAAATTGCAAATCATCACAAATTTGATTACACCAAGCCCTAGTAAGAGTAATTTATTATTTGATGACCATCGGCACTCAAATATATAACCAAGACATAGCAATCATCGAAACAATTTGAAAGAGCACTCACAAGCTCGATGATTGGGAGTTTTCTGTACTGCTGACACTAGACATCCTCTACATAGTTATAAATGGAACTAATTTGAAATGTTTCCAAATCAATTTCTAAGATAGCAGGAAACTATTGAATGTGGATTTTATTGGTTGTAAATCTGTAAAGAACTGAATTGCGGACTAAAGAGCACCTACACCAAATAGTACTGCATTGTAGCTAGGGTTGCCAGTCGTCCAGGATTGGTCTGGATTGTTCAGCAATTGAAGTTGCTGTTCAGAATCCCGAATGTCCAAGATTTTTAGAGAAATCTTTCGCAAATGTATTCATGTTCATTTAACCTACTTTAGACTCTTGAGGACTTACTGAGGTGCTATTTAGGAGCTAAAATTCGAATAGGTCTTTGGCCATTGCTTTTACGAATGAGCTCTTTGAGACGCCAATGAGATGGATTCGAAAAAGAACAATAGAAGTGAGATCTTTAAGACTCTAATGAGACGCTAAATTCCGATTCGGCTTATGTAAAACTTCCTAAACTTTGTATTTATTTCCATGTAACTTCGGTTCTTAAGCGATAATACTCATCGTGTTCTATAATAACACTGATAATGTGTTTGTCCTCTTCATTGGTGTAAGATGGTTGAAATCTTGTCATTTTCACAATTTTCCACCAACAAACTAAACAATTCCAACTGCATCAATTCATATCGAAATCGAAATTGGTTAAATTCAACTTTTGCTTATGATTTATTTAAAAAAATTTCATCAGCAACGTCACAATTTCCAATAGAGCCGTATACATACGGCCTTAGATTATGCTTAGCCTACCATTTAGTAGATGGCGTCATTGTCATTGAGGGATGGGACAAATAGAAAAAAGTTGTGGAAATTCCGATAAAACACAATTCGTAAGTAATTTTCCGTTATTATTGTGAAAATTATTATTATTTAATTGAAATTTCGATTCGTAATTTGTAAGTCATGTTTTATTTTATTGAAATTTTCATTTTTATTATTATAATGTTATTGCCGAAAAAATGTTTTCCACAATAATGTTGTTTCTATTATGTAATGCAGCGGCTGTTATCCGTTTTTGTTGTTATTTCTTTCAAGGCCACTTATCTGTTTCCACTACATTTATATATATTCGATTATCATAATGTCGCAATGTAGAATCATATTAGATAATTATAATGGTACTTATCATAATGATGATACAATTATTGGTAGAGTGGACTGTTATTTTGATCATGATATTAATGTTCGAGCAGTCAAGATTTGTGTAAGATGTAACGAACATAATCAATGGACAGATAGCGAAGAATATTTAGATGATAGTGATAATAAATATAAAACAAGGTGGGTTGAATTTGTTGGAGATAAAGATGTACTGTTTATGGAACAAAAATTGTATACATCAGGTGTTCTATTTGTTAACACAATTTTAATAGAATACAAAAGATAATTTTGGATTCTTTTTTAAGCTCATAATGAACCATTAGTTAGAGGACAACATGCTTTTCCATTTACTATAGATTTACCAGAAAAAATACCGTCAACATTTAATGGACCTCA
Organism: Meloe dianella; assembly: GCA_028455855.1. NCBI lineage: Eukaryota > Metazoa > Arthropoda > Insecta > Coleoptera > Meloidae > Meloe > Meloe dianella. The sequence goes on along the minus strand of JAPTHL010000045.1, from coordinate 3,508,110 downwards.
TGGTTCAATTCGTTATGAAGTAATTGCAGTTGTTGATATACCATTAAGGATTGATTATGAAGATCGTTTTATTATTAATGTTGTATCACTTATTGATCTAAATCAGTTTCCGGATACGTCATTTGTATGATTCGATTATTTTTTACTATATTTTCTTGATGAATTTCTTATTTTTTCTTTAGAATGAAGTCAATTACGAGGATGAAACAACTATGTGTTGTTGGTGTTGTCAAAGTGGTAGTATATCGATGGATGTTGATTTTCCAAAAATAGCATTTGTGCCTGGTGAAACAATGAATTTTAATGTTAAAATATCGAATATGTCAAATGAAAATGTTGAAAATATTCATGTATCATTTGATAAAAATATACGTTATTCAGTTTCAAGTCCATCACATCGTGAAAAAATCGATCATGAAAATATTGCAACAATTGATGATCATGGTGTTGGTGCACATGGTGAACATATATATAATATGGAAATAAAAGTTCCTGAATATTTAGAAATACCAAATTTTGATATTTGTGGATTATTTTCAGCAACTTATAAAATTGAAATTAATGCAAAAACACCATCGTGTTCAACAGATTTAAATGTTGTTATTTATCCTGAATTTGGGCATATACAAAGAGGTCAAGGGAAACCACATAGTCAACCTGGTTTTGTACCATTTGCGAATGATAGTTATTCGCCATCTACTGACAATTATTATCCATCACCTCCGATTGGAGGAGCTTATCCGCCACCAGCAGCTGGTGACGCTTATCCACCACCTCCAACGGCAGGCGGTTATCCACCTCCAACTGGAGGTGCTTATCCACCACCAACAGCTGGAGGAACTTATCCACCACCTCCAACTGGAGGCGTTTATCCACCACCTCCAAATGGAGGCGTTTATCCACCACCTCCAACTGGAGGCGTTTATCCACCACCTCCGACTGGAGGTGCTTATCCTCCACCAACAGCTGGAGGAGCTTATCCTCCACCAACCGCTGGAGGAGCTTATTCTCCATCTTCTGCTAGTAGTGGTTATCCACCATCAAATCTTCCATATGGTGGTGCACAACATCCAAAAGCAACTGAAGGTTATCAAAATACAGCCCCAACAGCCCCACCTCCATCAGAACTACGTAAATAATTTTCGTACTTTTCCTATAAATTTCTTAAACTTATTATTTTTATGTATTACAGCACCACCATCTTACGATGAAATTCACAAAAATAATCCACCATATCCACCACAGTAATAAACAAATTTTAATACAATGATGCTGTTTAAGAAAAAAATTATATATTTAAAATGTCAGTATTGTTTGGGTTATTGTGATTTCATTATTATTGAAAGTGCCATTATATACACACTCGAATATAATTGAATTTTATACATTTATCAAATCATTTCTATTGAAATATGCTTATACTGGATATTATTGTATTAAAAATTATGAATATTAAGAAAAAAAATGCACATTTTTATTAATATAAATATGTGATCAATTCAGGCAGCTTTATGCTAAAATATTTTTAGATATTGTATATTACTCAGTTATGGTTTTAATTATATATTGAATATCTTTTGATATGTTCTAGTATAATTTTTGATATTGTTATTAAATGTTTGCCTTGAAAAATGTAATTGCCTTGGTGGCTGATGAATAAAGTTTGGTAATTTTGTAACATGAATACATTAAATTAATAAAACTATTATATATGTTATGCAACTAATTATACATCATAATATTTTCCTATAAAGTTCCATATTTTAGTAAATGGAGTCAACAAATGGACATAATTAACGTTTCAATCTAATGCAACTTTTGAAATTGTAATAAATCAGTTTCAAGTGTTAGATTCTGTAATATTCAACATTTTGTATTGGAAATAATATAAGCGGTACTTATATTTTAAGAGTGGAAACATTATTAAAATGTTTTTTATTTGAATTCCATTGAGTATAAACCCGTCTCCCCTGGCACAGAGATACGAAACTTGATTGCTTATCCAATTTGTGTTATATTTCGCAATAAACTGTTCAGTCAATTTGCAACAATATCTTTCAAAATTAACTGAACTATACATATATTTGTTGTGTTTTTTTTTATACCTCTCTTCTATAATTGGTGTTGAAATATTTCTAAAAAAAAAAATCGCTCAATTACAAAGATCCACCATATCTGTTTGTGTGTATGTATATGTGTTTATATATTTATTAAAAAGGAATATGAATTGGATTTTGACATTCGCTTGAGAAACTTTGAATTCTTTTGTACGATACATGGAGAGGGCAACACTTAGACGTCGGTCCTTTGATGCCGACGCTGGCATCGTTATCTTTGTATTAAAGCCCCGAACCACTCGATATGGTAATGTGGAGAGAAGTCACAATCTACTGACTATTTTCGCTACTTGAACTGAATATCTGCTTTTTTTCCATCATTTCTCATATTCGAAATCATTAAAAATTCACAGTACATCGTTATTGATATTTTACGTAATTAAATTATGATTAACCATCACTCTCACTAAAGAAATGAAAAATATGATAAAACTCCATTAGTTGATTAAAAGAGTAGAAGAAAAAAAAACAACGAGAAAAAAATGGCTATTTACAAATTTGAAAAGTCGCAATAGTGAATGAGTTAATCGATAACAAGGTGAATAAAATAGAAAGAGTATCCGTATAAATAGTTCAGTGGAAAAGAGATAGATATAGTGAAAATTTTACAAAAACCGAATACTTGATTCCCCTTTTGAACAGTAAGACTGTATGTGTTAAAGAGTTTGTATATGTTTTAGTATCCTTCCTTTTATTCGTGTTTAATCAAAGTTTGTGACTGTATATCACGCAAACCTATACAGTTGAAGGGTTCTATCACAGATTTCGTAAAAGAGGTGTGATCTTATCGAAACTGATCGTGGATCAACAGACACGGATATTACATTGAATAAAATCCAACTTACACACACAAATTCATACACATACACTGCATGTATTCGCATCCTTTGATTAACGTAACAGCACTAATGATAATAGAAATCGGAATCAGGATAGCATTATACAAATAGTAGGCACAGAAGTCTACTAGTCGAGATGCTCCTTTAGCAACAACTGCATAAATATCCGAAATTTGATTTGAAATGATCACCTCACCCAAATTTATTTGTAATTGCTCACAAAACGAAATCTTCACTCCAACATACTACGTATTAATAACTAAGCTGTGCATTTTTAAATGTTGGAAAACCTCGATCATTATCATACAGACTTATAATTCCGCGACTTAGTGATAGTGTAAGCTGATATAAATTGTTAAATTCAAACAGAGTGATGATCAGATTTGATCAATGATCATCAATCAAAAAGTAAAAAAAAAAACCAACAACAACATGAAAACATTGAAAATTATGTATTCGTTTTTTTAGTTTTTTTTTCTGTTTTAATCTATAACTACCCTTACAGTTTTCACTGATTTATACTATCAAATACTTTAATCTGATTGGAGGTATTCAAAACCGTGCAAAAACGATACGGCTATCAAAATAATGTAAATTTTTAATTCTTTAGTAACAAATTAATCACCATAGGGGTAAAGGTTTGAAATTTGAACGTGAGCAATTCTCGTTTATTTTTTTTATTGCGAATAAATACAAGAATTTCTCAAAATCGTTTCGTCACCAATCGATTTTCGATTGAAACTGTAATCTCCAGGTATCAGACATCATCTGGACAAATGATCTCTATCTCATTTCATTATCGAAAGCAATTAATTGCTATATAATTTGCGCTGATATTGTGTAACTACAGATAGAGATAGATGTATGTATGATATATGAATTCGTGTTGATAGCATAAAATGGCCCAATACTGGTATAGTCGTTCCTGGTGTAGTATAGTGCGTATGTGTGCGTGTGTGTGTGTGTAAGGGGCAAAGGAAGAGTGTATTAACACAAAACCCGACAGGTGAAGAAGTGACATCCAGTAGAGAACAGAGCAAGCGCGTCACAGCTGCTGAAGCACTCCCTGGGGATTATTGGGCTGGTCTAGGGATGTTCTAAATGCTTCTATGCTATAATTTTGATTGGTTGGTTCATGTTAGGATCCACCCTATTGGCCAGGACAATAATAATACAGACTCTTTTGCTCGTCCTCTGCCGTGGCCTCCTAATTATGCAAATGGCCCTGCTCACCTACTGTTACCACCGTCAGTTTCTTGTTTGCGCTTTTACAATACTACCTAACAGGGCAAAGTTCATATATAGATCAATTGTACAGATTGTCATTTTTATGTTTAAATTGGCTAAAGGCCAGCGTGATGTGAATTTGATAAGTGATTACCGACGCATCATCACATTCAAACAAAGTGACAAAACGTAATCAACTATTTTAAACACTAATATTTTGTGATTTCTGTGAACAATTAATTGATAGTAGATTCATTGATATCTGGACATAATTAACATTACTTTATATTAGAAAACAAAACAAACGAACAGTAAAACCAGGAAAAATTATGTTCAATTTGTATCAACAACATATTTTATAGGTAAGATAGCACATTCGTAATATTTCACATTTTCCCACATCTCAATTCAGACGTAGATAGATTCAGCCGCCGGAAAATCCGTAATATACAATAACGTCTATTTACATTCAATATTCAACAGTCAATTGAATTTGAAAATTTTCAAAACCACCTCAAATGAGAATCTCCTAACTGAGAAGTTTTAGAGCAATTATTTTTTTAGTGCTCACCCGAAAATTTTGCCAAAACTTGATGGTGCACAATTGTATCGATTTTGTGTTTAATTAGGTACTTCGAAGTCATTTCAATTGTTGCATTGGACTGTTTGAATTGTTTAAATTAAGCTCTATTGATATCAACAAAGAAAAAACGGTGTGGACTAAAAAGGGCCAAATCATTTTTACAACGATTATTTTGAATCCGTCCACAAAGAGTGACGTTTAAATTCGAATGAATTGGGATTTTTGTGGTTCATTAAGTAGTTCAGATGGGGTTTACGTACTGAAGATCACACATTTTCGCAAAACACACTTAATTCCCTCAATTAACAACAGACTAAGCTTACTGTATTTTTTATATTGCCAAGATAAATAGACCACCAAAACTCGGTTATAACGAAAACGGGTAAAAGTAATGCACGGCCATATTGTACAAAATTTCCATGGATATTTGAGGCTCTATTTGATTATTGCCACTATTTCACGCCTGTATCTGTTTGTTGCGTTATATTACAATAGTGGTTTCAATTAGCACGGGCAATAATTACACAATTAACGTGGACACAAAAATGGTTTTTCTGTGGTGCATACATATACAGATTAGTGCACATCAATGAGCAAAACAATTGGATTTTTTACATTATTTTGAGCTTTTTGCATTTTTCCGATTGTGTCACGTATATTTTTTGAATTCCAATCAAATTTATGGTGATTACATTAAAACTGTGGTTGTTCTACGCTAGATTTACACACGAGACCACTTAGGAAAGTGACTTGGGTCCTGTGCTTCTTGTGAATAACGGCATAAATGTCAAATGTTGGGCAAAAAGCAATTTTAGTTCGTAACAGTTTCAATTTGTAACTACATATCTAAGACTTTTAGATTTTTAATTTTGCGAATTTAACTGAAGAACAGTTTCGGCGAATCAATTTTCAATGTTCACTTGGAATTCGTTATAACCGAGATTTGCGATAGTTGTTAAACGGAAACATTTATGTGTTTCTATATATTTTTGTTTTGTTTCAAATGAAAATTTGTACAAAGACAAATTGCATTGTTGTTGTTTTTTTCTTCTATCGTACATATTTATTGCAGTTGAACAAGAACGGATTTTAAGCACCCTTATATTGTTGAAAACAAAAGTAAACCAGTCACTGAATTTTTAAACCCTCCACCGATAACTCAAGTACTTGAACGTTTCACAATTAATCAATATTTATATTACTTATACATATAAAACATTTGCAAACATCTATTGTTCAACATAAAAAACCAAAAAAAAAACAAAACAAAACAAAACGATTGTTTCTCTTTTAATTGGCATTAAACAATAAATACGTAAACAAACACGTTTTTGATTTATTAATAATTTTTAATTGGACATAACGTTTATATATTAAACACGACAATATGTTATTTCCTGTTTCCGTAATAGCCGGACATCGAGTTATATGTTGTTGTTGAAACGGTCATTTTAATCAAATACCTAACGTTATTATTAAGTATTTATATAAAGTGTGGGGGTGCAAACATAAATGAATACCGTAAATATAGCGAATGTTAGCCCCTAGCACGGTATTCAGCTTATTAACCCTATTAGATATTATAGTATTTCCGTTCACGCTCTTGTTTGTACCCTCTTTAAAACACTCAATCTTCACATAATATAAACACATTAAATTTGCGTGTGTATATGTGTTTTTTGCGTACAAATAGGTAATTTTTGAATTGTTTTAATTATGGTTGAAAACAAATTGATCATAAATGAAAATAGTCTTTCCCACACACACACACACACACACACATATATATAGTTGCTTAATCAAGTGGGTAACACGCGAAGGACCTAGGGTGAGTCGGATGATAACAACTTATATCTACGATATGTATGTACAATATGTGTGTATGTGTTGTGTCAGTATTAGAAATAAAATTTAGTGTGCGGGTGGTGATACTGAAGGGGTATTATGGACGGAACGTGTACGGCTAATATGTTTTTTGTTTTCAACAATAAAATTGGAAATTAAACACAAAATCACCAATTTTTTCTATAGATTTTCGAGTTTGAAAACTGATCCTCAACTGTTTGTACATACATTTTTTTTAATTGTACATAATTTTTACTTTATTATTTCATCAAATATTGTGTGTTTATTCTAAATAATAATATTAAAAATAATCAAATGGAATGGTACGGATTTTTTTTTGTTATAAATCCGTTGAACCTCTATTTATTCAAGGGTAGATTGCAATAAAATTGTTTGATTAAATTAAATTCGAAATTTTGTTGATTAATGAATCTACCTATTTAAGTGTATCATCGTTGTAGATAAATAAGACGAACAACTTAAGATTATATGAGTGGGGGTGGTTGGAAAACAAATTAAAAACTGTATAAGATGGAAAGTAATGGCAGAGGGTGGTTGACTGTATAAATTCTGTATAGTGAATGTTGTTGGCAGTGACGTGGGGGGAGTGAAAAAACAGTAAAGCAATACGCACAGCATATGATCGTTCGCTTAAAGTCTATCCGAATGGTTAAAAGGTAAATGCAGAGTAAATATTTGACGTAGATAATTACAGCCGCGCCTAAGAGGCGTGCCAAAGTGTAGAGTGCGTAGGCGGTGGTGGCGGCGGCGGCGGCGGCAGTGATATACAGGGGCGGTGTATCAGTGGCGGCTACCATGCGTCTCTAGAGGTTGCCTTTCTGCCACCAGTTCAATTCGATATACGTACATAGATTATAGAGATACTATACCTATGTATATATCCCTCTCTTCATATAAAGCCATTCAGTCTGCCAATTATATTCCCAAATGATTCTAATATAAATTCACCGCGTTTTGTTGCTACCAACCATCTGGAAGGAGATGTATAATGATTTACTATAGCGGTAACGTTATGATATTCCAACAAATTTATGGTCGCGATTTGTTTTTCTTTTGATAGATAGTAGACAAAATCTAAAATGACGATCGTAGAGAGACGTACGACTAATATTAGGTGCGATAAAAAAAAAATTATAGTGAACAATTAAACACACGCAAAATAGATCGTAAAACTCATGATAAAATATCTAAATCCGGTTTAGTGGCAGTCAAACCATCATGAGTTGGCCATCGGGTCACTCATTTATCTTGGAGATAGAAGCTACCTGACATGTCCATGATGTTGGTGTTCAACTGAACGTCGTTACAGCCCCACCCAAATACAATTTGAATCACGCAATAAAAGAACAGATTTATCACCTTTCACATGACCTGCTTTAATCACAATGTGAATATCTTAAAATGGTTTATTTTAAAAATATACCACCAAACATAGCCAACTATAAACATATTATATGTTTGTTTGTTTTTTTGTTATTTTGTTTTTTTGTATCTATTTGTGTGTGTCTGTTTTTATTTTGGTTTTTGTTTTCATTTTCATTAACTACTGCATGCATAATAAATTCGTTTCAATTTTGCTAGTTGCCCTTTCAGGAAGTATTCCAATTCACCCCAAACATGACACCAGTACCTAATTACTAAACCGACAAATTATATACAGAAATCGTCAAATGCTCATATCTCTTTGATACAACACCCCAGTTTGGTGAACATTCATAATCCAAAAGTTCCCTCAGTTTAAAAATCACTGTATTGAAGGCGTGCAATTGTTGCAGACGATTTCCTCATATCAAACACCCTATTGCATCAATCAACAACAAAAATCACCATTGAAATTATTTATTTTCGTTATATAACATTATTTAACATCTACCATTCGATAATAATTCTTATTAGCGGATGTTGAGCTTTGGTATAAAGCAGCTTTCAATAATGGTAGTAGCATAATTCGATATTATTTATTGATTGTTGCTAGTATTGTGTTGTGTGCATGTGATTTTAAATAATTCATGTACACACAGTAGTGTTGAATTAAAGTGAAAAATTATCCAGGGCGGATCTAAGTGCAGATGGAAGGAAGTCGTGAGTTGGAGGATTGCGTATCAAATACCCGTCATCTACATTGTTGTAAAAGACGCGTTGCACGCGTCTTGTATATGACAATAGAGAGCGGAAGACATTGCAGATGCTTGTGCCAAGAATGTACCTAATTATTAAATATTGCAGATGTTTTAACAACAATAAAAGATTAAATATTTAAAAAAAAATAAGAATAAAACGTCTCGTTATTTGATTGTTTCTCATTTACTTTTCGAAATCTTTATTTTATATTATTTGAATAATGTTGGGTTTGGCCATTCAATTTTTCTGTGTGATATGTACGGATGTGAAGTGGTGCGACGATAGAGGGCTGGAAATCGTTGTTTCACGGTGCTGAAATGTTGACATGCCCTTAACAATGGTAGAGACGGGGTGACAGAGAGAACGATCGTTGGGATCGGTGCACAGAATGATCATTGCGTTGTTGTTGTTGTTGTTGTTGGCAATGTTGTTCTGTTAGAGGAGTGGCGGGGGGCTTTTCTCTTTCTGCAACTCACTCCTCTTATATATATAGGCATAGTATTTTCCTACACTACACCGTAATTTCTGACTCACAATTATTCATTGTGTTCAGAGTTTGAACTGCAGGATCTCTCCCCTGCGGTTTTCTTAGATTTTCTGACATATGTCGTAATTACTGCCGACTGCAGCTTTACTTTTGTCATTTGAAAACGTACTGTACACCATCCAACAAATCTGTTCCAGCTGCTTTTTTATAGCAATTGCATCGCCTTCTTTCACAACCAAATCGACCCTTTTATCGAAATTAATCGGTCGCGGTACTGCTAACCGTTGATGTTTTCTTTGCGGAAAACGCGCAACCCCATAAACATCTCATTTAAATATCACAATTCTACATTTTCCATAGTGATAATATCGATTAATTCTCTCTATTTGATGTCTATATATGTCAGTTTTGTGGTGATCGGTCCAGTGTTAGTTTTACACAGGGACATATGTACATATAATTAGGCAAATACTTTATCCCAGTACTGTGTGTTTAGTTCGTTGCTGGTACACCTCCACCTCTAGTTGAAGAATACAGAACACGTGTCCGGATGTTAAGGGAATGTAAAGAGTTTGGAATAAGCGGTCTTTTGAATTAAAGAGGGTGTGCAGAGGTCACATGTCGTCCTTTTTATTTAAAAACATATCCGCACGTGCTGCCAACTGGTCATGGTTTTACATAAACAATTTCTAATAATTACAATGATTAATAATTATCAAATGCTAATCAATTAATTTTTGGTTTATTTTGGTTGATTTATAAATTAAACGGAAATATAACTTTTATGATGTCACAATGGTAATCAATATTTTGACAAACTACGTTTTAATACGATGACATGATATAAATGAGAACCAATAAATCTGGCCCTTCGTTTTCGTATCACGATAATCGGTGTAATAAGTGACAATGGTTATTATTATCGGAGATGGAATAGTGAAGCATAGGGGCGAGACGGGTTGTAATCATGGCCAATTAACAAGTGAGAGGTATTTGGTCCTAACAGGATCTGGTGTTGTCATTGTCAAGCTGTGGTGGATGACACGCCAGGAGATTTTTATAGAATGCCCTTCGACCACAGACTTGATCGACGATCATTTCAATCACACATTCAGACACACACAAACACACATATAAATCCATACACCCACATACATTTAACTATACTTATATGAAATACGAAAGGAGAATGATAGGAAAATCGGGATGAAGGAGAACGAATTAGCCGACTCCCAACAGGCATCCGATAATGGCAAATTTCGAACGGATTATTATTTTTGAATGATTCTAGCAGGGGGCGTATAGAAAATAGACTTATTATCGGTTATCTGATTATTTGTCGAAAAACAAATGTTCATTTCTATTATTGGTCAATTTTTGTTTTATTTCCAAAGAAAAAAAAGAGAAAAGATCGATAAAAGGTATTCAAAAAATGTTTTTTAGTTGTTTAATTTTGGTTCCTATATAGATTAAGACTATGCTAATATTTGGCATCTGATATTGGTTCTATTGTTTAGATACTAGAGAGGGGTGAGAAATGGTAAATGAGTTTGTTGTTGCAGGTGAAGGGGTGAGAAAATCAAAGCAACAGAGCGAAATGGCAGCCGAAAGTTCGACAAATCGCAAATCTGAATCATCAGAAACAAGCACATCAACACCACCATCAAGAACATTGAATTTTTCTATAGCAAAAATAATGGAGCCTGATAATAAAATATTGAAAAAACAACAACAAACACACAATTATACGTCACAAGATAAGTGTAATAATAATAAAATAATAAATATGTCCACATCGTATCAAACAACACCGTTAGAATCAGCATTTAAGAAATATGTACCGAATGTATTAAGATCGCAAGATTTGCTGCAGCAATATCCATTAGTTTATTACCATCCGAGTCAATTGATGCTTAGTTCAGTGTATTCACAAGGTGCTGAAACAAGTGCAACAACAAATACAGCAGCAACAATATCCAGTACAAGTCAAGTAATGACATTTCCACAAACAATCAAACCATGTCCAAGTAGTAAACGAACAACAGAAACGAAAACAACATTGGTGAATAATACCAATCAATCGACACCATCGGCAAAACAGAAAAGCTTCGAATGTGGTGAATGTGGTAAAGTTTTTAACGCACATTATAATTTAACAAGGCATATGCCTGTACATACTGGTGCTAGACCGTTTGTTTGCAAAATATGTGGTAAAGGTTTTCGGCAAGCATCAACATTATGTCGACATAAAATCATTCATACATCAGAAAAACCACATAAATGCCATACATGCGGTAAAGCATTCAATCGTTCATCAACATTAAATACACATGCACGTATCCATGCTGGTTATAAACCATTTGTATGTGAATATTGTGGCAAAGGTTTCCATCAAAAAGGCAATTACAAAAATCATAAACTAACACATAGCGGTGAGAAAGCATATAAATGTTCAGTTTGTTCTAAAGCATTCCATCAAATATATAATTTAACATTTCACATGCATACACATAATGATAAAAAACCATTCACATGTAGGGTATGCGGAAAGGGATTTTGTAGGAATTTCGATTTAAAAAAACATATGAGAAAACTACATGAAAATACAACAACATCAGACACAGATTTCACAAATACACCAGCACCGTCGACCTATTCAAATGATAGGGACTTACATCGATTTATAAGTCCATTTTTAAGGCCACCAGTTCCTGTTTATTCAAAATTATTGTGACCATATCAATAAATATACATACCTATACAATTATATGTATGTATATAGATGATATATAATATAAATATATAGATTATAATGTTTAATTATATAACAAATTCGTATAAGACGGCCTAGTTGTGTTAACAATAAATGAATATCGGGCCTGTTACTTCTGTGAAATTATTGGAAATTACCATTTAATTATTAAATATCTTCAAATGTAATTCTAAATAAAATGAAATTTAGTGAGCTTTTAGCGCGATATATATATATATATATATATATATATATATATAGCGTATATATTTGATCTCTTTTATTAACGTGCAATATATGAAAAAAAAGAAGAAAAAATCCTGTCACAATCATCGTCCATCATAAAATTGTGACAATTGTATTGCTAATTTAGATTTAGGAATATAATTGTAAAAACGAATAAACATGTAATTTAGTCATAGTATATCCACAATAAATGTTATTTAATAATAAAACGATAATTTATTTTATTTATATTCCTTGTTATAGTGATCGCCATTTAATGCGGCCACATTTATTTTATGTACTATATACAAATGCAAACCTGCATGAACGTATCCACAGTTTGTAAATAATAAATAGAATGTTTTTAAGTAACATACGTATTTATTATATGTATACATAGACGGCAGCAGTGGTTCGTGTAATGGACGTTCCGATAATCGACTACTTACTGTATGAAAATTATGCGTGTCATAGACAAAACTAACAAGAATCTCTAATGCGATCCACAACAAAACTACAAAATTAGCGTTGAGATTGAATTGTTAACTTGCGAATGATAAGTGTTCCTAGACAAAAGCACAATTTTGATACACTTTTCTCGTACGAGTAAAAGTAATGTTTATCAGATGGAAAACTATATTGTGTCTTTGTCACATCCGTTGTGATCCTTTATAACTTCGTAATAGATCCTACAGAATATCAAAATTATTGAAACGAACATATCAGATAGATAAACTATTTTTATTTATATGCCAAAAGATTGAAACTTTCAATTCGTTATAACCGAATTTTCGGTGTATTCTCATATCTATTTCGATGTGATTCACTCACCAACGTCGGCAAACTACGATTTAGGGTCAATTAATGTAGTATTTTGTCAAATTGGCATAAATTTTTAATCCGTTCCTATCTTGTTATAGTTTTTCAAGTAGATAAGACCCAACAACTGTGTGAACCGTAATCGCATTGAATCAAATCGTTAAAATTAAATATATACTTGAAATTGTCATTAAAAAATTATTTTAAAAATTGACCAAATTTAAACGGCGACTACTGTAAGTATACCGATTTTATCGTTTTTTTGAGTGAAAAAGACTAATATTTATCGCATATTAATCCAGAATGATTTTAAACGAATCCGACAGGATGGTTTTGTAAAAGGGTCGCTATTTATTGTAATGCCCTAAAGGCAGCGGTATTGAAACTCCATAGAGGTCAGTTTCGTTTCGGTAGTTGAATTCTGATAAGGTAAATATTTGTCGAACTGAACATTGTATGTTGTGAATAAAGAAAATTGACTGGAATGAATATTGTCGTTTTTTTTTATTTATTTATTTCAATTTCAACAATTATTTATGATTTACACATGTGCGTGTGTCCGTATATATATATATATATATATATATATATATATATATATAAAACATTTGTGATTATATTGTATGTGGTTCGATTTCCCCTTGAATGGTCAACAACAACACGAGATTTCTGTTAATATCCTTAAGAAGATTACTTAGTGTACATGTGTTTGTTGCATTTTCTTGTTACTGCACCTTTGCGTTTTAACTAAAATGTCGGCCTCTTTTTCTCGGTTTTATCTGTCTATACTTATTTAGTTTTCTAATAGTGAAAGAGAGACCATTCGACATATCAAAGATATTCTATTCATTGATCGTTTTAAATGGTTTAGGGCTGGACTTGAGGATAATTCACGAAATCTTGCACAAGTGGAATGTAAGGGATGATTAGACAAATCCATGTTGACAACTATTGCAAAATCAACAACAACATCAAACTAGAATTTTCTAATGAATGGCTTTTTTTTTAAACAAAACCCAATCAATTTGTTGAAATAAATCGAAAGAATTGTTGTACATTTAGGCATATATACACACAGACTAGTATTTTGATTGTTCGTTTATTTTTTTGCTTGGTTTAGTATAAAAGCAAACACTTGAAATCAACAATGAATTGTACCAATCATATCCAATATTGTTGTAGAATTGTTCGACAACATCTAACAATTCTCTTCATTCTATAATAAGGAATAAAAGTAAATATTTTATGACATTCATATCCGTAAAGTTATTTAGTTTGTTTATCGGCTAACCTGATGGTAAAATTTGTTTGAAAAGAACTAACCCACAAATCATGTTTGATAGACCGAACATCCGTCTTCTTTCCATCAACAATCTCCCTTAAATATTACACATGTTCGTAAAGAGAGAAACTATATTAGCACATACCTACTTGAAAACGTAACTATTCTACCGTATGTAATCCTCTTTTATAGGGCCATTTCATGTGGATCTTTTTAGTATAATCAAAAATACAACCATCTCCATCTCTATTTATCTATTATTTTCCCTTCAGTTTATACAGTGTACAACTCAATTAAAGGCAATGTTAAAGTAAGAACAATTTTGGACGTCCTTATCTCTAGCACCACTCGATATAATTTAATATCCTCTGTTGCAATCGTTCTAGTTTTATTAAAACACATTTTCAGTAGGCATATTGTTAATAGTTAACGTTATTTAAATTCTCTATCATCGGCAATTGTGTAATTAAAATGGCGTTGAACACCTGTGAACTCTCATATACAACATATCTAAATACTTCCATATCTATCTCTTTCTATAAATACCATTATTATATATTATATACATATATAGAAGTTCTTATACGTTGTATATAGAAAGTGCAAACGGATAGGGGATGTACTGTTCGTAATTCACAGTTCGACACCCCCATACAAAGCTTTTACAGTTCAGCTAATACACAGTACAGCTTACTTCAGGAGACGAACGAGAAAGAGGATTCAACATTTAACGATCGAAGCCAATGAACAGTTAGCTCCTGTTTATAGGTCTATTTAAAGGGCACACTGTTATCGTTTTTCTGTATTATATTCGATGGATGATTTTGTTGTTATAAACGACAGTTGCATACGTTTGTGTCATTCAATTCAAACAATCGAAAACGGAAATCTCCAACTCGCATATTATAGAAACGGGAAATTTTCAAAAATTTCAAAACAACATTTTTTCCTATTAACTCTAATCAATTGTCGATAATTCTATCGAGATGATATTGAAAGAACTGCTTAAAAAGCATACTTGTCGATTAATAATCTAAGTAGGGTGATTTACTCAATATATATATATTAGAAGGGGATTTTTTACATGTTTATCACTATGGACCGAACATAATAGACATTGATGTTGATAATGCATGCTAAACGTGATGATGGATCAGATCATCGTGCACATCAACAACAGAGATAATCTTTGTTCGAAATGACAACGCGTCGTTTCCAGAATTACTTATGAATGCCAAAGGTGTTGAGCTGAGGGTGTTACAATCATAGGGTGAAATGAAATACCAATTAATATATTTCGAAGCCCTCCACATATATACACACACACACACACACACACACACACACACAATTGTTGTACCTAACTAATATAACGAAAAATTGCTATGGAAATCGACATAATAAACATAAATCATTTATAACAACATTATCATTGATAATTAAACAATAATTATTTTATGATGACATTCATTAATCGATTGTCATCAGTGAAATTAATTCAAAAAAATTCAATCGACACGTTAACAATTTTATTAGCAATTTGTAAATGTGCAATAAAAGCATTTTAATGCCCTCTATCGGTTGCTATAAAAATGCGCCCTCTAGTAGTGATAATAGTAAATGGTTCGAGCTTTCGCTTGAGCTTTACCTTTAAACAGGCAGGAATAATGTAGTGTTATCCTGATACAGAACAGTTTATCACAAATATCAATAAGCGTTGCATTTACAATTTATAGATTGTAAATTTGTTAAATAAACATATCCAAGAAACGAATAAATAATGTTCTATTGAATTCGATTTCGATAACAGCGCCTTAATTAGAGCAATTAAAATAAAATCAACACAATTGAATCAGATTTTTATTACCAAAACAAGTAATAATGTTCACAATTTATATAAAGGGGTCTCAATTCAAATGGACATTATTCGTGCATTACAAGTAAGTGAATATAAACGTTCGTATTGTTACTCTCTATTCAAAAAAATAAAATAATTAAATTATTTCATATTTATTATGAACAGATCAATATTAGACAACTTCCTTGTTGTCGTACACCTGATAATGCGGTCGTAGCATGCACCTTCTTTTTTGTATACAAACAAAAAAAATATGTAATTTCATTTTTGAAACAAACACAGTCGTAATACCTCATAATTTTTATCTTAATGCGTTAATATTATTTAACCGATAAAAACGATGATACTGTTCCGATATCTTATCAATGTTAATTAAAAATTAATTTGTAACTACTGGATCAGAACTTTAGTGAAACATATCGAGGTGTGAATTTATGTGGTCGATTAAAAATATAGGTATATTAATATATATCCAATTATTTATAGTTTGTTGTAATTGTTTGGTAAATGTTTTAATGAAATTTTGTTTTTCGAGTTTTCACCGGAAATCGTTAAGTAGGCGATTTCCTGGATTGATAAATAACACAACATTTATTTTAAGACAACAAATTCGTGCTGTATTTCTGTGCAACTGATGGTATTTCGATAATTTTTGAAAAATTATTGTTGTTTGTCGATCTGTGCACAGTGTACGATCCAAACGTAATCGTTGATTGATCATAAATCAATTCGTGTATTATTGTTCTGGTAGTGTTTTTATGAATAAATATGGACTTGATTGGTCGAAATTTTCTTCTTCATCACCATTAGTTGTAAACTACCTAAATAACGATTTTTATATCAAATTGACTTCGTTTGCGTGCATGTCTACCTTAATGTTGACTATTATCATTAATATTATTTTAGTTAGACTGTTTGTAATAACAGTATAATATTTATTTATGTTGTTATAGAATCAGATAGCTTCAAAAATAATGAAACTTGCGATTAAGATGTATCTAATAATATTTATAAGTGCATCAATAGTGGTTTATCAATATCATTTATCAACTGCTTGGTTAATAACACAGAACAATTCACAAGAATTTAGATTAACAAATACAAGAAATCGAAACAGGCAAGATGATGCCTTTCAACACAATGCTTCCAATAGCAATAACGTGAGTTGTTAATGTTAATGTGTTTAAAAACAAATAATACACACAATACAATTAGTGTTCAGAAACATGGAATAATATCGATTTACCACCACTTTATGTGATAACACCAACATATAGACGACCAGAACAATTGGCAGAATTGACAAGACTATCGCATACGTTAATGCTTGTAAAAAATGTTTATTGGTTAGTAATAGAAGATGCTGTTGAAAAAAATACGTTAGTCGAGGATCTATTGAAGAGAACAACATTAAAATATGAATATCTTATTGGTAATGTTTCGATTTATCATTATTATATTTAAATTTTTTATTTTTATAACATAATATTACAGCACCAATGCCTGAACAGTACAAAATGAAGAAAAAAGGTCCGAAACCACGTGGTGTATCTAATCGAAATGCTGGATTAGAATGGATTAGAAAAAATGCAAAATATGGTGTTTTTTATCTTGCTGATGATGATAACACCTATGATCTTCAATTATTTGAAGAGGTAATTTTAATCATAAATATGCTTCATTTTACTGCACCCTATATTAAATTCAATAAAATATTGATTATATTGTGGTTATTGTGTGAGAAATGAAAGAAATATCAGTGAGTTCGATAATTTCATTAGGTTCTTGTGAGGAATCGCAGGTGCTAGTATTCCTTGAATAGGCCCGACAGCACAGTGTTGTAGGATGTCGGTGTGATCATGTTAGAAACGATCTATTTTGTTTAATTCTATGCAATCGTATATTGTTGCACCACAATGGATCTACCAGTTTGGTAAAATTTCTACCATCAGAACTGCAAAAAGGTAGCAGCTTTCTGAAAGTTATACCTCCAATAATTAGAGGGTGCTATACATATAAAATCCTTAAGAGTGTGTAGTCCAAATAATGTTCCATCATAAGATTGTGTTCACAAAACCAAATCAAGCAAGTTATATACCTAAACTTTTTTATATTACATAATACTTACCTATTTTTCACTTATCACACACTTTTCACTAAATGCACAGAAAAGTATGATAATCGCACGATTGGAAAACAAATTTTGAATAGAATTCCGACGATGGAAAACATTCCCAGATCCCTACCAAAGACGGGCAGTATGCAAGCAAATTGCCAGCATGTCTGTTCTCTCAAGAGCAGGCTTTGCTGACAGAACCGTAGACTTCTACCGCCTAAGATCTGCAAGCATGTTCTACTCACAAAATTGCTTGTGTATTAGGCTTAGAGTGAATTCGAACAAGCTAAATGGAAACGTTCATGCCACGTTGGTTCACAGGCTCCCTTTTGAACACCGAAGTCAAGCTACATTGGGCACGGTTAGTATACAGAACTTGGATTAGTGATCGCCGTTGTTGTTCCATTTTGTATTTATTTATGAAATAAACAGATCATGCTTACCTTTTGCTAGTTTTACACCGCCAGCAGTATATAAGCACGAATTGTACGCATAATGCTAGCAAATTCTGCTGAGCTGAACATGCTTGCCGATCTAAGGCAGCCTGCGGCCGCAGAAGTTTACGGTTCTGCCAGCATATTTGGTTATCTGAATACTTTTTTCTAACATTCCTAATGAACCCGTATAAAATAAAGAGATAACTTATCGGGAGTTTCTTACAATGAGCTTTAAGCGATCCTATATGTTTTTTGTAAGAATATTCTTACCAACTAAATAGACTAAATATCAATAATAAAATTTTTCCGTACCCTAATAAGAAATTGAGGAATGGTTATTACGTTATAAAATAATTTGAACAAAAAACATTTAATTTTCATTTAACAGAAAAATATCACTTATTTACAGTAACATAGATTTTTAATCTGTCTAATTTTTTTCTATTGGTGCTCTACCTATCATTAATTAGACTAAATTATCAGTAATTATCATTAAAAGATGTAAATAATTAACTTTTGTGCTATTATTTTATGAAGTTACTTTCAAATCGACATTAATATTTATAAATATAACCTTTATCACGTTCCATTAATCCGTTCATTAAATATAAGTAAGCTACTGTTATTTTGATTTTCATGACATTTTCGTAACCTTTTCCTCGACGTATTCCATTTCTTATTTATGAACGCAGTGCAGATAATGACAGTGGAATGGATGCGTATGTTGATTACTGTCTCATTCTAACCCATATAGTTAGTGGCCTATCTCTTGTGTACTTACTAATTTGGAATCCTTACACTTTCAATCGCCCTGCAGTGGCGCACCTTTAGGGGCAATCGACCTTGGCATTCCCAGATAAAGCTGTCGTCTTTTCTATTTTTATACAATTTAAATTTAATCCGATCAACACGGCTCCGTCAAACTCACATTCTAAGTGCACCACTGAAACCTTGAATATATATCAAAGACGCCACATAGAATAAGCAAATACCAAATTGTATGAAGTAAAGAATGGGGCTATTCCTGTATGTCCTCAGAACTTCATAAAGTTCATCCACACATACAACTAAATTCGATGTAAATTTTAGATACGATACACTCGACGAGTATCGATGTTTCCAGTTGGTTTAATAACAAAACTTGGTGTTAGTACACCGATTGTTAAAAATGGTACATTTTCTGGTTTTTATGATGGTTGGATGGCTGGTAGAAAATTTCCTGTTGATATGGCTGGTTTTGCTGTATCTGTGAAATTTTTATCGTGTCGCCCAAATGCACGTATGCCTTTTAAACCGGGATATGAAGAAGATGGATTTTTAAAAAGTTTAGAGCCATTTGAACCAAAAGATATCGAATTATTGGCATCAAATTGTACAAAGGTATACGAGAGTTTCAAACAAAACAAAAACGATGAAAATGTAAATAAAGTTGTTGGTTGTTTTTTGCAGATTTTAGTATGGCACACACAAAGCAAAAAGAATGAACCGTCGCAGCCTTTAGATTTAACTAAATATAACAATACAAACTTAATAAAGCTCAAAGAAATTTTAGTATAAATAGTGATTAAACTAAATAATAAGCTTTGTTTTGTTTTTCGTTTTCTTTTTTTCATTCTCAAGTACAGTATTGGGTAGGTTTTAACATATAAAATTTTATATTCTAATCTACATACTTAATTAATTGGATGTATAATTAAATATCAACGCTATCAATCATATATCATTGTCGTTATTTAATTATAAATCGAAATTGAAAATATTCACATTTTTTCTAATACTTATCTAAATCTTCATATAAAGGTTGAATTGTGATAGTTACTAAAATATTGTAAACTTAAAATAACAAATTAATTTTTAATGAATGGGGCTGTGTGACATTTTTTAAATCAATTGTTTGAATCAAATATACACACAATCATTACATAATCCTTAAATTAAAACATTAACGAACAAAATAAAACTTGTTTATTTTATTCCTTTTCATCAACAACCAAAAAAAAGAACAAAGAAAAACAACAAATTTACAAGAATGGGTAAAAGAAATTAGCGATTTTGTGGTATAATTTATTGGAATTTCGTATGGAATTATCCATCTACAGATGGACAATTTATAATTAGATAATATGGTTCAATTCCTTTATAACATAATTATCAGTACAATGTCTTTCTAAAACTCTTACATCAAATATTGAGAGTATTTGTTTTTTAATCTAATGACAATTAAACTGGTGGAATAATACTAATATAAAAAGACATGTTTGTTTTTCTCAATTTTAGAAATAAAAATTTGGCAAATTTTTATCAAACGTCCCTCTCTCTCTCTTTTTTTCTGCTCATTATAATGTAATATCAATTAATTCTACATTTTGAGATAGTTACTTCTTGGAATTTTTCAATAACACGATTGTAACAAATGAAATAATGGTGTGCTTTCTACTTGTTGTTGGTCTAATCATAACTAACAGCAATTATGGCTGAAGTAAGATAATAAAAATTAACTGGACATGGAATTATTCAACACTAATTTTTATTACTTAATTTGTGTGTGTGTATGTGTGTGATTGGCTATGTGTGTGTGTGTGTGTATGTATATGAGTTGTTCCTTTCATTTACTGTTTTAATGATATATGGCAGTGTTTTTCAAATATTGATGCCAATTTTTTTTTGTATATGTACACTGCACAAATTATTTTTCTATAACGACTATAGTGACATTAGTATTAACATAAAAAAATGTCTATTAATTCTTTTGTTCATATAGTTATATACATATTTTTTTATGTACAATAGCGATAATTTTATTATAAATAAATAAATATATCTATATTTATTTATTTAATTATTTATTTTTAAATCAAATTTAATTTGTGCATGTTATCACATGTGTATCCTATTAAATTATAGTATTACGAACAGGTTTCGAACTCTAATCAACTTTTATTAATATACACTTTAATATCTAATTTCTATATCGTTTTATATTGAATACTATGTCACTATAATTGTTTTAATATCCTTATTCTTATTATTAACGATAATATCAACAAAAAAAATCCAATATCTTTTGATTGTACCACCTGTTCTCCACGAAAACATAAAACAGATTTCGCTTCAATTTTTTTTTTTTTTAATTAACAAACATACAAACAAAAGATAAACAATTGCCACACTGGCAAATATTTGTATTGTCGATAGATTTAACTTACCAATATGGTTAAGTTACAATTATTATTTGAATTTGTTTCAATTGTATTTAAGTAATGTTGTCTTTACGTGCTGAAAATGATACAATTGAACGAATGCCTTTTACAGATGTCTAAAAATTAAAAATTATTAATATTATATAAATAAATAATTAATTATAAAAATATATACTTTCTTTTTGGAACCATTTAAAAATTCTTTATACATTTCTGATCTTAAATATCTTGAATAACTATCACTTTTCATAAGATGATAAACATGAGCCTAAAAGAGGTATGATAATTGTTAATATTCAAAATAATAATGAAATAAATATGAAATACAGCGGCACAGTCAAAACTCCATCTATCAGGATCTTCCATATTTTTCTTAGTTATTTCATAAGATTTACCATCAACATTTATAGGACAACTTGCATCTGGTGCAAGAAATTCACTCCAAATTTCTGTCACTTTACTTTGTACTTCACTTTGAGGTAATGCTTTTAATTCTTGAACAGCCTCCCAGAATCTAGTAAAATTTATTAAATTAAAAAGGGAAATATATAAAAAAAAACTTAATTAAAATCACTTTAAATTCTCTCCGCTAAACTCTTTATCGAGGAATTTAACGAAATGTTCACGTCCAATTGGATCTTGTAACAATTCTTGTAAACTAAATGCCCATCTTTTAACACGACGTGCTGATATGTCTTTAGCTTGTTTCTCCTGTTCCCATAATTCAGGACTATCTGATATCCATGGATTTGGATATTCGGGTGCTACAAAGAAACTGTCATATTCTAAATATTGTTCATAATAAGCAACAAAACTGGAAATTATTATATTAATATGATATATTTGAAAATTTATCAATCACTTACGATTCTGCAGCTTTTGATACTTTTATATTACGTCGTTCTAATCTCGATTTTAATAAAGCTATTTGACTTTTAAGTATATCAATGGAAGATTTGTTGTTTAAACCTGATGTTGATGGTGACATACGTGGAGCACCAACTTGTATAGTTTTAAAGCCATGTAGTGGTTTATTCATTTGACAAGCTTTCTTTATATCGATTTCTGTTGTATTTACACAACCAGGCTAAAATTTGATGTTAGAAAGTAATTAATTTGTTTTTTTCAATATTTTAATTTACCATCGGCCTGTGAACATCCCAAAATGCTCTTTCTTGACTATCTAAAACTTTTCGTTCTAATTTATCACGTTTTTTATCAACTTTACTTTGTGCTTCTGCTTGCATAAATATAAATTCCCATTTTCTAGAAAACATTTTTTGTAATCTAGCCAAATTTTCAGCTTCATAATCAGCTAATTCTAAACGTGTTTTATTTTGCATTGTTCTTTTACAAAGATAAACAGCTAAAATAAAATTAATTAATTTCTAAATGAGTATTATAAAGAAATTTGCACCTATTACCATAATCTGTATTTTCAGGTTCCCAACAATTTGAGGGCCAAAAATATGGTGTTTGAAAACGATAGAATGTATTATCATTTTTAACAGTTAACATATGATCATCAATTGGAAAAAAATAACCATGAGCAGCCATTAAATGGGCTAAATGTAAGGCTTCTTGTTGATCTTCAACATCCAGATTTTTCATCATCCACATTATTAAATCAGAACCAGTGAACACTGAAGGTATTTTAGACATAAAACTTTTTACAGTACGTACTGGTACACCAGTTGTTTCGTCTTGCATTTTTTCAACAATTCTTTCCATCTACAAAAACAAAATAAAGGAATATAAAACGTCGAATTTATCAATAAAATGAACCTTTTTATATAATAACTGATTCGGTGATTCTTCTGCAACATAAGGTAATTGTGATGTGACTGTTTCATCATTTGTGCTTGTTCCGGTACAGCCCCCATTATTAGGCTCCGGCTTGCGCTTAGTGGCAGCCTTATCAGAATTCATTGTGACCATATTTTATCATTCAATTAGGAGGAGCTTTGCCCTCCCTTCTCTAAATTATCACTAACGGCAAAACAAATTAACAATAACTAATTAATTAAGTTATAATAATGCTACAACATACAAAGCAAATTCAATTAAATGAAATGACTGCACATTATTGTTGTTTCCAAATTGAATATCTTATTAAATATTTCACTTACTCCATAAAATTTTGCAACGGTAATTGTCGCATAGGAAAATCAATTTCCTGCATATTTTCTCAATTAAAAAATTATTGCCAACAGTTGATTTAAGTATTATTAAAGATAATTAACATTTTTCTTGTGTTTTTATAACAAATTAAAATTGATTCTATTTAAATTTAATCCAAAATTTTTTATATGAACAATCCTATTTATTTTTCAACATAAAACGATTATTAAAGTGACAGTTAATTCAACATGGCTACCAAACAATTGTTATTAAAAATAGGACGTAATCGAGAGCTTATATACTTTTGATATTAAATCAAATATATCCAAAGCAATCAAATAAGCAATAAAAAGCATTTGTTGATAATTGATTACAATAAACATAAATATTGTTTTATAATTTTATTGTTTAGAGATATTTGTGCCGCTTAATAGTGTTTTCATTTCAAATACGTTGGCAGTAATGTCTGAAAACAGCGTTGTCATTACAAGAGTACGTTGGCCTCGTTTGCTCGCACACTTTGTACTGTTTCTACAATGCTCGTGTTTACTTCGAGCACTAAAGTATACTTAAAACTCGACATACACGATGTTAAGTAGCCTGTTTGTTTTATTGATTCCTATTTCTCGTATAAATCCGAACAAACATAATTCTTTTAAAATGAAGTAAATTATATAGAAATATCACATTACCAGATTATTTAGAGATCTTTGAAAATATTTGCTCTAGCATGCATTGTCGAAACTAGCCTTTGAAGTGTTCTATGCTAGATATTAAATTTGGGCTCCCAATAGCACTAGCAAAATAATACCGGGTGAAACACCTTATTTCATAGGGACTCTAAGTGCCCTGTTCAGTTGATTGTTTGTTGTTTCTAGGTAGAATTAATATGCAACACTAGGTCAGAATCAAAGAGGTCTGAATCCAAAAAAAAATGAATTATCATAGACCATATACGTAAGCAAAATTACAGATAAGTATGAATGTGTATGACAGCCTTAACAGCTCGCGTTGAACACGGAGGCTGCGAACGTTCAAAACGAGCACATGACTTTCATGTCAATTTGCATGACAGAGCGTATTGTTGTGTTGTATTGTAGCACGGTGCGTTAATTACTATTTTAAAGAAAACGAAAATATTTTTAAAATAAATATATCGTAAATTTCATTCAATTTTATTTGAAATTTTTTATAAAATCCTTTAAAGCTCATTTTCATCAATATTTCAACTCATTTTGGTAATTTTTTCTAAAGTTATACAAAAATGGTCGATAGTAAAGGGGAGAACACTAAGGTGGACAAAAAGAAACCGAAGAGGACAAAAATGAATTGGTAAGTGAATAAACATAAGTCAATTCTATGTATACACTTATATGGAAGACAGATTTTAATATTTATAAGAATTTCTTAAACAAATTTGAGGTTATGTTGTAATATTGAAATTGTTAATTTGCAGTCTGAAGAAGATAAACAACTTCAAGATGAATTAACTTTATGCGTGGAAACATTACAAGTGCGTATTATAGTTAATTAATCGTATATAGTTTAAAATTGATAATCTTTTGTTGAAAATATTTAGGAGAACGATGAAAATCTATATTTACCATCATTACAATCATTGGCCAATCATATAAGAGCATCAACAACATCTATGACATCCGTACCGAAACCATTAAAATTCATGAAACCCCATTATGGTCCAATGAAAAAAGCCTATGAAAAAATGGTAAAACCTGATGTTCAAAATATATGTGCTGATATAATATCTGTATTAGCTATGACAATGGGTGAAGGTCGTGAATGTTTAAAATATCGTTTATTATCAAAATTAGATAATATTGGTGAATGGGGACATGAATATGTACGTCATTTAGCTGGTGAAATAGCAGCTGAATGGGCTGAAACTGATATATCCGATGAAAAAGATGTTAAAGATGTATTAGTTGAATTAGCAAAACAAATTGTACCATATAATATGGCACATAATGCTGAAGCTGAAGCATGTGATTTATTAATGGAAATAGAACGTTTAGATTTACTTGAAAAATATGTCGATGAAAATAGTTATCCAAGAGTATGTTTATATTTAACTAGTTGTGTACCATATGTTGCTGATCCAGAAAATACAACATTATTACAAACAGCATTATTACTATTTCGTAATTTTGATCAATATCCACAAGCTTTACGTTTAGCAATGCAATTAAATGATCATAGTTTAATTGAAGAAATATTTCTATCATGTCCTGATAGTGCTGTACAAAAACAATTAGCATTTATGTTAGGACGTCAACAAATATTCGTCGAAATTACAGAAACAAATTCAGAATATGAAGATTTATTTGAGATAATGGCAAATTGTCATTTAAATAATCATTTTTTGAATTTAGCCAGAGAATTGGATATAATGGAGCCTAAGACACCAGAAGATGTTTATAAATCACATTTAGAAAATACACGTCCACAATTTGGTAGTAATCAAGTTGATTCAGCACGTCAAAATTTAGCTGCCAGTTTTGTAAATGGTTTTGTGAATGCTGCATTCGGTCAAGATAAATTATTAATGGAAGATGGTAATAAATGGTTGTATAAAAATAAAGAACATGGTATGTTGAGTGCAACAGCATCACTAGGATTAATATTATTATGGGATGTTGATGGTGGTTTAACACCAATTGATAAATATCTATATTCATCAGAAGATCATATTAAATCTGGTGCATTATTAGCATGCGGTATTGTTAATTGTGGTGTTAGAAATGAATGTGATCCAGCATTAGCTCTATTATCTGATTATGTATTGCACAATACAAATATTATGAGAATTGGTGCTATTGTTGGTCTCGGTTTAGCTTATGTCGGTTCAAATCGTGAAGCTGTATTAAGTTTATTAACACCAGTATTTACTGATCCAAAATCAAATATGGAAGTAATTGGTA
Source organism: Meloe dianella (assembly GCA_028455855.1). Lineage (NCBI taxonomy): Eukaryota > Metazoa > Arthropoda > Insecta > Coleoptera > Meloidae > Meloe > Meloe dianella. The sequence goes on along the minus strand of JAPTHL010000045.1, from coordinate 3,481,121 downwards.
TGGCAGCATTAGCATGTGGTATGATTGCTGTTGGTTCGGGTAATTCAACTGTTACAACAACAATAATGCAAACATTAATGGAAAAATCTGAAACAGAATTAAAAGATACATATGCACGATTTTTACCATTAGGTTTAGGTTTATGTCATTTAGGTAAACAAGAAGGTGTTGATGCATTAATAGCTGCATTAGAAGTAATACCAGAACCATTTAGATCAATGGCTGTAACAATGGTTGATATATGTGCATATGCTGGTACTGGTAATGTATTAAAAGTACAACATTTATTACATATATGCTCTGAACATTATGAAGCAAATACTGAACGTGATGAACGTAATACTGATAAAAATAAAGACAAAACAACAAAAGATAAAGAAACCGATAAAGATCTATCATCGAAACAAGCTATTGCTGTACTTGGTATTGCATTAATTAGTATGGGTGAAGATATCGGTAGTGAAATGGCATTCCGTACATTTGGCCATTTATTACGTTATTGTGAACCGGTTATAAGACGTGCTGTACCATTAGCACTTGGTTTAATATCTGTATCTAATCCAAAATTGAGTATATTAGATACATTAAGTAAATTTTCACATGATAGTGATGCTGAAGTTGCACATAATGCTATTTTCGCAATGGGTCTTGTTGGTGCTGGTACAAATAATGCACGTTTAGCTGCCATGTTAAGACAGTTAGCACAATTTCATGCTAAAGATCCAAATAATCTATTTATGGTGAGAATTGCACAAGGCTTAACACATTTAGGAAAAGGTACATTAACATTAAGTCCATATCATAGCGATAGGCAATTAATGAGTCCTGTTGCTGTTGCTGGACTTTTGGCAACATTGGTTGGATTTCTTGATGTTAAAAATAGTAAGTATTATCTATGCTGTTGTTTGTTGTTTTTTATTTATTTATTTATTTATTTATTTGCAAATTTTCTAGTAATCCTTGGAAGATCCCACTATTTATTATATACTTTAGCTGCTGCAATGCAACCAAGAATGTTAGTTACATTTGATGAAGATTTGAATCCACTACCAGTTCCTGTTAGAGTTGGTTTGGTAAGTTTTACATATTTATTAAAAAATACACATCTATTAAATTAATATAATTTAAAGGCGGTTGATGTTGTTGGACAAGCTGGTAAACCAAAAACAATAACTGGTTTTCAAACACATACAACACCAGTTCTATTAGCTCATGGTGAAAGGGCTGAATTAGCAACAGAAGAATATATTGCATTAACACCAATAATGGAAGGTTTTGTTATTTTGCGTAAAAATCCCGATTTTTCACCGTACTAAACAGCACATTTATTTTTACAATTTCATTTTGATTTAGTTTATCATAATAAAAAAAATTTCGTCTAATGAAAAACTGTATGTATATGTATTTATTCCCTTATCTATCAATTTCCGTTAAATTTTTTCCGGCAATCTTAAACCATCTACTTTCAATTCGCATTTTATTCCATGTTTTGCTCCCCACACATCAAAACTCATGAACACAGAAGCGTAACGAAAAACTTCGAGCGGGTTCTCCCGGATATTCATTAGGGGCCATTCTAGGCGTCAGTAATTTGTTTGAATTATCCGTGAGTCAGACAACTGAATCTTTTTTTTGGGGTTAAACCGATGAATTTGCTAAAAAAATCAATGTAAAACTTGCTTACTACATAGTTTTTATAAAAGAGAGAGTTCTTTTACTTCAAACAGTTTCCACATCTCATACGTTAACATTATTGTCTATCAAATTTGGAATAGTATTACGCAAATGTAAGGCCAGCTCCTAATGAGTAAATATTCGATCTTAAACATTAAAAATGACTGTTATTGAATAACTGTAACCATTATCCCACAAATCTTTCAAAGTAGAGGTTTTCGAACCATACAACTTTCACATTTATTTACTGTTTTTATTCTCTATTTCGATTATTATTATTAAAAATATTGAATTTGGATTTTCCATAATACGGAATTTTTACCTTGAAATGCTGGAGAAATATTGTAAAGGTCGTTATCATAATTAGAGATTTTCGCCTTGCTAAATATTAATCATTTAAATATTTGAAAATTCTGCTTTTTTGGTTAAAGTTGCTTCATTTTAATCGGTTTGTCGTCAAATTGATAAATTTATGATTGGTTAATTGATTGTAAATTTCTGTATAATTAAATATAATAGCGCATAAATATTGAAATAACATGCGTGTTCATCAGTGTATTTTCCAAATTCCCTGATAATCGATGTGAATCAATTGTTTGTAAATAATAATTTGTTTATTTGGAATAATATTCTCTGGGAAAAATTGATCCAATGCAGATTTACAACATTTTATATAAAATCGTATTGTTATGGAATAATAAGCGTCCTTTAAATGACCATGGAATGTTGGAGCGTCATCGTAGACTGTATTAAAATATCCAGTCTACATGGTATTGCTGATCAGTTGATGGGAATCTCTCATTAGTTAATATTCAAAAAATTTGCGGTACTATTTGTTATCGTAAACAAGTTGCAATTATGTTTGTTATTATTGTAATTATTTTAATTACTGGATTTGGACAAACAATAGCACAACGTAAGTTTGATTTTCTTCTGTTTTTGCACAAAAAAAAGTACATCTAAAAATACTAAAATAGGTCGCGTTCTTTTCGATTTTACAAAAACAATCTGACCCAAATATTCTCTTTCCAAATATAGTTACAGAAGGTGTACCATGTGAAACACCTGATGGTTTATATGGGACATGTACTAATATTAAAAATTGTACGAAATTGGTCAATTTATTACTAACACAAAGTCAAAATGAAACAGTACAAACATATTTACGTTCATCAATTTGTACATTTATTGATGGTACACCAGTTGTTTGTTGTGCAAAGAAAAAATTACACCAAATTTAGAAAAAGATGATCGTTTCAGTCGCAATAATAATTTAATTAGTTTACCAAAAGCACCAGAATGTGGACATTTACCATCAACTACACGTATAGTGAATGGACAAAAAGCTGGATTAGGTAATTGATGATAATTTTCAAAGTAATTATCGAATGAATTACTGGTTGAATTTCAGGTCAATTCCCGTATATGATAGCTTTAGGCTATAGAAATCCCAAAAATCCCGAATTGCCTAGATGGTTGTGTGGCGGTAGTTTAATTACAAAAAAACATATCTTAACCGCTGCCCATTGTGTTTACGGCCGAAATGATCTGTAAGTAAACTTTTAGATAAACAAAAACAATAAAATAACGGAACTATTATAACAGATATTTAGCGCGTATTGGTGAATTAGTATTTTATGACGACAAAGACGGTGCGAATCCTGAAGATATTTTATTGAAAAATGCTTTAATTCATGAAGATTTCAGTCCTGTTTTATTCACAAACGACATAGCTATTTTGACATTAGAAAGAGCACCTAGTACTCGTAAGGATCATATTGTTCAAATGAAATGATTTCAAAAATAATTTTTCGTGTTTATTTATAGCCAACTTAACTACAGTCTGTTTGCCGTATGAAGAACCGCAAAGATCGTACGATTTGTTCAATCGAAAAGGAATCGTAATCGGATGGGGTAGTATTTACTATCGTAAGTCTCCTAAAAAACTTTATCATATTTGTCTTTAATACACATTGAAATTTAGAGGGTCCAAAATCAGATGCCTTACAAGTAACAACATTGCCGGTACTTAAAAATGAATTATGCCAACGTGCCTACGGTACAAAATCGATTATTGATTCACGTGTTATGTGTGCTGGTTATTTAGACGGTAAATCGGATTCGTGTAAAGGTGATTCTGGCGGTCCATTACTTTATCCTGAACAAGTACCAAAACGGAATGATTTATATTTATATCAATATGGTGTTGTATCGTATGGTTTCCGTTGTGCTGAACCTGGATATCCCGGTATTTATACGCGCATTACACAGTTTATCGATTGGATAATGAGGAATTTAAAGGAATAATGCAACGTATAGATGTCGATTGTTTTCTATGCTTAACTTCGCCAGTTGTTTACGCAACAATATTTATCATATTTGTTATTTAAATTTCATTAACTGTGTGTGTGTGTGTGTGTGTCTCGTTGCGCTTCTTTTTATTTTATAAGAATATTTATAACTATTTTACATATAACTGATAATTTCAACTACAATTTGTTGTTTTTGTAAATAAAAATAAAAATTCTAGCAAAATTTGCATATTTGTTTTTTTATTGTTAAAAAAAAATGGACGATAAACAAAACAATTACAATTCTTCTTAATATTTGAATTATTGAAAATGCTCACTTGTACTATCAAGATTTATGAAAATAGGTTACAATTCTTCAGAGGGGAAAAAAGGCAATAATATCATCATAAGATTGGCAAAATGGTCGTAAATTTGTTTTCGTCAGTAATACTAACAATAGTAATAATAATAGAAATGACAATTGAAAATAAATTTGCGTAATAGCTAAAATAAATATACGTATATATATATATATATAAAAAAAAACGTCGTGTTTTATTAATTTTTCATAAATTCAGTCAAATATTTCATTCGTATTTTAAACATATATTTGTTACATTTATTGTTGTTGTTATTTTTATTACTTATCATTAAATATAATAAAAGAATCACAGTAATAACTATTTTTTTTTTAATTCCATTTATTTATTTATTCTTTGTTAATGCTTCGTGAATCGACTAATGGTGTAATAATTGCTGGTGACATTGCTAAAGCTGGATTTGCTACAGCAATTATATTATCTCCACTGGCGGCAATTACTTGAACTTGAGGTGAGAATTTACTTGTTTCATCATCATCATCATCATCATCATCGTCATTCATATCCTCGGATTTTCTCTTTGATCAACACAAATATTAAAATCAACTATTTGTTTATCGACGAATATCCCAACAAAATCCGTCCAAAATGAGTGCTTCTTTTAAATTATTTAAAATATTCGTATTTAAATCAGATAATTAATAAATAAATTTAAATGTTAAAATGATTATTGTGTGAAAAAATGTTGACGTCATGCCAGGACATCAAGCACATCATTGAATTTTACTGAGACATTCTGTACGGGGAAAAAAAACAAACAACAAGTTTACTCACTTGAACTGAATTACCCATAATGTATGAATCCTGATCCTGGCTGCTAATCTGTTTTAAATGACAACGTAATTATCATCAATCAATATTTGAAAAATCAATAAACATTATGTAATTACGATAAATTTAATTGGCAATTAAATAAAACTACCTGTGAAGGTGAACTAGAATTACTATAGGAAAAATGCGAATCTTCCTCGAATTCCATAAGTGAAGAGGATCTTCTGTTTGTTTCTCTGAAATAAATAAACCGTTATTATCGGTGTTGTTGTATTTCTATTATCAAAAATAATCAACATGCCTATTTTGCTGGTGGTTTTTCGTGTGATTTACGAATAGAGAATGAAGTGAATTTCTCATGATTATTGATTCATCGGTATTTATTTCCTAAAAAAATTAATAGAAGAATAACAACACAAATACAACAAACAATTTTACTGAAAAACGATTCATGTTTTGTATGAAATACACAATTAATTATTATTTATGCCATTTATTTTATAAACAACGTGCAAAGCTAGAAGAATATTAAATATTAGATACCTTACCTCATTGCAGAAGACTTGCATGCTAAAACATAGAAATAGCGAACACTACATTATTCATTGTGGTATTTGTTTAATGCCAAGCGTTATCAAATTCAATTAATCAGAAATAAAACATAAATTAAACGATAAAAATAACTTACCCCATGTTAGCGAAAGCAAAGCGTCAATTTTACCTGTTGGAGCTTTTGTTTAATTATATCAATACGCCAATAAAATACTAATACTAGTCATGTTTATTTAAACAAAATAAAGTTTTATAGAAATTGCTCGTCATAAAAAAGACGATCTATTACAGATTAGTACTCAAAAAAAAAAGTAAATTTTGAATCAACAGACTAGAATTTTGTTAAAACGTTAATGTGACTAGAATAAAATTATTCCCAAATATATGCCGGTTTTCCATTCAAAAATTTTGAACAAATTCAACTTTTTGACTGACCTCTATATATTCGCGCATTGATTTTCATGGCGCCATTAGATCGGCAACCCAATATACGTTTAAGCTCAAATAAAGCGCCGCAAGCTCGATAAAGCATTTAGCATGCACATCGGTGCAATATTAAAATATTTAGTAAAAATTAAATGAAAATAAAAACAACACTGGTTTGTAATTATTGTTAGTCTTCTAAATTAATTTGCGTGTGTGTTTGTGTCATTTTAGTTTTATTATTTTGTTGGCTGACCTGCCGTTGGTCATCCACATCCGAATTACTATCAATTTTAAGTTTTTTGGCAATATTCCCATCGATATCATTGATTTTTGGGCTAGATCTAACATGTGGATTATCGTTAAAATCTTGATTGATATTCTTATTCATAAACATCGACGATAATCTGTAAATGATAGATTAAAGATTTGTTTTAGTATTGTTATAAAATAATTTCAATTCGGTAAATTTACTGTGTTTTCGAATAATAACACCCTGAATCTTTAACAACTTGACGTGCTAATGGGAATAACTCATCACGTCTAGTTAATAATGCTGGAATAAATCGACAAATTTGCGCTGCTGCTTCATTAACCGACACTTCATGTAATGTTAACGGTTTTTCTGGTTTACGTTTACAATCAAATCGTCCATATATAGCCGCATATCGACGTATTTCATCCATACGTCTTGGATCATTTTCAGGCATTGACATGACCAGCTTGAATAACAAAAAAAAAATCACATTTCAATCATTCACTTTAATACGTTATTAATATTATTAGATTTATAATTTACCTCAAGTTCTTTACAAACTTTCTTTTTGTATTATGCGGTTTTGGTTCGAATTGTGGTAAATGTTTACTTAAACGTTCAGCGGCCGCTGCTAATTTTGCTATTTGACTATCAATTAATGTTGGTGTTAATTGTAATGGAACACTACTGCCAGGACTCGAACTAGATGAAGGCGGGCAAGACGGATCTAAAGGAGAATAAGGCCTAAAACAACAAATCAATCATTTTAACGTCGATTCCTATCGATATCCCACATTTTCCGTAAAGCCCCGTCCACATCTATCCAACGATAACGAAGAAATGGATACGAACGGGAATGTAAACATAGTGTGGACAGCAATGCAAACGCAATCGAATAGGGACGAAGGCCAAAGAATGGCTTGGACGCCAATGCGATAGATATGTTTCCATAGTGTAGACTGCAAAATCAAATGTTTGTTGAGCGGAACCCAAGCGATCGTAAGGACATTCAACTATTTCAGTCTGCGCTTGACAATCCCATTCGTTCGTGTTTGGTCCTATTCCTAGTCATTTTTTTTGCAATTGTTGATTCGCTCCTCTTCGTACCCATTCCTTTGTGATCGTTTGATAGATGTGGACGGGGCTTAACTATTTCTACGATCTTTACCTTTTATTTAAATTAATTCCAGGACTGACCACTGGCGGTAAGGCACAAACATCTCCAGACGATGACGTATATATTGTTCTATTATTATCAATATTATCAACATTATAATAATGATTACTAGTAACACGTGGACTGGATAATTCAATTTCATAATCATCACCTGGTGCTAATGGTAATTTAAATTTTGTTGGATTTGTTACCCATTCTTGTAACGATTTTTGTAAACGTCGCACATGTAATGGTTTCGATGCCATACCAACTAATGACATTATTTCTAAAAATTCTCTTCACCAGCATCACATAATTGTTGTACATCATCACCGCCCATTTCTAATAATGTATCATAATAAACTAATAATGATGCATTTTGCATAACACGAAATAATTGTAATTCGGCCAAATTTGTTGGATACGATGTTGGAAATACTGAAATTGGAAAAATCGAGGGAAATTCCCAATTAATTAACTGATTGATTACGTATTTATTTATTAAACAAGATAAAATGGTGGATAGAATCAATGTTTGCAGTGGCAGATGTTTTTCTAGTCATCCCTGACCTGTACTATTATCGATTGTACAATTCTAGTGCATTCGCTGTGTCTGCATGTCTATTTTTATTTTTTATCAATTTTCATTTGTCTATGTCAATATGTGTAAAGAGTTTGCGCAATATATTCAAAGACAATTTTTATTCAATAAACTTTTTTTATTGTTTAACCAAAATGGAAAAAAAAACAACTAGTCAGTATTAGAATCCAGTCAAGATGAATGCATATTGTTTGGATTTAATCTCTGAAAGCTCCCATAGTTCAGTTGTCTTCTACAATTTTTTTCGTTTTTTCTTTAATCAAAGGGGGTTACTTCATTTATCGTGTGAACATTAAAAAAATCAAGGAACTAAAGATTTGAAAAAAAAATCGACTAGTTAATATGCAAGAACACGGTATGTCAACATACTTTAGGTATACCTATTTGAATATCATACAAAAGAGCACCCACTATAAAAAACCGCCAGGTACATCAATCTCGTAGGTCTTTTGTTTTGTTTTTTTACTCGGACCATCCTAAAGTCTTCACCCTTTCTCACACTATCCATACACTTGTATAAAAAATTACTTGGTTTAATTATGCAGACGGCGATATAGAGGCACGCAAAAACAAGCTAGGTAAAAGCGACCCTTAGGGCTGGCGGCTAACACCCTACCTATTCTTGACCACTCAACTATGTGTTTTTAATACGAAAATCGAAATCAATCATTATAATTCGTATAAAAACAACTACAACTAAATCCGTTTATTAATAAAAATTGACAAATTTTTTTCATCGTTTACGTAATCTAACAAATATTAAATGTTAAAATATAACAATAAAAAAAAACATTGTACGGAAAAAAAACTAGACAGGTTTTTTGATTATTAAATCAAATTTTTTTTGTTTCGTCTCGTTTCAGAGTTTTGTCATATTTGCAACCTACGGTATCAAGTTTTTTATTTAAAATTGAGATTCAATCTAATGATCCAACAACAAAAACTAGTTTAAGATGTTGTAGCTGAATCGTAGAAGAAAAAAATAATAATAATATAAAAAAAAACAACAACTCTTAGTAAAATCTAGTATGATGTCCCCAAGATACAGACAATAATAATTTCATCCGGCTAGAATTTTCTCAAGAATAATAATTTATAAAACAACAAGGTGTAACTTTGAAGTGAAAAAAAAAACCAACAACAACAACAACAACAGAAAAAAATGAAGTGAACTTAAAAATATAAAAAACAAATTTTCCCATCATTTATGTCTTAGTAAGTTCAATCAACTTTAATATTATTCAAAAATTAACCCTCTTTACTAAAAGGGTTAGTTTTTACGTAACTAAAAAACTTGCATTTTAATAGAACTTCTAATGCGGAGGGGTTAATATCAGGACCACCCTACATAAGAGTTTTATCCAATAGTAGTGGGCCCTACTCACCCTCTATGCAGCGGGGAGCCCTTTTGCCAAATTATTTCTATAGCAAACACGCCCTACCCTAACGGTGTTTTCGGTGCCATTTTGGGGAATACGATTGGAACCATTTCAGGTACCCTCACTTACCACGGATTTTTTGCAATGAACCCCGATTGCTTAGAATGTGATACTGTTTAATAAATAAAAAAATAATTGTTATAACGTATATTTCAACGAGAATTTAAAAAAAGTCTGGCAGTCCCTAATCAGTGTCTTACTGCCAGAATTTTACGTCAGTTTTTTATTGATAAACATTTTTAAAACATTAGGAAATGTTAATGACCATTGCCCAGAACAACAGTTAATATTGTGTTCATTGTGTGTACATAGGAAAGTGGTGGCTATCTTTCTGCCACTGATCAGTCAGAGAGCCGTCTCGCATGAAAAACTGTCTTTTCTGGGTTTTTTTTCATCAATAAATTTTTTATCGGATCGTCGAACTTGTTATGGACTAGTTTTTACCCTAAATTTTTCGGCTTTAAAGCAGGAGAGCTTATATGGAGAGACGAACATAAACGAAAAAAAAAACAAATTATCGATTTCATACCGTTCCAAAATTGAAACAAGAATTCCTCAAGTTTAATATCAAGACAGAACCGACCAAAAAAAAAACCGTTGAAATTTTGATAGAGTTCAACGTAAAATAAAAAATAAATAAATAAATAATAAACCAACAACAGAACTTTGTTGTTGCTTTTCCATGAAAAAATAATTAATTCTCAAATTTTCAAATTATTTTTAGTTACTCATAACGGATTAGCAATCAGATTTTTCTTTGAGAAAAAAACTACGATCTTTAAGCGCTATACAATGATTACTATTATTATTATTATTATTATTACTATTATTTACTATCATTACTATCTAATATTACTATCATTATTATTCAGTTGTTCGAAGTAATGTTTTATTGGTTTTTGTAACGAAAACCGGCCCCATTCCACAACTTTTACAGGCACGCTTAATTTCCCTTACTTTATAATCAGTTCTTTTGTAATTTGTTTCATTATTTATTATCAACATTATTATTGTTGCTATTTTCTATATATTTAGGTCGATGAATCTACTCCCGTTCTTTACAGCTTTGCAAATCAATTACTTTATCCATTAATCTATTACTGTTATTACTAGTATTATCGTTATTATCATATCGCTTTAAATTGGAACATTGGCAAATTTAATGCAAAAAATATAATGAAATTATACGAGGAACAGCCGCATCTTTCAGAAGAATAACAGAGAAAGAGTGAAGTTTAGCAGGACGAAACTAAAAATTTAAAGTTACGAAAATGCCCTTTTGAGGTCTTCATTTTGTTTTTCTTTATAAATTAAGAATTTTAAACAATCCAAAAATTTACCGTGTCCAAATTAATAATAATCCATAAAGTTTATCTGATGTTATCAACGGAAAACGTATGATTCACTTTTAAAAATCGCAATTAATTTGAAAAACAAACATTCCAAATGCGGAAAAGATTAAGCGTTTAATGTTATGAAGATCATTTAAAATTAAGGTGATTATATTTCGCGATACTTAATTTAAATGAACAACTTAGACGTTTGCAAAATATTCGTTTAGACTATTATTATTATTTATTTTTTAATTTCACATCATACTAACTTGTATTATTATGGTTTTTACTCATTATTTTCCGTGGTACAGATGGTGATGTTGCATTACGATGTAGTAGCGCCGGCGTCTGGGACGCAGATTTTTGGTGATTGTCTAGCATTGGCACAGTTGAAAGCATTTAGTGCATGTGTTGATGACGATGATGATGATGATCCGGAAACAGTAACAACAGTATTGCCGCCACCACCGCTATCACCACCACCGCCACTATTACTACCACTGCCACTAACATTTGGGGCAGTAGATGCCCGTCCATCATCATTATTGTCCATTTTGACCACCATGAAAAACACCCACCTCCGATACACCCCTTTAATCAAAAGTTATTATGTTTTTGACTTAAATGTGCATTAATACTTCAAATGAACTGTAATTAAAACAAACAAAACAAACCAAAGAAAAACACTTAATTTCTGTTAACTAACAACAATAATAATAATGATAATAATAATAATAATAATAATAATAATAATAATAATAATAATAAAGAAAGTTGCAGGATGCAACTTCTGATCTGTCCGAACTACAACTGCAGCGAAAACGATTTTGCTTTATTTTTCTCCCTCTCCAGTGACGACGTTGGGAGACGCGACTCAGGTCCCCACTACGACGCGCCAAATCGAGGGCACATCACCCGCCTGGGGTAGCATAAAATGCCCATCCACTGTCCTCCATAATGGGCACCGAAAAATCCATCCTGCAACCAAAACAAAACAAATATTAAACGAAATACGCATAAACAAGAACAAAGTGCAAGTGATCAATGCAACTCAAAGTTGTTAAGACAGGGAATTCAAAAAAAAAACAAAACAAAACTAGTAAAAAAGTCATAATACAGAAATTGTTCTTCAGAACATAAGTGTCCCTCAGAACGAAATTGATTTAAATAAAACACCGATGATACATCTTAATGTACCCCATTTATCTTAAAGGCGAAGGGTCAATAGACTAAATGAAAAAAGTACCTTATAGAAAACGTTTGAAATGACCGGTTGCGTACCCTTTCATATACACAAAAAAAAATATATATATATATATACATATTCCATCTTTATCTATCTTGTTTTAAACAAATTATGATAGAGAAAATCGAGACGCAATGTAATTATTTTTTTATTGAACAATACCGTTGTCCGAAGGGTGATCAAAAAAAAATAGAGTCTAATAAAAGATATTTAATACTGTCAGACAAAAATTAAGAAACAAGAGGGTAGACGTTAGTTGTTGTTTGTTTGTTTGTTTTTTTTTAATTTTGCATATACTCATGAATGCAAATGTATCGGAGTTTAAAAACAACAATAGAATCAACTCAATTCAAATTTTAATATTTTAATGTAAAGTATCACTTAAATGGCTCTTTGATCTACACAAATATTGCCCGATCATTTTCATAGAAATCCTAAATTATCAAAACATCTTTCTTTTAGAAAAGGAAGCTGAATTTACAGTAAATCACACATAAATAATGGAAGCCCTTATCGCAAAACAGGAAACTCTCTTTATCACAAGTCTTTGAGGCCAGTTTTATGTTGCAGTTATCACATTTTAAGCATCCATCGACTCGTGTGCTCAACTTCTAACAGGAACCCTTTATACTATTGCACAATACTACTGTGCGGTCTAGGGGCTAATTTAGAGGGAGACTCCGTTCTGTAATGTCTTAACTTACACTGATTTGCTACCAAGACTGTGCTTTTGAAAGCTTATAAGCGATCTGATAATGAATTTATCGATACGAATAAAACCAATGTTTGAGAAACCCTTTGGCTCCAAATTTTCATTCCGATCCGAATAGTTTGGACTAATTTAATAACTATTTAACAACTATGATATCCGTTTATTGCCAGGCCATAAATTAATTATAAACTAAAAATCCAAAAATTAATTCCAAACATTTAACTTGAGACTCAAATTTATGCGATTTTCTTTGTACTTCTTAAACTTCTAATCATGACTAGCATACGGATTTATGTAAAATATTACAATAATACAAATTAGTAGAGTATGCAACCAATCATACACTCATTTCAATTCCAATTTTTTCTATTCATCGTTTCTCTACTTAATAATTATTAATTCAATTAATAATAATTCACCTGAAAATTATTATTTATGATAATTATGAATATCAATTAACATATTATTGCAATGAATATAAAGCAAACGTGAACGGTCAAACAATTTGCCTGTTTGTTTTTTATTATTATTCATTTATGCTACTGGTGTAATTTAACAAATATTTCTCGACTATCAAAAACTTTTACTATAAATTCATTAAAAATTGCGTAGTAGTGAGAGTATTTATTATGTACCCTAATATTTTGGATGCGTTATATGCGTACCAAAACTTAGGTAATACGAGCCTGTACTTAAATTGTACTTAAAATTGATTGCGCATGCCTTTTACGCATGCCCTTTAACATTCTGTGTAATTTTTTTTAACCAGTCAGAAGTGTTGTGTCGAAGATTCAGCATGTTTAATGTCGGTTAATGACGCAATAGAAAATTGTATTTATTTATAATTTACATACGATTTTGTTCAAATTCTAATTAAATGTTGATTGATAAATTAATAAAAATCACCCAAATGCGTGTATTTGGCTATTATGAATTTACCTGACGTAGAAGATGTAATTAATTATCTATCAATAAAATTTAATAAAATATTTTGTGATCGTGAATTTGTCTCGTGCGTTATACAGGATTTTGAATTATTATTAACAAAGACAGATGAACCTTGGTAAGTGTGTATATTCGTTTAATTTATTTTTCAATGTGAAAGATGGGAGTGGATAATAGCAGTAAATATGTAAAATAAAAAACAGTGTGGTTTAATGTATGCGGAAAAGGAATTTTTGAACAGTGAAAGAGAAAGCTCCTATACAGTCTTGTGACCTCACTTATTATGTAAAATATTTGATTTTACTTTCATTTATACTTTCAGTGTTCTTGTCTTCCCTGCATTGGGACCAATTTACCTAAAAGCGGTCCGTTATCAAGCGAAAATCTTTGATTTGACTTCATTTCAATTAAAATCAAACAAATCGAAAACAATTATTGTCTGCCATAAAGATTCTTTACTGTAAGTATTATTAATATGTTTTTATGTACAATTTGTAATTGATAACAATTATAGGAAAAAATCAAATGAAATCGTATTGAAAGAAGAAATCATGAATGATTTAACAACAATAAAACGTAAACGTCCTGAAAGAGAACTTTATATACCGCCAGCACAAAGGAAATCACAACAAAATAAAACGAAAATTATACAAAAAACGAAACGATCCGATGATAGTGAATTAAACAACAACAACAATAATAATAATAACGATAATAATCTATTAACAATCAAATATTGTGATAAGAGTGTTAGAAAATTAAGTTTAAATGAACTAAATCATCTAAGTGAAATTATAAATTTTGATAAATTTCGATTGAATTGTAAAAAATTAATTAAAAACACACTAATTAATAATCAATTGAATAATTTAATAATAACAAATAATTATTTAAAGTGCAATAATATTTTACTATATAATAATTTCAAGTTTTTCACGTATTTGTGGCATATAGATGAATCGATTTTAGTTAAAAATGTTAAACTAAAATGTCTTTGTAGTCCATATATTGATTTTAATTTAGATCATTTTAATAATCTGCCAAAACTAGTAAGTATTTTATATATATATATATATATATATATATATATATATATATATATATATACTTTGTTCTTCTAGTGAGTTAATATTAACACAATACTTTACAGGAGTGTGTGTTAGATTTAGTTGATTCAACTAATACGATTGAAGAGTCCTTAAACGAATTAGAATATTTTAAGAATGGTATATATGTAACTAATTACAGTGTAAATAATGATAATATTTTTAATACTATTGATTTATATGAATTTGGTCATTTTTATATGTTAAAACATGAAGGAATTGAGTATTGTTTTGAATGTTGCGACAACCACGACATTACACAATGCGTAAGTTCTATTATCATTATCATTATTACTGTTAGAGTAGGTGTAAAATTCTATTCAATAGAGGTTAGCGACCTTTTATTTGTCAAATAGCCATTTCTAATTATACTAAAATCGACAAAAAAAAAACTTTTCTATTATCAAATAATCAACAATTATGAATTATTAATGAAACAATCTAATTAATTAAATAAATGTAGTTTTAATCTTTTAATTCAAATTCATTCGTATAGATGGCGCTATTACATAGTGTTATTTTTATGATGATTTGTTTTTTCTCGAATTATTGTCTAAAGTGAAAGTTTGAAATTTTCATATCAGAAAATGCGAAAAAAAAACCGTCCAATTACGTAATTGACGAAAGTAAAATTTTCAATTTGGAATTCATTAATTTTCACGTGTATAATTGTATTTTTTGTTGTTGTTAATTTAATAACATTTCGATTTTCTATTTTTTTAGATTACAAATAAACTACAAGATTTATATAATAAAAAGCAAATATGTGATAATAAGGATAAAATTATAAATAAATTGTGCCAATTAGATAAACAAAAATTAAATAATGATGATAAAATGAATAATCAAATAAATATTAATGATAAAAATTTAGAAAATTGTCATAATGAACATGAAGAAGAAAAAGAAATTATGCGTAAAACAAAAGAGAAGATAAATCGTTCAACAAAACCACTAATGAAATATGTTGATAATAATAATGATACATTAAAAATTGATAAAAACGATAGTATTAATAATTGGGAAGATTTATTTAATGATGATGGTCAAATACAAGAAGAATTATTATCAGAGGTTGTTCATTATCAAAATTGACTATATATTAATAATCAATTTAATCATTGTAGATTGTTGATAAAGTTGGTCCTGATGTAACAATATTTAAAGCTAATGAAGATTATACAGCATACACAAATAAACCACCAGAAAATTTAGAACATGTTGTTGAACTCTATAATTTTCCATCTAGTTTAGAAACTCGTGATTTAGTTCAAGCATTTAGTGATATAAATAGTGATGCTATGTATATTAAAATGGGTTGATGATACACATGCTCTTTTAGTATTAGGATCACTCAGTCAAGGTAAATTCTTTTAATTAAAAATAATAAATGTATACAATATTGATTTGGTGGTATTTTCAGCTCAAAAAGCTGTGAATATGAGTAATACATTAATTAAAGTACGTCCAATGACAGCAGCTAGTGCCATATCAATGGATGTTGCTAATAAATCTGATTTAAAACCAGCAATGAAACGTCCAGCAACAAATTTACAAACAGCTAGACGATTAATAACAACACATTTAGGTACTAAAAGTAAATTAACAAAAGAACAAGTTGCTAAAGAAAAACAAGACTTAAAAAACGCTAGAGGTTCGTTTAGTTTATTTCATTTATGACCATCATTATTAATATTAATAAATTATTATTGCAGAAATGAAACGATTAATAAGGCAAAGCGAAAAAGATGCCTGGGAAGGTAATATTAAATCAGCTGTAAAATAATAAGAAAAGAAGAAACAAATGATACTGTGACCTAGTATTTTTCTTGTGCCTTACTTTGTCACATCCTTTATTTTTATATATGTCCCAAGAATAACTACCTATATAGTTTATTACACATTTTCGACGAATTTTTAAGTAAATACAGTAAACACTTTGTAGATTATATAGATTATATATTATATCCATTTTATAAAATCATATTTCATTTAAAACTTGTACTTGGGACACTCGATTATATTTGATTTTTTTGTTAAACATATAATCAAGTACAATTACAGAGGTGGCCTATGTTTGTTTGTGATAAATTTTATATATTTGTAATATAAGTAAATGTGTATAAACATATGTTTTTTTTTGTTAATGTGCACGATAATTTATAATGTTTGTTCTCAGGTTGTCAAAACAAATAAATAAACATATATTTTCATCCGCCTTTTAAATGTTAATACGCTAGTTACCTTCCATACTTAGATAAGTGCAGAAATATTTTACAAAGTTCACTAAAAAAAATTCTGTATTCTACGAAATCTTAATAAAGAAACGCCACTGGATTCAATTTTACGTATACAGGTGTTCCCCTTGTAGACGAAATAAAATGAAGTCAACCATTTTGTGACTGCTGTATAAAATCAAGTCTTCTTAGAATGGTTAATGTGTTTAAGAGAAAACCAAAGCCGGACCGGGAATAAATTGCGCCCGGGGCAAACATGAGTTACAGGCGCCCCCCTTTTTAGTCTATGTCTATCTATAAAAACTCAAACTTATATATGATTTGGCGGCCTATAAGAAACCGTGCCCTTGCAGCCGGTAAGAAACCTCAAAGGTTCACAGATGCACATCTTGACAAGTAGAAAATCACCTAGGAATGTTGTTAATCCCTGAAGTAACTAGCAAAGGGATTTGCTGGAAATGAAATAGTCGACAGGTCCGAGCCATTCGGTGGTAGCCCACAGAATGTTGGTTAGCACCAAAACCCACAAAAGGCAGGAATTCAATGGATGGGAATGGAACACAGAGGTGCTCTACTGGCGACAGTGTCCAGGTATAGGGCAGGTAAAGAAGTTTATTAACAAATCACCTAAGAATGCCAGAAAGCTTCTTGACCTAAGTAAGAACGCATTAAGACTCATAACAGGACTTCTCAACAAACTGGTCAAATCAGACACTGAAAGATGTAGAGTATGCATAAGGCGATCCAGCTTGGGCAGTCAGACCTTGTCACCTGTAGAAGTAACGAAAAATCTCCCAGAGAAACAATCAATTTCACAAGAAAGATATCTTTTCTGAAATACAATAGACGAAGAGTTAAAATAAGGCCAATCGATCCCTATAATCTAATCTAGAGTTGTTAATTATGATGGGGCAAGTTAATGACAATCATGTAATGCATATGATTTTGGGTGTTCTTTTGAAGTAAAACTTCTTTAGGCGCGACTAGGGGGTAACTCAGAAATTTTTTCTGACGGAAGTAACGCTCGAAATAGTTTCCGCTATTTAAAATATTTAGTTCTACTAAATCCTAATAATACTAAAATTCTCAACTTCATGTGACGAAATTTAGAAACTCCGTAGATGTAAGGCTGGTATGTTATTTCTGGTGATATTTCTCAGTCATGTGACTACAACATCAGGAAAGCTATTGGTTGGTTGTAGGAATAGCAGAACAGGTTTGAATTTTGGGTAGATTGACATGGGCTGATTTAACCTTTAATTTAACTTTTTATTCTCAATTAATTTAATTAATGAACGAATATTCTTCAAAAAGTGGTAGTGGTATTAACGAATTTTATATAGAATATAAAATAGTTTAATCGTTTCAGTGATATGTGTCATAAACGTCGAAAAAGTTTTACTTCAATCGCGCGTAAAGTTTACACGCACACAATTGTTTATATTTCTTATTGTGTTTAACTTTATGTTTAAAAAGGAAAAAAGGATTGTGGTTTACTGCTCATTTCAACCAAACCCCGGGCGCTTATGCCCTTTTACTTATGGATGATGGTTTACTGCTCATTTCAAACCAAACCCTGGGCGCTTATGCCCTTTTATGGATGATGGTTACTGCTCATTTCACCAATTCTAGACGTATTTTCTACGATGAGGGATCTGCAAAGTGGGGGAAGGGGGCTAGGGACATCCTAATCTTGCTAACTGGTCCATGTACTTTGTGGCATGGACAAATTAACAATTTAGGTTATAAGAAGAGGAAAATTCTGAAAATCCTTTTTCATACCGTGCCGAGGTTTGAACCCCTGACTTCTAGGCGTAAAATCCATATCCTTAACCATTCGGCCATTCGGCTCGTAAATTTTCATATGAAAAGTGTACTATAAATGAAAACGATTTTCTACGATCCAACGGATACAGCCGACATTCCATCGTGTGTTGGTCACCCGAAAGTACTCGATTGCATTAATGTATAGATGTTGCTAAGCAACCACAATTTTAAATACCTAACATGTTAAAACGTCTGTCATTGGTTGAAATCTAGATGTCCAAAAATATGCTTCGGAAATGCTCATTTTCCACACGGTAGCAGATGGTAATGGAAAACGGGACGATTGATTTAGAAAATCAAATATACTCTCATCAGAAACTGTAAATTGAATGAATTCAATAGAAATGCGGTCTAGCTGGTGACGTTTGAATGTACTTTGTGATCAGTTTCTAACTAGACATGCGTAGTCTAGTCATCAACCAAACAATCTAGAATTGTGGGTGGGAACATACCTAATAATTGCCACTATAATCTACGAGGTGTTCTTACATTGAATATATTTCAAAATAAATACTGTTGAGGGTAACCAGTCCACTTCTGCGAATATGAAAAGATTGAAGAATTTTTGAAAAAAATCAGACTTATTTGTGTAAAGCTTTACAATCAAATTGAAGTAGTGTTAAACAAATATTTATTTATATACGGTTTACTTAAATGTAGTCAACTTTAAGGCAATTAAAGCAATTGAAATCGAGCCACAATTGTCAATTTGACAACGGTCAAGTCAAGTCGCACAGATTCAAATCGTCAGAGTATAGATCTTCTCGTATTTTTAAATGAATTCCACATACCCACACTTAAGGGTGAAAATGTATAAAATCAAAATCTACATATAGTTGTAGACAATATTACCTATTTTTAATGCATAATGTGAATATAGCTTTATATTATTCTTTGTTAAGCATATCATTAATGAATATAACTAAACTGTAATATTTTAAGTTGAGTTTAATCGTTTCATGATATGTGCCATAAACGTCAAACAAGTTTTACTTCAATCGCGCGTAAAGATTACACGCACACAATTTTTTTTTAAACTTCTCATTTTTCGAAAGTAGAAGCCAAACACTGTAGTGGCGTTATTTATTGTTTTATCTACAATTCTTCCAAGAGTTTATGTGATTCGACTTCTCCATTTTTAAACCACCAATCAGATAATCTTTTCTAATCATTTGTTTTTGGGTGTCAGAGGAAAAAACCAGCGATACCTAAACAATCTCATAGATTCTATACAGTTTTTTTGGTACTATTTGGACTTCACGTGAAAGGAAACGGATTTGAATATTGCACAAGTTTACACAATATAATGAAATATTGTGAAATTTTACACAATATTGTACCATATATTGTGATAATGTGCAATTTCCAAAGACCTTTAGAACATTTTTAGAAACATTGATTTTTTCTGGAAAAATCGTGAATACATTGTGTGATAATGAATTTATTAACCAATTATAATTGTTAAAAATATGTACGTCATAGCGAGACCTTAAAAATTAACCAATATGGTGTCATCATTGATGATCTAGGTCTAATTGTGACGTCAGTTATTTATTGTTTACACAATATATCCAATAACTAGGGACCGAACATAGAAATCCATGTTTGCTTGGCGTGCGTATGTCGTACGGTTGTCGCGCGACAACAATTAATCATTGGCGTAGTTCGACGTTCTCGATTGAAAAACTACAACTATTCAGTAATATTATTGAATTATATTGGTTATTGTACATCGTGTTTTCAAGTATTAAATACATATCAACAGAAATATTCATCAAAGATTTTGATGACGTTAATTTTGGTTCAGTTTTAATTTTCTTACAATTACGATTGTATCCTATATAGTACACCAATGGAATCCGTGACGTCACGGCTACATGTAGAGAGTCAAAAATCCGGTCCTAACCAATGACATATAAATGGTAAACATAGCTATCTTGATGTTTATATAGGGTTTATTTGTGTGCATAGTTGGCAGCATTTTTTTCATTCTTTCCGCTTTTCCACCATTAAGACCAATTGAGACCGTTGCGCTCGTGTATTGCGTATTGTTTGTGTTTAAATTTATTAATTTGTTAAAAAAATAATAATAAAATCAGTTTTTTAAATGTATAGAATTGTTAAAAAAATAACAACAAATGTCTAATTAAATTTGTGTTTAGATAAATATGTTTTCCAACAACATAAAACCATTCAATTCGAATACAACATTTGGTAAATAATTGATAATTGTTGAAAATATTATGAAAAG
This sequence comes from Meloe dianella, assembly GCA_028455855.1. NCBI lineage: Eukaryota > Metazoa > Arthropoda > Insecta > Coleoptera > Meloidae > Meloe > Meloe dianella. Next base: position 3,459,920 of record JAPTHL010000045.1, on the reverse strand, counting down.
AAACTTTATTATATAATCAAATTTAAGGTAATACAACAACAAACAGTCCATTCGCTAATAAAAATCAATTAAATACCGGTTTTGCATCGAATCAATCAACTTCTACATTTGGACAACAAGCAACAAATACAATGTTTCCATCAATGCAACCATCAAATCTGTTCCAGAGTTCTAATCCAGCATCAAATTTTAACACTGGAACTGCCAATCAACCAGGATTTGGTGTGTATTTATAAAAATTCTAATTTTTTTTTGTTATATATATGAAATTTGCTAACAGGAACAAGTATGTTTGGACAACAACCTCAACCATCAACTAGTGGTTTATTTGGCAATACATCAACATTTGGACAACAAAATAAACCAACATTTGGTTTTGGTGCAAGTGCTACAGCACCAACTTTATTTGGTCAACAATCACAACAACCAGCTAGTTCATCACTGTTTCAACCTGAATACATCGGCAAATTTATTTGGAAATAATAGTGCATTTGGCAGTCAATCACAATCTGGTACAATTATGAAATTCTCACCAGTCACAGGAACGGATACAATGCAAAAGAATGGTGTTGCACAACAAATTAGTACGAAACATCATTGCATTACCTGTATGAAAGAATATGAAAATAAATCATTAGAAGAATTACGTTTCGAAGATTATTCTGTGAATCGTAAAGGACCACAAGGTCAAACAAGTTTTTCAACACCAGCATTTGGTGGTGCACCAAATACTTCAATGCCACCATTATTTGATAATAAATCAAGTTTTGGTTCACCTGGAACATTTGGACAAACAAATAATACATTTGGTATGAATACAACTAATAATACATCAAATGTTTTTGGAAAACCAACAGGTTTCGGAACAACTACGACTAATACAACAAATTCATTTGGTTTTAATCCTGCACCATCAACATCTAATCTATTTAGTTCTAATCAACAACAATCGAAACCATTTACACCTCTATTCGGTCAAAATAATACACAAACCCAACAAACTGCTGGATTTGGGACTAATGTATTTGGACAAACATCAAATCAGGTATTATTTACAATAATCAATTTAAACGATTTCTTAATTATTATTATTAGAACATGGGTACGAATTTGTTTCAAAAACCACAAACAACAACCACTGGATTCAATACTGGACAAAGTGGCTTTACATTTAATGCACAGCCTACAACAACACAATCTTCAAGTTTATTTCAAGTATCAAAACCAAATACCGGTTTTAGTTTGTTTAATACGCCAACAAGTACATCAGGATTTGGAGCAACAACACAACAACCAGCAGGATTTGGCACAACATTCGGTAAACCAACAGCAACACCACAATTTGGTCAACCAACACAACAATCTACATTTGGATCAAATTTAGGTAATGGTAATTGAATAGTTTTTTTTTAATGTACAAATTACTATCTTTAAATTAATTATTAGTGCAACATCAGGTTTTATTTGGGGGTCAAATACATCAAAACCAACATTATTTGCAAATAATCCACCATCAACAGGTTTATTTTCAAATAATGTATTCCAACAACCAGCAAATACGTTCACATTACAAATGAATCAACAACAACAACAACCACAACAACAACAAATGTAAGTAACTTATATTTTTTAGTTAACGATTTATATATTGTGATGAATATATTTCAATGGTAGGTCATTTCCATCTGAATCCAGTGATATAACAAAAAATATGACATTACTTGCATCGGATATATTCTCAGATGGTCCACATGTTTATGGATTAGAGCCAATTTTACCTGAAAGTACTAGCACTACAAATCCTACTGATATTAAAAATTTACTTGATTATTCTAAAAAACAAGAAAATCTTAGTAATACTAAAGCTAAAATTAAAGTTCATTTACCAAGATCAAAAGAGATCCAAGTATAACAAAAGAATTTTTTGATGATATACACAGTTATAAAAGTTCACGTAGAACACTAATAATAAAAAAACATCCTGAAGATAATAAAAAACCAGATACAGTTTATTCAAATTTTAAAAATGAATTATTAGAAGAAGCTGATAGATGTATAAATAAAAATCGTCAACCTATACATGATCCAGAATCATATATTGGTAATTTAAAAAATTTAGAACGTCAATCAACATCTCCTATTAGTAATCGTTCATTAGATAATATTGAAAAAGATAAAAATCTAACTGAATATAAATCTGTCACCGATTTAAGTGTAATGGATGATAATCAGAAAATTCAAAAAACAATTGTTGGAAATTCACAATCTGATAAGATTGAGAATTCACCAATGTTTGTAAATAAATCAACAACAATGATTTGTAATAAATCATCATCATGTGTTGGTTTAGTTGATGATATATCTGTTAGTAATGACAATATTGTATTAATTGGTGATAAACCACATATTGAAGAAGCTAGTACACAAACTAAAGATGATACAACAATCGACAATCCAGCTGGTGTCATATTAACACGTCCCGAATATTATATGGTACCATCATTAAATGATTTACATCAATTCATTGATAATAATGGTGACTGTATTGTACAAGGTTTAACAATTGGACGTCGTGGTTATGGTAATGTTCATTTTCCCGATCAAATCAATATAAGAAATATGAATATTGATGAAATTGTATTTTTTCGACATCGTGAAATAATAATATATCCTGATGAAAATAAAAAACCACCAATTGGTGAAGGTTTAAATCGTCGTGCACAAGTAACATTAAATCAAATATATCCACGTGAAAAAGGTACTAATGAATATATAAAAAATATTGATAAAATATTAGAAAGTAATTTTGTTGAAAATTTAATAACTGTTACACAAAAACATAATTGTAAATTTGTTGAATATCGTCCACCAACTGGTTCATGGGTATTTAAAGTTAAACATTTTTCGAAATATGGTTTTACTGATAGTGATGATGAACAATGTGAAATATCATCAGAATTATTAGCATTACAAAAGAAAGGTGTTACTGAATTACGTCAAGAATTACAACAGGATATCGATGATGTTGGTGAAATTGGTTTAGGAGGTACTTCACAAATTGGACAACAAACACAACAACAACAACAACAACGAAGTAGAACAGCAGAAGTTGATATTCCACCAACACCAATCGATAGTACATTTGATTATTGGCCAGAAATTACTTATCATTTTGATGAAGAAGAATTAAGAAAACGATCATTTATACAAACAATGAAAGCTAATTTATTTGATGAACAAATGGAAACAACAAATACAACAAAAATAAAAGAACCAACAATTGAAAGAGAATTCTCACTTGGATGTGATGTTTTAATAACACCAAAATATAACACACTCAATTATCATTTACGTAATTAATTTAATTTTTATTTAATAATATGCTTATTATATTTAATTATTTTTATTTTATTTTTTTTAATTTATCAGCACCCATCGATGATAGTAATATTATTACAAGATGTTACGCTGATTTGGGTTTATTTAAACGTAAAGCCTTTAATGTTGGTTGGTTAAAAGGTTATCATTTTCTTCAATATGACGAAGTTAATTTAGATATTAAAATAGCTAAAGCTATATGTCGATGGAAAATTAATACATGTGATCGGGATTTTACTAATATGATGGTTAGTGTTTTAATATTTTTTATTATTGATTTGTTTAATTTGAAATTTTTTGTAGCCGGATATTATCGATTGTTTAACAGTCGTATTTGAGGAATCTGATAGAAATTTTAATATTGACGAAATACCTACTTATAAAATAAAAGAAGGTCGTGAATATTTGAAAAAACAAACATTGTTATTTTCAAATCATGCTAAAAATCAACATTTATCAAATGATGATTTATATATATGTTCTATTTGGAATTTATGTATGGCTTTATGGGGTGATGGTGCTGATAATGATATAGATCGAAGGGAATATTTTAGTGATTGGTTGAGAAAATATACATATGATCTATCAGATGGATCATTTTTTATGTCTAAACGACCAAAAACACAAGATGAAGCACTTAATAAAATATTTGAATTATTAACATATAATCGTATAGATGAAGCTGCTGAATTAGCATTTGAATTTAATATGAATTATTTATCATTATTGATTGGTCAATGTAGTTTAACAGAAATTGAAAAATGTATATTAATTAATTATGTTGATCATTATTCATGGCAAGCTAATTCATCACCAGATTTGTATCGAAAAATTTATATATTATTATGTGGTCTTCCAAGTGTTGGTTCGATTAATGTATTTCAAAATATAGATTGGTTACGTTGTTTAGGTATGCATTTATGGTATATGACACCATCATCAGCACCAATTTATCATGTAGTTGGGGAATATAAAAAATCATTTGATGTTGATTGCAATGCAATAAAACCACATCCACCATATGGTGATATGTTTACCGATTCTAATGATTTATTATATGAAATATTACAACTTTATATATACAATAATGCTTATAGACTTTGTCATGTATTAGATCCAGCAACACATACAAATAATCCAATGGATCATCGTTTCAGGTAATATAAATTTTAATGATTATTTGTGATTGATATGTAATTGATAATTTTATTATTCTAGTTGGATATTATATCAATTATTCCAATCAGTTAAAATTGGTTTAATTGATGATAATGAAAAAATCTTCCTACATACATCATTAGCAACACAATTAGAAAATAGTGGCCATTGGGATTGGGCTATATTCGTACTTTTATATATTAATAAAAATGATAATGCATTAAAGAAAAAATTGATAATGCGTATATTAGAACGTAATATATCACCAAATATTGATACAATTGAAATTGAAGAACGTCTAGTTAATATGTTTCGTTTACCATCAAAATGGATACATGAAGTTAAAGCTTATCAATCACAATTAACTAATACACCATACGAAACATTTAAACATTTTGTTAATATGAAAGATATAAGAATGGCAAATGATATATTAGTTAAAAAAATAATACCAGAATTATTTATAAATGAACAATATAAAGATATTGAATATTTCATAAGTAAAATTCAATTATATAATGATGAAATATATGAATGGAAATGTAATGCTGGTTTATTTAAAGATTTTCTTGAAATACAAGATCAACATATTGATAATGATGATAAATTTGGTTTTGAAATTAAATTTCGTACAATATGTAATCGTATTAAAATTTATCCACGTAAAACAAATCAACAACGTTTATGTATTGCTGAATTATCTAAAAATGTGCCTTTTTATATCGTAATCTATTTGGTAATAATAATGATATTTATTTTCAAAATCGTTTTTTGGGTATATTCAAACAATTCGTTATGCCACCCGATTATGATTATATTGAGGTATTATATGATGTATTTAAACTTATTCATAACTTAGATGTATTGTAAAGTTCGCAATTTTTTTTTAACTATTTAATTATTAAAACTGGTGTATAATTTCTGCTCTTAAATAAATGTTTTAACCATAGTAATTATTTATATACATGTATATAGATGTTATTATTTATTTTTTTGTCTCTTTAATTCCGAGTTGCAATTTTTTGTTTGTTTTTAATTAACAAATTATTGACGCAACGATTACACAATATTTCAAAATTTATCATTATTGTTAATATTGTTATTAGTATGATAAATGGTATAATTTAAACTCAAATCAGATAGATATTAATATGTGTGTAATAAGGTAAAATTCATTTCGATATTTCGTCCGATTGTAGTTCTCTAAATAGAGTGACGTAAGTACTTTGTTTTACATCAATTAAAGCGTCCAATAACTGCGTTGAATCTAATATTAAATAATTTTGTTATAATATTAAATGTGTGTGTAGTATTGTGTGTATTTAATCGGTATTTTTTTTTCATTTATTAAATAGTTTTTGCGTCATTATTGAAAAGAATGTGTCGTGAACATTTTTCTAAATTTGATAAAATTGTTGATTGTAACGATTTTCGTATTATATGAGATAAACGTGTAGAGAACCCAAATAAAAATATATATACATATATACATTTTTAACGCTGAAATGAATTTCGGTATTTTAACTAAAAATAAAAGAATCAACGGTTCGTATTTTAATTATAATTAATTTTAATTGATGATGATGAATATAAATATATATATTATCGATGATTTAGTAGAACGTTTATTGGATGATGAAGAAATATTAAAAAGTTACGACGATCTAACAAATAGTCCAAAACGTACAAATATACAACGTAAATATGATGATAATAAACAATTAAAAGACACAACAAAATCACATGTTGCAATGGATTTTACTAGTTCCCGTGGACGCATTATAAATGATCCAAAAGAAGCAAATGCAATAGCAGTATTAGAGGGTTTACAATGGAAGAAACGTACACGGCCAATTTGCCGTTGTCACACCAATATTTATACAAATCAAAATTTTTTAAATACACGCCGAGACATAATGCAACCGTGGTTCCATTCGAAAATCACTAGAGAAGAAGCAAACGAATTAATAAATAAATATAACACAATGGATGGGTAAACAATTATTAAAAATCTAAATAAACAATATTTCTTATTAATTTACGTTAATGTTGATTTATTTAATTTTATAGAGTATTTTTGATAAGAGAAAGTCAATCGAATGCTGGTTCAGTTGTATTAACATATAAAAGTGGTAATAAAATCCTTCATGTGCCAATCAATGCAACATTAGATTTTAGTCGGAAATCATTTGTATTCTCATTAGATGGTGGTAAAACGAAATTTTTCGGTTTACAACAATTAATCGAATATTATCAGTTAAACATTGGCACACTACCTATAAGACTTACGCAATACATATCGAAACAATTATCGCCAAATACGTCGATTGATTTAATTACAATTTAGTCATTTATTGAATGATACATTTAATACGTATAAAAATTTATTATCATTTAAATTACGCCCTATTTAATTTTAAATTTGATTACGTCATATATATATATATATATTTATAGGTTTTTTATAATTTATTTAATAAAATTTTGATTAGAAAAAGAACGAAGGATTCATTTATGAATATTTGAAAGTATAAGCGAGCTCTATCCAGAATAATCAGCACCTATATCAGTTCCAGACAAAGTTCCAAATTCATTCACACATTGACATACCGCAGTTACGTCATCCTTTTTTTATCAATTCAATGTCAGTCCAATTGATAGAACACAACATTTCAATGTCAATTTAAATATTAATTAAATCAATGATGGCATTAAAAAGTTCAAATGCCGATATTGTTGTTGTTGGTTCTTGTATGATTGATTTTGTCAGGTAATTATTTTCATAATTATTTTTAATAATGAAAAAATAAATTTGATCTCTGCCTGATAGTTACACAACACGTTTACCAAATTCCGGTGAAACATTGCATGGTACGAAATTTTCAACAAATTTCGGTGGTAAAGGTGCAAATCAATGTGTGGCCGCTGCTAAATTAGGTGCTAATACAGCCCTTATAGCTAGAGTCGGTTTCTATTATCTTTAATAAACGAAATTGTTGATGTTTTGTTTTTTTTAAGTTAGGAGATGATTTATGGGCGGATCGTTATCTTGATAATCTACAAGAACACAATGTCAATATTGACAATTTATGGAAAACACAAAATACTTCAACTGGTATTGCACAAATAATCGTTGCCGAAACTGGTAATAATCAAATTGTTATTGTTGCTGGTGCCAATAATTATTTAAACATTGATGACATTAAAAATACTGAAAATGTAATTAGTTCAGCGGATGTTGTTGTTTTACAATTAGAAACATCACAAGAAGTAGCAATAGAAACACTGAAAATTTGTAAACGGGTTTGTATATTCGATCATTTATCAATTAAAATCCGTAAAATTGGAATTTTTAGACATCCATATTGAATGGGGCACCGGCTTTATCGAATTACAATTCAGAATTGCTGAAATTACCAACAATTTTCTGTGTTAACGAAACTGAAACTGAAATATTTACCGGACTTCCTGTGACAAATCCGAAGTAATTCTAAATAACTCGTTACAGATTGATTTCTTTCATTTAATTATCTGTTTTTTTTCTGTAAGGGAAGCTGAATTGGCTGCAAAAGCTTTGATAAATAAGGGCTGTAATAGTGTTATTTTAACACTTGGATCTCAGGGCGTTTTATATGTTGATAAAAATCAAAAATTAGTCCATATCGGTTGTCCACAGGTTGAATGTATTGATTCTACTGGTGCTGGAGATGCATTTATTGGTGCTCTATCATATTTTCTTGCATACGAAAAAGATTGGTCTATTGAAAAAATTTTAGAATCATCATGTTTTATTGCTACAGATAGTGTTAAAAGGCCGGGTACACAAATTAGTTTTCCTGGAAAATCAATTTTAGAAAAATTTATGTGATTTCTCTAAAACAAATATCATTATCTAGAAACCAAGATTGGAATTTTCTATAAAAAAAAATTTATATATAATAAAATAACAAATATTTTCGTTCGTTATAATTAATTATTGTTGTAAAATTTATTGATTTTAATAAAATTGTTTATAGAATCATTTGATTTCTAATTTTTATACAGTAAAAAAAAATTGAGTTTTTGCACGAATGGATTGGGCTTTTTTATTTTGGAGTACGTTCCTGTTTGATAGAAATTCTGTGGCTTGATTTGATTGGCCGTTCGTGTCCATGTGACGATTCGAAGTGGCCAATGATGTGGCGCCAACGCTCACAACTGTTAAAATATAATTCATGCGCATTGGTGGATCAAATCGTTCAGAAGCCACGTAATTTACTTCGTGTTGGTTATCCGGCGACAATTTGTGACAGATATATCGCAGAAACAACAAAAAGTTGAAATTTGCCGGTTGTGAATTTTCATTTTAATAATTAGAGAATATCGAAATTATTTAAATTTAACAAGCCATGGAATATTTAAAATTATTTTCGATATTTATGCTGTTTGGTATTGTTTTAACGAAAGAAGAAGATGTTCTTGATCTTGGTGATAATGATTTTGAGAGTAGACTTGCTGAACATGAAACAGCCCTAGTAATGTTCTATGCACCTTGGTAAATTGTTTATTATTATTTTTTCTACAATTTTTGTGTTCTCATTTAATTTTCTAATTTAGGTGTGGACATTGTAAAAAATTGAAACCAGAATACGCAAAAGCCGCTGAAGATTTGGTGAGAAACGATCCACCAGTACAATTAGTTAAAGTCGATTGTACTGAAGCCGGTAAAGATACATGTAATAAACATAGTGTTAGTGGTTATCCAACATTGAAAATATTCCGTAATGGTGAATTTAGTCAAGAATATAGTGGACCACGTGAAGCATCCGGTATTGTTAAATATATGAAAGCACAAGTTGGTCCTAGTTCAAAAGAATTAAAAACACCAGATGAATTAGAGAAATTTTTACGTTCAGAACATGATGTATCTGTTGTTGGTTTCTTTGAAAAAGAAACAGATCTTAAAGTTGCATTCCTTAAATTAGCTGATAAATTACGTGAAAAAGTCAGATTTGGACATTCAACACATAAAAGTGTCATTGATAAACAAGGTGTTACTGATGGTATTATATTATTCCGTCCTGTACATCTACACAATAAATTTGAGGAAGATAGTGTTGCATATTCTGGCAATTCTGTCACTGATGATATCAACGACTTCATCACTAAAAATTAGTAATTTTTGTTGCACCATAATTATGCTACAAATTAATTTTTTTTTTGTATTATTTTAGTCACGGTTTAGTTGGTCATAGAAAGGCAGATAATCGTCAAGATTTCAATAATCCACTTATCGTTGCTTATTATAGTGTTGATTATGTTAAAAATCCAAAAGGTACAAATTACTGGCGTAATCGTATATTAAAAGTTGCTGAACAATATAAAGGACGTATGAATTTTGCTGTTAGTTCAAAAGATGATTTCCAACATGAATTAAATGAATATGGTGTTGATTATGTTAAAGGTGATAAACCATTAATTTTGGCTAGAGATTCATCTAATCAAAAATTCGTAATGAAAGATGAATTCACTGTTGAATCATTAAATAAATTCGTACAAGATTTACTTGATAGTAAACTTGAACCATACTTAAAATCTGAACCAATACCCGAATCAAATGATGAATCAGTTACAATTGCTGTAGCTAAAAACTTTAATGAAGTTGTTGCAAATAATGGTAAAGATACATTAGTTGAATTCTATGCACCATGGTGTGGACATTGTAAAAAATTAGCACCAGTTTTCGATGAACTTGGAGAAAAGGTAGATAATTCTATGTTTTTAATATGAATTGCTAATATATTTTTCTTAACATCTAGATGAAAGACGAAGAAGTTTCTATTGTTAAAATGGATGCAACTACTAATGATGTACCACCTAATTATGATGTACGTGGCTTCCCAACACTCTACTGGGTACCTAAAGAATCAAAAGACCATCCAGTCCGATATGATGTAAGTTTATTCAATTCTATAATCAAATTAACAATGCTATAATTGTGATATTTCTACAGGGTGGACGTGAAATTGATGATTTCATCAAATACATAGCAAAACATGCTACTAAAGAACTCAAAGGTTATGATAGAAGTGGTAAACCGAAAGCAGACAAGACTGAACTTTAAATATGAAAAATTTTCCAATTTTTTGTTTCCGTATAATTTTTTTTGTTTCTTCAAAAAATCAAATTTTCCAATTGTTTTTAGATGTGTTTTTGTTTTCTGTACGGGAAATCTAGTTTTGAAAACTGTATTTTACTGTTATTTAAAAAAGGAATAAGTAATTAATTGAACAAAAACAAATTTGTGCGATTTGTAATTGTAAAACTTTTTTGTTGTGAAATTTTCCTTGTCGAAACTCTTTTTTTTGCAATATTTAATATAAATAATAAAACATTTTCTAATATTATGATTTTATTTAAATCGAACCCTCTGTTACTAACTGATCTCAATTAACTTATCTCTAAGTTATCACTGTAACTGTAGTTGTTTTATTGTTCGTTCAATAGAGTTGAAGTGGTATTTATTGGCAGTATCGGTTTTCCATATTTTGATTGTTTAAAATATAAAATAAAATACTTCCACCTACGATGTCGGCAACTAAAAGGTATTTATGTTGTTTTATTTGGATGTTAATAGCGGAAAATTGCTTTAATTTACCAAGATTAAAAAGTGAGGTTATGTTCATGTAGTTTTTTTATAGGCTCAAACATAAACGATATTGCTAAAAAATCTATTTAACCATGAATTATTTTACAAAAAAAACAAAAACTAAACAACTTTGGTTTCTAAATGAAGTCCATGTATGCTTTTTATTTGATTTTGTAAACTATCGTATACGATTCGATGTTGTTTAACTATTGGCATGCCTTTAAAATCACTACTTTCGATGAATATGTTAAACATGGCCCCACAACCACCCGACACATCTTCAACATTAATTGTTATCGAATTTGGAAATTTCTTCTTTAATACATCGATAATATCAGTTTCGGTAACTTGAAGTGGTGGCTTATTGCTGGTAAAACACCTTCCAATTATCTAAAAATCAAATTACAAATGAATCAAAACGATATTTAATTATTTTAATAATTGCGATAATACAGGCGATTTAATTATGTGCGATAAATTATTGTTTTTAAAAATTTTCAGCATTTTAATAATTTTTTTCAAAGTATCTGATTACAACAATACTCAATATGTGGCGCAATCACTAAACTAAAGATTTCTGTCTAATGTAGGACTTAGTTAAACTAACACGATAACGATGGCGCTACTTTGATACGAATTCATTCTAAATACACTGGAACGTTGACTTGAATGAGTATGAACAAAAGAGATCGAAAATTCGATCTAATTCGTCTCTTTTAATATCTAAGTAGATTTGTATTTGTTAGACGGAGAAGATGAGTCTAAAATATTAGTCTGTTTCATTTTTTATGGTCGACTATTGAACATAATAGCCAGCATTCCAATATATTAGTAGTTGCGTCTATCTCTGTAAGATGGCGTCTTTTAGAAAATGGCGCTTATTAATTAATCAAACAAATAACTTATCGTCAATAATAATATTGATCACTATTGATCACTCGGTTCGAATCGAGCGCAATAGTCAATTTTAAATTTATTAATGTTTTAAGTACATGTTTTGCGAAGACAATGTTGTTTATTGAGCTGATTTGAATAATTTTTTTTTTGTTTTTTGGTGGGTTTCTCTATTAACTGTTGTGAATCGGATTAAAATTCATTCGATTTCTTATTAAATTTGTCTTATAAATAATTCGAATAGTTTTTAATAATGATAATTAGATGAATTCTTGCTAAAATTTGCGAAATTTTATGTAATTTCATGTATATTTATATACACAAACACGTACATTTTCTTCAGTGTTGATAGTAAAAGATAAATAAATAAACAAACCTTCCCTTTCGTCTCTCTATTATGATGACGTCATTCTACCTTCCGTTCCGTGAATGTAGACGTAACGTAACCTTGATTCGTTCTTCCTACGCCGAAATTTGTATGTTTACATAAATATAAAATCGTAATTTAATAAGTAATTAATCGGTATTTTATTAAATTTTTATTATAATTCGTTGAAATATTATCGATATATTTCGTTATTTTGATGAAATATGTGATTGTTTTGTTAAAATCGTCAATGTTTACATGGTACTATTTTTCGTTGGCGTATGTTTTCGTGAAAGCACCCAAACAACAGTTAAACGAACGAGGCTTGTGTAAATTGAAATGGCGTTTTCAGTTGAACAGTAACCGTTGATAAGTTAAGTTTGTTGGCCCGTTTATTTTCGTTTTCACGAATAAACAAATAATAATTGTGTGTGTGCGTGCGTGCATTTGTGTGTATATATATACATACATATATACAATAGTTGTAATTGGGGTGGAATTCGTTTATATGCCCGAAATGCCTTCAGCCGATATGCGTACAATGACGAATAATCCCATTAGTACAACAAAAAATCCAGAATTAATAACATCAATTGATGTTGAAGGTTTAGTTATGGAAATAAAGGAGAATTTACGTTTATCAGCTAGTAGAAAGGCATTACCATGTAGTCATTTATCGAGGAAATCATCACGTGCATCACCATATAGAATACCATCAAAATATTGTTGTGATACAAATACATGTGGTGATCCATCGTGTTTGCGTAAAAAAAATAATCACAATCATAGCAATAATAATAAAAAACAAGATCAACAAGAGGATCCATATGAATTATTACAAAAATTACTCAGGGATGGTAGTCTGGTTAATGAGGCTGTGAGAAGAGTTCAACTTGGTTTAACACCTAAACAAAGATATTTTTATGAATCTGATGATGAATCCAGTCCAGTTCTGCGATTATATTCACAAGAAATTTGAATTTATGAACATATTAAAATAACTACAACAAAACAAAAAAAACAAAAAAAAATGTTCCTTATGTTCGTTAATAATGAAAATATTAATTAGAAAAATTTTCAAAACAAAATTTGAGTGAGTGTGTCTTGTGAGAAAACGTTGCGTCAGCAAGTACAGTTCGAGCCAAAGACTAGGTGTTACACTCTAGAGCGAAGCAAGAGGGGATTAACATTCTAATGGTTGTGTGTACATATATGTTATGAAAACGACGACCCCCTTTTTAAATTGGTGTGTGTGTGTGTGTGTGTGTGTTTGTGTTTTACTTATTATTATTATTACTACTATTATTATTAATACTATTACTAAATTTTTATTTGTAAGATTTCCACGTGTACACACGCTTCTTTTTTTAGTATTAATGACTTTTAAAAATCGTTCTATGAATCATTGTTACGCTTATTATTTAATTTGGAAATTAGAAAAATTTAGTGAATTTGTAGAACGATATTATTATTGAACGAAAGAAAAATCAATATCTGTGATTCGTTGTTTTTTTTTGAATTGAAAAAAATTTTCAAAAATTGTATTCAAATCTTCAAAATAAAATGATTGTATTAAAATAAAATTAAAAAAAATCACAATTACAATTATATTTATAGTTCGTTTGTTTGTTTGTTTGTTTTTCTTTATTTTGGTTTTTGAAAACTATTTTACATACACCAAAATCATCATCTGAACTGATTATTATTTACTGGGTTTTAATTAATTTTTGTTTGTTATTATTCATCTGTAGTTGAATTATTTTTTTTTGCTATCTAGTTAAATTTTGTCCATTGTTGTTTATTCCAAGCAAAACAAAACAACAAAAATAACAATGACGGTTTTTTTTTGTTTCTTATTAATGTTTGGTATTTAATTTAAACAATTATCGCTTAGTAGCGGTACAATAAATAAAAAAAAACCAATTGATTCTGTACGTTTTTGTTACAATTTGCAATAATTTGTATTTTTAACATCTTGTCTTGATGCCTATGGCATTCATATTTGTATTATAAAATGTCGAAATAAAATACTGAAAAAAAAATAATAAATTTGATCAATATTGATTTATTTTTGTGTTAAACAAATCTATAATCTTGATCTGACAGAAAATGGGATTGAATATCGTCAATTGAATGGGAAACATAATCGATTTGACTTAATCGTGAGTGTTTTTGTGTTTGTATTCAAGAGTTCAAATTCAATTTGGAAAATCATTGTCTTCGCCAAGAAAGCCTTAATTCCATGTCAGTCTTCTTGGTTTATCCACTGGTTCCATCCTTTGTTAAACAGCGGAGATTATGTAAAAAAAATTTAAGATCTTCAATCCCTATTTTGTGTCTTAAATTTGATTTGCTGTGATAACACTTGTTAGATAGCGCTTTTGTGAAATGGGGTAGTGATGTAAAAGAATTTTTGCGAAACTAATAGTATTGTTGCCATTTTTGTCGTTTTACTAATTGGTCAAGTTATTTTCGGCTCGCTATACATAATTATCATTCATGGTATGATAAAAAAAATTCTAGGAAATAAAGAGGTGTTTGTTTTTATTTTATTTTTTGCAAATAAATAAGGACTTTGAAATTGACAATAATTATTTAATTTTGCAATATTTACAATGCACTATCAGAATAATCAACTTTATCAATTTTGGGTAGATGACAGTAAACATTTTGATATACAGTGTTTTATTTTCATAAATACGTGTAACAATAATAATAATAAACAAATGCGATCTTTATATCGATTTAATAAATTTTTAATTTATTGATTTCCATTATCAGATAATTATAAAATTACACGTGTTCAATATTGATGATGTTACGACGCCACACAGATTCTTATCAACAATTTATAAAGATCTTCGGTATTTTTTTCTAATTCCGATTAACCTTGAAGTATATTTGTTTATAAATAAAAATCGAAAAAAAAATAACACGGAAATATATTAAAGGGTTGTTATTTACAACGTGAACGTATTGTAAACACACACGATCAATATTAGCTCAAAGTTTGTTTATTTCTATTTATTTGTAGGAAAATAATCCATCCCTTTGCAGGGCCGTACCTAATAACGATAAAACTAGCTATACGTTCACATAAAATATTAAAATACAACTTCACTCTACGGTTGTTAATTAAACGCCACTTTTGGACGATAATTTCCAAAATATCAGACGAACATGAAGCAATGAATAAATTGTTCAATCGCACATACCCACATCGTAGATCTGTTATACGTTTTTATCGATTTTAATTTACTGAAAGTCCTTTTCGTTACTTGCCGATGTTACAGGGGAAGTTGCAAGCTACCCTAATTTCCAAATGACTGAAATAAAGGAATTCGAATTATTGTCTTTTGTTCATTTTTGACGACTTGAACATTTCAATGAGCAGATATGAGAACAGTCACTTGCCGACTTCCTCAAAAATGGGGGTTCTCACACTCTATACCCAGTAGTCGGTACGGCCCTGACACTTTGGTGGACCAAACTCAAATTTCGTAAAGTTCACGCCCTAAAAAATACGTTTATCAATAATGTTAATTGATAAACAACCTTACGACATTAATGTACACATGGAATAAATCAATTCTTATCAATATTATCGTTTTTGTTCTGTTAATTAGTGAGAAAAAAAATCGTTGTTAATTATAGAAAAATAGAGTGGTTTTAGATTGTTTACAACAAAAATATAGAAAACACATAAATATAAACAGAAATATTTAGTGTCAACGAACGAAATTAATTATTAATCATATAATAATTACGCATTTATTGCCGATTTTCTATGTAAGGTTCAAGGATATCGGTTGTCATCTTTTTGGAAATATTCAAACATCTTTTTTGTTAAATCGTTTCAACAATTATATATTTTTGTTGTAATTCATGGTCATATGTTGACAAATCAACATAAAATGAATGTATAGTAAAACAAATTCGTGTTGATTCTCATCCATCTGCATTCGAGTCAAGTTGTTTGAAATAATTTTGATTTGATAAACATCACGTGTATAAACAAACAGATAAAATTGACGATAAATCTAGGCTATATAATTTAATTACCGGTTATTGTATTCAATTTTGTTTGAGAACAACAACAAGAAAAATCCGACGTCGTAGATGATATATCCACGTGTATGATCAGGACTGTGTTCGGATATAACTGCGCCTGTGGGGCACATTATAAATTTAGCACCCCTTTCATTTTGTTGACAAACAAGACAGTCAACTGTTCAAGACGTTTTGGCGCCGACCCTAAGATGGCGGCCAGGGCCCCTTTCGCCTCTACCTTCGCACGGTCCTGTGTATATACGTTAATAAAATTCAAATAAATCAGGCGATTAATCAGCAAAAACAACATTCGATACCCGAATTCTCTTTGTTTACGTTATTTTCGGTTGTTGGATAAACAAAAAAATAACAATTTATTATTCATAAATTAAATAAGGATAGTTGTATGCGAATGATGAGATAGAATCCTGACACGAATAAGGAAGAATCTACAGGTAGATGAACTCATCCATGTAGTCAATGGGGGCCAATATTTAATTTACATTTATACAGACAGTAATAAACATATCACAAAAAATATTTAAATAAATAATAAACAAACCGAAATACTTTCAAATAGGAGAATTGACGATGTAACTAAAAATAAATCGTTTGGGTTTTTCTTTATCGTTTGAACAATTAGAAAAGTTTCCGAAATAAATTGTATTTCTTTTTTCAAAATATTTTCACAATTTTATAAATAAACCGGTCTCAATGTAGTAGTTTCATATAGTTCTAAACATTGTTGCATGAATATCTTTTTGAAAAAAAAAACCGGTAACTCTCAACAATGCTTTTCAGAATTGTTTATGTTTACAATAATCCTACTGGCGTCATCAATGTTGCGGTTGGGTTTCCATTTTTTATTTTATTTTTAAACAACAATTTCACTAAAAACGATAGATACCGGAAATCCCTTATTTTTAATCGAGAAATTCGCAGAAAAATAATCTATTTTTATTTATTGAATTTTATTTGCATTTTCTAGTGGTGAATTATCGATGGGTCCTGGTACTTTTCAAGTATCAACCGAATTGTTTCAATTGAATCGTAAACGTTTAGTTGAACGTTTGCAGAGCAAAACCGAGAAAAATTCGATTGTATTGTTGCAAGGTGGTGATGAGGTGCCATTTTATGATACAGATATTACTTATAATGTGTTCCGACAGGTAAATACAATTAATTATTTATTCTTCAACAGGACCGAACTTGCACGTATCGGTGCCCCATGCACTATTCACCTGGCATATCAATCACAGTGAAAGTTTTAAACTAACTGTGATATTGACAATTGTTATAATTATAGTCCTTCAAATTTTGTTGTACACTGACTGAAACGATAAAGTTTATTAATAAAACCAAACTATTTATAGTATGTCGAATTGTCTAGTGTCTTGGCTAATATTGTAAATCGTCAGTTATTTGCGTCAATGAAGGCAAACTATTTACAGAAATGCCTGTAATTAGCTACAATGAATCCTTTTATTGCAGGTCATGTTGTGGGTTTTAATGACAAATTATCTAAGAATTTATAATTCTTATTTGAGTGACAATGACCTACTTGAATTTATCCGATGATGCTACTTCGGGAGCCCCCAAACCAATCTTTTATAGCTGCATTACATGTGCACGTGCTGAAAAGAGATGAGTAGTAAAAATTAGTGATCACACATTTTCTCTATCTCTCTATTTAGTACGTGCACATCGTAAAACTGTTTCGTTTCGTCTAGTTGTTCCAATGTTTCTAGACGGAAAGGCCTGTCCTGTATGTAGTCTATTAGATACTATACTGTAGATCCTTAGATATTCTGTCAAATAAATAGATACGAAACAAATTAAAGATCTAACGCTATTCAGACTTTGTTATTAGACCAATTTGCTTTCTTTGTACCGACAAAATCAAGACATTAGAAAATTTGAAGCACTCTAATCGATATTTAATCACAATTAAAATAATCTTGACATACTATTGTTTCAACGATTATTTTTCGAAGTGAATATCGTAAGTACGACTCTGTCTTTGAGATGTTGATATTTTTAACTGGCACAATAATATTGACACAATAGTAATATTTTTTATAAAAATGATATTACTTTTAAACTAATTACATCATTTACTTTTATCATTGAATTTAGGTTGAATATGTTGTTCTAATTGTTATCTATCAATTCTATCATGTTATTAATATAATTTTATTAGAATTAAAATACTAGAAATTTCATTTCTAATAAACACAATATTGTTAGATATCGATGAATTGTTGATTTTGATGTAAAATAAATTTAATTCTCATATGGCAATGATAATAATAACAATAACAACAATAATAATGAATCATTGATAGATTAGATGACTACCAGTTTCGTTAAAATTGATATAGAATAGAAAATTTCCAATTAGAAACCTTGGCATATGTTTAATATATTTGTTTATCGTACAAAATGAAAGAATTTAACGGAAATAATTTGAGATGGTTGTTGTGAAATTTCAAAGAAAACAACAATAATGACAATAACAACAACAACAACAACAACAACAAATGGTTCGTTGCCATTGTTATTTATTTATCTACATTTATAATTAAATAAATAAGTATACCGTATATATTTTTATGAAACAGTTATTTTTTTAATTATTTTTGTTAACGTTGCCTAATTTTTGCAACTTTCTACTTTTGCAATACCTTTCTTTTTGGCCAAAATGTCTACGTCAACATAATAGCGAGCATTGACCGTGGTAAATCCAAACTAGGTTACACACCCAAACAGGCCGAAAATGGTTTGGTTTTCATGTATCTAAATACCTCCATTATTTATTTTTTTTAAACAATATTTTATCTAATTTGTATATCTATGTATACTATGATAATATTAATTCGAATTGTCCCCTACTTGTTGTTGTCATCTATAAATAGTTCCATGAACTCAAATGAGTGATAATTAGGAAATTTCTGGGACCATTTGAAATAGACTGACAAAAATCTAATCTAGGAGCATATTGACGAACCCAAAAAAAAATATATATCCTCAATTCTTGAACTAAATAAATTGTATTTTTGGTTTTTATGTTGTTATAGCGACAACACACAAAAATATAATTTATTTTTGTTACTTTCGATTTTCACCATGTTCTAGTTTATCTCCTTGTTATTGTTATTATTATTATTATTATTGTAATAATATTGTTACCTTGTTCTTTTTTAGGAGTCTTATTTTATGTGGGCGTTCGGTGTATTGGAACCTGGTTGTTTTGGGGCGGTACATGTTGATACAGGAGTGGCATATTTGTTCATACCACGTTTCCCTGATAATTATGCGATTTGGATGGGGCCATTATTGAAGCCAAATGATTTTTCGCGAATATACAACATATCAAATGTTCATTATGCTGATGAGGTAATAATAGTAAAACAAATCTGGTAGGTACTGAATATTGTTAAAACTGGGTTAAATTAATTAATTTTTTTCCCCAACATATGTTTAGCGTGCTCACAAATAACGATATTATACATTTACTATATAGAAAAATCTCTATTTAATTAATGTTCGAATTTTAGTACAAATAAAATTTAATTGTTATATGAAATATAAATGTTTTTCTAATATTATTGAAAATTTGCTGTATAATTGTTTGTTGATTATTAATACATTGTTAATTAAATTCATACTATTAAATGTAATACGAATAACAATGTTATCACAAAAAAAATAATTATTATTACTTGAAATATTTCACCTTCAATGTAACATTTGTAAATATTTGACTCATACACAATTTCGCTATATCTAACGTTACCTTGGCGTATATTATCGATCAAAAAGATAATGGACCTAATTTTTGATCTATAACATTAATTATGATATTTAGAATATTCTAATACCGATCCACAAATCTTGGAAACTTTACATTAATTAAAAATTTATTAACTTTCCAGATCGAAACTGTATTGAAACAATTGAATGTTTGTGTTTTATTGACATTGGTGAATTCTATTAAATAATGCGATATTGATGAATTTTTTAATTAAAAATTAATTATTATTTTAGAAAGGTATCAATTCCGATAGTGGTTTAATATCAAAAGAAGCTAAATTTGATGGAATCGAAAAATTTAATGTTAACAATCAAATACTATTCAACGAAATTGCTGATTTGTAATAATATCGATTTGATTTTGTTTTAAATATCTGTTATCAATTGTTGTTTTTTTTTTCAAATTTAAGACGTGTGCGTAAGACTGATTTAGAGAAACAGGTGATGAAATATGTAATTGAGGTATCTTCAGAGGCCCACCGTAATGTGATGCGTTTTGCTAAACATGGCAAAACTGAATATCAATGTGAATCTGAATTTCTACATCATTGTTATAGTTATGGTGGTTGTCGTTTTGTTTCTTATACATGCATCTGTGCATCACATACAAATGCATCGATTTTACATTATGGTCATGCAGCTGCACCAAATAATCGTTTTATAAATGATGGTGAATTATGGTAAATAATTCTAAATATACCAACAATATATTTACATGTATAAATATGTCTATTTTATAGTTTATTCGATATGGGTGCAAATTATTTTGGCTATGCAGCTGATATAACATGTACATTCCCTGTAAATGGGAAATTTACAAAAGATCAAAAATTAATTTATGAAGCTGTATTAGAAGCAACTTTAGCTGTTACGAATATGGCAAAACCAGGTGTACGTTGGACTGATATGCATTTACTTGCAAATAAAGTTTTATTAGAACAATTGAAAATTGGTGGATTAGTTAAAGGAAATGTTGATGATATGGTTAAAGCTGGTTTAGGTGGTATTTTCCAACCACATGGTCTTGGACATTTACTCGGTTTAGATGTTCATGATGTTGGCGGTTATATTGATAATACACCGCCAAGAGATAACAGTGTTAGAGGGTTAGATAAATTACGAACAGCTAGAATTCTTGAAGAGGATATGTTTTTGACAATAGAACCCGGATGTTACTTTATAAATACTGTGATAAACAATTGATTAGTGCCGTTATTTTCTCCTGTTTATTGACAATATTCTTTACAGTTATTAGATGAAGCTCTAGCCGATCCAAAATTGAAAGATTTCTTAGTGCCCGAAGTCATCGAAAGATTCCGCAATACTGGAGGTGTACGTATTGAAGACGATGTATTAATTACGAAAAATGGCGTTGTTAATCTCACTAAAGTGCCAAGAACGTATGTAGTTCAATTAATTTTTAAATTTCATTGATAAATTCAAAAAATTTAGGGTTGAAGAAATCGAAAACTGGATTAGTGGCAAAGATGATGGTAAATACAAATAAACCAATATTATCATAAACGGTGATGGGGCATAATTACAATTATAAAAAAATCTATTTGCTTATCGTAACGTTGGAATAAAAATATTTAAAAAATTTTTTTGAGTATCATTTAAAAATCCCTCCGCTATTGGGGAATTTATTTATTTAAAGCTGGTAGACAGTGATAGTGATAATTAAACGCGCGAATCAACAATTTGCGTTAGAATCTCAAAGTGTGGTTAAGTGTTGTTCGTTTATTTCTAAAACTAAACAATAAATATTTTCCAAATTAACATGGCAAAACGATTAAGCACTAATCAGTCGAATACGATATTAAATTATTTCCAATCTCCTAAAACGAAAAATCCCAAACAAAGTGATAAGAATATTCAAAATGAACCAGCTACAGACAATGGTAAATAAACAATGAATTCATTAAAGTTCAATCGGAATTAATTCGATTTTTAGGTGATAATGATGATGAAGAGATTCAACCGAGAAAACGTAAAAAGATCGCGATTATCGATAGTGAATCAGATAACGACAGTAACGGTTCAAACTGCAATACACCGAAAAAAAAGAAAAATTCAAAATTAATTGTTAACGCAGGAAATAACGATGATTCGATAATGTCAACAACGACAAACGGTTCAAATTGTAATACGCCAAAAAGAAAGAAGAAACACGCGAAATTAAATGGTAATAATGATGTTACAACGCCGAAACAATCATTAAAACAATTTGCATTCGATAAAACACCTGGTAATAATAATAATATAGAAAATGATCGGTCAACATCAAGTGTGATCGATACAAAAAAATTGGCAACAGTAATTACGGATGTGCACAGCAATTGGCTTCATAATCGTCTAGAATGGTTGCAATCTGATAAAATACGCGATATTAATCGTAATCGTCCTGGCGATCCAAATTATGATCCACGTACACTATATGTACCTAAAGATTTTCTTGATAAACAAACACCGGCTATGCGACAGTGGTGGATATTGAAAAGTACCCATATGGATTCAGTTATATTCTTTAAAGTTGGTAAATTTTATGAATTATATCACATGGATGCTGTTGTCGGTGTAACAGAACTAGGATTCTCTTACATGAAAGTATACATTATATTGAAATAAAAATAAGGATAATTATCTGATTTTATTTTATTTTAAGGGTGATTTTGCTCATTCCGGCTTTCCGGAAAGTGCTTATCATAAAATGGCGAATTCTTTAATTGAGAAAGGCTTTAAAGTTGCACGTACTGAACAAACTGAAACACCAGAAATGATGGCTGAACGTTGTAAACAACAGAAAAAATGTACGAAATTTGATCGAGTCGTCAATAGAGAAATATGTCAGATATCAACGAAAGCTACAGTTGTGTATAATGCACAATTACCAGATGCGATGCATTCATTACCGTGTTATTTATTCGCTATAGCCGAGAAGGTATGAATTTTCGAAAATTTCCCCGTTAAAATATTCAATAAATATTATGAAATTTCAGGAAATTTCACCAAATCTATTCAGAATCGGTATATGTTTTGTTGATACGTCTATTGGAACGTTCTATTTAGGTGAATTCGATGATGATAAATATTTTTCAGTATTGTTATCGGTTTTATCGGAAAATACACCGGGATTGGTACTGATTCTCTAAAGTTAAAATGTCGATAATGTTGACTTTTTTTGTTGTAGATTTTAACAGAAAAACGGAAAATAAATCCAAAATTGAAAGAAATTTTAGCTACTTACTATCATGATGTGAGGAAAGATAATTTAATTCCAGAAAAAGAATTTTATAGTGCTAGCAAGACTGTTGAAACACTAATGAATAGTAATTATTTCCACGATAAAGATGACAAATTATGTTTACCGGAATTAATCAAACAAATGGTGGACGGATGTAAGATTTTTTTCAAATAATTATTGAATTTTGATTGAAATTTCCCATTAATTTATAGATAATCCAAAACCTGAATATGAATTAACATTAAAATCGTTCGGTGCATCTATGTGGTATTTAACCGATTCTAAATTAGATGTTCAAGTGATATCAATGGGTAAATTTGAATTATATCAACCGACAAATACAAAAATGACAGAATCTAATAGACAATATATGATTTTGGATTCAATAACAATAAATAATTTAAGTTTATTAGGTGGTCAAGGTAGTTTACAAAAGACAATTGATTTTTGTCAAACAGCATTCGGTAAAAGATTGTTACAACAATGGATATGTCGTCCATTGTGCAATATTGATTTTATAAAAGAACGTCAAGAAGCTGTTAAAGAAATTTGTAAAAATATAGATTTATTACGTAACACCCGAAATATACTCAAAAAATTACCGGATTTAGAAAGACAATGTGCTAAGTACAAATTTTGTTTGATAAATTTCTACTTTTCGTATAATTTAATATGTTTTTCTTTTATTTTTTATTTAGAATTCACAGTTACGGCAATAGATTTTTCGCTAAAAATCACCCAGATAGTAGAGCTGTGTTTTATGAGGCATCTACATATTCTAAAAGGCGTATCATTGATCTACTTAAAACATTACAAGGGTTTGAACAAGCACAAGAAATTTCAACACTATTCACAGGTAAACTTAATAATGAAATGATGATTGTAATCAATAATTGTTTCCAGATTGTAAGTCGATTCTCATAAGAAAATTAACACAACATCAGCCCGATGGTGAATATGTTGACTTAACTGATTCAATCAGTTTTTTTAAAGTATTCCATTGATTTTTCAAATAATAAAATCGATTATTAACAAAAAAATTATCATTTTTAGAATGCTTTTGATCAAGAACAAGCCAAAATTGATGGTAAAATAATACCAAAATCAGGTGTTGATGAAAATTTTGATAGAGCTGAATCTCGTATTGATGATATTAAAAATGAATTACACGAGTATTTAATTGAATTGCAGAATTTTTTTGGTTGTAAAATTAATTATTTTGGTTCTGATAAGAAACGTTATCAAATTGATGTACCTGATAAGTTTACAAAAAAAGTTACAACAGAATTTCAATTAGAAGGTACAAAGAACGGTACTAAACCATCTAAACGTTATTCTACACTACGTAGTCGAGTAAAATGATCATATAACACATTATTATAATTTATATTTGTTTAAATCGATTTTAGCAACTTTTGGCTGATATGTTGAAAGCAGAAAATGAACGTTCTAAAATTGTTCAAGATTTAAATAGACGTATATTTGAGAAATTTAGCGAACGTCAACAACAATGGGAATGTGTTATTAAATGTTTAGCAAAATTAGATGTTTTATGTTCACTAGCTGAATATGCACGAACTTATTCGCAAGATATTTGTTTACCAGATATTGAACCAATGTCTGATCAGGTTTATATTGATTCTATTATCATAATTATCGTATTATTTAATATTTTCTATTGTAGAATAAGATTATCATTGAAAATGGGCGACATCCGTGTGTTGTAAATGTGGATAGTTTTGTTCCTAATGATATTCAATTGGGAGTTGAGGAATATCCAAATATTTTATTACTTACTGGACCTAATATGGGTGGTAAATCAACATTAATGCGACAAGTTGCTATTGTTACGATAATGGCGCAAATTGTATTTTATTTTCAGTATCAAATTTACTTGGACTAACACTTCTTTTTTTATAGGGATGTTATGTACCGGCGTCTAGTTGTTGTTTAAATTTAGTAGATCGTATATTCACTAGATTAGGAGCTCATGATGATATAATACAGGGTCAATCAACATTTTTAGTTGAATTATCAGAAGCATCATTAATACTACAACATGCTACGAAATATTCATTAGTTCTATTAGATGAATTAGGACGTGGTACTTCTACACACGATGGAAATGCTATTGCAACAGCTTATGTTAAACAATTAACTGTAATTAAATGTCGAACATTATTTTCCACTCATTATCATACATTAGTTGACTATTTCATTGATAGAGACGACATACAATTAGCTCATATGGTAAAATAATATAAATATATCCACTAATTAATTAATTAAATTCTTACCGTATAATTTAGGCTTGTATGGTTGAGAATGATGAAGATCCTACAGATGAATCAGTTACATTTTTATATAAAATGGCTAAGGGACGTTGTCCGAAATCTTACGGTTTTAATGTGGCTAAATTAGCTGGTCTACGACATGATATTGTGGCTCGTGCTAGACAGGTTGCTAAACAACTAGAAGATGAATCAAAAAGACTTAGTATTTTTAAAAAATTATTTTCATATGATGTTCCAACAATTAGAAAACTTATCTCATCTATTGATTTGTAATGTTCTATTTATCTAATTGTACTCTGTTTCGTGTTTACTTATAATTTTTCGAATAATAAAACAAAATAAATGTTTGTTTTTGTTTAATTGTGTGTATGAAATTAGTGAAATGTAACTAAAAATCCATCCACAGTAAATCAACATCCGGACGACCAGGATTTCCGTCGGTGGAAAACAGACGAAGGTCCAATAAATCAAAAACAACGATGTAGACGTAAGTAATTTTATGTTAATATAAAAATATGTTTATTCAAATTTACTAGAAAACATTAAAAAAAATACAAAGGTCAAACATCGACAACTATCTCCGTATCTTCATTAATATCCTCATCTTTATCCGCTTGACTAATTAGTGGTGAGTCCATTAGGAAATTCGTACCCATAGGAACACCAACAACTATAAATACAATATCTCTATGTATAGAATATTTAACAGAAATACATGATATTTATACAGAAATCTCCAACAATTTTAAATGAGATTTACCTCCAAAAATGGGATCAGTATGTGTTAAATATGTTTGAGATTTACCATACAGATTCAAATTAATAGTAAGATCAAACCTTTGTAAGTTGTAAATTGTTGATTAACACGTTCATACGGATAATGTGGATCCATTTTAATATTTTCTAATTTAATATTAGGTAATAATTGTTCTTCTAACATTGTTTGTTGTGGACGATGATTCTGAGGTAATTGATATTGTACTTGTTGCATTTGAGGTATTTGTGGTCTGACCTAATTTATAATAAATTGTTTATTATTAGTTTTTTTTTTGCAAATAATTTAGCCAAACAAAAAAAATCGATATTCCGAATATACCTACTTTATTACCATCTGGTCTATGGGGGTTTCGACAACCACGACACTTGCATTCTATACATGGTTTACTATCAACATAACATGGACATCTTTGACCGCAACAAGTCAATTTTCCAGGTGTTAAAGTTGCATTACCACAACGACATCCACGTTTCGGTTTTGCTGAGCATTTTGTTGATGGTTTTTTAAATATTGACTAAAACGAAACATTATTATGAATATGGTTATTGTTCTATTTAAATTCTTGTTAATATATACTTTTTCAGGTTGGATGATATCACGTTTCATCTGAATTGTCTTTGGTTTATTATTATCAGCAATTTCTTTAGATCGTCTTTTTATTGTTATTTTATTACCAGTACCGGCAAACATAACCGAATATAATGAACGATTTTTGTTATTAATTAAATTTTTTGTATTATCAACATTTGTTATTTGTAATGTTTGTGTTGATGAATTTGTATAAACACATGGTAATATACTATATGTTGATTTTGGTAAACCACCTTTACTTTCATAATTGTCTTGAAATGCTGCACCTTCTTTTATCAATACAATTAAATTACCAGCACCACGTTCTACACCAGTTGCTGTTTGATTTTTAGCTGCTTGTTCTAATAAGCCTTTAAATATACCAGATTTGATTAATGCTATACACATTTTTTTATAACATTGTAATAATATACGAAGATTTTTATTGTCACTATAATTACTGCAATCTTTACACCATGAACATGCTGGTTTGATCTTTTTACGTCCACCAATACAATGACGACATAGATGATGTTGACAACGGCCTACAGTTGGTGTTAATGGATCTACTAATAAATTACCACAAACAACACAACATAACGAATTACGCAAATACGGCACTAATCTATACAAGTCTTGCCATGTGTTAGGATTATTTGGATTTGATTTCAATATTATTTGATTTGTTGTTACATATAAACTTGTCGAATTCATCATAGATTTTCAACTTTTCTTAACAACGTTTCTACACTTACTTTTATTATTATTATTACTGTTGTTGCTGCTATAATTGTTGTTGATTTTGTCGTTATTAGTATCACTATTGTTATTGTTGTTGTTGTTCAACATTTCCACAGTCTAAAATGTCAAAACCATAGAGAATTTAGATACCCCACTTCGTACAAATTGTATTCCCCCATGTCCCCCTTGATCTGACCCTGAGATTCAGAGGGCGCTTGAAGCGACTTTGGTGTAATCGGTTTGTTAATCAAATATTTGAAAATTCCCTAAGTTTCTTCTACTAGTTTGGAGAAGAATATGTATTTTATATTGGTACTCCTACTTTTTTTGACATTTCTATCATTCGAAATTGGTGCGTTCTTAAACTGTATCGGACAGTTGTTCGAGTACTCGAACAGCAAAAAGTCGTTTTAAAAGTGACCCGAACAGCAATCGTCAATCGTTTTAAATAAAACTTGTTCAGGTCACTGGAGTGAGTTGTTCGAACAGAATGTTGTTCTTCAATTGTGTGCTTTTTTCCACACCACCTTAGAGGTAAAGCACATGGTGCGTTTTTTTATAGTGGTATCCCCTATAGGCCTAATCCACTTTCGTCACCACCACCAGTGTTAGTAGAACAATTTACAACAATATTAAACAAACCCATAATATACTTCTAGAAGTATTTGCTAACTAGCAAATTTAATAAAGAAAATAAAAATAAAAATCGTTGAAATGTCAAAAAAACAAAAATGCCAACACCAATTAACCAAAATACCCCAATAACAAATTTTTGCTTCTTTGACATTTTATTTTAAATCGATTTATAAATAAATCATTTTAAATTTAAAAAATTGATAAAATAGAAAATATTCAAATATGGTTTTAATATTTTTTGAAAATTAGAAAATACATAAAATTGTGTAATATTTACCTGTTTCATTTTTTCACTTGTTACAACTTACACTACACACACTTTTCACTAAATCACTTTTATTTCGAATAAAGCACGGAAAGTACGCGAATTTCACGATTTGAGGGCGGTTACTGTCCATTTCACCAAACCCTGGCGCATTTTCGTTTCGAACAATCAATTTGAATAAAATTTCAAACGATCGAAAATATTCGCAAATAATTTCCTACTTATCCCTAACAACAAAGAATGAATAGAAGGCTTATTGGGGGAAAATATGTAAAAATTAATAAACATGGAAGGTACTTACGAAAATCATCTAAAATGCAAGAAAATATGAATTTTAAATTACAAAGAATCTGAAATTACCAAAAAACGATAAGCTGAAACATAGAATTTGATAAAAATTTAATTTAATCACATATATAACTAATTGTGTAATACTTACCTGTTTGATTTTTTCACTTGTTACAACTTACACTACACACACTTTTCACTAAATCACTTTTGTTTCGAATAAAGCGCGGAAAGCACGGATAGTACGCGAATTTTACGATTTGAGGGTGGTTACTGCTCATTTCACCAAACCCTGACGCATTTTCGTTTCGAACAATCAATTTGAATAAAATTTCAAACGATCGAAAATATTCGCAAATAATTTCCTACGTGTCCCTAACAACAAACGATGAATAGAAGACCTATTGGACATGTGAGGGAGTAACCTATCTTGAGTCCTTATAATGGGCAATAACACGGGCGGACATCCTAATTGAGTGTTATTATGGGAATCGTTATTTGCTAACTGCTCCATGTAATTATTCATGGACTAATTAACAAATCCTACCTTTGATGGTTTCCTCTTCTAAATCCCGCGACGTCCTACCTTTGTAGCGTCCTCTTCTCAATATCCCCGACTTACCGGTTAGTTGAATACCTGCTTACCCCTTGGTATTGCATGGCAAACCAATCCATTCACCAAACACTAGCACTATTTCATTGCACTGACACTAACACTACACTGCACTTTTATTAATACTAAAACGCTAATGATTTAAACACTATTCACTAATAAATTTAATAAATTGTTAAAACCGATGTTAATATTGCGACGTTTAAAAATCAACTGATAATAGTGATCGTAACAACATGTCTAGAAAATAGTATTAACTAATCGTTTAAACGTTTCTTTGTTCTGTTCACATGAAAAACTAAAATAATACTTTGTCTATCATCTAATAATCTGAACACATAAAAAAATAATAGATAAACTGAAGTTTATCATAAATGTATTTAATTCATAGTTCGAAATAAAAATACTATTTTCTCTTTAGATAATTCCAAATTCGTATTTATTCTCTTCAGGTGTCGAAATCTTCCTGTCGCTAGACGCTAACTAAATTTGAAAAATCTAGCAGCCCTGCTTCCACCCAACTTATAGATACCTTGTTATTAAAGTACTCGGTTTAGGTTCTGTTCGAACAATTAGAACAGTTTTATAACATACGTCTCCATTCCCAACTCTTTCTGGGGAGAGAGCACGCCAAATTGACAAAGGCTGAACGCAGATTGATCAAGCAAAAGTTTTTGTATGAGTCTGTTAAAAACTGTGATTCGAATAATCTAAATAGTATCCAACGTACACTGATCAAACAACACGTAATAACAGAATGAACATCTCATAACAAAATGGATTGCTGAAAGACATTTTCGCTTAATCGATGTGCGCTCAGCCTTAGTTAGTCATCAGGATCACTTCGAACTATAAAGCACACAGCCCTGCGCAAGTGCTCTGAGCAATTAAGAAACACAGTCAATGACATATTAATTCAACATACTGGAACGCTAACTCATGAATCAAAAACAAAAGAGAAATAGATAATAGAATAACCTAGATTTCTCTGTCTGTCATTCACTTATCTTGATAAGACCGAAAGAGAGAGAGATAAACTGTTTCTCACAAAAAAATATGGGTTGTTGTACCGTTTGTAATTGTAGGTGTCATTCCAGTAAATGTGTGGACGTGAGTCATTTCTACTTTTATCTTCACCTTTAGTTTTATTGTTTCTGTAAAATTATTATATCAAAATAATAGGTAGATATATACGTTTTTAATGACGTCCTCATGCACACTATCCAATATAATGTTAGTGATAAAAAGATAATCGAAACATTCTCAGATTGATGATTTAACTGAATTAACAATGTACATATTGATAACGTTGATGAAATTATTTTAAAAATTTTAAATAAAAGCGAAGGGTAATTTAAAAAACATTAAAGTTATTCTATTTTATTTGTTGTTTGAAAAATGTCGTATGTGTTTTGTAGAATAAATATGGAAAATAATAAAATACGTGAACAAAAAAATGCCAATATTGATTGGTCAAGATTTGGATTAGGCACAGAAACAGCACAAAGAATTAGAGCGAATACAAGTGGTTTTATTGATTTATCACAGGATTATGGTGCTGGTGGCCATCAAGCATCTGGTGCTAATGAATTATTTGCAGAAGAACAGGGCGATGTGCCTTGGTGGAAATCGAATTTTTTCATATCACAACCAGTACTATTTGGCACATGGGATGGTGTATTCACATCTTGTTTGATTAATATATTTGGTGTTATTGTTTTTTTAAGATCTGGTTGGATTGTTGCACAAGCCGGTGTCTGTAGTGCTATTCTTATTGTTTTGGCAACAGGTGTTAATTTTTGTTTTCATTTAAATTAATATTCAACGATTGATTATTGTATTTTGTTTTAGTATTTATCGCTTTAATTTCTGTATTATCTGCTGTTGGTATTTGTGAAAGATGTCGTATTGAAAGTGGTGGTGTTTATTTTGTGATTGCTCATGTTTTGGGTTCAAGATTTGGTGGTTCTCTAGGACTTCTTTATTGTTTTGGCCAAGTATATAGAAACCGTATATGGAGTTCAATTTGTGATTTACGATTCCATTTTTTTGTTTTTTTTTGTTTTTTTTTTGTTTAGGCAGTTGGTTGTGCGCTAAATGTGCTCGGTTTTGGTGAATCGATGGCCGAATTAATTGGTTTTGGTAGTTCGAAATGGGCAGTTAGATTAATAGCTAGTGCTGGCGTTATACTTTTAAGTATAATTAATGTAGCCGGTGTTAAATGGGTGATAAAACTACAATTTATACTTTTATTGATATTATTATTGGCTGGACTTGATTTTATGGTTGGCAGTTTTGTTCATACAGATGTAGAAAATGGATTTGAAGGTTGGTTAGAGGGTGATTTATCGAAAAATATGTGGCCAGATTATAAAGAAGGTTATAGTTGGTTTACCGTATTCGGTGTATTTTTTCCAACAATAACAGGTATATTATCGGGTATTAATATGAGTGGTGATTTACGTACACCATCAACAAATATACCAAATGGTTCATTAGCTGCTATTGGTACTGGTACATTTCTTTATCTGGCTTTTGTTGTATTTTTGGGTGCAACATGTGAACGTAGTGTATTATTAACTGATTTTATGATTGCTGCCAAAGTATCTGCAATACGTGTCTTATTATTGGCTGGCCTTTATGTATCATCTATGTCGAGTTGTTTAGGGGCTATGTATGGTACACCAAGAGTACTTCAATCGATAGCATTAGAAAATGTCATTCCAGGAATCAGTATTTTAGGAATGGGTGTAAGTGTAGATAAATATAAATACATTCATCAATATATTAATTATTTGTTTTAGAGAGGACCAAATAAAGTTCCCCTATATTCAATGGCAGTTGTTGCATTTGTAACATTAACATTTATATTAATAGGAGAAATTAATACATTAGCACCAATTGTAACGATGCCTTATCTATTAACATATGCATGTATAGATTATACATATTTTGCTTTAGCACAAACATTTGATATACAACATCAAAGAGAACAAAGGTTTCATCGTCAGAAAATCCATCAAAGTTATAGTGCTGAATCTGAAGATAATGACTTAGATAAGCTATTTCCTGAACGCACACGACACAAAACATTAAGGGTAAATATTACTAATAAACAATTGTAAACAAATATTGATTATTATCAAATCATTTTTTTCTTATTTGTAAAGGGCGAATCGAATTCAGGTACACCAAGTACTCCAGATTCAAGTAATACAGAAACATTACCAATTGTACCAAGGACGCATATACATTCGAAACCGAAAAATTGGTATTCAAATTTATGTAATCGCTGGTTCTCTTTATTTGGAGTAATTTGAAATATTATTTTAAATTATCGAATTTTTCAATTATATCAAATTTCAGGCAGTATTGAAGATCATTGTAATGTTTCTTGTCAATTGGTGGTATGCTGTTGCTTGTATAAGTGTTGTATTTTTGGTATGGTTGTATATAGGCACAGCTAATCCAGCAGTTAAGCCAGGTTTAGCGTCTGAATTTAAATTTTTACGATGGTTGAAAACAGTTTTTCTAAGATGTATGGGTAGACGTGTATATGATTATGAACAAATTGTTGTTACTCCAGTACATCCTGGATTGGATGTTGTATCATCACAATTGAATGAAGATAATGAAGATTTTTCAAATCGTCGACGTTATCATCAATCAGCTACTGTACACGGTCATTTAGTAACAATCGATGATTAAAACAATGCCTTAAATTATTAACTAGCATTATTAATATTATTAATATGTATATATTTCATATGATGTAACAATTTCTTATGTTTTATCAATTAAAAATTGAATAATGAATACAATATTTTCAACATTAATGCGTATAAATTTGATAGAAATAAAATGTCATTTTATGCTATTTTCGATGTAATCATAAATAAGAAGACAGATGTTAAAGGGTACGGTGCTTGTATTTGTTCCTGGACGGGGTCGCCCCTAGTGCGGGGCCGGGCGAAATAACCTTTGCGGCTCTATAAATTTCCATAATTTGGAATTTCTAATTTGCTGATTACTATTGTTCACATTTGGAAATAAAATGAACGACATTGCTGGGCCGCGCTCGCCCCCCATCCAAGTACACTCCTGTTCCTGGAGGTATGACACTGCATTCCAAATTTAGTGAGAATAGATTAAAATTTACCAAAATCTCTGAGAAATAAATGAATACTTTATATTCGATAAATAATTAATGATTAATTTTTAATTATCGTTTTCATTTTTTTAATAAATTGAACTTCTGTTTGGTTTCATATGCTCAAGCGAAATCGCTGTATTCTTTGGAGAATTTTAATGTCAATATTGAAATGAGATGGGCAAATACGAAATGTTGGAGTAATATTTTTGATAGCATTGGATTGTTCGCTGTTTCTTCACGTTTGTTAGCAAATGGTTGATTTGTAATAAAATAGGTTTTTGTAAAGTGCAAAAAAATGTGGTTTATGCCTGATGGTTTGCACCATTTATTTGAATTCGAATTAATTAAAAACAAAACAAATTCAAATTTTGTGCTTATTTTACACGGCTTAATTAAGTGGAAATTTTTATCATTTAGATAAATATATTGATAAGATTGTTTTGAAGTCAACTAAAAGCAGTACAGGGACTGCTTATTTCGGATGGGGAAATTTCGAACAGACGCAATTTGAAAAAACAGAATTTCGAATAATATCGCCTTTTAGGAATTATGTTGTTTTTATTTGAATTCATAATTGATAAGAAAAACAATAAAATAACAGCAGAATGGTATATGGACAATAATTATTTCCAATATAAATCGAGATCGCTTTAATTTTTTTTCGCAAAGCTTACAAACTAAATCTTAAATATATTTTAATAGCTACCCTAAAAACAACGATTGCTTAGAAAAATTATATGTATATATGTTTATTTTTTTGTTTGTCATACTATGATTATTTTTTTTATATTACATGAAATGACTTGTCAAAAATGTAGATACAATGTATCGAACACATTTAAAGTGTATGTTACATGTACCTACACGCGTTTATATTGTTTTCTTTATATAATTTTCTTGAAAAACCAAATTTAGTTTTTTATTCTTTTTGTAAAAAAGCATGTACAGTCATGTGCGCAAAAAATTTATCAACATTTTGTGTAATTTTAGTATTTTTTTGTTGGTTTAAATTTGTTTTGAATTGAATCACTCCTTGAATAGAGGGATAATTAAAAATAAATAATCCAAAGAGAAACAAATTAGAACAAAAATGATTAAAATTACAACAAAACAGAACAATGAAAACATTGTCTTGTAGGTTGGTATAACAGTGCCTGTTTTGCATTAATTGTGTGCGTTTTTTTACATTAAAATGCAGCTTATGCTTATTTATATATATATATATATATATATATATATATATATATATATATATATATACATATATATATAAAACAGATGGAATTCCACCAAATGTCGTTTTTATTTTGAAACAAATATTGTTGTTTTCTACCTTTTATTTTTTTCTTTGTTTTGTTCAATTATGAAATGGGAACAGTTTAAATTTAATGAAGCAGTGGAGATTTAAATTATGTTGTAGTAGCGATTGGCTGTATAAACATTTTTTATCACTTTTGTGTCGCCGTCAGTGGAAAGTGTCTGTATTCGATTTTCTTCTCTCCAATTAATCAAATTTCAATTCAACTAAAATTCACCTGTTACCTGCAGGTAGTTTAACAGAATAAGTCGACCATTGATTAACTGTCTGGGAATAACAGTCTAAATGGGACCAAGAAAGATTGTTTATTTATTAGCTATTTAATTAATTCATTGATTTAAATTAAAAATCAAATCGAACAGACACTAACCAAATCCGTAATATTTATATAAAATTTCATTAACAATAATCTAATCAATTTAATATAAATAACAAAAATAATTATAACAGCATTTATAAATTAGAATGACAGCGTTTTATAACTGTATTTCTAGTTGTAATAAATTTATAATAATGAAATCTGTATCAGGAAAGAACGTTGTTGTTTATTATGTTTTTTTTTGCCACACTGTATGAGTGACATTTTTACGCGAATAGAATGTTTCACATTTTAAAAAGATGGGCACGCTAATAAAAATTTATTAAAATGGTCCAGCCATGATTATTATTGTATTTAAAACGTAAATAATTAATGATTTTATTAAAAATTCAACTAACAATCTATTGATTGTTATTTACAAATGTGATTTTTATACAAATCGTGCCATCAATTCTTAAAATGCCGCTTTATGTGTTCCATTCTTATTAACAGCATAAATAAATTTATAAAAGAAGCATCAAAAATGATTGAAGCACATTATCAATATTAATATCTTCAAAAATAGTTAGAGCATGTGCTATATTGCTTAGTATTTTTTTAAATTATAAATAAAGTGTATTTCTAATTTTAAAAAAATGTCACACATACACAATTTACAATAAATATTGTATCAGGCTTACAAAGATTTGTGTGTTAATTGTATATATAATTTATTATTTATTTATTTGTATTTTTGCAAATTTTAACCCATTTGCCCCTCCCCTGTATATGCGGTCCATGTAGCATGTGAAGATAGCTTGAAGATTCGCATTTTTTTGAAGAAAGCACCATAATTTTACAAATAACTCGACATAGTTTTATATTATTATTATTATTAATTTGTTATTATTATTTATATCTTAATATATTTTATGTTAAATAGAGTCCACTTTAAATATTTATTTTAATTATTGTTCATTCGGGCCCAATTTAGAATATAAATTTAAAGACATAATTCATCAGAGAAATACAAAGAAAATTTCCGGTATAAATCCCAAAAAAAATTCGTATTATGAATCACAATTATTTTGAAAATGACAATCAAATATTTTTAGAATATTTTGAAAACAATTTGGGAACAATTGTTTTCAAATTGAAAATAAAAAAAATTGTTTTTTTTTTCGAAAATAATTCGATTCATACTGTTTGGGATGCAACTGTTGTGTTTGTTGTTGTTGTTGTTGTTGTTGTTGTTGTTGTTGTTGTTAATTTTTGACTATTTTTTCGGGTCGTTTCTGTTTAATTCCCACAACAATTATTTACAGGATTTTACGTCCTAGATTTAATGTATTTATTCTTTTTTTTTGAGTGAAATTATCATATTAATGGTCCTATCAATTTTAATTGTGTTTTATTAATTGGTTAAATTAAAAAATGTTTTGTTGCGTTGCATTAAAGATTATTGTAAATATGTGTGATTACGTTTGAAATTGAGAGGACATTGATAATGAAAGGAAATTGATTAATTACATCAACTGTCTTTTGGTTGGAGATTAATTTTGCGATAAATTTGTTTGTATTTGTTTTTGATGTAAAAATTAGCAACAAATGCTGGGACAATGTTGCTTAATCTTGTAAAATTCGCATAAAATTAATCTACAAATTTACTGATCATACAACTATGAATTTGGCGGTGTTATTTTATTATTGGAAATTAAT
This sequence comes from Meloe dianella, assembly GCA_028455855.1. NCBI lineage: Eukaryota > Metazoa > Arthropoda > Insecta > Coleoptera > Meloidae > Meloe > Meloe dianella. The sequence goes on along the minus strand of JAPTHL010000045.1, from coordinate 3,422,715 downwards.
TGATTAGCATTAATTATCGATAGCAATATGAGCAGCAAAAGCAGTTGACACTTAATATACGATACCTTCTCCATCAAACTACACAGCACAGACATTTTTTTTTGGTATTCATTCACGTTAGTATTTATCTTAGTATTATCCAGTGAACACATAATATAATTAAATAATAATTATGATTATGTATAAGGAATTCGATGTATTAAAAATTAATAAATATACATTTGGATAATAGCAAAGATAAAGATACGTGTTGATAATTATTTGGGCATAGCATTCTGGCTATGGCGATGTTTGGGAGGGGCAGGGCCTGTCTCAGACATCTGCTGACCGAGAACTGATACTGGGTGTACGGCTATGTAATACAGCTTTATGCCCATTTTTTGTAACGTAACCGTCACTTTCAACTAATACGGCTGTTTGTCGTGCCTCCATCTCCCCATCGCCATCAATTTCACCATCATCAGATTGATCAGTTGCACCACTACGTTGACGTTTATGTTTACGCCAAGCATTCTGTATCAGTCTGGCACAATATTCTTCACGTTGTCGCCACAATGTTGAACTTACTGGTTCATAACCGACTTCACTTGGTCTAGCTTGCACTTCACTTAATTCAGCTGATTCTTCGATAGCGTTACCCTTACGGGCGAAAAAGTCCTTTGTTAAAGCATCTAATATATCTACACAAAACATTAGATCACCCTTGCAAATAGGTATGTCCATTGAAACTATTTTATATTTATTTGGTTTATGAATTTGTAAAGGAGGCTCCAGCACATCGAATAAGTCCGATAATTGATCATAACGTATATATTGCGTACCATCTGGATCGAATTGTTGCCATATTTCATAATACATATCGTAATCGTCATCTGTTAAACCTTCTTGTACATCTTCAGTTGCTTGGGAATAATTTTCTAATATAACAGCGATGTACATATTAATGACGATCAAAAACGATATTACGAGGTAGCTAAGCAGAAACGCAATACCAATTGTTGAACTACCACAATTTCCCGTTTCACCTATCTCATTATTTGGTAATTTACAATCTTCTTCATTGATAATACCGTCTAAAACACTGTCCCATCCAGCTGATGTGGACATCTAAACAAATCCACAAATCATACATACTAATATTCGATTTCATTATTATTATTTACCTGAAATAGGAGGATCATCGATTGTCCAAATGTTTTAAAATTATAAACATCATCCAATCCACTTTTATCTTTGACGTGCATAAAGAATGACATTCCAAATATGGCAAAGATAAACATGACCAAAAACAACAATAAACAGATGTTGAACAGTGCCGGCAGTGACATGGCTAGTGCAAAAAGCAGTGTACGTATGCCTTTAGCTCCTTTGACCAAACGTAGAACTCGTCCAACTTTAGCAACACGCACCACTCTTAATAATGTTGGTGATACAAAATATTTTTCAATAATGTCACTAAGAACCAATCCTAATATAGATAATATTACAACTACCAAATCGAACAAATTCCATGGTTCTGTGAAATAGTGGTAACGTAATGCAAATATTTTCATTAGGCACTCAGTTGTGAATATAACTATGAAAATTCCATTCAAATAATCCAATACTTTTGTGAATGTTGCTTTTTGTTGATAATGGTCCATTGTCATTGTTAACATATTCAAACCGATAAACAACATTATAATCATGTCGAATTTTTTATTTGTCACAATTTCGAAAACAATAGCTTGTGGCCTCCACTATCAGAAAAAAAAAACGAAATATTTTTATTTGTAATAGAAACGACATTTATCACATATTACCCTTGGTCGAGGTATAGCTTTCATCGGTTTCTTTGAGCCCATTTTTTTCATTGCATTATAATATTTCTTTTGATCTTCAGTCATGAACATTTCCAATGAACCACCCGCCTAAAATTATTATTAAAATAATACAATCAACAAAACCAACTTTAATGATTACCTTTTTCTTTTGTTCATTAAAATTATCAATGATCACACCGATAAACAGATTTAATGTAAAAAATGATCCAAAAATGATAAAAAATACAAAATATAAATACATGTAGATATTTGTCTCTCTGATTGGCTGTTTATTAATCTACAATTATTAATTAGTTAAATATCGAATAATTAATATATTAAAATTCAATAAAAATCACTTCTCTCGAATCGATCGCATCATTCATTATTTGTATCCAACCTTTGAATGTGGCCACTTGAAATAAGCAAAGGTATGCTTTGCCGACATGATCGAAATTCATACGTGAATTTTCCCATGTGTAATTTTCAGCTATACAAGCATTCACATCCGGTATTATTTCATAGCTTAATGTTGTCTTATTTGCATCTACGCACTGAAAATTTGTTGTTTATTTATTTATTTATTTTGTGAATTATTTATTGATTCTGTTTAGTTTGATTGTTTACCTTAAAATATTTACCAGCAAACAATTGTACACCCATTATGGCGAAAATTAACCAAAATATCAAGCACACTAACAGTACATTAAAGATAGATGGTATAGCTTGTACAAGTGCATTTACAACAACCCTCATCCCTTGCATACGAGACATGGCACGTAAAGGTCTTAAAGCTCTTAATGTTCTCATTGTTTTAAATGCTTGTATACCACCAGCACCACAAAGAGAGGCAATAAAATTAATTAACGATACCATTACAATTATAAAATCTAACCAGCACCATGCATTTGTGAAATATTTTTGAAAACCTAATGCCAACCATTTTATCAACATTTCGAAAAAAAATATCACCGTAAATATTCTATCCATATAATACAATATATCTTGTAATATCGGTCTTTGTTGTAAATGGACATCTTCTAATGCCAATGCTAAACTGCTTAATAATATCATTGTAATAACGGCCGTTTCAAAATATTTATTCTCAATTAATTGATAGGTTTTATAACGTAAATTCGCCCATCCTTGCCAAAATGGTGAATCATCATCACCAGCTAAAAATGGAAATTTCTTATAACATGTTTCTGGGAAACAATCAGCTGAATATTCGTCTATTATTATGTCTTCAGTTGCTTCTATAATAATGCCGTCATGTAAAGGTCCTTGACAATCACACTCATCCTCTTCCATATCTGAAAGGTAATCGTAAAATTTTCGTTGTGAATCAACAAATTTAATGAAATACCTTCTTCAATTCCTAATTCTTCTTTACTAGCATCGCGCTTCTCTTCATGTTCATCTAACACATCAGCACTACCTTTATGACTTTCATCTTTAAATCTATGCTCTATGACTACCATACGATTTATTACTGATCTCATCTTCATCTAAATGACCAATAAAATCGCCGTGTTCTAATATTGAATTACCTATAATTTTACTTTTATTGATATTGTTTTTGCCACGTTTTAGATTTGCTTTTGAATCGCCTAAAATTAAAAATTTCGTAAAATTATTGCCAAAAAAAAATAATAAATAAACAAAAAAAAAATCGGAAATACTACCGTGAATTGTAAATTCCATTCCATCACCAATTGTCACTTCAAGACGATCTTTTGGACTTTTTTTATCTTTAAAAATGATACCATCTGCTAATATTTCATCACCAGATATTTCTAAACCACCATCACGTGCATCTAAAATTTGTTCAATTCTATAGAAATTCGACTGAATTTTGATTAAATGATCAATTTTGTATTCAATCAATAATATTTATATAAACAGTTGGAATAAACACAAATCGGTCTAACTATATGTCATTTTAGTTAATAGTTAGTAATAGTAGTAGTAATGGTAGGTAGTAGTAGTAGTTAGAAGGAAGCTAAAATAGTTATTTTTGCTAAATTCATGAATTTTTTTGTGATTGAAGAAAATAATAATCGAAAACATGCAAACTAAATTAGGAAAAAGATATTTAACTATTGCAAATAAATTAAATGTATTTATTAGAGGATTTTCAATAACAGCAACGTATTTTGTTGAATACGTTACTGTACGATTGCTCGCAAATTACTTTAATACAGCCCTTTAGATGGTCTTCAATTATTTTAGAAAATGTGCAAAAATATCATAAACAAATTGAAATAATTGCATAAAAACCTATAAATACGATGCAAATGATATTTAAATAAAAAACAAAATTAATCAAAATTAATGTTAATCTACGGAATTATTGTTGTTCTTGTTTTTTTTTTTATTGTTATTAAATTATTGTTAAATTGCCATCTAAAGATCCACATGCTATTATTTATTAGGTTTGTTTAGTTATTTTGCTCTCATTAATTTAATTTAAATAAAGCACTACAAAATTTGAGCAGCAAGCAAAACCAGCGAGCTATTCAGATTGTTGGATAAAAACCTTGGTTCCAACTGTTGGACGGTCCCTCACCTGACGGCTGGTCGGATATTTGGTTGGTTAATTTGAATCGAACCATTTTAAAGATATGTAATGCACTACCCTTTATCCATCCTATAAAACGACCTATTCTGTCAAAGGCCTCTGCTATTTTATTTGTATCATTATCAGCTGTTGGTGCTGATAGATTTGATGATCCAAAATTGCTCAAAAGCAAAGCTAAGAAGAGATTCAGTACCTGTGGACCAATCAAAAGAATTTTTCTATAATTGTTCTAATTGAACAAGCATCGATCTCTAACTGTATCTCTAATTTTTATTGGAAAATTGAAGATGCAGATTGCGATCTCGACTTGTTTTGAATTATAATAAACGTACCACAAGATTGCCAATAACAACAGTTGCTAAAAAGAATGGTATACAAGAGACATCACCTACTCGCATACAATCCCACATTGATTCAATCCATTCACCGCATAATACACGAAAAACTATCATGAAAGAATGCATAAAATCGGTGAAATTCCAACGTGGAAGTTCATGGTCGGGGAAGCGATCGACATTATCTACAGCAATCAATTTTTTTCAATTAAATAAATTGCGTATTGCGAAAATGAAAAATTTATATTAAATACCTGTATAGTTTTTACCAAATAATTGCATACCCATAACGGCAAATATGAAAATAATAATACACAAGACAAATGTTAAATTACCTAAAGCACCCATTGTTCTACCCATAATTGAAATCAATAAATTCAATGTTGGCCATGATTTAGCCAATTTAAATACTCTCAACTATAATTAAGATTAATTAATTATTTTTGTAAATGAAAATAGTCGTTTTTTTTTTGTTTACCAATCGAAATGATCGTAAAACTGATAATCCTTGCACACCTTCCAAACCTAATTCGAGTAATGATAATGCAACAATAATAAAATCGAATATATTCCATCCTTCTTGAAAATAATATTTCGGACTCATTGCAACCAATTTCATTGTTGCTTCAATCATAAATGTTGCAGTGAAGAACTAACAATTTAAATTCTATTTATTTATCGATTGGATTATTTGATGATGATGTCACTTACGTAATTGCCACTTTTCAATGCTTTCTCCAGATCTTTATCCATATCGTGATGGTCCAATGCCATAAATAATGTATTGACAACAATACATAATGTAATGAATAATTCAACAAATGGATCGAATACAATTAATGCAACAAATTTTTGTATTTGCAACCATAATGTACAACAATCCCACACACATAATGTATCGATCATTTTAATTGTGTAAGCTAGGAAACGTTCTTTTAATGTTGGTTCATCTTCTTCATCATCATTAGTTGCTGAGAAATAATAAACAGAAACTGAAGCAAAATATTAGTAAATAGTGTTGTTGACACACTCTTTTTTGGGGAAAGAGGTTTTAAAGTGCATTGCATTTGTGCTACAGCCGTTCTTAACCGCTGGTTAAGTATAATTGCTGTTGTATTCATTTTAATTAAAAGCTATAAGCCAAATTCGATTACGGTATTGTTTTCTCATTCTTCACAGTCATAGATTTAAAGGTAAAATAGAAAAACAATACCGTAAATTGAAGTAATATTGATTAAAACACCATCGAAATTGCTTCTAGAATATATTCGGTTAAGAACAATCGTGTTCTAGTAAGTGTCTTTACTAGAAGGCCATGCCGTTTATTCTATTTAATTCAATAATTATATTTCTATTTAATATTCTTAATTGATTAAAATATACATCAATCGCTTCAACTAAAACTAATTTATTTCAACATCAAATGCTAAATTTAACTAATTTCTAATTAACACCTTAATTGTTTTCGTAAATACGATAATTTTGATTTATCCAAACCACATACCATCTATTTTGATTCAATTGAATTCATTAATACGAAAGTCAAGTCGATCAAATCGAAATAGATAGAGTATATAAATTTATTTATAAGTATATTTAGAATTTTGATATTTGATCACAATTAAAGTTGTGTTTACAAAAATCATTTGGTGCATTCACAACAATGAAACAATTAAGGGGTTAAAATGGGAACGATGAAAGGTAAATTATCTATCTACCAAATCACCTGTGCTTGATACAAAATGGGGTCGAGTGCCAAATACGTTATTGAATTATCACATATTTCTATTTACCTAAGAACATTTTCTTGTTTATATTCCGTCCATTATGTACAAAATGTAGTAAATAAATAATGTATTAGTTGGTACGATCTAGCAACATAGATGATCATAATTTTATATCAAACAAAATAATAATAATAATAATAACAATGAGATTGATCGTGATGCAGTTGCTAGTTGGAATTTGAATAAATAAGCAAATTGCGATGGTGTGTTTTGATAATTTTTGTTTTATAAAAACAAGATAGATAGGATTTTTTATGATTGGGGCTATAATGAATGAATTTATTTTACCTCCATGTTCACTGGCACGACTTTGACGTCCAGCCGCTTGATCAATGATATCATTCAAGACCATTACGTCTAGAAAGATTGTTGATTTTTGTGAATTTATTATTCGTTAATAATTGTTTTTTTTTTTGGTTGTCCCTACCTTTCATATCGACAACTGTCTGTTTTTGATTGGGATCGATGAATGGATTATCTAAATGTTTAATTTTGCCTTCGCATATTTGTCCAGTTGGTCCATCCTAAATTATTGGTTTTAATGGAAATTTTCGTGAAAATTCATAATGTTTTATATTGACTTACATAATCGCCTCTGTGTACTTTATGGGTAAATTCTGTGAAGTTATTTGTCGCAGTAGCTGGTCCATTGCGCATTGATCGTGATCTGAGTTGGCTCTCTTTTGTCATCACTTTACCATTACCACCCAGACCTCCTAATAGATCTCCATGTGAAGTATATGACATCCGTGAAGCGTGTGAAGTGTACGATGAGTGACGTGAACCTTTGATTATATTTTGATTAAATTGTGTTAATGGGCCTCTATCATTTACGTACCTAAATTAGCGTAATACATGGGAACAACCATAGCTCCATTTTCTTCACTCATTGGTGTTACTGCATTTGAGTCATCAGCATACGGTAGGTGTTCCTGGGCATCAAGGTAAGTAGACAGCACCAATGGTTTCCGATCCCCAGGTGGTGCCACCATACGTCTATTGTTTCTTAATGTGAATTGGTGGCTACCTCGAGAGCCACGGCGTAGATTGAACGGTGATCCAGGTAGACTGAGACTTGCCTGAACACGGGACATGGTCTATACATGCGTGACGTGTTTGTATCTAATGATTTTTTATTTAGAAACATGCTGTTATAACTATTCACAACAGCATATCTCCACCATATGATTCTGCTATTTTCATTAATAATCTTCCAATTTATTATCATATTGGAATCAAAAATAAAATAGCAGCATCCATGTAGTATCAATTTGCATAAGCTAACTATTCAAAAAGAAATGGGGAAAAATAGAAAAGCGTAAATAAAAATGTGCGAGCTAATATTTTTGTGACTAATAATCCATAATAGTCGAATATTTGAGGTAACAGAAATTTTCAAAAAATTTTACACATAAAAATTTTCAAAAATTTAAATTTAACATCAAATTTTTGACTGTTGTGGAATTTATTTTTTAATTAAATAGTCTAAACACTATAATTGTCATGATCTTTATTTTTCATCATTACTTGAAACATGGACTGAAGTAAATATAGATATATATTTTTTTTGTAAGCAACATTAAATTCGTTATCTAATTTCAACGGGTCTCAATAAATATCAAGACACTTACAGCGCTGACTTTCCGCATCTTGTTGAGATTAGTAGGAACTCTTCTTTGTTCACTCACGGAATCTAATCCTTCAGATCTAATGCTCATCTTCTCTTTATTGTTGTCATCCTGTCCATTCGCTTGGCCTACGAATAATTCGTAACTATGACAAGAGAAATCGGATGGTGATTTCACAATATCTGGACCAGTGTCACCGCCACCATCACCATGACCACCACCGCCACCACCAGCTGCATGTTCAGCTGCCGCTGCCGCGGCTGCTGCACGAGCATCTATCCTATTCTGTTTCTCTTGCGCCACACGTTCAGCTTCCTGTATAGGATTTCAAAAAATATTATTATAAAATATTATAAGGAACAAAAATCATTTATTACCCTTATGGCCTCCTCTTCTGCTGCTTCTTCTTCTTCAGCTTTCTTCTGGAGTTCATCGTATGACATCGCTACAATAGCTAAGATCAAGTTAACCAAATAGAATGAGCCTAAAAATATGATTATAATAAAAAATAACATATGCCAAGGACCAGCGGCTCTTAGAACCTGTAATTATTGAAATTATAATCGATTAATTAATTCAATATTTAAATGAAATTAGAAATAATACCAATTGATATAAATTTTCCCAATAATCCTGAGTCATTAATCTAAAGGCAGAAAGGAACGCCCAACCAAATGTATCAAAACTAGTATAACCGTAATTTGGATTTTCACCAAAACCTTGCACACAAAAGTAACCAGGTCTGCATTGTCTAAAATCAACAAGTTTATAAAAAATTTTGAAAAACAATTACCCTCGTCTCCAGAATACCCTGCTCCGGTTGAATTCCCACAAAGAGGATATTCTCCTTTCTCTTCATCAAAATAGAAATTCGCTAAAATTTCGTTTGAAATAGATTTAACAATTGTGTGTGTTTTTTTTAATTATTATTATTAAATAATCTTACTATCGTTACTCATAAACCGGAACCAATTTTCGTCAGTCAAATTACCCCAAGAACCGTCCATCGGAAAATTTTTGATACATTTTTGTGTAAGGACGCCCATGTAAATTTGTAAACCCATCAATGCAAATACTGATAGGGAGAACATTGTTAAAATTATCACATCTCGTAGATTTTTTACAGATTCGATTACAGCTCCAACGATGGTCTTTAAACCTTTTTGAAGATTTTAAAAATGTTGTTGTTTTTGTTTATTTTTATTCATTAAGTTTTTAATAATTTAAATATACCTGGCACAATGGCAACAGTTTTTAGAGCTCGTAGTACCCTAAATGTTCTCAAGGCAGCAAGATTTCCGAGGTCTATACCCATAGTAACATAACTGGAAAATATCACAAATTCAGCATTTATGTTATTAAAAACTATTGCGACTATGATTTCACTAAAAGCTTCGGTCCCCACATGGTACTAGACAACACAGTTCACGTCCATAATGCATTATCAATTGTTTACCAAGTGGATAATAATAATAATAGTAATAATAATAACATTCTAAAATATTATCTACTACAAAGAACTTGAGCTAACGATTAATTTCTAACTGGAATTAATTCTAAACTAGTCTAGAATAATTGGTATTGTCCAACGAAATGTTATCTCCATCAGTATCTTCATTTTCGCAAACTCGCTTAGTAATTGAAGCCTTTTATCACTAGTGTTGTAGATGGCGATCTGGATTTGTCATAAATGCACAAGTTACCAAAATTAAAGCTATTTAAGATAGAGATAAAGACTTCGTTGGAGAATATCAATGAATATTTCTTATTTCTATAATAATAATAATAATAATAATAATAATAATAATAATAATAATAACAATAATTATAACAATATTAAGACTTTTGATACAAATATTATTTCTAAAAAGAGAACGAATTCAAAATACTACAAAATTTTCTACAATCATAAAGACAATGGTAGCAATCACAATGAACTCACTTGGATATCATAAATATCAAAATATATAAAATTAATTAATTGATTAATTAATTGATTATTATTTACATTTGGTGAAAATTTATTCGTTTTAAGTCAATTGAATAAAATAAAAATAGCTGCGAAATAAAATTTTTAGTATAGAATTATTTTTATAAAATAAAAAGATTTCTAGTGATCTTTGTAAGGATGTGTTATCATTATAGTATTTTTCTATATCATTTGATAAAGACTATATTCATTACATTTATTTTTTGTTTTTAATTTTGTAATTTTATTATTGGTGGTGTGTGTAGTATAATTTTGAGAATTCAAGGAAACATTTTATTGATTAGTCTATTAATCAATGGTCTATCAAAAAGGTGACTAATTATTTACTTTTTAGTTATTTTAAGTAATATTAATAATAGTACAATAAATAATTGGCGCACTATCACGATTTTTATTGATAAAATAAGTTGATAATGACGAAGATTTTAATTAAAATAACTCAAATTCTGAACAAATCTTGATCTTTTATTTTAGACATCTATCTATTTACCGATTGTGTCTTTAGTTTATATTATAAGTTTCGTTCCTACCATCGACTGGAATCTGTTGGAAGTCGATGGATTTAATAAGGACATGCGTAGTTACGTTTCGATAGTTCCATCCTGACGACATGTTGCTAGCACTCACTACAGGATATGACAGTGTACCCATAAATGTCCCTGTTTCATTATCCATTCGTTATCCAATTTAGTTAATAGATTTTTTGACGACGATTGGACCTATCAGAGTTTCAGATGGTCAAAATTTTCTTGAACTATTTTTGCAGACATCGACAGCAAAAAGGGTGTAAAATAATAATCTAGAATCGAGGGTAGGAACGAACTTTTCTTTAAATATTATTTGGTTTTATTCGGTATGTTGATTTAATAATAAAAATCTTGTAAATAGTGCCTTTTTTAGGGTTTATATCGTTTCATTTCGGTTACCTTTGGTTTGTTGACTGGCAATATTTATTGGAAATGATAAATGATTTAATGTTGATTTTTTTCTTATGTGTGCAATTTGTTGGATAAATAGTAGTAGTATTAACTAATAATAAAATCGACTGTTTTGGAAGTGAAATCTAATCTATTTATAATTAATCTATAATCTAAAACTAAGCTACTCACGCTAAAGCTATGACTATGAAGTCGAGCCAGTTCCATGCATCTCTAAGGTAGGTGAACTGTTGAAGAATATAACCTCTCGCCATCACCTTCACAGCAGATTCGAACGTGTAGATGCCAGTGAATATCACCCTAAATATAATCAATTAATTAACGTATATATGTATATAAAATAAATACAAAGAAATTATTTCAAACTTACTCAGTCGATTCTACGGTGGGTGTTGTGGGCATTATCATGAGAATACAATTGACGAGAATGGTTGTGATGATAAAAAGTGAAAATAAAGGATGCACTAGTATATAAATGGCTACTCGACGGATTGGATTGAAAGGATCGAGTATCCACATAGCATTTGTTGCACTAAATCGGAATATGTCCTTGCCTTTACTAATCACTACAAAAGTCTGTAACAATTCACATAAATAATCTATAAACTACATTTCAAATAATAATTAAATTACCCTTTGGTTACTATAAAATGGGTCGATGTCCTCAAGTGGTGTACTAGCCAATTCCGGTGGAAAGGTGCCGTGAAGACGTACTGGTAAGGGCAGCCCCTGCTCCAGAGTTGCATCAGGCTGGGGGCCTTCATCTTCGTCCTCGTCCTCATACCGAATCTGCGTGTTTTTCACATTATTACAAATTACACCGTAAACATTTCTAACAATAATTCGCCAAATAGACACTATTAAATAGTGTCTAGTTAATAATAATAAAATATCGGCAAAATTTCAACGCTATTGTGTGGTAAATTTGAGTGTTTCTGTGAGATAAAGCGTCAACATAGTGAACACCCTTCTGACGTTTGCCATGATGAAACTATTCAACAATGTAATTCAACTTTAACGTATATCTTTGATAATTAAATTCATATTTGATAATCAGAAGAGCATTCAATACAACAACATTATTTCTGTTTATGTTCGTTGTTTTCGTGTATTTTCAAAATGTTTCGTGTTATTCAAATACAAAATCTAAAATTGAGAAATTTAACAAACAGACAAACATGCAATTCAGGTGTTGTTTAGTCGAAATACACATCATTTCGTCGAGAACAATGATGTTCGTTATTCTTTTATAAAATCATTTATAAAAAAATTAGTGCCTGTATGTGTTGTTGTCAATTCCAAATTTACCTTGATTACCTCTAATTTATAGATTTAAACAAAATAAAATGAATCTAACATTATAAATGTCGGTAAAAAACTAAAGGGAATTTTGTTGGAATTCGTTTCTAAAGCAAAATTCAAGTTAAACGATTTTTGATATTGACGTAAACTTTATTGTTTACTGTTGTGAACCTTAAACAGTCGTACGATTTGTGTTTGCTGAAGTGATTGATATTAAAAAAAAAAATCGAAAGTTCTCATGCTCGAAAAGCGAAATAATACAAGGAATATAAATAGTTTTGATTATTCATTTAATTTACAATAAAGATAATGTGTAAATTGTGTCCATAATCAACTAGATGTGTGGCTATCTACCCAATGTATGGCAGTCATAACTATAAAGCGTTATTGCAAATTAAAAAAAATAAAATAATAAAATGACGCTAAATTTCCTATATTGTTGTTCAATTAAAGTGCAATCGTTTTAAAGCAAGCATTTTGAATAAAATTGAAGATCATACAACAAATCATGCTTGGATTTTTCCTGTTTATTAAATACAGACGTATATTGTTACAAAATTGTGTGATTTGTGTTTATTTAGTCTTTCAAAAAAATGTGCACTAGTGGTAACCTACATGTTAAAAAAAAAAAATTATGCAAATTTCTCCCAAAAATACAGAAAATTGTTCCAACTATACTTATCAGGCATCAACAAAGCATTTGTCCAGATGCAACTGACGATATAAATAGAAGAATAGAAATGAAGATAATAAAGAGATAACGGACAAAAAAAAATCGATTAATTTTGGTGGTTTTTGGTTGTTTTCTATTATTTGTTTTTTGTTTTACGTTTAATTTCAAATTATTATCGATTGTTTGTGTAATCAAACAAACAAACAAACAAAAATCGTCAGAGGCATTGTTGTTTTTTTATATATATATTTGTAAATATATAAATATGTAAAAAAAGTTTAGCTAAAAGCAGCTCTGTTGAGCATTTTGTAATTTTTTGAAATCTTACTTCTTTTTTCTTTTTCCTTCGTCCAAAACCGGTCTGCAATAAATGGTTAAAGTTTTAACATCGATAAGCACATAACATTGCTTCGCTACACTACATCATCATCACACGATATTTGTTCTTTATTAGAATATCCTTTTATATCGACATGATAATCAAAAATAAAAACAAAACCAAATGGTTACAGTGAGGGATAACTACAAAAAAGCCTCTTCGATCAATCAATTCTATTCGACAATGTGGAAATTATTTATTAGTAAATACGTCAGAATTATATATGTGCCAAATCGAAATTTTGTGATGCAGATGGAAAATAGTAAAAATCCCTCACGGTAACAAAAATTTGATACAGATGACAAAAGTACATCAAAAAATATAAAAAAGAGATCCTATTTAGATGTTATGATATGAAAATGTACGATTTTTGCATTTTATATGAGTACCGAAAGAAAATATATATCTACATGACGCATTCTTTAGAAAAAATATGCATATTTTTATTACGTAGCGTCGTTATTAAGTGTTTGTTATAACAATACCGATTTTAAATTTAAAATTATTGAGAAAATATCGAGATTGAGGAAAGCTCATTCTAACAACTGCATTGTCACGGATCGATACCATGTTCAAATCTAAAAAATTGTATTGTTTTGAACAATAATTCAGTTTAATATTGGGAAATTTTGAAAATTCCGTAAACAACTTTATTGTTGAAAATTTCCAGACGACAAAGACGATAATTCCGAATATAAAACGCCATTCTATAAACGAATCCGTAGCATTAAAAAAAATATATTTCTAGGATATAAACACTTTCTTTAATCCTTTTATAAAACTTTCAGTACTTCTAATTGATCTTGTTTTAATTTTATCACAGATGCAATATACATATTATCTCTAGATCATAACAGAAAAAGCGCCATAGCCTTTTGTTTTTGTTTTTAATGTAGATTCTATTTGAATTTTGCTGATAATTTGATTTTAATGACCGCCAATAGGGTATATATAGCCTTATTAATTATAATGTAATTGATTAATAATATATAAATACATAGAGATCATGCACGTATTCAAGCATTTTTGTACATACATACGTATCCTGGATAAAAATATATATATATATATAAAAAAAAATGTATTTACATGTAATATGTAACATATTTCAACATCAGTATATCACAATTTAAAACAATCGAATATCGATTTAAATAATGACGATGATGAAATTTTTGTGAAATAGTGATGTTTGTTTTTCCCAAGGCTCTGTTTTATACGATCGACATTTTTTCTATAAAGTAAGAATGATGGTCAAAAATCGAGTTATGTTAGGTGAGAAATGGATTTTGATGCATTATATATTATGTTTGTTTTGTTGCTTGATAGAAAAATAATATAATTGTAGAGTACCTCTCCTTCAGCTCTTTTCTTTTCGAGCTCCTTCTGCTTAGCATGTTCTTCTGCAATACGTGTCTCGATGGCCGCAAGCGATTCGCGCGTAAATGGACGGAATAGGCTGCGCTCCTCCTCGGAAAATGAGTAAGAGGCGTCGGACATGTCTCCTCGCGCCTAGGCCCCCACGATACCCTGCAACAAACATACATTTATAATATACATATCTACAAAACATTCCAATCAACATATACATTGATTAATAAAAATGTTGTTGTCAATATTATTGGAATACACACTAAATAAGTCTTGTAAGATATAGGAATATATCGTTGAACAAAATCGATGTTTGTAATTTTAGACGAATGGAAAACTAGTAGGCGTTATTGCTGCTGTCGGTTGTAAATTTAAATATAAATAATCCTTAAAAGACGATCTATTATCGAAATTGTAAACAATAAATTCGATATACTTCGAAAATTCCTTATTGTATTAAATAACAATATTAATTTTTAATTGAAGAAAATTTCCGACAATTTCCATACAGTAATTTGTATTGTTTATCAATAATACTACAGTGTAGTTTTCAATTTTACTAATTGATTAGAAGGATATACTAATTAAACCTTTTCATATTTCAATCCTATTTTGTCGAGAAGTTGCACGCTTGATTCAATATCTTAATTGACTTAGAGATTAACACAAATCAGATTTATACTGAAAATCATAAATAAATGAATGAATAATAATAATAGTGATAAGAAAATGGAATAGAGGAACATGTGGGTGTATAGTTCGCCTGGCGCCTCCACCAAAATTACACATCCAAATATCAATGGATATTTCCGATACGTCACACAATTTTTATTGATCTGAGTGTGGATATAAATAGTTATTCCAACATTCTTGTTGATAATTGACAGTTTTCAAAATAATAATAATAATAATAAGTCCTATCGTTAAGTAGGTTTTTGACGAAGTTTTAACATGGGATTCATGTGTCATTTCAAAGTATAAACATGTTCTCTATCGGCATTAGATGCATTTACTTAACATTCGGATCGATAACTAGCCATTATCGTGTACACCACACAACAACAACATCACACTTACAAACACACATAGATACAATTAACGAGCAAAAGTAACAGAGAGATATGTCATGGAAAATTTTGTGTGTTGGTTTTGTTTGATTGATACTCACTCGGATTCAGATCGGGCAAATTTGGGGGCCAAAAACATTACTAACCTGAAAATAGAGAAAAAAAATCAATTATACGATTTTTTTTTGCCAATTTATAATGATTTTTATAAAAATAAAATAAAATAAAATAATAATAATAAACCTTCCAAGTGTCAGAGATAAATTCCAAGAACATATATCTACATAGACTATAAAACCTTCCTGTAACTTTTCACATATTTATGGATGTTTTTAGGATTATAAACGTGAATTTCGCTACGTTTTTCTGCAATATTGTATCATAAATAATTGATAATTGATAACAAATGAAGTATCGATAAACTAAAAATAAAACCGTTGAAGGTTTTTCTTGGGTATTAATTGTCTTTCATGACTAGAATACTACAAATATAGCCACGTTTATTAATTATTCAAGTAGAAAATTGTTAGACAACACCGTCGTTTCGTTAACAGTTTATTTAAAGTCTTAGTTGTGAGATCTTGTTCTTATTACCGCAGAAATCAATACAGCTGCAGTAAAATTGGAGTTTCTGCTTTAATATTCAAAAGCACGAAAATTTCTGCGTTATTTCGGATTATTAAAAAAAAAACATTTAACAAACAAAGATTTTCGTTTCATCATCTCCAGTTTGAAGATTGATCATCTGAAACTATACGTAATAATAACGTAGTTTTGTGTTTCATCTTAAAATTCAAGCATACTTTCAAAGTAATACTTTATAAAATCAAATAATAACGACAACAATAGAGTAATTAGTTTATTATTAAACAGTTACGTAATCACGACATGTTCATATCATGGGTATAATTAAATATCAGTCAGTTATGTGGAATTTAAGTGATTATTTTTTTGCAGTCTAATTAAAATAGAGTAATTAAAATTGTAATGGTTGTCAACATATCTCCAGAGATTTGAAAAATACAATTCTTGTTGTTTAATCAAAAATTGTACATAATTCTACATTGGAATTTTGTGAACGGTCAAACTAATCAATAACAGGAATACATCTAATATTTACAAAATAGAATTATTGCTCGAATACAAACGATTAGATGTTTCTATTGTTAATTATCATCAAAGTATTTTGGTAGATTTTATTATTATTACTATTATTATTATTATTATTACCATTATTATTATTATCGTTACTGCTATTATAAAGTAAAATGAAATTCAGGTCAAATCTAGATATAATAGCTTGCGTTCGTTGTAAATACACGCGACTGTAGGTTTTTCTTTTTTATTATTATTTTTGTTTTGAGAGAAAAAAAACAGTATTTTTGTAACAGAAAACCTGCCTAGAATCAGATTATCAGGTTAAACTGTCCTATTGTGTGAAAATATTGTTGAATTTTTGGTAAAAATTCAATTTGGATTTGTCCTACAATGGATCGAAACGCAACAAAAATCTTGTCGACAATACCTTACCATTTTCATGTTTTATACATTAATTTATGTCTCGTTTAGTTGTAAAAATGTTTATTGTAGAATAAAAATATACACAAGACTATGTTGGTTAAGTTTATATAAATAACAAGAATAAGTTGTTTTCTTGATCAATTCAAGTTATTGTAAAATCTGCTTTGTTGTTAAATAGGATTAAAATATTAGACAAGGTTTCAAACGATTATTAAAACGATAGTGAAAACAACACAATACGTATATTTACGTTATAAATTAGTTTCATTATTATCATTATTATTAATTTTTTTATTTGCTAAAACAAAAAGGCCAATTTTTTATTACTGATATTATTATGGTGGATGCGCCGGATCGAATATCTTTCCTATTATAATATGAAATATATTTAATCAACTAATTGACATTGACTTATCAATAAAACTTTACATTGTGACCTATTTCTTTGACATTTCAATAGATACATATCATGGCGTAATTTTGCGCCCCCTCTGTTACCCTCTATACTATTGTACAAATAATTACAATAGAAAATATCATCATCAACTATAGTTGTTTAAAAAAAAATATATATCTATCAGGTTAAATTTTGAAAGATTTGTGTGTTTTGATATTGTCAATAATAAATGTTTGTGTTAGTAAACATTAAATAGGGCTAATTATAAAATAGGAATAGTTGTAGAGGCATTATTGATAAGGTATAAGGATTTATGTTCAATGTTGTAGAATTAGGGTATTGTTTTCGTGACTAGCAGAATTAGGTATTCTATCTACATGTCGATTTGATAATAGTTGGTTATTATTGTTGTAATAAAAGTTGGCCTGTATTAATGATGGAAAGCAATTGGTTGTGACCCACCTGCATTGAGGTCTGTTAAAATGATCACATGGCACTGTTTCTAACATTGAAGATTGAAGATAGGTGATTTCATTGACAGGACGATCAAAAATTTTTGAGCACTATTTATAAGTCATTAACGATAAAACGATAATCAACAACAATAACAATAAGCACTGCAGATACGGCAAGAATAAGCGATTTAAGTGTTAGTTGATAAGTGTGATAGAAGCTCGAGAGGGATTGTGAACGAGCCTTTCAGTCACCCCTATGCGACAGAGCAAATCGATATCAAGTAATGACCCACAAATGTTAGCGGCAGATAATTGTTGAAAGCTAAAGCCACATTACTTACATCAACTTTCTTTGTTATGTATGTATGTCCTTGAAAAATCATGTGGGATATTAGTCTTCATTTATTGCTAGTTGTGGTAGAAAATTTGTTTAAATAAAAAGTCGTATAGACTGGTCGCTTCAATAACAAGCACAGTACACATGCCGTATAACACTCGCGTTTAGGGCCTAGGCCGGGGGGCATGTCTCATGATTTTTCGTTTACGAAGATCACACGCGTCTCCGTGCCCCCAGCACAACTCCGACTTCTTGTGCGATCACCATTTTCTATAGACCAAAACGTCCATTTTGATGGTATCAAATGGTGGGGAGGGGTGCGCCGCGCACATTTCACCACTATTAGATGATAAAATAATAAAATTCGACACCTATCAAATGATATTTCAATGGAATATTTCAAATTAAATTCAAAGAAATATGAAAATTTTAAATTGAAATTAAAATTCTAAATTGATATCGTTAATATACTGTCTATAGTTTGGCGCCTGACGTTTGAAGACCATAGCGCACGCACCCTAACCCTTCTTCACAGACCCGACGGCGCTCTGACGTCATATGGTCAGTAATGTTGCGGAAAGCGTCGCCATGGATACTGTGCTATTATATATACTTGTAGGTGCTGCAAACGCCTATCCAACATATTCCAGATCGATAGCAAATTTCAGGCTTACCAACATCCACCTCCTGACAGCACGTGCTTCAACAAATAAGTAACCTATTTAAATACACTTATTCAAAAAAAAAAACGCTAACACTTAAAACTCCAGTCACCGATATACTAGTCATCCCAGAAGAAATGAAATTTACCAAATTTTTGATATCCAAGAAGTATTTGGAAAAACATATTGCACGGGTAGTTCCCCTAGAAAAACGCCACCTAACGGACAAACACCACACAATATTTTTGGATAGTAGAGTACGCTATCACATCTGGATTTTCTGTAGGAAATTTATTCAATGCAATCATACCCTTCAAGAGGACTCTACTAGTACCCTCATTTATATCATTTGAAAACAATTTCGGATGTTTGATTTGTTAAAATCGATGTTCATACATTAATTATAAACCACGTAAAAGCAAAAAAAATCAAGAGAAAAGAAAATTGCCTCACTAATATTTTAATAGAAATTGCTTATTATCGGTAGAAAGGTATCATTTCTACCGATAATAAAAAACAAAAACGGTCAACATAGTTGGTTGTTCTTCTCATTGTTAAATAGATAGATAAATAGAAATAGACGGATAATCTCTTTGTCGTGTATGTTGTAGTTGTTGTTTTTTCTATATACTACATATATATATATATATATATATATATATATATATATATATATTTCAGAATGTAGACATGAGACTTTCAAATAAGTGAGATAAAGATCAGCTGATATCCCATAGAGTCCTTTTATGTCGAACATCTATCTTGTTTACATCTGTCTTTCGTAAGGTAGACGGTTTTTTTAATTTTTTTTATCTAATACGTATAGTTTCTTGCTCCTGCTCTATGTCACAGTTATTGTGAGGTTGAATGAATCGATATGTTGACCTCCAATTTCCATCAGTTTTTTTGAATTATTGAAGTAGCAATTACTTAAAAATAGACTATTTTTTTTAAAACCCACTAATTACTGATAAAACTTCGTTAAAAATTTAGTTAGGAATTCAATAAAAGATAAACTAACATTGAACAAAACAGGAAATTAAGATCAGGATGCTGTTATCGTTTATATAAAAATAAAATTTTCTTTCTATCTATTATTTAGTTAAAATACGACCTCAATATGAAGTGGTTTTTCTATTTGATTTTAATTACCACAACTCTATTAGAATCAATTTCATGTTTATCGATACGATACGATGGTAATTAGAATATTCAGTTTTATTTGGAAATAATTTTCGATTATTTAGGTGATAATTTGATAAATCGCCCCGGATTCAACGATAGCACTTCAAAGGACCGTTCACATTTGCGTGTTAAACGTTATTTAGGCTTAAGTAAACGTTTCAAGGTATGTAAAAAATAAATTTAAACAAATATTTAAACAATAAACAATGCCTGTTTCAGTTGAATAAACGATATCAAGAATGTGTAGCTCCAGGGGATGTAAAAGGTCATTGTAAACATGTCGTATTTTGTCCATTGGGTGTTTTAAAAAGTCCTAAAAATGTGCTCGATTATCTTTGTGTAATTGAACGCATGTAATTATTTATTTTAAATTATTTATATTATTTTTCATTAATATTTTTTCCACCCCATTAGGCATATCGGCGTATGTTGTCCGGACGATATAGCTTTGAGTCGTTTAGTTGGTTCACAAATAATTCTAGATCTGCCTGGTGGTGGCAATGACTATGACGATAATAATAATTCAACAGGTGAATAATATTGTGATTTAACCAATCATGATTGTGTACACAAAAAAATTTGTTTTTACACGTTTTACGATAATACGATTTTATTGAAAAATCATTAATTTTGTTTTGGTGAAAATAGATGGGCTTTTTTTCGTCTTTGGTTTAACTCTAATAAAAAATTGAGTACTTGGAAATTCGCCAAATTGCAGGAAACTACTATATATATATATATTTTTTTTTCTATACATTCATTATCTTTTCACCGAGGAAAAATTCCAATGCATGCACTAACTAGGACGTTGGCCTCAAATTTTTTTGGGGAAAAATACGCATTGCTTATCTGCTACGTGAAAAAAAACAAACTGAATTATCTGAGTGCTGTGATTTTCCGTCAATTTAATGTAATTTAAATTGTGTTCAAGGATGCGGTATAGCGATCGAGGGCAAATCAAATCGAAAGACAACAGGACCACTCCAACAATGGCCATGGTTGGTTGCATTTTATAATCTCCGACCATTTCAACAGCATTTAGAACAACAATTTTGCGGTGGTGTTGTCTTAACAGAACATCATATATTATCAGCAGCCCATTGTTTTCAAGAGTATTAATAACAATTTTAATCGATTAATTAACAAATTATTATTTATTTCAAATTTATAGTGTGGAAATTGAACAAATACGTGCACGTTTAGGTGAATATGATTTCAGTCAATTAACAGAAACACGTTCACGTGATTATGAAATCGAATCAATAAAGAACCATGAGGATTTCGATAAAGGAACTTATGGGAATGATATAGCGATTGTTAAATTAAAATCACCAACAAGTTTCAATTCGTATATATGGCCCATATGTTTACCGCCGATCGATCGAAATTTTGAAGGTGAAGCAGCAATAATTGCCGGATGGGGACAGAAATTATATAACGGTCCAATTAGTGAAGTTTTATTAAATGTACCTGTACCGGTATGGCAATTAAAAAAATGCCAAGATGCATTCTTACAATCAATAACTGATGAGAATTTATGTGCTGCAGCTTTTGAGGGCGGCAAAGATTCTTGTTTGGTAGATATACATATGTTTTTGTTATCTATATAATCGATATTTTTTTGTTGTTGAAACGCCTATAGGGAGATTCGGGCGGACCTCTGATGTTTCAGTTGGAAAATCGAAGATGGATCACAATTGGTGTTGTATCGTGGGGAATTGGTTGTGGAAATAAAGGTAGTCCAGGTGTGTACACGAAAGTTAGTAGTTATATACCTTGGATTATAAAAAATACAATAACCAAATAAATTTATTGTTATTCCATTATGTATAATGAATACTAATTAAGGGTTAATAAAACAATAATCGACACGAATTTCAAATTTTATTTTGATATATTTTAGTCTTGGGTCCCTCGTTAAAGTAAAAATAGAAAAAAATAATAATTCAGGTCTCTCTATATATTAAAATTAACCATAAATAACACATATGAAAATAGAAGGAACTGAATCACAAGTAGCAATCTAACAATGTTATTTGTTTTATTTATTTTTACTTAATTTTGTTTTTATATTAAAGAACATAGATCTTTGGCTAAGGTGTTGTTTCAATACTGTTTGATATTCCTGTTGATTAGACCAGGAAAAGGGGGATTGTTTACGCATTCGAATTATTCTCTGATGGAGAAGTGACAGATAACAAAGGTATATCAGTTTCATCTTTTTGGTCATCTTGACTAATTTCATTCAATAATTTACCGTTGTTCGATAATTGTTTTCTAACACATGAAGGTATAGGTGTGCTGGGACGTTTAGTTATTTTATTTTCTTGTAAATTAGTTTGTTGCTTCTCAATTTCACCGTTCAACCAATACGTGATCATTTTACCTTTACCCTAAATAAATTTGATTAATTCAATTTGAATAATTGACATTTTCTAATTACGTTACTTTTAATTCAACTTCACCACGACGTTCAATATCAAAATTACCGAATTTATCTAAAAATTCTTTTGTTGCTGGACTAATATGGATTTTTTGCGGTAATCCATTACTTTCCATTCTAGATGCAGTATTAACAGTATCACCAAATAGACAATATCTAGGCATTTTTAGTCCAACAACACCGGCAACACATGGACCAGTGTGTATACCAATTCGAAGTTGAAGGGGCCGTTCCGGTAAATGTCTGATTTTAAATGTTTCAACCGTCTTTAATAAAGCTAGTGACATTCTAGCTATTTCTCTGGCATGTTTATTACCGTTCCTTACCGGTAATCCGGAAACTACCATATAAGAATCGCCAATTGTTTCTACCTGAAAAACATTCAAATCATATTTATCTATCAATCATTGTTTATTTCACGTAATATTTACTTTGTAAACATCAAAATGTTCTATAATTGAATCAAAACATGTATAAAGATCATTTAGAAATTCAACAACTTGTAATGGTGTACTAACTGCTGATAATGCTGTAAAACTGACAATATCACTAAAATGTATTGTAACATATTCGAATGTTTCAGCAATAACAGAATCTCTTGTTATTAATTGTTGAGCAACACTTTTCGGCAATAAACGATATAATAACTCTTCGCATTTACGTTTCTCTTCCAAATAATCAGCTGTACGTTCTTCAACTAATGTTTCTAAATTATTTGCATATTGTTCCATTCTAACTAGAAGATTATCCAGAAGATTGCCATCACTTTCTCTAAAAAAAAACAAACAAACGAAAATCTCCCATAAATATCCGTTTTGATTATTAAATTTTCAATATAAAATCGATAATGTGTTGCCAACTGAATATTGCAATAAATTACAAATTTCCGATCTGCGTATTTCGACAAATTAGAGCAAAATCTGTTTGTAATAACGTTTAGTTTGGCGACGATTTTGAGCGAACTTCGATAAATCAATTTGGTCTTATTGCATAGACCAAATATCTACTTACTTATTGATGTGTCTTAGTTTACTTTTTAATGTTGTAAAATCTGGTCGATCGGCAGCATCTTCTGCCCAACATTTATTCATTATTTGATCGACTTCCTCTTCACATAAGATATCACCCATTGATGGTCGCAATGGTTGACCACCATTAGCCTCTGTTCCTTTACGTACAGCATCAACTTTTTCTAGAATAAAAAATAGTAATTGTGTGTGTGTGTGTGTGTATGTGTGTTTGTTATTTAAAATAAAAATTAATCTTGTTGGATTTATTATTGAATTTGGCACGTAATTAAATCGTAATTCCTTAAAGGCTTTTTCTTATGAATTATATAAGTACATATTTTCAAGCATCACCATATCAGATTTTAATTAACTCCTCTTTTACAAAATCATTCTATTGCGTTTGTCATGTCTGATGAAACTTGACGCTTTAATTAATGAGTTAACATTTCATTTGCATGCCGGGCTTCTCGGAAATTTTGTTTTCGTTACTTGTTAATATATATATATATATATATATATATATATGTATATATATATTTTACTATTTTGTTGTTGTTGCTGTTGCTGTTGCTGTTGTTGTTGTTTCTAATTATCGATGATATCAATTTTTAAATTAAAAATCACATTGTTGCTGTTTTTGAACATATTCCATTAAATTGGTGAATAAAAACGATAGAGATTGTTGGGAATTGAGCTTTGATATTCAATTTTGTACCAGAAATTAGAAAAAATGACGTCACAAACCGTTGAGATTAAAAAATGGGAAGTGTTAAAAGAGAATCTTTAATTTGAAAGAAGTTTGACAGAAAAACTCGAACAGACCAATATTTCTCAACATTTAAATTATTTCTGAATTTCATTTTACACTCTATCTACTTCGTCTTGGCCGAATCAACTTTACAATAATGAAAAACAACAAGTCAATTTGTTCAACTCGCAATAGACGTAGTATAACACTGTAGTGATAAAAACTATGAAATTCTTTCTGTTGTATTTAAATTAACGTTAATTTTATGAATTTCGACCATTTCACAGCCATAATAATAAGGAGTCACCGAAACAAAATTAAACTGCATGCAAAAGAAACAACAATATAAATAGTCAAAAAGAATTTCACAGAGAATTTGTCGGTATGAAAGGTGTACATAAAAAAAAATAAACAATCGGAAAACTGTAACGTTGTTGAAATTAATTCCGAACATGTTTTATACTGTCGATCCAATCTAGATTCGACGATTCCATTTATATTCATTGAAAAGTCTTAAAAGATTACCAATACGGTAAAGTTGATTTTAAGAAAATAAAATTAAAAAAAAATAATTTCAAAAGTTCTCGTTGATGTCATTTTATGTTCTATAATGGAAAAAAAACGTCCGGTTTGTTTTTGTCACCGGTAAAAATAGCAGTTCTCGTTAATTATAAAATGAAGTTGATTGCACGTTTCTTATAATTACAACACGTTAATCAGATAAATTTTACAATGCACCCTTAAATCATCGATTTTTCTGTGTTAATTGAATATTAATTGCCGATAGAAATTGTTTGTTTTAAAAATGTTTTATAATCAACGTAAGAAAAAATTAATTCACAGAATTAAGATATGTATACGTACATATTTGTTGTTGTTGTTGTTGTTGTTGTTCCTTGTAGAAAATTTGATTAATTAGAGCTTCATTTTAAAGTTAACATAAAGTTGTCATAAACATCGAATTATTTTGATAAATTTAATAGGCGATGAATTGTTACAAACAACAATTAAAATAGAAATAGGATGACATGCAGAGATGTGAAAATATTTAAAATTCTAATTAAATTTGATAATTACGAAAAGTTTATATTTAGCGCTAACTAATATCAGTTATATAAGTTTAGCGCGCGATTTTCAAGAATTTGTTTACAAACATCAAGTACTTGTTGATGAGTTTATGATGATTAATAATGATGATAATGATGGGGATGATGATGATTTTTATGTTTATTAAAATGATTATGGCATGCTGTTTATTTACTCAAATGTTTGAAGCGATCCTCAAGGATGGCATTGCAGTTATCACAATTTAACGTGCAATGTGGCCGTCGTACTTCCAATAATGGACTAACGGCTCTCCTTGGTGATGCATTTGTATCGCTATCAAATCCACCAAATGCATCCGACGGTAAGGTTAAAGACATATCAGTGTTAGCACTAGCCATATCGTTCAGAGCATACTCTGAATTTCAGTTGACTACCGTTCTTTACAATGGTCGACGTCCTACTAGCATTCGAACAACTTGACTTGATATACATTTTAGTGTTATATGTGTGAGGGCAAATCAATGTTCCTGCGCCGGTCCACTTTCATCTTCAGAGCTTAATGTGCTTTCAAGAGGAGACCTGCTTGAAATCATACCATCCATAACAAAATATGAATAATGGGATTTTTCTAAATTAGTTTCTATTGTCATAATCAGTTATTACTTTGGCTTATTACGAGAGACAAACTATCGATAAACACACGATAACTCTACAACTAACTGTTAGTAAGCACAGTTTCATATTAATATTTGCGTAGGGGTTGCACTTGAGATATTTCTCATCCTCCCCATTTATTATCAAAGTTTAACGTTACGGTCTTGTTAGTTCCCATGTGATAAATATTAAACATAATCGTCCAACATGTGAATAAAGTTAAATAACAGGAATAAATAAAAAATTCTGTCCAATTTTTCATTATTTTTTTGCCGATAATCAGTTAATTTTCCTTAAGAATAATGATTTAATGTTCATTTAATTTAATGTTCATTTAGTATTTTACTAACAGCTTTTGTATCAACTAAACCACAATGAATTGAACAGTATTCTTTGCAACATCTTCTCGTGAAGTATCTGACTTTCAATTTCACTTTAATCGTAAAATTCTTACATTAAATATATACATTGAGTTTATATTTTGTTTTTTGTTCAATCGTATAAAATTCACAACATTGGAAATTTCAGACTTTTCGTTATTGTTTCCGGTTCATGAATTTCGCGACATATTCTAGAATGATCACAGAACAAATTGAAAGGTCAACTGTTTCTATTAAAAATATATCATGTGGTACGTTAATGAACGATTGAATCGTTAATTTTTTTTTCCATCTTTATAACAATTAGTTTAGCGTATTTGTTACGGTCGAATTGATAAAAGACACTGGAAACGTTTAAAGTGATTTATAGTTACATCGATAAGAAACAACTGTATATTTATAAAAATGAAGTCATGTTGTCCACATCAAAATAGACGGATTTTAATTTCGATAGTGAAACTATTGTTGGTGAAGATAAATGAGAAAATTTTCTATTATCTTTATGTTTCGTCACGATAATTTTCCCATAGAAAATTTTAAGACATCCAGACGTTCATTTATATGGTAATCATCAGTCAAGTCTTAGAGGAAAATTTGTTTTAAATTAACCATTTAGCAGAATTGTTGAAAAGGTCATGTCATCTGAATTACTGCACTTATGATAATTAAGATTTCGATGTTAATTCGAATAAATAATGGCGATTTAAAGGTATTCTGGTTTCGAGAAGAATGCAATGAAAACTCTAAATATATTACGACACTTCGACTATTATCGAGAATCGTTAGGTTTTGTATGGAATACGAGGAAAAACGGTGAAAATTTCTATAGAATTTCGATATTACATTAAACTTCTTACCTTTAGCATTTTTATATTCATCCAAATAGAAAACACCTTGTCGACATATAATTTCATGCATAATTATACCAAATGAATAGACATCACCTTTTTGTGTACCGTATGACGGTGGATTTTGTAAACGTAATAATTCTGGTGCTGTCCATAATTGTCCTACAAATATTTGGATTAATTCAATTTTTACTTAATTCGATTTGATATTTTTCCATTTAAATACAGACTCTCCCAATATGAATGATCTTCAATATTATTGTCATCGTCATCGTCGTGTGCATATTTTCTAATAAAATGTAAACCAAAATCGGCAATTTTCAATACGAATCGTCCATCAACTAAACAATTCGTTGATTTTAATGCACCATGCGACGATATTGTTGAGTTATGTATATAAACCATACCACGTACAATATCCATTATTAAAGACATACGAAATGTCCAATCTAATTTATAATTTTCGTTTTCTAAAATATCTTGTAAACTACCTTTTTGACAATATTCAACTAATATACAGTTTGGTATATCCAAACAAGCACCATAAAATTTAACTAAATTATCATGTGATAAATCTTTCATTACTTTCAATTCAATTAATTGTTCACGTGTTAAATCGATACGTACGTCTTGTAAATGTTTAACAGCGACACGATTTGATTTGTAAAATGCCACTGTTGCATACAATTGACGATCACCAGCTACACTATCAACATCTGTAAACAACTTTAAACAAATAGTTTTATAAATTAACTGTCGCTTCATTGTCGGTTTATTTATTTTCAACGTCTCTCTGCAACAATATTTGAACAAAATAACAGCAATAGATCAGTACTATCTGTGGAGAATAATGATAAAATCATAATCTATAATTTTTTATACAACCTAAATCGTTAGCATTTGTGCTCCATTATTTTACATCTATGTTTACATTGAGTTGTTTTCAAAACACAAAATATTTACGAGAAAACTTTCAGCTCACGTTATCCTGCGAAACTGAAACCTTTTATCATTAAGTTTCAATGGGTAGCGATGAAATAACAGAAAAATAATCTGCCGTTACTATGTTACTTGTTAAACATAACACTACTGCGTTATTTAAAATAGAAAATCGATCATTATTTTAATTAATCAGTGTACGTGTCTTAACGTTACTTATGCTAATTATTGGCGTTAAGACACGACACCATTGTGTTCATTTTATTTGTTTGGTATTTTGTATAAAAATGACGAAATATCCTCCGGGTAGTAATGTTAACTGATGCCCGGCGCATCCACAATTTTTACAATCAATTAATATTTTTGTTTAAATATTAAATTTCAGTTAGATTTCGTACGTTTTGATGAATAATTAAGAAGTTTTAGAGTTGAAATCGTATTTTTATTGCTAAACAAACGTTATTTTCGCTACAGAAAAAAAACCGGTATGTAATCTAAAACAAATTATGGATCCCTCTTTAATCTTGATAGTCGCTTTAAATCATGAAAAAAAAATTATAAGGCATTGTGAATGCTTCAACTGGTTTCTTTTCCATATTTTTTTCCAATATTTCATAGCATAGGGAAACTCAAATAAATTTGAAAACAACTGAAAAACAAATTTTCTATAGTGAAACTCAATATAAAAGTCGTCTGGAATTTAGAGATTTGTTTATTTGGTTTTGATTTCATTTTTGTTCAATTATTGCGTAGAATATTTGAAAATAAATAAATAAATAAAATGAAATAAATAAAACAATATAATTACAGCTTTACTTTCACGGCGTGATGCTAATGATTGCCAACTATTTCTTGGTTTTGAATTTAAAAATACAATATCATCATAATGAACTTTCCATGCCATTGAATATATTGCACTTTTCAATTTAAAATGCCTGCAATTATTTTAATTATTTTTAATATAATTCAATCAATCATCTAATGTACCTGTATGATATGCTACCGACAATTAATATGCCTAAACATAAAACGACTATCAGACTAATTAACAATATATTGACTGGACTGAATTCTGTAAAATAAATATCATTTATTATTTTAATTGATAATTTCCAATTAATTCTGGTTGAATGAAAACTGTTCACGAAGACTAAAAGGCATAATAAGCGACAATTAAATTATTGCATTAGGAATCGCAGAAAATTTATAACTAAAAACAATAAGCGACTTACTTGGACACAACGAATTATCGTAACCGCAAATTGGCGTATCTATTGGTACACCGTTCGGCCATTCCACGTTAAAATAAACAATAGTTTTATTTGCATTCACATATTCAGCAACAATTTCATATTGTCCGGTTGAATTAACGTACATCATAGCATAGCGAGCAACCCGTTGTCCGTTACAGTTCATCACAATATCATCATCTTTCCCTACAATGTCAAAATCCACAATTTTCGGTATTGTTAAAAAAAACAACACAACAATTTTACCTGTAAAAGATGTGCCAATCATATTTCTAATAACGTCATACCCAGTAAAATTTAAATTATTTTGTTTTATCGTTTTATTTAATGCATTAGCATATAATAGCATCCCATCATATGAACTATCAGTGTATGTATAGCCTCTTCGTCGTCCGCTATTAGTAATTTCATTAAATTTCGTTTCATGTATTGGTGTAAATGTAAATATTGATTTAAAAGCTCCTCTTACTATTTCATTATTTTCTGTATCGTATTCGTCGTACCAAGGCTCAGATGGGTAAGGTGCACTAGAAAATTTATCACAATTTTCTACCATTATTAATCAGTATCGCTATAATCGAAATTTTCAAAGTGACGAATTTGAGACTATGACAAAACAAAGTTCCTACTGTAATGCAATTATCGAGACAAAAACGTCAAATATCGCGAATATAATAAGGTAAATATACGAAAAATCATCGTTGTCGTATCTGTTGTAATATTCACTGTTTTCAACTAATTGTAAATGAGAAAAAGATATACTACAAAATTAGCTAAGACGATCACTTGTTTCCTCTATACCTCTTTCGAATAAACACGTTTAACAAATTTGTCTTATCGAATTTTAATCCGACTGTGAACTTCAAAACTAACAAGGTCAATTGAGCTTCCTCAATAGAAGAGAAATGGAAAATTCGTTGCAAATGAGAAAAATACCGTCTTATCGAATCATCATTGAAGATGGAATCTTATCTTTGATTTGATTATTGCCAATTTTCAGATAGCTTTTTATTATACAATTTTTCTAATTATCGGAAAATATTGTCGTGATTATTGGAAAAATAAGGTTCAAGGATAAATTTTCTTACTTATTGTATGTGTCAAAGTTGAAAATTGTATATTCACCACTACCAACCATATTGAGTCTATCGAATTCGATAGCTATCTCTCGAAGCTTTTTATGACTCGTACATATCAATATAACTGAAATCGTTTTTGGTTTTTGTTTTTTTATTTTATTTTGTAAAACTTTTTCTTAATATTATTTATAACTTACTGCCGAAATTTGTGCCAACGTTTTTTTGTAAAAATTGACTATGATTTAATCCTAATAACACTAAATCACCATCCTCATGTTCGAGATTCGGTTCATTTTTCAATTCTTCCATAATACTTTTCATTAATAATTGACAAGTATGTTCACCACCAAGTTCAGAACGTTGATCTTTTTCATATAATAAAGCGACCTTTTTCCACTTATATCTAATAATATTACTTTTATAATCAAAAATTGATATTGTTTCGTTGAATCTTACCGATTCATAATTAAATGGAAGAATTCGGCAAATGATCGATAATCGGCTGGACCAGAATTGATAACCATGTAAAATTCGTCCGAGCATTCGGCTTTTTTATTTGTAAAATCAAAACTGAAACCGGTTGGTGTTATTACTGGTGTCCATAAAAATTTCGCAACACGTCCAACACTTGCTAAAAACAGCCACATTTAATATACTTAATGCATTATTAATTCTTTAGAAAACTGTAGTTGATATGTTGTCACCGTTCATTATCCATAGATGTTTATACAAGACGGTTTATATATATATAGATGAAAAATCAATCGCTGTTTATGCGTAAGCAACAATATTATCGATGAAGATTAAGTAAACTCACCTAAACAATAATCACAAGCTGGTCCAATTATGATATTTGCACAACTAGCCGATATAACACGTACAGTTGCAAATTCTTGCTTGCACATATCATCGTAATATTGATATTGAAAATGGATATTTGGTCCTAATATGCCGCGATCGTAAATCTCCTTTTCGGCAATTTTCAATACGTTTAATGTCTAGAAGAGAGAAGAAAAAAATAACGGAAATTACTTTCACAAGCTTGAACGTTTAAATTGAAAATTGGTGGATGCGCCGGGACGATAAGTTTATTCTTCAAAAAATCCATTCAAACTGTCCGAAAGTATTTAATTGTGAAAACAAATGGACAATAATACCTAATTTACTTCGCATTTATACTGGCGATAATAGTAATTTATTTTTATTTTCCGTGAAGCGTAAACAAAAAGAAGAATGAACAAATTTTTGTTTGAATTGACTATTAACAGGAATTTCTATAGACATTCATATTAGATCAAAGCAATTTTTCAATTCATAAAATATTTATACTGAACCCATCCACTCTGTTCTTATTGTTCGTTGATTGGAATAGAAAAGCGATCGATATTTCTATCAATTGTAATTTAATTTCGCATTTGTAAAATATGGAATGGAATACGAGAGCATGTCAGAATTGGTTTTTTGTTTTTGTTTTTGGAAATTAGTTGTCCGAGCTTGACCATTAATGAATGTAGAACGGAAACAAATAGAATATGAAATGGTGTCGTATATAATCAAATATTCTCATTTTATACATCTCATCACTGATACGATGGTTTTTTTGTTGATGCTTCTCTGACATTCTCTGCATTTGCATCATAAAATACGTAAAACATTAATTTCGTCCGACTTCTATTGTTTCAACTAATATAGATCTTAAATAAAATCAATTATCGTACCGTTCTAATATTACAATTATAATGATTATGTTGGTAAATATTCGCTACTTAGCTAAGGGATTCACGTTAAACAACATAAATTACGTGTTTAAATTTAAATTCATGTTAGGTCTTTCCTTGTGTCAACAGAATATATTCGAATGTTGTAAACAACAACTTATCGTCAGTATATTTTCCAGTAAACTATATCGTGAAGGTCCATTGATAAGGTAAGCTCGTTATCGTTACAGTATTTTATTCTTAATCAATTTTGCGACAATAGAACAAAACTTACAAAGTTGTAATGTTTATATCGAATTTTATAATACAGTATACCCACTTTTTACACGATAATCTTTAAAGACAACATAAATACTTTATAATAATCTCGATTTTGATCTCTATCGCTATTCTATAAAAATCAGATAGTTTTGTTTGGTAACGAAATCGACTTACGGTTCGTCCAAGTAAGAATTCGGAACCTTCTGGCTGTATTGAAGAGTTCTGATTACTCATTTGCTAATGCCGTATCAGTCGCTTTGATAAAAATAAAGTACGACATCAAGATTGCGACTTTTCGTCAATCTCTGTCATAATTTCCTAAATCGATCACTCATACAAACTATAATAAGAATTAATCGTTTATAAAAAAAAACATGTAAATGTTTATCTATTTTAGCAATCTCAGTATTGCTTATGTTTTTTATTTATAATCTTCAACAAGTCCACCAAACTTTCGAGAACAGAAGTTTTATCAAAAAATTTTTTTATTGCAAAACGATTTTAATCACTAACCACGTATATAAGTGAATTATCATCAATGATTCAAAAAAAAAATAACGAGAAATAATTATCTTCCTCTTTTAAATAAACGCAGATTTCTTAGTCAGAAAACGTTCGGTTATCTGGGAAATATAACATTTTACGATTTGCAATTAATACGAAATCAAATCAAATAAATAAAAATCCATTTCATGAAGTATTATCGATAATCGTAAACTACAAAAATCTATATATAGATCAATCTATAGTTTATTTTTCTATTTTTATTACTAATTATAATTGAAGAGGTGTATTTTTAATTATTGCAAATACTGTTAAATTAGTAGCTTTCCATTATTATTTAAAGAATAGTCGAAGATAATAGATTTTTATCAATTTAGATTTATAGGACTTTACATGTTTATCGATATATATATATATATATAGATCAGGTATCTACGTCATATAACAATGTCTAGTTTATTGTTGTTTAATGAATTTATCATTTACTTTACGTTGTTGTATGATTTGTAATCAATCTTATCGACTACTTGTAGTGATTTGGGGTATAATCATCACCACCACCACGTGTACTTGTATTATTTTAAAATTTATTTCGAATAAAAAATCTTATTAGGATTTATTTATTTGTTTATTTATATATATATATATATATATATATATATATATAGTATCGATTATTTAAATTAAAATACCCGATTTGATAAGACTATTAATGATTAAATCATTTTTGCAATATCGTTCAAGATAATAACCGAATCCAGTCTATTATTGAGATTTTCCACAATCAATTGAGGAGATTACTTGATTTTTTTTTAATAAATATAGCAAAATCCTGTAGGAACGAAAATGGTTGTTTGTTTTGTTTACAATCATTTTTAGAATTGGAACTTGTTTTCCGCCAATTCTAAGTGTTACCAAATAGCTTCTAATTTGAATGGTTTTTATCGAAGAAACAAGATCTTTCACCAAAATTTCATATTACCTCATTTACATTGACGATATAGAAATCATCTACTGTTAGTATAATAGCAACATTAATTGTACAATTATTGATATCGTAACATGTTTGTTCACAATCAATTGGTGTATCACTAATACAATGTTCGTTACTTATGGAACAATCATCCATATCCCATGGTGGTACTTGTAATATCGAAGTGTCCCATTTATAATTATCCATTTTACAATAATTAGAAACTAATAATATTAATAAAAATAAAATCATAACTATATAAAATAAATTAGTAAATTTTTTTTTAACGATATTAACACATAAATAATCAACTATAGAATACCGGTAACTATACGCATTTTATGAAAGCTACGAATATACTAAGTTTTAATACTGTTGTCGATATCAAATATAGATAGTACCGCCCGCGCAGATAAATAGATAAAATTTCTATAATACTACTGGTATAAGCCGTAATATAATTGATTAATATAATTATTAAGTTTAATTAACTATTTTGCGTGAGACAAATTGAAGGATTTCCATACAACTTCGATAATAGTGGCAATTATCATGGACCGGACTGACAGGGATGTGTGACATCCGGAAGGCACAACCATTTTTAAGGAAGTCGACAAAAATTGACGATTCTCAAATCGACTTTTTGATATTATCAAATCGTCACAAATGCTAAAAAGAAAATCGTTAAAAATTTCAGGAATTTGCTACAACAAATATTTCATTATCTTTATTTGTTTGTTGAGTAAGTGCAGGCAGACAAATTTGTTTATTTCAGTTTTTGTTATCGTTTAATTGAGGATGACTTGTTTGAACCTACCCTGTAACAACGGAAAGTAACGAAATGACTTTCAGTAAATTAAAATTGATACAAACAGATTTACAATGGGGGATGTGCGATTGAAAAACTTACTCATTTCTTTATGCTCATTTGATATTTTAGGCAGTCTTGATTTAGAAATTATCGTCAAAAAGTGGCGTTTAATTAAAACCGTAGCATAAAGTTAAAATATTTGTATTTTTTGTTTATGTGAAGGTAGGTATACATAATTACTACCAGCTTAGAAATGTGAGTGCTGGAGGATTTTCCAGAATTTTTTAGTCGGCAAATTGTTAACTGAGCACCCTCCAAGCGTTTCGTCATTATTAGGTACAGCCATAAAATCATAGTGACCGTTTACCAATATTCAGTTTTAATTAATTCATCTGATCTTCCACATTGAGATAAATACTTTAGAAATATTCTTACAATTGATATTTATTACATCGAATATATTTATTAAAAGATTCTATTGAACTTACAGTTCTTTTGGAGAAACAAATTGGAATTTTATAAAAGTTCTACGATAATTTTCCAGTTACTGTTCTTTCAACTTATATGTGAGAATTTATTCTTTATATATAACAGTTATAGTTTATAGTTTTATATAACAGCTAAACATTGTCTGTGTGTTGCAAATTATTATCCTGTGAAATGGAATGAATTGATTCTTGTTACTAGTTTCTAGTATTTGTTCAAAACAAATAGTTAAAAAAAAACAATTCGTTTGTTAGTATGTTAAATTCGATGATTTTTACACTCAATCTATTTTGATTTAGTCGACTTGACTTAAAAAGTAAAAGTGAGAAAGTAGTAGCCTAGTATTTACCATGACGACGCGCCCCTGGTAACAATATCTATGAAGAGAAATAATCTGTTGATAGACGTACAAAGTTCCACCATAGTAAGTATCATGAGTGAGTTGATGAAGAACTGTTTACTGAATATCAGTAATCAGTAGAGCTAGAAATATTTCCTCCCTCCAATAGGTTTTAAAACATTTTAAATAAAAATTCTGATGTCTATATCAAATTATGAAATTTGGTGCCCCTCTACTAATCATCCGCCTGGGGAGAAGACCCTAACTTGCCACCCCCCTGGATTCGGCACTGTCAACAATGCTGCTTTGGGATTATTCCGTATCTTAAACTTACTGCATAGTACTAAATTTTATATAGGACGCGTAGAAGGGAAAAAAACCTCTTGTTATTGAATTATTCATTGGTGTTAAAGCAAATTAATCCTGAAATAATGTTTTATTAGGAAAGCTTTCAAATCTTAGGAAGTCATAAATTCCACATAATCAATTTACTTTAATCAAATAATTTAACTATTTAACTTTAGTTTTGGAATGGTATTTGGAAATCAATTTTTGATCGTATTATAGAATTTGCAGCTGAAAAAAAAACCCGGAGAAACCATGAAAATTCCAATCAAATCAACAACGGATAAAACAAAACTAGACACTTTGTTATAATTTCATATCGATGCTGAAACGTATCTATCCTAGTGCATTAAATTACAATTAAAATTTTTCCAATTATTCTAATTTCCTTCAATCAATTTAATAAATATCAAAAAAATTTATTAAACGCGACAAGTACGCTTAATTATCCTTTGATCAAAATTGAGTGGCAATTCATATATTCTAATATTGAATATATATATACTAAATAATCTGTTTATTTTCAATAAATAAATTATCACATATGGCTCGAATTGAATGTGACATACGGAGAGAATTAATTAAATTATTTTTAATTAACTTCCAACATTTAAAACACACTACCAATTTTCGTTATGATCAACAAAAATCATAGAAATATAAATGTATTTATCAATGATACGGTATTTAAATTATGGATGATTTATCAAACGAAATTATTTCGCATATCGATGGGGATTAACAATAACCGTATAAATATTTCATCAAATAAATATCGGATTGTATTGCAAAAGCGCAAAAATTTAAGCAATGTTAATATAATGCCATCTAAACGTAATAGAACAAACAAATTTGCGTTAATGTAATCGATTTACTTACAGTAATTGTACTGTGTAATTAGCTCAATTGTTTATCACGAGGTGGCGAAATTCTACGCGAACAATTTTAATTATTCGCACAAATAACGAGGAATTCATTGGGGTTTTGTCCAGCATTTAAAATAATTGTACAAAGTATGTTGATGTCTTTTAGTTTATTTATAGAAAATTTATAATTTTTTCGATTTTGGTTTACGTTTAACAGAAACAATACTTTCAACAATTTTATCAATATCCTCGTTATCAATTTGATAATCATTACCACTTGATTTTTTATTAGTTACATTGAAATTATAATTACCGAATTTGTTTTTTAGAAATTGTGTAATTTTATCAATATTATAAACAATAAACATCATATTAAATATAAATATTAATGTCCATATCGATGTTTGTTTTATATCTTGTTCATTAACATTATTTTTAACCATAAAATCAAATTCGATATATTTAAATGATGTATTTGCTGTAAAATATTCCGGTTCTGGTTCTAAACGATTATGTTGACTAGATTCTAAATGTATCGAATATAATTTACCATCAAATGGTATAGATGGTAAATGTACTAATATACCATAATTATAATCACTTAATATTGTAACTGTTGATACATCAACACGTCCTGTATAAACAATATTAATCGGTGTTGTTTCTTTAATTATTTTTATACGTAAATTCTTATAATGTTCGGCATTTTTTGCATTAATTTTAACTAACAAATCAACATTACTAACAGGACGAAATATAATCAATTTTAAATTGTTTATATCATTCGTTATTTCATCAATACGTATCGTTTTAGGTGTACTACGTTCAATTTTAATTCGATCATTAACCGATCGTTTTACATTAATATCGTAGGAACAATACGGTTGTAGACCACGTATACGAAATGATCCAGTTAATTCGGATGTTGCCTCCTCTGAAAAATGACTACAATTACCAACACCATGTGCCATAATATTAATATTATCTTCTGGTTCACCGTTTAATGATGTTACATAACCGTAAGCACTGTAAGCTACACGTTTACCCCTAGAAAAACAATTAGATTAATTTCGATTTTTATACGGAAAATATTGGAAATTTTTACAATAATTTAACTAAAACAGTTTCGCCTTCTTTAACTGTTATTATTTTCGAATTCGGTTCAAAACTATATTCTTTCATCATCGGCCTTAAGAAATATTCACCAGGACTTAATGAATTGAATGTTATTTTACCTTCATTGTTCGTTTGAAGATTACTACGGTAACTATCACCACCAGATAACGATAGAAGTGTGCCCTAAAATTGTTATTTAATAAAATGTTTAAAAAAAAATTTCTTATTTAATATAAAACCTCTAATGGTATATTGTTGTTATCAGTAACTTCGATAACAATTTCAGCTAATTTATGGGCAACGAAATTACCGTTGTTATCTGGTCCAATTAAAATATATGAATCTTTTTTAGCTGTTAATTTATAAGTTTTTGTTTTATCTAATGGTGGAAATATATAAATACCATTATTATCAGTTTCAGTAATTAACGAATCATTATTATCTGTTTCAACAGTTATTATAACACCCGGTAATGATGGTATTATTTTACCTTTATATATAATACCAGGTAATGCTTTAAATTTGTTACCTAAATTAATACAATCTGTATTACCGTTAATTTTTAATAATTGCGGTTTAAAATATAATAAATCTGAATTTGGTATTATTATTGCATTATCATTTGGATTTAATAATAATTTGATTTCGTAATTATTATTTTTGTATAATAATGGACCAATTTTGGTTTTTGTACCATCGATATTTATAATAGCTGTTACATCACCTAATTTTTGTTCAGCTTCTATCGATAATGTTGTTGTATGTTTTAAAGCATTTAAATATATTTCATTTGTTTGATCATTTGTATTATAATTTATAATATTTGTATCATAACCGTGACAACTATCCAATTCGAATATATAAACACCTGAATTTTCTAAACAGTAAGTTGTGCGACCTTTTACAATTTCAACTGTTTTAATATTTGATTGTCCTGTCAGTTTATATTTGATCTAAAAATATTATTATTGTGATGATTGATAAATAATATATTTTAAACATATAAACCTGTGTATTGTGTGATGAAATAAACACAACAGAATAACCGTTTTGTATAAATATTGGTACCTCAACATTAATACTATTAACGTTAATTACATGTTTGTCAGTTTTCCAACATAATTTACTTGTCGATAAACTAATTTCATATTTTCCAGGATAAATATCGTTAATTTGATAGATATTATCAACAATAGTAATTTTTATGTCGTCTTTATTTGTTTGTTCATCAAATTGATGTAGAATTGCTTGTAAATCTTTACAATCATTATTATCGATACATTGAATTTTCCCATGTAATGTTGCTTTTAATTGTGAAAATGTAACAATATCATCACGATTTGATGTAATTTCAACTGTATGTGTTCTCGGATAAAACCTTAAATTTTATCTAATTTTATAAAAATCTATTTAAATAATTTAAATAAACCTTACTGATGCCCTTTTTGTAGATCATCATTATTAACAACAACTTCAATATGATAATTGCCTGGATTTAAATATGCACAAAATTTACCAATTTTCGGATCTGATTTTGTATTAATTAAACGTGTCGAACCAATTTGTGAAAATGTTATTGTTTGAATTTTATCAGTAATAATATTACCACATATACGATACGAATTTGGTATTAAATCTGGTAATTTTGTATTTGGTGTTATTTTTAATGATATTTCATTAAATAATAAACCATCATATTCTGATTCTAATTTATATGTACCAACTTTTAATTCCTGTAATTTATAATAACCTTTATTGTCGGTTTTCGTTATTTCTTTATTATCTAAGTAGATTTTAGCGTTTGGTAATGATGTATTTTGGTGATCTTTTAACACTCGACCACTAACACTGAAACCAACTATCTAAAAACGTGAAAATTAGTGAAGGATCCGTAACGAAATCAACTAAATTACTTCAAATTTCTCTTCTAATACAACACTATCATGCTCTACAGTAAATTGTATTCCATTTGGATGATAATCAATGTTTTGATTGATATCGAACGGTGCTACAAAATATTTTCCAGGTGGTACTGTTGGAAATCGAAAAATTCCATCCGAATTTGTTCTAACATAACAAAGACAATTAATGTTATTTTGAATATTTTTATCACAACCATCAACTTTAATGTTACCATCCGACTAAAAACGTTAAATAATTAAAAATCTACTAATATTGAAATTAGAATTTACATTATCCGAAGAAAATAAATAGATTATAACGTCTTTTATCGGTTCCTTTTCATTTTCAACACGTCCAGAAACATCATATCCTTGGATTATTAAACTACCTGTTGGCAATTCTGTATTGCCTTCAGTTACAACAACATCAATCGAATCTTTGAATATTTTCCACCTACAATAAATGTTTTAGAAATTTCTTAGTAAATAGATAAACAAATTACTTAGAATTTGATATTCTGACAGTATATCTTCCTGGATATACAGGTGTGAAGAAGAAATTTCCATTATTACGTGTTAAAGTCTTACGTATTTCACTGTTTGATTTTAATTCAATTTCAACACCTTCAGGGCCCAATCCGAGTCCTAAGCTTTCAACCTAAAAATTATTAAATTTCAAACATTAATCGTCAATGATGTTTAATTAACGTACATTTCCGGTTATTCCAAATCCTTTAAATACGAAATCAATATCTTTACTTTGACTACAAAGATCATTAACACCATCGATAATTAATTCGACTTTTGTTGGTGTAAAACTCCAACCAGGTGGTGGTTCTAACTGTAATTCAAATGATGAATTATCAGTTTTAATAATAATATCAATTTCACCTCTAGAATATATTCGCCTTTATCGTACAATGGTACAAAGTAATAACCGTTATTTGGGGCACAATTGATTTTATCCTTTAGTATACCGTGTTTTGTCAATCTGAAAATACAATTTTCTTACATAATATATTTTATAAATCATTAAAAAACTTACAATTTGACTTCTACTTTAGAAAAATCAATTGGTACATGACTTTTAACAAAACCACCACATCCTAAAACATCTTCACAAGAAATTCTCGATAATATTGTTGTAATTGTGAATAATAAAGCAAACAGTTCATTCATTATTTAATTTTAATTATAATTACAGACAATGGTGCCGTACAAAGATATCTATGTATGGAATTTTCCGGGACACGCATGAATTTGTGTCTTATAATTGACAAATAATGTCACCAACATAAGCAATAAAAACTCCCTACTGTGATTTTTCCGGACGATTTTGTAATATGGAAAACTAATAACGGAAGATGGTATTGTTTACTGTAATTTGGGTTGCCTATAAAGCACAACTATATTGAGAAATCTGTTAATCTCATGATGCACTAGCTGATTGACGACACTAGTTTTATCAGATACTTTTCAAAATACATTCTTAGAATACGAGTGATTTGATGCTGTATGGAAATTTTTCTAATAATAAAACCATCAAATATAGAAAATCTACCACGATTAGATAGCTTATCAAAAGCGCGCCTCTAGTCTGGGCGTGCCTTTAGAATTTTAACGGTTAACTTTGTGTTTTAGTAACTTTACAATTTTTAAGTTGGTGATCTGTGAAGATAATCTAAACAAATGTGGACGCCGGTGAATCAGGTTACGAAACTTTAATAAATTACCGGAAGAAAAAGGCAAAAAAAAATCAAATTATTTAAAATTGAATTAAATCAATTGGTATTTTAATTAGAAAAAAAATCACTAATAAACAATTGAAAATTTATAGGTAAGCAATTTTATAAATAAATTGATAATTGCGCGGTTGTTGGTTTATTAGAATTTACATTAAACATTTAACATAATTATCGAATTTCACATTATTTAGAAATATATTTACGACTAGTAGTTTATATTTATAATTGTTGATTAATTTAAGCATGGAATCTTATATAAAAACATGTATTTCCAAAAACTAACCTTAAAATGTGATTTTTATTATTTTAAGGTTATAGCATTTAATTTGATTATCTCGTTTTTTAGGACAGATAAGTTATCAATCATGCGAAATAATCGTAAGAAACCAAAACGGAATGTTCAAGCCAATATAAATCGTAATAGCGAGCAAATATCTGAACAAGAGGATTCGGAAGTTGAAAATACAAATATAAATAAAAGTTTAAAACGTAAAAGAAAAACCGATGATGATATATCAAAGAAAACTAAAAAAGAACGAAAAGAGAAAAAAGCAAAAACAAAAAAGAAGATTAAGGAAGAAAAGCAACAGGAATCAGAAGACGAAGAAGAATTAAATACTGTTGAAGATGAAAAAGAACACAATGAGGATAACGATGACAACGATG
Source organism: Meloe dianella (assembly GCA_028455855.1). NCBI lineage: Eukaryota > Metazoa > Arthropoda > Insecta > Coleoptera > Meloidae > Meloe > Meloe dianella. The sequence goes on along the minus strand of JAPTHL010000045.1, from coordinate 3,380,175 downwards.
ATCAGGAAAATAAATATAACGATGAGAATGAAGAGTGTGAAATGAATGATGACAAAGAAGAACACAATGGTAATCAAAAAAATTTAATTAGAATCCAAATTGTTAGATTAACTTTTTTTCATTGTTTAGAAACATTGGAAAAAATCAAAGAAGTAACATGGTCACAAGATGATTTAACAGAATTAATAACAAGAATGGAAAATTCTATACCAGAACAGGATACGTTAGCTTACAGTACACGTGCTGAAAAATTAAACTGGACTGAAGTCAGTTAATATCAATTTATATTTAATTAATTTATCAATTATCGCTTATATATTGTTTTAGATAGCTTTTAATGATTACACTGGTGATGATTGCAAGAAAATCTGGGCGTTATTGCAAAAAAGAATAAGAAAATTTAGATTATTGAGTGAAGTTTTAAGCGATGCAAAAAAATGGATATCAAATCCCAAATCAAATGTTCAAAATCTTAATAAACCTGTAAGACAAATTTTATCAAAATTATTTCTATATATTTTTAAATTATACGTTTGTTTGTTTTTTTAGAAAAAACATCCAGATATGCCAAGACGTCCACCCTCCTCTTACATACTATTCTGTATGGATAAGAGAGATAAAATTGTTCGGGATAATCCTGGATTGGAAGCGGTAAATATTGTTAATTTATAATACTTTAATTATATATATATATTAATATAAAATTTCAGCCTTTAGTTGCTAAATTATTGGGACAAATATTTAGAAATTTATCACCAAATGAAAGAGAAGCTTACGAAAAAGCTGCTGCCGAAAGTAGAGCTGCTTATGCTAAGAATTTACAGGAATTTTAGTAAATATTTATTTCTTAATAAATAGATAAATACTTTTAATATTAATTATAGTGAATTACATCCCGAATGTGTAGAAGAAGCGAAAAAATTAAAAGAGTCCACTATAAAGAATGAAAAACATCCTAAAGATGAAAAATTAATAAAAGATGACAAATCACTTAAAAATGAAAAAACATCAAATAATGAAAAACCAATAAAAACTGAAAAAATCAAAATCGAAAAAACACAAAAAAACGATAAAACAAAAATGAATAAACAAGATAAACCGACAAAAATTGAAAAAGAAAAAAAGAACGTCCACCAAAACGTGGTCAAACAGCATTTGGTTTATATTTTCAATCAGAACTTACGAATAAAAATGTTGATGATAGAAATGCATTTAAAGAAAAATGTAAAGAAACATGGAAACAATTACCTGAAAAAAAGAAATTACTATGGATATTAGAGGCTGATGAACAATTTCAAAAATATAAAGTAATTTATTTACAATACAATTTTATTTATTTTAATTTAATTTTTATGAATTTAGGAGGAAGTTCAAAATTACAAAGATAAACATCCAGATTATCAACTAAATGAACTTAAACCGATTCTAACAAAACAAGAAAGAGCAATTAAGAAACGATCATCTGGTGAACCAGAGAAACCACCAAATTCCGCATATAATTTATATTCGAAAACAATGTTACAAAGTGAAGAAATTAAAGCAATAAATCCAAAAGATCGGATGAATCATATTGCAAACAAATGGAAAAATTTAGATGAAGATTTGAAAAAATCTTACCGTGATCAGTATTTAAAATTAATGGAAAAATTCAAATTGGATTTCAATTCATATCTAGAAACACTGCCAGAAGAAGAACGTGCACTACACGTAAAACAAAAGAGAAAAGAGCGAAAAACAACTAAATCAATAAAACAACAAGAAATTAAAAAACAAGAACCTATAGTACAAACAAAACTTGAAGAACCCATACAACCTCCTATGTATATATTTATCGAAATTATTATCTCTATTTGTAAAGTAATTTAAATGATTTTTATTTTAGTTCTGCTGCCAAATATTTTGCATCAATATACAAAGGTGATGGTGATCCAATACGTGCATGGAAAACATTAACATCCGATGAAAAACGTAAATATGAAGACGAATTGACAAAAAAGAAGGAAGCTTATATTGTTGAATTTGAGAGATTTCTCAAGAGTTTAACTCAAGAAGAATTAGAAGCCTTTTCTAGATCTCGTCAACAACAAGAAAAATCTGATGTAATTAATTTTTTTTTTAATGTTTAAACTGAAAATTAATTTTTTTCTGTGTGTTGTTTTAATTAGGAAAGTTCTGAATGTTCAGATTCTGATGTTGACGATGATGACGACGAAAATGAAGATGATGATAGTAATTCAAATTCATGTGAGTCTATGTGAATTCAATCACAATAATACCCGATAAATTCAGGGGTTTCTTAGTGCTGTGCATGTATTATTTGTCTGATTGTTATATAAAAAAGTATAACGTTTATTATTCGTTATACATTTATCTAATCACCTTTTTCTTTTTGTTGTTCAACCAAATCTTTAAATATTTTTACCAAAACTATCATTTGTATTCATATATTTCCCTATATACAAAACATCCCCACAAATTCGATATTGACTAGTCGTATTTGGTTTTATATTTCAACATATCTAAAATGGTTTTTGAAAATTGCAATGTTTATTTAAATTTATGATTGTTAATTCTGATTAAATTCATGATTAAAATCATTTTAAATATGTAAAAACCAATTTAACGGACAGAATAGCAAATTCTTTGAATGCAACAAACAACTTTCAGAGTGTTTATTAATTTGTTGATTTTACCTCAATAATACAGGGCTGAAGTGTATGTTTTTCCATGTCATTTTATAAAAGGTAGTTGCTACCTTTTTAATTATCAAAGAAATATTTGTATCCCAAGTCATATGAGACAGTCTGTATGTGTTTTTTTTTAAATTAATTTTTCATAATTGAATTAAGTTCTATTAATATTTGATATACCATAAAAGATGTTTTTTTTTGTAGCATTGAATAAATAAACTGTTTTATAATGAACCGTAGTTTTCCTTATTAAAATTTAAAATTTCATTCAATCGAATAGATAGAGAATTCACATTGAATCTGTATGTTCATGTTGCTCATCATTATTTTGTTTATGAAACAAGATCAATATCTATCTCTATCTAGATATATTTTTGGCGTACAAGAAATGAATTAATTAAGAATTAACTAATTAATGGGTTGAATAATATTACCGGATATTGTTTTGTTCGTAAATATGGGCATTTTTAACATTATAATGTGTAAGGATTTTCGTGTTTCATATGATTACCGGATATAAATGAAAACTTATCTGAACGAATTTATCTTCTCTTTAGCGATTGCGTTGTTTTTAGCGCAGTTCTGATCTTAATCAGTATATTTAAGCTGTAGGGCGTGTTGGGCGGTTGACCTGTTGAATTTTTCGAGTATTTGGTACGTGTATTTATTTAAATTTGTTTATTTTTATACAAAGTTCAACTACATGAGATTAAATAGATGTTTAATAGTCAATACCTGAACATTCGAGGTTTCTGTAATCAGTTTATTTTCCTAGTTTTCAGGTCGATTATCGAACGGCGTTCTATAACGTGCACATGCGCCCAATTCTTTATTAAGGCCTCATAGTCGTTTTGGTATTGTTTAATGCTTATTGTGATACTCATGTCGTGTACTACGAAAAACATATTATCAGATAATTGTTTACGATCATTATGACTGATATTCATACCTTTGTTAATAGTGTATACAGATATTGTGTAAAAATACGTTCAGTGATAATAAGCAATTCCGCCTCAATCTGGCTCCTGAGGTCCCAACACTACAATCAACATCAACATTTAGTGATAGTAAATTCGAAATTCATCCATCACACGACACAATTCATCTCAGATCGCGATTACATGACGATCCGGAGGCGCTCTTCTATTGTAAGAGGAGCGTCTTCGATGATGATGATAATGTTGATATTGATGATCATCACAACAACAGTGATCACGTCAATCACGAACGACGTCGCAATTATACAAGGTACTATTCCAAACGGACAAACGTATCTAATTGGGAATACAACCAAAGAACTCCGTCCAAAATTTATAAAGCTACTAATAGAATAGATGATGATGATGTTGATATTGATGATCATGATGATTATTTTAAATCAACATTACAAAAAGATGATACCGAAATAAATCGTATTGACTACCTCTCATTATCATTATCGCCGCCAGCAAGCCGCAAAGAATTATCAACGTTTTATCAACATGAATCACTATCATTGTAAGTTTTAAATGTTTATTATTAAATTTGATATATTTTTTGGCAATAATACAAAACTAAAATATATTAAAATATAAAATTATCATTGATGGCTACCTGTTAAAAACATCAGCTTAGCTAAGCAAATTATTTTTAAATGTAACCCGTACAGCTGATTTCTACATAGTTACGGTCGTTACAAAAATAAAAACTAGCTTAAAATCTTCGAAAAACCAATATCGAAAAACATTGCTAATAATAATAATTAATTAATTAATTAATTAAAAAAAACATAAAACGATATTAAAATAAAATAATAATGAATTTAACAGTGGCATATTTGAAATATTTTAAATTACGGTCATTGTGATTATGTGGTGATTATCAAAATAATCGTAACCGATGTGTTAACAATTTGACGATATAATAATTAATCTATTAGTCATTTTTAATTTGTTGAATTATGGATAATTATAAATATGGTAGTTAGTAAGTTTATTTACCGCCGCTTTTGTTATAATGGCGGTGAAATTTGACCGATTCGAATAATTAATTGGTAAATAATTGTTTAATTAGCCGCCAATTACAAAACAATGGATAGTGAAATTTGTTTTATTAATGAAACGATATTAATTAATGACGCTAATGAAATTTCATATGATAATTTTTTATTAAAAATTATTAATTATATATTTATATTTCTACTTTCGATTATATATTTGATATACATGTTTTTATGTAATAATCGCAATAATAACAATAGCAATAAAGATGATAAATGTATAAATATTAACGAAAATCTTAGTAATGATAACGAGAATGCGAATTGTCGTAAATACCTCTCAAAATCATGTTTGGCGTTACATTTGTAAATTTATAATATTCACATTTTATCAATTTCGAATTTAATGAAATCTCTTCTAGTTCCCCAACAAAAACAACAGATGAACTAAACGAAGACGATTTAATACGAATTGTAAATAATGAAAATCAATGTACAGAATCACAAGAAGATCCAAGAAGTTACGGTATGGGTGGTTATATTCCAGTAGCAGAAGGTGATATATTAGATGATAAATATGAGATTTGTCGTAAATTAGGATACGGTCAATTTTCAACTGTATGGTTATGTCAAAATCAAATGTAAAAATTTTCAAAAATTTAACAGAAAACTAACGATATTTTCATAATACATGTTTGTTTTTTTTTCTTTCTTTTTCAAATAAAATTTGTAGAACTAACGATTATGTGGCAATTAAAATATCAAAATCGATGGTAAGATTGAATACAATTGCAAAAGAAGAAATTAAATTATTAGAATGTACGAATGCAACAAATCCGGAACATACTGGTTATAGAAATATAGTACAAATGATTGATTATTTTAATTGTAAAAGTATTAATGGCAATCACACTGCCATCGTATTAGAAGTAATGGGACCATCATTATTACATCTGATAAAACAAAGTGAATTTCGTGGAATACAAACATCCGGAGTTCGACGTATTATCAAACAAGTAATTGTAATTATAAAAAATATCAATTACTGTTTTAAATTATCATTTTTAGGTACTGCAGGGCTTAGAATATCTCCATAACGAATGTGGTATTATTCATACAGATATAAAGCCCGAAAATATATTGATAAAAGCTAAAGAGCCTTATATTAGAAAAATGGTAACTACCGCTAAGAAATTAGCTGAACTCAACATAGCATTGCCTAAAACTTATGGTATGCAGCTGATTAATGTAATTCAATTGAATTTCAATTCAATTCAAACCAATTCTAGTTACATCAGAACGTTGGACCAATGCTGGAAGCGATCACAAAGATAACGATTCTGATGATGATGAATTATATCGTGCTAAATCATATCCAGAAGATCCATTCCTTTCCGAATTAGTTAGTTTTCGTAAAACACACGGTGAAGCTAAATTAACAGAACCAATGTGGACTGATATTAATATAGAAGTGAAAATTGGCGATATGGGCAATGCTACATGGATGGTATGTTTTCTTCTATTATTATCAATAAAAATCTATAAATAAAATGTGATCTTAATATACCAATTGTAGAATAGAAAATATACGTCAACAATACAAACACGACAATATCGTGCTTTAGAAGTGATCATTGATGCTGGTTATGATTGTCCAGCTGATATTTGGTCAGTTGGTTGTTTAGCATTTGAATTAGCAACTGGTGAATATTTATTTTATCCAAAATCAATTAATAATTGGTCGTTAGATTTTGATCATGTTACATTAATATGGGAAACACTTGGTGGTATACCAAAATACATAACAAAACGTGGAGCTAAAGCTAACGTATTCTTTTCTCATGGTAATGAAATTCGTTAAAATAAAATTCGAAAATAATTTATTATTGATGTTATTAGGTAAATTACGATTTATTAAAGAACAAAAATTACGAATATGGAAAATTGAAGATGTACTTGTTGATAAATATAAATGGAAACGTGTAGATGCAATACCATTTGCTGGCTTTATAGAATATTTAATTGAACCAGATCCAAGTTTAAGATATACTGCAACAGCAGCATTATCATGTGAATGGATTAATGAATAATTATATATATATATACATATAAAAATTTATATAAATTCCAATCATTATTATCTCTAACTGTTAGAAGACTGATAATTTACGTTCAAATGTTTGTTTCCAATTTTGTGATTTCTAATAAAAAAAATGTTGAAATAAATAATACCATAATTATTCATAATATTCGATAGGCTATTCTATAAATAATCGTGTGACATAAATTGCACAACAAGTTAGAGATGAAAAAGCAAACTAGCTCATTATTTCTCTGGTTTATCGTTTGATCTTTGTCGCACCTATTTGAATTCATTAATTCTATCTGTTTTGAAGTTATAAATAATTACAATGTGTATGACAAAGATGATCAGAATTGACCATCTGTTTTTATTGTATTAAATGGTAAAACCAACACCGCGTCGAGGATAAATTGCGATCGGGGCGAACGAGAGTTACAGGTGGTCCATTGGAAACTGCGCCCGGGGCAAGTGCCCCTGTAACCCGTTCTTATCTTAAGATAACTTATTTTTTGCATTTGCTCCTTTAAAAAACGAAAATTGAGCTCATGCACGGGATAAATTAAACAAATGGTGCCTTTATTATTGAGTTACCGGCTCCACTGCACTCAAGTGTCTGTGTGAGCAAAAGCAACATGTTCACAAAACGCTACACTGAACCAATTCTCACTCTGTAAGTGAGTGGCGCGTTATCCAATTTTTTATAAACTTACTACTGTAGTAAGAATATCGAATTCACCCGAAGGCACATGTCTGAATTCAACACTGCATATGAAGCCACCTCAATTCAAATTTGTACAATGAAGCGACAACGTGCCACTAAAACGTTTTGTTCCCAGCTTTGCCAAATATACCGAGAATGGAGCATTTCTCAAATCATCCTGAAATCTCTTGAACATAAAATTTCACGTTTAGGAAAGTCCAAATTGATTTGAGCCACACTTAAATACGTGAAGAACAACAGGACATTTTGTTGACATATCCACCTTTTAATAAAGCCTTTTAAACTTTGTTTTTACATAAATATATTTCAATATGTCTTAGATACAGTTAATTTGTTCATTTATAATCCTCCAACTACAAGTTGTGTAATCCTGTAAACTTTCCATATGATCTGTATTCATCTATCGAGTTACACATAGTCAAATGAAAGTTCATCTAAGTTAGATCCATCAATGGACAATGATGTTAGCTAGAAAAAATCTGATAAATTTCAATTCAACAACATAAAAAATTGTAACTTACACTAAAAATTTTAATAATCTGCAAAAGCCCACACCCATACCGACCATCAATTTTGATAATACGTAATCAAAACCCCAACAAAATTTAAAAAAACAACAACAACAATACATTGAATATCAAGCCAAGACTGACTTGTATTATGCATATAAAACCAAATTTTCACACATCTCACAATTTTTAATGGCAAAATAATTAAATAAAATCGTCCGTATTTGAACAATATTGATAAAAATACGAATTGTTGCAATTCAAATATTGTTTGTTTTGTTCTTCAATTATATTTACGATGTAATATCATAACAGTTGCAAATATCATTAAGAAACGTACATAATTCTTCTTTTTTTTATTATTTTATACATTAATCTATCACAAATAGAATTTTTATATAAGACATAAACAATAGAATTTAAATAAAGAGATTAATTTAAAATTTACATAAAATACATAGATAAAAAATATTTTTTATCGAAACACTGGATAAATTAACATGCTGATCATGTTTATTTGTTTCTCTCTCTCGCTCTCTAAAAATTTGTACATTAAACAGCAAGAATTAATAAAAAAATGGATATGTGAAAAGCATGAATTTCATATATCTTTCCGAATAAAACAAAAACAAACAACAAATACCAAATCTTGTAAGAAATCATAGGAACTTAACGTAATTATTTCGAAAAAAATACTGTAACGGATATCCTCTATAAACTAACTAGTCTTTAAAAGAAAAAGAATAGTTATGAACACAAATCATCATTTAAATGATATTCTTAACAAAATAAAAATAAAAATAGAGAGACTATAACGGAGTAAATTGAAAAAAATAGAGAGAAATTATACGACTTAAAATTATTTTTGGTTATTGTTAAGTCTACAAGTGCAAACTAAACTAGATAATACTATTTTTAAAAACATAAGAATGTAATCCAAATTGTGCCAATCATCTTTATAAGAACACAATGCAGCTTATTTGGAAAATTTTCACATATCCCATTCAAGTTCAATAACAATTCAAAAAATAAATCAATAGACGTATTTCTATCATTTGATATTTTTAACGTATTTATAAATATTCAAAAAAAAACAATGCTACAACGAGAAAAAAAAATGATATATTAATGTAGAAATTTCTAATTTATTTATGAATTGAAGAATTTTCTGAATGTAGATGATTTTTAGTTTTTAAACTACGCTGTTTACTAAATGATGAACGTCCTAATGATGTTGTACTGCCACCTTCTAAATCTCTCGTTATTTCCTTTTCAGTTGGTGAGCCCAATGTTAAACTAGACAAACTAGATGATAGATTCATATTTGAACTGACACTTAACATTGATGGATATTGTTGCATTTCGCCATTTTCACCTTCAGATTCTTCAATAGGAAGACATGTTTCTACCATTGCTTCTAAACAATTTACAAATAATTCACTACTTTCGGCTGTATTGTTATACTGGAAGTAAATTTGTATAAAATTTAGTTATAATTAAGATATTTCGTGTTTGTTTTACTTTATTGAATGGACCAGCAAAACGCCACAATCCCCCAAATCCACAACTTTGTAAGTAATGCAATTGTTGTTGACTTGTATCTTCACAAGCAATCATATTTTGAATGATACTTCTAACTGCACTTAAAATTATTTGGTCATGACAAGAAGTTAATACATTATTAATTTTCATATCTAATAAATTATAACTGAAAATTTGAATTAAAATTATTGTTTTTTTTTTAAATAAAACTAAAATATTTACTACATACATTACAGGAAAAACTTTTGGAAAAACTACAGCACCTTCAGCAAGGTACTGATATAATATTCTAGTTTCGCCTTCATCTGTACTATATTTAACAAGAGTAGCTAATACAGTTAAAACTAAAGCCTGAGTAGAAAAGTCTGTCAGAACTTCTGGATCAAGAAGTACGTTGTTTTCGTTGCTTACAGAAACTCTGGTACTGCGATTCTACAATTTTATTTTAAAATTCAATTATTATTCACTGTTCAATTATTAAAATAACATTAATACAATCTATTAAACACATCGATTAAATTGTTTCTAATAGCAAATCAGTGCGTGCATAATGCATCAATCAAAATTATAGATTTATCAAATTTATTTAAAAAAATACTCACCTTTAAACCACAATTATGCGGTTTAGAAGTGTATACGAGTTGATAAACCTATATAAAAATGGATTAAAAAAAAAACAGAAGAATCTACATAAATATCAGTTAAACAGTGTAGAAAGCAACTGTGTTGATATTATTTTCATTTGTTGTAGTCTTTGGTAAAAATTTTTACCTTATTATCGAGCAGTTTTGATTCTTTTGTTGTTGGCATCGAGAATGAACGTTGTGATTTGAAGAGGGCACGTGCACACTGTTATGTAGTAGATCACCCCCAGGCATACAGGCAAGATAAGCAACAAGGATTAGTAATGCGTAATGCAGCACAAAATACTCCGTAATTTCGGTATATGTGCATCATATAAGAGAGATTTATAAAGAGAAAAATTCATAAGCATCATATCTAAGTTATTTTTAAATAAAATCAAATAATAAACGGTGGCTTAAGAAATTGTAATTAAATACAGTGACAACATTGATGATAGAATTAAAGCCAATCAACAGAGCTACCACACAATGATTATTTATAATAATAATTATTATTATTATTAGTGAAGAAAAAACCGTGTAGGAACTCTGTTTATATTTGAATAAGTATTCTAAAAGATCGAAGATATATTGGCAAATGAATGTTTTTTATTTGTAGATGGCAGGCAAATCTTACTTTAGAGGGAGGTTGATTTTGTGTCTCACTGTTTAATACATTAGTAGGTGTTGGATTCTGTTGAACAGGTACTGAACTAGAACGTTGAGTTCGATATAGAGGCCGACATAGGCTACCGTTTGCCTGAGGTCCCGGACTATGGGACAAGTCTAGACTGCGCCAGCCTTTACTGGCTGTTGTATCCTCAACCTAATCAGTTATTGTTATATGCTAATTATTAATAAAATTATCCCAGAAAATTAATTTAAAAAAAAACAACGAACACTAATTAACATCCACACAACATTCGCACATATTTTTTGAATAAAGTGATTTTTGTTTAAAACAAAACAAAAAAATTAAAATTACTAAACGAAATATTGTAGTAATAGAATCGTTTTGACCGTTGTTGCTGAAAATATTTCGAATTTCGTTAAATTTTTATACAACAAAAAAACCAATCATTAATTTTAAACAACAACGTACACATAAGTAACGTGAATAACAATTAAATAAAATTGTATAAATTAATAAATTTACCACAATTTCCAAAAAAAAACATTAACGTGAAAATAATTTCATTCGTGCATTTTCTTTATAATGATCAACATTTAAATCAAAATCATAACTACTACTACACGAACAACCCTTTTATAATTAATAATAATATTAATAATTATAAATAATAATCAAAAATAAATTAAAAACAATAACTAACAATTATTAACAAAATTCATTAATAGCAACAATTTTACAAGAATTCGATTAAATTTTAATCAAAATAAATAAGAAATAATCGTACCTGATGTTGAGGTGGTTGTTTATGTTGTCTAGCTTGAGCAATGGCTGTTTGATCTAGAAGATCCCATGATTTTTGACGACGATTAACACCACTACCCGTATTGTTAACATTTCCTGAGTGATTACTTTGGTTACTTATATTAGTTATATTTTCATTCATGAAATTATCTTGTGATATAGAATCAGATAAATTTCGTGATAATGAATATTTGATATGACAACGACTTCTTACTTCCTCGGATACGCCAACTAAAGCTATTCAAAAATTAAATATGAATTTATTTTAAATTAATAATTTACGTTTATAAATAAATTTACCGGTAAGATAAGCAACACTATCGGGTGTAACTTCGAATTTATCACGTCGATGTGGTTTAGCAACAATAGCAAGTAACATTGTTAATACTCTAGATGTTCGAGATACAGTTGTTGGTGTGGGGTGACGATATCCCTTGAGCAAATGTCCCACTAAAGCAAAATGAAAATTCGCCTTAAAACTAAGTCCAACAGCATGATCAAGTTGTTTGAAATGCCATTCCAATGGTTCTCTAGTTGACATCATAACACTTTCAAGTGTCTATAATAAAATTATAAATAATTGAAATAAATAAATAAATAAATAAATAAATAAATAAATAAATAAATAAATAAATAAATAAATATTTATTTGATATTATTACCCTATCTTCGAAAATTCCCTGAGAATCTAATGTGTGTAAGTTTTGTTCTAATAAAGCTAAACCAGACGCATATAGAGACACTTCATCTAATTGTAGTACAGATGTAGCAACCCAAAATAAGGCTTTATGTATAGGTGATTCAGGCCTTAATAATGGTTGTAAACGTGTTAAACACATAACTAATGCTTCAATTAATAAAATATCGTTGAAACTTTCTAATGCTTTAACTAAAATTCTTAATAATTGTTTCATATCATGATCTGTAATACTTTTACTAATACATCCAAATACAATTAGTGCTCTTGGTTGTAATGCTGGATTAAAACAAAATGCAAAACTTTTAGCTAATGATGTCCAACTATTTAACCAATCACAATCCGGTATATCGTGCATACAAGCTTCCATTATTTCTAATAAAGCATCAGTTATAACTTCTAATGATGTTAATGATAAACGTTCTCTATCTGATGATGATGCACCGGAAAAACTTCTTTCACTTCCCAACCATCGTTCATTTGGATGTCGATAACTTGATCTAAATGCTGTTACAGCAGCTGATTTAACTTTACTAATACCAAATAATAAATAAAATTTCGGTAATGAAAATTCATCTAATGATAAACGTAAAACTCTTTGGGTTTCTTCAGAGAATGAAGGTTTTGTACAGGTACATAATGAATGAATTATATTTATAACTAGTCCATGTGTTGATGCTCGCATACTCAGTGAACCAGAACAAACAAGAAATGTTACTGTATGAAATAAATATGGTAAATGTCTAGCAACATCTAAACAATTATTAAATGATAACATCAATAAATATCTCGCTAATATTGCAATATCATCCCACATCATATGTTGTTCTAATAATGGTGTAGGTGATTGACATGTTTTATCAACAACTCTACATAATCTTCCAATAACTTTTTTAGCAACTAATTGCACATTAGCTGATGCTAATGCAACAGCTGTATCTGCCATTATTTCAACCATTGGTGAACCTAAACCAGAATTTACTGATCTATGTATAAAATTATCTAAAACCATATCAATTAATTCTGGTACTTGTCCAATTGAACCCCATATTTTTGCTTGTATTGATGGATACATTTCAACTTCTTCAATTGTTAATAATATTAATTTTTCTAATATTTGTGCAACTTGTTTTTGTCGTTTATTCTCTTCAGATGGTTTACAAAATCGAACTAAATTTGCTAACCACGGTGTCATATATTCAAGACATAAATGTTTTAATTCAATACTAGATACACGAAAACCTTGTATACATTCTTCTAAAAATTCTAATGTTAAATGTGGTTCATTTGTTGCTAATTTTTCGAAACAGATTTTATAAATATTGTATTATTTGATGGTATACATAAACCTTGTGTTTCTAATAATTGACCTTCAATTTTTAAATCAAAAGTTGCTGTCAATGCACACAATTGATTATATGCTGCTGTACGTAAATTTGGATCAGATGAACCTAAATTTAATAAAGCCATATTTAATAATGTTCCAGGTACATCTTTAGGTCGAATTTTTTGATGTACAGTTACCGAATCCTAGAAGATAAATAAATCAATATATTTTAAACGTTATTTTTTTCATCTATAAATAAAATTACAGGTTGACTTAATTCCCAACGATTTCTTATATGAATAACAGCTTGTACAATACTATCACAATCATTATGGATAAAACTAAGTGGTCCACTTTCATTCGCAATAGTTAATGTAAATTGATTATCATCAACTAAACAAACTTCTTCAATTTCAGATGCATAATAAACATCATTTAATAAAACTGAATGTGATAGTACTTTTGTTTTTTCAGATGATGTTATTTGTATAGCCGTAGGTCCAACTTTTATTGCAACTTTAGTATCTTTATGTGATAATTTTAATGCATTATTAAACACTTTTAAATCTTCATCTAAACTTAATGTAGCACCAGGTAATTTTTGTTGATCAAGTTCTATGAATTCAGTTAATTTATTTGGTGCATCAATAAATATTAATTTACGATTATTCTAAAATATTATAATTAAAATATTAATAAATAAAATTAATTTAAATATTACCTTTAATGGAGCTAAAATACGATCATGAAATTTTGTATATTCACGTACCCAACTATTACAATTATAAATATAAGCAGCATGAATATTTTCATATGCAACTTCTGGTAATACATAAAACCATTTTTGTAAAAATTCTGTTCTAAATCGATTATCCGAACACGTATGTGTAAAATCAACAACTAATTCAAATGGTGAATGACAAAAAGGTTTTAAAGTTAATATTACATGATAAATTAACATATCGCCGTTGGTTTCACCAATTCTACAATTAAAGTTATTTAAAACACAACAAACAAACAAAACAAACAACAACATAATATCATTTGTTTATAAGTTTACTTATATCGACGGGCGATGTAATAAAATACTGGATAACCAGCTTTACTTGTACCAGCTTGATAGAAGATATTCAATGATTTTATCGATTTAAATTCTTCTTTTCATGCATATTATGTTTAACCATTAATTCTTCAAATTTCGTTGACGACATATCGATTGAACTCCATCGTGCATAAGACGAGAATAATAAACTGAAATATTCAATGATTTGATGATAAAAAATCAAATAATCAAAATGAATAACATACTGTGAATCAACAGGTTTATGTTCAGGTGGTCCTAAATAAGCTAATAACGTTGCCATTTTATCAAATGGTCGTCGTCCAACAGCTTTATGATCACGACTACTTGATAAATAATCACCAATTTTCTCTTGATGATTCCATAATAAACGATGTAACGCTAATACATTTGCATCACTTATAAATGACATTGAATGTGATGTTTGATCAACCGTTTCACAATCAGATGCAATTTGAATAAAAAAACGTCGACCAATTTCAAAATGTGCACGTAAAAAATCATTAAATGGCAACATATGTTGTTCTTTACTAAATTCAACATGATTTGCAATATTTTGTAAAATTTTCGACATTAACATTAAACCCCTTTTAACAGATGTTGGTACTTGTTTTGTAACAATACCCATTTCTTGTGGTGATACAATAGCTGGATTGATAAATCTTAAAAATATAACTGTACCAACAGCACCAATATTATTTTGTGGAAATTGTGGAAAACGTTTACTTAATACTTGATATAAACAATGACACATTGATCTTAATTGTGGTGGAAATTTATCAGCACTACTAACAATTGCATCAAATACTTTTTGTGTTAGAGCTATTAAATTCTGACGATTTTCTTCAATATCTTCATTCGGTTCAAGTCTATAATTATTTAAGAATGAATTAAATTACTAATAACTAAAAACAACTTTGGTTTACCTGGCTGGATCTACTTCAAAACTACATGATGTGTCATCTAATAATGGACGAATTAATGGTTCTAATAATGTTTGTAAATAACTAGCTCCATAAATTTTGAAACAAAATGCCATTATTTTACTACCTAATGAATTACCACGAAATAATGTTTGCATACAATCAGATACTTCAACTTCACGATAAAACATATTCCATAATAATGGTGATAATAAATGTTTTGCATCGAATAATGTTACAAATACACGTGCTAATTCATCCATTTGTGATGTTGTAACAACATTTGCTAATGCCATTGCTATTGGTAATTCACCTTTATCACTTATCATTGTGACTAATTGTACTAATTGTTCAAAACGATCAGCTAATACTGTTTCAGCTAATGTATCAAATTCTGTACCTTGTTGTAAGATTTTCGTTAGTACTTCCATAAATGCAGCACGTGTTTGTAAATCTTTATTATAACCTAAATCAATCGAATGCATTAAACCACTATCAATATTAGCTGATAATAAATTTGACATTGCTTGTATTGTTGCATTTCTTAATGTGCTTAATTTACCAGCAGTAACTCTTTGTCTTGATACATCTTTTTCATCAATATTATCAGAACAATCATTTAATAAATTCATAAATAATGTGAAATATTTTAAAAATAGTTGACTTTTAGCTTCCATTAAATCACCACGATCTGATTCTTCTGGTTGTAATGGTAAACCTCTTAATAATGCAGCAACAGCCTCCATACATGCTTGATCTAAATCTCTAGTTATCATTGTTACATCACCAGAACTAGGTGGTGCTATTTGATGTGATGTACCCATTACCCAATCAGTTAAATATTCAACTAATTTATTACGAAATTTCATTTCTTGACGAAATGCTAAATCATCACGTCGTTTCATCATTGCTTCAACTAGTTGACATAATTTTGTTTTTATATGTATTGCATGTACAGTCATATCTAAATGACGTACATAACGTACTATTGCTAACATCATACCTTCAATACTTGTTACACCTAAATGTTCAGATGGTTGATCATTTTTTGAACTATCTAATATATTTTTCATTATAAATATTATATGTTCGATAAACTGTGTATTAACATCTGATACAACAACTTGTCCTTGTTGATCAAAGAATTTATCAACAATTGTTTTAATTTGTTCAAATAATATCGGATATAAAGCTGATGACATTTCATGTCCAACAAGTTCTTTAACATGTTTTTGTATTTGAGCACCGAATTTCTCATTATTGCAAACCAATAAACGCAATAACAAATCAACGAATCTAAAATTAAATGAAAATTAACGATTTTTGTTAATGAATCAATCTTCGAAAACTATTTAAAGAAAAATAACTAACTGTGTTACTGGACAATATTGACGTTGTTCTTGTGCTGTACCAGTTAAAACACTAGATTTTCGACATTCTGATAATGAACATGAACTAATTGAACTTAATGTTGTTGTTGATAAATTTGAATGTGATGATATTGATAATGTTGGTCTAGACGGTGATTTTCTTTGTAAACATACACCACCTAATGCACATAAAAAACCAGTCATATTTGCCCATTCATTTATTTGATCTTCTAATTCATGTTCAGAATTTTGATGTGATGCACGACGTTTACCCATTGAACGATGAAATGGTTCTATTTGACCATCTTCAACTTTTGCTTTTGGATATGATGATAGATTTTTTGATAATGAATTCCAATTCATAAATGTTTCCTCCCATGCTGGTTGTACACCATTAACACAATGTTCAATTTTTCTTAATAATGCCATTATACGTTTTTGTAATGCAGCACGACCTAATTAAGATTTTGTTTTTTTTTATATATTATTAATAAAAATTAATAAAAATTTCACAAATATTACAAACGAATAATAGAATAAAATAGAAATGCTCACCGTTAGCATGTTCGGGAAAACACATACGCGATTCCCCGCTGGCTGTTAAGCAATTTAATTTTTTTATTTTTACATTGGGAAAATTTTCAATTTTTTTTTGTAACTATAATTTACCTGTTGTTAATACAGTAGAAGCCTGTGCAAGTTCTTGATAAACATGATGATTTGGTACTAAATATGTAACAGTAACTTCATCAGAACCACAACGTATTTCGGCTTCTTGACAAAGTAATGCAAAACAACTCATTGCAACTAACACAGCATCCATATCGATACTCCACAAATACATAAAAAATACCACCTATATAGAAATAATAAATAAATAAATCAATAGATAAATGTTCCCTTTGTTCCGAAATAGTTGTCACATGTTCTTTACAAAATATTTAATTTAAAAAGTGTTTTAATAATTCATGTAAACAGAACGAAATCACTTTAGAAACTGTTAGATTTTCTCATTTTGAATTGTCCTCATAACAAAATCTTCACTAAATCACTGAAAACGCATCTAAATCAGGCTTCAATCGAAACTTTTAATAGACTTGGAAGTCTAAAAATGTTAAATATAAATATGACAACTATCACGAAACAAATTTGTGAAATAAATAGATCAAAAATATTTAAAATTTCTAATAATTACCTCTAATTTAATATGTGCTTGTTTACATATCGGTATATGACTACCTAAATTAGCATATTCTTTATGTCTCGATAAAAATGCATTACGACAAATTAATATTTCTCTTAACCATTTTAAAATATCAGTATAATTCATTATTTGATGTTGTATTAATTTTTGTGATATTGAAAATAATACTTGGGAACTATTAATATATATATATATATATATTTAATATAGTTATATAAATGAATAAAATTAAAAGAAAATAAATACCTGACATCCCAAAATGTGTTTATTGGTGCTTCCGGATTCCATACTTCAATTTTTTCTGGATGATGTAACACAAGTAATGCTTCCATTGCTTCTTGTGCTACATCAGGCATTGTTGGTTGATGTACAAGTGATACTAAACCATTTATTAAATCTAATGTTGAACTTTGTATTTCATGTCCAGCTTTACCTTGATTCTAGAAAATGTATTAAAAATTATTATCATTCCAATTTATAAATATACAATAAATTACATTTAGCATTAACATTGGATCAGCATGTATTAAACGAACCATATAAAGTAATAGATTTCGATGTCCTGGTACTTCTTCAGCACGATCTTTAAATTTACCTTGGGAATCTTTACCTTTCAATGTTAATGATTGTATCATTCTTAATGGTGTATGTGCGCTATAACCTTGTGCGACTCGGTTAAGTGTATCTGTAAACATTGCTCTTAATTCAGACGATTTACTATAAACTAAATCAATTTTAGGCCACCAATGGAGTTTAGATTCTGTTACAATTCTATAAAATTTCACATAATTATTTTAAATAATCAATAATAAAAACATAACATACCTATAGAGTGATCTGACTAGTACAAAATGATATACGGGATGTGAATTAACATTTAGACAGACTTTCAATGCTTCATTATTATGAGGTTTTATACGAAAACAAGATACAAAACAATCAATCATTAAATCCATATCTTGATATAAATTATTTTGTCCCCGTGAGAATAATTTGTTTGTATTGAATAATAAAGACTAAAATTTTAATTAATTAAACAATCAAAAAAAAATGAATTTAACTTTTTTTTTGTTTGTTACTTTTAAATCGTTAATTACACTTTGAACAAGTGTAAATACAACATTATTAGAATCTTTATTATTAATATATGTTGATGATTTACATAATTTAACACATGTAACAGCAGCAGCTTCTGTTAATTGTTTACTCGAATTACTATGAGGTCCAATACCGCGTTTTATTGCATCAATAAATTGTTTCTTTTTACTGTGTCTTGGTGAACATGGTGCACCACTATCAGCATTTACAATTTCTTCAAGTACTTTCTAAAGGAAAAAAAACGAATATTAATTGTTTTTTTTTCTTTAAATATTCATTAAAATAAGATGAAAACGTACAGGTGCTAAAATTAATAACATTATTTGTAATGACCATACAGCAGCACGTCCTTTTTTATTATCAGCGAAATTATCTAATATATCAAATAATTGTTCGCAACATTTTGATAATTCTTCATTTGGATTTTTTTGTAATTCAGCAAATTCATATGGATAATGATTCATCCAATTCCATATAGCCTTCTCTAATGAATTTACAAATACTAAATGTGCTGATTTTTTTAATAAACGAAATTTCTGGATGGCCTCTGCAATACGTTTTACAATAAAATCGACAATAAACGAAAAATATTAAATTAAGCACGGCTGTGTTAACACAAGAAGTCTAATAGTGCACAATTACGTATATTTTAGCGATAGAAATGGGTAATTAAGGTACCTGTTAACAGCCTGGTAAGTCGAGTAACATCAACATTAATATGTTGTATAAGTTCAATATCACTATAATCTGGATTTTCATCTGGACATGAGGCAAGTTCTTGTAATTTTGATGAGATACGATTAAAAACAGCATTAAAAAAATTAACACTTAAAGCAAATAAAACTTTACTGGCTAATACTTTTATTGCATGGGTGTTCGGATTATCACTGGACATATCTAAAATAATTATTTAATATTGTTTTGTTGTTATAATTATTTGTATTGATTTTACAAACCTAAAAATGCACAAATCTCCTTTAATAATGATTTTAGATTTTGATTTTCTTCCATTGTAAGCGTAATTGAGTCTTTTGGCTGTTGATTGAAACATTTTTCTAATGTTTCTAATACTATAAGCAAACTGTCATAATAATTTTTCTCCAATTCTGGACCATGTTGTCGTGGTGCTCCGCATGTTCCAGTTTGATACTAAATTAAAAACATCCAATTATAGTCGATTAATTTCGACGATAACAACACTCTCAAATTCATTTACATGAATATTGAACGATTAAACAGGATATTGTAGATATTGATAAATTTTAAAAATAATACTACTTACTAATTCATGTATACGTTTCAGTACTTTTACAAAACCATCCAATACTAATGCAAACCGGTATTTTGATATTTGTATAATGCATGCCTTATTTTGTTCTTCATTTATTCTTGAATGTGTTGTTTGCGGTCCTACACGACAAGGCAACTACGATATACAAAATTAATATTTAATATTAATCAAATTTCCAATATATAATTAACGAATATATAGCTATAGATATTTGTATGGTAATGTATTTCCGATATTGTCTGTCATGTAAATATTGATTATAAGGTGGGAGGTTTTCTATTATATATAATTTTCAATATAAAATATTATTTGTTCTATATTACAAACCTGTTCTTCAAAGCGTAGAATTAATGTGTTCGCCCATTCACCTGGTTTTTGTGTTGCCATTTTATTTAAAAATACGAAATTCTTACATTATTCAGATGACTTTAGAGGTGTTGACATTTTTAGATTTTGTTGCCATTTGACAGCAATAATATTGTTATGATAACAACCGCGGTCTTGTACACAGGTCTTGACACTCCTATACTAAAAGCGTTGGTAGGATGAGTTCGTTATTGTAAGTAACTGTAGTTCCTAATAAACGGCGCAAATATCTAGGGAACAAGAATCAAAACAAAGATGACTGTATGAAAATATAAAAATAGGCAGAAATAGTGACGCCAAATAAAATACATAAACTTATTAGAATAACGGTAAACTATTGCATTTATCTTTTTCTAACTCACATTTTTATCTGTGTTCTGCTTTTCGTTCCCTAGACTATTGCGCTATCACATTTAACTTCAATACGAGCTATCCCCACTCTAGGGTAGTGTCAAGATCTGTTTATAAGACCGTGATGACAACATAAGAACATAAATCACCATTGGCTCTACTGTATCACCAAACCATTATGACGTCATCGTTACTTATTCAAATACTGCTATTGACCCAATGACGTAGAAGTATATAGACTGCTCATCCGATCGACAAAAACGTGACCACATGTGCGCTGACATCTTGAATATTTACGGCTCAAACCAACTAAAGTCGCAGACCGATAACTCCGGGTTTGCTTACGAAATAATCTGAGAAGTATTGTTAGTTGCATAAAACTGATTGCGAATCATCAAAATAAGACTATAAACATTTTAAAATACAAATATGTATGATATATTGGTGATTTGGTTATTTTAATTCAACTTTTTTGGAATGATTTGCATATAATCAAGATTACCCTGTTATTTTGTAGTTATTATAATTATTGTTGTTCGTATCTATATCCACATAAAACAAACCAGGGTACCTATCCTTATATACTTGAAATTAATTCATTGTAAGAACACCTCGTAGATTATAGTGGCAATTATTAGGTATGTTCCCACCCACAATTCTAGATTGTTTGGTTGATGACTAGACTACGCATGTCTAGTTAAAAACTGATCACAAAGTACTTTCAAACATCACCAGCTGGACCGCATTTCTATTGAATTCATTCAATTTACAATTTCTGATGAGAGTATATTTGATTTTCTTAAATCAATCGTCCCGTTTTCCATTACCATCTGCTACCGTGTGGAAAATGAGCATTTCCGAAGCATATTTTTGGAAATCTAGATTTCAACCAATGACAGACGTTTTAACATGTTAGGTATTTAAAATTGTGGTTGCTTAGCAACATCTATACATTAATGCAATCGAGTACTTTCGGGTGCCCAACACACGATGGAATGTCGGCTGTATCCGTTGGATCGTAGAAAATCGTTTTCATTTATAGTACACTTTTCATATAATAATTCACGAGCCGAATGGTTCGATGGTTGACGATAGGGATTTACGCCTAGAAGTCCGGGGTTCAATCCTCGGCCCGGTATGAAAAAGGATTTTCAGAATTTTCCTCTTCTTATAACCTAAATTGTTAATTTGTCCATGCCACAAAGTACATGGACCAGTTAGCAAGATTAGGGGATGTCTGTCCCTAGCCCCCTTTGCAGGTCCCTCATCGTAGAAAAAAAACGCCTAGAATTAGTGAAATGAGCAGTAACCATCATCCATAAAAGGGCATAAGCGCCCAGGGTTTGGTTGAAATGAGCAGTAAACCATCATCCATAAGTAAAAGGGCATAAGCGCCCGAGGTTTGGTTGAAATGAGCAGTAAACCACAATCCTTTTTTCGTTTTTATGTTTAAACACAATAAGAAATATAAAAAAATCATAGTTTAAAAAACACGCTTTAATGGTAGACAGAACTAATAAGTAAAAGCTCCCTCTTCGGAAGGAAATCGTTAATCCTTCAAAAAGAAAAATGTATGCAACTCTAAAAACTTTCAAAGCTTCAGCTGACATCTACTGATTCTCTATGATAGTATACATTAGAGTGAAGCAATGATATCTTATGTCTCCCTTTACTGGGCTACGTAGCTTAATTCATATGGACTGCGCATTGTAATGAGATGAAAAGAGTGAGACAAACGTCCATATAGGCCCTCTTTTTTAAAGCACAGAAATTATAGGCGGTAAGCAGTCTATATACTTCTACGTCATTGTATTGACCCACTGATCTCTATATATATGGATAGCTGATGCTGTAGTCCGCCATTAACGCCAATAGCGGAATCATCAGCGCCACTCGTGAGTGAGAGAGTAACTAAAATTTAGCTTATAATTTGTTGACAGTAAATTGTCAGAATATATATGTCTTTGTCGCTTTTCAGATGCGTTCTTTATTCAATGTAGTTCTTCCACCACTCGTGTGAGGCGCTGATTTTGACCTATTTTGTTTAATTTTTCCCATAAGGATCCGCTATCCATATATATAGAGATCAGTGTATTGACCTAATGACTGTTGAAATAAACTTGCGCATAAACGCATCAACTCTTTATGAGATAGACATATACAAAAATCCATAGAGTTTCATATTACTATCTCATTTAGAACATAAGCAGTTGTATTCACTATATAGACATCATCTCTAAATATCATTAATTCGGTTATTTAACGACTTCTATCTACCAAAAATTTCACGTATTCACTCAAAATTATTAATGATAATAAAAGACCGGACGCGCGATTGAAGTATCAAATTTTTAACCAATCAAGTATAACATTAGTGCAGTTAATTTTTATTTTTGCATAATATAAATGAAAATATATCAACGAATGTGGTCAATTCTTGCATTTTTATAAATTTTGTGTGTAATTCTATACACCCATTAATAGAAAGGTGCCAAATAGATTTTAATGTTATAAAGGTATATTCAGATGTTTCTTTGTAACTGAAGTACCAGGCTATGCTATTGCGTCCACATCAGTCTTCAATGTGCCGCTTTAATGTTATAATGTTAACTGTTTTCCTTGCTATTGATATTGAATGTGAAGGTAACAACAGGTAGAAAAATCTGTTTTTTACATTTGGTATTCACTAATCGAATTATGAATAATTTAATTATTCTTTTCTTAATCATTCAAGCGATGTGTTGAAACGTTAGTCAAAACACTAGAGAGATTGAAATACTATAAATCTCTTGAAATCTTCCGCCATATATCCAAACAAGCTCGACAAGAGTCTGAGGGCGCCCTTGATTATCCAGAGTAAACTTTTTGTTCTCCATAGAAAATTTTCCTGATGATAGGGATGCGATAAAACGTGGAAGCCGGTTAGGGGAACACAAATGATAAAGCCGGCTCTGGATAGTTAAGCTAATGAATGCCATTGACCATTTATCAAATGCATTATCAGTTGCGTAATTAATTGAAAATAAATCTCTAGAGAACTTTAATACAATTAACAGCCATAATTTAATTGAAAATAGCCATAATTTATATTTTAGAAATATTATTTAATGTACTATATTTAAGAATTCCACTCGATTTCCATCTGTGATTTGATTAGTTATCATTTATGATCCTCATTGGATATTATAGCATTTAAGTTAATCACGTGATGATCAACACGTGAAGATTCAACCAATAGAAATGATAATTTTAGATGTCAAAGTGTCACAAAAACTTAACCTTTACCAAAATAAATCTTCTTGATACTTTTTAACAAATTTATTAATAAAACTAAATATCATTTGACCCCTTCTTTTGAGATTAACTTATCAGAAGAAAAAAATAACGAATTTCAAGTAACTAGTTAAAAATAATAAAATTATTTCTATTCATTTGAGAACAGACTGTTGTTGTTGTTGTTGTTGTTGGTGTTCTAATTCAGAATCAAGACTGAAATTGTGATCGTTTTTGAAGTTGTTTCACAAAAAATAAAAATAAAAACATGGGTGGTAAATATTCATCACTTGATCCTATGGAAATTGATGTACCCGAAATTGATCAATTACTATCAAGAGACCCTTATTTAAATCCACACGAACGTGAAATACGTCGCCGGTAAATTTTATTATTATTATTATTTCCTTTATCTATGATCATTTTAATCAAGGTCAATTAAGGTTGAATTAATGTAAATATTTATATTATTGCCAATTATAGTTATGGATGTTTTAAAGATATGATAGAAACAATTAATGAAAATGGGGGTGGTATAGATGAATTTACAAAAGGTTATAAATATTATGGTATTAATGTACAACATGATAATACGATTATTTGTCGTGAATGGGCACCATGTGCAAAACAATTATTCCTTACTGGAGAATTTAGTAGGGATTTTTCTTAAATTTTCTAGTCAATATTTCAATATTTATCTTATTCTACAGATGGTTGGAATCGTGATAGTCATCCATATAGAAAATTAGATTTTGGTAAATGGGAATTGATACTACCACCAAATTCTGATGGTAATCCAGCCATACCACATTTATCTGAATTAAAAGTTGTTGTTGAAACACAAAATAATACAAAAGAAGATCGTTTATCACCTTATGCAACTTATGTTGTTGAACCACCTAAAAATGAAGGTACAATATATAAACATAAATTTTGGAATCCACCATACAATGAACGTTATCAATTTAAATTTAATAAACCGAAAAAACCAAAAAGTCTACGTATATATGAATGTCATGTTGGTATTGCAACATCTGAATTAAGAGTTGGTACATATGATGAATTTACTGATAATATATTAGAAAGAATTGTACGTCAAGGTTATAATGCGATACAATTAATGGCAATAATGGAACATGCATATTATGCCAGTTTTGGTTATCAAATAACTAGTTTTTATGCTGCATCAAGTCGTTATGGTACACCAGAACAATTAAAACGTTTAATTGATCGTGCACATGAATTAAATTTAATTGTATTACTTGATTTAGTACATTCACATGCTAGTAAAAATGTAATGGATGGTTTAAATCAATTTGATGGTACAGATTCATGTTATTTTCATGCTGGTAGTCGTGGTGAACATTCATTATGGGATTCAAAATTATTTAATTATCAAGAATATGAAGTTATGAGATTTTTATTATCAAATGTCAGATGGTATATGGAAGAATATCAATTTGATGGTTTTCGATTTGATGGTGTTACATCAATGTTATATCATTCACGTGGTATTGGACAAGGTTTTAGTGGCAATTACGATGATTATTTTAATTTAAATGTCGATACAGAAGGTGTTATTTATTTAATGTTAGCCAATCATATTGTACATACATTATATAAGGATGCGATCACAATAGCTGAAGATGTATCTGGAATGCCTGGTACATGTCGTCCAGTTAGTGAAGGTTGTCTCGGTTTCGATTATCGTTTGGCAATGGCTATACCAGATAAATGGATAAAACTATTAAAACATTATTCAGACGATGAATGGGATATCGGTAATATCGTATTTACATTAACAAATCGCCGTTGGATGGAATCAAATGTAGCATATGCTGAATCACATGATCAAGCATTAGTTGGTGATAAAACAATAGCATTTTGGCTAATGGATAAAGAAATGTATACACATATGTCAACAATATCCGAACCATCACCGATTATTGATCGTGGTATTGCATTACATAAATTAATACGTTTTATCACACATTCATTAGGTGGTGAAGCATATTTAAATTTTATGGGTAATGAATTTGGCCATCCAGAATGGTTGGATTTTCCAAGAGCTGGCAATAATAGTTCTTATCATTATGCTAGACGACAATGGCATTTAGTTGATGATAATTTATTAAAATATAAATATTTAAATAATTGGGATGCAGCAATGAATCATTGTGAAATTAAATATGGTTGGTTAGGATCATCACCAGCTTATGTTAGTTTAAAACATGAAGATGATAAAGTGATTGTATATGAACGTGCTGGTTTATTATTTATATTTAATTTTCATCCAACAAAAAGTTTTGCCGATTATAAATTAGGTTTTGAAGGTGATGGTGAATATAAAATTGTTTTATGTTCTGATGATGAACAATTTGGTGGCCATAAACGTATTGATACAACAATACATTGTTTTACAAAACCGGAAAATTTTAATGGTAGAAAAAATTCAATACAGGTAAAATTTTTGAATTTATTACAAAATATTGATGATTAACATAAAAAAAATTACAGGTATACATACCATCCAGGACTTGTATTGTACTTGGTCCAGTTTAAACCATTTTTGTTTTAATTGAATTATCTTATAGATTCAAATTTATATTATCGTTTTTGCGCTGTTAATATATGAGTTCTTGGTGAAATTTTCGGATCGAATACAGAAATTATTTCACAATCACCTCCTATAAAACAAATAGGCTAAATTGATTCATTATCAAAATTGTGCTTAATTACCCGTTTCTTTGATATAAATTAATCGATCCAACAGAATTATTGTTTCAATAAGTGGTGCGAATAATAGTCTTAAAGACGAAAACACAACAACTTTCTTCCAATCTTTCAGATAGTCGTTAATAATACTTTCATCTAAATATCCGTTTGGGAATTTTAAACTCAATTTAATTAAAGCTTTTTCACAATAACTGAAAATATTAAATCAAAATTAGAATGTTGAATTCAATTATATTGGTTTTATACTTTTTAAAAGTTAAATTTTCTGTGCAGTGTACATTACTTAAAGCCGAATGCCGTAAATCTGAACGATATTTGACGATGAATTGTTCTATTAACGCCCTGTAAGCATGTATTTTCAATTTCCAACAATCACCATAACGTAATTTTTCAACATAATTCTCAATAGCATGACAGGCAACTTCTTTCGAATTATAATCTAATTGATAATTTTTATTCTGACAATATTGGCTCATCGGAAATGCTGGATATTTCGACCTAAAAATTTGATGTATTAACGTTTTCGCTAATATTAGAGAAAATCAAAATTACGTTGATGATAATTTCATGTAACAACAACCCACAATATTGATGAATTTGATATGTTCACAATCATTGTAAAGTCGTAAAAGTGTTGCACCTAAATTACCGCACGGATGTAATCCAACTAATCCAAATTTAAAATTATTGTCAGTAACACCGAAGGCATCTTTTATGATGGCGAAAAATTCGTTTGTACTTATATCGAAATCTAATCGTTTGTTAATGTGAACAGTTTTGGTGAAATTTTGATTGTAATTATGTTTCTTCAACGTTTGCTCGAATTGACTATCAAGTACTCTGAAATTTTTGATACAATTAAACTACAATTCTATCGATAGAAAGCGTCATCATTAAATCATTTACCGGGCTCCGTTACTCAGTATTTCTTGAATTTCAATCGTACAAACTTTAAAACCATAACCATAGTTCAGCATTCGACTTAAATGACCCAATCCAGATCCAATATCAACAATATAGAAACAATCTGTTTCTAAAGCGGTTTTATAACACATCTGCAATATTCATGAATTACTTATACAACAATAAATGAAGATAATAAATCAAACTTTTGCCATTAAAGAGATTTCGTGGCGTTTTTTGAATTTAACTCTTTTCCAAAATGATTTCAACAGTTTTTCATTGTTAAAACTACAACAATCCGTGAATTCTTCAATATTACTCTTTCGTGATATTGATGCTTGTTTTAATATTTGTTTTAATGCTAAAATTGATAATGGCCAGTCGTAATTCCTGGAATTACACAAATGAATTTTTTAACATTAGAATTTTGAATTGCATTACACCATTGCAGCATCGTAATCTAATAATTGGGCAATTTGATCGGGACTTAGATTTTCTAAGGCTTTTTGTAAATTTCCACTAAGTTTATTCCAATGTTTCTCTGTAAAAAAGTCCTAAAATTTTGATTTATTAATAAATTGAAAGATGATATAACCTCAAATTTATTTACCATAACATAAGAATTTATAAGCCACGAATATTTATTGCACACATTATAACATAAATCTATGATTGCTTTATTTTGTTCCATTTGTTTTAAATAAGATTATTGTGGAAAATTTAAAGAAAATCTGAAAACTACTTTAAATTTACAGGAAACTACTTTATCATACCTATGTCAAAAATTAATTCAGTTCCAAGCAGGGCCGTCCTACGATATTTGACGCCCGTGCGCCATTAACAATAATACACGGTAGAGGCAGCGGAATCGGGGTAACCGGTAAAGTTTTACAAAAGCTTCATAGCGATTTTACCAATAAACAAATAAAAATATAAATTTCTCGTCTCGCCCCAGGACTACAGTCCTTTTAGCCCTGTGGTTAGGGTGGCCCTGAACAGGAGCATCTCACGACAGGAATAACACCATCTCAGAGGGGATCGGAGCATAATCAAGGGGACGAAACAACGACATCTTTTTTCAAATCTTTTCATGTTTATTTCTATTGAAAAACAATTCACAAAATTCTTCATTTCTTGTGGTATTTCAGTATTAGTCGAAACCGTTTCTTAATACATACGGCAAGTTAATTGTTTTTGATTAACATCAAGCTGATCCTGCATTCTGCAACAAAACACCTGAGAAATTTTCTGATTAGTAAATTCAAACTGAAATAAACAAACGCCAGTTATGGAATTCTCTACAACAAAGTGTGATTAGTTCCAGACTTTATCATCAAAATATGATAAATAAGACAATAATGATACATTAAAATTTTATTGCAAATACAATGTTTTATTATCAAAAGTAATTCAGTTTTCAAAAATTTCATAGTTAACAACACGAAAGTCGTGAAAGACCAGTGCAACATGATTGATGATGAATAACACTTATAAATGAACGTAATTATACAAAAATACGATACTTTTTTTTATTAAAAAAAAACATATCAAAATAGTCTTAGATTACTTAATAAACCTAATAAATGTCCATGAATGAAAACAATTAACCAAAATTAATATAATTTTTCGAAGAAGAAAAAAACAATAACACAAATTCGATACTTTAAATTACAGTAAAATATCGATTAACCGAACTAATCGCAATCAATGTGGTTCAATTAATCAAATAGTTCGTATCATTAAACATTGGGCTAAAGTTGGTTACTGAATGCAAGAGTATTTTGTTATGTACGATATTACACAAAATTATTGACTGTTGTACCCCAGAAATGGTTCGGATAATCGACGTTCTACTGTATAAAGAAATCGATAAAACAACAGCGATTTCTCTTTAATACAGTATTTTAAAATCGCTAATCCCTTCAAAAATTTTGAATAGCAGACTCCCGTATAACGCACCCCAATAATTTGTACTTATACAACACGATAAACAATCCTGTATGATGCGCAACATAGATTTAGAATTTATCTTTCTAGAACACGGAACGTATCCTGTACAGGGGTCCACTGTAGTTTGTTTTCATTTGTTAACAACAATAACCGAAGATTTAATTGAATTTCGTCAGGACATTAGAGACGTTAAAATACTGCAATTATATTAATTTTAGTATTATTGTTGTAGAACTGTTAGTATTTGAAATGAATGAAATAAAATGATAATTATTAAGAGAACACGGTAACATTAAAACAAAAAAAAAAAAATTAAAAAACACATATCAGTCCACGAAAATATTTAAAATTACAAAATAATTAAAATAGAAATTTGTAAATCAAATCGGACTTATCTATTTGTAACTAATCAAATTTAATACAATATGTAAATTTTAAGGAACAAATAGACTAGTCCTTGTTGTATCTATTATAACAAAAATAAAAATAATTAGTCATAGATAATTGCAAATAAATACATAAAATCAGTAAAATTATTGTATGTACCAGTAAATTTTTAAAATATAAACCGATAAATATCACAATTTCTCAGTCGCACAACTCATTCAATAATGAAAACGAATTTACCAAAATCATTTCTAACAAATATACCGCATGTCCCATGGAAAAAAAATTGTCAAATGTATTCACTATCCAAATAAATATCAAAATATAAAATGAAATTATATTCTTTTGTAAAGTGTAATTGACAAGTATGTGTCGATTTATTTTAAATAAACAATAAATAAACAAAAACGGTAACTATAAATGACAAACAAAAAGCGTAATTATTTTTTCCGTGGAACACCACGTATATTAAGTTGTGCTGCTGAATTAATAAAATAGAAAATGCTAAATTTGTAACCCACTTAATAAACTCTCTCTTTTGGATACTCTATCAATATAAAAATTATTTTTTTACTAAGCGATTTCATATAGTTAGATTTTTTTCTTCAAATTTTCATATCAATTTTCAATATTATAGACAGAAAAATATATTTAACTTTTGTGCTTTTAAATAAACAAACAGGTAGTATACTCCATTTTTTTGTTTAAAAGAGAGAAAAAAAAGGAGAATACAATAGACCTATCACATTTTTACAGCATCACTGGAACAATCAACAATTATACAGATATTAGCTTCAATAATTCAACTTTTATCATTAAATATGAATTAATGATCAATGGCAATTATCGTAACCTTACATAAGAGTATTTACAATTTTTACATTGATATTTATGTATTTCTTATATACAATACGAAATTTAATTTGTTTTTTATTTTAAGTTGATTTACGTGGACGTTTTACAGCTTTATCCGGTGGACTAGATGGTGAAACAGATCTTTGTTTCTTTTTGCATGTGGCACATAGGAACACCTAATAAAGATTGTATTTAATTATTCGTTTTAAAATGGTTAAAATCAATACTCACTTCAGGTATATTTGTTTTTTTGATACGAGCACATGAAAGATGTATCCATGTTAAACATTCAAGACATTCGATCATGGGTCGGCCAGCAAATGGTTTACCACAAAAACATGTTACTAAATTAAATGAATCACTATCGTCATCTTCATCGTCTTCATCACTTTGTTTATCTTTTTGTCCCGAACTTGTTGATTCTGAATTAACACTACTACCAGAACTGTCTAATGGTGGACTTGAATTTGACTCACTTCTTAATTCCTAATATTACAGAAAAATAAATAAATAATAATACGGACATTTTTCAATGTTTGCATACAATAACAGGAAAGTATTAAATTTCATAGTATTACGAATAATATTGTACTTATGTTTCGAAAGAAAAAAACGTTAAATTTCTATTTTTATTTATGGAATAAAAACTACTGACATTCATCATTTTTTTTATGTACATTTCTTGAAACTGTTGCACTTATGATTGTTTATTTAATTTTATTCATCGATTTATCTTAAATGAATATATAAAACTTGCAAGTAGTTTTCGTCAACATATCAATTGTGCGATGATTAAAATATTTCAATACATAAATGTTTTGCAAGATTGATATTAAAATAAGCTCTATTTTAATACGGTAGTTTCTAATCTATTTTTATCAACAAACGAAATTCGACTGAAAATCATTAAAAAAAACTGCTCAATCTTAATGTTATTTATCGAACAATTTATGCAATTATTATTGTTTTTAACGTAAAACTAACAACGAATAAATAGCGAGGGAAGAGGGGGGCTTTAATTTGAGGTTATAACACACCATAAATAAGATTATTTAAAACAGAAATTTGTATAATTATTACACTTACATCTTTTGACCAGGCTTCGTAATTTTCATATTGCAAAACCATTGTACAAAAATCATAAAAATCAGCACTTGTTCTTGGTCGTCTATAACCATTTGCCATACCAGAAATATCAGACTAAAAATTAAATTAATGTCTATTAATTTAATTATAACGTATAATTAGATGATCAAAATTCATCAATTTATTTGTTTTAAATAATACAATACAATTTAATTAACACAATAAAATTATAATTTATTTTTTTTTCCATCAGTTCCTAACCTAAAGCTTAAAGTCTACTTAATAATTGTTTAATGATTATTGTTAATACTCACATTTTTTTGTTCCATTATAGTTGAAGGCACTGAAAATCGTAATAAACACAATCACCACAATTTAAAACAAATACAAATAATTTTTAATAATATTTTGTATAAATTGATAACTGATATTACTTACATGACAACTCCTTATTTGTCATTATTTATACATTAATTATTAGTTAAATATATTTAAAATTGTTTATAACATAAACTAGGCACTATAAAGCAAATAATTAGTTTTAAATTTTTATTTGTATATATTTTAGAACGATTCTATAAAATTTATAAAATTTCTCTGATAATATCTAGCTTAACCAACATTTCAGAATGAAACAAACAATCCAAACGATCATATCGTTTCTTTGTTGCACATTAAATATACAACACGTCATTCGCAACGATAATATATGCAAAATGTGTGAGTTAGACAAAGATAACAACATAAATTTAACGTAGATTTAACGTTTTATAATAATAGTGGTTGTTCGAGTGGGATTTATACAAGCACTTTTGTCAAATCGAACGAGCACTAGTGGCCATGTTGAATTGAGAATGTGCGTTTCTAATGCTGGATCCGCATTGCACATAATTTGCACAGGCACATGACAACCCAAATAAGATTGTTTGAATTCAAAATTTGTTAATTTACTGTCAAATTCCGACAATTTTTTATGTTATTTAAAGCAAAAAACATATGAAAAATTGTCTATTGTTAAAATAAATCCGTATCGTTTCAAATTGTAAATATAACGACTATGTTAAGTGGGTTCCATCGGTATTGAAGAGAATCCAACAATTTGAATTATTTTTATCAGGTTCATCACAACATCACAACTTCACTTAATTCCATTGGGTTATGCACAAGAATGCCCGCA
Source organism: Meloe dianella (assembly GCA_028455855.1). Lineage (NCBI taxonomy): Eukaryota > Metazoa > Arthropoda > Insecta > Coleoptera > Meloidae > Meloe > Meloe dianella. The sequence continues at coordinate 3,346,519 of JAPTHL010000045.1, read as the reverse complement.
AATTAGATCGTTTCGTGAACGAAAATCGACTTTCAATTAACAGAATTGTAGAAGTATTGAAGAGGTCTTTCAATTCTTAATTTTCTCAAATAATAGGAGCGAATTATTATTTCTTGTTTGCATAACCAACACATAAAAAGAAAACAACAATAACTATTGCGAAAAGATCTAATATCCTCCATTCAACAACTAAAAATTCTTAAAAACATTGATTAATTACTATAAAAGGCTAAAAACGTCATTTTGTCGCAAATTTCTTCCCATCTCATGGAGAATCTAATCAATTGTTCGACTCAATTTTCGCGATTATGTTTATAAACAAATACAACAAATGTTTTTACAAAAAAATATTAAATATATGCAGTTTAACGTTTAACAGGATAGCAGAAGTATTGGGATTCATTAATGAGTGTTTAATTACCACACAGCAAATTAGCAAACAAACTGTGGAAATGTCTGCCAAATATGCAGGCCAATTTTGTTAAAAGGATACAGAATATCCCTGGAAATAACTCTGTATTAACAGGATAGCAGAAATTGGTTTTCAATTATATGGTTTTCAATTATACATATGTGAACTTTATCGCAAATATCATTTGCATTTATACAATCACTGAAGAGATTTGTAGAGATTGTTAACTGTTTTTATCAACAATTTATAATTTGTAATATGTTATTACATTTTTATCAAAACACGTTTTAAGCGATAAGCTTATCGCTTAAAACGTTACCATTAAAAAAACTATTGTTAATTAAGATAAGAATTAACATCGGTTTCATGTGGGAAAATAGTCTTCAAATTAACAGGATTGTAGAAATATTGGAGAGGTTTTGAATTATTACTATGATTAACTCACAATAATTAATGTTTTAACTGTCCAAAACAGTTAGATAGCATTGTATATGATATTAATCGTCTAATCAACCGGATTTATCAGTTTTGATTGCAAATATGTACAGAATCAAAGTTGAATAAATAAGCTTTTACGTTAACAAGACTGCAGATATATCGAAGAGGCTTTCGGTGACTGGTAACTAACATTTTTTAATGAACAACCATTTACAATAATTTTAAATATGTGTGAAAGAAATGACAACAAAATAAAACAAGCATTAATGGTGTTATTCGATAAATAAATGTTATCAGTACTGTTAAATTATGTACGCATTGTTCAAAGGATTCAGAATATTGAAGAGAATCGCATCATATTAATGGGATACCAGAAACGTTAGAAGTACTGTAATATCGAAATTGGACAGTGAAACTAGACTTTAAATTAACAGATTTGTAGACGTATTAGAGAGGTTTTGAATTGTTGTTGTTGTTGTTGTCCAAGATTGGTTCAGTATAGGAGGACTTTATGTGAACAGGATCACAGAAGTATTACAGAGATTTTCATCGAAGATGTTTATGAAGATATTTGTTTATCGTTTTAAATTTATCGCTAATTTGTTAGAAATAGTTAATGGTTTAAATATTGGAGAGAGAAAAACGAGATAGCAGAATAATTACTTCCTGAAATTGAGAAGAATCGACTTTAGTTCAACAGGATTGCAGAAGTTCTGGAGAGATCTTACTTTTTTAATGATTCCTTAATTAATGTATTAATAACCGATTAGAATGGTATGCATTAAAGAGAATAGCTTTATGTTGACAGAACAGTAGAAACTTTAGAAAGTTTTTAGTTAACGTGGATGATCACTGATTAATCCTGAAATTTAATCAGATCTGAGTACATAAACAAACAAGTAAACGAATGCACGATTATCAAAGAGACCTTATCAACAAGTTGTAATTTAAAATATGTGTCCATTTATCCGGACACAATAAGAAACAAAAACGCCATTGTTTCAATTTGGTAATTGCATGAATTTTAATATAAATTTTTGTTACAGCTTTACATCAACGAAAATAGACTTTATATTAACGGGATTCAATAAATGTTTGAAAGGTTTTCAATTATTAATAATTTTGTTTTTTTTATCAACACACAATACACGTATGCTTATTAACAATTTATTTTATTGATCAGTGGTCAGTCAACAAGGTGTAAAAGATTTTACATTACCAAGATTGCAGAAGTATCAAAGAGACTGAAAACATTTTGCAATTTGCAATTTATTTCCATTGTCATAAAATTAACATCGTTTCGTAAACGAAAATATACTTTAGATTAACAGGATTTTAGCAATATTAGAAACACTTTGTGTATAACCTTTCTAGTTTCATTCACATGCAATTATTTGTGATAATTGTAATCTTTAATAATTAATAAATATCGTTCCCGGGAACAGCAAATTTTGTTTTAATAGAATTATAGAAATTCTCATGTAGTTAAAAAGCTTCTACATCGAAATGATCATTCATCAGAGGAAAAATTCTTTCCCAAAAATCCTGAGCTTGTTAATTGAGGAACGATAGGCTTTATATTAACAGGAATATATAAGGAGTAATAATTAAAATAGGCTGCTTCATTACACCTGATAATGGTATATAATAGAAGCAATAAAAACTTAATGTGCTACATGATTTCGTTGCAGAGACTCTGCTAACAGGAATTCAGAAATATTTTGGGTAATAGTTGGATTAAAATAAGGAAGAAATTTCAAAATTTTATCAATTAACCAGAGAAAGTTTGTGTTTACGGGATAACAGAAATATTAAAAGTTTTTCATTTATTAATAGTTGTTTAATCACGAAAGCACATGATGCATTGTTATTGAAAAAAACAACAACAAATAAATCAACAATTGTTATCAAACATTGTTGTTGACTTTTATTGCAAAATATCCATTAACTTTATTTACTTATTGTGTTAGAATGGTTCATAATATCGAAGAAAAAAACGTTATCAGGAGTGTAGAAACGATACGTTTCCATGTTTTTAAGAGAAAAGCTAATAACTATCAAAGAAAACAGTTCTTTTTTACTATTAACTCTTCTAGAACCAGCCATAAAAATGGTCAGAAATTTGTTGAATAACAAACATTAAAAAAAAATCAGTTTGTAGCAAACAATACGAAATTATCTATCTGTTGATAAAGCTGCTGGAGTATTAGAGAGGTTTAGAGAATGCGTTTTTCAAATGAATTTTATTCCACAATTAACGTCAGTAATTGTATTGTAATTGTTATTGATTTCTCGTAAATATAAATATTATTAAACGTATCTTTCTCCATTTGCAGTTCTAGTAATTGTGCAATAATTAAGAACTTTTATCGTTTTTAAACATTTTTATTTCTTTATTATTCGTATTTATAAACAAATGATTACGGCATGACAAGAGATGTAATTAATCTTAATGCACTTTTGTAATTTGTTGTATTATATAGTAATTTTTTTTTAAATGATTCGAATTCAACAGCAATATATGTCGTTTCTCTTCTTAACAAGCGACAAAAATTAATGGAAAAATTGGAACTCCTATTTTTCTATTATCGACATTATAATATCGTCGTATTTTTCAATATAAACAACTACGTTCTCAAAACAATTTATTTAACAAACACCTTTAAAAAAGTAATAAAACGAAAACAACATCAACCAAAATTAGTTATACAATCACCGAAAACCCGTTTTATTTTTCGACGCATATACCCCATTAAAAAATATTTATAAAATAAACGGCAGAATTGCTTTACGTTTTTTAGGATAATTTGGAAATTCCTGTAAGCATTTCTTATGTTTACCAATTGCCCAAACGGACATTTGATAAAGACCAGCTAATGCAAAGATAAAAACTACAAAAACAAACAACAACATAATTAATAAAAATAGTTGAAGATTATCGAACATAATACCTGGTAAACATCCGGTTAACAGAGTAAAACCTATCCATGAACCAAATTCGTATGTATAATTAGGACAGGATACGTAATTGTAAAGTTGTGTTAAAGGATTTGAATTTGGTACTGGAATTTTTCTAACCGTTGAACCTTCTGGGCGTAAATCTCTTAACAATAAATGGATACTTAAATTTCCAAGTTCACACACCTGAAATACGATTTAAACATTCGTAACAAGGAAATAGTTTAAAAAACAACAACTTACAATAAAAATGAAACAACCTAAATAAAAGACTGTTGGTGATGGTGGTGTATGAAGTGGATGATTAATATGATAAGCGATATACAAAGCAAAACCCCAGTAGTATCCACAATTTTTGAATAAATTAAATATTGGCATAGTTCCATGGGAGAAACGATGTACAAATTTCGTTTCTAATATACGTTTCGCATAATGAATAGTCCATAAAATTCCAGCATAACTATGGACATTATTTTTTAATTGAAATTACGTCGCAATTTTTATCAATATACTTACAAAGCAGTTTGCTGTATTTTAATCAATGATGGATCACCGCCACATATTTTATTTAATTGAAAAATTGGAAATAAACTAAATGGAAATATTGCTTGTTCATTTGATATTGGATTCCAATAATTTTTTGAATAGAAACATTGCGGCAATAAAAATAATAAACCATATAAAACAATTGGTCCTGCATATTCCCAATAGAAAACTGTATCCCAACCGATTTGTGGTCCTAAATCTTTAACGTAAATTTTATTTTGTTCCAAATTAATTTGTCCAATCTGATTTGTATCATTTTCATTTTTCCCCTTTTGCCTGTTTCTAATTGATTGTCGGTCAAATGGAATTCGATAATTTTTTGCGATTATTTGTTTTAATACTCTTATCGTTGTTGTTTCTGATAATGATAGTTTACCCAATGAACGGCCATTGGTCTTCACCACTTCAATCTGAAATTAAAACGATTTATCACGTGGAAAATATGCAAGTCATAATGTCATTCAAACGATTTCAATTATTTATTGATCAATTAATAATTGTTTAAATAATCAACGTGACTGCTAATTGTGTTAAAAAGTGTATAGAATTTTGGGAAAAACTAATTATTTAAATTTGTAATTGAAGAAATATTTATAAATACATACTTCCAACATTATTGTATTTTTTTAATTACGAGTCGAGTTTCTTACACATCACCTTAATCGACATTAATTAAACAATTTAATACAACGTTAACAGGACGCTAACGATCTTTGTTCAATGACATTACAGTATGACGGCACTGATGGCGTTTTCGACTCATTGCTACATCCGAATTCAATTGGTTAGATTCGAACGCATCATTCGAGTGTTCGCGTATTTATACGTCTTATTGTTAGATCCATGATCAGGACCGACAAAACGGGGGAGACCGGAAGAGCAGCTTCCCTGTTTCCCCCTATCTGCATAAGTATATATAAATATATTTATGTAGGGGCCGAACACTCTGTTTTCCCAGGGGCCTGCCGAATCTCTAACGGCTCTGGTTACTAGATACCCGCTATTGTCATTTGGAAGCCAAAACTAAAATGAATGTAAAACAGTTCGGAGTAATTGATTGTGTTCAGCAAAAATCGCGTTTAAAAGTCATTCGTTCCTCTGGCCATTCGAACATATGTTTACATTAAATATCTGTACAAATCGAAAACCCTATATGATACATGGCTGGTATATTAATAGACGGTCTACATTTAGCTCAATTTTGTAAATGCCATTTTGTTATAACCTCAAAATTATTGTTGAATATATTTGTTCACTTACGTGTAGATTTCGTTATATTTCAATGTTATAATGGATAATTTCAACTATTGGTTGTATAAAATCTGGAAAACAAGATAATATGAAGTTATATTGTAGTAAAATTTTAGTTATAATTACAATTCTAGTCTGTTTTTTAAGTATACTTATTGGTTTATATAAACAATATTTTATTTATTACAAATTCATAAAACAACCACCACAATATATACCGATATTTGAGGATTTAATAACAACAGATTCCGATAATAATTTTGCATTAAGTTATAGAATAAATAATGTTGATAATTCAAACGATAATTTTATATTAAATAATTTAAATGCTGTACTTGAATCACAAACAACTAGAAGTTATAATTATTTAACAAGACCACCATCGACAAATGTTAAATCAACAAATACGGAAATTGTAAATATATTACAAGCAGCATTAGCATTTAAATTGTCTGGTAAAAATCAAAAAGCATTTAAACTATTTGAACATGCTGCTGCAATTGCACCCGATAATCCAGATGTTTTAAATTGGTATGGTGAATTTTTAGAGAAAATCCGAGACGATGTCGTAACAGCCGATGAATTATACTTTAAGGTAATTGAAGCCGTTTTTCTTTTCGTTTAATAATGTTCTATTTTGATAGGCGCTAACATATTCACCAACTCATAAAGCTGCTTTAATTAATCATCAACGCACATCACCAGTTGTTGATCGATTAGATTTGGAATTATTTAAAAGTATAGATGAGAAAAAGGATTATTTAAAAGAGAAATTCGATTATTATAATTTTGAAACATTAAAAAAACAAGCTTATTATCTACATATATATCATACTGTTGGTATTGAAGGCAATACAATGACTGTTGAACAAATGCGAACATTATTAGAAACTGGTCAAGTAATTCACGGTAAAACAATAATTGAACATAATGAAGTATTAGGTTTACAATTAGCATTAAAACATGTTAAAACATTAAGTCGTAAACAATATATAACTGTAAATGATATATTAGAAATGCACAAAAGAGTAATGGGACATGTTGATCCATTAACATGCGGTATGTTTCGTAATACAAAAGTGTTCGTTGGTAGCCATATACCACCATCATCTGAACGTGTACCTGAATTAATGGAAACATATGTTGAATGGTTAAATTCTGATGAAGCGAAAAATATGCATCCTGTACGTTATGCGGCATTAGCTCATTATAAATTAGTTGATATACATCCATTTGTTGATGGTAATGGACGTACGAGTAGATTAATCATGAATTTAATTTTATTGAGAGGTGGCTATCCACCAATTATGATCTTGAAAGAACAAAGGTAATTTGTTGTTATTCATCGTCACATAAATCAATCAATTTATTATTTGTTTAAGGAATAAGTATTATGATTCATTAAATATTGCAAATATGGGTGATGTTCGTCCATTTGTACGATTTATAGCACATTGTACATTACAAATTTTAGATATGTACATTTATGGAACTAATATGTTGACACTGGATGATCATAGCTTTAATTTAGACTCAACCAAAGTTATTAATTATTAAAAAAAAGAAGTATACTTCCATTTTATTCTGTACATTTACTCCAGTCTTAATAAAATATTTTACGAATTCCAGATTGAATTAAATTCTCCAATAAATTAACGGTTTTGTTATATGTAAACAACTTACTGGAAATCACAATAATCTTAAAAAAAGGACCGTAGGGCTTACAGATACAGATATTTCAGGGAAATCGAACTTTATTAATGAATGAATTATGATCAGATCCAACACAGTAAAGCTCGGCCCTAACGAATTTCATATATTCGAAACATTAATACGTTATAACCGATATTTATTATACGCATAAAGTTGGGAAAATGTGTATTCTATAAAAAATAAACGAATTCAGTCGTTATAATCGAGTTCTACTGAAGTATATGCTCGATTTATGGAATTTTTTTAACATTTAAAACAGCTGATGCATGCACTTAAAGATTTTGTCTTGGAAACAAGTACGTACTTTACTAGAAATTAAAATAAAACCATTAATAATACAGCATGTTTATTATGGTAGTTACTGAATTGTTACGCAATAACTTTCTGTCGTACGATCAATATAATAATTCGTTTTTGATTATAAATTTGTAATAATAAAACAAAAGTAAATAATTAAACAGTAAGCTATTAACGGAACGGGAACGTGTAATTTCAGAACAATTTTTAAAAAATCAATGGTAAATATCCAACATACAAATATTTTAAATATTTTTTTTGTATTTATTTTCGTTTTTTTTGTATTTAATTTCGTTTTTTTTTAATTTAATGAAAAAGGCCTCTTAAAATATGCATATTTAAGCAATTAGATTAGTCTCATAATTTCTGATAATAATAGAAATACTTGAGGAAATAGTAATGAAATTAATACGTTTGAGATGGCTAATCGTATTGAAATCAGCACAGCCTAATATAAAAAACACATTAACAATGCCATATTCACATCAATTAAAATGACAATATTAATTATCAAGCAGATTAAGGCCACACCACCAAAATAAATGTTGAGGCCTATTAAAATAAATTAATTAGTAAAGGTATCAAAAAGTGTAACAATTAACAAAATTTACAAATTAAAAAATAGGAAATTACATAAACACAATTAAAAAGAAAACAATCAAGAAGAAGACGAAAATAAAATGAATTAAAACATATTTGATTTTGTGGACGTTTAAGCGTGCTGTTTTCTTTTTAATTGAGCATTTTAAAATCAATACAATTAATAAAATTATTAATCTCTTTCACTTTGATACTATTAATAAAATCACTTTCTTTTGGTTTTACGACTTAGTTGTTCTTCAGTGTTCAATTTTGCTTTAAAATCTGCTACAAATTCATTAGAACGTGAAAGAATCTTCAATGTATTATCAACTAATTCTTCCCATTTATTGCAATACACTAAAAATTATACGATTAAATTCGGTAATTGAATGATTTTGTGATTTTTTACTTTCTTGATCATAAGTGATATCATCAGCCATTTTCAAAAGACTTTCAGCTTTGGTTGTAATTTGTAATAATTCATCTGTTGTTTGTCTATGATTATCCAACATGTTCTCTTCAGCCAGTTGTAATTCCGATACTACCTGATGAAAATTTAACATTTCCGGTGTCATATCGTTTTCCTAAAATCAAATAATTACGAAATTAAATTTTAATAAATAATTTAATATGATTTAAATTTAACATTTAAAGATCGCAATTGTACTAAATCACCATCTTCTTGTGCTTCATTCGGTGTAGCTGTTTGTAAATCACCACCGCCTAATTCTTTAACACGATCCGCATATCTTAATGTATTTAATGTGTGTTCACATGAATTAACACCAGGTGATACCATTGCAATCATACATGTACGTGAATTTGAACCAACAAATGAATCACGTAATACTTGAGTTAATTTACTGACTCTAAATGGTAAATGTGCACCTTTTCTACCTAATGCTCTTATACATTCTTTTAACGCAAGCAATGATTTATTTATTTCAGCACCTTCCATTCCTGTTATATTCAATAAAATTAATGTTTCCTTTTTGATGATTTAAATTTGTTTGTGTACTTACTGGTTTGTCGATTTGCTGATGACGTATCTGCACCTCTTTCATTACCAGCTAAATCAATTAATGAGAATTTACCGTGTATTTTTTGAACATTAGTTTGTGATCTTAATGATATTTGAAATACCGCATGTGATCGTGATGAATTTGAATTAGCAAATGTTTGTCCAGATGTACGTATTTGATTACCTTTTTGTATTAATTTTAATACTTCATCTGTATTATGAACGACTTTTTCTGTTAAACCAACAACTTGTACTTGTTGTTTACCATCTTCAAGTATACGTAATTTCGATTTATTATTTAATAAATCAAATACTTTACCAGAATAAATTTCGAAAAAACTAGCCGATACAACTAAATTTAAATTACGATATTTTGATGAATTAATAAGATTAAATACATCAGCTGATGCCATTGCATATATGCCTTTACGGCAATCTTGTTGTTTACCATTAAAATCACCACCCATTGTATGTGTTTTACCACTACCAGTTTGTCCATATGCAAAACATGTAGCAAAACCACCTTCAAATACTGTTTTTATTAATGGTTGTGCTGTATATCTATATACCATTTCATTCGAACATGTTTCATCAAATGCATAATCAAAACGAAATAGTTGATTTTCAAGATATTTTGTTAAATCAACTTTATTTTTAGGTTCATGAACAATTAATTGATTTTTACTTGGTATTGTTATAACATCAACTTCTTTACGTGATGTCTCTCTTTTACTTAATGGCCGTTTTCTAACACATACTGTTATTAAATGATCTTCAACTAAATCATTTTCACATAATGGTTTGATATCCAAACCACGACGATAATCCCTAAAATTAAAACAACATCAATTAAATTATCAACAACAATATCAAAAAAAAAGGTAGGTTTTAGGGAGAAAATCATCAAATAAACAGAGCCTAAAACTATGCAGCTGTCTAAGCAACAACAAATCCACACACACACAACAAATACGAGAACTTGATTCGCATTCAAAAGTTATTTCGTCTTTTAAAAATGAAATTCAAAACGATTGAAACAGTTATTAAGCTGCTTATAAAAATAGTGAAACGTCGATTATCAGAAGTAATTGGGACTAAGGTGATGCAACGCAATGGATCAATTTGATCTATGTGTCAAAAAAATTATTAAAATTGACTAAATTATGAGTTGGATTGTTATAGAATTGGGTAACACCAACAACGACACGAATAGAATTCCCACAATAAAGATGAAATTTTCAATAGAAGAAGTATAAAAACAACAATAATAAACGTACGCAATCATATTCAGCAATTCCCAATGTGGATTTCCGGGTGCTAATTGTAGGAATGCTTCTTTTTCAGCTTTTTCTTCTGCTTGTCGTTGACGTCGTTCTTCACGATTCCGTTTTAATTTTTCTACTTCTTTAACAACATTACTACGTTTAGTATTCTAAAATAATATTTATTAATAATAATAACAATAATAAATCTTTTAAATAATCATAATTTACTTGTGCTACTCGACTAGTTGGAATATTACTGTCTTTATTTACTGCATTATCATTTAATGTTGCACTACTAGTACCACCTCCAGGAAAAAATTGCGTTTGTCTTCCTGCATGTGAAGTTTTATAAATTTCTACAAATAAATTCAGTATTTTCACATTTAATTTTTTCAGATTTATAGCAAATAAGTCTTACCGTTATTTCGCAGACTATTAATCGATTGACTTGTAGGATTCTGTAAAATTAATTATAATTAATCATAATTATAAAAACATATACATATTTTTTTTTCTAAATAATTAATAATAATGTTTATTGTTAGAACATAATACCGATAATGTTGCTGTATCGGGTGAAAATTGATTACTATTAAAATCATCATCACTTTCATCAAATTTATGTGAATAACGTCCAGATTGTGCCATTGCTGTACTAGTTTCCTCTTCTGAAGAACCAGAAAAATCCTTATGTTTTTTTTGTATCAATCGTATTTAATTAACAATAAGCAGCATTAATAAGAAATAAAGAAAATTAGTAATAGAGAAGATTTTTGTTATTTTAAATAATGAATATTTGAAGTATACAGACATATTATTGTGAAAAATGAACAATCAATACAATTTTCATAAAAGAATACAATTAGTTGTATGTTAAATTTTTTATTGAATATTGTACCAGGCACCAATACCGGCTAGCTAGTCGCGACTATACAAACACATGATCATTCGAGTTTTTCGTTAATTTTACATTCTAATTGGAGCATTTACACTAAAAACTAGGGATTAACATTCAGAAAATGGATATATTTTTTTTGTATTAACCAACTGAAATGAAAAAGCTTAGAGAATAATTGACCATATATTTCTGATACATACAAATAACCATATCAATACGACCAAATTATCGATTAACTGATATGTATTTGTTTCTAATTACAAATTTGTAGTGTTTACAACAGTTTAATGAATTATTTCTATTTTTATTCCACGAATTATACAAATAAATATTAGAATCTATAATAATAAACTTGTGGTTTTTTACCTTTTGTAATTGATTTCCTTCGGGATGATGGATTGGTGTAGAAATTTCATGATCATTTTCTTTGGCTATTATAACATCGGGATTAAGAGATTCGATTGCTCTCATATCAACTTCCTTGCCTTTTGTTTCACCCTGTTCAAACCATTCCACCGTTGCACTATGAGATTCTTTATTTATATCAGCAACGATGGCTGAATGGATACGGCCTATTTTGAGCAAATTCAACAAAGAAAAATTAGAATTAATCAAATCTACAAGCATAATGTAAAATTTAAAATATAAAAAAAAATCAAGAGATGAAGATAGAAAAATATGTATGTAGGAGGGTATCAGTTAAAGACACGTAGGTGGATGTGAATCGATCTTACGCAAATTGAGAAACTGTTAAACGATGAATAGTAAAAACGACATTATTTCAATAAATTCATTATGTCTAAATTATATCGTCATTTTGATCGTCTAATAGATGGTATAGTTTCAATTAAATTTGTGATAATAGCAAAATTGTTGACATAATGAGGGAAAATCGGTGGGTCGACCTTGTGTATTGTACATACACAAACCATATAAGGTACCATCGGTTTTTCGTATTCTCGTTTGCGTCACCTTGTCCTTTACAATAAAAATATAGAGTTCCGCCTGTATTCGTCCAAAATTTTACAAAAATTCCCAAAAAATAAATGAACAATCAACAACAATAACCAACAGAATACCTAAATCATCATTAGATATGGTTAAGTTTTGATTTATTTTATAATAAAATTAAAATGTCGTGAATTGAAAATTGTGTCGATCTATCGATAGTTGAATTTTTTTTCTCTATCCTCTGTTTACAGGTGTGACTCATTCTGTACAAGTTCAATACAATTACAATCAACTAACACTAATAAACATTTGTTGCGATTATCAACCATTTTTTGTGGGCGCTAAAAATGCGTCTAGAAATATTTAAAAAAAATATAATTGATTAAATAATTTCGTTATAAATTCAAATAAATGATAAATATTACAGTGTGTCCCCACTTAAATTATAATTATAAACAAATAACACATGTCCATTTCTGGTATTTAAAAAATCAATTTCAATTCAATCATATTGTTTATATATAAGATACTATTCGAAATTTGCGTTTTTAAGATTTAACTAATCTTGAGAAGAAAAATTTCTAATACAAAATTAGCCTAGTTATTAATAACAAATGATGATTATTATACAATTATTCATAATTAACCGTTAAATTCCTCTGAAAAAGTCCATTGTTTATCAGTTAAATTTCGATAATAATTCAAATTTTGATTATAAATCAAACAGATGATTAACGATTTTAGTGTTAAAATCATGCCGGCTTTAGTCGATTTCAATATTAAATAGATTATTAACAAATATATAGATTTGTATAATAATTAATTTATAAATTATTCTTAATATTTACCATCAGTTCTTTTGATATTAATGCTGCTGCCAATTTTTAATACTTCTTTTCTATCCATAATTTCAATTTTTTAACGAATCGTTTCAACCTGGACGATAGAAACACATTAAAATATAAATAAATATTGTTGTATTATAGTTCTCTATATACATATATTTACGGTTGTTAATTAATTAATTTTAAATATAAGTTAATCAAAATAATTTAACTTAAAATGATAAAGAAACGAACAATTTTGCAGCACCACATAGGACACACATGAAAAAGACAGTACATCAAAAGAAAACGGATTACTGTGATGCTTTTTTTATAAAAATAATCGTTTTTAACATATGCTGCCATCTAGAGGTGGGCCTAGAAGCGGGATATTTAAACTGTTTACACCACAAAAAGGATAGTCTAGAATCGATTTTGATATTATTAAACAAATCGATAAATGGCGATGGATGTACGTACAGACAGTGGAAGCGACTCGATAATCCAGGAGGCCCCCCCCATAAAACAAACTGTTTTTTGTGTCTAATTTTCCACGATTTCCAAATCGTCCGGAAACACTACGATTGCAGGACTAGTCCGGCAAATAGTAAGAATTTCAAAAATTAACATTAGAAAGTTTTTGATTGCTCAGGTTGGTAATAGCACTTGTCAATTTTATGTGTCAAATGTTTTTAAATACCCAACAAAATATTAAATGTCCATTCGAACATTAGCATTAAATGTGAGCATAATTAATAAACTTTTAATTATTATCATTCAAAAATTATGAAGAAAATCATATTTAATAAATGTCAAGGAGTCAGGTATGTTGATTTTAAATTCAAATCATTTGATATTGCCAACATGAAAAAAATCCCAAATTGAAATGTTTTTAAAAAATAACTTTATTTTTATTTTTAAAGTCAGCACAAAAATCTTGTGTAATGCTTGTGTATTACACGTTCAGAAACTGTTTTGCGAATATGCCGAGGTCTGCAAGCAGGACTGAGCGGAGAAAAACTGCGCCCGTTGCACACACGTCTGCCTTTCGCGTATCTGGTGAAATGACGACCATTCAAGAAATCAGCTAAACTACAGTGTGGGATGCGAGCGGTTATCATCGTCGTTCACTCGTAGAACTGTATTGTGCGTAGCCTCTATTTGGTGGCAGAGGGTGCAGTAAGGAAGATGGCAGAGATACTTGAAAGGGTCCTCGAACTGCGACTGTTCTAGTCGTGGAGGAAGTTCCACCAAACGGACTACTCAGTAATGAGGGAACAGAACTTTACTGATAATGACTAGAATCACGAAGCATCCCATCAGTGATGCTGACGAAACTGATACCACGGGAACTGATGGAGCCTGGCCTGGAGTGATGCCCTGGTTTTTGACGAGGATTCGTGGTGGCAGTGGTTGGGACTCGCGCTGAGTAGAGAGGATTGATGTAGATACTACTCTCGGCGGGTGAGAACAGCAGAGGTATAGATAGGCCTCTCCTCCACTAATAGGCCCGCTGAGCCTGCCGCTCTGAATGGAATTGATAGCTATATAGGCTGATGACTCCGGCAAAACCTTATCTGACAGTGCTCATTCATTTAAATGGTAACCCAAAAATTAAGCGTTAAATCCGCCACTGTTTCGAATAGTTTTCTAGTCTTTGTTTTTCTCTGAAATACCAGTCCCTGGCGGATTCAATCTTATTGAGGCCCTGTTAAAATAAATCAATTACGCACTAGATTCTTATTTGTGAATTTTCCCCTTGAATTACGGTTTTTGAGGGCACTGCTTGTAACACCAAGAATATTTGTACGGTCCTGTTCCTCAATATTCACATATGAACTTTTAGCGCCATCGCCTATCAGCAGTCAATAAAAACATAAAAACCGCGCATTAATTAATTAATAAGTTTTCATCGAAACTTATCAATGTATTATTATCATTCGTAAAATTGATGAAAACAGGGATTAATTAAAAATACTTGAGATCTACATGAAGAAACTTTATTAATTCATCTTTGTTGCCGTTACAAAACAATTTTTAATCAATTTTAAATTTTCTAATTGCTTCCTAATTATAACAATTCAACAGATTCAAATTGACAAATTTATTGATTTTTTTCCCTTTTCAAATGGCATTTTTGTATAATTTTATCAAATGAACGTAGATAAAATACACCAACAAAACGTAATAAACCCAAAATAACCATTTGAATTATTAAATCAAGTATCGAATTAACTGGACTCATACCAACACATAATGTTGTGAGTACATAACTTTCAAAGCCAATATAACTAAAGAAATTACCAATCTGGAATTTGAATTAATTAATTATTTTCATTGGATAATAATCAAATAAAATTACCAATGAATCATTTAAAATTTTACCAGCTACAATTTCTGGTTTCATTAAACCAGCTGTTTCTGATATTAATTTTGTTTCTTCTGGTTTTGTTTCATTCTCTTTTTCATAACCGGGTGTATCTGTATCAGGTGGTAATGCTAATGTTACTGTTATATTATACGGTTTTAGTTCCATTAATATTGATTCAGCTAAACCGCGCAATGCAAATTTACAACTTGAATATATCGAATAACCATACATTCCCATTAAGGCTACTTGTGATGCTGTAAATACAATAATACCATCTTTGCGTTCTTTGAATTTTGGTATTAGGGCTTGTATTGGATATAATGCTGATAAAAAATTTGTATTTATCAATTTACTTGTATCATCAACAGTAAAATCTTCAACTTTTCCACATATTGCCATACCAGTACATAATATTAACATGTAAATTGGATTTTTCCGTCTAATTCTAATAATTTTTGTTTTATATTTGGATCACATACATCAGCTGAGATAGATGTGATTTGTTGATTATTAGAAATACGTGAATTGATCATTTCATTTTCAGTTTGTTGTAATTTATTACGATCTCTTGCTATTATTGTTACATGTGCACCTTGTTTTGTTGCTAATATTGCGATAGATTTACCAATTCCACTAGAACCACCAGTTATAACAACATGTTTATTTTCTATACTTTTCGGTTTGCCAGGCAATAATAATTTTTTAATAAATGCTAATATTAACACTGGAATTATTATAAAAAACATTGCCTATTTCGATAATTCAACAAAAATCAATTCGACATAACCTAAAATATTCAATTACAAAATGAATTTACCAAATATCTATTATACTTAATACAAAATTTAACAGAAATACTGTATTGGTTTAAAAAACAATAATTACCATCAACACTTTTTTAATTAATCAATTTTATTTGGTAAATTAATAATAGCTAAACAAACATTACCGGTGTTGGTTAATTGTAGCCGTTGTTGTTGCCGCCCATAATTCTTAAGGTGAGTGCACACCAACGATTCCGAATCTGTCAATATTTAATCTCCTGTAACGGGCGAATCATAAAAATTCAAAATAAAATATTTGTATAGTTATTTTGTAGAATATAGATTTATAGAACTTATAATTTGCGAGGTAGGTTGGAAACTGATCTACTTTTGTCTCTACTTTCTGGACAGTGATTTTGTGTAGGGCCGCCGAAAGATTCGGTGGGCCCCTACATAAATATATTTATACATACTTATGCAGATGGCAAAACAGGGTCAGTTGTTCTTCCCTGAGATCGTATAAAAACTATTTTTTTTTGTTTCCAAGCTCCCGCATTTCTCTCACCAGGACAATTTTCTATGGAGAACAAAAAAGTTTATTCTGGACGACCAAGGGCCTCTTTGAATAGACGGGCCCCGGGGGAAAATACCCTGCTCTCTCGGGCTTGATTTTGTATATAATATGTTATGTGGCTAGAAGAGCCGGGCTGGGAATAAACTGCGCCCGGAGCAGACACGACTTGTAGGCACCTATATTTATCTATAAAAATCCAAAATTATTTAGGTTGGCGCCCCATCGTTCCTCACGATCCCGCACTGATGGCTGGTAAACTACTCAAATCGCTGTTTAGTAGTTGGCAGGCAGACAGAAAATAAACAATTTGAAAACAACGTAATAGAAGAGCAAGCAAACACAATCTGCGTCGCGTGAACTTGTAATAAGCTATTTAGTTGAAACACGTCTACTAAAGTGCAAGTTATTTCGTAGCCGAGTAGCCAGTAAATCCGCGCAATGTAATTGATCTTTTGGGTCTAGAACTTTCAAGTCTGTTTTCCATTTTTATAATAAAATATCGATTGTTAATTTCAGAACATTTGTTATTGACTACTTTTATAGGTTAATTTAAAGGGACAGGATGAAGCCAAACAGGACTTTCAAGTTCTCTTGATGTAACCGACAGCTTTTTAGTATTTTTAACGATTCATTTTTATAATATTATCAATTATCAAAATTAGTTATAATATTGAGATTAAAGGGTTTTATTTGACGCGATTACATTTAAAGGTGGAGACACACTAGCAATCCGAGTCTATAATGAAATGCTGGTCGAATGTTAACAGTAAAATTTTTGTTGACGAGCACACATCTGACAATCCGTTTTCGAGCCGAGCCACTAGATCAATGTACATATTGAAATAAATGTCAGTTTTGTGAGTGGTTCGTTAATGCCTGTAAACTATACTATCTGATGTGCAAATTGCCCCCCAACTTGAACGACAAATTCCGTTAAACTAGCCGGAAAAGCGGTCAGAAAGTGAGTTGTTGAGACGAACAGCTCGGAAACCATTCGCATTATGTTCACAAACCCATCTCAACTAGACGTATCTTACTTCAAGCATTACAGGCTCGACTCGTCTAATGTATCCCCACCCTAACAGGTGTAATTTGACAAATTTAAAAATAACAAACTACAAACATACGAGAAATGGTAGGTTATTATTATTGTTTTTGTATTGTGTTACATATATGCACGCAACATTATATTCCATAAGTCACGTACTTTTAAATGTGTAAAATAGGTGTGTCTAGAGCGGGAATTCAAATGATTAATAAATAAAAAAAATGAACAATTTATTTATATAGCTTGTTTTCTTTATTTTAATAAAACTAATAATTAATATTTGAATAATTTGTTTTTTCTCTGAATCATTAATGACGATATAAAAAATACCATATTTACAAACGCAAAAGAGTATGCGGGAGATGTTTTGCAATTATTTTTTTTTATATCTTTGTTTAGGTGAATAACATCTTAATGTAGACAAGAAAAAAAAATTAAAGAATTTCGGCGTTCATTGACTTCTAATACCAGGCTTGCCAAATTTGTTACAATTTAAAATAAACACACTCATCCACACACACACACACACATAAACATAATTTTATCAAAATCCAAACTACAACTTTATTGTTATTCTTAGAAATTGTCAAATAAGATAATTGTATTTACAATAATTGTGTGTATTATTCGACAATGCACAATACTGAATTCAACAGCAATAATGTAGCATCAAAGGATCATAACAAAAATAAAATGAAGTCTACGTGTAGAAAGTAGTATTGATATTCTGTTCTGAACTATTATTATTACAGTGAAATCTCTATAAAATGCAACATCAGCAAAATGTTCAATACAAATACTTTTTGGCTAACAAGTACATGGCAACGGTCGACTCAAAAATTTTACAAAAGATAATTAGCTTTGTTTCTATTAAATATCCAAATAATTTTGTTTAGTTAGCACATTCGTTCAAAAATTGTTATTTCATAGATGCAAGATGAAACTGTAAATTT
The DNA here is from genome assembly GCA_028455855.1 of Meloe dianella. Taxonomy (NCBI): domain Eukaryota; kingdom Metazoa; phylum Arthropoda; class Insecta; order Coleoptera; family Meloidae; genus Meloe; species Meloe dianella. The sequence goes on along the minus strand of JAPTHL010000045.1, from coordinate 3,327,653 downwards.
TGATTGTAAACGATATTCTATCGTTATTATAGAGGGAAATTTACGTTTATTTCAACATTTTGTTTATGGTAAACATTTTGATAATAAATGCTTCCATCTACATAAATTCGACTGTAACAGATATGTGCTTAGACAATCAAAACTAATGGTTTGGTAAAATTTTGTTTGTTATTGTAGTGGTACGACTGCTGAATAAGCACTTATTTTGTTACGTTTTCACCAGACTTGCGCGGTTTACGTGCGTTCGTATTATTGTACGATGGCGTGTTTTTGCTGTGTGAAATCAATTTTTGTTATTTTATTTTAATTTAATTTAAAATATTATGTATATAAGGTGATTTTATTTCATTGTAATGGTGTACATATTATTGAATAAGGGCCGTATTGTTTGATATCGACCCATGTGCGCGTTAGAATTAAAATTACATTCTCCGGCGGGGGCTGAACCAGTGCTATATACTTGGCCGTTAACCTCAGGACGAGGAAATGTAAGATAACAATTATATACGATGACATACTATTGTTATATTGCTGCTATATACAAATAATAAGAAAACCATATGTAAAATGTGTTATTTTAAACGTATACTCGTATATTCATAAATAATCACCTGTAGTACGTGCGCTTACGTTTACATAAACGCATTGTACACAATGAAAAAAACGGGAACATGTAAACTAAATAGTTTACATATTTAGATTTTTCTAGGATTATTAAAGCATTGCTCATTCATTATTGATAAATTTTATGAATCAACATTTCGTAGTAAATTTTTAATAATTCTCTTTTATTTTCGTACGCACGATTAACAAAATAAATAATCAAATTCTAATTATCGTTTTTTTTTGTATTTTTCATATTGGATTATTTTTAAACACATTGCGGGATCCAACTAAAATTAGTATATTTATACTATTTATATAAATAGCTACGAATAAAAATTGTTTACTAATTAAACAAACAACAACAACAACAACAAATCAAGGCTGTTAAAATATTAACAACAATATAGAATTAAACATGCCTATAATTTTCATAATATTACTAATTATTATAAAAAACAACGATTGTATTTGATATTTTCCTCTATGATTGAGTAATAAATTAAATTTATTTTAGGATAAACATGATGGTGCCCTTGAAATTGTTGAAACAATCAGGTAATTAAGAACTTACAATTTAAGAAAATTATACAATTGATAGTTGAAATATGGTGGCCTAAAAAAAAAATTAAGATTTTATTGGAAAATTTCCTTTTAAATATGTAGACCGGAAAATTACATAATTTTTAGAAATCCTAATTACAAATAAAATTTAAACGTTAATCCGATATTTATTATCATTACATAAGCAATCGCAATGTGAAAAATGTATGTGATAATAATGATAACAATTGTTAAAATAGACATTTATTGTAGATTATAATTTGTAACACTATATACATGAAGGGATAATTATCACATTACTGTTATATCAATTAGTAATTGATTGAGCATTGTGTAATTTTATTGTAACCTGATAATAGTTTGTGTTAATTAATGCCAGTATAGGTCATATAATTTATCTATATATATATATATGTATATGTATATTTAAATATGAAATTTTAATCTGTTGTTATTGTAGATGGGTATGTGAAGATCTGCCGGAGCTTAAATTACCATTGGAAAATAATATATTATGTGATTATGATACAAAATGTTACGAAAGTATGAAATCATTATGTGATCGTTTTAATCGAGCTATTGATAGTGTTGTAGCATTGGTAATATAATAATAATATATTTAAAAAAATGATATGAATAATATCGAATGAATTTATATTAAAATATAGGAAAAAGGTACATCATTACCAGCTCAACGTTTAAATAAATATCCATCTCGTGGTTTATTACGTCATATACTACAACAGACCTATAATGCTGCCGTTACAGATCCTGAAAAACTAAATCAATATGAACCATTTTCACCTGAAGTATATGGCGAAACATCATATGATTTAGTTTGTCAAATGATTGATCAAATTGAAATAACATCAGATGATGTATTTATTGATTTAGGTTCAGGTGTTGGACAAGTTGTATTACAAATGGCAGCAGCAACACCATGTAAAATATGTTTTGGTATTGAAAGAGCTGAAGTACCTAGTCGTTATGCTGATTCAATGAATAAATATTTTCGTACATGGATGCAATGGTATGGTAAAAAATATGGTGAATATAAATTAATACGTAGTGATTTTTTAAATGAAGAACATCGTGAAAAAATTAATCAAGCAACAATTGTATTTGTTAATAATTTTGCATTTGGACCAGCTGTTGATCATCAATTAAAAGAACGTTTTGCTGATTTAAAAGATGGTGCACGTATTGTATCATCAAAAAGTTTTTGTCCATTAAATTTTCGTATAACTGATCGAAATTTAAGTGATATTGGTACAATTATGCATGTATCAGAAATGACACCCTTAAAAGGTTCTGTATCATGGACTGGCAAACCAGTATCATATTATCTTCATGTTATCGATCGTACAAAATTAGAAAGATACTTTCAAAGATTGAAAAAACCACAATTAAAGGTAAATTTTCAATATTTCATCAATTATATATTATTATTATTATTGTTATTTATTATTTTTAGAATTGTGAAGATGAAAATGGAAGGAATAGTCGTGATAAAGCAAAACGTGATTTATCAAAACAATTAGGTTCATCAACAGATACAGATGATGATGATGATGATTTAGATAGTAATTATGGACCAACAACACGTAAAGCTTGGTCTGATTATTGTTCAACCAAAGGTAAAAGTAGTCAATCTGAAGATGAAAATACAAATAAACATGGTGGTAAACGTCAACCAAAGAAATTACGTAGAAAAATTCAACGTGTTAATAATAAAAATCAAGGTGATAAACAAAAAGGTACAACAAGACGTCGTGGTAGAGTTAAAAAGGGTAAACCTAAAAAGACAATTAAAATTAATGGTTTAGATCTATTACATAACGAAACATTATTGAGTACATCACCACAAGGTAATTTTTATTTATTGTTAATTAATTTTTTATATGAAAATATTAATTAAATTTCAATTAATAGCTATTGGTAAGAAATTACCACCAGCACCTGGTTGTGTTGATCAACAATTAACAACATTAAGTACAGAACTTGTACATAATGAATTAGATATACCAGATTCACCATCTAATACACCATATGGTTTACAAATATTGTTGGATATGTTTAGAGCTCAATATTTACAAATGTTGAATCAAATGAAACAACCAACATATAAATTGAATATTGAAAATCATATCAAACAAGAGAAAGAACGTAATAAAAAATTACAAAATCGTGCAGCCCAATTAGAAAAACAAATTAAAGTATTAATTGATGATAGTGTTGCATTATTAAAGGCACGTATGAGTGAATTAGGTATAAATGCAACATCTCCAGTTGATTTATTAGCAAAAGCAAAAGAAATTGTATGTAGACATAAAGAATTACAAGCAAAAGCTAGTAAATTACAAGGACAAGTTGCTAATTTAGAACAAGAACAACATAATTTAGTTTTACAACGTCAACAGGAAATTATTGAAAAATATAATGGACGTGATTCAGGACATGAATTATCATCAAATGCTACACAAGAATATATATTAAGAGAAATATCATCAACATTAGCACATAGGAAAAAATTACATAGTCAAGTATCACGTTTGGAAGGTGAATTATTATCATTAGAGAAAATGAATGAGGAAAGAAAACAGGCTCAAGTGTTAGCTGCACGACAACAACAACAGCAGCAGCAGCAGCAGCAACAACAACAGCAACAACCACAACAACAACAAACTAGTAATAGTCTTTGTACTAAAAATAGTAATAACATTAATAGCAATATCAATAATAACAATCATAGTAGTAGTAGTAATAATAATAATAATAATAATAATAATAATAATAATAATACAAAAATTTCACGTAAATCACGTGATTATCGTACAAGATCACAAGATTGGCCTGATGTACCTGATGTAGGTAAAATTGATGAACAAAATCCAGAAATATTAGCACAAAAAATATTAGAAACAGGACGTAAAATTGAAGCTAGTAAATTATCAGCTACATGTAATAAATTATCAAATATATCAAATAAATCAACAAATCATCGTGGTGTTGTTCGTAATAATATGACAGCACCATTACCAATTGCTAAACGACAAAAGACTATTAGTAATAGTAACAATAATAGTAGTAATAATAATAATAATACAAATAATAGTACTAACAATAATAGTTTACCAAAAGCTCAAGAAGCACCACGATTAGCTGATTTTGAAGATAGACTAAAAAGTATAATAACATCAGCATTAAATGAGGATCAACAGAATCGTACAAAGGCTCAAAATCAAAATTACTCAACACAATATCAAGCAAATTACGTACAAACGCAATTACAACAACAACAGCAACTACAACAACAACAGCCGCAACCACCACCGCCACTACCACCCCCACAACAACAACAACAAATAAATTATCAAAATCATCCCGATTATACACAAGTATCACCAGCAAAATTGGCATTACGTCGACATTTATCACAAGAAAAATTAGCAGCCCAACAACATAATTATCAACAAGCAGATGGTGGTATACTTGCAACTCGTACAATTGGTGATTTAATGTCTGGTGAAATTGAACGTACATTAGAAATATCAAATCAATCAATAATAAATGCAGCTGTTGAAATGAGTGATATACAAGGTACAACAACAATAACATCAAGATCAATTGTTAATACAAATATAACACAAAGACCCGAACGTGTTAAAGTGCCAAATTCAATTAATTCAAATTATACAAATGAACAATATACACCATTACCAAGAGCTGATATAAAACCGTATCAAGAATCATATTTTAGAGATATTAAACCGCCACCATCAACATTAGGAGGAACAACAACTACAACATTAGCATCATCATCATCGTCATCATCCTCTTCATCATCATCAACAACAACAGCAACAACAGTTGTTGATAACGATACAACAAATCGTCCTAATTTCATTGCTGAAGGTCTTGCTGCATCGTTACAAGCTAGAGTGTTAAGTGGTTCACAAATTAAAGAAGAAATTGATACTTACGATAAACGAAATTATGGACAACAATATAATAATCAACAATTAGATGAAATTTCAGAGCCATCACGTGTTCGAAAATGCAACGAAGAAGGTAAGAGAGTTGCATGTGATTTATTTTTTTTAGTTTAAAAAATATATAATTAGATTTATTACACGAGAAATTACTTCAATTTCTAATATGTTTCTAATGTGCTTTATTATTGCTTATAAAAATTCTAATGTGACAATTTTTTATCTGTACTTATCAAAATGCTTAAATGGGTGATTTGGGTAGTGTAGTTTATATTTCTATTAATTATACAAATTGAATTTAAATTTATTAAAATTTAATGAATAAAATACAATACAAATTTTATATCCAATTATCCATATTGTTCTATCAACAATTTATAAATTTTTTCTAAATTTTTAAATAATTGTTTATAACAATTCTTTTATTCTATTGATAAAAGTGGCAGCTTTGTAAACAAACGGTAGCAATCTATTAATGAATTACTGATTCCACTATCAAAATTATCCCAATCTCCATTTCGATTCCTATTATCTAGATTTTATTTGCTGTTGTGAAAATCCATATCAAGATTGAAGTACATATAATATTTTTTTTTGTAGTGAGAATCAGTGATTGTGTTCGAATCATCTATTTTGATTTCCTGTGGTGGATGATTGTGTTTTCATTATTATTATTATTATTACTATTATTTTCAATATAATTGAAAATATTAATTGTTTAGATGATTGAATAATTTTTAGAAAGTTTTGTAAAAGAAGAAAAATGCCTATCTGTGCTTTTTAAGCTTCTTTTTTTTTGCTTCTTTGTCGCACTTTTTTTCAAAGTAAAACTTAAAATATGTTGTTATTATTATTATTTTATTTTACTTTTAGGTTTTCATAGTAATTGTAGTGGTAATAGAGTAAGTTTAGCATTAAAAAAAAAATTAAAAGCATACCCGTTATAAACATTATTGCACGATCAATATTTTATTGTTGTTAAATTGTTTGATTAATTCATTTGAAAAAAAAAACAAAAACGTTACTCGTGTTATAATTGGAGGTATTATTATAATGTTTTAATTTTTTTTAATTTTATTTATTGTAGTTTGTTGCGTTTTTTTTCTTTCTTTTTTTTGTCAAATAGGAGACATCACATTCAGGCATGCACAATCACTCGTACACAAATTAGCGCATGCATATATACCCTCTTACCTACTACATTAGATTAGATGGTTGATTAAAAATATTTATATTGGTGGTAAGTAGCTTTGCGCTATATTTATTTTAATTTTGCTGATGCTGAATAATTTTCCTCTTAAGGTGGTGGTTCATTTTTAATTCATTTTTAGTACTTTGATAAATTTGAGTTAATTTTAAGTATAAATGATGGTTATTTTAATCGATCAATACATATATTACGTGTATTTTTATTTTATCGATATATTTTTATTATTGTTATTATACAGATGCTGACGTTGAAGAGGAAGGTGAAGAATCAAAATGGCAAGACCGAATTAGTTCAGGTTTTGATCGATTAGTTGCATTAGCATCAACAGAATTAGATAAACGAAGACGTTCAACAGAAGATAGTTGTAATACATCACCAGATTCTGGTATTGGACCATGTGAGAAGAGTCCATCACGTTTAAATCCAGCATTACTTAAATATCAACGACATTCAGAAGATAAAAAATCAAAACCGGATCAACATTATAAAAAAAAGTTTTATTATAGATTAATTTATGATTATTAAGAAGGAGACGGTGTTGTTTTTTTAGGAAGAAAAAAAAACGATTTCACACAGCAAAGTAACTTATACAAAATATTTATTTTAATTTCTATCTAATTTATTCTGATTTTATTTATACATATTTCAATTTTTATCATCTATTTTCTTTTATCAAAAGATTTTATCAGTGAAACTATTTGTTACATTTTTATTGAAATTCCAACAATTCTTTCGGGAATTTTCTTTTAAATAAAACTACTGAAACGTCTTTTACATTATGCATAATTTTTAGACAAATATCCTGAGGTTACAGTAGTCTTTTAACGCCTTTTGAACACACTAACTCCAACTGAGCAGCATTCTATCACAATGAATTATCTATGCTGTTGGTTTTAATCAGGTATTGAACTTATAAATAAACATCAAGTCTCAGGAAATTTGCAATGGAGATATATTGTAAATGTTGTATAAGGTAAAATACGTCTTAACGAAAAGTAAACAAAAATAACCGTGCCTTATATTTAAAAATATAAATTATTTATGTAATTTGAAGTAACAAATTTTTTCATTGATTTAGCCTTTTTTAAAGCCAAAGTAACGTTATGCTATTATTGGGTGCATTCAATGGATACAGATCGTTTTAAATCCTTCACTAGTATTGAATAGCTATTGGAGAGGAAAATTAAACGATACTAATGTAGGACACGTCAAGTCATTAAAACCATAATCAAAGAGTTTTCCACATGAAATTTCCCGTTTATCAGGCAGTATTAACCAGGACAGACCAGACCCATTGTGGAATTTCTTAGAAGAAAAGGGAATTAATGTATGTATAACGAGTAGGAAAAATAAAACTAAACATATGAACTAGTTCGTTCATATAAAAATCTTTATTCTGTTATATTAGGGCAATATTACAGTTCACAGTGGTGAGTTATACCTTCATGGGGCCCCGGCAAATTTGATTTTTGCAGATCCATGTACAGTGTTGAATTCAGACATTTTTTTCGGAGACAACTCGATACTAGATACAGTGATGTGTTCATAAAAGATCATTTTGGGAGGTCCTTCGGACCCATAAGATAATAACGCGCCACTGATGGGGCTCTGCTATTTCAACCAGTTCTAGTCTTAACATGTGGACGGCCATAATACATTGAATTCTCTGGTTCCAACTGGCCATTGTAAAATTTTTGAAAACGACAGATTTAGCGAAATAAAAACTAATTTCATTTCACTGTTATTCAATTAACTCAAAAAAAAAGTCAATCAACGCCCGCTCTAGGCGTTATGTCGCCCCTGACGAAAATATATATTTATATATTTAAAAAAAAATCGATATGTGAAAATTTCTATTAATTGGGTATTTAACACATTTATTTTTCTCACAATTACAGCTAAAATAGCGTCCCGGACAAATGTCCAGATTGCCCGCCCCTCTATAGCGGGCGCTGGTCAATTTCGTGACTTCCACGTCGTGTCACAAAGCCAGTATTTACAAGATTTCTAAATTCATGTGACTCCATTTGGTGACACGTGGCGCAATCCACATGTTAACAAGACTACATCCTGTAACGTGTAGTCTTAAAGTTCTGTTGACCAGATTATAATAGATCGACTATAGAATCGGGTAATATCGTGGCGAAAAAGAATTGAGTTGTTAGTAACACAATTGTTCTGTTTTTTTTGGAATATCAATGAATGCTCTCATTATGGCACTGAAATTAGGTAATTATATATATTTTTTGGTGATTAGGTGGTTAATTAATTAATGAATGTCTAAGTCGCAAAAGTTTTGTACGCTCCTTGTTACAGATTACGGTTTTTTCTTTATCGATTAATGATAACTGGATCTCACATGGGCTAGTTTTTTTTTTTAAATACCGGAGACTGTTAGATTTGTGTTCATAAACGGAATTCACATTGGTTTTAATAATTTATTTGTTTTGAACTATTAGCGTACTAAATACAAACACTGCCTAATACAAATCTCATAACTGTTTCGTTTTTTTTTCCTCAAAATTTTTGATTTAAAAAATAAAATGAATCAGTCGTAAATTATTTGTACATTGTACATAATATTTTAAATTTAGTGACAGATGATTTAAGGACACTTTTATTGTATAAATAGTATAAATTTTAAATGGCAACAGGTGTTACCTATATTGTTCATTAATTTTTATAAAAAATTATGGCCGATTTTACGTATGCAAGAAAAATTACAAATACTGCCATAAGAATTTTAATTGTCTAATGTATTAAGTTGTATAATGTACATGTCAAATATACATATTAGCATATAAGGGATACTGTAATTGGCATGTACTATAATCAATTGTTATAGATACGAAATTTTTTTTAGGTCCACAATTATTTTTTTGCACCATTATTGGTATATGTATATTTGGTAATTAAATAAAAAACAAACAAACTTGTATCTTAACACAGTATGATTCACTTTAAATAACGGACAATGATGTTTTAATTGATTCAAAAAAATTATAATAAAAAATTGTTGATTTTTTCTTTTTTAACTTGATTATTTTATTAAATTGTCTTGTTATCTCTTTTACCATTTATTCTTTATAGTTTATTTTTTTAGCGCAATTATTTTTAAATGTTAATTTGTTTTTAAGAATGTTAAATTTTGTTTCATTATGTGGGTTAATTGGAATTTTTATTCTCCATTCCTTCTATTATTAAACTAATTTAATGATTGATTTTAGAAAATTCAACGATTTTATATAGTAATAATTATACTAATTATAATCGGTAAAAATTAAATAGGATTTTGTAGTAATTTTGATATAATACGAAGAAAACGATAACAGTATCAATGAAATCGTGTATTTTATTACAAAATCCTAACTCATATAAGCTTCTAACATTCAGATTCAATACTATCATCGATTTCTTTCATTTTTATATTGTAACGATACGAAATAAAAAAAATTGTCCGCGTATTTTCAGTAATATAGTAGTGGACGAATTGATAGGAAGCATAGTTCTCAGGATAACAGTGAATGTGGAAAAAAAAGACTAGGAATAGTGTATGTTCGATGTAAACAAAATAAGTTGGTAATTATGGTATCCTTTAACTGCCATTCATCTAAATAAACAATTGTAAATGTAGATTATTTTTATTATTATAATTATTATACCCTTTATATGAAATAACGAAGTCTGAAAAGCAACTGTTAACAGGCGATTTGGTTATGTAAAAATTAATTGTTTTTTAGAATTTTCAGATAATCCCGTGATAATATTAAGTACAAGCTTTTCAGCATGGACTTTTACGATTAAAATTAACCATAAAACAACATAAAATGATTAGAATATATGGTACATGGTATATAAAAATATTTACAATATATACCTTCACAACTGTAGGAGCTGATGTGTTTACACATATAAATATACGATAAGATTTTATTTTGCAAGAGAAGTAAAACAAACAAATAGTGTTCTAATTAATTTCTCTATCAAGTGATCAATTATTATAGATAACAATATAATTTTTAACAAATCAAATACGAAAATCATTAAATACTGAGACTGAATAATTATAGAATCACTAACGAATTATATTAGTATCTAGGATTAGTGTTGTTGTTTTGTTGACTGAATTGTGATTGTACAGCAACTGCGGCTACATTAGATGCAGCATCACGTACATGTTGATTTTTCAAAAATTCCGATGCAAATTCTTGTTGAGCTTTAGCTAAACTAGCACCAGAACTTCTATACATACGATGTATCTAAAAAACAAAACAATTTATTTACGATACTTTAACGTATAAGAGGAAAATTACCTTTGTGATCAAGAAAAAATCAGCTGCAGCAGCACATCCAAAACCAGTTGCAATAATCAATGCAATTATACCTTTTATAATACCTAATGCCTCATGACTGAATTGTGAACAAGCTGTCATTATACCACTAAATAAATAAATAATTAATTAATTTTAAATAAATATAAAAATAATAAATCTTACATAGTACCAGATGATGGTATACCAATTGTTTGTATCGTAGTTATAACGAATTGAAAGAAAAATATAAAGAAGAATACCATAAAATTGAATGATGAATCAGAACGGAATGCTTTATAAGCTGGTCTGAACCAACACAAATACGAAAATGGTGTAAATAATAACACATATAATATACCAAGTCCAATTATGGTAAAATCAGTTAATATTATACCACCCAATATATTCAATAACATTATTATTCCATGAACTGAAAATTCAAATTAATTAATCGACACGATTTTACGACAGACGAATGACAACATAGAAAAAACAAATTGATTTTTTGTCATTTTAGTTTTCTTAGTCAAAAAACATTTTTAAACGAAACTTTAAAAGATCATCAATTCATCGTTACAATACTATGGAAAACATATTAATGAGCACCTTACAAGGGAAATTCCGTTCTAACAAAGCAGGAATTTCCCAAGTCAAAATTTCGGACTTTTTCGCAAAGCTTTTGGCACTATTCCACTGAAAGACAACATTTATTTGTTCTTAAAACAGACCAGAAATATTAATAGCGATAGAAATGATCATCGCCCAAAGAAATTCTATCATTTTATTTCGCTTTTCATATTAAATCGATATCGTTAAATTTATGTTTTTCCATTTACCGGACGATTATAGCTAATAAAATGTTTATTAAAAAATAAACATAAATTATTGCCGACAAAGTATTGCGTTTCTAATTTAAACTTATTTACATATCACTATCATCTTTTATGAATTAGTAGCAAATAAACGAATATTATACGTTAAAATACAACAGGATGTTTGGTTTTAAATGTTGAGGTAATCCACAAATAATTCTTACATATCCATAAATAATATAGATGTCGGACAATTTTTTGAAATTCCAACGGTATATCAACTTGGATATCTTGATAAAAGCATGGTTGAAAACAGCATTGTTCAGGCAATGGTGGCCAATTATTTCTTCGTACATTATATGGCGATTGTCGCATTTCTTCTTCACGTCGTGCTAATTCTTGTTCTTTACGTTCTAATTCTTCTTGACGTCGCTAAATAAATAATAATATTCATAAATAATTATTGTTTTATAATTGATTGAAATTACTTGTAATTCTTCTGTATTTAATGATGGTTTTAGTTCTACAAGACTTTGTTGGCCAGATCTTGTATAAGCTGGTGGTTCTTGTGTAGGCTGCATAATAGCCGGAGTATTTGTCTGATTATACCCCATCTAAAACATATAAATTTTAATATATTTTAAGCGATATTAGTTGATAACTTACTGGTTTTTCATTTTGGGGATTATTATCGAATGGATTATAATCGTTAACATTTATTTGGGTATTCGTATTTCTGGCGACCTGTTGGACTGATGGATCCTGAAATTTAAATAAACAAAAATTTATAAGGAATTCGTTAATTAATTACTTGTTTATTTATTTAAGACGTAGTTCATTCACAAAAGTTAATTTATTATTTATTTATTTTAAACTGAATGGAAGCAAGTCATTGCTATTTACCGCAAATGGATTGTCAATTGTTGGTTCACCAAATGGATTATCGTCAAATCCAGACATTTTTTTTACACTATTTCTTCTTTATTTAGTTAAACAAACTTTAATCAATGACTAACTCTTATTTTTAATCTTATCTATATTAAATACATTATCACACTTGACAGGACACCATATTTTAATATTTGGCCATGTTGACAACTTTTCATAAGTTACTACGTTACTACGTTTACTACAAAAGTTACTTTCGTTTAGTTTCTATTATAACACATAGATGGCAGTAAAATCAACAATACTTGATTGTAGCTTCAAAATCCTGGAATTACTTTTGATTAGCTTTTCATATATTTTTTATTATTACTTTTACTTTTATTAACCGCCCATTTTACAATTAATGGCGATCTAGCCAAATTATGTGAAAATAATCATTAATGTATGCCTTCAAGGCTTCTAGGACGTTTTTGTTCGGCTAAAGACCATCTATCGGGACACTGACCCGGCTGATATCAATGTTATTTCTCTGTTATCAGTTCGTATAGGATGCATCTTTCCTCAAATGCACATTTTCAGCTTTTTGGATATAATTCAGACTGATTTGATTCAATTCAATCATTTATAAACTCAATATTGTAGTAAGAATTGCCACGCAGGGGCCATGGTTTCTTTGAAGCTGTGGTTTGGGCTTAGCGAACCCACGTACCCAAGCTGGTCTACCAGTGCCGAGTTTCGCAGGACTCAACTGGGAGGGGCTTGCTCCCGAACATCTCACCAGTGATGTGAACTGGTAACATACCGTACTATGAGTCGTACTGGTAGTGGTTGAGACTCCATGCGAATTATCTTAAAAACCTTCGATGGAGAGGAACCTGTAGCTTCAATGGATATCAGTAGTTGGATCGGTGACAGTTGAAGAAAAATGTCTGAATTCAACATCCCTTGTGGCTATACTGCGTCACTAGTTGAGAAAACTGCGATTTAATACATGGAAAACTGTGATACAAAATTTTCCCTTCCTCAACCACAATATTATCTTTCGTCCAAAAGTTATTTTCAAATCATGCATCCGTGAAATGTACGACACATATGGTGGATATTGTCTTGCCTACTTCACCGTTTGCACTAAAGATTTTTCATTGATTTATTCGATTTATTCCCTATATTGTGCGTACAAGATTACATAAGATTGGGTTGTTCTTCATCTTAATGATGGATAATTTTGAAACTGAAAATTCGTTCATTTTAATAACAACCTAAGAGGATCAAAAACAATTGGAGAGGCCTGAAAATGCGTTTGGAACTTACTAAAATATTCACGCACAATGATTTTGATTTTCGAAACGTATACTTTGTTTATTTCGATTCGGCCGGCTTGACTCTTAGACAGTCAAAGTAGAAAACATCAAGACAGTAGTACCATAAACTTGTTTATATTCCCTCGATATATAAATTTTGATAATCTTGTTCTAGGATTGGTTGCAATAATCTGTTTTTGACATATATGTGAAACCGGCACGGATTAAACCTGTCCTTGTTCCATGATAGACCGAAATTCCAAAGAATCTTTTGTAACAAGACTACAAAACCTAGGGCAATACAAATTAACTAGGAAAATATCAACAATTTTATTTTATTAAGATGAAGGTCTGTTGTGGTGTCCGTCTGGCCTAACACTCGTTAAATACGCTTCTGCAAAGGTATTCAACTGTTTGTCGGTGTTTCTGAAGTGTTGAAATGTAGTAAAAAGAAAATTGCGAACAATTGGTCGACCTTTGAAATTACAAAAAATCAAAATCAAATTGTTTGAACTCAGTAAGTTATGGGTTTCTTGGTACCTCTACTAATGAGGCAATCTCTGGTAGTCGCTAGATCAGGCATATACTTAATCCACCTCTGCTTTAATTACTTGAAAATTTGCGATTAATTTAGCTAATGCCAAAAACACGATGAACCTTAAGTGATCCATGGAAACATAGATTTTTTTTGGAAAGCGCATGTACCTAAAGTTGTTCCATCTTCTTAATAAATTGATGAATGTCAATTTTCATTGTATTCGTTTTTTTGTCAAGCTTTATCAAGACAGGGTTGTATCTGTTTGTTCTATTTGTCTTCACTATCCCCTTTATTGAAGTGACGATAACCGTTTATTTCTTACACAATCAAACATTTCTTGTCTATATAATGTCGACAATTAATTATGTTTTTTTCTTCTATAATCGCTATTAATTCTCTTTTCATTGCTATATAAATTATACAGACCTTAATTAACAGCATTGTATTATCAATAGAAAATTTTACTATTATCAAACAGATGGCGATCAAATAGAACAACATTTTGAAGAATTCACACTTTTTTTTTGTCGAATATTTTGAAAGTTATAAATATTTATGGGTCCCATTATTAATTATGCATAAATGCAACGATCCAAACCCGGTTTATCTAGCAGCATCTAGACGGTAGATATTTCTATACGGTTCTGTTTCTAACACAAATTATGTTAATTCAGAAACCGTTATAATCGAGAAAAAAAACTACCTTTAATGAGTATTTGTTCGTTATTGAAGAAAGTGAATTTTCGCAATAAATCCGAATAATAATCTTTTTTTCTTTTTAACAATAGGATACAGTTAGAATTTCGACTGGTTACAGTTATTTTTAAAATTAGTACTATAGCGCGTGCCATTTTATAACAAAGAATTTGATTAGGAACGCAATACATATGCCCCTATTTCACCCTTAAACTTCTCCAGATTAAAGCGCATATTTAGGGTGTCTTAGGGGTAAGAAAAACGACAAATCGCCAAATCACAGCTGCTAAGGGGTTTCAATACTACGTCACAGCTGTTCTACAGATTCAACCAATGTGGACTACAAATCAAACATAATTATGGGCCCCGTTTAATCATAAATTTCTCACAAAATTACTCATCTAAGGGAATCGTTAAATTCAACAATTATCGAAACGTAAATGAATGAACGAACAATTCTATGTGAGAATTCCCATTGAGACAATCTACTTTGAAATTGATCTAGAAATAGAACCCTGAATTTGATAATATAAAATGACAATTCTGTGACCTGTCAATAAATATTGACACTGTGATAGGGGACTTGACAATTGGGAGGGTAAAAGTTACCGCCAGAAGATTTCCGTTATACTCTTCCATACCGGAAATATCAGTATCATATTTATCAAATAAATGTAATTTATTGTATGATCTATTTATTTGTTGTTGTTCAATTTTTTAATTTCATTAACTGGTACAAAGTTCAAATTCGCTAAAGTTAAATTAATTTGATAGTCGATTACAAATTAATAAAAGTAGAACAAACAATTGTGTTCATTAAATCGTCATTTTTTTCCCGCCAGTATTGTTGATATTTAGCAACAGATTATCAATATTTTTGTATGGGTCATTTATATTAAAAAGTAACCGATGATAAAACACACACACACACACAATATATAAATGTTAATCTATTAACTTGACCTATTTTTATAAATATTCTTATCCTTTAGGAAATAACACAAATTGATAAATAAATTTTATAAACTGTAATACATAAATAATTGAATGAATTAAATTGTTTGTATTTCATATTGTTTAAATCGATAATAATGAACATTTACAGGTTCCTGGTTTTCTACAGGTGTGACGCCTACCTGAGCTTTCATCTATTCAAAACATCACCTAGTAATCCCAACAAAGGCACGCGACTCATTTATAATCCATTTGGCAAATATTTAGAGACATTCAACAACAAAAATTCAAACATTATTAACAATTCTGATAATTGTTTATTATAAAGAATTTTTTTTTATAATAAATCATCTGTGAATTGTGTGGGGTTAAATTTGTGTAAATCCACTTTTGGCAGCATATGAGGTGGGAGGGGATTTATTGTGTTTTACATTAGGGTGCGCGCCCTTATCGGCCGTTGATATCCTTCACCCTGTTGGTAGCGCGAGCTAAACCAGGTGCGATTTCAAATGGATCAGTAAACTCTATTAAACCGTTAACGAACTAGGAAGTAGACACGTGCTGACAATTATAATAATCCAAACTATTATTATCAATTTTCGAAAAAAACTTTATATAAGAAAAATTATTTACGAAATGATATTTAACCGTTAAAATAACAACGTCGTGACGCTAAGTGGGGGTGACGTCCATGTGGGATAATAACGTTTCCATAATCGACTGAATGATAAAAAAGAACATTGATTAAATTAAGGATATTTTTAAATAAATCGTAATCATTGAAGGATAGTATGAATTAATGCAGTAGATCGATAGGTGGCCGGTGCAAGTTGTTGCACCCCCTCATTGTTATTACACATAATCATTATTCAGTTTAGATCATTGCCCTTACGAGGTTTGGAGTTCCCCTATTGTTGATACGCCACCATATGTGAGTTGTCGTTTGAATATGTGAATGCACCCGCCAGCATGTGCACATATATACACCACCCCATAAGGGATAAAGTCTGCAAATAAACACGTGAATCACCCTTGAATATAAAACGGCTAAAAATCGATTCGATTAAATTATCTTTGAAATGGTATTTTCGAAATTTTGTTGGTAATGTTTGAAGAAATCGAGGGATGGCGCGCACCTGTATTAACCAGATGGTCGTGTGTTAGATTTCAAGGGCAATATTATAGAAAAATTTATCATAATACAGTCTGTAGATGAATATAAATAAAACGGAATGATGCACGCGCCCTTAAAATAACCAAAGGAAGAACACCGAACTGCTCTCTATACGATATATAATTATGCACGTGTTTTATGTGATACAAAGCATGACGAATGCTTTTTAGCGACTTCCTTGAATCTCTATGAAACTGAAAACGAATCAAATTTCAATATCCTCTTTAGCCTCCACCAAAGTGTGTACTATAAACCCGCACCACACCCTGTTCATGATGTGTAAATCAAATGCAACACAATATTGTTGTAATGGAATTGAAATTATTTGATGGATGATCGTATTTGTGGGGTTTCAAAACGAGTAGAAGTCCACCGTGCAAAGTTCCGGCGGAAACTCGGCCATAACCTGTCGACCTGCACGTTTAAACCATTCTTACATTTTCCGTTCGTTCAAAAAATAAAATAATAAATAAATATAGATAGAAATCTTGACTGAGTCAAGTGCAATAGGTCAAATTATTTTGAATTACAAATTGTCGAATTCATGTATTATGAATTTTCGCAAAATCGATCGTCATTTCGAAAATTTGACCGACATTCTAACAACAAAAACAAAAAAAAAACGATAGATGCAGATTGATGGAAGAAAAAAATTCTCCCCATGCAGTGATATTTTAGTTTTGATTTATGGCGTACATGTGTGTTTTTAGAAGGGCGTTCAAGGAATTTATTTTGCTTTAAAGGAAACACACGTAGGGTGGATGGGAAAAGCCACATCCTGTCTACATTTGCACATTTTACACCCTCAAACTTCAAAAATCCATATGGAAAATATCTCGTTTAAATTTCGATAATTCATAATTATCTTGACATTAGAAGTATAAAACCGCAACAATCTCGTGGGATAATCGGCAAAAAATTGACGATATCTGTATTTAATCACAACGTCCTCGACTGTTATTCTAATCACACACCAATCAACTAATTGATAAAAGCAATTTGATTTTAATAAAATTTAATGAGAACGATCAAGGAAATCGAAACGATTTTACTTTCATTTTGTATCGTTTTATTTTTTCCCATCTCATCTCAACAACTGTGCCAATTTGATCAATCATCAACGACTCGTCTGGAACATCAAATAAAATGCCGTAAATTTTCGATGAGTTTTTTCGCTAAATTTTTTATCGAAAATAAATTTGAAATAAATTCATGGTCAAATGATGTGTGGTTAGATAGCTATATATATATATATATATATATATATATATATATATATATATATGTATGTGTGTGTGTGTGCGTGTGTTTCAATGTATTATGAGGCGATAAAAATTCAAATTCGATTGAATTTTTGTTTTTATTGAGTGTCGGAATGAATTTTACTACGATGGTAACGACATTGACCATACTTCCCGCCAAAACATTCAACATTCCCGCAGGTATAATTGCAAATACAACCAGTGGCGTACCGGCAATATTCTCTATTGTGCAAAAATATGCGGAAATTTCACCAATTTATCAATTAATCAAGCGATGATTAATTATGAAAACTGATTTATTTTTGGGGGGGTTTTGTTTGAATTTTAGAAGCACTTTGAGCTAAGTTTTATGGTCTACATTTGGATGTGTGCTATTTTTTTGTGAGAATATTTTAAATTGCCAAATTATTTGAAAGCAACATTAGATATTTGTGACGCCAATGAATTCTTATGCCATGGACCGGTGAAGCAGGTTTACATGCAGGCTAACGACCTGGACATAGATTCTCACTTTGTCGGTTAGAGGAACTACGTTAGGTAGGGAGGATTATTATAAATAAAAAAAAAAACCGATGTAGCTTAACAAATCAATTCCATTGATAAAGACGATTTGATAACAGACCATAAATTTATAAAGAACCACCAATAATACCGATAACACGAGAATTATTCATAATTAACAAATATTTGAACAGTCATCAGTGTGTTTTATAATCGACAATTAATCCAGGAACAAATATGAAATTGCTGTGGCAATATTTCACCTTGTTGACGAGTTGAGCTTCTTTTTTTTTGTTGAAAAAACCAAATCTACAAGGATATTAGAAATGTAATGATTTGAAAAACAGGAAAATGACGTCATATCGACCGTTTTCAGTTAAAACTAGACGGGATTTAAACGATTCCGGTCTTTTATTAGAATTAATTTCTACATAGTTTTTTTCGTCTTATTCTCATATTCTTTTGTTTCTATTATTCTTTATGTCTAATGGTCACCAGATGAAACCACAATGTGGATGGCTATTGTTGCGGTCGTTTTCAAGATTATAAAGACCGGATGATGAAGGCTGTCCTTAAATATTCAAATTTAATTAACTTTAAATAAGCGATGTAATTGTGTATAGGAAACAAAAAGGAACACTGTGATATTTTTGGTTTTATTTCGACTGTCGATTATGAAATTCATTCTGTCATCTTGCTTGTAACCAGATGGGGGTCCATCAACGGTCTCGCATTTTTTCGTAAAAAAACGACGAAAACATCTGCAACAAACGCATTAATGAACTGTAATTAGAGACATCCCGAGCCTGTATTATTTCAATATGCCAGATCTAATTGGAAATTAACACTGTAAACATGGAATTTATGAAAATATTAACACGAAAAAAACGAAAAAAGACACAATTATTCGAGAATTATCGAGATGAATATTAAAAAATAATCACCATTGAGAGTTTATTGTGAGAAAAATATTTCATACCAAGGACAACGGGTTACTTTAAGGTCTCCAATGGAAAGAGGATCGCCCAACCATTATGTAATAATTCTAATTTCAAACACAAGACCAGCTCAGGGTTGATATATAATAATAAAACAACAGGAAATAGAATATTTAAATTCGAAATATCTTGATAATTCAGAATTCAACTCGTTGTCAGAATTTTATTCGTCATACGAAACATTGGAAATTTCCTAGAAATATTTTCATGTAAACCGACATTCCATTTGTTTAAACAATAAAATAATTCATCTTGTATTGTCGTGGTACAAAAGCACCTTTTTCAATGATTTTATAAAGATTTTTCACACCTAAATAACTTAACCGGACGTGAAAATTAACAAAACATCTCAACTATTTAGCATATTTATCACCTGAAATATTCAATTAAATTGATAAAAAAAAGATCATTAGAAATACTTCTAGTTGATTATATATTTTTAAATTCTACAACATGTTAGCAATTAGT
Organism: Meloe dianella; assembly: GCA_028455855.1. Taxonomy (NCBI): domain Eukaryota; kingdom Metazoa; phylum Arthropoda; class Insecta; order Coleoptera; family Meloidae; genus Meloe; species Meloe dianella. The sequence goes on along the minus strand of JAPTHL010000045.1, from coordinate 3,307,379 downwards.
GACCAACAACAACAACCAATTGAAGAACTTGTCATTGATGGTAAACAACATGCATGCCAAAGTGATTTTTTTTTAAATAATTCTTGTATATATCTGTTGGCAATCGAGGGAAGTTCATCGGTCGATGTGGCGGTTAAACTAAACTGCCACGCCTCTTAACTCTTCTTGCTTCATCATTATTTCTTCTTCTTTCAGTTGATGATGCTGAGAGAAAATGTCTTTTTACCAATCACATATAGTATAGAAAAATTTTTGACCGGCCTTGTAACGATAACACTGGACAAATGGGAAATACGAACAGACTAACCACCCCATCTCCCATATTCGAATATTAAGTGAATCGCATCGATGTGCGGCAAAAAATAATCACGATTCAACAGTGTGCTAAAAATATCTTGACAATGTCGAAATCAGCTGTTCTCAAGGTTGGCCATCAAAGATTCTCTGACCAGACACTTTCTGAATTTTTATCAATATCTTATTTTTTTCATTATTGAACCGTACAAATTTGCTAGATTTTGTTGCATATTTGCATCTTTGATTTGGCGCCAGTTCTCCACACACAATAGAACGAAATAAAAAAACGCCAATTCCTAGAATCATTGAATAACATTGTTACAATGACTCTATTGCAAATCAAATAATGACGTAATTCGTTTTATATGAAGATTTCACGATATATTTTCAATGGCGAAATACCACCCGCATTGCCGGCATTTTTAAATGTCTTTAAAGAAGAATACAGACGAGTCAGCTGATTGAGGGCCCCAAAGAAAGTCTTTCATGACAAATATAAACACAGTTAGGTTTTTGACCCAGACACTGATCTTTGTTAAAGTGTTGAGAAAAAAAAATGAGACTTGTTTGATAAAAAGATTGTGTTTACATGGATTATTTGCACACTTGTTCAATGAATCCTTCAAGGACGCGTTTTTGATTATCACAGAAAAAAACAAATCGAAATCATTACAGAAAATTGTTTGGTAATTTTAAAATTCAATATTTCTACGAATTTTCTAAGAAGGCCGTAAATACTAGAAAGGATAAGACGTTTTTTTTGTTGTATTTTGTGACAGCTTTGTCTATTTGTATTCTATTGGCTTTTTTCTAGAATAAGTTAAATATCCTAGTCCAGACCAATACAAAAGAGAAATTTGTAAAGATCACATGTGTTCAGGTATTTATTTTCGTTAGGCATTTCCCAAAATAATGTATAAGCAAAAATACTTCTAAAATCTTCAGTTATTTTAGTTCAAAAATGGTTATTCGCTGAGATAAAAATCTCGATCTTGTATGTAGGAAGATGAACGTGTCGTGGGATAGTGACCATATCCCGCCAATTATATTGGCGGGATATTTCCCTCCATTCATGGTAAATCATTACAATAACAGATCACCAAATTACAATAAAGACCACACAATTTCATTCAAATAATAAAATATTCAATTGTTATCATTTCTATAAAAACAAACAGATTGTTAATTGGTTTTTAAGTAATACTTATTGTGATAAATTCGACGAAGTCAAGAATTGGCGGGAGCAATGGTCAGGTATCAGACTCGGTTAAATTCCATTTCGATCCATTCTAAAATATTTCGGCATTTTCCATTGTTGCTCCCCGTGTTCGTCTTGTTGTTAAGAATCCAAACAGCTGATTTTCAACTCTCAACAAATACCACTCTAAGTTGAATATCAACATAAATCATACAATTTTCGACGTTTAGAATGTGATTGGATATTGTTGAAATAGCGCGGGAAGGCCATCAACCTGTTCGCAAAATATTTTTCGTGAAATTCAAGAGCTTTTTAACCTAAATATATACCTGTCTTATATAGTATATAATTGTTATTGCTTTTGAAATTCAACAGGAAATCGATCATAATAGAATAATATAATTGTCAAATACGTTTTCTATTTTAGAAATAATTTTGTAATTCTATTCAAACAAGAGACTCATTTGAAAGAAAATGTTAGGGTTATGATACAGGTTCTTATCAAACTATAAACGAATGGCCCATAACCAGATCCTAGACCAGTTTTGATTTTTTTAGAGGTCTTAATGTCGGTAACGGCCCAATGGGAACGATTTACTACAACGTTGACCAGTAACGAATATTTTCGAAAACAAAAAACCATCAAGACCATTGAACAGAATCAAATTGTTAAAAAAAAAATTCTCATTGTATACACGAAAGTTTGTGTGAGAAATCTGAATTTTTCCAGATTTTGATTTTATTTATTGTCGTAATCAGTAAAGATATTTTTGGCGGTATTTGTTGAATGGGCAAGTGAAGGTTTTGCACCCATCACCCACCTGTCTGACGGGATATTTATCAAAAGATTTTTAGTTATATATAGATTTATATCACAATTAACCCACCTGTGACCAGGTCATTTTATTATAGCTTTTATGAATTATATTTGCCATTAAATATCAAACAATAGAACAATTTAAACTTGTTTAAAAAATCTATTTAATGTTTAGATAATTACCAAGAATTAAAAGGTGATTTCCGGTGTTATTTGAATTGTTTAAATATCAACTTGTCCGCATTCAAATAATATTTAATGCGTAATTGGAGGCTGAATTAGGTGGCAGTTATATACAGGATGGCACGTAGACGCACGTATGTCTTCTATGACATAAGACACAGCTTCCTTGTTAATGTTGGTTTATTGAGATCGCGCCGGCATGTTATGAACAACAACAACAACAACAACAACAACAAACAAGTGAGTGGCAGCGGGTGAACGCACCCACCATTGTCTTCTTTACTCTTACTGCCCTTTTTACTGGCCGGATACAAGATTATCCGGTCGGACAAGCACTTCTTCTAGGTGTGCATCTAGAGATTATGACCGTACAACTATTGGACCTCTTTGTTTTTAACGGACAACTATTCAAATAAAACAAAGAATTTCGAATATTATTGTAAACGAATATAATAAATCGGTTTTTTTTTAACGAAAATTTTTCGCTAAATGTTTACAATTTGACCTAATTTTTTTTTCCGACTAAACAGCTGTTGTCAAGACTCAATTATATTAACTGATTTATAAGTTAATTATAGACAATGCAGTTTAGGCACGTAAAATGATCACGTCTCATTTGCCGAATTTGTCGTTAACAACAATCATAGAATATAATAAACATGTTGTTAAACATTTTTAAAAAAAAAACGTGACAATTGAACAATAGAATCGAATTGTTGGTATTCATTCATAAAAACGTTAAAAAAAGAATTTTTTTCTCAATAAAAAATTATTTGACTACGTTATCACACTGTGATAATTTAAAACAGCTGTTCGATATTGTCGTATTTATCAATAATTAAACATCCTGATCCTTTTAAGATATTTCATTGATGAAACTATATTTTTCAGTTATTTCAAAAATATTCAATAATTTGTTTAATTAAAGCAAAAAAAAACTTCTAAATAAATAGATGAACAAACATGTAGTTTGTTTATCATATCCGTTGTAATCGTGTCAAACAGAATAAATGAGATAAACATCAAACGTTATCCCACAACAGTGGCGCGTTATCTGGTCGGCAAAATGGGCAAATGTCTGGGATCCCCAAAGCGATATTGCAAAAAACGCATTACTACAGTACGAATATCGAAAAATGTCTGAACTCAACACTGGAACGTCCAAAATTCAAATTTGCCCGAGACCGTATGTAACAATAACACGCCACTGTCCCACAGAATTCTTTTGATTACAATGAGAAAAAAACAATGGCGTTGTTAAGTTTAATTTCGCTTTGGCGCCCATGACTGTTAACCCCATATTCTAATGGTCGAACCGGATCTGATTAACTGATAAGTAATATCGTATAAATTCCAACAAGAATAATATTGCAAAATAATTATTAGCGTTATTTATCTTAAGATAACAATTGTTGATTAGAAAACCTGTCCATACATCAAGAAAGCTGCATGTTTATGAAATTTGGTTAAACAATCGTATCGTATATCGATTATATTTTTTGATCGCCATATGGACAGTATAAATGGTAATTTTATATTTGATTTTAATCGGATATTTAGTTTTATATTACGAAAACAGTCGGGCAATAGGCTGTGGATGCGAAAAAAAAGTCGAAATTCGTATTTTTTCCCTTGTGTTAAAATAAAAACCAACTGTTAGGCGGTGAGGAGATCTTGTTGTCGGTCTGATGACAAAAATTAGACGAGTCAGTATTTGGATATGAGTTTATCTTCGTTTTAATTTGTACTCTATCTGAATTTTTTTTTCAAAAGAACAGGTTACTACAGAGATAAAGGCAGCGGTGTAATTTAAAGTTTTAAACATGCCACAATAAATAACCGTAAATTCATTTTAAGACAATCTAGAGAATTGTCAAAATGATTAATTCGATTGATATTAGTCGATTTGTTGGAATTATTCAAAAATTATTAAATAAATAATGATGGAAATTAATGAATTGTCATTGATATTCCCTGCAAGTCACGACAACAATCTCCATCAAGATCTCTGATAGTTCGTTATGAACAGTAACGTTTAGAAATTTATACGTCGACATCGCTTTACAAAATAATCTTTTAATAAAAGTCTTTAGTTGTGGAATGTAGCCGATTAAAGAAAGAGAGAGTACACACGAATCAACAAACGATTTCACTACAACTCCCAAATAAGAATACAGAAAAATGTCCGAACTATAGAGAAACACTGCCAAATAATGCGGAATGGCACAAAATAAGTGTAACCGTAAAAGAGCTACGGACAAGCCGGCAACATTCAAATAGACGGAGCATAGCAGTGCCATGGAATTTTCGATTGAAAAGACCGGTCCCTTTAGAGAACTGAATTGGTAGGTGTGCACCATTGGAAAACAGTTTTAATAGTTACGGTCTCTTAAGAGAGTGATCGTCTGTCTAAAGAATTCCAGGAATAATCGTAAAGAAAGAAACTAATTTGAGAAATGGTCGTTTTATAGAAGCCGTCGTAAATATGCAATAAACTTAAATGTTTCTAATTGAATCACGAACTTGCAATTACCTAGTTGCGCCACTTAATAATAGAAAAATAATTGAAAAAAAAACGCATTATAAATAAAATTTAATATATAAGCTCCGTAGATTTTTCGTTTAACGTATAAAATACATTCGTGTAAACGTGAAACATGCTTTTTCGTCCATAATCTCTAGTCTGTTGAATGAGCCGGAATACGCCCACCTACCTAACACCTTCACCTTATCATCAAACAAAACTTGACTTTTACGATCTTGAAGCAACTTCTTACGTAACAACAACAATAAGACTTAAGTCCTGTAAAGCCCTTGGCCCCATTTTTAAACCAAACAAAAACGAGAAAAAAACACGTTTCCTCCAAATCATTCTACGATTCTAGAATTTTTTTTAATCAATTTATACCACCTGTCTGTATGCAAAAAAAATAAAATAAAAACCACCTGAAACGTTCATGTTAATTGTGATGCTTTAAAGAAAATATAACACAATTCCAATCATAATCTTCAGTGTAATTTTTGTGGTAAACTGGAATGATTGAAATGGTAGCTGAACCATAACCCATCTGAAGCCTTATTGTTTCAAAAGTTAATTTTAAGGATATTAAAGCGAAAAAAATAACTATTTTTTCTCTTCATAGACGACCGAACAGAGGTTTAATATTTCGATTCTGGATGCTGAGACAGCAGAATGAACGACAAACCCTTTAGAATCCGACAAAAACCACACCCAAATTTTGAATCGAAAATATCTTCAAGAACATTTTTCAGTGACTTTAACGATATATAACAGGATTTTTCGATTGTTATGGGTAGTTTAATTGTAAAGATGAATCTTTTTTCTTATTCTTTGTGTTGTTGTTGTTGTTGTTGTTTTTTGAATTCTATCGTGAGACTGTGGGTTTGGTTCTTGTGTATTATGTGTGAGTCTCGTTTTTTCCTTTCTTCATTTCCAATGTCCGCCCGCGTCTGTTATTCGAATTGAAAAAGCATGGGCGTGTCCTGTGTGTAAGCCCGAATTAGTGCTTATTATTATTAGACCATTCTCTCTTTGTTTTATTAATTGGTCTCTCGTATTGTAAATTCAAATTTACTATCAATATCAGCAATTGAACGTTTATCTACTTACAAGAAACGTTTTCAAATCAACATTAGTAGATTTTAATGGGATACCATCTATTGTATTTAAATAAACAGGACCGAACCGATTGGGGGTTGAAGGAGGGTGTGACATTCCCCAAATTTGCTTATTGAAATGATCGAATCATCAAAAATGAACAAAAGAAAATCATTAAGAAATTCGAATATTTAGTATAACAAATCTTTCATTATCTTTATTTATTTGTTGAGTAAGTGCAAACAGACGAATTCCTTTAGTTTTTATTGTCCTTTAATTTGGAAATTAGGGCACCTGCCTCGGGCGCGGTTGCCATTGGGACCGTTTATAGATAGGCACAGACTAAAAAAGGCGCCTGTAACTCGTATGTGCTCCGGGCGCAATTTATTCCCACCCGGGCTCTGCTCGTCTGATATTTTGGACAGTCTTGATTTGGAAAGTGTAATTGAAAACTGTGGAATAATATTTGAAATTTTTGTTTATATGTGTACTTGAGAATTTGCAGAATATTTTAGTTGACAAATTGTTTTCAACGTTAGTAAGTACGGCCCTGCAAATAAACAAAGAACAATAACTGTGTTGGATAGAGACACAACGAAAACATAAGCTCGTATAACTTTAAAAAAAAAAGTATCATTCTTTGGATGTTGCAAAATAGTTTCGATAGAAACGATTTGTATTGAACAATATCTGTTCGTTTTACACACAACATTATTGGTGTTATTAATGAGAAAATTAATTACTTTTTAGCAACAATCTTTGTATATTTAAGTACATATACACTCACAATTAAAACATAAACAATTATATCAGCGTTGGCTTATTTTATAAATAGAATCTTTCAAGTAACGAACTATTCTAATTAAATACATACATGATTCTATCATCGTCGCTTATCAAAATCGTGCAGGAAACTTTTATTAAATAATTATAATAATAAAAATAATAATAATAAATTATCAAATAATGCTGCACTTTGTGCGATTAACCATTTTTCTATTAAATATAATCTTTGTTTTATTGTAATAAATTAAATGATAGACATAATAAATTTTTAATAATATTTGCGATTTTATGAATGAAAATTTGTATAATTTAAATTGTGCGTCAATTATTATGGACGTTTCATTTGCACGAAATTTGAATGTGTAGGTGCCGTTTTTTTTTGTTTTTTTTTTGGAATTTTCTCCTTATTACAACCCACATAGAACATACGCGAGTACGTGGGTGTTTTTGTAATTTTTCATGCACAATTAATGAATTTGATTTTTTTCGATAAACACCGAAATAAATTTGAATCAATTAATTTTGATAAAGTCAACGAGTTTAAGACGGAACAAAAAAAAACACAACTCAACATTCAACAGAGAATGCCGGTATGACATGTTGTAATAAATTACGAATTTAATTTGAATAAACGAAAGACATCGTCTAAATCGTCAGCATGTTGGTGGAATATACGATGGTATCACCCAGTTGCACTCGCTCAACCCTTGTGTGTGTGTGATTTGAACGATTGTTGTTTTTATTCGACATTGTTTATGTTTATATTCATTTAGTTTTTGTTGTTGTTCTACTGATGTTGTAGTTTGAACTTCCTGGCTGTATGGTCCATAGTTGGTGTTTCTATGTTTTATTAAGTCTGGTCTGAGGTCTGGAATGCGGTTCTACCAGCACTCTCTTGGAGTCGCTTCACCCTCAATTGAATCCATTTATCTCACAACTCCGTGATCTAACCATTTATCAAGGCAGTAACGTCATTTCAAATTCAATTAGATTATAATTGTATAAGGTGGATACATATGCATATTTAAAACAAAATTGGAGGAGAACAGTTGTATGTACACAAGAACTAGGGCTATTTAAGAGACGGAAGTTTTGGCGGGCGACAACAATTCTATATGCCAAACATTTATACCTGATGTTGTACAGTAATATATGATAACAACGTATAACGAAACAGAATATTATACAAGGGGGTTAGTTGGGGTGCATCTGCTATTTCTTCTTCATACATCTTCAATGTACAAGAAAATGTTTAAGAGAAATTCTCCCCCTATGTAAAAATATATTACAATGGAGCACGAGCGCCGATATAGCCAGGAAACGTTAAAAGCCCCCCCCCCCAATCTTATCACCAACTTCCTTTAATCTAAAAAGTTCAACATTGTATAACAACATTTATTTGTTCAATATGAAAATGTTTTGTTGGATCTCGTCATTTTTAATTTTCTTCTTATTAATAACATAATTGTTGAAAATTCACCTGTAGAAATTTTCAGAAAATAACAATAAAGATCTTTGACCTTTCTTAGATTAGTAACACCGTTACCTTTACTGTTCAGTTTATGTTACAGTTTTTTCGCGAGTACATCCCCCTAACCAGTCTGAGGTTGTTGCAACAGACAGCTGGATTACTGTTCCTACATTTACTTGATTTCTTATAGCAGCTGATATAAGGTCCTTTCCCTGTTAATATATAGAACTATTGTCTGTGAATATATACGTTGTAAGAAACAATTTTAGGGGACTGTCAATCTGTTTCTTGTTCTTGTCGAAAAAAAAAACAGTACTAAAAACAGATAAATTTCCAAAAATTGAAAATTTCCCTCAATTACTTATTTATTATTCATTTGAATGTCATATGTGATATTTGTTAATAATGAAAGGAAAAGGGGGTGTCGCGGTTGGCGAGCTCTCATCGGACCGAGTCCGCATCTGTTATGGCTGCCACATGGCGCCGTTTGACCCCCGCGAATATCCTCATTGTTTTAAATTAGTCTATTTATAGCGAGTTGTATTGACCTTTTACTAACTATATGTGTGTGTAAACCGAGACTACCCCGACCGTTGGGGCATTTGCTATTAATTCAACAATGTTTACCATCGAAATTAAGCTTCACACTCCACTCCAACCCTTTCGAATGATCAAATATTGCAAGGCAAATTGTCAATTGTAAGACTTTCGATTACTGGGTAATATTCGAACGAGATGTGCACCGCGAAATTTCAATTATTTCCCACAAATTCGCTATCGTACTTGTAGTCGTTTTTCTAAATAAGTCTTTAAATATTTGCAGAATTAAAGTCAAATATGTGTTTAAGTGCAAAACAAAACATCAACGGTGGAAATCTATTTATAATTTGTAAACGTATACCAAATGTTTGCATGGATAAATTTCTCTTTGTAACTATTAGTTGACAAGGCAGTAAATAGTAAATAGTAATAGGTTTGTCAAATTTACCTGAAGAGCAACGATGAATTGTATTCACGAATTATTTTGCTTTGGAGAGAGTTTTCTAAATTTTGTGCATTAGTATTTATGGTCGAAAAGGCATGCCGAAAAAGGCAATAAAATTTCGCCTAATATGGTTATTTTTTCAACGTTTTCGTGTTGTTAAGTTAACCAAAATTATAACCGATTTTGTTATCTATTAATGACGTTTTTATACTGTTTTTGGTGCGTTATTTATAAACAAATTAAGCGCTAAAATGTCCTATTTAGTTGCGCGTTTTATTTTTCTCCCAATGAATAAAATACGTTTTCAACAAATTTCGTTGATAGATAGAAGCAAAATTTTATTGAAAAAAAAATTTGTGTGGAATTGCCAAAGGGTTTCGTTGTTTGCACTGAGGGAACGATAATAAATAATTCTTTATATATTTCGTGTGAAATATGAAATGGAATTATAAAAGGAGATCATTTTCAATTTATTTTTATTTATTTTTTTACTGATTACATAGGAATGTGTTGAATATGCGAACATCTATCTTAACATATTTCCACTTAAAAATATTAAATTATAATATTGTTTTCTGACATTTTAAACATAATAAAAGATACCTGAGATGTTGTTAGTTGCCCCATATCGGATCAAGTCTAAAAGGGAGATCAGTCGTGAGAATGGCCACAAACGACGAGACTACATGGGAACAACAACAATAACAATTGAATTATTGTCGAATTTTTTTTTCCTATTGAAAAAAGGGAATTTTCACTGAGCAATTCCGAACGTAAATTAGTTCAATTCCCACATTTGCATCAGAATCTGTTTATTTACACTCAAATAATCAGTGGCGTCGAGAAAAATTTGAACAATAAACAAATAATAATGTGTGAATTCAACTTGAAAATTTCTTATATTTACCGCAGTGCACGCCACTGGTTATTTATATTGTTGCTATTTCTACGAAATGCGGCCATTAGTACGATTTAGCACCGGTACGGTCATAGAAATAATACAATTGAAGAAACATTTTTCTTCTAGTGGAATGCAATATTGTTACAGTGTTGGGCTGATAAAAGATTAGTTTGGGGCTTCCCTGTTGGACGGGGGCTCTTTGCCCATAGCATAACGTACCACAGATAGCGTTCTCTATTTTAATCGTTGATTTATCGACGTAGCTCTCTCTGTAATGTTTGTACCACATGACATACGTGCTATTCTATAATTGTTGCTATTCTCTCATTTTCTAATTATTGTCGCCATCTGCATCAAATGCATTATTATTGTCTGAATTTTTGAGAATTACCAAAAAAAACCCCAAATAAATTCAAGGTAATCGTTTCTTTTTGTTATTAGTTATTTATTTTTTCTTATTTATGTAAATATAGTTAAACATATAAAAGATTCTAAAATAAAACGTATTTTCCGTGTCAATATTTTTGATTGCTTAGCTATTTTACCAAGGATTTATACAAATACAAAAAACTTCGTGTGTTTAAGGGCCAAATTTGGAAAAAGTATCAATAAGTTCTAATTGAGAGATGAAAAAAACCCGACAACACCTACGCAATTCTGCCCAGTGTATTTTTATTATCTATAGCAGTGCCGGACCGAGGGGAGCTTACAGGGGCAACAGCCCTGGACGCGATTCCCAATGGGGCTCTAAATCATATAAATTAGAATTTTTAATAGATAGACATTGACTAAAAAGTAAGCCTGCAACTCATGTTTGCCCCGGGTGCAATTTATTCCCAGTCCGGCTTTGATCAATAGTTGTTGTAGCCTCAATAACTTGGCCCTTTATGAAAAAAAATTCAAAAAATTCAGACAACAATGAGATGAAATCATGGTTTGTTTGTTTTTGTTTTTTAATTTTTGCCGTTCTCTTCAAATGATCAAATCATCCCGTAAGGGATGAAATAATAATAATTTCGAATTTTTTTTCTAGTCGCTTATTGTATTGATATAGTGGCGCGGTGGGTTTTGTGACTTTTTTTGGTTGAAGGGGTGTTTTTGCCGCCCTCATGCAGCATGCGTTTGCGCCACCGTTTTGGCGCCCTTGTTTGTTTCCCCCTTGTTAGGGTGTATTCTCCCCACTCTGATTCAATAGTGAACTGTTGGTCTGTTTCTTCAGATAAAGTAGCATGTTGTCGTTTGACTCGTTCAAGTCTGGTTTGAGTGTTGTTAGGGAACGGATGTGTCTCATATACGAACATTAACTTTCTTTATTTTGTATATTTGTTTATTAAGTTCTTTATATTGTGTGCGTATTATTTGTGTGTTGATAGTTTCAAAAATTTCCAACTGGTTTTAATCAAATTAGTTTCAATTTTTAATTTTTTATTATCGAAAAATTTATAAGTTTTTATAAATCAACTAAGGATAATGTGGGAATCTATAGTAAATGATTCCTGTGATGTTTGTCAATGTACTACAGCTAGGTAAGCGATATTTTATCAATTATCCAAAGAAATTTAATCCTGCTATCAAGTTTTGAAAAATTCTGGGTGATAAGTTCCAACAAGGGCACTCACAATTTATTGAATCAAATTCTCGTATAACTGAATCGGTTTTGTGTTTTGAATTTTCTAAATGAAACGAGGGTTGGTTGTTGCAGGTCGAAGAGGACGGAAAGCTCGTTCGACAAGGAAAACATCCAAGCCCTTAGCCCTATAAAATCGGAAGAATTATCATTTTATAGTAATACAACAACAACAACAGTTCAATTATGCTCTGGTAGTACATCACCTAATCATTGTACACACAATATAGTACGTCGTCCATTAGATGATCACGATTCAAATTCACATGATTCTGGTTATTTAACAAATTACCATAGTAATTCTGAGAAATACTCATTTCATTCACCATCAAATCAATCATATAAATCTGGTATGGATGATGAGTTTCTCGAAGATTTCTCCGATATTGAATCATTAGACGATAATTTACCAAACGATTTCAATAAATTAATAAGTGGACCTATCGATAATCGAACACAAGAGCAACAAAACTCACCAAAAGACTTACAAATACGTCCGTTATTCCGTAGAGCCTTATCATTAAATAACGAACGTACAACACCAAGTAGAGTACGATCGTGTTTATTTAACACAGATATACGTTCGTTTAAACGTCCTGAACCACCTTTACAAGTTACAAATGCGACAAATTCGAAAAAACTCAAATTAAATGATATTGAAGATGATGAGGATATATCAACAGTACCAGTTGTATCAAGACCATTATTGAAACGTTCATTTTCAACAAATGAAGAAAGTATTATGTGGGCTGTACAAAAATCATCAACAGAACCAGATTTAATTGGTGATTTTAGTAAAACATTCTGTTTACCATTAACACAAGGCCGTCATCAAGATTTAAAATCGATAACACCAAAAACGTTAGCCAAGTTGATACGCGGTGAATTTATTAATAATATTGCCTCATTCAAAGTTATTGATTGTCGTTATCCTTATGAATATGATGGTGGCCATATAAATGGTGCTGTTAATATTTACACCAAAGATCAATGTATGGAATTATTGAATAATTTCGCAACATCAACAACAATTAATGATGATTTAAATAAACGTAACAATATTTTAGTATTTCATTGCGAATTTTCAAGCGAACGAGGTCCTAATTTGTAAGTAAACATATGAAATAAAAAACACGCACATTTCTTTGATAAATACAGTTTAATTCTTTCAGATGTCGTTATTTACGTAAACAAGATCGCCAATTAAATCAAGATTCTTATCCATCATTACATTATCCGGAAATTTATTTATTAGAAGGTGGCTATAAGAATTTCTTTGAACAACATTCACATTTATGTGTACCAATTGCTTATAAAGAAATGCTACATCCTGAACATGTAAACGATTTGCGTCATTTTCGATTAAAATCGAAAACATGGAATGTTGATAATCGTCAACGTCCATCACAGAATCGTTTGAAAAAGCTCGCCTGGTAAATCTTTCCACATCTATGTACACACGCATTCCTTTTCTCCCATTTAATTTTGTGCCAAAATTACATTCATAGTACAAAAAAAGTCAAATCAATGCATTTATTTTGTAATAGTTGACAAATTTTATAATTGTACAAAAAGAAAAAAAAACTAACACAAAAATTGAAAGATTGTGCTATATTAGTACGTTATTATTATTCTTCTATAACATTGGAGCTATGGTTTCCATCTTGTATTATATCAATTTTTTTTTTGTTTGTAAATAAGAGCTAGCTTGCTCCATGATCATTTAATGAAAAAAGAGCCCCCTCCTTGCAATGCTAAGCCACCAAAGTCTTTGTTTGTTTGTTTATTTTTTTTTGTTTAACAGTTGACTGATAATGGTCTTTATTATACTTATTAGTTATTTTATTTTATATTTGGCAAATTTTATGTGCAATTTGATCAGCAATATTCATGTGATGTTGCCTTTATCATCTACCAGTTCATATTGCTTTCAATTGCTATTTGTGCTGGTGTTTGTTTTGCAGATATATTTTTTTTCGTGTCAGTTATTATTTTAGTATATAGAATATAGTTTGTCAGTATTGTTTACGTATCCTTCAGCATATCTTATTGTGTTCATGCAACAGCTCTGGGAAATTTTAACTAAAAATTGAAGAAAACAAAAATTTAACAAAGTGAATGTGATTTGTTCAAATATTCAAACAGACTGATACTTCCACAACTGTTGCATAAATCAAAAGTGATACTTTTTATTAATAGATCTGTAATAAGGCGTTATTATTATTATTATTTTTTAACTTATAATTAAATTTTCTTATTCTTGAATTTAAAAATTTTTCCCACTCAAAACAGTTTTCGTATTTTTAGTGAGTGTTGGTGTAGCGTTGCATTTTTTTAGTTCAGTAACCGGCTAATAGATGCCGCTAGTTTCTGTGCCAACACTTAACTCCGAGTGCTAGCAACATACGATTTATTATTAATAAAATTACACAGTCGAATTAATGTTGTGAACTCAATTTAATCAAATGAATGCCTAATGTTGATAAATTTTTATTAATAGTCAATAATCACAGATTGGTAAGCGCTATCTATCGGATTTATTTAGTGTCAATTTGGAGGCTTATATACATTATGTTCTAGTGAAAACGACCACATCGTTTTAGTAACTAAACCACCTTTGCCCAGATGAATCTCATTTTATTTTCGTGAACGCACGATAAAAACACTGGTCCAATTATGGTAAAATGTCCATTCTTCTAAATTGTCTTCGTTTCTGTATGTATTGCCACCAACAATATATCATTAAATCAAATTAGTTCAGACCATCAAAAGCGAAAGTAAAGCTTTCTGTAAATAGGATCTAACGGACAAAGAATACGGCAGAATACCGTTATCTGATTGGATATTTAACACCATCCCAAGCTTACATGTATTCTTGTTAGGAACAGTACCAGCCAGTCCCCCATTCAACGGGTATAATGGTGCTATCTAGTGTATTTGTGTTACAAATTAATTATTTGCGAATAAACGTCGAGATTTAACAAACGTGAATAAATGATAAATAAGCGAGCGCATTATAATTTTTTCTTTGTGAAAAAATACATTTGTGATGCGGCAATTTTTATGGGACATTCGTAGTACGGAGTTTGGAGTTTGAAATGTGCAGTGTCCTCTAGTTTTTGGAGGTATAACTTTTAAATATATCACCGAATTGTTCCTTCATTAATGTATTTTTCCAATTTATTCTGATGACAATTATATATTTGTCATTTATTCACGTTTATTCGTAATAATTAAGAACCGGCATAGCTCAAAAGTTTTCATAGATTTCAACTATTTGTTTTGATTATCGAATATTTTAATGTTTAAACAGCGGCGTACCAGAAGTGCGCTTGTGTGTAGAACTTCGCCTAAAATCTTTGGCACCTTTACCATCCTGGCGCCAGTGTAAGTTGCATTCATTGCACGATGTGTCGGCACACCACTGGAGAATTGTGTAATCGATCATCAGCTTTAACGCTATCTAGTAGGATCTTAGAATAACGGCCTTAAAGGTGCAGCTTTCATTCCTAACCAAGCATTGTTAATTAGTCTATGCAACAAATAATAGCATGGACCACTGAGCAAAAAGCTGATTACGTAGCCCTCTGTTAGGATATCCTCTTTACAGGACCCTCGTCGTAGAAAAAGTGTCTGGATTTGGTGAAAGGAGTAGTAACCAATCTTTTAGCAACGGCATAAGCGCCAGGGTTTGGTGAAATGAGCAGTAACCACCTTTTATTTTCCTAGGCGACAATATGGCAATTTTTTTTCAGGTATTATTCTTCGCCTGATAACTTTGATACCTATGTGCGTCGCTATTGTTCGCCACTGCGTCTAGATGTAATTAGAATCTAATTGGAGTTGTATTAATTAAAAATTTCAAAGTTTTTGTTAACGTATTGCCCTCTAGTTTTTCGAAAATTGACCTCTATGTGCCTCAATTCCACTAGATGACACTAGCACTTGTTTAGATTTTAATCAAAAATTTGAGAAGTCGAAGAAATGAAACAGCATTACAATGTACACGTGCTGAAAAGATATAAGTAGTAAAAATTACTAATCATCCATCTTCTCTATATCTCTATTTAGCACGTACGTGCACATCATAAGACAGTTTTATTTCTTCTAGTTGCTCCAATGTTCCTAAATCGAAATGCCAGTCCTGTATATGCACAAATAGAGTTGGTGGTTTAATCAGGACTAGTGTCCAGGATCTTCCCAACATCCAGAAATACGACGTGGCACCCATCACTGAAGTAGACTCTTTGGTGTACAAAAATTTCTAATAAACCCCATAATACGATAATTGAAAGCACCACATTTTGTGAAAGCGCATACTCAGACATATAAGGACAAGCACCCTAGTTCCGACATTGCTGTCCCTATTCATAAACGTAATAAATATGCCAGGAACGCACACCAGACGCCGAAATAATCGGGAAAGGTTCGTCTAATAAAGTTAGCAGGCAAAAAGAAACTATTGTGACCATTGAAAATTTTATACTTATATTTGAAAATTCAATTGTTCCGAACGAAGCCGGACAGGTGCCAACCCTAGTCTACTTTGTAGATAGACAACCAATAAATCATCTCAAGACAAACTGTGTTATTATTACCTCAAGGTGGCATACATGTCGATAAGATAATGTTGGCGACACTGCTAATATTTCTTATGTATAGCAAAAGTCAGATACAAATCAGAATGGAGTTTGGTTCGTTTAAAATTCGTCTCGATAAAAACGGGTAATAAAAATAAATAATAAATTCTTTTATTGAATTAGTCGACGTCGTAACATAAACAGACAAGTCCGTTGAAAAAAAGTACGTCAAAATATTCTTATAATTAATTTAATTGTGTTAATGTTGCATTTATTATTTAAGAAATTAATGTGAAGTAATATCGGAGACATGGACCCTCTCACATTACAACATAACCCAACTTCGTTATTAACAATTCACGTTTAAAATAGTGATTCATATATGAAATAATTGTGTTTTAGTGTATTGGTGAATTTCTATTAATGCTACTGTTGCATTAAAATGCATCAACATAAATCTCAACTAACCTAACACAAGTAAGTTGAAATAAATATTCAAACTTGGAAAATTTTCTAATTGGGATCTATTTTAAAGTTTGATGAACAATAAGAATTACGTAATTTCCGGTGTATTTTATAATATTTTGAAGTTAATGTTGTCCATACGACCGTTAGACATATGATAAACCACCCTCTGATTCACCCTCGTGTTGTAAATTTCAAATATTTACTCGACTATCGCTTGGAGGGTTGTTTCTTTGAGTACAACCCCATTTAGCTTGTATTACACAAAACAGAAAAAAAGGACTTAATACCGTACTATGACCCTTGATTAGTTTTAACAACCTTTTGTCGTATAGCTTTCAACAATCTAATCAACATGTTATCTAATTAATTATTCTTGACAATTGTCAAGAAGCGAATACGAACACATTTTTCGTATATCTGTGGAAAAACTAGGCTAGGCAGATTATTTGCAATTGTTTTATTAATTGAATTAAAACACAAAACAAAACATACCAGAGAAATCTTCAATTACGTCATTTTCCGTATTAACGAACATTCATAGATTTCCTTATTTGAAACACGTCTTATACTGTTTTAAGGAATTTTATTTAGAAAACCATTATTCTAATTAATTAACAAATAAACAATTCAAGGTGATTTTTATTGATTTTTATTAATTCTTTTTCATTTTCTTAATTATTATTTATGACAATTTTTACATATTCAAATATTCAAAAATATTGTGTTGATTTCGAAATATTTGATATTGACTTTACAGTATTAGATTTGGATTGTTTTATGTGGAAATACCTACAAAATACTGATTTTTATCATTTTGAAAAATTTCAAATATTTTGAAAGCTGTTATACATACGATATATACATATGTAATATTAATAATATATCCTGTTCCTTCTTTTTCTTTTTATTTGATTTAGAAAAATGTTAGGTTGTTAAAGATGTAGTGGGCGCCATGAAAATTATGTTTTATAATACTAGTTCTATTGCATTAGAGTTACCATTCTGAACAGTAGTAGATAGTTTATATAATTGGAAAACAAATGATCATGTATTAATATTTTGTGTATATCTAAAAAATTAAAATTGACTCCATTAAGATTCCATCTTTTTAAAATAAATTCTTCCTACGTATACATTATAGTATTGTAAATTATCTAGTGTATTAACTGAAAATGTGAATCTTCAAATGTCAATTAAAACAATACAAAAATACCAAAGAATGTTAAGTGCTTTTTATCGTAAAATCAATTAACTTTGAATAAATATTGATAAAATATGGTATAGTTGGTTAATCAATTTTCCGTATAAATAATAATTAATGTTTGTTGTAGATATTATTTATAGAAAGAATTTTAATTAGTGCACTAGAAATTTTAAAAACTATACAAAAGAAATTTGATTTAAGACAGATTTACACATGGAGAGACGGATTCTGTATTGTTTTTGTATTCACATATATGCTCCGGTGATCACCATAAACTGACTTTAAAATTCCTTAAGTTTGTTAGATTGATTTACAGATCTCTTCTAAATAACTGTTGTTTTTTCATTTACTTGAGCCTAAAGTTTTGTTTTTGGAAAATTTTAATTGTTAAAATCAAAAATTTGTTATTGTTAAACCAGTTTTCACTATAAGTTTGCATTATCACTCTTATTATAGTTGTTGTATAGTCCATTAATTTTAATTTAATTTTCTAATAATCAATCAGAGTTAAATTGGTTCATTTTTATCACAATGAATGTATTGTGTTGGAAATGACTAATCGTAAACTAATCAATCAAGAAAAATCATTTTCATTATCTATTTATGGTTTGTCTATTTTGACTTGACCAATTTGATTGAAAGACACAATAGTTGAATTCTTTATTCATATATTTATTATTTTTCCTCTGATACACACATAAACTGTTGTTTCGTAATAAAATCTAAAATAAAAATAATGTCATTGAACGTCAAGTTGGCCAATTTTAAGTCGATGAACTATACATCTATATTGATTTCGTTTCGGGTTTAATAATTTGAGAATTAATTTATCTTAAATGAAACTAAATGTACAAAATGTTTTAAATAATTAATAGAAGTTGACAAGTTTTTTTCTTACATTCGACAGTTTTATTGTCGAATCGCCGTCATTACTATTAATATGAATGATAATTTAAGGAATTGGTGCATGACTTGGAAAATTATCGTCTGCTTCCTATTATGAATCTAATAGAATTTTTCCAACACTGCACATTTTTTATATTTGTTTCATTAAGTCTGAACGATTTTGATAAGTTGTAATTTATTATTCAAATAATCAATTTACAGATTTTTTAAATAATATGATAAAACGTGATAGTAATATTAATAAAGCACATTTGATTTAGAAACTACTTAATAATTGGACTCTATGATGATTTGCCTTGTTGTAAAATATTTAAGTAATTTTCATTCAAATTTTCGAATATTTTAAATGTCGTGTTGGAAATAACGTGAGCTTTTCAATATATAAATGACTTCTGTTTTTATTAACTGTTATGTAGGCGTAAAAATGCATTAATTATTTATTAATGAAATGAATTTTATGACTAATATATTATTTTATTTCAAATAATATTGTGAAACATTTATAATCGTTTTTCATTTTATACGAGTGTTATAAAGTTATTTTTAAATATCAACACTTCTTTTCTTCCGTTAACATGATATATAATATAAATGACGATATTAACGAGTTGACTATTTCCGATACTGTGACTTCAATACAGTAACTTGTATTTAACTGTATGGTAATTTTATTATCTAGAATAATTCATTACTACAGTATTTATTTAAAGAAAAACTGTTTTTCAATATTTAGAAATAACAATTTTATATAATAATGAAATTCATGTATTCTTTGTTTCAAGGAGAGAATGAATTAGCATTTAAATTTATAACAGATGAATTTAGTCTAATTTTAGCCAATATAATGATTAAAATTAGAAAATTTCGTATAGTCTTTATTAAATTTAACAAATAGAAGAAAAAAATCAAATTTATAGTAAACCAAATTTCACTTGACCGACATCACTTGAAAATAATAAAATCAACAATAATTATGATATGTATAAAATTTCACATATTCATGTAGAATTTAGTAAAATTGTGTTGTTCATTTATCATTGATTCGTTCGTATACGGAAGGATTTTAATATTCTATTAAATATTTTCATTATCTATTTCGAATAGTTGATGTACCGGTTCTGATATAAAACAACATGTATTATGTATACTGTTGAAACAATTTGCAGTTTCTCGTCCTACAGGCATATCTCATAAAAAGTTAGATTAACTCATTCGAAAATTTCTTGTTATTGCAGACTTTGGTATTTTTGTCTATATCTGAAAGGATAAATCGAAAATTTCTCATATACTAAAATTACTGAATAAAATGTTTCAAATTCGCTACTGTTTTAATAAAAATTGTAAATCTTCCTATATTTTAGTAATAAAAGGTGAATGAAATTATTTACAGTTGAATCTGTATACTTATTCAAATTTTCTAGTGTACAGGCTAAAATTGTAAAGTTTAAAAAAATCTCGTCAACAAAGAGAATTCAAAGTGGTTTATTATAGACCATGATATAAATATTCTGATATTTTTTTTTGTTAATACTGTTTTAAGTGACTAAATAATTTGAGGAAGTATAATAAACAGTAAAAAAATCCAAAACAAAAGTTGGAACATCTGTTTTAAATTTTGTACCTACTAACCGAAAATTTGATACTGTTTATTATTGATTCTACTGTAAATAGTATTATAATCAATAAACGTATATTTTTAGTTTAAATACTAAATAATTTGACATACTCTATATATTTTCTTACTTTATTATTATGAAATGAAAATGTTGCACAGTATTGAATTGTGATTCTCTTATAACGCGCTTCCCTAAAAATACGATTTCGCATAATACGACTAGTACTCATACAACACGATAAATAATCCCCGTATTTGTTGACATACTTTCCAATTGTTTCGTCTAGAAACGCAATTTGTTTATACATCATTTATGTCTTTCTATAACACGTATACTCCGCTTTGGCATGGAGTCCACTGTTGTTTTTCAATTTTCAACTATTTAAATCTATAAAGTCAAGATTAATACGCCACTGATTTGCTTTAAAATTGTTTAAAATCTAATTTGACAATTGTCGACCATGTTAAAAGTTAATTGAAGACATATAGAATTCGACGAATAAACTATGTTAGTTGACAGTGGTCTAGCACTGTTAGTACAGTAAGTCAACTGGCTATATCAGCATAATCTTACAATTGTTAATGTTAATATTAATTTGGGAGAATACTACAATTGCTTTCGCCTTTGTAAATGTCAATTATATTAAATAAATTAATATAAAAGCGTATAAAATTAATGATAATTATTTTACTGTCAATTATGGTTTTCTATTAGAGGATAATGTACTTTTGTTTGTATTGTGTTAGTTAAAAAAACATAACTACACCATCGGTGTGAAGTTTTTATAAACCGACTCAGTGTCCTCGTTTTAATAATAAGAAAATTATTAGCATATAATTAAGGGTTTTGACTTTGAGCTTTAACCTGAGCACCTTTACAATAATACTTTATTTCTACTAAGTAATTTTCTATCTAGATGATTCTTACGAACTAGTATCAATAAACATTCAGTTTGAATGGATTAGGGTCTGTGCTAGGCGATCAAATTTGTTTAATGAACACATTAAGGTCCGGTTTATCTTGCCTTTTTAAATCGCGACTTAAGGTCGATTTTGTCTGTTTCTTTAATATAAGTCACATTTTTGTAAGGTAGAACTTAAGTGTATGGTAAAATAAAATGAATTTGATATTCAAGGATGTCGAATTTACATATTTGAGTCGAAACTTATCAATAGTTGTCAAATCGATTGGTTGTGTTGACCGTAAATGTTTAAAAGTAGTAGGTGATTTGTTAATAAACATACACCTACATTAATTTGTGACTGTCATAATTAGGGTGAATTTATAATGCAACATATTTTGTTTTTATTTTAACTTTCCCTTGTCAATGCTCATTATTTTTAACCATTTATATTTGTTTAGATGAAGGAAAAGCAAATACTTCTTGTCACGGATGATAAATTGATCTCGTATTTATAGTGTAAACAATTTTTCGATTTGCTCATAATTTCCATTCACAATCAAACAATTAATTATGTTTGATTGCATCAAATTTGATGGTGTATGGAGGAGGTCCTTAGAAAAAAATCAGATTATAGCAATTTATTAATAAACTATCAGGAAATTTATTTTAATTATATTAGCATTAATCGATTTGTAATCAGATATTTCCAACATGATTGTTAAAGTTATGTTATACATAAAGTAAAAAATTGCTCATTCATTATTTCGCTTAAAGAAATTAAAAAAAATCGAAAGGAAAATAAGTAAATGTTTAATGTCGATTTCATAATCCCTGACTAAACAAATATATCTCTAATCATATTAACAAATAGACAATTGTAAAGAGAAATATAACAGAATGATCTTGTATTTTAATTTTTTATTCTATCATTTATTGAAAATTTCTCCATGAATGGGAAGTGATGAAAGGATAAGTGAATGAAGATGAAAGAAGGGCGTGGGGGGCGGTGGGAAGGATTTTAACATTATAAGTATATTTTCGGGGTCAATCTCAGCACTAGACAAACCGTGAGATAAAATCAGTAATGTATCTTTAAATTAATACGTTTCTAGTCTTCTTCCTTTTTTTCCTCTTGTCTTCTTTCTCCTGTTGTATGTTTAATAATAATGCCTTAAGAATTAAACAATTTATTTGTACATTTCTATATTGACAACATTAATCTTTAGAAAAACGTAGAAAGTTTAACAATAAATTGAACAATTTTCGTGTAAATATATTTAAACGTTTATTTTCTCTTTACTATTCAAAGTGTCATTAATTTAGCCATGAAAAATGTTATAATACTATCGAGACTTCGATGTTTATATCTATTTTGTCGGGCTTGAATGTTGTAAAACGTGCTTATCTATTCTACCTATTGAAATACTGAATTGTGTTATTTCAATTGGAATAAAATAGAAAATCCAAATGATATGGTTGCACTTACCCTAATTTATAGTGCATTACTATCATACAGAAAAAAAACAACAACAACAACATGTAAATTAACAGGCATTTGGGACGAATTTCTGTGACAATATCTAAATTATTTTCCCAATGGATGTTCGTACTGTGATTATCAATTTTCTATTGATAAAATAAATTAAGTTCAATTGTCCCATTTATCATTTGTTTTTTCCAATTTGTTTCCTAGATTTAACAAATTGGAAAGTTTATGTTCCTTGTAATATTTTCGTTATTTCTATTAGAATAAAACCTTTCGCTAATTATTAATGTTAAATTGTTTAGTCCTTTTCTATGTTTATTGTTAAGTCATTAATATTTAACAATTCTATTATTATTTGATTACTTATTTTATATATGGGGGTGTTTGTTATTACTGTTTATGGTTCCGTTAATATTTGTATAGTATGTAGAACTTTCGCATCTAAGAAGTGCTTATCAGTTTTGATAAAAATAGTTGTAAAATGATTAGAAAGTAGCATGTAGTTTCTTAATATCCTATATTTCACACATGTATGTAAATTTTAATTTATCCACTTTAATTGATTGATAATTACGCAAAAATTTTTCTACGAAGATACTTTTTTTATTTTATTTTTAAATATTAATAAAAAAAGGTAATTTGAAGCGTAATTAATAAATGCACTATAATTAATAACGAGAAAGTTGTTTCTAGTTTATTTGCAATACCAGTTTCAGCTGCCTAATAATAACAATGATAAAAGTCGTTATTTAGTTACGTTATATTACGTTGCATTTTTTTTTGTTGTATTTATTTAAATTTTTATTGTAAACATAAATGTTATAAACTTGTGTCAAGGTTCATCTTAAATTTCACATTCTTATCACCAAATACGTTTAAATTCCGTTACAATCAACAAGTTTTTTTTATAGATTTGCCCTTGCTTTATAAATAAAAAATATATAATTCAAAATGGAGGGAAATTATAAAATAAACTATTTAATAATACCATATATGATGTGAATTATGGATAACAATCGAGAAATCGTTGTGATTCGTCCAGTTTTTTTTGATTTTTTATTCTCATTAATGTTTAATTGTTATTGTATAAAAATCTAAATCTCACCCGCAATAAGTAGAACTACTTAAATAGGACAGGGTCATAAAATAATATTGATTTAAACACCCTTTAATCAAAGATATTTCTAATAGAAATTCTATAAATTTTCAAATATATGAAAATCGAATCACATTTCTATCTAGGTTCTATATACGTTAGTATTATTTAAAATTGAATTTGAGTAGAAGAAAATAATATATTATCTATTTTATCCATTTATGGATTTCAATGATTTTTAAATCTATTGGAAAGTTAACTGTAACTAGAGTTAGATTTTAGATATACTATCATTTAAATTTGACTTTCAACGATTGTTTTTTTTTCTTCTTAAATCTTATAAACATCATGAGAATATTCAAGATGTATACTCAATCTATTTCAACTTGACCGAGTTAAGTTTAACATAGTAAAAGTGAGGTAAGAGTGATACAAGATTTCACAGGTGTTAAACGGACAGATAGCAAATAAACAGGTAGATTATGCCTGGTGTAAAGATGGTGTCCTTGAACTTCTATTATTCGAGCAGGACACAAGTGCATGTGTAATGTCTGACACAGACATTAGAAAATTCACTGGCTTATAAAAAATATCTTTATAGGTACCTTGTTAGATTAGATTAGATTAGATTAGATTGTAAAGGTCGATTGGTCTTATTAGCCTTTCTGAATTACAACCAGTTTTCTTCGTCTATTAGTATCCCAGAAAAGATATCTTTCTTGCGAAATTGACTATTTCTCTGTGAGATTTTTCCTTACTTCAGCAGGTGACAAGGACTGAGTAGGCAATGGCCAGTTAGAAGTCCTGTTATGAGTCTTAATTCGTTCCTACTTAGATCGAGAAGCTTTCTAGTATTCTTAGTCGAATAGTTAATAAACTCCTTTGCTTGGCGTATACCTACCTGTACACTGCCTCCAGTAGAGCACATTTGTGCTCCATTCCCGTTCATTTCCTGCCTTTTGAGTGTTTCGGGTAGCCCACAGAATAGCCCCGTACCTGTGGATAGAGCCATAGCACCTGTTCTAGCAAGGTCGTCGGTTATATAATTTCCATGGCACCCATGCAAGGATAATGGTACCTTGCTATTCCACTGTTCTCTCATTTATTCCCTAAGACAAGTTGATCAAGTCTAAATAGACTGGACATATTCTTACTAAGGATATCCTTTGAGTATTAATTTTATATTTAGCAATGGCATATCCTGTTTATTTCACTACGTCAATCAGGTTATTTTTCTTGTACATAACAGTTGTTGGAATATTTTCTTAAATTTGATAATGCACTGATTAAATTTGTATATCTGTGAAAATTTTAGCCTATCCGTGGGCTATAATGAATTTTCGGTAATTTTTTGTTAGTAGTAGTCTATTAAGTTTTATTACAGACGGTGCTATAAATATTTGTGACTTTGGTCGATAACACTTTTAAATATTTACAACTATGGCTAGTGTATAGCTAGGGGTGGCGCAAGAATATTTAGACATTCCCTATTCTCGAAAATTAGGTATATTGAAAGAAAACAATCCTATGTACATTTCATTATGAAACATGATCGAATTCATTAGTTACAGGTGAGCTGGAAGCTTTGAAAACTCTCGTGGGAGTAATACAAACTTTAGCTAACACTGTGTTTTATGATTATCGTTTGCGTTCTTAGACGATCGCCTAATGATTTTATTTTATTTTAAACAGATAGCGAAATCTCTGTTTAATGACCGCTGTTGGTGAATTGGCGTGAACATTTCGCATAGTTCCTTCTGCTTTTTTTTATTGCTTCTATTTGTAGAAGAATTTAGTGTAAATCATAATTATTTGTGTGTGTCCTTTCTAAACACAATTCATTTGCTACTGTATCAAATCGGCAAGTGTTAAGCTATAAATATTTTGAAATAGAAAGTTGAAACAAGATAATTATATACTTGGGGTTAAAAATTGTTATCAAAATAAGAAATTGTAAACCGAAAAACATTTATTTTACTGTTAGTAAAAGTAATGAACAACAATCAGATTTCGATGATTAACCGTAAATTTTACATTTGATAGTTAATATATTAAGACGATTTCTTAATAGTTTTCCATAATTCTATTCGGAAGAGATTTTACGTTATAAAAAAACTATTATGTAGGAGTGTATCCTTTTTATCGGAGATCAGAATAACTTCCACTTTCTTCATTAGTAATACTGTCTATCGCATAGGATTAGGATTAGTCTGTATGTTGCCACGCTCACAACCGTTACGCCACTGGTTTTATTGTTGATTTTCAAAAAATTATATTGATAATAAATACATTCAATTTATGTATAACAGTCTCATTTTACAATTATTTTGTTATTATAAAATTTATCCGTGATCAATGTGAACTCACTTTATATCTTTTAATTGGAGTCAGGGCCATCCTTAGCCAGTGCGGGGGCCCGGACAAAAATGATGTTTTGGGATCCTATAGATTTTCATAATTTGTACTTTCTGATCTGCATACTATTGTTATTATGAATTCGAAAATTCTCCATTCACATTTGCAAATAAAGGACGATCCTGATTGTATTGAAACTGTTTTTAGAGATATTTGTGTAAATTGTTCTTATTTATAAAATTTTCATTAGTCATTAATAAACAAACTGTAATTAATCGAACAACAAGATTGTATATACTATATAATTGCAGTCTATATATGGATGAAAAAAGAAATTGGTAATAAATGATCAATTTTCTAAAGTACTATCACTGTATATCTATTTAATTCCTTTTTGTGGTTCCTATTGGTAAAAATTAATTAGAAAATTGCTCTAAAACGGTTTCTTTTTTAAATAAATCATTTAAACTATATTTAGTTCAGTTGGGCTTTTTTTTGTGTAGGTTGTCCAGTATTATACGCTTCCATTAAATAAATTTTCATCTATTTGAATATCTAACGTTGTTTATTTAAATTAGGAAATTATCCAATAGACAAGGTAGGAAGTAAATGTTGATGCGAATTTTCAAATACGACAAATTTCTTCAACTTTTTATGAATTTAATTTTATTACACACGCAATGTGTATTTACAACGAAAATTCTAAACGATTTATTTATGATTTATTACATAGTTGCAACATACTAAATTGCAGAATTAATTGTCACGTTTATACTTACAGAACATAAATTTAATGAAACAAAATCTTCAATTTTAATTAAATTAAAAGTGAAAATACATATATACACACACATATATTTTAAATCGGTATTCCATCGAAATTTACTTCATAGTTATTATCTACTTTTTCTTCAATTCTAATCGGCTTCAAAGAAGTGAAAATCCTTCCGCTTCATGTAAAAGAACATACCAAATCGATATTTAACAAAGAATAAGTTTATCGAATAGAAATAAAATAATCGATAACACGCCTACAATTTATAATCAACTATAAATAATGTTCATTAATGTTGTCTTTATCGTACGTTATTGTTTTGTTCGTTCAAAGACGCACTTGTTGATATTGTTTCAGTGTTTTTATCACGTATTTCATCACAGTAAAAATTCGTTTATAAGAACTTTCCTCTGTTACATGTCCGAAAATCTAGCGGTACGTATTGTGTAAATCAATTTTATAAATATTAAACAATACGGTGAACCATAGATATTTACAGTGTTTCATCGTCTACGATCATCTTTGAATACAAATTTTGATTATCACATCTTATAATTCAACACGTTTAGTGCATTTTAATTAAAATTGTAAAAAAATAACATTCTTGCTAAATAATTCTAGAAACCAATGCATTTAAGTAATTTTCTCCAAGTTGGGCAAATTGTCCAATTATTTATATCGCATCTATTGTGACTTTCTCGACTTGACTTTAATTCAATTAGAAACAGTAACAACACATCTGATGTACTCGAAATTTTGATAACAATTTCAGATTGATTGACTTTACATGGTTTTTAACAAGTATCTTCAATTAATAGTCGTTAAATTTAGAATGTTTTTGAATATAACTTTGTATTATCAGATTATTCAATAATTCCATTAACGTTATGTTTAAAATTATCTTCTATCTAGTAATGGTATCTTTTTTTTCGAAATCTACCTATTAAATTGTTAACTTCTCACAGGATTCAACTATCATAATATTTACATTTTTTATTAACATGTTGCAGATTCCGTTATTTTAAAGTAATGAATTACTATTTTACGCATAATAAATAAAATTATTTATATATTCACGCATATTTTTCAACAATCAACGAAATTTAGCAAACGATTTCTAATTATAGTTGACGTTTTAAACTATTTATTTTAATATCAAAAAAAAACACAACTACTTTCATTTCATTATTTGCCGAACAGTTTAAAAATAATCATCAATTAATAATTTTTTATTTATTTATTTTTTTTGATTGAAGATGGAAAAACATTCATCAAATTGATTTATATAGACGAAATGATGAATTTTAGAATTATTGACAGTTGCAACCAACTGGCGGAAGTTGTTGATTAATTAATGTACATTTTATTAATAGATAAACATCATTTATTAGATGTCTATTTATAATGGAAATATTCAATTATATACACCTTTAAGAATTTAGAAATATATTCAAAACAATTCTATTTTAACTAAATATATTGTAATGTAATTGTAATAGAAATTATGAATCGTTTTTTTTATTATTATTATTTTTTTAAGGTATGTTGAGTATGTCTGTCGGCGATCATATAATAAAAGTATACACATCTACATCCTGTAATCTTCTTCTATTCTAAAAATATATAAACTTCCACTTAAATCTCGTTGGTCGTTTTTTAATTCTAATTATATAGACGATTTAGAATTTATTTTAATTGAATTGAGTCACCAATTGATGTTAAATAAATTGAATGTTGGCCGGTTTATCTTTTGAAAAAAATATATGAATTAATCGTTGAGAATATTGAAATTTGTAAATTTTTAGAATTTCACGGTTCAAATGGTCTCTACCACAATATGTACTACTACTAAAAAAAAAATAATGAGAAAATAGAGAGAAGAACGTAAGACTAAATTGTTCTCATAGAAATAAATTTGTATGCCATAAGAAATGTGTGTCTTCATTGATGCGATAACGTTCTCTTTATAATATTTTTCTATTTTCTTGTTAGATAAGTTAATATTGTTTAATAATTCTCATGTATAGTCATCATCTCTAGTGTAACTTCAAATTCAAGGCCCAGAGGTAGAAGATCAAAATGGATAAGTTTGTTTGATTTCATCGCATAGCCCCATTTTCATTTCTTTTATTTATAGTAAGCATGAGTGAGCTGGTTAGCGCCTCAACGGTAAAAGTATTGGATTTAAAAACCAACCGCCGTTGGGGCCCGGGGTTAATATTATACGACCAGATTCTTATTGTATTTTCATTTTGAAATATATTCATTCTAACAACACCTCGTAGATTAGTGGAAATTATTAGGTGTGTTCCTACCTACAATTCCAGATTATTTTGTTTATAACTAGACTACGTATGTCTAGTTAGAAATTGATCACCAACTAGCTGGTACGCATTTCTATAAAATTCTTTGTGGAAGTAAGGAATCGGAATTTAATCATCATTCAATTTACAGTTTCTGGT
Organism: Meloe dianella; assembly: GCA_028455855.1. NCBI lineage: Eukaryota > Metazoa > Arthropoda > Insecta > Coleoptera > Meloidae > Meloe > Meloe dianella. The sequence goes on along the minus strand of JAPTHL010000045.1, from coordinate 3,277,643 downwards.
GGAAGTATTTAAAATTTTTAAAAATCTTGAATCATTTGTCATATATTTCTATTACCCAACACCGTGCGGAAAACGACCATTTTCGGAGCATGTACTTGGAAATGAAGATTTTAGCCAATAAGAAACGTTTTTGCATATTAGGTATTAACTTTTCGTTGCTTAGCAACATCTACACCCTACTACAATCGAATCCTTTCGAATGTACCACGCACGATGGAATGTCGGCCTGTTTCTGTCCGATCGTAGAAAAAAATCGTTTTCATTTATACGAAGTCATTTTATTTAAAAATCAACGAGCCGAATGGCTCAATGGTAAATGAATCAGGTTTACAATACAGGTGCCTGGGGTTCGAACCCCGGCACGGAATGAAAAAGGATTTTCGGAATTTTCTAGGTCCTTCATCGTAGAAAAAGCGTGTGGATTTGGTGAAATGAGCCAGTAACCATCCATTCGAAACGGCATAAGCGCCTAGGGTTTGCTGAAATGAGCAGTAATCACTCTTTTTTTGCTTAACGACCTCAACAAAGTGAAACACAATAAGAAACATAAAGATAACGATAAACTTAGTTCTTATTTAGGAAACTCCAAGGTATCACCACTTTTACTTTTAGTTTTAGTATTTCATTAGATATGGTATAATAAAAAGAAATGTGGAACTTATAAAGAGGCAATTCGATAAAAGCTACATTAGAAGCGAACGAAAATGCTGAAATTAAGGTGCATGAACCGTTAGGAAGTTCATCACTACATGAAATTATTCATAACTTAAGTTGTGTCGCCGTAAAGTTTCTTGAGTAGAGAACTTTCATTGTATCGTAAATTTAACACTTATAGTTTTAAGCTCGGTTAGCCTCCTACTAATTTGGACACGGAGGCAGCTGCCCCTATGCCTCATGATAGTTACGCCACTGGTTACCATGATTTATTAATTTAGGCGTGGAATTATACCAGTTATTATTAATAATTTGTATTATCATGTTGTTCTAATTAATGCCCCTTTACATTGCTTTTATATTAACGAATATGCCTGCTAATCTTTCTAATATTGTTTCGATTTCATTATACAAATTGACAGTTACACTAAATTGAATGTCATTAAACAATATTAACAATATAAACGGAAAAATTACGACTTTATGTAATGTTTTTTTCCGTGTTCACACGCTATTATTAACATTAATGATCTTGTAATTGATTGTTTTCGTTTTTAAATTATATTGATTATGGTTGAAACACTACAGTATAATTCGGTTATAACGAATTATAGGATTTCAGATTCTCTAATGCTTTGACTAAAATTGTAAATCTTTTAAAAAGCAAAATCGATATATTTGCATCTACTATCACTACAGAGCTACAGTTTTTGTTGTGTTTTATATGATTTATAATTTTAGTCGGTGCACTAGAAAAATTTGAAATATTATACACAGCTTCCCACAAATTACTTGGTTGTTGGTTTTTGAATGTCCCCACATTCGTTATTACGGTTGCTTTCCCTGTTGACGTACATAATCAAATAACAGTTAAACACCCAAATATTTTGATGGTTTGTCAAGCAAAATTGTTGTCAAATTTCATTCAACAAATGTCTGTGGTGACAATTTCGCATTAACGTGTTGTATTAAAGAAATACACATTTTTCGAATCAAAATCAGAGATTCTAAAATTGTAGTGATTTTGCTTTTATCAATCATTTATCGAATTATTCCTCCTGTTTTTTTCGTGTAAATTTGTACGTTTTATTTGTGCATTCGCTATAATACTCGTAGTCGTTATAAGTAAGTTTCATTGTAATTCCTATATTGTTGAACAGTAGACTATTAATAACAAATTACAGTAGATATAGTTAAATGTTCAACGCCTACAACTTTAATTGTAGTTACATATGTTAATCGAAAAATCATACAGAATGTTGAAACGTTTAATTTATTGTTGAATACAAAATGGAACGCCTTTGTTGATGAAGAACTATGTAAAACTTCGAACTTATTCTGAGAACTTGGAACGAAAATGTTAATTTTAGATTCGGAGGTAGATAGAATAAGTAAATTCGTTCACATTGAAATACGTTTCCTCTGTGTGTGTGTGCGTGTGTGCGCGTGTGTGCGTGTGTGTGTGTGCGTGTGCGTGTGTGTGTGTGTGTGTGTCTCGTGTTGTATTAATATTATTAATATCATTAAAATCATTAAAGGGACTACAACAATAAGGGAGGGACGAGAACCGTGCCCAACATCAATTTTTAAGCTACTTAATTTTCAATAGAAATTTTTTATCAACTAAAGATGTATACTTTCGATATTAGGAATTGACCTTCGAATAATGAGAGATTGTGCAATTTTTATGAATAAATTATTATGTTTATTATTGTTTTCTGGTTTATTTTGAACGAAAACACGACAGATGTTAATATAAAAGAAAGTCGTTAATTTATTATTGAAAAAATTGATAGGTGCATATATATATATATATATATATATATATATATATATATATATATATATATATATATTTAATTGTTAATCTCTGTTCAATTTTAAATGATTAATAACATTTTTTAAATCGTTTTACAGAAAGTTAACTTATAATAGTTATTATAATTATCATTTACTAGATCGTTATGTCTTGATCTGTACAAATTTCGTATTATTTATATCAAAATAAGTTACCTGCCCTGCAATCATTTATAAAATTGATAAAGAAATTTTATTTTTATTATTATCCGTATAGATTAAAAATCTTTTTCTATATATCTCGATCTACATCTTGATTATTCGTGATACTTTCTCATTGTTATCTCTAGGTAATTTTATCAGAAACATGTGTATTCTTTTCTAAATTACAAGTAAACAAATGAAACTATAGAAGAACACTGCTAGAATATCTCTAATTATAGTTACTTAAAAACAGATAAGGACTACGTGAAATAACAACAATGTATTTGTTTATTAACATTATAACCTAGAACTTACAGTAAAGTCAATTTTCCATCATATTCATATAATTTTCAAAGCGATATTTTATATTTTCTAGGACAACTATTGATGGTAATGGATCACAGATTTCTTTTAAATGATTCCTTTAAGTAGTAACAGAGAGATAAATTTGTTTTATACGAGAACGACAACAATAGAATCACAATTATTTTTCTTTATAGTCAATTTGGGATATGTGCAATGCACAATTTCGTTGTCGTCCACTAAGTATAATTGCATAAATCGTTCCAAATAAACTGAAATAACTTAAATATTATCCACATTTCAAGATACATGAGAGAAATTGTAGAAAATGTTGAAAATTTATACATTGATCAAAATTTATGACAAACGCATGCGAAGTTTCTCACGCTGCTTCATTCATTCATCCTCAATCAAACAATAAAATAAAATAGTCGATGAAGCAGTTATCTTAACAAAACGGTTTTTGTTACTTATTTGTAATTTACTAAAAAATACTAGAGACAAGAACAAAAAGATTACGATTACATTAAAATAAAACACGGTGTTATTTACCTTATTAAATAATCGGTTAATAGAGTTGTTATTATTTAAAAGTTTTTGTGATTAAAATAACATTCTGTAGGTCAAATAGTGCAAGGATTTTTTTTGTTAAACCAATTCACTATTGCTAATTTAATAATTTGTGGTAGTATAATGTATAGTTCGTCTATTTCAACTTGACCGACTTGAAAAACAACTACAGTACATTTAATTAATAACTGGACAGTATTTAGGGTTGCACACAAAGTTGAAGAGGTCATTAAGTTGTAGTTTATTAGTAAAAAGCCTCCCGGTTTCTAAGAAGTATTTTTATGAATTCGATAAAGTTATAGGATCGACATACGCAAACGCTGTTTCTGAATCGTTTTATAGATTCTATAAACCAGCTTCTTAAAGATGCCGCGAGATATATAACTTTACTGGATCGTTACCTAAGCTTTTAAAAACTTGCTACTCTACCGTAAGATTCAAGGATCTAGGTAGAGAGTCGGGTATATTTTTGTCCATGAGAGAGAGTGGGACCATTGTCTAAAGGACTATGGGGGCTGGGTGTTGTTTATAGCCGAAGTTTCTCACCCTCTGATCGCCTATTTTCTCTTTCCTCCTTTTAAGTTATTTGAAAGCCGTAAGACACCCCGACGCTTGTCTTTTTCCTTATGCACCTAGATCCTTGAATCGTACGGTATAGTATTTGAAAATATCAATAAACAAAATTATTGAACATATCAAAGAAGGTATATTTTTAGGGATGCTTTGCAGGAATAATTTTGCAGAATTCAATCCGAAAAAGTTCTTAAATATTCTAATACTGTATGTAAATCTATTTGTAACTACATTTTCCCAGTCAGAAATATTATCATGCATTCCTTTGCGGACGACAGTAATAAATACTTGCCTTGGCTAGGACGTTCTAAATATTTCTAAAGTCATTATTATAATTGAATCTTTGATATTTTGTTAACAAGAAAGAAAAAAGAGAACGTCTAAAAGTAAAGTCGGCTAAATTAACTTTGATGTAGTATACAGAAGAATTAAAACATTGTATTCGATGACATTATTCTATCAACCAGAAATTTTATGATAATTTATTTTTTTGTGCTACCTTAAAATAGTTTCTGTGTTAATACTAGCGAGTAATTCTAAATTATTTTAATGCGTGTTTTATTAAAATGATATATGAACACATATTAGTCACAAGCTTTAGGTTGTAACGCAGGATAATATGTGTAACCAACCCTTTTTGCATAGTGGTTGTAGACTGGAAATATAAAAAATTTGGTTGTTATAATGAGAAATGTTAATAAGACAAATCCGCCTTAATTTTCTGCAATTTCAAAACTTATAAAGTGACTACGTTTGATCTCTAGTGATTGACAATCTGACTTTGTTGGCAAATTTGATAGTTACTTACGATTTGCTTATATTTAGCTGTACGCTTTTCAATTTCACTCTGTAAAATGAAGTATTTTCCAAGTGTGGTAGCAAAATAACGCTAATGTTCATAAAGGACAACTGAGTAATCATAACTAAACCACAAATGGCAAGCTATTCTTGATTATAAATACACCAGTTTTCCAATGCAAAATACTTTCAAATCTAGGAGAAAATTTTAGAATCGTTTAATACTAATAAACCGTCGTATTCTATAGCATAATATTAGTTTTCAAACTTTAAACTGCGGTTTATTACGAGTAGAAAAATTCGTATTACCCTTGATTATAATGGTCGCAATAAGAGATTTCTTGAATAAAACTGTAGATTGTTCCTTTTTCAAAATAGTCCTTGATCCGTATATGGTGTACCGTTAAATAAAACATCTGTAAACTCATGTTGCCTTGTACAATAATTTTCTAAGTTCATATTATTGAAAATAGTATGAATAATAAATATTTTAACGAAATATATGAATAAAATACAATTATATTCAATCTTTGTTTATTATTTTCTTGAGAATATCTACAATGCCATAATAATAATTATTAATATTCCATTTATTATCCTAGTTGCTTATATGTTAATATATTATTATTGACCTGTTATACAGTGATTATTAGTAACACTAGAAATATACAATTAAAATTGAAAAAAAATATCCAATATTTCCAATTATCCTTAATTATATCGTTATAATCAGTTTTTTTTTCGTGTTTGTACGGTAAATTTCAAAATTTGTTTGAATTTATAATAAAACATTGTTAAATACAGTTTTTACGTACAGTTTCTGTTCATATATTATTCAAGAAAACAATATTCTCTGATTTTCTTCGTTTATTGCATCTTAAGGACGCTCATTCAATATTTTATCATTATTGAGAATTGTCAATATTGCAATACAGTTGTTTGTTGGTAAATATATTTTTGATAACCGTTATAAATACACATATATTTATTTAATATTTAAATTACTGTATATTTAAATAGCAACAATATTTCCACCTATTCATTAATAATGATTAATATTATTGTAAATATTTCTACTGTTTATTTACATTTTTTTTTTAATTTATAATTACAGAAAATGTCGCTGCTGGTGCTGTTACAACAATTATTTTAATAATTATATTTTTATATAAATAAATAACAAACGAAAAACATTAACAAATCAACGATGCCTGTTGGTACGAGTGAGTATATTTGTTTTAAATATTTTGTTTGATTTTGTATTAATTTACGTTTTGTATTTGTAGGTTTTGAAAATTCTGCAATGAAATCAAGTTTTTCACTATCATCATTACAAGCAACTGGAACAACACCAGATAGAGGTGTTGTTAAACCGAGATTGTATAGTAGTTTAACAAAAAATCGTGTTAAAGCAACAGCTATACGACGTTCATGGGGTAGTACAGCTAGTGATCATCGTGAAGAATTCTGGTCGGCCCTTCAAGCTAATTATAATTACATCATGGACAATCAGTTAATTGATAAGTGCCAAGTAATAACAATGTTCTTTTTATTACTATTTCAAACAAGAATATATTGATCTTATTTTATAATTGTATATTGATTGTTTGTGGGTTTTTTTTTTACAGGAAGCCAACAGTGATTTAAATTCTGAATTAGGACCGTGGTCATTGAAATTATTCTATACTCAATTCTCCGAACTCTATTTATTTTTGAATAATGTTCAGGAGATGATTTATGGTAAAGAAGAAAACATAACAGATAAAGCTTTACGGGCGGTAATAATTTATTTAAAAAAAAAACAACTAATCAAAACTACAAATATTTAATAATTATTCATTTTATTATTTGCAGCATTGTGTAAATATGGTACACGAAAGACTTCATTACTCACATTATTTAATGAACAAGCTAGTCAACTTGTACAATTACATCCAAAAGAACAAGAAGAGGTCAATTGGCGTGTTACACACCTAAACTCAAAATGGGAATCAATTTTGAGTATTTTAGGACCATCAGAATGCGAACATTGTGATCAAGATAATTGTTTAGGTGATTTCGATTTTGATATTTTGTCATTATTATTCAATTTTGTTAAACAATAATATTTCCTATTATAGATATCGATCATGAAATTAAATGTTTACGTAAATGGTTTAAAGTTATGGAATCAACAATACAACCATTGAATTTTCGAACGAAATTTACAAAGACTGAGATTGAAGCCAAGGGATTAGAATTGAAGGTGAGTCCCCCCCCAATTGTAAAGTAACATCAGACGTTTATCTATAGTTGTTTCTATCAATCTATATGATGTCACCTGTTTTATTTCACTCTATTAGTATTTAGCTACTTTTTATTTCAAAAAGCGTAATTAAAGACAAACCAGTCCTTAATTGTGGAGGAAAATATCTTTGATTGAATATACAAAGGACAACAAAAAGCATGGGTACATTTTGTTAATCTATAAATAGTGAATCTTTATGGTAGATTGAAAATGGAGGTGTATTATTTTACAGCAAAAGTCGATAATTTAACATAAAAATGATGGTATTTCAAAATTTTTAGTGCGTTAAATCTTCGAATATGTTCTCAATAAAAGACAAAATCAATTATTTATACCAGTATCTAAAATAAACAATAACAATAGTCACTACAAATTGCAAAAATTGGTGTTCCTGTGTAAATCAAGCATTGTAATATTTTTTTACTATAATTCATTGTTTTGTGTAAGTTTCAATGTGAGAAACATTCAATTTTTACATCCATATTTGTGTATAACATAAAAAAATGTTTGCCATTTTTGGGACTATTCAATCGATCAAAAAAAAATTCGAATACGTTTAATACGCTGTTTATAGACTATCAAAGTGTACAAATACTTTTGTTGTTCTTTAGAATTATACTTGTAGTTGTACATTATGATGATAGTATATGATTTTGATTGTATAAGCTTAAAGTAATTATGTCAGAATTTATTTGAATTTGTAATTTAAACAAATTTATCTTATCTGTATTACAACAAATTTTATGAAATACCTTTATCAAACATAAGATTTATTTAAATAGGGTTTTATTTTTGTGATTTTATGGTATCATAAACATTCTTTTAAACGAGATTTCCATACAGTAAAATCTTTTTGTCTTTGTCTCTGCTGATCTTCCGCTTTATCTTCCATACGTTCTTTTGTAATAGATTGGCGTTTGTTATGAACTGAGATAGATCTTGAATTTTCTAGCAGTTAGTCGAAATTAATTTAAGCGTAGCAGCAATAATTGTCTTGACAGGTCTAAAGTATTGATATGTGTTAGAAATCTTAAGCTATTTCCAATATAAAAGCGTTAAAGAAATGGTAATATCGAATTTATATCGAATACAATCGATTCATTAATTTCAATTAATTATTAACAGATAACAAACAAAATCTTTGTTCAATAAAGTTCATTGTATTTTTGTGCCCTTTTTCTTTTTCTTTTTAGTTTGTCATGATTTTAAATTGACTAGTTCAGGTTTTAGTTTAGACGACTTTTTCAAAATCTTTATCTAACAGTAAATTTGATGATATACCGTTTGTTGTAATTAACCGAGAAAGATATAACTGTTTTTGTTTTTGGCAAATATGGACCATAAAGCTTCATTTATTTGTATTCTATTCGAATTAGTTGTTGTACATACATAAAACTTATGGTTTTTGTTAGGAAATTGAAAACATCATATAATTGGTTGCCTATTTCGTCGGTCACTGTATTGTTGGATGTTGTTTTACATGATACTGCCACCGCTTTTTTTTTTGTTTGCTTATTTGTTATGATAACGCTACATTGAGACATTCTGTAAATGTGGCGGATAATTTCAAACTCAATTGTTTTATAGGAAATTCTCGTGTGAAATGTGTTTATTATTATTATTATTATTATTATTATTATTATTATTATCATGTGAGTTTTTATAATTAGATCTTACAAAATTGAATTTGTTTAATAGCAATATTAAACATTATTATTGAATTTGATGCTCCTACTTTCTGATTTTAATTAACAATTTTTTTTGTCTCATAAAATATATATAACATTTTGCAACTCTTGATCAACTTTCCTTAAGATCTCATTATTATTATTATTATTATTATTATTATTATTATTATTGTTATAAACATTAGCGCGGAACTAAAAATTTATTTAACCAGAGGTTAGATACTGGAAATTTTATATTTATATTTCTATTATTACTTTTCCTGTTATGATTTATAATAATAAATCATTTTTATTTTTATATTGTTCTAAGTGTCTATATGTACGTACATGTAATGTGTATGATGTATATTTTGAAATATTTGAGATTTAATCATTTTATTGCTAATGTTTAACATTTCGTTATGCTTTCACTATTTAGTTATCAATTATAAATAATTACAAACAATGCAATAATATTAGTTCAGTTGCGATCATCGTATTTCTTATTGTAATTAACTTTTACGTTTTACCCATTTGAAGAAACAACTGTTATTTGTTCTCAATAGCCACTCAAATAGGTTTTTTTTTTCATTGAAACAAATTATTGTTTTATAGTGTATATTTGTGTGTCTGTATGTGTGTATGTTTTGATTGTTATTTATTTATTAATTTACATTGATTCTTCTTGATGTATATATAAGTCTTTCATTTAACACCACTCTTTTGCTTTTAAATATTAAATCATCGATGTATTAAAAAACTATTCTGATTATTTTTATTTTATGTGTGTGTGTGTGTGTGTGTTTGTGTGTGTAATTCTGTAATTACTTTCACTAACTAAATTAATTTATATATTATTTTGGTACTTTCGGTTTTAGAAAGTTATTTTAATTAGTCAAAAATCACGTATTTCAATCTGTTTTTATGTAAATTAAGATTTTTGCAATTTAATTTTTTAGTTATAATAACAGTATAGTGAAAAATTCAAAATTTTTGCTGTTTCTCTCATTTATTTATAGTCTCCTGATTATACTGACCACCGGATTGGAGTATTTTTGGACAACCATAAAAGCTTGTCTATCTAGGAAGGTCAGGAGTCTGTAGTAGATTTTTTGAAATTTCTAGCAAATACATCTATCTTTATTTGATTTATACAACTGTCTTTCTTCTTCCTTTCAGTATTATATTTTTGGAAATCTTCTTGATGATGTCATTTTGAAATGTGTATATATAAAATCTATTTGAAGCGACTTTTATACATAGGAATAAAAAACAAATATATAAAAATATCCTTGTATAGCTTTCATTTATTCGTTAAATATCGGTTTGAATCGTTTTATATATCAAGTACCGAAAGTTAATCTAAACGAACCGACCATCTGTGTGTATTTATGTTCATATTGAACAAGAGACTTGTATGAGTCGATTTATATCCTACAATGAAAATTTTTAACCAGTTGTGTGACTGAGCGCGTTTTGTTAGCGTTGTTTGCCTTGGTGCTGTTGTTCAGGTGCTTCTTATATTGTTTGTGTGTTTTATGTGTGTGCAGGTGTGATAATGTTGGAACATGTTTGATGAATTTACCACATCTTGGTCTTAATCAACGATCTATTGATACCCAATCAATTTTTCCAAAAAAAAAAATAATAATTAGAAAACAGCAAAAAACTTACGAGTTAGTAAGAAACAATTAATTTTCCAATTTATATAAAAACGACAAAACTATAAATACACGTGTAATATTATTATACACTGTAGGAAATGATTTAGAAAATTAACACCTTTTTTTTTTATATCGAAAATTGCAAAATTACAAGGCCAAAACGAAAATAATTAGTTTTTTTTCCAATTATTATTATTATTTTTTGTTGTTTTTTTTTAGAAAATTTATTTGAAATCTTTTAAGGTTATGTTTAGAAGCGGCATGTTTGGAAGTTTGAATTTTGAGCTTTTGCTCTTGACATTTTTCCCCAACATAAATTAAGCGTAAAATTAACGAAAATAAAAAAGAACTAAAACTCTACTGCTGTATACACTAAAATAGTTCAAGTCTGTTTGGTGAACTAAATTGTTTTTTCTCCTCTAATTTTGTTCGACTTTATCTACTAATAGATGAAACTAAAAATTACTAAGGGCGTCAGTAATATTACTTCAATAATCACAATTCGATATCTGTTCTTATCCGTTTTATGATAAGACTATTAATCATCAATAACTTGCATTTATTAGATAAAACGATCTATAATAAAAAATTTCTATTGTAATTCTATTGTAACAATAATACGTTAAAGAACAATACAAATCCATTAATTTTGTTTTCTAATTAGAATTTACAACATATTTCAGTGTGTATTGTTAGAATATTGCTTACAATATTGCAATTAGTAGAGAGCAGTGTCTGTATTAGATTAATATTAGGGACAGAGTCTGCGATTTTTCATGAAAAAAAATATCTTTAAATTTATCAGTAGTTTATAGAAATTCATGTTCTAACTATTATTATAATTTATTAAATTTGTTTTTTTTTCTCATTTCGTTTTTTATTTGTAAAAGAAGAATTTGTGAAAGTACCTAGCAATTGTTTAAATTAAACATATTATTAGTTTGATCATTTTCAATCTTAGGGAAAGTTTTATATAAAAATAAAATCAAAATTATTTCTTTTTCATTTTTGTTAATTTTCCTTAAAGCAAAATTGAATTATGTTTTGTTTGTAAGATTTTATCGTAATTTTATTAATACTATAATTGATAATGACTTATTGGTTGTCTGTATGTAATAATAACAATAGAGAAATTTCTATGCTTTCTCAAATCTTAAAAGATTCGTGAATAAAACATACGAGAGACAGGAGAAAATCGTAACTGTCCATCTAATTTGATATATTTGTACAACAAAAATAATTGATGTGAAAAAAAAATTGAAATCTATTTATCTAGTTCTTTAAAGATCTTTAAATTATTTATCAACTATATAAAATCGAACGATTTTAATTATTGCGGAAAAAATTGAATAATTTCGTTGGTATGTCGTAACAAACGTAATTATTACATTTATGTGTTTTCCTTGAATGTTGCGAACGGAATTTTGTTACAGTTGATCGACAATCCTATTAAAACCTCGAAATAATAATCGAAAAAAAACTGGCCCTTTAATTACTGAGTAATTGTTAAACCAATAGTGTTGATTTTGAAATACAGATGTTTCTATGAATGAATCACTTAATGTTTTAATCTATAATAAGTTGATATGTTAAAAAGTACGTCCTTCTACAACTATATTGGATATCAAATTAATATCTAAAACATATAAATCTCTATGTATATAAATAAATTATAGTTTATGATGGCAAGAACATTTATTATTATATGGGAAACGAAGTAATTGAAGTAATTATTTAAAAAAACAACTACAACTAGCAATATTCTAGAACCGGTAGGAACATCTAGTTTGAAAATTAGATACCAACTACTTAGACTTTATCGTTAAGTCCTAATATCAATTAATTGATTGTTTTTGTTAACGAATCATTTAAAGATTTTAATGATTGGTCATTAAAGGTAATTCTAGTAAACTTACATATCAATAAAAGTATTCATTTCGATTTTGGAACAACGGTTGACTTGACTTTTAAGACACTAAAACTAATGGCACAGAAACCAAAACGCTTATATTTTCTAATTGTTTATAAAAGTGTATTTTAATATTAGTTGGGTCAAGTTTGATTTGATTTAGTATACATGATTTCTTATGACTATTTTGAAATTTATAAAAGGGTGTAACTGGTGTATACTCGTAAATATTTACATGTGTTTGTTTAAATAGTTAAGGTAAAAGTTTTTCTTATTTGTTTTGATTAGTTAGTTTTTATTGTTGTTGTTGATTATATTTCTTAGAAGTTTTCTAAATCACAAATATTGATTCATTCAATCAATTATGAGAAAATTAATTGAAAATTTATTTAAGAATGAGTGGATACTTAAAAAAAATTCATTCAAGGTTGAACTTATTATGATGGACAACATACTTTAAATATATTAAAACTAGTCGGGTGATTAAACTTGTATGACTGAGAATTTTATAATGTCGTCAAATATAAGTGACATCATTTCATGTTGAATTAATTCAAAATATGAATTCTACTTGGAGACCACTAGTCTCTTTTTTTTTCATCATCTTCTTTATTATAGACATTAGTAAGATTTTTCTTTATAATTTAATTTTAGGTGTAGAAAGATATAATTTAACACGAAAACAAAAATGAGTCAGCGGATGTCCTGTTAAGATACCAAATGTCATAGGGCGTTATTTAGTCAATGCGGGCAATATCTTTCACTAATTCAAACTTCCTATCAATTTTAGGTGATTTAGAAAACTTGTTGCCTCTAGGTACGTCTAACGGAAGTTGTAGAAAAAAAATATATAAATCAAAAACAAATTTAAAGTGATGTTGAAATCTTAATTTGATTTAATGATGTTGTTGTTATTAATGATTATTTAATAAATGTTTTTTGATTTGTAGTATTGTTTAAATAACTGGAAAATGTTCATTTTGTAATATAGTCTTCAATTTTCATATTATTGATTGTTGTACATGTCGAAATTATTTTGTTTTTGTTGGACCATTTAGTTTTCTACATTCTTTCGCGTATTGATTGTTTTAAGGTACAAGTCACAACCTATTTATTTCATGCTATAATATTCCAAAACAAAACAAAAAAGAAATAAATTGAAATTTTAGTAGTTGCAAAAGTAATGATTTTTTGTTCTTCTCTCTCCCAGCGTTTTATATTTCTTCCACTCAATTCACTAGAATGGAACGAAATAGGTTTTCGTCAAATTTTCAATTTTCTAACTATCATTGTTTACTTTCAAATTTTAACAAATAAAAAAGAAAATATATATATATATATATATATATATATATATATATATATGTAGAAAAAATAACGCCCACAAATTTGTGTAGGTGTTAAAGTAACCATAAATAAATTTTAAGATATAATCAATATTTTACAGAACTGTAATTTTTTTTGCTTGTACAAAACATACCGTTATTTTAATTTTCTTTACTTTCCATCTATCAATAAACAGTTTGACTAAACAACTGATAATTGTGTCTATTGTCATGGTCGTTTGTCTTTTTCCGAATAAGATAAATCTAGGTAGATCTATAACTGTTTATCTACATCTTATAATAATAATAATAATAATAATAATAATGTTTTACTTATCGAATACCTTAAAAGAAATATCGGTTAAATAATAAATATTTACAAAAGAAATTATGAACATTTCTCTTTATTTCATAAAGTTTCTCTACAAATTGTTTAAATATACATTGAAATGATAAATTTTTTGTATGTGCAATTCGAACTGATCTGCATCCACTACAATTCTATTTCAGTTAGCCTAGTTCTTGTGAAAATTTTTGTCGAAAACTATTTAGGTTAAACTAAAAATAGTTTGTACAAATTTTAATATTTTATATGTTGCGTTAGATAGATGATTTTATTTATCCAACCCCTTTTCTGTTGTTGTTGTTGTTGTTGTTGTGTGGTTGTTAGTAATACTGCAACACACGTGTCTATCATTATAAATATACTTTTATTTATGGAGAAATTTGACCGTAATTACTGCAATAGTATATATTTTTTCGAAATAAGTTTTAAAACATGTGTCGGATATGGGAAACGGTTAAAATTTCAAACGTATAATTATTAGAAAACACCCTGTAATTACCGAAATAAAATGGTAGACGAACAATATTAAAATTACGAATAAAATATCGAGCGATCAAAAAAACAATCAGAACTTATTCAATTCCTTCTAGTGTTCTGGTTGTTTTTTTTTGTTTTGTTTGATGCTACGGTACATAAATATAAATTAATTTACAAACTTGTAAAATTTATAGATAATTATGATAAGCCTTGTATAGGTTTTTTTTTTGTTCAAACATCACGAATGTTGAATTACAAAATTACATCATTTCTATTTATAGTTAGATGTCTTAATTAAAAAGTATGAATTGAAGAATATTTGTTTTAATTCTTAGCATTTTAACAGAAACCCAATTAAATGGAAAACTGATTTCTATTTTGTTTATTGTGAAAACGTCTTGTATTTCGTTAATTATATCTTCAATTCAAAACAAATAACAAGAAACACGTTCAATTTATACAACACAAGGATTAAAGGTTTCTTTTGCGTTAATAAGTGAAGCAAATCGTTTTAAAAATTAGGAGGAATATTTATCGTAGGTTATTGTTTAGTAAAATACAATTAAATCGGATGATTTGAAGAGATTTCCTTAAACAAATTTCCATATTAGTCGGTTTTTATTGAAATACAAAACGAATTTGTGGTTAATATTTAAAACCTTCAAACCAACATAAATTTACTTAATTTTTACTATTAATAATAATAATAAAATAGACGTAAATACTAGGGTGTTGAAGGTGAAAAAAACAACCAAATCTACTCAACTGTTAACTATTTATTTATAAAATAAATGAAAGAATTCCGTCTTTGAGATGTAAATTATACCTGACTGTATTCACGTAGCGGTTTATAGTTGTTTTGTTTTTCTTTCTAAGAGTTAATTCAAATATTACATTTGGTAACTCTAAAGAGGTATTTCGCAAATATTTAGATTGTTTTATAGTTGAACTGTTAATAGATAGGAGAGTCCATTAAAAAAGCACTATTATTTACTATAGATTACTGAGTAATTTCGAAATCAGATGATTCGACTTTCACGTTTGTATTTGATTTTTTCTGTGTTTATTGTAATTTTAATGATGAAAAATCACACAATTCTTTATAAATAAATCTATATTAAGTAAAATAAAAAAAAATCTAAAATTGTTTCATTAATTATGAATGACTAAGAAACTAATTTCGTCGTCTACCAAATAAAACGGGTTTTCATACGATTATGAAATAATTTTGTCAATTCTAAATAATTCAATTAAGTGAACTTGGAAACATTGAGGTTATTAGAAATTTGCAGTTAATCTAGTATAGTTTAATTTGGTCGCCTTGACTTCAAATCATTGATGGTCCAGTTTCTAGCATTCTTATCCATTCGATAGATTGACATTCTATAAGCACTGATCATGCACCACATAAGTTATCGTACACCTATATCTCCTAGAAGTTATTGAATCGATATCTGTGGACACTAAAACGACAGAAATTTCCTTCTATTTTATCACTCACATACAAACACATTTCTGTTTGTTAATAGAGATAAAGCCAGTCGATCACGTTAAAATTGAAAGAATATTCATATAGGTTTGTTCCAATACAGATTCACGAATTGTTTCATATAATTTTTGAAATCTGAAAGTAGTCTAATCGTGAGTTTCACTTATATAACGTGTAAAACTTGTGTGTAAGTTTGCAAGAACTCACATTTCTGTAATGGAACAAATCTTATATTCAAAATCTAACAATTGATGAAACTACGCATTTCCTCTATAAACAATTCGAAACAATGAAAACTGTGTTGTTGTTGTTGTTTTTTTAGAGTAGCATCCATGCGTGAATTTGTGCGTGTAAAGAGATCATTGCAGATAATTTACAAACAAAAGTAATTATCTTCATATCTAAATCGATTTTTTTTTAACAAAAAAAAATAAAACAATCTAACGGTATTACAATAATTAAATCTATTAATATTCGTCATAATTTGACTAGTTTGACCAACTTTATAATGGATGAAACAGATCTATTCTTTGTACTTATAATAAACACAATGGGTTTTTGTTGAAAAAATTGCCCAGTTCCAATGTGTGTGCAGAATGGTTGTTCTTCTTAAAACCGGTTCTTGTTATAATGAATCGATAATATGAAAGATCACCCTGCATAAGTTTGACCCACGAACCTCAAAAATTTCGAATAGTAATATAATCATCAATAAAAAATAAATAATACTACAGTTTCCGGTATCAATCATTAATAAATAGTAATAATTATCATTTTTTTTTACAACTTTCTCGATACAATTTCAATTTGATTTTCAACGAAGAATAAGAGAAAATATTAATTATAGTAGATATATGTATACGTGTTGTAATCATAGATAGCAATATTGATATTGTTAATGAATGAAAATGTTTTTCCGGGTATTGATTGAACTTGAGGTGAATGGTCTGGTCTTTTTTATTTCCTCTCTTGTTTCCACTCTGCTTTTACGAAAAATATAGGGAAACTATCAAACTCATTCGTTTATATTGACATAACTATTTATAAAACTTAAAACAGATAGAAGAAAATTATTTTAACCAAAAATATAGACTAGAAATAACAGTATCTCTGTTCTAGTTTATGTTTTAAAATTGGTAATAAACGAACATATAATTAAAAATACAAGGATGAAGCATGGATTTTTTTTAGAGCACGTTCTACAATCTTGATATCTGTTAAATTTGAAGATAGATCTGATAGATAGATTCGTTCCTACCTGCAATTAGTTGACGTAACGTTTCACTACGCATGTCTAATAGGAAATGTTTCAACAACTACTTCGACGATTTTAAAAGTGGTTTAAATACAAAAAAAATGACCATCGATTCAATTCAGTTGAGCGTCTTTGTGAATCTTTCGATTTTTTTCCCAGCGGTTTCCAGTTGATAATAGGAACAAACTTTATTATTAATGCGTAATGAAGAAACCAATTTTGCTATAATAATTTCCTGGATTTATATTCATATAATTGATCAGTGTTTTGTACAAAAAAAAATATATTGTAATTTTATGGGTTTTTAAACATTTGCATCTATAGAAATGATTCGAATAGTTTTAATATTTCCCAGTAGCATTTTACTTTAATTTAAATTTTAACGATTACAGTCTAATAATTACAATTCTGGTTGAAGCAGGAAATTAAAATTATTATAAATAAAACGTTTATTTTTAGTTATTCGATCGATTGTTGAATTTGTTTATATAAAATTTATTATGTACTTATTATTCATATACATTAAAATCAATAACAGGTGTTTGTTGATTAATGAAATCAATACATTAAACAAATTTGTGTAAAGATAAAAAAAATAACACGACTATTTTGCAATGGTAATTTGTTATTTGAACTTGTAATCAATTCATTGTTGAATTTCAAATTCATTCAATCAATGTTAACATGCAGAACACCGTTAGTTTAATATTTTTATCTTTTTATTTAATATGTTACAGTCCCAGGTGGTTAATAACGAATCATTAGATATTGTTGGGTGTGTCGTAATATTGTTATTAATTTATAAATTAATTCGTTTTTGTATAATTTACTATAATCTAATCAACTATAAAAGGATCAATTTCTCCTATAATTTCCATTCTTAAAACCATCATATGTTATCTGGCGGTAATTTCAATGTTGTTCCTATTGTGATAATGTGTTTCTGTGTGTTTTGTGTGGGTTGTTTGAAGATACAAAACTTCCTTATTATAAACAGTGTTTAAGAATAAAATACAATTTTAACCATATGTGTGTTTACATAATTTCCAGTTTTTTTTATTATTGACAAAATGTACTTTCATTGTAACTAATTCCAGTATTTAGTTGCATTAAATTCGCTTAAAACAATCAAAATCAAATGAATCGCCTCTTATTATTGTTAAAAATTTTAAGTATTTATTTGAATTTCATTTAAATCCATGCATATGGTTTTTGTTGTGAAGAGAACCAACAGCAGCAGTAGCAAGCAGCTGGATCAAGAATACCATTTCTTTTATGACTGTACCAGATGAAAACTTATCGGTTTATTGTTGTTGTTTTATTTTATTTTTTGACGTCCAAGATTCTCTCTTTTAATCAGCCCCAATGGTCTTAAAAGCCTTTCTCTACCTACTCCACCTTTATCAGATCTAAAATAATTCAGTTATAATATTTGTTGTTTTGTTTATTATACATTTCCTCTAAACTATATTCATTTTAATTAAACAATTATTATGATTATGGTGAGAGTAAAAACGTTTCAAGTATCACTAAGGGGGTTTTAACGGTGGTTCAGTGTTTTTTTTTTGATTTTGATTAGTAAAACGTGAATTTCTATACTTCACTGTAATTTTTCTATGCAAAACGTGTTAATAGTCGAATAACATCAATAATAATAACAAGATGGGTAATTTTTTGTTTTCTGAAAAGTCATCCTACTCTTTACAGGTGTGTCGGTCTATCATGAAGACGCTTAGAATTCTCTCTCAACAATGGAAATTTTAATTCAATATAAACACACCTAAAAACGCCCCAACATAAAACATATGAATACATTATTTATACAACAATAATATAAGACGCTTTAATAACAATATCAACGAATATTTTTACAAAACAACGATGAAACTGAAATTAATCGGCTTAACAAATTTTTATTATAACAACATTATGATTAACATTCACAATTTTATTACATATTTCGTAAAGTAAATAAATAAATGAATAGATAAATAGAAAAAAAAACACTAAGACCTTCAGTATTATGTACAAAATTTATAATCGTTTTTAATTAAAATTTCGAATTACCGTAATTTTTTCCGGTTAAAATCTAGATATTCTACCAAGGTTATTATTATTATTATTTTTTTTACCAAATCTGTTTTCTTGGTCATATTTTATTGTTGTTTTCACTTGACACTGTAATAATTGCGGTTCATTATTAGAAAGTTTCAATTTGGCCATTTTTGACTGTAATAAGAGAATTTTTATAAGAACTGGTTCACTAATTGAACCTGGTTGAACTGGGTTAAACATTAAACAATTCTCTACAACAACAACAATAACGATAATAAAAATTCTTTTTAATATTTAATTTTTTTCAGTTCTACAAATCACTTTTTTGTGTTAATTATTAGTCATGGATTACGTCTACTTAGTAATATTATTATTTTAAAATATTCACGCAAATTTCTCATTAATGTATTTTACATTTGAGCAACAAAAATAGGACAACAGCTTTAAGGCAGATGTTGCGTAATTATTTGTAATATCGATATACTGTAACGGTGATATATAAAACAATTATAATCCCCTCATATATGAAAATTAATTAATTTAATAATAATCCCGAATTTCGTATAAAATTCGTATAATTGTAATTTATATCATAAACAAAATATCAATAAAATCGTATTTCACGATATAATCATAAATATTAAATTATCTACTTTCCATATAATAAAATTTTGAACAGTGAACGTATTAAATTTGTTCAATAACAAACAATTAATTAAAACAAAAAAAAATAATCATTTAAGCCATCATTTTAATTTACAATTAAATCAGTTATCATCTCAATTTACTTCTTATTTCAATCGAATGAATCCTTATAAAATAAAATGTCCTCGCAATAACAACGAATCCTTATCGTTAACATTGACCCAAATAATAATAATAATAATAAAATTACAATAGAAATTTGTATAATATTAAAATAATTTGTTTTGTTTTTAAGCGAAATCAATTCATTTACTTTAATTAGATCGAATTAATAGAGCAACACAATGAATTTCTGATCGATTTAATTTGAAGTAAAAGCGAGAAATACCTATTGAGTAATTTTTTTTTCTTTTGTAATGTTTACAAAACATATCCATTTAAAATGTTAATAAATTACACTTAGAACAATTTACAATTCGTTCAGTGAAATTTATCAACAATAACTAGTATTTAAATATCAATATTAAATAAAGTCGTTTTCTAATGCATTGGTTAAATTATAGTGCAGGTAGTGGTTGTAATTCATCATTAATAGAAGAAAGCAATAAGTTAAAACCTATTCGTTATAAACCATTAAACTGTCTATATTTGTCACGATTTTAGTAAAATGGACGATTCTGAATGATTACTTGCGATTTTATAGTGCAGATTGCTAAAGTAGAATAATCGATTAGATTGCTACTCGATTTCAGTTTATTTTATTTTTATATTTTTATTGTTGTGTTCTATAAAGGTGCTGCATCGGGATATAGAAAATCACGGTAAAATTGTGGGTTCAGTAGTGAAGTTGTGCAGAAGACCAGATGCTAGTTGCAACACTGTCAACGTTCGGCGAATTGCAAACGGTCTCGAAAGGCGTTGGCATCTCCTCTTCTTGAGGTCTTTGGAATGGCAATGCTACTTAGAATCGTTATCTAAGAAAGAAAACTCCAGGGTAAGTTCAACATCATTCTTATAATAATAATAATAATAATAATAATAATAATAAAAAACACAATTACTGCTACAATTTTTCTAAATTTAATTTCAAATTTCATTATTGAAAATGATCTCTAAAAATTTACCCATTTGTCACTGGATTTTTCATTAATGGTACGACGCAAAATTTGTTTCACTTTAAAAATAACTCAAAAAGACGTATTTTCCTGGTTAATGTCACAGAATGTGTCCTCTAAGATATTTTTAGATATTCTAATAAACTCTTTAAAATCTGTTTTAGTCGTTCAAAGATTATTGAAATTTTGAAAAAAATTCAAATTCAAAACGTAATTGATAGGAAGTTACTTAGAAATTGTTTAATGTAAAAATAAACCACAAATGACAAGCGGAATTCCGGTAATTATTGTACCACTTTTCTATATCATACTGAACAGGAAAACAAAGGTATTTATTCCCAACAGTTAAAGCAATTTTTGTTTTTATTGAAAAACAGTAAAATTACTGGTTTAAAATAGATTTCAATATTGTAAAGAAGAATGATAATTATGATGCGAAAAATTGCGTGATTTTTTTTCACCAGTAACATAAACTAATATTATTAAATAAATAAATTAAACTGAATAATATTTTTATTTTTCATAGAATTTTTCCAGGAAACTGCGACTCTTTTGTAAACGTGTAGCTATAAAATTTCAAATTTAGACAATCCTTTTGGTAATAATCACAAGAAAATCCTGTACCACAATTGAGAAAATTCAATTTTCATTCTTTTTTATCTTAAAAATTGCTGTAATTAGCGTTGAGAGTTCTTGTTAACGATCCAGTAATGATGAAAGATGAAACGAAAATACGTAAAATTAGCGAAACAATTTAGATACAGTGACGCCTCATATAACACGATTTCGTAGTACGCATTGCTTTACTTATAAAAGATATAAATTCACAGAAAAACCTCGCATTACACTACAGATATTAGGCACCATTTATTAGTTCATACATATCCATATGGTTCTATATAATCCGTGTTAGACGAGGGATCAGCGTAAAAATTGTGTCCAATTAATGGTAATAATTGTACTGACCTTCGTTTGTTGGGTAATTTCCACATTACTTGTCCTTAGTATTAGGTAGGATAATAGGTTAATATTTTTAATTACTTATTAATAAAATGGAACTGAATAGAGTACATAATTTATATCAGATACTTTCTTATCAATATTAATATGGATATTATTATTATCGTTATCTATCATTGGGTATTCACAGATATTGGCCAGCGCCACCCTAACCACAGGGTTTGCACTCAAATCAGTTTGGCGGCTGGAGACTAGACATTTCTATTTTGCTTTGATTTTTTTTTTGGTAAAATAGTTCTGAAACTTTTGTAAAACTTTAATGATTACGCCGATCCCGCTTCCTCTCCCGTGAAGACGTGCGCATTTTTGTTAGTAGCCCAATATCTTAGAACGGTCCTGGTATTGGCGTATTATTTTAGAAAACTATGAAATGCATAATCCAGTTTTTTTTTCATGGTCATTATGCATTAGCTTCTTTCGATTTTTTTTTGTTTAATTAAATTGACAACGTCACTTTGACGAGTTACATAACTACCTCATTAATATTCAGATCAAATTACAAATCTGTAAATAATATAACACTTGAATGATTCATAAAAAAAATCAATCCTTATTTAAAAATTTTTCCTTTAGAAATTGATTGACATTATACTACAACATAAAGTCCAAAAGTTTAGTGTGAAAATTGGCCAGAAATTGTCAAATACCATTCGAATTTATTACAAGCTTTTACAATTTTTAAATTTACTATTAATAACATACGTAAATGCGTTTTTGAAAAAAAAAATTGTAAATTGTCGAAATTTTTTGTACCGAAAATACCTAAACGACATTGATTAAGAATAGACATAATCTTTGAGAAATCATTGAAATTGTCATTTTTAACGGAGAATAGACGAAATCGAAAATGGAGAATGTCGATATTTTTAGGGTTTGAAGGCAGGCACTATAACAACTAGTCATTTATATCGATTTGTCATTCAAAACGAATTATTTCTCAGTGATTGTCTACGACTTAAAATTCATATCACATCATAATCATTACATGTATTATAAATACATGTAAAATATTGATTAACTAATGATGAGAAAAGATATTGGTACATAAATCACGTACCAAAACATTCACAAATATCGGCATTATCTTTATTAATTAGAAAAATACGTAATTAATATAAGTCACAATTAATTTATAATTCACCATTAAATAGTAGAACTAGTTAGTCTGAAATATGCAAAGTGCATTTTTGATGCACCGTATATTTACTTTCCCATGAACAATTGTTAGAAAGTATTCTTAAACGAACAAAATATACTCGCGTTAAACAACGATCACGTCGTTTCTATTTCCTAATATATATTTTTTTTTTGTAAAACTCCAGTCAATTTTGTAATTTTATTATAACTAAAGTTTGAAAATGGTTATACATACATTATTATTAATAATTAATTTTTCAAAAAAAAAAATCAAATGTAACTTTCGTAATTCGTAATTTACACAGTATTTAAATGGTTTGGAATCTTTTGAAATCTTTAATTATAGTATAACTGACCAATGTTATTTCATATGAAGAAATTTGAATAGTTTTTCGATTAAAAATATGTTCAAGAACAATTTTTTTTTTTATAAATTTACCTATAAAATTATTGATTAAAGTCATAATTAGATTTTTTGATTTTTAAAACAGACGATTAAAGTTCTAAAACTTTCAAATTTCGATCTAAAAATTTGCATATAAATTTAAAATTCATTTTTAAACATCTTTCTTTAATGAGTTTTTATAAATGTTTTGTTGAGCAATTTAAAATTGATAGATACAGGAAATCACACCTGAATCTATTAAATTTAGATGTGCGACCAGCAGGAATCTGTTGTGCTCCACATTATGTGATATTAAACATTATTTTACGACAAGTCAAGTCTTTTTTTTTGGGGTAATTTTTTCTGTCATTTCCGGTACAACCATATTCTCAATATGATGAGAACATTTTATTTATAATCCCTGTGTTACATTCAACATTTACATTTTCATGCCAACACTATGCATTTGGCAATTATAAAAGTAAACTGTGGATAAAAGGCATCGTCCTGAATTCCTAATTTTGTTTTTTTTCCTATTAATTGATCAATTAATTAAAACAAAAGTCTGAGAGAGGACAAAGCATTTACCGTAAATTTCATGGAATTCCTCATTTGTGGTATTATTTGATAAAATATTATCATTGTTGTTGGTTTTTTATTATTATAAATATTATCGTTCAACGTGATTAAAATAACGTAGGCTCCAATGTTTATTGATTGATTATCTTGTTTTGTAAATTGTTGCAATTTTTAGTGTGTTCTAATCATATATCGAATAAAGATTATATTCCAATGAAGTTTTTCATAGAAATACAGGTAAAATCATTAATAATTCCCATCAAATCTTCTATCTAATCTATCTAAAAATAAATATATATTAAATCTCGTTTATTTATATACCATATTGGTATTAATTTTGATGATGAACCGGAATAGAATTTCCTTAGTGTTTTCATCTAAAAATTAACCACATTTAATGTCAAAATGTACGTTTTGTTCTTGTTTCTGTTGTCATATTAATGTGCTTTACAGATTTTCCATTTTATGATCTATTTTTATCGACACGTTAAAAACCACAAAACCCAATAATTCTTTCTAAACACTATCTAACACGTAATTCCATATTTTTTTCCTCTCTAACTAAATGCATTATTCATTGTAAATTATATTGAGTGTTGTTGTATTGAAGGAAACATTTTTAACGATTTCGTAGAATAATTTTCAATTAAATTAAAAGCATTTTGAACAGGGATTTTAATGTTAAATTATACGTTCATTTAACTGCATTCATTATTTAACTTAAACGACGATTTGTGTATATCGTGACGTAACATAAATAATAATAACAATAAACAGGATCGCTGGTATATATCAAATTATTGTTTCATTGGCCTTTTGATTCATTGTATATTATTGTAAATGACACGTGTCCAATTTTTGATCCTTAATTTTTTGTTTTCACAACATAAAAATACCTCGATTATTTCTATTCACCCTTCATATCCTGGTATATAATCACTTTAATAGACCTTTTGTTTGTTATAGATTGCTTGTATTTTCAAAAATCGATTTAATAGCTTATCCACAAAACAATAAACAATAGAGTTTTTTACTCATTTTTATTTATTTTAATGATTTTTCTATGGTGAAACACAAGACTTCTTAAGCGAATTAGTTTACTTTCATATATGCATGTGTACATTCACATATTTATAAAACGCGATGAATAATTTACAAAATTGTGCAAGCGAAAATTGTATAAAAGAAACAAATATCGTCATCAATACAATGAAATAAAACAAAGAAAATAACATAAAAAAAATGTTAATAATTTATTTTCTTGATCTTAACTATTATCAACAATTGTCTACATGAAATGTGAAAGGATTCACGAATAGTTGACTTGTTTTTTTTTTGGTATTTCGTTTTGTAAAATTATTGTGAATCTTGTATTTTCAATTTAAAGGGGTAGATTTTACTGGAACTGTTAATTTGAAATTCACTAGAAAATTCCATTAGATGGCATTAGTGATATTATTGTCTTGAAGTGATAGCGGTATTTTCGATTTTCTTCTTTCATGTATAAATAATTTTTATTTCAATTTCAGACTCCATCGGTTTCATCTGAAGATAGTGATAGTGATTGTTATGAAGAACCAGTAAATAAATATCCACGTTTGAGTGGTAAAGAATCATTAAATAATACTATCGAAAATTTTAGATCAGTCGAGGTATTTATTTAATTAAATATTATTTATTTATTATTTTGAATTTATTTATTTTTAGGATGATCTTGATTTCAAGGAATCAATAGAGAACTCAATAAAATCAGACGACGTAATGAATAGGAACGGTATTGGAAATCTAACTAACGGCGAAGATATTGTTGATGGAAATTATCTAAAATTTAATGAAGATTCATCGCAATTTACAAAGTGAATTATTTTTAAAATAAAATTAATTTTGTTTCCAATTTCAATTAAACTGTTGTAGATCAAATCGTAAAGCGCCAAATTTAGGCACTTATTACTTTCGACACGAAGATACCGATTCTGATATGGATAAAATTGAACGAAATTCAGTAAAAACCGATGTACAAAGTAATTTAGAAGAAACATCAGAAGAAGAATGGACATATGTTAAAAACGATGAAAATAAAGAAAATAAAGAACATAATGAAAATAATGAAATTAATATAAATAATACGAATGAAAATAATGAATTAACAAATAATTTAACAAAACCGAAATTAATGTCAGATGAAATAATAAGAAAATTAGTATCAGAAGCTGAAGAATTAGTTAGTCCAAAATTAGATCGTTTAAATACGGTTAATAAAATGACACGTGTTAAAAAATGGTTAAGTATGGAAAAGCCTGATGATAGTTGTGATGCTAGTGGTGAAGATGATGAACGTGAATCACAAATAAGTGAAGATATTGATGAAAGTACATTTCGTGCAACACAGGGATATAATTCACAAAATACATCATTTTCTGAATTAAACAAAACAGAAATAACACCGAAAGTTAATTTAAGACAACGTAAATATACTGGTAATCGTCCATGGAGTGTTTCTTGTATTTCACATCTTGATCACGCATCACCAACAAAAACGTAAAATTGTTTAATAGTTAAATTAGTAATTTACTAAATCGTTTTATATGTAGGATTCAAGATGTTATTGCAAGTTTTTCAATATCTGAATCAGATATACATAAATTATCATCACATTTTGATGGGATTTCAAATGAGATTCAACATGGTAATTGTAATAATTCAACATCTAGTACTTTGGAGGAGTGTTTTACAATGTCACATGAGAAAACATCACCCAATCGTAGACGACGAATGAAATACAAAAAGAAATCTGTAAGGCAAAACGTAATTTATTTCATCTAAAGTAAACAATTATTTATGTTCTCTCGAATATTATTTCAGTTTTCCAAATTAGATGGTGCTTTACAGTTTAATTCAAATAATATAAATAAACGACATTTACTAACGAAATCTGGTTCATTTTCTGGTTGTAGTTCAAAGAATAATTGTAATGAAAGGCATACATCTAGTGATCCACCTGCATTAACACCGAATTTTAAATATGAAGCTTCAACAACTAGTGGAGCTGATAGTGAAGAAGAAAATCGAAGGTATTTGACAATATAAATATTTATTTTTCTCCGAGTACACGAAAAACCATAAAATGAGTACAAGCCTGGAAATTTTCTCCACTTTCCTCAATTTGAATGTGATCGGAGAAAAATTGATTTGTAGTTGTAGGAATACTAGCTTTTCCTCGGCCTAATTTGGGAATGTTTAATTCTTTTTTGTCTGTATTATAGACTAACGTCGTTCAAATTGGGTTCAAAAACACACTACCTCAATTCAAATCTTAGAGAATCTAGTCCTGGTAAAAATACACCAGAAGAACATAGTTCATTATCAGAACAAGCAGCTTGGGATAGTTATCAGGTGTGTTTATCTATCTATTTGTTTTGTTAATATAAATTTAATAATTTCTTTTATTTCATAATTTTAGGAGAAATATTTGTCAGAAGCTTATAGTGAAACACATGATTCAGATGCTGCACGTAAATTATTAGAATTTGGTGAAGATTATCGTAATTTTCTTGATAGTCAATCGGATCGTTCAACAAATCCAGATTTTTCACCAACATTCCGACGTCGTACATTATCATTAACACCAGTTGATTCTGATAATGAAATTGAATCATTAAGACAATTGATAAATAATTCACGAGATCAATTAAATTTCACATTCAATATATATAAACAACATATTCCATTGAAAAATAATGAACATTTAGAAGCAAATGAAATCGTAAGAATTTTTTCGTAATTATATAATTGTTGTAAAATTAATTTAATTGTTATAAACATTTTAGGATATGTTATCAACATGTGATCGTCATATCAAAATATTGAATGATATTGAAAAGTCATCAGATCAATTTACATTGTCTAAAAGCGATAAAGGGATTGTAGCAGGTATTAACTGGTTTTTTAATCCATTTCTATACACTTGGAAATCCTTGTTCTCTTTCCTATTAAAAAAACTGATAGAATTTTTATTGTATACTTTGCTTAAAGTAGGAAGGTTGAATAAACGGAAACAGAAAATTGTATAATATATATATTATTTGTATATATATTTATATAAATATACGTAGATTATTATATTGCATGAATTTTTTGTTATATAAAATTCTTGCCTCTTATATAACCAGCATGATTGTTTTTTGCATTAAATCGTATTTTTGCTTATTAAATTTTTTTGCTTTTTATATAGTTTCCTCTTTCCTGTATTTTTTGAGTTTCCTATACATATAAATGTCAGTATAACAGGATAAACAACTTATAAATATTGAAATGATTTTTGTAGTATTTGTAATATTAAAAAAAAATACCACGAATCTGTTTTTTTCGAATAAATTACGCCTACATTTAAATGAAGCCTACACAATCTTAGAATTATCGAAATTTCTCAATAGATCCCCATTTTTTTTTTGCTCAGTTAAAAGAACAATTCTAGATCATTCTGTAAATAAATTGAATAGTGCACAGTAATTAACCAAATAGATTTACTTTGTTTTTAAATAATACCGATAAGGACAATTGTGTATTGTGTGAGAGTTTATCAGGTTGGTCATTTATTATTTTGTGTTTATCACATTAACCAAAAATGAAAATCTTTCGTTTCTCCTGGCTGACTGACATTTATCTATTTCGATGATAATTGATATTTTTCCAAACAAATTTCAACAAAAACACTTAAAATTATTTACAGAATTATTAATGCAGTGGCAAAATTTGAAACGCAACATCATGAAAATGCAAGAACATAGAAATTTACAAAAAGATATTATTTATATGAAGAATTATTTGTCGAATATTGAAATACCAGGACCCGATTGTGTGATGGATATGGGATCTGTTGATGATTTACCAAAAGAAGTCGAATATTGTGAGGTATGTTTGTTCGTTTATTTATTATCGAATAATATCGATTTAGTTAGAGCTTAAACCGATTTAGTTGGAAAGCTTATTGAAAGATGTCTCCATGCGGTGCAAGTTCAAGTTTAATTCATTTGGACTTTGCAAGTAGAGAGGTCATCTTTTTTTTTATGCAAATTTTTTAAAACGGTACTCATTATTAATGATGTTGATTTATTTATTTGTGATATTTCATTGCGATTTGTTTATCATGATTTTCCGTTTATAATCATGAACATTTCGAAATTTTCTGTGGTCCGATTCGATAATGTGTTGATGGCGTGACAAAGGTGTCAGTTTTTGATCTCGAAGGATGTAAATATTTAATGTTTAAGTATATGATAGGAACCTGAAAATCGTCCATTTTGTACTATCAAAGAAACTGTTCGTGCGTTTGTTGAACGAAAGATTTCAATCGATATCGATCCGATGACTGGAGAAGTTGGAAAACTAACACAAAACTAGGAATAGTAGGAGCAGGGCAACATTTGTACTCTGTACTGGTGGTGCAAGATTAAGACTTGGACGTGTCTGCAAGCGAGCCGTGATGGAGGCCTGGCATCGTTACAAAGTCCTGTCACGTAGTATGCCGTAGCAGTAGCGCGACACGGGTACGCTTTTATCGTCATTTCAAACTGAAAATATCACACACCACCAGTTTTTAGTTTGAAGTATCGTTTAATTCCAGACTTCATAAAAACCACCACTTTCAAATTAACACAAAGCTTATGCCATCTCATAAAATACTTATAAACTCAATAATCACTTAAGAATTTTCATAAATTCTATACTGTTAACGGAAAATATAAACAATGTTGAAGTATACTGCCTCGTTATGCGTTTGCTCAAATACGACAAGATTCGATAATCGCAATTTGACGGAGGGTTTTCAGTAAATACACGCAGCCCTATAGAACACAACCACATTGGTATGCCGCTTGTAAAACTTGCTGCAGACACGCATTCCAATGTAATTTAATTTACAATCAACAGCCAATCAATTGATTCGGATTCAGTACAGTTCTGTATAAAGCTTGACTGTTATGTTTTTACGTTTCCCCTCCCGATTTTCAAGCGAAAATATACTACTTTGACCCACTTCCGGTGAACAAAGCTAAGAACAACTTAGCTATCTAGAAAATTAGATTGCATCTACAAAAACTAAAATAAAACAGAAAGAAGAACGAGAAAAAAACAACCAACAACAAATAATTCCCGAATAGACTATCATGGAAACAATTATTTTTTGAAATTTAAATATTTAAAATGTGTTGTCCACTAGATATTTGGACATGTTTTTCAAATATTTAGTTGATAAGTACGTTGGTCCTGTGGCACTTTAAATGTGAGTTTCGTACTAGTCCATCTTTAAGGTATCCCTAGAGGGCTTTCAATGTGTGGAAGGTTCGTCCAAGTTGCATTGGCAGGACGGCCATATATTCTATGTCATCGTCTTTCGACATTGATGACCACATATATATAAATTAATTAAATTTATGACCACATCCGATCGCAACTATATCAACGAAATTTATAAAGAAAGACATTTCAATAATTTATTAATTTTTTTTTGCCATTATTTTAATTCAAAGTTGTTTTTGTTTGTTATAGAAAAAACTTGAAGATATTTATGAATATAAGAAAAAGCTTTTGGCATTAAATGTGTCGGTACACCGGTTCGTCGTTGAAAATAAAGAATATAGCAATACTACATTGAAAGCTGATGTATCTGAACTTTACCGAATTTGGGATAATATCTCCACAAAGTAAGTTTTTAATCTTTTTATATATTTTTTTGTGTTTCATTTCAATTGAATTATGAATGAATTGTTGTTAACGGCGTATATTTTGTTTCAATTAAAATTTGATTTGTTAATTTTTCTCACGACATTAAAACGTGTCAAGTAAGCAATACATTCAAAGTACATTGGCCAGTTTAGATTATTATATTATAGAAGGTGAGTATATACAGTAGTACCAAGTATTTTAATAATTAGTATTCTGGTTGTGGAAAGATTCCCTCTTTTCTGCTTGGTCCCCGCGACTACATGACGACAGCTGCACCCACATATAACGTGGTTTGTTTTATAAGTATCATCAAATCTATTTTACATGGTGACATTTTAACGTACATCACTGTGATTTATTTGAAAATTCACCTATAATGATGTAGACTTTTGAATAGTGTATAAGTACACAAAAATAGAAATAATTAAAGACTATAAATAAAAAGAACTGTTTTGGAATTATCATATCGAGAAGGTCACTTCAAATTTCCTAAGGATAAAACATTAAAATATCCTTATTACAAGTAGAAAATTCAACAGTAGGTATCGAATTTGAATACTAAAAAAATGACGATAGTTTTAAACATATCGTTTGCCAGTAGCGAATACGAATATCGATTTCGTTTAGGTACTCATACACAATTCTTGTTATAAACTACCCTTTGAATACATATCTGAAGTTATTTTGTATCCCACCTTTAAAATACTTCTGGTTATATTATCCCAAATTATTTGCCATTTGAACATAAAAGGATAAAAATTAATAAACATCAAAATGAATTGCTTGAAAATCGCCCTATATTTATTTAATCAACATCTTTGAAATTGAATAGAATAAAAAGTATAGTCGCTCTATTTTGATTTAACCGACTTGACTTTAACAGGGTAAAAGCGACAACAAAAGAATAACACGATATCTATGATGGCAATTATAAAACAAAATTCTTCGATGTGTTAATGAGGGGTAAAAAGAATCAGAACGTAAAGAATGTACTTATTACGATTATGCGCAAGTACATGATCTTCCCCACAGTTATATAATTCAGGTTAATTCTCGGACACTTAAGCTTCACTTAATAGAACTTCAAATGTCTTATCGTTAGTGAAATGTAAATTGATCATTTTTGTTACAACAATCTGATTTTGCATTATATCTGTTCATTTAAATGAGAGATTTTGTTATTGAATCGAATTTTCTCATTATTTTTAATTTACTATGATTCTCAACGCCTTTCTATTTTAGCTTTCCGTTGTTTATTTCAATAAAATCACGAATTATAATAAATTATACATAAAAATGTATACATTGTATTTGTATAGAAATCAGTAAAATTAATTTGCATTAATTTTCGTTAAAACGATCAAAAAAATTTGGAATTTCCAAACATTTATAAGTTTTAAATTATTTCTTTTTGTTACTTTTATCACGTATGTACTTGTTACACATAAGAAAATTTGCTGATTATTAATAAACACATAGGACATGTTTTATAAATATCGGTACGTATAACGCGTCCCTACTGTTGTAGTATAGTGTTGACTGAATAAGCTGATAATTCAACAAGTAAAATAAAGAACCCTGGCGGAACACCACGTGATTTACGGAATCATATAGTATCGACCTTTTCTAGTGTTGACTGCAATTTGTCTTATGCCTAGTCCACATTTGGACACTTCTAACCACAAAAAAACTGCTTATAAGAAAACTTAAATAGATGCCGACATTTTTCTTTTATCCTCAGTTGAATCATTTCTAAACAAGTAAATATGGATGGGTTTTCGGGCAAGTGTTTGGTACTGTTGTCTGTCTATTGTCCAGTTCAAGACTTGTGGTTTCTGTTGTGGACATGTTTCAGGTTCTAAAACAAATGTTTTTTTCTCTTAAATTATTTTAAACTTTCCCAAATATAAGAGAGCTAATTTAAATTTGTAACGAAATAAAATGGATATAAAATGAATTTAAGTGTTTGAAGAACAACTGGGCCACAAATTCGTTAAATAAAGACACTTATGATGCATATGAAAAGATATTTGACAATATTTTTATATTCGTAATCATTCCGGCACTACCATGTGTGCTTTCAAGTCAGAATTCGTTCTAAGGTCTTTCTTTATAACTAAAATGAAATGAAACTTTTTCTTGAACACATCGTATTAATAATCTAAAGAAAACAAACATATATTTTGAGTTTTTCGTTTTATTTAAGACATATTTTTAGATGTTTATATGTTAGAAAAATTTCATGATCCGTAGAATGTGTTGTAATTGGTATAAAACCAGTTTCTTTTATAAATTTATCAATTTATGTTATTTAGTGGTAAATTACTGTCTAGAATTCAAGACATACATACTGTTACAATATTGCTGAATACATTTCTATGCTTTAGTGCAATATAATAAATGATTCATTAAACTAGGGAATATGTTGTGACCTCCTCCTAAATAATCTCTGGAGAACTGAATGATTATTGCCCTCAGCTAGATACACACCCTACACATGGATAGAATTCATTCCTTGAACAAATGTTGACCTACATCAACGTCCAAATATATATATATATATATATATATATATATATATATATATATATATATATATATATATACAACATTTGAAACTAGCAACCCTCTATAGTAATTGGCACCAACGATTTCATCACAGTTGATCTGTCAATAGAATCGTGACAAATTAGATTTTTATTAGATCGTACTATTTTTATTTATTAAATAGAATAATAGATAGTTGACTTTTATTTATATTTATTATTTTCATATATTAAATTTTCTTTTCTAGTGCAACTGAACGTTTAACACAACTAAAACCACTTCTTCAAGCTTGGAAAACCCTTGAAAATCGTTTAGAACAGTTGCAAGTGGATTTACGCGGTGATGAAAAAACATTACATCTTCTTGATACAGCCTTACAAGGAGGTGCATTAAC
This sequence comes from Meloe dianella, assembly GCA_028455855.1. NCBI lineage: Eukaryota > Metazoa > Arthropoda > Insecta > Coleoptera > Meloidae > Meloe > Meloe dianella. The sequence continues at coordinate 3,243,725 of JAPTHL010000045.1, read as the reverse complement.
CGATCAAACAGCAAATTATGTACGAGATGTTGCTAAATTATTATCAGAAACAACAACTATACAGGTAAGTAAATGAAAGATAACGAAAAATTTAGGGTAGTATCTGTTGCATGCTGTTTTTCGAAGGTTGTTAGAACTAATTAAATTGGTCCACCGCCGGCTATTGCCTAGCAAACTAGGGTGGAAATTTGTACACATTCATGTTTATATTTATATATACACCTACTGTATAAAAAGCAACCTGATGTTTTGTACAAGGTCATCTATGGAAATCATGGGTAATAATCTGACTATCCTGCTAGTCCTGTAGTAAAGCTTGACCTCCGGCCCTAAGTTAAGCTCTCCGATCCGATATTAAATTTGTATTTTTACGCTGATTCCGTGGAACATTCAAGATACGTGACCAGAAAATCAACTAGGACACGATTAACGATCCGGAAACAGCAGCATTACGTTTGGTCAGAACCATCCGTGGCGTCGTCGCAAAACCGTCCTCTTTCTGCCATCATGGCTGTTCAGACCAAATTACCCACATATGCACAATTTATAAAGATCTGTTTATTGTATCTATTTCACATCGTATAAAACACTACACTAAATCACGATTACTATTATTTCCAATAAACAGGAGCTTTTAAATTGTGTGCTTGTACCTTTGTGTTTAATAGAAACTGTTTGAAGGCTTCTTCTTTACATATGCTGAAAAAAATAGTACATGAAAGTTCTGAGTTTTTGTTTTAGCCATAGAAAATAAAATAGAATCAAAATTATTCTTTCGTTTTCTAAAATTTCCTCCACTTTTCATTTCAGAATTTATTTACTCATGTTAGATTATAATAAGTCTGTTGCCAGGTTGTTTTTAGACGATTGGGCTATGATTTTAGCGTGTAGTACGACAGCGGCAGATGCTTTTGCCTGTGGCCATCACCCCCGAAATCTGTTTAGTATGCGGCACTGTGCTTTTCATTACCGGAGCCGAGCGTCGAGCGCTTCATTCCTATGTGGAAATACCGAACCGGCAATGCGTTCAAGTGCCAAACTTACACTCATTCTCTATTACTATCTAAAAATATATGTTATATTAAGACTATTCTAATGTACTTGCATAAATTTATGTTAATTACATCTTGATATGTTCAATTGGTAATAAAAATAAATGTACATTTTATAGGGTTGTAAAATACCGGAATTGTTTGCTGAAGGTGGTTCATTATCAGATAGTGGAATATCAGATGAAGGTTCTGAACATGAATTAGGTGAAAGAGAACGTCGTTTGTCAGCTATTCGACGTCTTGTCCGTCAATTAGAAGTTGTATTAGCACCAGATTGTAAAGCACGTTTAAAAATGACTGAAAGACTAAAAGTTGCTGAAGAAGAATTGAAAGCTTTACAGAAACGTTGTAGATCATTGATTGTATCTACAGCAGCTTATTCTACGCCATGTCGATCTAGGTAGGTGATACATGTTTTTATCTATATCGACAACATAAACAACTGTTGTCTCTTCCTAACACATTTCGCTTATAAATTACTAAATAACAACAAATATTTTTGATACAATGTTGTTCAAAGTATGTATGGATGTGTGTTTATTTTTTTAATAACCTAATCGCCACCATTGTCACCTAGTCAATTTTATTCAATTACACACATTGACTATTAATGGATCTTTTAGACTTACTGAACTACTTTTTGATTTTATTAATTAAACGACGCTACACATTACTGTAATCATAAATTTATTACTAATATCAATGTTAATGTTTTTATAACACACAATGAACAATAGATTCGTGTTATAATGTTACTATTTAAATAATAAACTTTTAACACATTTATAAAACAACTATTGCTAAAGGTAATTGTAACATTTCAACGATCGATTTTCTTTGATATTTCATCTTATCAATTTGAAGAAGTGTTACATAGACATTGGCAAACAGTGTCTACTCTACGTTTTTGATGTTGAATGTAGTGAACTATAAGTAGGCGATTCATATGCAGTACGAGTAACAGCGTCGTGGGCCGCCATTACTGCCTATTTAGTTCTGAAGCGCCAAGACGCTACCACTGAGACATCGCTATTTCTGGTTTCATGGAAATTGTCAAGATAGACGATCATTCATGTTCACTTAAGGAAGAGATTAAAACAACTATAGTCGTTGTCACGTCATTTACACTATACTACGATCATGATAATATAAACTAAATAATAATAATAATAATAATCGAAATACAATAATTTATTTTATAATTTTTCTAGGAGTATGTTCGATTTTCTACAGATAAAGATAAAATTTAACGTTTGAAAAATTATAATCAGTATATTTTAAAGCTTGAAGCAATAACAAGTGGTTCTGTACAGATCATAGGGTGTATCACAGCAGGCATGCTGTGTAACGCTTATTTTAAGATTAATCGACATTTTACCAAGTCATAATCCTACATATGACTCTTAATTAATATCAACAAATAAACAACATATCTCACTTATCAAATACGACAAATTAAAATTTGTAATTTACAAATTTCGTTGTCTATATCAAATTATAAATATTTTCAATTATTATAATAATAATAATAAATAACAAAGGAAAATAACCAATAAAGCAATGATGTAACCGAATGTTAACGTAGTGTGTTGAAATCTTAACGCATCCGGTAAGCAATAGGAACGTTAACTGAATTATGATAACATTATTATGTGAACAACGCCTTTTGTTTGACGGGAATGTGTTGAATAAGAAACAGTAGTTAATTATCATAAATTTTTTCGAAGAAATGCGACAACCTGATTTACTAAGGGTCTATCTTACTCTTTCTTATATATATTAATTCGAATAAAATTCTAATAAAATAAAAACGACAACAAAATTGTTTAATTTTACAGTGAAAAAGAGAAAGTTGGAGCAACATCGTCAACCTCAGCTAATTCCTCCATAACTATTGTTAAAGATCCTGAAGATGATCCTAGCGATGATCCAAATTCAACATCATGGTTTAAACGTGTTATGCGAGCTTCAATACCATTTCAAGTTGTTATTATAACATTATTGTGTGTTGCTTGTTTATTAGAACCACAATGTTGTGATAATATGAATAATTTTGCAAGATCATTCAGTCCACAATTAAGGTACATCAAAGGACCACCACCAATTTAAAAGGTACTTATAAATATAGAAATAACGTATTATTTCTTTGAGAGAATCCACTCGCACTGCCTATTGTACTTAGGGATGATATTGCAAGTTTTCCACAAATATATTTTTTCCGATGATAGATGAAAACTTGCGAAAATCGACTTTATTTCCCTCTCCGTTTTTGTATGAATATTTTGAAATAAAAAAAACAAAAAACAAATAAACAGAACGAAATGAAATGGCGTAACATATTGTTATTTTGTAAATATTTATTATTAAATTTATTATTTTTATAATAAAATAGAAACAAAACAAAAATAATTCAAATTTGCAGTTGGCAAATGGTAAAAATTTATATCATTTTCGATAATAAACACAATTAATGATTAGTTTTAGCTCGAAGCCGATATTATTATTTTTTGTATTTTAATTAAGCTAAAACTTATGGTAGTATTAAAAATACAATATTTGGGAAGATTTACCCGAAATACACGAGATATCATTACTTCCGCATTGAAGTATGAAGTGTACGATGTGACCTATTGGTTTTAATAAAACAATGCAAATGAATCTATAAATATTGTTTAATGTTGGGTCAGTGTAAATCGCTGATTTTTAGTATTTGTTGTCAAGACACTGATCTATTGTATCACATTAGGCGATGTTATGACGTTATCTTTGCAACCTATCCTTAGTTATTATTTATTAAGTTGGGTCGTGTAGTAAAAACACTACCAACTAATTGGTTTGCAATATGTTTACGACTTTGAAACTATACTGAATCGTATCATAATGCAACAATTAAAAATTTGTCGGTCGTCACTGATTCAAAACTTTTCAATTTCGATAACATCAGGTTGATATGCATCTGAACAAGGTCATGGATTCCTGGTGAATTTATCGTGGTCCTTGTAAACTAACTGAAATTCAAATGAAACACATATCGATTGAATTTCTAAATATTTCACATGAAATATTCAAATTCGATTTTTTAATAATCAAAATGAGACTGTTTTTATATTTTTATATAATTGTCAATTTATATGTGCCTTTATTTTTGGCCTTCTGTAATCTCTATTTGAGAGTTTATTTAATGTTCAATGAATCATAAGAACGTTGATCTAATCACTTGATTAGTCGTTATCAATCACGTATTATGATGATAATAATAATAATTATTATTATTAATGATTAAGATTATTATTATTTTATTGTTTAAACTATTGCATGTTCGTAATTAACTTGGTGTGCATGTGTTTAGAAACGTAAATTATTATTATTTTTTAACAACATAACGTAACGTCGATGTTTTTCACGGTTTAATTAGGCGCGCGCGATTACACATGGAAAATTATAACACTCAACTTTTCTTCCAAATAAATGGGAAAATATTAAGAAAAAACAAAATCGTCCACTTGTGTGTAAACGCACATTTAATGGATTTTCTAAAGAATTTTTCTTATCCGTAAACATCGACGTTATTCTCAAAGAAAATTTGTTTGATTGTTCAATAAAATTAAAATTAAAGATAAAATAATAGAAAAAAACAAACTAAATAAAATAAGAAATAGATAATAATTAGCTTAGTTATTAAATGTTGTTTTTTTTTTAAATTTGATTTGATTATTATGTATTTCTTGGTAATATTCTACAAGAATTGGGCATTTTTTGCGTAATATAAGGGTGTTTTTTTCGTTATTTTTTGTTTGTTATCGTCTACAACAAAACCACAATGAATTCATTAACAGATTAAAAAAAATAATGACCGTAAATGTGGTAGAGTTTAATGGGAGCGGCTAATCTCAACAATTTTTGTTAATCTTTTCATGGTGGATGTCATAATTATATTATTGTTTTATTTAAATATAATTATATAAGAATGTTTATCATTACAGTAACTGGTTGATTCAAGTTATTTAAACTTTTTTAAAAAAAAATCTATTAAGCCCATTAATGGAAGTGATTAAACGGATTTTTTTATATGTTGATCATTTCCAAAATACATTTGTGTTCTTTTTTGCATACATGTTTGCGTTTTTTTTTGTAGGTTTTATTGCTTACAAGGTGTTCTGCATTGTATTTGTGCCCACCGCGCATACATTATATTTTGAAAATAATAATAATAATAAAGGATATCCATAATATGTTGTATTTTTTACCCGTGATTGAACGAATTGTGATTTGCAATACTCATAAATCGAGTACGGTATTAGAATTATATAATTATGTATGAATAAATTATTGAAACCTGTGGCAATGATCCATCATCAATTTAATTAATAGAGGAAACTTAACGGGAACTATTATTAAAATTATTAACAGCGAGGTAAGTATATGTTCTTTTGATTACACCTTTGTCCGCCAACTAATAATTGTAAGTATAATAATGTTAGTGTTTTATATAGACAACATATCTATATATAGTCAATAATTATTAATTCTACCAAATTTCTTTCTACTTGTATTTTCACACTTTTTCGATGATTTAAAAATCGATTGTCAACGAACGAAAGTTGTTTTTTGTTCTACCATTGATAACGGAATAGAAATGGAATTGAAAAAAAAAATTAAACTTTTCCGCATCATATACAAATCAATAAAGGAATTGTAAGTTATATCATTTTCGTTCGGCATATTACTTGAATAATAATCGTGAAAAGTAGATAGTATATGGGTATGGATTATGATTATAGTTGTAGAATTGTTGAAGCCGTGGAAATGAACGTCGGTCCGGAATGGTATAGTTATGAGTATACTGGCACTATAATCAAAATGAAATGTTAAAGGTACCGATGTTGGCAGGGACAACGTTATAGTAAAGGTGTGAGAGAGGCGGTATATACACGACCACAAAAAAAAGACCAAATCGAAAAATAGCTTTAATCGCAAGCGAAGGTGAAAATAAGTGGCCAACACAATACAACCATTGTGTTGTTAGCTATGCCGACATAAGACCGAACCTTCTTATTCTCTCTAGAATTTTTCCCTCACACTCAACGTCCCCCGTACAACTATAAAAATTTCACCCCATTAATTTCAAACGCAATTACATTCACTAGATAGTCGCGAAGACTTGTCTTCGCTTTCTTTTCTTTCTTTTATTTCTTTTTATTACACCACCTGAACTAAATTTTAATCTCGACACCTTACAATTATCGACAAATAGCAATCGAAATAAAATGACGGAAAAAACTTCTATCTAGTAATAGAAACTAATTTCGAATAATTAATAAATACGATCTTGTGGAACTGGTATTGTACACCTGGAGTTGCACTACCTTGTTATTACCGGTCCGATATTACTACACCCACAAGTATGCCGCAATAACAGCATGCACCATCATCTCAACTGGACTCTTACTTTCTCTAACATTCTCAAAATAAAACAACCTTAATTGAAATAAACACGGAACAGTATCATCAATATTTTTTTTTCGTAAAACAAATTTTTAATCAATGATTAATTATCAGAAATAAACATCAACTCGAGATTACGATCTTAACTTGATAATCATCTATTTTAGTTCATAATAAATCATCGTCGTAATTACTGTTCATTCAGTAAAAATAACAATTTTTATGTGCATCACGATATACATGGTAGGTGCACACTGTTCGGTATTTCATTATTTATCAAAATAAATTCGAGAATTTAAATTGAGTTAATTGAGCAATAAAAACCGATCAGGCAGATCGGCTGTTTGAAACTATAACTAATAAAATGACAATTGAGGCTTCAAATTGCGCCAACGATTTTCTAATTGATAGAGGTATAGCGAACTTTTATCAGTTGCTGTAACTGCCAAATAGTATTGTTGAGATTTGTTTGGGATGGCAGTGCGAAAGATTTATTTCCGTTAATTGTCTCAGCCGCTGATCATGTAAAATGACACGTTATGAAGTGCTGTTGTTCTTCATCATAAATTTAATAACTGAAATGATCAACAATGTTCCTCTGCTTCAGGTAGCAAAGAAACATTCGCACTTCAATTTATCTGGCATTTTACTGGAATTTTATGGAAAATCGGTAAAATAAAAAACAAAAGAACTTTAGTGCTTTATACCTTGGGTAACGGTTGAATTTTACCAAAGTTGTGAAGGCTGCATTCTTTCTAATTTTGTCTGTAATAGCGATTACCAAGTATGTGAAGTTCGAACTATTCTGTTTAGTATTGAAAATAGTGTTGATTAATAATAGTTCTTACCTTTAAGAGTTTACAAGAAAATAACTGTAGCATTACGAGCAAATTTAGATTCAAATCGCCATTTTCATATCCCTATTGGAACTAATTTGTTGATTACTTACTTGCATTATGATCTTAAGAAAAAATACAAGGAAAAAACAAAAATTGCATGACAACTTTATTGATCAACCAGTAACAGAATTTGTTCGCAATTTGTAATACCGTTATTCTACTGTAGTAACGGGATTGTAAAAACCTTTTATATTAACTCCAGGAAATTTGGGAAGGATTGGCTGGCATTTTTTTTGTACCGATTAATGCCATTGTCTAATAAATAAAACTAATAAATCGATTATCATAATTTTTCTCTTTTAAAAGAATGTTTAAATCCCAATAAATGTTCTTGTTTGTATCACCGATTACTGGGTAACTTTCAAAGCAGATGCCGTTCATATACGAAATGATAGTGTGCAACAGTAAACATACGTCACCTAATTTTCATTAAGTTTCCTAATGTATGACTGTCAGATACGTAAAGCTTCAAACATTTAACTATCAACAAATTTTAGTGGAAATTTGTCCCATTTACTGGCAGTTTTCAATGATAGATAGATATGTAGTGTTGATAGGGGTGTCTGATATTTGTTTGCCTTATTGTTTCGATAATTTTTGATATTTCGTTAAACCAGCAACAGGTGACATGTGATGGCGGAAAGCGGTTGTAACTGTCGGGTACGTTGCGGGGGTGTTTGGTCGAATACTTGTTAACATGCGCCATCCGTCGACCGTAGAAAACGCGTATATGCAGTATATACAAGGGTAGGTGGCGGGTGAGACGCACAATGAACGTTTCGGACGGGACCCACGGGACCAGCATGCTAAATACTTTAAATACGTGATACGTACAGGTCGTACGGCCATACTACACCGGATATCAATGTGTAGCCTCTCTATACACGTATTTTCCTATTCCGATACTGAAACAAAAAATAAACAGTTTTACTACCATTCATAGAAATAACACTAACATATACGTATACATATCCATCTATTTATAAAAACAAATAATTCATTAGAGAATTTATTGATGAAGGAAATTTTCATTCTCCAAAACAAAAAACCAAACAAAACTGGAAACATGGGGGTTGTTTTTAAGTTCGATTTTTGACAGTCCCATAGGATCGATTTACATATTTTATCAGGTTTGCCTTTTTTCCGTTTTCAAATAGTGGTTTTAAAAGAGAGAATCTTTGAGAGTCAATTACGAAGTTGGGTGCATCGAATGTAATATTTTACCAAGTTAATTTGACGCTTCACTGGAATCTACTATAGTATTGTTTTTTTTTTGTTTTGGTTGTTGTTTGTTGTTTATCTACTACTATTTTAGTGAATCCGTCTACAAAAGATCTTGAAATGAAACGATAAGTCTGTTGGTTGATTTGTTATTAAAATTGTTATCGACATGACTTGTATGTGCATAATGGAATTGTTATTCAATGACAGTAAAATTAGTTGCAACAATTTATAATGTTTATGCTTTTTGCATTTTAAATTGATATGTTTGCTACATTGTCAAAATGGCTAACAATTTAATATCATTCATCCACCCACAACTATTTAACGTGAGATAATTTCAGCAACATTTGTAAATTATTGTCAACCATCCAATTTTACAGTACATAATCAGAAGGATCGTCTGTACAATTACCACAAATTTTTTAGATAAAGTCAAATATATTCGGGCCGGTCTTGGGATTGTCGTTTACGTTCCAAGTCACGGATCTTGCTCGATTCATATTTTGGAAAACTGAATGAAAGAAGTAATGTATAAATAACTCAACAAAGGTTGGCGGCACCTGAGTCTGGCCAGCACGTAGACTTGGTTTATGGTTGCAGGTTCAAACCATCAAGATAGTTGTTTCCTGTCTCCATTTCGTTTACCTTCCGTCCTAATTCTATCTGTAGATATCAAAATAATAACAACAATTAAATTTTGAATTTTGTGTCAATTGACGATGTTATATAATAAAACGATAATAAATTTGATGGCATCATCAATTCAAGTTTTTCCATCGTTCATGAATCATCGTAGATTCATATAAAATTATGAAGAGCTCATTATAATGTTTTGAGACCGAAATTGTTTATGGTAAGACACAGGATGGTGCAGTAGCAATGGAAACTGGGCTCGTTAGTTGCCACAATTTAGAGATGACATGATAAAAAGTGTGCCCTAGCCTCGACCGCAACTATAATTTGTCTCCTCAAATATATTCTCACACACGACAACAAATACGTAAATAGTGAAAGAACTGTTCATTCATAAAAAAAGAACAAATTAACCTTAAATTAAATATACCTTATTATACGTATTTTTTTACATAAAAATTCTCTCGAATTACCATAAAAAACAGTTTAATTAATTTCGCAAGTAGAATCCCACGAGAATTTTTCTGTCTTCAAATTTAAAATGCAACAGCATTTTATTTAGATAAAAAATTTTGGTAAAAACGATTTCGTTTGTTTTTTGCAAAATAAGTTTTTATATCCATACTTATTTAGCTTGACGACTTTGTAAATTGCATAACTGCAGTTGACATTCGTCTGATTTGTTACTGTGTATTTGTTTAAATGATCAGAAAATGTCACAAATGATGTGATGTCACGTGTGCGATAAAAAAAAACTAATGAAGCTACTGTAAATTGTATTAACAGAATGTGATACTATTATGAGTATATCTAATCATAGAGAAAGAAACCATTGAAGCGTATCTTGTCGATGAGTATCGAATGTTAGATAGCCTCCCCGTCTATTGTACATTACTGGGAAACAATTTGTGGTTTCAAAATTAACTAAAAGAACAACAATTTTTTTTTGGATATTTTAGGTAGGTAAGACATAAAAAAGGCATTTATAGTTGTTTATGGTTGAAAATTGGTGAATGCGCCAGGTTGTATTATTTATTTAATAATTATCTTTATGTAAAGATAGTCGATTTTTATTTAAAAAAGATAGCTGTAGAAAATAGTTTGACTGGCAGTATCGGTCTTTTAGACAATATATAAACATGGCTTGCAGGAAGTCTAAAAGAAGTGACTAGGCAGGTTGTGATGCAAAAATGTGAAGGGTGATCGAATAATTGATGACCCTGGCACGCTCCCCTTGTCATTTAGTGTAGGTAATATGTAGTTACAAAACGAGTTTACGGAGAGGGGTGGTACAATGATACGCACTTCCTGGAGGATGTTTGTTGTCGTTTTTGACGTCCCGACGACCAGGTGATGGTCCGGTGTCCGAAAGCGCAACGCTGTTTGAGTGGGAGTATCGCGGATAGGCGGTCCGCTGCTGAACCAGTGAGTGGGTCTGCGCCAAGGGCCGCCCGCCTCATCACGTGATGCCTGGCCACGCACGCGAGCTCGCAACTCCGCCTTCGTTAACTCTTTCACTCATTCAAGTCCAAGTTGTGTGTGATCACATCACTTGGGGCTCCAGGGCCGCGATCAATGGCCGAGAGTCCGTGTTCGCCGTCACATATGTGTTCAGCCCTTGATTATCAAATTAAACACTGAAATTAAATTAATGAAAATTGATAAGAATTATTTTATGAAAATATTAACAAAATAAATCAATTTTAGTGAAACGGTATGCCGCGATTATAGTGTGCGCATTAGTGTTGTGCCTGCATGCACTTGAGTGTTACTGTGAATAAGTGCGCCTTCGAGCTGGATCATCCAGGAGGGTTCGCGTCCTCGCCCTGGGCGGCCGTCTTGGGGCACCATCATACGGCGGCCGCCGCCGCAGCTGCGGCTGCCGCCGGCACTATGATGCAAACTGGTGAACATCATCAGTTATGGAGCTGCACATCATCCGACTGCCCCTATGGATCTTCATATGCCACAGGCATTTCCTTATTACCGGTAAGCTCTATTCAACCATTAAATTGACGAACCATTACTAGCCACTTGTTGCTCATTTGCATTTCGGACTGCCACGTGATATATGTATTGTTAGGCACGTGCTGACCGTTCTTTAATAGTCCAACATGCTGATCCTTCACACCCTTCATTCTTGAACATGTCTGAGCTGCTTTGCTTCCCTATTGAAACTCTTGTCCTTTCGTCCCAAGGGAAACACATCGAGCGACCAGCAATAACCGAGCCCTTCCCACATTCAATATTAGCTAATTGACCGGAGTCCGTCCACCACATCAAAACAATACTCTTTATTCAATATCAATTGTTTACAAAAGAAAATTCCATATAGTACAAATTCAATACAACGGTCTAAATACACAATAAATGTTTTCTAGAAATTAATGGGAATTCATTGCTAAATTTATTAAATGGGAACTGAATTATGTTTATAATCATTCTATTTAAGTTTAATTAATTTCTCCAAAGTAAAACAAAATTGTAATAAAGCTGAAACACACAGAAACTGATTGAATTATAATGTGTGTCATTATGATTTATGATCGATTTGCTACTATCTAATTCGGAAAATCGATTATATTATATTTATATTTGATATATTTAATATATTTGTCGTTTATGAATTATTTGACAATTTTGTCGTTTAAGTTATAGTGGACGAATATAATTGAAATCACATCGGCTTATGTTACGACATGGTGCATGTTATCCAGCGGGATATAGACTCCTGCCGGTCCAAACTCTATCATCCTATCCCAATCGAAATGAGTACTTATTTTTAAGCGGCTTCTTGTCACAGCAGGCGTTACCTAATCTACGCAGCATGCTTAACATATTCACACCAGATTATTTACATGCACACACATACAGAGGTTTAACAGAACATATGCATTCACACACACACACACACACAAACACCTGGAGTCTTTGCACAATTTGTTAGAAACGACTTAACTGTTGGTATCATGCTGTCTAACACTTTATCAAAGTCTAATTAATTAATATCTCTAATAACGATAGAGTACTACGCCTCCAGTACTATTTAACAATTTCAATAAACATGTTGAATATTATTCAAAATATTTAAATGACGATTGTATATATATTTATAAAAAAATAAATTATTTTTGCAAATTATCTGATTGAATTTGTCATAGAGTCAAGGACAAAATCAACTGCAAACTATGTAAGTTCTCACATGAATTTTTTGTCGTCTTAGATTTTTGAATCGTGAACACGAAAAATTAGTGAACCAAAAAAAAAATGAAAGAAATACCAATAATAGGTAAAATTTCAAACCAAAGTAGAAGTTGTAAACGAGTCATTTGTTTACTATTTAACATCAAATATCAGAAAACTTCGAGCACCTGTTCTAACCGAGCTTCTTCCTGGAAGATAGTTTGCGCCTTGTAAAGTGTTTGACGTTTTCGTTCTGTATCGGTCAACATTTCTGTGTTGATTTAACACAATCCGCTGTCTAACATTATATCGTTGCGTTCTCAAATTTCATCGGTCTTGTAACATTAGTCTCAAAATATCTAATTGATGATTTATTTTCTAAAATGATTTATCGACAATAACACAATTTTTGTGGATCGTTAAAAAATTCCAGTATCTACTTATTTAATAATGTCTTTATTTGATATGGAAATTGTTGTTTATTTAATTATCCGTTTAGCTCAAGTACATCTGAGTTTATTACAAGACAAAAAAAAATCATTTTTGCTGGTCGCGTAATAAAATTTTAGGCGGCAACCAAACAAAGAAACTGATCCATTGAGATAAAAACTACATATATTTTAATGTCGTTCCCTCGACGCTTTCCCAGCACATAGTCCGATAAACAATTTCTGATTCAACTGTGATGTTTCAACTAATTCTTTTTACGATTATTCTCATTTTATTAAAGAAACTGATAATAATAATAATAATAATGAGAGACAAGAAAAATTCGTATTGTTAATTCGATAAATTAACATTTAAAAAATTTGATTTCTTTATGCAAATAAACCTTGTTGGTACAATATTGTCTTGTGAACACAACTGTTTCTATAATTCGCATTTAATATAAATTCCGACCTATTTTATTTTTACTGGGGTCGGACGGTGTAAATGTAAGAGGCTAATGTCTTTACGGACTGTGAAGGGGGGCAATCAAAAATTTGCAAGTCTGATTTTTTTCCTCTCTAGCAGAGGGGTATGCACTTGATTATTCTTTAAAACAGTTGATCCTTTCTCGCACCCTCCATATAACAATACTTTTCTTGATAGTATAGGAAAAGTCATCGGAACGCGTTTTATTTACATTAATTTGTGACTGTCAGAACAGCTTGTACATAAAATTTATATTCTAACATTGGTGCTAAACGGTTTGTTGTCGTCTATAAAAAAAATCCTCATTCAATATCAGGTACCGATTAAAATGTGTAAAATTTATTATTAATAACAAACGAATAACGATGATGTTGTCAAATATGAAAATGTTGACAAATTAAATGCTGTTTTAGTTACAAACGAGCTAATAATGCTAATTTGTGTGTAAATGGCTTGTATTAAATTTACATCAATTAAGATTTAAATGAGATAAGTGGAATTATGTAACGGCTAATTGATTGCACGTTTAACACATGTATGAATTGGTATCATTTGTTAATTTGTTTATTTGGATCTTTTCTTCTTAGCATCTGAAAATTCAGATTAATCCGATTGTTATTATTATTATTATTATTATTATTATTTTAAATAAGGCATTTGAGTTATGATTTATACATAGTGGTTCTTTTGACACCGCTCGTCTTTAAGGGTTTTATAAGAGGGCCTGTAACGTATTCATGAGTTGAATCAGGACGAAAGAAAGCACTTTGATTTTTACCCCCACAAATATAATATGAATATGATAACACCGCAATGGGGGTGGACTAATCAAAATGCATAGCTTATAGGCACTGTATTCCATACTAACTCCAAATAAGAACAAATTAATGGATTTCTTCTAACTTGCATATTTCTATTCAACAACAACAATAAAATAAAATCAAAAAAACCCGTGACATTCAAACAATTTTGTAATTATTAAAATAGTTGGAATTTTTCACAAATCCCATTTCCGTTAAATCTTTTATTGCTAGCTATAGAACACCTTGATTCTAAATCGAAACGAATAAAATGAGATTATTTGAGATGAATGAAATGAACGAATCTAATCGATCTAAGGGACTGATGCAATGGGAACAGGTAATGCAAATACGAATTGATAGTCTCTTGAACCCTCTTCAATGAGCCATTTAGCATTTCCATATGTAAACAAGTATACAGTCATTTCGGGAACAACATGCCACTTCGTTACATCATCCCCATTATTTTCAACCAAGGGTCATTAGTTAGTTAAATCAAATCCGGCACCTTCATCCCCCCACAGTTTTTGTTCTTCTCACATCTATTGTAGTGTTGAGTTATTATTCGAAAAATTTGTGTTAATTAATTTTCTTAGGGTGAATGGAGATGATGACTTATAAAATATACTGTTGAATATGTGATATAACGAAATGTTTGCATTGTGCAATTTCCTTCTAGTGACATGTATCCGGAAATTGCTGCCAATCTCAAGGGAGGAGCACACGATTAGATATCGCACAAAAGCTCTAGATAGATTTAATAAAGTAGTCGATTGTCCAATTCTAGTCGATACCTACGCTCCACTTGATTCTTTTGAAGATCGAGACAACTTCTTTATTGATATGCATTAGACTTTTGCCTGTCACACAGATCAGTAGTATTCTTATTACCCTTTTATACAATACGAAACTGATTTTCTTCCACACCACTAACTTCATATTATATCAAATAGATTTTTATTTCATATACATACGTATTTGTGTATAACAACATCCATAATGGAGCATTTTTCGTTGTCGTTCTACCGTAATTGTTCAATGGACGGCAACGTTGCACAGTCACTCAGTGGACCTTTACTGGAGGTTCAAAGGTGAAGGCTGACCAGACAGGGTTCTCATGACATTTTTACATGAAGTGAACCCCGACATCTAAGTGCATTAATCTGTACTGTAATTAGCACTGCTCTCATTTATTAACATTCATAATACTATATTTATAATTCTATTCATTACGAAACTAGAAACAAAAATGTAACAATGAAACATTTTAGATAACACGATAATGAAACAAATTTTTTCAAACAGTTGATTGACACAGTTAATGTTAGTGCGTTGGTGTTTTATGATGCTGGAGGACACGGAAGCAACTATTTAATAATCGTACAATTTTTTACAAGCCAAAATAAAAAAAACCAGTTCTTCTATCGCTTGAATCTTTTCAGTAGATTGAAATTTTGTAAAATAGACCACTTTGTTGTTGTTTGTTTGTTTGTTTGTTTGTTTGTTTGTTTTCTTTTTTGCTGCATTCAATTGATTAATATGATCATCTTAGACGAAAATTGTATTGTATTGTTTTTGTTTTTTTGTTTCGTTTCAAATAGACTTTAGTTTCTCATGCATTTCACAGCTGAATTATCCATTACTCATGTAGTCAAGACTCAACACTTCACACCCACCGATTCGTAGTCATTTTCTGATTTTAACTGAGAAACACTCAGTCACGCACCAATAGCGAAATCTTTCAGGCCTATATCTCCACAAAACTAGTTGAATTTTCTACAGAAACTAAATATATATATATATATATATATATATATATATATATATATATATATATATTATATTGTTAAAATTAAATGTGAATGAGAATAAATCAAAAAGGAATGAAGGAGAACTAATTTCGCTAATTAAAAAAAAATATCTATTGCACTGGTATGTTGAAGGTAAAAAAAAATTAAATTTGTTTTTACCTGTTACGTTACGTTAAGAATAACCACAATACAATAATTATCTCCAGTTGTTTTTGCAATATATATATATATATATATATATATATATATATATATATATATATATATATATATAATCTAACAGTAAAATTAGGTTTTTCATCGACATGTTGCAGCAAATTCTGGTATATTATAATTGTTTACGATAATAACAATAGTAATATTGATAATCATTGGACCAAAACAGGTTGATAACTTTTTTCACTATCAATTTAAATTCCATTATTATTATTATTATTATTATTATTATTATTATTATTTTCTAAGCATTAACTATATAAGTTTAAAATTGATCGTTATTGAAAAATATACCTACAGCCTACGGCTTTATAATATTTCAGCATCTATGGTGGTCTAGTTAACTATATAAATACAAATCTCAATTCTACTTAAAATAGAAAATGGGATGTTAATCCAAATGATATTTGATTAAGTCCATTTTTATCAATCTTATTGTACAAACAAATTTTAATACATAAATCCGACTAGTGTGTCCTATCGGTAATCATCGAAATTGTTTTCGATATTATGTTAAATCAAAATAATAATAATAATAATAATAATAATAATAATAATAATAACAACAATAATAATAATAATAATAACAACAATAATAATAATAATGGAAATATAAAAATCTTGATTGATGTTTACGAAATGATTACAGGGGGTTACTTGTGTTTGAAATGGAGTTGTTTAGAGTTTGCGTGCCGGTTGCTGTGGTGTCGTGTTGTTGGCATCATAATCAGCACCGGCTATAAATCTGTTGCCTCATTATTAAACGTGTCGTTTTAATTGAAATCTCATGTTTTAGTTAGGTAAAAGCGGCAAACTGGGCCCTATATTTTCTAACACATACACACACACACACACACACACATATTTACAAATATATATATCACCCTGTTGACCAGTTGTGGCGCCGCATCCACTGGTCCATACAGCATCATTCGTTCTACAATCACTATACATATATTTTGATTGTGTATTTCTATTTTGTAATGATTTGGTCGGCAATATGTTGAGAAAGATTTGCCATCATCATCATCATCATCGCGTAATAACGTTTTGTTTGGATAGTTGGAGGACCTTAATGGAAGACAAACACGAAAGTAATGACAATAAACATAACTTCTCATCCTATCTTCAACTAACAACTATGAAACGTATTAAGACAGTCTACCGTCGTTGTGTGTCTTGATGGAAATTAATAGCACAACTCGAAAATGTCTCAGCTAATTAACTGCCACAGTTATGCACCATCATTTTAATGGTTATCTTTATACGTACACACGATTAAAAAAAATATTCTTTTTCGATTTTCAACCCTTTTAAAATGATGAAAATGTGAACAAAATTAATCAAATTATAATAAAAACAAATATTAACTTGTCAGTTTTACAATGTAACAGTGATGCATTTACAATTTTCTACACCAATGCCACGATGTGTGAAGTTAAGTGGTCGCGTAAATCATTCACGTAATGGGTAAAGAGCGTAAAGGAATTCCTCACGACTATTATAATTAGTTTAAGCCTCCCCCGCCCCCTTATGCTCATTATATTAACAGAAACATGACCCAAATTGTTACGCTACAAAATAATGTTATGAACATTTGAAATTTCGATATTTATTTAAAATTTCTCAAAACAATAACACAAATCGATGAGTAATTATTAAATAAATATTAATTAGTTTCGTATTAGCAAATGACTATTTGTCGACAGGATGTGGTAGGAAATTTCCAGATACAAAATTGTTCTCCCATTCAACATTGTTATCATCAAATCTCATTCCGTGGTTTGATTCTAGAAATTGACCAAAAGATTTTTACCACAACTAATTTAAGTTTGTTTGTTTTTTTCTTCTATTTTTCGTATTATAAATATTAAATTATAATTGAAATAATAATTTCAATAAATCTTTTTCAATAGATGGAAAATTGTTATTCGATTACTTTTGTTTTTTTTTTCCTTTGATTTATGAAGCGTAACTGTAATAATGTCGCCGAATATATTTCGAGTTTTCCGTCATTTACGCTTAAATGGAATTTCCTTATAATAAAGAGCCTATTTTACATGCTCGTTCTAAAGGTCTGTTACGTTACAAAAGCATTTCCCATCCAATATATCACCTATTCGACTAGAATTTCACAATGCACTCTTCATGTCTATGATACGACAATCTGCAACTATAAGTTGAATGAGGGTGTTAACAACAAAAAATAATCTCGTAAATTGATCGATGACTGATTAAATGTTTCCATTTAAAACAAATATAAACAATACGTATGATAGGTAATATCGAATTTTAGATTTTTATATTGTTGCATTAATGGCTTCATTTGTCGGTTTAGATGAGGGTATCTATACACAAGAATTTTTAAAGTGTTCGATTGTCGGCACCTACAGTTTTTCGGTCTATAATTCAACAGAATGTAGCGCAACGAATGGATTCGATTTTGTAACAATAAAAACAAAAAAAAAACCGAATTAATCAATTGAAGCGGAATTAATTTTCAATATGAGTTTATTTAAAGTGTGTATAAGAGTTTCTTATTGTTATTATTTATGTATAGATTAATTGTTGTTATTATAGATTCATTAAAATTAGTATACCTATTTAATGTTGTAATTGTGATGTGGACGTTGTTGGAGTCATCACATTGTCATTACGCGTTCGAGAGGTCTCTCTCATTTCAAATGCGATACGAGTAGGGACCGTTACCACCACATGCCCACTGACAACTTTACGAGGAGCACCACTTCAAACCACATGTTACACTTTGGGTTGCTGCTTTATTCGCGTTACATGACATAGCCCCACACTCTTTGCATACTATCGCTAAACGTGCCATCGTTGTAAATACTCGTCCGCATTTGCCACCTATATTGTATCTTGTAAAATACGCTCGTAAAGTGAGCCTGTCTTTTTGAATAACATGTTTTATTATACTACTTTATACATCGTTTTACACCCTAAAATAATATAAAAAAATAAATAAAACAAAAACAGAACTCCACACCAAATTTTACACGAAAACTACAGCAATACCAAACAGCTGTTATTTGTACCATCTACAACACCTAATATTGCAATGTGAAACATAAAATCTACGCTCCTTATTACAACCACTTTTAACAACTTTATTATACATAAAATGGGCATAAGCATGCCGTTTAACGTAATATTAGTCGTGTACACCAGTTTCTAAACAACCAAATCTAGATTCGTTGAGGAAATATATTTAAGAAACAAGTTGGATGATATTGTTTATAGTTTTTCGAAAATTTCTTGAACACCGCCAAGCAGGATAGCTATGGTGCAAGTTGTTCGCGATGCGACTTATCTCTTCAACTTGGAGAAACTGCTTTTTGCATGATTAAAAACCAAATAAAACAAGCGTGCAGCTGTATTGAGGAAAAAGTTTGTGTTTAGCCGACAATCGGGGGTAAGTTCATAGAGTGATGCATTATAACCAGACATGTCCATGTTGGGATCAAGGTGACTCTGACTTTAGATCAGTGCCATTGCCACTGTTGAGTCGATGGACAATAGCCAACAATCGAAATGCACTTTTCAACACTTCCAAACAAAATTTAAAAAAAACGATTATATAAGAAAAACCTTGTAACAACGATATTTGGCTCGATTGAAAATAAACAAATTGAAGTTGTCTTTTAGATTAAGTAGTTGTTAAGAAATGTATGAGTCAGTCAATTAAAATACCGACCTAGTCACCAACCTAACATGGGTCAGATGCTATTCATATGAAATTCACAACAATACAATTTGACTCGAATTAGTATCAATTGGCCTTTAATATATTATTAGATAGTGATTGTCAATGAACAAGTGTTGGTCAAAATTTTTGGGGTAGTGAATTCAATTTTTCGTTGACTAACCGACCGTTGATTTCTGTTGCAGGTATAGGGAAGATGCACTGTGTTGGACAGAGCGGTAAGTTTATAATTTAATTTGTTTTGTCAGTGGGAGTAGGACATAGTAGGCGCTTGATAAGTTTCAATAATGTGTAGGTGCACAAACACCGACATGTTTTGACTGTCGGCGTATAGACGTAACTTTTGTGACTTTGTTGTTTGGACGAATTTCGAGATCGATTTCGTTGAAAGCCAGTCGTCAGTCGAGTTTTTGTTTTGTCACAATCATTATATAGACAGGCATCGATACTATCTAGATAGTTGGAGGTTTTCAGTTCGATCATGGTCTCGCGGTGGATCAACTAATGAGGGTGGCAAATAAAACAAGAAGGTTATAAATTATCTTCGAGTCGATTAGCCCAAGTCTATCAACCTTAAATCGAAACCTGTTATGAAATTACTGGACATGATTACTCTTCAATGTTGGCGGATAATTTGCTTGAATAAGTGAAGGTCTAGCTAGTGTCAGAAGTTCGACCATCGACATGAAATCGTCTATACCAAAATTGAATTAAAATGATGATTAAAGTAATTTTAGAAAAATAATTTTTTTTCGATTATCCCTAAATAATGTATCAGATAAAAACGTTTATTCCTAAATTTTGATTGTTAAGGGCTACATTTTCACTAGAGGTACCAGGAACGCCGTCATTTTTCACAGATGTGGGGCCGCAAAAAAACGATTCCATTGTTTGAGAGACTGTTCCCTTATAAGGAAATTGCATAAATTAACGGTGTGCTCGAGGGGAAGGTCCGATCGGAACTTGACTTCGTCACAATAGCGGCCTGTAACGAACGATGTGCCTTTTAGATATCTGAACGAATAAATCTCAGGCGTCCAAATCAAAGATAATTTTTTTGTACGAATATATACGGTGCAGTTGTATTGTTGACCAGATAGATGCAATATTTATTCTGTATAGCAGGCAAGGAGAATGCGACGGTAGTCAATCGAGTTGCATTTCCACATTCTTCACATACATGGATTTTAATGAGCAAATCATTCTAGTTCTACCGTGCGCTCGCTAGCAGCACCACCAAACGCACACGTTGCTTTTTATATCAATGAAAAGAGACCAAAAGACCGTCAGAGCGACAGCGGCCTTCTTTGGCCGTTCTGTCATTTGCTGTTCAATGCAAAACCTCGACCTCCGGCTTAGTTTCTTATGCTAATTTCTATAATGTAAAGTTAATTTTTACGATTTTTTCAAAGAAAAAGAACACATTTTTGCAAATTTATTAACTTATAAAATAATTAAAATTTCTTGTAGTAAATGTCTGATAATAGACAAGCATTCAATGGAAGAGGAGAAATGGAAGAAATATAGAAAGAAGGAGAGACAGAAAGAAGGCGAAAGTGAAGTTGATTATTACATAGTTGGTGAAATGGCCCCTCCTTTTCTAATTAAAGTCGCATTTATTAAGTGTAATAAATAAGAGTTCAGAAAATCAATGTTGTTTCTGAAAACCAATTAAACCATAATTGGTAGTTGCAGATTGCTGAAGGCTAGTGACATATATGGTGTTGTATTTGTTTCAAGAAACGATTTAACAGTGGCCGATATGATATTATCGATGAGAGAACCAACAGAAGACTGGTTGTAGAAAGCAACAGAACTACCTCTATATCCTGGACAAGCCACGGTATGGGCACGCGAACAGAACGCGTCCTAAATGCTGAGATGCTGATCACGAGAAGTCTCCATCTAGCTGGTGTTGTATGTACACAATACAATCCAACTCGATACTGACCATTAATCTCTTATCTGAATAATGCATGGCATCATCCCGTTACCGTATGGCAATTGACACAAGAGACATATTGTCAGATAACTATACAGTTGCTCGCGCTACACAGCACCATAAGCCCTTAACAGGACGAAAAACTTAAAAAAAAACATATATCCAACATAACTCATCCCCCTTTTCTTGAGTTATCTAAGTAAACCTAAACAATATAACAATCGACCAAATCAACACCGCCAACCGCCCAACCACTCAAAATAGTCTTTTCTTTCTGTTTCTATTCGATTATATGGGGGAATTTTTTTGGTAAATTTGAACACAAAAGCCGAAATTGAGAGGAATTACAGTCTACCAGTAAACTTGGATAATTTTTCGAGGGTAACTAGTTAGTTCGTAACAAGTCTTAACGAACCTAGGGTGAGTTTTTGTCATTTACTTGTGTTAGTATATCGATGAAAATTAGATCATGATTTTGTTGTAAGTGAAGCTATGGTCAAAATTTACCGGTTAATTAGCACAACACAAATACATTGAAAACCACAACGGATTGACAACAACGTTCCTTAATTACACGCATTTCCAGTAGGGTGTTGATTTATAGGACATTTACGGATCTCATAAACAGCACATGGTTCTAGTTGGAATGTTCTCTGTCATATTCGATGAGACTATCTTGCATTCTTTACAGTCGTGAATCAACTCGATTTTCTTCATTTTCTAATGGTCCACTTTCTCAACGACCTGCTGTCGACTTTTTATACCAATTCCGGCATAGTTAATGAAATTTATTGCGAATTATTTCGTACAATATTGAGTGCTCTTTTTATAACAAAAAAATTACCTAATACGCGAATAAATCAAATGATGGCTTGTCTACTGTAAGTAAACGTAATTAATTTTTCGTTTCTATCAAAAAGAACGTTTTCACTTTTTAAATAAGCACATAATAAAATTATTATTATAAAGCGTCCCTTTATGATTCACGATAACATTCAACCTCACGTCGCAAAACCATTATTTATAACGTGAACGGATATGTTACTCAAAACATAACATGCAGATATTCCATAGATTGTAATTACAGTAATCATTCATCTATGGACGGTTTCAATGTGTCTCAAAATTTTTATATTGTTCAATCTACGCATCATTATTTCGCACCATTCTAATCTAATCAGTCTTGTTGTAATTAATTACGAATAAAGATCGTGCAGTAGATATTTCGTAATTAAATAATAAACGTGCAATAATTTATAAAATGAAACTGTATCGTACAATAGTCTAACAATAATATTATCGTCCAGTTCAGTTATTTATTTATTGTTATTGTTAATTTTCCTTTTGATAAAAAAGCAACTTTGTTGCAACATTACATCAAGAAAATTACTTTCCATCGATTACTATCATCACCCTATCTTCGATTAATGGATTAATACAGAATCGTAAAAATCTCAACGATCTGACACAGAAACGAGGCAATTTGCAGAATTAGCAATCGCATTAAATTAATTCAAACCGCAATCGTGCATACCATCTCCAAATAGTAATTGAATTTATTCTGGCGATCAAAGATGTGGAATAGAAAAAAATAATGTTTAGTTAATTGTCTTGTCACAAATAACGCTAATGTTACAAACGTATGCCAATTAATAGCAAATCACATAAAGTAATGTTGATTGTAGATAAACATCAGAGGAAGAGAGCAGCAGTTCGAACAACTTTTCAAATACAGTGTTTAAACAATAGTCATTATTCCAATCTATAAGTGTGGGTGTTCTAATGAAAATTGTTCGCATTTACGATTAATTCAATGTTGAATTATTTAATTCAACATTATAGAATGAATTTGACTGTTACTGAAATATTTTTTCGTTCTTTGCAATAAAAAAAACACACAACGTATTCCAGCACTCAACAATATTCTAGTATTGAATTAGTAAATGTAACGGACCCTCAGAACGCATCTACTATGAGCATTAAGTTTGTATTATTTAAGTCATGCGGAGACATGCCTGTCTAATTTGCGATAGTGCATGTCATCCAAGGGTTTTGACTTCTTTATTGTTCTTTATCCAACAAGCGACTTTATTTTTCAGTCCCTTTTTTAATGTTATTAATATTATCTGCATATCAATTTATTTCCGGTTTAATTAGATATTCGATTATCCATTGCTTCGAAATATTTTCTACAAAAATAATGTATAAATGTGAGATGGCCCTATAATTCGAGTTTCTATTGTTAAACATGTGATTGGATTTTGAACCGAAAAAGAATGACATAGGGCGACCATACCCTGCATTTTATTAGTTTTGCCTAGCTGCAATCCGTTATCAGTATTTCGAAAATGAAGTAAGGGTGGGAGTGAGTTTCCCATATTAAGACTTATTTAGGGTAACATGTAGTAGGGGGATGGAAAATACAAGGGCAGTGTCAGATTATAACACCGGCAGTTGCTTTCCTAACGCTTCTGACATCGGGACAGTTCCCTTTGAAAAAAAATATACCTATATATTTATGTACAAACTAAAGAAAATTCGATCCACGTGCTCGATTTGAAAAATGCTGTATGGATTAGCTTATCCTGATTTTTGTTTTTATTCTAGGAAGCCGACTGTCGATGATGTTGGAAATCCATCATCGGTCAACGCACGGTAAGTTTTAAGTGTTTCTTTCATACACCTGTTATCGAATACACGTTTATGTATTAACATATGTATTTGTACATAAACAAGTGCATGTTTTCGTATCAACATTATTCTAAATTGTAAATGAAATTTGAAACAAAGCAACTAAACCAGTGTTGTAATTATTATAACAATTTTAATTAACCTCAATAAAATTTAATAGGGAGTTCATTTATAAAATTCCACGTAGACAATTCGAAACATAATTGTGATAGACAATAATCGGTTTATTAGTAAATATAATGGAGGAAATAGAAGAGGTCCAAAAAATAAAATAAAAATTGTCCTCGCTCTGCGTCCCGGTAACCACAGGTCATCTCATGCTCGGTAATCATGGTCGGTTAATGCAATTTTAGGAGATTGCGCCGTAAATCTTGACTAAGGTCCTCTTATCGCTACCTACACCTATAATTTAATGGCTCCGATCACTCCCCTAGGGAAATAAGTTTTACAAGTAGAAGTACTGCTGAATAACAGGTGTTTCAGTACAATTTCAACCCAACCGTGTTCAAGGTGGACTTGTTTTTCTCATTTTGTTTCGATGATTACAAAATATTTTACAATTATTAAATGGTACAAAATTTGGCATTTTCTAAAGATTGAAAACGACATGGACGTGGTGATCTATTTGGGGAGTTGACATCCAAGACGCTAATATGAGACCAGTAAAACCCCAAACACGTATGCAGACGTGACACAGCTGTACCGCAATATCAGGCACTGATGACCTATAGACTGACGTCAGACGACAAACCTCCGTGACTAGCGTACCCGGGACGCTCACGTAGGGTATCGTGGCGTAACGTACCACTCGACGGAGGCGTCGTATTCTTCATTACCACCACCTACACGGTATAACACTAACCGTGCGTACGTTTTCGGGTCGAACACGTACTTAACGACATCAAAATCGACCTTCGACGACCCTTCGATAACAACAAACATTACATACCTATGTTTAACATTAACCTGCTTTTCTGACTGTGATTAACAGATGCACATCTTCATCAAAGTAATATTTACGATTTTACATCTTAATTTGTATAATTCGATATGTGGTAGGTAGTTTAGAGAAATAGTCACAACGATCTAAGATCGGTACTCTATGCACGCATTTGAAATATATTCTTCGAATAAATAATGGTTGTGCAATTTCGCTATTCGATTTGAATGTATATATGGTAGGCGAATTTAGGGCATAAATGATGCAATTTTAACGCTGCCATGCCTGTAGAAGTTGACAAATGGTTATGTTTATAAGTGAAGATCAATCTTTATAAATGTACATGTATTGGTTTGGTTATTTGGACCGTCAAGTCCAACATTTGAACGTATTTAGAATTCATGGAAACGTCATCGACGGGAAGAGCAGTGATATTTTATGATTGACTTGAAATAATCATAATCCCCTGTTTTGAAAGGGGGGACAAAATCTAGAAATCTACAAGACTGACCCCCGGCCAGTAGCATAAGTTGGAAAGCGTTATAGAACGGTCACCCTAGCAATCTCACTTAAATTAAATCGGATTTGTTGACGGGACGCGTGGAAATTCGATACGCTAGGCACATGCTGGCATTATTTCGTATTAATCCCGGTATTGGTCATAGGAATTAGAATGAGATTTTGTTTTTAATGCACCATAGTGGATTCCCAATCAGATATGATCTATACAGGTGTTGTTATTAGGATCATTATGTTTGTAAATCCGATTAGGTTTTTGTCTTTAAGAACGCTTAATAAAGGCAAGAATACATATGTTGGCGTATTTGAGCAATTGCCGATTGATATCACCAGGAGGTCAATACTGTGGACGTGGGGATTGCCTGTCTCTATGAGGGTGTTCTACATGTCGTGGTGAACAAGATATAAACTCCTATGTTGCGGTCCCGTTAAAGACGCGCCTGCTCGGCATTCACGATGGACCCATCCCTGACCTTACCACGGTTAACTGAGTCGCGTGGAACGAATACAGATTCCATCTAGACGTATATCCAAATTTGTAATCCAGTTCTTATAATAAACCCCACCACAAACTTGAAATCTTCACCTGTTTCAAACATTGAAATTCGTTTGCTTGGTAGTTTAGTCGTAATGCTTCTATAATAAATCATCTTGTTTGAAATTGATTAAATTTCTTCAGGGGGACGTTGTTTTTTAATGAAAAATAAAAAAAATCACATTGACATCGTGCGAATTAAGCATGATAAATACTGGTATGTTACAATTGTAGGTGTATTGTAACATTTGGACAAATGTCCTGTCAAGTTTCAATGTTATTGGAACAGCAATACAAACGACAAGATTCCGGGATTAGGTGTTTGATGAGATGCAGAGTTCCTATACCCAGCGGGACTCAATTTTAATGACTAGCATGTTCGAAACTCGACGTATAATTAAGACAAACACTCGTGGGATATAAGTCGACTTGTCGCTTCCTTTCCACTCTCGATTATCTTACACAATATCCGAATAAAGATACTTTCGCATTATCATCCCCTAGTTTTTTTTATGGACTTGAAGTAATAACTGAAATAATTAATAATACTTTGAATTATCGTCACCATTAAATTAAAAATGATGAACTGTTTGTTATAATTCTCATGAGATCGAATAACGGGCTTAAACAAAACAAAAAACTGCAGCTATGATTAATAAAATAACAATTTCGGATGAAGATATCAGCAACAAACAAGTTTATCTGAGTATAATTTAAAAGATAATTTTTCGTGTTAGAACAAGATACATGTAAAAGATAAGAGGACATGAGAAACGTTTCTCAAGAGACTTCAGAACTACATGTGAATAATTGATAAACATTCAGATTTAACATTCCGTATTCTGGTATTATGTGGGTTTTCCGATACAACAGAAGCGGTTCAGTTTGCGGTCCCACTTCAATTCAGCCACTTTCAATGTCTCTGCTACTTGATTTATATGTTATCTCCTCTATATCTATCAATTTTATATATCCCAAGCGAATTTTTTTTTTAAAAATCGCACGTACCGCAAATAAAACAATATTCAAAAAATAATGTATCTACAATAGAATTGATAGAAACTGAAATATATACATTCGCTGAAATATAACGTGTGTGTCATTTCAAAATTACCAAATTATGTTTATATTTACCTGCTGTTCATAAGGGACTACTCAATTATCCATAATTTCGATCAAGGCCAATGTTGGAAATAAATCTCCGTTCATCAATTTGTATTGCTCTAGATAATAATAGAGTCCTATCTGTCTTATAATTTTATGTTACTAGTTCTCTTCGTTTTTTTATTTATATAATTGAAATGAATTTTTTGTGTTGAAATATTACATATTTTAATTCTCAAAGTGGATATATGCTCAAACTGTGGAAAATCCAGGCTTTAGTTTTCGGTTAGGGGAAATTAGGAGTAAAAATAGGGTGGATTATATATGCAAGCATCTACCATATGAAGCATGAAAGGGCTTTGAATTTTGTCAAGTTGCCAATGTTAGAAAACGTATAGTAAAATATTCATATTAATGATCAATGTATTCAAGATTGACATTTGGAACGTGCTCTGGTAAATTCATCTGGATAATAAGAAGGAACAAACGTAACATAAAAGAAATGATAATGAAAGACTATTCGAAGACAAATTCGAAACAATCGGACTACTCTGTTATTCAGAATGATCAAATTTCTTAGTCTGTCGCGCGTTTATTCTATGTTGTTGTTTTTTTTTCCTTTCGAATTTATTTCAGACAATATTTCTACGACATTTAACACGATATTAGCGAGTTAGTTGCTGAATGGGAGCCGGTACGTAATTTGTAGAATTTAAACAAGTCGAAATGAAAGAAATAAAACAGTAACAGTCGAAATTAAAGAGCGAAATGTGTCGGTTGGAAATAAGGCACAAGAAGAAAAAAAATATATATATATATATATATATATATATATATATAAATTGCTGATTCGCTGGAAGAATTGCAAGTGGGGACCTTGTAAACAAATTGCAAATACCCTTCCGCCCGTAAAAAAACCCCATAAGTTCTTTTAATTAATGCAGCTACCCTGTTGCGGGGGTTAAGACACTTCCACCTAACATAATTTACATACTACACCAATTGCAATGTTCACTCAAAACAATACAAGAGAACGAAAAAAAAATTACTTTCATTAACGAAAATTTACAGATGATAAAACGCAACATCAGTGTGCGTTAGATAATTAAAAATACTGCCAACATGAGAATTATTGCCATTCACACCCTACTGTGACTCCACAGTCTATTTTTAACTCTATTGTTGGATTTGCTACCACCAATAAGATGATTGTCTATACATTAAAAAAGTAATGGCCAAACAATCTCAGTTTTGCAATAATTCGCTTTAATAAATCGATTTTTTTTTTGACCAACGTATATTCGATAGAATATTTGTAAATATTTGTTTGTTTAAATCGATTATTGTAATATCCTTTATCGGAATTGTCATATATAGGTTGAAACTCAATTTTTTTTTGCGTGTTTATATGTGTGTTTATGTGAATATGGACAACATCCTTGTTCAAAAGTCAAACGATAAAAGAGTGCAATTCTCGATATAAATACAATGAATTCGAATCGAAGGATCAGCATCACAATTGGAAATTGAAATGACGCTATAAGTTTGAGGCTTATTGCCCCTGTAATAGGACATTTACACGTTGATGGCACAGCCAGATGGGCCCTTGTAGAATGATAGAGCCCTAGTCGATTTTACTGACCCCACTGAGGCTGACCACTGACCGCAGTCCACTGACCACTTACTAAAAACTGAACCACAATCGCTCCCATTCCCATCTTATTTAATAACTCATGAATGGAACCCGTTCAACCAAGTTGCAATTCCCTGACGGTTTTTTCCCTTTATATTTAATACAACAACAACAATAATAAAAATAAAAGAAAAAAGAAAAAGGCATGAAACAAACGTGACAATATTCGCTGAGAAAATAATTGAATTTCTAACCAATAATCATAATAATACGGAATTGTTTGTTGAGAAGGGTGGAAGATAGTTTGCTGATAAATGATTCAAAGCTGATCGAAGTAGTCGTCCGGTGGATTGCTAGAACGTCACCCAGTCGCTTTTACGACACAATCTAATGTTATCATTACAATAGGATAAGAACGACAGAGAAGTTAGCCGTCCCTACGAACATCATAATCACACTAGTCCGAACACCCACCTTCAGGACAATAAAATCGAATTACAAAAGTTACACTAAAAATTTATTCTATTTTACCTTTTCTCTAATGTTCACACTGTTTGTTATATGTTTATTATTAAAAAAATTCGCATTAATCTGAACATTTTATTTTACAACATTTCTTCGAAGGATACAATGCCTACGAATAGATATTTCTATGCATTGACCGATCCGAATAGGAATCTTCAATTTGATAAAGTTCTCGTATTGTCGTTGTATTGTTTTAGAGTAGAATATTTTGGACCATATTGGTCATTTAAAGTTTTGTATAGTCTCCAATTCGTGTCTATATGTAAAACACAAATCGTAAATCGCTTTTAATAAAGCAAGTGAACGTTGCACGTGCCGTATAGGACATATTTATGTATAGATGTAAGGCCGCAGTATGGTATTCAAGGACCGAATAGACATTATTGAAGAATCGATTACAGCTTTGGGACACTTATATGGCGAAATAAAAGGGGCACAGACCGCTGTCCACCTAAACGACGGTCATTATGTAAACAAGAAGGCAAGAGGGCAAACGGACCAAAGGCCATTCGACTTATTGAATCAACTGACAGTTCTCAAACGTATAACGAATTTAATTCTAAAAAATATATAATTCATCCAAAATTGGGCAAATACAGGTATTTTGCTATTAATTAGATATGGACTAGGTTCAGTATAAACACTGACACTAGCATAAATCTCCTAACGAAATGAGTTGAGATAAAGTCTAGGCTTATTGTCTTAATGTCCGCGACAGATTGGACACGACCCTAATATAAATTGGTGGTGTTAGTGGTAGTGCAACAGCCGTTTCTACTGCCGCAATATTATAGAGAATCCAAGATCGCGTACGTTCTAATGTTTGTCCACTAATTCCTTTATCCTACCATATAATAACCGATGATTCACACATCCCTGACGATCGTAAAAATGTCAAAACTCGTTAACACCAAAACATTGTATAGAAATATAGGTTGTTTCTATCAAGAAGTAGAAAGAAAAAAAAATACGGAAAAACTTACCCTAAAGTTACATCTTGGAACATAAAACAACTTCACCATTTTTACAGTACTAAGCGGAAGCGTATCTTTATGAAAGATTCATTATTCCCCCTTTTTGCAATTTATGGTTGCCAGTTTTGAACGATTTTTTATTTCAAATACAAAATAATAAACCGGATAAACTGCGATAAACTAAAATGAATATTATACATACAATATCAAATAATGATAAATATCTATAGATAACGATAATAGGATAATCAAATAGTAAAATTGTAACATTAGAACTGCATTAGATCAAATAATGCCATATAAGGAATAATTCACGTTTCATTGAATGTGCCTTTCATAGGCCGCATTCTGGAACCACCACTTACATATTTTATTCAAAACTGCGAAAGCTTTTATCATAATAGGTGCTGTTACATTCACATTTCGAATTCATCAAACAAATCTTATAAATATAATCAACAATGTATTGTTTTGTTGATGTTTATACAATAATTAGTAGTTTCAGTTGTGAAATATTCCATATTCGAAGATTCGACAGCAACTACTCAACTTAATTAATTTACACTGTCAGTACTTGTTGTTATAATAAATAACATAAACATCTCTATCTCTATTGTCTCAACAAAGGCTGCTCTTAACATCGTCAACATCTTAACGAAAATGCTAAAAATGAACTTTTTTAGTTCCCACGGCAATGATTTCGTCATATAAACGTGACCTTTTTAGTAAAGAGAAGAACCGAAAGAAGAAAAAATAACAGGAAGAACAATACACAAATCTGACATAGAGAATATTATCATTTTAAAACTAATACAAAATCGACGGGCCGCCACTGATACTTAACAAACGTCTTCCTTATTATAGCAATCTCAAGTACACGTGATCCCATCGCCAGTTGAATAAATGTTAGTCAACTAATCAAAATTATCTTCGCACATCGCTGCGGGAATTGTTGTATGTGTGCGTGTATGTGTGCCTGTGTGTGCCTTTTTTCCAACTTTCCACACAACGAAACTTGACGAATCTTTGTTTGAAACACGCCGTCATCGCTCATCAAAATCACGATAAGATCGATACGCAATTTTTACCTCAATAGGAGTTTTGCAATTCGTTGACTGTTTCTTTTTTTTATCGAATCGTCAATTAATCTTGGATTTTTTTTGTGCTGTTTGAACTATCGTTGCGTTATATAGCGAACATTATAAACAAATATATTTTTAATATATTATAGTTGAATTGGTACAATATTTTCCTGTTATGGCGTTATTTATGAATTTGATCTATCTATGTTTATGTTTACTAGGGTTGGTAGTCCTTAATTCAGGACACTTTCAAACATCTAAGGGGTGAGTTATCTGGATTTGAGGTTGGCAAACAGCTTCGAGGTCCGTCGTACAGTGATAGTCGCTTGAATGCCAACGGGTCATAAATAATCCAATGTTGGCTCTACGTATATTAAGAATGATTCATTAGCTTCTTTCAAACTATAGCCGGTTAAAGCAATGGAACGTTAATAAATGTTAATATCGTTAATTATATTTCTTTAAAAAATTCCCAAACAAAAACCAATCGATCATTTTCAATATAAATTGAACAATTAATTATCGTTTTTGGGCAACCAACAGCACTAGAAACAAGACAAATATTTTCTAAAATTTTACCACCGGAAAATTGATGAATTTCCAACATTTCATTTAAACCACAACAATGAATCAAATACAAATTAGAAAAATAATGTAAAACCTGTGGTGCAATAATGTAAACGCAATCTAATGTATGCAGAAGTCCAGGCTTATTCAACTAAATTAAAAAATAGTAATAAGCAGTTTGTAAATCACTATCAGAAGATGACGAAAAAAAACACGAAAAAATCGACATTAATTTCACACATAATTGAACAAAATATTTTCGTCATAAAACAACAAAAAAGAGAAAAACGAAAAGTTAATGTTAATCGAGAATATAGAGGACGTAGTCGGGCGTAATTTTCTTAATTCGTTCGTGAATTGCACCGTGTTTAGGGTTAACGCACTGTTCTAAATCGTTGTAATTTAAATATGTCAGACTATCGTCCTGAATGATACATAAAATATAATCAATGCGATAAAATTAATTGTTTAAAATTTTAGAAATTTTATGTCAGTTTTTAATCAATTTCTCATATAATTTTAATCAGTTTTTTTTTACTGTAAAAAATGAAGAAATTTCACACTTACCGATCTGAAATAAACTCGTTCCATCTTCAGGCCTATCAATGTCTTAAAACGTCAACAAACAAAAACAACATTTTTAGCTGAGTCAATGGCTAAGTAATCGAAAAGTTCGATTTTCGATCAAGATAAATACAACAACAACAGCAACGAAATATATATATAGTTCAGGTGTAATGTTCATTAATACAGAAATTGCCGCACAGTAATAAACCACTTCATTTCATGGATATTTAGGGATAAAGGACTACGAAAAAACGCTTGTGTTTCTTTTTTGGTCAGAATTCAATTACACACTACTAAATATTTAGTTGCATTGTTTAATTCCAAAAAAAATATTTATTATAATTTTTTGTTGTTGTTCAGGACTTGTATGTTCGTTTCAATTGATTGAATATTTTGAAAATAGAACAACTTTTATATGGTGCAACTGTATTTGACTTGATTTGTTCGATTCACTTTCGCTTCCGTACTCCGCTAACCATAATAACAAATCAACCTGGACAAATTTAATTTATAACGTCAAGGTTCGTTAATTGACTTTATATAATTCTTTGTTTTCCTTTTAATTCAACATATAAATTAACTTGATCATTTTTCAAGCTTGAATGACAGAAATTTCAATTTTTAAAAGTCAATAACCTTGTTGGTTTTTTTCATTTCATCAATGGTAATTTTTTGTAGTACGTTTTCATGTTGGTCAGCGTGAAATGTGGACCAGGTAAGAGAGGATCATAACTTGGGAAAGTGGCAATATATTAGATATAAGAATAAGGGGTGCCAATCCTCGAAGTTTTTAACGTCTTCAGTGTCGCCTCGTGGCCGCTAAGAGATTGTTGAGTGCAAACTCTTGTTAACTTCCCGAGTTATTTCACCAGCTTATAATCCGTATTATAGGGGAAGCTGGGGTCACGGCCAAAAGCTAAACCATAACTGCCACCATCATCAACATCACCGTCTATCCACTTTCCCAACGGGTTAACTTGCTAATCTTGTATTCTTAGTTGTAACATCGTTGTTTTAACTTGGATCTTATATTGGTTAAAGCCGTCTCTCTAACAACTTACTAAAGGTATTATAGTTGATGAAGTCACAACAAAGTCAAGATGGTAAATAGTTGGTTGGAGACGGAATTCCGGTCGTAAAAACAAAACTAAATAACAACACTTACTTGTGTGGTCATCATTTGGTAATGACCGTCGAACCTCATTTTGGTCTTAAAAAGTTATTAGCGTTGGGATCCCTCAGGACGAGTGCCATGTTATTCGATTAGTTTCCCCCACAGGTAACGGGGCAGGTTAGTACTTGATTCCCAATTCTAACATCCAAGGCGCCGTCTGACTCCTTCGAGATGCACTCTACGACCACCCAGGGATTCGGTCCGACACGATTTCCGATTTATTGCTGCATCTACGCTATTTATGAATACTAGTGAAATGCAATAATACATATGAAGGATAGTTAACCAATCTGTAAATATTTCAATTGTTGAACTTTTTTTGACGTTGACACCTCTTTTACAAACACCTGAAATCACAGGTATTTATAACCTGTATCAAAATAATCTACAAATTTATGCCACGAAAATTTATAAACGTTATCGTACCAATTTATTACTTGATAGTATTACGTTAGACATTGTACATAACCAGTTTTTGTTTTTTGTTTTAAGTAATAAAATAATAAAGACAGAACATGTCATATTAAAAGCTCATAAAAGTTGTTAATGAAATTTTTGTAATGTATCTGAACAAGGATTGATGATTTAGGTTTAGGGGATTTGATCTGTCCGATAAAGCAATAAGTCTTAAAAAATTGTTGATGTGCAGGGTCCTGGCGATCTGGCGAACGGTCATTTTGATGAGAGTAGAGTCTGGGGTATTGTTTGTACGGTTCGGCGACCGAGGCAGGTTCCATTTGCACAAATTGATTTTAGTCGGCATCTAAGGCCGACTGAAACTTATTTTGGTTTATAGTCCCAAATTATACGGTCCGTGTGCGTAATTGGTTGACAGTGAACGGGTATGTTGAGCGCCGCCGCAGGCTGATTACACATATAGGAAAACGTTCCGGTGGCGAACAAGTTGGTAATCCAGCGGCAATCGGATGGCCCACTTCCCGCACAATATCAGGGGTAGCACCGGTGGTCGAATCGCCGCCCAGCAATATGTTAGCCTTCATAAATCATTGTTAGGATGACTAACAGCCTCCGAAGACGCGTCTTGCAAGCCCCTAGCTGCCGCCCTTCTTTCCAGAAATATGATGTAATTTATATGGAAATGCATCGAAATCTTTGTCATTTAGAGATATGAATGAAAAATTCAGTGTCCTTCTGCGGCCGAATTCGAAAGTCTAGATGCATGTGTTGGCAAAGATAGTGGCCGCCTACTGATTTGTCAGACTTATCTGTCTTTCGTTGTTGATTTTGCCTACGGAATGCCATGATTTATGCGGCAGACCTCTAGACTTGTACGCTTTTATGAAACATACCCTGCAATAAATGCGTTCCTGAAAAGCAGTTTGTCACTCCGAGTGCGAATGGGATTCGTCCATGACTTGAACGTTATGGAAGAAAGAATTCTTTAGGCAGTTCTAATTGCACAGTCCTATTTCCATTCATTCACATTCTTTGCACACCTCTCATCAAAATGTGAATCTAATAAGATATGCATGTTAAAAATCGATAACGACGGACTAAAAACGGATTCTTTCCCATATTTCATCATTCACATTACTTTTCTACCTTATTATAATATTGACGCATTTCTATACATATTAATAACGACACATCAACCCCTATCAGACGGCCAATTTTATCATATAGAAAACAACATCAGAAAAATTTAAAATGACATAAGTCTACCAACATTTTGTTTGAGGGATTATTTGAAAATCGGTTGTATAAAAGATGATGCATACTATATATCTATGGATAAATAAGATCAATGAAAGCGAAGGGTGTTTACTAATTCCGTAACCAAATCTCAATAATCTGGGAGCACCCATCTCTATATCATTTTCTATTACGTACCTTGTGAAGACATCGTAGCCTCAGCTTATACATATTGCAATTTGCATGTTAACTAGATACCATCTTCAAATATCGACAAGGGTATGTAAAGACGGGGAACAGAAGCCGTCTACTGTCGAGCTATCTCGTTATGTTTCGATCCAAAACTAAACAACTTAATCATATACATTACAGGATTAAATTATCCATCATTCAAAAAAAAATAATAAAAAACAAAATGAAAATTTCAAACTGCATAAAATTTAATAATATTAAAATATGTAGGTAGAGCACAACTGTGTTAGATCATTAATTCCGCTCTATTGTCATATTTATGTCGTTTATTATTAACTAACACAATATTTATCTTAAATTCATGCATATGAAAACGTTTAGTCAAAAGCTAATTTCCATTTAACGCCCCCCTTTCAACTGTCACTCACTATCAGTTAACACACCGCTCAACCCCAGACTTTGTCCCAGTTCATACTCGCTGAATATGGTCCCATCAAAATTGGGCAATCGAGCTTGCACAATTAACAATATATTACCACCCGTGCTCAGACACACCCCCTATTACTACAACAAACATGACCGATATTCGCTGGTAAATCATAACTATATTTAAAAGCAATATGAATTGATCTTCGATGATTATTGTTTGGAATTACTATGAAAATTTACGAAAATACTAATATTGCAATAATAATTCGAGATTTTCGAATAAATAATCCGCGTAATAAGGCTTAAATACAGCGTCCTCTAAGAATATGTTGACTAAGCTTGGTGGTTTTGGCAATACTCTCTAGGTGGCGTACGTCACATTTCCTTCAAGTCCTATTTTAGATAAATACATTTCCGCGATAATTTCCATGTAATAACAATGATTATAGTATTTGATGATTTTTATTAACAATAAAAACCACCGTAGAATAACTGGAATAAACTTAATGGTAAATTGAATAGTTATTAATATATCATAAAGATAATTTAATTGACTACTTGATACAACAATAAATTCCGATTCTAATCGATATAATAATTATTGACGGTCATTATATTGTTAATTTTATTTGTACATGTCGTAATTTGTCCACTGTAAACGTATAAAATGCAAACATTTTTGTATAGGTTGAGGAATGTGTGTTTTATTTTGCAGATGTGCGGTATATTCACATTCGTACGGTGTTCTCAGGTAAATAGGCTGCCGTAAGGGCCGATCCTCGAGTTTTATGATATACGCTCACAATCCCTCAAGAGGCTTCCATACACACTATGCTTATTTCGACAATTCGAGATCAAAGTAGATCTGGCGTGATTTAGTTTTATTACTCCATTTACATACCGGGATTTGTCAGTACCCTTGTGTATTTCAGTCGAAAGAACTGAAGAACGTATACTACTTGTCCGACATTGTATAAGTGCAATAAATTAATTCATTTTATTGTTATAACCAAGTAGTAGATAATAATCGACTTGTGTTTTGGGAATACACAAGTATAATTTTCTTATACAAATTGTCGTTTTTCATGTCTCAAGCGACCAATATTCTCTACATATTTAAAATGGAATTGTCGGTTTTAAAACCGCAGTAATTTGAAATAACCGCAAAAAAGAACACCAGACAACTGGGGCATATTAAAAGAAAATGTTTCAACCCTTTTCTGTTTTCTTCAAACATTGGCGCCTTATTGTGTGTGAAATTAAAACGTAAATTTAACCCTTTAAAAGACGTATAAATGCACTCATTTAGAGTTAATTTTGCATCTTAGATGCGACAAAGTTTTAAGAGGACGATGGGCAATTGCGATAATAAAGGGGAATCTGGTTTTGTCTATACGACATTCATACTAATCGACTAACACTTTATGTGTACCTATAAGAGGAATTTAAAAAAAAAACATTCCATTTATAATAGGAATTGTTTAACATTCCAAATTATTTGTTACTAGTCATTTAACATCCCTCATGTAGTTTTTTTTTGACAATTTAAAACCCATATCATCTTAGATAAATTTTTACAGTAGATATTCCCTGTCACATGCTCGTTACTTTTTATTGTTACAAATTGCACATTTTTGCATGCAAAGAGGCACAACCACCCTTCTATCGTAGTCATAGTCATTACAATAGGTATTCTAACGTATCAATAACTATTTTAATACATATATATTTTTTAAATCAACCATTCAAATTACCTACAGAATAATTATAATGACGATCTAATTTTATCAAAGTTGATGGTAGAATAGTTAGGCAAATGAAATTCTAATCGCAGTATAATAACGTTGTAAAGGGAGAACACGCATCATAAAGTAAGTATGTAGTTGAGTTGCCTCGACACCTTTTATTAAATGATTTGCATTTTAGTACGATACATAGAGAACTAGCGAGATTACGGCCGTTACGTCGTGTTTTGTAGATTTAAATTATCTCGGGGCCCATAAGTGTAGTGTGTCTAAAATAGGGTCCGTATTATATAACAATGTTTAGACATACACTAATAACTATATGTTGACTTTGGCATATTTTTGATTTTATATTTATATAAAATTAACACAATTTCCAAGTCAGTTGTTTAATTATTCGTCGATATCGAAATTGTGATAAGATTAGGGGTAACTGTGCACTGGTCGTCTAGTAATTGAATTGGCAAAGTTACATTGTTATCATCAAGGCGAATCAGAATGGGGCAATTCAGTATCAAGTAGTTTATTATATATGAAGATCTGAGAGACAGGAGTTATGTTTTCATTTAAATGGGCAAATAGCTGATAAGAATCAGTCGTTAAAATGAGAAAGTAACGGAGTAAAGAGATATATGGACGACAAGCGGGGTTAACCAGTTACCAAAAAGAACCAACACCACCGGGTAAAACTGCCAACCCCAGCGTTACCTGATGCCATCTCGTACATCATCCCTGTCAAAAAAAATAAAAACCATAGAAAAAAAACTATCTGATAAATAATTGTGTAATTCTTTAAAAAGAGAGAATATCGTCCTTCCGCGAAATACTTACAAAACAAACCCTTACATGTAGATCTACTGCCATATCCACCCAATCTCCAACCCATGTTATATAATGTAATTATGCAAATACTAATATGCATATGAATCCCGAGCCCTCTAAACCCCTAACTAATCGAGTCAATTGTAAATTGACTAAAATTTGGCTTCCTTGTGCTATTTTAGATGTTTCCATTCAAACAGATGTAGAATTAATGACGACAATTTTTTTTCTTCTAATCTCTTTGTTGTCGTTTATAAAGAACAAGTTCGCTTATGGGAGATTTATCGTTCTCAGGGATGATCTCTATGATGGAAGTATCAAGTCAAGATCAATTTATCACTCACGGTCATCTTACGTTTGTAATGCAGATTGCGAATGTATCCCGTAAGGAATGTGAGTAGGGTGTTACGTTTAGACGGAGAAGAGAAAAAAAAAGGGTGGCTTGCACGGTCATCGTTCTAAATGTGTTCAGTCGTGTTCTGTATAGTTGACCCTCCAGTTTTCGGATGCTTTAGCTTCAGGCGCGAACAGACTCCAGGGAGTAGATATTCAATACCGTTCGCTAGCCAGGAAACCTAATCAGTTACTATTGAAAGTGCCGTTCCTCGATATGATATTAATTTATAGCAAATTCTGTACAATTTCCGGTAATTGTCTCAAATAACTCTTATTAACTGTCACCCTACGTGTCACTGTGATTATTATTATTATTATTACCTATTGTTATTATTAGTATTATTGTAGTCCATAACGGTATCGGAGGTCCTGAATTTTTATTCAAGATTAAATCAGAAACTATTTTGATAGAGTGACGACGTTTGAGTTGATACATCTGCCTTCACCGACTTAGCTTAAGGGTTATTTACTATAATGTAGAAACTACAATTATAGACTAGTTTCAAGCTACCTGAACATCTCCACCTAAACATACACGGGTTAAGATATTATCTGTCATCACCTTACGGCACAAAATTATTGTCTATTCTGGGTATTGTTTGGACACCACTGGCAATGTTTCAACGAAACTGTTAATTTCTATATTAAATCATTTTCGGTAAATGTTACTACTAACGAGAGTATTCATTTTAGTTTTTATCACACCAACTGTGTGTATCGTTCAACTGTTAATGAAGTTCGGGAGAAAGAATGTTCTGTTTCCTATTTAGTTTCATATTCTCGATCTTCCGTTTCCTTGTTGAGTTTTATCTGTATCATGTTGTTGGTGACTTACACGACATTATTCACTAGTCGTTATCGAGATTTTAATTAAAAAATCGTTATGAATTATAATCTAGAAACGGCTATGTGTTGATGATTAATGAATACCCAGTTAGCATTTTTATTGCCTAGATATTTATAAAACATTTCTCGGAAAGGTCTAATTTCAAAACGACTATTTAAATGTTCACTTCTATATTGTTTAATTTAACACTTATAGTGATATATTTAAAAATAAAAAGGACAACAATAAAGTAGTCCTTTTATATTTAGCCGATGTGTCCTGACACCTTGTCTGTTATCTTTGTTAAATATCGACGACAGTGGCTGTGTCATATTTTTGCAAGTTATATATGACTTTGTCCCTAGGGTGGTGTAGTCGAGCAAACAAATTCATTATAAGAGTACGACATTAACATCTAGATTTTTGTTAATTCATTTTTATTATCATCGGAGGAGTAGTGATAGTAGTTAATCGTGAACCCTCCGGTGCTATATAAATATTCCCGTCGTGTCTTCAGACGTAGATAAGTTTTGTGTTGGAGCACGTACATCAAGTCGACTATTTCTATCCCTTTTCACTTCTATTTTATTTTTCTTTCCACTCGTCGCTTTCATTCTGTCATTGTTTTATTTTCCCCGAATTATTGCCCCATGAACGTTTGCCCAAAATCACCCCTTGGTCAGTTAGTTCACACTGATTAACTTTAAGAGAAACATTGGAACAATAATTACAGGATAGTCTTCTATAGGATAAAAATAACCAACATATATATTTTCATCTTCTTCTATAAAAGATTAATTTTACAGTTATTATAACTTCGATTAGATATGATGTTGCTCGTCTTTGTATTTTTTTTTGTTTTTTATCAAAAACATATGTCTGAATATCTTTTAAAATGCAATTTTGTGAGATAATGCGAATAAGCACGACCCTAATATTGAAGTAGAAAAAAGAAAAGGGGGCGACAAAAACAAATGTGAATTGCATTAGGTATTCATTCAAGCATATAGAAGACAATGAGAAAACATATATTTTTCTCGTTCGTTTTTGTCGATCTATATTGTTCTATTGCGTCAAATGCTAATAAAACTATTGATGGCAGATCTGCTAAATCACTGCATCATCATTCGTATATGAATGAAGAACAGGAATTATCTTTCGATCGTTGTGCGACTGAAAATCACCGGTATCACAAATAAATCCCTAATCTTTTTCGTTGTATCTTCCCTCATTGATAATTCATGAAATTATAGTAATAAGAAAAGGGATATGTAACAATGAAGAATATTAAAGTAAGTCAGTCGATCAATTGCATCAGGTGAGATGTCAATATATATTTGTAATATTAGTTTCTAGTATTTTGATAGGCCGATCAATCATTGGGGTTGTGTTCATACATTTCGATTACAGTATGTATTGGTTATTTCACAGAGCATTGCCCCTGTTGTGTTTCTGGCCAAAAATCAGCATCCCCGAAATCGACTGTCCATCATTTCCAGCTCGATCAATTTTGTGTAAATGACAGACAAAACATTGAGTAGATTGGTCTAAGTATAATTTCCTATTATACTCCAATTAATTTATGACAGAATATTGAAAGGGTGAATAATAAGGGAAAATCAAGTGTCTTAATACATGTTAATACTTCCTTGCAATTTCCGGTAAATCTGTTCTTAATAGAAGGGTCCCCAAGATTCGCTCAGTTTTCAACTCTTCCTGTATTTGAAAAGGCGAACTCCTTTAATAACCAACCCTATCTACTGGATTTATTATACACAAGTGAATCATTTCAACTGTAACTATCGATCAGTATTAGAAATGTTCGATTGTTAATTGATGAACCAAACCAACGTAACTGTTTTCTGAGTAGATCTAATTAGATTAGTTTTAAGGGGCGTAAGCAAGAGCTGTCGTTGGTTTTGTAATTGTGTAATGATGAAGAAAATGAGAGATTGATCAACTTATGTTTTAAAAATTCAACTAGAGGGTGTCTTCATGTTTCTTCTCCCTTGTTACGGTTTCAGTGACGGTCGTAATTGGAAAGACAAATGTAATTATAATCATTTAATGAGAAGAGGGAACTAGTTGACAGCAGTTGGGGAATTTTTTTTAAATGGTTTTGAACGATTATTTTTAAAACATTCTAATAATAAAATTGGCCATAAAATGATCGAATATTCGTTTTAATGTCTCAAGTTTTAACATACTTACGTATACCAACTTTATAGTAAAACTATACGAATACTGTTGTTTGTCTTATCTCACGTATCACCATAATTATCATTGTGCTAATCAGGACAAATAATAAAAGAACATGTGAGTTCGCATACAAACTAAGTTAACCTAGACAATCACACATGTAATATAGATTGCAACCACATATTCTAAGGGATGCAACTGTTGGGGGATGAACGATTGTGTGGGGCAATAAAATGTGCGCCTGAGAATAGATAAGGTTATCTAAGGACCACTAATTGAAAGCTAATTGAGCAACTACAGCAGTTAGAAGAGAATGAATGTCTAACCTAAAGGCGTAATGCAGATTTAGTTGTCCGTGTGTGGCACAATTCATTGCCCTTAAGGCTTGATAAAGTGCTAGTTACTATCAGAGAATTACCGCTACCAAACCAATTGTTTGAAGATTTAGTCGTTTCACAAATTACCTGTTTTTGTAGTTAATTTAAACTGTAACCTATTTACGACAGCCTTCCAGCATCGACAAGAACTTGTATAAACGTGACCGTCATTGTTTCTCTATAGTTTCAACAAAAATAACGATCTATCAAATTATTAACCAAAAATTAACCATCAATTAAACAAAATTACAGTACACGATAAAATTGATAAGGGCTGTGTCTGTAATTACTGTTTTAACTAAAATATACCTGCTACTATAAATAAACAGATGGGGGTAGGTTTAATTGTGGCCTATCTCATATTATTTCAAGGATCTGGGTGGTGGTGGCGCGGTCGTGGTGGTGGTAGTAGTGGTTGACTCGCGTAGATCACTGCGACGATAGGGTGTATCGGCCCCTATTTATCGATTAGCCTAGCCGGGCCATACATATTGGGTTTATTCAATAGCATTCGTTAAAGGCAATTTAAGCTTTTTAGATAAATAACAATAAGGAGCATCTAATGAAAGGAAACCGTATTCAAGTAAATTTCGGTAATTTTTACCATTATCAAATTGAAAAATGAATAGACTGCATCTTTATGTTAACCGGTTAAGTTTTATCTGAACAATGTCGGAAGGGGATATCAAGATCTTCAGTTGGCTGCAAATGAAGACCAGAAACTGAGGGTTGTTCGGGGATCTTGTTAGAGGCGTACAATTAGAATATCTTAATTTGTATCTCAGCTATCGGCTTGACCCTCGTTTAATATATTCTATGACTTTTAATTTATTTAGTTGTTGTGGTCGACTATGTAAAGACTGCCACAAACTGACCAAGTATCAAATAATTAATTTCGTTTTTCTTATTCTATTTGCTGATTTGTATGCATTAGTTGCTAGTGTTTTTCCATATTTTTTTGTATAATCTATAAAGCCTTTTACTCGACAACGTTAGTTGTTCAAATTTTATCAGTTTCTGGTGGAAAATTACATTGAATACATTAACCAGCCTGACAAAGACTAAAAAAACAACTTTTGTATATCGTTTTTGGTGGAGGCGCCGGGCGTCTATACATGTAAATAGCTCCACATATTCGAGAAAAAAAACAAGAAACGCAATTTTTTCCACGAAGTAATGTGACTTCATAGTAGATTTTAGACTTACCTGAAAAAATTTTTTTTATATTTATTCTACTTCAAATTAATGCTTATTTTCCCCCCTTAATATATTAAATCCTTATCCCATGCACTGAATTAAAATTAAATTATCAACAATGAAGGCTTAACACAAATAACAAAAAGTCATCAAACAAAGGATGCA
This sequence comes from Meloe dianella, assembly GCA_028455855.1. Lineage (NCBI taxonomy): Eukaryota > Metazoa > Arthropoda > Insecta > Coleoptera > Meloidae > Meloe > Meloe dianella. The sequence continues at coordinate 3,199,569 of JAPTHL010000045.1, read as the reverse complement.
AATAAGAAAAATTAAAAATTGTATTAAATAGTTTTTAAAGTGTTTGTGTTGTTTTTTTTTCTCCGCGTATTTTGGACCCTTTTGACGTTTGATGATTGATTTCGATCTTTTGGTCAGCTGTTATCAGGCGAGAAACGATCCGGTGGCGGTGTATCTATACATCAGACGATATAGAGGTAGATGGTGACGGTGGTGGTGTATTGGCTACTTGTTGATACTCGAATTGACTATAGCGTGGCAACGGCGTGGGGGCGTGCTATCTGGCGAATGGCTTCGCGATCTATGGAAGCTTGAAGGTGCGCTGGTGAGCGCTGCGTATCCGCAACCAACCAGGGATCGTTCCATGTCGGGGGACGCCCGCCAACGCCCACCCGTGCTTGTTGCCGTTACCAGTTATTAGTCACTTGTTGGTAGCATCAGCAATAGTTCTGGTGGTGTAAAACCGCCACCACAAGTTTTATTTCTGTGTTGTGTTATTGTGTTAAAAGTGGTTAACATAGTGTGACCATGCTGCCTTATCAAGCAGTTGCGATGGATTATGCGGCAGGATTTCAACGTCATCAACCACCAATTGGTCTTGGTGTTAACATCAATCCAGCTTTCACACACTCCTGGTTCGTACCAGCGGATATGTGTGCCTCCTACAAACAGACTCCTCTCCTCGAACCAGGGCATGTCTTATTATTTTTACTGATTACCCTTCACCCCCCTCAATCTATTATTTCCAGCAACCCTTTTAACAAGTCTGTTAAATAAAAATTTATAGCTGAAATTCATACGTGGCCAGCTATTTACTTGATATTCATAGATCATAAAATGAACATTTAGTAGATTAACTAATATTTTCTTAAGCCAACACGTGTCCCAATCATTTTTATTAATAATCGAATCATATCAAATGGTTCTAAGAAAGTCGACTAGAAGATTATTCTTCAAGCTGTTAATCCTGTCATCATAAAGATAATATTAAAGTTTTTTTTTGTCAACGAGAAAAGACTTTTCAAGTCTGTGGATGAAATTCATAATGTCAATCAGATTAACAATGAACGTAAAATATTTTTGGAAAATCATTATTAATTATTATCGTTACGGTCATGTGAAACGGAAATTAGCAAATCCATAATGTCATCCACATTCAATAAATATTATTGTAATTATTGTAATCGGTTCATTTATCCGTGACAATTTATTAAAATTGAATTTATTTACCAATATATGACTATATTTACGATTGTTTATTTTTTACATTTCATTGTTTTTACTGTGTTTTCATTGATATTTGTTGTGTTATAAATTTTTGAAATAATTGATGAATTTTATTCGATAATAAGTTTTATACATTGCTGACCCGGCGACCCTTGTTATTCTCGATTTTATGAAGTGTTCAAATCATCTTCCGTTCAAATTTACAATCAGAATCTGGATTTTCGGAATTTTTACGATGGTTACTTATCATTCGGATCACGAAGTTGATTTTTTTTTATGAAAAACATGCAATATTTGCAACAATGCAATAATGATAAATTTATAAAATTGTATTTGATCGATAAACGAATTAGTTGACAATTATTTTATTGATTTATATTAAATTATTTTAATATTTTATAACGGTGCGAAAACCATAAACGTTTACGCAGAGATTGAGGGTGTTGCGGTTGTGAGTAGGTAGAGTAAATCGTGGTAGTGATTCATTTACATTTGGGAGAATCTAGATGTGTGATTGAAAGAGCCGCAAGGGACCAAGCAAATTGCGCTGAAGCAGCGGAATCAACAAATACGGTATAGTGAGGCGGCAATTGGAGTTGTTTTCATTTTATTTTACTAGTCCCCTATAAAGTGACGTTCCCGATATAATCGTATTATCTCACACTACCCTCTTTTGGTCCAATAAAACGAAAAAAATACTATAAGAATTGATCATAACAGGACCGCAATAACAGAAGGTAGCTAGTAAAGTGCGAATCCTGATGGACTTAGTAGATGGACCATACTTTTAGAAGACAGGGACAGTAATTGAGGCAAAGAATTGTCTCTGTCGGCATCTTGTATCTGCTCAATTTACGGGGTAGTTGGAAGGGGGCAGCGTGTGAAAACAAAATTAAGGCGAACTTTCGATGAAATTGGTAGAAATTGGCCTATGCTACTTCAACCGTCATTCTAGTCCTTAGGGAGTTGGCCCTCGGTCGGTGGTTATTAGGTTAGCTATCGAAAGAGCTGTAGTGTACCTGGCGACACCTCGGTCCCTAGAGAATTGCAGGCCTTTTATCTTTCAAGAATAGTAGATTGTAAATGCACCCCTTCTAAGATATCGGACAACGCTGATGGACATTGGTGTGCTGACTGGCGGCCGCAGATGCTTCGTTTTATGGTTATGTTGAACGTGCAAACCATTGTTTCACTAATGATCAACTTTCCCTAGGGACTCACATTCAAGATGACATCAAAAAGCTTCCGAATCTAATGTATCCCACCACTACTACAACAACACCCTTTTCCAATTATCCATTGCCAACAAAAATAAAACGAAAAAAAAATCGACTTGCAAATAAAATCCAACTTTTCTATAAATAGCGAACGAATTCAGTTGTCAACAAAATGCGGAGCCAGCATCAATGATTGCATTGGGTCTACGTGTCACTGAGGGCCCGTTAACCTGCCCTTTTTCGTCAGCCTTAATTCTTGCAGGAACAGTTCAGTCTTAACGGACATTCTATTTCAAGACTGTCTAATCATCATCGTCAAGTCTCCCAGTCTTATATCGTTCGAATCGAAAAACCTGATCGGAACGCGTTACATTTCACTTTTATATATCCTTTGGGACCTGTGTCCGGCCCGATTTCCACTGTTACTCGCGACTAAGCCCTATGGGAGCTCTGATTTCAATACGGTTCCGAATGTTTACAATCTTGATAACATTTAACACTTAAATTAAAGCTAAATAACTGGAAAACCGGTAGACCTATTTTCTTACTGTTAGAAAGAAGTATGTTGAAAATAATGCTAATTTTATTTTATTACATTCTTTGTTACAGTATTTTGGAACTTAGGAAAGAGAAAAGTCGAGATGCGGCTCGATCTAGAAGAGGGAAGGAAAATTTTGAATTTTATGAATTGGCAAAAATGTTGCCTCTACCTGCAGCAATTACCTCACAATTAGATAAAGCTAGTATCATACGTTTGACCATATCATACCTCAAATTGAGGGATTTTTCGGGACATGGCGACCCTCCATGGAGTCGTGATGGTCCTCCACCAAGTAAAACTCTAAAAGGTCAGTCGTTGTTTTTTTGTTAGATTTTTTTTTGATTACCATACTAAGTTAAGTTGTTATTTATGAATTAAAATTATCAATCGGGTCATTGTCGATACAATACCACTTGTTTGCGATTGGATTTGAATTTTGATCAGATTAGAAAGTCTAGCACGTAATCTATGTAAGCAATTTCGAATGTTAGTCGCATATTATTGAACAGTAATAATGAATTTGGAGTGCTTTCTCCATTTGTTAACAGAAAAATGTTATGATACTACCCTGGATCTAAGTTTATGAGTTTAGAATAATAAAATGTCAACCATTTTGTTTTTATTTAGTTGATATTTTAGTCTATTCGTTTGTTTGCTACGTGATTGTAGATCGTAATTTGAAATTTTGCTTAATGTTTATGTTGTTGTGTTGCATACTTATTACACGACACAAAACGTCAAATGCAGGAAATCGTGCTACTGTAATACCAAAAATACATAAAAAAAAACACAACAACATAATTGTTAGTAACAAAGAGAGAATTTAATAGAAAAAATGTAGAACTAGAACTGAATTCAAACCAAATACAGACGAAACCATTTCGGACATTACCACTCAAAAATATTGTTGGTGATAAAACGGATTAATAGTGGCTATTTCTATCTGCAGCTGCAGATGGGGCAACATCTTTCATAAAAACAATATTGAGGTAGTCGACGACTAGTCTCTAGAGTATTTTTCTACGACTACCAAACTGAATTCAACCCCCAACAGTGGCCAACGGTCACTCAGTTCTGATAATTCAATAAAAGACTTTTAGCCCGTCAGCAAACTGTTTTTAGTCTAGATGAATCATTTATTCGTTAAAAATAAAATCGTAAAACAATAGTTTGACTGTCATCATTGACATTTGAGTCACCTTTTGTCATTTAAAGAACACAAAATAATTATTGTCGATACAATCATTTTATTTAAAATTCTGAACAATATATCACTCGATAGATTTGAAGTATTGATTGATTGAATATCATATTCGTTCGTTGTTTTGATGTTTCTTCATTTTTTGATAACATCAATGGATTTTAATCAATTTGAATTTTTGTAAATTATTTATTCAAAAACGATAGATTTTGTTTGTGAAAATTATGCAAATTTGGTTTGTGTAATTTCCGGTTTTCGTTGAATGAGATTGGCGTTTGTGAGTAGCGTCTAGTAAATTTCATTTGATAACTGAAACAAAACCCCTAGCCCTCCAGATCAATGTCAATTCATTAAAATTGTACCAACTAAGGATGTTCAACACAGTCTAATTCTCCATAATTATTTCACTTGGAACCCTCCAACAGCCACAAGTACACGAATTACGGCTGTGAATTTTCCGAGTTTGGTTTACAATAAGCACCACCTAATTTTATCATTCTCGGCCGGGGATAGAATTGGATTTGCGAGTTTAACAGCGAGGGTTCATGATTAGATTTACATGTTGTAGTTGGGGGGCCTTGTCGTTCTAAGCGGGACCGAGTTAGCAGCGTGATGACACACTTTCAATCAAGCCTAACATACACGTCAGATCGGTTCGAGGGTTAGTTAAAGCATCCCGCAATTTCAACAACCACCCCCTAAATTCTGAACATCCCTTACAATTCCACCAGGAAGAAAAAAAACCACAACAAATTGTTATAATTTTACTAACATCTTGTGATAACGGGGGATGTTGCTTGTCTATTTGGTATTGTTCAAACTGGGGGTTTATCCTTCGGGCCCTCAATTATCTCTAATTTCTAAATATACTCACTATTCTAACATACCTGTTTACACAATTTCTAAATATACAAATCTGATTATAATCGCATTGCGGTTAGGGATATTAACTAGCCGCCCATATCAATGACAACAAATATTTGCACAAATTTAATTGGACTAAATCCAAATGTGCTCCCAGATATTTTCAGGAATATCAACACATATATTTTTTATTGTCTAAGATCGATATATTTAATAGAATATGGGGAAGTTTAGAAAAACTTGAGAGATAAAACTGATCTTCTAATTAAACAACAATTGGATACGAAAATCAGTTGTAAAAGATATCAGCGATTGTAGAGATGGTGCTATATTTCGACTGTCTATAAAGTTACATATTGGATAGTAATATTTCATAGATGACATTATACTCAATTTGTTACAGGTTTTGAGTCTGTATCAAACGGGGAACGTCTAGATTCGTGCTACACTCATATGTTATGTTGCTCTTACAGATTGTAAAACTCCAATATAACATCGAATATATCATCGGGGAAATTAATATATCAAAGCACTATTCATCAATACTCTTACAAAAATCATTTGTAATATCGACAGATTAAATAAGATTTTGTCAACATCCTAAGCATGTCATTCCAAAAATGAAAATTATCTAAAATTATAATATCATCATCGATTCCTTAATTCATGTAGGTATAGTGTGTAAATTAATTTAAGAAACTGACTTAACTTTGTCGCATTATGTCACAATCGATTTAGTAACTTATTATTAAAAAATTAAAGATTAATCAAGTGAACTAATTTTTCGTAGAATAATTTTGGTGGCGTAAGTCACTCTCTAAATTTCCATAAACATAGATCAGTAGATAAAAATTCCAGAACTAGATACCGAATTTGAGAATTTTTTGCCATAACAAATGCATAATTCTTTCGATAAGCAAAATCCACCTACGCCCTAGTTCCATCACAATATGTGAATACAATAATCCACTGTATTCCAATGATGAAATGAATGTCACTATGATCAAAATGTCTAGAATAAAGTTATAATCGAATTTTTCTTTTATATATATATACATATATATATATATATATGGATTGTAATTTAGGGTTGCCATCTAATTCAAAGACTATAATTATATCTAGAGAAGGGTATTTCTACTGGTGTTTGTTTCACTGGTAAATCTCGCATAGTCCTGATGATATTCATAGAGTATTTACCCCTTGCTTGACTCATCTATTAACTTTGTTACAGCTGGACGTCGATCAGCAAGTCTAGCAATGGATATATTCGAACAACACCAAGGCACACATATACTTCAGGTAAATATCTGATAACTTTATTTATGCAAAATATTGATGAATATGTTCGACATGCTTTTATTTACACACATATTTGTCAAAAAAAAAATTTATATATATATATATATATATATATATATATATATATAAAGTGGAAAAAGCATCATTGTAGAAGTTAGTTGAACGTTGAAGCGAGTTACTTATTCCTGTCATGTCTTGACGGTCATTCTTTATACACCGAAGGGATCAGACTTCAGTCGGGAAAATTGGGTGGAAGGAAGTAAAAGGCTTGACGGAACGAACGGTATTAGATCAGCAAGTCTTCTTGTAATATACGACACGTAAAATAAAAGTCACTTTGTATGACTCATCATTGATCAATTCAATAAATAGTTTTGCTTCATTGATATGCAAATTGTGTACTGTTTGTATTTGGTTTTATTGAATATTAACGTAACAGAAGAAGAAACAAACAATAGCCAAATCGAATGTTATTTCAATTTGTCAACAAATTGATGAGAATTGTATTCAAATGTTGAAACAATAATATGTGTAATTTAGAATTTTCTAATATGTTTCAGTCGTTGGATGGATTCGCTCTGGCATTGGCAGCTGATGGTCGTTTCCTGTACATCTCAGAAACTGTATCAATATATCTAGGACTATCACAGGTAAATATATCTTAATAAAGATATATGTGGAGATATGTAAGAAATTTTAGCAAATGTTTGTACAACTAACTCACCATCTCTCTAACGCGACAGTCAACATTGTGTACCCGTTTCTCGGTATATCTGCCCGCCACCCGATGTCGACCGCCCCGTTTGGTGAATGCTTCTCACGTAGTCCTCTGCAGCAGCGTGCCTGCCATTCATAATAGGACTGGCGGGTTCCACAATCAATAGAGTATTTGCAACTGCGGGAACATGGCAGACTTTAGAGGAACACGTACACGTTATCACCTATTCTATGCTTCGGACAACCATCACTATTTCTCATCTAACACTGAAATTGCGTGTTCCCATATATACAAAACTAATCGGATTCTATTTACTATAAAAATAAAATAACAATTCAAATTTTCTTATATTTCATTTATTTTATTATTAAATTAGGTGGAGATGACTGGTAGTAGTGTTTTTGATTATATCCATCATATGGACCATTCTGAAATGGCTGAACAATTAGGTTTAGGATTATCACAAGGTCAGAATTTAGCATCACCAGGAAGTGGATCTGAAGAGTCCGCATCAACAGCAGGTACCAATAATCCTGATGGTAAGAATAATTGATAAATTAATAACTTGACGATATCCATTAAAATAAAAATAAAATACGGTTATCAACAATCATCGTTTATTTATAAAAATGTTAATAAACACCTTACAGTTGGTTTATCCGTTTTTAATAAATTTTGGATATCGCCAATGTTGGTAATGTCGGACATTACTAATTTTGGATGGCCAATGCAAAGTTCGATGCAATCGTATGAATTCGACAGGAAGTAGTGGTTAAACATGCAGAGGCTGCCTCATGTACGTGGTCAATTGTTATTCTGTGGTGATGTTACGTGTCACGCCCAGGAATGCTGTGGCAGCCTGTGTACACCACTGGATTTCATTCAGTTGCTTCACTGGACATACATTCGCTTCATTTATTGCAATACCAACTAATCATTCGTTCTAATATTGATTTATCAAAATTAAATGCTTCAAACTTTTCTTATTTTTTCTAATTATAGTTTCAACAATTATGTCAATCGGCACAAATCCAACGTTTAAAGGTTTAGATCGAGCATTTTGTGTACGAATGAAATCAACATTAACAAAAAGGGGGTGCCATTTTAAATCATCAGGATATCGAGTAAGATTTTATCGATATTTTGAGATATTATAAACCTAACAAATCCTTGAATTTATCTAATTTTAGGTCGTATTAATGTTATGTAGATTACGACCACAATACACATTTTCACATTCACGTAAATCACAACCACCACTGCTTGGTATGGTAGCATTAGCGATAGCATTACCACCACCTAGTGTACATGAAATACGATTAGAATCGGATATGTTTGTAACTAGGATCAACTTCGATTTTACAATAGCACATTGTGAACCAAAAGTCTCTGATCTTCTGGATTACACAGCTGAAGAATTAACTGGAAGAAATTTATATGCGTTGTGCCATGGTGAAGATGCCAACAAATTAAGAAAATGTCACATTGATTGTAAGATTTAACCAAAAATTATTACATTACTAATGGTTTTTATTAAATATGTTATTACAGTGATTAATAAAGGTCAAGTATTAACTCATTACTACAGAATAATGAATAAAAACGGAGGATACACTTGGGTACAAACTTGTGCTACAGTCGTATGCAATTCAAAAAATGCAGATGAACAAAATATCATTTGCGTTAATTATGTACTTAGGTAAGAAATAATCATTTCATAAATTGGTTTCATTTAATTATAAATAATTGAAAAAACAAACATTGTTTATTTTTAGTGGGCGAGAGTACGAAAATATGATAATGGATTGTTGTCAAATGGAGGACAGCACACATATGGTAAAGAGGGAGGAGGCGAGTAGCAACGACCCAGAGAACGGTTCACCAGACGCCGACCGTGGAGGTACGTTAACGTACCACCAATGCTAATTTACATTGTATTGAATATAGTGTTAATCTGATTCTGTGGTAAGATGGCCGTAACAGCGGAGGTCCACCGAATGCACCCCCAGACACCAGTCAAAATATGGAAGATGCAGCCAGTACGAATCCTGGAAGCGGACCAACTGGAGAGGAAACCGGTGATATTCGAACACGTCGTCTTGAACATGTTCCAAATCAACTACAAACTGCTTCTGTCGATCAAAGAAAAACACGTCGAGCGTCGAAACGTAAAAATGCATCATCCGATGATGAAGAGGAAGAAGAAGAACCAAGTCCAAATCATCGAAATCCTGTTATGAGTCCAGCATCATCATCATCATGTCATTCAATTGGTGCACATCCTGTACCATCGGAATCATCAGGTACAAGTCCAAAAAATCTAGAAGATGGTGGTGGTGGTGGTGGTAGTGGTGGAACATCTGTTAAAGATTTAGAAAATGCAATGTCAAAACACCTGCCATCTTGTAAATCACCACCACATCAACCGACCGATTTTAGTACAGATGCACTACTGAAACAACAACAACGTACAACAATACAATGGATTGGTGCACATCACCAACAATTACAACAACAAGGTCCGTTGCCAGCCTCAGCATTATTACGTCAACTTTATGCTAATAGAGAAAGTGTTATTCGAGCCAACGTACATGGTATTACTAGTGCAACAGGACGATCTGGCAGCTCAACTGGTTATTATCCTGGTGATGGACAAGTTGGTGTTGGACCATTGCCAACACCACCAGGCAGTGAAGGTTCATCATCTTACAGTGAACATCAATTTCTGTTATCACAACATCAAAATTATCCAACTAGCTATTCAATGGACTATCATTCAGCCATGACACCTCCGTCCAGTGTATCACCACGTGACAAACATCAACAATTACATGGCGGCGTTACATTTGATACACCCGTACCTTATCAAGATGTTCTACGTCATCAATATCCAGATAGTCCATTACCATTAAAACCACAAGTTTATTCATATGTTGATCAACCACAATTCTATCATCATGGGACAACTGGTGCTGGTTTTCATTTGTATCATCCGGGAAAAAATACGCCTACAGCTCCCGCCAATTGGTACTCCCCGTCATAGTGTAAATAATATTAATAACAAAAAAATTCAGTGAATTTGACTATGTTCCTCATATAATTTATGTGAACAATTTATAATTGTTAAATACTAATGTGGTATTATTATTTTTACTGCTAGTGTAAACGTTAGTACTGTTATTGTATTTTTTTAAAAATGCAGACAAATATGAAAATTGTAGTCAGCAAATTATAACTGAAGTGCTCGTTTTAACTATTTTTTAAACCAAAGAAAGTAAATATTAATATGACACTGATATTCCTCCACAAATTATTATTGATTTATTAATAATTTTTAAATAACAGTGACACATTTCCACCATAACATATCATCAAAAAAAAAATGTTTCTCATCGAGCATCATTAATTCAACAAAACGTGTCATTACTACCAGCTATTTTATTAGTGAAAATTTAATATTTATTTAAAATTTATTAAGTAGGAGTTTTTAATTGTATTTTTCGATTTGCCAAAAAAAAGAACACCGGAAACTGATTATTAAAAAACAAAATTATTAGAAAACTCCATTATAGTAAACGTGTTGTATTATTTAAATATGCTGACAATTACAGCATCACCTGGTATGTTATACAGTGTACATAATTTTTAGATAGCTGTATGTATGTTATTCTTTTGTTGGGCATTGGTGACTATTTAAATTGAAAAACAAAACTTATTCTTAAACAAAAAAAGCACATACGCATACACACATAGATCATATCTACATTCCAATTTGAATCGGTGATTTTTGAAAATTTCTCAAACACCCATCTGTTTCAAATAAAGCATTTTGTAAAAATTACTTATCAATAAGTTAACACAAAAAAACGGTGCTGACAATTGTAGGAATGTGATACTCTTTTTATTTGTTAATTATTTTCTTGTTCCAGAATGTTTAGAATTAGTTGTGTTACGTTGTCACATGGTGTTCAGTACAAATTTATAATAATACGGATTAAATAATGAACAGCTTCATGGATATGTAGCGAGAAAAAAACAGATTTATGTGCAATATATACTTAATTCGAATTTTGTTTTATAAATTACCCACAAATTATGTAATTCATGACTGTTTTCAGTCATTTTTTTATATATATTTTCTCTTTTTTTTTTTGAATAAATTCTAGCCAATTTTTGTTTGTATTGAAGCGGAAATTGTATTTAATTCTGAATGAACAAATAAACTTACCGCAAGTCATACATATATATGCTTTCGATTTTTTTTTATTCTTAAGGTGATTAGGAATAAGTAAAATTGTTTTTTAAAAATAAATTTATTGGAATATTACCAAGTGAATGGAGCACGTTCTCTTAAAATTCTAACACCATATTTTTCCCATTCAGATGATAAAATCCATAATTCATGAGCTGTTTCAAGACAGGACATAATACAAGCTCCTTTCCAAGCTACCATTGCAGGATCCATATCCCGCGGATTTGTTATAATATCCAATTGTTCTAAAGAAATTTATCAATTAATATTACACACATTTATGTTGTCGATATATTAATAAATACCAGCTCTATATAAATATGGGATTTGTAATGAAATTCTATTTTGCAGCCATGTACCAATTCCTGAAAATTTCATACCACCACCAACAATCAATATACAACCGTACATTTTCCGTTTTAAATCTTCGTTAGCTAAAGTTTAATTTTTGTTATTTCTTTTTTATTAATTAACTTAACTTAAAATAAACAAAAATACTTACGACATCTATCTATACTTTGTAATACAGCTTGATCTAAACCTAAAATTTGACCTGGTGCTATAACAAACTCTTTATCATAATTAATTGGTGTTGTATCAATTGCATCAACAACAACATCATCATCATTTTGTGTATTCTGTGATTGTTCTAAATATGTTTCATTTAATAAATCTGAACTTGTTGGTTCCATGCTATCTTTCATTCCTTTACGCTGGAAATTTTTAATTTTCGAAAATAATTGAAGGAAATCTATATAGACAGTGCCGTAGCTTAGCAAAACAACCACTAGAAGTAGACATTGAAATAGGTTCACTTAAAGTTTAATTTTCGAACTAGAACTCTTTACGTAAACTGTAAAAGAACAGTATGTCCATATTGTTCTGGATCAGTTATAGCAGTAATTATCTACGAATAATCATGTAGACGTAGTTCCAACCAAGAAACCAACAACATATCACAAACACCAAGCATTAATATTGATGCCAATGGCAAATACTAACAATAATATTAAGAGAAATTTTACGATCCAAATTGGCGTTTTTTAAAAGCGCTTAGACATCGTTTGCTCATCTCGGCACTGTATATACAAAAATAAGAAAAATTACCCGAATTTCACGCAAATAATTTTCATCATGACAATCTTCTGGATCACCAGTTGATGCTTTTTGTGTATGAATTGTTTTTGGTCCAGTGATACCAAATAATTCAGGAGTAAACATACTTAAAGGTGCAACAATACATTCATCACCAACTTGTATTGTATACTTTAATACTGATTTACCTGGTTGTTTTAATATAAATGTTTTCTCTTGTGAACCACAAATATCCTACAATTATTAAATTCATATTTATAATAATACAAAAATAAGTAAATAAATAAATATTAACTAAGTTCACGTGACAAAAGTCTTCTTTTAATTTCCTAAGTAACATTGTGTCTAATTTACTCTTATCACTGCAGTCTTTATAAGGAAATGCACATTTTTGTAAGAGCCAGTAGAATATTTGCGTTATATCAGCACCTCCATATTCAAGACGTACCTATTATAAGACTAATAATATTTAAATTCGTCAATATTTAATGAAATACCCTTGTATTGGGATGACAAATTCCATCTTCCACACAAGAAACTGAAGTTTTTTGATCACCAACATCAACAACACACGCATAACCCAAACCTGATCCAAAGGTAGCAGCTACATGATCCTGAATTATATAAAACATAATAAATTCGTCTTTTTCTTAACACGAAAAAAAAACCTGTACTAAAAAACAACTACCAAAACACATTTTCGATAATAATAAATACATAAGTTCACGTAAATAAGTACGATTATATACATCTGGTATTATTAAAACAACTTTGTGATGTTTAAAATCATTTTTCTCAATTTGAAAATGTGTTTCTAATATATATGTCCATATTGTTTCTAAATCACTTAATATAGCTGTCATTGAACCACCAGGACCTGTATGTATATTAAAATCACCACGTTTAAATGGGAAATGTATATTAAAATTTTCTTTTGGATCAAGTTTAAGTATCTAAAAATATTTAATTATTATAATTGATTTTAATTGTATGATTAATATTAATTATTACATCATTGCCAATGATAATATCACTTTCAGGTTTCATCCATTCACCACCATTTGAATTAATTATTTCTGGTGCACTACGTCGATTAAATGCAGCAATCTGTTGTGGTGGTGTTGCGTAACGTCGACGACCATCTGATTGTAGACATGATTGTAATGTATGGGAGACTGATAAGCGAGCATCTTCAAATTCATGTGATTGAGTCTAGAATTATTCATTATATATTTCTTATGATCATAAACAAAATAGAAAACTTTTCCAATAATTACCAGATCTACTTTTGGTGGTAGAAACGTATCAGTATAATGATATTTTTTACTTAAACATCGTCTAGCTATTGCATGTAATATTGTAACTGGATTTAAATCAGATGCACGACCAATACGTAAATTTAGGGAACCTGGATGTATTACAATGATTGTTTTCGATTGTAAATGCTAAAAATTGATGAAAATTTAGATTAAATAAAATATGAATGATTTCAGCGTTTTATACTTCAGGTGGTGTTTCACAATGTGTTGGCATCATTAAGAACAGTATTATAATAATTCTATACACGAAAATTGGGTATATTATTGATCATTCTAACTGTTACCATCATAATTCGTAATATTACACTTGTTAAATATAAAATACTAAAAATCTACAAAATAATGAATAATCAGTAACATAATTTAGTATTTTATACCTTCGGAGTGTAAATAAAAATAACAAAATTATTTACATTTAAAAGTTGGGTTATCTCAGATGCTCAGACTCAGTAATCGGGGCACATGTAACTGACGTAACTGCTCGTTACTATTTATGACACACTACATTTTTCATAGCGCGCGCACGCCGATTATTTACGTGCTACCACTTTACGTTGCCACATTAGAATTATTGTCATTGTTGGAACAGATGACCGAGACCGGCACCATATTAGGAATAGTAGCAATAGCGCAAATTCTGGTACATACTATGGTGTGTAATGGTTATCGTACAATTCTGTATACGAAACTTTTACTTGGGGGCCCACGGACTTCAATTAAAAAAAATTGTGTGCGTGTAATCCTTACGCGCGATTGAAGTAAAACTTGTTTGACGTTTATGACACATATCATGAAACGATTAAACTTAACTTAAAATATTACAGTTTAGTTATATTCATTAATGATATACTTAACAAAGAATAATATAAAGCTATATTCACATTATGCATTAAAAATAGGTATAATTGTCTACAATTATGTGTAGATTTTGATTTTATACATTTTCACCCTTAAGTGTGGGTATGTGGAATTCATTTAAAAATACGAGAAGATCTATACTCTGACGATTTGAATCTGTGCGACTTGACTTGACCGTTGTCAAATTGACAATTGTGGCTCGATTTCAATTGCTTTAATTGCCTTAAAGTTGACTACATTTAAGTAAACCGTATATAAATAAATATTTGTTTAACACTACTTCAATTTGATTGTAAAGCTTTACACAAATAAGTCTGATTTTTTTCAAAAATTCTTCAACCTTTTCATATTCGCAGAAGTGGACTGGTTACTCTCAACAGTATTTATTTTGAAATATATTCATTGTAAGAACACCTCGTAGATTATAGTGGCAATTATTAGGTATGTTCCCACCCACAATTCTAGATTGTTTGGTTGATGACTAGACTACGCATGTTTAGTTAGAAACTGATCACAAAGTACTTTCAAACATCACCAGCTGGACCGCATTTCTATTGAATTCATTCAATTTACAGTTTCTGATGAGAGTATATTTGATTTTCTGAAATCAATCGTCCCGTTTTCCATTACCATCTGCTACCGTGTGGAAAATGAGCATTTCCGAAGCATATTTTTGGAAATCTAGATTTCAACCAATGACAGACGTTTTAACATGTTAGGTATTTAAAATTGTGGTTGCTTAGCAACATCTATACATTAATGCAATCGAGTACTTTCGGGTGCCCAACACACGATGGAATGTCGGCTGTATCCGTTGGATCGTAGAAAATCGTTTTCATTTATAGTACACTTTTCATATGAAAATTGACGAGCCGAATCGCTCGATGGTTAACGATAGGGATTTACGCCTAGAAGTCCGGGATTCAAACCTCGGTACGGTATGAAAAAGGATTTTCAGAATTTTCCTCTTCTTATAACCTAAATTGTTAATTTGTCCATGCCACAAAGTACATGGACCAGTTAGCAAGATTAGGATGTCTGTCGCTAGCCCCCCCTCCCCCCTTGCAGGTCCCTCATCGTAGAAAAAACGTCTAGAATTGGTGGTGAAATGAGCAGTAACCATCATCCATAAAAGGGCATGAGCGCCCAGGGTTTGGTTGAAATGAGCAGTAAACCATCATCCATAAGTAAAAGGGCATAAGCGCTCGGGGTTTGGTTGAAATGAGCAGTAAGCCACAATCCTTTTTTCCTTTTTAAACTTAAAAATCATAGTTTAAAAAAGACGCTTTAATGGTAGACTGAACTAATAAGTAAAAGCTCCCTCTCCGGAAGGAAATCGTTAATACTGATGATCCTGGCCAGATTGATTATTAATTTTTTTTTACTTTTACACTATTCACTAATTCTATATAAAATTCGTTAATACCACTCCCACTTTTTGAAGAATATTCACTCATTAATTAAATTAATTGAGAATAAAAAGTTAAATTAAAAGTTAAATCAGCCCATGTCAATCTACCCAGAATTCAAACATGTTCTCCTATTCCTACAACCAACCAATAGCTTTCCTGATGTTGTAGTCACATGACTGAGAAATATCACCAGAATTAAGATACCAACCTTACATCTACGGAGTTTCTAAATTTCATCACATGAAGTTGGAAATTTTAGTATTATTAGGATTTTAGTCGAACTAAATATTTTAAATAGCGGAAACTATTTCGACTGTTACTTCCGTCAGAAAGAAAATCTGAGTTACCCCCCAAGTCGCGAGTAAAGAAGTTTTACTTCAAAAAATTTAATAGAAGCTCGTACTTGGGCCAAATTTTGGGAGCATAGTGCTTGAAAAGTTAATTAATTTCATTGAAACTTACCACTTATCATTCAATCAAGATATGAGGATCGCAATGGACGCAAAGGAAAAATTACAGAATCCAGAGTCGATATAGGTAACACATATGCAGAAAATTCTAAAAATGATTTTGTCAGAAATGATTAATTTAATGTTTGTAAATTAACAATAAACTAAGTACAATAGAATTATATTTACTTGTACATTTTTATTTATTTATCTTTGAAAAATTCTTCTACATTAAACGAATCATGAATTCGCACTGTTCTAAACAGTAATTCAATATCTTTTGTTTGTGCAATCATATTGTTAGATAATCCGCATATATCTGTAATTGACGTACTTTTTGGTTTTTTGATAACAACAGAACAAAGAAACCCCTATAAAATTACTTAGATAACACTTGTTTAGACTTGTTGTTACGAGTATTTCGATACGATGAGTTTTAGACGTCGTAGTGTTAACATGTGTTTTAGAAATCCATTGAAATATTAGCGACGAATATTTAAAATTAACGTGGTATTGTGATAATAAGAGTGTAATAGTGTTAGTGGTGCATCAACTAATGATTTTTCTATAATATTTCTTTTTTGTTTCTTGCGATATTAGAAGAGGACGCTACTAAAGGTAGGTTTTGTTAATTCGTCAAATTCATACATATGTTATTTCACCACCCGTTAGGGCTCATTGTAGGGAAGTCACCCCCCCCCCCTTCTTCAATGGACTGATTATAGGGAACCTCTGTGGTTTTCATTCAAATTCCCTTTCTCTCATTTGTTAGTAGGAATGTTAGGATTAACTAGAGGAATTCGTTTGTGAACATTTTCCATTGTTCGTATTTTATTTGAACATGTTCTGCAGTCGAAAATGTGACAGGGTTTGGTGAAATGAGCAGTAACCACCCATAAATAATCGTGAAATACGCTAACTTTTCCGTGCGTTATTTAGAACATTACGCGATTTGACGTAAAAGTGATTTAGTGAAAAGTGTGTATAGTGCAAGTGTGTAGCAAATGCAAAAACGTAAACAGGTAAGTATTATATAATGATATTTATAATTAAATCTAAATTTAATCACATTATATGATTCAGGATACAATCTGACAAAGTATTTTTTGTCATTTTTTTGAAATCTGAAAAAAAAACATCCCTATAATTTAATCCTAATTTAATTTTGTATATTTCTTTTCTTGCATTTTAGGTAATTTTCGTAAGTATATAGGTACACTAATATTTAACATAAATATTTCCTACAATTTGTTGATTCATTTATAAAGACTTTTGCTTCATAATATCTTCAAGAGTAATTCTTAAATTTTTCTCTTTTAAATATTCAGAATCAAAATTGATTACAAATGAACTTCAAATTGAATGTTAAGAAAGCAAAAATATTGTGTACTTTTTTTTATAGTGTGGTATCTAATTGCTGTTGGAATTATTGTTTTCTTGCCCTTCTAACAATAAAAGTTTTTTGTTTCATATTTTTCTATAAATTTTGCTAGCTCGTAAATACTTCTAGCACTGTAAACGGTGGTAGTAATTTAGTTGTGATTATTTTACTAAAATTGGTGGTGAGAAAGTAAAGGGCATACCACTATTAAAATACACACCATGTACTTTACTTCTAAGGTGGGTGTACCAAAAACACACAGCTGAGGAACTTCTATCTATTCTGTTCTGAAAAATCAATATCTTGCCGTATGGGTTTCTATTCAAATGATCATTTGTCATTATTTGCTACAATAAAGAACGGATAGTAGAGTGGCCAATTTTTCTTTTAATTTATTAATTTCCCAACTTATTAAAATATTAATCATTTACAAGTAAGTCAAAATCGTTTTCGGAAGGAAAAACTATACACAAATCAAATGGGAAGACGACTAGCGTCCTCTAGTATTCAATAGAATAAGCACGGCATAATAGATTTAAATTAAATGTCTAAAATAAAATAAGTATTGACAATAAAATAAAATTAGAGGCTTATTCGATTCTTTCTATTCATAGTATGATTCGAAATCGTACATAAATTGAATAATTAAAGATTTTTATGTTTGATACGTCATATTTCTTTACTCATTGTATGTGAGTGTTGCTTCTCTCAAGTAGTTTCTCGTTGCCAGGTGGTTGCCAAGTCATCACCAAATCACTAGTTAAACGTCATTTAATAATTTTGCCACATCGTATCTCGTCCAGTTCATTGTAGTTCGACAGTTATTTTAAAATAAATCGTTTTTCCTAACTGAACATTTATAGCAAATCAATTAAATCGTCAGCATAATGGCAAAATTAAATCAATTATTCTATTTTTTGGCATTAATAGCCGTTGTGTGGTGTGAATCTTGTCAAAATCCTGAAATAACCTCAAAATCATTTACAACACAAGACGCTACAATTGTAACAAATATTGCATTTATATCTGAATTTCAGTAAAATGTAGTTCTGGACAAGCAACTACACTTTATGCCGAATTAAATAATAATATTGTTCCTGTATCAGTTGTTGGACCAAATCAATATCAGGTATGTTAGACATATGTTTAATAGATTCTTAGGCTTATCATAAATTTCAATCAACTATTTGTAGATCAGCTGGATTGAAGACACGAAAACTGCAAGAAGTGGTGATAAAACAATTAGAATTTTCGATGAAGATAGTTATACAATTGTTAGGAAAGCTATACGTTCTGGTGAAGATCCATCAACAGTTCCTGCATTATTTGATGTTATTGTAAACTATCCAGGTGCTTATAATGGTCCTTGGTTGAAAAGTGAATTATTTGCTACAATTATATCATTATTTATTGCATATTTTGCTGTATCTTTCAAATTGAAAGTTGCAGCTTAATTTATTTGTTATTATCCATCGTTTTAACTATCACTCATCATGATTGTTAGTGATTTTCAGTTTGATTCTCTAAATAGTATCTATGCAATTTACTATCAATTCATTTGGTGATGGCTTGCTTATTTTGCAATTGTTATCGTTGATACCACCAAAAGGTATTCTTTATCCACTTTGTTGGGAGGTGATAGTGTTACTTTGAGCTTATTAAGAAATCGTCGATGCATCTCTATTGGAATTCACTAAGGGATGCTGTCGGCCTTTTTGAATCTCCTCGAAGTAATATAAAAGTAATTATAATTGATCACAGTCGTGCAAATAAGTCCATTAGAAATCTAATTATATATTCAGACCCTCAAGTACCTCTGAATTGTACCTGTAATTGATCAATATAGTAGTCGAATATTTTTAATATAGATGATAGCAATCTATAAGTGAGTCTTCAAAGTAAATGGTTTGGTTTGTGGTGGTATAGATAACGTTTGAGATAATCTATCAGTTCATAACTCAAGCATTCACTAATATTGCAGTCATTGTTAAAACTTGTCATTTTATACAAAAATTTAATAAATAATTTATTACGGGAAATAGTTGTATTCTTCAATTTATTAGTTATGCAACTAACAAAACAAAATATCAATTATATAACCAGCAATACGCGTAATGGATTGCATAAATTTCTGTTAATGATTCGATATAAAGTGATTATTTTTTTCAATTAATTGTTCCGTTTGATTTAAAACAACTGTTCTGGATGTTGCTAAGAAAATAATAAAGAATGAAAAGAGAAAGACTACATTCTTATGGTTTTGTTTTCTACCGTTTTACGTGAATTGAGCCGTCAAAAACATGAGCTGAGCTTAATCGTTCAGATAATTTTCTAAGGAACAACGTTTTTCAATAAAAAAAGAAAGGAAAATCTATTCCCTCATTGGAAAATCTTAAACAGCGTTCCTAAAACTTTTTTATTTATGAATCCCATTCGACTAACAAAAATATTTACTCTGCTACTATTATACTATTAGAACGTTATTTAGGTCGTTTGCACATAACACGCGATAACACGCCACAACAATGTAATAACACAATTGAGTAAATGATTGCATATATTTATACAATCACTGATTTACTATCAAATTGTGTTATTACCGAGTCTGAGATCTTGTGGTCAACAATTTGGAAACCACCGATCGGAAAATATTGTTCACCAAAGAGAAATCAATAATAAAACATGTATACAAAATTATATTTTTATAATATTCATAATATAAAAGATACAAGCATATTAATATTCTATTTTAATATTTTTTAGTAATATTTGTTTACAATATTTACTTTTTGTTTACAATAATTTTTATTACGTCAAGATTTTGTTGTTTGGGGAAGTTAGCGGAATGTTGACCAGTTTTTTCTAATGTTTTTCATATTTGATTTGTGTTTTTTTTAAAAAAGAGTTCCTAATTATAAATAAAAATGTGTTTATGTTGTGATTTTTTAATTAAATTTGCGATGTTTTCAAAAATATATAAATATTATGCCTAATACGTATGGCGTATATTATTCGCGTCTTTCAATTATTATCAACAAATTCTTTTTGTGTTTTTAATTAACCCATTTATAAACTATCTAACTACATATATTTGCAATGGGGTTGTTTTCTTTTTATTCCGGTATTTTTCCTTGATTTTGTGTTTTGAAAAAAATACGTCGTCATTGATTTGGATTTTTTAAAAGATTGAGTGTGAACAAAC
Source organism: Meloe dianella (assembly GCA_028455855.1). Lineage (NCBI taxonomy): Eukaryota > Metazoa > Arthropoda > Insecta > Coleoptera > Meloidae > Meloe > Meloe dianella. The sequence continues at coordinate 3,178,552 of JAPTHL010000045.1, read as the reverse complement.
TTAAGATTCGATGAAAATACAAACAATTTAAACGAATAAAATTGATAGGAATTTAACAAACGACATTTGTGGTAATTATTTAGAAAAATATAAAACGAAAAATCCACTTCGAAATCGAATGTCGGATTGTTTCGTATATATTTAGGGGTGACAAAGTTTTTCCAATCGTCCAATTAGACAGGTGAGAGAGGGCATATTTACAATCCCAAAATCATTATATTTTCGGCATATGCGGTAACCACTCTATCTAACCAATTTTTAGCGTTTTGCGTTTTTCATTTTTAATCATTTTGTATTTGTACTTACCTTTGTGAAAATGTTTTGCTTGTGTCAACTGTTTACTTTTAAACTGAAAGCATTCCGAAAAAAATCGAAAATCGTTAATAGATAAAAACAAACAAATACTCAATAATCTTTGTAGGTGACTTATTTTTAACTTTTAAAGTTGTTGTTTTTCTCCCCAAAAATACATCGAAAATTTTATAATGTTTACACAACATCTTTTGCTTTCTATTTTTCTCGAAAGAAGCCGTTTCATTTCCTTATACACACGATAACAACAAACTAAATATTGCTATTACTGTATTATGCATATATAATGGATAAGTCTCGATTTAGATATTATCTACTTTAAACTTAAAATTTACAAGCTAGGATTTGTTTAATTTAAATTGAAGATAGATATCTATATCGAAATTGATTTAGAATACTTCTAAAGACAAGATCACGTTTCAATTCTGATTCGATTAATATAACGATAAGGTAAACCATAGAAGATCTCCAGTTATTGGGTGGTTTCCAGATCAAATGTTCCGTTTATGGGATATATGATAAAGGCGAACCACAGTCCTATTGCAAAACAACTGTAATTCGATTGGAAAATTTCATATACAGTAACTGGGTTCTTGTCAATATTGTAAGTTGTTTTCACATAAATTTAGTAAAATCACTAAGAAATAATCAATAGATTTTAGTACAGTGAAAACTAGAGAAAGTGTGGAATGTATCCTATAAAACAGACACATTGGTAGATTTGTTTTGTTTTTTCTAACTGTAAGGACGAACGGTACTTAGTTTTTTATAGTTGAATGATTAGAAACTTGGACTGTATCGTTTCAATTCTAAGTTTAACATTATTTCAAAGTGTAACCATTCAACGACTGTGTTAGTTTAGTACAATTATATATCGATAGACGAATGAGTATCTATCACTTATGCGATCACATAAACGCTGAATTTTTCACAAATCCAAGACCGGTACAAATTTTGCAAATTAATTTTCAAATTGAACCGTTAATCGTATAATTATGAAGCTCTTCAACTGTACAAATCCATATATAGTCGAAATAAACTGCAGTTAGAAATAGATCGAGGCATTCCACGCGTACTTAGTGAAATTGAAACATTTAATAGATTGATAACTAATCGGTAAAGATTTTTAAAAAGTACGCGTTTCCAAATCGCTGAATATTCAAATGATATCGTATCGCTAAATTATTAAATGTTTGAGGAAAGCTATAATTTCGATCAAATAATATAATAATAATTTTTGCAAACACAAAAACATTGAATAGTCCTGCATCATTGAGATACGTTATATGTTAAGTTATTGGAGTAGATGCGTAAACAAATCAAATGACTAATACGGTGCCCTTCAAAATTTCATTAAATGTTTTTAACAAAATTCATTTATAATTCAATGTTAAATCTCTTCCGAGTGACGATCAAGGTCACTAGTGTGATATGCATCACACTGACCTACATAGTCGAGGGAAGAGTACGCTGAAAAACACACCATCATCTCTTTGTAATAAGTGCAGACAGCGGCCCTGCTTCTTCTATTCAATGTCAGTGCAAGGTGAGCTGGTGTATGTAGATGCGTTTGCCAGGCCCTGTGCGTGTTGTAATTGGGAAAAAAGCCACAACTAAAACAGTAATCATAAATAATAAATAAATAAGAGAGCATTTCATAGGTAGATCTTCAATACAGAAACCTACTACACACCACATGTTTACTAAGCGTAAACGTAAAGTAATAATAATAATAATTCCAATTACGTAACAATTATCAAGTGTTAATAATTATTGTTCTATCCGGATTCTTAAACAGGTCGCTTAAAGATTGTGTTTACTAATAACAATAATAATAATAAAAAAAGTATATAAACAAAACAACAAATTTCCAATAGAACGTTAATTGAATTTTATTAGATTTTTTTCCATTTAAATTCATATCAAATATAAAAATACTGCAAATGTAAAAACAACGATCAATAACCAAGACCAATACAATATCGACAAGAATTATAAATAAATAACACAATTTCCTAACTAACGTGTGACATTCTCAATTGCCGCCCAAAAAAACGAAAGTATGTGATATAATTCGAAAAAAAATAAATCACTTATCCACAACAAAAACATAAATATTTCTTAATTATTTGGTCAAGTTCAAATAATTATACAGATCTTCGTTGGATTATTGATAATTATTAGAAAATTTTCACAAAAAAAAATATCGATATTTACGAAATCAAATTGCTTTCATTACAGAAAAACAATAAAAGTGTAAACTTGTTGACCTGAATTAATTCTTCTGGAACATAAAATTGTGTAATTTTTTTTTCTAATTAATTAATTAACAGAAACAAAAAGAAAAACGAATCTGAAATGTTAAGAATGAGGATGAAAATTTCTCGAACGATATTTTTGCTCAATTCCATCAGTATTCAATAATTTCCAAAACAAGGACGATATCTATGGGGAAAATGCAGATGATATTTAAAAACAAATATATTATTATTTGTTTATAATTATTTGGTGTATCCGGCTACTAAAAACATTTTAATATTTATAATTTTTGAAATTGCTGCAAATTTCAAAAAACAAACAAACATAAGATTATATTATGGGATTGTTGATTCAAATAAGAAGTGTGTAAATAGTTTTTCCGTGAATTTTATTGACATGAATTATTAAATGATGTCCTCTTTGGTAGATTATTCTGCATATCTGCTCTTGTTTAGTTTCATTTAAGCCGATACACCAAAAAGGCAATAACAAGGACACGAATAAGATTTGTGTTCGATATTTTATTTTAATGCGGTTATTTACGAATGCAAATTAGTTTTTTACATATATATTTTCAATGTCTTTAAGTATCGGTAAATTTCCTTTCGATGTTTCGTTTTATATTGCATGTTTGAAGATATTAGAAATTTTGATTGAAAAGTGATAGTAAAATCTTTGTATATTAATAATATGAAAGCCGATACGACCATCGTTTTTAGAAATTAAAATGAATAATTTCACTTCCCCTGCATTGTTCCACATATTCCACATACAAAAACAAAAGGCGCAAGTATGTTATTGAAATTGAATAATATCGACTGTATGTGTGTGGTTTATTTAAATGTGCAAGATATTTGAGAATTATGTCAAAGGAGGTTTACGTTTCTTTAAAAATCTGCAATGCAATTTTGATGATGAGAATAGAAAAAATTTATGAAACAAACAACAACTGAATAAAATGATATTTAATACATGCATATTTTATAAAGAAACAAAAAACAATATAATAACGATGAACACGTGTCAATGTATTAGTTTTGGAAATTATGTACATGCTTACAACTGTCTCAGACATGCGACACGTACATCTAATTATTATTATAAATGACAACGAGACGTGCTTGAATGTTACATAATGTCAGACGATGACATTGAAATAGTGATTCCCTTGTCGAGGTTGTCTTGCTTGTTTGGGAAATCTCACATTTTTCGCCATCATAAAATATAAATAATATTTAATACATAAAATGATCAGCATCCAATTAACCATTCTCAGAACATCAACAACAATGACAAATAGTTTTTTTTCCTTCTTTTATACATATAAACATTTTATTAACTATGAAATAAACAAATTGTTTTCGTTGAAACAATTCTATTTTCTGCTTTAATACAGCCTGAAGTGCTGATAAATTAATCATATAATTGAGGAAATTACTGGTAAGTGTTCTTGTTGTGATAAACCAAACGTGGAATTGGTGTTAACTTGTAACGTATTGAATTTATTTCAGTATTTTTGTGCGGAAACACGACACATTTCCACGATGTCAACTTATCTATTCAGATACATCGTATAAATCGACGATTAAAAAAACAACACAATTTGAAAAAGACTATTTTGCATATTTTCGTTTTTTGTTATTTTATCGAAATGTTATTTGTTGATTTCAGGTGAAAATAGAGCAGTAAAATTTTACAAGATCTAACCTCGGTTTGTACTTGTATGGACCTTGTTGCATTTGGATTAAATTAATAAATAATACAAGTTTAATAAAATACACAATTTATTCAGTCTCATTGCATTGGACTTAACACTGGGAGACTACAAATAAAGATAAATTATTAATTAAACATTAAAATATTTTTACAATAAATTCACAAATGATTATATACAATGAAGGGTGGCATAACGAAATAAAAATAAACATAAAAATAAAAATAAAATGACAATGTGTCGGTGATGTTTGGCTTGAAGCCTCCACTGTTTTTATTGGAATTGAATGACTGATCAATTTTAAATTGCCAACGTAACATTCAAAATCCATTTATAATTGTTAATTATAGGAATTTTAACATTTTCTCGGTGTTAAAATTAGATTGAAACCATCAGGTGGTACAGCAACACAACCAGGTCGAATTTTGATATCTCGCATTGTTGATATATCATAATATTGTAACAATGCTGCTAATATAATGAATGTGAAACATTGAACAAGCCGTTGTCCAATACATGTCCTTTTACCAGTACTAAATGGTATGAAATGTGCTGGTTTTATAACTTTGCCTGATGCAGATAAGAATCGTTCTGGTTTAAATTCTAAAGGATCGTCCCAATAAGCAGATCCCTGATTTAATTCGTAATTATTAATAAATATAACAGTACCTTTTTCAACAATATGATCATCAATTGTTGTATCTTTTGTGGCAACATGTGGTACAATTGGTGATGAAGCAGTACGTAATGTTTCCCAAATTGTTGCCTCAGTATATGGCATAGAGTCTTTATCGAATAGATTAGGTGGACGTATACCTTTAGTAACGGAATCAACTTCTTTTTGAATACGTTCTGCGACTTCAGGATGTTTAACACATGCCGCCAATGTTACCATAACAAGATTACCAATTGCTGAATGACCCCCAATAAAATCTTCAAGTTCAAATATAATATGTTGCCAATTCATATTTGGATCTTCTTCAAGATGCATTATAAGTGCATCGGTAAAATCTCTAGGTGGTGAATTAATATCAAGTGTTGCTCTATGACGATCGATAATTCTAGCAAGTATAAATTGACGAATTTCAGTCGACCAGCTAGATAGTTTTTTCATATGACGTGAATAAAGTGGCAGTAACCATGGTAAAAAATCAACAGCATATCCTTGATTAATTTCCCAGAAAATTTCATCAAAAAATCGAATAATTTTTTGAAAATCACTATCATCATATGAAAAACTTGTTGAACACATATATTGTGTGAACATATTGGCACAGGTAGCCAATACAATCGGTTTTATATTGCAGGATTTTCCATGGGGTAGTTTTTTTAATTCGGCAAGAAAACTGCCAAGTACATCATCGCCAACATTGCTAACACGGTCATATTGTAGTGATGTAAATCTAGGCGAACAATATATGCGGGCGATGCTGCGTCGTGTCTTCTGCAATGAGGACCAGTCGCACAGGGCGAGGGCTGAAACAAACATACAGGTTAGAGGGCAAAAAACGCAGCTTAGTCTCAAGGCCAGATTGCGGCTCGTCTATCGGGCTCGGCACGCGTCAACCAGACCACTTCGAGTAACAGATGCCTAGTAAGGCACGTGGCGGGCCCTCTGATACCAACACCTGGCCAGGACGTCTAAACAATGGGCTGGAATTTCGGATTTTAACTAGATTTATTTCTATTATTATTGTTTTTATTAAAAAAGATTTATAGTCATTTAAGATTAATTATAATATTGCGGAGAATGCGGAATCTTAAAAATACAATAGAGGGCAAGGACATTTTTAAAAATCAACAAATAAACAAACAAACATAAACATTAATAGAGGTAAACTTTAAAAATGATCGAATAATGAATATAATTGATAATAGAATTATTATTTTTATTATTGTTATTATTATTATGATAATACTGAAATGAAGTGCGACGATCGGTTTCAATTTCATTAGAATCCCAAGTTCAAGTTCACGGCGATCGAGTGTGTAGAGTGGATGTAGTAGTCTTATGAATGAATCGAGCAATCAGGTGCGGTATTATAGAAAGTAAATTCTAAAGCAGCAACGAATGGATAAAATTAAAATACTCTACCAAATTACAGAAGAAAGCAATGTTTAAATTATTAAATTCTATTTATTATTGACAGTTAAATGTTGTGATGTATATGATGTTAATGATCGGTGATTATGAGAGATTCTTTCATTCTGAGATTTTCTTTGGAATGTTAGATGTGTTAACGGGATTCTTGCTTTTATAGTAATTAGTTCGAATAATGTGAATCATTATCATGATGTTGCCAATTTATCGTTTTTTTTTTGTTTTCTTTTTATGGTTTTTTTCATTATATATTAAATCGAATATGTGCAAATATCCCGTACTCAACTCTGTGTTTATTGTAAGAGTTCGGGAGAGATTAATAAGCGATGAAGCGGGAAACTCGAACAGGTGAACGGTCACCGACAATCTTCTTCCGGGTACAGATGTTTTAAACAACAGTGCAACTTACAGTTGTTGCGGTCTCCTCCGAAGAGCTTATGGAAACGAGCAAAATCTGGACGACCTCCAAAATCAGCACCTTTTGTTATTAAAACTTCTTTAATTAATCGAAAATTATTGACAACAACACAAGGAATTGTGCCTAAATTAATTCGATAAATATCTCCATAAATTTTGCTTAGTGCCGTGAATGCACTAGATGGTATATCATATTTGCCTAAAAGATGCATACTGCCAATAATGGGCCAGGGTTTTGGCCCAGGGATTGTTGACGATGATTTTTTGGGTCTTAAAAACCAGCACACCATCAACACCACACACAGACAGAGAAGCGCGAGCATGTCTGCACCGAGTACACTTAGACTGGTCACTGTGAGCAGTCGGACCGCTACCCTCTATATGACGGCTTGGCCAGCACTTGACGGAGTTGGTGCGCGACCAATGACAGCCCCCTCTCTCGCCCCACCAAGGGGGTGCAGCTGCGATCTGAAGATTGGTTTGAAGATGACCGCCCCCGCCACCACAATGGTGTCCCCCTATCTGTTGGCGGCGTTGTTTGCTCGACGGCCGTACAACTCTTAGCACGAAGGTCAGCGCTTTTCCACGCAACACTCTGTGAAAACTGTCAACCACTTCCTATCGTACTATTCGGCCTCTATGCGCCACCTCTGCACTTTCCGCCGTCATCGTAATACGACCTGATCGCACGCCTCACGTCCCCCCAAACATTAAACACCTTTTTGTACCACCACCAGCACCTGGAGCACACCCACATCAATACCACCCACGCCTCCACCCAGCCGATGCACCACTGACCCATCAGTGATGCTTATAAACAGTCGCAATGCCGACCCATAAACCTTTATTACCCACATAATATTTCATTCTCTGGGCACAAAACGAAACAAAACAATTCAATATACGCATATTTTAATCAATTTTCATTTTTTATGTAGGTACTTATACATCAACATTCTGCTATTAGCTAAAATAATTTACAACAGATCATACTTATATCTGTGATGTGATAAATAATCCAAACATTCGATCTAAGAATGAGAAAGAGAAAGTTCGATTAAAACACCTACTTTTTCAACTATTATTTATCTATACTTTATATAGTAATTAATGATAATAGTGTATTATGTAATATGAAAATTAAACGAATTATTTAATGATTTTTTTTACTTTTAATATAATTTCCAGTAATTGTAGCCAAAGATGGAATTGTTTAATATTTGGTTTCATTTTTTTATATTGTGATCAATTTTGTGGAAAACTGGTTAGGATAATTACTTATGGGACGTATACTAGTATTTATCACTGATTTAGCATATATAATTACAGTCATAAATTTAAATCATTTCACCAAAACATTATTACTGCTACTACAATTAACATTGCCTCCAGAAATTAAACGAATTTCTGTTGTTACTAATAGTCAACAGAGCATTTTTCTTTATAAATATAATATAAATATTCAACATAAAACTATCGTTTGATTTTTGTTGTTGTGTTATTAATGCAATTTCAAATTGATTTTACAGCGTTAATCTGTCTATAATTAATGATGAAAACGATTTTTACGTAATAATAATACAGCAACATGCAAGTAATAGAATCGTATTTGTTCATTTCCAATTAAATATAAGAGCGAATAGATCTGAAAAACAGAAATATTAGCATATTTAGATGAGGGAATGTTGCGTAACCATTTAATGACTTTTCTATTTTACATGCACGCTTCATTTGCTCTAACCGCTCTTTTAATATTCATAGAATAATGCACAGATGAGTTAAGATAGACGCTGAATTCTAATATTTCAAATAGTAAATCTGACAATAATCGATATTATTCATAGTAGGAATTAGAGAAGAAAATAATATTATTTTATTTTGATATATTCCGGCGTTAAAGCAAATTTATTCACAATACATACATAGTTCAATCAAATAAATAGTCAAAATTTGACAAAACAATAGATGTTTTGACGTTAATCTATACTGAGAAATTCGGTTTTTTCCCTTATAAAAACAATCATTATAACCACGGTTATATAATGGCAAGGATATTCGGTTTTTCACAATAAACCAAATGTTTGACGTTAATAATGAATGAGCTTCGAAAATAGATTGTTTTTCGTTTAAGAACATCACTCTTGGGTGTAATTTTCTACCACAGACAAACGGAAATACCCACAGTATCAAATTTATTATAGACCTTTATATAGATATTAATTTGTTTAACATATCGTGTTTAGATGGGAAATTCATATGGTAATGGTGGAAACATCTATCATTTATCATAAATTTTTAAAATTTTTCGAAAAATTTACATTTTCTCCTTCTTTTTTTAGTTAAATTTGAAACGCACAGAAATACAAATTTCCATATTATTATTATTATTATTATTATTATTATTAATATTATTATCATTATTATTTATAAACCGATCATTCAGCGAAATTTTTTATTAAATATAAATTAATAGCTGAAAATTGCTTAATGACATCTTTCGAACTGGTATCAAATTCAGCGGAACAAGTAATTGTTTAATTTTTTATTCATTTTTTTTTTAAATTTCAAATATTTGCAATTGATTACAAGTGGTTTCAATTGTAAATGAGTCTATCTCAAGTTCTTTACTATTATCAGCAAAATGATTGTAATTTTGCTTAATATCGTCTAGAATTCAATCGGACGTAATGTATAATTTATTATATAATATAGATGGATTGTTTGACATAAACTAAATTTTTTGTTGGGCTTTATAATGAGATTTCTGCATGATATTTACAATCATGACTGTACTAAAAATTTAAAGAATATCTTATAACCGTGAAGATTGCTTTTGTGTTTCCTCAATGAGAAATATTCCGATGTTCTAGAGTTAAATTAATAATTGAAATTCTTATATTTTTGATTAAAAACAAAATTATTTGTAATGTTGTTAGTGTAACAAAACTGGCGATATTGATCAGTTAACATTGGATTGATCATCAATCAATGCGATCGAGTTTTATTTAAAATGACCTCAAAATGGGGAGATTTTCATCATCCTTCTATTCAAGGGAAAAGATTCTTCAACGAATGAAACTAATTGCGGAAAATGTTAATGAATGGACATTCTGTTTATTATTATTTATTTGAATTTCAACATGTTTGTAAACACATTTTAATCGTGATTATTGTGTACTATTTAGAAATTGATTTTCGGGATGCAGGGCCGTCCTTAGCCAGTGCGGGGCTTGGGGCAAAATAATTTTTAGGGCCCTTTCAATTTTCGTAATTTTGAATTCCTAATTTGCTGAATTACGCATATTATTGTTATAGTCGATTCGAAAATTTTTCATTTACATTTGTAAATAGAATAAACGACGTTGCGAGGCCCGCGACATGAGTCCCGGTCGCCTCGGTCTAAGGACGGCCCTCTAGGGATAAATCTATGAATGTTAATTGATAATAGTTACGCTATTATAATGAACTTGATTAACCTACAGTTCCCTAACTAGTTCTTACTTATTAATTCCAAGAATATATTTTGTAACGTGTTTTTATCTTTGTATATTGATAAGGACATTAATCTTCACAATTTTACCTCTATTTCGCAATTTTGTCCAAATAGTTTCTTGGAATTTGTAACATGTGTTAAAGATGTCGCTGTAAAAAGCGAAAGCGTTTCCACAGAAACATCCATCGCTTTTTAATATTCAGGAGCATGGCTGGTTTTAATCGAAACAAGTCCGTTCGTTACAACAATTACCATTACTTATTCGAATTTTTGCTTCAGGTCAATGTTTGTCCATCTTAACAAATATAATATAAAGTACAACATACAGATTTTTTAATTTCGTATATACCAATTATTTTATGAACGGAACGATGTTAATCAAGCTGCACATAATAATAATAATAACAACAATAATAATAATAATAATAACAATAGCAATAATAATAAAAAAATTCATTACGACGTGGAAATAAATATGTAGTATATGATGTGTCTTGCTCAACTTTTACCTTTGAAGCTATTTGAAATTATTATTTATTGCACAATTAAATGCGTCTAGCAAACGAAGCCGTTTATTCTCAAATAATTGTCATTTATTAATCGATAAACTCTGTTTAACTGACTAATAAAAACGACTAATAAATTGTTTGAATTAAAATAAAATCATTTTAGATTACGTAATTTAATTATAGGATCCAGTTCAGTTCTAGTTTTCGCTATAGAAGTACATGTGGGGTCGTCGCAACACTGAACCGTGGGACGCTTCTGCTCGATTGGATATAGAGAAGAAGTAGAAGATTAATAAAAAAAAAACAAGATTATTCATTTTCCTCGATCAAATTTTCGACTAATTAACAGCAATCATCAACTGTAATTTACTCAATCAAGAATATAACAAGTCAAAATGTGAATTATGAATAACGAGTACTCTCCACACTATTACGATTGTTTTTCGTTCTTTCGAATTGTTTTATTTGAAGTGTTGTGTAAATTTATTGTCGATAGAATTAGAAGATCTTGCGGATACAGAATAACCTGTTCTATATCAGCGAATTTAATTTTACCTGACAAAAGTTTATTAGCCTTAGCTGTTTTAGAATTAAATATGTGCAGAAATTTTCACGTGTGCTAAAGTTAAACGATTTATTCACGTTCTTTCCCAATCCCATTTTTTTTTATATAGTTTCACTTTATATAAATTAGATAGTTAATTACTTTGAATTTTTATTTATGAATCGATAAAAAAAATTAATAAATAAACCGTCTTTAATGTGAAAATTTGTAATATAATAAAATGCTTTATCAGCCATATTATGTTAATTTTCGAAAACAACTATTCACGATTGTAATTATTACTCATTTTAATCGACATGGCGTCGATTTTTATGAATAAAGTATGTCGTTTACAGCCCCATTGTGTAGATTAACCAGGTGCGAATTAGTTACTATCGATAAAATGCTGACAGTAGTTTTGTTACTTAACATAGTTAATATGCCGTTTCGTTACACAATTAAAACAGAGAAACACAAAGAAACTTCAAATACAACAAATTATTGTTAACGAAAAAAAAAATGTATAGTAACTGACCCGCATTTCTTTAATATGAATTGTCGGCCAACTTGCATTGCAATTGTGAACCAGACATCTTTTTGTGTTATTTTAAGTTGAATTATAATTTTTACATCCAATTTATGTTTTTTGGTCAAGATGTAACTACGTGAAGTGACTGATCATTAAGTTGTCATGTGAAAATTATTAACTAAAAAGAGTTAAATTATTTGATACTTTAATAATGAGAGATGATGGAATAGGTACCGCCCCTAGGAAGGAATCAGATGATTGTCGTTTTACCTTTCTTTATTATAACAGAAACCATGGAATGAATATATTACATAACGAAATTTCATACAGATCCTTTCACTTGACCGCAACCTAGCATGTCCGGTTTTTGCCTTTCTTGTTCAGGTTTGCGCTTCGTTGACATTCTTAGGTCTAGAATCATTACACAGAGTAAACCTCTAGCACCTACACCCCGCAAGCCTACAAACCTTCTCTGCTACAACACCACGAATTCCATTACGTAATCGAACCTCCGGATTTAGCCTTGAACTCCGTAGGTTTACCAGCTCAGAAATAAAATTCTAAACAGATCAAATAAATTTAAAAAAACGATCAAAAATAAAACGAAAACAAATATATATATAATTCTAATAAAATAACTGTTCCCTATAAATTCTTTGGAAACTTTCAATTTGACTAAATATGAAAATCAGTTTCTTTGAATTGATTTTGGCAAATCTAACGGTACAAATATTTTGTGAATTGACTTTAACGTTGATTTCGTTGAAAATTCATTGTCGATTCAAATTTTGTTAGATTGCTTTTTTGCGGTCAACAGCACCTTGCTATATGAAATATATTGTCCGTGACCATGAGTTTAATGTTAAAAAAAACAACAACAACAACAACACAACAACCAAATCATTTGAACTCAAGTTACGCATATGTATGTCCCAATCAAGTTTACGGTTCCGTTAACTGATCGAATAATATTTAATGATAATATATCGACAATTTTGAGGTAACAAGGAGTTTCTCTATAATAAATAAAATTGCAATTTGAAAAACAATCATCTTTGTATTATTTACAACTAAAAGTACAGATAAAATGGTTGGAGTGCTTTTTTTTCTCCAATTTTTCTTTGGAAATATTTTATTCATAGAAAGAGAAAAGAGATTATTGAAAGGTTTATAAAAACAGGAAGTGGAAAAGAAATGCACAACTTGGCCAAAGTCAAGTCTAACGGCACCAGATGCTCGTATTTTTGTTGTTTTAGGTCATCTTAGACATTGAGCCAAAATCAAACTTACTCATAAGTGCTTCACGGAATCAATTATTAATAATTTATTCAGATAATTAGTAATAAAATAGAAAGTCCTAATTAGCTTAATTATTTAATAATATCAAATGAAGAAAAAAAACAACAAAAATAGAGTCGGTTGATGAAATTTGACTATAAGAGCTACGTTAACGTTTTCCGGGTTTATTTAAAACAAATATAAAAAAATCTGTCTAGTTTTTTGTTTACATTTTAAAGAGATTCTTGCAAGTTATTTTACATAGAAACATATTTAACCTAATTTGCAGTGGTCGAGCGACAGGTATTGCAGTAACTCACTTCTCCATGTGAACTTGACCGCGAGTTTCAGTGTAACACTCTCCATGAACAAGACTCTCAGCACTCTCTCACTCTCTCTCGTCTATACATCGCGATTTAGTTTTCCAAACGAACATATTTAATAGAACCGAAAATATGTTTGAGAATAGATAGGGAATTAAATCAATATGCAAATTGAACGTTTAAATAAGAGAAAAATGTACAATTTGATCATAAACTTGATGCAACGTAGCACCTTGTCTCCTGTTCGAAAATATTATGAAATAACGAAAGTGACATTCTGTATCAAATTACTTTTTACGACTACGAAATGACTAAAGGAAAGTTGGACTACTTTACTTTTTTCTTTCTCGTTCTTTTTTTTCTTCTTTTAAATGTAAATACAACAGACAGCCGTATGTTTAACAGAAAAATTCTCGAAACTGCCCCAATTATACCGACAAAACCGATTTATATGCGTATCTCGAGGAAAAAAGTCCTCAACGTATTGTACCTGTTGAGATGAAGGGTTCTACTATACATTAAATTCACTAAATTCTATTGTAATTAATGAGAAAAACAATAATAATTTTGTTATTGTTAATTTAAATAGAAATTTCAATCGCGGAACAGATCCGGTAACCTCATTTCCATTTGTTCTAGAAGACTAATGCAATATCATTTATTAATGTAATCCGTATTTGTAATCAATCTGTTCATTTCTAAGAAACCGAATTTGTTTCTGATGTGTCATTGAAGGAAATTTACACGTATTCAAATCGAAGATTTCTCGATTATTAAATGTGATCGTAATATATAAATCAATAAGCAATAAACAAACAAAACAACAAATGAATAAAAAAAAATCAATAATTCGTTCATTTATTATTATAGGTGAAAGTCATATTTCCTGCTGACAAGAAATGGAATTTTTTTTAACTGATTTATAGATTAACATCGCTATTCAATAGCCACTTCCTGGTCCAATAAAACATCAATAAAATTTCATTATTGATGCTTCTCTGTTACGGTTTTTGTTTTACATTCATACCAGACCAATTACGTATACGATAAATTGATGAATACATCTATAATTATAAATTTAATAATATAAATATTTATATGTATAGATCGATGGATAGATAAATGGTTAGAAGAAATAAATACGACTTTCACACAAGGCTAGATAAATCGATAAAGCAAGTTGCAATCGAAGTGTCTGCAAGATTATTACATTCGTATTACATAAAAATTGAATCCGGCTTGGGAGAGGAGACACCATTCTCTTTTACTGTTAAATCACTTTTTTCTATTACTTTCCTTATGTAAAGAGTACAGTTTATTTACAAGCATGTGTGCTGCTATTGTTATTTGCATTCCATGTTTCTTACATCAGCCCATCCCGTTATGCCTAGAAATCTATATGTATATATATATATATATATATATATATATATATATATATATATATGTGTATTCATAGGAAAAAACGAACAAGAATCTTTTCAAAAAAAGATTATACAAAATTTACAAATTCCTCAACGTTATGTTATTTCATCCAACAACAGTCTTCACAAAAAGATGTCCTGCATTAATCAAATTTTCTACATAGACTTTAATCGATAATTGTCGATTTTCCTTCCATAATATTGATAAATATAACGTTTATTTGTAACGTAAAGCTGAAATTTGTGCCGCAAATGGATGTCTTCAGGAGAGATGTATTCTAACTAGCAAGCTATTAAAATGTTGGAACATCCTTGGGACAAGTGCGTTGGTGGTTCAAGGAGATCATGTTGAAAAATAGTTTTGAAGACCTTTTTTTTATATTATTTTCAATTCGTTGTGGTGTATGTTAGGAATGGAATAATTTTCACTTTGTGTTGTGTTCAATACTTATTATTGTTTGTTTACAATATAGTAATAATTAAAACAAAATTATAAGGATAATTGTATTGTAAATAAGGAACAGGACGTTGATTATTGATGATTTATACATAATATACATGTGTGTATACATGTAGTGTGGACAAAAAACAAGTACAGTTGTTGTAAACTTGGTCATTGGCACGGCATATATGCAGTCGATGGCGAATTAACATCAATACCGATTGGAAAAAGTTAAAAATAAAAGTAGTTTGACCTTGACCTCGAAGAACTTCTAAAAATGTTAGAATGGATATTCGGGCCACACGGTGAGCTAGCACCGTTAGATTTTAAATTGCTGGTGTTTTCATTGACCTTATGTTTTGTTTACACACACGTCCAGCTAAAGTTATGAATATATTAAGGAAATTGCATAAGCACCAATGCATATACACGTACAATTACCCAACAATAATTCATCTCCATCCTATATCTATATTTATCTATTCCATTTACATCTCAATAATAAAGAGAATACTAATGCGAATAATACGACAAATGAACAACAAATAATAATAATCATGTAGATAGTATAATGTTGAACGATTGAAACAGAATATCAGATTCGTTGGTTCAAAAAGCCCTAAAAAACTAAATAGAAAGGTTCTCAAGGATAAATGCAACCAACTGGTAGTACTACTTTAACTCTTGTCCTACTACAAACAGCGGCCAAATATTCAAATCATCAAAAAAAAACAACATCTTAAAGAAGACTTTAATAAGCAGCATGTAACATAGGATAGATAGAATTCTGGTTTCATCCCTTAACAATTGTAGGTCAAGGATTCCTTCGATAGTTAAAGCGTAATAGAAATGATCAACCAGGTTTTATAATGGTTTAAATTAAATCTTGTATAATATTAAATAAATTGTGTAGATTTTGTAATTTTACTGATAAATAGGTGAATACAGTTTTTAACCAGGTTTAATACTGTGTCATTTACTGACAACTTTCACTAACTAAATGTAATAATATAAAATTGAATATATCAAATTAGTTCACGATTGAAAGCCTGTTAAATATTTTATTGCACAACTGGACTATTGTTGTTAATTTAATATAGTTCAACCATTATTACCATTGATAATGGTTGGGAAACTAAACGTTTTTGCATCGGACATCAATTCAATGAATTTCAGGTATAAAATCAAATCAATAGACGAAAATATGAAAAATAACAGATGTTTTCATTGTCTCTAACCATCAGGTAAATTTTGAATCAATCGTCAGATGCAGACGGAAAAAAAATAAAAGGATAATGTTACGTTATTGACATTTTTCGGAAATTAATAGATTCCTTTCCAACGAATAATACATTGTAAAGGAAATACCAAACTAAACAAATATAGATCACCTGCATATTAACCTTTCAACAACAAATTTTTCTCTCAAAAAAAATAATTAAAAAAAGGATAGATTACTGACATACTGACCGATATATATATGTATGTGGGTAGAAAAAGGACTAATTTTAGGGCGCTTCCACCGACTCATATTATTTACAAGAAACTTATAAATATTTTAATACCAGATACACTTTCCCTTTCAATATTTCATCAATATTAAAAAATGAAAAGGTACTAATTATAGTACTCGTTGAATATTAAGGAAATTTTCAAACTGTGACAGTGCAGATTATTAAAAAAATTAATAAAACAATTAACCTAGTCAATAATTATTTACGGTCAGTATCCAGCCTGGATTGTCCACGATAATTTTTTCATTTTTTTTCCTTTTAATGAATATTGTTTCTTATTAATTTTGCCGAAAACTAGAAGATTGCATTTTCTATTTTCATTGATCTTCAATGATGAAGTCAATAATTTATTAACTACTGACCGTTTTCGTGACATAAAGGATAATTGAAGAAATTCAATTATGAAGGGCACTATAGTCAATTTATATAAAACAGACAAACTTTCTCTGTTATTTATTTATATTTTGAATGTATAGTTTTATTTGTCTGTTTGAATTCTTTACATTTTTTTTTAATCTATATACAGTGTTTAAATACTTTTTCAATCAGTTCAGTACTTAAAAAGGATAGGATAAAACATGTGACATGTGGAAGAATCACTGAAATGTTCTCATGTTTTTTTGGTATTCTATCCAACAAACTTTAGGTAGGTAATCAAGAACATGCACGCACGCACACACACAGAAACACTATGCACGCACGCACACACACAGGCACACTATGCACGCACGCACACACACAGGCACACACACACACACACAAATATACACCTATACCTATATATAACTTTTCTCTATTTAAGAATTCTCAGAGGAATTGTGTGGATAGTAAACCCCTGCGCTAAATTAATGTCACTATTAATATTTAATCGTTCAAGTGTAGTTTTCACTATCTCGAATGACTCTTATGATTTTATCGACTGTTTTTAATTAGTTTATATTAGTTATTCAGCTACTACTTCAAAATTTTCATTTGATGATATCAATTAAATGAATTCTGTAAAATTAAAAGACTGTTGTACTTATTCATAGTTTACATTTTACGATGTGTTGAATTATTGGAGGGCTATGTAAGCACTTTGAGGTCCTTATAAAAATTTGATTGTTCGCGTACGCCCCTTGGTACTTGAGTCTCAACAGGTCTATCTTCAGTAGAGCGAATTATTTACCATTGTTTCGTTGCCAAAGTTGCATCTGGTAGAAAGTTAACCAACAATTTATTCAGTGAAGATACTTGTTTAGTTTGTATTGTCCAGTAATAATTGCAATTATAAGCTTTCTTTGGAAACTGTTGCTGTTCATTGTTGAATTTGCTGAAAACAGAAGTAGAGAAATAGGGTGACAATCCCACGTGTCATTTGGTTTGCGTGACCGCCATTGATCTAAGCCCGTGTTACTTAGTTAAAATTAATAATGCAAATCGGTAATTGGATTATTTAAATAATTTAGTATTTTTTATTTGATTTTGCTGTCACAAGTGTACAATTATGGAAGTGTTCTCTATCCTTTTTGAATTCTGTCAGTTTAGCTTTAAAGTTTTAGAAAGTATGTACAGTAATGGATTTACACTAACACTGTGACTGAGTTACCGACAAATACTGCAGTTGCCATTTACTTAATTGAAAATTTTAGAATGGACGAATACTCTCTGCGCTTTGCTCAAAGTGGTATATAACAAAAACTGTATGAATTTTGCAATACAGATGACAGATTTGAAGACACCTAAAAGTTTTGATTGCGCGCCGTGACGGATATTAGAGTATCAAGTTGCACCATTGGTTTACCAGTAGTATCGTAATATATAATTTAAATTTCGCCAGGTCATTTTATATAGTTCCCTTTTCGACATGACTGGAAATATCTAAGAAGTGATACGGTTCATGAATTTATAAATGCCGCAGAATTCAGCTCGTTTATGTAATTTAAATGAAAATTTCAACTTCTTATTAAAAGTTTTGAGAGCATCATCTTTTAAACATTTTTCTATACATGTTGAAAACAGAAACATTTTAGAAAATACCACATTGTTTGCAATCAAATCAAGTCTATTTCGTCATTATAATTACCAAAATCATATCCATATTGGTGTAAATTGATTGTTGTACACCGGTACATTTAGTTGGAATTATCGAAATCGTCTGTGATTTAGAGTAGTTTTGTTCCAGTTAGATTTGTGTGAAAATCGGCCAAGTGTTTTTTATTTATTTCGTAATAGAGAAAATCTATTTCTAATACCAACTATTAGGATTTCTTCATAAAGCTAAAATATGTAGGTACCCTCATCTACAAGGATTTACTTAATTGATGACGGAAATTTTCATTTAGCTATAAATTGAGTAAAATATAATTTTGTTTAACAATTATCTATTCTGCTACATAAACTGAACTACAACAGTACTGTGTACCATTCGAAAATAGTCCTTTTTGTTGTGTTGATAAAATTGCGTCATGTGTAAATCACGAGGTTTTTGTGTGTGGAACAACTGTGTGAGTTACGTTGCTTATAGACCGGCGTGGTGCAGTAATAGGGGTAGTTGCGACGCCTGCAATGCTCCACATTCGAATACAAAACATCGTCGTCTTTCTCATCTGTACTTAACTCCTGTGAACCTGTTGTGAACACACGCGCGCGTGATTTGTTGTCGACTATTGCCAACTTTCAACAAGTGTGTTAAAAATTACTTTAAAAAAAAAAGAAACGAACAGTATTGATAGGGTATGTTATTGTATTTCTTTGTTATCTAATATCGTTGTGCGAATAGACATTTTTGAAAATAGTAAAAAAATTGTATTAATTGTGGGAAAATTGCGATAAGATTTCAGAATTACTCACAGTTGAAAGTAGTATATATATATATATATATATATATATATATATATATATATATATATATATATATATATATATATATATTAAGTTTCAAGAGAAACAGATGAGCCACGACATTTAGCAAAATTGAATCCATTTAGATTATTAATGCACAATAAAATGTTAAAAACTGGAAAAAATTCGCATACGGAAAGTTTTACTTTGTTTGTCATTTATGTTCAAACTGTTAATTCAACTTCATATGTCAATATAAAACGAAATTTTTTGCATGAGAAATGTTGTTTGGATTTCATGTTTGATCAAAATGTTAATGTAGACGTGGTTCCCCTTTTCCAGATGTCTATTTCAAATATCAGAAAAAACGCGTTGTATTTGCAACATAAAATTCGATATTTCTTTCATAAATAATAAAAGTCGAAGTAAATTTGTGCCCAGAATAGACAACTCCCAATAGAGGGATGCAAAATTTCACCATTCCGACGAATATTTGATGGCTAATTTATAAAAAGAACAAATGTATTTTGCCTGTCGTGTTTCAGAACAACAACAAAATATTGCTACTTTTTTTTTGCTTCAAATAGTTTGAAACGGACAAGCGTTTACAGTTGATTTATTTGTTGTACATTTAAAAAAGCAGTACCGAAAAACAGTTGAATGTTTTTAACCGACAAGCCAAACAAATGTGTGTTGTAAATGAGTGAATTTAAACGGTTCAGACAAAAACGAATTTCGATTAAGATTTTTTCTCGTAACACTGATTTACTAATAATGAATAAATAATTCATATTAAGTGCTCCATTTATAATTCACACAATTTTATCTCGCCTCGAATTTATCTAAATGAACGAAAAATTAAATATTTATTTATTCACTGACAGTCGACACCGCTATATAATAATAATTATAAATCAGCAAAATTGTATTCACGTATTTCACAAAATTATTGTCGATTTATTACAAAATAAAGTGTCATGTTTAAGGCCATCATGATACACAAGGACAGAAGTTCACCTTATGTTATTTTAAGACAATTTCGTATTTTAATTATCGGGGAATTATAAAATGAATTTTCTTTTAAGTGGTTTTTGGCGGTCAAAAAGTAATTGTTCACAATTCAGTGACGTTACCTGAAAAGGGAGGAGTTGAAAACGTTCAACTACATGTACAGTTTGAACAGATGAAAAATCTGTTATTTCAATCAATTCGTTACAACTACGCCTCACACAATGATTACGGACAAGATAAAAATGATATTGAATTGTAGAAATTTTCGAATATCCTCATTAGAATACTAGTAAAATAGTATAATTTACATTGACAAATAAATTGTGTATGTGAATCGAACATGTTCTTGTGGGAGTATTGCAAATTGAATGAACCAGTTTTCCACGATCTATCTAACGTTTACAAATCGTCTATTTAACACGTAGACTAAAATATTATTCAGATTTAATTAAACAATTCAATTTTGTCGTAATTCATTTTAATGATTAGACTTGATTTGAACATCTGTTGTTTAATGTAGTTTATTATTAAAACTCAAAAACAGTGTTTATACAAATTTACTTTGAATTACAACACAATTTACAATGCTCTTTGATTTGTTAAAATTGGAATTCCCAGATACCATATACTAGTTTTAGGACCTGATCCAATTTGAATAAATCGCTGTTATTCAACAGATTTATAAAGAAACATTTACATTTCTTTCCATCGCAAAAATTTGTTATTAATTCGTACAAAACATTAACTTACCTGTAAATAAATTGCAAACTTTTTTTTTAAACAGTTATATTGAGATAAACTGATTCGTGTTTTACCTTCCGTGTAACAAAGCTGATTATAAGCCCATATAGATTAACATTAAGACATTCAATTATCTTTATGGAGGGATTTTTCGTTGTTTTTCGCGTGAAAAGCGCCCCTATTATAAAATAAATATTTTCGACGTTCTCCATATTGCTTTATAGAAGACAAATAACGAATACGTTGTAATTTAATTCAAACACATGAATGAAAATTCAAAAGATCGCAAAATCGAATTTCCTTTTCTTCAAATAATAATAAATTTATATTATTGCACCAAATCCTATTTTGTATTTATGATTGCTGATATTTTACTTGTACGTTGCTCTGTTACATGTTTCGATGTCATTTTCCAAATATTGTTTCATATAAATTTATCGAAATTGTATCGAATTTTGACAATTATTGTTATTTTGATGTCATGATCAATCTGATTAATGGTTTGCAGCCGGAATATCCAAATGGCATTTAATTGAAAAGCGGTCTATCTTTTGAAAAGTGCGAAACAGTGGACAGTTGAATTAATTTATAAAAAATGATTAATTTTTCGATTGTTCGTATGATTTTTGGTATAATTTGTTGGGCGTTTTTTTTTGCAGATTTCACAAGGAATGTATAGTGTAGTTGCACACCAAACCGTCAAAAAGGACCGTTCCCAACGGAATCACAATGGCAACTCGCCAATAGGTGGCCATAGTGAATCGAGCAGGAAACTAACATTTTACCAACGTATTTACAAATATATAAAAGCACGTTTCAACGAAGGACAAAGTACGTTTATTAATATTAGATTGATTAATTAATCAATTCTACGTAATATTTACTATATAGATTATAATCAACTATTAATTGGTATTTATGAATCATTTGCAA
Organism: Meloe dianella; assembly: GCA_028455855.1. Taxonomy (NCBI): domain Eukaryota; kingdom Metazoa; phylum Arthropoda; class Insecta; order Coleoptera; family Meloidae; genus Meloe; species Meloe dianella. The sequence goes on along the minus strand of JAPTHL010000045.1, from coordinate 3,156,185 downwards.
TATTATTGGGTTTGCAGGATTCAATTTATATAATTTGTAGTTTGGACTGACTAATATTTATAGAGAAACGTGACATTGTCCGTTTGAAATTTCCGTTTATTGCATCTGTCAGGACAACGTATCTGCAATGCAATCTAAAAAAGTTGCAGTTAAAGTTGAAAATTTGAAACATATTTGAAATTTCATTATCCACTTCCCTAAATAAACTTATATTTTTCTACTTAAATTCAAAGTTCTAGATGTTGGCACGATATCAAGAATATATTGTATTTTATTTGTTTTCTATTTTTTTTCTCATATATATAATATATACAGAGTTGGCCCGTCCAAGTAGAAACATAGGAGAAAATAGAAGAAATGAAACAGAAATATGATGTGCATGTGTTAAAAAGAGATATAGGAAAGGTGGGTGGTTAAGTAGTAAATACTCATTGCAAAAATATCCACCCTCACCATCTGCACTAGACCCCTTTTGTAATAACCACTCCTCTTTCTACTAAGAAAACGATCTGGCCTAAAATTTTAAGTCTTTTTGAAGTAGAAACATTACAACTCAATGAGTAAGAGAGAGACGGAGGAACAACAACAACAAACTAGCAGTTTGGAGAATTAAAATTAAAAATGCGTTGCTGATGGAAACCGAATTTAAAGAGATTTTTGCTATTGTTATCAATTGAACGAATTATTAAACAATAAAAATTTTTTGGTAATTTGTTTGTTTTTAATTAACTGTCGATCTTAACAAACAGTGCAGATACACATTTTTTATTGTACTATGCAAGAGCATTAAAAAAAAACAAAAGTTTAAGTTTAATCGATGTTTACATTTATTTTCAATTACGATTAATTTTAAATTCACCAAATGTCTCAAAACCAGGACAATGTTGTTGTTCCGTCTCTCTTACTCATTGAGTTGTAATTTTTCTACTTCAAAACGACGTAAAATTTTAGGCCAGATCGTTTTCTTAGTACTTAACCACCCACCTTTCCTATATCTCTTTTTAACACATGCACATCATATTTCTGTTTCATTTCTTCTATTTTCTCCTATGTTTCTACTTGGACGGGCCGACCCTGTATGCATATATATATATATATATATATATTATATCGATATATGCATATAGGAAATAGGTTTACCCAAAGATAATTGACTTCTCGTATTCGATCGGTTGTAATCGGAGTCTAGAAAGCTTTTACTATAAAGCTTTGATATGTATAGACATCCCAGTATCTCAGTTTCGGGGGCTGTGACAACTTACGGATAGAGGTCCGCATTTATCCTGCGCGCTCAATTTATCCTGATCTTTTAGTGTTTATTATTACACGTGAATATAAGCACGTGTTTTTTTTTCGAACTAACATTTTTGCTTTACTGAGAAACAATTTTACAAAATTCATGTAATTTTTATGTCTAATTCAAAACAAACATGTCTAGTATGTTTAGTGGAAAGAAAAAGGGTAAGTTTCATCTAGATGTGATTATGCAAACGACAGTAAAATTGCACCAATAACAAAATGCTAAATGAATAATAAATTAATTAATAGACAAGAAATTTACCAGAATATCAGTTATATTCTATAACTAAAATAAATGTAACGATGATTTCGGTATTTTTTTGCTGTCGTTACAACAAAAACAATACATTTAAATAGAGCCTAGCTTAATTTGTCGGGATCCCAATTGGGAATTGCACGGACAACGTTTGAAACAATATAATTTTCCATGTTTCTACTTTTTAATCAATAATAAAAATCTACAATATCTAAAAAAAATGCAATATAACTCCTTTGATCAAATAAAGAGAAAATTGTTGATAATCAACAAAAACAAAAAAAATTATGAAGAAATTAATTTTATTTGACTATGAAAGTAATGAATCATAAATTCAATTAGATATTTGAGAAGTTAATGGTCGTTTTGATGATTTTTTTTTAATTAATGGAATAATCAATAATAACAAAACAACAGTACGATATTAGAACGCTGTTTTTTTTGTTGAAATATAATCGCTGATATTTTGGGCGAGTTATCGACGTCGCCGGTTTGTTTTGTTTTGTTTTTATAGTCGACCGACAGAGTTGTTGAACAATTAATTTCTTTTTTTTTGTTGCGGCATCGATGATGATGATGATGATTTCCCCGGAATGTTACAGAACAGTTATTTGATTTCGAGAAAAATTTCATAACATCCCATAGATTCTGTAGCACCAGTCAGTTTTGGTGGAGGCGCCGGACGACCGGTTCAGTATTTAATTATGTTCCTAAATAAATACACTCTAGAATGGATTTAATCAATAAATATATAGAATGTTTTTATTAGACGGTTAAAAGAATTAATTTATTATCCGTTTTCATTTAATTGGAATCATGACAATCTTGATATGAAACGTTGTAATACGGTTTGTATGTTAACGAAACATTTCTAACACAATTGTTGTAACGATAATAAAGCATCAAGTTCGAACAAATATCACTTCCAGGATATTTAAAGATGCAGGATTCTAACGCATTTATATATGTACGTGTATAAGTGGATGTATATGTAAATAATAAATATATTTGAATCTGTAGCTGCTAGAATTACGAAACGAGTGAATTTAGACAAGCTCTTCATTAAATTGCCTAAAAAGTTTTAGAGTGGATAACAGTTTGTAATTTCCTGTAAATGAAGGAAAAACTGAAAATCAGTCCTACCTTTTTCGTTCGTTTATAATCATTAAGTTGAAATAGATTTTTCATCAAGGTATATCTACAAATATTTTCAGGCACAGTTTAATAATTTGTTTCAGGATATTACATGGAATATTTAATTTAAGTACAATTAACATTCTAAATATACTAATAGGAAGTGTTATTTATTTGGATCAAACCTCTCAAACCTATATTATATTATTATTACTCCTAATTGTTAACATAAAAACATATAACGGCATCCTGTGCAGGAAACAAAAATAATATTAAAATGATATAAATATAACGCCATAAGAGGCCCACTGCATGTCGGTTCTAACAGTATTTCATCAAAAATCAAGTGTTTAATACATATTTCTAGAGTAATGTTTGTGACAATTTATTTTGAGGAGTTTTTACACTTAAAATAGTGACTAAAACGTCTTCCGATAGAGCGTAAGACAGGAGTTAAAAAGATATCCGATTATCAATATTAAAAGTTGATAATGTGTTTATTTTCGTTTTAAGATTCTTGTTAAAAATCAAAATTATTATTGAACACTCAGTGTAGAACACAGTTGTCGTGAATCGAGTTGAGTACGAAATCGTTCAAATCTGGCAAAGGCTTACGAAGCATGTCTCTGTAACGACAAATGTTGTCGCTATTTTTTATTTTAGTAAGAGCATTATTCTTTCTAATTTTCACTCTTGGGCAGTAGGGGATTTTCGATTAGGTAGTGAAGGCGACCCCGCGAGACAGGAGGCTCCCACATGACATTATGCAGTATTTTATTTTGCATAGGTAATAATAATAATATATATATATATATATATATATATATATATATATATATACCCAGTAATAGGTGTTGTGTATAATACTGGATTTATTTAAATTGAACTCCGAAAATTTGTAACGCCTCAGGCTCCGTAAAAGTTAAATCCGCCGCTGCTCTTGAATACTTTGAACATTGTTGAATTCTGAAATATGTTGAATATAGTCAAAAATCGGAAAGCTGAATCAGTATTATTGGAATGGCTTAGTCTGTGTATGTTATCTCTTATTGAAAAATCGTCTTTCAGAATAACTAAATTTAAGTAAATCAGCCAGTTCTTATCTTGTATGAATTTTTGCAATTTATTTTCTCTCAAACCATTTGTAGTGAGAGTCTTATTTGGTTATCCACTATCCTCTTGAGAATACAAAACGAGAATCGAAAAAAAAATTTGAAGATTCAAAAGGGGATATCCCGTCCGTCCTAACTAAATTAAGGAAAACGTCTTTGTCGAAATTTATGCATGCACGTTTTGGGCTTATATTTAAGATTCTCACGTAATTCCTGCTAGTATCCTAAAATTCAACCGAAACATTTTGACATTCCGTTTTAGTGTCTGAATACCGATTATTTATAACAAAGTTGGTTGTCTTTTTTATAATTTACGATAATATCGCCACTGTCATCCTCCATAGTAGTTTTCATAAATCTTTTTTAAACAATTCCATCGAATCAAATTTTCGCATGATCTATTAAAACTATTTATTAAAGATACGAGTATGTTGTAAATTTTCTGAGATTTCCAGATGTTCTACAATATACAGGCATTATGATGCCATTTTAATTGGTTTGAATTATTAATGAAAATTTGTATTATCATTTATAAAGAGATGGTAGCATAATTGAATTTTAGTGTAATAGAAATTGGATCAATGATTATAAGAGTGACAGAGATACTATAATAAACTTTTATAACTAGTTTTTTTTCTGTGATTTCACGAATAATAAAGCATGCTGTTATGTTTTTATTTGTTTCGAATGTTCACGAAAATTTTTCATTTAATAATTATTCAGTTGGAACAATTTGTGTAGATTTTTTAACCAAAAAAAAAACCTTTTCGGTATATCTGCATAAATTTAAAAATGATATGGAAGTAAAATTGCGGTGCTGTACAGTTTTCCTGTGTTAAAACAGGAAATTTCTGTAAAGTTTTATGAAAACACTTTGAATAGCTCTAGTTTTGAATCATGTTATTTCTTTAATACTACTAAGTGTCGTTATGGCGACTAGTTGAGAGACAAACATTGTCGGTTACGTTATAACCGATTGTTCTGTCCAAATACATCTAAATAAATGCTAATGATAATGATAATTAAAGTAAGATTAATGAATTTGGTGCTTAGACTTTTAGATGGATCTAATGTAAAGTTAATTCAATGTAAGTTGCAATTTGAAATAAATGGTTTTATTCAATTTGTAAATAATGTAACCGGAAATAGCAAAACCAAGTTCGTAAGTCATTACTTATCTTCCAATTTCTTTACTTTGAATATTGCCAATTCCTCGTACTAGTTAGTGTATTATATCTGTTCATTTTTGCAGCACGTTATTATTGAAATAATTGATATCAGGTGTAATAATTCATTCTTAATAAATTCTAAAATTCCCAACCAACCGATTACATTTTGATTATTACGGGTACAGCTGCGTCACATTGCTGAGTTAATCGTGTATTTATATCAAAATTTTAATATAAACTTCATTGTACGATTCTAACGTCGTATTATTATCGATAATTAGAAAAAAAATTATTATAAATTAAAATTAATGAATTGTCGACTTGGAAACAATTTTAACGTTACAAACATTGTATTCTGCATGGAGTAAATTGGAAATTATAAGAGGAAAATTCGACATACATTTGTGTATTTGATCAGATCGTTGTTGATGATTCCATTGACAATGAAAGCAACATACAATAGTGATGCCAATTCCAATCGACAATATATTATCCATTATTTTCGATAGCAAGTCGGCAACGAATTTTCGTCGCCTGAACACACAAAAAAAAACCTCATCAATTTCGGTTTTTACTGCTAACCGCCGTTTTGCTAATTGAGATGTTCGTAAAATAAATTTGAAAAGACGCTGTTTGTTCCCTACACGAAATAAATCAATAAAATGATTGGCCAGAATACTAATTTTTCGATAATATAAAACCACTCTTATCATTAACAGAGTCTGAATGTATTGTGTTGTATTGATTTTGTAAATTCCAATGATTCCTATTTACTGTTGTTGATATCTTGACAGTGTTGTGTTGGAACTTTCACTTTACTAGAGCTTTTGTGTTAAAATTCAATATAATTTGAATTTGTAACGTTAAAAAATTGTTGGCAGCTACAATGTTTCAGAATTTTAGAATTTTTCGGTTTTCATCATTACTTATTTGTTTATTTGTCTATTCGTTTTTTTTTATAAATGTTTACTTTGTTGTATTACAACAGTCCTTTAGAAAACTTGTAATAAAGTTCAACTTTTCACTTTAGACAATTTGAAAAGTTTTTAGAACTTATTTCACCTACTTTTCGCATCATTATCGTTTCTGCTATTTGAAATGTTTTTGATGTCCACAATAAGTTGAAAATCGACGGCATTGTGGGATAAAAGAATCATTTATATAAAATACGCTGGAATGTTTTCATATAAATTCAGCCCTTCCATTTGTATTTTTTTACACATAAATGTAGTTTTATAGAATTTAGAACAAATATGATCTTATTTTGTTGAGTATAAATTATAATTCAAGTTTAGCATTTCTATAATTTACTTAGAAGTTGTTAGTAGCGTTATATAGTAATGCTTATCTCTACTTACATTTATTTATCTCTCTCTCTCTTTCTCTTTCTGTACGCCTTTGAATGAATTAATAGGATTTTGCGTAAGTTTCTATCTTGATTTTATTTTATTCTTGTTGTTATTTGTCGACTTTCTCCATTATCACCTTTCTGCTGACAATTCTGGGCCTCAAAGCTGTTTCGATTACGGCTCTTTCTACTGCAATGGTAGCTTAAGTGAGAGAAATATGATTAATTATCATTCTTCTACTGTGCCCAAACTGAGAACATCGAATCGAATTCTCGGACTGTAGTTGTGCAGACTTTTGACAGTTTTGTATTCTACTAACAGTTTACAGATGACGGTAGGAACGAACTTTATGTTGACCAGAAATAAACTACGAAACTAAAGAAGCATACAGGTAGCATTCGGTATACGGTCCAGTTCGGCTCCTGAAAGAACCGGTGTATATCGAATCGGCGTAAAATGAACCTCATGATAATGAAAGGTACAGAGCTACAAAAAATAAACACATGAACTTTACAATAAATACAGTGAATCTCGGCGTAAATAGAATACATGGATATACATATTTCGACTTAATCATTCAGATCCTTTCAAACTACTACTCAACATTCATCAGTAAAATGCGACATTACTACCTGTTAGCTTGGAAACATTCCAAGTTGTTCAATTAATCATAATGTCGCCGTTGTTGCTAATGTACCTTTCGTTAAATTATCTATTCAACAAGATTTGTTATTGAATTGCACAGGTGATGATAGAAGGTAAAACGAATTTGCAAAAATAGAGATTTAGATCGTGATATTTACTAAATATAATTTCTTTTTAAACAGAACAATAACGTGAGTATAAAACATTTATTCTCATTGTTGTTTGTTTTAAATATTATTTGAATTGCAATGTTTAGTTATTTTTAATGAACTCTTTGATATTTTCAAAACAGTCATGTTGATATTGATCAGTTGATTTTATATATATATATATATATATATATATATATATAATAATGATAATAATAATAAGGTTTCAATTTGCATTAGTTTATAAATAAATACTGTGTATACACACATATATCAATAGTCATTTAAACGAAGAACTTTGGCAAACTCCCAGAAAAACAATCAGAAATCAAAATGTTATTGTGATATGACACAACACATTAATAGAGTAGAAACCTGTCAAGTTGTCTGACAGATTGGAAGACCATATAATCACAGTTAAAATTAATGATACACGTCTAAATACAGCCAATTGTTTTTCGAATCACTTAATAAACAATTAAGTACATAATATTATTAAAATATAATGGAATTCTATCGTTTTCTTTATTTTTGAATTGTTAATATTTACTAAAATAATGAGAGAATGTGATATTTCAATTAAGGAATTGAATAAGGGTTCTTCTATTGTGGTATTTCATATAACGAATAATCGACATTTTCGAAGCTTAGACCGGCTTATTCCTCCAATATCATATCTATATGTATGGGAACATTTTGTTAATTCCACCATCTAATGACTCCATATATTCGAGAATGTCGATATAGTTATTCTTAATCTAATTTCGATAAAGTTACCAGTCCTAATTCACCAACAATTGTTAATTGTAGCTATTCTAATAAGTTATCTGCATCGCGATCTTCATAGAAACTTCTTGGGAATACCTATATTTCCATTTAATTTATCGATAAATCGAAATCACTAACAGTACATTCGAATCGTTGCATACATGAGGAATATATCGATTTTTGTAAAATAAGTAAGATTTTGATAACACTTTCTGTGTTTTGTTCAAAATAATCATTAATTTTTATCTGGTACATTGCTTTTTATGCTTTTATCTAACTGCCAACGATCTCCATCCTCCATTCTTGTAATATTGATTTTAGCGACCGCAAATAAAACCATTTGTAGTAGATATTGATATCATCGGTCTAGAAAACTGTTAATACGATCACGTAGATTCATCTAAATGGATTATGCATTTAATTTATAGTTGATTTAATATAGTTTCGATTCTATTAACTATAATAATGATAGTCAATTGCGTTAATAATTGTTTAAAAATGATCCAGTAAAACGCCTATTTGTTACGCATCTTCGCTTGTGCTACGCTTTCATCGTTCTAAACTGTTTTTCTTTTTAATTTCTAACTAAACTGTAATTGCCTCTACAAATACACACAAAGAGATGGTCTTACAGTAACTGATATTTCTATTACGCTCGGTATGTTACGACAGTGGCACAACTTCAAAAAAGACAGGAGTTCTACTGTATGTATGTTTGATATCAATCTAATAAAAACGAAATATATGAAAATTAATGACTTTTACACGTGTAGACCTATATATATATATATGCGATTAGCAATTTCAATGATTAATCATCCTCGAAATGATGATAACTATAAAATGTGTGTATATTGAATGTTAATGAACACTATTATCAATTTCACTAATTTACGACATTTTCGTTGTTATTATGCGATATATTCGCAGACAATTTTGTGAAATGATATGATTTCAGTATCTATCTCAATATTTGTGTTATAAAACTGTAAGCCTCAAGTTTCTAGTTGTTGGGTCACAAACAAGTTTCAATTTAATCTATAATAGAATTATAGAAGTTCATAACGTATACAACAAAGATACAGAATGCTTTTTATCGGTTTTTCTATGTAGTTGAGAGAAAATCTGGAAAGTGCGTGTCAAATAGGAGCTTTATGGAATTGTGATTCTTTTTTTAGCTTCAGTTTTTCTCTTAGTGCGTCTTTTCTTCGAATTGTTATTCTTATTATTATTTCTTTATTGATCGCTAAAACGCACCACTTTTAGGTGTGATTGGTCTATTGCTTTTCCTGCTCGTAACGCAATATTACACAATTTTTTCATTAAGCATCAAAAATTTTTCAACGGGAATTGTATAAAAACCAACCAAGCTTAAACGTTGAAATGAATAGCGGGACGATTGTTGTTTTGTTTTCATGTTGAAACAAATATGAACACAACACAAAAAATTTCCACATTTATAGTTATCGAAGAATACTAGATAAATGGAAATTTAAAGCAGCAAGCACTACTTACTTCATTTTATTACAGAACGTTCAGTGAAATTTTATATATTCTTGTGAATTTTCTATTCCGATAGAGGAGAGACAAATAAAAAGTAAATTTCGTAAAGTTCAAGCTTTTCGATATTTTTAAAATGAGTGTAGATATGTGGATGGACTATCGCCTACAACATTCTAAATGGATATTTCCTTTTAATTTTTGTATAGAAGTTCTGATTATACAGACAGTTAACTGAAAGCTTCACTATTTGTTTTAAACAAATTAACATGAAAAATGAATCATTTGTACTGTCACATACACATACAATGTCGGTCTTCTACTTCTGATTCGCTTGATTTATCGGCTCATTGATTTAAAGCGGTTGGTTCCAAAAGAAAAAATATAACATAATTAGTCACTATCATAAACGATGCTGGTGCTTCCATTTTCAACACAAATTATAGATTGTTAGCACGTTTATATAATAGTAACAGTTACATTAATTTTCGGTTAGTACCATATTTCTACCAATAAAATATGATTTATGATTGGTTAATCCTCACTCTAGTCCTTACATTTCACGTAATTGGACCTTTCTAAATATCTTCACTAGTTCCATTTGGTCTTACTTATAAAGGAGTTCATCCTAAATAGTTCGTCTCCATCATCAGTTAAAAACTATCGCAAGATTCTGTCAAATCCATGCGTGGATACGTTTCAAGTATTATAACTTTAGTATAAAAATCCTAGTAGTTTCGTGTTTTAACGTAAATGTGTTTCAATGGAAAAACTTCGGAATTGGAAGAAGGAACAAATTTACAGTATAAAAAATTCTTGTTATTTGAATAAATGTATTTCTTCCCAAAACAGGTAACTGATAAACCAGATGCTACTAATATTTGTTCCACAAGTATATTTTATTGTAAGTTTGTTAGTTAATGTAATGTGGATAATATTACATTGAAAATAAATTTCTTCAACGGTGAACATACCATAATTCTTTGTTGTCTCCCTTCGATATGAGTGGAAAAAATAAAAAAAATTTAACATAGTTAATAGCATTTACTGCTTTTCGTTCGTGTAGATTTTCATCAATGTAATATTTTATACGGATCCGTTAGTCGTTTATTGTATGTGTGGAAAATTTTTACGTATTTACCCTGTCGTCCATACATCATTGAACTAATCTTCACTACTTCTTATGTCGTTTTCTTTTGCGATAGTTTACGCCATCATCTGTTCAGAACAGTGTGTATGTATGTGTGTGTGTGTGTGTGTGTGTGTGTGTATGTGTGTGAGTGTGTCATTTATATCTTCTGCTACACTAATTCCATATCTGCAATGTAATTCATTTTATCATGACGATTTCAGTTTTTCTTTACAATTTGTATTATTTTTAATAATAATTAAAATGTACAGTAATGACGTTGGCTCAATTCTCTAAGGTGTTATTCAACTATAACTTTATAATATCACTTAACAACATTTGAACCCTATTATCACTTACACTGTGAGCTCTAATTTTCCTGTTTTGATGAGATAAAAATCGTTAAACTACTACACAAGAGACATATTCAATGAAACAACTAAAATATGAATACGCCGTTTCAAAATTATTTGAAGGATACTATGTATAGCATCCCTGGCGTGTATACATACATATTTGAAAAACTGTTCTTAAGAAGGACTTAAAGTGTACAGCTGTTGATAGTAAAAGTCAAAGTATCGTTATTTATGTCAGCATAATTGGAATAAATTTAATTCAAAGTGGTTACTGAGTTTTTTTTTGTTCTTTGTTAAATAAATACTGTCAAAAGTGTTTTAATATATAGCTACTAGACTACATGATAACAATAAAGCTAGATAATATCATCCTTTTCAACATCAAAAACTTTGAATAGAATAAATTTTAGTTTAGCTGAAAACTAACTGATTATTAAATGAATGTTTTAAGAGTTCAACAAGTGTAACGCTTAATTAAAATTTGTTAATTTCCATATTAATAGTTTATCAGCTGAGTTATCACTTCAATCTTCTAAAAATTAATCTCATATTTGTACAATAAACTACCTCTATATTCAAGCCGAATTTTATGAATAAAATCGTTCGTTTATTTTTACGAATTTAACAAATTCTATTTTAAGGGAGAATTGAACAAAAGTGAAACGAAAATGCCTATATGTGAAATGGATTTTTAATAATTTAACATTTGTACAACATTTTTCGAAGGAATTCATTACAATTATCTTGTTCCGAAATTCCCAATCGCAAACTTAACCCTAGATAGTGCACAATAAATTTTCGGTCAAAATAATCTCGATTTCTATTTCTATCGATTCAAAGCTTCTGTTTGGAGAAGTTGTCCAACAACTGCAAATGCCACTACAATTACATTCAATAGAGATAGGCATCGAGTTAATATATTTTACAGAAGATAATAAGATGTGATGTTGCTGATTAAACAATGTCACAACATAGAGGCACATATGTATAACAGCAAGTGTTGTTGGCATTATATTGTATCAAAAAAAAACGAACAAGGCAAAATGTTCAAATTACATTTCTGTCACATTCACGAATTATGATAAATACAAAGGCAATTCATTCAAATTAGAAACAAGACAAAAGAAAAGACGATAAAAATTATTAGTTGTTTTCCGTATTCGCACTGTTGTTAACTGGATGGAAAAGTAGTTTTCACGTATCAAAATAAATTAGATTGTAATCTTATGAAAATGCAAAGGAAATATATTATAGGAATCCTTTTCAGGGCCGGGAGGAGTGTGTGTTGTGCACTGTACAAACGCGCCAGTTTAATGGATGGCGCCAAATTGGGTTCTAAGTTATAAGTCATAATGATTGATTCTAAACAAATATTTCAGATATTAGAAACAAGGGTATGAAGGACAGTATGCCGCATGGTAGTTACTGTGATACTTTTGACTGTAAGAACTCAATCACTAAGGTCATTGAATAAAGACGCCTTACATATCAGTACCGGCCCTATCAGTCTTCCTTCGAAGGTTCGAAGTGCAATGTTCAAGTTTACGTTGCTTTACGAAAATTGAATAAATTTTTGTATCTTTTAATATTTTGTGGTGACATTTGGGCGAAAACCCTCTAATTGGATTAATTATTTAATATTTCAACGATTTGTTTGCCGGAGAAATGATTTGTTTTCATAAAATTGCCAATACTTTCTGGATTACTTCTTACCAGAAATTAAAATCTGGTTGTTTTGCATGATTTTCCATTGAAGCTATTTCTCATTAAAAATATCGGGATTCTTATTCTATATAATTACTTAAATCACCAATTGAAGCTGCTGTTATCAGTATACAGAGCTTTTCATAGATTGTTCTTTCAGTCATTCAAAAAATTAATTTTTTAATCTAAGAATAAATGTTAGGTTTGCTCCTACCCACAATTCGAGATTGCCGTTTATACTGCGCACGTGCAGCTGCGAAATTGTTCTAAACTTTTCCGACTTTTTATACGTAAATATTGTACAGGGATGTTTGATTATGTTCGTTAGCGTTTGTCAAACATTTTAGTAAAAAGTGTTGGTCAAACGTATTTGATGGTTTGTACGGACACTTATGTAGGAACACGCAAAATTTAATTACGTTTACTATCAGTTCTAATCAATACTACGAACGAATCCATGCTCAAACTTATTTTGTTATGAATAGTGAGAGATCATTCTAACACAACACATTTATCTTAATACAGTAGACATCAATTTCAAATAGAGTAGACGATGAATGTTAGCTGCATTGAATCAGTTATGGGACATGTAACGAAAAGAGAAGTAGCGGAATAGAAATTTTCTTTGATCTAAGGGTGGGCACTAGACAAAGTTGCAGAAATGATCACACTGTGCTTTAACTTTAGATTTGTATAACTTTTATAACAAACGAAATTTCTTTTAAGCGATTGTTTGGAAAATTTTCTACAGAAATCGTTAGAAATTCCCATAAATTTATTTGTAACAGGATATGTGTTAATGAATTTTTTATTTGTTTAAAAATCTCGATGTTATTCAAAATCATCCATATTCGATTAATCGACTTTCAAGTAAATTCGCACATACACCATATGTCCCACGGAAAAGAGCATTCACTGTCAAAAGGAATAATAGATAGTTGTTAGAAATTTTTTGAAACAGTCAAATTTCTTCCATTGGCAGTCTGAAAACGTTCGACTCGACCGCTGGGACTTGGCAACATATCTGCCCAGCATGGATGAAGTTTTCGGTTCCATTCCCGATGGCTGAGTGGAACTTGTTCTAATATCTACCAATAAGTTTCTGCTTGCTATGAATTTTAAAAAGGATTTGATAATATGACTTCTCTTCAAGACATCCCGTATGGATCTTGGCACTGTTCTAGTGAAATATCGGACACACACTAGAAAACGGAACAAAAATATCAAAGAGATTGATTAATTGTCACTTTTTCGAGATATTTCAGATATGTGTTGGTTGATCTATCAAACATTATTAGAAAGTAATAAAACATTTTATTTTTCCAATTATTATTGTGATTCAGACAAGGATGTTGAATTAATTAATTATTAAAAGTGAATAAAGTGAACTGATAACATTTCTATAAATAATAAATTATTTTCTTAGATTTTAGCACACAATTATTTGAGATAAATTTAAATGTTGCGGTTTCACAATGGAAATTCGTTTCTTCAAATAATTATTTTTGTGTTATCTGAACAATTTGCTATTTTAAATTCTCATTACAAATATTCGGTCTCGATAATTTCGTAATAATTCATTGACCAATAAAAATCAATAAGCAGCCCCATTCGAAAGCCAACGAAATCATTTCGATTGTTAAAATAATATAGTTTAAAATAATAATAATAATAATAATGTATTATTCAGCAATTTTATATCATTCAAATGTAAACCTTTTAAATATTTGACAAGTTTCTCGTTTAACGATCGCTAATTGGTATTCTGAAGTTTATGAGATAAAGTCGAAAAAAAAGCGACAACCAAGTTTATTATAGGACTTTAGAAATAAAGCCCAGTAAAAGACCGGGACATCTTGACGTTATTATAGTTCATAATTTACTTGTTCCTACTTTCACATCGAAGCTTCGAATTTATTTTTGTTGCTCCCTTTTAGTATTTTGTTGACTCAATAGTACTTAATTTATAATATATATAATAAACAATATATAAATTGGAAATGTTGGATATCCTCAATTTAACGATACAGGACTGGCGACTTAAATAGGCAGAATGATTTGATTTCGCATATTTATCGTAAAAAAAAAACAGGAAGGTTTCAAAGGAGTGTAACGTAACATTTAAGCAGTATGTGACTACAAAATGGTCCTTGTTGTTGTTCTGGAAACAAGGAAAATTGGAAAATGTAATTCAATGTTGGGAAAGGTCAATTGCCTTGGCCTTCATTCGTGTTTATGTTGTAGTCCTATTTATAAGAGGTAGTTTATACAGCCTGTGATCAGTGGCGTAACTATCATGAGACATGTAGGCAACTGCAGGGTCACCTGCCCCGTGCGCGGTTTAAAATGGGCCGTCAAATCATATAAGATTGAGTTTTTATAGATAGACATAGACTAAAAAGGGAGCATGTATCTCATGTTTGCCCCAGTCCAGGTTCTGATTAAGAGTATCAATAAGATCCGAATCACACTAGCGCTACCATATCTACACTGTTGTGCAGGTTTCGATAATGCTTCAGTCAAATCGTTGATTCTCTAAGTCGGGTGTAATTTATTGAAAAATTGTCATTTGATTGTCGATTGACGAATTAGCGGGTTCTTTTGTTACTTACTGTTAATATTAGTTCAAAAATCAAGCAAACACCACAGGGACATTAAAGCGTTTACAAGTTAACGATTAAAAGGTACATTAAATGATAATGAAAATTAATGTTACCATATTATTGTTTTATAAATCAAATAGAATTGATTAGCAACGCTGTCAGTTTAAAATTCATCTCTAATTTTGTTCGTAAATTGTGCGAAATCGATTCAAAATTTCTAGTAAACTGCTATTTCGCTCGTATATTCCTATTATCTTTATAGATAGTAGAAGAAACAAACAGTGGGTTATTATTAATCAGTGAGTTAGGAGAATAAATATTTGGCAATTCACAAGCAATAATGTAAATAGAATTACCATAACAGTTAGAAACTATTCATATTATTGTGATGTATATAATTCGTATATAGTTATTGATATATGAATTTATGTATAGTTGCCCGAATTGTAAGTGCGTACATTTCCCAAACACAAACACAAAGAAAACTGGACCAATGTGAAGTTTTGTTGCTTATTATCCTGTTCATCAATTATGTAAATATTGATCGAAAGTTTTGGCAATTTATCAGTTGTTAATTAATTAACTATTCCGGTTAGTAATGAATATAAATTATCGCATATATCATAGAGTATATTCTAAAAGCTGAGCGACTGTTTTATTATACGTCGGAATTTATGAAACCCTGAAACACAAAACCAAGATGCCATTATAAATTATATTAGAGAATCGTTTATTATAATGTTTGGTTGAATTAAAATGAAAAAAACCGAAAAAGGACGAATTAGCAAAAAGGAAAAAACACCGGCAATAAAATAACAACTCGGCAAAATAGTTCATCGTTTCTATTCGTTTTGTTTCACATACGTCCAATAGACAACAGCCATTTGATCGACAACGCGAGATAACTTCGTTTTTGTTTTATTTACAATCTTTATAATCAATTCAATGAGCAGCTAGAATAGATGTTTTTTTTGAAATACTGTACATAATTCACGGACTTAACTTTTTTATTTCCAATTTAGTCACTGAAACTTCTAAAGGGGTGCCTGTTAAAAGTTTTTTTCAACTATAAGATTCTTACCAAACAACGAAAGTGTTTTTACAATGGTTTAGCTGGAGAAAATTTCTACTAACAACAAAGAAAACGTGTTGTTACATTAACTGATTTAGTCAAACTGTTGGCAAAATCGTTTTCCAAAAGCAGTTTCAACTTTTAAATAGTCCCATAAATGAATAACTTAATATATTTATTTTAAAACTGAAAAATAATATTTTTAAAACGTTCAAAATATAATTGTAGAAAATTAAGATGAATGAATCATCCCTCAATTGAACCAATGGAGATTTGTTGGCTGTTTATTTTAGTAACATTAGGAGATGAAGATTTAAATCAAATGTTCTATACGGTAAACACATCAATAAATTTAGGTAATAATATAAATATACTTGGGAAAACCACAGAAATATCTGATTTTGTAGTTTATTAATGACCTTTATAGAAACAATTCGCTTTCTTTTGTTGACAAAATATCAAAAGATTTGCGTACAATAGAGAATTTAAAGAAGTATACCTATCTGCATGGCACATCGTTTGCTCTTAAGCCGGTCCTGGTAAACGGTGTTTTTTGTAATTTTTTTTTGTCTTGTATGCAAAAAAAATTGAATGGAAAACATCTGATTTCCAGCAGAATGAGAAATAACTTCAAGAATTTCAAGACAAATTATTTAACTCGAACTATACAAATAGTTTAAAAATTAAAATTAATTTCATATTTATTTCAATTATTATTGTCTGACAGTCAACAGGTATAAATCACACTGGGATGTCAAATATACGTTCCAATAACGTAAAATCAAAACAGCTATCCATCACTGTCTCAACTTCAGATCTTTTATTTTTTTATTTTTTTTTGACGAACAATTATAAAATGTTGAAAATACCACCGAATTTTATTAATAATCAGAAATCTCTTCAGTTTTTGGTAAAATTTAATATTGTATCTTCCTCGTTATATTTAGACATTTCTTGGGATAATATTGAAGTTTTATGTTTAGGAATACTCCTTCATAGCCTGGCTATTTTTGTATTTTAGCATAGTTGAAATATTTAGTGAGACTCCCCAGGGTGTCGCGGTCTGGCCCAACATCCTCCTTACAGCCAATAGAAGTCATGAGTTTTTATACAAACTTTAATTATTATCAAATTGAACAATAATTTTTATTATGATCGTTTTTAAAACATTAACAATGGTAATTGTACAAAAATTTCATAGTTTTACCACTTAGGTAAACAGCAATTTAACATTTGATATTTTTAAAGGTCATTTAAATGCGTTTAGTGTTTATGTTTTGTACGCAATGTCCATATTTCAACAATAATTGAATTCTCCAGTCGAGTATCTGCTTTAATTTAAATAGGGACTTTTTTATTCTTTCCATTTACTAAAGCATAATGGCCAAGACGAGGCAAAATAAATGATATGTGGACGGCATATACATTTTTAAATCAATTGTAGCTAAACTATAGCAGAAATCAACATGATTTCATTATTCTAAACACGTACAACATGTGAATGGTTTTCCTACACAAACCAAGTTGTCTCATCCATTTGTTCTTATAACAAAAATGTATGAATCGAAACTATTTAAATAGTTTTGTTATTATTATTATTATTGAAAGGGGTTGACAAAATTTCGTTAATAAACCTGCAGATAAATTAAGCACAAGTCAAAAACAACCCTATCTAATCATTTATACCCACGAATTTAAGATTGTGTGCGTATATCTACTTTTATGAAGTTAGTAAAATTCCTCAACTTAATAAACGCATGAATTATTCGCAATTAAGTTATTTTAAAGTTTGAATAACTTCTAAATCTTTTCAGGATTTTATTGATTTCGTGTTGGAAGATCGAAAATGTATTGGCGATAGTAACTTATTCGCGTTCGTTTTATCGAAGCCACGTTAAAAAAAAAAGATATTAGTGGCATCAATATTGAAAGGATCATTTGTAAGTCCTTTTCATCGGTTAAAAGACCTATTTCCACATCTATTTCTCTACTCTTGTTGATTTATCATTAACTCAACGGTTTAGTTTTAGTAAAGTATAAGAATATACATATCTTTTGCATTTTATACCATAACTTATTTTAACTTTCGATGATCTAGAACAGTATGTTTTCAGTTTTTTTGTCACATTTGTAGAATTTATTACGACTAATAGATAAATTTATTAGATAACAACAACAACAAAACTGTACATAAAGCTCTAGATCCTGATTGATACTTTCCAGGAATACTAGCGTTAATTCAAATTCACTTATAAAAAAAAGAGTTTCCTTACTAAACAGCAGAAACTTTAAAAACTCTACATTTTGGCAGACTCATTAATTTAACTTTCAAAAGAGATCTTTCATTAAAATTGATAACTCAATAAACTATATACAATAAAACACAATTGTAACATTTACAAGACGACCAAATGATAATATTGGATGGAATTGTCGTTATATGAGTACTCACTATGAGCTGTTGTTTAATCATCTTTCTATTACGGCTGTTTTCCCATTTCTCTCCAAATTTCACTCCCATAAAATTTAACAGTCATTCATATTTTTAATAAATAATGTAACATTTTGTTTGGCATGTTTTTACGTGTTACTATAAGTTAAGGCATGCACATACGTTCCAACTTATTATTGATCGATTAGCTTGTACAATCATAATACAAAACGCTACGTTGTTTATTTGTTTTGTTTTCTGTCAATATACTTGTCTAGTTTAATTTGGCCAATTTGACATTGAATTGGTAGCCAGAGAAGTAACTGATAGATATTAGAATTCAAAAGAGCGCCTAAATCCGAAAAAAGGATATCGGAAGTTCCTTATCCATGACTATCTAGGCTTCCTATGAAGAAACGAACTTGAAGCCGACCACTATGAAACTGAAAAGAATCCCAAAGTTTGTTTACTTTGTTAAACAAATACTATAACCGACAAAGATGGCTTGTATTTTGCCACCTATTGGTCTATTTTGGCTTAACGTTCCACAAGAGCTTTGGACTGTCTAAATCCGTCTCTGTCCAAATGTCGAGTTTGGCGTCAATACATTATTTTTCTTCGTAGATCTCTTACTACTCTATTTCAGTAGTTGCTCTACGGCTTCCTTTGCAAATTAAAATATGATGTTCTCGTTATTTCAATAAACCGTTTATCTGTGAACCACTCTAGAACGAAATTATGTTTGATATCTTTATGATACACTTATGGTTATGGAAAACTAAAAAAAAAAATTGAATCAGCATGTTAACATATCCTTTATAACATGCAATAACGCGTCACGATGCGAAACTTATTAACCGTTAACTCATAAAAAGATCTATTTAACGTTTTATCTTATCTCACTTGTGTCATTAATAGACCAATTCAACATAATGCAGGATTATTTTTCAGAAATTCGTTGGTGAATTCTCATCAAACAACCACCATTATGTTGGATAAAATTTTTATATAATACCAATAAAAATGTTTATGTCTGTCTTGAGTATATAAAGTCATCTAAAATCGTCAAAACAAGACAATATTGTCATTAATCATAATTTAATTCTATTTATTGAAGATATGAAAGTATTCTTGTGTTTTGTATGAGATTGTTTTCAAATGATCCTTATTTTATACTGCATCAAATAATTACTTTTTAGCCATAATAAATAAACATTACAATTTCTTAACAAATCTAATTCCTTTTGTAGTACGTGACTTGAAGGACAATTACAAAACTACAGCAATACGTATAGAGGAAATTAACAAGAAATAATTCTATTGTTCAACGTATATATAGTTGTTATAAAAAAAACAAACATAAATGGTATAGCAGTAGCTGTATTTGCTATAGGACTGTAAATGATGCGCGTTAACATTGCGCTGGCGTCGTTTCAGGATCATTTGCTAGTATAACAACAACTCTCGTTACAGGATCTTGCGCGTCGTGACGCTAATTTCTAATATTTACTTACGTGCATCGACGCGGATTTATGCATTATGGGTATAAAATAGTTTATTATAATAATCACTATGAATTCTGTAATTGAAGCATGCTTGTAGACCTCTGTAATAATTGCATGATTGTTGTTTGTTTAAAAATACAACTATTATTTACAATTGTAGTCAACAAATTCAATTTGAATGATATATTTAATCGAAAACGATATAGGTTGTGTTCCATCATCAATTCATGTTATTCTGTATTCAAACAATAATGGAAAATGTCAATTTTAAAATTTATTTCGGTTTTTCTTTGGAAGTTTCCAAATTTACAAACATTTCCATAATGAAATCTTCGCTCCTCTCAATCGCTGAAATACGTATTGTTTATAGTAGAATATTTGAGAATTCTACTATAAATTGCAATCGAAAACCGTATTTAATCTGTCATATTTTCAGTGTTTGATATTAATGACAATTCGAAGCAATCTGTCATAAGTATGGGGAAGCCAAATAGAGAAGCCTCTTACTGGCCTTTAAATCGTACAATCTTCAAACATTTCGTAAATCTACTGTTACTATTCTTTTGCTATCAATATATTTCGTTGTGAATAAACATGATAAATTAACCGAGACGTAATACAGCAAACATCCATTATTACATTGTAGTTTACGAGGACCTACATTGGTCGGTAGTTGCATAATAGCGTAACAACAATATTGAGGTGATAAATTTGATATTGCATCCATAATTTACAGTTGGCGATTTTTCATTAAGTCGCAGCAATTTAAATTCTGCGTTTTACCAGAGAATGTGGATGTGTGACCGGCAAGCATGAGGTTCCAGGTTCGAATTTCGGCGGTTGAGCCGAACGGGCTGTAGTTACCAAGGAGACCCTTTGTTGGTAATATTTCAACATTTATTCATTAATTTGAAGTTTGCTTGAATATAATTAGGCATTTGTTGTGATATTCAAAGGGAAACAAACTCAAATATCATTAAACAGGAAAAACACAAAGCTGTAGTATATTTACACAAATTCTAAACAAATCTATGTTTGGATATCATTATCAATTTTTGAATTTTAATTAGTATTCGTAGATAATTTTTTTTAATTTTAGATTCTGCAAATAATGATGATGTTGATGATAGGGATAGTATTACTTAAAATAGCATGAAAGTGGAACGGTTTAAAAATTTATGGACCGTGTAATTTTTCGGACGGTGAAGTTTATCTCATAATTGAATTTTTTTTCAACCGAACTAATAATAAATTCTCATACATTCAATTAGAGAACGTTACAAACAGAGGGGAAATCAGCATTTCAATTGTAATCAATTCCATCCAGATGATAGAAATTCTTAAACTTTCTTGTTTTTGTTTGTTATTAATAGTAATAATGATATTTTAGTACAATTTAATCAAAGTAATGTTGGATATTAAGGAAGTTCTAGTTGGTTGTTTGACATTTATTATATATGTATAGATATATATTGATGCAGTTACTTTATTCAAGGCAATTAATGTAAAGGATTTTCCTTGTTATGTCAAATAGTGAAAAATCGTATGTATAACATAGAAAATGTCGCTTTGATTATTTTTGAGCTTATTGTTGCCTTTGCCACCTGAAAAACTCGAGTACAATCGTTAATAACGGCCTCGAGTCAGACCAGTTGATTGTTACACACAACAACAACAACACACTCAACCATTTCTTTTTTATTAAAAAAAAAGAACGCTAGATGGTACACAATTTACAAAAAAACAAAAATATACACTGATGGTCTTTGAATAATTACGGTCCAACATAAAAATCTCAGACAAATAATAAGGTTTTTTTTTTGTATAAATAATTCAAAATTTGCCATTATCTGATTTATTCATTTCTATACATTTGTGTCACATACAATTTAGAATCAATTTTCTTTTATTTGGAATACAAACAATAAGTAAAATGAAGCCATAGTCTTGTTCTAAATCATTTGACAAGTAGAAAAAGCTATTGAAGAACGAAAACTAGTGTTATTGTCGTTTCAATAGACTTTTATCAGCAGTTCTCATATTGATGATAAACAACAATAGATTACGTATGAGAATACAAATTTTACATATTTCCCATTCATATTTTTTCTTATCAATTTATTTATCGATAAAAGCTGAAGTTTGTTCTAATTTTTTTCGCTTGTTTAGTTAAAAGGTTGTGTAATTGTGCGTCTCAAATGCGTTTGCCTCTGTTATAAATAAAGACCGGACATTAACGTCGTAGAATGGGCAAATGGTAAACAACAACTGAAACTATATAACATTAGAACAGTAGCTTTACATATATTCAATATAAATAACTAATAACTGTTAGTTTGAATTGAATTCGTCAACAATTAGAATAGCCAGTATTGTTAGTATAACAAAACAACGGAATCTGATCGGGTGTATTGTGACTTATTTGGAAATCTTTTGATTCGACTATACGTCCGTTCTTTACTTATGGAGGCAAATCGATTGAGTTATAAGTGGATACGAAGTGCATCAGAACTTTCCATCTCAATCTCCATGTCTTATCAAATATAATAATGACATCTTGCCATGGAAATTTGTTTGGTCAACTTTATCGATTAATCTCCTATTTATTGATTTCAGTATTTTCTCAATGAAAAGAGGTTGATGCGAACGGCTAAAAACCTCATTGATCGACTGTTCATTCGATATTTCCTTATAGTAACAGAATCGATTTTAATAATCATTTATTGTATTTACGGATTTGATCTTCAGTTTTAGTGATTTATTTATTTGTTGATTTCATTCATCATACCTAACAACTTTCTCTGTCAACTGTAACTATATATTAGTTGGCAAGTTACAAAACCGTAACATTCTCAACTTTGGAAAGGACCAACATTCCTAAATTACAAATTACTGACGATTATTTTCAAATTTTCCCTGTAAAAGTTGACATAGAACGGTAAAAAGGAATAAAGAAGTTAATCTACGATTGTGACAATGGAACTCGAAATTAGAATCTAGCTCGAAATCACGACATGTCTTTTTTTTAATGAGAAAAGACAACAACTTAAGGATCACTTTTCAGGAATTGTGTTTGTTGGGCGAAAAATTCGAAGGACCAGACTTAAACATATTTGAATTTATTACTGGTTACTTGTTGACTCTGTACGGGCTGTTTTCTAACTAACTTCTGGTATGATGCCACCCTGCCTTTGGGGTTGACCACTACCCACCCTATAGGTGGGGTTTACATAGATTACCAAAAGTGGGGATTTTCATGGTTTACCAATCGAAACAGTGTTATATCAAAAACGTTTGTATGTCTAAAAATGCAATGTATTGAAATGCATTATTTTGTTAAGATATAACACAACGAATCCAATAGGTGCTTGTAACAAAATATTTTAGAAATATTTATAGGAAATTCGATTTGAGAGTTACTTGATTCGTTCCTTACAAAAATACTCTAACTATACAGATAACAACCGATGGCATTTATTGTAGCCCCTGCTGAGTCAAGTACTTAGTAGGCGGCTCCCGCATCTTCGTTAGTAGTATCCCAAGTGATCTTACATCCGGTCTTTTGTTCATGTTTCCACATCTGAAACTTTCTTTACAAATTGCGGAAAACTCACCGGCCTACTATTATTGGTTCAATATCCATACTGCATCAACAATGTTTGATGTTTGTGAATTATCAAATGATAAACAAGTCAAAGAGAGCAAATCTATTTGAAATTCGTCAAAGAAATATTTTACGCAATGTGTATGGATGGAAAAAAATAAATGTCAAAACATAGCCTTCCAACAAAGAGATGAATTTATTTTCAGTCTCTAGTTTGTTATAAATTATTTTGCTCTAAATACAAAGGAGCTGTCTGACGGATAAATAAGTGTAAAACAGTATAATAAATTTCAAAATGGAACAAAGTATACATTCCTTTATATAAATATATTTTTTACGCGAAATTACTTATTTAGAACAATGATCTGGTGGTGGAAATTATTTTTTTCGATATTCTATTCACAATGAAGGAAGAATTATTAAGGGTGTGTGCGTAATAAGCCTCAAATGCAGCACCTCTAATTAACTTGATAGAACACTCGTCATTCCATCAAATTAATGTAAACGACAATGGTCCGAGCTTTGTTATTTATTCACACTCAGATAAAATCTAACGGTGTCCACTGACCATTGAATTTTTCCGTACAATTGGACACAGTTGAATGAGTTCAAACACTATAGTTTTATTTACGGTCAAATCCACACACCATCAAATTGTGTCTTATCCATCAGAAATTCAAATGGCGGTAATTGCGATACCCATTTGTCAAACACAGTTTTCCTTTCACCGATTTCACGCATGCATGGATATGTCGTTGTTGGCTAACTGTTTGGGAGTTTATAAGGTGTTTTCTGTTCTTAAAAGGGTGGACATAAATCTAAAAATCACTTGAAAATCCTACACACACATACACTAGTGGTTTCTAAAAAGTGTATAGATATATCTACTCAGTAGTTTCATATTAGTATGTGAAAGACCACATGTCGCAACCGGAGCTAACAAAAAGCCTGAAGATTGCCTTACCCCCTCAATACCTGTCAACTAACACAATTCATACGTTGATTAATCAACAATCGATTCTAAATAATAACAAGCAAAAAGTCGTACAATTAGATTAATAGTTAGATATCCAGCTGCATCTGAATCATGACAAAACTGAAAAGTTGCAAAAACGTTCTATTTTCATTTTACACTGTTTCAGTTTTTGTGATAATTCTTCTTTATATTTATCTTATAAAGCTTTCGTTTAACTAATAAACATTTATACTCACCTTTTCCAAGTAATTCTAAATTTTTTTTTAATTTGTATTTTTTATTTTTTGTTTTTTATTGTTTTAAATTTGCACATCTTTAAAACGTATTGTCTCCATTTATTGTTTGAAATTTCCAATAATTCATCAACTAACTCTTGTTGTTTTTGTGTGTTTCTCGCGCAAAAGCTTTAGTTTTTTTTTTATATAATTTGCACGATCTGAAAGACTCGAAAATGGACCTAATCCCTCAAAAGCGTTCTTTTTTCGCTTCTTAATCGACGTATACTTTATTCTAAGAATAGATAAAAGAAAATCACTAAATAATTAACTTGTTTTTTTTTCAACAGCTTCTCGTTTTAGCTTGTATTTCAATTTGATTATCCTTCTAAATTATTGATAAGTTAAGAATTTATCATTAGTAACATCTGGCTAGTAAGTTTCATATTAATTCGCCTATTTTTTTAAGCACGAATTGTATGAAAAGCTGCAATACGTTTTAATCATGAATTTAATGAAAATGTTGGTGGTTGTGTTTCGATTGTATTTTCACCTGCACCATCAATTGTTAATAGTGTTTAGAACTGTGAAATTAGTTACGACGAGAGTGCCACAAATACAACCGAAATATTTCTTAAATTCACAGTTTAATTAAAGGTAAACTCCAAGATTAATAGTAAAGATTGATAAATAGTTAATTAAACAAACGGTATATGTATATATGAATATATATGAATATGTTTGAATGTTTCTCTATCCTTTTGCACGTTTTTGGGTCCTTTCGGTTTCTGCCTTGAAGTATACGCCAATTTCCTGTTGAACCGAGCCTATCACATTCTTTGTGGTTTTAACACAGAAAAGGAATAAAGACAATATTTTTCTATTCCTTATTTTGAAAATTGCTTTAGTTCTTAGTTTTAGTGTCGAATTTCTATAACAAAACAATGAATAAAACCAGTTATTTTATAAGATGATCGATCTATCAGTTTTGAATAATTTTCACAAGCCCCTATACACTTGTTTTTACAAAAATTTATAAACGATAGGTATTTTTACAAAATTAACTCCAACCTATGTAACAAATTTTAGCCGTACACTTGGAGTATGTGGGGCAATCTATGATTGTTTTCTTCTTATTTGTGAAACATGCGAATTTTATACGGAAACAGCGTTGATTTAACGAGTTTAATCTCAATTCCGATCTCTATTCTTTCATTTTACACTTTAACAAAAAGCAACACAATAAAAATCAAGATCAATACTAAGAGAATCTTTCGTAAAGCAGATGATCAATGTGAAGTAGATAAAAGAATAGTTGAAAAGTATCTTATTAATGGGAAAAAAATATTGAAAACCAATCAAATATGATAGCAAATTCAATTTTTACGTTTGACCTATTTTGTAACAATCATTTAATTTCAATATAATCGAAATTAAAAATCAATTCATATGTCAATACAGCAAAATCAAAACAGGTGTTCAAACTCTCAGTTGAAAGACATAAAATATCATAAATTGCCGTTATAAAGCATTTATGTTTTTGACAGATTCAAATATAAATTAATAACAGACATTCTCATTTTATCTCTAATAAATTTTGTTTAAAGCAAAATATTTTATAGAGAAAATTGATTGTGATGCAACAATGTCAGACATTTCATGAATTTCCTTCACATAGAGCTTCTACAAATTTCACTTTGAACCTGTCGTCGTAGACACAATGAAATAACAATCTCGTTGTCAATTATTGTTATCATCGTTATTATTATTATTATTAATTAAAATCAATAAACCGTTGGCATATTATCTAGAAATTCGAGTAATATTTGATAGATTTTTGAAATATTTACAAATAACTAGCGACTAGAGTGGTTATACTTCAGAATTTAAAACTTTAAACATCATGAAATTATATTGAAAGAAACATTATTTTTTAATAAGAAGAACTTTTCCAGTTTGTTGAATTTTGCAGAAATAAAGTCGTATAAAAAAATATACATGAACAAGTCTAAAATAAACAAACCAACTGTTAAATTCGTAATGTAAAATGGTGAAACAAATTCATTTGATTTTATTGTTAGACAAAGGCAAGTGTGAAATTTAATTGAAACACATATTTATCATGGTTCATATTATCTCTTTGTATAGCAAATCTCAATTTAAATTTACTTTCACGGAATGCTTGTAAATACAATTTTATCACCGATATATTATGTGTTCATATTGTAAGGATTTCTGTACATAAATTGGATTCATACACTCTAAATATAATCGATTGATTTTATTCATTGTGGAATTCAAATGGGCATTAAGTCGTGTGTCTTGTTTGAATTAAAAATACCTACATATACTTTAGGTGGCATCAATAAATTAACTTCGAAAAGAAGTCGAAATGTACCACAAGAATGGAAACTGTATTCAAATGTAAGAACACTAGTAACTACAGCAACGTCATGACCTACTTTTACAGGTAACATCCGATAATAATCATGGATTGTTCACATTTGTCACATTAACAAATATAAATCTAATGGGTCCCACTCACGCTCCGGAAATCGTTGAGGAGAACCTGTACAGTTCTGGCGTTCCGATTTTCTGGAGCGTGTGTGATCGAAAACTGTGCAGTTTTGGCGGACTGTTCAAGAGAACTATTGAAAATAGAAAAACGATTAGGGATAACGCAACAGTTCCGGACGGTTCTGGTGTGGCGTTCCATCACGTCAGTTCAGTTCAGTTTTTCAAGACAAGAGCCAAACTATCGTCCGTCTTGCCCATTGCCTCCACAAGCGAACTGAAGGCCCGAAGGCCAAAACTCTATAATTTTTCCTAAAGGATTTTCTAATCGTGGATGGAGAAAGGGGTATTCAGGCCGAATGAGTGAACATCAGACAGGCCTGAACTGTAGTTTTTCCTCAAGATTTACCTGAACTAGATAAATGATTAAAGTTATCTCTTGGTTTTCATCTAATCTGCACTGTTGAAAAACTTGTCTTATAGATCCAATACGTTAGCTAGGTGATGATGATAGTTGAGCAACAATTAAACGCCAACGAGAAGCAAACAGTTTGTCAAGTTAGAATGAAGAAATATAGCATTCATGGTGGTAAACATATTATAATTAAAATAGTAACACTAACTTTCAGCAATTTCCACAAGTTTCGCAAGATTTCTAAATATCATGTTCTCAGAAAAGTTTAAAATAGACAACATCTACTACACAAAAGATGTTAAACTTAAGGGGCAAATTGTACCTTTTCTAGAAACAAATGAAACTACCTCTCGATCATACTAGCGTAGAAATTTTACATTTCTAGAATCTTATACAGCTTTTCTTGACAATACGACAAGCAAGATTTGTTGAAGTTTCACGAATTCGCCCTAATCAACACTTGAAAACCATTTGTTTGTGCCACACATGAACACTTTAGCTTGCATGTAAGACGTAATTTTTATCTTATATTATTTGATCAAAAGTAATACTTATTTTATAATGAATCTGATGTCTAACCTTGTTCGTAGTACGTTTCCACTAAGATAAGAATAGTTCACGCCTAATGAAAGAAATGTGCAATCATGCTTTTTATGTCGCATTGCAGAAGCGGTTTAAGGGTGTATAGCGGCCCTAAGTTCTCATCCTCTTTAATACTATTAGTTTTTTTTACTATATTGGCGTCCTTAAGCTTCCTGTACCTAGAGGCAGTCCTGGACTTTTGTATTAACTTAATTTCGTTATTTGTCACGTTTATATCTTTATTGAAACTGTATGCTATAGATCACGTCATAATATAATATATCTAATTATTTAAATTACCATCATTATTAATTTCTAATTACTTGCATTTTACATGATAATATATCAACATTAATAATAATACTTATCACAAATTGAAAAGAAGCAATTTCCAGAATTTACAACATACATACATATATTTATATTGAATATAAAAAAATCCCAACGATTTATTTATACAGAGATTTAAAGCTACAAGTGCAAATCTGCTTTTGTAAGTCTCTTCAATATACTATATCTAAGCAACTATTTACATATCTGTCAATGGAAAAATAAATAAAACAAAACTACTAAGCACACATGTTAAAATTAAAGTTAAAAGAATAAATAAATATATATCTGTGTGTGTGTGTGTGTGTCTGTTTGGAATTTACGATATCAATACATATACAAAAAGCGGTGACAGTTTTCAAATAGTATAGGGCCCGGTTCATCTTCCCGAATTGAGCAGAACCTTATCTTATGTCTATATATATATATATATATATCTTATGTGGCTTGAGCGTACGATTCATTCTAGAATAATAAAGTAAAATTGAAGTTCAAGAGACTTTGAGGTCGATCTTAAGTCGGGATTTCAGTAGGCAAGACCATAGTTTATCCTAATTGTACAGTTTTTCAAAAGCTTCTAATTTATTTGGCAAATTTCCAAATATTTTTACAAAGTTATAGTTGAAAATGTGGAAAAGTTCTACTGAGAATAGTAGTCTTGAAAGTTTTCTACAAACAATATTTACTATTACAGAAAAACAATAATTCTTTTATCTGGTAATAAACTTTCAATTATATTTAAATTTAGTGTCCAAACAGTAACTTCCTCGTAACGATCTTTGATATAATTTTCACTGATGTTTAACAATTAAAGATCGAACAATTTAATATCTCGTTAATTGCAAGCATACTGTATCCGTTGATTGATGCTTATTTTTACGGTTTATAATTGAAAATTAAATATAACAAACCGATAAATAACTTTCCAGATTAACTATCAACTATCAATCCATAATTGTTCAAATATTCCTAACTAAAATTGTTTAAAAATCATACATTTTTATGGATTAAAATTGACACTTATCGGATACTCAAAGATTATGTTAATTACTTCATTAGTCTGGATTCTGTTTAATGGACACGTAACATTTTCATTTATTTACAATTCAAATGGTTTTTTGTTTACATTTGGTATTTTAAGTTTACTGAATTATTGTGCTCAAATGTTGTTAGGATATCCAATTTACAGGACAGGCTGTATAATAATTTTTGTCTATTTTATCTCCTTTTATCAACAAAATATAAAATGGTCGCCACTTAATCTGATTAGGATTAATGTTAAGTTTCGTATATAGTTCATTAGTTCTTTGTTTTACAGTCATTATTTATACTTTGTTTATAGTAACTGAAATTGATTTAAAGGTTCAAATCGCTTATTGTTGTCAATTTCATGTTCATGTTAAATGGCGACCACTCTATTTACAGTGCAATCGTCAATTTTTTGAATAAAGACGCCTTATTCAAAATTAAAACCAGACTTGGTTCTGAATTGAATTCCATATCGTGAATCTATCTCATTATAAAAATAGTTATTTATTATTCAGTTATATCTGAGCTTGACACAATCATTAAATCGGGAAGCCGTTGACCATAATCAACCGCTTTTAAACTTTATCCATAGTTTAAACTCAAACTAATGAGTAGTTTTTAACGATCTTACTGAAACTGAAAACAATTATGGCCCAATGCATCTTCTATTCCTCGACTTAAGCTCGGCCTTATCTTAAATGGGATTAACGTTCTTTGCTGAAGTAATATAATATAAGGGTGGCTTAAGGCAAACCCGAGCTTAAGTCGAAATTCAGGACGGCACGATGTATTGGCCTCTTAACGAAACTCAACTGTTACTGAAAGTTGTTCACAAATTTACGTATCGAATTACTTTTACTGCATGTTAATAAATGTGTTTGATTTCGTTGAAATCAATATAAAATGTTTACAATATTTATGAAATTTGAATGAAATTTAATTCGTTCCAGATGAAGAATCAGATGAATTTAATTTTCATATAGCACGTTATCGTCCTGAAGAATTACAAAAATTGGCATCAAGAACGAAATTTACAAGAAAAGAAATCCAGCTGATGTATCGTGGCTTTAAACAGGTCAGCATTAAATCTATGTGAAATGAATCATTTGTTTCAATCATAAAGAAAATCTTAATTATATAAATACAAATAATCCTTGTTATACAACCATTCTCATCAAATTCGAAGGTGATGAAAAGTAGAAATCACTTAACCATCTGTTGTGTTTATGTGTGTGTGTGTGCTTGTTGTTTTGAGAAAGCTTCACAAGTTCTCACGATACAGGAAATATCAAAAGCTTTTATATATTGAAGTTGCCATATGCAAATATATGAACAGAAGCTTTTGTAGTGGAACTCGAATATATACAAAAATCTACCGTCTAATAATACTTTAATCATTTTTACACAGGAATGTCCAACAGGAATGGTAGATGAAGATTCATTCAAACATATATTTTCACAGTTTTTCCCTTTAGGCGGTAAGTGATTCTGAACATTTTTATTGATCTTTAACGGCCAAATTACTGAAGCCATTTTATTTAATTATTTCTCAACAAAAAAAAATTATAGAAGCCAAACAAATATAACAGTGAATGTGTTTATTAAGTACATATGGTTCGCTTGCAGATTTATGTATGAAAAAGCTGCGAAACTCAAAATTTCTTGTTGAAAAATGCTGAATATCTGTCAAAGGCGACGTTATTTACAAGTTCATTTGAAGCAATAGTATCTTTTTATTTCTATTTTCAAACTGTATTCGTATGTGCTCTAGAAGTAATTCTATTTGCGTTTTTAGACATCAAAAAAACTTTTTAAACTGATATAAATCCACAGAAAACTGATAACTCAGATGCGCTATTCAATATGGAATAAAATCAAAAAATAATAATGCGATGTAGAATCGGACTATTTACTGAAGAACAAAGCGTATTTAAATTTGTACAAGTCCCACACCAAAGTCCTTAGGTAAAGATGGAGTTGATTTTCAGTAGCTTTTGCATCACCATGTGTACGAGAATTGTGTATCCAATCACTTTTCAATTTCAGTATATTAACAGTTCCAACATTTAACCATAGCTCTGTTGTAAGGCGGGCCTTAATTCCAAACTTGATCGATTAATTTTCGTATCCATTAACTGAACGATAAAATATTTTCATGCCATTAAAAATATAGATTAGTGAAAAGCGAACACGAAATTTTAAAAATTAACGGCAAAATCTTAGAATGTACCGGAAATTATCCATTTCCTGTCTAATTCTTCCAATACTAGAATTATTTAAACACAGTTGAAATTGTTCGGTAAAAACAATGATTTATAGTGTTTTACTTCAATTTCACGTTCTGTATTGGTTCTGTGATAAAGTTTCACACTCAACGATTGCCCGACATTTAGCCACATGTTCCACTGAAATCCTGTTACATTCACCATCAATTTACTTCAAATCCCATCCACCTTATGTCATTATTTTTATTCGATTCGTTCACCACTTTCATCTGAACTATTTAATCTTTTCTTTTTTTGTTAATTATCGCAAAACCAATTAAACCAACGAAATTAACGTTTTGCGTAGATTATGTTGCTAATTTAGTCTACGTGTACGATTTTGGTAGATCTAATCGAGTAAATGTCTCATTCCGCTATGATTGTTCAACGAACACTGGTGAACGGTTACAGCATTATCGTTAGCCATAAATCTAAGAAACAGTATGGCATTTACATTCCTGCTAATTGTTAATGTAACCCTAACATAATTTAGGTTTATGTTTGCTGAATAATCTTAAATTAATCCCTAGATGTCACTCTGAACATTAATCGATTGATGGATTATACATACAGTAATTTATTAGATTCATTTTTCATTAATCGTACTATAATTAAAAATCTCACATTCAAGTTTGTTTTTGGGCTTTATTGTTTAGAAAAGTGATTAAATTTTAATTACCATTACTCATGTCCAAACATATATTATTCATCTTGTAAACAATATCAAATAATTTTTTAACGTCTCTTTATCCTTCCTGCTTCATTTAACACAATAGTATGCGTTTTTAATAGTTGAGATTACCCTGTGAACTTCTAATTATGTTTATCGCTTTGTACTCTATTGAACAATCGAACTACGACTAATTCTATTGTGAAACTCGCTATTATGTAGATTTCAAACAAAACAAAAAAAAATTACAACAAAACTTAATATTGTACAAACACTAATACTTAGTTAGCCGAAGAAAAACAAAAACTAAGTTTGTATTGTCTATTCAATTTATCATCAAATGTTTTTAATGATCAACCATTAAATGCTACCTCAATTTAACAGTAGTTGAGCTTTCACAACTTCAAACTTTGTCGTTTTGATGAATTTTTTTCCAAATATCTGTGATTCGGTTAGCAATTGTGTTATCGTCTGTTTAAAGTTTAACCTAATAACAATAATAAGAATAATAATAATAATAAATAGAAACAGTATAGCGCAGAGGCGTAACAATTGAAAATGCAGAGTTGTAGAGCTTTTAAAACTGAAAATATGAATAAAGACACTCGATTCTAACAGTATTTCAGACATACAAAAAGTTCGAATATATCAAATTGCAGGGGTTTGGAATTCCTTCTTTCATCTTCTTTTCTACTTCGCTGGCATTTTTTTTCCCCGTTACGCCACTGCTTTCGTGCAAATTACTGAAGAAGCCCGTTTGAAATGTCAAATTTCTATTTGTCAAACATCTATTTCATGATTAATTCAATTAAAAAAAGTGCTGAAAAATTGTCTTTGTTGGAAATAAAAATAACATGAAAAATAAAAGCAATCATTCACGCGTTTGCACATTCAACATTAAGTCAGTCCTTATTTTTGAAAGACTTTAACTTCCCATTATTATTGTCGTGATGAATGATTTTCAAAGATATATTTTTCGAAAAATGGCAGATCAAATTATTATTTTTGACAAGTATGCAAGGATACGCTTACTTAGTAAGTCGTGTCTATTTCGATCTCAATTACCATTTATTGGTCGATGAGAAGGAATCAACGGAATATGAGGGGTGGAATCGGTGTGGAATGGATGGGGATCGTAAATTAAACGATGATATTGATTATTTACGAATTTCCCACGGACCAATACAAAAACATAGGAATACTGTTACAATAATTAAATATCAACTTGAAAGTGCACTTTCCTATAACCGAAATAAATTCGTCAAAACTATTTATCAAATAATGCTACAGAAAGTCGATAAACGAGAAAATCGTAGAAATTTAAAAAAATTCACTAAGTGTTGGTTTGTTACCGTAAACAATAACAACCTGGGGGAAAATGTTTAACAATTATTAATAATTTTAGGAAGTAATTTCGTGTTGCTTCATAAAATAAATACATAAATCTATGATAATTTTGTCACGCGTCTACTTTTTACCGTTTGTAATAATGTTACCATGTATTCCTTTTATGATTAGGTAAAGTGTACATTATCGTTTAATTTATTAATGGCACGATAATTGTATGTATTGCAATTTGTAAACAATACAGTTGCATATCCTAAACAAGACAACTTATTGCACCAGTTATCTTCATCGACAACAAAAAACTCTACACAAATCGGATTTCTATTGTTCCATTTCTATAGAAAAAATTTGCGTGTTACTTTCACGCATCTCTGGGTTCACCCTTTTGTTGTTATCCAAAATTGCTGAAAAAAAATAACAGTTATTTATGTAAACAACAATCGTTTTTCGGAGACTAACCCGATAACAATATTTTATATTGCTAGATTGATTTTTCTTATCTGGAATAGCAGGAAACACACGTTGATTTTTTCTAAAAGCGTACCTTACAGGAAGACTCTTCAAAAATAATAAAACGATTTTTAAAGCTGATTATTTTTTCAATAACGGATTGTTGTTTTATTTTTACAACAAAGCCGCATCACAATCTAACAGTGTCTGGTGGAATCCATTCAATTTCGATATTGAAACAAACAAATCAACTATTATTACTAGAATAAATAGAAGAACATATAAACAAAAGGAACAAACGATAATCAAGTTGTGGATGGAAGAAGAATCGTAAAAATCGGTTGTTACATGCTCGGCCTACAGTATTCGTATTATAGAACAAGAATTTCATCGCTATCATTCGTATTTTTTTGTTTTCATAGAAAAGTAGAAAAAAAAACATGACACGTACATGGATGAGCTTTGAGGAGTGAAATACAAGAAACCATTAAACTAAACAAAACAATGTATCAGTCTAATCATTAACGATTTCATTTCACGGATATCACATCAAAGATTATGAGGAAGATATCCTAAAAGTTTATTCTTGTCGTAGTGTCCCTTAATTACTTGTTTTATATAAATAATGAAGAGTAGAAGTTTGTGAAAAACATTGTAAATTATTTTGCCAGTTTTCACATAGAGGACAACAAGAATTCTTTAGAAGAACACTAAAAAAAAATAGAGGAGAATTCATAAATTTAACAAACATTTCATAGTTAGTGACCGAAAAAAGGATAAACAAATAAAGAATAAAGATAACACAGACAATCAATCATTTATATTGTATCTTGAGGAAGGGGAGCATTACATTGACTTTTTTTTGGAGCAGTAAATTTTGTACGGCGACGTAAATATTGTGACAATAGACTATTTTTTGATGCGTTTACCAATTTTCCTCTTTAGACATCAAACTTGAGCTTTTTCATATATATATATAGATAGATTACAGATATGAACAAGATTTATGGCTATAAAAGCTCGACTATGAATCAAGAAAGTTTAATATACAGTGATTTCCTGTAATATTTCATGTTTTCGTTCATAATTTCAATTTTTATTTATTTTCTATATTTAACTTCTAATATGATTCACCATTGATTTCTAAAATGCATATTGAAAGAACGAACATTTTTTGTATGCTCTCATTCAGTGGCGTAACTATCATCAGGCATGCCTCCCGGTCCAAGCTAGTAGGAGGTCCACCGAACTTAAAACAATAATTGTTAAATTTACGATATATTGAAAGTGCTCTACTCAACTTCCTAACGATTGACGCATCTTAATTTTTATCATTTTCGTTCGCACCTAATGTAGTTTGTTGAATTGTCTTTTAATAAGGTACACATTTCTTTTTATTATACCGGTATCTAATAAAATATTTTTAATAAAGCAACAATTAAAATCTACGAAGTGTTGTTAGAATGAATATATTTCAAAATGGAAATACAATAAAAATCTATTCTATTAAGCTTTTTGTTTTTGTAATCATTCTATTTGTTTTTAAATAAATATAAAAATTGATTTCTTCCATGGAGAGGCCCATTGTGATCTTCTACCTCCGGGCCTTGAATTTGAAGTTACGCTACTGCTCTCATTATATTCCGATAAATAAAGCTTTCATCTTATGTGAACTGAACTTAGGTTTACCCCAAACTTAATGTTTCTTGTAAATAACAATAATTAATTAAACCACAATCTAAAGAGTGGTTTAGAGCAAACTCTACCATATTAATATGTAGTTCATAGTAAAATACTACTATCTACATCTTTTAATTATTTTTAATTATTGTCTTGACGATCAACATTTAGGGCGAAATTACGGTGAATTAAGCTTTGAAGAAAAGATGGACAGTGTTTTTAGGACAAAAAAAATTTGTTTACTTCTAGACGAAAGCGCATATTGAAACACACAGTAGGGCAGAACAGAATTTCTGCGTTAAAAGTTTCTCTTGTTAAACATTACAAAAGTATTGTGTTGTTCGCATGATAAGGCATCAATTAGATGGTTTTTTGTAAATGAAGTTTCTATCAAATTTACTGAAATCGAGCTATAAACATTTCTGTTGTTTTTGAAACTAGCAGAAGACCATTGTGGGAATGCTTATTAATAACAGCTCCATTTAGACATATTAGTGCGTCATTATTAGTAAACATTAAAAAAACTTTAACAGGATTGTATTGATGTATGTGAACGAACAATCATCAAACATACGAACGGTGAATGGGTCTTAAATACCGCAATAAACGCAATGGAGATTATTTATAAAGAAAATCTATATAGAACGTGAAAAATCAGCAGAGCTTTGCAAAGATTGAGACAAAGGAAACAACAGAGTCCCTTAAGGCAGACAAATAATCAAATAAAATAAAATAAAAACTCTAAGACGCAGAACTTTTTTTACAGAAGGCCCACAGGAAAAGCTACTGTTCGTCCTACGAAAGAGAATGATTGTTCCAACTGATTAATATTTGAATAAAATTTGTATTAGTGGAATATTTCATCAAATGTAATGTTGAAACGAATAAAATATCGTGTAAAATGGCAGTCTATTCAACTGAAAGTTTTCATTTGAAAAATATAAGCTAGGATGGATAACGACAGCATGGCATAAATCTGAAAGAGAATCGTTTTGTCGGCGATATTGGAAAGGATATCAATAGTCCTGGATAAAAGTGAACAACGTTTAGATTGTTTTGAATTGTTTTCTTGTTTGTCAGATATTTTTATCGATCAGCAATAAACGTTTTCTGTTATAAAATTGTATCAAATATTAGCAAACAACTGAAACCAGATATTCTATTTGAATATAAATAAAATCGATCAATATTGCATTTTGATTGCATTTATAAATCATCATTCATCAATATTGCCACATTGTTAAATGAAAATTTCGTAAAAACAATAACGCAATTTTATTATCAATTTTTTAATATGCTTTCTATTGTTATTTCAGATGCTACAAACTATGCTCATTATGTATTCAACACTATTAAACAGAAACAAACAGGGAAAATCAGTTTCGAGGTAAGATAATCGAATATTTTATTAATGAAGAAACTTCCATCTACAAAATCTAGAAAAGTATAATGACAACAAAATTATCTTTCAAAGATCCTAAGCCTAAATTAATTATTATCTAATTTAATAATAAACAATCTTAAGGTGGTGCATTCACATCGAACACTATTTTTAGTTATTTTCAACAATGTGTGTAAAGTTAAAAAAAGTCCTAGAAATGTTGCTTCAATGTCAAAAAATGGGATTAACTTAATTCTAGGCATATATATATATATATATATATATATATATATATATATATATATATACAGGGTCGGCCCGTCCAAGTAGAAACATAGGAGAAAATAGAAGAAATGAAACAGAAATATGATGTGCATGTGTTAAAATTAAAAATGCGTTGCTGATGGAAACCGAATTTAGAGAAATTTTTACTATTGTTATCAATTGAACGAATTATTAAACAATAAAATATTTTTGGTAATTTGTTTGTTTTCAATTAACTGTCGATCTTAGCAAACTATGCAAGAGCATTAAAAAAAAACAAAAGTTTAAGTTTAATCGATGTTTACATTTATTTTCAATTACGATTAATTTTAAATTCACCAAATGTCTCAAAACCAGGACAATGTTGCTGTTCCGTCTCTCTCTTCCTCATTGAGTTGTAATGTTTCTACTTCAAAAAGACGCAAAATTCTAGGCCAGATCGTTTTCTTAGTAGAAAGAGGAGTGGTTATTAGAAAAGCGGTCTGCTGAAGATGGTGAGGGTGGATATTTTTGCATTGAGTATTTACTACTTAACCACCCACCTTTCCTATATCTCTTCTATTTTCTCCTATGTTTCTACTTGGACGGGCCGACCCTGTATATCTTTATGTTTTATACAGCGAAATATACGTCGTTTTATTTGAGAGCATCCTAAATCCTGAAGGGTTCTGGATTACTACGCATGTGTTGCAAACTTATTCGACATCACAAACTTGTGCATGGATATGTGTGTGTGTGTGTGTTGTGTGTGTGTGTTGTGTGTGTGTGTTGTGTGTGTTGTGTTGTGTGTGTTGTGTTGTGTTTCTTTGTGAATGCGGTTTAAAAATCATCATAATTCATACGGCTTAATGTTAAAACCTCCCACTTCGTAGTCTTGGACATTTAGACAGGGTTAAAGATAACAATAGTTTATACATCAAACTTAATCCTATTCATACTCAACAAGCTCGGTTGAATTGTATGTGGTTTTATTAGCATTAAAAAATATATAAATTATCAACTACACTTTACGAATAGTTATTTCTAATCGGATTTTCATTCGATTTTTGGATTAGTGGAATATTTTCCATTTCCTATGATAATTCGAATTAAATGGCGAATAGAAATAGGTCCTTTGTGGATCATTGTTGAAATAGTAATTAAAGTGATTTGTTCTTTATTGGTTAGTAATAATAAAGGATTGGTTGGAACCGTATAGAATAAATTATACTACGAATTAGTTTTCTGTTACGCATTGCGTCAGTTTTGGTCAAAATCAACAATTTAGTTGTTTTATTCTATTTACTAAATGATGTGATGAACGACCAGAAATGATTTACAATATTTTAAGAGAAAATACCGATAATAAATTAACCTAAAGACACACTATTTAAGTACAGTGTATCGAGGGGAATTCAAAGGGGTATAGATATAACATCCGATTATCTTGAGACCACCTGAATTATGTACAACGTCGCTTTTCGCTATTATTAACAATACACCAGAGTCGTATTTCGTCCAATATTCACGTGCCATGCGATAAGTGTACCTGTTTAATTCTATTCTTGATCCCGATCGTATTTTTGAAAGCAGACATTAACGTTATCCACTTGTTGATGAACATCAATGTATTACGACATGATTCAGAATTTCGATAATAACGGGATGTTCGTTTTTTGGTGTTTTGAAAATTGATCATGAAATAGATTGACGTGACAAACACAAAGCTGTCGGACATAACCACAGACCGCTTCAAAGGGCGCCTAAGAACAGAATGATGAGAATTCTAAGCACACCCTCTGCTATTAATAGAAGGAATCAATATTACCTCTACTCGAGAGGCGACCCCAGCGTCAACGTCATCACCCTCTTGTCAGTATGCTCCAAGGGCAAGAAAACGAAGGTAAAATCAAAGTATAATCATTATTCATGCAAAAGGTAGATAAAATATATTTATAACTAGAAGATTTGCCAATCAAATATTGACAATTTTCAATATTCCAATAGATAGTAAAAACAATTCATTCACAGCTCTAACTAAAGATAAAAGTAGAGACGGTTCCTGTGTATTCACGTTGCATGAAGATAAACCATTTTTACTACCACAGTAAAAGTATCACCCTCTTCACGCAAAAAGAAAATAGACGAAAAATATTACCACATCGTAAACGACTTTCGATTTATATTCACCTGTTACACGATTTACCGGTTACAGTAAAAAAAAAACTGAAATATCGGATTCGGTCAGATTTCGGGTTACATTAACATTACAAATACATCTTCAAGATTTTAACACCAGTATTTCTCTATCTTTTTTTTTGGATTTATTTACCACAGATAAAATCTGATGAAATATTAATGAAAGGCCATTAAAATCTCTGTTATATAAAATAAAAGCCATTACAACGAACTTTATATAGTAATTTTGCTTATAAAGCCATCTGCGATTAATTATCAAATAATCCTTTCTTTGTAGAGTTGATAGTTACCTAAAATTCGGTAACATCCAGTTAATTTCCATACAACATAATAATCTATGCGTCAGATTAATTTATCTTTAGTGTAAATGATTTAGTTAATAAACCATTCCATATGAGTGGGTTGCTTCTTCCTGATAGATGAAATTTACTTGCCCGAGATGAATTTATCAAAATATTCATTTTATACTTCGTAGTTTCAAAATTAAAATTTAACGACAAACTTATAATTGATATTTTGAAATTAATCCTTACGCAGATTGACTAAAATAATGCAATTCGTCCACAATAGATTCAGCCACAAAGAACCTGATGGAAATGATCAAATATTATCTCCTGGAAACAGTCGATTTATTACTTGCTATTAACAATAGTCGGAACAAAAACTGTTTAAAAAACACTTCTCTACATCTACTGTCAGCTGTAAGTCATCCATTATTATTGTTGCGAATTATTGTAGAAATATCATTTTGTTCCTGTTATAAAATATTTTGTTGTAGAACTTATGGTACACTAATTCCACATTTACAAATCACAGTAAATTTATTGCAATTCCGTATTTGAAATACAATCGATAGTAGTTAATTAAAAATACAATTCAACTCGACTATCTAACACTGCGTTAATTGTATAAACTTTCAGAAGTTCGTTTGCTTCTATTAAATTACAATTAAAACAACGCCTTTGATACTAGGTATCGACGATCAGAAAATAATCGTCTTAGTTGTTACAGGAATTACGCGAACACCTATTTATTATTGCTAATTCCTTTACTATGGAAACTTGTTCACTTTAGAGAACCTGTTGTTAACAAAGGCTTTACTCTATTTATATTCTGGCTAATCAGCAAGAATATTTCCTTTGTCTCGTTTGTAATTCATGAATAGATTTTAAATTCATCAATTTCAGAATGTAACCAAATAGTAGCAAAATCGGAGCCATCTACAGGCGTTGAAACGCGACCATGATTGTTGCTCGATGTAAGCAGGGGAATGTAAATCTGGTTGACAGTTCACGAGACCACGTCAACTAATTCAAAGAAAACTTATTCAAATACAAACAAACATTGTAGAATTATTGATTAACAATGTCAATTTCAGTAATTTCAATAGAAAATATTTGAGTGACGACCAAAGTATAGAAACGCTTTTGAATTTTGGCGATTTTAGTATTTCACCAAAATCTGATGGATTGCCTTTTCAGTTTTATCTCAAAATTATACGAAATATCGCAAGGATATTGCTGTGAATTCACGTAGTTATTAATTACTGTTGAACAAACGCAAATAATATCAAATACTGAGATAATATCATGAATATTCTTGTATTTGTCGTTTAAATCTTTTTCCATGGCTATCATAACACACAAAAAAAAGCCGTTCACGTTTCTAATTTGCGTTTTGCATTATTTTTCTCGAAAATAGACGTACGACATAATTTCTGTTTGCATATTTGAATCGTTGAAGACGACTCCAGAATCTCTTGAATCGAATCGGCTCCTTGTTTCATCCCCGTTATTTTTGATAAAATTCACGTGAAACTGGTTCATACTGTTTGTAGTCACATCTTCAGAATAGATATCGAGATAAAGGCAAATTTGCTCAGCTCATGCTGTTATGTTATAATGCAAACATCCAATATTCGAGACATTTAATATTGTCTCGTTCTGTCTCAGATCGTGCGTGCTCAAATGCATATGCGATCTTAAAACTGATAAATCTCAGTGAACAACATTTGTATCTTGCATATTTTTTTTAAATAATTAGAGGTCAGACGAAAATTGTAAACAAACAGTACATAAATATTTACAATTGATAACAAATGTACCTTGATCTGAAGTCGAAATTAACTAAAAACATTTATCAACTTTTGTCCACAAAAATAGCAATTATAAAATTGATTTAATTATATTTCAACAACAAAAGATTGTACATCATTTGCGTTATACTGAAAAGATTAATTTAACTGATATAAGTACGATAAATGACAGTATGTATCTCAATATTTAGAAGGGATTTGGTGTGCCTGCAACAGGTTTTGTTTGCCCGTTTAAATGTTCATGAGTAGAACTGTATTCGATATCACGCAATCTAGACATTTAACAAAATAAACTATCCTTTCACTATTAATATTTAAAATTTCCACAATTAAACAGCAATTTCTCAATGTAATATTGATGGCAACTAAAGCATTTTAAATTCATCCTGTCAGTCAATCCTAATCAAAACAATACCAACAAAAAGGATAACACTAATCTGCACGATTTTATCGATTTCAATTTTATTATATCAAAAGGCTAGTTATCTATCAATTTATGAATTAAACAATTTCCTGTTCAATTATTGATTTATTTAGATTCAGATTCGTTATTCAATTAAATTTTATTCAACCACATGCTATCATAGTGATGGAAAATTAACAATTTATTCCAAAATTAATTTCGACTGAATTATTAGTGGGAATGTTTTTAATTTAATTAACAATTAAAAATTTAGTTTGAAATTAATTTTGGGTAATTAATTAAATTTCACTGTATTTTACAATTGTAAATAAATATTACATTAAATAATGGAAAATTATTAACGAATAAAAGGTCCAGAAACTATCTAATCGGTTATTCCCATGTTTATTGCAAAATTGACTTTAGGATACTCAAAATGATGTGTGGGTGTCACGTCTAAATACTAACAATAAACAATGCATTTGAAGATTTATTTTCTTATTACTTTTAAAGACGGACGAACAACCTCATAATTAACTTAAATTATTTCTGCTCGACCAGACATTGGG
Source organism: Meloe dianella (assembly GCA_028455855.1). Lineage (NCBI taxonomy): Eukaryota > Metazoa > Arthropoda > Insecta > Coleoptera > Meloidae > Meloe > Meloe dianella. The sequence continues at coordinate 3,113,038 of JAPTHL010000045.1, read as the reverse complement.
GCCGGCGTTCGTCTTGCCTTCCGAAATCGCGGTTTAAGTCTGATCTTATCTTAAATGAGTCTAAAGTTGTTTGAACATACGACTCATTTCATTTACCACCAACTCAGATTTTGCTATACCAAAATGAGCGTCATGCTCAACATACGGGTAATCCAAGGCTAGGGTTGAGCTGCAGTTGAGGTTTATGAAAGCAAGATAAACCGGACGGATCGTGGCACAGTATTAATACTCTGGATGCATTTATTTTATTCTGGTATAAATAAAACACATAACTGTTATAATATTGTATGCAATTCACGTGGCTAATAAATAATGCATATTTTACCGGTATTTTAGATACTTAAAATGGAACATATACAGATATATCTTGTTGAAAAATATATGCAATTTACACTACATACATACTTAAATACAACAATAGAACAATGAGATACCTGCCAAGACATACAACTTGTCAATACAAAATTCAGCATTTGCTAGACTTTGTATATACATAGTCAGAAAATTATTATTTTAAATTTGTAAGAGAGAATGTGGATATGTATATAATACAAGAGATTTCCAATAGTTTTTCGCACTGTATAAAATTTGTTATTTATTACTTTGAAATTAAAAAACTGAGAAATTATTATAAATTATAATAAAACTCGTCTGTACTGTGTGTGCCATCTAAAAATATTTGGGGAACTCATGTTTTCCTTGTTTTTGAATGGGACCTGGTAAGCGTCTTAAAAATTTACAGGACAGTGTCTAAATATTCTTTATCAGTCGAAGAGCCCTTGTAGCCAATTTGGAAATGCGAAAGCAGAACATCGATCTTATTCCTCTTAATGCATCAAGGCTTTTAGCCATGAATAGCTGGCGTATCATACTGTACAAGATATCATCGTAACTGCGTTCTATTGTTATCCTTGTTCGCTTCAGAATAAATTGAGGTAATCAAACTCCGAAAAACTTTCTAAAGTAGCAATATTTGTTTTTTAAAGCCCTCAATCGTCGATTTTAAATAAACAGGAAACAATTCCTAGAATTTATTTTCCGCGTCTCTACAATTTACGTTTCACATTTTCCACTCATTTATTCATTAGCAAACAAAATGAATGCTTTCTGGTGAATTTGTTTTCTAACAACTCTAAATAAACGAACGAGATTTCTTTTAAATTATCCATCGAATACCTACAATGTCTAATAAAGTTTTGTATCAAAATCGTATACTTTCTACATTAAATATATTTCCGTTATTATATCTGTGGGTGTTCCATTGTATATGATCAATGATTATTAAAATTTATTGATTCATTGATACAATCAACAATAATAGTTTTGTAAAGTCAAACGTGCGGTATATTCGCGAAATTATGTTTTGTTATATTTTTCCTAATAGAAAGTCATCTAAATATAAAGTCATTACCTAAAATTATCATTCTATCATGGTAATTGGCCATATTGACAATGTTCGGAATGATAATAATTTCATTGGAAAATCTAATAATAACAAAGGAAATAAAGGTTAGACAATTTCGATAATAGTGCTTCCAAAATAATTCCACTTAAATTGATTATTTTAATATTTTAGTTTTCAATTCACCCATTTTTATTCTTCCTACAGGATTTTCTTAGTATCTTATCGAAAGTATCCCGTGGGAGTGTACAGAGAAACTTCAATGGGTATTCGGTTTATATGATTTGAACGGTGATGGTTTGATAACAAAAACTGAAATGGTTGATGTTGTATCAAGTATCTATGAAATGCTAGGCAGGGCAACACATCCAACAGTTAACGACAGCTCCGCTAAAGAACATGTAGAAAAAATATTCCACGTAAGTGTGTTATTTTTTTTGTCTTAAACCTAGAAACAGATAGAAGAGTGTATCGCTTTTTTTTCCCAGTTGATAGACACAAATAAAGACGGCGTTGTAACTATCGAAGAACTAGTACAGTGGTGTTCAAGGGATGAACATGTATTAAAATCATTAGATACACTCGATACTGTATTGTGATCTTGCCTGAATTTTTATATGATAGATTTTCACGTGCATTATACACAGATAATAACTTGTACCTCTGATTGTTTAAATCAACAAAATTAAACTATTCAATATTTTAAATTGACCCTTAAAATACTAATTGATCGAACAACAAATTTAATGTGCAAACCAAATATAAATAAAGCATTGTTATAATCACATTGTGTTTAATTTAAGTTTTATCATAATGTGAATATAACGGTAGTCTTCAAAAATTTCCATGCTAAAATTATATTTTGATAGTAATGAGAAATTGAAGATGTTTTCTTTTTGTACATAAATATAAACGAATCAATAGTAAATAATGTTATATCGTAATATAAGTTAGTCATTCTTGTTTAGTAGTTATTTATTAAACAAATTAGAGTAATTGTATAAATTCTAATTAGTTTTAACGAAATTTTGATGTTAATTGTTTTCCATCTAAAGTCACTTCATATGTTTAACAAACAGTATTAAATTTAATACGAAAGCACATGCTCACAAGTCAGTATTCTCAATAAACTTCCAATTTAGAAATATTGAAAATATCTTGCAAATAAAATGGATTTTCCTAAATATTAACAATACGAAGCTTTTGTTTCTGTCTACGAAAACCATGACAAACGGATTAAGACTTGAATATTTCAACTAAATAAAAAAACCTTTCATGGAAATGAAACCTGAATTATTAATAAACATTATAATTTGTATGAAGTAAACCCGATAGGAATTAAACATAAGGATTACCAACCTAGAACAAACTACTCGTATATTCGGGTGTTCGCTACCTCAAAAACAAAAAAACAAACAAACAAATCATCTCTCAAACTGTAATTTTCTCAAATCATGACTTCATAAATATTTACTTAACATATATTGTGGAAATGAATAAAAAAACTGGATTTTATTCTCGGTCAATAAAAAGAACACACACACACGAACTTTCTGGGTCGTTTGTCCTAAGTTATGTTGAGCTAAGTTTAATGTGGCACAAGCTTAAATATTTAACTTATATCTAGATAGTATTCCACTGAAAAATGCCCTGACTCGTTTCACATTTATTTAGAAACACAAACGAAAAAATATGAATAATTGTAACTTTAAATTAATATCGTTTTCGTTAATTTTTTATTCGATCTGTTATCAAATCAGTTGTTATCTTTGATTTTATGCTAATTAAATTGAAACGTACAAAAGCAATCTTTATTGATGAAATTTGTTAAGCAAATTTCAAACATAGAGATAAGGATTCATATAAAAAATATGTGCAAAGATAAGCAAATAGAAATTCGAATTTGTGTACAAAATATTATTAATATCGTTTAGTCCATGACTATTTCAATCTTGTGTGATTAAAAATCTTAATCAACGGAACTATTTTTTAATAATCACCCAAAAACAACAAATACCCAATGTTGTTTCTTTATACATCGTCCATTTTAAATTAACTAAGTTGATATTAATGGACTAAAGGCGACAAAATTATTGCAAAATTCAACGTTTAGAAGAACATTCTATCTGTTTTGACTTGGCCAATTTTGCAGCCAATTAAATATTTCCCTTGATAGATGTTAGACTCTATTCTTGTTTTAACAGTCTTAATGCCAATTTGGTCTGTTTAAAATAGACGAAGTATAATAACAAATTTTGAAAACAATCCGCCAACATAATAACTCGTTAAATTTGTAAGTAGTTACAGATAATTATTTTTTAAACATAACGTTCTCTATAAACGATTATTATATACGAATAGAGATCGACATTGAGATCTATATTAAGATAGTTTCTTTAGTTAAGTCGTAGAGGATATATTCAATCGGAGATCTAATAAAGGTTTGAAAAATTTTGTTCATAAAAGATCGAACGTTTCAAAATTCCGTAGATGGTTAAGGGATCATAAATTCAGATAATAAATAAATTCCATCAATAGTAGTACATCGGTATGTATTATTAAATTATTGAGGACCGCAGTACTGTCTAAAGGAATTTATTTTAGTCAGATGTGTCAACAAATTTTACGTTTTTTTGTCATTTAAAGAAATACTTACACGATTAAAATGAACACCAAATCTACATAAATTAGCAAAATTTAATTTTCTATCATAGCAGGTATATTTCACTGTTCTAATTATTCCGAATGTAAATGTCTAGATAGATAGTAATACGTATTTTCGATTTCATTTATATTAAGCAATTGATACCAAAATACACCTATACTCCGTCAATTTTGTTTTGGCCGGCTTAACTTTAAAGCAATATTTATGCTCCATCCTCATATGTAAACACTTATGTGCGATTGATCAAAATTCGTGGATCTCATCGGTGAAGTTCCCTGTTATTGTCCAAGTCAATTCGACTATGTCGAAATTGACCACGTTTATTCAACTTTGCTTGTTATTTAGAATAATGAATTGAATAGTTTAATTATCTGTTTGTGTTTGTTGAGCTGCTATTACAGCACATGACCACATCTTCTCTCATCTAATTGTTGTAATTTCCATTGGAAAATCTTGTTGAATTATATTTAAAAAAAATTCTAAATTTTTTCAATATGTATTATAGATGCATGTACATAACAAATGATAATCTTGTTATTAAAAACCATAATTTTACTCAATTCTCGAAAGAGAAATATACAGAATTCGTCAATATTGTGAATATTTCATAAATTTTGCAAACAATAAAAACCGCAAACTTATTGTGATAGTAACATAAATATATAAATATAAACATATAAAACATTAAATAATTAAATAATTGTAGTCATTGGCACATTAATAAATTTGAAAATGTTAAAACGAACAAAAATTATTGTAAATGTTGTAGTCAATGTCATAAATAAATCTTTATTCTCTTTAAAACCAATTAAATTGTCTAATCTTATTTCGATATATAGCCTTTTCCATATTTTTACAAAACTCTGATAACTAACGAATCTCTGTTTTACGGAAATTCAAAACATTAAAAATTAACGAATATAATTTCCATTAAATACCTTTGGGAAATTCTAGAACACGAAATTCAATTATGACTGATATTATCAGTGTTATCTTATCAAAAGTTTAGTCACATCTATAATTTAGCTAAACAGTACAACATAGAATCGGTGTAATGAATATATATACGGGAAAAAATGTATAAATATTTGTTAATAACAATATTTTCCATATGTTTTGGGAAACATATCGAAATTCAATGTCCATCTCATTGTAAATGTGATTTTTTCAATAATTACAAACGTGCTAATTGTATTAATCAAAAATTAGTAATGATTGAATCATTTATACCAATGGAAACAGAAATTTTAGACATATCATTCAATCAAATTAGCAATTTAGATGATCATACATTTCATGTGAGTAATTTTCATTAAAAATAAAGAACAAAACCAAAACCAAAAATAATAAATTTTATTATTATCATTTTCAAGGAGCAAAATTTATTATCATTGAAATTATTGAACATATCAAACAATAAAATCAGTCAAATTCATATGAACGCATTTGAAGGCCTCGATAAATTGAAAACTTTAGATTTATCAAATAATGTAATGCAATATTTGTTGAGCAATTGGTTTTGGAGTTTGCAATCGTTGACGGAATTGTATTTAAAAGGTAATCAATTCGGTGATCTTAAGGATGATCCTGTTATAGAATCAAAAAGTCTTAAGGTAATTAGTTGTCTTCATATTTAATGTGTTTCAATTAAAAATTTATTTGTAGGTACTCGATTTAAGTAGATGTGGAATAAATCATCTTGGATTTGATGTATTTAGTAAAATTTCGAATCTAGAATATTTAGATTTATCTGAGAATGAATTAATACAGTTAAATGCGCTTGTTATAACTCCAGTAAGAAAATTGGAGACCCTAAAAATAAATAATAATTCGTTTATTTGTAATCAAATTATGGATAATTTAACAAATTACTGTCAGCAACATGGGATATCATATAAAAATCCGTGTATAAAAACACCAAAAATAAAACAATTTGAAAAGATGATCAGTCTAATCGAGCCCGAACAAGAGAAGAATTCTTGGATTTATGATGATGATAATGAACAAAATACAAAAAATTCAACAATTTTATATAATTGCACAACCGAAATAATTAACCACGATTTATTGAGAGAAATTGTAAATTTATCACCAATTCTATCAATATTAATACCATTTATTTACGGTATTTCTGTTGGTATTTTAATTGGTTGTTTCATTCAAATGAAAACAACACCAAAAGAAAATTTACAACAAAGTACATATATTAGTTTTGATGATTCAACAAGTCATTTACGAAATCGACAACCATCATTAAAAAGAAGTTCTAGTGTATTTTCACGAAAAACCAATAAAGATGATAATGAAAGTTTAATGATGTCGGAATGGAATATATCAGAATCAACACCAGTTAGTCCAAGAAAATTCAAACAGGATAATTTCTGATAAAAAAACAAAATCGAATTAACATTCAATAACGACTGATTATTACTCTCTATTATGTAATTTTTTAACGCTATTTATAATCAATTATAAATAAACTACTCTGTGATATTCTTAAAAATACTTTTATTATCACTCAAATTCTGTATAAAATGGAATGATTTCAAATATAAATGGCAAATTGTAATCAAATTATTGCACATAAATGAGTATAGATTGTTTGTATGTTAAAAACAAATATAGATAAAAATTCAATTGGCACATAATAAATAATAAAAATTCTATTCTATGCTAAATTACTTTCAGGCAATAATTCTCTTATATTCGTATATTCAGTATCTGATGAGAATAATTCTAATAATTCATTAAATGTTGGTCGATTGTCTGATTCATATTCCCAACAACGCATCATTATATCATAAATATAATTAGGACATGATTCTGGTTGATTTAAACGTTCACCACCTTCTATCAATTTAATTGCCTAAAAATATATCTCTTATAAAATCAAAAATTATTCTTATAATAATAATAATAATAATAATAATAAATAAATAAATAAATGAAACTCACATCAGAACCCTTTTTATCACCATAAGGTACTTCACCAAAACTATACATTTCCCAAATTGTTACACCAAAACTCCAAACATCACTTTTATGAAAATGTGCCATAATTATAAGATTCTGGTGCATACCACTTTAACGGCCATTTACCGCCTTGCATAGCCCTATATAAAAACGGATTATTTTCTAAAATATCATTTATTGAAAACACTATTTGACTATTATGACAAAACGAAAATTGTCATAACAAAGTCATAGAAGCTTAATATATTTATAATCGAGTTTAGAAATACAGACGCGTAAAATATAAGCAGTTGGAAATACTAATTTAAATAAATAAAATATAAAATTACAAATCTAACTTAGGTCGCACATTAATCAAACATTTTCAATCTTTTACTGATCAGAAGTGATTTCTCACGGATACTTTGTTGGTGTATTTTTTTGTTTCGTGTATTTAAAAGAAAACTAACCGGTAATATTCGTGATCAGTCCCCAATGCTCTTGACAATCCAAAATCACTAATTTTAGCTTGATTCGGTGTAGTTAATAGAATATTTCTTGCAGCTAAATCTCTATGGACAAACCGTTGTTCTTCTAAATATTTCATACCTAAAAACAATTATTTCAAATTATAACAATTAAAATAATCTTTATATTTTATTATATATTATTATTTATAATTACCACAAGCAATTTGTGCCGCCCATATTTTAAATTCATGATTTGGATTAATACGTTCTTTATGTAATAAAATATAATTTAACATAGAACCTAATGGTATTAATTCTTGTACCATAAATAAATGTCGTCCACGTGATAAACCAATTAATTTAACAACGCAATGATGATTTAATTTCATCATAACATGTGCTTCACTTAAAAATGCACCACGATTTGTTTCAATTTGTTCATTATGTAATGTTTTTATTGCAACATCAATAATTTCACCATTAAGTTTTGTATAAGTACCTTTATATACAAAACCAAATTCACCTTCTCCAATAACACTACCTAATTTTAAAAGTTCTAACGGTATATAATCATCTTCATTATTATCATTTGTCATATAATTATTGTTATTGTTATTATTATTGTTATTATTATTATTATTGTTGTTGTTGTTGTTGTTATTATTATTAATATTATGATTAGAAAAATTTGTTGTAAATGTTATATTTTGAAATTGACTAGGAAAATTTTTTACTGATTGCGTTTCATTATTGGTCATTATATTAGAAATTTGTTTTAAACCACCAAGTTTCTTTTTTGGACGTGGTATTGTAGAAAACTATAAAAATCGTTATTTATATTACTATTATTTATAATTTAGAATTAGATTTTACCTCAGGAACTGGTGGTTTAGGTTTTGGAGGTACTGGTTTTTGTAAAATTGTAGGTAATCCATCAGTTATAAAACTATAATAATCAACAATATGCTCTAATGATTGTAAATAAGGCCCATTATCGATGAATAAATAATTTTCCTAAAATATATACATGTATAAATAATTACATTTATTATTTGATAAGTTACTTGTTTTCTTATTATATAATTAAAAAATGATTCCTCATGTACTAATGTTAATACAGTTTCTTTATTGCGTTCACTCCATCTAATTAAAAATGTACCCTCTTGCATGCTAAATTGTTTAATAATACATTCAGCTTCATTACGATCTAATGTACCATGATACCATTGATTTCTATGTGTTTTTGGTGTTGGACACTTATAATTTTCTAAAATTTCAGCGCAATCAATAAAACCATTTATACGTGCTAATTGTGACGGTAATTTATTATCTTTATCTCTTGGTTTAACTGGTGCATTTAAACTTAATAATTCTTTAACAACATCTTTATGACCTCTACTAGCTGCTTCATGTAATGGTACTGAACCAGTTTCAGTATGTCTTGCTTGTATATTGGCATTACCAACTTGTACTAATAAACGTACTGTTGATGGAAAATTATTTTGACAAGCATACTACAAATATAAATATATTTTAATCAAATTATTATTAAATTATAAATTAATTTCATACATGTAGAGGTGTATATCCTGCTGTATCACGTAAATTAACACTAGCACCATAATGTATTAATTTTCTGAGTATATCGTCTTTACCTTTCATACTAGCTAAATGTACAGCTGTTTGACCATCTTTATTTTTCGCTTCATGTCGATAACCAGTCTTTAATAATTCAGATACAATTGTATAATTACCTTGATTTGTAGCACGATGTAATAGATTTGTACGTCCATGACGTCGTGAATTATGAGGTGGGGGACTACCCCGTACAGGTACTGTTAATGTTAAACCCTCTTGTAATACACCATTTGTATTAATATAATGTTCAATTAAACTTTCTAAACCATGAATTTTCGTATTTTCATCTATAATTTAAATTATATTAAAATATCACCAGTGTTTTGGTATTTCTATTTACCAATTGAAAAAAATGCGTCTTCAGCATGTCGACGTATCTGGAAATGACTAACATCATCATTATGGAGAACAGATAATACAAAATCGCCTGATGATGAAATACTTCTCTAACCAAAAAACAACCATTTGCGCGACCTTCTAGAATACAAAATTGATTCGTTGTATTAAATATTAATAATATTAGAGAATATTTCAACAATAATTACCTTCTTTCAACAATTTCTCAGCATCTTCTCTTGATAACTTACCATGATACCAATAAATATCCTCATCATTATACATTGTATTCGGCATTTGTACAATTATATTAAATTAAATAAAATAGATATTACATAAACAATAAAAATTAATAATAAAATCTGATTAATATATAATAAACATGTTTAATAATTAAAAATAATAATAAAAAAAAAATGTACTTAAACAATTGACATAAGATTTGACAAGTTGTCAGTACACAATACAACTGTACATACCAACCATCATACATACTAACCAATAAAACATACCATCACAAATCAATTTAAAAAAATGCTTATTCAGTCCATTTTAAACAGAAAATTGGCCACGTTTAAATTATAATAAAAGAAATCGACAATAAATAAAACAGATTGTTTCAATTAATTTTCATTCAAAGTATAGATATTGCAACAATGAGATAGCGTTAATGTCAGATTTACCATTTTTCAGTAGAACTACAGAATTTTCTTCAACTATTTCTTACTTTTTTTTTGAATTTCTTATATATTTGAAGACATCACAGTTGTCTTTTCCACTATTTGCAAACGTTCACCAAATTGAGGCTTAATTCATTAATGATTTGTTGTAACTAAAATATGGCAATTCTTTGAAATGGACAACATAGCTGCCCTTAGCCAGTGTGGGGCCCGGGCAAAATGATTGGAGCCATATCAATTTTTATAATTTGGAATCTTAATTTGCTAAATTTTTGATATGTTTTGTGTGTGGATCTTCCCAAATTTTCCAGTGTTCTATAGATAACGAAGAATAAACCCGTGGCAACAGTGTGGAGTATGGATGTAAATCAGTAGCGGAGATAAAATAAATTTAATGATAAAAAATTGTAAATAAATAAATAAATAAATAAATAAATAAATAAACAAAAATTTGTTGTTATTCTATAATTGTTTTGATTGAATTTTTCCAGTACAGACACATTCAAGTTCATTATTATTATTTTTATTGATGATTTAATCTTGCATCATCTTGCAGCTACACCACTGTTTATCATTTGTTGTTTATGTTGTCCAAATTTTCAATTTCAATTGTTAATAATCATTACGAAAATTTCATTCCTAAATTACAATTGAGGTCATTGAATAATTAACACAAATTGTTAATATTTTAATTTCTATCCACATTTTCTCATTTTGAATTTATAACACCGCCATTACACGGGTTAGGGGTGTATTGAATATAGTCTAATTAGAATTTTGCAATAAGAAACGACAAACGTTTTGAATGGTTAAATTATAATTATTTTTTTCTACTTAACTTTGTACTAACACGTGTAAGAATTGTTTAAATATTCTTTTCAATTTGTATTTGATAATTATTTTAGATAACCTAAGATTTTTTGTTCGAAGTTCTTTTAATTGTTGTGGATTTTGTAAAATATCACACATTTTCAGGCTGATTAAATTAATCGCATATTATCTGATATCAAATAATTGTACGCGACGAAAATTATTTATAAATAAGGATAGAATAAGTCTAATCTATTTTTGTTCGTGTGTATAGTATAAAGGTTAAATCATAAAAAGATCACAACTATAGAATAAAAATCAAGCGAAATTTTTACGTAATTTCGAATGTTTAATCACATGAAAATGATAACAGTTTTGAAGAAATAAACTGGGCCTTGTTTTTCTTTTGTCTCCCGATAGTTGATGACCCTAAAGAAGATAGCTGACCCCAAGATGTCAATTTATATAAAACGGTAAAGTCAAGTTTTGTTATTTGGACTGTGTCGTTGTTAAGTTGCGTTTATACAATAACAAAAGTGTAATTTAGTTTATTTTTGAATTTTCCTCATAATTATTTTAGATTTATTTTCTTTGTTTAAAATATTGTTGAAATTTTGTGCATTTAATTCTAGAGAGCCTGTTGTTCTATTGTAGTTAGTTTATTTGTATTTAAGTGTATTTTTGTTTTATTTTTTCCATTCTGGCAGCACAGGAAGGAATGCTGAATACTACCAAAGATTGTCTTGGTCTCCGGCTACGTCTTAATTCCCTTCATCAAACCTGGAAGTGGTTACATCAAACAATTACACTCCACGAATATCTAATCTCATTAACAGCATCCCATAAAAACGCCTAAAAAGTGTAACAAAGAAAAACACACCTGAACATTAATTACTGTTTGTCAGGCACAACATTTACAAATCGCTAATTGTTTGTCTTTAAGAATTTATAACAAAATAATAATAATAATAATCGAAAAACAAAAACAAAATGGCATTAGTGCAACGCAATCTGTTTAAAATTCGTGCAATTTTATCAAAAACAATTCGTCCATTATCAAGACCATGTTCATCTATATCGAACAACAATGATATTCAAAAATCTGTGTTCATATCTCAGTCGCGTGATATTTTCACAAATTTAGCCCTCGAAGATTGGTTATATCGTAATATTGATTTTAAAAATCATCATGTATTAATGTTATGGCAAAATGATCCATGTGTTGTTATTGGAAGACATCAAAATCCATGGTTGGAAGCCAATGTACGTGAATTAAATTCAATTACTGAAAATGGCATTAAATTGGCACGTCGTAATAGTGGTGGTGGTACTGTTTATCATGATGAAGGGAATCTTAATATGACATATTTTACATCACGCGAACATTATAATAGACGTTATAATTTGGATATAATAACAAGAGCTGTATTCCGTGAATTTGGTGTTAAATTGAATATTTCTAAAAGGGAAGATTTGACCTTACGTGATTGCAAAGTAAGCTATATATATAATATATATTTAAAATAACATCCGCTTTAAACTACATAGTTGTCATTTATTGATAACAATTATCATATACATAGTTTTTATATTGAATCAACAATTTAATCGAATTCATGTAACGGTTTTCATTTTGTATATTATTAATAATTTTCAGTGTTAATTTTTGTTTATTTGTTTATTCCAGGTATCAGGCACTGCAGCAAAATTAGGACGTCCTGCCGCTTATCACCATTGTACCCTTTTGGTTAATGTGAATAAAAACAATTTAAAACAAGCTATTATTAAAAATTATGATAGCGAAATTGAAACAAACGCTACAAAATCTATCAATGCAAAAATATTAAATTTATGTGATGAAAATCCAAAAATTCGAATTAAACAATTATTAAAAGCCATTGGTTGGGAATATTTACGTACAGAACCATTAAAAATTAAAGATGGTGGAATGGATTTGGCTAACAAACAAAAAGGTTTCCATATGATCAATCCAACAGAACAATGGTTTCCAGGTAAATTGTATATTTCGTATTTATCTATTTATTTATTTATTTTAAATTGTGTTGTTTTTTTAATTTTAGGAATTCAAGCCCTTAAAGACAACCTTCAGGGTTGGGAATGGTGTTATGGTAAAACACCAAAATTCACAATAACACGTTCATTTTCTATACCAGAAAATGTATCGATGAATTTAAGTAATTGTGATGATTTAAAAGTTACAATGGTTGTTGAAAATGGGAAAATAAACAATGTTAAACTTTATATACCAGTTGGTTTAACAACAAATGGTTTTTCTGGTACTATTGATGTTATAACAAATTTAAAAGGCCATAAATTTACTGATGATGCATTGAATAATTTAGAATGGTCAATAGAGGGTTTTGTTAGTGATAAAGATAAATCTGTTACAGATTGTGTTCGTCAAGTAATGACTTCCGTATAGTATAGACGTAAACAACAAAAATAGAACTTCTGTTATTGTATTTTATGTTCCTATTTATAACAACGTTATCTGTACATTTAGAGATTATAAATGCCCAACCCCTGATTTTTAATTATTCTCTTTGTTTGCTAATTTGTAATGGATAGGTTGCTTTGAATTTGATTATTATACTTTTTAAGCCAAATTTATTCAGTAATCATAATAATTAAAATTATAATTAACGATATTATAATTGTTATTAATATTATTGTTATTATTTTGCTTTATGTATTATGTTAGATTAAGTTACAAGCCACGTTAAAGCGGCCAACAAGAATTAATCATATCATTTATAATTACATTTTAAATTTGTAATTTTACTTAATTCTTCTTAATTATCTTAACAACATTATTATTATTATTTCAATTGTTTCTTTATTTGCTTGTTTTAATTAGTTATTTATATGCTGTTAATCATTTTTAAATTGGTTAGTTTCCCATTAATTTAAGCATTAGCGTGTTGGAAATGTTGTGCCTTTCAGATTAAATAATAGGCAATGTCAGTTTGTTATAGTAAATAAAATATCTTATCTAAAATTAGATTGTCTTTCATTCTTTACTAAAAGTAGATTATTTTTCGTAATCTTAACGACATCAGTTGCATCCTTAACATTCTTTCGAGAATCCTATGTACTCACTAAATTTCTGAGACTACCATTTAGTGAAATAATGAGTGGGAAACCGCACCTTTCGCCGCATAATTGCTGGTTGCATCTTAGCAATCACGTTTGAAACACAAAATTATGGAGGATTACAAAAGAATGGAGGAAGTTCAAAAGTATCAATTGCAAGACTAAAGGAACTTTATTTATAAAGAAATGACAATTAATACATTTGGTAGTGATTGTGAAACGTAACTGAAACGAATTTAAATACTGATCAATATTCAAGGAATTGTTGAATGATCGATTACAACTTATAAAACGTATCTTTACTATTCGGACTTCTGAAGCTTAGATGTTTTAGTAATTTTGTATTCATTAATAATCCGTGAAATAAGATTTGACAATATTGTTTTGGAATTTGGTAAACTGGCGGATGCGCCAGGTCAATTACATAACCGGAAAGTAAATCCTACTTTATTCAAATTATCGCATTTGCTCAGTTACAAGTAGGTCATTCTGTATACGATTTTCTTAAAAAGAACTAAATAATATTCTCAATTAAATAATTGTAAGTAAGTATGCCTATAATATGACTGTCCTATTTTAGAACAATTATTTCAACAAAATAAATTCCATAATAGTTTTCGAGAAAATATAAGGATTACCAGTAATGTCGAAACTTTATTTCATAATCCTTGTTAAATATGCGATGTATTAAAGTTTACTTGAAAAAGAGCTAGCTATTTTCGCTATAAATGTAAATTACTTCAAAATAAAAACCACATAATCAATAATATTGATATTTTGTTGAAAACATTTTTACAATTATTATAAAATTGTATAACAAATCGAGGTTAATTGTGGTTAAAGTTAATGACCAAATAAATACAATGGAAATGTCCAATAGTTTTTTTTTCAGTATTGAATTTAAAAAGTACGGCTTTTTCATCTGCAAAACACTGCTAGAGGAAACTCTGATATAAGCCATCTTTAAACTTTCAAATAATTAGCTACAACCCGAATGTGGAGGGTCAGTACTTTTCATCATCATCTACGAAAAGTTTTTGACAAATTTGTTAGCCAGTTATGATGAATATGGTTCCATAATAGTTTTCTAGAGCTGGCACAAAATAAGCAAAAATACATTAATGATTAAATCCAGTTCTTAGAGAGGCAATATTAATGTAGCAGCTGGACAGAAAGCTGTAAATGAATTCCTTTACAGTTAGTCAACTTGATTCTTTAACAATTTCTAAAAGCTGATAATTAAGCGAATTGATAAACAAAATCAAGAATTAAGATAAATCTGGATCGAATAGTGTTTTTTTGATGGAAAATCGGTGTAATTTACCGTTTTTGACTGAATATAGAACGCATAAAAGGAATGGTATTTTCCTATCGCAAATTATGGATCATATAAAAGCTTACACAAAGTATCGACCACTAAACTCTAAAATAAGGTCAATTGGTGGAATCGTTTGTGGAAATAGGTTGTTGAACTTCCAGCAATTCAACAATTAGTATTGTCCATTTTATAATCGATTTCATTTTTAAACGGTTAATTACCGAATAAATTGCTTTAAAAATTATTTATTATATTCCAAAATGACTTACTTTTTAGTGTACAGTGATCGTATAGTTATACTCTAATTTATGTGTATGGAAAGAAATGCATATAGAAATTCCCCTGATCAGTATTCCCAATAAGCATGTACAAAGCAATGAAATACATGTAAACCTATACATAGGGAGGTGGAATACAGCATACACAACAACTGAAGCCTTAACAAAGCAACGTGTTCCACCTTGAATTCTCCAGTTGTTTATCATTAAAAAACCCATATATGTAATAAAGCAAACTTGACTTAGCCTATTTAACGTTGATTCGACTAAATTGACAATCGTTACTTGTTCAATTTTAAAATCAAGTTTCTTGCTTAGCCCAAATTTCGTTAACCATAAACTCTTTGGATAGCACGATTAGTTCAAGATTTCTTAGAAGTTTCGCAGTGAGGATTGGCTATTACTTAGAATGAATGATCGATTTATGTCTGTTTTATAAATAATTTATGGCAAAACAAATAAATCATCGACATAGTGATTGATACTTATTCTTTTATAGTGAGTGGATGAAATTGCAAAGACATATATGAATAGGTGTTATTGTAAATATAAATTATGCATAACTTGATCTACCACAAACAAAAACGTGTCTTAAATATTATTCCTTTTGTTTTCTATCAATGTCATTAAACCTCCTTGGCTATCATTTTAAATTTAAAATGTATTTATAAGAAAATGTCTCTTATAAATTGAGAAAATTTATTAGAATATTGACAACAATCAATTTTTCATTTGTAAAAAACAATGTTATAAAACTACAAACCAAGATTGCTATCAGAAAAATTTATATTCTGTCATTATAACTACTGTGATTTAGAACGGTAAATTATTCTTAAATTTGACTATAGAAAATTTATGATTCTATCTTCATCTGAAACATTTACATATCAGGACCAAAAACCAACCAGTTTGAGCGACTTTATTATATTACAGGTCACTGATCTTGGAATTCGTTCAATGTCAAAGATGCAGTTGCAATTTTTCGAAAATGAAAAGAGTCAAGTCTTATCTAATGTTTTTGATATGACAAAACAAACCGGAAATTATCATTAAATTATTCAATCGGCATCTTATTGATCATCTTCAATAACAATAGTGGATAATTAGAAGGTTAAATGCGTTATGAATTTTTAATAATTCGGTGGTCCTTTGTTTCATCCAAAATATTCTCAAATAACTATAATTCGTTAGCAATTTGTTGTTTAATTATTATTTTTACTATTTTTCATTAATGTATTCATACAATTCCGATTGTGAATCACAAAAGAATCTTCAAGTTTTCAAAGACCAATGGTCGATGACACAGAAAAAAAGGAACAAAATCAGCGGTATATAAAAGTTGGAGAAGCGTGTTTAGAACTACTTACCGTACAGATACCGAACTTAGCAATTCAATTGTGTAAAATGAAAATATTACTAAGTTGTTTATCATTGCTGTATCTGTACGGATTTACAGGTAAGTCAAAAGAACAACAAACGAAAATAATTAATTAATTCTTAAAAAAACTTCAAGCCGCCAACCCTGCTCGAGTTGTCTGTTACTTCAGTAATTGGGCAATTTATCGTCCAGGCGAAGGACGATACGCTCTTGATGATGTTCCTGTAGATCTCTGTACCCATATTGTTTACTCTTTCATAGGAGTTGATGATTCAAATTGGAGTGTTTTAGTTATTGATCCTGAGGTAAGACAAGTTATATTTAATACATTTTTAGTTTTAATAAGTTTATCTTAGTTGGATGTTGGTCAACATGGATTCATGAATTTCACTGAACTCAAAAAAACGCATCCCAAAGTAAAATTCGAAATTGCTGTAGGTGGTTGGGCTGAAGGTGGTTCGAAATATTCACAAATGGTAGCAGAAAAATCTCGACGTGATTCGTTCATCATGAGCGTTATCGGTAGGTTGTTTTTGATGTTTTATTGATAATTTTCCAAAAAAAAATATGCAAATTTCTAGCTTTTATGAATAAATATAATTTCGATGGCTTCGATTTGGATTGGGAGTATCCAGGAGCGGCTGATCGTGGCGGTAGTTTTAGTGATAAAGATAAATTCTTTTATTTTGTGGAAGAATTACGTCGGGCATTTGATAATGAGAATAAAGGATGGGAGATTACAATGGCCGTGCCGATTGCTAAATTTAGATTACAAGAAGGATACCACGTTCCAGAACTTTGCGAGTATTTTGTTGTTGTTAAATATTCAATCAAATTCCTACAAAATTATTAATTTTAGATTATTAGATGCTATACATGTTATGTCGTATGATTTAAGAGGCAATTGGGCTGGATTTGCTGATTCTCATAGTCCTCTTTATAAAAGACCTCATGATCAATGGGCTTATGAAGCACTAAATGTCGTATGTGTATGAAATATTAAAAAAATTATAGAATCTTATAAATTTATTCTAGAATGATGGATTACAATTGTGGGTCGATTATGGTTGTTCTCCAAAAAGTTAGTAGTTGGTATTCCATTTTATGGTAGAACTTTTACGTTAAGTAACAGTAATAATAATTACAATCCGGGAACTTATATTAATAAAGAAGCAGGTGGTGGTGAGCCAGGTCCTTATACAAACGCTACCGGTTTCTTAGCTTATTACGAGGTAAAATCAAATAATTTTTCCAAAGGAAACCTTTATATAAAAATCCTACATCCACAGATATGTCCTGAAATTCTAAATAAAGAATCTGGATGGACGAAAAAATGGGATGAACACGGAAAAGTACCATACGCTTATAAAGGCAACCAATGGGTTGGATATGAAGATCCTGAGAGTGTTCAAATCAAAATGGATTGGATTAAATCAAAAGGTTATGGTGGTGCTATGACTTGGGCTATTGATATGGACGATTTTCATGGACTTTGTGGACCGAAAAATGTACTTATAAATATTTTATACGCAAACATGATGTCTTACGATGTTCCAGACCCAACAATATCCACAACACCAAGAGTAAATCTGATAAATAATAATTTAAAAAAAGTAATTTTTATATTTATTGTTATATTTAGCCGGAATGGGCAAGACCACCCAGCACACAATCATCAGATGGTTCAAAACCCGTTGTAACGACATCAAAACCAGGACAATGGGCACCAGATAAGTCGACCACACCTAGCACAACAACTCAAAAAATTACTAAATCTACCACCAGAACTACAACAACTGAAAGGCCTAGCAATGAAAATGACGTATCTGGTAGTGGTGATGAATGTACAAAAGACTTTCTCCCACATAATCAGTGTGATAAGGTAAAAATTTTTCCGATAATTGATGTTAAATAACTGGAAATGTTTTCAGTATTATCGCTGTGTTCATGGAAAACGAATGGAGTTTGCTTGTCGACCAGGTACAGTATTCAATACACAAAGTAGCGTCTGTGACTGGCCAGAAAATGCAGATCGAGAACAATGTAAACGAATGAAATAAATGGTTAAAAATTAGCTTATAGCGATTAACATTGTAAAAATTACTAAACGTTCTATTATTATTCAACTATACGATTATTTTTGAAAATTACAGTTTGTCTCATTATTTTCTCCATATTTCCCAATTATTATAGACACTTAGTACCGTTGCTAATTTAATTGCACAGAATAATCGAAGAGTAATTGACACTTTCAAATATATGTAACCTTTCAACCAACAAAACAATAAAGAAAGTGAATAACGAAGGTTTTCTTTTTTAATAAACAATTTGGTCTAAAATAACAAGCGTGCTGTTAAATATGGTTAAATATAAAGAAGGAATATGTTCTTAAGCAATCTAGAGCAATGTATTAGGTCTATTTTTAAAAGGTTTATTTAAAGAAACAGTATTATCTAATAAGAATAGCAATTCGACAAAAATGGTGGATGCGCCAGTTAAGGTCCTCCAATCTGACGTTGGTACAATCAAAATGTTATGCCATAAAGTTGTCCAATGTGATAAAAGAACTTTAAAAAAGGCAAGGATATCAAGAAAAACATTAAAATTTAGTGTATAAAGATAGCATTTTACTGTTGACAAAACTATTGTAAAAGCATTAATTATTTCTTGATAGATTACATAACATTTTTATAATTTATTTAAAATTCTTACGTGTAAAAAATTAACATCACAGACTAAAAAACACATTAGTGCATTTTGTAAATATTTCAAAAATAAAAATAATGTAATGCTGTTGTGCATTTTCGCTGAATTATTCATTTGATAAAATAATAATAATAAGAATAATAATAATAATACATCAACATAAAATTATCGCTATTAGCCATGTATTTTTGCTAATATTTTTGTTAAATTTTTCCCACATCAGGAAAAAAGCAATTATATATTTACTTCTTTTTAATTTTTGGTGATGTTGATTGGAATACACTTGAAGCTGACATTAAATTTTCAATATATTGACCCAATACTTGATTCTCAGATCTTAATTTTAAATTTTCTTCTTTAACACTATCTACACGTTGTGATAAATCATCTAATGTATTCTGTAATTCCAATACTTGTGATATTAAACGTGCTTTTTCTTCTTGTTCATCTGGACTAGTATCGGGTTCTAAACTGTTATGTTGTGGACTAGAACTACCATTTGTGAATGTTGATTGTATTGAATCCATACTGCGTCCATGTATCATACTAGATGAATTTGCATCAGATATAGAATTCTGTTCATGTTCCTCATTTATTATTACTATCATTATCAATAAATAAGTAGAAAAAGAATTGACATTAATCTATATTGATTTAATGAAATTTTATCGTAACAAACCTTGTGGATCATCATCAGCTAACGGTATATTATTTATATCATCTTGTAGTTTCCCACTTGCCATTTTTTTAATTTCAAAACTGATTTTAACAATTAAAAAAAACTACTCTTGTTAATTAATAAAAAAATTGACAATTTAACAATTCGTCAATTTCTTAATTAACAATATACCAACATCAAATAATAAAATAGTACTAACAAATCACATTTGCGCATGTCTTGTATATCCTGTGATTCGTCTTGGAAGTGGTTCTGGCTACAATCATTAAAAAAAATAATAATAATAAAAAAGGGGCATATTGAGAGTATTTTAATTACAGTTTTTCATTTTAATTAGAGTAGTATTCATTATTATTAGCAAATTATCTAAATTGTTGATTAGTAGTTTTAGAGGGTTTCCTTTTTTTATATATATTTATTCGTTAGATGGCGTAATTTGTTTTGTGAATAAGTATTTATCTATCATGAAATGTTGATATTAATAAAATTCAACCATATCTTCTTATGAAAATAGAAACTAAACACAACATTTGATTATTTTAGAGTAGTTTTTTCTTTAATATCAAACAATATTAATATCATCGACATTAATTTATAATAAGCAATTTAATAAATAAAGTTACTGTAAGTATGAATAACAAAACAATTAGTTTAACTTCGCTTTGTTATTTTGTTTTGTTTTAAAAGACACATGGAAGGTTTCGATGCTATTTATTATGAAGAAGAAGAGAGGTGATAATATTGAAGAACAAGAACCAACTGATGTATCATTGGTACCAGATCCTGTTATAATTCGTGGTGCTGGTAATATGACTTTGTAAGTTATAATTTTATCAATTAAAAATCAAATAAGATATTAATTACGATAAAATAAAATAATGATAATTTATAGATTTGGACTGAGTAATCGTTTTAATACAGAATTTCCTGGCGGTTTAGTATCTAGAGTTGCTCCTGAAGAATTTAAAGAAACTGTATTGCGTCTAAATGCAATTTTAAAAAAGACATTACCTGTTAATGTCAAATGGTTATTTTGTGGTTGTTTATGTTGCTGTTGTACATTAGGTTGTTCATTGTGGCCTGTTATATGTCTTAGTAAAAGGGTAAATTTTAAAATTAATATACAATAATGATAACTCGATAAGGGTGCATTTCACCAAATATAGTTAAACTATGTAAATAAGTTTATTCTACTGTTGTCTTATAAAGACTTCAACAAATATTTTTATGGAACACATGGTATAATTGAAATATTTTAGATCTTTGATTAAAATTTAGTCAGTTTATTGCGTTAATTATCTCATTAAAATCTAATGATATTCTTTCTATAAGAGAATGATGAAAAACATTAATAGATGCCAAAGAAATCACGCGAGTCTAGCTTAAAGACCAAAAAATTTCCATATATTGATAAAAGTCATTATTTCAAAATTGATGGAATCCACATTTGATTTTTTCTAAGTCATAAAATCTCGAGTTATCGTTTCATTATACAGGGATTTATCAGCAAGTCTAATTGGAGAATAAATCACCAAAATCACTGTTGTTTGTGAAAAAAAATCTCATAATGCAGACTTTCTGATGGACCTTGTAGACATTTTAAATGTTGTATATTTAATACATTCTATTTGCAGACACAGCATTCCCTAAATAAACTATTAGAATGGGAAAATAGTTATCTTTACAATAAATTAGGTTTACATTGGCGCTTAACAAAACAACAATGTGATTCATCATCAATGATGGAATATGTTATTTTAATAGAATTTTTACCTAAAATACCTATATATAAACCTGACTAGCACATATACATTAGGTTTTTTGTTTCTCTGTTTATCAATGTAAATATGTGGCATTAATTACAATTTATTAACAATAATATTAATAACATAGATGAACTGAAATCTCGTAATTTTATGGAATATTAATAACGAACAATATTCTGTATGTGATACTAGAATTTAAACAAAACGTGGAAAATATTTATCATTTGAAGAAGAAATTCGCTTCATCAGTACAAATTGAGCATAAAAATCTTAATATTGAAAAAAAAATTATACCCAGTATGTTATTACAGTAATTTTATTATTATTTGTATGGATTGTTAAATTGTTGTTTTTGACCAATTTTTTTTTATGAAAATTAAAGATATACTGCTACAGTTCAAACGTTGTATTCAATATTTTGATTATAATTTAATAAATTTAATAAGGAAAATGGCTTATCAATTAAAATAAGTTCATAAATTTCGTATTTTAATTACTAATCATCTCCTTTTAAGAAAAATATTACAAAAATAATTTTTTGAATTTCAAAAATCTATACATTATGAAATATAGCGTTAAGGCACGCTTTATCACAATTATCGAACTAATCACAAAATAGAACCATCCTGTTATGGGTTTAACATTACACAATTACGTGGAAATTGTCCAGTTGTGCCATCAAATTCACCATATAACCAATCTGTTGATATTTCAGAAATTATACGAACTTTTTGTCCTGGTTTTAATGGTAACATATCCGGTAAATGTGGGTTATATTCGTTTAAAACAGTAACAGTTTGATTTGCTTCAGGTAAAGGTACTTCAATTCGAATATAATTTTGCGGAAATATTCCTTCTAGATCACCAATACTACCATATAACCAGTCTTTATTGACACGTCTTAATAGAATAACAACATCAGTAACCTTAAGAAAAATCTAATTTAATCTAAATATATTTGATTTGTATTCAATAAATAGGATTACCTGCAATGGAAGGTCGCCTGGTTGTGTTGCTGGAAAATCATATATTGCAATACCATAAGGTGTAACAATATCTGAATCTCCCTTTGGCGGACTAGGTGGTGGAATACTGGGCATTGGGGGTGAAACATCTCTAGGTACTTCTTTTTGAATTGTTTTTGATACATGAGATTGCTGATGATGTTGTGTACGTATTATTCGAGGTTTTAATAAATTCGGTGAAATTTCCTTTGATTCACTTGTTGTCCAATTTAATAATGATGAATTAAAATCATTTTCAAAACTTTTCTTATTTGATGTTAAACTACTAGCACTACTACTGTATGAACTAGATACACTACCACCAAATGTTTGTTTTGCTTCTTGTTTTGGTGAACTTGGTGGCGTC
This sequence comes from Meloe dianella, assembly GCA_028455855.1. Classification (NCBI taxonomy): domain Eukaryota; kingdom Metazoa; phylum Arthropoda; class Insecta; order Coleoptera; family Meloidae; genus Meloe; species Meloe dianella. Next base: position 3,089,475 of record JAPTHL010000045.1, on the reverse strand, counting down.
CATTCGAGCAAATTTTGTTGTAGTGTTAAATTTAATGTCGATGTACTTAGATGATTATTTAAATTTGGTGGTGGTGGTCTTGGTGGTGCTTTTTTCTTTGTTTTGCGTTGGAACATTATAAATAAATTTCGTAACTTTCTGATGATCTACAAATTAGCAAATCATTATTTAAAGAGGTTGTTTAATTAATGTATACATACAGTAACAGATTACTTTTCTAAACTGAAGAAAACTGAAATTCATCGAGTTTTAACTTAAAATTGATAAATAATTGATCTAAAAATAAAATATTTGATGATACTCTAAAATTTCAGATGGCACTGCTAATGACATTTGACACGAGAAACGACTATGTACCTATATATATATATATATATATATATATATATATATATATATATATATATATATATGGGAAAAGTGTTCTTACTATCTACTAGATATCTACTAATTTTCTCTGATCAGCTCCAACCGGGGCCAGCTCATATTATAGAACATTCATCTGTAAATAATGGGAACAAAATTCTAAAGATATATTCAGAAACAAATCTAATAATTTTTTGAAAGTTTGTAAACATAAGCAAATTCCACTTATAATTGTGTGTGCAATTTTCCACACCACCTTAGAGGTAAAGCACAAGGTGCGTTTTTTTTATAGTGGTATCCCCTATAGGCCTAATCCACTGGGCGGGAGAAAGAGTGAGGAACTATTATGTACAACTAATACCAATGACGTCTTTTACTGTTGTCGCCATAATAGTCCGGCGAGAGAATGAGGAGGGAGGGGGGCACTATTACCGACAACTATATAATACCAGTGAAGTCCGAATTGAAAATGAGAGTTGTAAATACTTTTGTCATTACAAATTTTCGATTTGATAACATTAGGAAGAAGCATTGTCGACTTGCTGCAATAACGGGAATAAAATTTTGGACTCACCCCTTGTTGTTCAGGTCTCCATATCCTACGTTCTTACCACTTACTGTACCGCGAATGTAAGTCATTTTTAACGAGATTACACGACACTTACCCGCACCACTCACTTTTACCGAGATTACACTGCAATTACCCGCACTACTCACTTTTAGATTTATTACACTGCACTTTTCCGCACCACTCAATTTTAACGAGATTACACGGCACTTTTCGCACCACTCAATTTTAACGAGATTGCACGGCACTTTTCGCACCACTCAATTTTAACGAGATTACACGGCACTTACCCGCACCACTCACTTTTGGCACCACTCAATTTTAACGAGATTACACGACACTTACTCGCACCACTCACTTTTAGATTTATTACACTGCACTTTTCGAACCACTCAATCTTAACGAGATTACACGGCACTTTCCCGCACCACTCACTTTTAACGACATTACACGACACTTACCCGCATCATTCACTTTTACCGAGATTACACTGCAATTACCCGCACTACTCACATTTAGATTTATTACACTGCACTTTCCCGCACCACTCAATTTTACCGAGATTACACTGCACTTTCCCGCACCACTCACTTACCCGCACCACTCACTTTTACTGAGATTACACTGCAATTACCCGCACTACTCACTTTTAGATTTATTACACTGCACTTTTCCGCACCACTCAATTTTAACGAGATTACACGACACTTACTCGCACCACTCACTTTTAGATTTATTACACTGCACCTTTCAGCACCACTCATTTTTAACGAGATTACACGACACTTACCCGCACCACTCACTTTTACCGAGATTACACTGCAATTACCCGCACTACTCACTTTTAGATTTATTACACTGCACTTTTCCGCACCACTCAATTTTAACGAGACTACACGGCACTTTTCGCACCACTCAATTTTAACGAGATTGCACGGCACTTTTCGCACCACTCAATTTTAACGAGATTACACGGCACTTACCCGCACCACTCACTTTTGGCACCACTCAATTTTAACGAGATTACACGACACTTACTCGCACCACTCACTTTTAGATTTATTACACTGCACTTTTCGAACCACTCAATCTTAACGAGATTACACGGCACTTTCCCGCACCACTCACTTTTAACGACATTACACGACACTTACCCGCATCATTCACTTTTACCGAGATTACACTGCAATTACCCGCACTACTCACATTTAGATTTATTACACTGCACTTTCCCGCACCACTCAATTTTACCGAGATTACACTGCACTTTCCCGCACCACTCACTTACCCGCACCACTCACTTTTACTGAGATTACACTGCAATTACCCGCACTACTCACTTTTAGATTTATTACACTGCACTTTTCCGCACCACTCAATTTTAACGAGATTACACGACACTTACTCGCACCACTCACTTTTAGATTTATTACACTGCACCTTTCAGCACCACTCATTTTTAACGAGATTACACGACACTTACCCGCACCACTCACTTTTACCGAGATTACACTGCAATTACCCGCACTACTCACTTTTAAATTTATTACAGTGCACATTTCCGCACCACTCAATTTTAGCGAGATTACACGGCACTTTTCGAACCACTCAATCTTAACGAGATTACACTGCACTTTTCAGCACCACTCATTTTTAACGAGATTACACGACACTTACCCGCACCACTCACTTATACCGAGATTGCACTGCAATTACCCGCACTACTCACTTTTAGATTTATTACACTGCACTTTTCCGCACCACTCAATTTTAGCGAGATTACACGGCACTTTTCAAACCACTCAATATTAACGAGATTACACGGCACTTTCCCGCACAACTCACTTTTAACGACATTACACGACACTTACCCGCACCATTCACTTTTACCGAGTTCACACTGCAATTACCCGCACTACTCACTTTTAGATTTATTACACTGCACTTTCCCGCACCACTCAATTTTACCGAGATTACACTGCAGTTTCCCGCACCACTCACTTTTCCGCACCACTCATTTTTAACGAGATTACACGACACTTACTCGCACCACTCACTTTTAGATTTATTACACTGCACTTTTCAGCACCACTCATTTTTAACGAGATTACACGGCACTTTCTCGCACCACTCAATATTAACGAGATTACACGACACTTACACGCACCATTCACTTTTACCGAGTTCACACTGCAATTACCCGCACTACTCACTTTTAGATTTATTACACTGCACTTTCCCGCACCACTCAATTTTACCGAGATTACACTGCACTTTCCCGCACCACTCACTTTTCCGCACCACTCATGTTTAACGAGATTACACGACACTTACTCGCACCACTCACTTTTAGCTTTATTACACTGCACTTTCCAGCACCACTCATTTTTAACGAGATTACACGACACTTACCCGCACCACTCACTTTTACTGAGATTACACTGCAATTACCCGCACCACTCAATTTTAACGAGATTACACGGCACTTTCTCGCACCACTCAATTTTAACGAGATTACACGACACTTACCCGCACCATTCACTTTTACCGAGTTCACACTGCAATTACCCGCACTACTCACTTTTAGATTTATTACATTGCACTTTTCCGCACCACTCAATTTTAGCGAGATTACACTGCACTTTCCCGCACCACTCACTTTTCCGCACCACTCATTTTTAACGAGATTACACGACACTTACTCGCACCACTCACTTTTAGATTTATTACACTGCACTTTTCAGCACCACTCAATTTTAACGAGATTACACGACACTTACTCGCACCACTCACTTTTAGATTTATTACACTGCACCTTTCAGCACCACTCATTTTTAACGAGATTACACGACACTTACCCGCACCACTCACTTTTACCGAGATTACACTGCAATTACCCGCACTACTCACTTTTAAATTTATTACAGTGCACATTTCCGCACCACTCAATTTTAGCGAGATTACACGGCACTTTTCGAACCACTCAATCTTAACGAGATTACACTGCACTTTTCAGCACCACTCATTTTTAACGAGATTACACGACACTTACCCGCACCACTCACTTATACCGAGATTGCACTGCAATTACCCGCACTACTCACTTTTAGATTTATTACACTGCACTTTTCCGCACCACTCAATTTTAGCGAGATTACACGGCACTTTTCAAACCACTCAATATTAACGAGATTACACGGCACTTTCCCGCACAACTCACTTTTAACGACATTACACGACACTTACCCGCACCATTCACTTTTACCGAGTTCACACTGCAATTACCCGCACTACTCACTTTTAGATTTATTACACTGCACTTTCCCGCACCACTGAATTTTACCGAGATTACACTGCAGTTCCCGCACCACTCACTTTTCCGCACCACTCATTTTTAACGAGATTACACGACACTTACTCGCACCACTCACTTTTAGATTTATTACACTGCACTTTTCAGCACCACTCATTTTTAACGAGATTACACGGCACTTCTCGCACCACTCAATATTAACGAGATTACACGACACTTACACGCACCATTCACTTTTACCGAGTTCAGCACTGCAATTACCCGCACTACTCACTTTTAGATTTATTACACTGCACTTTCCCGCACCACTCAATTTTACCGAGATTACACTGCACTTTCCCGCACCACTCACTTTTCCGCACCACTCATGTTTAACGAGATTACACGACACTTACTCGCACCACTCACTTTTAGCTTTATTACACTGCACTTTCCAGCACCACTCATTTTTAACGAGATTACACGACACTTACCCGCACCACTCACTTTTACTGAGATTACACTGCAATTACCCGCACTACTCACTTTTAAATTTATTACAGTGCACTTTTCCGCACCACTCAATTTTAACGAGATTACACGACACTTACCCGCACCACTCACTTTTACTGAGATTACACTGCAATTACCCGCACTACTCACTTTTAAATTTATTACAGTGCACTTTTCCGCACCACTCAATTTTAGCGAGATTACACGACACTTACTCGCACCACTCACTTTTAGATTTATTACACTGCACTTTTCAGCACCACTCATTTTTAACGAGATTACACGACACTTACCCGCACCACTCACTTTTACTGAGATTACACAGCAATTACCCGCACTACTCACTTTTAGATTTATTACAGTGCACTTTTCCGCACCACTCAATTTTAACGAGATTACACGGCACTTTCTCGCACCACTCACTTTTAGATTTATTACACTGCACTTTCCCGCACCACTCACTTTTCCGCACCACTCATTTTTACCGAGATTACACTGCACTTTCCCGCACCACTCACTTTTCCGCACCACTCATTTTTAACGAGATTACACGACACTTACTCGCACCACTCACTTTTAGATTTATTACACTGCACTTTTCAGCACCACTCACTTTTAACGACATTACACGACACTTACCCGCACCATTCACTTTTACCGAGTTCACACTGCAATTACCCGCACTACTCACTTTTAGATTTATTACACCGCACTTTCCCGCACCACTCAATTTTACCGAGATTACACTGCACTTTCCCGCACCACTCACTTTTCCGCACCACTCATTTTTAACGAGATTACACGACACTTACTCGCACCACTCACTTTTAGATTTATTACACTGCACTTTTCAGCACCACTCACTTTTAACGAGATTACACGACACTTACCCGCACCACTCACTTTTACCGAGATTACACTGCAATTACCCGCACTACTCACTTTTAGATTCATTACACTGCACTTTCCCGCACCACTCAATTTTACCGAGATTACACTGCACTTTCCCGCACCACTCACTTTTCCGCACCACTCATTTTTAACGAGATTACACGACACTTACTCGCACCACTCACTTTTAGATTTATTACACTGCGCTTTTCAGCACCACTCATTTTTAACGAGATTACACGACACTTACCCGAACCACTCACTTTTACTGAGATTACACTGCAATTACCCGCACTACTCACTTTTAAATTTATTACAGTGCACTTTTCCGCACCACTCAATTTTAACGAATTACACGGCACTTTCTCGCACCACTCAATATTAACGAGATTACACGACACTTACCCGCACCATTCACTTTTACCGAGTTCACACTGCAATTACCCGCACTACTCACTTTTAGATTTATTACACTGCACTTTCCCGCACCACTCACTTTTAACGACATTACACGACACTTACCCGCACCATTCACTTTTACCGAGTTCACACTGCAATTACCCGCACTACTCACTTTTAGATTTATTACACTGCACTTTCCCGCACCACTCAATTTTACCGAGATTACACTGCACTTTCCCGCACCACTCACTTTTCCGCACCACTCATTTTTAACGAGATTACACGACACTTACTCGCACCACTCACTTTTAGATTTATTACACTGCACTTTTCAGCACCACTCATTTTTAACGAGATTACACGACACTTACCCGCACCACTCACTTTTAGCTTTATTACACTGCACTTTCCAGCACCACTCATTTTTAACGAGATTACACGACACTTACCCGCACCACTCACTTTTACTGAGATTACACTGCAATTACCCGCACTACTCACTTTTAGATTTATTACAGTGCACTTTTCCGCACCACTCAATTTTAACGAGATTACACGGCACTTTCTCGCACCACTCTATATTAATGAGATTACACGGCACTTTTCTGCACCACTCACTTTTAGCTTTATTACACTGCACTTTCCAGCACCACTCATTTTTAACGAGATTACACGACACTTACCCGCACCACTCACTTTTACTGAGATTACACTGCAATTACCCGCACCACTCAATTTTAACGAGATTACACGGCACTTTCTCGCACCACTCAATTTTAACGAGATTACACGACACTTACCCGCACCATTCACTTTTACCGAGTTCACACTGCAATTACCCGCACTACTCACTTTTAGATTTATTACACTGCACTTTCCCGCACCACTCAATTTTACCGAGATTACACTGCACTTTCCCGCACCACTCACTTTCCGCACCACTCATTTTTAACGAGATTACACGACACTTACTCGCACCACTCACTTTTAGATTTATTACACTGCACTTTTCAGCACCACTCAATTTTAACGAGATTACACGACACTTACTCGCACCACTCACTTTTAGATTTATTACACTGCACCTTTCAGCACCACTCATTTTTAACGAGATTACACGACACTTACCCGCACCACTCACTTTTACCGAGATTACACTGCAATTACCCGCACTACTCACTTTTAAATTTATTACAGTGCACATTTCCGCACCACTCAATTTTAGCGAGATTACACGGCACTTTTCGAACCACTCAATCTTAACGAGATTACACTGCACTTTTCAGCACCACTCATTTTTAACGAGATTACACGACACTTACCCGCACCACTCACTTATACCGAGATTGCACTGCAATTACCCGCACTACTCACTTTTAGATTTATTACACTGCACTTTTCCGCACCACTCAATTTTAGCGAGATTACACGGCACTTTTCAAACCACTCAATATTAACGAGATTACACGGCACTTTCCCGCACAACTCACTTTTAACGACATTACACGACACTTACCCGCACCATTCACTTTTACCGAGTTCACACTGCAATTACCCGCACTACTCACTTTTAGATTTATTACACTGCACTTTCCCGCACCACTCAATTTTACCGAGATTACACTGCAGTTTCCCGCACCACTCACTTTTCCGCACCACTCATTTTTAACGAGATTACACGACACTTACTCGCACCACTCACTTTTAGATTTATTACACTGCACTTTTCAGCACCACTCATTTTTAACGAGATTACACGGCACTTTCTCGCACCACTCAATATTAACGAGATTACACGACACTTACACGCACCATTCACTTTTACCGAGTTCACACTGCAATTACCCGCACTACTCACTTTTAGATTTATTACACTGCACTTTCCCGCACCACTCAATTTTACCGAGATTACACTGCACTTTCCCGCACCACTCACTTTTCCGCACCACTCATGTTTAACGAGATTACACGACACTTACTCGCACCACTCACTTTTAGCTTTATTACACTGCACTTTCCAGCACCACTCATTTTTAACGAGATTACACGACACTTACCCGCACCACTCACTTTTACTGAGATTACACTGCAATTACCCGCACTACTCACTTTTAAATTTATTACAGTGCACTTTTCCGCACCACTCAATTTTAACGAGATTACACGACACTTACCCGCACCACTCACTTTTACTGAGATTACACTGCAATTACCCGCACTACTCACTTTTAAATTTATTACAGTGCACTTTTCCGCACCACTCAATTTTAACGAGATTACACGGCACTTACCCGCACCATTCACTTTTACCGAGTTCACACTGCAATTACCCGCACTACTCACTTTTAGATTTATTACATTGCACTTTTCCGCACCACTCAATTTTAGCGAGATTACACGGCACTTTTCAAACCACTCAATCTTAACGAGATTACACGGCACTTTCCCGCACCACTCACTTTTAACGACATTACACGACACTTACCCGCACCATTCACTTTTACCGAGTTCACACTGCAATTACCCGCACTACTCACTTTTAGATTTATTACACTGCACTTTCCCGCACCACTCAATTTTACCGAGATTACACGGCACCTACCCGCACCATTCACTTTTACCTAGTTCACACTGCAACTACCCGCACTACTCACTTTTAGATTTATTACACTGCACTTTCCCGCACCATTCAATTTTACCGAGATTACACTGCACTTTCCCGCACCACTCACTTTTCCGCACCACTCATTTTTAACGAGATTACACGACACTTACTCGCACCACTCACTTTTAGATTTATTACACTGCACTTTTCAGCACCACTCATTTTTAACGAGATTACACGACACTTACCCGCACCACTCACTTTTACTGAGATTACACAGCAATTACCCGCACTACTCACTTTTAGATTTATTACAGTGCACTTTTCCGCACCACTCAATTTTAACGAGATTACACGGCACTTTCTCGCACCACTCACTTTTAGATTTATTACACTGCACTTTCCCGCACCACTCACTTTTCCGCACCACTCATTTTTACCGAGATTACACTGCACTTTCCCGCACCACTCACTTTTCCGCACCACTCATTTTTAACGAGATTACACGACACTTACTCGCACCACTCACTTTTAGATTTATTACACTGCACTTTTCAGCACCACTCATTTTTAACGAGATTACACGACACTTACCCGCACCACTCACTTTTACCGAGATTACACTGCAATTACCCGCACTACTCACTTTTAGATTTATTACACCGCACTTTCCCGCACCACTCAATTTTACCGAGATTACACGGCACTTTCCCGCACCACTCACTTTTAACGACATTACACGACACTTACCCGCACCATTCACTTTTACCGAGTTCACACTGCAATTACCCGCACTACTCACTTTTAGATTTATTACACCGCACTTTCCCGCACCACTCAATTTTACCGAGATTACACTGCACTTTCCCGCACCACTCACTTTTCCGCACCACTCATTTTTAACGAGATTACACGACACTTACTCGCACCACTCACTTTTAGATTTATTACACTGCACTTTTCAGCACCACTCATTTTTAACGAGATTACACGACACTTACCCGCACCACTCACTTTTACCGAGATTACACTGCAATTACCCGCACTACTCACTTTTAGATTTATTACACTGCACTTTTCCGCACCACTCAATTTTAGCGAGATTACACGGCACTTTCCCGCACCACTCACTTTTAACGACATTACACGACACTTACCCGCACCATTCACTTTTACCGAGTTCACACTGCAATTACCCGCACTACTCACTTTTAGATTCATTACACTGCACTTTCCCGCACCACTCAATTTTACCGAGATTACACTGCACTTTCCCGCACCACTCACTTTTCCGCACCACTCATTTTTAACGAGATTACACGACACTTACTCGCACCACTCACTTTTAGATTTATTACACTGCGCTTTTCAGCACCACTCATTTTTAACGAGATTACACGACACTTACCCGAACCACTCACTTTTACTGAGATTACACTGCAATTACCCGCACTACTCACTTTTAAATTTATTACAGTGCACTTTTCCGCACCACTCAATTTTAACGAGATTACACGGCACTTTCTCGCACCACTCAATATTAACGAGATTACACGACACTTACCCGCACCATTCACTTTTACCGAGTTCACACTGCAATTACCCGCACTACTCACTTTTAGATTTATTACACTGCACTTTCCCGCACCACTCACTTTTAACGACATTACACGACACTTACCCGCACCATTCACTTTTACCGAGTTCACACTGCAATTACCCGCACTACTCACTTTTAGATTTATTACACTGCACTTTCCCGCACCACTCAATTTTACCGAGATTACACTGCACTTTCCCGCACCACTCACTTTTCCGCACCACTCATTTTTAACGAGATTACACGACACTTACTCGCACCACTCACTTTTAGATTTATTACACTGCACTTTTCAGCACCACTCATTTTTAACGAGATTACACGACACTTACCCGCACCACTCACTTTTACTGAGATTACACTGCAATTACCCGCACTACTCACTTTTAGATTTATTACAGTGCACTTTTCCGCACCACTCAATTTTAACGAGATTACACGGCACTTTATCGCACCACTCACTTTTAGATTTATTACACTGCACTTTCCCGCACCACTCACTTTTCCGCACCACTCATTTTTAACGAGATTACACGACACTTACTCGCACCACTCACTTTTAGATTTATTACACTGCACTTTTCAGCACCACTCATTTTTAACGAGATTACACGACACTTACCCGCACCACTCACTTTTAGCTTTATTACACTGCACTTTCCAGCACCACTCATTTTTAACGAGATTACACGACACTTACCCGCACCACTCACTTTTACTGAGATTACACTGCAATTACCCGCACTACTCACTTTTAGATTTATTACACTGCACTTTTCCGCACCACTCAATTTTAACGAGACTACACGGCACTTTTCGCACCACTCAATTTTAACGAGATTGCACGGCACTTTTCGCACCACTCAATTTTAACGAGATTACACGGCACTTACCCGCACCACTCACTTTTGGCACCACTCAATTTTAACGAGATTACACGACACTTACTCGCACCACTCACTTTTAGATTTATTACACTGCACTTTTCGAACCACTCAATCTTAACGAGATTACACGGCACTTTCCCGCACCACTCACTTTTAACGACATTACACGACACTTACCCGCATCATTCACTTTTACCGAGATTACACTGCAATTACCCGCACTACTCACATTTAGATTTATTACACTGCACTTTCCCGCACCACTCAATTTTACCGAGATTACACTGCACTTTCCCGCACCACTCACTTACCCGCACCACTCACTTTTACTGAGATTACACTGCAATTACCCGCACTACTCACTTTTAGATTTATTACACTGCACTTTTCCGCACCACTCAATTTTAACGAGATTACACGACACTTACTCGCACCACTCACTTTTAGATTTATTACACTGCACCTTTCAGCACCACTCATTTTTAACGAGATTACACGACACTTACCCGCACCACTCACTTTTACCGAGATTACACTGCAATTACCCGCACTACTCACTTTTAGATTTATTACACTGCACTTTTCCGCACCACTCAATTTTAACGAGACTACACGGCACTTTTCGCACCACTCAATTTTAACGAGATTGCACGGCACTTTTCGCACCACTCAATTTTAACGAGATTACACGGCACTTACCCGCACCACTCACTTTTGGCACCACTCAATTTTAACGAGATTACACGACACTTACTCGCACCACTCACTTTTAGATTTATTACACTGCACTTTTCGAACCACTCAATCTTAACGAGATTACACGGCACTTTCCCGCACCACTCACTTTTAACGACATTACACGACACTTACCCGCATCATTCACTTTTACCGAGATTACACTGCAATTACCCGCACTACTCACATTTAGATTTATTACACTGCACTTTCCCGCACCACTCAATTTTACCGAGATTACACTGCACTTTCCCGCACCACTCACTTACCCGCACCACTCACTTTTACTGAGATTACACTGCAATTACCCGCACTACTCACTTTTAGATTTATTACACTGCACTTTTCCGCACCACTCAATTTTAACGAGATTACACGACACTTACTCGCACCACTCACTTTTAGATTTATTACACTGCACCTTTCAGCACCACTCATTTTTAACGAGATTACACGACACTTACCCGCACCACTCACTTTTACCGAGATTACACTGCAATTACCCGCACTACTCACTTTTAAATTTATTACAGTGCACATTTCCGCACCACTCAATTTTAGCGAGATTACACGGCACTTTTCGAACCACTCAATCTTAACGAGATTACACTGCACTTTTCAGCACCACTCATTTTTAACGAGATTACACGACACTTACCCGCACCACTCACTTATACCGAGATTGCACTGCAATTACCCGCACTACTCACTTTTAGATTTATTACACTGCACTTTTCCGCACCACTCAATTTTAGCGAGATTACACGGCACTTTTCAAACCACTCAATATTAACGAGATTACACGGCACTTTCCCGCACAACTCACTTTTAACGACATTACACGACACTTACCCGCACCATTCACTTTTACCGAGTTCACACTGCAATTACCCGCACTACTCACTTTTAGATTTATTACACTGCACTTTCCCGCACCACTCAATTTTACCGAGATTACACTGCAGTTTCCCGCACCACTCACTTTTCCGCACCACTCATTTTTAACGAGATTACACGACACTTACTCGCACCACTCACTTTTAGATTTATTACACTGCACTTTTCAGCACCACTCATTTTTAACGAGATTACACGGCACTTCTCGCACCACTCAATATTAACGAGATTACACGACACTTACACGCACCATTCACTTTTACCGAGTTCACACTGCAATTACCCGCACTACTCACTTTTAGATTTATTACACTGCACTTTCCCGCACCACTCAATTTTACCGAGATTACACTGCACTTTCCCGCACCACTCACTTTTCCGCACCACTCATGTTTAACGAGATTACACGACACTTACTCGCACCACTCACTTTTAGCTTTATTACACTGCACTTTCCTGCACCACTCATTTTTAACGAGATTACACGACACTTACCCGCACCACTCACTTTTACTGAGATTACACTGCAATTACCCGCACCACTCAATTTTAACGAGATTACACGGCACTTTCTCGCACCACTCAATTTTAACGAGATTACACGACACTTACCCGCACCATTCACTTTTACCGAGTTCACACTGCAATTACCCGCACTACTCACTTTTAGATTTATTACACTGCACTTTACCGCACCACTCAATTTTACCGAGATTACACTGCACTTTCCCGCACCACTCACTTTTCCGCACCACTCATTTTTAACGAGATTACACGACACTTACTCGCACCACTCACTTTTAGATTTATTACACTGCACTTTTCAGCACCACTCAATTTTAACGAGATTACACGACACTTACTCGCACCACTCACTTTTAGATTTATTACACTGCACCTTTCAGCACCACTCATTTTTAACGAGATTACACTGCACTTTCCCGCACCACTCACTTTTCCGCACCACTCATTTTTAACGAGATTACACGACACTTACTCGCACCACTCACTTTTAGATTTATTACACTGCACTTTTCAGCACCACTCAATTTTAACGAGATTACACGACACTTACTCGCACCACTCACTTTTAGATTTATTACACTGCACTTTTCAGCACCACTCATTTTTAACGAGATTACACGACACTTACCCGCACCACTCACTTTTACCGAGATTACACTGCAATTACCCGCACTACTCACTTTTAAATTTATTACAGTGCACATTTCCGCACCACTCAATTTTAGCGAGATTACACGGCACTTTTCGAACCACTCAATCTTAACGAGATTACACTGCACTTTTCAGCACCACTCATTTTTAACGAGATTACACGACACTTACCCGCACCACTCACTTATACCGAGATTGCACTGCAATTACCCGCACTACTCACTTTTAGATTTATTACACTGCACTTTTCCGCACCACTCAATTTTAGCGAGATTACACGGCACTTTTCAAACCACTCAATATTAACGAGATTACACGGCACTTTCCCGCACAACTCACTTTTAACGACATTACACGACACTTACCCGCACCATTCACTTTTACCGAGTTCACACTGCAATTACCCGCACTACTCACTTTTAGATTTATTACACTGCACTTCCCGCACCACTCAATTTTACCGAGATTACACTGCAGTTTCCCGCACCACTCACTTTTCCGCACCACTCATTTTTAACGAGATTACACGACACTTACTCGCACCACTCACTTTTAGATTTATTACACTGCACTTTTCAGCACCACTCATTTTTAACGAGATTACACGGCACTTTCTCGCACCACTCAATATTAACGAGATTACACGACACTTACACGCACCATTCACTTTTACCGAGTTCACACTGCAATTACCCGCACTACTCACTTTTAGATTTATTACACTGCACTTTCCCGCACCACTCAATTTTACCGAGATTACACGGCACCTACCCGCACCATTCACTTTTACCTAGTTCACACTGCAACTACCCGCACTACTCACTTTTAGATTTATTACACTGCACTTTCCCGCACCATTCAATTTTACCGAGATTACACTGCACTTTCCCGCACCACTCACTTTTCCGCACCACTCATTTTTAACGAGATTACACGACACTTACTCGCACCACTCACTTTTAGATTTATTACACTGCGCTTTTCAGCACCACTCATTTTTAACGAGATTACACGACACTTACCCGAACCACTCACTTTTACTGAGATTACACTGCAATTACCCGCACTACTCACTTTTAAATTTATTACAGTGCACTTTTCCGCACCACTCAATTTTAACGAGATTACACGGCACTTCTCGCACCACTCAATATTAACGAGATTACACGACACTTACCCGCACCATTCACTTTTACCGAGTTCACACTGCAATTACCCGCACTACTCACTTTTAGATTTATTACACTGCACTTTCCCGCACCACTCACTTTTAACGACATTACACGACACTTACCCGCACCATTCACTTTTACCGAGTTCACACTGCAATTACCCGCACTACTCACTTTTAGATTTATTACACTGCACTTTCCCGCACCACTCAATTTTACCGAGATTACACTGCACTTTCCCGCACCACTCACTTTTCCGCACCACTCATTTTTAACGAGATTACACGACACTTACTCGCACCACTCACTTTTAGATTTATTACACTGCACTTTTCAGCACCACTCATTTTTAACGAGATTACACGACACTTACCCGCACCACTCACTTTTACTGAGATTACACTGCAATTACCCGCACTACTCACTTTTAGATTTATTACAGTGCACTTTTCCGCACCACTCAATTTTAACGAGATTACACGGCACTTTATCGCACCACTCACTTTTAGATTTATTACACTGCACTTTCCCGCACCACTCACTTTTCCGCACCACTCATTTTTAACGAGATTACACGACACTTACTCGCACCACTCACTTTTAGATTTATTACACTGCACTTTTCAGCACCACTCATTTTTAACGAGATTACACGACACTTACCCGCACCACTCACTTTTAGCTTTATTACACTGCACTTTCCAGCACCACTCATTTTTAACGAGATTACACGACACTTACCCGCACCACTCACTTTTACTGAGATTACACTGCAATTACCCGCACTACTCACTTTTAGATTTATTACAGTGCACTTTTCCGCACCACTCAATTTTAACGAGATTACACGGCACTTTCTCGCACCACTCAATATTAATGAGATTACACGGCACTTTTCTGCACCACTCAATTTTAACGAGATTACACGGGACTTACCCGCACCACTCACTTTTGGCACCACTCAATTTTAACGAGATTACACGGCACTTACCCGCACCACTCAAATTTAAATAATTTTAAGCACTTGGCCATTTCTCTTAAATTTCACATCACTTTAATTTAGATTCATTCCGCTACATATTAGCACATCACATTAATTTAATTTTATTTTACGTAAGGTACTACAAAATTTCTAAAAACTATGAAACAAACTTTTCAAATTAATAATGTTATCATTGCAAACCACTTACCGTCTTTACCCTAATAAAGTTGTAATTGTAATCAACTTACCGCTCTCAAATTAATAAGGTTATAATTGCATACCACTTACCGTCCTCATCTACAGTACAAACACTAAAAATTCACTGCACTATACACTATCACTTTTGTCATTATAAATTTCCGATTGGATAACCTTAGGAAGAAGCATTGTCGACTTGTTGCAATAAAGGGAATAAAATTTTGGACTCACCCCTTGTTGTTCAGGACTGCATATCCTACGTTCTTACCTCTTACTGTACCGCGAATGTAAGTCTTACTCATTAGTCGAATAATTTGTTCTGGAATCCGATGGAATTCCTACAGCTTTTTCCATTCCAATCCAGCGTTGAACTCACTCAGGGAAACAGCACACTCATACGTCTCTATTATGTCACTCGATACACGTATATCACTACATTTAAGTGAAGCATTTCGATTTTCTTTCAAGTACACTTTCTTTCTTAAATTTTATGTCACTGCACTAGACTACATCACTTAAATTTAGACTTTTTACCTACATTTTGGCACCTCATTTTAATTTAATTTAATTTCACAGCACTAGAACACATCACTTTAATTTACATTTATTGCACTACATTTTAGTTAAATCACTTTAGTTTAAATGCACTTTTAGGCACCACTCAATTTTAATGAGATTACACGACACTTACTCGCACCACTCAATTTTATCGAGATTAGACGACACTTACCCGCACCACTCACTTTTACCGAGATTACACTGCACTTACCCGCACCACACACTTTTAGATTTATTACACTGCACTTTTCCGCACCACTCAATTTTCAACGAGATTACACGGCACTTACCCGCACCACTCACTTTTAAATTTATTAAACTGCATTTTTCCGCACCACTCAATTTTAACGAGTTCACACTGCACTTACCCGCACCACTCACTTTTAAATTTACTAAACTGCATGTTCCCGCACCACTCAATTTTAACGAGATTACACGGCACTTACCCGCACCACTCACTTTTAAATTTATTACACTGCACTTTTCCGCATCACTCAAATTTAAATATAAAACACTGCACTTTTGAATTTAACTCAAGATTTAACAGAAGTGTAGAAATGCATAATAATTTTGACTCTCCCGTTCAGTAGTAGATTAACCCAATCAGGAAGCATTTGTATCGTGTATCGTTTCCAATTAATATTTGTCGTCACTGCACCGTTTTATCTGTAAGTAAACATGTAAATCAACCAGGGCAAAGGCTTTTGATTGTGGAGGATTTTGTGATGAATAGTCTCTCATTTGGTTGTTGATTTATTATAAAAATAAACGTTAACGTTGTCGGGCGACAGTCAGTGTGTTTCAGCCTTTAGCGCGAGGTGCTGACGTCATGAGATGGACCGTTGACAATCCCTCCCCCACCCAAGATCGCTTCGTTAGTATAGAGCTGCCATCGAATCGTGTCTCCCATGTGCACTGTAAGTTGCATACGTTTAAACTATAGTGTATTGCTGGTTGCCGGTGCAATTTTGCTACGCGTTTGAAAAGGCGCCTGAAAATCTTGATTGACCCGGGAGTAATTTATCCTCGCTTCGGTTCTGTAAATTGTTTGTGAAATTTCAAACGATTTGTATTATCAAAGATTGGTAAACGTAATTAAGTCGTATTATATTGTCATACCGAAACCTATGTTGACAAAATTAATTAATTAATTACTGCACAGGAAATGGTGGCACGTGTCGAACATATTTCAGCCACACTGCCGACTGAAATGCAATGGGGGTGACGTGTTGAATTTTTTGTTTTATTTTGCTTCGCAGTCCAGCCGGTCCTGTGCAGCAGTGTTAATTTAAGATACCTGATGGATCTTTTCAGAATTTTCATGAAGCATAATAGCGACAATAATGATTTGTTGTTGTTGTTGTGACTTACTTTTTAGACTTTTTTTTCACGTGTAAGATAGCAATATTCAACGTACACATTTATCACCTGAGATCGTATGACTATATCTGCAAATCCCAATAATGAACAAATTATTTGTAAAATTCGTAAATCAACATATTTCTTGCCGAAGTCCCCGTATAAATAATTTTAATATGAAATTAGTCAGTCAGCCCCTAATTAATAATAAAATATACATGCAACCTGTAAGGACTAGATTTACCGGCAGAAAAACAAGTGTTAACTATCCTTATGGAATTCACATTGATATAAGTGAGATAAAAAATATTTCTTTGCCAATTTAATAAAAAAATTGTTTATTATTGAAATGATAATTGATGAAATTTAATTAGAAGAAATAATTACTTAATTAATTACCTTATATCTTGATTTGTTACAATTTCAATAATCTTGTTGAATTCGTGATTAACATAGAAAAGAAACAAATGGCTGCCAAAATTTGACAATTTTTCACTCCCCAGCCTACTAAATGATTCATTTTGAATCAATCAAAAATGCAGTGAAAAATAAACAAATTTTTCTTCTATTAAATAATTCATGATTGAAAAAAATAGGAATAATCTTAATTTTCGTTAAATATTTAATAAATTGTTCTACTTTTAATAAATGCAATTAGTTTTTATAAAAAAAATTAATGATGATTGGACGATTTTCTGTCAAATATGGCCACGGCCAACTATGTCTTTGAATTATCCTGTAAGAGACGGTAATACTTGTTTTTCTGTACGTTACGCCATTTTGAATAGCCTCTACGCGGTACCAGCAGGAGACACGTTGGTACTAATAGTATTTGTCACTGATATTTTTGTTGAAAATATTAACTATTCTGAAAAAGTTTCGCAAAATATATTTTTCGATATCCCTTAAATCATCCCTTAAATTTAATTATAATGAAATCAAAGCAATTCACTTTAATTACATTAAATAGTATCGAAATAAAATAGATTACTAAATAATTAACCTCGTTTTTGTATATGGCGAGCTTGACCACCGCTAACCCTCATATAATTCAGTGAAAATTATTTCAGAAAAATTGGAAAATTTACAACGATACTATTAAAAAAAAGTCTCACCAATATGAAATGATTTGAAATTTTCCTAAAATGGGATACTTAAGAACACTTTTGATAAGAGAATACAAAATGATGAAAAATTACGGGAAAAAGAGAGGATACAACCCCACCCACCCGATTTTGCCGCTATTTTCTTACCAGTACCGTCATGATTTCTTGTTTTTTTTTTTAATTCAAGCCTGGATAAAGTCTCCTAAGTTGTATTTTTTTGATATCCGTTCGTCCCTCACATTTAACTGTATCGAAATCAATGCAAAATGCAAATATTATCGAAATAATTTATAATAAATAACCGATTTACATCGTTTTTACATTGCAGGATTGACTACCCCACCCCTTATAGAATTCAATGAAAATTATTTCAGAAATATTGGAAAATTTACAGATGTAATTTTTTTTAAAACACTCACCCTTATGAAAAGATTTCAAATTTTCCTAAAATGGAACACTTAAGAACACCTATCACCTTTGATAGCCGAATATGAAATGGCGCAAATTTACTGAAAAACCGGGGAGGCGACCGCGCAAACCAGATCACACCACATATTCCCGCTATCTTCTTATTGGCTATCAATGATGTCAAGATTTCTTCTTTTCTTTTTATTAAAAATATTATCTGTTCTGAAAATGTCTCCCAATGTTAATTATTATTATTATTCTTTTATTTTTTTCTCTTCATCCCTCACATTCTATTATAACGTAATCAATGCAATTCACTCTAATTACATCAAATATTATCGAAATAAGTTATGATAAATAATTAATTTTCATCTTTTTTATATGACGGATTTAATCGCATTTATTCCAGAAGAATTACAACAATGATCTTAAACATCATCACTGACATGGCGGATTTCACCACACCACCCCTCATATAATTCAATGAAAATTATTGTAGAAAAATTGGAAAATTTACAGGTGTGATTTTTAAAAAACACTCACCCTTATGATATGATTTGAAATTTTGATAAGAAAATGGCACATTTAAGAACAACCAGCACCTTTGATAGCTGAATACGAAATGGTGCAAATTTACTGAAAAAGATGGAACACGGCGTCACCCACCTGATACCATCTCTATTTGTTTTTTCTTCTATTAAAAATATTAACTGTCCTGAAATAATTGCCAAAGACATATTTTTTAATTATCTCCTCAACCCCCACAAATTTGTTGTTGTTATCACTTACTTTTTCCATTTTGTTTTCATGTACAAGATGGGAAAATTCGATGTACACAATCATCACCGGAGAGCGTATGACTTTGTCTGCAAATCCCATTAATGAACAAATTATTTGTAAAATCGTAAATCAACATTTTTCTTGCCGAAGTCCCCGTATAAATAATTTTAATATGAAATTAGTCAGTTAGCCCCTAATTAATAATAGAATATACATGCAACCTGTAAGGACTAGACTTACCGGCAGAAAAACAAGTGTTAATAACTATCCTTATGGAATTCACATTGATATAAGTGAGATAGAAAATATTTCTTTGCCAATTTAATAAAAAAATTGATATTATTGAAATGATAATTGATTAAATTTAATTAGAAGAAATAATTACTTAGGAAAAATCTTAATTTTCATTAAATATCTAATAAATTGTTATAATTTTAATAAATATCATTAGTTTCCATTAAAAATATTAACGATGATTAGCTGATTTTTTCTGTCAAATATGTCTTTGAATTACCCCTGTAAGAGGCTAATATTTGTTTTTCTGTATATTACGCCATCTTGAATAGTCTCCACTCTACATCGTACCAGCAGGAGACAGGTACTATATAGATAAATACTACTACTACTACTACTATCACTGATAGTCTATCCTTTACCGTCTCGTTACTACCCTAAAATAATATCTGAGATAGATATATATGTATTCGATATTTCAACATCATCTTTCGATTAAAAAATATATGCATTTACTAAACATTCAATGTTCGATTTCCAAGAATTAAGGGCAATAAAACTATGACGATTCTTTGTCTGGGATAATGTGCCGACTGCAATGTAAAAAAAAACAATATTTTTGTTGAAAATATTAACAGTACTGAAAAAGTTTAGCAAAATATATTTTTTCGATACATATTCATCCACTCAAATTTAATTATAATGAAATCATAGAGCAATCCACTCTAATTACAATTAATATTATCGAAATAAAATAAATAACTAAATAATTTACCGCGATTTTTTATATGGCGGGTTTGACCATCTCACACCCCTTATGTAGTTCAGTGAGAATTATTTCAGAAACATTGGAAAATTTACAACGATACTATTAAAAAAAATATCTCACCCATATGTAAATGACTTGAATTTTTGTAATATTGGACACGTATTAACACTTTTGATAAGAGAATACAAAATGATGAGAAATTACGGAAAAAAAAAGTGAGGATACAACCTCATCCACCCGATTTTGCCGCTAGTTTCTTACCAGTGTCGTCGTGATTTCTAATTTTATTAATTGAAAAAATTATCAACCTGGATAAAGTTTCCAAAGATGTATTTTTCTGATTTCCGTTCATCCCTCACATTTAACTATATCGAAATCAGTGCAAAATGCAAATATTATCGAAATAATTTATAATAAATAACTAAATAATTTCCATCGTTTTTATATGGCGCGCTTGACCACCCCTCATATAATTCAATGAAAATTATTTTAGAAATATTGGAAAATTAACAACTGTGATTAAAAAAAAACACTCACCCATATGAAATGATATGAAATTTTTCTAAGTTGGGACACTTGAGGAACATCTTTAATAGCAGAACACCAAAAATGGCGCAAATTTACTGAAAAACAGGGGACCCAACCGCACCCATTATTTATTCTCGCTATTTTCTTATTGGCTGTCACTGATGTCAACATTTCTTCTTTTTTTTCTAATAAAAATATTAATTGTTCGGAAAAAGTTTCCTAAGACGTGTTTTTGTTTATCTCTTCACCCATCACATTTAATTATCAATCAATGCAATTCACTCTAATTACATCAAATATTATCGAAATAAGTTATTATAAATAACTCATTTCGACTTCCTTTATATGGCGGATTTCACTACCTCTCATATAATTTAATCCCAATTTATTCAATTTTTTGGACAATTTTTGGGCCATATGAGAAGACATTCATATTATTATCTTGCTGTAGTTCCTGTGCTTATCTGATTGGCTACCGATTATGTAATTTTTAACGAAAGGGATTTATTCTGGAGACCACATTGTGGTTGGCAGTTATGCTGGCCCACAGTAAGACACATTTTTAATGTTTGTTTTCGTCTGTTACATGAGGTTATACTATTAAAATGTATGTATGAATATTTGTCATGTCTGTCACAGGTAGTAAAAGTTACTACTCTCTACATTGAGTAGATGTGTGACATTTGTTTATTATGTAGTAACGGCAATGAATTTTCTTCTTCAGAAAACTATGAAAGAATCGTAAATTTTCACATTTATTTGAAATCGTCATGGTAATTTGCGTCGTTTTACTTCGCGTTCGTCGAACAGCTATGTTTGAACGGCGGACGACGATAAAAAATTGAGGTGCGCGTGGCATCGCGGTCGCGTTTTTCTCTGCAGAGAAATATATATCAAAACGCTTTTGATAGGGGATAGGGGGAATTGCAGCTGAAAATCTTAACCAATTCATTTAGTAGATACACATTCGATAATTCATTACATTTGTGTAACCAACGTGTACATACGTCGTTCGTACAACACTGTTCGACGAACGCAGCGTAGAACGACGATTATGTGTAGCAGGCATTAGTCATTCCTAAAATACGGATGATCGTGAAACGACATACTACTCATAATGGGTGATAGCAACAAGGATCAGCTATGTGATTTTCGAGAGATAGAACAAGATACATAGAAAAAAGTATGCGGACGAGCGGGGAGCAGCTGTTTACAGTGGAATATGGAGCCTATAGTTTATCCTAACCTCTTTGATCGAAGTCCATAGACAACACTTTAACAGTTAACTGATAGAATAGATATAAATATAAATTACGTAGCAATAATAAGAATTTGTTTAATTTTTTAAAGATAAATTAAGGGTGACAAAATGAGTAAATCATCAGGATTTGAAATAGCCCCATTAAGAAGTTTAGATGATTTTTTATTAGAATCAGCAAGATTTCAAATACCAAATATGCAGGATATGGAGAAATGGGGCAATCGTGTTGCCAGTAATTTACTCTATTATCAATCAAATTATTTCTTAATGTCATTAATGATATTTATCATAGTTGGGTAAGTTTATCGTCAATTTTACAGTTGGAAAATGATTAATTTTCGTGTTTTCCTTTTCCAGTATAATCCACCCAGTTAAAATGACTTGTGGCTTTTTGGTAACGGCCGTCTTATTTATGGTGTTCTTTTATGTTACAAATGAACGTTATGTTGCTGCTGAATTCAAGAGAAAACATCCAATTATTTCAATATTATTGATTTTAGCTGGTGGTTATTTTGTTGCTTATATGTTCAAATCTTTATTGGTGTTTATCTTCGGCATTCTTTTACCAATTTGTGGTAAATATAAACGATTATTAATGCCAATATGAATTAATTATAATTAAATTTGCAGCGACATTCATTCATGCTTCATTAAGATTGCGAAATATTAAAAATAAAATTGTTAATAAAGTCGAAAATTTCGGTCTGAAACGTACACCAATGGGGTTTTTTCTTGAGGAACTTGGTCTGGTCAATGAGACATTTTGAGTACCAGTATAATTATCCAAATTTTTACCGCTTTTTAAATGGCATCTCAAAAAAACAAAACAACTAATTGATGATTGATAATAATAGTCTAGTCTGTTTAATTATATCGTTCAGAAACAGTATTTATTTTGTCAAAATAAAAACTAAATTGTAAATCAAATATTTACAAAAGATTGCTTGTTACTATAAATTGTGATAGACATTCTTGTTTTTTTGTATATTTTTATTTAAATTTTTCAAAAACATTAACAAAAATATAAACTCTTAAGTAAATAGAGACATATGTTAAGACAGGTCTCAGAAAGACGCTTACACAGGTGTAAAGTATAAAGTTCTGAGACTTGTCTCAATAGTTTTTGTCTCTTAACATCAGTCTTAAGTACTTGTCTGAAATTAATAACTAAATATTAAAATCAATAAACGGATGGTTACTAATTAAAAATAATTAAAAAAAATAATTAATTTATATTATTTGGTTTAATACCATGTTTAACTAATTCATAATAATCTAAACCATCATTATCAATATAGATTTTCACAGCATTAGAATAAGCTACAGAAGCTTTACAATTTTCTAATAATGATTTGATATGTGCACGGATATTTATGTTACAAAAAAGATTGTCTTTTATGAATATTTGTTCTTCGAATAAATGCTCATCATCCCAACGTTGAATAATCTAAAATCGATAATTGATTTTATTTAATTTTTGATTAAATCAGTAATTTCTACTCACATTTTTTTCACGTAAAAAATATCTAACAAGGCACAAAAACAATTTTTCTAAACCAGTACATTCAATATTGTATTCTAATTCATGTACAGTAAATGTATTCATAGTATTATCGTGTTTTGTAGCTGCATATTGTATCATATTACAGATACCCATTACTCTGCAAACAAAAATTAATTAGTTTTTTATTTGCTGATGTCATTATTATATCAAACATTTACATAGTGTTTAATTCAAATTTATGCCATGATTCGACAGTGATCCATTGGAATTTATTAAGAAAATATGATAGTGCACTACGTCCATCCGGACCAGGTACATTTAACAAAAAATTCATGGTTTGTTGTTCTTTCCAATAAAATAAATATAAAATAATACAGCAATATATTTTGTCTTTTTGAATATTATTGCTATGCTGTAAGGCACTTAATAGCCCTTTTAATAACGGTTGATGTTCATATGCAAATTCAGTAAATGTCATTATTGTTAATATCGAAAATCTACTAAAATTGATTGGACATTCAATTTCTTTTGTACGTTGCGGTTCTAATATATTTGAAATTACATTTTTTATATACGATGTTAATATATTTCCACTTTCAGTACGAATATTGTTGAATTGATCTTTACATTTTAATACCATCGTACATAATACAGTTATAGCTCTCTGTAAATATGAATTAATTTTAGTAATTTTATTTTATTTTAATTTCAACTTACTTCAATAACACCATTATCATCCGTTGATTGTATAGATCCATATATAAGAAAAAATGATTCATGACATAAAGCATCATCAATACGTCCAGGAAAATATGTAAACATTGTATTTAATAAATCTAATCCACGTTCTTTTAAATCATTATGTATACATTTCATTGGAAATGGAAATACATGTGTTTTAATCCATGTTAAATGATTTTGATCCATTACGATTTTACTTAAAAGAAATTTTACTTGTTCTATAACTGAACTATCAGATAGATACGTAAAAAATGAACTTGTTAATATTTGAAATATAAGATGTGTCAATTTATTATCGAATTTTATACACTAAAATTAAATTATTATTAGATTGTATGATTAATTAATATCGTAAACGTATTTTTGATACTTTGGGTGAAAAAACAGTAACTCTAGACGGTCAATATTATTGTGCAATTAATGATATTTAAAGAGTATCGGGACGTTAACATTTTCAGTAAAAGGACTCGCCCACAAGTAACTAAACTACGTTTCAGATTGGCGATGATAAAATCGATTACCTCATAAAAATAACCAAATGATTGTAATTCAGCATATGCAATATTTGAACTACTACGTATAGATAATGTTAATAAACTATCAGTAATTTGTTGATTCATGGATATAAAAACAGTCTTATGTGGATGATATTCAATTGTAGATAAATGATTACCTAGGGCACTAAAATTTTGATTAATCAATAAATAAATTCAAATAAATTAACAACTTACTCAATACAAGCTATACGTAATCCTTTAATAGTTGTATTATAATTATATAGAACAGCTGTTAAATGTTGATTTAATAATGATTCTGGTAACATACGACTATATTTACTACCTAACCATAATAATCTAGCAACAACAAGCCAATTTGTTTGAGTATTTAAAAACATTGTCGACCAATATTCAACGACATTACGTAATCGTAAACTTGGTTCTATATAAACATCAGCAAATAAACCAAAACTATACATTATTGCTTCTAAAATTTTATATGAACAATCGTTTAAATTTTGATTTGATCGTGTTATGTTGATTTCATTCATATGACGTTGAGTTACATTTTGAAATACTTGAAGTAATAGACAATCATCGCATTTATCCATAAATGTCTAGAAATAAAAATTCGTTTTATTTTTGGTAATTGATTGAAAAGATAAAATTAAATACCATAAGTATTTGTGCACACGTCCCACGCATTGTTGACCAATAAGACGGATCAATTTCTTTTTTTAAACAATTCTCATCAAATAAATCATCTTCTACATTGCTGTACGCTGCCATTAATATAAATAATAAATAAATAAATTCACTTAAACTATTCATAATTAAATTTGTATAATTCGGTTTTAATAATATATCTTTTATTAATTGTAACATATTTTTAATTAATTGTGGAAAATTTTCTGATTCTTGTTCACCTTCATCTTTGGGTATACTGTTATTTCTCATCATTATTTCTTTTAATTCCGTACAACAATTCGACATTAATTGTCCAATTGATGGTAAACAATTCGTTACGAAATTTGTTGCATGATCGACTGCATTAAGTAAATGCAATATTTCTGACACTAATTCACTTTTTAAATAAAAATTATTTGTTAAACTGTATGGTTCACTCAAATATTTACAAAATATTCCACATAAACGTGATGATGTTGTTTGAAATATTGTTGAATTGTGACGTGAACTAATCAAAATCTGCATCATCGGACGTATTGTTAGAATTTTAATTTCCAACGGCAATAACTGTAACATAATTAATTGGTGTAAATTTTTCAAAAACACATTGATAAAAAAATAAATATACCTCATTTTGCAGTATATTGATAAGCGGCTCTAGAAAATCAGTTGTAAAATAATCGTGTATTGAACAGAAATGCTCATTATCATTCGAAAAATCATGCATAAATATTAAAGCACCACGAATTTCATAATGATTTCCATTCAATAATAATGACATTAGTTTATTGGCGATTGAATTAAATAATGTTGGAAATTCGCCAATAATTAAATTTCCTAATGCTGCTGATAATAATTCAGCTAATCCACGATTCTGACACGATAACAGATCGACTAATGTTAATGCAATATTTTCTTTTAAACCATAATCATAAGTAACTACAGTAGCAGCTGTAACATTTGCCGTAAATGCTTTTAATTGTGTAGCCGATATCGTTTTAACTAGTTGATTTTCGTTTTCAATTTTGATTAAATCAATTAAAATAAGTGGATACTCTAAAATTATTAGAAATCAATAAAAAGAAACATTTCTAGGTTAGAGTATTTTTGATACCGTCCAGAGCTTGTAATGCTTTTAATCGTGTACCAGTTATACGAAGCACACCTGGTTGAAGAGAATCCAACAATAATTGTCGAACTTCCTGTCGCAAAGAATCCCTTGTGTCCATTTTTTTTCAATTGTTATAACCTACAAGAACACGGACACTTCAACATACATTTATTTGTCATGATTTGATTTTATATTCAATTTGAATGTTTGTTTTTATTTATGTATACATATATATTAATAAATACTACTCACAGTACCACAATTGTTTAAAAATTATAAAATTCGTAATATAAATGAACAAATATATTCATTTTGGCGGGGGAATAAACAAGATAAAACAAATGACGAAAATACTGTCTAACCACACCGTTAGAGGACTCTAAGTGGCCTCCAGTGCAACCAACACTTAGAAAAAATGATAAGACAAATTCAAATAATAATTATTCACACCACAATTTCAATAACTATTGTAAATAGTATATTATTACGTTTTCTCATTAAATATAAACAATATCAATTGCCTAACCTAATTTCTAAATGTTATAATGACAATCGAGATCGGCATAAGAACTATCGAAGAATAGGTTTTATTTCATTAATATTGAAAGGGAATTTTAATTGATTCAATTGTCAGTACTGTAATTTTATCGCTATTCTAGTAAAACTGAGCAAAACTACCAACATCACCAACAATTCTTTGTTACTTTGTTTGGCGTCTGTTCAGTTGTATTTGTAATTTGAAATAGATAGCGTTTAGATGCGGTGTATTTCAAAAATTACCAGTATTAAAATTTGTGTTCATTATTGCATTGTTTGAGTGCTATTAATTATTAAGTATTAATAACATTAATTGAAGTATTTTAGATAAATAACCTAATAAAAATTTTCTAGATTTAAACACTAGTATAAATCATGGATAAGGATTCATCAGATTCTGAACAAAATTCAACAGGTAGAATATTTTTAATTTACTCTTCGTTTTTAATTGGAAATATAATTAATTACTATTAATTATGTGGATAGCCTCAAATGCTTTATTTCATATTTGACGTTTATTAGATTTTCTCTGTTCAGATGATAGGCGTATAAGACACACCCTATTTTTCAGAAATATTTTCTGTGTTCAAATGATTGGCGTATAAGACACACCCTATTTTTCAGAAATATTTTCAAAGAAAAAAATGTGCATCTTATACGCCAGCAAAAACAGTGTTAAAGTAGTTTCAAATTTTATATTTGTTTAGAGCAAACTGAAGATTTGCAAGAAAGTGACGAAAGCAATATTGATACTTCTCCATCTTCTGCACAACCAGAAGATGCACAGTCACGAGACTCTCGTGCATCTAATGTTAGTCATATATCTTCTGTGAAACAAGAAATAAAATCACAAGACTCTGATGCATCTAATCTAAGTCCCACATCATCTGCACAACAAGAAACAGAATCACAAGACTCTCGTGCATCAAATGTTAATCGTATATTTTCTGTACAACAAGAAACAGAATCACAAGACTCTCGTGCATCAAATGTTAGTCGTATATCTTCTGTACAACAAGAAACAGAATCACAAGACTCTCGAGAATCAAATGCAAGTCCAACATCATCTGAACAACAAGAAACAGAATCACAAGACTCCCGTGCATCAAATGTTAGTCGTATATCTTCTGTACAACAAGAAACAGAATCACAAGACTCTCGTGCATCAAATGTTAGTCGTATATCTTCCGTACAACAAGAAACAGAATCACAAGACTCTCGAGAATCAAATGCAAGTCCAACATCATCTGCACAACAAGAAACGGAATCACAAGACTCCCGTGCATCAAATGCAAGCCGTACACCTTCTGAACAACAAGAAACAGAAGATTCTCGTACATCAAACGTGAGCCGTACATCTTCCGTGAAACAAGAAACAGATTCACAAGACTCTCGTGCATCAAATGTAAGTCGTCCATCTTTCGTACAACAAGTAACACAATCACAAGATTCTCGAGCATCAAATGTAAGCCGTACACCTTCTGAACAACAAGAAACAGAAGATTCTCGTACATCAAACGTGAGCCGTACATCTTCCGTGAAACAAGAAACAGATTCACAAGACTCTCGTGCATCAAATGTAAGTCGTCCATCTTTCGTACAACAAGTAACACAATCACAAGATTCTCGAGCATCAAATGTAAGTCGTACATCTTCTGCACAGCAAGAAACAGAATCACATGACTCTCGAGCATCAAATGCAAGTCCAACATCATCTGCACAACAAGAAACGGAATCACAAGACTCCCGTGCATCAAATGCAAGCCGTACACCTTCTGAACAGCAAGAAACAGAAGATTCTCGTGCATCGAATGTAAGTTCTGTATCTCCTGTGATACAAGGCACAGAAACACACGATTCCCGAGTATCAAATGTAAGCCGTGCATCTTCTGTGAAACAAGAAACAGAATCACATGACTCCCGTGCATCAAATGTAAGTTCTGTATCTCCTGGGATACAAGACACAAACTCACAAGACTCTAATGTAAGTCGTACATCTTCTGCACAAGAAATAGAAGACTCTCCTACATCAAATGTAAGTCGTACATCTTTTGCACAACAAGAAACAGAATCACAAGACTCTCGTGCATCGAATGTAAGTTCTGTATCTCCTTTGATACAAGACACAAAATCACAAGACTCTAATGTATCCAATGTAAGTCGTACATCTTCAGCACAAAATACAGAAGACTCTCGTGCATCAAATGTCAGTCCTATATCTTCTGTGAAAGACGAAACAGAATCACAAGACTCTCGTGCATCAAATGTAAGTCGTACATCTTTTGCACGACAAGTAACACAATCACAAGATTCTCGAGCATCAAATGTAAGTCGTACATCTTCTGCACAGCAAGAAACAGAATCACATGACTCCCGTGCATCAAATGCAAGTCCAATATCTTCGGTACAACAAGAAACAGAATCACATGACTCTCAAGCATCAAATGTAATTTCTACATCTTCTGCACAACAAGAAACAGAATCACAAGACTCTCAAGCATCAAATGTAATGCCTACATCTTCTGCACAACAAGAAACAGAATCACAAGGCTCTAATGCATCTAATATAAGCTCTACATCTTCCACACAACAAGAAACAGAGTTAAAAGGATGTAACGCAGCTACTGCAACTCGTACATCTCTTTACAACAAGAAGCAGAAGTAGAAATCGGAGCAACATCACAAAACTATAATGGAGCAACTTTATGTTTAATAGGACAGGAAACTGTTCAGGATATTCTAAATCGAACTCAACATGTTTTTCAATTATTAAGAACAACTGCACCACTAAGTGGTACTCCTAAATCAACTGCAGAAAGTGATCAGAATAAGACTGAAGTACAAGAAGAATTACGGGTAATACGCTTATTATTTAAACGTTTAAAATATATATATAAACAATGCAACGAAAATTGTCGTTTAGAAGGTATACAAGACGTTAATGTTGAAAGTTTAATACCATTTAAAGATGATATTAAACCGAAAATTGAAACGAAAAAATCTCAAGAACATCACAAATTATGCGAAGAAAGCAAACAGATAATAGATGATATTGTTTTGTTAAACGAACATATAAAAGAAGTTATTGATCATATGAGAAGAATTATATTTGAAATTAATATAATGTTGTCCATGAAAAAAGATTTATAAATTCATATTTTTGTTCATTTATATTTTTATATTTTCTATAATAAAATATTCAAGTTTTGTCATTCCTAAATGGTAGTGTTTAACCTGCTTTATTTCCATACCAAATAATTGAGTTGATCCTGTTTAGATGGCGCTAAGATTCCCCTCGCGAACTACAATAACGGCGCTTCGATTGAATTAATTTGATTATTATTTATTTATTGTCAAAACAATTAATTTCGTAATTTTAATAAATTCTCTATTGGTAATTGCTATTTTAATAGTTTTAATAAAGTGAATTGCTGGATATTGTCGAAAAAGTACAATGTTGAAATTCATAAATCTATTGCATATTTTGATTGGAGGTAGAGCATTACCCAGAATGCATCATGAGTGGGAGTGATGTCTGGTTGATGTTCTGAGCTGTCGTGATGTTCAGGCACTAAAATACAGGAAAATTAAACATAAATAAATTCTTAATAATTTTCTAAATCATAAATTGATTAATTGAGATTTGGTGTTGTATATTCAATGATGAAATGTGACATATTGGGCGTAAAATAATAATAAAAAATTTGTGTCGTTCTGCGTAGTGTGGGCCATTGGTGACGTATTCTCCATTGTACCTCTTCCCGTGCCTCGACTCCAGACACCGTAAGGGTTTGTTTTTATTATTATTCTATTATTATCATATTCATTGAAATTTGATTAAATCATTTGCTGTTTAATTTTCATCGAATTATCGGTGTGTGTATGTGAGTAATGCAAAAAAAAAGTACTTTTGCGGCTTTTAGGTCGCCACTTTACTACGAATCATGGAATGTAAACAGTCTAGCCCCGCCCCACCACATATTAGTGTCACTTGCAAATCAATTTTTATTCTTTTTTGCATTCTTTTAAACAAATTTTGCGTTTAATCGTGAAAAAGATTGTCAAAATTCTTTAAAAATTCTCGCTAAAATTGCTTTTTTACAGCTATTACGATTTCTAACCTATAATTTTAATGCTTCATTTCTTTAAATGTCTTACAACCATTTTAGAGTTCATCATTCTGAGTTGTTTATCCGAAAATCCAACGTTTACTTGTTATTGTTGTTTTATTTTTTAACAAACACATTTTTGGGTATATTTTTTAAATTTTATATCAAACATGATATCTACTAATCTATTTTCATTAATAAAAATTAGCAATTTGTTAATTACTAACTAATTTACATCTTAAGGCTCTCCACTTATTATCAAATTTCGTCTAATCAAAGAAGTGTGTGATAAAATTTGATCGTGAGTGGTTATAATAGTCCACTTTACAAATATTTTTTTTGTAAATTTTCTATAACAGTGCCCCGAGGGAACATTTTCGTTTGTTTTTGGTTTGTTTAAACTGTTTTTAATGTTTATAATCTTTTTCTAAATTTACAAAAAACAACTGGGTTTCCCATTGTGTATGTACGTGGGTCTATCATTAGTTAATTATGTGAAATAAAATACGTAACTATTTGTATGTTGATAATAAAAGGATGGGTGTACTTTGTTAGTTCATTAAATGATTCATTTTTAAAAAAAAAAATTTACTTACAGAATGCCACCTTAATGGGTAAAAGAAGAATGATTTGTTGATACTACAATTAATGGATTTGATGTTTTAATAACTATAGTGAGGTATTGGTTGAGAATGATTTATTTATTAATTATTTAATGAAAATACAAACAAATTACTAACACGCAAATTATAATTTTTCATCCCCGATATGATTTCCTTCTATTTGCACATTTGTTTATTTCAAAATATTTCCTTTCTTTTTGAAATAAATAAAATGGATATTAAATCTTATAATTTTGTGGCTTATGTCTAATATTTGTTTGCATGTATGTCACAGGATAAAATAATAATTAACACCTTTCAACATGTCTGGTAATCAACTTATGGATTCTTGTCTGTAAGTAGCTTTATCATCTCGCTCTGCTCTCATTAAATGTCAAATAAATAAATATATAGATAACTAAAATAAATAATATAAAATTTCTTGATTAAATCCACTTATTATATGTTTAGTTTATAAATTTTAATCATTATTCTTAAATTGAACGTTATATTTTTCTAGAAAGAAAAATATGCCGTCTTATTTTGAGAATTATAATATAATGAAGGTTTGTAAGGTGTGCATGTTTTCTCATTGATTCGAAAATAAGGAATTTGCTTATGCTAAAATCTGATTGCTTTCACACGGACAGCTTGGTGAATCGACGTGTGGAGCAAAGACAAGAACACAGCGTCACACGTACTGAAATCACGCAAAGGTAGGGGGTGGCTTCATTCACATTCAACTTTTTCAATTTAAACTCTTTAAAACAAAATAATAATAATGACGAAATAAATAATTAATTCTTACTTTGTTTTTATAGCTTAAGTATCTTTTCTTTTTTTTCTCGTCTCTTATAACATTTGAGAGGTTTTTTTCGTATTTGAAAAACTAAATATTCTGTATAGTTTATTGGATAAAAAAAAACAGGCCATTTATTTATATTTATTCACCTATTTGAATAGAATGTATTGTGTTCATTGTTAAACGCAAAAAAAAATGTTCTTCATTCATCAAATTCATTTTTTATTGTTTTCTAGGAGAGTATTGCAAGAGAAGGTCCCCGAAATGCAGCATTATAAGTAAGTGTGTGCTGCATGAGTATTTTACACTAAAATATGAATTGATAGTGAAAATTTTTGAAAAATTTAAAATGAATTTATTTAAACATTGTTTTCTTTATATATAGGGGTCCAGATGCAACTAGTTCAGTAAATGAAACAACGTATCATAGTCATAGTAATGGACATACAGAACATTCCCCAAATTCAAGTCATATGTCTGTACATAGTGATGAGCCATTAGTGCGTACACATAAACAACAAACAACACAGCAAGTGACAACTGTGACGAAAGTTGTTCGTGAAGTGCAACAATTAGGCGATACACAAGGAGGAGAATATATACCAGTACCATTAGGATCATATCCTCATCCAACACACGGACGTTCACAATACGTTGATTATATGGAACAACCAACCCATCACATGTATTCACAATATCATCAACATCCACATTATCAAGATTATGAACATTATCCTAATCCTTATGGTTCATATATGGGATATCCAGCTGGTGCTGAACGACCACCAACACCACCAAGTCCTAGTGAACATAGTGGTGCACCATCACCTTTATTAATAAATTCACAACCTGGTGTATCATATTTAAGTTCGGGTTATGATGAATTACCTGAACATTTTAGAGTAACGCCATCACCAGGTGGTCCTATAGGTTTAGATCCTTATCAAGATGATCCAACTGTAGTTTATGGATATGTATCACCTTCACCTTATGGTACAGCACCTGTACTTCAAGGACCTACTTATGATTCACGTCCATATGAAGATGGACTTAATGGTCCAGTTGGTGGTCCAATGCGTATGTTTGAAGATGAAGAACTACAAAAACATATGAGTAAAATGTCAATACATGGTCATAATATGGGTATACCTCATAATAGAACTCATAATGTTGCATCTCCTGGTAGTGTAGGTGGTGATGATGAATCAAGAGGTATGCGTTGGCGTGATCCAAATTTAACAGAAGTTATTGGTTTCTTAAATAATCCTAATAATGTTATAAAAGCAAATGCTGCGGCCTATTTACAACACTTATGTTATATGGATGACCCCAATAAACAAAAAACTAGAGCACTTGGTGGTATACCACCTCTTGTTAAATTACTGAGTCACGATAGTGTGGAAGTTTACAGAAATGCATGCGGTGCATTAAGAAATTTATCATATGGAAGACAAAATGATGAAAATAAAAGAGCGATAAAAAATGCTGGTGGAATACCGGCACTTATAAATTTGCTTAGGCGATCTAATGAAGCTGAAATAAAAGAACTAGTTACAGGTGTTATATGGAATATGTCTTCTTGTGAAGATTTAAAACGTAGTATTATTGATGATGGCGTAAATACAATTGTAACTTATATTATAATACCACATTCTGGTTGGGATCCACAAGGTAATCATAGTGAAACATGTTGGTCAACTGTATTTAGAAATGCATCAGGTGTATTGAGGAATGTTAGTTCAGCGGGTGAATATGCTAGAAGAAAATTGAGAGAATGTGAAGGATTAGTTGATGCATTGTTATTTGTGGTACGTTGTGCCATAGATAAATCTAATATAGGCAATAAGATTGTTGAAAATTGCGTATGCATATTACGTAATTTATCATACCGTTGTCAAGAAGTTGAAGATCCTAATTATGATAAAAATCCTCTACCCACACAGAGTAGAGTGGCAGCAAATAATTCTAAAGGTAAATAAATAAAAGAAATATTTACACTTTTAATAAAGAATTTATAATTTTTAGGTGAAAATTTGGGTTGTTTTGGTGGCAGCAAAAGAAAAAGACTCTCAATCAGCTGATGTTAAAGAAAATGTATCTGGTTCTGCAAGTGGTACTAATAGTAATAGTATGGCAGCTAGAGGTGAACCAGTAAAAGGAATGGAACTCTTATGGCAGCCAGAAGTTGTGCAATCTTATTTAGCCCTCTTACAAAGTTGTTCAAATCCTGAAACATTGGAAGCGGCAGCGGGTGCTTTACAAAATTTGGCAGCTTGTTATTGGCAACCAAGTATAGAAATTCGTGCAGCTGTACGTAAAGAAAAAGGTTTACCAATTCTTGTTGAATTATTACGTATGGAAGTCGACAGGGTTGTATGTGCCGTAGCGACAGCATTAAGAAATTTAGCAATAGATCAACGTAATAAAGAATTAATAGGTAAATACGCAATGCGTGATCTCGTCCAAAAATTACCATCAGGTAATCCACAACATGATCAAGGTACATCAGATGATACAATAGCAGCTGTTCTTGCTACATTAAATGAAGTTATTAAAAAGAATGCTGAATTTTCACGATCGTTATTGGAAGCTGGTGGTGTTGAAAGACTGATGACTATAACTAGACAAAGACAAAAGTATACACCTAGAGTACTAAAATTTGCCGGCCAAGTATTATTTACAATGTGGCAACATCAAGATTTACGAGATGTTTATAAAAAACATGGATGGAAAGAACAAGATTTTGTTACTAAAACAGTTGCTGCACGTAATGCTGGTCCAAATTCACCTAATAATGCTAATAGTACACTCAATAGACCGATGGCATCTCAAAGTGGCACACGATATGAAGATCGAACAATGAAGCGTTCAGCTCCTGCAACTCGTGGTGTTGCTCCTGTTTACCAAAGGGTAAGTTAATTGAAGATTAAATTTTGTAATACAAAATTAATTTGGTTATGGTTCTTAGTAGTCGAATATATGTATATTATTTTATCTTTTTTTTTACAGAACGAAGATATTCCTATGGCTGATATGGCATACCCTGAAACGCAACCCCCGATGGGGCGAGCGTACCCCCCTGGCCCCGGTCCAAACCCACCTCCAGTAAGTCACTAATAAACCTCCAAAGCACAGACCCTACTACACGTTCGTGTCAATTTATCGCGTGTTTATTTATTAAAAAAAAATATGTATTGGTGAAGGTGGATATGGACTGAGCATAGCATTAGGTTTTGCTCAATCTAATAATATGGCAATTCTCATTATATGTACATCTTTTTCATAGTATACTAACGAAATATGACGGCCTCATTGTCATTAACGACATATTCTTAGACAGTTAATTATTTCGATGTTTATGTACAGTACACTTACAGAATAATAAGATGAAAAGAATTAGATCATTTTTTGTAGTAACATATTCTATTCCGTATTACGTATGGAGCCCCTTGACTGTAAGAATTTTTACATTTTTACTAATTGGTCAGGAGCATAGTCTTCCTTGTAATCTCACTATCTATTACTAGCTGTGTCTGTATCTAATACCTGTAGGATGACATGATTTATACCTAAACATTGATACGATACGAGCTGTGTTGTGGTGGGGTGGGCAGCGAGCGAAGGCCCTGGCAGCAGTGTCGGCGCCAACTGGTGCCCCAGGTAAGGCTTTGCGGCAGCTGCTCAGGGCCTTTGATTGACTGCGCTCAAGTTGAGACAAGAGGCCCTGCCCAGCGCCGCGCCATCTGGAAAGCTGCTCCAGTCGATCAGACGCCGCCCAACACCAGCCCGCCTCAAGATTTGTATAATTATTGTTATTATTAATATTATTATTATTATGCACTCTTTTCTATATTATATATTTAGATAATAATTTTTTAATAATCAAAATTCTAGTTGAATTTACTGAATTTTATAATAATATAATTAGAAATTTATTTTTTGTCATGTAAATTGTATGTTTTTGTTTTTTTTTTCCTCCTATAATAAAAATTAGACAGAATCTTGGCGGCGGGCTGAAGCGGTTTTTAAGTACTAGTCGACTGAAGGGCTAATCGGGCGCGGTATTTTTTTACTGATGTTAATCGTTTTACAGCCGGAGCCTCTGTACGCTCAGGTGAATATGGAGAAGAAACGAAATCGCCAACCTAGTCTCGGCAATGCGAATCATCTAGATGAGCCCCAACTAACTAGCGTGCCCGCCGGAAAGGATTCCTGGGTCTAACGACACTTGTTATATATCAATGTTCTGTCGCATGTTCAGATATATAATGCACTGATTCATATTAAATATGTAATTATTTAGTTTGTGGTTTACTGTGATGAGCTTCAAGTGAAATTGCCTGTATATATATATACATTTTTTTTTGCATTCATTCTCTTTTGTAAACACTTTGTTTTTTTCTTCTTATCTTTTATTTTTTTTGTGTTGTTTTTTTCTACAGTGAGGTTTATTTTCAAAGAATATATTGTATACTTAAATTATGGTCATTTAGACGACAATGATAGAAAAAATATATATATTATAGAAATTGTTTTTATTCTATGACATTTTTTGCAATTCTTATGGTATAACTTGAATCATTTGTAAAGTGTCTCAAATAATTGAACCAATTCAAACATACCATAGTCAAATTTAATATTGTTTCTAATAAATTTATTATAATTTAGTATTGATTTTATTTAAAAATAAATCCTATAATAATTCTAACACGATATAATATTCAATAAATCAATCAATTCGTGCTTTGTCTTTAATAAATCTGTTAACGTTATTTAGAGATAATATAAACCTTCATTACTACTACAGTTAACAATTTAGAAAAATTATGACGAAATTCAAATTTTGCTCAATGAAAATAATTTTTCTATAAATCAATTTTAAGAAACTTAATATCAGATGATGCGTAGCAATTGAACTTTGCGACTGATGATTCGTAATCTAACTGGTACGATGATCTGTGGCATCCCATTTTCTAAATCGGTGATTCATTTTCTTATCAAATTAACCAAACAAAGTCTTATAAGATGACAGTTTTTCTGATAATTATTCATCTCAGTTCAGTTATAAATGGTTTTAATTAACCATATGATGTGATTAAGAATTTCAATATTTAATTGAATAAAATTTTTGAAATTAGCGCAGTACTTAAAAATCATATGTGGGTGAAGTAGGCAACCAAATGTACACTACCACAATCTAAGTGTTTAAAACAATAAATATTTCCTTTATATTTTACTTAGTGAATTAAGAATGAAAAATCTTATCAGTAGCGTTAGTTTATTTATTTGTTTATTTATTATCCTAAATTTTGTTCTATTTTGAATTGGGAAGGGACATTGGTTGGTAACCCTTAACAGGATGAATCACCGAAAATACAAAATTCCCTAAACATTAAAATTAGTGATAAAGATAACAACAATGAATGAGATCTGCAGCATTTCGTTGATTATTTCAAACTGATATTGATGCATCATGGGGCAGTCTCTATGGATGTGTTTTCATTATATATTCGTGTGTTAATTTCGTGTTTAAGAAGGAAATATTTAAATGAAGACATCCACGTATATAATACTATTGTGATAATAATAATTATAATAAGGGTATTTTAGTTTAAATAATTTCATTACGAATTTGAACACAAAAACAAGTTGAATGACTACAGTAATTATTAGAAAGAATGGCGAAAATTATTTACACATCATATGGATTCGCAATCATTTTCTTCATATATTGGTGTGCGATGTGGCTTTTACATTTAATAGCAATTTTTTATGGGTAAATATCGAACATTTCAATTGTTAACAACATATATCTAACCTCAATTTATTTCTAGTAAATACCGGCTACATAAGAAAGTTAATAAACTTCCAAACGATGAACCATATCCAGGTGTTTCGATATTAAAACCGTTAATGGGATGCGACGATAATCTGCCTTCCAATTTGGAAACATTTTTTACCATGAATTATCCCTTAGTCAGTTTGTTAATGATTAATTAATCGATTAATTAACTAATTCGTTTAAATTTTAGTATGAATTATTGTTTTGCATAGAAGATGAAAATGATGCAGCAATTGACGTTGTTAAATCATTAATAGAAAAATATCCGAAAGTGTCAGCCCAAATATTTACAGGTGGCTCTACTGTTGGTGTTAATCCAAAAATTAATAATATGAATAGAGCTTATGAATCGAGCATTTATGATTTAATTTTGATTTCCGATAGTGGCATCAAAAGTAAGTTAATTAAACAAAAGTTGTATAAACTTATCTTATCATTTCTATACAAATGAAAATAATCTCAATTGTTATCTAAAAGCAAAAATTTGTGACTCAATATAGATCAATATTTGATTTGTTATTAACATATCAATATGATCGATTTTGTATTTGTTTAGTCTGAGGTCTTGTAACGCCTGTAAAATTCGTTATAAACAAATTATCTTTCCAAAATTTACTATGGATACGGAACTTCAAATAATAATAATAAAGCTAGGAGTTTTGCTGAAATAATAAGAAAGAACCAATAATACTAAATAATAGTAAATTAAGTATTTGTTACACATAGTATGCTCTTTATCGTTTGAATCAATTATTATTTTATTTATTTGATAAGATATAAATGATCTAATAATTTCCAGATAAGTTGTTTCAAGGAAACAATCGCGGTGATAGATTAGGATTTTCTTTTGAAGTTTTAATGTAGGAAATTTCACAAAAGTTATAAATTTAAAAGAAATCACATATCCAGTGGTATGCTGTAATTTTCTATAAATAACAAATATCTAAGTTACAGAATACCATTGATCGTTCTAGAAGATAAAAAATAAATTAGTTTACAAGTAAACCCGAGGGTGAAATTTATAACTTATTCTTAAATACGTGTTTTTTATTATTCCATGTTGAAAAAGAAATTTTCAAATGTATGTTAATAATTCGATACTACTTCTATTGGCTATTATTTAATACAAATGAATTTCCTGCTATTTCATTAAGGATTAAACTATATGCGAACAATTTTATTGATCGTGATTAATTACGAAAATCACAAAGATTTACTATTTGTACAAGAAAAAACAAACGTTCCTAACTGCACCCTCTGGTAAGGAGTGGAAAATTTGTTTTATGTGACACCCATTATTTGTCTTTACCGTCTATTTTGAGTACCATTAAAAATACCATTTTGAAAAATAGTGTTATAT
The DNA here is from genome assembly GCA_028455855.1 of Meloe dianella. NCBI lineage: Eukaryota > Metazoa > Arthropoda > Insecta > Coleoptera > Meloidae > Meloe > Meloe dianella. Next base: position 3,048,396 of record JAPTHL010000045.1, on the reverse strand, counting down.
GAATACAATTGCTATATATATATATATATATATATATATATATATATATATATATTTATTTATTTATTTATTTATTTATTTATTTATTTTTTTATTTATTTAATTATTATTTTTAGTGAAAGAAGATACGCTTTTAGACATGGTTAATCATATGAGTGCAAGAATCGGTTTAGTTCATCAGATGCCGTTCACATGCGACCGACCTGGCTTTGCTGCAACTTTAGAAAAAGTACGAATTATTTTTACAATAATTATTTAAAATAATAATAATAATTTCAATGAATTTTAGATTTATTTTGGTACAGCACAATCTAGAATGTATTTAGCTGCTGATTTTTTTGGTGTAAATTGTCATACAGGCATGTCAACATTAATGCGTAAACCTGTATTAGAATCACAAGGTGGTTTAAAGGGATTTGGTCATTATTTGGCTGAAGACTTTTTTATAGCAAAACATTTTATTCATAAAGGATGGAAAACTGCCATATGTAGTCAACCAGCATTACAAAATTCTGGTATATGTGATGTTGAAAATTTTCAAGCACGTCTTACTAGGTAATATTATTATATTGAAATTAAATCGAATATTTATTTATGTATTTTTTTTATTTATTTTATTAAAATAAAATAAAATCAATAATAATTATCTAGATGGGCGAAATTGCGTGTCGCTATGATACCTTTCGTTATTGTCTTCGAACCTCTTTCAGAATGTATGGTAATTGGTGCCTGTGCTGCCTGGTCTGCTAGTGTACTTTTCCAATGGGACTCAATTGTATTTTATTTAATTCACATTTTATTGTGGCTTATGTGCGATTGGACGTTACTTTGTATTGTACAGGTAGAAAAATATTTATTTATTTATTAATATTAAAATATTAATTTTGTTTTTTTTTCCGTTTCGTTTTAGAACGGTTCGTTGCCTTTTAATAAATTTCATTTTATCATAGGTTGGTTATTTAGAGAATATTCAGGACCTTATCTATTTCTTCATGCTATATTAGATCCGGCCATAAAATGGCGTAATAGAGTATTTAAATTAGCATGGGGCGGTGTTGCCCAAGAAATTAATCCAAGAATAAAATGTTAATAAAAGGCTCAAATGTAAAATCAAATGAACCCACCTTTTTACAAAAGAAAAAAAAATCAAATAATTTTTTTTCCCAATTATAATAATTTCGCTATATTTATATATTTACCAAGACATGAAGACGGTTTAAATGTACTTATTGTTTCCTATTGTACATAAGAAAATTGACCAAATTTTTTACCTTTGTGATAGTAATAAGATAAACTGTGGATTCTGTAAATTAATGTAATGTTGCTTTATTAACAAAAAAAAAGACTAAAAAATGATTGTATAAAATATAAAGCAATATCATGTGATAAAAATTATACATAAAAATTCCAGTGTGTTTATTGTAATATAATTGTAATATACTAAAATTCCCTTTTGCATATTCCAAAAATTTATGAATTGTTAAAATTAATTGTTATTTATGAAATTCAAATTTGATTTTATATACGTAAATGATAAATTGCTTCTAAATATTGTAATAAAAGTGTCTATGTTTTTATAAAATGATAACTGATAATGATTTTGTTAAAAAGAAAGAGTTAATTTTCATTGCATATGATGAGAAAAATGCTACTCTAGTCAAGTGAGATTTTTGTAACGTTAATTCAACCCTTAATAGATATTGTACTTATCAATAATTGATATATTTTGTGTTCGTTGTAGCTGAAAATTACGTGACTACTATAATTAATAATTATTGTAAACTAAAATGGTGGGTTCAAGCAATTCTCCAATTATGTTTAATTAGAATTTCTCTCTATATGTGTGGTTGTTTGTATGTATGTGTATGTATGTATGTACGTAAGTTTGAAATAATTAACATTTGTGAATAATTCATTAAAATTCATAATTTCTACATCTGTTATTATCCCATTTTTTGAATATACATATCATTAAATTATTGAGCTTTTTGTATTAGAAAAAGAAAATCCTGATATACTGGCACTGTTATTTTTTAATATAATTTATTTATTAGGATTTTATTTGTTAATTATCCTCTCCTATTATGACAGATTCACAACATTATCAGAATAATCATGTATTAAATTCCCCTACCACCTGTTCTAGGTGACTTAAATCAATTAAGAGGCCATCATGGGTAATATATTTTTCATATATTAAAATTTGATTATGTAGTAATTTTGGAATGTTTTGGTAAATAATTGGTAATCTATATCCATCTAGTATGGTAAAATTGAAGAGGGAATTCGTGTTGTAATATTGTGATTTGTAGTTAATTAAGTTAAAGAATGTGGCTTAGACAGGTAAATGTTTTCTACTTTCTACGCATGTTCAAAATACAGTTTTACTTTATTTGTCAGGTAAGATACTGAGTTTTTACCCACCTGTAGATAGCAAACAATTTAATTTCATTGTAATTTTATGTGAAATGTGTTTTTAGTGAGTGAAATTTACAAATAAAATAATTACAAGACGCATATTTTGTATATAAACGATTACCGTATTTATGATAATAATGTTTAATGGTTGATTTTCAATTAATTACTTCAGGTGAGTCAATATTTAACAAATTTATTATTACAATAATAATAAGAAATACATCGCTGAAATATTTTATATATTACTGAGTACTGTTATCTAGTGTAGTCGTGTTAATACTATGGTCGCCACGGCGGCTTTGTTTTTGCATTAATATTCAACCAGTATTTCTCTCTATTTTCGAAATATTTCAATATTTACACAAATAGAAATTTCCAATACAACAAAAACAAATCGGGAATATTATTAATCGAAATAATTTGTACACAATCAACGCCCTTGATTTCTCTAAATTTAGTCAACAATTGCTGTTATATCATTAAAATTCATAATAAATATGCAATGTATCCAACAATATATGGTATTAGTATTTGTGGAATTTTTTGAATAGTTTACATTCCACTATTGTTGAAGGTGTGGCTTCAAAACGATAAATCTCGAATTTTTCGATTCCGATTTTTTCAAAAAAATGAAAAGAAAACAAAGCATTTATAGATCTTTGTAATACTTCAGCAATAAATACCGAGATAATGCGTTTATCCAATTATAACAAATGGCAATGATCGAAATGTACTTATTATCTTATCAGTTATGAATTTTTTTTAAATTTTAATACAATAGAATAATTTTCTAGGTATTTGTCAATATTGTTTAAATAGTTTGTAATAATATTAAATTTATAATAATAATAATGGCGTATCGGAACGGTTATTCGGGGGATGATTTGGATCGTGAACGTGATGAACGTAATAATGATGGTAATGATAAGCCAACATATTTAATGGAACATTTGGCCACATTTACTGTTACCAAAGAAACAGGTATTATATATCCAGCTGATGGGATGCGTAGACTTTTACAATTAGAAAAAACAAATGGTATATGGTCACAAAAGATGCAATTATGTTTAGATCGTTCATGGGTATTGATTATGGACTACGAAACTGGGGTATTTAAGAGATTTCTAAATAATAAAAACGAATAATTTATATGTGTTTTGTTTTTAAATTTTATTTTAATATTAGAGTGTTATGGAGAGATTCCCAGCTAATTCTATACAAGAACCGACAGCTTTCACCAGCCATGATCCTATGGAAATCTACAATAACATATTGGTTTTCATTGTAACCAATTCTAATCAATCACATCCACCTGAAATGCACATCTTTCAGGTAAAAATTATTCTATCGATTGTTATATGTACCATTATCATATTTGAAATGAAACTAAATCGTATAAAACATTAACGAAAACCGCTTTAATATAAAAAAAAAATAGTTTTATTAATCGCATATATCAAATTTTCGATAAGCTATCAGTACCTTTCATTTTGTATTCTGTTTTCAATCAGTCAGCATACACGCATTTTGTGGTACTGAATTTCGTATTCTCACATGAGATCTATCTAACAAACAGGCAAGTTTTCATGTAAATTAAATCCTCTTTAAGATGACCATATTAAATAAAATTCAAGGAACTTTTAAATGTACTGGTGGTCATTTTTGAGAGTTAAAGTACAATTATATGTGACTCATTAGCAAAAAGCATCAGATTTTGATGAAATGTTTTTTTTATTTTTAGTGTCAGAGCATATCAGCACAGGATTTAGTTGAAGATTTAAAACAATTACGTATGGGTAAAACACTGACAAGAAATCGTAAAAGTAGTATACCACCACCGATTCATAAACCACCACAAAATGTAATAAATTCAACACGTGATACACGTGATCCACGTAGTGGTGTTGTTAGTGGTGATTATCATGGTTCAGATTCAGAATTAACAGCAAATAATGATGATTCAAGTTCAACAACAAGTGAAAAATATGAACGTGATGTTACAATATTAAATCATTGTTTTGATGATATTGAAAAATTTATAGCACGTTTACAACATGCTGCTGCTGCTGCTAGAGAATTAGAACGTCGTAGACGTAGTAGAAAAAGTAAAAAACGTGATATGGGTGATGGTATGTTAACAATGCGAACAAAACCACCACCAGAAAAAGAATTTATTGATATATTTCAAAAATTTAAATTATCGTTTAATTTATTAGCAAAATTAAAAGCACATATACATGATCCAAATGCACCAGAATTGGTACATTTTCTGTTTACACCATTAGCATTAATTGTTGAAGCATCACATGATACATATTTTGATTTACATTTACCACACAAAGTTGTATCACCATTACTAACAAGGGAAGCTATTAATTTGTTAATGAATTGTGTTACCAGCAAGGAAACTGAATTATGGCATTCTTTAGGAAACGCTTGGCTTATACCCAGGTATAATCGATTTATTACAATAATAACAATAATTATTAAAATTAAATTGTAGAGATCAATGGAAAGGACATGTATCCTCTTATCATCCGGTATTCATGGATGGTTGGTCACCAGATTATCCAATTGTTGATGGTATAGAAACAAGTACAGAAACAAAACATTATAATGAAGGCCAATATAGTAGTGATTATAACGAATATGATACATCTACACAACAGGATAATTTATTTCTATATGATAATAAAAATAATGATAATCATCATCACCATCATCAAAAAATTGATCCAGAACGTGATTTATCGACAAATGTAGTTGATAGTACAAGAAGTGATATATCTGTTGATTCAATTGAACGTAATGGTGGTGGTGGCGTTGGTGGAGGTGTTACTGTTGGTGTTGGTGTCGGTGGTGGTGGTAATGATGACCGTAATTTTGGGCGTAGCCAAGAAAACTTTTTAGAAGATTTACAAGCCAGAGGTGCTAATATTGTACAAGTTACATATCCACGTACCGCAAATAATGATAAAGAATTAACAGTTGTTCGTGGTGAATTTTTAGAGGTACAATTCACTTACTAGAAAATTTCAATTTTAAATCAATCGTTTTTGTTTTGTTCTAATTTTTAAGATATTAGACGATAGTCGAAAATGGTGGAAGGCTAGAAATAGTCGAGGCCAAGTTGCTCATGTACCCCACACAATTGTAACACCATATCATTCAGGTGGCAATGATATTTTTAATAATCCATTATATACAACACACAGTTACAATAGAAATTCACATAGAGCTGTAAGATGAATTTAATTACTATTTTATTTACATAAATCAATTTGAAATAATTATAGGAATCACCAATGGAAAGATACGGTGGTGGGCACAGTCCAAATATACAAAATGAACATGTTAGTTCACCATCAACAACATCAGCTGATTGGGTTAGAAAAGAACGACTTGGTAAGAAGGGTGAATTTCGTTATTTTTAAGCTTAATTGTGCTAAGATTTATTATGTGTACGTTTTCATCACCAATTTGCTTTTATATGTTGTTCATTTATATTTTTGTATATTGTTAGGTATTGTGGCGACAATACTTCAAGACTTTTAAATACCAATATTATTTCATAATTATCATTTAATTTAGACTAATTACGTATCTTGTCATGTTTATACTTTTTTATTATAAATTTTTTTTGTTATTATTATTATAAAAAGAATTGTAAATACAAGATTTATACTAACTTTTTACATATTATCGAAATAAATTTTTTACTGTGATGTTTTGGCATTTTTTGTGGCTTCAGGCTTAATCTAAAGATAATCGAAAATTAAGTTTTTCAATTATATTTGGGGAGAGATAAAGAGAGAGAGAGAGATATGATACGCTTTATTTGTGCTATAATTGGCTTGTGGTGGATCCGCGATAATTAATCAATAATTGGTCGATTTATAAAGTTTCAATGTTATTCCATTATTTTAATCGATATATTGAATCAATTCTAAATGAATCGTATTACACGAGTTAAACAATATTACGGCGTTTTTTGTGATATTGTTCTGTTTTTTTTTAAATAAATGTAGCCAATAGAAGAGGGTTCAATTCATCTATAACTCAATCTATCGATTATATACAAAATTAAATTAACTGATACGAATCGATATAGCCCCCTTCGTTTATCCTATAATAAACAATTTTTATTAAAATTTATTGCTACTGAATTTTTTTATTTTATTTTCGAGTCAAGTACAGAATACTACAACAGTATTTCACTGTATATTTTGAATAATTTATTGTTGTCAATCGGGCGGCTATCGTCCTTTTGCTCTATTTCATTCTAACATTATCGATTATAAATCCTGCAATGGTTCGTCCTATATATTCCACCATATCGTTCTTCCTCGTTTCTTGAACTCAATATTAAATTTTAATAGAAATCATATTTTATAATAGATTTACTAAATTTAGAAACGGATGGTGATGTAACAATATCACCAACACCGCCACCAACACCACCACCATTACCACCACCGCCACCAGTACATATTACACCTGTAACATTAAAACGTTCAAATTCAATCAAATCGACAACAAACGGTGATCGCATGCAGGACGAATTAAATATCGTATTAACGTTGATTAAAGATGAAAAACATAAAAGACGCATTGAAATACGTCAAACACCAGAAGTTTATATAGATCAAACATCAAATCCGAATGAAGTACAATCATGGTTGAAAGCAAAAGATTTCAACAAAGACATATGCGATAAATTTAAAACGTTATCTGGCCATCATATGTTTGCATTCACCAGAAATCAATTGGAGAAGATTTGCAGTATTGAAAATTCTAAAGAAGGTGCCCGATTATACTCACAATTGAGTATACAGAAAAGTGTTAGTGGGGTACGTTTAAAATCATTTTTAATTAAATCGTTATTAATCAATTTTAATTACAGTTTCAGACCGTTCGATCGTCCGAATTAAAAGCGATTCTTGCTAAAGCTAGAGAAAAAATTGAAACTGTTGATTAATCATTTATTTTATCACAATAATACCATTAGTGTTATCTATGACATACTCTATATTGATTATCGTTAGGTAGGCTCTATATTGCAGACGATGTTTGTTAATATTTGAAGTGGTTTTTCTTTTCTTAAGTGAAAATATTAGCAAATCATCGATGCCTTTTAATTGTGAAATGTATTTACACAAATTATCATTAAATAAATATAATTGTATTTTATTAAATTCATTTATTATTTGTAACGATTTGTTAATAAAATTTCCATCAAAATTGTTACGGCTATTATCATTTTATTGATCAATCATTACTGGGAAAATTAAGGAAACATTAAGTCTTTTTGCTTACAGCGTGACTAAAGGATATCAGTGAAAGTGTACTACGTTTATATTACCTACACGTAGTATTTATTTAGTTAATCAATACTATTAATAAAAACTTCTGTTAGTTTTCGTTGAATTTATTAATCGACTGACGACATATATAACATACATCGATAAAAAACAAACAAATATTATTAAAATGGTCGCTCATAATGACGTGATAAATTAAAATAATAATGACCTTTATAATGATATTACCGAAAATAATGAGAGGTCAAAAGAATTACAACAATATATAATTAAAGGAGAATTAAGATGGAATAAAATTTTGGTGAAACTGACATATTTTCATATTAGGAAACATCCGGCCATAATCATAATAATAATTTAAACGATTAAAGGGCAGACTTTCGTTAATTAAACATCGCGATGTTTTTCCATTTTTACAAAAAAAAGACTCAAATCGAAAAAAACAAACGACTGTTCGTCACGTCATTGGATTAAATTTTACAACGTTTTATTGCATTATTTCGCCTAAACTGACGACAATACTTTATTCAGTTACGTTTTTTTCCTTATAATTCTAAAAAAAATCGGTTAAATCCAGAATTATCTTTTAATTGTTACTATTTTAAATAATAAACTTGATGATATTTGTTGCTAAAATACTTAAAAACGTTTAGTATAAAACGATTATAATATAATAACGTGTACAATTTTTTAATTATACTCAGAATTGATCTAGAAATTCGTTTGATAAGTGGTCTATTTCATAAAGTTTTTTATTGAATCCATGATTTTGTGAAAGAAAACAGTGAATTGGTAAGTTCAGGTCGCCGTGGATATGCAATCGATAACATAGCTTCTGCCTCTGCCAAACGTCGACGCGACTATCTTTTCCACATTTTTATCATCAGCATTATTGAATTTAAATATTGATAATTTCACAGCAATGATAGCAATAATAAAAAACTATTTATATCTATTTTAAAAATTGCTATTAAGTGTTATCCGTTGACGTCGATGATAATTCCACATAATATTTTAATTGGTCGAATATTACGTATTTTCCAATTATTTTCTTGACGTTTTACTTATTTAAACATTTCGTAAAGATTGTTTTATTGAAATAATAACGACACACAAATCGATAAACCTTGATTATTATTATCGTTATTATTATTTTTATTATAATAATAATGATAATTAATTGTGGTGAAAACTTGAATGGAATTCATTCCAAAATGAATATCGTGTTTCTTTTTTTCTTTTCAATTAAAACCCATATTGATTATCACATTTTTTTCTGGTCTGGTTATTCCTGGAATTGGATGTTGTTTTCGATAATTTTCATAGAATTGTTGTTTAATTGTTTTATGAATTGTACGTATTTTCGTTTGTATAAAGTTTAGGTCGATTATCAGCATACATTAGATAGAAATATGGTTTAAACGTGAATCCAGATATATCAAGATTGTTCAGTTGATTAGCAGGAAACGTGTTGTCAGTCAATAGGTGATAGATGAATTCTTCATTTATGAATGATAATTGTCGGTAAAGAACAGTTTCCGATTATAATAATTACATTTAATCGATATTTTGTTCGCAAAATATCAATTAAAGTTTTGATACAAACGATCGATAATAGCAGTCCCGTAGTCAAGGGGGGCTAAAGGAGAGATTGCCCACCCTATAGCTTTGTTTTGCCCCCCCCCGCCCCCAGAGAATCAATCAACCTATTAATTGATTAATTAATTATTTGAATCAATAATTATAAAAATATTGAAATAATGCTCCCATTAAACTTCATTGCTCTAATGGTACGATTACATTATCAAATAATAATTGTTTTCACTTTTTGACCTAATTGACTAATTGAAAACACACCAAGAACAACTTTATGGTAGGTAATAAATCTTATTTTAATGGAATTGATATTTAAAAAACCTCAAATTTTTTAGTTACCCCTCATGCAATTTCTAGAGGTCATTTTTTAACTTTTAGTGGGAACTTGAAAAGAGACACTTTGTCCACTCAAAATTTTCATTTGCCCCCCTTGGTACTTCGGCCTAGCTACGGCGCTGATCGATAGTATTATTATTGGATAATATCAACAATAAATGAAAATTAATGGCATTCGTTTATGGTGGTGTAGTTAAATATTACTCAATCAAATTACGATAATATCGTATGCTGTATTATAGTTTTGTGGTTTATAGGTCAGTAGTGAGTACATACATATGTATAAGAAAAATTAATCTCGTGTAGGTACTGATTTGTGTTAGTCCTTTACCATTTATAAACAATAGATCTGTAATAGTATTCAAATGTACATTTTGTATTCTAAATATTTGTTAGGGGGGTGTTAATCGAAATGGGTATCTATACATCGATATGAAATATAGTGTCCGGTTCATCCTGAATACGACATCAGTAAACCGCACCCTTTATAATGCGTTTACTAATATTAATATATAGATATATAAATATGGTTTAGTGTTCTGAATGGTGGTTTCTGATTGGGATGTTCATAAAGTTGGATTGTCGTGCGAAGGTCAGTAAAAAAAGGATGAAGGTCGTGTTAGGAATAGGGGGCGTCCAGGAAGCAATGTCTGTTGGACAGCAGCACATCCTGTTGTTATAGTACCGCGCACCCGGAGTGGCGTCAGTCGGTTGATCGGCGCCGTGGCTAGAGCTTTGGTACGTTTAGCGTCTCGGGGTTTGCTGTTTTTTTTGTTTTTGGGTCAGTAGTTAGCCGGCTAAAAAAAAAAACTTACATACAGGATGATACAATAAATTAATTAAATTCAAGTGAATGAAGTTTAATTGTTGATTAGATTAGAAATATGAATGATGATGATTATTTGGGGTAGCGTTTGACAACGATGCTGGACGGTGTCGACGTCGCGACGTATAGAGGGCGTCGATATGGCGGACGTAGTGCGCCTGTATTTTAGGCGCGGTAATTTAGGTTTAGCGTTGCTATCGGTGCCATCATCGAACAGATCAAGTGGAGGTGGGCAGCGCCCCTAACGGCAGTTAGAAATAGTTGCCATTTACGAGCTCGGACTGTTCATGTCCACCGCGGCTCGTAGTGGTGCGAGCGAGTTGAGTTTGTTGAGTGTGTGTAGTGCTCGGCTATCCTGCTGATCTTTTGGTAGGCGACAAATGTTTACTTGACCGCCACTACGGAACATCTAGACAGACGGGACTGTGACAAGGCTCGGGGCGACCGCTACCGCAGCCGGGATATATTGGACCAAGGCATCAAGTAAGTTGTTGGAAAATGTATAAAAAGAGGGAGCTCGAGGTGCACGTCGCACCCTTACAATAAGAAATAGGTCAATTGGGGTGAAAACCTGAATATAGGTCGGGGGTGGTGTCAATTATGTAGTTGGTCAATCTTTTGTATATTAAAACAAATTTTTTTATATAGTCGCGCCTTATTGTAATTGCCATTAAAAGCTTGGGGGGGGGCGAGGACGACGACGTCGATGTTCTTCCGTCGACTCTCTATGACGTCATATACAACTGTCCAGCAGACACCAGTGCAAACTAGTATGCTGTATTTGAGGTGTCGACCTTTTGACACCAACCAACCAACAGTGCTGTTATGTTGACGACGACAGTTAGATAGATATTCCTGCTGTTGTTGCCGTCGTTGTCGTCGTCGTCGTCGTCGTCGTTGTCGCTGCAGCAAAATTTTGTGTTAGGGTAAAATTACCAGTGTGTATAATATAGTATCTAATATAGTGTGTCTCTCTTTCTCACTTATTCATCTATTTTATTTTTCTGTATCTATCTTTTTAAGAAAAAATTTTGTTCATCTACAATTTTCAACTTTTTCCACTACCGCACACTTCACATTGTGAATAGAACGAAATCGATCGCCAACGGTGACTGAGTGTCGGTAGTGTGAGTGTATAGAAGTCTACATGACGTCATTTATCCATGAGATTCCTAACTAGCATGCATTATAAATAACCTCAATAATTTTCGTAATATTGAAAGCCTAAAAACTGGCGGCCAACGTTCAAGACATAGACCCACCTACCAATCATGTGACGATATTGAAACAAAAATAATTCCTTATCATCATTAAAAAGTTGTTTAAAAGCTCCTATTAGTTGAATACTAAATACTCGGAAGAAACAAAAATATTATGCATAGTTGCCATAACTGATTTAACACAATTCTAAACGAACAATAATAGATAAATCCTTTCACTAATAACGTAGATACCCCCTATAACATAATGACATCATCCTTATTGGTGATTTAATAAAATAGAAATATTACATTACTATCATACCAATTAGTCATACATTGATGTATATATACATATATATAATTGATGCTTCATAAAAACCAAGAAATAAACAAATTATCATTATAATCAGGTTTCCTGTTGACGAATCATAATCTAACCGGAATTACGGTTTAATAATAAAAATAGTAATAATGTCGACGAGTGGACTGTCGTAGTTTGAACGTCTATTAACGTGTCTTTTTTTATGATTTGTTAGTGTTATTGGAATTGCGTAGAGGCGCCGCGACGACGAACGTCGCTGCTCCTCTCCAATCCAGTTGCTGCTGTACATCCTAGCTGAATCCCAGCTATATACAAAATTAACTAAAGCTCAATCACACTACGTCACAAAACACTATATATGTATTATCTAAGTAGACTATTTCATATATAAATATATAACTATATATATATATATATATAGTTATATATATATATATATATATATATATATATATATATATATAGTTATATATATATATATATATATATATATATATATAGTTATATATTATATTATTTATATGTATAGTTGTGAGAGTGTGTGTCTGTGAACCAGGTCGAGTTTTTTTGGGGGCACCACGCACGCTTTAAAAATCCCGACATCACAGGTAAAATTAAAACATTGTAATATTATTATTATTGTTTAAAAAAAAACATTTTAATTTATTTTCAATTGGTCGGTTCTTATTAAATGAGGTATTTTTGTTGATGTTATACTATCACGACCACCACTACCACCAATACTTATTATCATTGTTAGCGCTGCCACCAATTGCCGACATTCCTGTTTTTAAATATTAGCATGTGTTGCGTGTCTGGACTATATATATATATATATATATAGCCATACACACATATACATACACACACGTTTAGCTACGACCTAGAAAACTGCCTACGCGTCTATCTTTTAGTATTTGCAACATTTTTGACCCTTTATTATCATTTTTCGAAAATCTATTTCAACTTTTAATTAAATTATTAATCGTGCTAAGTATATTTTGTTAATTTTAACGATATAATATTGTTTTCTCTTTTAATTAAATTAAATTATTTATTTATTGAAATGAATAAAAATGTTACAGAAGAATTTAAATATCGCGGCATGAATAACCGGATGTTTTCAATTGTTTCCCCATTTGTCATTTATTTGAGGTTAGAATTGTCTATCGAATGGGTCTTTTATAACCGGACGTTCGATATATATATATATATATATATATATATATATATATATATATATATATATATACATTTATATAATAATTTGATATTTTATTTAATTGAATATTTGAACATGATAAAACAATGAATGAAACGATCTTTTTTTTGGAATAATAAACATTTATAAATATTTATTTAAATTTATTTCCAATAAATGTACAAAATGCATCATAGATATGTCATGTCAGCCTACTCAGTCTAAACTTGTCAGTGACTGAACGTCACCGACATTTTAAAGCTTGTTTTACTTTGTGCATAATTTAATAAATTCCACATATAAATGAAATACTAAGCCATATAGTTGGTTTATTGAAGACGTGGTAGGTACGTGGTAATTTGCGATATTAATTTAGGTGTTGGTCAAGTATTTTATTGTTTATTATTATTTGTGTGTGTGTGCATGTGGTAATTTTTATTTTAATTAATCGTATTAATTAATGGCAATTTCGTGAAATACCAATTTGAAATGATGTTTAATTAACAACTGTTCCCGGTGCGCTATTTATTCAACTATAATGTGAGTGAAGAATTACCAATATACCTATATTTATGTAATTAAACGAGGTTATGTTATGTCAATATATACAGGGCCTGTATTGTCGTAAATATTTTATTAATAATCATATCGTTTTTTGTTTTGTTTTATTCTAAATATATTCTTTCGATTTTATTATAAAACATATCAATCAAATCGATTGTCGAGTTACTAGTAGATAAATTAAATTTTCCTTTGTTTATTTATGTTCTTACATTAATAAATATTATGTTTTTGTATGTATATAGATTATATCTATATGTGTATTTGTAATATTGGATGATTTATTAATAGATCTAGCTGTGAGAAATGGCTACGATAGACGGCCGTCCCGCGCAATATGGAATTACCCTGAAACAGTTACGCGACCTCATGGAACATCGAGGTCGCGAAGGAGTTAATAAAGTTACAGATTTGGGAGGTGTACAAGAAATATGCAAGAAATTATACACATCGCCCAGTGAAGGTAAACAATACAGTATTTTTAGGGGATGTTTAATCTGTTTCGATAAAGACACAACACTCCCTACATTTAGGTGTGCCTAAATTAATAGTAATAAATTTACAAGAATTCCCAAGAATTATACAAGCACTTAGCTTAATCAAACTAATCAGATGGTAATATATTGTCTAAGAAACTATTAATAAAAATGGTTAATTATTGTACATAGAGGAGATTATTAAAAAGTGTTTAAAATATTGTTAATATATTTATATATTCTCAAAGTATTATCAAGAATTTGCACTGTTTATTTTTGTTGTAATTCACTCATAAAACCATGATCTAATAGCAATTTATTTTTGTTTGTATAACAGACATATCTTAATTTTATTTCTATTTTCAAGTTTTAACTAACAATTGTGTTCAATTTCATTTATATTATAAATAAATTTGTTGATAACACAGTATCTAAATAAGTTCATGTTTTTGTTTAATAATGAAATAATAAGTAATAAAATTATTTGCTTATAAGTTATATTATTGTTTAGGTCTTAGCGGGTCACAAGTGGACTTAGAACATAGAAGAGAAACATTCGGATCAAACTCAATTCCTCCTAAACCACCAAAAACTTTTCTTCAATTAGTATGGGAGGCATTACAAGATATTACCCTTATTATATTGGAAGTAGCAGCAATTGTATCATTAGGTCTTTCTTTCTATCAACCACCAAAAGATGACGTCCGTAAGTGGATGGTTTTTCTTTTAATATATAAAATTGAAATTGTTTTTTTTTTGTTTTTGTTTGGATGATAATTTTAGCTTTTGACGACGATGAAACTAGTCATGGTTGGATTGAGGGTTTAGCAATTTTAATCTCCGTTATTGTAGTAGTTTTAGTAACAGCATTTAATGATTATACAAAAGAAAGACAATTTAGAGGTTTACAAAATCGAATTGAAGGAGAACATAGATTTGCTGTGATTCGTCAAGGTGAAGTTAAACAAATTGGTGTTAGCGATATAGTTGTAGGTGATATTTGCCAGATAAAATATGGTGATCTTTTACCAGCTGATGGAATCCTGATTCAATCAAATGATTTGAAGGTGATAAAAAAATATATATATAAAAGATGAATAAATTATAATTATAAATTAATAAATAATTAGGTTGATGAATCCTCATTGACGGGTGAATCAGATCATGTTAAAAAAGGTGAACATTTTGATCCTATGGTATTATCTGGTACACATGTTATGGAAGGTTCAGGAAAAATGTTAGTTACTGCTGTTGGTGTTAATTCACAAGCAGGTATCATCTTTACACTATTAGGTGCTGCTGTTGATGAACAAGAAGCTGAAATAAAGAAAATGAAAAAAGGTATGATAAATTATGTACGCTACAGCATGCTATATGTCAACAAAATACTGTTTGATTTTCATATATATATATATATATATATATATATATATATATATATATATATGTATGTATGTATGTATATATACCCCTTTTTATTGCCACCTTATTTATTTTATAAATTTATCAAGAAAAGGATATTGACATTTCTAATTTGTTATTTATTGAAATATATATTTTTCTGTGTTGTTGTAGAATTCCAGGTGAGTATAAATAAATAGAAATGTCAATCAATTTAAATGTTGATATTTTAGTGTTATTAGTGCACAACCACTACCTTATTTTAAATGTTGTTCAATAATCATTTCCAATTTGATAGTGTATTGCTATTGAATACAATCTACCTTAACTGACCTTCTTGACATAGATTTTCCTTGGCTAATAGCCACCCCTATTATAGCGTAAACATGCCATTAAATATAAATGAAATTATTCGATTTATAGTACTTTAAACGTCTTAAATTTTATTTGAAAAAAAAATAGTGTAAATCTATGAAAAATTCTATAATTATCGTTCAAAATAAACAAATATAAATTAACTAAACTCGTAAAATTTAATTTTTCGTAGATTTATTAGAGATGTTTAAAGCAATATTAATAAAATAATAATAATTATTATTAATAACAGTAATTTTTGAATCATGATTTTGGCTGTTTATGCTTATCATCAAAAAAAAAGTCATATATGTTACCCATGTCAGGACTTTGGGAGTGTTTTGAGATTGCTAATGTTCTCCTTTTGCATGTGTTTTTTTTGTACAGAAGCTAAAAAGCAGCGGAAGAAGAAAAGTATATCAGGTGACTAAATTTTTATTATTATTATACATTGCTTAAAAATAAAATTAATTAAAGAACATTTTTCATTTAATAATATGTAACGGTTTTCTTCTAAAAATTATTAAATATAACTAGTTTTTTTTTGTTAAAAATACTTAAAAAAATAAACGTAATTAATTATCATAAATAACAACTAGCATGGGAAACTGTTGTAATTTTTGAAATTTTGAAATGAATTATTTAAAACAAAACAAGTGTTATTAATGATCATATTATCGTAATATAGGTGGAAATGATGATGAAAATGTAACTGGTAACAGTCATATGAATTCACCAGCACCAATACCAATACCAAATAAACATTTAGAAGGTGATGAAAAAGAATCAACAAAAGAAAATAATGTAGCAAGTGGTAATGCATCAGCTGAGAGTCATAAAAAAGAAAAATCTGTATTACAAGCAAAATTAACAAAATTGGCAATACAAATTGGTTATGCTGGTTCAACAATAGCTGTATTAACTGTTGTTATATTAATAATACAATTTTGTGTTCATACATTTGTTATACAAAAAGAACAGTGGAAAAGTTCATATGCTAATAATTTAGTACGACATTTAATTATTGGTGTTACTGTATTGGTTGTGGCTGTACCAGAAGGTTTGCCACTAGCTGTTACATTATCATTAGCTTATAGTGTCAAGGTAAAATATTTTCTTCGTAAATATAGGACTGTCCAGTAGAGAAGTGCGCTTTATAATCAAATATTTATAAATGCAACTTTCCTGCCAAACAGTCATATATATATATATATATATATATAAACATAAACATTAAATAGATGTCATTCTATTTTTATTCTATCATATTTTTTTTAATTAATAGAAAATGATGAAAGACAACAATTTAGTAAGACATTTGGATGCTTGTGAAACAATGGGTAATGCTACAGCAATTTGTTCAGATAAAACAGGAACATTAACAACAAATCGTATGACTGTTGTACAATCATATATTTGTGAACAATTATGTAAATCAATGCCGAAATTTTCTGATATACCAGCTCATGTTGGAAATTTGATATTACAAGGTATATCTGTTAATTGTGCTTATACGTCACGAGTAATGGTATGTAAATTATCAGTTTAATTAATTTTGTATTGATTATAATTTTTATTTTATTTTTTATAAAGCCTCCTGATGAACCTAATGAATTACCGAAACAAGTAGGTAATAAAACTGAATGTGCACTATTGGGTTTTATACTTGGATTACAAAGAAATTATCAAACAATTCGTGATGATTATCCTGAAGAGAGTTTTACTCGTGTTTATACATTTAATTCAGTAAGAAAATCAATGAGTACTGTTATACCTAGACAAGGTGGTGGTTATAGATTGTTTACAAAGGTGCTTCAGAAATGATTTTAAACAAGTATAATGAAATATAATAAAAATTGTATGAATTATTTGGAAAAAAAAATGTAAATTTTTAGGTGTGCCTTCATATACGGTCATGATGGCCGTTTAGAAAAGTTCACCAGAGATATGCAAGAACGTTTATTAAAACAAGTTATTGAACCAATGGCATGTGATGGTTTACGTACAATTTGTGTTGCTTATAGAGAATTTGTACCAGGCAAAGCTGAAATAAATCAAGTACATATTGAAAATGAACCACATTGGGATGATGAAGATAATATTGTTAATAATTTAACATGTCTTTGTGTTGTTGGTATTGAAGATCCTGTACGTCCTGAAGTACCAGATGCTATTAGAAAATGTCAAAAAGCTGGAATAACTGTTAGAATGGTAACTGGTGATAATGTAAATACAGCTAGATCAATTGCAACAAAATGTGGTATTGTTAAAGCAAATGAAGATGTTTTCATTATGGAGGGTAAAGAATTTAATAGACGCATCCGTGATAGTACTGGAGAAGTAAAAAAATTATCATTTTTTTTTATAAATATTTACAAAACATTTTTGTTATATATATATAATAGGTTCAACAACATCTACTCGATAAAGTATGGCCTAAATTGCGTGTATTAGCACGATCATCTCCCACTGATAAGTACACTTTAGTCAAAGGTATTATTGATAGTAAAATTAGTGATAATCGTGAAGTTGTTGCTGTCACTGGTGATGGTACAAATGATGGTCCTGCCTTGAAAAAAGCCGATGTTGGTTTTGCGATGGTAAATAATATTTAAATAGCAAAATTTATTAAAATATTTATCTATAATTAATATAATTTAGGGTATTGCTGGCACAGATGTAGCAAAAGAAGCATCAGATATCATATTGACTGATGATAACTTTAGCAGTATCGTTAAAGCTGTTATGTGGGGTAGAAATGTGTACGATAGTATAGCAAAGTTTTTGCAGTTTCAGCTTACTGTTAATGTTGTTGCTGTTATTGTAGCATTTATTGGTGCCTGTGCAGTTCAAGATAGTCCTTTAAAAGTAAGTAATATCATAAAACAGTATTATTATTATTTTAACCAAATAAAAAATTTATAGGCTGTACAAATGTTATGGGTTAACTTGATTATGGACACGTTAGCCTCTCTTGCCCTAGCTACTGAGCTCCCAACAAGTGATTTACTTCTAAGAAAGCCTTATGGCAGAACAAAACCATTAATTTCAAGAACTATGATGAAAAATATACTTGGACAAGCAGTTTATCAATTAACTGTAATTTTTGCACTTCTTTTTGTAGGTAAGTCAATCAATAATAATTAATTTAAAAAAATAATTTACAATAGAAAAGTTAATTATTAAAAAACAATTTTTAGGAGATAAAATGTTAGATATCGAATCAGGTCGTGGTGCAGAATTCGGTTCTGGACCAACACAACATTTTACAGTCATATTTAATTCATTTGTTATGATGACATTATTTAATGAATTTAATGCAAGAAAAATTCATGGACAACGTAATGTATTCGAAGGAATCTTCACAAATCCCATATTTTATACAATATGGATTGGTACATGTTTATCACAAGTAAGTAAAAAATAAATAAAAACAAAAACAAATCAAATTGATTTTATTATTTTTGATTATTCTTTTTTTTCCCAGGTATTGATAATCCAATATGGTAAAATGGCATTCTCAACAAGAAGCCTCACTTTAGAACAATGGCTTTGGTGTCTATTTTTCGGTTTAGGAACATTATTATGGGGCCAGCTTGTTACCACTGTTCCTACTCGTAAAATACCCAAAATTTTGTCGTAAGTAATCGTGTTTCCGTTTAGATTTATTATTATTTTTTAATCATCAAATATAAAAATTATATTCTCTTAATTATTGAATATTTCATAGTTGGGGTCGTGGCCATCCAGAGGAATATACTGAAGCAATCAATATTGGTGAGGAGAAATTCGATGTTGATTCAGATAAGAAACCTAGGGCTGGTCAAATACTGTGGATACGAGGTCTCACTAGGTTACAAACACAGGTAAGTAAAAGTATTATGTACATTGCGAATAATTTGCGATGTTATTATAAAATATTTAGCACAAGTGGTTAGAAAGCTGTAAGAATATTTATTTAAAACTTATTTATTTTAATTTATTAAATTATTTATTATTTATTAAAAACAGCATTTATACCACAAGTTGCTAGGCATTATTGTAAATGAGTGATTGATGAACAGAGCTCAGTCATTTAGGATTTAAATAGGTAGTTTTTAAGTCAGACCACATCAGATGAGGCTTCCTTCCTCCCTTTCCTATCCTTATCACCAATCCATATCTGTTTTTTTTTGTTTGTTTTTTTGGTCAACTGATAAAGCATGGTGCATTGACATCTGACAATGTGTGTGCAAATTGAATTAATGATGTGAGGGGGTTGACATTACTGTTTTGTCTTAACTTCAGTTTTTTCAATACTGTTTATGGGAATTTTAGAGAAAATATAAATAAGTACAATTTATATTTTTATCACTGGATATTAATTACTATTATTATTAATTATTAATAAGTTCAGTTTTGATAATTTTGAAGTTTTGAACTAAACCTTCCCACATCCTGATTTTGATGCTTTAGTTGTCAGTGTTCCTTGTAGTATAGTTTAAATATGTATTTAAAAAACAAATATATATATATATATATATATATATATATATATATATACATCCTGTTAATTAAGATTATTAAAAAGTGTCTTGCAAATGCGTTTAAATCAAATTAATTAATTTGTGTAGTTGACAATAATGAGAACATGGCAAGACTATTGATTGGTCAGCAGTGGATATACATCCGTCCTCATCGATTTTGAAATTAGTTTTTAATATAAATTAAACAAAAAAAGAAAAGAAAGTTGGTGATATTTTAAAAGAAAAATAGCATTTGCTTGAGTTATTTTTTTTGTTTAATCTTTCAATTTTTTATCGACTAACACTTATCTTTGATACTTTTGAAATGTTTTTAAAACTTATTGTATCTTTCCCATTTATTTATTCCATCCTGGCATGCTTTTTAATTATTAAACTATAATTAAAACACTGCGGTGCATCAAAATCACGTAATTTAGTAAATTATTTTTGTTTTAAATAACGCGAAACACTTAATTATTAGATAGCAATGAACGTTATTTCAATTAGAAATTTTAGTAAAGTAGTAATTTAGTTATTTGCATGCAATAGAAACGTCCACGTTCGTCCGTTTTGTCTTCGTGTCCGAGCCCCGAGTTGGCTGTGTTGTCTATTATATTCATTATTATTATTATTATTACTATTATTATTATTATTATTATATATACAAGGTTGCACTATTATTTTACCCCCGTCCTCCACTATCGTCCACGGTTTTTATTTTTGTCTTCACTAGTTTCTCCCCGGTATTATCACTTGTTAGTTATCACAAATCCCCTTTTCTATCATTACTATTATTAATTAATTGTTATCTGTGTCTCTTTTATGTGGTTGTTGTAAGCGATTTGCTTTCTATAGTTAAAATGTATGCCCGTAAAACAATAACCCTTTTATAGTTTTCGCGGTTATCTACAGCATAATTATGTTTAGATCAGTATAGTATACCTATCGATGGGTATTTTAACATGAATTTATTTATTAGCCGGCGGAACCCATGAGAGAAACAGAGGTATAGGAACGCTGTGGGTGTTCCAAACAAATCCTGTCGCAGTACAAACAAGTATGTAGCTTGTAGTAGGCCTTTATTAGCTGATGCAATGACTGCGATGCGTTATTACTGTGTTGCACTGTGGTGTTAGTTGTCTTTTATTAGAATTACCCATCCCTGGATGTTGTCTTTCTCCTGTAGAATCCAAAAAAGACTTTACACTTAACAGAAACAAAGTATCTTATATCTCTTAATAATTTCTATAATATAAAATAATGATATAATTATTTCGCGACAACACAGCCACGAAATTACAAAAAAATCATACGTAATTTATTTTAAAAATTATTGAATGAAATTATACGAACGTGGAACGACAAAAATAAATGCTTCAAAATTATCCAAAATCCATTCATAATATATCGTAATTATCTAAATTTATTAAAATACTTTAGTCAGTCATATACATATTCATATCATACAAGAATCGAAGCGATTTTGATCAGTCTTTGTTCTAGGATTACATTTTATAAAACACAGAATCTTTAATGTGAATTTCACATTTATACGAATTAAAGAATAGAACGTTAAAAAGAACCCAATGGAATTCCATCATCTCACGATAGTTTAAGTGATCCTAGAGTGAGGATGAGGATGCAATTATTGTTAGATGTTGAATTTTTGAATTAATGTTTTGATACGACAATTGTCTACGTTTTGCACGGGCTGTTTTTGTAATATCAAACAAGCTCACATAATTTGTTTGTTGTTTTGTGTAGGTAATTAAACATCGGTTAAAATTATTAAAAAAAAAGTGATCGTAATGATTGGAATAATGAGTAATAATAATCGATTATCGCTTGTTGCTCGCTTAACGCTTGGTTTGAAAGTTTGCGTGCGTCTTAAGCGTGCCAATAGAAAAAAAGATAATAAAATTCTAAAAAAAATTAAATAAAAGATAAAATAAATAACATGCAAATAAGCGTTAAAAAAATTCCTGGTGTGTCTGTTCATCATTTTTCTACTTTTATTCACTTCTTTCTTATTAATTATTTTGCTTGAGTCTATTCTTCTTTCTCATACTGTCTATATATTTCTTTATTTCTATCTTATTGTATTTAATTAATTAGCTTTTCATTTACTTTATACTCAGTCTGTCTTCTTTCTGTCTTTCTGTTTAACTAATATTTCTCCGATTAAATTATCACCAGCAGAGTAATACAGGTGATTTATTTGATATTGATTTTAATTTTTGAAGTCACCAATCATCATGTTATTTTTTCTACGAAACATATATTCAATATATCAATTTATTCCTTACCATAAAACTATAATGTTGTGGTTTTTGTGATTGTCTTCTATTTATTTACATTACAATTTGATTTTTGTGTTGAAAAATATAACAAAATTATTAGATTTTTATGAACAATCAAAAAGTTTTTGTTTGGAAAAGAAAACAACCGTGATTGATTAAATATCGATTACGGTTTAATTCAAGTTGATGGAATTATTTATTATTTATATGAAAGACTATCAAACATGATTTATAAACAATTCTAAATTACCTTTGTTGGATTTTTTGGAATAGATGATATCAATTGCTTTCTGTTGATTTGTCTAGGCCATATTGTCGTAATTTCAAATAAATCGTATATCCTATGTAAAATTATCGTTTCGTTGATGAAGGACGAGCGTCTCCCCTGTCGTGTTTACTTCCTATTTTGAGAGGTTTGTTTTGTTAAAATCGAGCGTGAGCGTGAGCATGGAGTGTGTGTGCATGCTAATCCCAGCCTTATGAATACCCTGCTTCCCTGTGTTTGCAGCTGCGAGTAATCAGAGCTTTCAAGTCCAACCTGGAGGATCTGGAGGAACGTCGCTCGGTACATAGTTTACACAGCTTACACAGTTTGCGCAGCTCGCGAAGCCACACCGGCCCTTGGCCGCCACGTCCCTTATCAGACATCACATACATAGATGAGGATCCAACCGCCAACAAATTGTCGTCACAACCTTTGAAGAACGAGCGCGACGATCACCGTCTACTATCTCCTAATACTTTAAGAGTCCCATCTAATAATCCAAATATCGCGTACCTAACTCCATCATCCGCGTTCAGCGTCAGCAATTCGGAGCTGCCAAATCCCGTGCATGAAACTCGCATCTAGTGCCGGTCCTGGCCGCAGAGCCGCGGCGCGCATTGCATGCTTCGTGTCCGGTGTAGCTTGCCACCGTAGTAGCATTTGCTAGCCGCCACTGCTCTGCCTTTACTCCGCCTGCTGTCACTTCGCCACTATCTATCCAAAATATACTATTTAGATAGTTCCATCACAATTAATAATACCAATTACCACTAAATAGATGTCGTTTTTGTTTTTACTTCACTATTTTGAAATTCCTTACCAATATTTCCGATCATTTTCAACTGCCTCTCCCTCTATATTGATAGCTTAGCACTAAGTAGTTATTTAAACATTTTTCTTACTTGACCAAATCTTAAGTATTTTTGTATTTTTTTTTGTACATAAAATTTCATCGTTCACTGTAGATTTATAGCTTGAATGTATAGCATTTTAGTAATAGCCTTAGATATCTCAGGTTAGTGGTAATGGAAGGAGACATTTTATTCATAAATTAATTTTGTTAATCGCATGCACACAACTGTGAGTCATCTGTATTGTGTGTCGACCGCCAACGATATAAATTAAATTTGTATAAAATTTAAAAAATATATATAAAGTATATAGATATCTAAAACGGAGAGAAACATAGGTTGATGAAAGACAGGAAAAGATGACATGACGAAATACTTTACATTTTTAATTTTACTGTTTTCTTTTTTATAATATACATATACTTAAAGTTTACATACAAAAACACTTTTATTCGTTAATGTTTGTTTTTGATTGTCATAATGATTATGATTATTACTGCTAAAACATATTTTGTTATAAAATGAATCATTTAATAGGTCATCAGGCCACATTACTTAAAACTATTTCAATATTACTTACATATATATATATATATATATCAATAATATACATATTTAATTAACATTGTTAAAAATTTTCTGTATTAATATTATTGTTCCACCTGATAATGTTAATAATTTTACCTTATACCACCTTTTTTCATTTACATTACGTCAAATAATAATGATAATAATAACATATTTTCTTACATTTATATATATTATATATTATTAGCAGTTTATTTCTATGCTCTGTTCTTAATATTCGGCACTGGGCCACAAGTAGATACACGTTTCGAGCAATCGTGTGTCTGTTGATTGTAACACTCTTATTTACAGCACAGCGAGCTTGCGGAAGCAATATCTTTAGCATATGTTCTACGTACTTCCGCATGCTCGCTATTGGTAACGGCGAAGGGCATCTATATACATCAATCATCAACTATAACAACCGATCAGAATTTTTAACTATTATTTTAATAATTATATGTGTAATTATATTAAAATGTTATTAATTTTTCTATATTTGGAGGCTGCTGCTGATGATGTCCTTCGCCGGCACCATATTCTTCTCAGGTTACTTTAGTAGTATCTGAATCTATCTTGTTCTATGCACTTATCTATTGTATGTGTCTGTCACTGTCTATCGAACCACTCTTAACGTTGCCCTTTACTCTTGAAGGTGATAGGTGGTGAATTGCAAGAACGTTTGATTCCGGTTCCGTACAGCAAGAGCTCCACTGACCAAGCTGTAAGCCGCTTTCCTACATCTTTCTGTCCGCTATGTATTCGTATGCCGCTGTTTGTTCTTGTTCGTTTTGTGATTGGCTAAAGCTTTCACTGCTTCCAAATTGTATAGAGGCACTGGCTTTCATTATTATTATTATTATTATTATTATTATTATTATTATTATTATTAATTGGATTTAAATTCCATGTTTTGCCTATTGAACATTATTCTTTTGATTGTATTTGTTGATAGTTAAATAAATTTAAACATTAAGTTAAATTTGTTCATATTTAAAGCTAGGCGCCCCTTATCAGTAGTGAAGCAGTGAATTTTTTTATAAATAATAATAAAACAATATTTAATGGTTTTTATTGGATTTATTATTATTTTTATTGTTCTTTTCCTTATTTTTTTATTTAGTTCGTTGCTTGATTTTACAATATTTTTTCTGGTTTCTGCATGATGCACGAGTGATTTTCTTTTTTTTATTTTAATCTTAATTTTAGATATTTTATAATAGTTTTTTTATTTTTATTTTAC
The DNA here is from genome assembly GCA_028455855.1 of Meloe dianella. Lineage (NCBI taxonomy): Eukaryota > Metazoa > Arthropoda > Insecta > Coleoptera > Meloidae > Meloe > Meloe dianella. Next base: position 3,022,651 of record JAPTHL010000045.1, on the reverse strand, counting down.
ACGTAGTTTACAGATGCATAAGATCGCTCAAAACGACTGCTCAGCCAATTTTTGAGTTTTTATCTGTTTTTTATATGACTTATTATTATTATATTATATATATATCTCGTATTTAATCTAATTTTTGAGCAGGTGTTAGTTGCAAGCACCAAACAATTTTTGGCCAAGTACCGCATACGTAATCATTTTTTTAATAATTTACTAAAAATCAATATCGGTAATTAATCAATTAATCATCATTAAAATAAAAAAAATTAAAGATAAGATTAATAAATTATCATTTTGTACGATGCATCATAGACTAGACCGCGTTGATGCGATCGTCTTGATTTTGTGGCCTGTAATAAACGTGTTTCATTTATTCTCATTATCACTATTGAAACTAATATCAGTGCAATACAATACAAGAATTCCCGGATTTATTATTCGTTCGCTAGTTCTATGATGCCTGACCTTTTTTCAATTATTTAGGTTCTTATCAATAATCGGCCGTTTTTCATATAACCAATAAATGCAATACACTACGATTTGTTAAATTATTGTAGAGGCTTCCATTTTATTTATAACGTTAAATATTTGAAAGGAAAAATAAGGAACAAAAATTGTTTTTATCAATTTCAAATTGTTATTAATTATGTAAAATATCAATTGATAAAGTGTACTTAGAATTGTTTTGTTTTAACATACTAACAGTTGCTGTTTTCGATGAAATTTTTTTTTCAATAAAATTAATAATAAACGTTTTTTAAAGTTTTTATTTTGATATATTTGCTAGGTTGTGTTTAATTCGCCTATTTGATTTTATGTGTTTTATTTATTTATTTATTTATTTATTTATTTATTTATTTATTATTTATTTATTTATTTAGTTTTATTTATTCATTTAATTTTTTTTGAAATAATTAAAGTTTGTGTGTTTACTAATACCCACGTATATACATACATACAGGTGGGGCAAAATCACGTAAGCAAAGTAACCAATATCTGGTAAAGACTGTATGTATTTGACTATTGTTATTCGTGTGTGTTATATATATTTTTTTAAGTGGTGCTCAAACAATTTTAAACTGTGTTGATTTGTGAAAATTTTGCAAGTTCAATGTTACAAACCCGAACACTCGGTATGACAAGAACCGATTGCTTGCTGTCTCAATTATAAAACAACAAAAAAAAAACAAACTGTCGAATTTGTCTTTGTTATTATCATCGAACATGATTACTATTGTTATCATCATTGGAGATCATCCATACTACAAACTCTATGTCTCTAGTTAATGTTTAAATCATCAGAGAAAAAATGTGGGATATTTGTCATATTTTTCCTCTGATAAACTTTATGATTAATGTTAACGTTAACGTTTATAGTTCGGATGTTCTTCATTATTTTGAAGATAATAACATTAATGACTGTTTGTTTAAATCTTTACTCAATGTTGATTATTTACAATTGGGTACATTCAGACTTTGGCTTATAGTCTGCAATTAAAAAACATATACATATACTCAGTAAATGTAAAAGCTTAGACCCGCCTCAGGAGTGTCCCGTTTATGGCATGTAAGATGGCTCCACACAAATACATTTCGCTCTGGCAGTCCTATAAATTTGAACTGCCTTCAAATCACGTGTATGTATGCTGCCACAGCTACTCGTGGCATGTAAATATAAGTAATTGCATGTTTGTCTATTTAAACGTTCTTCTGGCCAACGAGTCGGTTCTCGATGATGATAAAATATTAAATAATTATAATGATGATGCTGATGATGGTAATGATGATGATGTTGATGATGATGATAATAATGAAGATTGAAGGGAAATACTAATATTAATAATAATAATATTAACAATGAGAGAGATTAATAATAATAGAAACGATAACGACAAATGGTGAGATTGATGAAGGCCACACAGAGACAGAGGTTTGTTGATATATCGAAGATTCTAGCCTATTGTCGTTGTTACTATCTCTAAACTACCTACCTATTATATGAGCACGCTATCAACTCAACGTGAATTTTGAATCACACCCTTTTTTGTTTCACTTGGATGGAAGTTCTAACTGATTAATATCCTTCCAGTGGGGGATATAACATGCGACAGCACTGTTCCTCTGTTGTAATGATTGCATGCCACAATTGACTAGACGATCGACTCGTGTATGTTGTTTATATATATAAATAAAAAATATATACATATATGTATATTTTAAGCGAGAACCGATCGTAAGGCTAACAATATTGGCTCTGTATTTATTTGTTCTTTCGGCTATGCTAATTGCTCGCCATTATTCCCGGGAATGTTCTTATTTTTAATTCTCCCTGTTTTGTTGTTTCTTGTTTATTTCAGATCCGAGTAGTTAATGCTTTCCGTCAGGGCCTAGATGCTCGGTACGGCGAACACAGCAATACTTCCCTCGCCGAGGTACTCCGCAAACAGACATCACTCTCTAAGAGGTTGTCTCAGGCTTCTTCCATTGAGTATGCCGATAACATCCCAGATGAGTTGACGATTCCTGAAATAGATGTGGAGCGATTATCCTCTCACAGCCATACAGAAACGGCTGTTTAGCTCCATGTTTGCGCCTTCTTCCTCGCGTCGCGCTCCCATCCCACCTGCTCTTTTCCATCCATCATTCAAGTTAATGTTTAAAGTTCGTCATGATATCCTTATTATAAATGAAATATTTCAACGCTTTATCAATAATGTCATACCAACCGGTCAGTTAATATTAATAAATACATTTTAAAGTAACAATTATACGTACATTATAAACTATCATTATATAAATATAAATTAATACAAAAATGAAAATCAATATATATGCATCATCTTGAGTTCGAGCAGTTGTGGATAAATCATCATAAATTATCATCGAGCGCTGCTGAACCAACCAAGACTGTCTATCCAGCACTGACCACCTGCCCAGTGTCCAGCGCCCAAATTTTGCCCATGTCGAAGACCAGTTTTTTCGGACTTCGACCAAATTTTGCACAGCGTTGCATCGTTTGTTCGTTAATTTGTTGTTATAATAATAGTGGACATTGAGTGTTTACGTTTCGTTTCGATATAAATATCAAAAATATATACATACACACACACACACACACACACATATATATATATATATATATATATATATATATATATATATATATATAAAACAAGACAGGATCTGTGCTGGTGACATGAACTAAATTGATTAGCAATAAAAATGAGCGATCGTAAGTTCGCTCATAGCGTTTAATTAGGTGCCTAGGTGGAAGTTTCACTAATTTTATGTGTTACTTCCACGAGGTGAAGACGTGTGCTAATACCTCAAGTGCACTCTGGTTTAGTAGTATTACCGTGACGATTAGGCGTCCAATCTTAATAATCATTTTATTTACACTAAACAACCTAGTGTGCCGTTGTTGCGGCTAAAATTATATTTTTTAAACCAGTTTGATGGTTACGCACGACTTTACCTCTAAAATTTAACGTGTCGCCGTCGTCGAAACGCTATACCTGAATCGCACACCGACCTCGGCGACCCGTCCTATTTAATTATTACTTATTATTTATTATAGTTACATTTCTGTTTATTACTATTATTATTATTATTATTATAATTATTACTACTAAAAAGAACAAAAAAACTGTAGAAATCAGTTGTTGTCTGCCAAATATTTGAGGGGAGGCAATAACCACATGTGCAGTTATTTTAGACTAGTCTTTATAAAATATGATGATGATATTTACAGTTTTTAGTCGAATTACTGCTTCTCCTCGTCTTCTTTTGTTGTAAAATCTAGGTCAAACTCTGACTTTGTTAGTTACTATGTAGATACACTAGAGATCAACATTAGATGAATATTTAAAAAAAAAATTATATAATAATTATATATTTAACAGAACATCCTGTACGAGGTGAAGCCTCAACCTTGGTGATTCATTTATTTTATACTTTACCTAAATGTACTTTCATTAATTACATGATTGATGATAAAGCTAAAAAATATTGCGAAAAATACAACAATACAGTACTCTTAAAAAAAATAAAGATTAATTACGTATGTAGTTAGTAAGCTGTGTATAATGACTCACGAATATAACGAACCTAATCTGAATAGACTTGAATCTAGTCATTTATGGTACTTAAGAATTAATTAAAAATATCACAATTAGTATCTCTTATATCACAGTATTGGCCTTGCAAATTTATCCATTGTGGATATTTTAAGGAGTGTTTATCTGTTATTCTATTTGGGTTTGTTGTATTTGAGGAGTTCGCGCACACATTTATACACTACTCCGTATCGGATCCATCGTTTAATACATACAATCAACATCAAAATAATAAATTATTTAATTAGAATACCAGTCTCGGCGAAGGTGAATAGCGCACCTTCATCTTCATCGTACTCTGTTTATTATCTAATTAAATATTTATAATTTCGATGTTGAATGGATGTCAGAAAACGACAGCCGCTCTGTGATTCCTGTAAACTTTAAAAATATATGTATATGTACACATATAAATTAGTCTCGACCATTTTCCGATGTTCTAGTTATTTAGCGAAGAGAATATCGGAACACGGACGTAGAAGGTTCTAAGGGCGGCCGCCGTCCGGACGCGCTCTCCCACGTCGCTTTCGTGGTAGTGCGCGTTCCTATTACTATGTAATATAATTTAATTATGTTATATATCTGTCTGTGGTTCGTCACGCCCTTGCCCATCAGACTCCATACACTTCTAGTTGATCAAGCATATAGTAATTACATTTATTATAATTTAGAAGTCATTTTATTTTTAGTTTTTACTCCAATTTTTTGTTTGTTGGTTTTATTTTTTTTTGTAATCTACACTATTGGTAAATTTTACGAGAAATAATAAAATTATATTAAATAATTAAGGGATGTTAAAAGTAGTCGATGAGATGTATGATCTAGAATTGTGGGCATAATAACAAAAATCACATCCCGACAACAGATGCAACTATTGATTATAAAAATATTCAATTTATGCCGAACAATTGTCCACGTGGCATTTTAAGTTGAATGTTGTTATTTGTAATTTATAATGATGCAATTAAATATCGTTATCATGTTATGGTTGTTATTTTATACGAACACGCCTCTCGTGCTATCCGCGAATTTGAAGAATTCAAATAAATCAATAAATAGATGAATAATTAAAATGAAAAGTAATTTGATGCCACTGGCAGGTCCGGTGGTTCTGGATCGAACTGAAGGTGGATAGGAGTACGTACGGCCGTGACCATTCTACCTACAAAAAAAAATTAAATTATTAAGTTTTATTGTCTGTCTGTGCTTTTATTTATATGATAAAGGTATTTTTGAGCTTTAAATTAAAGAGAGGTGAATAACATGCTGTTAAAGTGTTTTAATGATTCCATTTCAGGATCGCCTGTACATTATTTTATTGTTGTGAAAGGCCTTTTTCATTACATTTGTTCTGTCAAATATTTTTCAAATTCATATGAATGTTTGTTCTTCAACGTTGTAATATAATTTAAAGAATTTACAAAATGCTATGAATATTTTCATATTAAACATAAATTTTAAAATATAATCACGCATATATGAATTGAAAATTGAATATTATTTCACTACCCTACAAAATACCCTCCAGTACCATAAAATACTAAATTGACTAGCATCTATTATTTAAAATTCAATATAAATGTTTGTCCATGGTGCCCTAAACAGCGATAATAGGACGACGAATGCACTTAAAAGGAAACAAATCAAGAGAATACGACAAATGTGTTTCTTCCGTATTCTTCGAAAATTATTAGCCTTTTATTGGACGTCTTTAGTCTTAATTACTACAGCGTCTCAGTGACCGACATATTTTGTGCCATTCATTGATCATTATTTTTCCGAACTCTAGTTTCTTCTTCCATTTTTGGAACAATAAACCGTTTTATCCCACAACATCATACTGCTTTTGCCGTGTTTAACACTAGGAATAATAATCCAGAAGCTTCAAAATTTGGGCAATTGAATAAAGCTTGTAGTTTTCATTTTGGAATTCTCAGTCGTGCCATTATTGGTTTTCTTCTCAGGACACGATTCCGTCTAGTAAACCCAGAAAAACCTGAACGATCACTAAGCTTTCCAAATTAAATTATTTATTTTTCCTTTAAGAAAATAAATCAACCATCCTTTTCATTATAAACGTAAAATTCAATGAAGAACAGTTTCAGTTATTGCCTAATTTTTGCGTTAATTTGAGAAAAAAAAATCACATTTTAGCAGAAGTGTTTTTAATTTGAAAAGAAAATCGAATTTAATGTTAATTCTTTATTAGATCATAAACTCTATAAACGCTTGTTTGTCAGAGGATCTTATTTTACGTCTATCCACAGTGTAAAATATATGAACAAATTATTTCTGCTAACAGCCAGGCCAGAACTAAAGTTTTTACCGAAGTTTACACGCAATTAATTAGAAAGGGATTTTATTTTTGCTCTGAGCGAAGTTTAATAATAACAGTAGTCAACAGATTTTTAAAAATATTTTGTAGTTTTTTGTTATCTGTATTAAAAACGTTTTGTATGTATATTTTTATGATTCTCAATATAATAGAATACAAGAAACCTTTAAAATAATTGTTATTTTCGAAATTCATTTAATTTTTGTTTTGTACATCACAAATAAATCATTAGGTTCATCTCATGATTCGTAATTAAATTGAGAAGAATTTTTACAAGATTGTTTGCTTATTTTGAGGATGAATTAAATAGAAATATTGTGCTTATATTAGTCTAAAGCTTTACAAAATTTAATTTGTTGACAATTTGTCTTTTATGTGCAATAATTTTGAATAATTGTTATAAACGTGTATCCCACGGGAAAGTCTTTAGGCTTTTCGATATTTATAGTTACCATTTCTTTATTTATTACCAGATAGTAATTGATTTCTAAATAAATTGGCTCGTCTTTATATGCACTTGACATTTTTCCATGGGATGTAGGGTTTTAAATAATGTTTAAAGTTTAGGCGAAAGTTCTAATTTTATTGATAAAATACATTAAGCTCTGAGAGTAGAATTAATTATTTAAACCAACAATATAATACGTAATAAATTATAGAATCCTCAAAAGATATAACAAACATACTAGTTAACGAAAAATTCGTATAAATATTTTATTCTGGATCGGGTGCAGAACGGGCAAACCCAAATTTTTGTAAGACAGCTTTAATATCCTTATAAACACTCGGATCTTCAACTGTACCGGGAATCTGAAATAATGATAATAATAATCATAATAATACTTTTATAAAAACTTAATTTATTATTAAATATGATCAATACTTTGACTTGTTTGTTTTTAGCCAAGTCAGAGATAGATTTTCTACAAGTTTTCCCTGAACGAGTCCGTGGTAAACCTCTAACAGCAGCTGCAATTCTAAATGCGGCAATTGGTCCAACTAATTCTCGTACCATTCTCAATAAATCTCGACTGATTGCCGCTTCAGTTTTCCTAGCATCTGTAATAAATTTATAGAATTTTAATTGAAATAATTTAGAAACATAATTGGGTAATTTATACTTCTTTTTATTACATATAAACATAATGGTACTTCGCCTTTGGTCTGTTCTGGTACACCAATAACAGTAGCATCAGATATATCAGGATGGGCTAATACAACATCTTCTAATGCTGATGTAGATATGCGATGACCGGCAACATTAATAACATCATCATCCCGAGCTGTTACATAAATATATCCGTATTCATCTTTATAACCAGCATCCATAGTATCATAGTATCCCTAAAATAATCAAAATTCGTTAAGATCGATTAAAACAATTTTAAGACGTTCTCACTGGATATCTGGTGAAATAAACTTGACAGAATCTTTCTGGAGCTTGATATAATGTCGTCATTGTCCCAGGTGGTAGTGGTAACTTTATAACAATACGACCTAATTCATGATTGGATGCTTCACTGCCATCTTGACGGAAAATTTTAATATCATATCCGGGAAATGGCATACCAGATGTGTATTTAGGTGGATGTAAATTATATCCGAAACCTGAGACATGATGCTGTAATGGCGTGACCTGTCTCGGTCTGCCACCAGTGATTCAACACCGGAACATTAAAAATTTTTTCAGCCCATGTTTTCGTTTCATAATCGCAATGTTCACCAGCAACAAATATTGTTTTTAGACTATTTGTAGAATATTTTCTACCATATTCAGTTTCAGGATCTTCACGATGTATCACACGAAATACTGTTGGAACTGTAAAAATTGTATTCACTTTATGTTCATTGATTACCCTGAAATCGTCACAATTACTAAAAATTAATCTTTAAATAATGTACAGAGATACCTAAAATATTGTCCAGGATCAGGTGTACGATCCGGCTTGCCTTCATACATAACACTAGTTATACCATATAAAAGGGGACCATAACAAATATAAGAATGACCTACGACCCAACCAAGATCACTAGCTGCCCACCAAACATCATTCGGCCCCATCCCGTAAATTGTACTCATCGTCCATGTTAATGTTGCAATATGACCACCAACAGGACGTTGAATTCCTTTAGGTTGATCTAGAATTTTTCAATTAAATCACCAATATAATTATTATTAACGTATTATACCTGTTGTTCCCGATGTGTAAAGAATATAAAGTGGATCATTAGCTTCGACAGACACACATTTATGTGGTCCTGCCATTTTTAAAGCATCTTCCCACAGTATATCCATCTCGACGTCAATAGGAGCTGATTCTATGTTGCGTCTTTGGAAAATGATACATTTATTTGGTTTATGAGAAGACCACTCAATGGCATCATTTAGGATATCTTTATATCTAAAAATCTGTTATTTAAATATCTTCAACAATTTCGATAAAATTGATAATTAAACCTAATAACACGATGTGGTTCGATGCCGCAACTAGCAGCTATGATCACCTTTGGTTCAGCATGGACGATTCTGATACATAATTCTCTAGCGGCAAATCCTGTAAAAACTACATAGATGAGATCCTTTCAGTACAATATTATTTACAGACCTCCAAAAACAACAGAATGTACAGCGCCTAAACGAGCAGTTGCTAACATCGAAATTACAGCTTCCGGTATTAATGGCATATAAATAAGTACTCGATCTCCTTAGATACACCCAATTTTGCTAGAGCACCAGCCAAATGTGATACTTGATCTAATAATTCTGCATAAGTTATTTTTCTAATTGTTTTTGTTAAAGGACTATCATGGATTAGAGCTATTTTGGATCCTTTACCAGCTTCAACATGTCGATCAACAGCATTATAACAGGCATTCAATTCACCACCAATAAACCTAAAATTAATTAACAAGAAATTTAACAAACAGAATGAACAAAACCGAGACACTGGAGGGAAATGTTTCTAATTTTATTGTTTTAATATGCAAAAGTTCACAGTTCAGATTAAAAAACGGGTGAATGACGTCAGCTATTTCTAATACATATTCGTTGAAATATTTACCATTTTGTAAATGGGGGATGTGTATTATCCATCACCTTGCTCCATGGTTTCGTCCATGATACTAATTTACCTACATCACGCCAAAATTCCTCTGGTTCAGTTACTGAACGCTTATATGCTTCTTCATATTTTGCGCTATGATAAGGATTCTCTTGTGTTATGACGTCTGCAAAATATTCAAAAATATATTAAAAAAACAAAACGTAATGTAGTCAGGGGCGTACTTATGCACGGGCACTTGAGACGTTAACGTGATGTTGTATAATAAATGAAACAAAATATACTTGATTACAAAACAATTTTTATTTTCATTAAACTTAACCGTCTATCAAATATATTTCTCTTGTTTCTATTGGGCAAGGGTAGCAGAAGTTATCACTGATCTGTTAGTAACACCGTCACTTTTGCAATTTTACCTTTTTCTATGCTCTACAATATTAATCCAACATCTGTGTCGTAAATTTCTTTAAATAATTGATAGTTTCCTGAATTTCAGGAAATATCTCAACCATTGTTAGCTAAAGAAATTTCCATATTTTTTTTGCAAAGAAATACGATTATTGATAAATCGTTATAAGTCCATTTTTCATAAAATTCTTACTCTGATTAACATTCCCGTAAGTTGATAGTGTCTCGGGCCCCGGCAAAGGTTCGTACGGTCCTGACTGTTTATCGAATTCAATTGAAAATCGATGCAGTTGGTGTGCATTGTGGAAATTTACACCAAATTTTTTTTATCATCAATGAATTTCGAATAAGGGGTTGAACTATGATAGATATATGTATTACTTTTAGTATCGCAATGGTGTCGTTCGTATTTATTATTTCTAGATGCCTCCACATCATTATTTGGCTCATTGTCGTTAATGGAATTTAACATGTTTATTAAAGAATTTTTATTATGAAAAAACAAATCACACCACAATACAACACAATACCATGAAAACTTCACAAATGAATTGTTAATTTGAACAGAAAATGATAAATTGACTCGTATATATTAACAATGTTTTGCCCCCTCCTTTCTATTGTTGACAAAATTCATTTGAGAATTATTTAAATTATAATTTTAGGGTAATATTCAAATCCATAATTGATTATAAGTTTTCAAATAGGTATTTGATTAACTGAGAAAATATTACTTATATTGATTGGAGTATAAACAGATTGGGCATGTTTAAAACAGTTATAAGACAATGTTTATCATTAATAATATGAAAAGTTTAGTTATTATTTAGGCCCACATCAGTGTCATATCTATTCACTGAGATACTGCATTTTATGTCTATGTAATTTCGGTAAAACGTTTCGATAATATACACCACCTGTATATTATCAATTTGATAACATATGGACTTTATCTAAAATATAATCTAAACTGTCTTAATGGATGTGTGTATATTATTTGGTTTTGTTTACTTAAAGGATCTAAAACATAATTACAGTAGCCTTTATCGTTTTATAATCCAGATTTGCTTATTTTTTTTATTTATATCGAAACTTCTTCCGGCCTTTGTACAAATGCAAATCAATATCATTGTTTATGACTTATGACCCCCGAACATTGCTCGACTAAATCTACTATCCATTGAAAACCATCCGGGTAATTTTGCATCAGATGTCATCAAAACACCTTCATTCACATTATAATAATAAACATAATCAACTTGATCATAATAGAGAAAAATTAACAAATTTGTTTGAATGGTAAAAAAAAATTGTAGTTAATATGGTGTCAATGAGTGTCGACTAATAAAGCCCTGGATCAACCTGAATGAATCTGTACGTCTATTAGGGAATAATTGTTGTTTATCGCCTAGGAACTTCAATTAGGTATTCTAAGCAAGAATTTGTTGTTAGATTTAAATTGACTCTTCGTTGTTGTTTTTTTTTTAACTTGAATACGTCACGATTCAACCTTGCAGAAATCAAATAAACACGTTTTATACACTTAGGCCGACATGTATTTTTTTTCAGGTATTTTTTAATATTTAAGTATAGGTACATGTTTCTTTTTTGACTTAATTACCGTATTAACAGGCTTGTGTATAATAGCAATATTATTGAGAATCATGTGTGCAATATTGATTTTCAAGGTAGAAGTTTTTTTTATTAAAAGCGCCCATAATAAAATCCCCACCTCCATCATCGTCAACAAAATCATTTAATTTCAACAAATATTGATACGAGCTTTTGATTAAATTTCTGTTATCAATTTAGGAAAAATGTATTTGGGGTATTTATATAAAAAAAAAGAATGATACTATAAGAATTTTCAGCCATAAATCTAATAACATTGTTGTTTACTATTATTGTCTTTTGAAGAGTCTAATTCAATTAAGTTGTACATTCTACTCATTGTAAGGACTGTAGCTTTGAAGTTTTGCTTGATATCATAAAATGTATGGTTTCTGTCAAAAGAATACATTCCGCCCATTATGAATAACACTGGGGGTGTACATAGATATAAATTATTATTTTCTCTTTTACATCCTCTCACCCCAATTTGGAATTGAATACTAAAAACAGATTATCTAATAATTTGGAGTATTACAATGTAATAATCTATATTTCAATCTAATTGACACGTGTAGTGGATTTCTATATTATAGTTGCAATAATCCACATTAAAACAAACGTTTTTCAATCATCAACCACACCATGGTAATACAAAAGTATTTAGGTTCAAACATCAAAACAACTTGAAAATTGTAGGTTTGTGTGTCTCTTAATTACACTCCAAACAAAACAATCTTTAACATAATCATAGTTTTGTTTATTATCAATAACGGTAATTAAAAAACAATTATAAATTGTGTATATTAGAATTCTAAGTAATTTCATCCAAATCATTAAACACCTCTTGTGGAAATAACACGTACCTATTATTCGTTATCATACAAAACAATACATCAATACATACATGTTTATTTTCATATGTCATACGATAATATTTCATATGATAAAGGTGGTATTTGTCATTGTTAATGTATTTTTTTATTCATTGCTTTTTTCGAATACAACAGGACTAGATCGGTGCGAAAATTTCACCTTTAAAATGGTGGAATTCTAAATCTGTTATTTACTAATAATTGTAGTATCTATGGAGCAATCCGTCTCTATTTCGAAGTATTCGTATTCATCAGTAATCTATATGTGTCATTATTAGATGCGAATTTTCTCTGCAGTTTCGAATTCTGCACTATAAATATGTTCTTGTTAGCAATGGTGTTCAAGTGGAATTATTATGGTAGAAAAATACATTTTGTTGTATGTTAAAAGCTTCGACATAAACAAAATTAACGTCAATTGTTTATTGTCATTTTAAATAAAGCGTAACGGTATGTGTTTGAAGCATCTCCAAAATTGAATCATTGTATAACCAGCAGGAGCAACTGAATCGATTTACATTTTTTTTACAATCAAGTTTGAAATAAACAATAACAAATGAGGTGATTTACTCAGTGAATGAAAAGAGATACTCAGGACCAGATAAAAATAGAAATACCACCTCTATTAACTTAGACTAATAAAAGAAAACTATGAGGACCCATTTCCGTATTATTCCAGTAGTGAAGGATCCAAAAAATTGTTCAATTGTGCGTACATCTTTTAGTAATATTACAGAATATTTGAGGGAGCTAAATGCAAAGATGATCAGCAAGATCAGTTTTTTATTTGCACCATCTATTTGTTTGTCTTTACTGAATGCTTTTCCATTCATAATTTAATAGTTCTCAGCAGGGCCGCCTTTTGCCAGTGCGAGGTCCGTGGCAAAATGTTTTTTCGTGTCGTGTAGATTAGATTGTCAGAATTTGGAATTTCTAATTTGTTGAATTAGGCATACTATTGTTATTATGGATCGGAAAATTCTTCATTTACATTTGTAAATAAAACTAATGACGTTGTGAGGCTCTGAAAGTGTGGGACCCGGGACATAGGCCCCATTCGTCCCGGTCTAAGGGCGGCACTGGTTCTCGAAACTTACCTTAAGTCTCTATTATATGCAGGTAAAGCGCAATTATATCATCACTTTATCCGGATACCGTTGATTATTCAAATTCTGACTTTGGCTTTAAAGGGCTCTAGGTGTAAACAAATGTTTTTGGTTCCATTAAGTATCTATGGATCCATATGTACGCCTTTGGTGTATTTGCGAAATTCCAGTAATTATTTTGACCTAATGTGTTGAAACTATGCAATTCTAAACATTTTGGAAACTATCAGATGAAGTGTATTAACTAAATTTTTACGATTTTTCTGTGAAAAAGAAAAAGAATCTTGCTTCAATTTAGCTTCTATTTTATAAATTAAACATTAAAACAAAGTTTTTCGAGTTATTAAAGTATTAATCAAATCATTTTACAAACATTAAGAAATTGTATATTACGACAATACTAAAAAGTTCCTATTAAAAATTTATAGACAATGACAATTTCTTCATTGAGAAAAAGATAAAAATTAAATAACAATTTAATCAAGGAAACAATTATATCTATCCGTATTCGTTAAAATATCTGCCGGCGTTAATACTGCCGCCGTGATTCTGTAAAATCTTCAACTTTAAGACAATAACTTGAGGGGATACTAACAATTTTTGTTCAATTTTCTTATCAAATACAAGACAACAATAAACTGAATAACACATTCAATGTTCGATGTTTGTTAAATTGATGTATCGTCAATTTATATGCCATAAATTTATTTTGATTACATTTTCATATTTATTGAATTATTTTATGTAATTTATTGCATATAAAATCGTTAAATAATGGTGGAAAATTACTGGATATTGGTGTATTAATTGTTAAAATAGCAATAAAATTGCACTTAACCCTTCTTATTGCTTGTACGTCGATATCGCTGAAATTGCAATTAAAGAATGGATTCATTTCGATGAACAATTTAGAATTACTAAAACCGATTTCATATTTTAAATTGAATCGAATTTCTAATCTTAAACCTGCTCTAAAGAATTTGATGGAAACAAAAAAGCATAAATGAGCTTCCAGTTATCACTCGAATAAATGAAATCAAAGGAACTTCAATAATTTTTATCTTGAACAGCTGAATTGTAAGTGTTTCACAATCGGAAAAGTTTAATTTCATCAAATTTATGTTTGTTTTAGTGAAAATCTGGTTGATTTCTAATGGGTGCCTAGTAGTTATTTAATGATATGTTTACCATCACTTAAATATTGATAAACTATATAAAAATTAGTAGAAAACACATGCTGTATCAATTAATGGACTGTCAAATTTGATAGATACTAAATAGGTAAAATTGATACAATTGTTAATGGTTTTACGAAGGGCAGTTGACGATGCGCGCAAGTGGTGTCACAGGAAAAGGGGGGTGGGAAAAGCGCAAAGAAACGTAGGCGCCCTCAACATATAAAGGAGAATCCCTGTTCCAAACGGCACATAACAACTGAAGTTTCCAGTGATAGTTCTACATTGTTCCTCTAGTTGTACAAAAGATAATATTACAAAGAACAAAGTAAGTGATGACAATTTTTTGGTGATTGCTGCAACGTCCGGTGTTCAAGTTTTCAAAGTGTTGCAGTTTTTACCAAAAATTCTCAACATTTTTTCTTTCTATATAAAACGATTTCGTTGAATCGTGTAAAGAAAGGGGTACTCGAAATGATCACTTTGTCGAGATCCGTGATTGAAGAAGCATATATTATTAACTTGTTCAAGTGTATTGTAAAACCGATAATATTCAAATTGTTTACCGGGTCTTTTAGTTTAAATATTAATCCGTAAAGATAATGACAAAACGTGATTTAGCCATAATTTGGCTTCTTATTTTCAATTTTTTTGTACAAATCAAAAAATTATCACTTTCAGAATGCATCAATACACTGTCATTGTTGTTGTGGGCATCGTTGCTGTCTTCTTGAGCAACTCATTAACAACAGCATCGATCATCAGTTGCCCACCAAGTAACTTACAGGAAGCAAGTCCAAATTTACGTCAACTTTGCTATGCCATCGAACAAGCAATCAGTGAAAATACTATTTCACAGGATCAGTGTGAGTTGCAATAAATTTTCTTTTGATGCTAATCAACTTTTAAAGAGGATACATTTATAATTCAATTTTGTTAAAGTCGGCAGAATGGATGAGCGAAATGTTAATCCAAATGCTAAACGGCAAGATGTGGATCATGTATTCCTGCGTTTCGGTCGGCGTTTTGGTTTGTAAATTTCCATTTTCAATATAAAAAATATTGAATACAGTAAAGAAAAAAATCAAATCAACAATTCAGCTTCTTCCTATTAAAAACTGATTTTGGATTTTATTTGAATCGCTATAAAACTGTTTCTTTTTTTTGGAATTATTTCTGGGAATTAAACGATTGCCATTTAATTTCCCTGATCCTATATGAATAAACAAAAACAGTATTATTTAAGAATTGTATTTAAATGTTTAATAATAATAATAATATATTTATAAATACAAAATGTGTGTATTATTTTGTTAAAATTGAGTTAATAAAGGTGTAGGCACAATAAACGTTTCGTAAACTTACCTTATTCTAAATTATATTGAATCGATACGATAAAAAACAACAACAACTTATTCAATATTCATGTTTATTTTGCAAAAAAAAATAAAACAATACAACAATCAGATGGATATATTTGTCATGTTTAAAAGACAATATTAACTGATTAATATTTCTAATCTTAACGGAAACATATATCTAGATATATTAATTAAAATACATCACTGACCTTTCTTTAACAATACAAAAGAAAAAACGACAAAAATTGAGCAAATTGTTAGAAAAAAAAATGTAATGTCAACATAAACTGGGAATAATTAAACGTAAGTACAATGTTTGATCACATCATGAAAGCACTTAATAATTAGTAGTACTTATTAAGATTACTTATTCAAAATATGTGACTATTATTAAATATAGTCATGGAAATTAAATCATGGTAACGATAATCAATGAAAATTGAGCCTACATATATTTTGCAAAAAAAAAACATTCCTGTATTTAATTATAATTTGAACAAACTTAATGATTTGTAATTATTAAAATAGAAAGAAAACTGCCCTTATTTTTATGATTTAATTATTTTTATCGTAATTATTTTAAATAATTAAGTTTTTTGACTAGAACCAGTGGAAATCCGCCATCATGATGGACAACATAACAATAATAATAAAACGGTGTTTTAAGTACAGCAATTTGAGAAAAGCAAAATTCATGCATCATGAAATTCAGGCATCTTCAGCATAGTAAGAAACAAACACAACATCACCACCGACGTTGATGAGGCATTGTCCCTATAAAAACCGTAAAATTATCCAATTAAACATGTCAAAAACAGAAATTTCATAAAATAAATGAACAAATATATTTAAATGTTGTAATTAATATTAAGAACAAGCTATACATTGAAATTGTATTAAAAACAATGGGTTTGTAATACGAAGTTGTTATATGATTCATATTCATTTATGCATTTGTTTATTAATACGTGGATATTTTGACGCGTTTCTCGTTAATAAAAACGAAATTTTATAATTCATTTCAAATTTAAAATACTGCAATAATAAACACTAAAGAGGTGTTTTATATTCAAAAACTTTTGATTATCCAACACAATCGCTAAACTAAAAGTTTCGCATTTAAGGTTCATTGAATAAATTTTTGTCGATCTACTACTAGCAAATCATTAAAGTGTTTTACTTTGATCATCTCAAACTACTGTAATCAAATAAAGTTGAATCTGGTTATAACGATATTCGAGGTTTATTTAAAATAATCACGTTACACTCGTATATCGTTATATAAGGTGTTTTGTATATAAATTAGTAAAACTGATATAATGGACAATATTCTATCAATGTCAGACTTATCACAAAATCAAAACCGTTTTATATTTATCTCTTGTGAAAAATGTGAATTGTGGTTGACCCGTATCGTAGCTCTAATTACGTATTATGTATTGAGGTCGTTACATCAGAATCAGTGGAATCCACGAAATTATTGTGTCTGATTGCACATAAAACCGAAGGTGGTAAAAAAATATTCACTGATTGAACAGCTAACATTTTGATAATGAGTTGAAATATTTCTGTTTAATCTATTCAAAATTAGTAACTGAAATAATTAATTAGAGAATTCGACAAGCGTATGTCGGTACTACTCAGAAGAAGTCTTTCGTTAAATAAATTAAAATTGAATGTCTAAAGATTGGCGCACATTTAACTTATCATTTATCCTTATCGTCGAGATAACCGACATTAAAGTTTTATAGTCCTGAGTCGCTACTACCCTTAGACGAACCTACGGACGCAAACCTTAATAATGAACACAATCTTACGATAGTTCTGAAACTTCCCAGGAACTAGTGAAATTTATGGTTTGATCATTTTGAAAGTACTCGGTAAATATTTGAATCTAGAAATACTAGTCCACGAATTGATCACGCGTTGTCCATCCTATGACCATTTATAATCGGTACTATAATCGATTCTTCTCAACAACACGTTTACGTAATGCCAATACCAAAAGTAAAGAGTGGCCCACTAGTTGGTAAAGTAACCATATAATCATATTTCTATTGAAAATTACTGAACAATGCTTGAAGGTCACTAGTGAGTTGGTGTTAAGCACCAAGACTAATTCGAAAAATCAAAAGCCAATTAAAATAAAGTACAATCGTATATATTTTGTATTAGAACATGTGGGAGAAACCACTGTTCTCTAGAAAGCTATGTAGAACCCATCCGTGCAGATAATTTTTCATCTTTCCTTCCTAAATCTCGATTTAAAGTCAACTTTGCCTTAAAGCAACTTTATGTTTTTTGAACATAAGATTCATTTTAATAAAGGAGAATTTGTGTGTGCGATAAAGTGAAGTCTTTAGACAGAATTAAGCCAAAGTCGACCTTAATCGAGTTTTAGGAAGCAAAGACGAACCCGCCCTAAATAGTAATAAACAATATCAATGTATCTATATTTTAGAATAACATGGTAGATGTATTGTTGATTTCGTTGTTCATGAACATGGAACTCTATTCAAATACTGAAAATATTCGAAGAGATTCTGATGTAAAATGTTGACTATACAATACGGACAATAATAATGAATGTTTATTATCATTATAAAAAATAAAAACATGATTTTAGAGTGTTGGATATAAACACATACACGTTTTTTTTAATTTCTCATTATATTTTTTGATAAAATATAAATCTTGGAAATACTGTAAAATTATTAGGAATACAATGCTTTTTTTATGAAAAAACATGCCTATAGGCTTTCTTAAAATCACGTAGCTGAAATAATCATATCCGGTATCATAATGTTGATTAGATTCTGAACTGTTGGGATTATTATTTTATAATTTAGATCACATTTCATTAATTTCCGATATTACGTTAGATATGAGATTATCGTAAAATTTTTAAACTTTTTTCAACACACCAATTACAAATTTAGAAGGAATTAAAAAAAATACCATATATACAGGTCGAGGACTTTTAATCTATAATTTTTAAATGATTTCAATTTTGTACATTATTACATACATTTATGGATCCCGGTCATATTGACAATTATTACCCTCGACCTGTATAGTAAAGACTATAAAAAACAAGCTAAAAAGAAATTGTAAGACCGTCAAAAATCCACTGATTTTGTTTTGTATAAACTTTGATTACTTTTAAACGTAAATATTTCTCTAAATGTTATTTCAAATTTATGAAAATTACTTCGAATATCAGGCAGTTGTAAATTAAAACTTATTATTATTATTTTTTTGAAGAAAAATTTGCTTTGTTCCGTTTAACAAATTAATAAAGGTTTTAACAAGTACAATTGGATTTGGATCTATCGAAAAAAAATTCTTTATTTTTTATTACACAAATCACCTTCAATCTATTTAATATAATAGATGATAATGAATTTATCGTTAGTGTGTCGAATTGTTGTGTATTTTTTTCGCAAATTCCACAAATATTGGCCAAAATTTTCGTTTCTCAACACCGTTGGAAATGAGCCAAAAATTTCAATCTTCCTACGCATTAACACGGATACTGGCTAGGCGTTAAAATTTTATTACAAAATTCCAAAAATAAATTTACTTACGTTAATACAAATCAACAAATAGTTGAATAATAATTAATTATTGATTGGACTGTTTTTTTTAGTAACTTTTCACAGTATTTCATTACATTTGATTCCTAGATAAGTAAACTAATTCCAATCAATTTCTTGATAGGAGAGGTATTACAAAAAAATACTCAAGTAAAATGAATTTGTTTAAGTTGAAGATTTAAAACGATCTTTTATTATACTTTTGTTATTCTAAATGATAAACAAAAAGACTCATAAAAATTGAAATTTGATCTTCTTACAAAGAACAACGAATATTTATCATAAAATATGTTTGATGATTCCTTTTCATTTTTTACAAAATATATCTTTAAACAAAATGATATCAAATGACAAAATAGTTTTGTAGAAGATTGTTTGGTAGATAAAATTCTATAATCTAAAAAATCATTTATTTTTGGTAAAATAATATTTGAAAACAAAATAAAAGGGATAAAAAAAACCATTGATCTTTACTGAAAGTAACAAGAGGTGCCATCTATATTTTAAAAACGGGACAACAATCGTTTCTTTTTTTTGGGCTATAATAAATTCATACTTATACTGATCACTGATGACGGAAAAGAATTTATTAGTAATCAAATCATAAATTAAAAACAATCAAACAATTAAAAAGGCGTCAAGGAATGACCTACAATTGAACACGACGAAACTGATAATAAATTGTACACTACTTGTTTATTATGAAGACGTATCAATGGCGGATTAAGCTGGGAGTCGATTTATCGTATCCAAAAAGTTGAAAGTACTACAAATGGATACAAGGGGCCTATAACTTCTTAATTCGACATTGAGTATGATTAACTAAAGTTGAAATTGAAATCACTTACTTGATTTTTATGTAGACTATGATTTAGGACACATTCCGTCATAAAATATGCCACCATAGCATTACCACCAAGTGCGGTAACATGTGCACGTACTATAGCTAATACTTCAGTAATAAAACTATGAATAAAACCACTTAAACCACCCTCCTAAAATATCATCAATTAATAAATTAATTTATAATTAACGATGTTTATTAATTACCTCCCGAATTGATGTTGTTTCTCTAATAAAGAAGAAATTTAAATTTCCTAAATAATGTTCAATTTTACCACCTGGTACATAAGATAGTGGTGTTATATCAACACCATGCCGTTCTCTATAGGGCATCTATTTATTTAAAAAAAAATATATATGTATATTATCATCAAATCAAGAAACAATAATAACATTATGTAATTACATGTCGTTGTTTTATAGTTTGTATTCTGCTTCTTAATGGTGATTTTTGTCGATACCGCCCAGACTGCGATGTTAGATAATTTTGATTTTGTGTCGACGATACAACACTATTTTCAGGTATTTGATCTTCATCCAAATTAAAAATTAAATCATCATCTAAAATAATAAATTTATTAAAATTTTGGTCATTAGTAGCATTAAAATAAAAAATTACCATTCTTTTTCGTCATAGTATTCTTTCGTTTCAATTTAAATTTCGGAGGATCCCCTAAACCTAATGCCATACCTACAAAAATAATTATTTTAATAATCATTAATTAACGATTTGAAATTGAATTAAAATACCTAAAACACATAATTGAATTTCATCTGGTTCAGGTAAATCAAGTCGAAATTGTAAATCACATAATGCACATGGTACCATACGACGTAATTTAAAATAAACACTTTGTAATAATCGATGGAAATGTACATCAAAATTAAATGGAGGTTGAAATTTACCACGATATATTTGTGTGAACATTTGTAAATTTTTAACAATTTCTAATTCTTCAAGACCCGGAACAAATTCTGTATTAACAACATGAAAACCATCTGGTGGACGTTCTTCCATTAATAAATTAACAACTTCCGCATCTTCCGGATCATCTACTTCCAATACACAACAATCTTTATTACTTAATGATAAATCAGTAGATATTTGTTCCTCATCTGAATCATCATCAGACAAAGCTCTACTACTATTTTGATTATCGTCCTATAATATTTTATAAATAAATTAAAAAAAAATTAGTTAATAATAAAATTGAATTACATATTTTAATTGATAAATTTCACGATTCTTTTTAACAGTATCATATAATAATTTTTGTAAATCAGCTAATCTTTTATCATCTGTTGAACGATCAGATACTAATTTTGGTAATACAGGTGTTGATAATGGTGTTAAATATACAGCTGTACCAGTTGCTAAACCAACTAACATTTTTTCACCAATCGATATACGTATACGTAAACCAAATACAGAATTCATTCCTTTAATTTTTAATTTATTTATCAATAAACGATATAATTCGTATTCTAGAAATGGTAAACCATCGGATATTTCTTTAGCAAATGATTCACCACGTACTTCTTTCAATGGACGTGATACAAATGATTGTATAAAACAACCACGACCAATACTTGGTACATTATCAGGTGATTCTATTGTTGTTATCAATACATCTGGTACTTTACCGGTTCTAGAAAAAAATTAAATACAACGAAAATTAAATTAATTAATAGATGAATTAATTAATTTACCGACAAAATCTACATTTAAGCACAGTAGCACGTATTGGAACATTACTTGTATTATAAGGTAGATGACAAATAGTACAAGAATTTATTGTTTGATGATTTAAGAATATCTCCTGTTCCGGACTATCTGGTAATTTTTGGGATTTCTAAAATAAATACATTTTCAAATGCTAAATTTTGAAAAAAAGTTAAAAAAGAAAATTACGTCTTGGACTTTTATAAATTTTTCCCTATCGAGATCATTACGATCTAATGATGTGCTTATTATATCTTTGTTATTATGCACTTTTGACATATGTCCTAATCCAGGTACAGTATCTGTAACTTCACCATTACATGGTAAACCAATAACAGCAGCTGTTCCACTAGCACTCAAAACACAAACATCTTCGCTAAAACATTTAATTAAATAATTACAATATTAATAAATAATAATTATTTAAATTAAATACCAAATACTTGTTGTTTCTGTATAACCCAATACTGCTATTTCTGACCACCATGTATCTCTAGATTCAGGTTCTTCTAAATTTGATATACGTTCTAATAATTTTACAGATCGTGCACTAACGGCACCACCTTTAAATATTTCAAAAATAATTAATATTTAACTTAATAATAATTATTATTAAATTTCTTTACCTAAATGTGAAATAAATCCAGATGGATATTTCGACATTGTTAAAAATGGATATTCTAGCATATCGAAATTTTCTTGTGGTACTGTTGTTCTTGATATTAGTTTTGTTATTGTTGATGTTGTTTGTGTGATAATACCACCAGAACGATCACTTCCTGTTAAACTATTTCCTATCAAAAAAATAAATAAAAATACAAACATTTATTAAATTATCACATAAAAAAATCTATTGAATATTCACATTAAATAAGAGATCTATTAACAGAAATAAAAAGGGGGTGGTTGTTGTGTGTTTTAATAAAAGGCATAATTTAATAAATTTTGCTAAAATAAATAAAAAAATGTTGCCACATATAATGATGCTAACTTGGAAATTACATTTAAATTAAATATGTTTACAACCCGATTATATTTATACATTTAGAATAAATGCAACAACTATTTCGGACAAACTTATATTTATACTCACTTTTCCTAAATAATCCTATGGTAGGAAATATTAACAATTAAAAAATCAATGACTTCTGTGGCAAATTCTATTTTATTAGAAAAAAAAACAACATAAAAATTGACTAATTAATATTATCTGATTTTCCTTTAATTTACGAATAATTTTCTTCTTTATTAAATTACATCTATTAAAATCTATAAATGTTTTAAAAGCTTAAGTTCTCTAAATATATTTACAAACTTAAAACAACACAAAATAATAAATGTAATTAATAGAAGAAAATTCTAAATTATCTCTTAATTGAATTTATGATTAAAATGTATTCCCGATTTTTGAGGTAGAATTGTGTCTTTGAATTTGTTGCCAATGTTTCGCTTACACTTTTCTTTTAGATATCTTCGAGTTATGATCGTTATCTGACTACAAGAATGTGTTATCCTCAAAGTATTTCAAACTTTTATTGTGGATCGTTGTATCGACACTGACTGACATATCAACTACACAGTTTAGAAGACCATTTTTCTTTTCTATCAATCTATCAAATAAATTGGCAGTACCGACGACAGAACTAGTACATATTTAGTTTAAGAAAAAACGTATCGACCATAGAGTCCTGACAAATACAGCTACCCATTCACAATACTCCAATTAATCGATAGTAAATAATCCTGCAGATGCTCCATAAAAGTGTGAGCGAAACATCGTCAACTGATCGAAAGAGGCACGTCTACAACTAGGAAATCAAGTGTATATAAGTAACAACGGAAAGTTTCCAAATGAAATCAGATAATATTTTTAAATAAGAAATATAAAATTTTAAATATTTACCTTTCGGTGTAATACTCAAATCAGAATCAGACGATCTTCTATGTATACACGGTATATTGTTTAATTTAGCTGGTGATTGTGTGAATTTTGTTGCAATTGCTTCATTACGTTGTTGATTACCATGTTCAATATTTGATTCTGGTATAGGTGAATTATCATTCCTATGAGATGTTGTTAAGCTAGCATGCATATTATCGCTAAATGCAGTGCTATTATCAATTTCTGTATTGACAAGCACTGTATTAGCCTTGTCAGATACAGAGGATAAATTATTATTATTATCATTAGTATTCGTTAATATTGAGGTTGAGGGAAATATTGGACAATTTTTATTATTTTGTTCATTACTATGTGATGTTGCTAAAATATCTTGTACGGTTTCCATAGCAACATTACCAAGTGCTGTATTAAGTAAACCGTGTTTTTTTATATCGGAACGATCGTCAATTCTATTATTAGTTTTATGAAAAAATTTCGGCAAATGAATAATCGACGATTTATTTTTTAATGATTTTAATTTATGTTTATATGAATCGCCGGTTTTTAAATTTTTCAAACTTAATAAACTAAATTTACGTTTATTTAAATTATCTGTTGATTTTATTTCAGTATTTTTATCAATATCGGAATTTTTACCTAATAAATTCATAAAACTTAATTTATTTTTATTAATATTGATTATTTGTTTTTTTAATGATAAAGTTTTATTATTATTTTTAGGTTTATGTAATTCACTATCGGAAAGACAATTTGAATTTTGTTTTTTAATGCTATTATCATTTAAATTATCTAATGATAATGGTTGTAATTGTTGTTGTTTTATATCGTATCTGAGATTATACATTGACACGAATGGTACACCTAATACCGTCTCATGTTTACGATTCCATTCATCTAATGATAATGCTGTTGATGATCTTGGTAAATTTGTTGTTGTTGTTGGAGTATTTAAGAATTTCATTGATACGGATTTATATTTTTGATCATCTAAAGATTCCATCGATTTTTCTATTGTAGGTGATGTTGGTGGTGTATATACACCAACAATATTTAATTTTTCTAATAATATCGTTTGCATTGCTGTTTTCATTAAACTTTGATCATTTAAGTCATTATTTACTATAACCGGTGGTATTATACTTTTCTGTTTAGGTGTTTCAATAATCGATTCAATTTCAGTATCAGACTTATCAATGATTCCAGGAGATATAAACTGATTATCAACAGATATATCATCTAAACAAAGTGCTGGCAATGAAATTTGTTTACATATTTTTTTATTTGCATAATGTTTTTGTTCTAGGTTTTCAACATTTTTGATGATATTACTAACAGTTTCAAAATCCATTGAATTTCCATCATTTTCATCATAATAATCGTCATCGTCATCATCATCATCATCATCGTCATCGTAATCTTCATCATAATCATCATCATCATCAGAATCTGATTCTGATGATTCTGTAAAACATACAGAATGTAGATCTAAATTACGATCCATTATTGATAAACATGATTCAGATTTTGATTTATCATCATCACTATCAATTGAATCTTGTTTTTCCATAATAGATCCAAGACTAGTATGTGCATGAATTACAGATCTAGCTAATAATTCAGCCATAACACTAGAATCACTAACTGCCCTTTTAAATTGTCGTTTTTTATTATAATCATCAATAATATGTTCATCTTCATATTCTTCACCAATACCAGTATCACCTAATTTTGCTTTTAATGCAATCATTTTTTTTGATAA
The DNA here is from genome assembly GCA_028455855.1 of Meloe dianella. Taxonomy (NCBI): domain Eukaryota; kingdom Metazoa; phylum Arthropoda; class Insecta; order Coleoptera; family Meloidae; genus Meloe; species Meloe dianella. The sequence continues at coordinate 2,996,794 of JAPTHL010000045.1, read as the reverse complement.
TAAATTTTGTGATGAATATTTGAAATTTTTAAATTTCTGTCCAAAACCACTACCTGGTCTACCACGCATATCTTCTTGTTTTAATAATGTTTTAACAGATTTTTTATTTATTTTAGTTTGATTTAATACCGGATTCGATTGGGTTGGTCTTAATTGTTGATTTAAATTTGACGTATTCAAACATTTTATTATTTGTTTATAACGTGGATTATCAATATTTAATATTGGTAAATTTAATGGTGTAGGATCATATAAAGGATCTACAGGATATTTATTTAGGCGAAAGCCAGCGTCAGCTCGAAGGAATTTTAGGTAACTTTGAGCACGCCTGTATACAACAGGACAAAAAATAAATTATTTGAGTATAAAGATGACGCATAAAATATTATAGTGTGACTAATATTAATCGAAAATCGATTTTTTTAATATAATTTTGACAACAGTCACATTGTTTTTGTTTTTAATTAAGATAAAAATAAGATCAGTTAAAATTAGTTAACTTACTCTTCATTGAAATTTTCCGGTACGTTATTTAATGATATATCAGTAAGTTTAATTAATGTAACAGCTGTACCAATTCCTCTAGCGACAATACCAGATTCACCTTCTAAATCGAAATTTTGACAATAACCAATGACAGCATTACCACCTAAATCTAATGCTTTAACACCAATTTTACGTTGTAATTCACCGGATAATTTAAAAAATAATGTTTGTCTAGCTTCATTTGATGCTCTCGGTGTACGTATTTTATCTATCCATTGATATTCTGGATCATCATTCACAATTAATTCTTCAACAAAACCGTGAATTGTTTGTGCGAAATAACCAAACGGTATTGTTTTTGCTGTAATAAAACAATGTTAACCATTTTATTTTTGTGTGCGGTTGTATATCGTTAAAAATCTTACAGCAAAAAAATTGTATACCACATGACGATTGTCTAAAACGATTAAAATCCGAAAATAATTCAACTTTAACGACAATATTAACTTCTCCGCGTATACCATGCATCGTATCATAAACTGGTATCCAGCCAGACATAACAGAATTTGATGAATGTTCATGATTTGAATTTATCTCATTATTCCATGTATAGAATCCACCACCAGCTGGTAATAATAATGGATTTAAATCAACATAAACTTTACCAATAGCATCGTTTGCTGAATATGTATCATAATCCATTAAACGTATCTGTAATGGTTCATCTTGTAATTCTGAATCATCTACCTATGAATTAAACAAATATTTATAAAATTTTCTAATAAACTATGGGAAATACGTACTTCAAAACGGTACCATTCTGAGTTCCATTGGGGATGTAATGATTTACGACAGACATCAGTTTTATATGTTGTATTCCCAAATTTTATCTCAACATAGGCATCTGTTGTATCACTAGATCGATCCATAACAGGTAGATTTCGACCAGAAATTATTTTTACTTTAACTTTACCAGGCATTTTTCTACTATTTTATTCACTAACTTATCACTGTTTATTATTTTATAGGTTAGAAGTTATCTACATCTTCGACAAAGTTGCTAACGGTTTTGTTGATTTAGTTCTTAATTTTTATTAATACGAAATGACGTCGCTTTTTACATATATTTTAAGATATTTTACCCATCTGCCAGTGTTTCCTTTTTATTTTTAGATTTTTCAATTTTGTTAGGTTATGAAGAAAAATGAGAGAATTGTCAAAAAAAATAATCCCGTCCAGTTAAAGCGGCAAATTTAAAATATAACAGGACCGTAATTGAAAATTTCAATCGTATTTCCTTAAACCAGATTATTGCAACATAATGGGGAGACATCATAATATTCTCTTCTATAACTGTCATTATAGAATGTAGTAAAGGCGCGTTACAAAAACACGGTAGACTTAAACTTTTTATTCACCGTAAATGGACTAAATAGAAAACTAATATTCTGAGAGACTTTATGCTCAAAATTTTAACTGCCTTTGAGTATTTAATGGACCTTTAACAATGTTACACTGATTTAGGCCAAAAGGCCTACTTTGAAGACTGTGATGAATTTAGTTTAGCTATTTATTTCCTGTCGATTAACGCTTAGACTAGAGCAAGACTGTAGTAACAAATTAGCTAAAAAACTGAGAGTATTTTCACAATGAAAAGGTTTCAATAAAATCCAATTTTAACAATTATTCTGCGTATTTTTATTGTAAATGCATCTGTCTGGTACATTAACATTATAACAGGTAAATGATTATTTATTGTATTAAATAGTCAATAAGTAGTGTTCCAAGCGAATATGTGCTGAAACACGGGCAGGCAGTGCTATACGGTACAGATCCTATAATTTATTTAACTATCAATAACAATTTTTATATTACATCTGATAACTATTAGCACGTGTAGCTAACTAATGTACAACTAAGACCCGTTATTGCATTTTATTTATAATTATATTTTATAATAATAGTTGTTATTTTCATTTTTTGTTTTGTTTTCCGTACAAAAGTGTATCGCAAATATTTTGCGTGGCCGAAAATTCCAATAAACAATATTAAAACTTTATGGAAGACCATTCAGTAAATATACACATCCATGCATCAATCTTGCCATAGTTTTATTATTATTATTATTATTATTATTATTATTATTATTATTATTATCATTATTCCTAATTATTTATGAAATTAATTTGATATTTTAATATTGTTTGATTGAAATTTAATTATTTATTATTTATGTGGAAAAAAATTAAAAACAAAGATTATCGTGAAAATAAATTGTTGCCTAAAATAATTATTTGTATATACGTGCCTATAGTGATCAATCACGTTACTGTACATTATTTATAAAACATTAAAACGCTCTATGGAGTATTTGATGATTGCATACATATCCGAGATTTGAGCAAATGTTTTCCATGTTCATTTTTTTCGTTTTCAATTTTTTTTTGTCATACAAACACATTTGTTTCTTTATTATTATTATTATTATTATTATTATTTTAAAATAAAAATGATATGGATGAGACGGGTAGAAAAATTAGGCCTTCTTATTTAAACAAACCAACAAAAATTATTTAAAACAAAAATTTCTGTTGGATTTTGTTTAAATAATCAAATTATCGTATTTTTTGTCCAAAATTAAAAAAAAAACATGAGATAATCGTGTGCAAAATAGAGAATGTCGTATGTATAAAAAGATATTTGGTGTCAACGGTATACACGTTCCTCTATCTGCTGTCCGAGGGCCTGCACAACATCCATATATTTTTAATATACAAGGCCTGGGGTTAAGGCTATAACAATTCGGTTTGTTTTTTTTCAGTGTAATTCTTATAAATTTTGCGCCTTAACCACCAGGCCAATACAAGACGCGATGCAGTAATATTACTGTATAACACTGCCCAGTCTCCTCCATCTACTTCTAATCTACACATACGACAGTGTTTATATTTTATTTTTTGTTTGTTTTTGTTATTTGTGACATATGCCAGTAGTGGAGCTCGCGCGGATCTATTGTTCTCGACAAAAGGTGTCTATTTGATTAGTTAATTTATTTAAATAATTTTTTTTAGTTTTAACCACCAAAATTTGCATTTATTTAATTATTATTATTATTATTACGAGTATTTTTTTATTAAATTTGCCATTATTCCGCGTCTATATCGGTATGGGAACTCCAGATAACTATACAATTCCAGCTAATAAGCTGACTACAGATTGGGTCTTTTTTTAAATAATTTTTTTGACTTTCAACAATATGGATCAGTTCCACCGTTTAACAATTTGTTCTCTTACATGTTCACTACAATGTAACGATATCGATAAATAGATCGTTCTTTATTATAATTTATTGTTTATTTGTTTAACAGGTCAGGCTTTCCGTATGTTGTTTTAGCCTAGCATCACACGCGGAATCATAACGATTGTCACTCGGCGATATAAGGAACAAAATAATTTTTTCATTATACGGAACATCGTGTATGTGTTACGTGTAAGTCTGTAAATTTGTGTTAATTGTCATATAAATTTTCTAATAACAAATCACCAGACGTTGACATTGTAGTGTCTTGATCACTTTGTTTTTACAAATGTATGTTTTAAAATTATTATTTTTTACCGAACACCGAATCGGTAGGCCTTGTGCGTTCTCGCATGGAAGCCACATGATTTGTTAGCCAGCGATTGGGAAAGCCATTGTTGTTGAATTTATTTGCCACGATAAATTTCGATGATTCTGTCTTGATCTACATATTCGAAAATATGTGGTGCATCCATTAGTATACCTACAGTACCAGCTGTTGTTACAATAAAAAACATGTATAATTGGAGTCTATCTATCACCATTGCGACATATTTCCAATCTTCTCTTGTCTAAAATCGAAAAATTATTATAATTAGTCTAATTAGCTGGAAAAAAGGTGTTTGTTTTTGTTTTTCGTTTATTTAAGATTTACTTGAATGTAGAGATCTTCGTTGCGTAAATGTTCTGCAATAAATTCAACAGCTTCAGTAGCTTTTGATGCTTCTGGTGATAAAAGTATTGAATCAGAACTTTCACTTTCACGTCTACAACTTTCAGAACCAACACCTAAACCTGATTCTGAATTTAATTTTCTATTAATTTTACAATTTGGATGATGCAAATCTGATAATTCCATTACTTCAACTTTACTTTGTGATTCAATTGAACTAGAAATGTTTAATATTCAAATAATTATCAATCAATAACGAATATTTTTAGTTTTACCTTATGTGCTTTGGTATATCAGATGGTGAACCGTATGGATGTGGTGGTACGCCCATACCGGGCATTTCCATCATCCATCGTAAACGTGTTTTACGTGGTCGTTTCATTAATAACATTGCTGGCAAATAATTAAGGAACACAGAACGTATCCATGAAGGCATCCTATAATAACGCAAATATTCATTTTTTTTTAAATAATCGATTTACTGATTGTTATACCTATGCGTTCTTGGACCTCTGAAGTTCCAATTGATTATTACTACTGTAACAAGGATACTGACGGTGTTCATAATGAATGTGAAAAGGAGGTATTTGGCTATTAATGGTAAGACAAGGGAAGTCGGTGGAAGAATTTTCGATACCAATAGCAAAAATACAACAAGTGACAATAAAATACTGATACCCAATGTCACCTAAATAATAAAATCAAATAATCAAAATTATTGTTCTAAATGGAATATATTTAAAATGAATAACCTTTTCTCCTGCTTCTGCTGGTAAATAAAATACGAGCACACAAAGGAACGAAATCAACACGGTTGGAAGTATTAAATTGACTGTATAAAATAGTGTTTTACGTCTGATGATAATATAAAATGTAATATCTGTTTCAGTAGGGTGGTTGCCTTCGTATATGTTGAGGTAGGCAGGTACTTCAATTATGTCCCACGTTCCAGACTTCCAATAATCAGATAAATCTACAAAATTTTTATTATTGTATAAAGCTAGCGATACTTGATCACCATTGAATGTCCACGATCCAAATTTCATTATACAAGTCTGTTGATCAAATGGAAAATAGGTGACGTCTATCGTACAAGAACTCTAAAATAATTAAAATTAAACGAATTTCGATTTATAACAACACATTTTCTTATATTTAACTTGATAAATTGCTGGTGGTACCCATAAAACTTCACCATTAGGATAAATTAATACATTTGACTTGTATCGAACTTCATAATTACCATCAGCACTAAAATTATTAAAATTTTAGAATAATAATATCATAAATAAATAACTTATTATACTTATTAAATAAGACTATATCAGGTTTCCATACTTTATCTGGTGGTAACCTGAGCACAGCAATTCCTCCGTAATCAGCCTCGTCCCACTGTAACTGATAGTCGTTCCAGACCTTGAATTTTGATACAAATAAATTAAGAGAATGCCATTAAGCGGATATGGTTTATATAACTAACCAGTCTCAGCCATACATTAGATTTCATAATTTGATTCTTCTCATTCTGGAATATGAAGTATATATATTTTTTGTTTGTTGTTAATATGGATAGATAGTAGTATTTTTTTATTGTAATATTTATAGTTTATATTACATACCACATTAATAAGTTGAACGAAGGCTAGGCCAAATCTAACATCGACTTTTTCAGTCATATTCTGAACGGGGCGTATCAGCTTGTTGTATCCCCTGAAGAGATCTCTCACTAATCGCTCTTCATCTTCAGAACATTTGCCTGTAAATGATTGATTTTTGTTTAATTGTTTTCCAATGGATTTTTAAATGATTTATCTGTTATTAAATAGTCTAAAATGACAGAAATGAGAGCGTTAGTTTTTTTTCTACAGTTTTGTAGTGATAGAGATGTTTGGATTATTATTATGTTTTGACCAAAGGATAATTGTCTTTATCGTTAAATTTACATGTAATATTATAAATGTTTTTGATTATTGGTACTGTTGGATGGTTTATGTAGATGATAATGTGTTAAAAATCCTTTGTTTGCTGTAATAGCTAGAGGGGAGGGGCTGTGTTTACATGTCATTCAGCATGCCAGTGGGTGTGCCGGTGAACTCACCTGAAACGATAAAACATGAGATGAGAAGCAAAGACAGTAGACGGGCCACTGTGGCTTCCCACATCGCGTGGTGGTGCATGGCACTCAAAGATACCCACAGGATCATCGAGATCTGGCACGACAGCTCAAGTCCATGGCTTGGGCGGACGTTAATTTGCGAGCATCTTTATGGCACGCTTCCAGTAACAAGTACCAGTTAAAAACACTACACGTTCCTAACATCCTGCACATATATAAACATGTCCATTCACTCAATGTCTTAAACAAGGGCATACACACACCCGCCGAGTCATTCTGAGGAAGTCAGCGTGGACGTTGTCGCGACACCACCCCCTCGGAAATAATTATGTATATCGTGACTAAATGGCAGGCCACAAGGGCGCAAGACTAATGCTTCTGGACCAATCCGTATAGCATCCCACCTTATTATCGACCCAAGAATGATGAAACGCAAGCGCATTTATTGCGAAAATTTTAGAGGCACCGAGACGGCTTTCTGTATATTAGATTTCATCTACTTTACACATATCGAGACTATACCATTCCAAGAATGTTCAGATTTCTTTCATAAAGATTTTAAGACATTCCCTAAATGTAACATGTACCTACACAAAAATTTCAACAATTTCAATATAGGTAAAAATGGGATTTCAAAGGGATTTATCAATTTTAAAGGGGTGTTAATTATAATAGCGTTAATTATATTTGCAAGTTTAATTGAAATTCTTTTAACAAATTACAATCCATCGTGATACAATATTGGAACAATTTGATGGAAAACAGTAGTACTTGTCGCTACATATGTATAGCGATTAAAGAATACGAAAAATGATTATTGAACGAAACTATTATATTTTTTTTATTGTCATTTATCATTTTCCGTATTCTTGACAGATAGACTGACTTTATGTTATTTCAACAAAGGCCCTCTGTAGTTAATTAGCGACCAATAATGGATTGTCGTGTTTCCTTAAAATTGTTTAAACCGATTAGCATTTTAATGAATAATAGTTCTCTGGGAATTACTTATTTTATATAACAATGGAACGCGAGATTTATTTATTTATTACTTATATTTATGTATATGATCGAAAGAAACTTTCAATTTGAATCATTATTACGAGTGTTTGTCTTTAAAATGAAAGACATCCACTCGAATTTATCTGTCCAGCTTTCTGCCAGCCCCTTTAAGCCATTAAGAGAGATAGATGACGCATAGCGTTTCCGCTGTTGCGTATCAGTAATAACAATTAAATTGTCATTCGTCATTAATTGAACATCTAAAAACCTAAAATATCATCATATTTTTTCCCCAATTTTATTATTAATGGATTTTTTTTTAATTTTATTTTTAATTTTTTTAATATAAACAGGTTAAGGACTCGTACTCGCGATAATTTCGGTATTGACCGGTACTTTTATATAATTTCTATATTTATTAAGACGTAAATAAAGACTAAGAATAAGAATTATAGCCCTAACTGACGAGATATTGTCTTGCTTGACAGTGGAAGAACGTTGGCGTTGTATTATTGCGACCGATTTAAAAATTTCTCATATCCACGATGCAGTTGGCACGTTGTGGTCCTTTCCGATCTCCAGGACTCAAATAACAATTGAGTCACTGACAATTTCGGCGTTTATATTTATTTATATATCTTTTTTTTTTAATTTCTTAATCATTTATTTAACAATTTTTCTTTATATATGTATATGTTTATAATACATATTTAAATTTATATATTTGAGCAACTTCCGTAATAATTCAACGAGGAGATCGGCCATCGCGTGTGCAAATTATAAATATTATTTTATTGAATAAATTTTGCAAAGATGCGATGTACAAGAACGAAATAGAGCCGACTGCGTACATGGAAAGGAAACACGCACGACGTTTTCCCACTCGAGACATGAGTATTTTTTTTACACACGACTCTGTACGTTACATGATTTTGAAAGGATATGTTAAAATTTCATGTGCTTCTTCACCAGCTATGCTCCTAAGATAGGTTCTGTACATACAGGATAGACAAGTCATAGATGACAATTACATCCTATGTTAGCGTACTAGATGGATAAAACATATTAAATAACATAATAATAATAATAATAATAATAATAATAATAATAGTAATAATAATAACAGTGATAATCGAAGATGAAGAAAATTCTCTCATCTTTATCCAGCTTTTGTCAAATATTATCATTTCGATTTTATTTATTTTATTATTTTTGTTCTCAATATAGTTGTTAATGTATATATATATATATATATATTTGTTTTAATAAATCATTTCATATTTGCACGAGAAAAATATAGTTAGTTCTACATGTCATACAATATAAAACGCAATTAACATTGTGTCAAGTAACAATGCGAAAATGGGAACGGGATATATAGAAACAATCGAGTTCCATATTTCGCGTACAAAACATTGCGCATTACTATTGTCGGGTGCGCATACGGCACATACCACATCGAGATATATAAAATCGGCAATTTTAATATTCGTTACATTGAATTGATCACATAACAATGACAAGTGAAAGAAATTGAATTGTTATTTATGTGTTGTCCTATTGAAAGTGAAAGAAAATAACGAAATATATCTGAAATGACAATTTGTCCTCGAATAGGCAATTGTGCCGTGCTCCCATATCTGTCTAAACTCAACATTTAACTTGATTTATCACAGTATGATTGTGTTAATACCCTAAAGAACACGATACAAAACCAAATTTACGTATAAAACGACTGCCAACTATTGATGGGATTGTTGGTGGCGCGAGCTTCGAAATCGATACGGATAAGTTATATAGTCGTGTTTTGTTGTTTAAAATACGACTAGATGTGTATCCGTTATCGGCAGCTACGTTTAACTTTAGGATAGGTGTTATATAAAGCCGATGTAGCTACGATACAATGATGTGTGGTGCTGAGAATAGCACAGCTAACGTGGCGATGATCGTGAACAGAGTGAATATAATAAGGCACAGTCTGTCGACCACCATGGCCGCGAATTTCCAATCTCTTGTTACGTCCGCGGCATCATCTTCTTTACGTAATTGATCAGTTATAAATCTGATCTCTTTTAATATTAATGCCAATTCGTAATCAGCACTAAGACAAGAATGATTCGATACAAGTGATTCGTGTAATCGACCTCCATTTCCGTTATCCTCATTTTGTCTGAAATTACAAGAAAATAATAAAATCCAACGATATACAAAAACGTAAAGCTTTTATTTACAAAATTCCAAATAAATAAAAAATAATCGTATACCTGTAAACTGTCCGAAAGAATGTAGCTGTTGGTAACGGTGTTGGAGTCCCACCTCCTCGATGATTGTGTCTAAAATCGTCGTCAATATCTAGCACATTAGCCAGTAAACTTTTGGAAGAACGTTCTTTAAGCTCCACATCTTGGAAGTGAAGCGGTTTCCTATCTGTAGCTACTGAGGCAGGTCGACTAGGCTGGTGTCCATATTCAGAACCGCCTGATTCGTGTGGCCTATTCATTCGCAATATCCATGGCAGCCAATATAAAAAAACCACTTTTACCTATATAAAATAGAATATTATAAACAAATCATCGTAATGTTTATCAAAAAAAAAATCCAATTTACCCATTCTGACATTTCGTGTGTATCAGCGTTACGATGATGGTAATTTAGAATGAGAATTGTCGAAACAACTGATGAAGCCACCATAAACATGATACAGTTAAAATATGTACCCAATAATGGTACTGCATCAGAAGTAGCTGGCATTGTTTCTGCTACCATATTCAAAAATACTGTTAATGACAGTAAAATCGTAACACCCAATGAAAGTTTCTCGCCAGAATCCGGTGGTAAAGTGAATCCTAATACTGCCATCGATGCAATCAATACACATGGTACAATTAAATTAAAAAAGTAATAAAGTGTACGTCGGCGAATTATAATGTAAAATGTAATATCGATATACGGTTCCGGACAACAATTATAATAAATCTCATTTCTTTTACCAGGAACACCTATTAAATCATATTAATTAAATTATTATTATCATTATTATTACTATCATTGGGATTATTTTGAATAATTACCTAATAAGTCCCATTCACCGTTTGTAATAAAGCTACTGATGTCACCTCCTGTGTCATCTTGCAATTGTAGATCCAACTAATATAATTGACCCAGTTATCATACAACGAAAGAATCAATAGAAATATATTTAATATTACCTGTAGTCCATCATAAGTCCAACTGCCGAATTTCATTTCGCATCGTTGATCATCAAATGGAAACCAAGTAATATCAATTTTACAAGTGCTCTTAAATATACCGGGTGGAACATAAAGACAGCTACCGTTATTTCGTACCACAACATTTGTTGGATATGTGCCATCGAACCCTTCATCAGCGCTAAATTTTTTAATTTATCATCGCTATTAATGATATATTTTATATAATTAATTCATTTTTTATTTGTTTACCTATTGTACATGAGTACATCAGGTTTCCATAATCGATGTGGTGGTATACGTAAATCTTTGACACCACCAAATTCGGAAGCATTCCACCGAAGATTCATATCATTCCATTCCTGAAACGATCTTCCGTGAATCATCGATTTTTAAGACTGACAGAACAATTGTCAAACAAAGTTATGACACGATAGCGTTTTAAAATTGAACAACCATCAAATTATATTCGCACTACTCAAAATTTACACTTGTGCCCACAAGTGAGAATCACCCAAATTTATATTAATTAAAAATGATCATCTTACCAATTTTAACCAGATATTTGTAACAAGAAGTTGATTCTTTTCATCCTGTTAAATAATAATTAAATGTATGGATAATAATGATGTTAAATTAACAAGTATATATTATATAGAATACTTATTAAACTTACCACATCGATAATTTGCATTAATGTTAAACCGAAACTGAGTTGAAGTGGATCTGATTCGTTGGCGACTGGTCGTTCTAACACGTTATAATGGTCAAGTAATTTGTGTAAAAGTCGCTTCTCGTTGTTTCCCGCCAAAGATTCTAAAACGGAATTGATTGAATTTTAAAGGATCGCTTATGATGTGACCTCCAATTTTATTATATATTAAAAGCAGGGAATTTAGAAAAAGATAACATTCTATTATACGTATATTTTCTAAAGGACAACATTATTATTATTATTATTATTATTATTATTATTATTATTATTAATATTATTACTATACTATCTAATAGCATGCATTTACAAAAAGGAATACGGATATTTGTCTTTGTTGTATTTTGTTCTATGAATCGAATAGATCGAATTACATCTATTCTCTAAAGCAACTAAATGATGTTCGTGTATGCATTAGGATAAGAATAGCAGCGGTAGCAGCAGTATTAGCAATCAATTCATACACATATATAATTGTGTTCATTTTAGATAATTAAAATAAGATAAACACAAAGGAAAAAACAAATATGTTGGAATGTATATAAGCCTACCGTTCGGTAGCGACAGGCAGATGTGCAAGAGGACAAAGAGCGTCAGTGCTCGTGGATCGCAGTAGAATTGACATTGCTGCATGCCACTGTCCATGAGTAGCGAATATTAGCAATAGAAAGCTCGCGCCAGTGCTGTTATTCCTCTAACGATCGTTTTATTAAAAATTTTATTTTATTTAGAATTGTATGTTTCTTTTTTATTATAAATTTATTGCAAATTCATATTAAAATTGTTTGTTTTAAATTTATTTATGTCGGATTTAATGCTTATGCAACAATATTATTTTAATTCACAATTAATTTAACTGTTCGACTAATGAGTTTATATTTTATGTTTTATATACATATATATACTTATGTATTACAGTATTTCTTATACTATACATACACATGTATATACATATGTTTTATATATTACCGACTGTTATTTATTTTATTTAATTTTATTTGGTTACTTCATGTTTATTAATTACGTGCCTACTTTGCACATTCGTATACTAAAGCCATTTCGAGTCGGATGCTCCTTCGGCGAAGTGCTACTGCGCTACCGCGAGCCCACTGCCAGAACCAGAACATATCAGGGATGCTGTGTGGCACATGGATTGCGCACGAACTATCAATACGCCTGCTTTTCTAGTTTACCATCTTTTTCTACACTTGATTCCTAATAATACTTCAATATCAATGATCTGACGCACGTTGCAGCTTCCTACAGATGTTGTTCTCTTGCAGATCAATGAGTTGTTGGCGCATGTGCTTATCATTGTCGCATCGTAACCGAATCACTCTATAGTACTTGAATATAAACGTACCGCAATCGGTACTGTATATTCAAACAACACAACTCGACCCTTCTTGACCTTTCTATAACTTATAAGTCTCTCATCAAAAACAAAGTCAAATTAACAAGTCTCCTATCGCTGCAAACAACAAAAATATATGCAGAAGATCAATTATTAATTACTTACTTCAATTGAATTTTAACAATTTGTTAAATTTGATACAAACACAAACAAAGATATTGATTAACGTCATCAATGATTGTTCTTCAACATGTCAAAATTTAAAATGTGCTGCATTTAAAATAATATAACAGATAACACAATCGATCGAATACGAAAATAGCTCACTCAATTTTGCCTAGAAAGCTATTCATCATAACGACAACCCACTTATTGTAATTCAAAAAAATATATACATATTTAAAAGCGCTGTCGCCCGGCGCCTCCACCATAATTGATAATTTTCGCATTTATCCTCTATAAATAGGAATCGAATAATTCAATCAACAAACAATTGATTCACAAAATAATACTCAATTAATGATGATTTGAATTTCAAAATGATCACAACATAAAATCATTCGAAAATTTTCCCTTGATTAAACATAAAATAACGATTTATTATTTTCCTATAAATATCGAAAGATTTTATATATTGGATGGAGTAATATTCAAGTATTCAATATATTTATAAAAATAAAAACAATATACATCTTGAGTTATTACCGGTTACGCTTGCTATGCTAGCAACGTTATATTAAATCATTTTGAATTAGCCCTATTAAACATTGAATATGGGCACTAATATGAATCAAATATTCAATCACTTCATATTTATTTAACAAAATATATTGACAAATAAATTTTACAAATTGCGCACAATTTTTCCAATAATCACATTTGAAATTATGATTATTAATTAGTTTCATACAAATAAGACACTGTATTGATCGTAGATTGCTATGTTGTGGTTATTTTACGTTCTTTTGGAGTACTTTGTTTCTAAATCAACCTCATATTTTCTCTTATTTTGAATATTGAAAATCGAACGGATGATGCAGGTCGAAAATTTTGCAAATAATCTCCGGTTTATCGTCTTTTGTTGATATTGTCACTATGACAGCACTACTTGGTTGCTGAATAGTTGTTTTTACTATTATCGTTTTAGTAAATTACCGAAGTTTATCATATATATTTTTTAAAGGATAATAATAGTGATTTTGATTATGTTATGAAAATTTGAAATTCCCTCAAATCTTCAATTTTATCATGTTGGTACGATCATTTTTTAAATGTCTTTTAGAAGTGGCTAAAATTCCAACAACAATCAAATATTGACGTTGAAATTCGTAAATAATCAAATGTCCATCTATATTACGGCAAATTCCGTTCAATTTATAATCAATCACTTAATATTAAATCGAAAATATCTAAATTATATGTGAGATTAACGCAAAATTAGCTATGCTATCTGTTGGTTGATGTTTGATAGCTTATGAAGATGACTGTAATATCGGCTGTACTTGTTGTCGGGTGCGGCATTTTGGCATGCGCTAGTTAAGAGGGGGCGGACGTAAGGGGTTTTATAGTAAATTGCCAGCAGCTCCTTATTCCACTATCAACGGCATTATTTCTAATATTTTTGCCGAACAAAAATAATAATAATAATCATTATTATTAAAAAAAGGTTAAAAAAAAAGTAGTGTTTATTATTTATAACGGTAAGTTATTTATTATAGTGTGTAAAATATATCCAACATCCTATATATATATCAAAAGGATTATGACAAAAAACTGGATATACCAGTACAGGAAAAAATTGAAATAGGTGAAATCATTTGGGCTGGAGCATTGATCCATGACAGTGTAATTTGAATTGGTACATATATATTTAAGAAATAATAATTATAATAATAATAATAATAATAATAATAACAAATTGCCTTAATTGTGGACAAGAGTAATTATTCTACAATATAAAATCGTTGTTATCTTTTGTGTGGAATCAAGGAAATATCCTGGAGGTGGAGTGTATTACGTGACAATGTACGTATTTATGGTAGAATTTTATTGGTGATGGTGCAACGCTAAATATACATATATTTTATTTAAATTAAACAATATTTATTATTTAATGTAGATATATATCAATCGGTAGTAGTATTAGATATAATATCCAGGCTCCTTTTAAGATTAATTCAGTCATACATTTGCATGTTTTCAATATTAATCACCAAATAACTACAATATTGCCATGTGCAGACCTTTACTATATGTAAAGTTGGGCGAATTTCCTGTTGGGCTGTGGTCAATTCCTTTTAACCGCTGAGATTAAATTCCGCTTTAGTTGATGCTTTATTTTATTATATACAAAACCATAATTAGAAAAAAAAGAACGTTTTATAATTAGATAACTATATAATTTTTTTTTATAGATTTATTTCTAGTTGAAGTCAAATCACAAAACAACAATACTAATAATAACAACAACAGCAACAAATAACGGGGAAAATGCGTGAATATAAAATTGTTGTACTGGGTTCTGGTGGTGTTGGTAAATCAGCACTTACAGTACAATTTGTACAAGGTATATTTGTTGAAAAATATGATCCAACTATTGAAGATAGTTATAGGAAACAAGTTGAAGTTGATGGTCAACAATGTATGTTGGAAATTCTCGATACAGCAGGCACAGTATGATTAATTAATATTTTCATCTATAAACTAAATTAATTAAGAATCATTTATCTTTAGGAACAATTTACAGCAATGAGAGATTTATATATGAAAAATGGTCAGGGTTTTGTATTGGTTTATTCAATTACAGCACAATCAACGTTTAATGATCTCCAAGATCTTCGAGAGCAAATTCTCAGAGTTAAAGTACGTATTTATATCAATTTAAAACAATTAACACTTAAACGATGGTATGACTAATTGTTATTGAGATTATTAATTTGAATTACCTTAGTACAATGTAAACAGCATTTTTTTCATTTATTTTTTAAAACAATATCAAAATCATTATGGTTTTATTCATCAATTAGTTTCAATATAAACATTTTTTATCGATTTAGTTATTTACAGAAAGAATTTTTGATTAAAATATGTGCAAATTTTGGTGAGTCATTCAAATATGGTTGCAAATAATTGGAATTGAATTTTCGAGAGAAAAAAGAATAACAATCCATTTTAGTTAATGTTATCAAAGAATTACTCAAGGCCATTATCAGTTCATTGCTCAGTGTTTATTATTATTTCCAATTGATTTATATTCATCTTTTTATGATAATAGGCGGATATCAATGTTTTTTTTTTATCTGTTGATTACGTTCAAATCATTTATGAATATTTTAAATTATCATTTATTTCCGGTTTATAAAATGTAATTTTGTTTTTGATTATTTTATTTTATTTTAGGATACTGATGATGTACCAATGGTTCTAGTTGGGAATAAGTGTGATTTGGAAGAAGAAAGAGTAGTTGGAAAAGAACAAGGTAATAATTTATCGCGCCAGTTCAACTGTGCCTTTATGGAAACATCTGCCAAAGCTAAAATTAATGTTCATGATGTAAGTAAACTTATTGTTAGACATTTAGATATTGTGTAGTGTTTAAAATTTTACAAAAATTTATAACATGAATTTCCCACGTGATGACTCGTCTTTATCTATTAATAATCACTTTTTTAAATAATTTGTTTTTTAAATAAAATCTAATAGAAAAATTTTCTAGATTCGATTAACCTAGATGAGGGTTTAATTGATATTTTGATGACAATTTTAGATTAGATTTGTAATTGCTTTTATTATTATTAATGATATTATATTTTGTTGTAGATATTTTATGATCTAGTACGACAAATTAATAAAAAATCACCAGAAAAGAAACAAAAACAGAAAAAGAAAACGATCTGTGTATTACTATAAAGCAAAAGAAAAACCTTAATTATCTGGAACCAAAAAGTACATTTTACAAAAGATTTTTTCAAGACTATTGTAAGACAAAAAAATAAAAGTGTGTAGAAGCGTGAAGGCAAGTGCGGACGTGGAGCCTTTTCCAGTGAAGGGTATTAAAAAAAATATATATATATAATAAATTTATGAAACCCTTTTGTATTCTCTTCTTTTATTTTTCTTCTCATTAATTTTTATTAAGTATTTGTAATTTGTAATTAATTATATAAATATTAAAAAAAATATATGTCAGTTAAAATTTTCCAAAAATCAAGGTTGTTATTGAACTTTAGATACTTTTAGTGATTAGATTAATAAAATAAATTGAAAAAAAATATTAAGATAAATACAAAAATTAAATAAAAACCTACTGCCAATTTTTTCGTGGTGTCAAATAGGGATAGAATTTTGTGGAACTAGTGTCGTGCAATTATTATTATTATTATTCATAATTATTAAGCTTTCAATTCAAGACTATCGACGGGACAATACTTCTATGACCACATTAAAAATAAAACAAATGGTGTTCCAATTTCCTATTTAGAAATAAGCGTTGATATGAATGAGCATATCCGGACTTGTATGAGGGTAGTATTTAGAGTAAGCACATCTGTTGTGTGTGAGAGTGTGCATTATCATTTATAAAATAGCACACAAAGATTTGTTGAAAATATAACCATTTTAGTCGTATTTATGTGTCTTTTGATCGATGGATGTAGTTTTGTTTTTGTTTCGGTAATAATCAGAGAATCTATTAGTTTCAGGGGTGCTTACTCTGTTAGAAGTGTTGGTTGTATTTCCAAAGGCTCTGTGAGATGGTGTTCCATCTCTCAAGTGCCAATTATTAGATAAAAATGAAACATTTCTCCAGAGTCATTTACTACGTTTTTTATAATAATTAGGAAGAATTTATATAATTTTTTTAAATTTAATTTCTAATTACATTTTAGTGTTAAAGAATTTTTGAAAAAAATGTGATAACTTTCTAATTAGTAATTTCTGTATCGTTCAAATTAAAAAAAAATCTTAATGAAGCTCTTATTTCGCACCTGCCTTTTGCACAACAGCGGTACCAAATGAGCACTTGATGCAATAAACAAAATAATTTAAAAAACAATACCGCTTGCCAATATTTTGAAAGATTATGTTAAATTATAGTTAATATATATATAAATATATATATTTTGTAATTCACCGGATACTTTTCTAGATTCCAATCACAAATTAAATGTGTCAGTTGACGGTTTCTTCCCATTTAAGCAATTAAAATAAATGAAAACACAAAACAAAAATGTATAAATCAATCTTGTTGTTTTTTAATATTAAATGTATGTTAATGTATTCTAATATTGACGCTAAATATAATTAAAATTCAATATTTAACGTTTTGTCTATAAAGTGTTCCTTTTTTTTGTGTATATTATAAGACAAAAAACAAACAATACGCGACCAACAATTATATAATTTTAATATACCTTTTGCTAATCAACTTTTGTACATAAAATATATCATTATTTATAATTTGTTTTTTATAAACAAATTTTCTTTTTATACACAACCAATATCCCTTACACTATTCCAATAGATCCTAGATGTTTTATATGTAATCTTTCATATTAAATATAGAAATTAGGTGTTACTGTTGATGAGTTAGTTATACGAAAAACTTAGAATGTAAATAAATAAATTTTCTTTTTAGGATTACAAGAAATTTAATACTATAGAATCTATTTTGCAAGAGGAATCTTATAATGGTGTATGAAAGAAAAATAGCTTTGTTTTTAAAAGATGTGTGATGTAATACAAGTTAGTAAGCTAAGCATGCATTGATTTGTATGTAGTCTGCGATTAAGTGCAAAATCTTTCGATAAGTTAAAATCTATGTTAATAAGCTTTTTTAACAGGTAATTAAATTTTAGTCTTCAATTTTTTAAATAACAAACAATTGTATAGTGTCAGTAGAGGGTATTTCATTTGGCTCTGATTCATCCAAATATAGTTAACATTGGCTCTTTATGTAATCCATGTTTTTTTCCAGGTTTTCGTCCACAGAGATCATATGTCTACCAAGTTAATACAGTTTGCATTATTATTGAGCAGTCTTGACTTTACCTGGCTTTTGTAGACTTCCAGCGAGTCTTCGACTGAAAAAACCATCAAAAACGATGGAAAGTACTAAACATTAGAGAAGTACCAGGAAAACTAATCAACACTATAAAAAAAAATACTGGACATCATGACCTAGTGAATCTCTTTTACACGGCTCTAAGACCTTGAATATGTCATCTCACACAGCTATTCAGACATGACAAAAAACGAAGAACCAATAGAAGTGGTGAATGAATTCACATATCTAGGCTGCATACTTACGAAAAATGGAGGGACAGGAAGAGACATTCTCAACCGAATAAGAAAAGCCAGTTAAGCATTTGGCATATTAAATAATGCATATTAAAAAGAGATGAACAAAAATGACCTGTTAAAGGACAGGTAAAAAAGAATTGAAAGATGAAGGAATGCTGCATAATTGGACCGGATGGAGGGCATTTGTTGTGACTCTATGCTCTTTGGAGGGGTAAAGGACGTATATATGTAATCAATTAGGACCTCATTACTGTGTAATTGTTACTGTATTATTTAAATACAGATACAATAACGCACCTATACGAATGTTTAGTTATTGTATTTTCATTGTTTTGTGTGGGCCTATTCAATAATAATTCAAATTAAATATTCCTTTCAATACTTAAACTAACAAAAGACATTTTGTAACCATTGACTCAACAAAGAACTAATAATCAATAGGTAAGCATCTTTAAAGAAGTTAACGTTTATTTTTCATTTTCCAACAATTTTTTATAAAATAAAGATCGATATATAGATAATCATTCTAATAGTATACCGGCGTATATATAATATAGGTTTTTATATTGTTAATATGCTTAAGGAGCATTTAATTAATAAAAATTTTGGGGATAAAATCTATCTCTAAAGGTGATGATGTAACATGTTTGGCGTAAGATTCGTGTAGTCTGGACGGGTTAGCGAACACAAGCCGCATGGCTTGCGAGCGTCTCGCCGCAACTCATTGTCGGCTTTTCCAACAACTTCAAAGGAATTCGTCGTTTAAGTTAGGAATGCAAATTGCACATTTGTGTAGTTTACAGGCATTAACAAACCACTCATGAAATTGACATTTATTTCGATATGTACTTTTATTTATCTTGTTGTTGTCTTGATCGTGGCATGTTCGGCTCAAATGTATAGACTCGTCAACAAAAATTTTACTCCGAACATTCGACGATCACTACATTAAAGACTCGGCTCGCTAATTAGAACAATTAGAAAAAGCTTCAAATGTTTGGTCAAATATTGTCTTTGATTCTGTGTCTATGAGAGTTCCCTCCTTTATACATTCAATTTGCGTTGTCACATGTCCGAAATTGAAATGATCCTGTTATAAAAAATTCTGTTTGGATTTCTATTATTATTATTATGTGGTACACGTAGATGCTGTATCTACCTAAAATGGTAGTTTACACAAAGTAATTCTTTCGACTTTAGACATTTATTGTTTCCTTTCATCTCGAGAGGTAGCATATACCTACTTAGTTCATACATATAAAAAAAATTATTTGTAATATTGTAGAATGTAGAGCATAAAATGGAATTTTGTATAATTAAATATAGACGACAAGTAAGTGAATTTAATTCCCAATTTGTTTGAGTTATCATTTATTTATAATAAAGGTACAGTTGAGTTTGTTCGCTAACTTTGTAATTGTGAATATTTATCGATTTCGATCAATATTGTTTACTTTATAAAATTTGTTCGCTATAAATTATTGTTTATAATTTCAGTTGAAAAGTTATTCAACAATTTTGTTGAATAATCGATCAAAATATAAGTCTATTAAACAATTCAGATCAAGTCAATTCGAATTTAGTTTACTAGACGTAATTTTGCTAGTTTTAGATTGTTTGCTAGACATTTACTGGAACGCGCTATGTTTGGATTAAAATGGTCAGCCTTAGTGGAATAACAATTGTGTTACTCTATTGGACTACTGATTTTGTATTTTACAGGAATTTCATCCTTTCACTGCAAAATTTAGTTAGAGAAAAGATCGTTTCCATTAGATGAAATATTAATATAACAACAGTAACGATAAAAATTGCGTTCTATGCAGTTGTTTGAGCATGTTACCATTTGGTTGATTGAAATAGCATGACTATACAGTATTATATTGAAAGTGAGAGATAGTGGAGTGTTAATAATTTTGTTGAAGTCATACACTACGTTTGCGTGTATTGTTATCATATCAGTTTTGATATTGATTTTCCCTATAATATTTCATGCATCGTTCTTCAGCTATTAATATAATTTCTATAGATAAAAATAATGAATCGTTCACTTAAAAACTTTATTTATTATTTCCAAAAACTGTACATCTGTATACCCTGAAATAAACACAATAGTTGACTAGAATTTTCAATGAAAACAACATTGCATTATCAATTATTTTGTATTTTTGTAAATTGGCTATTTTCGAGATATATATTCTCTAATGACCATCCAATTTTTGTCTATTGTGTTGTTGGTTAACTAATAAATTTCATTTTCAATTAGGTTTATGACGTAGAGCTGTAACAATATTGCGTGTCCTGACCAGCTGTCGGAGATTGCAAATCCAAAACAGACCAAATGAAGATTTTATTATAAACTATAATTAATTGTTTATGATTTATTTTTTTTAATTTACATTGAATCATCGTAAATTAAAACCAATTAATCAACAGTTTGAATGCGATTTTATAGTTCACAATATAAAGTGTCCTGCCGTCCCCATTGGACTATTCAGTCGTTCTAAAAGCTAACTTTTGATACAAGTTTTCCTTTGAAACATGATCATAGATTTTCCTGTTCACGGACTTAATCTACTCTTAGCACAGATTTATAAAATAACTACCCAGTTAATATTACAGACACCCTCTCTGAATGTGCACACCAAACTAATTTAAACTTACCAAAACCAACAACACTAAATATCAAACCTTTACTGGATACTTTAGTAAATAAACCAAAGGTTTTTATTTTAAACAAAGAAACGTTTTTATCTCAATCGACCGTTTAATACGAATTTACAGGATAAACAGATATATTCGACATTGTAATAGTGTTTACTTTCAGACTCATTAAAATTCGTAAAATATTTTCTAATGCTAAATCCATTAGAACAAGTTAAATTGATGTGCAAGAGATAAATCGGTTGTTTTTTTTCTCGAAGAGAAGCTTCGAACAAAAATTCGACAACTTGTCAAATCGACTGTACAAAGTTAAATTAGTTTTCTTTTTATTTAAAAAATAGTGAAATTTAAAATAAATATGTTTTCAGATCAAAGTTAAAAACTTTCCCAAACTTTCCCAAGTCTAGTTAGTTTCAAAGGCAAAAAACCCAAAAAAAAAGAAAACAAATTTATCACCACCTTTTTTTTATACGTCTATAAATAATTTAATTAAACTGTTATTTCGTAACTTTTTCTTAAAGTGTTAATTATTGTAATTTAATTCGTTCTATTTTCCTGACGCTATTCCTTTCACACCTTCACAGGTTATATAATGAAACAATTAGTAGGGTCAGATAATAGGTATCTTTTGTTACATTGAGCTTTTATCGTTCATCTTTGTATCGAAATGAATACTTTGGGAAATTGCTTGTTTACAATCTAAAGAACATTTGTTTATTTTCTATTTAAAAAAATCAATTATTTATCAATTGTTCAATTCAAACTAATCACTAGATGTTGTTAAAAATATACGACTATCGTAAAAAGTTGTAAGTCGTAATTTTTGGTAATAAACTTATTTTTCACCCTGTTTATATTCCTGAATTTAAAAATATGCTACTTACTTAGTTAATGTAATAAAACATTTAAAAAATGAGTAGAATCTATAAATTGTTCAATTTTCCAACGTATATCGATTAAACAAACACAGTAAAGTCTATAGATTGTGATTCTGTCGGCTTGACTTTGAGTACTCAATGGCCACTTTCACCGTGGACATTCATTTTTAATAAAGTGTTAACTGAGGAGTATCTATAACAATATTGTATTCATTAAATAACCAACAGAAGAAATTCAAGAACTAATTTGATTCTTTTAGAATTGAATTAGCACTCTGTAAGATACAGATAAAAAATACAAATAACTTACAAGATTACGTTCATACATAATTGAAAAAAAGCCGACGTTGAATATTTAACACCACGATTGACATGAGATGGGTTAATGTGTTTACGTCTTGTTATAGAGTAGTGAAACGGCATTTGTTGTATTTTTTTATCTGTGTTTTATAGAATTTTTATTCGAGTTTAAAAAGATTTTCACAATGTTGTCATATGTTCCTTGGTTAACTTTAACTCTGAATTAAAGGAAGTAAATACTATTTGCAAACGTGTTAACCTGCCAGAGAGACAAAGTGAATCTGTGGAACTTCAAACATTCAAAGTCGAGTTAATTTATTGTTAGTTAAAATGAGCAGAGAATATTTTATTGATTGTCAATTACATGGATAGTAGGGGAGTCGATTCTTTTTTTAACGGTTGCTTGTTAACCAAACGTTAATCTTGAATTGAACTATAATTTATGTCAATATTAGAACACTACTTAACACTACAGCATTTTAATCCTTCAAAATATATGATAAAATTATTATTGATCAATTTTAATAATGTAATTAAAACAAATTTATGGTTTTTTATCTAAGGATATTTATTCTCAAATTTGTGAAACCATATGATTCTTTAATTTCATTATTAAATTGATTAATTCGATACCAAGGATGGATAACCACATTTAAGATATTGAAAATAATATCTATAGCCATTTTAGTCTTGAAATAACGATAAATTAAATTGAACAGTTGTGCAGAAACATCAAGTTCTTAAGGAATAGTTCTTGTTTAATTAGAACAAAACCAAAAAGTAGTTTACCCTAATAAATTAATATGACAGACTTTAATGCACTTGAGAAATAAAAAATTAAATTGTAGAAAGTTGAAAGCCACCTGTATACAAGATGATGAATATTTTTATAAAGTTCTTTAATACGATTTTGCATCAAAGAATATTAAGAAGGAAATCAATCTTCCGTGGAAGATTAATATTGGTGTTTTATCATCTGAAAGGTGTGTATAATTTTTTTTTTCAATTTGTATTATTCGATTAGTAACAGGATTAGAAATCCTTTAAAATAAGCTAATTAATGAGAAAATCTATTTGGGACAATCCAGTCTGGATGAATTCGAGATTCTTGGATTATTATATTAAGGCGTCTATGTAACTGAAACCTAACTGGGCATTAGTTGAAGTAATTTGTCAAGAGTAAGAAGGGAATAGTGAGCAATTAGTGTCGATGATTTGGAGTGAGTAAAAACCTGTTCCTGGACTTGGTAATTGGGATGTGCGTATGGTCGCCTGATTGGGGTCAATGAAAGGCAGGTCGGTTTTGCCGCCCCTTTTAGGGGTGGTTGTAGAAAATGAGGATTAGAGTCGACGACACAAGAGATATTAGCGTATTGTGAATGTGGCTCACCAGTCCCGCAGTGCAGCGAGAAGGAATTGAAACATACGCCTGCGCATCCGATTCCGGCACCCGGACGCATTTTGTGGAAGAGACAGCAGTCCCATGGGTACAGTTTCTTGGATTCCGGGCACACAATACTTCTAATATATACAATTCATATATGGATCGGTGCATGGACACTACACATGACAGAAGTTAATTCATTTTATTTTATATCGTAATACAATATTTATTACTGAACTATTATCCACATGTACATATTATAATTGGCTGTCAACCACATTCGTGTTAATCATATGTTTATAAAGACTTTACATTAAAAAAAATCAAATATTCATATTACATAAATATACAACGACAAGTTAGGAATTGACGTTTCAACAATCCGACTTTGCCTCAATTATTCTTAACCCTCTGCGGCTGTAAAACACTTGGAACGCAAATATTTCAAACTTTCTACCTCTAGATGATAATAAAAAAAATCAATGTTCTCCTGGTGAAAGCGATTCCACTTTCAAAGTCATACCAACAACAGAAATTAGGTACTCATGGAAAATTATTGTAAAATAGAAAACAATTTTAATTCAATAATTTACATTTATAATAATCGTTAATTAAAAGTTAAAAGCTAATGTCCTCAGTTTATGATTTCATTATCGATTTTTAAGCGATAATTAGATAGTATGTTACAATTTTTGAAGCTTATCGTTTAACAGTGCTGATTGGGGTTGATTTGAACGTATGGCAATTATTGTAAAAGTTAAAATGGCTAATTAAGCTATAACTATATAGTCGGAAATAACACGCACAGTGTTAAACAAATAAATTTGACTAAACAATTCTTATCGTTTAAAATTCTCTGTCCATTTTATAGAAAGAATAGAATAGATGGATACCTATTGAAACATTATAAAACACGAAAGAATTGAATTTAAAAATCGATATATGCACATTCACGCCCTTTTTTCCCGTATGCCGTTTTCATATTTTCCCATGCGAATAAACGGATGAGAACTATATTTCACTTTTTCACAAGATTTTATTTTATTTTTGGTAATTTGACAAGACGAATTTTCCGTGAATAATTTAGTAAACTATTTAATAATTTCCTTAAAATTTTCGAAAAGTAAAATAAGCGATAAGAAACCGTTCGAATATTCATAATGAATTCATATGACATCTCAAAGTATCTATAACTGAACCAACCGACCAAAAAATTGAAATTTTACTGAAAGGACATTTTACAGTATATTGATCACCCTTTAACGTTAATATTATTGGTTTGCATTTTTTTTTCTACTTTGTCTAATCACAACCCAAATATTTTTTTCAAATACGGAATACGTTTGTTTAATTCTTTTAGATAATTTGATATTTAACTCTCTGAATATTCAAGTTCTACAATGTGAAATTCATTTAGAATAGCTTCAATTAAAATGATGATCCATCTTAGAACAACAAAGATATATTTTATTATTAAATATTGTGAAATCTAGAAAACTGAAACATGTTAAGTTATGTTAAAATTTGTCTTGTTTACTTTATAAACAAAAACGAACTTGTTAATTAAATTACAATTTCTGTTTATAAAATTATTTTAACGAAATTAAATCTCCATTGTTATATTGTTAAAGCTACAACCATATCTATCAATACTATACAGGTGTGCTGCAGAAGTGTGTGATTGATGAGAAACAATGAGCAAAGAAAGTTTTCAGCACAAGAAGGAAACAACGTATCTTTTTGGGACCTAGGAGCCAGTATTGGAAATTGATTTGCGAGGTTCGTATTAGTGAACAGTACCATAGATAACTTAAGTTTAGGCTACTTTGAGAAACGTTTGACATTGACTCAGGAGCGTAACTTCAAAGTCCAGAGGCAGACGATCAAAGTAGACCTCCCAATAGAAGAAATCATTTTTTATCAATATTTAAAATAAGAGAATGTTTACAAAAGCAAAATAATTCAAATTCACTATAACAATAAGTATACAAGTATCAGATTTATTTGTGACTTTCTTCTTTTCTTTGATGCTAAAAATTCTTCCATAATAAATATGTTTGTTTGATTTCATCGTACAGCCCCATTTCTCTTTCTTTTATGTTTAGTAAATAAGTCTTTTTATCATTGCTACAGTGGGCAGGTTAGGTCAATGGTAAAAAGATAGGATTTATAATGCAACTGTCGTTGGGGTACGGAGTTAATATTATACGAATAAATTCTTATTGTGCTTTCATTTAGAAATATATTCATTCTAACAACACCTCGTAGATTAGTGGAAATTATTAGGTGTGTTATAACTAAACTGATTACAAACTATTTTCAAATATAATATTTTCAATTGTTGTATTATGTAATTGCTGATAATTCAATAAAATGTCTACAAAAGATAATTACCGAAATGATGATAAGTTCACAACAAGTACAGTATTAAAATGCATCAATTTTATATGCGACTCATTTATTGTGAATATAACTGGATAGTGATGCTATAAACTGGAAATTACAGAGAAATTATCATAAAATAAAAAATTTCATTTATTGGAATATATAAATAAATAAAACAGATAAGTATGAAAAAAGGTCAATAAACACCTTAGTAAAACGTGTTAGGTGCATGATGAAATTATTGGAAACTAAAGATCAACAGGGACGTGAAAGGTTTATTTTAGTTAATTAACGTTCATTAAATTAAAGAATTGGTCGTTTTAAGTAGTCAAATTATTTTGAAGGTTGAATAGCTGACATGAGTGTCAGACAGGAGAAATTTAAATTCATCTACTGTTGACCAACTCTGCTGGCTCGTTCTAGCTGAAACCAGTACGTAGCTTTAAAGATGTCAAGAATTATATAAAAAAAAAAACTATTTGTTTAGGATTAAATTCATTCTTCTGTTCCGGTAATTAAATATAAATTTATTAAAAGGAAAGAACAAAAAAATCACGTAAATTCGGGCGTCGGGATGTGCCGACCCCATCGCCCAGAGGTTTCCAACCTCTGCAGTCAGGCCACGCGAGCACGGATAGGTTAACCCCAATACCAGTAACGGATGAAATGCTATCACTAATCTCGGACTCCTCCGAGGTTGGCCTGGAAGGTATAGTTCGCAGCTCCAACATCAGACTCGGGCGCTGAACGTTAATCACTTACACATCTTAAAACCAATGATAAACGAAACCTTAAGGAGTACCAATCGAACGGGAACTATGTTCACGACGTTGGCGATAACAAGGACATGATTTGGAACCGAGAATGTACATTCAATGCTAAAATACTTTCGACTGGCACAAGTAATAATTGATATCACAAAAACTTTATGTATACTGTTATCAAATTATATATGTATACGTATTCTTCATGCTATATTTTTAATGTTTTAACAACACGAGATCTAAAGTATTCTATTTTCTTCCCCATTAAAAAAATATAGGTATGATGTTATTATCGAACTTCAAAATTTTGCGTTTTTCATTGAATCAACGCATCTTTAAAAATTGAGATGTGTAATGATCGATTAAAAGTATATTTAGAACTATTTATGGATAACTGTAGATTAAACTTTGTGCCATTGATTGACCTTTTTCGCTTTTCTAGCTATCTCTATTGGGAATCAATTTTACATTTATATTTAAACTGGAACCGTTTCAATATCCCATTGAAAGAACTTTGATTAACTCTATTTGTCATGATGACAGGTTAATAAATTGTTGATTTTGATTTTCTTTATCTAACATTGGGCAAAAGCGACAAGAATTTATGGTTAGATGTCTGTGTCATGTCTATTGGACTTGTTACACTCACCAGTACCGGATGGAGTGTGATCAACGATGATAGTATTTCCAGTATATGCTTTTATCAATATATTTTATAGTTAAACGATATGATTGACTATTGAAAAAAGTTAAAAAGTAGACTGTACCTGTGGGTATTGTATTTCACATCATTGTTAGATAATGTTAATCTGGATATTTGTTAGCTTTGCTTAAATTCGTCGCCATTTAAAGTGAAAACGACAATATTTTGTTAATCAGTGTACTGTTAATTATACTACGATTATAGTAAAGAAAAGATCTAATTAATCATGTCTTAAACAAATGATTACTGTATGTTGTCTACACATTTTAACCCTGACATAAATCATCAGGATTTACGAGGCAATCGGATAGGCGTCTGTAAGATGCGTCTTTACTTTTATCTAGTCAGCAATCCTGTGTTGTGTTTTTTTTTGTCCATACTATTGTACATAAAATCCAACTTTATCTTAAAAATCAACAATGTACAATTTTATGGCTGGCAATATTGTTTCTTGTCTTTTTGTTGTGCAGAATTTTAATGTCATCAATACGATCACTTTAATTATGTTATAAACTATCAATGCGATATAGTTGAAACGAAATAGATACATCATCAAGATGATGTAATGTTCAACAAATCAATCTTACGAAATTGCTTATTAAATAGTAATATCATAAAGCAATAATCAATAATTTCTATTTGAATGTTGTTACTTTGAATTAGTAATAATGATTCACATTGACTTCATAAAAGTCAATAATAGAATTACCAACAAAGTATAGATGTTAATTTAGTAAATATTATAAAATTGTTAGATGTTGGTGTCAGACATATCAAAGAATTAGTATTCTCTAAAATAGGTAATTTTCGAACCATGTGTTTGAATTTATATCAAATAAAACCAGTGTGGGATAAAAGAAACTCACACCATTTCGTTAGGTTGTTTTATAAAGTTAAATTACGTTTTTAAAAATAGTTGGAGTGATCGTAAAGAGGCGTCTTACTAGATTCAAATTGTTTACAAAAGTGTTTCTGTACAATTTCTTATAATAAACATAAACAGCTGTTTCATTAATTACATTATTGCGAAAAATACTTATTGTTTAAAAAAATAATTAAATACAATTAAATTCATTTCAATATAAAAGGATACTAGAAAAAAAAACCTTCAATATAGTTCAAAATAATTAGCATAAAATTATCATTATATTAATGAAGACTTATAAATTTGTGAGGCAAATTTATTTCAATTATTAATCATTTACTATAATTTGCATTAGTAATTCTATAACATTCAACATTATGTTTTTAGTAGATTTAATATAAGAAGTGTCCACAGAAAAATGACAGTGTAAAAGTAAATATTTGTTGAATAAAACTAGACAAAACATGGATGTACACAGAGACTCTTTGGCTCCATTGAGATGAACGATTGTGTTAAAGTTAAGCCGTCCATGTCAAAGTAGACAGAGTATAATTCGTTAACACCATCATCACATTAATTGTAGACTTTTTTCAGATTCTGGATTGCTGTTTATCTAGAAAAACTTACATGCTGTAATGGGGGTCTATTAACTATGAATTTCCACTCACGTCCCGTTTATACACTTCGGGGAAGCATTCATTAATGGGAAATCGGCGATATAACCAGCCAAAACCGGCTTCACTCGCAAAAGAGAGTCTACAATACATTTTTTGTTTACTTACTCTTCATAAACATTCTTATTAACACTTTAAGGTAGGAGTAATTTATGTTTGGGATAACTTTATAAGTGTTAGGAACTTGTAAAGGTGTCTACTGTGTTGCGTAATAAAACCATAAACAGTGGAAGTAACGTGTTATAATAAGATAATTTTAAACAACATTTTATGGTCGAATTTCAAATGGAATTCTATGAAATTTAATTGTTTGAATAGATTTACATTTCAAACTGTCACTAACAGACTAACTAAAACAAACTGAAATCAGCCACATTCAAAACTAACCAATTTTATTTGATTGTTAACAACAAGCCATTTCTAACATGATATTAAAAAAAAGAACAATACCGAGATATGGTCAATTAGTTGAAATAAATTTAAACAAACTTATACTAATATTCAGTACAATCATGTATTTTCCCGCATTCGTTTCCGTTATATACTTAGAAATTCTTTAGAGATTTGAATACACAATGGTCTTATAAAATTAAATTTGTCCTGTCATCTAAAATATGTGATTCATCCTACATTTTAATGGATATTATGGTGAAAATGTATCTACTGCAGAGCTGGTAGTATAAATTCAGATTTAGTGTGAACAATTTCCAAGTTCTCCTTCCTTTATCATTAAGAAAAAAATCTCAATTGAACTAGCATCAGTATGCAAACACAAAAAAAACATTAATCACCGTTTACGCACAATAAAGACCAAAACGAGGTAACGTACAACACATTTATCGAACGTAACCGCTCATTATCATTCGTTCGTGCTCCTTTATATTTGTAATAACAAACAGTTATTTTACATTGGAGAACCGGTCAGCAGCCGACTGAATTTGACAGTGTTCAACATTATACGTATACGCAGAAACAAAACTGCACGTATAGACGCACTTTAATACGTAAAAAATCCACTGTAATTAGCCTCATTAATTCTAATTGATAGTTGTAGCTCAATTTTTTTTTATTAATATAATATAATGAGGCTAATTTATGGCGAATATTCTCTTTGATTGAACAAAAAAAAATCGACAATGTGCGTGATATTACTTTTACCTTGATCAAAATAACATAGAAATAACTTTATCGATTCAATTTTTCGTAAAATTCAACAAAATCCTTATTATTTCCCATCGAAGTTTCAATTTTTTCACATTTAATTATATTAGTGTCAATTATTTTGTCAGATGTCAAGACAATTGTGTTCTTTTTTCTCATTATATTACAGAATTTTCTTTTATCTTCCGTTCTTTATATCATGAAGACTTGAGAGAATAATTTTGTTGTTGTTTCTATTTTTGTCTACGTGTTGTTTTTCTAGTAATAATTTGGACGATTTCGTTTGACATTTGTGGTAAAATAACAATGGTTTGGTGAGCCCTAGGGT
Source organism: Meloe dianella (assembly GCA_028455855.1). Lineage (NCBI taxonomy): Eukaryota > Metazoa > Arthropoda > Insecta > Coleoptera > Meloidae > Meloe > Meloe dianella. Next base: position 2,965,538 of record JAPTHL010000045.1, on the reverse strand, counting down.
GAAATGTTGTGTTGCAATTTGTTATATGCGTTATTGGTATATATTGGTTCCCCGAATGTTGAAAAGTTGAATTTATTTTAACCCAAAACCGCACCAATATACTGCAACCTAATCCATATTTAAACTTGTTACTTTGGCGTATGTTGGTAATGGATGGGAGCTTCACAAAAAGGACGAAATACGATCTTCTAAAATATACATTATAAGAAGTAGAATGATAGTCAACGATCGTTGCATAGGTGACACAGTTTGGTCGTTAAAGTTGTTCTAGAATATTCGAACAGTGCTTATAGTAAATCAAACTTGACTTAACTCACAGGCTACATACAGAAACTAGTAAATAATTACAATAAACACGATACGTAGAAGTTACTGTACTCCGTTCATCGCCTTGTCTTAGACGATCATCAGTCAAGTTAAATTCGCGCTACTACAACAAACATCACTTCAAATTGAATGACTACTATATGGAATAATAAAAGAGTCTCCTAGTTAACAGATCTAATGTAGTTAATATTTACCGAACAATTAGTTCTGACTAAATGTGTATCGAATATAATGCTAATTCATTAATTCATTTCAACATTGAAGATTCATTTTTCGCTGATTTACCCAAATTTCATTCGTAATTGGGAACGTTAACTATTTATAAGCCCTAATTTGATAGTGGATGAATTTACAGAGAAATGGCAAAATAATTGTATATTCCTCCTGTAGAGGTATTTCACAAAATTCAGCAAATAATCTAAACAACAAATGTTCAATTCTATCAGGTTTGATTTCATTGTGAATTATATGAAGATATTTAGGAAATAAACACGTTTAAAGGGATGACCATTGTAAAAGGCTACAATGTAGTTTATATTGATGAATTCTACAATATTTTTCCCGTGTGATCACAAGTTTATTTAAACTGGTAAAGGATATCTTGTATTTTTAAAACATAATATTTCCTCCAGTAACGGGTTTTTTGAACGTTTATGAACGAAATAGTGAATTGTTGTAAACATTTTTTTTTAAATTTAATTTAATCAGTAACTCACTATTAGTTCTAATAGATAACTGGTAGAGCATAAAGTTGCAGTGAATGAATAAATTAAGTTGAACGCACTGTTTAGTTGTATCAAATTTATAGAAGGGTTGATGATTTAAAGGCACGATTGAATCCTGTTTTAAGCTGTATGTATCGTATTTTAGTATGCGTGTGTGACTGTTCATTAGAGTTTTGTCATGTTACTAGTCAGATCTTCAAACTTGTGTAGTAATATGATTATCATCTTTAGGGTGAAATATCATTGAAGCGGTTGCTTTCAACAGACATTTAAGAGATGATCAATTAACACGTGACTTAATTCGTATTAAATACGTAAAATATTTGTTAATTAATCTATATTGTGAAAGGTTGTCTGCAAAGAACGTCAATAAAAAAATGACCTTCCACATAACGATAAAGAGTAAACCAATTATCATACGTTCTATCAACGTCTAGTAGTTGTCGAGTACTTTTTTTTTCAAGCTGTACAAGCAACTATGAAGTTGATAATCATTTTCCATTTATAGATATGGTTGTCGTAATAAAGCGACAAACTGTCATATAAATACGATCAATTTCTAGTTTATTGTAAATATCGGTAGTTTTGCAAAATAATTTTCAATTATACTCGAAATTCTCGATCAGTATAATCGTTCATTTTGTAATGATAACGATAGAGATATATCTGTACACAATGGTTAATCGTAAATTAATCTGCAATTGATAGGATCGATTTGTTTTTGTATTAAACGTAATTCAACATAATAATAATAAAATACATGTTAGATTGAAATTTATTTATAATTGTTTATTAATAACGTTCATAAAGTTATTTAATTAAAATTCGATATGTTCAGTTTATGAAATTATAGTCGATTTTTGTAATATTTGAAAGTGGCAATTTGCAAAATCACTATATTATAGATAAGATGTTTGCCTACTAAAAATATACCACATCCAACATAAGCTTATATGTTATTTAGACAGGGTTGAATTTCCTGCTAGGGGCTGAATTATGACGTAGTTGACTTGTGAGTTGTCTCACTACTGTACATCAAAATAATGTAAATATACATCGACTGATGCCTAAGGTCATTTAGAATTTTCCGCAGTCTATTATAGATTACAAAAATGATAGTAGTTATTACCCTAAAAAAATTGGCCAAATGTCAACTATCCCCTATTTATCTAAATAACATAAAAAAAAATGTTGAATATGAGATGGTAGAACAAAACACCTGTGTTTTACGATAAATTCTCGTCATACATGACATCTGTCATTCTCTCTGTCTGGATATCATTAAAATGATAAAGGTTTGATGTATTTAGAACTGCAAAACTAATTACATCCACCAATTTAACCATAAACGTAACAAACTGACAAAACACAATTGACACATATTCGATCTGTTTTCTTAAGAAATAAATCTCCACTTATACAAATTCATTTAAATAGTGATTATTTTCAATTAATAACTGACCAATTTACGCTTTCAATTTGCTGTACAATCTTAAATCTTTATTAAATTATAAGTATATGGCGTGCTTTGATGCGGAAACTACAATTTTTGTTTCGAGAAATTATAACGGAAACAACAAAAATATACAAACAGCTGCATTGTACACAGACACGGAACAATTATATTCTCAACAATAAAAAATAACGTAGCCAATTAGTGAATTTTAAAATAATAATCATAGATAATTTAGATTATTATTGGATATAGTCCAATAAGAATATCGATTTTAGCCGAAAATTCGTAAGTAATGTATTCATTCCAAATTACTATCCAACTATATAATTAAAGTTGGTCAGATTTATTTGATAGGCCGACAGAAATTGGTGAAATATCTCGTCACGATATTCGATAAAATTATCCATATGATTATTTAATTCTAATTTAATACAAAACATAACGTTGTATTTATTTATTAATTATTTGATAAAGATAAATAGAGTGTAAAATTGTTGTATAAGTTCTCTTATCTGCGTTTGAATGGCATTTAAAATGTCAACATAGAATGTGAAAATAGATAGTATCAGTTTTGTATAGTTTTGTGGTAGGCGTTTTGAAAAATGTCGTATAATTTATCCGGAAACGTTAACGAGACTGTTCACGCTGTAGATTTTCTAGTTGAGTTATCAACAGACTTATATGTGGCTTGGGGCGGATGAGTTAGCATCGGTTTGATTGAATTTAACAAGATTGGAGCGATGTGGAAATTGCTAAGTATTGTAAGTTCTATACGTTGGTCGTCGATATTTCAAAAATAAAAAAAACACAGGATATGTTTAGGAGATATATAGAAGATGGAAAGGTTTTACGTTAGTGAACCATCGATTTTTATGGTCGAATAATGATGGTCTATCAGATTGAACTGGAAATCAAGTTGACATCTAGATAGCAAATTTGTTTTGATGAGATAAAATTTATAAATTCATAATTATTATGATTATTTATATTATTTATTATTAATATTTATAATTATGATTATATTTGATGTTGAGTAATATGAAAAATAGGGCAAAGAAGAAATGAAGATTACATGATTTGAATGCAACTCATACACATTCAACTCAGAACGAAATATAGCGTGATTATGGTGCGTACTGTCGGTATTTTGGGTGTTGTCAGGATTTGTAAATTCGTTGAATATGCAATGTCCCGTACCATCACTGCTTAGTAATAACGATAATTTACATTCTTTACAATGATTGAAGACCTCTACTAGCTGCCGTGTAGGGATTTTTGCTTCAAAAGCCTATTAACAACGTTTTCTAGTACTAGAACAGTCAGTATACTTATTTGTTTTCGCTCTCATAAACTCACTAGATTTTATAGATTTCTGAAATAGCTATTAGCTGGTGGAACATCCTGTTTATAATTCGATTATACCATATCCACGATTCTAATGTCGAATTTCAAATGACAGAATTTTCACTAACTTGTCTATGCTACATGGCGAAAAGCAGGAGTACCAATATAAAATAGACAGTTTTCTCTAAACTAGTAGGAGAAAGTTAGGAACTTTTGACATATTTGATTGCCGGCAGTTTTGCAAAATTCGACATTAGAATCGTGGATATGGTATAGACCGATTTTTATGTTATATTCAATTCAGGTAATTTTCATCAATAAAATACCTATTTTAATGTGCTTAGAAAGTCTTTTATTTTTGTTGGTTCATTTATTCGCAGCAGTCTTGTTTACCTTGTTCATTAAAAAACAGTAACAAGATAAAATAAAGGTCGTTTTAAGATTGATTTTTACAGATTTGTTAGTGATGATCTATGTAAATCAATTCATATTTGATAAAATATCCAGATGTTCCGTATGTTTTCTACAACGATAAATCTGTTCGATTTCAATATTCTGACAAATAAAACTTTCAACATCGTATTATTAGTGTCGACATCAAACCTGTTCGGATTGGATTGTTTTCCCTTAGAAGAACCAAATATCGAACAAGCTTTCTCCATCACGTGTGTAATTTACATCAAAATACTATTCTAACGGACAATCTCTTTTTTGTCTCTAGTGTCTAGCGACGTGATGTTTGTATTGCTGCATTTTCAAACAACACAAATATCGACCATATGCAATATGGACCAGTGAACAGTATCAGTGATAACGGAGAAAATTAACGAAAGTAAACTGTATATTATTACAGAATCAGAAAAAAATAACAATCAAAGTGAAAAAACAGCAGACATGCGAGCCCATTTTGTGAAATATATTCTCACATAAACCAATGCTATTTCAAAACGCTGACGACTATCAGACAAGTGATGTTACATATTTTAACTTGAATTCTAAAGCATTTGAAATGTTGCCGGAAATTGTAAACGTTGCATATTCTTTCTTATTTGTAAAAGGAAAATAAAACACACAAAAAAAGTGAATAAAAGATAACATAATTGGGTAGATTTGTAGTATAATCGATTGTTAATATTTAAATATTTTAATAAATATTTCAAATGCTAATTTGGTGGAGGCGCCGGACTAACGATTTTCACATCATGACATTTTCTTATCGTATATAATTAGTTAAATTTGTCAGTACCGTTAAACGTCGACAATACACTGGACTGTCGACTTTCCTTAAGAATATTTCCTGAAAACTTCCCTTCTACTTAACACCATTTCCGTTTCTGAGTAGTCGACTGGTGTATGTGTGTGTACTTTCAACTATAAATACTTTCCCTTTAATTCTAAATCGTTTCGTTTCGTTTATTTTTATACTCTGGTATTCAGTAAATCTGTTCATTGAATTGAAATAGTTGTTAATTGATCTTTTATGATTAGCGAATATGTTGTATTGTATTATTTAACCGTAGATTGATTCAGTGGTTTAATATTTTGCCGCATCTCCCTGCAGTATTGCTTGTTATGTCATAATTTGATCTATTTATGTTCAATTCAGAACTCTGGTGCATAGCGTGACGGAGCCCTCCTCACTAGGGCACGTTATCGGTCTACGGACAATGGCACAAAGACAACAGGAGCGTCAGTTGATATGTCGTTTCACTATAGCACAGGTCGTTTTCTATGCTTCTATATTGTGTATATACATTTTTATCGATAAAATATCCGTGTTATAATCTTTACGTATAGTAAATTGAAATACAATTGGTACTGAGAAGAGATTTATATTCATATATCATGGTAATTGGTCTACATGTCTCGTTTCTATAACTGTGTGCGGTTGAACAGTCATTTCCAGATATGGTTAAATTCATTAGTCGACATTTAGAGGAAATTCTGAATTTAACATAACACATGCTGGAAAATGTTTTCATTTTAAATCAACAACTTTCTGTTTAATTAAACTTTCTAAGATTTGTGCTAACTGAAAATTTTCAACTACATGTATATGAATCCATAAATTCTTCAATAAAGATTTCAATAAGTACAACTAACGTTATCGCGAATAAAATTTTGATTATTTCTTTATAGTAAAAATAGAGGTCAACGGAACATATTATTTTGGTATTTTATATTGTCTTTTTGCTGCCAACAAATTATGTTCCGATCATTAGCTGATTATACAATGAAATCTTCCCTTCTGAACTGAAATAATTCAAGATGAATAATATTTTTCTATATAGAATAAATGGTTAAAGACTTCTGATTTCTAACGAATTTATTGAAAGTGTATTATTGAATTCTGATAGTGTATCCTATTGAAGAGTTGGTTATTCAATATAACTTAGAACTAATCCGAACAAATTGAGACTAGAAATTATATAAGTTGACACAGCACGTTTGGTGGTGATGATTTGTTAAAATAGTTGATTTTATTGTTGATGTCAATTAGAAAGTTTTAAAATACTTTTGAGAACAATAAAGATTGATCTATGACTATAAAGTAAAATTTTCAATGTTTCATTGCGTATTTGTGATTTGTACGTAAATTTGTAATAGAAAAGTGCCTCATTTGTGTGATATATGGACAGAGGCACGCTTTTAGACTTTCAGTTTATAAATTTTCTGTTAAAATAATTGGTGAATTGTTGTGCTGTAGTCGACGTCGCGTCTAACTATTGATAGTGATAGAAACATTAATTGCAAGGCCTGTGTGGAATAAGGAATTTGAATAAATGATGAGTTATGTTAAGGACTTGACTTCTATGTAAACATCATGTTGATCACATGTTAGTAAAAGGGCCTGTGCGGTACAGTTAATGAGAGACCGTAGATGGTGCAGTCCGAACTTGTGCTGCGTTGTAGCGGCGCGCGACTCATCCGGACTATCAAAACCACGCGATTCACAGTCACCGCATACAAACGCCGTCACTTCTATGGTAAAGTGTTGAACGCGTTCAAGATTATTTTTTCGTATGAACTGTGGCCGATAATCGAAAACGGCCCTGTCTATTCAGTGCCGTTGTTTTAGTGATTGTGCCAATGAAATTGCCGCTCAATGTACCCTACAAGCGGCCGTTTTCTATTCTTTTGCCTTCTGGTGATTGCCGGTAAGTACAATACTGATTTAAAAAGTTTAATATTTCTATAAACACGATTGTATTGCATATTTTACGGATTGCGCAACATCTCCAAACATACGGATAATAATTGCCGCCACTATACATAGCATTTCAATCAAAAGTGAACATATCCTAAGAATTCAACCGAACTATAGTTAAACACCAATAACAATATTGTTTTGTAGAAATAAGTGCATAATATTTGAATAAATAATGTGACAATGATCAACTGCAACAAGTACAGAATATCACATTGTAATGCATAAAATAGTTTTGAGGAGTATTCAATTACACCTGAATGTGAACATTGTATTCAAATATTACTGTTGTTCATTCCACATCCTTTAAAAGAATTTATTGTCAACATTTTTGTTAGTGTTCCAAACAAAATTGATATTTCAAAACATTGAATAGAATCAGACATTCGGTTGTATTTTTTTTTGCTGGAAATTTGTTGAAAGTAAAACGATCCACTTGTCTACGTAAATTTCGACGGGTTATTAAGGCCTGAGGGTGGGTATACTGTACGGTTCAATTTTGCATTGTAGTTTTGTCGCAATAGCGAACCGATATGGAAGGGTGACCCCGTCGTGCTAAAGGTGATATTTTCTAGTTATTCCGCTGAACAAAAAATGCATAAATCTAGTAAAAAAAAACGCTACGAAAGGAACTGCTTAAATCTAAAAATATATCAAAGAAAAATATGATTCGCCAAAAGGACTAAAACACTTTTATCAACATTAAGATTTTAATATTCAGTTCAACTTTATCATTAAAACATTTATCATAGATGTACGGATTTGATAAATGTCCATGTTACAATTTTTTTTTTTGTAAAAGTCTATTCATTTTTTTTCCGTATTATGTTAAATCAGAGAAACGGTATATTATTGGAAATTTAAAATTTATGAATAAGTTGAAGTTTGGCTATGCGGTGGATGGTTCGTCAGTATTTGACTTTTTAGTTGTTCAAATGAATCCTGATTTTACAGATTTTCAAATTCACTGCATTTCAATTTTGTTCGCACATAATTATTTTATAGCTATGAATTGGCAAAGATGCAATTCAACAATTTAGGCTAACGTTATTATAATATATGCGTACTGAATTTGAAATGTTTCTCATAAATATGACATGGCTTATTATAGTTGAGATTAGGGTACATTACAGAGCGGGCGCGTGTGTATGTTATATCGTGTACTGGTATAGTTTATGCTAGATTTGGAGAAAATCGTTTTCCGGAATAATACAAAACTAACTAACATAAATTTCGATCTATATCAAAAATCATTACATAGTGAATTCGAATTAAAGAAAATCCAATACAGATTATTTACCAGAAATAAATCTAAAATGTTCTATTATCATTAGTAACAGTGACAATTTTAATGCTGTTCTTACATAATTGCAATTGTCTGCTTCAGTAACATACGATAAATAATTCATATTGTTGACTCATTTGACTCTATTGTTGTATCTTGCAATGCAGATATACTCAAGTTGACGATGATTGTTTCTACTACAAAACTATATAGTCTATACGGTAATTTAGCAAATTTGATTTTAGTTTTATATTGTAGTTGATTTCTATTTTAATTTTTCCCCTAAATATCGAATTTAATTCTTCTCGTAAAACGTGTAACTAGTAGTTAATTTTCTAAAGGTACAATTTTCTTGTTCATGTTGACTTGCATCAAGTAAAACTTGATAATGTAATAATTTAAAAATTTGGATAATGTGTCATTAGTTACTTCTCAATTTTCCACGAGTGTGATTAGAAAAATTTGGACAACATAGAAGAACTCATTTTATATGTAAACACTTGCTCAAATTCTTGTCCAACAATCACAAATTGTACCATAAGGATTCGAGAAAGTATTTTTAGATATACAATTTTCAATTTCTTGATGCCAAAATTGTTTCAACTTATTGATAAAACTTCATATGTCAATATTGTACAAGAACTTGACCTGTTATCCTAGTTGATACAAATCACTTGAAAGTGTGTTTACATTATCAAGTTTTACTTGATAAAAGCCAATTTGAACAAGAAAAACTTCATTGTGAATACAAAGACTGTATGGCAATCTTAACTGTCTTCTAAAATAAGGTACAAATAGTTACATTAAGATAATTAGCAAATTTGATTAGCCAAACTGATTTAACGATATTCGTGATTACAGCCAGACTAAAGGTGATGATTATAAATTTATTATTAAAATGGTAATGTTAATGAAATATTCAGTTACTCAACATAGGTTTCGTACTTACTTGATCGATTGACTTAACAGAAAATCTAATAAAAGCAACAATAAAAGAATAAAAATAACATGCTAATCCAATGTTTGATCAACAGATCAAATAACGAAAAAAATAAATGTCCTAATTTGTTATCAAAGAGCTAATATACATGAAAAAAATAAGACAAAAGAAAGGAAATGTTAAGTCGGAGGATATAAAATTTAATTGATTATTGTATTATAGAAATTTTTATTATTTCGCAAAATAACTGACTTGAATTTCTTTACGAATAAATACGACTCTAAAACAGTCTCCTAAGTCATTAAACATATTATACGGAATTTAACTCAAGTGGAACACGATACGCTGCTGTAGAAAAGCCTTTCGTATTCAGGAAAATCTATCTTTTATTTAAACGCACTGTTTTTGTATCTAATGTTCCTTCCATAGCACTACATCTGACGTATAATTTATATCCACACCTACAAAATTTTGATGCAATACCGACATAATAGAAAAGAAAATAATAAACAAAAGCGAATTAAATAATAATTAAAATGAACACATTCATTAATCTGGATATTTATTCGAATATATTTGAGCGTCCTTGTCGGCTTTCAGGACTTCTGATTATGCTGGTTTATTTGTTTACAGCTAATAATTAACAACACTCAAGTATTCTACTCATTCATAAATAGTCCAATAATTTCCAACAATATGAAATAAAAATGTGAACATTATCCACCCTCTTATATTTATACTGTACTATCCCTTTATATGATTCTATTATTTCTCCTTGTTATTTCTTTTGTTCCTCTTTTTGTCGTTTAAATACCTTATTTGGAACGTGCGTCAAATGTCGTTTTTGTACAAAACCATACAAATAGAAAAGATATAAGAAGTTGTACGCCCTTATATGCTTTTCGTAACTGATGGAAATTGCACAAGTTTTCTTTTCAATCTCAAATAGTACGACATACACACAAAGAACTATTATTAATTTTATTTATTTGTCTGGTAAACATTTACCAAATAAGTTTGTTGAAATTGGTACGGATTTTCTGGATGACTTAGCCCGATACCAATTATTAACAATAATTAACAAAACGGAAAATATTGTGATAAAATTTGAATTATGACCAACTACAACCACTACAACAAGTAATGTTTATTTTGTTGTTCCAATTAGCTTCATGTACGGATTTTGTTAAACAAATTGAATTACCGCCAATTCTCTTTCTTCAGGTATTCGTATTTGTACTTTAATCCTTTTTTTATATATACATCGTTATTGTTCTAAATGTTACAATTCTATAGATTTGATCAAATTTCTCTTTAAAAACAGTATTTTACAATATAAGGAGAGAAATATAGATAGGAAGTAGTTTAAGGATGGTTTAAACTTCAATGTAATATTCGGATATCAATATTCCCTCCTGGCTTGTTGTCGAAAATGATATAAGATTGAGTCCTTGTTTCTTCGTAACTGTTCATGCAACGCTAATATAAGTACCTAATTTTTATAAATTGTTTTACTAAAAAGAAGATATTATAGGAAATAATTGAGACCGGTTTTTTGTTTAATTCGACGGAAAATTAGTTTTCCATTTATTAATTAGAAAATTCAGTTGGAAGATCCAATTATTAATCTGTGTCAATATTAATACAGTGAAGTCTGTTAAAATCTTTCTATTATTATAAAGTACGTTCCTATCAACAATTCGGAGTTGTGTTTCTTCTACTCATTTAATGTTTAATCAATAAACTGATTGAAGTTAACATCAAACTTTTTGATTAGAACGTGTCTTTATCAAAAGATTTTATAATCAAAATTAAAATATAAATAGATGTAAGAGACAAAAAATACCATTTCATTATTTTGTGTGGCCTGAAGGGCATATTATTCATAAAAACCATAGTTCTCGATTGTTATAATTGACAACTCCGTAATTTGATTATTCCTTACGGAAGTGAAGTTTTCGAATTGAATTCGATTTGAGAACAACAAAAGTTAGTTGAAAGCTCACAATCAACTATTGACATTACATTTATTTTATGGTAAATAGTATCTCTCTCTCTCTCTCTCTCGTTTATTTGAAACTCTAAAGAAATGCCTGCTATAAGGATATTGAATGTTTTCCCATCTGTCTTTCAATCTGTTTAAGTCAAGTAAAGTAATATTTTTAGTAGAATATAGCTTCAAGTGGTCAAATTACACAAGTTTCACTGTATATTTTGTGTGTATGTAGACTAAATTGCACTATAATTAGTATTGAATGAAGTGTGACTAATTTACGAGTTCTAGCGGAATATGCAATGTTAATTATTTTGTTGCATTAAATTTCACGTATAAATAAATGATTAAAAATTGAAAAAATAATAATAATGAAAACAACACCTATATACCTTGAAATATTAATAGCTAAAAATAACGTTAATACCCAATCAACCTTAATTTAATGTTGTTGGTGAAGTCGACGTTGATTATTTTTCACACTTCAATGTTCATTAAAATATCTATGAAAGTTTCATTAATTTATCCTAAAAATGACCTACATTATTTCGATTAGTTAGTTACATTATTTTTTTTTATCCAATTGTATTCTAGAAAAATCCATAACGAATTCAAATAATGGATAATTTTCATACCTTTACACATATTTTTCTTTATGTGTATATAGTTAATTTATTTTTTTGATGAAAAGTTGATTGATATATCGATCTGTTTTGATATTGGTAGATTTTGTACCATGTTGATCGAGGTTTCATTGATGTTGGTTTGCTGACAAGGAGTTGAGAACACTTGAAGGTTAAATAAATATTGCATTTATATTTAAGGATTAAACGAAAAAGAAATAATCACAATTGAATATATAATAAAAATGAGTGGAATTTAAATCTATCATATTTCATGCAAGATAAACGTTTATTTGAATACAGCTTTAAATAGAAATGGATTTCAGTCACAACTTGACATCTTATTTAAACATATTTGCCAACATTTTCCTTTTCGGTAGTATTTTAAACAATATCTTTGCCAGCTATTCCATTCTATTCTCAAACATGAATTATGCAACTAGCAAATATTTTCAGTTGATCATAGTGATAATAAATGAATAATAATTAAACAAATAACCTACATAATATTTATTAAAAAGCTTTCAAAATTCGATTTCAGTGGTCATCATTGATAGTTTTGTGTGAATACATTTTAGTTAATTCATCTAATCATTTATTGTTCTACAAATGAAACTGTAAATATGTCATAATAGAATTTGGTAAATTGAATTATAATAACTATAATTCGTATTTCATTTGTTTGATAGGTTATTATATAAGGAGAAGAAAAACGACCCGATTACAATTCAGAATGATCGAATGGTTTTGGTTGCGTTTTGTTCAAAAACTACATCACGAATAATAGTTAAATAATAGAACAGCTATCTAACAAATAGTTCTTTTTAACGATTCCCTATTCTTGCAACAAACTCCCTAAATTGTTTGATGTAATTTTCTAGAACTACCCTCTATATTCTTATCGTATTATATTTAATTTCTCTATTATTTCATAAATCATTTGGCAAAATTTTGAATTTTCTAGAATATCTCTTATGAACTGTAATAATACGGAAAATCTTCTATTTAGAGATATTTCAAAACTGATGGTCCAACACTAAAAAAAAACAACAAACATTAATCGATTTTACTTTAAAGATTAAACGAAGCGTGCTCAAGTCATGTAGCTTACTGTCAATTAAATTTTAAGCTGCTTGATAAATTTGTTATAAAAATTGTAATTTTAATCGTTAGAAATGATTAATTTATGGTGTCAATTTAATTAGTTGAAATGTTAGAGATAAATATTTTTACAACGTTTATTAAGTTAATATTGTCAACGTAGTATAATCCAAATGGAATACGAACTTTAACAAAATCATCCCTTCTGTCTAACGATAAAACACACAGGGATATATTTTGGACGTGTATAGAACGTCGATAGGATACTCCATTGTATTGTTGCTTTTGTCTTTACTAAATTTGGTGTTAAAATTGTTTATTCACAAATACAGTTTCTTGTAAATTCATATCTCTACTTTTGATGTAACTATTACGGATTATCTTGTTTGTTTAATGTTACATGGCCTTCAAAATTATTAATAATTCAATTGTTTGCATACTTTAGAAGAACTTTATCTGTAAAAGGAAATTTATCGTAATTTTCGTGAAAAGGTTGCTTCATTTTTGGATTTCTTGTCTAATGCTCTAATTATTGTGAATTTAGCAAACTTCATTGTTTCGTAGAAGAAAAACCTTCAAACTTTTGTTGTTATTAATCAGTTTATGTTAGATGTATGGTGGGATTTCAGATAACACACACACACACACACACACACACACAACTCATTTTTGTGCTGTAACTCGCCAAATTTATCGATAAAGAACTTAATTTTCTACAAAATCAGAAATATATTGTCAGTGTATTTCTTTGTAAATCTTGATCTTGAGCCCTACTTTTATTTTTGATTGTGATTGTTTTGTAATAGAAATTTTCTAACAATTTACCAATGTCTTTTGGTGTTGAACACGAAAATTGAAATTAGGATCTAGATCAAGATGATCTTTGTCAGTTGAAATGATTTTAATAAAGTTAAGAAAATCCGCACAAAATACCGCATTACGATATTAATCTCTATCATTCATAATGTTACGATTTACTTTGACAGAAAAATTTATTTCGTGTTCAAATGGCAAACGAAAATCTTTTCCAGACTAATGTGGTAATGGGCGTAATTTTTACGAACCATTTGATTTCGACTCGATGCTTAATTGTTTTTTGTCTAAGCATTCGTTAATATTGTAGCATACAAATTGTAACAGACAAATACTATATTGATACGTTTCTACAGTAACGAACATATAGATAAAAACAATTATACAACAATTGATCTAGTTTTTATTTTCTATCAATGCCTCGATAGTCCGGTAAATTGTTTATTTCTTGATGGAAATGAAAGATTAAAAAATCAAAACATTATGTTATTCTATAAGGGCTGGGACACAGTTCAGGCAATACGAGCTATAATATAAATGATCGTTCACGGGTTTGGTTATCTTACTTCTGGTATAGCTAACATGTACATGAAATTGTTAATAGATTCACTGTCGGCTTGATGATTTTTAATTATTTACACCTATTGTGGATAATGAAAGTCAATAAAACTCTTAATGATTCTTTTAAATTCATACAGTGTTGTAGAACGAGAGAAGTGCTCGTTCATTTAAAGAAACTGTAATTTAGAAATTGTTCAATAGAGAGTACTTTAACACGAATATCATCATTATCCGGTCTTTATTTCTTTCTAGACTGTTATCGATCAAAGGGGGTGTGAGGCTCTATAATCATTGTAGCTCGTTATCTGGTTGGAAGAATTGAAAATAAAGTTTGGTTTTTAGTTCTATGAAATATTGTCGAGATAAAAATATTGAATAAAACAAGGTAGTGGATGGATTGGAAAAAAAATCTATTCAAACAGAATCAGACGGCGATGTCTCTCTCTTATCGTTTTTAGTCGATTTTTCAATAATAATAACATGCAATTACAGAAATTTAATATTTTCTTGAAAATGTCTGTGCAAAGTAACGGAATAAACAAATAGGAATGTATTTAAAATCAATTTACAAGGTAATTGATCATTTCCCTTTTTAGAATGTACAAGCAATTGAAAAATTTACATAAATTTAAAAACAATCACTAAGTTACTTGAAAGTAATTTACAAAGCTTTCAATTTACATTTCTTATATTTTGAAAAACAGTCCTTTAATTATATTTATTGTAATGATGAAAGAGACGACAGTATTAAATTGGAAAGATTGTATTAAACTTTAGAAACAATTCGTTTTCTATTAAGGACTGTTGATTGAAACTGTTTTGAAACAACCAGCTTGTTAACAGTTTTTATGTCTTTTTGTTCAGTTGTAAAATAATTTAGTCAATAGTTAGAACAATCGTTTCTAATTGACAACACACTATTTGCAAATATTAAACAATTTGCTAGAAATTATCAGCATATAATACTATATTGAATAATTAATGCAAATATCTGCGACAAATTCAATCTTAATCTATTATCAACTTTGTAAATGACTTATGTATGAATCGTTATATTCTTTGATATAAAATTGGAGATTATCAGCAAATTGGAAACTTTCCAGTTGATATTTGACAAGAATTATAGAATTGAAAATGATTTCTAAAACAAATAAAATAAAACGTGCCTTGCAACGCTTCAATTGATTGATTCTTGTTCGATTAAAATTCAAAATCTGGTCATATTTCTTTTATTTAACAAACTAATTACAAAAAAAATCTCAATTATTAAGAGTTGGCTTTATTGTAGTGTAGAGTCTCCGTGGGCAATCCACGGATACCTCAAAAGGTATGTAATTTTGGACGTGATCTCGCAAGCTCTATTTTGCCTCTAGTGTAATGAACTGAATTTAAATTTTAAAATAAAATTACTCACAAACGTGATAAGCAAAACTAGCTAGTGCTAAGCCGTTTTCTATTTAAAAACTTTACAAACCCTCTCTCTCTCTCTCTCTCTCTCTCTCTGTATTGCTACAATAACGTTTTTCAAACATTCTTCGTAACGAATAGTTGTAAGAATCTGTGTACTTTAATTGAAATGAACATTTACTTCCTCTAGCACCGTATTTTTAAAGTTAGTCCGTAGTACCTGGAACATTGTTAATGCCAATCAAAGGCCAAAAGAAATTGTGTGTCCTTTTTGGTTTCTTTTTTCGCTATATTGATTTAAAACTTCAGACCACTGTGGCTCGTGAGTTAAATTTACATTTTTTTCAAATTATGCATTTCTATATTTTCATATAGCACACGCAAATTTATAATAAACAAAGTACAGAAATGTTATTGATCTTCTCGTTTTTATCTGTACTTAATAAAATTAATTAAAATCATATTAACGTTGATTAAATACTTGTAAATAAAATATTTACATGTACTTTCAAAATTAGTGTTAAATATTTAAGAGTCCGATCAGCATGGGTTAAATCCGTTCCTGTATTACTGCTTTTACTTTGAGACAACAGTGACACGCAAAAAGTGCTAGCGGACGTTAGTAATTACACCAGAGTGATATGATATCTGCGTGTAATTTATAAACTGTTATGTTATTTAGGAAAGAACAGATACTTATAGTCTAAATCACTACCAGCAGATTATAACAAGAGCACATTAAAAAAAAATTGGTTGTTTTAAGTGGAATATCCTGTACATTGCGTACATGTAATAAGTGTTTTTAATAACGCAGCCAAAACCAAAAGCTTACCTTTATTCAACTAATATAATTATAAAACAACAAAAATTATCGTACTGATTGTAGGAAAATTGGCGGATATGCCAGTACTGTAAACAACTATAAATAATTTGATATGACTAATCTTAAAACCACAAGAGCTTCAGTGTTGTTTGTGAAATTCAAATTTTTTTTTAATCGAATTTTTGATAATCATTTCGTAGCTTTTGTTCTTTTATTTCGGGGATTTTCCACTGTAGTCACTGATAAACTTTTCAAAGTGTTCATTTTAATTTTATTTTATTTTTTGAAACACTGAAGCCTTTTGATAATCTATTGCACAGTTATTTATGCTTGTTTGGTTCGAAACGCTGTATATAAACCGATTTATTTCTTTTATCTTCGATAATCATCTATATGATAACATAGAATATAATATCAGTTGTCGATATATCTATAAAATTGTGGTGTTCTATTGGCTTTAGTAGATTTTCAAAGGGAAATCTTCGATTTTTTCCACTAAAACGATACAATTAAACAAAAGGTAAAAGAGCAACATTAATTTATTGACGAATTTTTATTGCTTTCCATATCTCTAAGTTTGGTAATTAAACAGTTTGTCTTGGTTGAGGGTGGCACGGAAACCAATTAAATAGTTCATGTTTGAATATTTCATTATTAATTGCTACATGTTATAAAAGTTGAAAAATAGCTTAAATATTGGAACTTTTAATCATTTTCGTATTAATAATAACGAAAAAATGTTGAATTCTCCTCTCTGGGGATCTGTAGGACGCAAAAAATTTCATTTTTAAATAATCATCATCAGTTGATAATTAGCAAACCGCTTATGTTTGTGTAATTAGAAAATGCTTGAACAATACCACAATTTATTTAATGACAAATAATGAACAAAACATCAAACATAATATAATTGAAATTGAATTGAGTAGGTATATTTCTGAAATTGATAGTGCCATCTGTTGGTTTCAGTAACTAAAATCAATCGTTAGTCCAACTGCTTGTTATATGTAATTCGAAAACTCTCCAGTAGAGCTGGTTGTAGTTTTCGTAGCAGGATAACAGGAATAATTTCAGGATTTTAAACTCAGGATATACTTGAATAGATGGCGTTACCATTTCAATTTTCAGTAATCAACTATTTTTCCACTCTCATTAATAAATAAAGATTTCTGCATCATAAATAAATATTGATTATATTCATATCAAATCAGTATCTATATTTAGTACTATATTGAATATAAATAATTTAAAAGTATTTATCTGAAATCAATATTAAGCTATTTTGATGTCTTTTCCTTTTTGCTGATCGATCATTCATATAAATATATAGTAATTAACTAAAGACCTAAATCAACATACAGACTTATTTTAAAAAGGGTAGATTAATTTCTTTTATAACCCATTTTCTTGAACACGCTAAGTAATTATTTATGAAGTGGTAATAAATTTGAGATTTTGTTGATGGATTTTTTTTGTGCCACATGAATGATTTTTAATGTTATAATTTTTTGTTTTTGTAAATAACGATTACATTTAAAGGTCGTTACAATAGATTTATTACATCTATGATCTTGTTATCGTTGTGTTATTTTAAAATCAATCCGTATTTAGCTTGAATTCACAATCAAAAGTTGATTTACTAATGGTGCATTTACATAGATTAACAGCGACAATACACAACAAGTTTTCCCACTAATTTCGAATCATATAAAATAAACTATGTCGATGGTATAAAACAGCTATCGCTGCCATGTGAGTTTAATGTAATTGTAAACTACTGGAAGATGTATCGACTCGACAAAAACTACTGTATATTATAGCTCTAAGAATGAAGGTATCGATGTCCAAGTAAATAAAAATGATAGACGATTAGAAAATAGAAAAGACCCGTATTCTTAAAGCACCGACACACCTTAAACATTTACGCCGAATTTCCTTTGAACACAAATTAGGTGACATTTTCATAACTGTATCAGTTGTGTACTTGATAATTTGTTTAGTATACATTAAAAGTCATTAACCATCTCCGAATAAAAATTGTTACCGACATTGATACATAAACGTATTATTCTAGCCAAATACTGTCGTTACCCAAACATTATCGATATAAAATCTGTTCTGATTTGTTGTAACTCACTCATTTCCTACTGCAGACATTCAATTTCATGCGTGCTCAGATGTGAACTCTGCATAAAACATTTCGCTTCATGTCTAATGTGTCTAGTTCGTGCGCCAGTTCTGTATATTTCGGTAATCGATAACATTTAAAAATTGTGATAGCTAACATTCCAAAACATCTTTTATCTACAAAGATTCTTTTCAACAACGTGGACCGATCGCCTAGTAATTGTCGATTTTTTTTTGTGTTAAAATAATTAAAATTCAAAGATCTTCTTATCAGAATTTAATATTAATGAATGAATGAATTACTTAAATAAATTCGGATAGACAAATCTTAATAATGTTGTCTTTGCGATATTTAAAAACATAATAATTTTGGGTACATTAGGAAAAGTGTTGAAATTTAACAGAACGATACAAATAATATTGGAAGGTTAATCAACGATTTTAATAATTTTACGCTTAATTGTTATTTTTAGAATAATATTGATTACATGTAATAATTAACAAATTTTTAATGATTTCATTTAAAATAGTGTTCGCTGTTTGTTAGACAATTAAATATGTAACAATCATTAAGTTTTTAATTGGAAACAATTAAAGTTGATATGACATAAAAAAAATGGATAGAATTAATCTTTTAAATTAATTCGATTATATTTTTGCTAAGCTGACAACTCATTTATTAAAATACAGTGGATACATTGATTGATTTGAAAATTGATAAACGCTTAACCAATCGATCGTGTCCCACGCACAAGCGATTATCTTAATCTTGATTATAATCCTGATTACTACTCAATATTAAAAAATTAAAATATTAAATTGTGTAAATAATTATTTGATTGTTTTGGTTACCAATTTAACAATATTTATCGTCTTTATTATCATTGATTTTTGAAAAATGTGTTATCATTTTTTTTGTTTCTATTCGTTGAAATATTGACGTGACAACTCAATAGATTTAATATGTAAAGAGGAAACGCCGATACATCGTTTTTCTCAATATTACATGGATAGGAAGACAAGTGAACACAGATTTACGCTGACAGCACTGAAAATTGCTTGATATCAAACACGAATCTGTTATCAGGATACTAAGTTAAAAATTTTCAACTTTCTTCTTCCCCATTTTAACCGTATTTCAAAAACAGTTAGTGAAAAAAAAATTAAATTCTTAATTGATGAGTTAATTGAAGTATTATTTTGTAAAAGGCATATGTTTTGGAATTTCAATCTTTCATGGACAGAAGCTGGGGAGATTTATCACAAAGAAATGCGAAAGCTCGATCGGAGTAGCGCTTGCAAAGGAATTCAGGTCTTCCGGTTAAACTGAAACAAAATAATAATAACACATACGAATTTAAATTGTTTATATGTCAAATTTGATTCTAACAAATGTGTCGAACGAATTTTTTGGAATGAGGAAGATATGGCTGGGAAAACGCGATTTCTGACATCGTACACACACAAAACTACAGTTGGATTTCCCTTGACATACGGAAATAGACTAACAGTGTGAAGGAAAGATATCTCGAACGATTTCCAAAATTTGTTTGTTATTGTAAAGTACTGAGGCACATTTTGGTTTATTTATGTTGATTTTATGTAATGATGGATGTTTTACAATCTATTTGAGAGGCCAAGGTCGATTTTGTAGTATAACAGTTCGGTGTGTATGGAATGGAAAATCTGGATGACCCAGACTACGTCCAAGAATTTGAATTGAATGTAAAATACGTAATTTTAGAAGATCCCAAAGCGTCAAGAGAAACTACTTTTGATTAATGTATATCTTTTTATCCGTTCAAGTTTCCATTTTGGCTGGTCTTACTCCCTTTTTAGATGCCATCAAATCGTTAAAAAGTAGAAAGATATTGGTGATTTTCCATCGATATACAAAAATATATTAATTTTAAACGATAATTTTCTGCTAATAATTGAAGTTAATTTGAAAAATATTCAAATTCTGAATAAATAAAAGTGTTTTATTAAATCAAATCTAACGAAAAAAACTGATTATTTAAATGATGAAGTAGTAACTGCACGATGAGGTCACGAATAGATAATTAAATTTCTTTATATATTCCTGAATAATATCCCATCAGGTGTTGAGGCGGTGTACAGCTTGTTGGTCGATTTGATATTATTAAAAGAAAGGGAGATTGAATGATAAAACAATGACTGAAATCGAATTTGCGGTCGTATAAAATTCGTCTATGATTCAAATGCCTTCCGTGTAGAAAATATAACCGAATAAAGAAAAAGGCTAACAGAAAAAACAAATATTACGGAATAAGTAAAAGTGAAAATAAACGGTATCTATGGTAATGCATTTAGACGAAGTCATTCACCAACACTATACATAACTTTCCTAATCCTATACCAACATTTCTCATGTTGTAAAGAGTACTTCTCCTGTTTCTAGTAGTCTTTAGAAGTTTGTATCGCACGATACTTGGCCATTATTATATGTCTTGCGTTTATATAAGGAATTATACGGAGCTTCTGCATTAGCTGAAAACTAGGAAACTTCTAGTGATTTGTATTCATACCAATACTAAACAAATATTGAAAAACGAAATAAATAAATATATAGCAGATATTTTGACCTTCCTAAAAAAATAAAACAGAATTTATTTATTTATAATTGGCAACTGTATCTGAAAATATCCTTTCATTTTCACGTATTTTAAAAATAGAAAACGACAAAAAGGATTATATTTTCTTCATTTTTCATCAAGTAGTTTTGAATTAAAACAACATTTAATTCAATCCTCGAGCACCGTTTTATCAACTAAAATTTTTCGCGAATGCAAAAAACACGAAAACTCAATAGAGTTAAATCTAGGACACTCATTTTCAGCTCATAATCAGTTGTTATCGCAAAGTTTACAAAAATGCAGATCAATATAGGGATAATATTTTATGTAGAATACAATTGCATCAAGCAGTTTTTGTTTATTTATTTATTATAAGAATATATAAAAAACATTTGGGATATGATTGAATTTCCAGTAGTGAGCTGTAGTTGATGAGTTACAATCGTTTCAAGTTGTTTAATTAATTGCAAATTACTTGATAAAGTCTCGTGTTCAAATAAATTCTAGTAAACATTATCAGGTTCTTCTATAGCTCAATATCATGGTGTGCAATTCGCTTATTTTGTAAGTTATATACCCTTACTGTATTATGTGGGTTTTGTCGCCAACTTTTTATTATTGTTAGAAGGTTCTTTTATATTGCTCACTTTTATTGTCTTTGAATGAATTTTCAGTTATTTTTAACAATCAACAAATGTTGTAAGTTTAATTTTATGATCTTCTAAATGGTATTTAAATAAATATTTTTGAGTTTGTTCGACTGATTAGGAAGAAGAATTGAATGTGTAGAGTTCTCTTTTGTATTATTCGTGTTCTGTGTTGTATCAGATATTTTGTAACATGGTCCATTTTATGGGTGCTGAATAATAAACGCAACCGTTTCGTGTGTGTTAAACGTGATTGAAAATATTTCGCGTAGTGTTTTCTATACAAGAACGTTACCCATAAATAATATTAGACAAAAACAATGTATATCACCCAACAACAGTTTATAAAATGGAAAACTGTCTACCACTTTATTTTCTATAGTTGTTTATGATTGATACATTTGAGAATAGCATCTTACAATCAATTGTTAGTCTTTTGATTTGACTTCTCCTGTATTTGTTTTTGTTAGCCTTTATACTGTTTTTTTTTTGTTAAGGATGTATTCAAGGCTCTACAAAATAGTCTTGAATCGTAGTAAATGTAATCATGGTAATTCGTAACTGGGATGAGCTGATTTTATTCTATATGTGAATATTTTCCAGTTTATATCGAATGTCAAAATATAAGGATTACATGTGTTTCGATCTACCGTACAATTTCACCTCTATCTGTTTGTACTGTATCCTATTCACATACTATAATGATGTAACTATTGTCCTTCTAACGCTTTTCATTTTAAATAAAAGGTAATAATAATTTGTTTCATTGTTAAATTTCAATTTGTGTAAATTTATTTGAAAAAAAACTCGATTTAAATTTGATCCGTTGCAGGTTGAACAAGTGACTTTTCTCACGCACATGTAATTGTCCAAATTAACTGACACGCTATTTTCTAGTAAAATTCTACAAGTAATATTGATGTTTGCTGAATTTAAACTAAACGATCTCAATAATAGATATTAGCAATATATCGGTACACTAATTATATGATTTTTACGAAAATTATTTATTTATTTGTTTTTTTTTTACCAATTAACGTTGACTATCTAATTGATTAAGATGAATAAATTGTTATAGCAAACATTTCGAGTTTAGTTATTATGTCTTATGACATGAAAATGGGTCATCGGTCTCGTTAACGTGGAAAATTGCCTGCAGTTTTAATTAATTAATCGCCGTTTGCATTTTACGTTGGTATCATAACTCATGTTGTATATACAAAATAAAACCATCTAAAGATTAGTAGTATAGTCGTCAAATACACTAACATGTCAACAAACTGATTAATAATTAGAAACCAAAATCAATAGTTAATAAAATTTATTTAATTTTGTCAAATCGGTGGTTGCGCCGGGAGGAACCAACAACGACTAAAACAACAACAACAACAATTCCTATACGAAAACGTTAATGATTTCTTTACGAAATGTCGATGAAAATCCATCAAATTTACAGTACAGACACTATAAGAAATTTACATATTAATAAATACGTGTACGAATCGGAGAAAAAATGCAAATGCTAAATTACAGTTGGTATTTAATTTAGGTTATTCACCTTTTATGCATTTCTATTTCTATGTATAAATTTACATTTACTTAATACATATCAAATTCTACTTGTTTAAAATTTAAACAGGATTGTAGAAGCTAGTATGAGACCGGAAGTAGAAGAATTCGTATATAAATAAATATGTTAGTCGCGGCTTGTCTTAGTTTATAAGGTAAAACAGAATATATACATGCTTTGTTATCTTTCAACCAAAATGTGTGTATGAATTTGACAGTTGGATTATTTTTCGTGTATTTATAAAGCAATAAAAGAGTCCGTTCTATTTTCTTCGTCGTTTCCTGCTTTATTTCAATTTTTTTCATCCGGTAAATTTACCAAAAACTGAATTTTGTTGCAATAAGAATATGATATATTTTCAACATAACTATGTTTGTACTATTCCACTTTAAATATTGAATATTCACGATTTAATCGCACTGGAGTATACCGAGCCGCATTCATTTAAAATGATAGAATTTTATCTTTTATTCCATTATCAAGTTCTACTTAGTTTTCAGGAATCGTTATGGTGCTTGTGTAAATTTGATGTGGCAACATAAAATTATATTTCATGTTCTTTAAATATTGTTAAGCTTAATTAGATATATAATTGGAGTGATTAAATTTTTAATATAAAACAAGCAATTGGTGTAATGTTGAAAATTACAACAATGTGTTGATGATATTACAAGTTGAAGCTGATTCGAATTGTAAGAACTTCAAACATATAAATTTATATTAAAATGTGTGCTTCTTTACTAATGAATCGGACGTTATCAAAAATCGACATTTTCGTTAAACATCAAGGATAGTCAAGGATGTACGTGAGTAGACTGTCGTATCAGTAAACTGTCGAAACTCGATTACCTATTAAATCTACAGTTCAAGATTTCACGATAATTTATGTAAAAGTCAATTTTTCTAGAGTCTTCTCAAAAATTGCAATTTCACATGAATAATGGAGGAAATTTTTTATTAAGTAGACAATTTTTTTATAAATCTGTTTGAGAAAATTAGTGAATATCTTTTAAAAACAGACATTCGTATCTTGTATAATATTTAAAAATGTGACATTTTTCTTCTTGTGAATTTACTAAAATTATTCAGTTGAGACACCGATCTGTTGATGGATTTTAATCATTAAGAGAGAAACTAGAGTAGCGGACATTCCTGTCAAGCAGATTGTCGTTCAGATTGACTTCGCATTAGATGTCCACCAGGAGATGATCATTTGTTTTGTTCTAAGTTAGTGTGAGTCCAGGAGGCTACCAATATTGGTCGGGTTATATTGGCAATGTGCGTTCTATTCGATCCCCTTATTTTACTCTTTTCCATTGAGATTTATTGATTGTGGCTCTTTTGTTCATGACCTGCAACCGAAACCAATCGAGAACTAAAAAGATATTACAACTTTAGCGTTAACTACGTTGACTTGGAAAGTATCTGTCAAACAAGTAAATACCATCTAAAAGACTTTGTTGTCTTATAGGTTCGTGTATTCGTCTAGGTAAGAGGCTAAAAAGCCTGTAGGCGACTAACAAACGAAAAACAAAGAAACCATCACAGACAGGAACTTACTTTGAACCGATTACAGGGAAAATTGCTTAACTATTAAATTACGAAAGAAAAACTGTTATTTATACCTTCTCATTTTAATTACATATCCTAAATATCTCTTTAATTATAGAGCTTTTTGATGAGATTCTTCAAAGGATTTTAATAAGCATCTTGAAATATTATTTAATATACATATATAATTCGATCTTATGATAATTTAGGTTCTATGGTGAATTCTCTATTCAATCAATTGTAAGAAATAAACGAAAGCAAAAAAATTTAAGAAACCCTTGCTGTAATTTCGGCATTTGATAGATCGAGGTAAATTTAGCACAAATACATAATGTTGCTGAAATAATGGAATTCTCCGGTTGAATAGAGATTAAACCGTTACACATATTACGACATATCAGGGACTATATTGATACATATTTTAGATTTTCAAATGGTTTATAGTTATTAATTGATGCATTCGAGAGTTGAATATTTATGAAATAACTGAATTGTATTTATTATAATACAAATAGAATGTAAAACCTTTGTAAGTGGGGAACGTTCAATACGAGATTAATGTGAAATGTTTCAAACGGATGATCCATGATTTGGCTATCAATGACTCGCTAACTTATCTACGTTTGTAGTAATTTGAATGCAAGATGGATGTAGTGAGTAGAATTGTGAAAGATATCGTTATAGTGGGTCATAGTGGATTTGATTGGGGCGGCAGTGGGGGTGCGCGAATACTGAATAGTCGGAAACGACGCCGCCGACCTCGTGGCGTCGTAGCACAAGGCGCACTGTTCAATGTTCTCACAACACGCTGCTACAGTTCAAATTCACATTGCTTGGTCGCATTTTTACGTGTACCGTGATACGTTGGTGTGTTTTCATCGAAAGCACATGTACAATCCCAAGCCTCCGGAAGAAATAAATTAACAAACGATAAAATGTGAGCCGGTCTTGGGTACCGCGAATGGTATGTGCGGTGTTAAGATCATACTGTGGCTATTAGCCATAACAGGCTGGGTGTTCTGCAGCGAATTTCCTGAACGCGAGTGCTGTGATTTACCTCTTCCACAGCTACCACCAACTGTTCCAATCAGTTCGACAGCGGCCACCTCAACCATTCGTCCAGGTGAGGCTACAACTACTCTCATTCATCACAATTATCTACCTGTCCAGCTAACAGCTGACAAGTCACCATTTGCTTCTATATACTTCCTAATATCCTTTAGCCAGTTAATCAGCTTTTACTACAGCAGCCGACGGCCACTGGTGAATCTTACTATGTCCATGACTTACACAAAAAGCTTTACTATTAATTATCTAAATATGTGTTTCATCCAGTTCTGGAAACTTCTAGAGAAGTACTCGTTCTTTAATAAAAAATCTACAAACTTTTTCTAAAACAAGGAGATTACAAATCTTTGATTTGTCCAAATTAGCTTATTGAAATCGACTAATGAAATTTGAATACGTATTCGAAGAATCACAAGAATATAAAATTAATATTTGGACTTGTGTTCTTCAGATAATAATAATACTAATAATAATAATAATATTCGAATTAATAAATGAAATATAAATTTAATGAAAGTTATCCGAAGAGTCGGCTAATGGTCGTCATGTATTTAAAATGTGTATGTAATATTTACAGAATTGAATGTCGATGACTGACAACTGTTATGTAGAATATCGCGACCCCATCTCTCACTAACCCTCCTTTCATTAGCATCCCTAATTTAGCTTTTAAATCATTCAAGAAAACTATAGTACTTGGTGAAAATCGGACGCCGCCACGTGTCAACCTTTTTCTATTTTCCTAGTTATCAGACCAAAAACTCCCCTATAATCTAGTCCTTTATACCCTTATAAACAGAAAAAAATCCATGAATCGTTTAGTCGATGGGCTAGCTTTTCCGTTTATCTTATAAAAATTGTGTTTTTCCATCATATCTACAAAAATAAATGACAATCGAATAATGTTTATATATTATATATATACATATATATATATATATATATATATATATATATATATATATATATGTATACATACATAAACATATATACTCTAGTTTTGGTATATTTATCCTTTATGTCACCCGGAATTGAATACAATATGATATTTATCAAGTTGAGAGATCTGATATTGTAGCCGCGGCAAGAATTGAGATTACCGACAGTGTACTCGTTGACTGGATTCTTAAATAAAATCTGCAGATGTTTGAATAAAATTTTAGTATTGTTTCAAAAACAATTTCTTAACTTTCTTATCAAATTTTGGAGCATATTTCTTCTATTCAAATATCCGAAGTCGGTGCCACAGATTGACATTCATATCTTTTATAATTTAAACGCCACATTCCTGATACCTAGAAAATATTATAATACACAATACGTATGCGAATTTAGAATTTGTTCTTTTAAAAATTTGAAATTTTACAGATGCTAGAATTTTATTTTTAGTTTCTAATCAAATATTTTTTTATCATAACGAAATATTAATGAAGTCAAAGTAGAGAAATTGAGTTTAGTATTACGTTTACATTGAACCACCTGCAAATTAAATGAGATTATGATCAATACTGGCATTTGCTGAGTGCACTGCCTGTTTAACTACACCCTCGGGTCATTCGCTTACTTTTAAATTTATTTCGCTATCAAATGATGCTCTTAGAAAATGAAGACTTTATTAAAATTTTCTTTATATTTCGAAACTACAAATGTGTTTACCGTTCATTGTGAAATTCGTACGACGTTATAGAGAGATGTTTGAAATAATTGTGGTCGTGTAACATGCCTTCCTTACCTTTACCAACTATGATACATGAACTATCCATTTTATAAAAACGTAACTTGACCTTATTTTCTATATTTTGAGACATCAAGTATCAGTTTATTGGAGTACATGCAAATTCAACTCTCTCGCCAGTCGTATAATCGTTAAGCAGTCTGTCAAATCACGGTTGGATATCAAACAACCCATAGAAAACGTGACATCCATTAAACTTAAAACTTCAACTGACGTTACATTACAACTCAAAAGTCGTACTAATAAAATTCTTTCATTCCAAACGTTGGTATTAAAGATAAACCTATACGATATCTAGAACCATTATTTTACCGTCAAGATTTTTTGAGAATCCCATCAATCTGACTAAAAGAATAGAAATAACCTTACGAAGCTCCGCCGTTTTTGTCTATCGTCTCAACTATACCACAAAACTCTATATTCTATGTTCTTTCAGCAAGTGGCAAAACGACGGTATTGCAAACGCAAATCTGTATATTTATCAATTTCTAACGTTTAATATTGATTTAAATCAAAATTGACCATAACCGATTTTAGAATCAGTAATCCTGCAAGTGAAAATACCCAATTATACAAAGTTATTATTTATATTAGAAATATACAATTGAAATGCTGAATGTTCTAATATCTTTGTAATTACATAATTTATGTAAAAGCACCAGTTGATGAAATCTGTTACATTAAATTTGACCCTTTATGTAGTCAAATCGTTGAATAATTTGCTGGAATAAGCGATTTTTTTATTTATTGTAATTGTTGGTATCTTTTTTTCAACATAAACCATTTTAAAAACAATCAGTTATTCTATTATCTAGCGTTATAGGTGAAGATAAATTCTGTGTTTATTGGATGTTTAAACGAGTTATCATCAATTAAAATGGTTCGATAAAATTGTTTTTAAATGCATTTCATTATCTAACTGGACAATAAACATTCTGAAAACATCAACAATTAAAGATTCAATAATATTGATTGTAGTATTAATGAATCGATAACTGTCTTTCAAACACTTCATTTTTATTCTTTACTATTATCTAGGACAGACAGGCAGACTTCTATTTACTAAATAATTCAATTGTATAATTTGTTTTGTATTGACTGAAAGTATAATTTGCTGGTAGAATCGATTGTTCCAATGGCTAGTTGCTAGTAAATGTTGGCCATCAATACTTGTAAAAATCGACAACGTTGAACTTATTTACAGGATATTGGGTGAGTGTTTAAGTGCGACTAGAAGATTTTCTTTTGTACATTTATTCGGCGAAAAGTTTGTTGATGAAGTTTAGTATTTGGGAATTATCTGAAAATAACATCTGAACTTAACAGTCTTCGTCTTCGTTTACTTTAACACAAAATGCTACGATAGTAACAATCCCTATACTGTATATATATTGAACTTCAGACACGTAATTAATAACTTTTTGCTGTAACCAACTAAATAACTGAAGATCTTGATGGAATTGTATTATCGTTAACATTTAATAGAACTGTCGAATGGACCCATCAGAAACATTTTATTGGAATCAAAGGATTTCGATTAGCTCTCGTATATCAATTGACCAACATTTCAATAACAAAAATTGTTGATAACGTTGATATTCTGATTCAAATAATAATAATAATAATACATATCTAGTCATCTGTAAAACAAACTAACAATCTTCAAAAAAGGGGAAAACTTTTACAAAGTTTCTGTCGAAAGAAAACTTATCTTTTAACGTAGAAAAGATGAATCAATGGAAAATTAGACTATACATCAAGAGAATGGAATTGGAAAATTGTTAAAGCAAAATTTCTAAAAACAACAAACAATTGTTAAACAACATTAAAAACTTTTGTATTAGAAATTTAAATAACTGCCAATATTTGTTTTAAACAATATGAAGATTACTTTTCTGTTTCCATCAAAATTCAACAACACTACAACTAAAAATAACGTAAGATAATAACGATTCATTTAAGTTAGAAATGGTTTTCTCGTTAATTCTAAACGTTACAGCATCCGATTAAGGGGATTTTATTGTATTTTTATTTAGAATTGAGAAAGTTAAATGTATTTTAAACGTTGATCGCTAATGCAATTTATAAATTATTTATCGTTCTATAATGAAAATTGCCAACAATATCAGTATTTCTAACAATAGATGCGAATTTGTAAGGCAAATAAAATAACAGTCGATTATGTATAATAGAAGTGTTACATTGAAATAAAAATCCATAGAAACATTCTATTTGAAAACGTAACTAGAGCAAAACCAGAGTGGCTTCAACCATAAGCGATATATTTTTAAAAAAAAGTCCCTAATACAAAAAAAAGCACAACTCAACTACACAAATGTAAAATTAAAATGTATCAACCCTTATAAACATTTACATTGTTTAGATTATCATCAGATTTTAAAACAGAATAAATAAACCAGATCTCCATCTCTATCCTTATTTTGCAGATAATAATAAACATGAGTGAATTAGAAATTGTTATCGATTATGAATTAAGACTGACTCAATAAATTAAACAATGAAAAAAGTGATATACTGTTTTTTTGTGTAATTGACGTCAACGGCAGAATTAATGATCACAAAGCAAACAATTTATTGACTTTGGTTTTATGAGTAGAAAATTCTATCAAATGAATACTCAGTCATATTGGGGCATGGCATTATCATCAAACGTGTTCTCTAACCATATTTTTGGTCAAGTGAACTACGATGATAATTCATTTCTAATAAAGAGTGTCTCGCAAATACACAATCGGTAACATTTGGAGATGACGAATTGAATTCTACAGAATATATTGTCGTACAATACGGTTTATAATATTTAAAAACAAAATGAACCTGTTCATATTTTGTTATAAATTGTTGATCAATGTTTTGTTATAATAAAATTATAAAATAGAAAATAATGGAACGTTGCTGAGTTGAAGTTTAAATACGTTTCCTTTAAGCGCTTTTACTTCAAGTCATGCAAACTCTTTTAATATTCTCTTCGATTTTTCTATTACACATAAAAATATTGTGGTTCTCGTGCATACTAAATCACTCAAAGTGGTCAATTCTACGTTTATTCATTTTATTACTTTGTTGATAAATTAATAATTTCAATTTTTTTTTAAATAATCCTGTGTATAATCCAAACACAAATGCAACTTGAAGATATAAAATAAACCAAATGATCTGTTTTAGATGTTGACATGTCATATGGTTGGAATAGTTTATGTGTAAATTATACTTTGTAATATACGGAAATATAGTTGAATCCAAAAACTCATGGAAATGATGACTAGCCTCTAACATCCATTTCCTCCTAACTCGTGTGTCGGCATCACACCATGCATATTTATATAAAAATTATAGCAGTCATTCTAAAAAAATTGGTCGATCATAGAGAAAATCTTCAAAAACAACTATTTTCGTTCAATTCTATAGTTAATCATTTAAGGGGCTTAAGTAGAGTATGAACAGTGCAACATTAGTACTCACGCTTTGTATCAGATACATTTGGATTAAAATAAGTTCTATTGTTATCGTTCGATTTCGATATTAATCTACATGTGTTTATCAAATTTTCAAACATCTCTTTCTGGAGTTAATGAATAATTCAATTAGTAAATTAGTAATGCCTTAATATTGAAGAACAAGATCGATATTTAGATCGAGACTTGCGTAGAATATTAATATTTGTTTACTAATAACAAAATTATATGTTGTTAGTTGGTACTGTTTTAGAGATAGAGATAAAAATCTGATACAATCGAACTAGTCAATAAAAATTAATGATAATTGCTTTTATTGTTCGAGCACAAGAAAAAAAGAGTGCTCCTTTTGTTCCAAAATAGTTCTTCTATTAAAACTTAGAAATATTGATTAAAAGAGTCGTAGTATATTTTTATTTATAGTGACACATGTAAGGTGACACAAATGATCGATTCGTTGTCCAATTTATTATTGTATGGTCTCGAGTAAATCAATTACGGTAATCTGTCAACTATAGACCTTTTATTTCGATAACATCATATAGAAAGTTGATGTAAATTTTGTAAATACGATTTACAGAGAAAAAGAGAAAGAGACAGAGGAATACTGGCGGAAATATGTTTTCCTAAAATATAAAAAAAAATTTGAAAGGGAAAGATCACTTTAGCTCCGAGTAACCTAATATCGATTTGTTGAAAACCAATAGACAGTTGTATAGATATATCCAAAGCCATGACGAGAGTTTTGTTATACAACCCTCATCTTGGTTAGTGAGCAACCCCCTTGATCGTTTCCACGACGACTCGACAATCTACTGTCGGATCAAATTTTATCTATTCATTACTCTTGATATTGCAATTGTAACAGGGGGAAAAATGATTTCGTTTTGTTCATCGTTTATATATATATATATATATATATATATATATATATATATATATTCCTGTTCCATTGTAGAGATGATTCATTTACCTTTATTTCTTTTTTTCGTATGGTTAGTGTGTTGTAATGGATTTATTTTAAACTCACATAGCTACAACAAAATTAAATCAAATCCGCAACGGTTGAGACATACTCAATAAAATAGAAAATATCCTTTGAAGTGTACAATATTTCAAATATTCTCGTTAATAAAAACAGAAAAATAACATAAAAAATAAATAGGTTCTTGTATCAATGTTTGGACAGAAATGATTTGAACAATATTGAGAATCATTTCATTTCAATAAATACGACATTGGAAATTCAATTTTAATCAAATATTATTGTCAGCTATGTTTAAATATTTAACCTAAAGCGTAATATCGATTCTAAATCAAATCTAACTAACCTCTGATCAATCTTCAGGATAATAAGGGGTACGGGAAGTAGATCATAAATTTTCAATTAAGTTCAGCTATAGTAAAAGTATTTATCATGGTTAACAATTTTCAAACTAAGATCAAGTTAAATTTAACTAATCACATATCAGATTATTACCATTATTATTATTATTTATATTATTGACAATATAGGTACAAAGCTCTGAAAATACCAACAGAGAATCTTACAACATATCTTACAAACATATTTTTTTATTTCTTCACAACCTTTCTAAGAGTAGCCGGATAGTACAGAGAAACGCAAATGTAACCATCACCCCCTATATGTTACCTGTTTGCTTTTAAGTCAGATTGCCGTATGATTAAATAATTTAAAGTTGCAATTCTTCATATTCTCAGTTGTCAGTTGAATAAATATTTTAACATCAAATGTGATTCAAACGTAAATCATAATTTTACTGATTTTACTCTTCAGTATTATCATTATTGTTTATTGTTATAAATTGTTGTTGATTACGTGTTTTCAATGATGTTAAGTGGTGTATTGAAAAATGACATCCTGATGTGTCTGATAAAATAAAATTGAGCTGTATTAGATGATATT
Organism: Meloe dianella; assembly: GCA_028455855.1. Taxonomy (NCBI): domain Eukaryota; kingdom Metazoa; phylum Arthropoda; class Insecta; order Coleoptera; family Meloidae; genus Meloe; species Meloe dianella. The sequence continues at coordinate 2,932,234 of JAPTHL010000045.1, read as the reverse complement.
TTAATTAGCTGTGTATGATGGCGGTGCGGTAGATAGCACAATTACATTGGTAGTATGTTCTAATTGGATATTGGATAATTGGATATTTGCTGAGGTGGTACTTAAGCTTTCTACATCTCTAGATACATCGTATTCTCTACCTGTATGTAGACAAATTATACCGATTTTATCAAATATTCACATTATTGTACAATAATTGATAATAATAGAGAAAGAAAAATAATAAAAATCGAAATGTATGAAATGCAATATTTCCGGGAAGTTAGAATGAATTTGGTACAAAAAAATACTCTCAGTTATAGACAAAAACTGAAAACCGGCAAAGCCAAAGTGGGTTGGTTAGTCTGGCTAATCTATGATTACGGTCCGTGTCGCCGTTTGCGTGACCCTATGCGTGTTTCTCTTCTATGTATACGTGGTCACGACAGTCAAACATTACATACTTACAAAATATTCAACTATACTATAGAATGTTTAATGAATTGTGTGTTCCCATATACAGAAACAAAAAAAAATAATAAAAGTTTACACTGTGATTTTTTTATAGGGGCATAAATCAGAACATTTGTGTACACCCCTCGAATATTCCCTAAGATTTCGGATTGGATATAATGCAATAGTGTAATGTTTTAGTATCACGGACGTTTCCATGAATTAGTTATTTTATTACCATCTAGTATCACTATTGTAACAAATCTCGTCTCACACATGATTATCGCCATCTAAATTATAATTCAATTACACGTACTGTTTCGAAATTTGTATCTACACATTATCGCTCGGATTTGTAAGAGGAACAGTATCAATGTCTATTTTAATAAATAATTAAACCGTCGTCCAAATCAAATTTTTAATAAACCAACTAGTGTTACACAAATGTTTTACTGAAACTAGAGCATTCTATTCTATTAAAACGGATTGAAGATTGATAACGTAATCAACTTGGTGGTATTAAGATTTTCAGACAGTTGTAATGTTTGTTTAAAATTTGTGCTTATTTTATTCCGAGGACGACAATAAATAAATAAATCAATAAACAAATAAATAAATCAATCAATAAATAAATAAATAAATAAATAAATAAATTCATTTGTTGGCGAATTTTGTTAAATAGTCAGTTGTTGTATAGCGTGTAATATTATGAAAAATGAACATCGCAAGTTAATTGTCGAGCTTGCGTGTCCATGGCCGTCGGCGTCGGCGTCGTCCACTTGGCCAATGGTCATTGTGCTAATGGTAAGGTGTATGGGTTAACCCTTACTCTATCAAGATTGACTCCTTGATACGACCAGCAAAGCAGTATTGCAGCAATCATGCCACCGATCACTAACACGAATGTAACACACAAAACCCTCTCCCCAATTTTAGAATTGCGCCTGTTTCATAAAATATTGTCCTTCATGCGCTTTATTTTTTATTTTGTGTTTCTTTAATCCATCACTAGTCGTAATGGATATAATACCGGTTAAATATAATGAAATATTCTTGTAAAAATAATGTCCCTTTTAGTATTGATGTATTGATATGTTATTGAAGATGTCCCGGAGATGCCAGAATTGTCTATCGTAGATGTCCAGACTTTGATTTATTCGTTTCAAACTAATAGAAGATCGATTATTAAGGTATATTCACCACTAACAAGTGACTGAACTAATAGAACCGTCGACAAAAGAACTTGTGTTCCATCGAAACAATTCTAGAGACGTGCTTCCGTGATTTACGATTGACTATGATGGAAGCAGAAGACTAGTCCGGCAACGGCGAATAATAGTTAACACGTTCTTCTAACCCCCGTACGCACGTGATTCCATCTACCTTCCAGACTTGGTCTGACTCCACCTTGTTGTGAAATGATTATTGGAACAGCAGCTCACTCACTGTAACCAAACAACAATCTATACTAAATAGATTAGTCCAGTAGTAGTACTCTAGTATTGTAGTTGCTTTGTCTACATAATTAGATAACCCTATTTGACATTAACGGTCTAAAAGCTACGTTCTTATCTTGTTCAATCGTCATTACCGCATCACTTAACATTACTGTAGTTGCTGACAAGGGAAAAACACATCAAAGCACTACGTTACCGGCAATACTAGTAAAAACGTTGACACCACGAATCATTTATTGATATTTATAGTAAAATCTACCATGGGTGGACAATTGTGGCAAAAAAAATATATACATAAAAATAGTGTTCTACTACCTGCTATAGTGAGTGAAAAATCAACGAAATATTACCCATTTACTTTATATGCAATTGGGAGTTCCGGAATTTATTATGTCTCTTGAAATAAAAGGTATTTCGGTGAAGGCGAAGCCTATCTAAACTTCTACTGGCTCTGCCGGTGAACCACCGAGCTAATTGAGCTTAGCTCACCAACCGAGAGCAACTGCCACTGCCAGTCATCTCTACTCCGCACAATCGAGCCAGAGAAAATACCGGGTGGCTGCCCCAGTAATTATCGTGCCAGTTTACATCACTAGGAAGCTGAGACTTGTAAAACTCGCCACTGGTAGACCAACTTCTCAGATCCGTGGGTTCGCCAAGTCCAAACCAACAGTTTCATTGAAACAGCTGGCCCCTGCGAAGCAGGGTTCCCTCTCATGAGGTAATCATTTTGGTAAGGCTCCTAGAAGAGTAACAGGTCGAGGGCCTTTTCGTGCGCCTCTGCCACCACGATTACTGTACCTCGAGAGCTATTGTCCAGAAACCTGGGATTGGAAGTGCTCAGCCAAGTGTTTCTTACTTCAGTAGTGAATTTATAAAACATTGATTCGGCGGTCGTCCTATTGGTAGCAAATGTCCCCATTTTCCCATAGGATAAAGCGCCGCTATAAAAACGCAATTTTATTTATCTAGTTAGACTCCAGATCGATATGTAATATTTATAAATACGATGGTTATCGCTTAATGTTATCACATTGAAAAATAACCGGATTATGTCAACAATACGAGATAGATTATTTTTTTTGTTAGTAATTTAATTATTAATAAAAAGTTTGTATTAAAGATTCATTCATCATTTCGAATTTCGATTTTATTAATATTATTCGAAAAGTTTTCAGTACTGAATCATTTATAGTTATGCATATTTTAAAGATTACTAGCTTGGTGGTATATTGACAATGAAAAAAAAACAGAAAATTCAACATCCGCCACCTCTAATGATGAATAAGTGATTTTGCTAATTGAAATTGATTAAAGCATTATTGCTTAATTACACATAATAAAACGGAATCTTTTTGCCATAGCCAATTCACTTTAGGAACGTTAATATAGTCTATTTGATGAGAATTTGGTGGTCGAGAATCTCTAGTTAGGCTGCCGTAACATTACGGTCGACGAAACCAAATAACTTAAATAGTATATAATTCGGTCTTCATTTCCGCTGAAGCTCGTCAAACATAAATATTCAAAAACGTATTTCTGAATTAAACATAAGCCAAAATTCACTGATGATAAACTATGGAATGAACGTTAAATAAGTTAGTTTTGTTTATTAATTCATAAACGAATTTATATTAAATTTTCAAATATTAAAAGTGACTTTTGTTGTTTTCGATTACCATTCAATCAAATAAAATGAAATGAAAAATTATGCGATCATACCACACGCTATGATAAGAAGGTTGTCTAAATGGCCGTTAAATTACCGTCCTCTGCCAATCTCACCAGTTTGATCCAAACTTACTCATTTCCTGTCATTATGAAGTTTTGGATAGTTCATCCCTTAATGGGGGTTATTCTCATTAACTTACCCATCCTTTTAAATTTTTTAAATGGAAATTCTGGACAAACATACTTTTAAAGAAAGTATAAAACAAATATTTATATGCCCGGCGCCTCCACCATTTCTACTTGTGATTTCTTTTAGTAACTTGTTTTGAAACTAACTTAATTGTATGTTTGATATATTTTCGATCCTATTACGTGATAGTTGTTCGGTTGATTGATACTTGAACAGATTTAATACTGTCAAATTTGTTAAATACAATGGTGATTAGTCAACTATTACAAGAATTATTTTGACGCAAGTCTTGATTATGATTAATGGACAGTCAACAGTAGCTTCACTAAGAACATCTTCCGGTATCGTTACGGATAACGTTTTCGAAAATAGCCTGTTACTGAGGTTTCTTCTAGTTGCGGCATTCTATTTGAACAGTACCGTCATAAATAAACTACGTCCATTCTAATTAACCTTAGACACAATGAAACGAATAACCACCACACCCTGTCTTTACGCAACACACACATACATACAGTTTTTCTTTATTTGTCTTAATTATTAATAAATTTCAGTTTATAATATAACAGTATTATAGTCTTGGAATTCTTTCTATATTCTAATTTCAACATCATATTTATCACAAAGGATAACTACAAACAATTTGAATCTTAAAGAATTGACTAATAAAAATGAACTACCCAGAATTTTATTCAATTCCCGTAAATTATATGTAAATTTTTGCAATGTTTTTGACTCATTTTAATTATTTTATTTACTATCATTTACTAGTTAAATATGCAGTAGGAACTTCATTTAAATCATTTGATTTAGTTTGTTCAAGAACCAACAACCGTTGCTTGTTGAAATAGAGCAATATTCTATGGAACATAGATTAGTTGTACTGTTCATAGTGCAACGTTGTAGTTTTACTAGAGGCTAGTTTATGTCCTGTTCCTTGCAATAAACCTACCTATGATAGAAATTGAGGGTAACCCCAACATATACACATACACATATATAACTGCTGTGAATGTTGAAACATCGCTTCGGTCAGCCTTTGTATAATATTTCTTAGTTGAAAGGATTTTTAAGGATATAAATGAAAAACTTGTTTGCATTATATATAATAAAACTTCAAACAAATGTTTATTTTTTATTGAAACTACAATTCATTATTAGTTTAAGATTTTAGCGAGTATTATTGTAAATAAAAAAATTCAAATACGATTTAGGATTAACTTCTGAAACAATAAAGTTCGAATACAATAAATTGTTCTTTATAATGAAATTTGTTCAAAACTATAGTGTCGATGAACAGAAAACCACTAATTTGCCAATACAATTACGTTGTTTTCTCGTATTTTACAGAATTCTTATTCATTTTACTCTTATTTCTTCAATAAAGACTTTAGGGTGATTCAAGGAACACTCAATTAAGTGGAAAGCAGTTGGATGTTAGTTTTTTGAATGAACCTAATGACAACTTTCTATGCTAATTATGTCGACAATAATGTTAATTGTACAGAACACAAATTCCAAACTATGATAAGTTATATCTGTAAACTAATCTAAACAATTCGAAGAATCAGATTTTACAAGAGAGGAACTTTTCTCTTGTCTACCGTGTTTTTTTTCTGGAAATAAAAGAATAAAACGTAAAATTGCGGTGATAATGATAAACGGAGTTGAAAGACAAGTAAATCCGTAGAACCAGAAATTCAGATCAAGACATAATAGTCAAGGATCATTGGCAAAGATACGTTTGTAATACAATTGAAGTGTTAACGAATTTTATCATCTGTATACATACCCTTTCAAATTCACTTGTGGCGAGTATTTATGCCAGTTTAAATAATTCCGCATCAAATGCAACTCGCTTTCAAGTTAACTGTGCACGACACTAAGTCGCCTTATTGGAAACAATCCTTATAACGTAGCTATTACAAAAATACTACTATAAATTTATAAACATTAATATGCGCTTTAAAATAGAATTCATTAATATTAAATTTGATGTACTGTATTACCATTTTATAACGTTGTTAACATATTTCCACTAAAAGTCATTAATATTATTCCGATTATTTATTTAAATTGGAAAAATGTTCGTTTCAATAAGACTTATTAAATTTGTTAATAATTATCCACTTTAATTTAATTGTCGTGTACAAAAAAAAAGTTCTTTGTTATTTTTGAAATGGAACAATTAAATGAAAGAGAAAACGGTTATTGGGGGATTTTTTTTCTATCAAATTGGTAACCAACAGCGATTTGTTAGCAAATCATTAGTGTGAATCTGTTTTAACAAGAGCATCGTTTATCGAAATATTGCTTATCAATGAAGTTATTGATATTCGTTATAAATAATGATTTGTATGTTTCAGGTCCAAATATAAAGAATACAATCGCAATATTAAATTGTCTGTTAGCACGTCAACTTTGCTTTGAAGACGCTTCTTGTGCAGCTATATTAGAAATTATACCAAGAGTCTGTGGTCCTGAATTAGGTGAGTTCCGATTTTTTGTTTCAATTTAAAAAAAACAACTGATAATTGAATAAAGTCTATTTACGCGAGGATAGTTTGATTAATGATTTGGTAAAAGCTGTTCAAGTAAAGATGTACGAGACTTTGTACAACTATTTAAGTAAGTTGGGATTTACTGGTAGAACCCCAATGATGCCGCAGGATCTTGTCGGTTATAAATGGAGTTTTAGCAATGTTGATACAAATAATGTTAATAACACAAAATCAATAAGTCTCCAACTGTGTTACCTGTGCATTGTTAGAAATTTAATTACTACTCATGTAAAACTATATTGCTAGTTATTTATTTACTAAGTGGTCGTAAATTATAAATTAGAAAATATATACAGTAATCATCTACGGTTCAATTAATGGATTTTTTAGCGTTACAGTATTCGGATTTATTAAATCGTTGGTGTATAGAATATTGCATAAACACTTCGAATACGAACGTTTCTATAAATTGTCACAGTCAGCAGCTTTAAATTCGACTAATATTCCACACGAATACTCGAATAATTCCAAGATAGCTAACAAAATCGAATAAAAGATCACGATATTATGAAATCCTAATATAAAATTCGGAAGAATTTCCAACAATACAAACAAACATTCCATATCGAATCAAATCAAACAACATTCAAGGGTACAATAAATTAAAAATTAGAATTAATGAAGAATTTTGTGATGGGTGTCAAATGAAAAAAAATAATTTAATTTCGATAACATCCATATTTTTACATATTTCAATTCATCAATTGAACTTATCAATATTTATTATCAATTAATCTATACGAGAATTTCACGATAATTATTGAATATTTGTTTGAATTTCATTTTAATTGAATGTTGTTGTTTTTTTGTTTCGTATTTATTTTACATGTAAGTTGAAAATGTACGTTAAATTTAATATTTTTATTGACTTAAAATTTACATATAATAATTTTGTTGCGTGTGTCTCGATACACTTTATAATACTTTAAAAACTTCAGATTGGAGTGACATTTCATAACGTATAAATAAATGAAATCTATGTGCATGAGTTTGACGTTATGTGCTTTTTTATGGATTTCGTAATATATTTAAATAAATCGAGAATGTCTGTTAAGTGGCATACTTCAAGCTCATTTTAATAACATTTGAAGTTGTATGTACATATGAAAAATTATTGTCATTTTCTGGCATTGCTTGATTAACAAATAAATTCCATTTGATTGCTTAATCAAAGTTGTCTCCATGCATTAATTAGCGGACGTTCTGTTCCAGTTTTATTTATAGCGAATTATTTCATATTACATTTCAATATTAAACATAATTTTATTCAAATAATGTTAAAACATAAATCAATATAGAGTTCATTTCACAGATTAAATACAATTCATATATTATAATTGTTCACATATTGTTTCAATAAACGTACGTGTTAATTTCATCGAGAAAATATAGACAAATATTTTATTTAATAACGGTATTTTCATGTGTTTTTCATCCAATTGTCGATTATAAACTTGAAAATTACGACCTGAAAATAAAATAACATTCATATAATTGGTTGTATAGCGGTTTAATAGTCACTTGGTCTAGGTACCACACATGAATAACAGTTTTTCAATACTTTATAACAATAGAACTTTGATTGCAACTACATATTTTATACTGTTCGTTCCTCTTAACAGTTGGAAACTGTTGGAAGAATCACAGGCGCATATCCAGATACGTTTCTAGCTTAGTTCAAGCTTATTCTTCGGACGTTTAGTTCAACAACAAAATACGATAATATCGTATTCTTGTCCCTTGATTATCAATAAATATTGATCCTTGGAAATGACAGAGTAGATGGAAAACAGAAGAAACATTTCAAGTAACAAAAACAATACAATAACAAACTCACTAGTATGAAAATTGAATTATTCAATATAAAGTTGCATGTTTGATTTATATTATATTTTCTAGATATTTTTCTGTGTAAAATTCTAATCAAGATAACCATCTATTCAATGACAAAACTTTATTTTTTTCTTACAATAAAGTTGATTTTCCATTCAATTTCCACAAGGACATATTATTGAACGTTTTCTTCGTTACATCCAATTGTGGAGAAAATTTTTATTGATTTTTATTTATTTTGTTAACGATCAATAGTATATAAAACTTTTAATTTCAAATATTAAACGTTAATTAAAGGCAATTGCGGATGTTTGTAAAACGTTAAACGAGAGAATGGCTAGCATTAAGAATGTGTGATTATAAATACGAAAACTTTGACACAAAAAGTTCGTATGCAATGTTTATCCGATAACTGTCGCCAATAAATCTTCAACTGAACAATTTTTTGGTTTATATTACAAATAAAGGACAGGGTACCAGCAAAATCACGCTACTAACTATACTACGCTACAATAAATATTACGTCGGATAAACGTATTAGTTACGTTATTTTGCAAATAAAGACCAAAGAGAATTGTTCAAAAATTTATAACTTGACACTTTCAACGTTGACTAGCGCAAGAGTTTGTTGAAATATCTAAAATAATCGTATTTTTTCAAGGGTTTTTTTTAAATTAGTTGTTTTTAATCGATAATTTTTTTTAATTATAATTGAAATGAAATAGGGCTTGACATTTTGCTAGATTTATGATTTAATGAATTCTCAGTCGACAAGTTGTTTTATAATTTATTTATTCTGAAATTTATTCGATTCATTGATTGATATTTATTGCTTAGAAGGCTAAAAAAATGTATGGTGTTTAACGTTGTCGCACCTAGAATAAGTTTTCAACGTTTTTTGTGCAGGTGACATTCTGTCGCTTACATGTCTTAACGCATAGACTACACTTTACATTCGTAACTCAAGAAAATAAATTTGAAATCAAACACTTTTGTTGGGTAGTGAAAACGAAGATAAGTGCTTCGTGTCTATCTAATTCACGGTTGAAATTCTAAAATTATCGTTAACGTCTTGTTATAATAATTTTTCGACTCAATCGTCTGTTTGAGATTAGATTTATTCATTCTGTTCTTACATTAACAGACAAATACAGCCAAATAATTTCGTTTGATAAACAAATGAAACTTTGACAATTGTTAAAAATGAAGGCAACTGAAAATTGTTGCGGTGAGTTATTGGTTATTCGACATTTAAACTTTAAGAAGAAAAATCATGTAATTCCTGTCTATTTCAACTTAGTTGTGAGAATTAAAAGTTCGAATGCAGGTTTATTGGGACGATTTTCATTGCAACTAAAACTTTAGTTTTATTGTGATAAAAGATTGAATTGTCATCGTATATTCTGTGTCTTTTTCTTATTGCTTCAAGTTATAAAACTACAAAAGAATAGAGTTATCTTTATAAAACTTTACCGAAGAATTGACTGTAGAGAAGGAAATAAAATTAAAGTGTTAGTTTCGTTTTTAAATTGGAAAAATTTGTAAAAAAAAAACGAGAGTAGAAAAATCTAAATTGGGAAAAGCAATAATTTTATCCGATATGAATTAAAAACGTAGGCGGAGCATAACTGGTGAAACGGTAATTGGAATAATTGCTTCATGATGAGACGACAGCACATCGATTGCCCTCTGGATTGATTCTGTCTAATTGTGATCAAGCAATTTTATTTTACTTTCTTCTACATGGCCCAGTTTTATTAAAATATCTTTTAATATTTTACAATCTTACCTTGAATATAAACTCGAAAAGTTTCTGGAACTTTTATAATTCTCTTAGGCAAATTACAAAAATTTTCTGAAAATTGTCAAAAAACGAGTTTTATCGATCTGTTAAACGTGAAATTTACAAAAGGAATTTTCTATTCGTATTATCAAATTGTCTAACAGAATTTATTAGATTCCACAAACAACGGCTAATTTAATCTCTTTTAACGTGAATTACCTGAAAAAATAATGCTTAAATCTCATCTATATGTGTACTTCATTTCAAGTTGATCCAGGGCAAGCTTTAGAACGTTTCCAAGTTTTCTTTTATTCCAACATGATAGTGCATTCTTTTCAATAGAACATCCAAAGTTCCAAACCAGGTAACTTCACTTAAAATTTATGAGCCAACTCTAATACGAATACGGCTTCCCTATTATTATCTCTATTGTAAACAATATGTGGGCACCAGTTAAATTCTAACCTATCAATACCAAATGACTATGATTATAATTTTAGACTATTCTCTATCATAAATTAAATTATAGAAGACAGACAAATTTACGCTAATTAGATAATTTAAAAAAAAACAAGCCCTACATCAGATAAACGTGCCAAGACGGTTTAGAAATGCGATTTTTTATGGTAATTACAAACGGTAATACAGTAATCGCGTACAAAGATTGGAACTTATCAACGAATTATATCGAAACAAGCAATTTTAAAGTAACGATTTTTTCATCATACATATGTAAATGCATCAACAAAAAATAAATAAATTCAACATAATCATATTAAATGGAACACTATGATTTTATCGTAAATCAAAATTGCAACAACGCGTTCACTAGAACAATAAAACTGAAGGTGTTCTTTAAAATAGTACTTGACGTGACGGTCTTTCACTTTACTTCTATTAAAATGCCAGAAATTACATTAAAATTCCGTTTATTTTCCTCGACATCAAACAAACAAATCATTAAATTATATTAGGTGCAAATTTAAATTCAATACAGCACCACGCCCAACTTGATTTCTGTTGATAAATTTGGTGGATGCGCCGGGAGATTTCAAAATTATTTAAAGATCAATTTTACTCAATATTACGTTCAAAAGTATAAAATTTCATCAGAATAATGCTGCATTTATGTTGTTTGATAAGAATCGATGGATTTTGTTTCTTCAATTTAAAAATCGTATTATTTACTAGTCAAACAAGAATAACTGATTAAATATCAAGGTTTTATTGACATCGTTAGACCAGTTTTCATTTATTCAAAGCATAGATAATAATAGTGGGTGGCGAGCGGTAATAATACGTTCCATATTGTTAATTGAACCTATTGTCTAACTGGCAAAGAAAATAATTTTAGTTTTATTCGAATAATAAAGTCTGCGATTGCCGTCAATTTTCTATTGAATCTGTCTCCCCGTTCTATATCTATTTATTCTTATTTTTACTATATAGGAAATTCTTGTGTCAACCATTTTGTAAACAGACAACATGGTAAATATTTATCTACGATGGGATTTTGTCTGTAAATAGAAAAGGGTCGTATTAAATTAAAATACTTTTGTATGAAAATCCTTGTATAGAACTGAATACAAATATTATACAATGTTATAATAATGCGATGGCAATAATGTTCAATCTTAAGAAATACTTTAAGCTTTTCAAATATCACCTTCTTAATTTATGTGTCATATTGGAGTTTAAGAAAGTTACGTGATTTTTGAAATATTTTATTCCTTGTGGAATGTTTTAAATTGATCAAACTGTATGTGGGATATTGTTATTTCGAATATCAACAAATATATTTATTGTTGATAAAAAAAAATTGGTTCACGTACTTTACATGCATATTCACAAATGTAATTCTCATTATTTCATTAGTAAGACTTTCTACGTGATTTAAGCTGAATACTTGCCAAAAATAAATCAATATTTGATGGATGAAAAGCGAACATTAACGCAGTAGGACGCACGAAGATAATACAGTGGAACTAGATAATAACGATTGCAAAAATGTGCAGTTATCGAATTTTTATACCAGTGCCGGTGGACGTACAATCGCTCCTAAACAAAATTACAAGTCTATATCGCATTTTCTGATATTAGTATTATTAAATAAATGAATCAGCAAAATAGGTAGTCAAATAGTACAAATTCCTTTACGAACATGTCTACCCACTAATGATTAGCAATGATCCAGAATTTCTGATTCACCTAAATAAATAAGTAGATGGAAACATGTCTGCCATATCTATCCTTTATCCTTTATAATTTTGAAATTGTTCTTTGACATAAGTGCCACTTTATAGTAGGCCACAACCGTCCTCACATCAAGGCTCTTTTAAGGACACCGCAACGTCGTATTTACTGTATCTCAACATCAAAATAAAATGCATTTTATCGGCCATATTTGCCTGAACTTTCAATATTGCTGCAGTGTCGACCCATTTTGATTTAGTTTACTTTTCGGTAGGCGAACTACATTTGATAAAGGGAATCGAAATTATGGGGCCCTCAAACACCTTTTGTCCCGGGCCCCGCGCTGGCTATAGGTGAAGCCCCGTATATAACAGAGCCGAAAAAAATGCCACCTAGACCAAAGAACGAAATTATCGGTCACTTAGTTCAAACATTACCCATACAGTTCGTAAAACGCAGTTTCCTACAACACGGATCACGTTCTCCGCGTTGTACTGGAATGTGTTCTAAAATACATGAACAAAACATAAAAATTAAATATTTATAGAATTTTTTTCATCTGTACGAATAGAACACCCAATAGTGACAACTTATAAGAAAAAACGCTTTATATATTAACGGTCATATTGGAATTTAATTAAATAATTTAAACAAATAAAACCTTGAATTAGCAGAGCAAAAAATAAACCGAGTAGAGAATAATTTATCGAGTACTTTTAGAATTGTTTTGCTTTTTTTTATCGAATCGATTGTGGTCGCTTAATAGATTCTTTCGATTACGGTAAATTTGTTTTAATTAAAAATCGATCTGTATCGGAACAGTTGGGAGGTATTGATTGAAATACAATTAAATTAAGATTGGTGTTATCAAAAGAAATGTAAGAAATTTGAATCTGAAAGTGATTTATCGTTTTTTTTTCTTTTCTCTATCAATATTGAACATGCAAGAAATTTATTTGTTTACAGGAACATTTCCTTTTCCTTCCAAAAAAAACACACAATCATATTTATTTCAATTGGCTTGTCAATTAATGCAAAAATCATTGAGCAAGGACTAACTTTTATCTTCTCAAAAATATATAAGCAATATCATAAATTCCGTGTGGTCTATATGGAAATCGTGGAGAACATCGATATAGCTAGTCGTTTTTTGTTCTATTATAATTAAAAATATTGTTGAAGAAAAGCAAATATTTTCCACAAACTCGAGACGTGTAATAAAGAAGGGTAAAAAGGGTCGATAAGTTTTACGATGAGGATATTACTTAGCTTTACTTGTAGAACGGGTCGATGTCGCCCCACTCTTAGTATGGCGCAATTGTATATTTATATAAGTAGAAATACATAAGTAGAGGTATATATATATATATATATATATATATATATATATGTGTGTGTGTGTGTGTGTGTGTGTGTGTGTGTGTGTGTGTGTGTGTGTACATGTATGTGTATAAGACTCCGTGGCTTTTGAACGAAAAAGCGATAACAATCGCTTCCATGCCAAGGGTCTTATCATGTATTATGTAACCTAATGTGGTGTGACTAGTTCGATACGCGTAACCTACGGAATCGAATCAAAGAGAGAAAACGTTCCTAACTGATTTATTTTCGAACTGTTTCGATTCGTAGTTTCTTGATCCAATAGACAAAATGGATACAACATAAATAAAATATCCAATTTGTTCTAACAATAAATCAACTAACATTAATTAACGACGATAGAAGTTTTTCTAAAGGCAAAAAATTAAATGAATTTATTAAATATCAAAACCATAATAGCGCACATCGAAATTATCTTCGTTGTAACTATATACGTCTTATTATCTGTTCACCTTTTATATAGAGAAGTTTAATAATATTTTACCCTTCAAATATCGGAAGCTTTATAAGTTATTTTACGAGTCATTTCCAGTATGTCGTTCAATTTAACTCATTCTTTTTAATAGATTTATTTCATAATATGTTTCGATAAAACTTTCTGTATTTTACCAATAAAATAATCGAATTATAGCAACCGAACGATCAGATTTGGACCTTTTTTCGAGGAAAATTCCATCTAAAAATTGGCGTTTATCGATCGATACTTAGAGTAGTTGAAATGTGCGAGTGTGTTGAGTAAAATTGTAAATTTAATCTAATCACACCATTACCTCTAATAATCACCTGTTATTACCATAAAATGTTTATTTTATTTTGATTGATTACACTGCAATGAATAATATCAAAAAAAACATATTATTGTTGTCAAGGCGCCAGATAATTTGAAACACTATACAGGTCAATATTCAATTAAATTTTAATGAGTGTTTCATTAGATTATAAAACTGTTGTAATGTTTAGATTCATTACCGTTGTCATTTAAAGCTGCTCGTTACTTTGAAAACCTCAAATTTTCTTCATATGTATTTTAATCATGTATAAGGACATCAATGTCGTTGGAAACGTTTGAATTGTTTTAAATGTATAAGACGAACACTTGCCGAAATATCAGCATCTATTTCCCGGTGTTCCCCCAATTTCTTATCTTCAATATATATATTGTTAACTTCATTCGAAGTAATTGAGTAATCTTATTGTATCTATTAAACAGTAAATCATCGACCATAATTCATAGCTAAGCCTGTATTCTTTCTTTGGTTTGCTTTTACTTTTTCTTAAGAATTATTTGAACAAATAACATCATTTTATCACTGCCAATTCAACAATAATTTTTATAAGTAATTACAAAATCTTTTTTTTTTGGAAAAAAATTACATTATTTTCGTCTTCATCGAGAATTTCCTAAAGTTGAAAATTCTCTATTTTTCTACCAGTAAAAATATACCATATATTACCTCCAAGATAAGATTAGCACCATGGGAGTTTTCAGGAGATTGTAAAGATTCCGGTTGAATTGCCTGAAAGTATTATAGACAATATTGGTTTTTTTTTTCTGTTGTTGTGGTAAGAACAAATTAACAGTTATAAATTATTTGAATCGTCATTATATCATTTATTGTAACGAATTCTCAACACACAGTCAATCAAGTATTTAATTAATTTTGATGTGTCGAAATTTAAATTACAAATAAACGATTTGTTAATTTAATACGCCTATTTTAATTATTGATTTTTGCATACATGATTCATTTCTTATCAATTAGATAAATTGATTAAATACGTTAGAATAACTAATGAATTCTGTAATTTAGTATTTATCAGGATATCCGCCATTCTGATGACGCAATCGGCCATTATCTAATCTATTATTAAACTAATCGTATACAACCTTTATAAATTATTATAACATTCGATCCAAAACGAAAATACCTATTGGCTTTAACAAAAAAATATTGAACAAAGATAAAAGGAAGATGAAACGGCATTTTCCTTTTTAAAATCTACAAATCCAGGTGTACAAAGCAGCGAGAAGAGTTTCCAACGTTAAAGGATTCAGATCTTTTGTTTAAAAAATAAAATAAAAAATTGAATAAAACATAGTTTTAAGTCGTTTTGGATCTATCAAAGTACCATGAAAATTTCAAAGATGATTGGCATGCTTCTAATTGTAAACAAATTTTCGAAAAAATGAGTGCTGCTATTTAGGTAGGATTTATGATTCTTGCCTATTATGATGCAAGTCATAATAAAGGAGTTTGGCATACGATCAGATCGATGGACGTGTATGTAATTGGTTGAATAGAACATGAAAGACATCTAACAACCCCCTTATTTTCTATTGTGACAAATTTTCCTGATTTATCTGATGAAAAATTACACTTCAACTACATTGAGTACAAGTAATATAGTAGAAAAAAATCGACTCATAAAAGATCCTTATCGATAAATTAAAATGACAGAAAAACAAATGTTACGACAAAATCGATGAAACTATTAGAATATTGTTATATCCAAATTGAAGGATTCAATTGAACTAGATTGCATTGAATCAAAATGAATTATTCATTAACAATTCTATATATAAACCCTCAATTTTTTTTATTTATTTTATCTTCAAATCGTATCGATTATACATTCATTCTAGTGGAAAATTCAGTTCTTTTAGAAACTCCACTCAACTTATATGCTGTCTCATTTATTATATTTCAAAACTTAATTGAGTCAAAATAAACAAAAATCAATTATTGAAAAAATTCATTTGAATATAACAAAATAAAAATTCTACTTAATGTATTCTGACGATTGTTTGTAAATCCTTTATAGTATTTAGCTGATTGATTTTGTGGTTCTACTGTTTACAATCCATAATCCTTTACTGCATGAACTAATCACTTCCCTATTCAATACTATTGAAATTTAAACACACCAACCTCGTTTGACCAGTTTATCCGTACCTACCGTACATTATTTATATGGCTTGTTGTTTTTGGAGATGATCTTAAAAATAGAATTTTATTGATTAAGTTTATTTGACTAGAATTTTTCTTTAAAGCAACACATAATGGACAGTTCAAACATAAGAAATTAACGTGAATAATGGTTGCGGTTCTGAAAAAGTCTCGATCTCGATGTTTACCTTTATTTACATACTTGTTAATTTATTGAATTGTTAAAATGGATGTTCGTGGTTGTTCTGATTTTCTTTTTAAATCTCTCAAATCTTATAGTGACTCAATTTTTTTGTCATACCTTTTCAACTTTAAAATTGATACCAATAAATCTAATGGTCAGAGTAATGAACGACCAATTATGAAAACTGGTTAATACATGCTGTATTTGAAAATTTATTTGATTTCTTTTGTCATCATTTTTTTATTCAATACAAAGGTAAAACAACTATAGTGGATAACACGTCATACTAGCCGGCCCCAATAACGATATTATTATAAAAAATGCATAACCCATCATCTATACATACAGCGATGAATTGTTATCTAGAGTTTGTTTGAATGAGGGGACTTACCCTTTACCTAAATAAATATAAATTTATATTGATCCTATGTTATGTAGAAGGTTCTTCTTTTCAAGCGATAATTCCGTTATTAATGAACGAAATTAGAGAAGGATCATAAAAATTGAGAGTACCAGGTGTAAAACTTCATTGATAGTAGAAGTGGCCGTTTAGGTAGCAGCCTTTGCAAGTTGGGAAAACGACTTGGAACTTTTAGAATTTATACAAAAATGAAGAACGAATTACTTTCGAAAAAATGAATTCAATATAACCATAAGTATTTGGCGTCCGAAAGTGGTCATTTGTCATAAAAAAGAAATTCGAAAACGATGGAAAGTTATCCTTATGAGAATACCATTGATATAGCCTGCATATACAATCGTATAAAATGACATTGGTCCATCAAAACGATGGCGAACATAATAGCGACACAAATAATCAAGATGATGATGAATAGATTAGTGAATGCGACTGATAATCTCGATTAATAATGAACAAATAAAGATCTACGGTTTGTATGAATTTCGGCTCATTTATTTTGTAATAATTTCATTGAATCTATCTCGTCTTCTTTTGATACTACTTCCATTATTCTATATAGTAATAGAATTTCATATTATACAATAGATTTATCATTTCCACGTTGCGTTCAGAAGATGGATGTTTGTAGAAATTTCGTTTCTATCTTTACAAATTTTTCAAATAATTCCGTCTAAAATCATCATTATTAGAATTACAAATTATCACAAATCTAATCGGAATCTATTTCGGTTGTGTTATATAATTTCTTAACATTAATACCAATATAGTAACGTAATTGCAAGTTAATTGAATCATAATCACTAGATGCATAGCTTTCAGGCATATTCCAATTCAATTCATTTTAAACAGAAATATTAAGTTTAGAAGACGAGATGCCTGTAAATGAACAATCGAATTGCTTTCAGCGCTTTCATATAATGTAATAATTATTATTATTGTTGTTATTATTAATGAATAATACAAAGAATTGTTGATGATTATTAATAAAGATGTGTTAATTTCGAATGAAAACTGAGAATAATAGTTTAATCAATTTGATGTAACTTTTATAAACTTCATTAATTTTGATTCTTGAAGTTGAAATTGAAATGAAAGTGGTAAAACTCGCGAATTCATTTCTAAAGGATAAATGTTATAATAGAATCATTTTCTAAAGTAAATAAACAATAAAAAAAGAACAACAACAACAACGACAACATTGTGTAAAGTCGTGAAGCGGAAATCTTTAAAGTCGTAATGGTTGTTGTAACTATTGTGGAATAAAATAGACTATAATCACTTTATTTTGCATTAAAAACAAAAGTAAATGTATAAATTATTCTATATTGGTATTGTCTCTATTGTTCTTGTTAAAAACGACAAAATGTCGCAATCTTGTAATTCATGTTACGATTAGAATGCACGAAGCATCTGACATGAAACGTCTGAAATATACGTATCGGTGAAATGGGTGGGACTTTCAATTATTGTTATATTATTGTTGTATCAAGAACTATATAAATCGAATCTTCACTTCCGTCACAATCATTCGAATTATCAATATTTATTATTATTATTCCATAAACTATACTGATTTGTAAATTTTGAAAACATGTTCAAGAAATATTTATTATATAAACTGTGACTGCATTATATTTTTTATGTCAGATGTTTGACAACGGTCACATAGACGGTTAATAAAATATTTATACATTCGAATTAATATTATAATGGATTCAGATATGAATCGGAAAGGTCAAAATTGAAAACCGTGTACTAGTTTGGATAACCTTACTTACTGATGAAAACGAAAAAAAAGGGAATTCTACACTAGAAATTTGTTATAACAACATCCTTATAACAACAAAGAATAAACGTAGTGCTAAACGAAAAACTCCACCAGTAAAGAGTAAATTAGAGATAATTAAAGCGTGAGGTCGTACTTATAGTAACATGAACTAATCCGAATAGTTAACAAAGAACGAAACCGAATACATGTGTTTAATTCAACTATAAACACACCACAAAAACAAAACAAACGTAAAATGCAAACCAGAAAACAATCAATTCAATTATTGAACTATAAATTTTTTAAAATAAATTCAATCCTGAAATCGATTCATTTTTTATCAAGTTGTATTGTTTCTAACAAGATAAATCCAACACTGTTAGATAAACCGTTTGTTCGCCAGGTACAGTAGAAACTCGATTATCCGGCCCTCAGTTATACGGATTCGCGATTATCCGGACTACCGACCAATTATATTAAATATGTACCTACAAGCCGAATTTATGCAAGCAGGAAATTAAACTTATTATTTTATTTCATGATTACCAAATGCAAATTACCAAATACATATTGCAAACAAATTATACGTACATACGTACTTAAATATTTTATTTCATGATTAAGGCTGCAGTATTTTAGTACATACATGCATGTATGTAATCTAAGAAAATGTATCTCTTAATAATTTCTTAATAAACATTGATTTTCGTTGATATATATTTGTTGTTTTTAATAAACATATAATATTATGTATGTACTACATATGCACAAAACCCGCTTTTCTTCATACATTCGATTATTCGGATTTTCGATTATCCGAATGCCTAACGACAACAATTAGTCCGGTTAATCGAGTTTCTACTGTACCTACATTGGAAATATCTGGATGTTTGATGTATCTTGCATCATCCACTGATTTCAATGGATATTTGTTTATATTCGACACAGTCATTCTTTTAATTCACTGAACACTAAATACTTTAGAAGAAAGTTCCTGTCAATTGTAGACACATATTTAAAAATTTGGTTATCGGTAATTATTCGAAAACAATCGTTTAAGTTCTTCATAACAAAGATAAAGAGCTGTCACGAACAAGAAGATCTGAAATAAGAGAAAAACGTTGATCGTGATAAAGGCGAATGCTTCAAACATAAAATATAGTTTTAATGAGGAAGACAAGTTCCAAATGCACAATATTGTGTAACAAAAAAGACATTACGTTCCCAATTACTTTACCAGACGCATGCATTTCTAAACTTTAAAAAACAAAATCAATATGCAACAGAAAAAGCCAGATTTATTATACAATAAAGACATTAAATAAATTCTTTTGTTTTATAAAAATGAACAGTAAGCCTTGTAAGTTATTTAGGTTCTTTCTTTCATTTCTGTCTGTGTGTGTGTGTGTGTGTGTGTGTGTATTGCTGCCAGCTAGTATAAAAGAAGATTATTGTTGGTCCTTAAGGAAATTTCTTCAGGCCAATTAATTTAAAATACAATTAAAACTTTTTTTCCTTGTCAAATAAGTTACCGCAAGAAAAATCACAACCTAACAGCTGTAATTAATAAAAGAACAAAGAGTTAACAATCAAAATGAGAAGGACCAATTGAAATTTTCCATTTCATCTCAATTTTAATGAGACCAAAACAAAAATCAGAATCATCAAATTCGCATGATGATTGTGGCAAAATTGTGTTATTGTACAATAGAACATTCTGTAATCGATTTTTTTCTGTTTTATTGGCGAATTTTGTTTTTTTATTTATTATAATTGAAGCAAAAGCCTTACACATTGGGCTCTTTGAAGTCGAGATATAGAAAAAATAACATAAGTCTACAAACATTTCTGTTTTATCAAATCTACGATGAAAATCTGTCACTTTTATTTACTTTTTTTATCTTTTGATTATTTGTGTTTACATTTTACAAGACTATGAATGTTTTGATTTTATACGAAATCCAAATATCTACATGATTTTAATCAAAAATAAACAATTCTCAATTCAACAAATTAATTACACTGTAGGATAAAAATATTGAGGAAATACATTAATTTTAATATGAAATTTCAACGTAATAATTTACCGAATGTGTTCTTTGCAGAAACTTTAAATTAACTGCAAGCATTAAAGTTACACATTCAGCCCTTTTGTGTTGTGTTACATATCTTGAAAGTAAATATTTAGATTTTGGATGCATTTGATCAAAACTGAATAGAAATGGCTTATCTAATACATAGATTTGAAATAAGGTTTCAAAATAAAATATGATAAAAAAAATTGAATTATTTCGTTAAAGTATGGATCATTTTCTATTTTGATGAGACTCCCAATATTCCACCTGAAAATCCAACGAACCATTCAAATGATACGAACTAGCGAATCAATAGTTTAAAAGGGTTTTCAGGGATAGGACAGTAGTCTCCTTGTTGTATTCCAACAAAATTTAAAGTTAGAAAATCAGATGGACGTCACATAAATATATTTTCAATACGTTCAACTCATTCTATGATAAATTTAAATCGTTTTGAATCTGATTAATCGATTTAAAAATAGAACAAAAATGGGAGTATCTCGACACATATGTCTTCTGGAATTATTTTAAAATTCAAAGATAGGAGGTAGATACGGTAGTTTTTGGTTACACTTGCATAGTTTACGTTGCATTAAATTCGAAAATGACCTGGGGTTTTAAATTCAACTCTCGCGGTCTTCCCATTTGAATATTCATCTATTAACACTAGGAAACGGGATTGTCGGAATGTTTTATGTTAGCAAAAATTACATTCAACCTAGTTATACGCCGTTTACTTTTTCGTTTTATTATACAAAAACAAAATAGAAGTCAAAACTTGGCAGAAAGCCGAATTGAGGAGCTCCACTTTGGTTAATCAGTACGAAGTTTTACTGATAATCCAAAGGCTAGGTCATGGCTATAGAAATCGCGAAGGACGCGTATCAAAGATATCTAAAGAACGGAATAGTCACTTATACGGGAAAAGAGCGCAGTGGAACCCTGGATCAATACAGCACCTTGAATAATTTATAAAAGCGTTCTGGTCTGCACTGTTCTAGCGACTTGAGCGTGTCGCCTCAACCTACTCCAAACTCCATTGTTTAAATAGTTCGTCTTGGTGTTTCCATGATGAGTCAACAGTTTTTTTCCTATATACATTCTCCACTTTTTACCACATCTCATCATCAACCTCTATATACAAAAATATCCTGACACACATGTGCTTATCGAGCTTATATTTTCTCCATAATTCCAATGTTCGTCTACGACGTTGATAAGCGAATTGACCGATACGATAAACAACACTAATGCTATTAATTTGACTTTGCTGCGATCACCAAGCCAAATGTACTTTTAACAGTGTCAACCGAAAAAAAAACAACGTATTCGCCCTTCATCCTTCTCACAGACTACAAACAAAATAAACTTTGTTACAAACAAAATCGGAGTTGGATAACTAAATCTTGTGGAAAAAAAATTGGAAATACAACTACAATACATCGAATTATATAAATCAAATAATGCGAATTTTCGTTCAAATATCAATAATAAAAAAAAGAACGCTTATTTGTCAATAATAATTTCTGTAAGAAATCCTTATCCTTGTTTAATCTCATTTGAATCATTGGTAATTTTATCTTGCTGAAATGCCTTATGATAATGGTCTTATTAAAAGCCGTATTTGAGCTTTTTCCATCAATTCGATACGATAATCTTACCACCGAATACTATATCTACTTAAACTGAAACAGTAATTATTGAATAAATAAACAAAGAAAAAATTAAGTATAGAAAACTGGATCAAATTTCAGAGTAAACGATTTTTCTAATTCTCTTTCTACGTCATTTTCGTTAATATTAATTTGATGACTGTGCATAAAATATCAGTGATTCGTGGATGCAATTTAATAATTAAATGGGTAAAAGTAAATAATACAAAAATATCTAATTTCAATGTTGAAACAATGAAAATATACTTTCAACAATACCGGAAGGAGGGCAGCTAATAGCCCGAGGCAAACGAAAGAATGCGCTTTTCGTTAGATATACGACTTATTTTTCAAACAATTTCAAAAAAAAAACGAAGAGAAATTTGAACCCCACAGAGTATACTAGGCAAATTTGACATACAATCCACTAAATCTAGCCTCCAAGCATTTAAACAATCATAACGATTTTCAGTGAAGCACTCTGTACACGGGCTGCTTTTTTTGAAAGGGGCTTCTTTTAGGTCAAGCGCTGACTATGAATATTTGTACATTCAAAATATCCACATCGTTACCATATTAATTGTTTCAATTTTTGTGACAACTAACTATTAAATAACAAAACAATAAGCCTGAAACCCTTCAAACATCACCTAATCTTTAGTTTAAAAGATAATCGATATCGTAGAAATCTAGCTTCTAGTATTAGTTAATATCAATTGAAAAACGTATTATCACAAAGAAAAATTGTGTTAGTTAACGTCTTAAAACCATGGCATCGTTAGACGATTGGTCGTATCTGATTAACGATAAATCGACTCAGAACTTTAGTCGTGAGTGATTTAGGGTAATTGAAATTACTTAATGGTAGGTGAAAAATAACTGACATGTCCAAAGGGTGCATATAATACTGTAGAATCCCCCATTTTATTATTAGCCCATCAATCATTAATGTACAATGAAATCTGTTTAAAATACATATTTAGTAATTTTTCGACCGGTATCTATCTAAAGCGGCGTTTTTAACTAGAAATGTTATCGAAAACAATGCAAAAATTTCAAAAGTGCTTCGACATTCATCACTAATTGATAAGGATATTTCCATTTACCGTCTAATAGTAGTGTATACGTCTATAATTCAGAAACCATTCATTTTATAAAATATTTATAAAGCTCCTATTATGATCGATAATTCAATAATACAGAACACAAAACAACAAAACTTTATCTATTTAGATGTAAAATTGATAATAATTTATTGGCACTAATTGAATGCATTTATTGTTTTCAATAATTCAGCAAATAAGGACATTAGTCAATTTTATGTGTTAATTTAAAACAAACGTCGCTAAGAAATATTGATTGTATTTCGTGTTGAGAATAGCGACTTCAAGTCATCCGAAATAATTCCTTTTGTATTATTCAGCACCTCTGTCAAACGACAACTTGTACTGATGTTTTGTAAATTTGAAAGTCTGTTAAGTCTATAAATGTTTTAAGAGTTTCTTTCTTAGCTTTTCGTTATTTTATTGTTTTTGTTCTTTATTTTCTTTTCAATTTCTGTTTTGTTTTTTTTTTGTTTTCAGTCGCGTGTTCAACAGTAACTGTAACAAAATGCCAGGCAGCCCTTCGTACACTTCAAGCGTTCCCATTCTTCAAGCCAACATGTTTGTGTCGAGAACCTCATGTGGACCCCGAATGCAACTCCTTCAGGGATTTCCTCTTCGATCACCCCTGTGTATTCGTCACGAAAAAAGGTAAAATTTTGCACTATAAACCGTAAATATTAATATGTAAATATTTTATTATTTCGATCTCATACAGGGAAATACTTCCAATTTTTTTAATACACATTAAATAATATAAAAGAAATTGCCAAATTTGCTCTATTTCAGGGCAATAGCTATAGGGCTTTGAAGGCTGCCGGGTGGGGTCTGCTTTACGACCAACATTTCAAATATGTCAAATTGAAAATTTGTTTTCTTTAAACGGAAGATACGGAAGATACATGAATCATAATAAATTGGACAATAAAACGCAATTTTTTGTTTGTATTATAAATAAATGAATTTTCAACTATTTCCCATTAATTTCAAGCAAGTGAACTCATGGCACTTGTTAACATTAATAATTCTAAAAAGAGCCGAAACAACATCTTGATGGACAATAAATAATCCACAATCCGGGAGTCACATTCTCACGCGTAATACACAACGCCTGTAAGATCGTGGGATTGGAAAATTTTAATTAATTAACATTTAATTAACAGTATTAAATTGGTGGTAGTTTTACAGATTGTTTCTTCTCTGCAGATTATTTAAAACAAAATTAATCCATTCCTGTGTTACTCAAACTTTTGTTTGCCGTTTATCTCCAGAGCCAATAGCGATCCACAGTTTAGGAACAACTGGTTTATTGTGTTAGAAACTAGTCAAAGCGATTTGTGGATTGTTCTATTAATGCAGCAAAATTTCCTTCGAAAGGCTATTTTAACCTAATTAAACAAGTTAGATTGTTTTAAAATAGTGAAAACAAATAAAAAAGAAGATTTAAAAAAAAACAGTTTCAAAATAATAATATCCAGTTGTAGGAATTAGAGGGAGAATTCGTTTAAAATACCAAGATTAAAATAAATTGAAAATTCATCCTTATTTCCGTGTGTTTTTGTTCCGATAAAATATTTCTATATAATTTTATATTTTAGCCTTAAACATGTTTGTTATTGTTATCGTGAGTTTTTACAATTCATTTGTGGATTGGTTTTACTATAGCATTTTTTCAAAAGACGAATCTTGTGTATTAAAAGCCCAAACAATAATATTTCTATCTATCAAACGTTAGTTTTACTAGATATATTTTATGTATATAAATTTTTTATTGATAGTTATTTACGATGAGTATTCCTTCAATCATTCTCAAGATCATACAATCGAATAAATTGTTCGATCAAAATCAATTGTCAATCACTGACATATTGCAATTGGTTTGAATTTATATCCGTCTATTGTTTCCAATTCGGAATTGTTTTGTTCAATACGATTTTATAGATCGTCAGTATATTCTCTATATTTTCCTTTTTTTTTGTTGTTTTCGGAATGGGAACACGACAGAGAAACCTACTAAGGATCGGTTGAGGTTGAAGGATAGGCCCATATTATAGATCGTGTTTAATTTGTACTATCCAGACAAGAACCTTTCACCATAAATATTGGCCAGTCGCATTGAAATAGGCAATTGGATGTCTTGTTCGTACGTATGCTTTCGTTGTTTTCCACTTCCGTTCGTGATTGTTGATCTAACGTTTTATGCAATGTTAAACTAACTTTCAGTACATTTTTATTATTTTAACTAATCGAAACCCGACTAACAATTGTTACATGATTAAATAAGAACACAAAAAACAAAAATGTTTTTCTTCTTTAACTACTACTGCTAAAAATTAAATAATTATGTATTACGAAATAACAAATCTAAATTGAAATCAATTAACATTTATTGTTTATTTATTTGACAATCGAAGCTTTATACGAAGGCCCTAATAACTGTTTACTAGCCTAAATGAATATAACAATATGTATTAAGTGTGGTGGGAAGCTCGCGTGGTGTTGTTTCCTGCATTTTATGATGTTTATCCGTGTTCCGGGTAGCATGCAGCGGTTATACAGGGTCTTCTGGGGATGATGTTAGTTATTTGTTTTAGAGAAAGATCCTTACCCGGTGGACGCGCTGCCAACGTGCAATCATGCATTATCTGTATGCCAACAGGAACGCAAATGTATCAAATTATACGAGGATTTCAAATCCAACTGCAAGGTGCGAGATAACAAATGTCGCATGGACGATAGGTAAGTAGGGCGTTAACTATCCAATTGACGTGGTGCGGCACATTATCGCATTCAAAAAGAATAATAATAAAATAAAACGCGGTGGATGCGCACGTAAAATAATCAAACAAATCGTTTGCATATTAGAATTATCTTATAGAAATCTATGTCACGAATCATGGACGAATTTGAGACGTTCACCAATGTTCGGCTGTATATGTCCAAACAATCATATGAAGAAGAGATGTGATCGAATTTTCAGCATGGTAAACCACAATCCGTGCGTCGGTAAGTAATTGTTAACTCCTTATCCGTTAACTATCCATCAGTATTGTTCAGCTGCTATGTTCCTTTTTCTATTAAATCCAACAGTCTATTCCAATACTGAAATCCGATCTGCCGGCACGATCACAGAAAGTGTTGATTTAATTCCACATTGAAGCATGAATGGGACATCTTTTATTTAAGTGTGAATGAGACGGAAAATAAGCAGTAACTGATTGAAATTTTCTTTGAACATTTTGTGACAGTGAAACAATTTTTGATCGAATATTGCTGTGAATGTTATCATATATAAAAGTTTTTTTGATGAAAGAAAGATTGAATGTTCGTTGAATGTAAAGAAGAACCGTTTTGTTTTTTTTGTCTATCTATCATTTACAATTTGTTTATAAACGTGCATGAAATATTTTTAAACAAGTCAATTTTAAAATGAAGAAAACAATTGTCCAACGGTTCTTCTATTAAAAACTTTGTTTCAGACATTCTTCCAATCGAACCGGATCCTGAACCCGCACAACCACCGCTAGATCCTGTTCAAGAATTTTTTAGAAATTTTTGGCCGCCCCCCACAGACCTCTACCCATTCTTTTTATTTCCCACTTCAACGCACGGCACTTTCCGCACGCACCGCACAGACAGCAACAAAGGCACAATCACTGGCACAGGCACGACCACCAACAGCACCGCCTTTGGCTCTAACACGTCCGTAGAAGAGACGCTCGTCACCTCCTTACGGTTTCCAGAGTTCGGCGTGCCGGTAATTCCGGGTGAGAGCGCTTTCTCTACAGTTGAAAATTTGTG
The DNA here is from genome assembly GCA_028455855.1 of Meloe dianella. Classification (NCBI taxonomy): domain Eukaryota; kingdom Metazoa; phylum Arthropoda; class Insecta; order Coleoptera; family Meloidae; genus Meloe; species Meloe dianella. The sequence goes on along the minus strand of JAPTHL010000045.1, from coordinate 2,904,782 downwards.
TACAGTACTATTTCCTTGGTTGTTTCTTTTCGCCTTGTTAATCGTAGCCTCAGATCGGTGGACCTCATTTCAGTTAAGCCGGTTTCAGCTTCGGACAATACGTCTGCCTCATTTGACTACGGGCTAGGCAATGCCATTGTCGAAAATCCGCTAGTAGACGCGGCCAACGGAATGGACGCGCACGCTGACCATGATCACATCAGTGTGAGTGTCTTAAAGAACAAAGGCAAGACGTCGGTGAGCGCTAACCTCAATCCGTATCCGGAGGACTTGGACAATACTTCCGGAGGGGGCGGTGCAACCGCCCAACATCAGAAATACCCAAGTAGGTATATGAGTACCGCCGCTCTGGGGCTACACTAAAATTTAGTTCAATATCTATGTGTGCAACCCCAGAACGAGGCTGGTCATTTATCGGGGCGTTCGAGGGACACAAGGGTTGACACAACCATACTCTGGACTCTAACTATCGTGCTGTATTTAACTACCACCTGTATTCTATATCAAAGAGGAGATCGTTATCTCAATCACAATCTTTAGAGCTCTGACAATAGGAACTTTCTCTGTCTAAACTAGAATTCTAAAAACATTAGCGATAACCGGATCTACAGTAAAGTAAAGATCGAGATTAGGATTCTCTCTAATTAGAAAATAAGGGTGTATATTGTTCCTAAAGATTTATCAGTATACCCACCACAGTCCATAGTATGACCATGTCCACGTCCGGCGCGTCCACTCGCCCAGTACAGAGTGCATGCGAATTCAGTAAGCCTTTAGCCAGAATTTTGAAAATTTTATAGAATTCGTGCTCACGTATGATGCACTCGTACCCCGGCACGTAGAACCATCTGCATGGTCTCTTGTTTGGGGATCGCACGTATTATTATTATTATAGTTAATAATTTTATACTTTTTTTATACAAGTATAATTTGAAATAAACGTATTTATACATATAAATTTTGTATTGAATAGAACAAATGCAATCATCTATATTTTCCTTTTTTTAAAGACAATTAATACACGGCAACTTGACAGTTAATTATTATTTTTACTATTATTTTATATTCAACTTCCTTATTAACCTTAATTACTGAGTAAACTATGTAATTTATTCACAATATAGCACTTTAAGTCAATTTAAAAGCTGCCTTTCAAAAAATAAGTAAACAACAATGTACTTTTTATAGTTAGTAGATAATGAAAAGAAGATATAATGATTGCTAATGTTTTGTGCTCTGGACTTGCAAAAATCATCTCGTACTAACATCATTATTATTATTGTCAGTAGTATTACTATCATGGCCCTTTCGATGCACCGAAGATTTCCTCGGCCCCGGACCTTCGACTCCATCTCGGCATGAACTTTTACAACTCTATATATATATATATATATATATATATATATATATATATGTATATATTAATAATAATAATAATTAAATGAAATTTCAACTTCGCCTGGGTAAATTTTTCAAGTTTTCTTGAGGACCGCTTGAAAATTATCTTCTGAATGATCCGTTTTAATGTAAAAAGCAAAATTCAGAGAATTTACTTAGCGCGAGCATCCCCCTACATTTTAATATTAAGAAATAATATTGAATAAATGAAATTCACATTAGCAAAATAAAATATATAATAAATTTATGTGAAAACTTGTTAGTGAATTAAAATAATTTCAGGTTCTACTGATCATACAGATACAAATGAAGTAGGAAAGATAATATTTCAAAGTACCTGCCACTTAGCAATGGAAAGTTGCAACAACAATTACCACTGCCGTATGTCACTGGCACCAATATTACATCATTGTGATATATTACATTGCAACAGAGATTCATGTATGGAAGCATTGCAAAGTTTTTATAGGAAACCAACACTACCTTGGAACGTCGAAATCGCCTTTTGTCTTTGCAAGTATGCTTTGTTCCATTACATCGCCCAAGGTCTATAGTACAATCACCACACGAACTAATTAACACATGACAACAAAATACGATACTTTCAACGTTAGCTCTCATCTAAGATGTACAAACCGATCATGATTGTTACTACTTCAACATCAACATAAACGCTTAAGAATCCCAACGTTTAAATTAAATTAATTAAGGATTGATTTTTTTGAATATATTTATTTTTTAACGTTGGCGATTCTAAAGTGTATAAAATCTTAATAATCCATTGAAACAGTGTGTAAGGATTAATTTTTTTTAGAAAAACTGACAATAAACAAGATACTTGTTTAATTGCACAAGAAAAATTACATCCTGTGTGTGCACAAAGGATAGAAGGTAGTCCACAACCGACATGTTTAGCTTTAGCTGAAGATTGTCGAGAGGATAAGGAATGCAGGTATTTTCTATCTAAAGATTTTTAAAGACAAATTCATTGATTCAGCATTTTAGGTCGAGATTAGAGTATTACGAACAATCATGTGCCGTAGATAGCGTTACAAAAAAATGTGCAGGATCACCGGCAGAATGTCGAGCTGCCATGTTAGGAATATTAGGTACAAATTTACGGACTACGTGTGCTTGTAAAGGTACGGATATGACTCAGCTTTATGAATGTCTCGGATGGCAAAGACTACTTTGGGTGAATCCTTGTGTTGGTTAGTTTAAATCTAGATTATCTTCGATATTTTTTTCCCATTTCTTGTTAAAAATGTAATTTATTATAGTTGAATCACAGAAGGATTTTCACATGAAGAAAGCAGGCGAACAAGCTGCATTAACAACAATACCTCCATCAACCACAAGACCAACGATGCCAGAAGCTAAAACAAGGCCGTTTCCTATACAACACATTACAGTAATGACGGCTACAGAGGCTTCGGTTCAAACAAGAGAGAATACAATCGCTGAATTTATACCACCTCCTCAGCCATTTATTCCCACTTCAACGACTACTACAACTGTAAAAACAACAACTACAACAACAGCAGCTGCAACAACAACAACAACAACAACAACGATGCCTACGACAACCACTACGATGATAGCAACTACGACAGTTCCACCAAGTAATTAATTTCATTTAATCATGTTGCATCCAATTAATATAACTAGAGTGAAGGATTGAAGTTGACAATTTATGTACTTACATACGTTCACGGCATTTTAAACGACCTTTGTTTTTCAGGGTACTGTGTAGTGCAACGACCACAATTTCCCGACCAATATATTAAAGAAGGTTCATTTAAACGGGTAAGTATTCAACTTGCGCAAGTACCCTTAAACAGAAAACGAGTCATACAACAGCAATATACTCTAATAGCGCAATTATTTGAAGAACCTAACGAATCAATATATCCACATAAAACAAACAAACAAACAGACCAACAATGCACACATACACTCATGACAAACGTCTTAAACTTCGTCATCGTTAATATCGTGCAAATTCTGAAATAATTCAACAACACGTAAATTATCCGACTGTTATTTAGGTGAACTAATCGTAACACAAACAGAAAGATATCACTAATTTGTTGAAACTTTATTATTTAAAATACCATTACAATTTAAATGGGGCATCTCATATTTATATACAATTCACAAACTTTTTTTATTAATAATCAAATATGAATTAGTATAAACTTCAACTTGTCGAATAGAAAATAGGAGGGTAATCACTAAAAACACTAATATTACATAAAATGTTTGTTCTTTCAGATATATCATGAAGATGAATTTGAATGTTCGGATGTTTGCGAATGTGAAATAGGGGAAAAGTTATCCTGTAAAACCATTTGTATAGATCGAATGCCATGTAAAACTGAATTCGCATACTATAATCATGCAGCACCCGCATATCAAGCATTTAGAGGAAGATGTTTGTGTTATTCAGGACGTTTTATCTGTATGAAACCATCCCCTAGTGATTATAATTTACCACAAGGAGTATTTCTATTTCTTGGATATAGCGAAGTTGATGAACGTGAACTTAATAAAAATCAAACTCGAATTGTCGTACAAGATATTGTCCGTATATTACAGAATTTTATCAAAGAAGAAGCTGTTAACGGGGTAAAATACAAAAAAAAACATAACAATAATAACAAAAATAAAAGGACATACTTTTAAACTATATAATTAATCGTTCTTTTCTAACATTTTCAGACTCTTTGTTCTTTAGAATTATTCAACACAACAAGAGAAAACGTTATAATAGCTGGAAAATTATCAGACGAAGTTGATTACAGTACATTATCTCCAATGGAAAGTTTATCAAAAGAAAAGGTAATTCGTTTTAACCACATATGTATTTTTCAATAATTTGACATTGGCATAAAATATTCCTGGTTCATTTCAAATTTATGATAAAGACGACAGCATGATCTATCACGGTATGATCAAATTGAACCTGTGACGTGACACTTATTTTATATTCTATATGACGTCTATGAATGTTCCACTATGTAAAAAAAAGAACGAATCGATGATTTTATTTTATTTTTTCCACTACCCTGTTATTCTGATTATTGAGCCGTTTCTGGTCAACTAATTTCAGGTTAAATAGGAAATATCCACTTGAAAGATGCCAAATTTAATAATCCAAATTATTTTCAGTTGAAATAGGTTGTTATTACAAATTGGTTTTGACAATAAACCGAATTTCGTTACCTGCTTATATGTTGAAATAAATTGCAGCGAACTAATTGATCAGTGACGGGGGGAAATGAACAATTAAGTGGGTTGACTTATCAGTATCACTACGCTTCTCGTTAAAATGCAGTAGAAATTCGGTTTATGAACAAACAAAACATCTAAACCGAGACACTGTTTTCATTGTAATTTACTTTCATTCAGTTATTAATACACACTGAGAGTAGAACATCGGGTTTAAGAGTTACTCAGTAATCGAAATTCAATCATGATTCATTCTAGTACTTACCGACAATCTACCGGTTGGTTTTCTTTTATTACAACAGTATTTGAAAATCTACTATTTTTGTTATTTATAAGTTCAATTCGATCGATAAAGTGGTATCAGTTCTTCTCAAAACTCTTCTTCCTACCACCAAAACGTGAGAACACAAAAATTAACAAACATATCCTTAATATTCATAGTACTAACAAAGATCAGTATTAAGCTGGTAACTTGCTCAGAAACCCACTGATTATTTTACAAATGTGTTAGCTCATAATTAACATTTAATCTCTACTGAATCTAAAGTCGCATGCGTTTGTTGCAATCCCATTTGTACAAGCTTAACAATTGATCGCCGTTGCAAATACAACTATATACCATGTTAATACATTTTAGAAAATCCATTGTTAACAATAGAAACTATTCACACAAATGTACACGACTATTGCAATTTTCTACATCAAAACACTTGATACACACACACACACACACACATTAGAAATTCCATTCCTTCAACAAAACTGACCCGGGAGTCTGACTGTCCTACAGAAAAATTGAAATAAACTATTGTCGAATTTTTTGATAATATTACTATTAATAATCTACAAAAATTATTATTTTATTTACAGGAAGAATGTGCTGAATTACTTGAAATAATAAGTGATAGAATAAATTCACGTAATCAAGATTTTATATCACATCTACTATTATCAATCTTTAAATTAGCAAATGTGGAAATTGTGCAAATTGAACCAAATTCAACAACAGAATTATGCAAATTAACAAAATATTCGTTAATTATATTATTATTAATGATGAAATTAATAGAAAAACAATTGATAACACCATCGTGACATTAAGACTGTAATTAATTAAGCACAATTATAATACATATCCTTATACAATAATTAATTTACTAATACAAAAAGAAAGAAATCAAGTAATTAGAAAGAGGATCTAGACGATTTAAAGGAAATTTTTAGAAAATAAACACTCTGTACATATCAGTGTTGACTGTTATTAGTTTGTTAAATAATAGAATAGATGGATCACCAAAATTAATCATTCCATCATTATCATCATTATAGTAATAATCATCTTAAGAATGATGTTGCTCAGATTTTCTTGACATTAAATGTGAAGAAAATAGAAATTAATTAACATTAATTACCTATTATTGTGTACAATCTTAAAATGTCTTCCTATGTGAGTTAATGACATCTACTCAGCCAGACAAGACCATCATTACTTAAGTTATAACAAAATATGCTTGATATCGGGGGAAAAAAACAAATGTCATGGCTTACATAAATAAAATGCATATCATGATAGCTTTAATAACGTATTTTATTTTGCTATAATTGTATTTATAACAAATTCAGTATACCTTTATATCAATATCCTTCAATAAACACCACAAAACAATATTATTGGATGAATAATTCACATAACACCTATGTCTGAACTTTTTTATTATATCATTGAAGGATATTAAAGATCGATTCTGTTATTTCAACAAGGACTGAATTTATAAACATATCTCTCATATAATTAAAAACTATTAAGCCCTAAATATAAATAAAATCAATTAGATGATAAAATCGACACATATACGAAGCACTGTTAGCCACAATTTTAGTGAAAACAACCACATTGTTAACTATACACTTATGCTTTAAACATTAATTGAGAAAAAAACTAATATATATACTTAAACAGAAAAATTGTTAATTCAGTATTCATTAACGAAAACTAATACCGATTAGAAGATGAAAAAAACCTAATAAAATTCGAAGCAAGCACGTTTGAACTGTATAGTTGTCTACTAATGAAACTAAAATTTATATTTTTACAAAATTTTATAGATCGTATATAATGTTGATTTTATTTATAAGAAATTTTTATAGTGAATGTAATTTGTTTAAAGAAAAAAACAAACATTAATAATGATGATGATAATAATAAGAATAAAATGTAGAATTGACCCGTCCAAAATTCATTTCAAAGTTCTTTCGTGTTTGCAACCAAAATTTATACAAAAAAAAAATAATGTTATAATAATAAATCAATTATAACAATAGTAATTAATGATAAGAGGCCCTTCCTGAAAGAACTTCGGGTCAATTAATGTACTATAATGTATATTTTAAGCTATTAATTTCATGTTATTCTAGCATTATTAATAATAATAACAATAATTGTTAGAAGAATGGTAAATTTGTGGATTTAAAACCACTTAGCCAAAATATTAAAGAGACAAAACCTCAAAATAATAATAAAATAACAGTAACAATATATCTAGAAGAAGTCTTTAGATAAATACGATAATCGTAGCCTGCTTTATACGTCTTAAAATCGCTTTATATTCAATTATTTTACATGTAATTATCCAGATGTGCTTTTGCTATTTGTTTTTATTTTCATTTACTACCTATAATTGCACATGAATTATTAAGAATGCCTTGTTTCATCCAGAATTATACTAAAGATTAATTTGTAATTTCAACACATTTTTAAAAGCATAGAAGTTATGTAAAATAAACTGTTATTAATTAAAAAAATTATACATTTAATTTATTTCCATATTACCCAAAATACAATTAGTGAAATTATTGATAAGGTACAAAATTCATGTATTAAATATAATGCAAGATCTAGAAATTCGATTTAACAATAGTAAAAGTGGACGACGAATGGTGGGTAGTTAATGCTACCACTAACTGACGAACCATACAAGTGTAATACTTATGGTAAATTATTTTCACAAAACACCATTTTCCTCTTCGCCTGGATTGTGGTAACAACTAGAAGTTCTCTTTAACGGTAATAAAAGAGGAAGAATAATAGGTAGTTCTACCGTTAATGCTATAACTAACTGACCATATCAATGTAATATTTGTGATAAAACATTTTCACAAAAACATCATTTTCCTCTTCACCAGTATAGGGTAAAAGTCACATCCGTTTGGTATTTACCATGCCGTTCAGTGTTTATTAGGGGGGTTGTAAATATTGTTTGGCAAATTTCATGGTGTCATCATCACACACTGCTGTTTCTCCATATTAACTGTTACACTTTGAAATATGTGTTTGCATTTTAGCCATAACAAATACAACAATAGCCTCAACATTGCAATTGATATTTATTAAAGACTTAATCGAAGATTTTTTTATTCTTGTAATCATGTAATTATCTTGTAGATTTATTATAACTTCTGGAACTAACAAATTGGATGAGATCTGCATTCAAATTCATATTCACAATCTTCACCCTGTGGCAGCCGGACAAAATTTTATTAACAGATTAAAATTATTTCTCTATTAGCATTTAAAAATACATTACCATTAACAATGTGGTTGTATTCTGATAAGTTGTGTAATACAATTTGAGTTTCAAAATGATGGGGTTTCGAGTATTGTACTTTAAGGGTCATCTCAACAGCATGTTATAACTCTCATAATGATTACTACACCATTACAGAAAAAACTGATATTATTTGTAAAAACACGTGTATTTGAATTTTCGTAATAACATCAAACCAATGACGTAGAAGTATACTTCTACGTCATTGGCTTAGTGGAACAGTCAATAAAGAAGTGGATCTCTTGATTCTTAGTGGAAAACGACCGCCATTATTCTGATTGTGGACAAAGATAGCTAGATAGCCAAGTTGAGCTTATCTGACAATACAAACATCTCGGCTCATTCAGTATATTCTACTACTGTAAATGATATATTGAATTATTACGTCATCAGCGTAGCCACACTAGATATGTTGGGCGCTATAAAATTGAAAGCAAAACTCAATGTCAATTTGAATCTCGCGCTAGGCCGCCATTATTTTGGTTGTTGTCAAAGCCAGATCCGATATTCGTTCGAAAACAAAGGAAATGTCCAGGAGTTCCACATCTTTATTAACTGATCCCTGTTAATTGTATCTGTACGACGTTCTCAATATTTTTATTTATCACAATCTACTTATTGATTTCAATATAATTTCTAATTTCGGTCTTTTTATATGATGCAATTATATGGCATTGTTGTTACTTTTACGATTTTAAAGTTTGCTGGAAAAAAACTTTAAGACATCATGATCCCTTTTGAGTTGAACGCCACAGTTTGAAGTACACTGGTATGTAGGACGCTTATGTAGATCGCTGTTGCTAACACAATATGTCGCTACTATAGAATAATTGTGACTGCTGTGTAGAGATGACACTGTATGGCGTACTTTGTATTCTGCGTTACCGATCGAGAGTTCTACGCGTCTGAGCCGATTTCGCTGAAGGTTTTTCACGGTTTTGCCGCTAAAGTTGGTGTTGAAACGGCATAATTGTTGTACTGATTAAAAGTTTTGTTTGTGGTAAAATAAACAATCGAAAATAACTGATTTGATGCTGTTTGAAATTGTGACGATAAACAAGATTGTTTGATAGTGAATGTACAAATAGATTTGTGTGTACGTACGTACACGTTTGAATTGGCAAAAAGGCATCGAATCCTCTTTATTTTGTATATGGTTATGTGCAATGTGATCACGTAATGGCGGGTAAGGCGTTACAATGGAAATGTGTGGTAAATACCACAGGACCACAGCCTCGTCCACGACATGGACACCGTGCCGTTGCCATCAAAGATTTAATGGTTGTATTCGGTGGCGGCAACGAGGGTATCGTTGATGAACTCCATGTATACAATACAGGTAAATTTAATCTAATATACAACTGTTTTATGTTTATTTATAACATAAATTATGAGTTTCTTTTGTTATTTACGTTATTCATGATAATCCCGCCAATATTTGTTGTCGATAAGGGCTGATTATTGTCAGCTTTTCAAATCTCGCTTGTTCCCGTATTGTTTGGTACGAAAACAAATATGGCGGGTCCAAACATTAACATTGAATTATTGAATTTCTATTCGATTTTTAAATATTTAATTAAAAACATTTTATTATGTAGAAACTAGATGAAAATATAGAAAAAAAAATGACTCTTTTAATATTAGGCTTTGTAAAATGTTAAAAAATTAGGTTATATTTATTATACTTAACCTGTAAAAACCCCCGCTGTCATTTTTCCAAAGTTATCTTCATTAGTTCAAATTCTGCTATACCTGAGACAATTAATGTTTCACCTATTTGTAGCTCATGCAAAAAAATGCAATTCAAAAACAATTTTGTTTTTAGCTACAAATCAATGGTTTGTACCAATGACAAAAGGGGATGTTCCTCCGGGCTGTGCAGCTTATGGCTTTGTTGTTGATGGAACTCGTCTTCTTGTTTTTGGGGGTATGGTTGAATATGGAAAATATAGTAACGAACTTTATGAACTACAGGTATATTTTTATTCGTTATTTAGGTGTAAATAACTAGAATTAATGTTTAAAATAATTTTAGGCATCTAAATGGGAATGGAGGCGTCTTAAGCCAAAACCACCAAAATCCGGCCCTGCACCATGTCCTCGTTTAGGTCACAGTTTTACATTGGTGAATAATAAAGTTTATTTATTTGGTGGCCTCGCCAACGATAGTGCCGATCCCAAAAACAACGTTCCACGATATTTAAATGATTTATATACATTGGATATTCGTACAACACCAGTACAGTGGGATATACCATTAACTAGTGGTTCATCACCACCACCACGTGAATCTCATACTGGTGTTGCATATTGCGATAAAAAAATTGGAAAATCCTTTCTAGTTATTTATGGTGGTATGAGTGGTTGTCGTTTAGGTGATTTATGGTTTTTGGAAACTGAAACTAAAACATGGAGTAAACCACATATATCGGGCACAACACCATTACCACGTTCATTACATACAGCAACATTAATTGGTCATAGAATGTATGTTTTTGGTGGATGGGTACCTGTTGTTGCTGAGGATGTCAAAACATCTACCAATGAGAAAGAATGGAAATGTACAAGTACAATGGCTTGTCTTAATTTAGAAACTTTAAGTTGGGAACAACTAAATATTGATACACGTGATGAAAATATTCCATGTGCCAGAGCTGGACATTGTTCAGTTGGTGTTAGTACACGTCTTTATGTTTGGTCCGGACGTGATGGATATAGAAAAGCTTGGAAGAATCAAGTATTTCATTATTGTGTTTTATAATTTATATTAAAAATTTACTAATTTTTTCTTTCTTCTTCTTTTCTAAATAGGTATGTTGTAAAGATATGTGGTATCTTGAAGTAGATCGACCTCCAGCACCAAGTAGAGTTTCTTTAGTTAAAGCTGGAACACATTCGTTAGAAGTTAACTGGAATGGATCCCCATCCGTTCAGTTTTACATTTTACAGGTAAGAAATAATTATGAATTGCAAACAAATGAACAATGATATGCATTTTTAATTTTATTTAATGAATTCATTCAATTTTAAATATGCTTAGTAAGTGATAGTAGTTGATAATATGACGTCATCATGTGTGATAACTTAGATAACTGTATTACCGACATATCTACTAGATTGATTTAAAATTAAAAAAGAAAATTAAGTTTATTTTACATTTTAGATACAAAAATATCATTTATCATCACAATCAGCAAAAACGGTACAAACTAGAACACAAGTGACAAGACAACCGATACAAATTAGACTTCAAACACAATCAGCTACTAGTGCCACTGCTACTATAACAACATCTAATACTGGTAAACCTATGGTTGGTGTAACGCCAATGAGACAGAATACACAAATTAGAAGTAAGTATAATCGTATTTAAAATATTCCAGAAATTTGAAAAGATTGAAAAACCAGATCATCCATTTATAATCATAATTACTTTTTAGAAATTGATTTTTTGTTTAACCTGGGAAATATTGTTTATGTATTTCAGTTCATCCACCAGCAGATCCACGAATACAAGCAGGAATACAAGCAGCACTTCAAGTAGCAACAACACAAGCTATTTTGAAAACATCACCGTCTGGCAAGCCGTTAATTGTTCATAAAACTTTTCCAAAAAGTGCACTGCCTACACACATGGCTAATTTTGTTAAAGGTAATACAGGTCCAATAACAGTTACTTCAATATCTAAAACTACCCTACAAAATAAAATTGCACAACAACAACAACAACAGTCACAACAACAGCAGCAACAACAATCACAACAAAAACAAAATACAGTTGTTAAAATAATGCCAAGTAATACGCAGAATAAAGTTTTAACAACAGTAAAAGCAATACCATCAAATTTGTTACAAGTGAATAAAGCAACTGGTAAACTTGTATTATCAAAGAATGCTACAGGTCAAATACCAACAATAAGTAATCAGCAAGTTATTGTTGTTAGTTCTAGTAGTGGAATAAGAACAGTGCAAACTATCACAAATGCCCAAACAGTGCCTACTGTTAAATCAACAACAGTTAATGTTCAACCTGTTGCATCATCTACCATAACTAGTTTACAAGGTGTTAAAATTGCTAAACCAATAACATTATCAATGCCTGTTACTGTTGTTGGTTCACCGAAAACACTTACAATGTCTAAAAATACCGTAAGCTATAAAATATTTTAGAAAAATTGTAAACTAATTTATATCTTTATTTTAAAGAAACAAGTAATGATTGGAGGTAAACCTGTAACTGTCCAAATGGCTGGTGGTGGTAAAGTTACATTAGTTCAACCCCAACAAGGTGGTATCGGAAAAATTGTACGTTTACCAGTAACTACAACGATAGCATCAAATACTGCAGATGCATCTAAATTTGTTGTTGTACCACGTCCAAAGCAACCAACTGCTACTATAGGTATATAAATTAAAACTTTCTTTTGATGACTTAATTCATTTAGATTGTTCAAAATAAAGCAGCAGTATCATCATCGTTTGATGGCCCTGCAACGACAGATGCTGCATTAGCTGCATTAGCAGCTGAAGCTGGTTTAATTGATCCTAAACCAACTAAAGATGATGTACAATCAGAATCCCAGGGAAGTTCTGAAGAAAATTTAATAAGACAACTTGAAGATGATGGAAGTGAAGCACAAGCATCAGATGATGTAACATCAGCTACATCTGAAGATAGTCCTGCTGTATTATTTGATGAAAGTAATGTAATAGTTAATCAGTCATTTGGATTGAAAGGAGGAGGTTCATATCGTTTAAGTTTAAAAGGTGGTTCACTAATGATACCACCAGAACGTTTCACATTTACAAAGTTAGGCTTGAAAGGAGGCAGTAAAGATAGTATTGAAGCACCACAAAGCACAACTAGTAGTGATGAAATATTAGAATCTTTAAATGGAACAACAACAATGGATACATCTGAAAATAATGATGCAGAAGATGGATTTAGACAACAAAACGAACAGTTTGATGGTAAAATGAAAGATGAACAAATGGATACTGATGGGGATGGTACACTATCTGGTAGTCAAGAAACCAATTCATCACAAAGTCAAGACTCAGCCGATCAAACTATGGACGAGATGAGAAAAGATGATTCAGATGCCTTGTCCGCCTTAGCTTCGGCTGCTTTAGATCATTCAAAAGAAACGAAGAAGACTGAAACTGTTAATAATATCTCTGAATTGGTTACCAATAAAGATGTTTGGCATACAGTTGGCATAATTAAAGGCAATAGTTGTGATGTTAATAACTATTTTTATTTGGATAATGTTTCGGATCTAGATGTTGATAATTTACCAGATTTATCACATTACACAAGAATTAATTTAGAACCAGGTACTGCTTATAAATTTAGAGTTGCTGCTATAAATTCAGTTGGAGTAGGTGATTGGAGTGAGGTAAATAGTACTGTAATACAAATTCAACTAATTCAGAAACAAAAAATTCAATTTAGGTATCGGCTTTTAAAACATGTTTACCTGGATTTCCTGGAGCTCCATCGGCTATTAAAATTGCAAAATCTGGAGATGGAGCACATCTATCGTGGGAACCTCCAGCTACTAATCAAGGAGATATTCTTGAATATTCCGTATATCTTGCTGTTCGTGGCAAAGTAAGTCTTAATATAAAAAAAAACAATTAAGCATATCTACAAAATATTGATTTATAGGACAAAGCAAATCCACCACCACAATTGGCATTTGTACGAGTTTATTGTGGTCCAAATAATTCATGTGTTGTACCAAACTCAACTTTAGCAGCAGCCCATTTAGATACATCAACAAAAGCTGCAATTATTTTCCGTATTGCGGCAAAGAATGATAAAGGTTATGGTCCAGCAACTCAAGTTAGGTGGTTGCAAGGTAATTCATATTTTAATCAAAATTTGAGTAATGTTCATAATATGTACAATTTTTTTTTAGATTCACAATCTACAAATAAAGCGGCAAAACGTACGCCAGAGGATCGTCCTGTGTTTAATAAAAAAATGAAATTTGATAAAGAAGACAATTAAAAGTGCGTTTAGAGTAAATATTGTATATTGGGTTTAAATCAAATATATGGGATTTAAGAGGGGCTAAAATTAATTCATTATACTGTTAACAGTAATTTGTTTTTAGGTTTTAAGCAAGCCCCTTATAATTGTATAAATACTAAATTCCCACTTTATTATCTTTCCTTACATTGATAAAAAAAACATTATTAAAAAATATATTTATTTAAAGAAGAAGAAAATAAGAATATTTGAGTCCCAATTTTCAATTAGATAGGATATAACAAAAAAAAAAATTCATTGCAGTTAGTTTGTGTGATATCTTTTCTAGATATCTATTTAGAAATGTGTAAACGGAGTGGTTGATGATTGTGAATTTTTTTCCTTCTGTTTTTCAATAGATTTTTACTTTACATACAACTTATAGCTTCAAAACATTTATAGAAAGAAAACAAATATCATTAAGATCTTGTATTATTTGTAGATTGTTACATTTATAGGTATTGGCAATTTTGTTTTATTATTGATGTTATCCGTAGTACAAATTTGTCAATTGCGGATATTATATCATGTTTTTCATTTACACATTTACAATTTATAATTTCAAGTGTTACTTTACGCCTAATTGTTTTGAATTATGATTCTAATAATTATTTTATATTTTGCATAAACCGTTGATTTTTACAAAATATTTTTAAAACATTTTAGGTGTTTGGTTTTATTTTTGTTGGTTTTTATATATTGGTGAATGTAGACGTGGCATTTTTATAATAATTCTTTTTATTGGAGAAATAAAATGTGAATGTAATTAACATAAAGAAAATAAAATCAAATACCTTTAAATATTTTATAAATATACACACAGATTTTTGTGATTGGAATTCTTATCAATTAATTTCCATAGGTATGTAGCTTATATATATTATATATAGCAATATTATCTTTCAGTTTGTTACTATTAATATTTAAATTGTAAAAAATTTATATTGCAAAATAAAACATTCTGTTATAATTCCTAAATTCATTGCCAAATAAAATATTTTAACATAATACACAAAATTACTTCTTAAATTGGCGATGATGCGACAATTCCTAAAGCTGATCTGAAAATCGTACTAGGAGAGCAGAAATAAATGGTCAAGGAGTGTGCGGTCAGATATAAAAATTAAATTTGCTTTAGAAGAGAGTCAGGTAAGATGAATATATGTAAGCAAAACTAAAACATACCGAAAGGATATATTTCCATTTGATGATATTAAACCAATGTTGACAAAAAGATTCGAGCATACGTTCACGTTTATTATTCGTTTTATTGTTAGATAATCCATGAAACTTACAGAGATCAAATAAGAGGGTAAATTCGATGGAAACTGTTGGTTTTTGGACGTTGATAAATTTCTAAATTCTACAAGAAAATTAATTTTATTGGTCAGACTTTGTGATTTAATTTTAAAATTTAATACAGCTTCTGTATAATGGCAATACACCACTGTTCATTGTTTTTTTTTTCTTAGCTATGTGTTAATAAACAGCAATAATAACAATTTATTATGCTTGATTAATGTCACCATTCATTAATCAACATGTACAAAGCACTATACAATATATACAATATAACATACAGTTTTAATCATCATGTCAATCAAATAATTCCGAGATTAATAAAAAGATATCAACAGTTTCACCAACTTCTGTAAAAAGTGATAATAAATAAAAGTTCTAGATGTGCTGAGTTTATTACGTTTTAGATTTGAAAACAAAAGTACTTGAATATTTACATGATTTTTGTGCTGGCTAAGTTGCGGCTTAAAAAGCACTACAGTTATAAATAAACTCAGTAAAATTTATAAATTAATAAAATAATAATAATTAAAAAAACAAACAAACAAACAAACAATAATTGTAGTAATGGAGAAGCAGCGTCCAATTTGAAATGTAACTAAAATAGAATAAGGCATTACTTAAGTAAGATTACAGATTATATTTATTATGGCTCATTTTGCAATAAATATGCAAATTACACAATTTTTTTATTTATTTATTTATTTTAATAATGAGCAAATCAATCATATTTATGGAATCATTGCAGCTATTGGATTATAAAAAACGTAGAAATAAACAAAACAAAAAAAAAATTACAAATTAATATCCGCATACAGTTAATCTTATTCAATAATTTTTAATTCTTTGATTTAAATTTTTCAACTATTAAATTTGTTAAACAATTCAGGCCTTATATTGAAGGCTACACAATTATATCGTGGATAGAAAACATAGATTACATAAAAGTGATGATATTTGATAGTGAAGCGTTAATGGAAAACTTAAATCGAAGAACTATCCGTTTATTGTTGGATGAAAATATTATTTAAAGATAAACCTGTATGTGGATACTATGTTAATTTTAATATATATATATATACATATATATATATTAACAAGTTGACTGGAATAACTCACATCTAGGAGACATTCGTATTCACATAAATACTTTTTTTAATTTTATTTTAATATTAAAATAGTTCACTATAAAATTATCACTTTCCTTCATTCAATCAAGCTGAGCTTTCTCTACATTAATTACAAATAAAATATTATGACCGTTAAAAATGTTTGATCATGTGGAAATCACAGATATTCACTTGCAAATTGCAGTTTCCTAACTCTCACTATATGGTGGTAGAACTAGAGTTCGAGACGTATTATATGGATCACGTGAATACATTTCTGGCGGTTCTAAATGGCATACAACTGTTTCACCATCTAAAACAGCTGCCAATGAACGTACAGGATCACCACGATAAGTGCCAGGTCTCATTCTATAACCATCTGTTTCACTAGAATATCTACCCAGTTCCTTGGCATTATGTTTATTAACTGCTTCAAGGATACTTCGATCTGTTCCGGGACTATAAGGAATCAATGGACGATGATCACCATAGGAACGTGATGATTGTCGACTCATATCACTTTGACGTTTACCATCTTCATCACTCATATCAGATACTTGAATTTCATTCCGTTCAATTTCCTCATAAACTGGATCATCTTCCGGTACTAATCCACGTGGAGATCGACCATCATAAATTTCTGTATAAGTGTGATGGGTCCAATGACTGCCAACTGGTTTTATATTACCATTTTTTCTACGACTACTATGTGGTTGAAGACTCTGAACTAATGGTAGATGTTTTGGATGAGGAATTATTTCATGTCTTCTACCATAATCAGGATAGTTTAATTGAATATTATTTTCCATTCGGAGTTGATTACAATCAGATGAAATATACGCTTGACGACGTGCATCTTTGGCATTATTTAGCCGAGCATCGGCTATAATTGTATGAGAACGCGGTGAATCTTCTTGTTCAGAACCACCGTGTCCAGAATCGCGACTATATGATTTAAAAGAAATGTTCTGAAATGGAAAATTCATTTTAAAAATTAATCCTAATTCTAGGGCCGTATATCGAAATTTTCAACTACAGATAGAAACAAAAGATAAAATTTCGATATTTTGGCTTTTTTTTTTGAAGTTTAAATGTGATAGTTTTGATTTAAAAACAAATAGAAGATAGCATGCAACTTACTACCCGACCCTACAGATAGTGCTGCACCAGTTTACTAGTGATAGCGGTGAGCTGAGGGACGGTTGGTGGTACGCACCTTCCAATGCAGGGGTTTGTGAAGCGGTTCCCAAGTAGATGCGGATTTAGGTAGATTAGGTGTTAATGTAGAATTTTTGTAAATATTTCTAATATAAGGTAAAGTAGAAGTATTAGGTGGTTCAAGAGTGGGTGGTGGTGATAATATGTCGTCCCGTGATTGGCGAGACAGAGTAGCATCCGTGTTGCCCGAAGTAGATATGGGCACAGTTGTTCGACCTATTCGATTTACGTTGGTACAACTCCGGGAATTCCATTCGCGCTGCAACTGTAACAGAGCGTACCTTCACCGATCGAATATTATGTTAAGCGCTAAAGAAAGCGTTAGTAAAACAACGACAATAATAATGATATTAACCGGAACATAGATATCGTCAAAGAACAGATACATGCTTATGAAACAACAACAAAAAAAAAAGTAGAGAGGGATGCACGCAATGCACGCACCACCACGGCACCACTTTCGAGTTAGTAAGCAGCTCAAACAACACATTTATGTCATCAAACAACTATCATAAAGAAATACTTTAGTTGACGTCGTTAATTTACCTCCCACCCTCCACGGCAACAGATTTCTCTAGATGTCTTTGATGGATTTATTTATCCTTTGCACGTATAAAAAATAATGAATCATAAAGAAATAGGCAATTGTCGTAAAGGATAAGGTAAAGAAACATGAGGAAAAAGCCATTAAGCTAAATATATTTGTTATTTTAATAAAACAAGAGAGCTGCGCGTTGAATGTAGACAAAAGTACCTTGTTGAGAAACATTGTGCAGTCGATTGTGGTTGGTAGTGGTGGTACTAGCATTATTCAGGTCGGTTCTAGTTAAAACCTGGGCTAGCGCGGTAGGTCGCATATTATTAAGATTATTCGAGATGATTAGATTGTTGGTACCCACACTAGTTCCGTGAGGTGATAACACCGAATTATCCGTTGAATGTGAATTTGTTCCAGATGGGTTACCGTTTGAACCCGCATATAAACTTGTTCTTCGTTCTTTACCCAATCCTGAACTACCACTGCTGCTGCCAGTCCCACCACCCGGCTTTGAACAGCGTAAGCATTTTGGCAGCCAAGAATGTCGTCTTATGAACTTCCTATACTCTTTACGGACCTGACACAAAACAACCCACATTACACATTAAAATTCAAACAAACACTTTTTAAATACTTCAAATTTATTGAAGCATCGAGCATACCATATCAAAGCTAATTAAATTGTTAGACGAGAAAAATTTTCTTACCTTTTCATTTTGCACACAATGAAACAAAAATATGAAAAATCCTTGAAGTGAATTGAGGCCAGCAAAAATATAAGCCATGGCTACTGATTCTTTATTCAGATATAATAAACCAAATGTCCATGTCAATCCTAATAAAAATACCAAAACAATTGCGCCCCTCAACCATGCTCTGTAAAATTTTCCATAAATAAATCTCCATTATTAATTGAAAATACATTTGGATTATTGCACAACTACAACCAAACTAATGCTCCAACTCAACCAACATTAAAACATGCACAATAATAAACACAACTAACATGCTAACAATGATATGAGTAATCTATCTATCTAAGTGGATAGCCGTTAAAAAAAGGAAAAAAAAATTTATTTCAAAGAAATGAGACCACTACTAATAAAACAGCAAGAAAGATAATAAAGAAAATTATCTTACAAGTGAGCTTGAAATTTGGTTTGTAGTGCATTTTCTTCCTTTCCACTACCATAGGATAAGATCGCCATGCAGAAAGAAGAAATTATATTAGAATCGATACCAAACCACAAATAATGTTATTGTTTATTTGATTTCAAGTTCCTTTATCCGAATTAAAATAAAAACCACAACATTAATCAATTAATTAAAATACGTCAAAAACAGACCAATTCAATTATAGTTAAAGGAAATACCTACTACACATTTATAATAGTAATAATCATTATCAAAAATTAATTATTAAATCATGCCTAAGTATTGTGCAACAATTATTGCGTACATTTATTATTAAAAAAAGCTACTATTTTTACCTGGCACTCGCTAATCTGGAGTGCTCCTTATTTTTAACAGAAACGGAGGCACTCGCATGACGGCACATCATCACCACAGCCATTGCCAAGAAAATTAAATTAAACTGAAATAAATAATAATGTAACAATTAGAATTCGTTCTTTTTTTTTTTGTTTTCAATAATATGAGAACAATTGAATTACCGCAAGTACAACAATAACAGGACCAACAAAACTATAAATGAAATAATTGGTAGTTTTCAACCAACAGTGTCGTTCAGTTCCATATCCTTGTGGATAAATAGCGGCAGAAATGAATACTATAACAATCGGAAGACCATAAGAGAAGAAATAGTACCATTTCACTCGCGACTTTTCTGCTTCAAATACTTCAATCAACATCGCATATAATTGGAATCCTAAAACAAATATTTTTATAAATAATATAAAACAATTATTGATAAGAGGATAATTGAAATTGAACCTTCACAGGACATCCACATAAATGCGCATAAAAAGAAATATTGAAGAAATCCGGCAATAACACCACAAACAATTTTATTTTCAGTTTGTCCAATACCAATTAGAAATATAAATTCGGCAATTACGAGGCAGATACATAAGTTGCAATGAATTGAGGTTCGGTCGCTCTAAAATCAAAAACATAAAATCTTATTATTAGAAAATATTCAAATGAATTCGATTAAAATTTACCTTGAGACCCCGAAATAACTGAAATGTTATTATCGCTAATATTAAACAAATGATCGATATAATACAACCAACATATGTAATAATTCTTAGTGCAATTTGATGTGGGATTGGTAAATAAATAGCATGAACATCCATAAGTATTGCAAAATTTGTTAAATGATCACATAAACATACAGTATGTGATTGATTTGTATATTCAACATGACAACCTTCTTCTAACCATGAATTTGTTGTATAATCCCAAAATACACATGATGGATTACTTACATTTTCAGTTTGTAAGTGTTTTAATGTTAATCGTGCTGGTTCTCTTAATTGTATATGTCTACCTTTACCTAAACTAGCTGATATAACTTTACTATTCAACATTCTACTTAAATTATTTGAATTTGGTTCAGATGTATCTGGTTGCCACTGTAATATCTCTTCGAGGCGATCGAATGCCATAAATACTAAACGTACCAATCCACCATCACTATTCTCTTGTAATGCAGCTTGTGATAATTCAATTGTATCATTACTAGCAATCCATTTATTACTAGTGGATGGAAATATTTCTGTTGTTACTGATCTTGTATCTAATACACGTACCGATAACACTAAAAATTGATTGATAAAATCAATAAAATACTTTTAAATATTTCTATATTTGTATAACTTACTTAAATTTTTGGCAGTTTGATTAACAGTCTTTTCCCTCATCACAGTATCAGCTAAAAGAAATGCATTTTCTTCTAATCCAATAAGAAGAGATGTAGCAACACGCATTTGTTCTTTATAACTTAAATCACGCCATGAATAACGTTGAGATGAATCTAGAAGATTACTACCGATCTGTACAACATCAGTTAATAAATCTGTAACAATTGCTTCACGTTGTCGTGGATCAGCAATTGCTTGTATATCAGTTTGGGTTTTTTGTGTCATTTTTTGTATTAATTTTGTTGTAAATGTCATATCACCACCATACAATGTTGTACTATTTGTAACTTGAACTAATTCGTTTGTTATTGATACTAATGGATCTTTACCATCATTAATACGTTGTTCTAAACTTGTCAACCAAACAGATCTACATTGGCTTAAATCAGGTGTTGCTGGATACCATGTTGGTACAGAATCGATATCAACACATTTCCATTTAGCAAAACCATTTGTACCACCTGGACAACTTTGTATATTTGTTGAATTAATTTTAGTCCAATTCCAATAAATATTTCGTACTGTTGTAGCACTACAATGATCAGCCATTTCGGAATCTTTCGTCCATGATGGTAACATGCTGGGCGGTGTAATGTGGCTATTTTGATGGGTAATTTCAGCTAAATCAAATAAAATTATTAACAAGAAGAAGAATTTTATATGAAATCTTACATGTAGATTTCTTCGGTGTAACTGTTGTAAATGGTAATGTTGTTATTTCATCTGGTATTTGTTGTATTGGTATATCTTGATTCTTATCATAATTATCATTGATATCATCTTTATCATATTCATTTGATACAATTATTGGTGGATTTGGTGATGTTGATGTTGTTGTGACACTAGGTGGTACTGGTGCTGGTCGAGATGCTGGGGTCACTGAAACTTTTTGAGGTGGGGATGGTGGACGTGCAGATGGTTTGACGGTACTCCACATAGGAGGTTGTGATGTTAAAAGCCATGGGGGACTTGGGCGGTTCGTGGTGGTCGTTGTTGTTGCTATATATTTTTTAAAATAACACAACAACAAAAAATCATTAATTTATAATTTTTATTTTTGATTCCAATATAAACAAAAATGCCTTGATTGAGACCAGACCAACAAGTGAAAACGTTAATATATATTTTTTCCTCCTCTTCTTGGAACTTGTCTAACATGGTGTTGTATTTGAATTATATAATTTCAATTAATTTACATTAATTATAGCCACTTGAGATGGTTCTCTTTAATTATTTACACTTTTTGACGTCTATTTTGACAAGAAAATTAAAGGTTAATATAATAAGATATTTGTGAGATAGATTCAGATTACCTCACACAGATACAGTAAAAAAAATAAAAAAAATATCGTTTCAATTGTTAGTTTGATCATTATATACTTTGTTTTGTAAGAAACCGAGGAAGCATGCTAAAAGTCATGTTTGGGGTTGTTTGAATTGTTCACTAACAACAAGGAAACCTTGTAAAAGTATATAATTCAGTTTTAGTTGTTGAAAGAGAAACATAGAATTTCAAAGGTGGGGAAAAAAAGAACGAACATAAAAACAACAAAACATTAAGATTAAGTTGTTGAACTTGAGAATAATATATTTTACGACAACATGTCGTCATTCTGACAGAATCTTGTTGGATTGATTAGAACTTACCTGGTAGACATTGATAATGGGCCTCTAGATATTTGTGAGTACCAGCACAAGGATCACCGAACATACTTGTACTTGCCGGTATGCTGCAATTCTGATAATGCGTACACCTAAGAAACGCCCAATGTATGTTTTATTATTTAAATCAATCAATCTAATAATGCTTCCTCGTTTCTGACAATATTGTATGTTATTTTCGCGCAAAATAATAACAGAAAAATATAACTCAAAAATTTACCAGAAAAACAATGATATTGCGCTTCAATATATTTACGAGTTCCTGGACAGGGGTCACCAAAATATTCATCATTTACATCAACTATACAATTTTGTTGTAAATCACATCTGGAAAAATATTATCCGAATATTTCAAAAAGAAATAGAATAAGAAACTATTCCAAAAATCTCCATGCTATTAATTTGTTAATTAAGACAAAAAAATTCCAAAAAAAAGCTATTTACCATGAGAAAATTTTGAATCGATCTTTCTCGCTTTAAACGGTCACAACAGAAAGCTATATGAGACCCATTGTCCAACATTTAAAAAAAATACAAAAAAAAAACAAAAAAAAACGAACATACAATATTGGCAGACACAAGAAGCACATAAACATAAGTTAATCAGCAATTTTTCAATAGCAATGTAATTGTTAGTAATCCTTCTTGAAACACACACAAAAAAAATCACAGTTAATTTTATTTTTTATGAATGAATCAACATAAAATACAATTAATATTCCACTAAAATGATGAAATTAAAATACCTGGAATCTCTCGTACATTTCAACTATCTAACAATTATAATAGACTGAGTAAGTTTCAAACCAGATGTTATATGTATATATAGTTTAGGTTAAAATATACCAGAGATTCGAAATATGAAAACGTCCCTTGTTTGTGATAGTAATGAAAATGTGTGAACTTGTTCTTATCAACAATGTGAAGAGTCGGATGAATAAATCCAGTATACAACAGTTCAATCAATTTCAAATACTTCCCATTTTTTTCTATATTATTTAAGTTTTCATTTGGAATATCTCCAATAAATCATTAAATATCAATTATAGATGTTAAATATTAATTTCATTACGTCGAATATTTTATCAGAAAGTACAAGTGAATTTTGAATTTTTAATGGTCACATCTTATGAATGTTAACGAATCTATTTAATAGAATTTTCGTTAAAATATTTAATCATTATTTCAAATTACGAAAAAAAAATACTAAAGCTATCTTCAAATTATAAACTGTTTACAAAGAAATTCATCTTCAATTCGGTGAGTTTCGTGTAAAAGTATTTGAAAATTTCGAATGAAACTTTATATAGTCTGTCTATCGTAATTTGGACAACTTAATTGTTAGATAAATAAAATTTTAAGACATTGCTATAGACAGTGAGGAATAACAGTGTCGCAAATCTTTTTTTTTCCAACTAGACTTTGTAGTGTGTATATAACTCGTAGAAAATGTACATTTCCGCACTCTAGTGGTTTTAATCATTACACGACTGCGCTAATGTACTACTTTTATTACTCATTATACATTCTACTACAACAAACCTCAAATTTTGTAACTGGAGATAGGCCAAAAAAAGCAGTAGTATCACGTTTATTTACTCTAGTTTTTTCCTCACGCATTTCGAGAACATTACGAAAAGACTTTGGTAAGAATACGTGTTTATAAGTGGATCCACTTACCATCAATTTCTGCTGTACAATTGAATTTATCGTAATCAACATAATCAATCATCAAAGTTTGTACCATCAGTATTGGATGGAGAGTGGACACGGAGGTAATGTCACTCTAATTTGTTAACTTCCGGTTATAAAAATGTGGAAATTTCGTCGAAAAAACAACAACAGACAAACCCGAGCGGCAATTCCATAGAACTGTTTACGAATTTGTCTATAAATTTGTTTTTATTATCCTATATTTACAACTTTTTTTTATATTTAGCCTACAATGTTTGTTATTATTTCACAGTATAAATATACACGTCGAATATTACTTGGTATTACTGGAATTGTAAATGTAATCTTGTAAATTATTTGTGGATAATGCAACATTGCCATTAATATTGACGATAATTCACAATTTTCATTATGTTTCCTTTTCGATTCAAATTAATTGTTAGAATGGAAAATTAGCCTTAATATTTTTTCGTATATTGAAATTAATGCAACATAAATTTACCGCCATCTATAAGAACTTAATGAGATTGAATGGAGAATGTTCCGGTTAAAAGTAACAATTTATTGGATACAAAAAGGGAATTGATTTGCTAATAAATATTTTATAATGAAAAAACTGATTACGTTTAATATTGCAAAATGATTGAACTTTTTTTCTTCTGTTATTAAATAATTAAAAATTTCAATTAACACAATTTAGTCGATGTTATTATTGTGGAAATATGTGAATATTACCTGCTACGAAGGACACGTAATGATTTTGGTGACATACAATTAACACTCCATTCAGTATTACCATGATCGTTGCATATTGTTATTGAAAATCGTCCATAATTTGCTCTTATTAAATTAATTAATTCACCATCTTTACATTCGATTTTCAATGTTTTCCCTTCACAAGCATACGCCGTTTCATATCGATAAACTTCTGAAACAAAAAGATGGAAAAACAGCTTAATAAAAACGTGCCAACAAACAATTCATTCAGGATTTTTTTATTTAAATTATGCTTTAGGTATAAACTATTCTAACTATCTAGGAGCTATGTGATATTTTTAACAATTTGTGAATTTGTATATTCTTTCAAATAATATTGTGAAAGGTTGATTAGAAAATATCAAGCTAATCCTTGACATGTTTTTTAATGTTGTTAAACAGAAATAAAATCGCAATGTGTTTACGTTTATGTATATGTCTGTATATGTAATTAATGTATATATAGATTCGTTTAATCAGGTGTGCATTTAATCTTGGAATTTAATGAATATCTTTGTTTTCAAATTTTTTTGACTTATTGTTGTAAATTATCGGCGATTACGTAATTTCATATTTATTTATAAATTCAATACATGTTTGATTATTGTTAGAATTCATTTCCTCAACTACTACTATTATTATTATTATTATTATTATTATTATTATTATTATTATTATTATTATTATTTTTAAATTCATCACCGACTAGGTGACAGTTAAACAGAATCAGTAATAGTTTATTTTGGGTGGAACAATACATC
Source organism: Meloe dianella (assembly GCA_028455855.1). Classification (NCBI taxonomy): domain Eukaryota; kingdom Metazoa; phylum Arthropoda; class Insecta; order Coleoptera; family Meloidae; genus Meloe; species Meloe dianella. The sequence continues at coordinate 2,878,609 of JAPTHL010000045.1, read as the reverse complement.
AACATGTCTTGTACCTCGGGCGTCAAACTAAATCCTTTGTTGTGGATATGGTTAAAGCTGGCTGATAAACTCGCATAGTCGATATTTATACAGATAAATCACTGATAAACTTGAATCTACAATTTATTGCGCAATTTAATTACACCAAAATGCGACAATATACATTGTGTTGACGATAACTCCAACTAATCCACCATTATATTGTATTTTATTTGTTTGATTTTTGTATCCGTAAATGTTTAGTTTTATCAAAAATGCGCGAATACTAATGACAGTTTCAGTGGTTGTCATACTGACGTTGCCCCAATAGTTTATGCCTACCTAAGATTAAAGGTATATTGGCCTCATTTTTTTTTAGTATGTGCCATTCTAGAAATCTGTTATAGATAAGAACTACTAAGAAAAGCACTTAAAACATTAGAAATGTCCTCGTCTAAATAATATTTATAACGGCTATTTATTAGGCGATAATTATTTATAAAGATGATTCACGATGTTGTAAACGTTAAATATAATAAATTATTTTTGAAAAAAAATACGTATAGAAAATAGATGACAGATTATTCAAATGGAAAATTTATTTCTCAGGTCAACATAATTGATAACCTCTAGAGAGGTTATCATTGTCCTCTTTAAAATCGTTTCTATCTACATTTAGAATTATATCATTGTTAATTTTGGGGAAAAAATCATGAACGATTAAATCGTATATCTATAAATTCAAAATTGTTTGTCGTAAGTGATGTTATGTTAATTACAAAAGACAATAAATTGACGTAATTAAATGAATTTAACTAAACTACATGAAAACAGATAAACGACAAAACTGATATTGTATTTTAATTAAAGTTTGTTATTTCTTGTTTCAGTCTAAATCAAATTGGTTGTAGAATAAACAAATGGGTGCACTCCTTAAAATATCTCGTCTTATTTATCAATTTAATGTTTCCATATCGATTCGAAACAAGTACAACAGACTCTTTGTTTTTATAATCGGCTCCTTGAAGACGTCCAATTTTTAACTATCTGCACTGATCGAGGTAGAGATTTTTACAGAATACTCCGTTGATTTGTTTATCTTATTATTTGTAAAACAAAAACAAACTTGGTACGTTCCGGATGTTGGATCCAGTGATGGGTTATTTTGAAAATCCCAGCTCGTACTCATTGAAATGCCATTAAACGGGAACGGTGTGTTTGTCAGACAACTTAAATTTTCATTAGAAATTCACATGTGGTAGCATTAGAATAAGTTGTGAAGTAGCTTTGCAAGTGAACTATTTCAAATTCCATTCTTTACAAGTGGATACTTCAAAGACGAATAAGTGTGTAGAAAGACCGCTTTATTCAATTCTGAATGGTTAATTACGGTATTCTATACTGTGTACTTTACATTTTAGTTAACGCCTCTGTATTTTGCCTATACTGTTATCTTTATCTAACACAAACAATTTAAAGTACAGATTCCACCATGTTGAAGGGAACCATTTTAAAATTGTACGAGTAAAGTATGTCATATAGTAGCAATATTGCCAGTTCCAACCATCTGCTACCATTTTTGATGGTTGCATTCCACCAACACCCAATTATCACAAACACCAAAATGTACTAAGCACTTGATAAATAAATAACTGTTCTGATTTTTTTTTTAATATAGAAGTTATCATCAAAATCATAGAGATTACAGTTTTAACGGATCGTTAAAAATGATATCGTTTCATAAAAACTCTATTATAACCACAAAACAATTGTTAGATTTAAAATTAAATGATGAAATTAAGTTAACTAAAAAATAAAATAATCACTTTATAAGATTATTCACCCTTGTTACTGTTATTGGTGAATCTCTGATTTGTTGATCTTTGTAACATTATTTTAATTATTTCTAATTTGAATAAGTTTTAATGATGGTAGAAAATTCTCTTTACGATATTATTTTAACTCGTTTTATATTCGAAAAAAATAACATCCTTTCTTATTCATAAATTCCAGTATATTTAATGCGATTCTAAGTGTTTGGTAAAAATTCCTTGATTGATAGTTTCCACAATTAGATATGTTCACAAGTTTACAGGAATTTGGTACTTGAATACCGATGAAAATGGACATATTTATAGTCTTTAAGTAAAAATGATAACTTTTAAAGATGATGCAATCTTATTTAAATGCATCAACGCTTTATTCTGTCGTTTACAATTAAGTCATTATATTAAAATTGTCTTTACAAATAAACTACTGTATTTTTTATGTGAAACAGTGATGTTATTGTTAAATTTCTCTGATTTTGTCTACAAAATGCCGTGATGAGTGAACTTGCTTGGTTCACACGACGCGTGCATCTAGTCCTCGGTAATTACCAGTCGTGAACGGCATTCCATTACCAAGGTTTTAAGCCTTCTTGTATCTGCAAGTGTTCAAAGAACGAATACACACACACGTGAAGTGAAGAAATAAAATGGTAGAGAAGTTGGAGAAAAAAAAACCGTACTCCAACAATTGAGGAAATAGTTTTAAAAAACGAGGTCTAAAAGGGTAAATCGTAAAAACACGAAAGAAACACGGATAACATAAAAATGAGATATGTAAAGTTGAAATGGTGAATATATATATATATATATATATATATATATATATATATATATATATATATATTACAGGGTTGTATTTAGGACGATGGACAGGGTCTCGATAAGATTGAAAATATTGTTTTTTTCTCTCTTCTTCTGTCATTTTGTATGCGTAAGCGGGGACGGTCGATTCATATCAACTTTGGGGCGGTGCGTCTAGATTTAATAAATGATTAAGTGATGAATCTGTAACTTACAAGAGAACAAGAATTTTATAAAAATTGACGTGAAAGCTGCATTTTATTACCTCACTTAAATTTTTACGATGTTCCCTTGAAAGCACATCTTATATGAGAAATTGTTAGGACATTGTTTCCTTGTCACAATTTTTTACGATCAAATTTCTAGTTCATGTATCTTGTAAATTGTGACAAATCCTAATTTTCAGGTGTCTGTTACATGAAATATTTAATGTTCAACTAACTAGTGTTTATTAATTTCGAGATTGAAGCTCATTTGGTAACATAAAAATCAACGAACATGTAATTACGGACAGATTCATCAGATTTAGGTACAATTTTCTCGACATCTTTAAACCATCCATCCATCAATTATCTTCATCAAAATTAACCCCCCAACTAACAAATCTAATCAGACCAACAATCTAACAACGACAAAAAAAAAGAGGGAATAATCATTTTATTTTTTTGCAAGCTTCGCTGGATTTCGATTACAACATAGAAAATAAAACGGATGTTCATGATCATATTTAAAATAAATCAGCATTTTCGTATTGTTTTAGATATAATACAGTTCTGCTACTTACTAATCTTGATAATTAGATATTTTGCCGGAACGTCTGAACACGAAAGATTCTGTTGTAGGTGGACAAGTTGACGTTAGAAACTCTCAACTTGCCGTCGCTAATCAGTTTCGCTTATTTACCAGTGATTCGTTTATTTTTAATTAAAAAAAAAATACTGTATATAGTATGCGACCTACACGTCATGTCCGTTTATTTATCATCATTTTTTTCCCATCAGTCGGAATTAATTAAATTATTTGAATGGTGGTAATTTTTGATTTTTTGTTTATTTTTAAAATTAGTTTTCGTACCTTTGCAATTTGTTTGTTGAGAATTTTGTTTTTGATATGATTATGCGACGTTTTTAGGAGGTCAGAACCCCTACAATTCAGAGAAGGCTATGCTAAATTATTGCTTAAGAAAAATATAGCGATCGAATGGAAATTTATAATTTTCGGTTGCGTTTGTTACAAAATTTACAATTCTGATGATTTCTATTCGTTTTTTGTTTTATATATAAAAATTTCCCTATTTGTTATGCGATTTACTGGTTTGATGTTTATATCATGAAAAATCAAAACAATGGGAAACGACTGGGCTATGGTCATCTCTCTAATTGTGTGGTGATTGATTGATTGGTTGGTCCCATCAACTAAGCAATTTTGGTTTTTGCTTCCCTAGTGAATGATGTTGAATGCAACTATTGTCTCCATTTGATACAGTGGTATTGTACTTAATTGTGTTATTGATTTTGGATTAGAAAACAAATCAATTAACTGCTTATTGATTCTCGTATAATTAAAACCGATAAAATATACATATGTTTATTTGTATTTATGTTAAAATGTACATGCAATATTGTATTTAATGTTGTTGAACATGGTTGGGAAAAGTAATTCTCCTATTGCTTAAGTTAATGTGGCGCGAAATAACGTTAAATTAGTTCAACAAAATTTATTACTTAATTATTACAGAGCAAGCCAAAACAAATAATTAATTCGTTCAATCTTATTACCAACATATGTTACATTGTCGAATACTTGACGGAACATGCTGGTACAAACATCGTATCGATCTTTATTTTCTAACATTGACAACAAAATTAATCGTCGATTAATTTTGTTAAAGAACATCCAAAATGAAATTGCCAATCAACAAATTTGCACATCTACTACTAGATGGGGACACGATCTATTCAATTAAAAATGGAAATTATTGATGGTATTTCTCGAATTGCTTATATGATGATTGAACATTTAAAAATGTGAAGAAAAAAACAATCCTAGGGACTGTAAACAGGTGATAGAAGAGGGGCTGTTTTTTCTTTTTATTGAAATAAAAATGAATCCATTTAAAAAATTTATTTGAAGATTTTGAACGCACATATTCACCACATCAGTTTCCTGTGTCTAAAAGCGACTTCATTTTGAATTTGGAAGAAAAATATATACACAAACAAACTATATAGACACACACAAACAGCATTTAAATCGGACGCCACTGTTACGGTATATGCCCACGACTTTTATCCATTATAAATTCATAAGTTACATTTTATGCAGATTAGATAGTTGGATACGAATTACCGAAGATTTAATAAGCCCAGTGAGCATAAATAACACGGTGAGAATGCAAATGTAATGCAATTAAGAATACAATAATTTTGGGGGAATCTAACGTGATTACCTTTAAATACCTTTATAATATCTGAAATTACCACCAATTATTATTCAACTTATTGGAATTGATATTAACTCATATAACCCTTCCACATATTGATTGGAGATTATTTGGTAGAGAAAATTATTGAAAAATATAAATAAATAAAACGTTTACGATGACATTAATCAGGCTGTATTGACAGAATGGCAAGAATTTCCTAGATATTGAGTACATAAAATCGTTTTTGATTAAAAGAAAAATGCGTCCATTATATTTTAAGAAATGGTTCATATTTTTTATTTCTTGAAGAGAAAAAGGTGAACACAGTAAATTGTAAATTTTCTTTCCGGTTTTTTTTTCGCAAACTGAATTGCATCAACAGCATATTTTTCAAACATTTCTTTCCGGTCGATTCTTCCAAAAGATAGTATAAAAGAAAGCAATTATTTATCTTGAAAAATATCGTATATAGTAAATTGTATTAAAACAGAATTGAGATGAGATTATTCAATTTTTATTTATCTAAATCTTAAAAGGTATGTTTCAGCACAATTTTCAATTTAAAATTTTGTTTCGATGATGCCTAAATTCAATCGATTTAAAGTTCAATATTTTTCAGTATAATTTCAAGCAATTACCTCTAATTCTCTATTTCAACTATAATAAATAATATGCAAGTAAAAATATTCAATTGTAAACAGTAATTATTGAAATTGCGTCACGTTTCTGACTATTTAGTACGAACACCGCTAAACTTCAAATTATCTTAGAAAATTACCGGGTGTCATTACAGAAAATTTTTGGAATAAATGGAAATATTTTGAATAGAATCATCGTTTTGCAAGCTAAATGAAATTCCAAATAAATGTCAAACGTAGTTTTGTGAAAATCATCAATACACATGTCTCTCGATTTACACGGTTTCAGTATTACGCGATATCGGTTTACACGGAATTTTGTTTCTATTGTATGTTATGCATATAAATTAATGAATATTTATTCCGATTTATAAGTAGATTGTTATCATTTCGACTATGTTGTATTTATTTTACATCAATCTTTTAAATTTCATGTGTATTTTTGCATTTTAATAACGGCAATGATTATTCAAGTTACTGTGCTACTGTCACGTGAAAGAGTTAGGTTTCTCATATACTTTTCAACGTTCTTAATCAACGTTAGAATAAAATTACTACCGGAAAGAGTCAATTTTAGCTCAATGTGCACTTTCATTGGTTTAAAGACAAACCGACCACGTTAAAACAGAGATTCATCAATTACACAATCAAATTGCAAAACTACCATAGTAATTTGATTAGTTTCAAATAATCGATACTAGAATTCCGGTAAAAATGTATAATTATTAAGTAAATCGGGATCAATTAATTATATTGATCCATCATATAACTTAGAGTGAAATTTGAAATTGATCCTAGTTAAAATTAGATTCAAATTTCACACCATATTATGATCAATACGAATAATTGTTTCGCTTTGTTGTAAATTCATTAAATGCTCATTTAATATCTAATAAAATTTTAATATCATATTCATGTGTGAATTCAATTTAATCGAAGTTAGTTTTAAAGTTTTTACTTATACGGTTACTTCGATAAATAATTAACTGTAACATTTCAAAAAAGTAATACAATGTCAAAGACAAAATGTTCATTGAACAATTACTTATAAATAACGAATTTATATAGGAATTAGTATGATTATGTTTAAGTTAGTTGAAATTGGCTAACATATATGTAATAAACTCAATAGGTCTATCCTTGGTAAGTTAACTCTTCTGGATAGTTGGATTTTAGCTTTTGATTAGAACTGTTGGTTATTTGGTCGTTATAAGAAGCATTCAAGTGTAATAGTGAAGGTATTAATTGGTAATAAAGAGTAAGATAATAGTTTTGCCAATATCATGCTACGTTACGTGTCGTGTTTCTAATGTATTGTTGTCGAAGAAGTGTTGAATGTTGTTAAGATTACATGCTCCATTGATTTATAAATGCAGATATTCTAAGTATTCTGTTTCACTTCGCAGCATTAGATCAAAAACAGTTCGTGATTATTTAATAAACGAATATGAATAGTATATATATTTCAATGTTCATTCAACTAAGATGTGATCGTTTTTAAACGAAAATTAAAATTTATATGAAACAATGTCCAGTAGTATCATTATAAATCTACAAGAATACCCTGAAGATTTCATGTTACAAATTAACGACCCTTGTGTTGTATTCAGCAACAATGGTAGAATATTTGTTGATCTTTCATACAATGAACTTTCATAATTTAAATGTAGAAGAAGGACAATCGCAGATGATTAATTAATTTTGTTTGATAGTATGGTACATAAATATTTTCGAAATATTACCAGATTCCAACAAACTATGACACTTAAGGGTGTACTTAACGTAATTGAAATAATTTAATGGACCGATAAAACTTTTCGATCTTCAACATATTTTCATACTATAAACACGGTTTTATTATTTTTTTGGCTTGTCTGTGATTTGAAAACTGGATTAACATGACAAATCATTACGCGGAAAAGCGTGAGACTAAATAATAATAATAATAATAATAATAATAAATATATAATTAATATACGACACAATTTGAAAAATTAATGAATTATTATTAATGGTATGGTGACGATAAAATATTAAAAAGAAAACAATTTTATGTTGTAACGAATTAATAAATTAATTATAACACGAACAACACATTAAAAAGAAATTTTGAGGGTTGAAATTTTCTCTCTGACAATTATTCGTTATGGTTTGAATATTTCAAACATAAACGAATGATTTTTATTTGTTAACATCATCAAATTATTGACTCGTTATTGTCGTTTTGTTCTTTCAATTTCTTTTCTTTCGTCAAAATGAATTACAATGTAATTTTGAATATAGATCAAACAAAACACTTTATAGCTACTTTAGGGATGTCCACAATGAATGTTCATCATATTTTCACTTGATTAACTCTTGACGTGTCGTCTTGAAAGTCGGCGAAAAAAAATATACGAAATAACATTGAAAGGAACGTAAGGATTTCGCCCGTCAAACTAGAATTATTGTTATTCATTTGAGATTTTATAAAAATTTCCATATTATTCGTAATATAGATAACAACTGGAAATCGGGGTATGAAACAACAATTATTAGACAGTAGATAGTAATATGTAATGGTAGTGCAATTGTTCTGGAACGGATATTAAAGTTCTAGTGGTCTTATAATGGCCTGAAGCATGGAATTCCGATATATTTTATTAGTTCTACAATATGGACTTCATCACTGAATATGTTTGATTTCAAATTTCATCTATACTGATTGTACTAAAGTTATTGTATATTAAATCGAAAGAAACTTGAATGAACATAACTTGTGTATTGTCTCCAATAATTTATTGAGATCTGTGGCCCTATAAAAGGTTGTCAACATGTAAACAATTCAGGATATTGACACAACTTGTTTGATAAAACAAAACAAAAATCTATACACTGTAGCAGTAAAGTAATGTTAGTTTAATATAATCACTGTTATGCATAATGTGAAAATTTGTTGATTGCTTCACTAAAATATTCGATTCTTTATGCTGGTAATGTTCGTAAAGGGTGAGTTGTGAATTGTTATAAAGGAAGCTGTTTAAAATGCAAGTACGTTGTCTCGCATTCCAAGATACGAAATGAAACAAACGTTTTATTTATGAGCAATGTAGTTAAAGGCCCGTATTTATTGTTAACCTGGTGTTTAAACATAGAAATGTTTTCCTTCTTTGGGAGCGTCTCTATATTAGAAACAAGTTCTTCATGTATATCTAACAGTGATAAAGAATATTTTTAATAATGACAGTACACGTATATACCCATATCTCATTAAACATATAAATTCTAATTCAAGATTATGTGGTGTGTCAATTTAGATTGTTTTGTTGGACAATGGCCATAAACTAGAATCACTTTAGGGACCTCTTGACACTCAAATTATCTGTACAAATATCTTAAATATGTATGTTAGAATAGAGAATTTCAACTAATTAACACACAACATTTATGTAGTTGTATAAGTTATAAATAATATTTACAAATAAACAATAAACGGATAAATCATATATAATGAATAGGTTCAGACTTGGCTTTAGTCTTAACCAGTTCTTCCACTTTAAATGCCATTTTAGACGAGCAAACTTTCTACTGGACCGAATTGTAGAGGTCTATTACATCAATTCCCTTCAAATACACACGAAGTTGGATGATATTGTTGCCTTTTTTTTTAATATAATCATACTAAACAGAAAATTAGAATAATAGATTTTGATTTATATCCACACAATGGAAAAATATGTCAAATCTATATCAATGTGAATAGTTACTTATTCAGGCATATTCCAATTGTAAATATCGAAACTACCACAGATCGATAATATATTATAACGTATCAGTTCGTTCAGGTCGCCAAGGGTGGTTACAATCGGTAATATAGATAGATAACATTCGGGGAGTAAAAATTTACGGGATCCTTCTTTTCATCACGTTGCTATGTGAAAAAGACTACATATATATACTCTCTCTCTCTCTCTCTCTCTCACGCACACACACACACACATAAATAAAGTAGATGGTTGAATCCAACATATTATTTGTTCTCCACCTTTAGAAAGGCGGTGCGGCCATATCTAAGCCCAAGGATTCACACCTGCCTCCACACGAAGAGGTACGGCTAGGTATGCGGCCATCGGTTTGACCTCGCCCGTCTACTTAAATATGTCTACCAGTCGAGTTAATTATTGCAATTACACAGTAAGACAGTGTATAGAATGATCTAGTAATACAGCAATATTGCATATATTTTTCTCACAAATAGATTTTTCTAACTAAAACACCATTACAACAATTCATCAAAATTAATAATAATCAAAACAAATGATAGCACAGCTAAGAGATGGTCATTTTCACTTAGAGGACTTGATAAAAGGAGTTTTACAACACAAAAATAGCATCAACATTTTAAAAGCCTCCATTCACATTTAAATGGCTTTAATAAATCACTTTTTTAAAGAGAAGTGGAAATATTTTGTATGATGGTTATCTTGATAACTTCCAGACTCAATCATTGTGAAGTTTTCTGATATAATTGTCGAATTCGCTCCCCCACATGCCCCTAAACTATATAAAAACCGAATAGCGGGGGAATAAAGAGGATAAGGGGAAAAAAAGAACGAAAACGACCGGATTTCTTGGTGCAGTTAAATGCTTTGCGTCGAAAAGATGTTGTGTGTTCTCTAGTGGGACCCATAAAAACTCATTGCTTTATTGAGTCGCCACTAAAACGCCACTATTTCGCATTTTTGCCGTCTTTGGACTAACGCTTCCGGATCATCCCGTTGGGCTATTTTACGATATAAAGAACCTATCCAATGTTGTGCTGTTTCTAGAAAAAACATCATCTATAAATCGAGTTGATTCAAGTAATTTACACAAAAATAATCAAATATTATGATAACCCACAGTAATGACCGACCTCGGTGGAAATTACAGAGGAAAATCGTAAATTTACCGATGCCTTATCAATTTTATTACTTTTAATTACTATTAAATCTACCGGAAATCTCAATGATGACTACTGAGAGTTTATCCACTTATAAATAGGTGATATATACTTAATGATATACTTCTTACAATTGTTACAAATATGTATCTAACTTACATACATAAACACTATTAGCTGTTTGATGTTCGGTTAGTTTCCGGTTGACATCCGGACATTAGAAAACTGGTACGAAAGTGAATCGCCGTTAATAGCTAAATAAATAAATTTGAGCATTGGTTTTGCTGTGTGACATTCTTTGGACGATAGACGAGCTTTTACTATTCGAAAAAGAAATGTAAGGATGCTAGTATTGATTTATTTCCGGTGTAGAGATCTTGCCGTTATTCTAACAATCAGGAACTCACTCTCATTCTACCTTCAAAAAAACCTTTTACCCTCTAGGCAACATAGAAGAAGCCACTCAACATCGAGGTGCATAAATTTATCGTTGAAGTATTATGCACGCGCGAAACTGTTTACAGACGTAATCGACAACGATTTACATAAAATTCACCCTTCAAACTTTTAAAAGGGTTCATTCACGTTGTTACCATCAAAACAATTTCATCGGCATTGTCGATGTATTTAATATAATTACTTATTCATGTAATCAAGCTATTTGACGAATAAAATGGATTTCTTTCATAATTAAACCACAAAATTACAAAGACAAGATGAATAAAGCCAGGGGTATTATAATGGAACATTATAAAATACAATTGACAATTGAAAGAGATGATTCGGCTATTTGTAAAAGTCAGAATCCGTCATATCAGTTAGATTACCTATCCCGGTCCATTAAATCGAGAGAACTGTTTTGGGGTGCATAACTATGAGCTCTTTATGACTAATGGACAAAGAGGATTTGACTAAACGCCTCGAGGGTCACCTGATAATCAATTCTTTGTTTTCATAGACACCGAAAGAAGAAAACCAATAGTCAAATGAAATTGATTTGCTATCTACATTATAAAATTGAATAATTTATCCATTTCTTCTTCTTATTATTATTATTTTCGAATTATTTACAACACTAATTTTTGTTTTAATGACATTTTATCAATTATCGGTTTAATAAAGCGTAATTTGAAGACTTTGAAGTGTCTGTTGTCGATTTTTTAGAAACTCTTTTATTTTGTTCCAAAGAATGAACGTTTCAGTGTTGCAAATTAATTAGAGTCCGTAGTTTATCCATCGATTCGTCTCTCGTAAAACGGTCTTATCGTTGAAGAAATCACCAGTAGATACTCTTTTCTGTGCTATTTTACCTTAGTATACCGGCAGTTTGTTTAAATGTTCACAATGGAAGAAGCACAAAATGGGCTTTAACACGTTTCAATCCGACATCCGACACTTGGGTTAATTACACTACATCTTCGGATATTTTAATAAAATATCTTATCGATTAGTAGTGCTATCTACCATTTTACCTTCAGTATACCTATCCTAGGCATTATGATAAAATCGATTTTGGTTCGAAAGGGTTACACTTATGTGCGCGTGTAGTTCGAAATGACGCCAGCCAATAGTGGAGATTAGGCAAAACAGCTATTAATCTGGTTTTCAGCTAAATTGAATGTGCTAGTTGTGTTGATTTCCGATCGGAGAGTTTGCAATTTCCCAACGTCGCTAATGTGGTTGATAGAATCAACCAACGCCCGGAGACGCTGCCACCACTACTACCACCCACTATCAACCACTGGAATTACTTCAAGATACCGGACAAGCTTTAACTAACTAATCAACAATTCTCTCAATTGGCAGAATAGTTTACATCATTATTAACATTACGAGAAGGTTTTGAATTTTGTAATGGATACATTCAGAAAGACGACATAGTAAGGTATAATTTAAGCCCTAAAAGCAATTTAAGTATTCATGTTTACAATCAAATTCGTTGTTGAATTAAAGCTATAATAATGCTTACAAACAAAATTGAAAGCATTATTTCTAACGATTTAATAGAAAGTCGGAAAATTAAGCATACCTGATCAAATAGAGATAATATAGAAAGATTTCATCACTACATGATCTGAGAATTCATAGGGAAAAATACAAAGCAAAATATAAATAATTGAAAATTTTAAACCTCTTTAATACGTTGATATCAATTATAATTGGTTTTTTTTTTGAGGTTCGATTACATCATTTAAAGAAATCGGATCAGAAAATTGATGAGAGTCAATTTATGTATTCAGTTTTGTTGTTAAAATAATTATCGACGTTTCTTTTTTGTTTCAGATTTCCAGAGGAACCCGATTTGTAACCAATTTCATTTAATCCTAGCGTTTTCACGTAAAACACTTCTCGTTCTTTCGGTTTAGAAAATCCGCTCAGATCGTTATTAACTGACAAGATAAATATGGAAATTGAGCGGTTTACCCGTTAATGGTGCTGTTAGAAAATCTATTAAAATCAAAATACGTAGGTTTAGCTATTTTGTATCATGGCAATACACTGTGTCGACCAATGAATATAAATGGAAAAAAAAATCCCATTTACAATAAGCATTTGTTATTTTATGGGTATTGTGGCCTGATCTTGCACCATTCATCGATTTCATTTGGTTTTAATCTTATCGATGTTTTAGAGGTGAATGAGAGAGGGCGAAAAATGTTAATTGGATTTAAGCTAGGTGCGGCTGATAATACCAGGGGTTAAAATAGAATGAGGCCAGTTCACATCATCAATTATTACATTTAACAGTTAAACAAGGCAATAATGCAATTGTTACGTTTGTTTAAATCATCAAACACATTTGTATAAATAAAAACAATAAGCAACCCTTGATATTTTAACATAAATCAATAAACAAATTTTTAGTTTTATTAGAAAATCAGAAGGCATCTTTAATCGTTGATAATTTAACATATTCACATAATTAAAAAGAATTAAATTGTTGAGTTAAGATCAACAACACAGAACTAACGAAAACATAGCTTGAATTTAATTATCAACGAAATTAATTTAACCAGTTTTCGACAGAAAAATAATCGAGACCACCCTGTTTGGAACTGTGTACGTTCATATCTTAATTTACCACAATATTCATCGGGATGGTAGATTTAATTGAAATTTATTTTCGAATATGTTTTATAGATATTAAATGAGGCAATTTTTTGAAATCTGATTTTTATCGATCAATGGATTAGAGATTATTGATTAAAACTATTCGAAGATCGAATGGATGGTCCATAGTGATTATTATCGGAATTTGAATATTCGGCGTTATTAGATTTAAAAATGAAAATAACTATAAAGACCGTAAAACCGTTACATGTAGCACTTCTAATACCGTTACATTTTCAAGTAGGTATTTGAAATCCTTTTGCAGAAACTTAGTCACTATTTTCTAATGTCGTTTTTCTTTAGATACTTAAGGTGAAAAGTTCAATAAATATATTAGTTATTTTCAACTGTACAAGTAATAAAACGAATAAGCACCAGGCTTTATTTTATTGGTAATTTCAACTGAAATATTTTATAAATTGAATCGTAGAAGAAAAACATCAAAAAAGAAATGTATGAAGTGAGCGCAAACACGGCAGCAATGCATCTGTCAGTGACGCACGGCCTATTCAATTCCCTAATGGTTAAACACTGCTCAGTGTTAGCTAGTTATCCAGTTCTACAGCTAAACCGATACCAACCCTTATCAACTGTTTATTTTCAACTGTTATTTCGCCTTTTTCGTTTCTTTTAGATATAACTGTTGAAGATATTGCTTGTAAGATTTGTTGAAAATAACGTTTTATAAAAGAAGTTTTATATAATTGACATGATTGTTTTGTTTTCATACAATAAAAGCACTTCCGATATTGTGGTCTTTGTTTGTTTTTAATTGTAATTAATAATAGTTTTAGATAGTATAATGTTTGTTCCAAGACAACAATAAGTATCGCTCTATTGCGCATGATCATAATTAAAAATTGTCACATAATTTCCAATTAAATAAATCAAATATCAAAAAGTTGCAAAATGATTGGATCAATTTTATCTACTGACAAAGTTACAGGACATAAAATAGTTTGTTTTTTATTATTATGTCTTTAGCTGTAGGCGGTCTCTTAATCCGTAGTTTTGGTTGATCAAACAGACCAATCAAATCAGAGTTTTGGTAAAAATAGGTACCAGTATTCATCCAGTAACTGTTCACTGAAGTGAGATAAATTTCCCCATCGAACGTGATACACATCCAAATACCAATAAAGCACTATTTCACAACATATAGTTTTGTATATAGTTATATAACGGTTAACATTCAAAAACACGCAACTTTTATTATTTATTAATAATCTTTGAAATTTCAACGATCTACAAAGCATTCGACATTTTTATAATGTATCTTTCTGTTCTCATACGTTCTGTTGTTTCCTCTTATATTTTTTTATACATACAGGCTCGACCAGTTCGTCTAAAAAAAATTAGCAACCACTAAATATCTCTTTTTAGCACGTGCACATCATAAGACTGTTTCCTTTCCTCTAGTGGCTCCAATATGTCTAGATGAAAAGGCCAGTCTTGTATATTCATTCTTTTCTTTATATCATTTGTTAATTTACAACAAATTATAGTTGTGATTATTTTTCACAATCGTATTTCGTTATTGTACGATAGATCGATCGCAAATTTCATTGCACACGATCAGTTTAATCGTTAATTAATTTGCCGTTTCATTTTTTTCGATCAACAGAAGTGAATTCAACACGAAACATAAAAATAGCTAGATAACTGCGACTATCTATTGCGGAAATTAAAAAATGATATAGCACCTTAATAATATATTGTATAACGAACGGGAAAAGTCTCAACGACAATGGTGTTCAGATGAGTTGTATGTAGATTTCTTCGATTGGATTAAATTCACAGAAACATTACGAAAATGAATTTTCCAGATTGAAAATTCAATTATTCTATATAATAGCAATTTTAAATAGTTTTATAATGACGACGTGTAAAATCGAATGTTCACAGAGAGGAATATCATAAATTTAAATTTTATAATTAACGTTTAATGCTATCGAATTAATAATAACGTTTTCTCGGTTTCCATAATTATAGATTGAAGAGTATTCAGTTATTTCTTCCTGATAAATAATAACGATTTTGAAATAGAGAGAAAGCTACTACTTATAACTGTCATTACAACATAGTTTTAAATAACATCGTTGTTTAAATGTGCAAATATGCATATTTCAACAACAATTACATATAATTTTAGATTTCGAAAATACTCAGGTGTATTTCTAATACAGGTAAATTGATATAAAATGTAAAAATACATTTTATATTTATAAACAGATGAGTAAGTGTTATTAAAACTATTTTGCTGTAGAATCATCAAGAAATTTATAAAATTTTATACTTCCTCTATTTCGATATGAACGACTTGACTTTGGAACTCATAAGTGGTAACAAGCGGAGATGAAGAGAAACAGATATGCGAGATTCCTTTTTGTTGCTTTATAATTATCGCCTGAATTAGTGTAAAGTTGAGCCGTCTAGGTTGAATAGATGAAGTATAATTCGTGTCGTGCAACAATATTTGAAAAAGAATATCAAAAGTTACAAACTTATTATTCGAGAATAAGCTAAATTATGTTGTTATAACGTCTATTTACATGTATATTGTCAAAATATCGTTGTTGGTTTACTTGAGGAAACTCTTTTACTCTGTAAAGTTTTTGTTATACATTTTCTAAACCTATAAAAGTTTCCACCTTTAAAAGTATAAACAAGACGCTGAACAAAGTTGTTCCATTCAATATATTTAGTGAGTGGTTTCTTCTTCTTTTTTTTTTAACATTCATTTCAAGCCTTTTTCAACCACATTACAGATATTAACAGTAGAATTGGATTATTTATGTTGTATAAAAACGTCCATTCATTTCTAGATAAACTCATCCTAATTAGTTGTTTTTCTGTTTGTGTATCATTTATTGTCCGGAATAGAGTTAACTTTAGTTATAAATCTTGAAAAATCGCCTATTATTATAATGAAAATGCTACAATGTAGTTTGTATGAGTTAAATATTTACAACCAAATAGATATTCATTGTTAAGATTCTATTGGAAGAATTTATAATTCGCCTGTCTCATTATTGTCTGTTTCCTTACCAAATAAAAAAATTGGAATTATTATTCCAATAATGTTTCCAATTGTTTGTCTTTTGTCAAAAATAGAGCATTCTGATAAAACAAACGTAAATTTAAGCCGATCAGTTATGCAATAGCTGTCTAAGAGTTCACTCAAGTCGAACATTTCCTGTAATATAAACTTTTGATGCGACTTTGTAAAAGTCAAGAATATAAGAGATTTCAAAAATTGAACACCTATTAAATTGGATTTGTTTCAAGAAAGAAAGCTCTTATTCTCAATATTACGCTTATAGACGAATGTACTTTATAGTTATCATCATTATTTTCATCAAGGCTCGTAATAATTAATATAAGTACGTTGTCATTACCTTGATATTATACTTGATGAGAATTAATGTAAAACAACATGTTTCTTCTAGTGGTGGGTGATGTAAAAACCACCTCAGAAGGTCGTGTTGTGGTCTGTATTTATTCCAAATTAATAATTAAATGAATCGATTTTACTTTGTGATTAAAAAAAATTGAACCTGATCTATTTTGAAAACAAGCTCCACATTACGTAGAAATTGTTAGTCGGTCACTATATCCAACAATAACGATGACAGTGAATCGAATGAAAAATAGATTATTCCAATAACCGCGAATTTTATTTTTATTTTATCTATCAGTTTTGTACCATGTAATCTAAAATAGTTTGAAATTGTCAAATTTATGTGAAAATTTTTTCAGATTCCCAGTTAAACTACTAAGAAGAATACTAATCGATTAAGGAGTTTTATTTTATAGATTATTTTGTTAAGGTGCCACAGATTATGTCTAGACGTGTACGTTACGACTGTTTCCTTGGAACAAATCTATTATTTATTCCATGTCGATCTACATTAATCAGTTTTAAATGTAACATTTATATGAAATAAAAAATATTTAATAAAATAAAAGAATTTTGATGTTTCTAGTTTTGTTCTTTTTTTTAAATTGTTTTTTAATTAAAACCATATTACTCGCTTTTTGGTATTAAAATGTTGAATAGTTTGCAAACGGATTATAGAGATTAAATCGATATTTCAATTATCCATTCATGATACTCATATTAAAATTAGAATGCTATTATTGTTAGGGAATGTTAAAAATAATTGTCTCAATTAATTAAATGATTCTTTCTGTTCCTACTTATCAGTTGGAAACTAACTGACTATCAAACGAATTTGTAGTTCGTCATACTTTACCCTTTAGTTAGAGGTTTCTTAGATATTCTTCGGATTCCTCATCCCTTATATCTTTGTTTATAATTGAATTTGCATCTAAAATTATTTAAATAATGATAATTGCGCAGTAAAGAGATCAAAAATTGTAGGTTGGAACAAACCTATTTTCTATATCAAAATATAGTTGTCCAATTGATGATTCAAAAAAATCTACATCAAGACAAAGCTAAATTAACTTTGATAAATTACTAATTCTAATAAAATTAATATGTTTTTCTATCTCTCTATTTATGCTTAATATTCAAAAACTACAACTTTTTTTTATTTCAAATTTTGATACAAACACAAAGTTATTTCAATGTTGTTCGTTCATGGTTTCTTTGGGAATAGTGCATCAATAGTTTGAAAAACATTGCTCTAATGCAATCCTATAACCCAATAAATATTCAAACACTTCGCTGTTTTTATGTACACAGTGTATTAGATTTACAATGAAAGAGTAAATATTTGAGCGTAAAAAAAAACTCTTTCAATTTTTATATCAAACGTGTGGTTGATGGCATTTTTCTTTTCTTTTAGTTCTTGATTCGTATCGTAAAAACAAAATAATAAAATAGTAACTATATATACATAAAACGGACAGAGTTATATTCGTTTTTCTAACTGTTAAGTGACAATTTAAAGAACATCTAATAAATAATAAAAGGGAACTGTTGTAAAACCGATTTTAAATCACAGATTACTTAAATCTTTAGATATTTAGAGGATATATTTAAAATAGAACAGTGTGATGGTGGTGGTTGTCTTCAATTAAATATCAAAATATAGTTTTAAATGTTGATGGACATTTTAAAATTTCTCGTGACATTTACTGTGCCCTTTTAAATCTTTTATACTTGTTTTAAATATTTTTAAATAGTATTTTAGTGTTTCAATGTTATGATCTAACATCCTTTTCTCCAAAAGTAGCAATGTGAAGGAACCCTTGTGTCGCTAGAAAATCAATAGGCAGACCTGAGCACAACCGATTATAGAACGTTGAATTTGGAGTCGCAAAGGATAAGACATGGTTTGCTTACCTGTCTTTTTTGTTGCATCTTTAAAACAGTCCTATAGAATATGTTGACTTTGAATCGCACAGTTATTTTCTTGATTTTATTTTTCTCTATTCTAATAACATTGCAACCAGATCAAATACAAATATATACGAATAGATAAATAAAAATAACTGAAGTGTAGAAAGAAAAAAAACTAGGAAGCCTTGTTTGATACGCAAGTCGCGTCCTAAAAATGTTTTGAAAAAAGGTGGAGTAAGATATACAGCCACAGTCGTATAGACTATATAGTACGACTTTAAGGGATTATCGTTCGCTCGTATTTCGAAACTTAGCACGCAAAAACATACATATATCCACCCTTTTATAACCTTCGTTGTAATTGAATTCGATTCGTAAATAAAATGGAACTATAAACAACACAAAAACTCCTTCCACAAAAAAAAGAGAAGAATCGATAAATATTTAGAGGAAAAAACTAATCAAATTCTAGAAGTTTATGACGTATTTTCATCTTGTTAGTTTAAGTGAAGAAGAATATCAAAAGAATTAGTTGATGTCGCCTTCTTTAAATCAACGCAATCACAAAGCACGTACTACATGAACAGTATTTGAAAAAAAAATGGGATGAGGGATGACGTTCTGTTTACAGATGAACCAAAAAATCTCATTTGTCTCATCTCAAATCTAGATAGAAAAATAACAGGTAACATACACAATCTCTATTTCAAACAATTGAATAGAATATAGTAAGGGGTTGGTTGCGACACAAAGAAAAAAAACAAATGAGATTTAAAAAAAAATACTGTTATATAGGGGAAATATCGTTTAACACTAAACTCATAATAATCTTCGTGTTCAACATATTTTCGTGATTCTAAAGTTTTTTATCATCGTCATTTATCGGTGATATTTAACATTAGTATAGATTATGTTAACATTCTATTAGTTTTTCAAAAAAATAGAAAATAACATGAACAATTTAGAATATTTGTTTGTACGGTCAATATTTATGGTTTGACCTGGAAAAATATGCAAAAATGATAACAATATGTTTTTAGAAAAAAAAATTATTTATTGTAGTAATTCACAACGACAACACTAGTTTTTGAAAGTAACTGGAACAACTTTATTGCCCCATATCGAATAGTTTAAGGTAGTTGGTTCCTTGAATTTTATTTAGGCCAGGTTAGCAAAACTTTACTAAATTTATGATCTGTTAACAGGGTACCATTTCACTGTAACATTGTCCGTTTATTTTATTTAAAAAAAAAACTTTTG
This sequence comes from Meloe dianella, assembly GCA_028455855.1. NCBI lineage: Eukaryota > Metazoa > Arthropoda > Insecta > Coleoptera > Meloidae > Meloe > Meloe dianella. The sequence goes on along the minus strand of JAPTHL010000045.1, from coordinate 2,858,334 downwards.
TTAGCAATAGAAAATATAGGACAAACAAATAAATAAAAAGAATGAAACAAAAAAAATATCAAGTTATAGATAGGAGATAGACTAAGAAGCCCCTATATAATTTAATTTATTTGAAAGTAGTGTAAACTGAAAAAAAAATGTTTCGCTTAATGTTAACAGTAAGTAGAGAATACTGCAATTTGTTCCGCTGGAAACATACTGCAATTTAATTACAGTTTAAGCTCAAGAGTATCGAACTAAAGTCTTATATTATTGGTCCTAGACGAGTATTTGTGTTTCATGCGACCGAACAAGGGCCCCGTTTCTAGAATTAAAACATCAAACCCTAATTTGGAAACAGTTCGTGCTATAGAATAACAACAACCAATTTAATATTCAATTCTACTTTAATAATGAAACAATTATTGAATCTTTTTTAAATACCTTAACACCACTTTAAATTGCTACCATTTAAAATCAATAAACATTTTTAACACACAAAAATAAAGCAAATAAATTGCGGAGATATATTTAAGGAAATGTTATAACCATTGAAAATTTATTGTTAATTCCCTTTACTAGCATTAAGAACAACAACATTCCAACAGTAATCTAACCAGTTGAAATAACAAACTGAATTGTGGTTAGTAGTTGCATTTGGACTTCAAATTGCATATTCTACGCTTATTCGCAAGCTTAGTGATATTGTATTGGTGAGTAGTTAAATTTACAAATTGAAAGAATAATATATGTTGGTTTAATAGTATTTATCTATTGTACAAATCGGCTTTGTTAATAATTCTTCAATATGTAAGTTTCTTTAATGATTCAGTTGGAAATGTTTGCGTCACGCTCAAGGGTTACAAGAATTTTTTATTTTTATGGAAACCTTACAAATAAATTACACATCTTATCAGTAAAAAAAAATAATTGTAAATAATCAGCCTTATTGTGAAATTAAACACAGGTAATTACTTCACAACAACAACAATATAAAATAATTATTTTTAAATACAATGATGTGTGGGGAATATTAAGATAGTAATGGTAATAAAAATTATTATTAAATAAAATTTGTTTTTTATCGTTTTTATTTTATTTAAACTAAAAATTAAACTATCGCTATTCTGGTGTACTGGTTATTATTCATTTTCGTTCATCAACCCTCTTGTTGTTTCGACTCGTAAATAATAATAATAATACAAAAAACGCCTTATCAATCGCACATAAATATCTCTCAAAAGTATAATTCTTTTATGAAGATTAAAATTCGTGAGAGTGTAAATAAATTTCTTATAATCGTTACTATAGCTTCGATGTAATTAATTTCACGACGGCATTAATTAAATTTAATATCGATTTGATCAATATTTGTATATGTATTGGTTATAATTGTTTTTAGATTGTATGCATTTTATTGGGCTATGTTTATAATAAAAATATATCCAATATTATATGATGCATACGTGGTCATATTTAATACCAGAGGGTTCTTTTGTTCATACAAAAACTACTCCTTTGGGGAGGGGGCTTGAATCTATAAAACGCTAAATTACCAATTGATCTATCTGACTCATGCATTCGAAGAATTATAATCGAATACAGTTGGTACAGATATATTAAAAATGATCATTCACAAAATATTTAAATATGAATCAATCATTCAATTCGATATAATAATAAATATATAACTTACCTATGCTTTTGGCCATTGTTTCCGATATTACAACAAAAGAAAATAAAAGAAGTAGCAGGCCGGGCCGGACCTTCCCATGCCAGGCCATGGCACCGTCACCCTAGAACACAAAAAAAAAGAAAATCAACTTATATTCCGTCTATTTCGATTTAGTCGGCATAACTTCAACAGCCGGACAAAAGAATGTAACAACAATTCACGTTGAATTATTTGTACTAATTAAGAAATCACCCCTATTTTTATATATGCAAACTACTAAAGGGGTGTGTTAGTGCTAAACAATATAATCTAAAAAACCAAATGAAAATGTTCAAATAATATCCACCATTTGTTGGCCAAATTTTATTAATTTCACAACGCTACATTTAATTGTCAATGTTCTAATTGAAACTTGTGCTGATCATGTTAATTTAATATTTCCATGATTAATCTATAATCGGATCGTTGTATAGCCCCTCTACAAAATAATAGCAATGATAATGAATTGGGGCTTCAAATATGAACAGACCTCGAGCATTATTTACTGTAGTCAATGTTCGTGACAGCAATGAAACGTTGCTGTTAAAATCACCAAATCCAGGATTTGTCCTTTATTACACAACAGTTCACTATATCTTGTTTTCATTATTTCATTCAGATTTTTTATGAATGTTTCTTTTTGTTTTGTTTTTTTTTGAAAAGGTTATGGTATTTTCGTATTTTTTGGTGAAAACGAGGGGAAAAAGAGAGTCAATTCATTTCCAGAGATTTCAGCAATTCGTCACGTATTTTATTTAGGAGTTGTCCTAGTTTCCTGTTGGACATTTAATTAACCGTTCTTAACCCCAACCCGTTCAAACCTAAACAAATATTCAGAAAATCCGTGAAAATCCCTTTTACGTTTTAATATACTGATGTATATTTGTATTGACAAATATATTGAAACTTTTCAATATGAAAAGAAATAAAAATAATAATAGTGTTTTAATAGAAACACATAAATCGGAAATCTGTATTTATCCTGGAAATTTATTGTTAAATTTTGTTTGGAATAGTTTCCCGTATTGGCGTTTTATTTTATTGCCAATGTTACCTAAAGGGAACAGTTTTGGACAGATAAATGGAAAAATGAAGATCAACAGAAATTAAAATCGATTACAATAACGTTGAGGTGGATTTTTTTATAAACGTAAATATTAATTACAAAAAAAAAAACAACAACATTGACCTGATGTATATGTGTTCAGATCGAGATAATTAGCATTGCATGGCAAACTGCACAGTGGTATATTTGTGGATTGGTATAAAGTAATCGAGGGACTTTTACTGTAGGGTTAAATAAATGTATATATGTATGTATAACGATATTGTAGGAGTGTTGCAGGGCGGCATTTTAGCACTAGATCGCGTGCAACCTTATCGTGTACAACTCCAGTGTATGTAGCTATTTAACATGTACACAGCATTGTCAGAAATCAGATGAGACACTCGTTACTAACAATTTTTTTGCTATAATGTTTCATTTTTTGTTTGTGTCTATGGTTGTTTTTTTCTCGTTACATTATTGATTGTACATTGTGAAAAATCACAGCACTATAGTTCAATATACAGTTTTGAATAATATGCAAAGCCGGTCGTAGAAAGCTTTTGAGAGTTTACCATCAGCAAAGCTTTTAGAAAAGTTCAACAAAACATACATACATACATTCATTTCTTTGCAATCGCAACTTCACTCTCTTTATATTCACCTTTTTCCACAACAACAGTCTGACAAATACGATCAACAATGTATTTAATATTATGGTAATATATAGATACAACAAAACAACACGTAAGGTGCACAATTTTCTATCGAACAACTGATTTAAATGAAAAACAATTTCGTTAATGATCCGCCTTTTATATTGCTTAACAACAATAACAACTAATTAACGTAGACACAATCATTTCCTACTGCTAAACGTGGGATAAACTAAAAAAATAAAAATTAATTCTAAACCCAAATCCAGTTTTATTTCATATTAATTTTTAGGCCGTTGACTTTTATAGAACTCCTGCTGGAATCATTTCGCATAAATTATAATTCAAATTAATTAATTATAATTAATATTTACATTTTCGGTATGAGCCTACTGTGAACAAATTATTTTTCAAAAAAATAACCATTTTTTTAGATCTCTCTAGAAAATTAATCAACATTTAGCAATTTGTCAGTTGTAGAATTTTTTGTGGGAAGAGGAAAAAAAAATGCACTGAAAATTATTTTCAAGTCCACCGGACATAATATCACTGTCATATCTCTACATTTTTCACTTTATCATTTCTAGTAGTTATAAATGTACGTATATAACCGGTTATTGGATCGTTGTTATGGATAGTGATGTATTTTCCGGCACCACAAAAGCACTATATTGTGGAAGATTTTTGTCGGAAAAAGAATCATCCCAAAAAATACATCAAAACTATAGATTTATATACAGGTTCGGAAAATTCATCTAGAAACATGTGAGAAAGTAGAAGAAATGAAACAATTTTATAATGCGCACGTGCTGAAAAGAGATAATCTAGTAAAACTACTAATCACCTATCTTAACTACATCTCTTTTTAGTAGCTGCACATATATAGTTTTAATAGAACATCGATGATTGTTGTAAATATCTGAATTTATATTTTCCGAATGATTAAGATATTTAGAGTTGTCAATACTGAATATTATTGTTTGGTGTTATTAATTAAAGCGGTTCATTGTTTAAGGGTAGCTAAATCAAATTTCTATGGCTTCTATTCCATTTTTGATAACTGTTTCCTTATTATGAACATTTGTCGGTCGTGGCACAAACAACTTGTTTCATTAGAAATATATACAAGACAGTGTGAGTCTTTTTGTTTTGTTAAATGAAATTTATGAATTTTGCGTGTTAGTTCATTCAATTCAATATAGAATCTCAAGGGATAACAATGTTGAAGTGACGAGAAAACAAAATGGGAAATGAAACAACACTATCCAGTAGTAGTAACATTATGTTTTGATAAAATTGTACATTCATTAAATTTGGAAATTTTTGTGATAGAAAAAGTAAAAATACGAAAAATGTGAAAAATTTGCAAAAATAATAAAGAATTTTATTGATATTTTTTTAATATAGTGTTTCATCATTTATATGTTTGGGGTTATTTGTAGTTTTCAATCCGTATAACTCTAGTAAATCGAATTTACAGGATCAGCCTGAAGCTATGTATGGATATAGTGTGTGTCATTCCGATTATCGATTATTGATTTTGAAAATCGCAAACGTAGTCAAGAGATATAAAAACCATGACAACGATATATAGTAATCAGATTTTTATAGAAATTTGCCAACCTTACCGACAGTCAAATCACAGAAATTTATTGATATTGGTGGTCAATAAATGTGGATATATATCGTTTTTGTTTTATTTTTCTATGTATGGTTGGAACAGGTGCATCTTTCAAGTTGATATTGTACCCAATTTACACAAAACCAGATTGCATGGTAGAGAAATATTAATCACACGGCTACCACCTCATACTAATACAGGATTGCCCCTGTAGGACTGATCGGCCACCCCGCGTGAAACAATTTCAAATCACCCTTAGTTGAAGCATATCTGTATTTGCGTGTGTGTGTGTGTATGTGAGTGTGTGTTATAAGGGGAGGGAAATCTCCTGAATGCTTTTTAAGTTCATTGATCAACCCCTGAAATTCGAAATAAGCAAGGGTCGCGTACTCGCGTCAAAATGATGAAATATTGCCTACACTGCGGTGGTGGTATTGGGTGCGCGTGTGGAAATAAAACTGACGCGATAGCGATTGTATTCATGTACGTTCAAATGTAAACTACCTACTACACGATAACGTAGAGTATAAAATAAAACATGGACTTGTAACAGATTTTTCCATGCATGATTTAAGTCCAAAGATAACTTACCATTACACTACAACGAATTTTAATCTGTCGGCAATGTTGGTTCTATTGTGTTTGACCGAATTTTGTTCACCAACAACGATCGTATTTATTATTCATATCCTTCGAATGCTTCAGGGGGTTGTAAACAACGATTAATTCTTAACTCGCTTAACCTTTTTCGTCACGGATGTCCACATTGACCACCATCAGTGTATACAACCCCTAGCGGCATTTTTACTTTAACGCCTACATTGAAATTCTTTCACATTTTATAATCATTGTCGTCATTCTTCTATCTACTCTGTATTAAAACTTTTAAAGACAATTTGCATTCAAATTAATCGACTTGGCTATATGCAAATTTAACCGAAATTTTCTGATCGATTCCACTAAATGAACCAAGCAATCTCGATCCTAATCATTAATCACGTTTTCCGAATACTATCTAGATCAACATCTAAAAGGACTGTAACGTGCAGGCGGAACATGTCAGACAACTATTATGGCCCACATTTTAGATGCTTCCGCATTTGTAAATTTAGATGAACATCCATTATTTCTCTAAGAAAATTAACAAATAAATTAGATATTGAAATATTTAATATTGAAGTTTATATTTGATTGTCTTTAACAATTCATCGTTATTGTAACATTTTATAATCAGATCGATGCATTCATTTATTTAACAAATACTCTAAAAACATTAAAGAGAATTGCACTAATGGAAACAGCAATTGAATTACAATTCAAATACGTGCGTCTTGGGGGTTGTAATAAACAACTTGAAATATCTTTGTTTGGTTTTTACATTACAATAACAAATGCATTATTGAAAAATATCAGTTGAATAATTTACAATTCACTGTTCTTTTTACATACAAACATTATGTATAACACAGTATGGCATAATTATAGAATTTGATGTGAGGAAAAACTTATTAATTCTACATTGTATGTTAGAATTTAAAAATCAAAACAACTAACGAAGGAAAATGAAAATTATCCATATATTGTTCGAGTAAATGATTGTGCACATGCACTATGAGCGTGCCATGCTACCATTATGTTACCAATATTTGTTACATTCACTGACATATCCAACGAATTTCCACAACAACACACATTAAATAAGAAACAAAAGGGAAAAATTCAAAATAAAAAATCGAGTGTAATTATTATTGTACTATACAAGAGAGAATTTCAACTTAATTATACAAGTGACACGATGAATTTTTCAAAAGAATAAACATACTATCTAACAATAAAAATCAATAAACATCTCAATTGTTATTGTTTGAAAGAAAAAACTGTATATAACTACTATATAGATACAATAACGTATTTTGTTCCTAACTGACTCACCCTTCTGACACAACAGCCCTTCATCAATAGAACTGTCAGACAAATCGAACTGAAATATTAAAAATTGATAAATTGTGTTATTTTCAAGGTGATCAATTTAAAACTTTTCAATTGAACAATTAATACGATTAAATAAACAGGTATCAATAAAAACATATTATAAAACAATAAAACGTAAATTTTTTATTATTTTAAAATATCCTTAATTACGCGTGATTAATTAAAATATCTAAGGATTTTTTTTTTTAATCGTATATTCTGTCTATTTTAAATCAGACGACTTAACCTAAGGGTTTATTCCCCCGACAACTAGTAGACAAACAAACTTTTCTTTTATAACGGAATTTCATGGATTGTTTCAATTTTTTTTGCCTGTTTTTCATGGCAAATGCCAACAAATTCCTTATTTTACTATGTTAAAGTTAACCAATTGGCGAGTTATACGTTTTTCATTAAAATATTAAATAAAGTGGCAGATTTGCGTATTGAAAATTTTAGAAGGAAATCAAAATTTAGATTGTCTGTTATTCTAAGTTATAAACATTAGAATTCAATGACAATTGTAAAAACAACAAATATCTTTTGTGGTCGCCTATTTAATAGTAGGGATATACCATTCGCTTCGAATCAATTTATTGCTTTATCGAAAAATTAAGGGTTATAAAATGTTGATACGAAAAGAATGTAAAATAAAACGTATACAATATAAATGTACGTTTAAAACATACATATGCGAATAGCAGCAAGCAACACAATTCGTATAAATTTTAAATAGTGTTTTCATTCAATTTTTTTTTTGTACATTTAATTTTAAATATACGTATTTCAATATTTTTCACAATGCTTAAACAAAAAATCAATTCTTAATATTTGTCCATCCCATTCACAACACATCAAAAATGTTCTAACAAACATCCAGTCAGTCTTTCTATCTCTCTGTCTCTCAGAATTTCTTGCAGTGTTGCTGTTGAATAACAACCTTCACAGAAGAAGGAAAACACCGAATACTGACAATCATTAAGGAATTCAATTGGTATGTGCAATGATTGTATTCTTGTAATTGAATGGAATTCAAAATTTAATGAACATGTTTATTTTATTGTTAACATTCAAATTTCCAACTATATACAACGATATTATCGAATCTATTAACATTAAGAGAATCTGAACAAAATCAAAAGAGTTTTGTGCGAATTATTTTATGGGGCTCCAACTTACATTATAAGTATATACAGGATCGGCCAACTCATCCAGATAGATTTGAGAAAGTAGAAGAAATGAAACAGCATTATAATGTGTAGTAAAAATTCGTAATCACTCATTTTCTTTATATCTCTTTTTAGCACATGCACATCATAAGATTGTTTCATTTCTTCTAGTTGCTACTATGTTTCTAGATCAAAAGGCCAGACCTGTATATTTATATATATATAAAAGATAAGAAAAAGAATTCGTTGAAATCCAGGTATTATCGGGGCGAAATGTAGAATTGTATTCGGATAAGTATAATATATTAGCATTTGAGATTTTTGTTGCTGTTGTGTATATAGGTATGTTGGAGTTGTGTAGTTTTTCGTAAAATGTTATACAGCTGAAATGTTTTACAATAAGAAAAGAAAAGGTCTTTTGCGGCCAACATCAATTTGCAAAGCTACATCTGGCTAGTTGAATATAATCCGGTGTGGTCACTTGAGCCGTTATTAACATTTACAAAAATCTACAGACAATAAATAAAACAGATGTTAATTAAATATTAGTAGTTTGGTTTTATATTTGATAAAGAAACATTGATTTACTATTTAATTATAGGATTTATTGTAAGTTCGTTGAATTATTTAAACAAATTTATGCAAAATTATTAAAATTATGATGCTAACTTACTTTTATCTAGCATTATCCATGATAATCTAATTGTGTTAGAATTTTTAATTTATAGAATGGTTTACCAAAAAATTTATATTATTGAACCGACCAAACACTAATCTTTAGAAGAACTGACTCAACAATATACGGCCATTTTCTTTTAGAACAAGATGACGGTTGCGCCTCCAGGTGGATGGAATTCAAGTTGTATGTTTCTGTTTTACCTGTTCTTTGTAGGTTCACGGTCCAAAGAAGCCTTCTTCAAACTGTTTATTGTTTACGAGAGGATTCTGCACGGCTTCTATTATAACAACTTTATCCTATAATTTTTTTCTAACTACTGACATACATTTGTGAAAAAATCAACACGAAACTATTTTCATTTAGAAATTTATGAGAAATCCTTTAATAAACGAAATCAATCATAATAGAAATGAAGATATTTAATAATAGATTATAGTAAAAAAAAAGACAATTATCAGGAAATAAAATGAAAATCTAGCATCTAGAAGAACTGTCACGTTAGTTAAGTTATATTAAATGGATGAAAGAAAATAATAATAATAATAAAAAGACAAAAACTCGCTTATTCCCAATGTTATTAACAAACAAACAACTTTTGCATTCTAGAGACATCATTTTACTTGTTCACGTACAGCAAATGTTCTTTAAACTACTTGTAAAATTACGAAATATCCATTCTAAAAATTTGAAACTTTCTAAAACTATTTTGGTTAATACGAATCTAAGAGAGAACACAAAAAAAACAACAACTAATTATCTTCATAATTTAGATAAATTATCTTCAAGTTTAATATAAAACAATAATACTCTACAATGGCTTTTATTAAAAATAATCATGTAAATTAGTGAAATCTATTGTCATTTTTATAAGTATAATTCTTATTTACAACAATTAAATTTTGAAGTAAAAAAGCATTATGTATGTAAATTTATAGCTTTCTCTCAAATACAACATTTATAACAAACTTAAAATATCAACTTTGTGATATAGCAAGATATTTTTTAAAATCGGATTTATATTTACATTCAACATAAATTCTATATTTTCAAGTTATTATACGAATTGATTTTGAAATGTATACATGTAAATAAAAATAATGGAATTTTAAATTCAAATTAAAAGCGAATATAAAATTTGGGATATACATAATAGAATATACAATCGAATTGTAACATAATACTAATACCAAAATTTACACTACCTGTATTATTAAAGAAGATAAATATGCAGATAAATTGTTAGAGAAAACGATATCGTACTAACATATAGAATTTGAATGTTTTTTGTTTTTACAATAACGCCCAATACAATTCGATAAATTGTCATCTATACTATTTGCGATCAATTCATTCACCTATAAATCAAGCAATATCATTGTTGTGTTGATGACAAATACTATAGACAACTATACAAAGAATCAATCTAAATAGCTATTATTCATGATACTCTTTATGCCTAGGTTAACAAATTTACTTATTATTCCGCATATAATAATAAAAAAATAACGATTGGGATTGAAATAAACTTTTAAAGAGAATATGAATAATTCTGGAGCAAAAGAATTAATAAATTAATTAAGAATAAACTTTAGTCAGATTTACTGAAAAACTTCAAGGAAATATGCTACCAGAAAACGGATAAATTTTTTTTCTTTGGCCCTTTTATTTGTCAAGAATAGAATATGTAAGAAGATTTTGTTATAAGTAATGATTTTCACGACAATTGCGAAAAGAATGGCATTTTTTTATACCACTTTAAGTGATTTTAAGTTTACAAAAAAACTATTTTATATTTTATTATTATTATTATTATTAAATATTTATAGATTGTTTTATAGATGATGTTCCATTAAAAATATAAAGTTGAAAATTCAAACGTTAATTTTGTCAATAATGATACGTAATGTTCCCGAAAGAAATATAAAATTTACGACGACATTCTAACAATATTTTATTAGGAATGGATATTTGATCAATATTTTAGAAAATTGTTCAATATAGATATAAGTGCGATATTAAATGATACTTTTAACCATTTTAAGTATTTCATATAGTTGTGTGATGTGTGTTAACGATGGGATTGAAAATATACAACAAAAATTACGATATTAGTGGTGGGTCTTTATATTTAGTGTGAAAAATGGGAATTGATAAACGGTGCGTACAAGGAAGCCATATGTTGTATGTCGTTATATGACAACCAACGAATAAACACATTATGTTCATGATAATCTTAGTATCCAGCACGTGTATGACTAACACCGCATGATATGCAGTTATAATTCGAAAGATAAATAGGGGTTGATTTACCATTCTCTTGTAGTTTTTACATAAATCGTCGCCCTAGAAGCAGTATGGCGCGTTCTGTTGCATTGTTATACGTACAATAAAGGTTTTCCCTTCTTCGTACTGTTTCACATTGATAAGCTGCCGACATAGAATAAGTTGATTGTTATATTTGTTAGTCACTAGAAATGCGGCGTAATTTTAGATTTTTCGTTTTAAATTGATAGAATAAAAGGATGAAGTGACTGCAACTAGAGATATAGAAGACTTAAGCCAATAATACAATAGACAATCTAACACTTTCAAACACATTTTCAAACCAATTCCGACCAATTAATTGATTTAGATGGAAAAAACAACAATTCAAATACTATTTACAAACGAAATCGTAGAATGTTTCTTTAGTTTAACAATAAAAAGAGAACCAACAATTATTGTTGTTAAAATACACTCACAATTCGATCGATAAATAGCTGAAAAATGTTGATTTATATACAAACATTTCTACGATTAATTGGAACTTCCGCACCAATACTGTATAATTATATACGCAGACGCATTAATATTAATGTTATCTAGCAGCGTTGTAAAATTAATAATCATTTCATTGTTGTAATTGTGTGAGATATTTGAAAACGATTAGCAATTAAACTGTGACTAAATTGAGTCACTATTATATAAGAAAATATTTGATATTCGCGCAAAATCACTGAAAATTATAAATATTTACTTTAACATCAGTAAACACAAATCAAACAAGACAAGTAATAAGTATTATGAAATTATCAGTAATGAAATTTTACAATTAAAACAAACAGATTAAAATTCTAAATTTCTATTATGTTTTTGAAAAAAAAAAAAATTACTTTAGTGGTGGTTTATCAGATACAATCCGATAAATGTATTTCAGTGGTTATGTTGTGATTTATTTTTTGATGGTTAATGTGAAAACACTTTTCATAAGTTTGTGGTCAAAAATTAATGGTTTTGTTTTTTGTTTATTTTTGTTTTTGATTAAATAACTGGAAAAATCAATATGACAAAAAACAAAACAACGATGTAAACACAGTATGACGGGGACACTGAGGAGAGGATGATGGGATAGATGACATAACGACGAATTCGAACATGCCATTAGATCGTTTACCTTCTGGAAAATGGGTTTAATCCGTGAAGAGTTACGGTATTCGTTCAGTTGTTGAAGTAGAAGGATTTTTTTCACATTTTCATAGGAAACCCCTACCTAATCGTAAACATCATTCTCACTAGAATAACTCTATTACAAATAAAATAAAACCATCTAAAAATCTTCAATATAAATAATATTTATTTATTTAAAAATGATTCCAATGATAAATATCATGATTTATATAGAAAATAGGAAATGTTTAAGTCTTGAGGGGTGTAATAATCAACGATTTCATCATTTACCAGAAACCATTAATGACGATTTTCAGATATCATATATTGATATTGGATTTTGGGGGAAATATACGTTTTGTGTGTATGTGTCATTTCGTAGGGCCATAACACAACATATGTACACAAAATTTAAGGGGAACTGAATATCTGTTTAGCTATCATGATTTATATTTGCAGAAACGTAATTTTATTTAACTCAAAGTTATGTCAATAATAAATTACTTCAACTACATTCTGGGCAAATATTGTCAAACAGACAGATATGAACAATTTTTACATTATAATTACAATGTAATCAAATGAAATTAAATCTTTCGTTTTCATCAAAGATGTATGATGAAATATTTTCCGTGTTGGTGTGAATTACAAGATTAACAAAGAACTTTCTTTTTCAACTTTAATATGAGAAAAACAATATATTTGGATAGAAAGTTTTTATAAAGTTCAGCCAATTTTAATTAATTACAGTATAGTAGATGGAAGAGAAATACTGATCTGAAAGTTTTAAACATTAAATGTTTAATGTTTCTACAATGTACCTAATCATGTAGAAGCTCATTTTAAGGACTTTACAACATCAATATAAGCGAACTTTGTATGTTCAATGTTGAGGATCGCAAAATATATTTTCAAGAGTTTAAGTTCAACCACGAAAAAAAGGAGCACTTTATAAAGAATTTTTATTGGGACACGTCTGCTCTTTTTCGCCGCTTTAACCACATATTTTGCTATACTAACACATTTTTTTTTTTGTAATTTGCATGAACAATAAAACAGTGAAAAAAACCTCTCTGATAGAAAACTTGCTAATCAAATTTATTTTGTTAATATAGAACTTTTAAGAAAATTGACGGCAAAGTTTAATGAGAAATGACTAACTAGAATAGTTGACATTTTGAATTAGTCACACTATGATGCTGTAATAAGCTCATCTTTAAATTCATTTTAAAACTATAACGTTTATCTTAGTTGTGAGTACATTATTCAACAATTAAGTGGAAATTAACGATACGTTTATAAAGTAGGAGGAGTACTTCTCCCATAGAAAACGGATTCCATTATCCAAGATTTATGAATCAATCAAAATTTAAATATTTATGGATCAAAATATGCTTTTTATTTAATGGATATTCATATTTACGATGAATATTTCGATATACACACGTTATATAATTTCTAACCCTATTAATGTTATGATAGTATCACGGAATATCGTCAAGTTAAACATCAAGTCAAACAAAAATTTATCGTGGGGTCTTATATTCTCTGATAGATTCGATATTTACCTTTTAATGTCTTTATTGGAAGTAATAAAATTGTTATGGGATCTTAAGTTTTATGGAGAAAGCACTGAAGTTCACTTAATGTAATGACTGAGTAGTATAACAAAATTGTGTTAAATTAAATCAAATTTTTTTTCTTCTTCAATTTGATATAAATCTATCGAATGATTTGTGCAAGTTTCTGTGTCGTCTTTTCTTATTATTATTATTTTTTTGTATTGTTTTAATTAACTTACATAGTGAAGGCGGTACAGGTAAAACGATTTTCCATTGCTTTCATTGCCTGTTTTCCCTTCTATCTATACCTATCTTGATTCGTCACTTTATTTTGAACGAGATGCTGTCTCAACAAAAGCCTTTTGGCGTAAGAGATCCTCCATACTGTTGGATCATTTCCACGAATTTGTCGGTTAATCCTCAACAGCTTACAATGAAGATAACATTTTAATAGATCTTGTCAGAATTGTTATACTTTGATTAAATCTACTTTAGATTGAATATTTAACGAAATTTCCAAAATAACACTTAGAAGTAACATTATTCAAAACACGTATACTATATATAATTTTCAACTAACAAATTTAATGATAACATTAATAGGACTAGGTGAGATATCTTGGCACGTACAACTTATTAAAACAACGCGTTTTATGGGGTTGCGTTTGAATTGAGGGTAAATTCCAAGGGAATATCAACGTAATAAAATGAAAATTTCAAACCACCCCGCTCAACCCACCCGTCCACCTTTGCTTTTATTTTAAAAATTTACGTTTTTATATAGCACAGTTTTATTTTCATCGATTTTGAAAATGGAAAAACTCATAATAACCATGTTAACAAGTTCGAGAATTAAACAGCTTGGTACGAGTTGAATCGTTAGAATGCCATATCAACTATTATGATGGTAAAAAAATACAAAAACAAAACAAAACAATAAAACTGGTAATTTCCATATTTCCGTGAAATTGTTAGATAAATATAAAACATCAATTGATTATTTGTTAGAATCTTGTTGTAATTGTCGTCGACAAAAACAATAATAATAATAATTTTCTATTATGAAACGAATTATAATTGTAAAACAGATACATTTATATTAAGGGATAGAAATCGTTTATGTTAATTTTAATGGAAACAGATAGCAATTAGTGTATTTTGTTGGTACAATATTTTATTCATGTCAGGTCGGTAAGATCCATTATGTTATTGCGTAAACGTCGTTTTTGTTTCAGACATATTATCTGAAATTTCGTATAAACATCCAAAGTTCGCATTTGCACACAATTATAATTCAAATTGCAGAATATGCGGTTGGATCCATTACAGACCGACTTCCCTTGGGCTTAACAAAGGTCACTACAGACCCCGTTTTAACTGATCTACAATAGGGATTAGTCATGTAAAGGAATTATTATACTAGCGATCTATTTCCATATTGATTACCGTGTTTTAATACAAAAATTGTTTTGTTCTCGTATATAAAACTATTGTTGTCAAGAAAATAAATAAAAAAGAGGAAAATCAAGCAGAACGATACAAAAAACTATAAGATCGGTAAAATAGCTATAAAAATTCGCAGACGGACAGACACAAGCTGACATTTAACCATTCTGACGACAAAAGGACTATCGTGATAAATAGAACTCAATTTTTCTACGACTTGAAGGCGACCACCTTAGCCTGTACAACAAAAACGACAGTAATCTCTCTATTTCCTTTTGAAACCCTACTTCAATGGTAACAATTGTCGATACTTTTAAAAAAAATAAAAACGCAAAATATAAGAATCTCTTACTGATATACGAAATCTGTTGAGGTTTTCTTATGTAGTTATCACATTAAAACCAAAAAATTACCTGAAACAAACAGAAAAATTGATTAAAATAACCAACAATTAAATTAACAATTTAGTTTAAAATCTATTCAAATATTTAATCTGAGCAAATCTGTAGATGTGTACTCGACTAATTTAATAATAGGTCGTTTTAGTTTTTGTCACATTGAGACGAATTTCGTTAATACAAAATGCGGGATAGACCTTTTGTTTGTGTACCTAATTGTCGGATGTGCTTTTGAAATAGAATTAAATTAAAACTAGCCGAGGGTCTGTTAATCAGAATGAATTCGATAATGTTGAAAATAAAAATGAAAATGAAAACGGTTGTTCTAATCAAATTCACTAATAACAAAAAGATTGAATTGAATTGATTTAGGAACTAATATTAGACAATCATTTTTGATTAATACGATGGTAATGGCATTAATGGAATACGACGTCGTGACGTTAAAATTTTCAAAACAGATGGACGGACTAGTTGTTGCCCTCCCCCGTTTTTTTTTCAAATCCAACTGAACCATAGTTCTATTCACTATTCTTTAGATGAACAGATGGCAATAACTAGATAAGTGGTTAATGTGGCACGAATATTTCTCAAAACATTAAACTTTTTTCAGGACAGATTCTAAATTCAACCCTCAACGAATAAATGCACCCTGACAACACTTCCGGTCTGTGTTTAGACACTTAGTTGTTAATAGACAACAGCAGGATGTTTCGTTTCCATCTGGGGAAATCTTACCAAAAAACACATAAATAACCCCCAGAGATACGGTTACTTCAATTCATACATAAAAATTACAATAATGATAATAATAATAATAAAAAGAAATAACAAAAGAAACCAAGAATGAAGTATCTCCATCATTTTGATGTTGGAACGAAAAGAAATTGTTGTAAGTAGAAAATGGAGAGAGGGTTGATAAATCTCAGAGAATTGGACTGTGTTTTGAGGGTGGTTTCGTCACCCCTATTTTAATGTAACGAAAGGGAAAAGACGAGGGGATATATATATATATATATATATATATATATATATATATATATATATATATCCCTAGCGGACGTTACATTTAATATTTCACAGATTAAATGGCCTGCATCCGAACTGAGGAGTCCTTTATAATTACGATTTTTCCTCTATTTACAGTAGTAGTCTCGCTTGAATATCGATTACTTTAATTTACATATTTACACGAAATTTCGACATACAAATCTACAATTTAACATAATACTTATCGATTTTACAAGTGTTTTTCTATGTTGAAAATAATAATTTTATATGATACTAAAGGATAATCAGATTGAATACGATTGAACTTGTCCATGTACGAATTTACATTTTTCTTTACAAATCCTGGGATCTTCGAACAAATTTCCATTGAAATATGACTATACTCACATTCTTATATGGCATGTTTGTTATTTATATTGCCCTCGTCGGTCGAGTTTATCATCGATATTGTTAAATATTGTCAAATAAAACGAAATAATCAAACAATAAAATTAAGTTAAAGGTTTGTTTATATATATATATATACAAAAAGAAAACAAAAACATATACAAATCGGTATTTGTAGAATTAGGGCAGTTATTTTAACAACTAGAACGGAAAGATGTTCATGATTGTGATAATAAAAATTGTGCGAAAAATCAATACCAACAAACTGACGCCGGAGTTACGGGGATATGTTGAAGACACCATCTATAATGAAGTATAATGATTGTGGTTGAAAATAAAATGAAGCTTCGGGTTTTGTGTATATTGCACGTCAACGGATTTGTTAATAATGAACAAGGGGGTATTTATAAGACGAAAACACTTAAACACATAGGGTACCACAAAGTTAACGCAACAACGCTCTTATATTATGAAATATTTCTAATGAACTTTATCCACAATGTATCAATAATCTGTCGAATACAAACGTGTCTATGATCGTTATTGAATTTATTTATTTTTTTTGAAGAATTTTAAAACACTTACTCAACCCCATACGGTGGTTATATCGTAAGCAACCTAAATATAAACATTCACACGTATCTATACGGAATTAAAATATGTTAGAAAGATGGTACTTGATTAATCTTAACTTTGATAAATTACCACTTGATTACAAGTATGCCAGTCACCACAAATCATTTGGATCTCATCACACATTTAGTGAACAAAAGTAGCCGATAATAAATTCATGGGGGTACACAATCCCATATCCCACATCCTGTGAAAACTTTCATATCTATCTCCTTTAGTATAAAATGAATTGCAAAACTGTATTCAATGATAAGTTCAGTAGCATTTACTTTATGGAAGACTGACAAAATTTCCAATTAATTTCATCTATCACTATAATATTTTACGTCGGCCATATTTACATAATGGAATTGTTCAAAAGATGAAATTTATACAGAAAACAGTTGGTTCTCACAATAAAAAAAATGCAACAAAATATAATATGCGAAAACTTGTCTTTAATGTATATAATTCTTTGTTTTTTTGCTTTATTGTCAAAATAAAATAGACAATATCAAGTTACAACTACTTAAAATATGAATTTATAATAGCCTCCGACCTCCAAATGTCAAACACAGCTAATAAAATAATTTTCTATCTAACTAACAACAGATGGAGAATATTTTAATATAGAATTAAATCCATTCAACCAAAATTGATGTTAGAAGTAATCCGAAGAGAAAATAAAGATATTAAATCACATTAAACTAAATTTATTTCAGTAATAAGGCAATGTTTACAATACAAAAAAAATTTAGAGAAATACCGGAAAGTTGGACACTTTTAAGAGAAAATGATTATAGTCTTAACAATTCCAATTTTATGTCAATGATATATTGAGAGACAATAAATATAGTTTGATTGTTTATATTTTTTTAAACAATAATTCGACTTCAACACATTTTAGACAAGATTTCTTGTGTATCTTAAGAAATTCTTTGGCGTTGAGTCAAAATTGTCATTAAGTGCATGTTAAAAATGTTCAGATATCGTTTGACTTTCTTAAAAGATAAGAAATTGGACATCAACTATTAAATCAATGGAAACGAAAAAGAAACACATTTTCACATTACAGTTTGTTTATTTTGAAATGGCCGAGCAGAATTCAACAATCAAAAAAAAATAATTGTAATCTGGTTCATCTTATCACCTGATTAAACATTCATTGCAAAAATAACAAATTCAATTCAAATGTCAAATAGTTCTCCTAATTGTCAAGTTTGATGTTCTAAAGTCAAGCCGGTAACTGGAAACAGACTGAGTATACTTGGGTTTTTTATGATTACAAGTCAACCCCACTAAAGACTTTTAAAAATCAAATATTCCAACGTAATGTTACTTTTCGCTAGAGGCATTGTTCTTATCGAACCCCCTCTTTTCCAACAACAATATGTTATTTTATATTTAAGTGGGGGGCGAGAAAATGTGGTTACGAACGGCCCTAGACATTGATTATACTAAACGATAAAATTTTAAACGAATTTGTCATAAAATATCATGACAAAATGGCTTATTCCGCTAGGAGATGGGAACGTGCTTTATCTTGAAAAAAACATAAAAATCTACCACAAGTCGATTATTTAAACATAGATACAACGGAAGAATAACCGAGGGGGTTGTATATTTTAAATTAATGATATATTCCCATAGAAATATTTTGATTAACCTTCAATACTGATAATGATGACATAGTTTACTAAAATATTATTAAGTACAACTGGAATGTCAAGATAATCCAACTACTATACTCGAAAAATTTGCTCATTAATTGACAATACAAGATACAGATTTTTATTAGAAATTATTCTTATTGCTATATATTTTGTAATTTATCAACGGGGAGTCTTCAATTTAACTTTTCCAAGAAAAAAAAAATAATGTCGGATTCATGACGGAAATTAAAGATAAGAAGCGATGAGGGGTACTTTTCTGAATTTTTTTTCCCTCTTCATTGTATATCCAGAGGGAATTTAGTCGTTGAAAGTATGAAAGGCTATATGTCTTGCAAGAGAATCGGCTTTGTTTACAATACTACTAGAGGGTAGATACTGCCCCCTGTGGTTTTTATTCGGCTATAACCGGCCGATATTGAAAGACTTTAGTTTCAACATTATCTCTTATATACAGGTACAACTGCATACCTGAAACCTGAAAGATTATTATTTTTTTGCGTTTCGAATATTATTTTTGTTATGACTAAAATAAAAATCTATAAAACTGTTATTTCTTGACTGTTTCAAATATTCTTATTTGTAAAGTGATAATTTACTTAATTACATGCAAATATTATATGTTTGTTGTTTTAACGTAGTTGTTAATAGATTTATCTACATTAATGGTAAAAATAGAAGGATGACGATTGAAAAAGAGAAACAGTTACATCTAATTACAAATCAAATAAAAAAACAAAATCGGATTCTATGTTTTTATTGGACAAGTTTGAATGTCGACAATCTAAAAACCATCATTACCGCTACGAGATCTATAAACAAATTCAAACAATTTCCATTACATGCTCCAAAATTTACCCTATATTTCCTCAATTCATTAAAATGGTTCCTTGACGTTCTGGTTTTCGAATTTTTCGAATATTTAAGAGAACATCGAAAGCAGACGATTTTAAAGTTTTCAAATAATAAATTAAATATTTACTTTTGATTCATTAGAATCAAACGGTAACTAAACCAGAGGAACATTCATTTAGTTGGGATTTTTTTGGTCAATAGAAAAAAAATTACACGCAATCACAGAGCTACTGTTTTTTTTTTGGTTTTCTTCTTTACTTCACACAAAATCAAACAACCGGATGGCGTTCAAGTATTAGACTTATAATAACATGGGCGGTAACACTCAAGTTTTGGGTTCCCATTGTCAAAAATGAACAATTCAACATCGAAGAAATGTCTATAAATACAAAAACAAACTATAGACATACAAACATATCCGTAAAATTTACACCTTCATGCTGGGATGCTGATTCAATAAACCTTTAAAAATCATTTATTACCTGGCACAAATCAACAACAATGTTAGATACAGATGAAAATCTAACTACAAAAATGGTGCATATGTATACAGATGTTATCGTTAATTTACGATTTTTTTTTTGTAATTATCTGGCAAATATTCAATATCAACATATGAATCAACGAATTTCGTTATAAAATGATGAAATAACTGAATGAAACGAGAAAATATTTCAACAAACATATAGAAACGATAAAATTACTTTATAGAACATGTTAAAAATGAGAAAATGTTGAATGATTTATGGGAAATTCAACACAAGACAGCCTTAAAAAAAGTAATATTTTCCAAAGATACCGTTCTGTTGTTTCTTTTTCTCTCCATGTATCCCTCACAACTAACAGATGAAAATGATAAAATTAATTAGATTTGACGTGAATATACACTTAATTTACACTCAACAAACAGCATCAATTAATATTTTCTCTATTAATGATTCGATTCATTTCAATAAATAACGATTTTTTGCTTCGATCATCAACATTTTTGCTAAGATACCAATAAATAACAATTTTTCCCATTTCGCCTATTTCATATATTCAACACCAAATATATATATATATATATATATATATATATATATATATTGTAACTGTGATCTCGGGGTATGATAGAAAAAAATTATGACAATAAAAATCAAGTTCCGATAAACAAAAAAAGAAAGCAACAACAAGATGAAAAATCCATTTATTTCTCATCGATCTGCCAAATATTACTATTCCAATGTTATTATTTATTTTTCCCCTTTTTCTATCTAAAATTCAAGTTTTATCACGGATACAATGAACCAACACACTGAGAACTAAATAGAGTAAACTTTATAAAGTTCTGACTTGGAGTTGTGATATATATATATATATATATATATATATATATATATATATATATATATATATATAAGTCGAAATGGAAGAAGTACGAATCATAATTCGAGAAAGTGTTACTTTGGGTAAAGGATAGTAGAGAAACTTGTTAAGATCCATCATTTTAGAAACGCATTGTCAGTAAAAGGAAATGGGTGGAAACGAAATATAATAAACTGCCAATGAAGAAAAGCGAAGTATTAAAATTATTAAAAAAAAAACGAAAAGAAAATCGTTTATCTATTCGTATCAATATTGATTTAACGTGCATATTGTGATTAGAATGCAACCAAATCAAATAGTTTTATCATGTGGTTTTGTTTATTTTGTTATATCGATCGTCATCAGCTAAAGTATTAATTTATAATTTTCGAATTTTACGTTTATTTTCAATTTAATAGAAACATATCACTTGTAGTATATACGTCAAATATTCGCCCGGACAACATCAACAACCACTGAAGTCCGGAAATAATAAGTATCTTTATCAATGGAACCCAATCGAACACAATATCGAATTTCTTATTATTATCTCAGGATAATACGACAAAAATTAGAGTCCGTTACTTTAAATTAAATGAAATATCATTGTGGAATGCTGGAAGAGTTTCCTGAATTATTTTCTCTCAACAAACTGCATATTGTCTTTCTTTTATTCCGTTGTGGTTGAATTGGAAAAAAAAACGACATTATAATAATGTTATTTATTTAGGAATTAAACAATGTTAAAAATACAAACTACATATAAAAAGATTTACATGTAATTTTGTTTTTTATGTATTCAACTGAACGAGAAAAATAATAGCAATAATAACAGGTGGTCTCTTTTTTTTATACAACTAGCCATCAATTGATTAAGGCTTAATTTCTTTTAAAATGATCACCATACTATTTAATTAATATGCAAATGAGCAAATATGGTAGCGCGATCTCTTTATTGCAATTAAAAGAATGTGCAAACTAGAAACACGGTTAATAATGTATTATATATATATATATATATATATATATATATATATATATATATATATATATATATATATATATATATATATATATATATTGTTAAAGACGATAGGAATTTGTAGCAAACACGAAGTTCAGTGTAACGAATGGAAAATTTATCAGAAAAAAAAGAACCTCGACATTGTTAAGTTGCCGTCCTAATTTCATGGCATTATTTATATTTCCTGATTAGTGGTTGTTTAGTTTTCTGGTTTACCTCACTGATGGAATGTTAGCAAAGTGTATAAAAGAGACGATGTTGTTGTGATATAGAGAAAGAGTTGGAGACTCGCACTTCAACGGCCTTGCAACTTAACGTAGTCTCTGCCCGGTTGGTAGACTCAAATGAGAGTTGAACGTCCTAAAGTGACCGACGATTTTGTTTCATGAATATATCGAATAAACAATATTTTAAGATGGACAATATTTAAAATATATAAACATACACCGATAGATCACTTTATAACAATAAAAACGAATCATTCGAAACAAAAGAATTATATATAAGAACTGAAATTATTATTCAGTCAAATTGTTGAATGAAATAATACCAAAATTAGGTACATCAGAAACAAATTGTCAAAGCTATGTTATATCACTTAAATAACTAATTAGTTGTAGAACAAGTGGAAACAACTATCGATCAAGTTTAGTTAAAGTTAGAATGCTGCCGGTTTTTGTTAGAAACTAGGCTACTCCATTATAAATACTACTTTATTAAATTAAAACTTAATGTTCGTTTATTAAAGAAAATTGCATCAATTCGATTAAATATCGAAATATACAAAAAGAAAATCTATTTCATCCAATCCCATTAAAACAAATATAGAAATACTGATAAGTGAATCATTCAGGATATTGCCACTAATCATCATCATCAATTCCGAAAAATGACAGTTTGCGTGTATATTAAAAAAAAAACAATTCTATGAAATTTTCATGTATATCGAATAATTTTCCTAGATTTTCGATCGCATACTATCACAAAATTTCATATTAATAAAACACAAAAAAAAAACTCAAATTAATTAAGTTTCGTTTAATTATTTGAATTCACGCAATTCGATTTTATTATAACGACCCTAATTATTTGATAAGTTTTAACAAAATCCAAATACTGATGTTGATTTTGTTTTATAAGAAATTTGAATACATTTCTGTAATTTTCTAATTATTTTTTGATAATAACTATTAACGCACCACTTACACCGTTATAAATAATTTAGGATAATCACCGACTAAAAGCATTAAAGTATCTTTTCACATATAGTACTCTATTAATTTTATAACAATTTCCTAATATTATTCAACAGATTGTTTAGTCATCATTATCATCGATATTTCAGTTACATATACAAAAGAACTGTTAGTCATAACGACAATTTGTAATTTTATAGAAATTTTTTCTTTTAACAAGTATTTAAGATAGAAAAAATCTGAAAATACGACAAACTGTTCAATAGATAAAGACCGATTTATAGATTGTAAGAAGCTATAAACGTTTAACTATGAATAGTGAGTTCTCTGTCTTTTATTATTTAATAAAAAAAGATGGAATGACATTTACTCAAGTTTAAACGGTAATTTCGGTTTAGAAACGAAATAACAAACAGTATTAGAATAATAAAACAAGCATTATGGTTGATATTTCATTTTTTTCTTCTTCTTGTAATACCTGTGTATACAGACAGTGTGCGAACAAGAACGAATACAGACAATCAATTGATCGATAATTCGATATCAATGAACGTTAAATTGTATGATCTAATTAAATAGTTGGTATAACTGAAAAGTTTTGAATAGTTGTTGTAATTAAGAGAAATCGTTAATTCAGTAGTTTTAGATTTAGACAATTTGTCAACAAGAAGAACAATGAATCATTATTTAACGCGATTTTAATAGTTCCATTAAAGTATCTATCATATAATTACTTGTAAATGTCAACTATTTAGTTTTCACGATTTTTCCATAAAAATAGTTCTAATGATAAAGAATTGTGGTACGAGACAAATTCAAAGTGAAGAAACCGATAAACTGTAAGTAGGCGTAAAAGCCAGTAAATGAGATTCGTTAAAACAAAATACACGAACCATCAACTCTCGTGATCTACAGCATTAATATGGGGCTAGCCTTTCAAACGGTATCCATTAATAAAAGGTACTGCTATCAATTTAAAATGTACGCACACATATTAAATACAAAACTCGAAATTTTAATCTGTTTTTGATACCTGTATATGATTCGAACAAGCGAATAGCATTATACTATCTACGAGTCCATTAATTTAGTTGTGTGAGTGTTCTCTGGAGTATTTCTGCTAAAATAGAGTATGGGTGCGAAATGTTGGCCAACGGCGGCACACCACTACTATATACATATACATATATGTATATAACCACAACTTCGGGTTTCAGACAACGTCGAGTTCTAACGTTTACGAAAATATATAAACTCACAAATACTAATTTCACTTTAATATTATATTGAAAATTTTACATCTACCGCAAAACCAATGAATAACAATTGTAAATATAGATCCCCTTATTTTAGTTTTAAAAACCATCCAATATCAAAGTGCCATCCATTCCACATTAGATAAACAGATAGAAGACCCATTTCTATATATATATATATATATATATATATATATATATATATATATATATATATAAACATCATGATGATACTGATCATTCTCCATTCAAGCACTTCTAGTTATTAAACGAAAACTTTGAAATTGACGGTTCGCATTTTCACAACACCAAAATTTTCTATCCTACTTCATTCTACGATTATACGGTTTTATAGAAAATTCATCACTTTAATCTTACTACACAAATCTACGGTTCTAAACCAGGATAGCAATTTGGAAATATACATTCTTCCAATAATATCGCATTACAAAGGATTATATTAAAATATTCGGCTTTTTTTCAATTGAAATATACAAAAAATTATTTTTGTTGAATTATCTACATAGCCAACAATAGATGACAGTTTAATTTTGAAGATTCTGAATTATAGTTTACTCTTTATATTCTTTATTAAAAAAAAAACGAGTTTAAAATTTAAAAATATCATTAACGATACAAAGTGAAGGGGGTGGTGTATCTATATTTGTTAATAGATTCGCTTATCGGCCTACTAAAGATTCAGACTGTATAACAAGGATTCTATCTGAATTCCATCGGCTAAAGCCATAATCAGAAATATGGTCGTGTACCATTTTATACATTTGTTGTCTAAATATGGCATTGGTTTATTTCAATACTGCATGATAACTGCCGATTCACCACGGATTACGTGAATTATATAATACTGGTCGTAATAGCAATATTTATAGTGTAGGATGACAACAATATGATGTGTATCGATGATTATATTTATATTTAATCAATGATAACGATTTTTTTTATTATTTCAACTTAATTTATTGAACAATAAGATAAACAAATTGTAGTAAAGTGAGGCAATAATACATTTGGTATTTTGTTGCAGATGTTTTATTCACTCATGAATGACCTCTTTTAATTTCAAACAGTCAAGAGGACTGAATTAAAATGGACACAGTATACTAGACTTATTTGAAATTAAGGTGTATTCTGTCATTTATGAGATTAGGCTATTTACAGATGCTTGAAACTTTTCGAAATTTTCAAGCTTTATTCACGACTAGAAATATATTGAGATAGTTTAGAGATTTTTTTAAATTACTTATTTTTAAGTAAAAAATAAATAAATAAAATCAATCACTTACAGTAGCTTTGTTTATATATTGAAAGTGGTTAAATTTTAAGATAAACACTGGTAATAGTAGATTTATTTATTTTTTCTCTTTTAATTGCCACTTGACATCAGGAAATTTTTTGCAAATCTCTAATATATGATAAAAGTAGAGTATATGTATGTGTAATGCTACCGGCTGAATAATAATCTATTGAAGATTAATTTGATATCAATGTGCTAGAAGGAATTCGCATTTCACAACACCTATAATCGACATCAAGTAAGAAAACGCCTTAAAAATCGATTCTCTAGATAGATATGCACATTTAAGTTATGCCAAGTCATTCGAAAGATGATATTACTATACATTTAAATCAGTGAAGGAGAAATCAATGATAAAATTTCACTATTGTTACTTTGTTATTGTCGGTGAAATATAGACAAATTTTTGTGAAATCACCATCAAATAGCAAACTAATAATTAAATACAACTTAACATATTTTATATTGTGCAATATTATAAACTATCAAAAAGTCCATTTCAATAAATTTCTAAATGACTATATTTCATCATGAAGAATATATACATACAGTTGATTAATCAACGGTATTTACGAACAATTGACTATTTGACCGCACCTTGTACATGAATTTTTATTTTAGTTTTTTATCTTCTTAATATTCATAATTTAATAATTCTAAAACTGTTTGATAATATTAATAATATTTCAATTGACAATGTCTGGCTTATTGAAATTAAACAATGTTCTGAGTTGGGCTTTTCTACATATCGCAACGTTTCAAAACTTTATCAGAATAAATTATAACAAACATAAAAGTGAAATGGTGTGTATTTTTTCAGGTTTTTTTTCTAATTGTTCTATTTTTGATAAGGACCTGCCCTGTATTTTTAAAAAGAACATTCTATTAGAAGCATAGATAAGACGTATATGGATATTTGACATAGTGACCATAAGTAATGATATTAGTTCTCAAGACTATGAAAGTTATCTTATAAATTAGGAATATCCTGAATGTTTTCCAATATTATTCTTTATAGTTAATTAAATTTTAATTTGATCGATTTAATACAGTTATATTTAACTAATACCGGAACAAAATGATCTCATTACGATAGAGAGAATTTCTAACAATTTCTATTCACGACATTATTAAATACAAATTGTGAATAATTAATTCTATATAATCTTTCGCACCCTTTATGTGCTTTTATACAATGGGTAATGTGTTACTATATAGCCAACACTGTAAATCTTCAGATATTTTGTCAACAATAGAAGTCAAACTATGGATAACAGTTTGTGGTGAAACTGGGTCTTAACACCGATACAGATTCCATGTTGTCACCCTTAGAGAATAATTTCCTGTATTCATACAATATTAATATGGGTGTCAACATAAAATCTGTGTACGTGTAGAGGTCTATAGTTTGATTAACATATAATTCATAAATTACCTAGTCAATTTTCACCGATTTTGTTCACAAAAAATTCGTTTTCAGACTATTTGTGAATTATGCAAAGAATCATAAAAGACTCCACCATAATTATTGACACTTTGAATAAGGTAAAGGTTAAAGATTTAATCTGTGAAATTTTTAATACTTATTCGTTGTGTTTTTTTTGAATTGTCGCGACTAATAATAATTGTCTATGTTTCTGTGGAATATCTGTAGGGTCCTCGGGTCCAAAACATCAGAATATTTAAAACATTATTGGACCGACCGGAAAATACGGTAAATTTAAATAGTATTAAAATAAAATAAAAATAATCGCGAATACGATATAAAAAAAAAAATTATTTTTATGTGTATTTAATTCATCCATTTTATTTATCCAATGGATTATAAAACAAGACAAAAAATACAACTGGATGTGTTGTAAATTAATTCGGTTAGACGCGTTCTGTTTTTCATCAACAAAGAGAAATCACTTATGTTTTGGTATATTGTGTTTGTTTATAATTTTCCTTATTTATCATTCAATTAAAATTCAATTGTTTTTAAATTTCTATGTACCACTATTTGTGTCTTTACTCGATAATTGCACGGTATTTGAAGTTTCATCGAAGAAAATTAATATGGGCAAAAATTATGGTGAAACTTTATTGAAAATTCTCCGATAATATATTGGCGATATGTCAATTTTGCATTAGATACCATTCATTCCAGTCGTTTTTTTTTTAGACAATTTCCATGTCATATTTTATCGTAATATTCGAGAAAATTATTACGGAAATCTTTAAATTTGACACATTATCAATAAATAAACGATGACATTATTGTTGGGAAATTTTTCGAGATGCAATCATAAGGGATGGAAAAAAAAATCGATAAAAATAGTTTTATCATTGGTGTTTTATTTAAATATTGCAATTTTTTCTGTTTTTGTTGAATTGAAAAACAAATATAGGATAAGATAATTTTCTAATGAATCATTGATGTTTCAATTTTTTCTTTTTATTAGAAATTTTAATTTATCCAACGGGGAAGTTTTATTAGATCAAACCTATTATTTAAAGATACCGACTTCCGTTAATTTGATATCTACTCATACTTTCAATTCTATAAGTACCGTTTCGATTTAAAAAACGAATAGAAATGTGGTGTAGTTGAGGTTATTAACTAATCACCGGTGGAATCACTACTATTAATTTTTCTTTGTTGTTGTTATAAAATTAGATGATATGAATTTTTAATGATTTTATTTGATATAAATACAATAAAAGTATAGAAGAATACAACGAAAAATCAATCGTGTTTTCTGATTCGTTAAGAATACTTAATTAATAGTATTACAAAATTACTGTTCACATTATTAGTTTTTTTTAAATGATGGATAACAGTTAATTACAGAAGGAAAAAAACAACTCGTGCAATCACCATTTGGATTTCTAATTACATACAACCTCAATTTTGTGATAATTCTTTTAATATTTGATGTTATTTATTATTATATTATAGTGAAAGAGCCATACCAAGCCATTATTTTTATGGCTTTCATATCCGTAATTGAATATTGTTTTTATATCATATAAAATAATCCAAAATAAATATTTACTGATGAGAATTGAATGTATTATGTCAAGTTTAAAATCCAATAATTGTAGTTTACGGTAAAGTTATGATAGACAATGCGTCCATCTACGCTTATCGTGTTATTTGCATAAGCCGTAGACCTGAAACGAGGTTTTGGTAAGGATCAGAGGGTGAAAATAAACCACCACCCTATAAAGGTGGAGTGTGATCCGACGGCAGCCATTTTAACATTTATGTTAGATATTTTCGATACTATTTACGGTTATTTTAATCTACGGCATTTTATTTTAAATCATTTTAACTTAAGGATAATTGCGTCAACATACCTTTAATTTAACTCTTTAATAACTTATTACACTAAACACTATGTACATATTGTATATAATCACAAGGCACAATAAAAAACACACAAATACACATACAGCATCTCTTCGAAACTTTAAACATTTAAATATTTATCCAAAATCGCGCTCTACAACAGTACCCATAATAATCAAGAAAATACAAATAATAACCAACAATAAATCACCATTATATGAGAAAAAAAAAACAAACCCTTCGATAGAAAAAAATTCACTAAACAACAACTCAACCTTGGTATAATTGTTTAAAATTTTAAAACTAACAACCCCCTCGAAAATTTCAAACACCAAATTTATAGCCAATAAACTATCAAAAAAAAAATCGGAAAAAATTGTTTTTTTCTCTCAGAAATTTATAACTCAAGATTGCGTTGTGTTCTGATTACAATTGTTGTTTAATTCATTAAAAACGAACAAATTGTAAAACAACATGCCACAACGACAGTTAGAACTCAACTAAAATTCATTCTACACAAATAAATGGGATTCAATGGACGAATCCAGGCGAGAATCAACGAACGTTACGTCATCTCATAGATAGGAAACCGGGAAATTTGTAATAATTACAGGATAACATGTGATTTTTTTTCCGAATAAAGAAATTTCAAATTAACCAAATTTAAATCAATTAAAAATGTGACTTTTCAAATTGTTTGATATTAATGATATATTTTTAACTGTTTATTTATTTATTTTTCTAATTAAATGTTAGATCGAATATATTCAGAGTTATTCAAGGGGAAATTTATATTTTCTGGAAAATTGGTAGTGAATTCAATTAGGAGTGCAAATTCAGTTTGAACTGTCTGGTAATAAAGGGCTCTATGCAACGTTTGACGCATAAATTTATATATAGTTCACATCCATAGTTGACGATCGTGTTTTAACGCTATATTTCAATATATAATTGATAGTTAATTATGTTGTAATTACGATTTTCTTCAAGTATAGATTTATAACAAGATTATTATATAAAAGTGAATACTGATATCAGTTAGTTTATTAACACTAATTAACAATAGAAGTTTCAGTTTATTGGTAGATAAAAGTGCATAGAATTATAGAAATTAGTATCGGGTGTGTCATTTTCAACTAGAGAGGAACAATTAGGGTATTGTATCCTATACGTTATCGTAATCGAGTTAGGGTCACTAATTCGAAACTTGTGAATGTGTTGTTAGCAATTGTGAAAACGCCAAGTAGTTGTTATTAAGGGCTGTAATTTATAAATACAATTGTATACACAAGGCACATCTGATGATAAAACTGTTACCCATCGATTAATGTTTACAATACAATTACACTACTAACATCGATCGAAAATAAACATAAAAATTTATAGTCATCAGAATATAAAAAAGACGAAATCCAAATAAAAAAAACGAGAGAGAAGGACAGCAAACTTGTTGGACAGCTGGCACCAAATGTCTATAGATATAGTATAAGTATTTTACCTTAGACAGGTGGTAGGAATTCGAGATCTTCGTCTAATTATTATAATAAAGTAGCACCAAGGGCTTGATGATGGCAAATGTTTATTACGCATGCGTTTAACTGTTTTTAATATAATGTGAACTGTTGGCGCCTTATATGCCACCGACCCCAGCCTAGGGCATTTGTTTGGACCTCACACAAATTCGAATCTTGAAAGTGTTCCCCAAAAATTCTCTAATAACAAAACAACTTTAACAAATACACAAGAAAAAAACAGCAACAATAATTGATTATTTGTGATTCTTAATATCATTATAGATAGATAATATAAATAAGCTATAACTGAAGGATATTAAAAATGTTAATTAGGGCTTTAGTTGTATTGTTTTTTTTTCATAAATTCAACAATCAAGGTTAAATGAGTCATTTGTAAGCGATTTAGATGCATGGAAGAATTCATTGTATTTATTATAATCATAGATTTCCATTATATACCACCGGATTACACAGCATTTTTTATATAAATAATTCACTTTGAGATTACTGGTATCTTATCGTTGGTGTTTTTCGGTATTCTGTCTAAGATTTGTGTCTAAGTGATTTTCTGAGTATTCGCGAAACAAATCAGAGCAAATGTGTTTTAGTGTAAAGATTCTTTCCCCCATTAAGACATCAATCATTTTAGGTACAGTATGACTGGTCCCATTAGCGTTATTTCAGTTAGCGGTTTTAGTTAAGACTACGGTTAAAAGGTTGAAATAGATTTGGTATGTTTTAAGTAATACGAATTCATACTGACATTTGATGTTGGCGTAGATATTGCTGTTAGATTTTATATTGGATTATCGATTTTGAAATGATACTTTATGACATGTTAAAGTAATAAAAACATATAAACGTCAGATTAAATTTATTTGTTACATAAAGTAACTTTAACAGATCGTGAATAGTTGTGTTATGTACACATACAGTAAGTCCTGAAGATGTTCATTACAGAACACTGAACGAACATATTATTTATTAGTTTATACCGGTTAATATATTACCATGAATTGTTAATTAATTGTTCTGTTATTGCAGATTTAATTTTTTAATTAAAAAATAAATAAATTACCATTCATTTAAATTTTACCGTTAACTAGTCTGATAAAAACAACTTATCATATAGGTCCTGCAATTTATTTTTAACAAATTACATTCAATTGCAAAATTATACAGCATGTCCCTGTTAATACGGACCCATTGTAGTCCACTTCATCGAAACGAATAGTGCTTTGATTTGTAGATTTTGATTATCAACACAATATTTTACGTAGGCCATCTGTGTAAAGACACAAGACTTAAGATGATAGAATGACTTAAGATCTTGCTCAATTAGTCACGTATTGGAAAAAATGGAAAAATTCACATTCTACCACACTCATGGACAATTATTAAGTAACTCAGATGGACGTACCATAGACATGTATTGAAAAAACATGGCTAAACGCATACTCTACAACATACTCATGGACAATTATTATGCAACCCAGATTTACGTACCACAGACTTGTATTGAAAAAACATGGAAAAACGCGTACTCTACAACACTCATGGACAATTATTAAGTAACCCAGATGGACATACCATAGACATGTATTGAAAAAACACGGAATGTCTTAAAAAAATTAACAAGGTTTTGTATTTTATTTAGCGTGACGACTTGACTATCTCTAACTATCTCAATTTTTTCATATAGTCATCTCGTTCCCTCGTTCCCTAGATATTTGAGCCGTCTTTTAAGAACCATAGTTACTTACAATAACGAATTCATGCTATCCCAATGCTTTTAGTATAGGAGTGTCAAGACCTGTTTATAAGACCGTGGTCTGAAGTAACTATTTGGAACCAGTTTGTTTTATCAAATAATCTGCGCATGCCTCTCCCAGCTCCATATTCTTTTAAATTTCCAACTGATGGCAGGAACAAACCTCATACAATCTCACTACCATTCACTCTTTAATCAATTGATATCAATTAGCAAAATTACCAGAATTAGGTGAATTGTAATTGATATTTCTGTGATTGCGTAATTTTTAACTTGATTTATTTATTTAAATATTCATTGAATAGGATATAAAAGAATTCTTTAAGTATATTTCTGAAAGTATGTATTTTAATTCACAGTAAATCACTAAGATTCTTTCAACAAAATCGTAAACAAACATAATTGCTGTCTTATATAAGTGATTGTTGTAGTTTTATATAAGACAAGCTAAATTTGCTTCACTATAATGACTTTTAAAGTGTCAAATACGTTCCTGTATTGTTTAATATGAGGAATTATATCGGATTTGTTTACTTTATATTATAATAAAAAACGTAATTAAGCCTACATAGATAAGAGTCGCTCTATTTCTACTAAGATTTATTTAAATTATTATTTTTGTTTGTTATTTGTAATTGATGACATAAGTCGGCTACCTTTGAAATTAACAAATATGATTTTAGAGTTGAAAACTTTCGTCCAGTTTTCGTTTTTTGTTTTTTAATGCCTATATTAATACTTCTTTACATTGTATATGTCAAACCTTCGTCACAAAAATTTGTTTATATTGGAATTGATTTTTCAATTTTAGCAAATGTTTACTTATGATACATTGTTAAATATTGACAACTATATCCATTTTATATTATTATGCCTTTATGTATTATGAGAAATAATATTAAAGATGGTATTGTTTAAATATACATTTTCCTAATCAAATAATTCGAATTAGGATACCGTAAATGCAGAAATGTTGTACAAAAGTTTGTTAAATAATAACATACTAAACAATTTAATAAATATTAACAATTCATACTTGAAAAATAGTACTACTTTTATGGATATCCAATATCGAATAATATATAATTTCATCGTAAAAATAAATTAAAAGCTATTAACAGTATTAATCAATATTAATAGATATCAAATATTTAGAAATTGCTATTAAAACTTCGGTTGTGATATTATTTTTTTATCATTTTTCGATTATATATAAATATCAAAACATTTATTAATTTCTATTTTGACGTAAATTACAATTATGTATGTCTTCTAATTGTTCTTATCAGTATAATGTGAATTTTCTAACAAGAAAATCGTTTATATAATATTTTAGAAATTGATCAATGTTCACAATCTAAACTGCAAAATTTCCGGTCGATTTTCTACTTTTCCTAATATTCATATCGTAGTTTAGAACAATGAAATCGTGATAGTATCACACGAAAATTATTTCGAACTTGTCAAATATCAATTACTGTTTAATATAATTCAATTTTATTTTAATTATATTTGAATAAAATTGTAGTTGTTCGGCAGCAACGGATTATTGTAATATATATATATATATATATATATATATATATATATATATATATATATATATATATATATCCATATAGTTCTAGTTGTTGAACATGTTCGGAAAAGGTATGTGTGGGTTATATTACGGATAATTTTAACAAATAAATCATCTCGCTAAGAATTTATGTATGTGACGGATCATAGAACAATATTGCAGACGGTTTAAGGTGATTTTATATGTTGTTAGTAAACGTTGAAAACGCCTACAGATTACGAAATAAAATAGATGAGAACAAATAAAAATATTTAATATAATTGATGTTTACAACGAAACTGGTAAATTAAAGACAGATTTTTAGGTTTTCTTTTGATAATTATCATACAATGATAAATAAAAGCGTATAGATTATATTCAGATTTACATAAATATTCATGTAAATATCAGAAAAAGATAACTCTACGAAGTAAATAGAATGGAATTATAGTTTTAAAAAAGATCAACTTATCTACATGGAAGAACGTATAACAAAGAAAAGGTAAGGGAAAACTGTCAGGATCAATACAGTGCGTGGCAAGAAATAATTTGCAATTTAGTCAGACTATTATGTTTTGGTTGTAGGTTGCCGAGTTTAAACACACACCTTTATATTAAAGGTCGCGATCATCGGAAGTCTTACAATACACTACAATTATAACCAAAAGCAGCAAATATTTCTAAACATACATCAAAATACAACGCCTCCAAAAAAACATTATTGTAAAACTGATAGGCATATTAATTTTACTTAAACATTAAAAAAAAAACATTTATATTTATCTCTGGCCACTTCCGATGTCTTTCAAATTCGAAAATGTTCATTATCACATCGAAATTCATAAATAATAGATTGACAGGATAGTGTTGTCTATATACCACTGGAATTCGAAAAAGTACTCTACATACATACTTTTTTCATTGTTTTGAGGACAATTTGCGAGGGAATTTTGTTTTGTGGGTGGGTACAGCAATGCGCTTTTCGGACGTAATTTTGTGGATGCACATGTGAATGATGTATTTTTTGAGGAGAATTTATTGAAATTAATTAATTTCCAGTCTTTTCGTAAGTTTAAGGTAGTAATTCCTAATACATTTATACAGGCTTACTGCGTTAATTATAAAAACGAATCGGGACTAAAGTGGTTCAGTTAATCAAATAGTCCGTATAATGAGATATGCATGAACGTAACTACTTTATAACTGCAATAATTGTTTATCGATTGTAAGAGTGGGGAATACGCATGAACGTCCGTATTGGGATTAAGCAAAAAATTCCACAATGTAACATGTAACCTTACACCTTTGTAGATGGGATGCTTAGTCTGTCTTAAAATTTTATTACACTAGAAAGTGAGTGAAATAATACAACAGTGGTTCGGATAATTGACACTCTACTGTATTATTTAGTTACACATCTATACGGCTTTTTTTATGTTAGTGTTAATAAAAATTTTCACATATTGGCAAAATTTTACTGCCTACTGTATATGGAAAAATTTATTTTTATTAAATGAAAAAATTGAATTTATAATATATGTAATGTATGGATGCAGGGTGGCAGTTGATTTCACGCGATACCAAAGAGTCGGTAAATCTTTAAAAAAAAAACAACAACAACAAAACACTACTATAGGTATCCTTTGAGATGCAAGAAGAAGAAGTGCTAGGTAATTACAGAAGCAGGAATGATGGACTGTTATTAAAAACGGCCACTAAGCGCATTCGCGTTATTGCGTGACTTAAATCTGGTTTTATTTTCATAAAACATAAGAAAATGAACTGTCATTTTTGTATATATGTGTATGTGTACAATTTTTTTATATATTATGCGGGGGTTATCTAGTAATATTTTGTTATTTAACATACATATTAAACATATGTAATTTTTTTTTATGAATAAATTAGAAAAATAAAGAGACGTCAATTAATTACATTTCAGCTGTCGTCTACTTAATTTTTTAACAAAATACGATAATAATTTATAAATACTTGTAATAATCGTTTGTAATTATGTTGGAAATATCCTGTTACAGGACGACGACTAGTATTGGTCGATTTATTTTTCTTTCTTTACAAATATTATTTATAAATATCGATATAACAACAAACTGTGAATGTTATTTATAACTGTCACAATTATGAATAAATATAAAAATATTAACTTTCAAAAAATCGACGAAAAACAACGATACGTGACTTATATAATTTTCTTATATAATGACGTCATCAAACATAATATACAAATCGTCTGATCGAAATTTTTATCTAAGATAGAATTTTTCTGTTCTCAATTATAATGGAAATCTAACTATAAAACCAAGAATTATTACTATTATAGATTATGTGGCTTAATATACTAATTTTATGTACAACATTTTAACATTAGTCACTGATATCGATAGAAAAATCCAGTCAAATTTCATCATATAATTGACTATTTAAAAAAATAATAATAGATATTCTTTTTAATTTACATAATAACTTTTAATAGATCGAGTATATGTCGTTCCGAAACACAGGTACATTGACATCTGTATTATAACGAAAAAAGAAATAAAGACACGTTCGCAAGAAATAAATCATACAAGTTCAATGTTTTACACTGCCATAAACCTCCCCCACCTGACTGAATATGGTCTAAATAAACCGAAATCGGTTCAGGCGAACCGAGCATGTTATTAATCTATCTACACTAATAAAACTACCTTATTTTCATAACAAAAAAATCAAAATCATAAAGCTTGATTTAAGTTCAACAATATAGTTTTCATCAACTGTTGTAGTTGAATAACCTTTAATCCATGGCGAAGGTGACAAAACATAAACAAGTAGTTCGTAGAAATAAACATGTAACATTTAATTAATAAAAAAATAATTAGAAAGAAACTTTTTTATTATTCTCCCTAATGACTGTTTTTTTTTCTTCTACTTCTATTTAACTCTTTCTAGACAAACAACTTTATTAAAATGATCTAACTAAACCGTCAATCTAATAAAAGTTGGTTCAACGAAATTGAAAGTGCATTTGTACCTACAATAGTGAAATACGTTTACATTAGGCAACATTTAGTCGATCAACTTTGTTCAATCATTTTGAATTGCCAAAACTTTTCTATTAATCTATAGTATAATTAGATCTAAACGAGTATTATACATTAATAATCAATATCGAATTTGTTTAACAAAATGGCCTTCATATTTTGTTATAATGGAACAACTTTTTGACTAATTGAACAAGTACCTTATAGAAGTAAACATTTAATAGTCTGTTTTTTTTTCTATTAATTAAAGAAGAAACAATTAGACTGACGAGTATAATAAAGTAGGTGATTGAAAAAACTATAATACATATTCTTTATTATTTATTCTATTGATTATTTTATTTTCGTTAATTGTGATTGAATTGGACTAGATGGTTGACCAATTTGTTGATTGATAAAAATCGGTTCAATAAAGTTGAAATTGCTTGAATTAAACCACATTTAAGGGCCAGATAAGTCAGTATCTTCATTAGGTTTGTTCCTACTGTCAGTCGGAAATTAAGTGAAAATTGTTTATTTCCCACGTACGCAAGCGCATTAGACAATCTCGTATTCTGTATAGGAACGGATTTATTATTTTTAGATGTATACTTGTGTTTTGGAACGATGTGTATTCTTTCATTTACAGGGTCGGCCCGTCCAAGTAGAAACAGGAGAAAATAGAAGAAATGAAACAGAAATATTATGTGCATGTGTTAAAACGAGATATAGGAAAGGTGGTGGTTAAGTAGTAAATACTCATTGCAAAAACAACCACCCTCACCATCTGTAGCAGACCCCTTTTGTAATAACCATCATCAAATGTCTCAAAACCATGACAATGTTGTTGTTCCGTCTCTCTCTTACTCATTGAGTTGTAATGTTTCTACTTCAAAAAGACGCAAAATTCTAGGCCAGATCGTTTTTTTAGTAGAAAGAGGAGTGGTTATTACAAAAGGGGTCTCCTGAAGATGGTGAGGGTGGATATTTTTGCAATGAGTATTTACTACTTAACCACCCACCTTTCCTATATCTCTTTTTAACACATGCACATCATATTTCTGTTTCATTTCTTCTATTTTCTCCTATGTTTCTACTTGGACGGGCCGACCCTGTATATTATCTTTATGACTTTTACGTATTGTTGGGCATATTGTTAAAAATTTTACATTTCATAGTCTGATTCGTCGTGAAGGCGATATCCGTTCTATTTATCAATTTCCATCTTGACATAGTAAAATGTGTCATTCGTTTGAGGATATATGAACATTCTGTCAGTGAATAAATGCAAAAGAACGACGCATTTCAATATATTCTTCGGCCAGACATACAAGTTCACACAAGAAATAACTAACACCTTCTTAGATCTGATGTTAAAATATGTTTCTATTCAATGGTAATGTAAGCAGACAAGTAGATATATAAAGATATTTTTTTTATTGAACCGAAAAAAACATAAAATATCGATAACTAATGGAAATTATAACCGATATTTTCTCAATAATTGCCAAATTAGCGTTCTTTATCGACCGTTTTTTTGTTTTTGTTTAAATAACACTAAAGAAAATTGCTAACAATATAAATGGACTTTTATCACGGCATATCGAAAATAAAATTTTCTACAATATAAAATTTGCATGTTCCACGACTATTTTAACACCGTGTTAATTATGAGAGGTAATATCGGGAAATGTTGCTGTCGCAAAATTTTCTTTGACAACAACAACAACAACAAAATAACAAATTATTTTCTAATCCATCGAATATCAATTATTAAAAAACTTTCTTCTTAATATATTGAAATTTAATCACGTCGAATACCCAATTTCGATTATATAATAGCGAAATATCCTCTATATGAAGAGTAATAATAAACTGGTATGCATGAAATGTTGATTTCATATCGAAAGCAATTAACTAGGCGTCTAAATAATGTAAATTTTTAATAGTCATGTATAGTGAACCAAATCTGTCTTAACCGACTTTACTCTAACACATTAATATGAATATTAATAATGAAAAGATATTCGTTAAAAAATAAAAAATTATTTCATAGACAGAAATATAAATTGTTTATGTTAATAGATGTTGGTTTTATTATTATTAAAGTACGGTCGGTTAAGTCAAATTCGTTTCATTATAATTGTTCCTGTAACGGCCAATTTCAATTTGTCCTCCCATTTTCTAATAAATCCACCATTAACGTTAAGCCGGTTTTACGGTGGAAATTTTTTTAAATTATTAAAAACTAACTATAATTAATGTAATAAATTTCAAACATCATCGCTAAAAATATTAAAACGAATTAATTTAAGCGAATATTACCTGAATTTTATACTTGTACGTTAAATATTTGTGTTAGACTAAATATATATTTACATTGTGATTGCACATATTTAATGATGATTCATTTGAAATTATTACAAATGAAATTGAAACAATTATTAAAAGAAAATAATAATAACAATTCTTGAATATAAAGACGAAATTTTGTGGTTTTTAGTAATTCATTTTGATTGTCATAAATTTCAACAGGATTAAATATAGAAAGGCCCTTTTGCATATATCGTTCAAGTGAACAACCCTTTAACCACAAACATAAAACCCAGATGTGCCAACTGGTCATTCTATTCAATTTTTCATCAATTTTCATATGAACGTTTTCGAGATTTAAATGATAATTTGCTTATATATTCAACAACTATCGATAATCGAAAACAATATAATTCTAATTAAAAATATTTATTAATTGAATATTCATGATGTGTTAAAAATATTTTCTCAAGATAGATAAAATTATTGTCTTAACAATTTTAATATATTATTATGACATTAAGAATCTAGATTTTAGTTTTTATAAATTGCTTCATTGTTCCAAGTTAATTGATAATTTTAACAAAAATTTTCATAAATTTTTTTGATAATAACATTAACAACAACAACAACAACAATAGAACGGAATGGTTTATTATAGTTAATGCAAGTAATTTCATGTACTCATCCGACAATTCCAAAGTCATTATGAGTGAAGTTTCTCTAGAAAAACCTAGAGACAACAACAAAATTAAGCCATTGCCCAAACAATGAATACAAGTATTTGGGGTTAAATTACATGTTAGAATTATATAGTAATGTTGTTGTTTTGTAAAAGAATGTATAAGGAAAGTTCTAAAAAGAAATTAGAAGAGATAAGAAGAAATGTCGAACATTTAAAACAGACTTTCTAACTAATCATAAAATGTTAGTAATTTACATTATGTTAATGCGTAAGAAATTTCTGATTTGAGATTGTATGCAAAAATCATGCACGTTTAAATATTAGGTAACAAATATTATAAACTCTTCATGATTTGAGCGGATTAGAGTCTAAAATTAACACAAAACACGAAGAATTATCTAGCCAAGCTGGGAAAGTTATTTCCGTACTGCTATTTCTCGTTGTTACTGATATAAATAAATAATTCGTTACGCAGTGTAGCATATAAAGTTGTCACACAAAAAGTAATCACATTTCTTGATATCTATAGTTGCAATATTTTTATTTCTTGATCGAATAAAATGGAATCAATTGGAAGGCATATATAGTATTAAATTTGCGCAAGTATACAGCGCAGTAGTGGGCAAAATGTCATCAAATATGGTAATTATAGTAGACTGTACTGAACGCAATGTACTAACAGAAAAGTTGAAATGTGTTCTGCAGGATTATATACTATCATTTGTTTTGTTATCCGGCAGCAGTTATTATTACACGCTGGAATTAGGAAGGTATTACATTCGGTTCAGTTGAAAAAAAAACGATCAGTAGCTGAAACAATTTGCAGAATTAACTTGGAAAAGTCAAACAATAAATGTTGGTTATTTTTAACAGAACAGATACATGCAATAATATTTTTGTAACAAAAACAAAAATTGTAAACACCTTACTTAATTTTATAGTTTCATTCTACTGAAATTTACTTCTGGAAATACACTAATTATTTCATGAAATTTGTTGTTAGATATCATATTCTTTCCCCTGGCATGAACTAAATTGATCTATTGTTGCTGCCTTTATTGTTAAACAGGCTAGTTTCAAATAGACAAAGTATACATATGATATACAATGGAAAGTGGACAGACAGTATAAAATCCAGTATTTTTTATTCTTTTTTTGTGGAAAATTCCGTATCTATTGATAAATTATTATCTAGATAAATTTATGTTCACAAAAGCCTCTTATTAAAAGGATACCATGTTAACAAATCAATAATTCAATAACGATGTCAAGAAGAGCAAATTGTTTTGTAATACGTTTGTATAGTTTTCTATTTTTTTTAATTATTTATTTGTAAAAATTAATACATTTAATCGTAGCAATTAGATTTTATGCATATTTTTGAATATAGTTGGTCTTCAGTAAGATTAATGACGTATATTTGCTAGAAACATGTTTGATGGTTGCTTCAAAGATATATCTGCACTTATGAATGGCTCATTAGACTAGCAACATCCTGTACATACTGATACATATTTAAATATATATTCAACAACAACATTTTAATTGTGACTGAAACGGTGGTGTGAATATTACAAAATAGGAAAACAATTTAATTTTTAACACACAACTTTATATAGAATAAAGAATTGTTTATATTTAGTAAGTTTTTTTTTTGGGTTTTTTTTTGATTAAAATACCTGACCGTGGAACAATACATGTCTCGTTAATAAATTCTCATATGTATTAACTGGACCGAAATTAAGACGACAAGTCTGGGAAAAAATAAATAAATTGAAGACGAGATGAACCAATATGAATTTAATGAGCTTCTGTAATTGAAATACCATGTTCGGAGGTTGGGCCCCTCAAATCGTTCAACCGGAACCGAACAATCTTCTATCGATATTTTGTAGTTATGATAGCATTTACACGAAAACACTATTGAGATTTTAGTTTCATGATTGTATAGACCTTGTTTTGACTTTGTTTCAAGGTATTTTGTTTGAAAGTATTTTTCATTTATAACAATTCAATATAATGTCACAATTATATCAAAATTATCCGTAATTCTATACGAGTAAATGAATAATTTCTCAGATAAATATTAACAGTTGCGATATAGCTACATACCTTTCTGTACAACGTTCATATCAAGAATAAATTCATTTGCATTGCCTTAAGTTAAGTTATAACAACCACATTTACTCAACATCAATTTCTGCAACGGTAGGTGACAATCTAACATCCTCAAACTTATCTACAGATCATTCTGGGATCAAAACAAAATATCGCATAAATATAAACAAGTATTTTTTTGTTAAACTATAAAAAGAAAAACTCTATACTAAATAAACGTTTTATCTGTTAGGGCTGTTTTAATTACATTATTCTATCTAGCTGATTCATCCCCAACAAATGGACCCCCTCACTTTCCTAATAAGATTTTTTGCTAACTTAATTAACCAATAGCTTTCACTTCAATCAAATCAAAACATTTCAACTTCAGAAGTTTACAAGTGAACCTAGGCAAACGTCGTCAGGTCGATAACAACACAACAAATGTCCCCTCGTTAATACGAGATTTTCGTACTCTCTCAATAACAACCATTCCCTCGATTTAAGCGGTCAAAATAAAGACACTAAATAAAATCTAATACTTCTAAAATATACAGTATGATCCACATAAAAATCTACTAGTTATATGACGTTAAATTTGTTCCGGAATTTAAAATCTAGAGATGATAATAGTAAAATAGTTGGAAGATTATTTCAAGAATTCCAAGATAATAAAGAGAAGTTGTTTGGTGACAACCTACTGAATACATTTTTCAAGATGAAGATAACTAGGGAAGGGTGAAAACTGAAAAATAAGATTAGAAATACTACAAAAGCTTTATACC
This sequence comes from Meloe dianella, assembly GCA_028455855.1. Classification (NCBI taxonomy): domain Eukaryota; kingdom Metazoa; phylum Arthropoda; class Insecta; order Coleoptera; family Meloidae; genus Meloe; species Meloe dianella. The sequence continues at coordinate 2,814,915 of JAPTHL010000045.1, read as the reverse complement.
AATTGACTATGAATTATTACACTAATTTCAAACTTAAAATAGAAATTCCTTTAGTAGAAGTAACAAAAAAAAACCGTTATTTATTTTTGTATTATTCTTAATCTAAACGTAGAAATGAATTTGAATAAGGGAGAATGTGGAATAACAACAAAAAAAAACAACCATGTGGAATGGCTTAATTTCAATTTTACACCCGCTATACCATTCTGTTCTGTACTTAAATGGACTGATTCTTTTTTTCTGTTGTTGTTGTTGTTGTTAACATTTACATACGTGATGGTTGTATGTGATGTAATCGTTTGTTTCCTCATAAAAATTCCGAATTTATGTAGTCGACTTTAATTTAGCAAATAAATATCGCACCAAAGATTATTATCCATCGTTTCAAAAACTGGAAATATAACAAGTTGTATTTGTATATAGAAAACAATTGTTATTTGTATACATGTATTATTCAGCCCTCTTTTTTTCTTTTGATTCTCATTCAAGATTACACCTTACAACATTTATAATTAAACATTTATTTATTGATAACAATGTAACGATTCGTATAAATTAAATTCAAGATTTATCAATCTGAAACGACCACCCTAATAAAAATATTGCTTTGTATGTATTTATTATGTTAAATAAATAAACAGTACCGGCTTTAGGCAATTTTACCGAAAATATATTCTCAACTCGTTTAATATAAGATAAGTTTGTATCGTTTTTATTCATTTTATTTTTAAATAAATGCATCTATTCTATTTGGTTTATTTGCTGTAATTCCGTTTTGTTTTTGGTGAAACTTTTAAAACTTTCCTCATTTTATAATTTCTATTGTAAATTGTTTTTGTAAATATGATGCGATTTTCTTAATGGATTTTCAGGTCAAAGAGAAAACTGTTAAATTAGTAAATATATGCTACAAACTCCCTTTGATAAAACAATAATTTAATTTCGTTGTTAATATTATAAAAGCCAAAACCATTATCTACGCTATTTAGTTTCTAGTAAAACAGGACAAAATAAATAGATTTTCATTATTATAATTAGATATTGTATTTTAAATCATATTCTAATACAACAATTCGATCCTGTTTCCGATTGATTAGTATTTTAGGTGCCGCCTTAAGATCAAAAACTATATTGAAACGGACAATTAAACGACTAATTAATTTTATAAAAATAAATTCATCTAAAAATTTCCTTGAAAAATCGACAAATAATCGCATTTTATACCGAAATTGACGTGACACTTTAAAATTTGAACGATATCTGATGTGATGTAGAATATTATTTACCAATTCATATCAAAGTCAATCTTTAGAGGTCAATTTAACCGAAATTTGATTCGAAGCCAGTCATGATCCGGTTTAACAAACCATCTAGATGATAATTTTAATAACTAGTTCTATTGTTTAAACAGACTGCTATAGTGTCACGTTAGACTATTAGATAAAACTATGTTGCACGTGTCTACCGAAAGAAATTCTTAAGTGGGACAGGCTCTATGTACTCGAAGGGAAGATTTTAGAATACTTTTTTTAAGACTGTCTCGAATAGAATATTTCGTTTCGTTTCATTTATGTTTCTGTATTAATTAATTTTATATTATTTTAATATTGATTATTTCTTTTGTTATTTGAATTTGGACAAACATGACAAGTTGATATCTTGAAAACAACCAGAAAGATCGTCTAGCAGTTTACGATTGAATCTGATTCTGTTCAATTAATTCAAGTCAACTAGACCGGTTTAGTATACACAAATGTTATATATTCAGTTTTCAACATCGTCAAGATTCTGCTAATGATTCTATTTAGTTTAAATAATTACATTCGTTATGTTTTTACATAGCCACAACTACTGCAGTCATGTATAATAATCAAACATTAATAGATATGTTGGTAAATTATTTTTATCAAAAAATTGTTGAAAATCTTTCCTTATGATATCATCAATTATAAATGAATCATTTAAACGTAAAAATCTCATTAGTTCATTAACAATAATAATGAAATTCTAGACATTTTCTAGCGATTGAATCATCACAGAAACCACTGTTGATGGTCGTATTTATTACCGCCAATGTCAAAAAGAAATGTACATAAAATTTATAACCACCCCAATGATGACACACAAGGCAGTTATTAAATTTCTTTTTCATCTAGAATTCAATTTGAATTTTAAAAATATGGCAGATTATACTGTCTATCAGGAGACTTTATTGATTTCTTTTACTAAAATTTCGTTGTTAAACATTAATAAAAACATCTTTATCAAATTTAATATTATAAAAAAGTAATAATTAACAAAAGTCATTTGTTACATGTGAATAATGATGGACAAAACTCATTAAACCAAGCGAAACCCTGTGGATTTGAAAGTTTAAAAAGCTCACACACAATATGTATTTCACTACCATATCCCCAGAATGCATCATATTATAACACTATGGAAACAAAAAAAAATTGTTGTTAGATAATGTAACAATACAGCTCTTTAGAGATTTCAACTTTAATAATCTGCAAATATTTTTTTATATATTTGTTGAAAATTAATCATTGTTGGTAACAAAATGACCTCATTAATTATATATCAATAGGAGAAGGTTAGAGAGTTTTGTTTCTACATTGTTGCAACTGGCAAATTCTCCGATTACTCATTACAGGAAATTCCGTTGCTAATTCGAACCGGTATCCGCTATTCACTGAAAGATTAAATAATAAAAGCCTAATTTATTACAAATTCTTGAATGTTAAGTTCTCAAGAAAGTATCAATTATTTAAATTTTTATACCGAGCCAGTGGCGTAACCAAGAACATCAGAGAGATTTTATTTGTTCACCAATTCAATCAATTACCACCTATTTGAAATACTTGTTCATTTCTGTGTAAATATAATACTCTTCATCACTAAAACGGTTCTTTAATTACTTTGTTGATCGACTGTAATAAAATGTGTTTGTAATTGTTAAGCTCGTCACTGCAAGGATTTCATGGGAAATTCAAAGAAAATAGACAACAATCTTCAGTAAAGCTTCTATCAGATAGAAACTTACAGCAAACGAGTTTATTGGTCAAGTGTAAACGCATAATGTAAAGACGGTAAAATGAATCGCAAAATTTACTGTCAGTTTTTCGCCAGCGATAACGATAACTATGCAACTACAGCTTTTAATGTTTAATTGCTAACAAATAGTATAAATGACGTTATTTGAATTTTTAAATATTTAACGAATAACAGCAGGTGTATAACGAATAATAATAAGTTTTCAATGTTTATTGCGAAGCAACTTCACCGATATAACGACCGACAGTCTTGATAGAGATGGTCTAAAAAATCTAGAAAAGAAGCATAATTACATGAAATCTTATTGTTAATTGCTTTCTATAAAATACATGTACAAATAGCCAAAACTTTTAGATTATTTTATTTTTATAGAATTGATCGCTTATGAATATTACAAAATAACACATTTTTTGGAATCGAATAAAATTCGTTATAGGCGAGTTATTTTTTGTAATTGCAACTTCTACTTAACGATAAAGATTGAAAAAGGCATCTAATCAAGCATTTGTAACATGATATTTTGAGGAATTTCATCTATTAGATATAAAGAATGGATTTTGATCCTTTACTTATTTACGGTGTCAGTAAAGAATAAACGTTATGCTACTAAATGGAGATGTCTGCATCGCTAGACGAATTTTAACTTATTTAGTAATATTACAGTACGTCCATTTAAAATAGACAGTATATAACTACATAAATGTGAAGTGAGAGATTTTTGATAGTCATTATATATGCAAATAACAAAAAAGAGTTATGGATTTTTTGCGAAGGAGCTGCGCTCTCACCTTCGCGCCAACCTTTTTAAACAAAGAAGAGAATTACGAGATTTTTAGATTATCTTTAAATTTAAACTATGTAGATGATAAAATATCTGAGAAACTAAAAAAATTTTAATTTAATTATACTAAGATAACAATAATTTTACGTTATGTTTATTATAAAAATATTGCACGATTCATAATTCATAAGATATGTTTATAAAAAATACCATTTTAATTTGTCACGACATATTATTTTAATGGATTCAGGTTTCATCCATAACTGATAATGTTTGAAATATTGATAAATAGCATTCCATACTGTTGTATCTTTGTCAATTTTAATTGGATCAAAACAAAAATAATTGGCATCCATTTTTCTAAATAAATATAATTATTGGTCTATTTAGTAATTTTAGGAATATTTACAATTTCCTAAATGTATATTGAAGGAGTTTATCTAATTAACCATTAATTGATTGATTTTAACTTGATTGTGTTATTTAGTCAATTTTAGTTGAGACGGTTTTTTAAAAACTATTTTATATAGAAAGATTTTCAAATTTCTGCAAGGATTTGTCTTTTTAAAACGTGTTCATCTTTTCAAATGACAGCCGTTTCAAGTGATTTAACACAAAAACTTTTTATTCAACTCGTGCCTGAAATATTTCTTTCGTAATTCACAATTTTTCGTTTTATTGTAAAGACTTAAACGTCATTTTCATTTTATTTTATTTTTCTTCATCTTTTATTCTTTTCTATACAAGGCATATGAATATCGAGTCAGATGAATAAGACACAAATATTGCGACAGTACGAGACTTGAATCATCTTCAAAATTGGAAATATTGTAGTCAACGAAGATTCAAATCGGCACTTATAATATTGAAGGATTATGGAAAATTTTTAAAGGGGAGACTTTTCAATATCACCATATCGATTGGTATCAATTGATAGATTCTTCCAATTATTAATAATAGGGAAATTCGTTGTTTTTTTTAAAAAAAAACAACACAAAAACTAATATATTAGTGGTGAGAATTTGAAATTCAGCTTTATAATTTAGAATGGTGACCACGGTCGTTGCCGCCTCTTCAATCTCATCATTCTTCCTCATATACCCCTTGTCAAGCAGGCCTTTAACGCCCTTCTATCCCCCTATTTCGATCAGGTCAACACAGATCTATACATTTGAATTTTTAATATATTCTCCCTTGAACATTGTAATTTCAAATTCGTACTTTTTCCCTTTATCACTCTCTCTTTTTACACACTTACACACATGTTCAGTTTAACATATACTATCTCTCATTCAGATGGGATTTTAAATCGAACAGAAGGAATCCAGAGATTTTATTGCCCGGAAAGTTCAATGCCTAAAGTTTCACCGTCCCCTATTTCTATCTCGCGAACTTACTTGTTTGAATTTACTTGAATATTATTAAAACTTTGTTTTATACTACACCATAATTTTCAAATTTCTACAGCCTCTCCTTGGAGATATTGCCGCATTATTTTAAATATCAAACGACTAAATACTGCAAAAATATTATCATTTGATTAGTTATACACTGATAAAATAGTTGGATCACTTAAGTGATTGACTTCAATCTGTTATTGAATCTATTGGAAATTAAATAAATATTTTTAAATCACTGGTACGTACTGTACGTTCGTTTTTAATGGGATATATATATATATATATATATATATTTTTTTTGAATTAATATGCAAGTTCTCAAACAAGTATTTCCCTTTGTTTAGAAAGAGATAATAGAGTAATTTAGATAGAACTTCCCGAGTAGAGATATAGCTTAAAATTTCTGTCCACACTTTTGTCTTTAGAAATTGTTTTCGTAAAACTTATTAAAGATTGAACTTAAAAAAAGATCTATAAAAACATGAGAAATTGTCACATCTTAATGTAACTATCTAACTTCTCCATTTTCAACCTATTAAAGACATGGACAAGTTGATGAAAGGTTCCACGATTAATAAGCGTGAGAAATTAATAAAATTATCTAACAAAATTGTAAATATAATCGTATCAGATTGTTTTAAATAAAAATTACAAACACAAATATAAATTTTTTTGAAAAATTCAACAGTATAATATAGAATATCTGAGGAAATAATTTGAATTGTCAGAGCCAGATCAAAAGAGACAGCTCAAAAAAAACTGGAAGCTTTTGTGGGTTCGTTCCACATCGCCATAATGACGAATAAAGCAACGTTTCAGTAAACAGGTGGAGTTTCTTAACACGGTCAAGACAAGGAAATTATAGTACTTTAGTCTTATAAGTGAAATAACCAATATTAATTATTATATGTAATAACTCATGGCAAACTATCATGACTTACGTGCTTACAAAATAGGTTTGGATTGAGGAGAATATTAAACGGTTAAAGTGCAGATTGTCGACATCTATGTTTGCTGTTTTAACCCAGTTTTTTTCATTGTTTTATTATCGGGTATTTCGATAATAGAAATAAAATAAAGACAACCACAGTGGCAGGATCTTTACTTTTGTATCATTTGGTCTTGGGAGATCAATATTGAACAAACAAATAAATAAAATAAATCCAACTGTATATAGTATCTAGAGATTTGTATGATTCATAAGATATAATTGAGTAGTTTCAGTTTAATATCAACGGTCTAGTGGTTTTCAGGTGGTTTTTAAAGAATCAATTCCCAGTTGGGTGCGCATATATACATAGCAATGAAGAGCAACTTTGTATGAAGTAAACATACAAGGGATTACCTTAACCCCAAACATAGACAAATATATGCATTATACAGGGTTACAATAGTACAACTATATACACATATAGTGCAAATACCGGTGTTGATTTTGGAATTTTCTCTATAAAAATTGATAAATTATTAAATAATATTTTAGAATTTTATAATCATCTGTAAAAAACAAATTATCTTTTCAATAATATTTGCATGAAACACGTTGATTTATGACGTTATGCAGCAACGAAAATAACAATCTATTCATGGATTTTCCACGCTTATCACATGTCTTCGAATTTATTTCTTAATATGACAGGAATGTACAGACAGTTATATAACTATATGAGACAATGTAATTTTTATAAATGCACTTAATTATTAAAATTCTGTTTTGATATTACAACGGAAACTCCAAATACGGATGAACACCATCAAGGAAATATTTATTGTTGACATATACTATGTACATGTCAAACATTATTTATAATAAACTAAAAATGTCAACATTGTATTAATAATTCAACCATCACTTGTTGATTGGTAAATTTTTGATTGATACTATGATAAAGTTTTTGAATAAATCAAGTGAAGGTAAATATTTTTGATAAATAACAATAGAAAATACATTTAATTTTTGTTAATCAATTCAACTGGATTTAATCTTTAGAATGATATTTACTCAAGAATTCTGTACAGGATAAGTGTTTTCAACACGTTAAATAAAGGCCGTTCTCAAGGAAACTATGCATAAACAATCAAATCAAAAATATGATATGTGAGAATTGTTATATTTGTAAGCATGTTTGTTTGTTTGTTTTTCGAATTCGATGTGTAACGAATTAAATCAACACGTTTTCACCTTTCTATATTTCCCTATCGATGCACCTTCACCTTTTATAATTCACCAAGATTTATCTATACAATAGCTATTGTTAATTGTTTGATAAATATAAATTCGCGAAATTTTCAAATTATATTAATACATTTTTATAATTAAAATTCATTTGAATACAGGTTAATATACGTACATTTATTTGAATCATTTCAAATTTTCATTGATATTGATTAAAGTAATATAATTACATTTGAAGCTGTCATAATATATCTTGTATGCTTTAGGCGAATTCTACTGGACTTTAATTTAATTAATGGGTTTGATGATCCAGGTCGATTCTACAAAATAATAACTATATTCTTTTATATCTATTATAAGAATACTATCAACGACCTTGCATTCTGTAAATGAAACAAAACATAACAAAAAAATCTTTTTTCTCTTCTCAAGATACAAAAACAATTCGAATTAATCGATCTTTAGAAATCTGGTTATGTAAGAAGAATAACAAAAAAAAATTATATACCTTTACACTTTCAATTTAATAATAATAATAATAATAATAATAAAGAAAATCATTCATATTTTATATTGATTGTTAAAATGATAATAAGAGAATAAATCATGTTAGAAACTTTAAAATTCAATTGTGCAAATTATTTCACGACAATATTATTGTAATTCTGATTTTTATCATGATTTGAAGGGTAACTTTGGCGTTCATAACAACTTTTTTTTGTAAATGAAGTGTTATTGTTTCATGGGGCTTAAGACAAATTTTGGATTAATGAGTTTATCAAAGATTGGTCTGAGTATCGCTAATTTTTACGTATAGGATAACACGCCACTGCCTTACGCAAATACGATAACGTTAGCGTATCTTTTTTTGGTTCCTAAGAGATAATTGCTTGTATCTAAGAAACAGACTACGGTATATGGTAAAACAATTACAGGAAGTCCTTTTCAATTATCGCTTCTATAGAAAATAAAGTTAGAGAAAGAAATGTCGAGAATATTCAAAATAGAGTTCTGAAAATTGAGACGTTTACATTCCAAAATATGAAAATTAAGTTCAAAAAATCATCAATTATACCTAAATAAATCAGCAACGTATTCTATCAATAGTATAACTATAGCTATTCCAACTCTTAGAATTTTCAACAAATTCTCATTCGAAAGCGCAGGAGAAGAGAAGTTTAAACAGCCTAGAATTAACATCTTAAAATCAAAATACGACCTGTTTCCAAATGTTTTCCTCTGAATTTGCCGTCGTGAAAGTGAAAATTTCAAATCAACATTATTAATAACAAACATTGGCCAAGAAATATAGGAAACAGAAAAATCGGAAAACGCAAAATTTTTGAGCCAAACATAATTTTAGAGTCGAATTTCTTTCTTGTAATATCTCTACAAATGAAGTGTATCAAAAAATCGAATGATATCTACGTCCTCGAACTAAAATTGAATATTTCAAAATTTTCAACATTTAATTAAAACGAAAGTAGTGAAATTGGCATATTTCAAATTTTTTTTTCCAAACTGTTATACCCTTTGGCGGAATGTTTGAATGTTTGAAATGGAATAAATTAATGGAAATAGTGTAAATTTTTACTTTTACAAATAAAAACTATTAATGGAAATTCCTACAATACAGATAAGTATGATGAAAACAACTGTAATATCCATCAACAAATCAATAATTAACTTTTCAAATGATTGTTAGAAGTTATAGACATTGTTACATTAATATTGAGGTATGTCATATTTGTGATTGACATATAAATAAATCGGGAATTTATTCTTTTATAGTGGCGTTAAAACGTAATTCATTCTCCTATTCTTTTGCAATCCAACAAAATATAACTACTTTTCGAACATATTAAGTTCTACAATTACTTTATTATTAAGGTAATCATGTTAATGAATAGCATTGCTTTCTAATTCTTTAAATATCATTTATAAAAAAAAGCTATTAAAGATTATTACGCCCATCTTTTGATTATAATGTAAGTTACACAATTCAAAATAATTGGAAATAATTAATCTCCATTGGGCGTATTTATGATTATCTAACACATATTTAGTTACAAATTTACATTATTTGTAGCCATTGTAGATTGAAGAATTGATGTCTTATGCGTATTTTATAGTATAATAAAAATTTGTTGTAACTTTAACAAAATAATAACCCTTTGATTTTTATTGTAATTGAACAAGTCCTGTTTGTAATGAAAATATTTTTGTTGTCAACAAATCTACAGTGTTTTAATAATAACAACATTGTTTTATACTTTCAGTCATTGATTGGCAGCACTTAAAGTGCCTTTTCGTTTCACTTTGATTACTCAATCCAACTACAAAGAGTGTACGATTTAGTATCAAAAAGAAATAAATCGAAAAGAAAAAATTGAATTGAACGAACAGGAAAAAAAAAACCATCTGTAATTTGATTTATTGACACATCGACAACCAACGATCAAAAGTGGATATCATCAAAATTATCCCATTGACACCATCAACCCTATTCTACACATTAAATGTCCATTCTATCCAAAATGTTCCATCGTTCTAGATATTCATTCTATACGTTTTTTTTTATTTACTTATGTATTTGGGAAGCTGATGTTGCAAAATCTACAACTTCATAATTAAAAAAGACAATCAATATAAACTGTCTATAAAAGGAACACCACAATTAAAATTATTATATAAGAAAATAATTTATAAATAGAATAATTACAAAATAAGCCTTGTAGATTTGACTCATTTACGGCCTTCGATTATTTTTTTAATCTGATGAATAATTCCATTATACACAATACAATCAATATGGAATTATCAAGTGCAAATACAACACATTTCAGCTTAAAGGATCAAAATTCAACCAACGAAATTGCAGAATTAATCATTTAAAAGATACATAAAGAAGAGCAAATAGATTACGGTATTACTTCTAAAAATTCTTGTAAGAAAATTTTTTAATTTCTAATAACTGTGAGTGAATACTTGAATGAGTCGAAAATTTCAACCTCATATAAACACAGATTCGCTTGATTACCCTTTATGGTACGTTTGTTTGGCACAAGAAAAATATTAACATTAGAACAATGTCGATTTGTGTGTAATCTTCTCTTAAACAAAACACTGTATGTATATACCTCCACCAACTGTGTATTATATAGAAAATAATTATATTCGTATAATCGTGTAATAATTATTACTACTTAAACATATACAATTAAATTACGTACATCTTCTTAATATGAAGATGTAAAAATAATTATAATTTTAACATTGGAATTCTGTTTTTAATGTCTTGTATCATTTTTCATCTAAAGAAAATCTTGTCGAAAAAGATTAGAGAGAAATCAAAACTTAATCTCCTAAAGGTCTATGTGTTTTTTTTTCATCATCTTCTAGGTCTATAAAAAATTCTCTTTAATTTTTTTTTCTTCCTCTTGAAATATGTTTATTATTCGGTAGATACGAATTATTTCAGTTTAGTTTCGTTTTTGATTAGTTTGGTGTTTTGGGTTGTTTTTTTTTATATTTAAGTCGTGTCAATCAACAATTTCTGTTAATAACTTTTATAGTTTATTAAATTGATATTAATATAAGATTGTTGTTTGAATACAGTCCTAATTTCGTAATATTATAAATTTTTCTAATTGAAAACATCACTTTCCTATTTCAATTTAAATAATGATTGTGAATGGGAAATGAACCAAGGTTTTATACAATTTTTTTAAAATACACATATTTTTATTCGTTTTAAATTGTTGCTTATGATTTCTATGAAAAAGTATGATATTATGGGAAAATAAACAACATATTTGTGCGTGTGTGATGTTTAAAAAGTAACAATTATTATCGAGACTACTGTACAGATCAAATTGTAAATTTCGTCGAAACAAAGTTGTAAGGATGATGTGTTTGTCGTTATTCTTTTTCCGTCTCCAATAATACGTGTACATTCTTTGTCAAATGGTTTCAAGGAATTGCAAATGATCATTAAGGTTCTGATGGTGTACTTATTGTATTTTGCTACTAATTAGGTACAATACGAAATCGATTTGTAACAGGGGTTAAATACTTGTATGATTATTATAGTTTGCGCACCACCACAACTCCTCACATCAACCCCCAACTATAACTACCACAATCATGATTATAAATTGAAAACATATAATACGTGTATCTGGAAAATCAACGGGCCATTTAAACGTATTGTTAGAATCTTCACGCAATACAGCTATTTTTAATAATAATAAAAAAATCGTTACTTTTATTAACTATTGTATTTCTATGGTTTATTTTGAAATATAACGATAACAGATAAAAGTTTGTTTTTTTAAACTTTTTAATTGAATGTAATTTTTCTATAAGAATCGATATATATATATATATATATATATATATATATATATATATGTGTTATTTCGATCTTACGATCTCTATTGAATTTGAATAATGAATCAATCGTAGGCGGATATCGAATCGTGTTCCCAATGTTGACACCTCTCTCTTGCTTGACCGAAACATTTTTTAAATGTCTACTCGATTATCTTTACTGACTTATACATATAACTGTATGTTATTAGATTATTGTCTGTCTATAATTAGGGTGTGTATATTGTATCTCTTATTGTATGACAGATATTAGTCTTCAACACAATAGCCATCACGCCTCTACACTAATTACCGGCGACAATCATCACACAACTATGTACAGCTTGCTTATATACAATTCAATTCAATTCGAAATCAGATATTGTTATGTATGTTAACAACAAACAAACATCAAATTCATGAATCAATTTACATTCTTTTTTAAAACAACTAAATCAAATTGAACGATTAACTATATATTTCTTCAAAATAACTCAACTAGATAGTTATCTAGCATTCGATAAACATTGAAAACAGAAATAGAATAAAATCATTAAACAATTCTTTAAGACAATGTGATGAAAACTGTTAAATAGACAAAAATATGTACAACAATCTAGATAGAGATGAAGATGCCATCAGCGAATACCACCTATAGAGTTCTATTATTTAGACATTTATATTTACATACAAATCAAAAATGTAAAAGGTAAAATTGAGGAAATTTCCAATTTAGTCTATTCTTTTCACATGAATATGCATTTAAAATTTAAAAAAATATAAAACATCGCTTTACAATTTCGAATCAAATCTACTAAAAAATGAAAAGAAAAACTCAAAATATTGATTGTTATACGTTGATATCTTTTTTAAATTATTTAGAAATAAAATTTGAGGACGTTTTCTATATTTAGATCAATCATATTTCCACTAAAATTCACTAGGACGTTGATTATCCGAACCGTCAGTTAATCGAACTAAAGATGCACGATTGTATCCCTGCAATAGTATTGCAATCAATAAACAATTTTAGGTTTATTCAATTCTGTTAATGACAATAAAGCTGGGTCCACATCAGAGGTTGAGAGATACACAAGCACTATCCCAGTGTACAAGATCGATCACTATCTAGCAGTATTTTTCACATTACATTTATAGACTACTTAAAGTTGCTTTGTTCTGCTGTCTACTTGCTTGGATATAAATGACACTTTAACTTAATGTAAGAAATTTCTATTATTTATAAGACAGCATCTGTGTTTCATTTTAACTATAATAAGAGATTCACTTCAGTAATTTTATATTTTACCATGAATTAAGTGATCTTTAGTGTCGTTTCACGCGAGCACACTTTTCGTGTCGACACAGAGTTATCTAAGATATTATTGTGTTAGATATTGACAATCTTACAAAGAGACACGTACAACAGTATCAGCACAAAACTGTGTCGTTACGGTAATATTACTTTACTGTTTGTATTGGCACTTCAAAATATGCACTGCATGTAAATGTAAATGAATATTTTCACACATATGTCGCCAGCGATGAGACAAATGTAAATTCGCTAAAATTTTGTCAATTGTCGATAATCGAACAAAAGTACACCAGCAATTGCGTCAACGCCACGATCTACAGCAATACGTTAAATTTCTTGTAATACTTCAAAGTAGATAACAAAATACTATCGATGATTAGTCACATTTATTATTGCTACTGTATCTACCAGTGTACACAGTGCCGTAGCTATATAGGCTGAAGTACCAGTGGGGCACATAGAAATTTTGGGGAAACAAAGAGTGTCTCTTGTTCAAGTCCCCACTAAAAGTTAAAAAATGACCTCTACAAATTGCATGAGGGGTAACTAGAAAATTTGAGGTTTTTTAAATATCAATTCCAATAAAATAAGATTTATTACCTACCATAAAGTTGTTCTTAGTGTGTTTTCAATTAGTGCGAAAAGGTCAAAAAGTGAAAACAATTATTATTTGATAGTGTAAGCGTACCATTAGAGCCATGAAGTTTAATGGAAGCATTCTTTCAATATTTTTATAATTATTGATTCAAATAATTAATTAATTAATAGATTGATTGATTCTCGCAGGGGTAACAAAGCTATAGGGTGGGCAATGCCCCCTTTACCCCCCCACCCCCCACCCCCCCTTGACTACGGGACCGGGTGTACATTTCGTCAAATAAGATTTCCAGTAAATCTATACATGAGTGGAAAAGTTACTAGTCACATAGATAGAAACATTTTCTTATAGTTTTCATATAGAAGTTAAATTTTCCCAATCTAACTCCCTATCTATTCTATCTCGCTTCAACTTCTACAAATGCCGCATGAAAATTTTTCAGTCTATGTGGCTAGTAATTTCGCACACTCATTTATATGCAATTCTGGCAACTTGGAAAGTATTTTCGTGTATAGTGGCACTTACATATCAACATAATGAAAATTCAAATTTAATATCAATGCCATTTTCAGATTAGTGAATAAATCTCTTGTTATATTCAAATTTAGAAACACTAAAATTTCTATTATTTCCATCAATAAACAAAAATATGCACACAGTTGATAGACATATAATGTTAGTTATTCGATATCAGTGGCGCACCCAGAAATTTTGCAAGGGAGGTGCAATTGGAAAAAAACTGAGAAATACTGAATGTTTTTTTTTCGAAACAACTACTGTGTAACAATATATGAATTTATATTTTTGTGCCTTATATCAATTAGAAAAATTACAATTTTATGAAATCTATTAACAAATCACTTTGTAACAAAACAAATTTATATTGCTATCAAACGGATGAAAGGGGGTGCAATGTTCTTATAATTAATTAATAAAATAGGCGTTTAAAAACACTTAACCGACAATTGAGAGCATCGAGTTCGAAGCCCACCAATATGACGGGACTTTTTTTGCCAATGTGATTATAATGAAGAAATTTATCTTTGTTTATTATTTGATTTATTTAATTTACATCATAGAAGCAAATTCATAATATGTAAAATATGATTTTATCATAAACTAAAATTTCGAAAAGTTCTTGTTTAGATTTTCATTAAAAACTATTCCAATAATATATTTTAATTTATTGAATATTCAAATAGTAAATTAATTATTACAGAATAAATTATGAAAAATTTTAAATGTATAATTATTGAAAGGTAGAAATTTCATTAAAAATGTATTATTTTAATAACTTGACTAAAATATAATATTTATTATTGATTAATTTATTATAAATAACGATAGTGTTTTGTTAACAATAAAACACAAACAGTATAAATATAATTATTGTAAAATAATTATAATCTAGTGGCAATACGGCAAATATGGGTATTCGAATGCAATTTGAGTATATAGAATTTCTCGTCATCTATATTTATTATTCATTGGATTTTTTAAACTAAAATAATAACAACGTTAACAATAAAAATACGTAATAGAATGATAAAACGCAATCAGTAATTTTTATTGTCTACTAAAATACTAAAAATAAGTTCTATATCTTTTATTTTGTTAAAGATATATTTATTTTTACAATAAACAAATATTACTGATAGATATCAAGTTAATTGTTGAGAAACGTGTTGCTGTGAAAGTTAAGTGAATTAAATGAAACGTAACTTGAATTTTTTTCGTCCTGTAATGCAATAAAATTACCATAAATTCGTTTAGAAATTTAGATTACTATTCTACAAACGTTTATATGGAAAATTAATCTTTGACAGCATATTTTGGAAAATTAGTAATCTCCGTTAACAACGGACAAGAAATGAATTGATTCAAAATTAAATATTCAATAGAATAATCAATAGAGGGTGATTTTTCAATCAAAATCAATAAAGTAAATGTATGTTGACAGACTTCAAAATTTACCAAAATGCAATAAACATTACTTTCTTTTATCTTTTGACTATTCTACAATTCCATTCGAAAGCAAATGATGCGCACGTTCATTGTTCGGGAGAGCGTTTTTCTTTTATTTTATTTTACTTTTTCTTTTGAGGAAAAAGCGATTGACCGTTTCGACAGAAAATACAATGACTGATTTATCATGTGCAATTGCCTGTGATTTTGCACATATTTTTCCCTGAACAATCCTGGAAAAAACTTTTAATTTTTATCTATCGCCACCGTATTGATTCCCATTTATATTTTATTGCACCCCTATAATCTGTTAGAAGTTTCCTGAAAATCACGTTTATTCGTTTGGTCAAGAAAAACTGAAAAATGATCTAATGATTTCCACTGTTCAATTAAATCGTGTTAAATAATCTTAATCTATCGTAGAAAAGAACTATTTATGATTTTGTTATTAATTAGATTTGTAAAAATTTTACGATTTTGTTTATTTTTAATCTCCATCAGTATGAAACCAAAATTATTGTAAGGGTGGAATTGTTATTGGTAAATTCAACCTTTTCTGGTTTTAGGGGTTAAACGAAAAAGCTTACCAGATTCAATATTGAATTAAAAACCCCTCTATTCAATCTAAAAGTAATTGAGAAAATAACGGAGTGTTTTGTTTTTTAATGTGGTAGCCGGTTTCGCTTCAATTGATATCGTGTTTTAATTGGCAATCTGCGAAAAAACCTTCTTATATCAATCTCATACTCATTCCAACATCTCTAAACAACGACCAATCAACAAAATCAATAAATTAATAGAAACATCCTTATTATACGGAAGATTCTCAATTTTTATCTTCAACAATACAAATTGTGATGACCTGGCAAGTGACAGAAATATCTCTTCATAGTTTGTCCCGTTTTTTTTTACAGAAAAGAAAGTTTTTTTGCCCTTCCGAAACGACAATTTCAAAACCACTCCCTCGTATATGAAGGCATTCAGGTGAATACTGAACGAATATAATTAATTGAGACTTAAAGTGGAAAGATGATGAAGAAGGAGGTGAAGGGGGAGGTGAAATTGTAGTAAGGGGCAAATTTCAAATGAATAGAAAGTAAATCACAAAAGACGTTAAGCTAAAATCGATATAGTCGTTAACCTATACTTTCTATTTTATAAAAGAAAGAAACGATTGTTTTCGTATAGCAAATCGAAATTAAAATCTTTCCCAAATTGAACCCTTTAGACTGTATTTATGTGTTATACTAATACGGCAAATTGTTCAATAGTATTGTACTATCTTGATTATGGTAAAGGGAAATATGGGATGAACATCTTGCCAATTCCCAATTTTCTTTTAGATTTGATGTTGTCACACGTAAAATTCCGAAAACGTTTCATGTTGAAATCACCCCTCCAATAAAGAATTGATTATAACTTAAAAACATGTACCTATATCTTAAAGACGGTAAATATATGCGTATATATATAGTCAATACTTTCAATATAAAGCACCTCTTTGATTCGCTTTTTAGTTATTACCTTTTCAATCAATCATATCTCCCTCCCCATTGCCAACAACATAGACTCTTATATTCCTACCCTCAACTGTACGTTAATGCAATTTAGCCATGTCATCTGCACTCAGAGACGAACGATCATGCAAAAAGCAACATTTCCAATCCCTCAAAAAGTAACACTACTATACAGTATTCAATTTCCAATTTTTGTATATTGAAAGTAAATAACATTTATTTTGAAAAGAAAAAAAAATTGAGTTTATTTTTTCTTTTTATTTGTTAACTAAAGTGGAACAGTTTGTGGTGGTGTGTCTTGAACAGTGAATTGTGAAAGTTTTCATTGATCAAGTATAAGAGAGAAAAATAAAACGGTGGAAAATTTATCTATCTCCGGACATATATTTCATCCATCAAGATTTTTCTTAAACTTGCCCTGTCAATTCAACAAACCGAAAAGCTATTTTAATTTTAATTAACCATGTTTTATATCTATTTCTTAGAACTTGTGAAAGTTTCATCAACATCGATTTAGAAATTTTCGAATCGAATTGATATCAATATACGAATTCTTACACGTCAATAATATATTTTAATCCAAATCAATTCATATATATATATATATATATATATATATATATATATATATGTATATGTCAGAAATTCGACATAGATTGTTCATTGTATTTTGCCAATTCTATATCTATTGAGACACAAATATGTGTATTGAGATGCGTTCAAGATTTTAAATTTAAATTTGACGCTCTAGCCGTTCTGTATTGAGCCAAAGCCATGCTAGAATACTAGATGATCCTTTAAAGCTAATATAATGTCCTCACTTGATACTGGCTGTCTGGAGAAATCCCATTTTTATCAGAAATTGGTACCAGTGAAAAGCAGGCGTGAGTCGCATATTCATAGAGATATATGAACAGGAAAAGAATAAGGAGCACAATATACATATATATATTTTGTGAACGTTGAGAATTGTCTACGATTGCCAAAATTTCATTATCTAGTGACACTAGTGACATCCTCCATTATCGTGTTACATGTAGTTTTATGTTTATTCATGAAATTTGATAAATATCTCTGAAAACTGTAGTTTTATATTAAAAAATTTAGTACTGTGTAGGCTTTCTGAAACCTTATTGGTATTGAATTAATCCTCATTGTTTATGTTTACAAAATTCACTATTAAAAGTTTTTGACAATCACTGGATATGTATCAAATGAGGAATACTAGATTGCTCATTGTTTAAAGACGCCAGACACCGTTACGCTATCTAACCGTGATACACTTGATAAAATAGTACGCTATAGATTTACTGATGATAGTAATACTCACCACTAAACACTTCTCTGTTACCTAAAAATGTGTTTAATTAAAATTTAAGCATAAATACACAAATTTTACCATTTACCTCAATGAAAGGCTGGAACGATATTTTAAGTCACCGCATTGTCACAACACACTAACAACCACCCTCGTTTCATTATGTTGGTGTCTAGAACCTTTTAAAATAAGAATGTCTAAATACATTTTCGGTAAATAATAATAATTAATGGTTCTTACCGCGCTATTATATAGATGCTCCGTTCGCGTAATAAACATTCAAACAAAACACCAATTTATTATAATAAAAAAAGGAACAATTTTAAACCTAAAATATACAAAACTACATTTCACAAAACGAAATTGTTTTAAATCCGTAACCGTTATCCGATATAATTTGAGGTTATTAGTGGAAAAACTGCGACAGATAGGTAAACGCCAGTACTTCTCAAACGGTACCTTACGACACTTTATCATAGAAACACGATAATAAAATACAATAAACTATTTCGAAAATAATCAATGCAATAAATATAATCACTTTGTGATTACTGCAAATTAATAGGGTAGAAACAGGAAAACTGTGCTGCAGATAATAGGTTTTAATAAACAAAATTTTGATGGACACTGGTATATGCATGTGTCTAGGGTGTCATCATCTTCAGGGGTACCAATAAAAAATTGTCGCAATTAAAATTAGTCAGTTTTTTTATGTGCAATTCAACGGTAAATAAGTGCGGTTAGTTTTTTCGTAAAGTTAAAGTTTCTTAAAGTTGAACTAATGTAAGTGTTTTTAATAGTTGTGAAGTTATATAGAAGCTTTCGAAATTCTGCCATTTTACAATTGAAATCGATGATAAAATGGGGTGAGTTTGGACAAGGTTTTATGTTCGCTAATTTTATGCATAATATGGGACCTATGAATACGGTCAATTTGTTTTTGTTTTTCGGAAATTCAGTACGCAGATCCTTAACAAGGTACTAATATCGTGAGCAATCGGAGCGTGTGTGAGGGTAGTTCAACAGTGTATTTGGGTCAGTGAAGTCACCAGGGTCGTACTCGGGCTCATCAAAGTTCTTCATGCATTTGAAAATTTCAAATAGAAGATTGCAGATATGAGCGAAATATCTCTGTGTACATTTACATTACTAGAAAAACTAAATGTTTAACCGCAGCGCACAATAAAATTATTACTTTGTTGATAGTAGCGTGCAATAAAGTCAGTTGCTAGTATATGCCATAATAACGTTTAATAGACAATATTACTTCGTTGTTAAACGGGAAACGGTCGTAGAACAAATAGATTTTATATAACGAACTGTTATTATTCCTGATTTAGTTCCTTTTCCATTTCTACATCCCTTAAAATTGTAGATGTTTATTGGGGATAATACATACAAAATTCCACGACGATAGTTTGGTAAAGTGGCAAAAAATTTTTTTTTACAATTTTCCCCATCAAATAACCTAAATAAATTCACCCGTTGACGCATAAATGGAAAGTTTCCAACACCCTTATGTCAAATTCAAATTGAATCCAACCAGTTACGGTTGTTAACTCAACAGGGATGGAATTCAAGTCCAAAATCGTCGACTGTATTTAACAATCAAAACACATTTTTTAACGTCAAATATAATTGAATTTTCGTTTACAAAATTAATTGATATCTGCACATAAATCGTGGATATCTACTCAGAAAGATGATAAAAATTTTACTCCATAACTGTAGATGTTTTCTGAAACAATTAAAAAACGAAAATTACATAAAATGTTGTAATATTTAAGTAGTGGAAATTAAAGATGACTTTAATTTAGGTTGTATCTGCTGATAAATAAATTATATTATTTTAAGAGGGTAGTAGTGAAAGCAACAATGAATTATATGAAACATTTTATAAATCTTGCGAAAGTAATCACAAAAGAGAAAACTAAAGTGCAATTAAAAAGTTCACGAGGTTACCAAGTATTCTCAACCACCTGCGACTTTATATATATATATATATATATATATATATATATATATATATAGAGAGAGAGAGAGAGAGGGAAAATGTTATACATATAATCCCCTTCTATATAACATGAAAGCATGATGTCTCTTAAATCAGCACTACTTTTCTTTGCAACACTGAAACTGTGGAAAGCTCTTGGTTATAAAACAAAGAAGATACTCTCTATTATAAAGAGTACGTAATTATACAAATCCATTAACGATATTGATGCCCTCACGTAAACGTGTTCGTTTTGTTTGTAAAATAACTAATTCGGTTCTGACGGTTTTTCGAACTAATTAACGGATTTTCGTTTGTGATCTTCAACAGTCAAAATCACAACAACAACAACCACAGTATTTAACAACAAGATCAGAACAGCCTGTTTCGATTTATACGTTGTTCAAATTAGTTGTTGCCTCTAAACTTGACTAAACACTAAGTTAAATTCAATTTACTTCCTAGAGATAACAACACGAAACAATTCAGATTTCGCACAACTTGGATAAACTTATTCATCAAGGGAAACTAAATAAATATACCACTTATATAACTAATATTGTTTCCATATTGAAAACTAACACATATTCGACATCTTAAGAAAATAACAATAAAACTTGACAGTCATTATGGACTAGATATTTTCAATGAAAATCAAAGCCTATTAATTTTTTAGCAAGATCCATTCACGTTTATTATGCTTCGAACTTATTTTAAATAAGCCTAAAAATTCCATGAACATAAGATCCAATTTACTTTATCAAATACCTGAATAATACTTTATTAAAATGAATCTTATGTTAAAGAAATATATGAAAATGTTCGAGAGGTTTATAGAAATTGGGCATTTTCCGCTTTCTTTCTATAGCGCTTCTCAAACGTAATAAACACACCAGCCTATTCACAAATGAGACTTTAACGAATCTGCCATAATTCTAGGTACTAGTCGACTAAATAAATATAAACCGGGTATAAATCAAAAGTCAAAATAAATATGAAAAAGATTGCATTGTAGTGGTTCAATATTATTGTTACGTTCACAGATTAACTTTGATGATGAATTAATATCGATTTATGTACATCTTCTTTGGAAAATGTCTGAGCAAGTAGTCTTTCTATTATCTAAAATACTCATTTTAATATGCTGAATAATGGTAGTTTAGAATTTTTGAGATATTATAACGTTGGCTTATAATACATTGAAATGTAGCAAATTCCCAATAGAATGGAATATTCAATTGGATGTGTTGAAATTTGTATTTTAGTTGGTGACTATTCACTTCTCGAAATTGGTGTTCTGAGTAATATGTAAAATAGATGCTGTTGGTAGCGATAATAGGCATATTGTAACATTTGCCATTTATTAATACACAAGAAAGGTAATTTTATCTCACTCATCATATGAATATACGTAGAAATGAATATATCCATGTAGATGCAAAGCTTGACTGTTTAATAGCGATAATATATCTTTATCAAAGCAATAAAAAATTTCATGAAACATTTTAATTACTAATGATTTTTATAAAACTCAAAGAAAATTCCTATACTGATGATAATTTCAAATATTTTGTACATAAAGGTATTTTGTACGAAACAACTCAATATATTTACGCTAAAATTTCTTAACACTTCTCTCTTTATCGGAATTTACTCGATAATTTATTACAAATTCAGAAACACATTTCAGGAACCGCCAACGAAAATTTACTTACTGGCTAAAATTCTACGATAAATACAAAAGAAACAACATCTTGAACATTTGTGTGATGCGATAAACAACAAGAATACACATAAAAACTTTACTCTTTACATTTCCTAACTCACCCCTCTAGTTATAAAGAACCAGTCGTATAGAATATTTCACTTACTATCATAGAGATGTTATTGATATTTATCTAACAAATTTTTACAGTACCATCTAGCATAAATATTTGTCTGGATAATCATGTAGAACAAGATTCACGCATAGAATTGAAATTACAATAATTAATTTGATAGAAAAATAAGCGAAAATAGGACGCAAACAAGTTTATTTCTTTTTTGCTTTCGTTTCGTCAAAACAACTCAAGAAAATCAATATTGTTAGAAGAGTACATCTACTATTCTATCTAATAATTATTATGTTTTGCTGAACGTCTATAGTCCGTTCAGTGACAGAAGAGACTTATTGTAGTTCTAGAACAGATTCGATAGAGATGAATCAGGTATCTTTGAAGCAAATAATTCGAAAATTAACAAACAATTTTATTTGTAAAATATTTGATAGTTTACGTTAGTATGTTTGTTGGTAAGATTATTGTAAATGTTATTCTCTTGAGTTGAATGTATTGTAATTTGTTTCAATGTAATTTTTTTATAGTATTTCTCTTCAATTTTATTTATTTCCCTTCTATATTCGTTTTCTGAAAACAAAAAACAAGTTAAACCAAGTATTTTTCAATTAGGTAGATGGCATACCGTGAATGTCAAAAATGCAATTCTTTTGTTGTCCAACATTCGAAACAACTGTCTGTCTGCTTATAATATACATACGACATACGATTCTTTTGTTTGATGTATACGATTTGTATTTTTTTTGCTTAAATAAGTTTCGCATTGAAATGAGATGTGGTTGATTTATTTAAATAGATTAACCGATTAATGTTTGTACCTTCCGACGTTCCCGTTGTTTGCAAACAAAGAATCAATCCACTTGACTCATTATACTATTGTAATCATGTCCATGTATGCTGATTTGCAACTGCTGATATTCATATTACGTTGGCTATATTCGATGTTGTTGTCGTTGTAGTAGTAGTAGTATGTTGTTGTTGTTGTTGTTGTTGTTGTTGTTGTTGTTGTTGACTGCTACTGTTGTTGCTGGTTCTGTCTGTTCACATTCTTCAATGTCGTATTTCATCAATAGTCGATCTACAGTTTGATGAGATCGATAACAAAAGCGACTAAATGATCAACTTTGAATATAATTAAAATAAATTTAAATTATTATAAAAACAAAATTCAAATCGTAATAATTTAACAATTTCTAATTAAAAATATTTTACAATAAGAAATAAATAATGAAAATTAAAAACAGGTTTTGTAATTGTTCACGCATTTCTCAATTTCATATATGATTGTTTGGTTGTTGTTGTTGTTTTGTTCATTTTATGTGAGATTATAAAATGTATCACGAAACGAATTCTGGACTTGATGTAAAGGAACATAAATTTAAAACTTGAACAACATATGCCACAAGCAAATTGGTTAACTGAGTTTCGCCGCATCTCGTAAAACATCATCGAGAATTCCAGCAACAAGACATTATTTTCTATGTAGATAACAAAAATAAAATATTACAAATCTCTAATTTATTGTTAAAAAGCGAATAATATCTCAAATATATTTCTATATGCATTTATTGTTTTCTTCTGTGCTGTTCATTAATAAATAAATAGAATAGGAAGACAGGTAGAAGACATGGTGTTGTAAATACATATACGATCCAGTTTGATAGAATGTCGATTATTTTGTCATTATTTTTTTGTTTGTTTCGTCAAATCAGGTTAAAAATTGAATATAAAGCAGTATTAAAGAACAAATAGATAGTTACATTGTGATTAAATAGATAGAATACAAGGTAAAGCGAATAAACCAATGGCTATCAAATGAAGATCTAAGGTGCAACATGTATCTGAAACAACGGCTATATTGTGAAAAGGCTAATGTGTCCCAAGTCTTGTGGATTTTTTATCCCTCGGTTATCGTGTAAAACACAGTACCACATTGCCTCTAATAAATGTCAAGGTTTATCCCTTGGGAATCAAACAACTTATCCTTCTACGGCTGCTTCTCGCACCGTTGGAACCATCAACTTAACTAATATATGTACCTACTATACAAGATCACAATACCATCATCAAATTGAATTCATATAGTTTCAAGTTCTATCTAAAATGCTCCCTTACCGGCACTCAAGATTTATAACATGAATATTTCAAACAAATGAATATATTTGCACATTACACATATAAATATTAACTCTAAAATGTTTTCTTTTTAATAAAACAATGAATAAAAACACCATCAGTTACGGGGGGAGGGAACAAATTAGGGCCATTCAACAAATCTAACCTCAGGTCGTCAAAGTTTTACAAGTGTAATTTATTATTATATGATTATGAAGAATAGGATCGATTTCAGAGCTTAATACTATTTGAAATTAACTAATTAATTAAATTCTCCTTGATATTCATATAACAATTTTTTTTCAAAACAAATAAATTCTAAACTATTTTATTTATCGTTCAAATTAAGGATACACACAAATACGTATTATCTTGAATGTCGCAAAAGTCCAGGCGGTCATGATAGAAAAAATTAAGGCATTTATTGATCCATCATTGTTCAACAAAACGTGAATACAATAGCTTATAATAAACGTATTGTAATGTTTCTTCTTTTTATATGCAGCTTATATACAATGTGTCTCATTGCACTGAAACACACATGGTACAGATAATTTGTAAAAGGATCAAATTCTTATAAAAATAATTAGATAATAGATAGAAAATAGAAGTTCACAAACTGTCCATTTAATGGACAGAAATAAAGAAATAAAGTTTTGGTGAAAGCCCGTATACTGGATGTTACAGTTGATTGAGACAGCTTGTATATCATATAAAAACCGTATAGATTGTTTGTTGTTCAGGGATGTTATCCGATTTAATCTGATCCTGGAAAGAATCAATTTGTCTCCTACTAGAAATAAACATATTATTTATCTGGCAAGAATTAATTGTTAAGATTAAACGAGAAGTGTACGCCTAAACGACGGATTATGTTAAAGTTTTTGTGTACTATCTACCGTATAATATAAATTAGTAGTTACTTTACTTTTAAGTAAACACGAAGTTGGCTATATTAGGATTATATTTCTCATATAATAATTTAAAGAAAGAGAGATCTCGTGACATTTAGAAAACACAATTGGCAAAACAAAATATTTATTATTATTATTTTCCAGGATAACTTCAAATCAATATAAAAGAGGAAGATACCAAACAAAAAGTCGAATTTTCATTAAATAATTCGTAATTCTATATTGTTAGTTGACGTATATTTTCTGTAATGTTTTAAATAATGTTTTATTTGCGGCCAAATGATGTCTCACCCTAATGACTATTACAATCTAAAAAAAAATGTAAAATTCTCATTCACTAATGACTGCAGTCCGGCAATTTACGATCAGGACAATTGAATAAAAAGAAATATACACAATCTCACTGCCACTATTTGATATATTTTTCCTCTGTTTTTTTTTTTGTTTTTGTTCATCTCTCTTTCTCCATTTTCGTCTACTATTGCTAATAATCGTCTCTGCATGTTAATGAGTCTTGCTGCAATTACCAAGTCTGGTGTTCTTCAGAACGTTCATTAAAAAAATTAAAAATAAAAATAAATACAACGAGACAACATTTATTCATTGTCAATTCAATAAAATTCAATAATTATTATTGATAAATTCAAGGGAATTTAAAACGGAAAATACATTTTATTTTTCAACAGTTAGAAGATAAATTGTTGAAAATTCGTGATTGACTCTCTAATGCACTTTTTAAATATTTTATCAACCATCTACTTTGATAGAAATTTTTCATTTTATGGAGTTGTAGTAGTATTATGGATAGTAGTCTTGAATTGTTCCCATTCTAATCTTTTGTATTCGTATTTTATTTTAAGTGCTTTGAGACTGCCTGTCTAGAGGATTAAACGCCTTTTTAATGTTCCTATAATATTGTTATAGATTTGGTGCATACTTTGTTTAGTGAATTTGAAAAGTAAAGGCGTCGATGTTATCTTATGATTTATTTGTTTTTAAATGTACAAAAACCACAAAAGTCAAAAACGAAATAATATACATTTCATATATTCAAAAGATTCTTAAATATGTATGAATTGTTACTTATTTTTGGTGTAAATTTTTCTTATTATTTGACTGTTAAGTTTTCGATAAAATTTACCACTTACAAATTTATGTTTAAACTGACATTTATTGTTTGCAATACAATCAAAATTTTGTTAACAAAATGAATACATTCAAATATTCAACCAGTAATTACGCTCTCTTCTACGAAAAAAATCATTTACCTATTACAAAGTAGTATAAAAGCTTGTGTATCCGAAAATAAATACATTTGTCATTATTGCTTGATAATAAAATTAAGAACAGACGTTGTCATTTAATATTTGTCCATAAATTATTACAATATTAATATTAATACACTTATATTTCGGAACGGTTTTTACCATTTGTATTTTATTGATTTATATTTGTTAAATGATTGTCTAAAAGTGGAAAAATTTCAAAGCAAATAAATAAGTTTCTTGGTTGTCTTCTTGATAGAATAACTCAAATCATTTTAACACACCATTTTGAGATAATTGTATTTCAATTATTAATTATTCTAAACGCACAGATATCAATTCAATAAAATTATAGATATCATAAACTGCAAGAGTTACTAAAGGTGTACGATAACTTACGTGGCGCATGATCAATTCAAATTTTAATTTTTCGGTGTATCCGACGATTATCTCGAACTGATACGACAAACAATAAATGCGCTAAATGTGACTAAAACGCTAGAAGAATTCATATTATAAAAGGATCTACTATGGATTAAAAGGATGAGGATCTAGATCGAGATTTTCATAGAATATTACTGACTACATGTCATAATTTTTGGTGATTTTCATAATGAACTAATGTGACAACGTTTTTTTATACGTATTTATATATTAAAAAGATACCATGTAACGATTAGCCGGCAACATATGAATATTCACGCGGTCATTTTTAAATACCTTAATGATGATTTATTTAAAATATCTTGCAAACATGTCTCTTGCAAACTTTAAGATTTTTATTATTTTATTTTATTTTAACATTGTGAAATCAATATCGACGACCTGCTGCATGAATAATTATTGCCAGTTTATACTCCTAAGTATTAAAACCTAAAACCACTTCTTAATCTATTCTAGAGTTTATTAAGGGGTTTTCTTCTGTTCAAGACATGCTTCATTTATTTTCTGTTTGAAGTTTGTGTTTATAACACACAAATGAAAAACCAACAGATATATTACAAACATTGCAATTTCTTAAAGGCACCTATGGAGAAAAGAGTATTATCGGATATACCGGCATTGAGTATTTGATGAGGACGTCAACAACATAAAAGGGAAGCAAAATTTGAATTGTATACATTGAAATAACCAACAATATAATAAGGGATGGTCTTAAAGTGAAACATTTTGTTGTTGTTGTTGTTGTAGAATCATTAGTTTCAATGAAATCACAACAAAAAAATTTGATTTCCTGTTAATATCAAATCAAATATCAACAAATTGCCATGGATGTTATCACGTTCCGTTTTTCTATATTCATGTGAATATCTGAATTTTTTTTAAATTGTCTAATTGGAATATAATTCAACGGTAACATTACAGAATAATAACAAAAAATAAAATGTAATGGGCTTTGCAATCGTTAACCATAAATAAATCGAAATATAATAGAGGTAATTTAGATGTAGCACAGTATAATTACAATTGTTCTCGTCTGTTAGAAAATTATTGGTATATCATACTCAATAATATGTGATTGTATATAACGTTGTCAGTATATTTGTAATTGAAATAAACGATATCAATAATAATTTTCGATTTTGTTACACATTAAAACTAAGATGACAAATAATTATTATTAAATTATCCAATAATTGATTTATTTAGTTAACAATTATTCGATGCAGACAATTTTCTTTAAACTGATGATATTCATTGAATATTGAGTATAATGGCAATGGAACCAAAGAAGGTTCTCTTTCTTTATATCTATATCTACCAACTGGAAGATTCTCTTCTTGTAGTACCAACGATGTTTCGCCTACGGCTACGGCTTTTCCTTTCAAATAACAGTCATAAAACTTGTAATGAGTTCCCCTCTTACCGTTTACATATTATCCACTCCCATATCTGGCACCTGTTCAATTTTGATCTCACTCTAACATTAAGTAGATATTTCCATAATAAAACCACCCCTGTTTGTATTAAGATAATATAACAAAATAAAAATGCTCTAATTGATAATGGTATCAAAGATAATTCTACCACATTAAATCGGATGACTTATTATAAACATGGTTTAATTGTTTATCTGGTTAAATTATGTGATTATAGGAGTTAAAAGGGAAACTATAGTTACGCTTTGATGCAGATATCTAGAAGCGATTGCTAATGATTATCTCATAGAATAAATAGGCTAAACAATATTGGACATTATTCATACATATATCTTGTTGTATCACATTTAGTGATTGATTAATGCATATATCGGCTAATTGTTATCAATTAAATTCATTCGATATACTGTTTAATCATATATAGTTCACTTAATAATCCTTTGAACACACTATCATTTATCTATTAATAATCGATGGCAATAATTGGTAATTGATCATATTTTACTAATTCCAAAGCGCTACATATTTTATAGTTGACGGTTTACCATTTAATCATCTTCACTGACCGAATTTGTTGGAGCTGAAGTAAATTTCTGCAAATGTATAGTTAAGCTAAATCTAGATTGATGTACCAAACATGTTCTCCATGTAGTTACAATAAATTCACTTGATTTGCTCTCAAAGATTGTATAAATCTCTTCATTAAGCGTCCAGTGGTCATCAAACAATTTGTTAGCTAGACATTCCAATAACAATTATATCTAAAATTCTACCCCTAAATGTTTCATGTCCAAATCCAGTAGCGTAATTTAAAATTCAAGGACTGAAGGTAGAAGATCAAAGTGGGTCCTAGAAGACATCAATTTTAATCTTTATTTAAAAACTGTTTACAAAAGCAACATATTTCGAATTTATTCTAACAATAAGTATACAAATATCAGATTTATTTAAGATCTTCTTTTCTTTGATGCCGAAAAACGGTAATAGGATTGGATTTACAATAATCCAACTGCCGTTGGGGACCAGGGTTAATATAATACGAATAGATTCTTATTGTATTTTCATTTTGAAATATATTCATTCTAACAACACCTCGTAGATTAGTAAAAATTATTAGGTGTGTTCCTACTCACAATTCCAGATTGTTTTGTTTACAACTAGACTACGCATGTCTAGTTAGAAACTGATCACAAACTATTTTCAAACATTACCAACAGGAAGGTATTTCTATAAAATTCTTTGTAGAAGTAAGGAATTTGCACATACAGTTTCTGATAAAAGTCAGCCTTGCGGAATATGGTCATTTTCAAAGCATGCATCTACTTGGAATTGAAGATTTTTAGCCAATAAGATACGCTTTTCTATGTAATGTTTTTCAACACTCACTCCAATCGGGTACTTTCGATTACATCGTACACGATGGAATGTCGGTTGCTTTGGTTCGATCGTAGAAAAAATCGTTTTCATTTATACGAAATCTTTTTATCTACGAATTAACGGGCCAAATGGCTCAATGGTAAATTAATTGGATTTCCATCCAGACGTCCGGAGTTTAAGCCCGGACAGTGTATGAAATACTTTGTTAATTTGTCCATACAACAAATTATATGGACTAGTTAGCAAAATTAGGATCATCTCCTCCACCCCCCTAATAGGTCCCTGATCGTAGAAAAAGCGCTTGGATTTGGTGAAATAAGCAGTAGTAACCCATCCATTCGAAACGGTATAATTGTCAGGTTTTGGTGAAATGAGCAGTAAGTAGCCACCCTTTTTTTCCTAGACGACGTAAACATAAAGATAGTTACTATAGTTACTATACAAAACGGCCTACATTCGTTGTTAGAATTGAACAAATATTTTTGGTTCATACCAATTTCACAACTGTTGGAATGCCTAATATTGAAGATTAAGCAACTTATTGACTAAAAGTTGTTTCAACTTTAATTACGTGACCATATTGAAAAACTTGCTTACTTATGTTCATTCATTGTGAGGCGACTATATATTTAGTAACATAATAAACTAGTATACAGTAATCTACAATTCTGATATTATTTTATATCAGGAACGTATTCGAAGTATTTAAAATCGTTTAGCGTTCATATGGAGAGATTAATTTCATTTGACAGTTCAGACGATATTGGTGAAAATGAAATGTTTGGGTCACATGTGTTGACTGCATGTGTAATTAGACAAATATTTATTTTCTACTTAAAAACCAATGGGAGGAACATATTTATCTCTGCTAGTATCGTTGACATATATTTTTTTTTCTGTTTCACTATATTTTAAATTGAATACATATTTTGTGTTTGATGTTTTTGTTTATTTTATTTTTTTTATATTATGAAAGATCTTTACTACCTTTAGTGTCTAGTTATATTATATCTGGTAAGGGGGTAAATTCACTCTGTACATGTACTTCATGTTTTAATAAAGGACAACTCTCAAATTTATGCCTACTACCATTAATATACAAGTAGTGTTTATAAATTCACGAGACGTATATTCAAAACAATCGCTACGTCCTTTTGAATATCATTAGAAAACCTGAAGCGACAAGATAAAATTAAAATGAGAATTTCTCTATTTATAAAAAGCATTAATTCTGCAAATTTCATTTGATTTGTACCTATATGCGATCTAAATAAGTCAATTAAACAAAAGAAAAATGATTAATTGATTTGATTTTATAAGTTTGTTAAACGTATGCGTCTAGTTACTATTTTCCAATAGATTCTTATCCATTCAATAGTTATCGATTCTAAAGAATCAATAAATTAAAAATCAATCCACAAATTAACCGTTCTATAAATATGGATTCTATAAACCAGCTTCTTGAATCTGTCGAGACTTGATATGTATACATTTAGTGCATTTCGTGTTTGTTTATGTCAGTTGGAGACCGAATAATTTAAATTGAACTCAAATTGTCGAACGGTGATCGAAATATGAACTGGTCACACCCCACATAAGTTATTGTAACACACCTCCGATAACTTATAGAACGATTATGGAATCTATAATTGTTATTTGTCTTGCCGTACGTTGCACACGGACACGCGTGCTTAATTATTATTTTGGTTTTAGTAAGACATGATGGCACCTGCAGAATTCATAACGTTGCCCCAATTGCTGGTATATTTATTATTTTGTAAAGGCCATAGAAAACGGTTAAATTCACTCTCATTTACCGGCTTTTTTCCACAGCAATTAAATCATTTTAGAGATAGTTAATGATGAAGATAATACAAAGATAAGAAACATTGTAAAAGTAAAGATAATATTTTATAGAAAATATCAGACCTAGAGAAATTGACAATAAAAATCGAAAAATAGAAATAAAACCTCTCTCTCTCTCTCTCTCTATATATATATATATATATATATATATATATATATATATATATATATATATATATCGTTGTCTGATAAATAGATTTTTATATATTCTGTTATCTATCTAGATTTGTTTTTGTCAAATATGCGGCAACGGTATCCTGTCAATTTTTTTTTTCATATATATATATATATATATATATATATATATATAAAATAAATTATGGAGGATGAAATAAGAATCAGAGATCCGTAAAATATGACTGACGATGCTTTATACAGTGGCACATTGGAAAATTATTTGCCACTATACATGCAAATGGACTTATGTCACGATATCTCTCACAACAACATTATATTAATGTATATGTTTAGGTTACGACAAATTATTAACTAGAAATGAATTTGTTTTATTTATATGTATTCAGAAAATCTCTTGTATTTTATTAATTTCGTTCTGGTATTGGTCAACTATAGTTGTGTATACCTATAGTTATATCAATTCATTTTCGACTCTATTGAAATTTTTATAAACTGAATTTATTGTATAGTGAGAAACGCAGTGTCTCTATTCTACCAGTTTGAAGTGGATTTTCAATTCGAATCTTAACAATAACAATAAAAGAGCATCCGCAGTGTAAACAATAACGTTAACGACACTAGTAATCAATCCAATAAAAATGTACATGCGCATGACTACAATAATGTGCTCAAATTTATAGTTTAAATTATCTACACTTTAATAATGTTCTTGATATTCATCATTTTAAAATATTTAATTATAAGTCTTGACATTTTTATTACATAAAGCGAGAACTTACTCAATTATCTAAATAGCCATCATAAATTATTATCATTAGATGAAACAATAATTTATCTCTTAATAAATATATTCAAACTTTTTTTTCTGTATATTACATTCTTTTTAACTATTCTACAATCGAAAGCTATATAGGTTTATTTTACAGTCTACTATAAGCTTAAGCGCATGCTTGAATGTGCTCTAGCACATGCGTATTATCTTCAATTATATTTAAGTGGTATGCACTTCGTTTCTATACTTGATTTTGAAAAAAAGTGTATATCTTCAGTAATTTACATGAACCGAATAGATAAGCAAGTCGAGTAAATCACGTTACTAGTTAGCATCAATCAATATGGACATTCTTTCATTACAACGTGACATAAAAACTTTATGTGATTAATGACATCTGATAACTAATTATTATTTTTAATATACAGTGTGTCCCAATTTTGCTAAAAATAATTACTATTACTTTTTAATTATTATCAATTAAATATGGAAAATTTGCAAATATAAAATAATATTTATTCTCTATAGAAAAATTTATGATTTTTTTTGTTGTGATTTTTAGCAGATGCTTCTGAGTGTTTGGATGAATTCGACCGAGTTGGGCCACGTTAGTCCAGTTGTTTTTCAACATAACACCATTATACTGAAGAAATACAGGTAAGTACTTTAATGATTTATTTTCAAGTTAACATCTTAGACAGATT
Source organism: Meloe dianella (assembly GCA_028455855.1). NCBI lineage: Eukaryota > Metazoa > Arthropoda > Insecta > Coleoptera > Meloidae > Meloe > Meloe dianella. The sequence continues at coordinate 2,781,558 of JAPTHL010000045.1, read as the reverse complement.
AAGCTCTTTTCTAGCTTCATCTTAGCTAGATGCTTCTTTGATTCATAAAATTCGATCAGAATACCTGTTTCTATACCCCTCTAGAAGTTTATCCTTCATATTTTCAATTGATTCCTTTTGAACCGTTCCTTTAGCACGTTGTTTGCTTCAAATACAGTAAGTCTTCCCGTAGTTATACAGGAAGCTTCAGCACATGCGCTTAAAATTATTGTGTAGCAATCGCACCATAATGTGTCATCTAGATCTTTAGTTGAGATAGGATTACTCAAACATAAGTATAGTAGTTTACTGCTTATAGTCACTTCCAGCCCCTCCATATGTTATTATGACAACCATTTAGCTCCCTTATCCTGCACTGTCAATCCTGCATTGTCAATAACATGTGTCTTCGCCCCCCACCAGCCAACGATCTACTGCGCAATCATTTATAGAGTTTTTGATAAGATGATACAATCAACTTGATCAAGCTAAATTCGTTTCACTGTATATAAGGAGATACGAAATTATTGTTTTTGTTTTATTTTATTTTTAAATTTTTAATCAATTATCGTTGATGATAATTTGTTTTGCCTAAAATTTAAATAGCAACATAAATAAACATTTACATTAACATAATTCAGTTATATGAGTCTTTTGTCTATTAGATTCGTGTACATAAACTTCAGATAATGAGTATAATAATATGAATTTTAAATTTACTACTATTACCACTAGTAATGAAACATTAAATTATTCATTAATAATCAATAAATAGTTATTTAAAAAAAGACGATCCGACATTAAACAAACTGTAACTGTAGTTTAGAGATAAATATTAGTTTTATCTATTGATTTAATAAATAAAAAGAAATCTAGGTTATCAATAAATTTTTCTCAAACAACAGACTATTGTTTGTTGCGTTTTTGTTTCTTACCAGTTACAGTAAAATCAAAAATAATTAAAGATAACACAGACTGAGATTTGTATAGAAAAGTTTTTAGACAATCCAACATAAAAACAACAACAACAACAACAACAACAAACGAAAACTGTAATATAATTTGTTTTGGTTGTGTTCATTCTTGTTTTATAAAAATATCCTGATCTATCTTTTAATGAATACTATAATTCTCTTTTATAACAACGAGAAAAACGCATCAATGTTTCACGAACACACAACCAAATAATGAAAAGTAATCGTAACTATTTTATGTATAAAGTAATTATTTCATATAGCTTGAAGCTTAATTTTATGACCATAAGGTATAAACGTTAATTATCTCAAACATAATTGCAATTCAACAAAATACTAATAAATAAATATTTAAAATTTTGTCGACTGACTTGTCTTTTCAATAATACTCGAATTAGAATTGTAATATTCACCTTTTAAAGTAGTTAACCGAGTCGAAATTAATAAACACAATATAATCTAGATCCTCAATAGCACCTCAAATAGGCGGTTTTTCGACGATTTGTACACCTGAGGCGCTATTGAGGACCTAATTTGAACAAATAACATCTCAGTGGCACCTCAAAGGTGACAGTATTATAAAGCTTGTATTTAGAATTTTCAAATCGGATTTTTGAGGTGCTATTTATGAGCTAAAATTCGAATAGGTACTACGCTTTTGGCTATTACTTCTACGAATAACCAGTTTGAGACGTTAATGAGAGCCTAAATACGATGGATTCGAAAAAGAACAATAGAAATGAGGTTTTTAAGGCTCTAATGAGGCGTTAAATTTTGACTCGAGTATATACACTGATTGTCGGACAATTCTGTTACTAAATTACCATAAAATTTCATTTTAAGGAAAGAAGAAACAAATAAAATGAAAAAGAATTATTGAAAAGAATTGTATTATTTCAAAAACGATTTACTACACAGATAATGAATAAAAAATGAGCTACTTATATTCTTAATATATAAAAAGAAGAACAAGAAGAAGAAGAAAATAGCGATAATTACAGTTTTATTTGCTTATCGTTTTCATGGATTTTTCAAATCGTTTTAATCAATTCTTCCATTAGAAATTTGGAATTCTAAAATTTTTATTAAACTTTATTCATATTTTTCTCTGTATAAAGTTGAATAATGAATATTTTTAACGATTAATCAATAAGGAAGTTTATATTTCATTCATTTATTTTACATTTACGAAAGAAAGAAAAAGGATAAAGAAATGGATATTCAAGCGCAACAACTGCATATTATTGGTTAAATTATTAAAACAATGAGTCAGGTCACTTTAATCATCTAATCAATTGAATAAATTTGTTTAAAATCGATACAAAACTAAAAGAAATCAGTATCGGTTAAGTTACTTACATGTACAGTGGCATCTAATTAGTGTTTGAATAGTGAAAGAGCCCTCGTAGCTAATCCGAAGATCAAAAAAAAAACTAGGATTCTAATTAACTCTTTATCATGTCACGCCAACCAAATTAAAATAGACTGTGTGAAATATTTGCTATCTGAGGACAAACTTAAAGTTATTTTTCCTAGAAACTAGTTTTTGTAACAATATCTCAACAGATATGAGTAAATTGGCGCATCATTTAACAATATTTCTGAAATTTCTTTAGTGATGTAAAATAGAGAAAATAAGTAAATGATTCACAATTTCCACTTGTTGAAGACTTTGATATCACATCAACTATTTTAATGTTCCTTTGAATATTGTTACAATATTGTAATAAAAAATTATCAAATAAGGCACCTAACGCAAATGTCTCACAGGCGGTCCTGTAAGAAATTGTTTAATAATGATAATTTTTGAATTTTATAAAAATTGTGGTCATTCATAAGGAAATTATGCTCTTTGACTGATAAATTTGTAGTTTTCAAATATTTTTACGTTAAATGAATAGAAAAATTGCTTTTATAATGATGTCATTTATATGTAAATGGATTTTAATTAATTGTAATGTAAAAATAAAATGAATCAAATAGCGTTTAGTTTAGAAAATCCTGTTTTAAATATAAACATCGATATAATATGTCAAATTTTATTATTATCAAATTATGAAAATGTTAAAGTTCAATTTATATCGTGATTTTCTAGTGTTACATTTCTATCGTATTATTTTTAGAATTTAAAAATCAGTTAATTGTTGTTTTCTACTTAACAAATGAATACATTTTTGATTTTTTTTTTGATCGTTTTCACATTGTAGTTGTGTGTTATCATTCGTCATCTTAACAACTTGTTTGTCTTTCGTCCAATACAAATGAAATTGAGAATCAGCTGATGATTAAATAGGATAATACAACTTAATAGTATGTTAAAATTAAAGTTCGCATACAATCTGAATGCATGCATCTCCAAAATGGTTCTCTATGGAATTAAGCTACTATCTAATTAATTTGAACTCATAAAGAATTGAAAAATTATTGATAAAGGCATTTTAGTCGCTTCGTAGCTACAGAGTTTGTTCACTATAGTATCAGCACGCAGCATTAATTTTTAGCACACTAAAATACGAAAAATATTTTATATATATATATATATATATATATATATATATATTCCAAGAACGTGTAAGGTGACACTTCAGTAGTATGTAAGCGAAAAGCGACCCTTGTGGTTGTTTGGGAAATGCGGAAAATTAATGGTGTCTTGGCAAAATACGCCAGAGCAGAAAAACAATTGTCATCTTGAGAATGTTCTGGATATTTGGAAATACAAACATCATTCATTTCTTAATTTCTTTAAGTTTCTGTAACAAATAGGAAAAATTGTGTTATCTAATATTAGAAATGTTAATTGTCTTGGTCTTCAGTCGTATTTAAGTGTTGTTTTTGTGCGTCAACATTTGCTATACAGTTTAATCCATGCAAGTAGCTAGAAAAAAACTATGTTATCGTTTATGAAGCGTTTGATTATGATGTTCCATATCGTATATTTTAATAATTTTTTATCAACTGATGACACTGAAAATAGGATTGTAACTTAAACATGGGTGAAGACCAAGACAATTAACCTTTCATAATGTTGACCCAGTTTTTTTCAATTTTTTATATATTTTTTCCGCAAATAATTACAAAAATTAAGAAACGAAAAAACTATCCCGCTGTAGCGATACTACATACAGCGAGAATGTACACGTTTTTGAAACTTTCGTGTTTCTCTCTCTCTCTCTCTCTATATATATATATATATATATATATATATATATATATATATATATATATTACAAAAGGGAGTACTTTATCACCTGATGCACATCCTGCATTTCAACATATTGAATTCAATTATAATTCATGTTTCAACATTTCATTTTGTTGAATTGAATGTTGTGAATGTGTACAGAATAGATTGATGTGCGAAAATTTTCAAATACAATAAAAATTTTAAATATTCATAAAAATAACTAAATAATACGAATTTTATAACGTAGTATAAAATTGATCAAAAATTGACAAGATAAACTTTTATGTTCACAACAATAAAAGTTCATTTATTATTATTTTTCTCTGTATGTGTATAGCAAATTATAAAATTAACAACGAGTATATGTGGATATTAATAAACGGTATTTCATCAATTATGTAGGGGCTGTCAAGTAACTCTTTGAGTAATTTTCTGAACAGGAATAGGGATCAGTTGATACGGTCACACGTTTATTTACTACCGTATTTTGATTTCCAGTTATTGTTTATGACAGACCGTAGAAGTAAAGGGAGGCAAAATAATAGCTTCTCATATTTTTAAATTCCACTGTTGTTATATTGATCATGTGTATGTATATGTGTGGTTGTTATAATGTCTGTATAGTGTGCGTGAGTGGTGCACAAACTGTATAGATCATGTTTCACCTATTATTTAACACTCCTGTATATATAAATCTGTATATACATACACATAAAAAATAAAAAGGAATAAATACATATACAGAATGAACGAATTTACGAGACTTTCAATACTAACGTTTTATGAATTAATTGAGAGAAACCATGTTTGTTTTCAGAGTTTATGTCGTATTGTATTATTTGAAAATAATTTTCCATAATGCTGATTGTAATTTCATACCGAAACCTATTATAAAAATTGTGATACAATTTCTTTTTATTGTTAATGAAATTTTTTAATAATTTCGAACATGATTCATTTGACAGCAGAAATTGCCTCACACAAAACACTAATCATTTAATGTCAAGTAAAATTAAATTATAATGAATTTTTTTTTCGGAATTAGAATTTTTTTAAACTTTGACAATTGATAGTGGACAGTTTAGTGTAAATTTTGTTTAGAAATGACTTAGCAACTAAAAGTTGATTATGATTGATGATAGGCTCGATTTGTCTTTCACTTATTGATTAAATTTTTCAAAGAATGTATAAAAGGAACTTTCTGAAATTCTGAAATTCTGAAATTGTTATCTAACGAATCTGAAATAGAGAAATTGTCGAACATCCACCATATTCTCCAGATTTAGCCTCATCTATAATACACCCTCGTACAAGGAACTCTAAATAGTAGGTTTATCTCGACATAACGGGCAACGTTACGTTATCGTAGTTATTTTTGGTCCGTATATTCTATATTTTAAAAATTGCTTTTATTTCTTTAATAAGTTTCATTGCTGACGTTTGACATGTAAAACCTCTCTAATAGCATACTTATGTAAGCATATTAGAGAATAATGAAATAAAATCGATATATTAATGTTGATGAAAATAGAGCAATTTTGTCGAAATTTGAAAATTGCCCATTTCCGAGAGTGGAAAACGAAAACGAATTATTTTTTTTATTTCTTTTAAATATACAATAACAATAACATTATTTGTTATCACATGAAATCAGCAAAATATACGTAATATTAAAATATGTCCAACACGAATTCTGTTTTCCTTTCCCTTTTTAATTTCCCTTATATGTATATAGAAAATAACGACGTTGATTGAGGGAACAAAGGCTATATTTATTTAAATCGTTTCTAATTCATAATCTTTTTATGAAACTCTTACGTAAACGATTTGAAATTAGGTGTTTTGCCGTCTACAGTTTTCCTCGCATTATTTTTGTAACTAAATTAAAGGGCGTACGATATAAATCACAGAGGACAGCCAAATGAACACCAATAGCTGCCAATGGATAACACAATATACAATGTCTGTCCACGTGTATAACGTAGTTTCGAACCAATATTGCAATCAATAATAATTTATTACACATTTATTAATAAATAATGATTCTCTTAATATATACAGTTTATATTTAACAATAATAACAATAATAAAATTGTATTTCTCGATAAAATTATTCCATTTCAATTTTAGTGAATGTGTTGGCGACAAGTATCACTCGATTCGTAAACGACATTGAACATATGACGACCGTTACTAATTACTAATTATCACTATAATGGTTGATTTTCATGCTACCAAGCCTGAATGCACCTCCATTAACAATATTAAATTAATATCTAATAGAAGCTCGTAATGCGACAAAGATACTATCATCAATAAGATATCTTTTATGTTGAATAATAATTACAGAAGTTATGATGTAAATTATAATGAATTCCTTAAATCAAGAAAAATAATTAGTAATTTAACTCAAAAAAAAACGACCAATTAGTGAATCATTTACAAGAAATATATATATTTATGTATAAAAAAAATGTACATTTTAAGATTAGATATCTTTTAGTAGTAGGAACTAGATTTCTCAATAAATGAAAAACAGAATATTGGTTCCGACTGATAAACACCCTAAAAGAGGAAATTATTATAGATTTTCATAAAGTCTGAAATTAACTCTGGATATGAATTATGTAATAATCAATTCCTGAAATTTTCCACTGAATTCGATATAAATAATTATTGTAGATAACAATTGTTTAGTAAAAATTAAAATTAAAAAGCAACAACAATATGTTTTGTTGTAAAAATGTAGAAAGATATGTTGATATAAAATAAAACACTTACCGTCAATTACAAAATAAATTTCCACGTCATTGATGTCTATGTTTTGCAACCGTTAACTTTTCAATTTTGTAAACATTTTAATTAACTAATTGTAGATAGAATAATCAGGTATTGACAGTGACATTTAACAAGGCACAAATAATGGAAAAACTCGTTTATCTACAAAATTTTCCAGTAGTAATTATTAAAAATGGCTCTTATTAAAATTGTCCAATCAAAAGTTGTCAAACAAATTTCAATAGCTACTTCAAAGGAAAATAACATAATTACAAAAACACTAGCAAATGCAGCAACGTCACCATCTATTTTTGCAAATATAAACGGAGAACACGTTAAACTTCACTTTATCGTTGTATTGTCAAGTTGTTAATAGGTGGGACAACTGATAGCGTTGCCGTGTTTTACTAATATTCTTGTTTTTGTTTACATAATTCAAGTCACCTAGAATCTATCTAAATAATAACAACAAATTATTAATTTATTACGCATTTTTCTTCTCAACTAATTAAGGTCAGCTTTAGTAAAAGATCAATTATAAAATAGAGAAATATATAGCTCGTTCAGTCACTTAAAATGCTATAAAATCTAATTTGAATTTAATTGAACGAAGTGTAGAAATATAGCAAATAGGAGCAATTAGAGAGATGGCTGCTGCAATTTTTAAATTTTAACAACACTAATATACTACCGTTGGTTGTTAACAATCCTTTTTTTCAGTTTGTTTCTTTATCTTTTGTTACTAATACGTGATATGTTATGATAAATGATAAACTTCCTTGAAAGCAGATCCTTTATGTTGTTATACAATGAAGGATAACAAAATTGAACTTGCTTCTAACTAACGTTGCTACTATCAATGTGAGACAAAAGACTTTGAAACTAAACTAGAAAAAGTATCTTCCTGTACGTCATTCTCATTTTATGTAAAAATTTCATTAACGTACTTTGAAAGATTCAGCGTAGCTTTTCTTTGGAAAACATGTAAACATAAAAGTTATATGGGGTTTTACTTCCGCGTAATTTTCTAATATTCGTGGATTATTAACATATAAACTTAAAACTCAATATTAGGTTCCATACTTCCAAATGATTCACTTTTATTGATCTATTCCAGTTTATGACTCTTAATGATCATTTCATCATCTTAGTAAATAATGACGTACAGTCTTACAAAATCTGTAATAGTTGTGGATCTTATTACTGGATGATATTTAAATAGGATATTCGTCTGTTTCGATTCAATTGAAAATCGTAAATACGTCAATAATAGTGTGTTTACGTGAAATGTCAGATAGTTGAAAATGAAAATTTATTAAAGAAGTGAAAGTTTATTTGTTACTCCACTGTTATCGTTTACTATAAAATCGCTTTAGTTAAAATCAACAGAGTATAATTTGGAGATTCTAAAATGCGATAAGTTTGAACTCAATTGAACGATCACGTTATATATATATATATATATATATATATTGAAAGTTTCGTGTTTATTACAGATTAATTCCGCATATTTGTTCCAAAGGAGTGTCGTCTAATTTCTGGATTACGAACAATAATTTAATGAGTTATTTCTTTAAGAAATAGAAAAATGTTTTTAACAATGTTATCTTATCAAAACCAAAAACGAACAACTTTTATTGTAATTGAAATGTTGTACGAAAGTTAGAAAAAGTTTATATTGTCGATGTAATAATACGATAGTTAATTTGAATTTCAAATCTTTAATTAAACTCATTTAGTTAATCGACATTTACAGAGAAAATAAATAATATATTGTAGTTATTTGCTTAAATTATATATTCGACGGTATTCGACGTGATTTTTATTTATTAAAATAAATAAACAATTTTTATTCTTCCATTTTCACACATAAGTTTTTATCATGCCTAGATTGTAAACTGTAATAAACCTCTAGTGGACGTGTCTCGTATAACAAAACCGGAAAAGTTAATTGTTTATGGTCTGTATATTGTAGTGGTTTTTAAGAATAACGATACCCCTGATAGTATTTATTATGAATTTTGATAAATACTTCCCATATTTGATACGCTTTCGTTTATTTATTTTCATTTGAATTTTATTTTTCAATTAAAAATTGAATTGTAAAACAGTTTTAGATGATTTTCGTAAAATAATAGATTAACGTTGGATGAATTGTAAAGTAGCGTTTTGCATATTATTTAGTATTTAGCTTTAACGTACCGATTTCATTTGAATGTAACATGTACCGAAAAGAATTCATTATTGTACATTTATATAAGCCAGCATATATTCTACCTCCCTTGTAGACATTAAATTTCCACAGTCAATATTAGAGAGGGTTTGTATTAACTTAACCCAATTGATAACTATTTTAATGTTTACAATCCACCTTCGTTCATTTATTTATATTCTCGCTATTATTGTTATTAATAAATAACAAATGCAATTAAAACTTGTAAACAACGTAAAGAATTCAGTTGATCAAGTGCTAATGAAATATTTACAGGATTTCATGGACAACACCAACAAAATAATAAAATAAACAATAGACAAAAAAATTAGATCTATATAGGACATATATGTGAATTTGTTTTAACAAGTACGCTGAACAAAACATGAAATCTTTGAACGAATGTAATAATGAAGGCAATCGAAATTTTATGGCATTTTATTTTGTTTATTAAAAATAAAAAATAACACAACAACGAAATAGTAACAAAATTGAGAAATATCACTATTGCCTTGTTAAATTTCATGATATTCTTAACAAGATCGTTTTAAAATCAACTTCACGCTATTTACTATTTCTACTTGTTACTGGTAATGATGCAAAAAGTATACAGTTTTTATTGTTGAAGTTATGGACAAAATAAATAAAATTTAAAATGAGATTTCTGATCTAATATGCTGAATTTCTACACGGGCACGGATTAGTTGTGGGAAAAGAAAAAACGAAAACAATACAATCTGTGTACATGTGTAATAGTAGACGTTTTTATAAATCATGAATTATTTTGTTAAATGTTCAACACGATAAATGAAACAATTGTTATTACCTTTGGAAATGTTACAAATTTACATATGTGTTAAAATAACTAATCAAATCAATTCATTTAAATCAAAACTAATTATTAATATCGATATCCGCAATAAATTATTCATTGGATATTCATTGAATCGATGTTGATTGTTACTTTCTTTATTTTTATCAATCGAACAATTGCAATAAACTATTGTCGATGTGGAGCTGATTCTTCATGAAAAGTATGCCGGCAACGCTATAATCTATATGACGTCCATCCCATTCACGACTTGTTTCTATATCTTTCAACTGCGGTCTCGATTTGTTGATGTAACAAACACTAAATTGTTTATCAATTATTTGAACGCAAAAACGATACTTCTTCGAAAGCATTAACTATGTAAGATAACTGAAAATTAATTAGCTTTTCATAAATGTAAAGATTCCTGATTTTACACACGTTACCATATATTTTTTACAAATCTCGTATGAACAAATTAATCATTACTATATAGATTCTTCCTAATACAATACAGTGAATCAAATTCAACTTGACCAAAAATAGCAATCATTGCATCTGGTTGTTGATTCATGGAAAAACGGATTGTTTTTCGTTCTTTCTTTAATCGAGATTTGAAATATGAATTCTTGTACAGATAAATAAATACTGTTACGTTACGTTTGATCATTCGGCAAAACAATATTTAACAGATTACGTTTATTAAATATGTTCGTTGAAAAATTTTTGATAGTCAAGCTTGTTACATTTAAATGTGATTCAATTAATTGCATTTGTTAATTTTTATATTCATTTAAAATATTCACAATTGTATATCAATTCGTATTCGCTTTAATTAATGTTGATAACATTCAATTAACAGTTAATAAATATTTATTTTATCAGCGGTATAGATTTTTTTTAACCTACCACAATTATGCAAACAAACATTTTCAATATCATATATCCACGATAATTTTGAATAATTTAGAAATAATTTGAGAATAGTTTTCGATTATTTTATTTTTAAATTTTTAAATATTTAATGATCGAGTGTCCTTTATAAGAAGCTAAATATGTAATTTTTATCTATTTATAAAATTGATAATCAATAAATAACAAAAAAGCGCAGACAAATACAAAATAGAAATAAATTTCAATGGAACGCCTAAAACGATTAAAATAACAATTCACAATATAGTGTTCGACAACACTACAACGTTAATATTATTAGCTGAAAGCAAATAGCTGAAATTTACCACTGTTTCAGTTGTTGTTGTTGTTGTTGTAGTTGTTATCGTCGTCCTTGCTAGATAGTCTATATTCTCTTTTTATTTGTCAAGGGAACAGAAAAGGGTCATTACTAATTACCTGGTTTATTTGTCATGAGTTACCGATAAATAATTTAAACTATAATAATTACACCTTAAAAACACTAATAGACAACTTTCATATCATGCAGAATTTATTATTGGCAATGCCTACATTAATTACAACCTGGTGAAGAAAAAACGAAAATGTTATTTTTCTTGCTTGATTTTTTTATAATGTCAAAAGCAATTATTGAAAAAATAATCTAAATTAATTTCTTATAGTAAAATACTGTATCGATATTTCTCATGTTTAAACGAAATTAGTATTTAATATGGCACGTTTCACCGTGATTTGACGGTTTATAGCTAACATACCAGCTATAATTCATTAATTTCATGTTGATTATTAGTTAGACTGACGTAACAACGTTGAAGAAGTAGATTATTCGAAAATTACAACCATACATGGATTTTGATATAATTGCGAATTTCAATATGGACAAAAAAAAGCTTTAATTTATTATTAAAACTACCACACATACGTTATAATCTACGATAAAAGATATAAATAGTGTACGAGGGATATTGATAAATCGTTGGCCTTGAATATTTCTAGCTGACAGAAACAAATTGCTTTATTATGGTAAAACATATATAAATTTCGACAAGTACTAATGCAAAGTTTTGTCACAAAGAGTTAAACCGCATTGAAGAACTCCCCAAAGTGGGCACCCAAATGTTTCAGGGTTGATCAGAAGCGAATGACGAATGACAGCATCTATTTAACGGTGGTACATCAAACATTTTATAAACTATAAAATTGTCTGAATAGTGGAAACATTTTCTGGTCTCTGTCTCGGCCCGAAAAACCTCCATTTTCTGGTAGAAAGATAGCATAATCAGTGACGGAAGAATATTACTCATCACTGTTCACAAATCTTCATGCCAAACTTGTGAAAACACGACAAGGAAAACTTTCCGAAGACATCTTGTTTTTGCAGGACAATTTAGCCTCATCTGATTACTGTAATCAATGAAAGGTCGCTAATCGAGCCGGCAATTTTTTTTAATATATACGAACGATGATAACGATGAGTACAACAATATTACTTAACAAACCTGTAGTTTCCTTCCAGGCTAGGCCAACTATTCACCAATACTCCCCCGTAGTGTTCAATGATTAGGAAAACTCGCAAATTTCCCGATGATTATTTTGTAATAGAAACTAATGTCTGGTTCACAATGGTTTCGATTTGGTGACGTCAAGTTACGTGACACAAATGTGAAAGTAATTGTTAGAAAAAAATATAAATTCCTCTTCGAAATACATAAATTGACTTAAATATCGTTTTAATATCACCCATCAAAAATCTAATGACCTTTTTACAGTCGTTCTTGAACCATTTTTTATGGCGAATTTTAACAACCCAATAAAACTGTATCTTGCATCTGATATCTAACTTATTTATTTATATATATATATATATATATATATATATATATATATATATAATCGTCAATTTTGGCATTTGTTAAAATGCATTGATAAGAGAGTTACATTAACATTCAAGTTTTAAGTGACTTTTCTGATGTAGACAACGAAAGCAGAAAAAGAAGGATAATTTCAATAAACATTAATTCAAAAAGTTGTTAATAAATTTCATTCTTATCAGTACATAAAAGTAAGGTAATGTTAATTCTTCTTTTCTGATTTTTTTTTATTTTATTTTCAATTGTTATTTATAAGCAGAATTTATATATTTGGTTGAAATTTACTTTTTTCTACATTGTTTTATGTTGAACGATTCACGTTGATCATAAAAAAGATGATTAAAGTTTCACAACATTACCTTTCTTTTAGATTGCGAGTAATATCTTCTTCTTGGCGGCGATATAAATTCTGAAACTATACTATAAAGGGCGTGATAAACTTTATGATACACTTTACGCTGATTTTAATTAAGAAATGTTGGTTTGCCACTACTATAGAACGAATATTCTACGTTCAAATTTATTTCGTGAAAAATTTGTAATGACGACGACAAAATAGTCGAGGAACGTATTTTTACTCTTGGTTTATATGTTAAAAAAATTTGTAACCAATGTTGTAAAGTCTAGAATACATCCTTATTGGTGATTTTTAAGTAAGGGACTGCTAACACAAGAAAGGCTTTGTATTCGCATGAATGAAGTAATTCCAGAAAACCCCTAAATACACATGTGCACAACTGCCAACACCAATAGAATACTTATAAGCAGTCTTACTAGACACGGCAAATTAGCATTCCAAGTCGTGAAAGGCTAATTTTAGAGTAAAACTTCACCGTATTATTCCAAATAAGCTTATTCACCTCATTCTGAACATTTGGGCTTTCTGAAGTATACATACTGAGGTCAGTTTCATCTTTGTTCATTCGATTAAATCATTTTGTTACAACTGTGTGCTTTTGATCATCGTCTACAGCTGTTATTTTGGCTTTAGGAAGCTTTTTTAAACTTGGTATGTTTTCTGGTAAACACCTAGAGATAGTCTGTGACATACAGGAGTAGATTTGAAAGTTTTGTGCAAGATTTGAAGGTAGAGTTAATGCTGTGTCTATCTAGAATTCTAGTTCTCCTAATATGACTGGTCATTTTAGAGTATTTAGTTTAGTCATTGTCCGTTGACGTACGACTAATGAGATCCAGTAAGGAAATATCTCTTTAGCTGTCAACGTCTTAATGGTGTTAGGATGAGACACTTAGATATTCGTTCTTGTAGATGACAACGGTGACAGTATTTTTCCAATAAGTAGTTGCTATATGAAGCATGAATCATACATAAATACAATCACTTTAAAGTCAAGTCGGCCAAGTCAGACCAGATACGGTATACGTATTGTAGTTTTAAAATTTACACAAAGACTAATTTTGTTATTTAAAAACCTTGTCAAATGAAAATTTAATGAAACTTTGAAAATTTTCAGTTTCCATATAATACAAAAAGTATTATTATCGATTTGTAAGTAAATATCATTTGTAAATGAATTACACAATAGAGGTCAACCACATTTAAACTCAGAATAGAAAATTTACCTTTCATAACTTTTCAATAAATTAACCACTTAAATATTTCATTGTTATTTTCATACATTACAATATAAAGTCATAACTAACGTATTTATAAAATGAAATCCTTTAATATTTATGTCGAATCATTTTAATGAAATGCTATATTAAAAGTGAAAGTCAACCAAAAAATTGTAATAAATTAAGTTGTTGTTGTTTTTACAGTCCATTCGATTATACTACTTCACAGATGGTTAAACACTAATTGATTGAACTATAGTTTTTTTTTCTAACTTCTATTAATTAAACGAGTTTTAATATAATGTTTCAATCGCATTTTTATACGACGTTGACTTATTCGTCAGAAGATCAATTCTACCTAGATAGTAGCCATTATGTGATAATTCCTCCTCATTCTTAGAACACGATTACCACTATCAAGTTTTTCTTGTTCAAGTTAGCATATACCAAGTAAAACTTTATAATGTAAACACACACATTCTTGTTGAAGAAGTTGCACATATCGCTAGTTCTTGTTCAATCTCTTGATTCTAAATTGCTTCAAGTTGATTTACTTGTTGCACTAATTGGGAACAACTTGATAAATTATTGGCAAGTTATTGGCACGTTGATTCAAGTTGAAATGTCAATATTGTACAAGAACTTGATTAATGATCCAAATTAATGCAAGCCTCTTGAAAGTGTGTTTACATTATCAAGTTAACTTGAACAAGAAAAACTTGATTGTATAATTGTTCTCTTAGAGAAGTATTAGTTTGTATAAAGAGGATTTGTTTTTGGTTGCAAATAACGTCTACAAATTATAGAAAATTGTTTGATTAATCAAATATTTGATGTTAAGTTGTTATGAAGAGTATGATTACAATGTCAATAATTTCTAATGTTGTTGATAATTTGTAAAATATTTCACTATATATATAGGGTTGATTTGCATCGTTACACTTGTAGCTTGCAAAATGCAATTCTCTTGTATACAATAAAGTGTTCAATCGTCCATAATAGTTTCTATTATAATTATATAACGAAATCAACCCCTTGCCTTTAGTTTGGCTTTGTTCGATTTTCCATTCGTTATGTTACCACCAATCACCAGTCATCTAAATGAACAACATTTTCCACTATTATATGCTTTAATACTTGATCATTCTATTCTCAATACCGTGTTAATTATTATTACCTGAATGGTTTGAAAACATAACCAACCTAAATACTGACGAATCATAAAAAATAAAACACTAAACGATAAGTGAAATCATTCAATCGGAGAATATGGAATACAAAACTAGATATTGATAGATAGAAGATGTATATGCATACATATGTATAGAAAATGTATCGAATTATCCGATTTTTTATATCTATCTATCCATATATCAGCAAAAAAAAACGAAATATAAAAAAGCTTCAGGATATTTTGACGTGCTAGTAATTGGATACACTGAGTGGCATTTTTGCATCATGACATACAACATCATTATTCATTGTTTATATAAATATACTGTTCGTAATCTGGAGTATTTCAGTACTAATTACCAGCCAGAGCATATGAGATCTAGACTATGATAAATAAACTTCTCTGATACTGAAAATAACGTAAACATACCATCAAAATAAAAGATAACAACAAATAAACCGGAAATATATACATACGTATTTTTACATTTGAAGACTACAATCTGATTATGTTTACTTATTGTTATTTCATATGGTAAAATTCATTGTTTCTAAACACTAATTTAAAATGTTAAATAAATATCGATTCAATGAATTCAACGATAATCTCGATCTCTATCAATGATTGTTAAATTTGATCATCCTTGATACAATGCAAAATTGTATTCGTCGATATAGGCAACCACATTTAACTCGACTATATCGAATTTAAACGTAAGGTCCCAGTTGCTATATAGAAAATATTCTTCAGTATATTCGGTATGAGGTAATCGAGCGAAAAATTTAAATTGAACTCAGATTGCCGAAGGGCGATCGAAAAGTGATTAGATCATGCGCCCCACATAAGTTATCGTACGCTTGCACCTTCGATAAATTATTGAACGATTATTGAATCTACAACTGTTGTCTGCTCTTTCAGAAACCGGTCATAAAACTTGGCTTACTATAGCTAACATTAATGTAGTTATCAAATCGACAGACTAAGGTCCGATATTTCCACCGCCCGTTAAAGTAGCCGATATCTATCGGCTATGTTTAGTTATAGAGTAGATTAATCTGGCCCGTAAGTGTCTGCCGTCTTTCCACACAATTTTATCTGCCAGATAGCTATCGGATAGATTGCATTGTTGCCAAGATGTTCATTCTATAAAGAGGAACAGGCAAATTCAAAATACTAATAAGTTGAATATCAAAATAATTAAAATGTTTTCCAATTTTGAAACAATTACAACTCTTTTAACAAACAAAAACACGTTATTATCGGAATGTCTCATGTATTTATAGATTATAATCTTCACTTTAAGACGTTATAGACCAGCGCATCTTACCTATAAGTTAACAACCAGATAGCGCCATTTAAAGTGAGCTTTAATGTTAACGGTAGGTGGAAATATCGGACCTGAGAAGCCTATATAGATCGAAATTGAAATAATCTTTCGTGCAGTATGAGAATGGCTGTACAACAGTACATAATTGGATAAATATAGTTATTAGGGTAGAGATGAAGACTTTGTTAAAGAATTATAATAAAAAAGCACATAAGTTTGAAAAACGCGTACTTAAAATAAAGTAGGTTGTTATACATAAATTTTTTCAAATACATATTCTTGTTTCTTGGCTTTTCTAATAAACTTTATGACTCTCTGCGTACCTAATAAAACAAAAAGTATAATAATAACACCGTTTTTACACAATTTTACATCTAACTATTTTATTTAATTCTAATAATAAACAGATGACGATAATAACTTTATCTATATTGCAATGCTTTTGTTATAACTTATAACATCATACATTCAATCAGTTTCATGTATCTCTCAGTTTTCTATATTTTATTTCGTTATGAATTTATTGGAATAATTTCAGTAATACGAACGAAGCTTTCAGTTATCTAATGATAAATTCACTGTACACTATACATTTATATTAGGTAAATCCTACATTATCTAATAACGGAATATCTGAAAAGCGGCTTTCAATAATCAGATCATTATTGTACATTAATACAGCAGACACGACAATTTAACAATTCAAACCTAAAATATTTATTAATAAATTACAATTGATGATTGATATTTGAAAAAAATATAATGAGCAATTAGAATTGTTTCGTTATTGGACAATTAACTTTGTCCTTTATGAGCATTTTAAGACTTTATTTATTTGTTTGTTTGTTTGTTTGTTTGTTTGTTTACAAATATTATTAACATTCTAATATAGATATTATAAATCATTTGTAATGTGTTAAAATTGAATAAAAATTCCGAAAGTGTCCCATTGAAAGTAATTAAACTGCTATATTTACAGAACAGATGTCGTCTTTTTAATAACCATAACATAATCAAAAACTACCATCCAAATTAGACAATTAAAACAACTGTTAGTATTTGTATTCATGTTAGACAAAGATAGATGATTGTATTTGAAAATTATAGTTAATTAGATAGAATAGTTACAATGTCTCTTTTGAAAATAAAGCAATAAGGGAAGCGTCAATTATAAAACGTTCTCAAACAAAAAAAAAATAATGTTTACCGCATATTACACATTGTATGTTAATATAATAACACATCATAATAATAAATTATTTTTGATTTAATACAGGTGTAGATCTCGGAATACAGAACAATGTTAAAAATCATCAAATTTAATAGAATTAACTATAAAAATGATAATGTTCAATTAAGCTATTTTAATTTAACCGTCTGGTTTTGTTTCGATGCCCCCCACATCGTAACTGCTTTGTTGTACCACAGGTGGTATTTCCAGTTATGGAATATTACAAAAAAAAAGCAACAACAACAACAACAAATAAATAAATGAAACCATGTTTATGCTGATAGTATTGAGTAGTTATTTCTAAGTTGAATTGTTAAATTAGTCCGATTCGATTCAAAATCAAAATATTAATCGCCTATATCAGTAACAATTAATTGTTTTGTTTTGTTTTTGTGCTGAGGTTTTGTTATTCTACACATGCACTGTTTCTATCGGATTTAGTGGTTAACACTAACGTTACAATGTGAAAGTTATCTAAAGATTTATTATACACAGTTTATTCGTGATAATAATAACAATAATGTTATTATTGTACATTTATTAAAATTTCAATTTTGTTTTTAATTTCTTAATATATAGCGCGCGTCACATTTATAAGATCATAGATTGGACGAGTGTGACAGCTAGTTCAACAAACGTTGATTGCACACAGCTAGAAAAACTCGTCTATTCGGTCAGTAGTGATCCACGTACAAACTATTTCTGTCGACCCTTTGACCACTACTGAACACAGCTACAGCTATTTCACTAGCAGCTACCGTGCGAGTGGCAAGTTTAGCAGACATTATTACACTGACAATGGATATAAGCGAGTTAAATTCGCAAGCAAGTAACTAGTGAACTCGGCCAATGTAATTGAATTTGTAGTTTCACTCGATAGTATCAACAATTGTAAATTAATAAAACCACTACTGTACTCCTGCACTCAAATCGACTGTTTCTGTACGATCTTAGAAAAAGATTATTCATATAAATTCACATAGGAGGAAACATTCATAAATTGTACATCTTGTTGCAGAGATTGATTTTCATTTAAACTACTTCCGAGGTACTTCAAGTATTTCATTTTCTTCTCTATATTTATTTAGATAATCCGATCGAGAGGTTTTTACATTTATGTTCTTTTATTTCAACGAATAAATGACCAGTTAAAGTGATTCAGGCAAGTGCAACACCCTGTATAATTTGACAAATAAGAAATGATATCCTGTTGGTTATTATCAGTACAAAACAAAAGTTATGTCACATTGTCACATAGATAGTTATCATAAGTTAAAACAGTTTTGATTTATAAAGGTTGTCACCATAGGACTTTATCTTCTAAGGGTTACGATCGTTCCGTTTCAAGATCACATTCAAGTCGTTTTAGTTTATTCATTCAAACAGGCAATCTTGAATCATTTTTTCTATTCTTTCACACTTCAAATGTTAATAATAATGAAATGTTGAAGAAAATGGAAAAACGGGAAAAAACAACAACTAGATAGTAAACATATTTGATAATCTTTATAAACGGTGCGAAGGCCGTCATCTACATTAGCTGATTTTTGTGGGCGCGGAATGGAGACGGGTGAATAGGAGAGGATGAACGAAACAGCTTCATGCCTTCTAATAAAGTCTGCCGACAACAACGTTTATAAAGAATCTTACATTAATTGCATATGGACACACATGCAGCTTCACAAGATGAGGGAGTGGCTAACAAACGCGAACCCCGTGTGGTCATTTACCAAAATTCCACCAGCAGGATTTTTATTATTATATTTTAATACAGGTGGTCCTTATATGTACATCATACCATATTATTTATGTCTTTGTTGATAGAAAATGTCCATATATACATATTTTTCTCTCATTATTAAAATAAACATCAACTTGCTATGTTGTAGATGTGTTGTATTTAAAAAATTTATTATAAATAACTGTAATTAATTATTACGAAAATGCAATTGATAACGTTAAAGGTTATGCAGACGTACAAGGTGTTCCATGTCACTTAATCACCCCAAAGATCACTCATTCAATAAAATCGAAAAATATACTTTTCTTAAATTTGTACGACAACCATGTTCAAAATAATTTATCTTCGAAGTTAGTAAGCTATGTGGAACGCTCTGGACGATACAAATTGACCGTCTGTAGTGATTAACTTATGTTGGACACAGTGTATACTTGGAAATTTGAATACTCATATCGTAGCATCCAATAAAGTTCGTTTGTTGTGTGCGGTTAAAAGCAGCATGCAACAAAGTTAATTATCGTTTAATATCATTTGAACGTTTAAAAATTAATCAAAAAATTATGTTTTTGTTTGTTTTATTTTTGAAATTTAAGAACTCTAGTGTTCTACATCCATATATACAAACTTGAATAACGTTGAATTGAACAATGTTTAAGATTTTTTATAGATATTTGGTTTTTAAGCTATTAATCCTCAGTATAAATTGTTATTAAAATCAATAACGATGGAAATTGAACAGAAAGTAACATTTATATAACGATTTTGTGTAACATTTTAGTTGATATTGAACATAATGTAAATTTCAAAAATCATCGATTTTCGTATAAATAAAATACAAATATGCAGGTTATGAGAAATACTTTATTTCAATAGTGCATTGTATGGCATCCGGTATAGAATTTCTTTTACTGTCTTCTCGCCATTCTAGGATCAAACAGATGCTATGACAATACTGCCACACTATCATATAATAGATATTCAGTTGACACGGTGCTTTACAAACAAGAGAAAAACACATATACACAGTTACTCTAATGTTATACATTTGACGGTAGTTTATATTACTATAATGCAGGAAAATCAGCAGTTATCTATTGAATCAATTGAATTGGAGTATCCGGAATATTGAGCTTTATTCCATTGTCTACGGAATTGATTAATATGAAAAAAACATAATTAGCATGTTTGTCACAACTGTCTTATATAGTAAAAGTTCTATTTAATTGCTTATCAATTTTTGTTTCAATTTATGTATTTAATGACGCAGTCAGTATTAAATGGATTATTAGTAAATTTTTACGGCTGCAGCTATTTTAGCTCAATTAAATTATTTTTCTATTTTAATTCGATCGAATCATCATTTCTCTGTAAACTTAAACCTGGTGTGTCTAATCAAGAATTATTTTTGTGTAGGTGAAGATGTATATACACCGCGTTTTATCTCGCTTGATACACCCTTGCGTATTTCGGTTGTGTGAGAAGACAACGAATTAGTTACTATCGATGAAAACATTAGAGTATGTATCTCGTCTGCTATTTTTTCTGATTTTGCTTTGTTTATTACGTACTGCTATGACGATCTATTAGTATTGATCAGCGTATTTTGCGTATCAGGGAATTTAAGTCGGAATGTACACGGGCATTTTGAGACATATGACCGCCTCGAGCACCCCCCCAACATCGTATAATTTCCAGAAATTATTATCGATCGTCTATCAAAGAACATTTAATTGTTTCAATGGTTACACATCGGGCCTCATTAACATTAAATCTATCATTGCTATTGGAGAATCATTTTCGTAGGGTACTTTAAAGTTTGTTATAGAAATATCAAGTTCTGTAATTACAGAATATAACAATTGTGATGTTTCGTTAATTAATAACTATATTCATTATTTACAATCCTTACTACTGAAGTTCCTCAATCTACTTGAAAGCATTTAAAGTTTGAGAAGAGAAACCTTAAAACCACTTTGTACTTAGATTGTTAAGTTGTTCTGCATAGAAGCTTCCTAAACTTGGTCAGGTTCTTATGCAATATTGGCATCATCAACTATAAACAAAGCGTCAGTAACTTAATTAAGTTACCTATCAGTCTGTGACTATCGAGAGGAGAATCAGTAGTTTGTTGTTGTTGTTTTTTGAACAAAGATAAATAAATGTCTATATGAGACACCCAAAATTCAAATTTAGTTCTTTTGTCTGTAGATTCGTTCTATCGTTGCGAAATTCGCTGACTATTGAACGTAGGTGCAGATGCGTTTTTAACGTTTCAACACAGTCCACGAAACTTAGATTAATTCTTCGATTATTTTTGCCAGCCTTAGAGGTATTTTGATTTAGAAATACTTGCGACTAGTTGCTTGCTACGTAAATTCAGAATTTTCAACAGGAACTTAATTAGAAATAAACAATTTCTTTAAGCTCATCAAAATCGTGATGGGGTTTTTTGACAACAAATGATATCAGTATTAAAGTGACGATAAAGGACTTGTTGAAGAAATTCTGCACACAATAGCAGAATTTCTAGACAAACGTATTTACTTATCCTCCTTAAGATAATACGGTATTCTATAACATGACTGCCGTATAATTAGTACATTGCAATTTATACATAAAATAGGTGGTTCAAATCATTTTCCAACTACAAATTGTTGACAGACCAATTACTAACATGTTAATTTACCCTGAAAATTAATTATCTATTTTGTTAAAACAATTAAAACAATTAAATAAAATCAGTTTGAATAAACATGATACACGTAAAAACTTTATATTTTTAAAACTAATTAAACTGAACAATTGGAAAAATATCACAACATGTTAACAACAATTTTGTTCAATTGAAAGCTGAATCTTTTAGTTTTGAAAAAAAAAACAACAGCCCGGTTTTGTATATTTACAGATAATTTTAAAGTTTTCGATTAAAATGTATAATTAATTGGTTTAGGGTGGTTGTTGACAGATTTCTCCATATAAATCATTGCATTTCTTGTCGAAATCCAACTCACTAATACAAATCGTTTCTATTATTAATGTGTTATAATTAAATACAGTCATTAAACGATCACGTGTTGTGACATTTCATATAATTAATCAACTTTTCAATTTAATATTTTACTTGTAAAACTAACCATCATATATGGGGGTATTTGTATAAAATTCAAGCAAGAATTCGTTGAAATTATAATCGCAATATAACAAATAACTGAAATAACATTTGTTATAATTAATTTTCCACTTAAAACAAAGTTGAATAAATTCATTTTAACTTTTAATAAAATTATTCTATCTAGTAAGTTTCAATGTTGTTTTTGTTTTGGATATCCTTTAATGTCACCTCAGCAAATATACAGAAAGTTGATTTATGGTTTTAGTCTTATTGATTTACTAGTTCTGTATCGTATCACGTCTACCTAGAATATAACAACAAAAGCTTAAATCTTGCAATGCGAAATATCCATAATAACGTTAAATAATCCATTTTGTTTGTTTCTAATTCGTTCCCATTTTCCCCATTTACACTGTATTAGAAAATTTCAATTTATATTATTAAAACACTTTTGAAATCTATTGAAACAATTTTAGTAATTAGTTGATTGATTTTGGTTTGTTTTTTTATTTTATATTGTGGTGGTGCGGAAATTTTAAACATCAAATTTACAGCAATCAATTCATTGGAATTAACGTTTATAAAGCATTAAGGGTTGTTGACACTGATGATATACCCATAATTGCCTTCGCTTATTTTTAGTTTATCTTAAGCTACATTGATAGCGAAATAATTAAGATAAAGTAGGGATCATGTAATTTAGGGTAAGCCACGTGGATAATATCGCTGGTTCGTTTCGTTCGTCTCGCAACTTGCCGTCTTTTGTCTGGTAAAACTTTTGATTAAGTTTCGCGTGGCTATTGTGATGAAACCTTCAGATGCAATTGTTTGCCAAGTATACTTGGGTCTGGGTCGTTTTTGAATTGAAACTATCATCCAAGAGAGAAATCCTTATAGTGTATATATATATATATATATATATATATATATATATACATATATATATATATATATATATATATATATATATATTTTCTTGGGATTTATCTGTTATACAAGGAAATCTTGAATTTTCAAACTGGTAAAATTGATATTTTCATGGACAATTCTAGAAGATATATCTGTATAGAAATTGTTATACCGACAATGTTATGAATCCATACAATATAAACCATTAAAACTTTATGCAATGATGATATATTGAGTCTATCGATTTAAATTTAACTAAAAATTTGAAGTAACTCCAATTGCTTATTGTTTTCACTACTTAATCAATATCGTTATTCAATAGTTACGGCAATACTCTTTAAGGATTTTGTTGTTGTATTGAGATATTGAGGGAGTAATGCACCCAATTTTCCTCTTATATACATTGTGAAAGTGAGATAGCTAACAATAGGGTGGGAAACTGTCGTTTGTGTAATAGTGCCTACTATTAATTATCGGATTAGTACAGTTGAGTATAATCTCAGATACTTACTTTCTCATTACATTTAAGTGGGGTTGAAGGATGTGGTAATAAAAATAAGGAACACTAAGGGCAGATGTGTTTTGTAATAATAAGCTTAAAACTTTTGTTTAATCAACACCACAAAGTAAAGACATTTATAAAATCAACTAACTAAGTAATTAAATCTTACATAAAGAGAATTAATTGAAAAAAAATTAGATATAAATACAGATATATAACGATTAGTTTCAATTATAATGTGCTCGATAATTAATTTATTCAATTAATAATTGGAATAATTGGTTTACACAGTAATCTAAGCGGCAAATTGTGTTACCACAATCTGTTCTATAATATGTTGGAGTTTTACAGGTACCGCAGGTATAACATTATCGATCTTCTCAATCGTGTAAATTTGGAATCGACGTTGAACACTACGCCGTTAGCGGTTGTTGTATAAACAGCATTTTCGTTCGACGACCTATTCTCTTCATCTCCAATATATATATAATATATATATATATATATACACACATACATAAGGTGTCTAACATTTTCCCTCTGGCATATACTTATAATAACAAAAACAAATTACAAACTATCTAAAACTATTGACATACGAAATGAAAATCTACGTTCTCCTATTGTAACGTAATTTGGGAATCGATTATTAGACAAAACAAAAGAGAATCCAGTACATATTCGTATAATTTATATAAGCTTATCATTTTTGAAATTTTATCATACAATCAGTAGCAGATCCAGTAAAAGCATAAACAGAATGATCGTCATCATTTAGCTTTGATTATTGACCATAAAAGTGTTAATATTATATTCAGTCCAAATGTTTCTTATACTATATTTGGAACGACATTGACTATAATTACATCTTGATTGTCCTCTTATAACTAAATCTTCCTGTCTATACTCAGCAGTGGCGTAACTATCATGACGTACGGAGACAACTGTATCCGGGTTCAATCTAGTAGGGTGTCCACCGAGCTTCAAACTATTGTTGTTAAATTTACAATATATTGAATGTTCTCTATTCAGGAAACTTTAAGGTGGCACAATTTGAGTTATAATTGTACGTCGTCTAAAAAAAAAATTGTGGTTACTCTGCTCATTTGACCAAACTCTGGCGCTTATGCCGTTTCGATTAGTTGGGTTACCGCTCATTTCACGAAATCCAGACGCTTTTTCTACGATGAGGGGCCTGCCTATCAAGGTGGTCCATGTAATTTGTTGCATGGACAAATTAACAAAGTATTCAGAAGATGCTTTTTCATACCTTTGTCAGGGTTCGAACCCCGGACCTCAGGATTGTAAATCAAATTCATTTGCCATTGAGCCATTTGGCTCGTTCATTCATAAATAAAAAAGACTTCGTATAAATGAAAATAATTTTTGTCTTCGATCGAACGAAAACAACCGCCTTTCCATCGTGTGTGGTGCATTCGAAAATGCCCGATTGCAATAGGATGTGATGTTGCTAAGCAACCACAAATAAATACCGAACATGGAAAAACGTCTCTCGTTGACAAAAATCTTCATTTCCAAGTATGCGTTTTTCCATGTTTCCTCAATACATGTCTATGGTACACGTCCATCTAGTTACTTAATAATTGTCTATGAGTGTTGTAGAAGTACGCGTTTTTTCATGTTTTTTCAATACATGTCTATGGTACGTCCATCAAGTTACTTCATAATTGCATAATTGAATGTGACTCGACCAGCTTGATACTAAGAAAAATTAACAGACCCTCATGTTCTTTCATTAATGTTAAAGAGTCCAAGAAATTCACCCTATGGCTATCTAGATTTTTGCACAAATGCTCAACATTTAATCACAACTTCGAAACTTTTCCGGTTGTAACGTGATAAAAATAATGAATCGTTCTATTAATGAGTATGAGCCAAACTAAAAATTCGAAGAAAAAATACTCTAACCATTTGGGATTAGTTTGTCATCATCTGATAGGAACAAGCGTTATCTCACAATATTTATTGCTTTGCTGTTGTCAGTTTTATTTAGCGTTGAACTGACTGATTATCTATTTATTTTAATAACGAGGATGGAGATCTAAATTTGTCTGGAATACTATTGAATATTTAACTTTTATTCAATTTATAATACTGAAGAGACGCAAATATCGTATAAAAGCTTCTTAATAATATTTGAATGAATACCTCTGAAGAATAATTTCATATGTAGAAAAATACTTCCAATATATATTTATCTTTATTATGTCAATGATGCAAATTATATTTATTGATAATAAATATTGACAAAATCCAATAATGGAGAACTGGTACATTTGTATCAATTAAATGATCAAATGTGAACGTGGGAAATGCTCATATTATGTTATCCATATGAGCGATGGCCGATTTAATAAAGATAATGACAAATTACGTTCGCCTAACAGCTGTAAAAATTCCTAATCTAACTTTACTGTAAAATCAATAATCATTACGTCAGGCATGTTTTATACAATATTCTTTTATTATCATTAATATTATTATTATTACTGTTAAAGAACGTTTTTGTGTCTATTAAAAAAAAGTGTTTTTGCATTGTTGTTATTTTAGCTTTAGAGTATACAAATTTTATGACAATCACCAGTTTAGATGTGGGCAAAATCTGGAATTTATCCTCTTTGTTCGATTTAATTACATCTCTTGTATGTAGAATAGGAGGAACGAAGAAACGCAATAATAGATAATCAGCAGCTATATGAAGATAGTTGTAAAATGTGTTTGTGAAAAAAAAAACAAAATAGAAAGTTTTAGAGTAGCACTGTTTAACAAAGAAAAGTGCATTAAAGTAAACGTTTTCTCTCATTCCTCACTTAATACATTTTCATTCTCTCTTTCTCTATTCCTCTATTTTAACATTATTGTTACTTCCAAATCTCTTGTTTATATTATGACTCTTGTTTCTGCAATTTTGTTAATTAATATTCGCTTTCAGAGGGATATAAAGTTTTTCATTATATTGGTATGAGTTATCGTGTTAAGTTATAGTAGAAACAGTGCAATTTCTGTGGTAAACCCACCAAAGCCATTATACAAATGCGGCAAAAGGGAACTTTATTCCTACGAGTCAACTAAGAATTTTTATATTCTAAATAGTTGACAATCTCAACACTATTAACTAGTTTTGTTCTGAATAGATTACCAACTAAATAACAGCCAACAGCCAACTTTATACGTTGTCCATTTCGACTTGTAGACAACTGCTTTTCATCGTATTTCGTTTTAAATAATTGTACACCTTTTTCGTGGTACAATCAAATTGTTGTTGTGTTTCATTGATTAATTTATTAATAAAATGTCGGAAAATAAATATGGTAAACGATATTTAAAATTAATCTTACGACAAGCATGATGTGAAAAAGAAATAGGCAGGCAAAAAGTGTACTGCACGGACTTGATAAAATAAGTATGATATGGATACTCCCTTAATAAATTTTCTAATGTCAAGACCACTGGAACAGTATTAAAACAAAATTGCAATAGCTTAAAATGATTAATAAGAATATTTTAAAATTTTAACCATTTATAATTTAACGAATTCGTTTTGAGGGCAATTATTGTTTTTCTTGTATTATGTTTTTTTTGTAATAATTGGAAAATTTAAAAGTAGAAAGTTACGAAATGAAAGGTAAGCAAATCCCATGGACTCCAGACGTCAAGGGTTGAAACTTTGAGTTGAACGCTTAAATAACGGAACCAAGTAAAAAAGAGAGAAACAGCTTATAATATAATGTCAAAGAAAGATAGATATGAGTTTTACTTTTAATTATTAATGACATTAATATAGCGAGGGGACTACACGATTAAAATTTACCTCAAAATCTAAATGGTGGATGGCTACGGTGTTGTGAATTTTAACGAACGACATTTTGACTTTAGCTTCTCCAAACTGATAACTAGATATTCTTTATTTCGAAATGACGTAGTCTTTAATATTATTATACATGGAATTAGAATTACCCGTAATTTCACAAATGAACAAAGAAAGTATTATCTAAAGTTCAAACTAAATAAATCACCATTATTTTTATACTCGATTTTGGCATTATTAGCCGACTTGACGTTAAGACAATAGCAGTATTAAATTCTTCAGTTGTTAGTTTCACCATTTCAAAAGTCAAGTTGATCAAACGAAACTGGACAGGATGTAAATATATTCCGCATCTTGAGAATGTTGTACGTCATTAAGCTTCTACATTTATTTGCAAAACTTTTTTTTCTCTCGTTTACTCTAGGGTCAAGCTTGCGACAGAGTCGCCGCGACAGTGTCGCCGCGACAGCGCCGACAAAGTGTATAACACAGATTCTTATGTAGGCTGTCAAGCTTGCGACTGGCGACAGAAAAACGTCGAGCTCGGCGTTTTTGGAAATCGGCGACAGAAACGTTCACCATACATTCTTATGGAGCGTGTCAAGCTTGCGACAGTGTCGCGGCGTTTTTATGGGCAAGCTGTTTATATTACTAAGAATTCTCGGGAAAAGAATTGGAAACAGATGTTCGGTCGTAGGGGCATCACAAAACTAGTAATTGGCAAAGTACCGACAGGCCATTGTCCTGCACGTACACAAATACCAAGTACAACATAAATACAACATATTTTCAATTCGTCAATAAAATATTTTATAAAATTTCAAATCCATTTGACCACCAACTACTCGCGAATGTCAGCAATCAATACGGTTGCTACGTTCTTATGTGTGGATTGTTGTAAGTATGTACAATTGTTGGTGGAAAGATAATAATGTCCAGCTGTTTGGGCTGTGCAATTGTAATGGGCGTCATAAAAGTAGCAATTGAGAGAGTACCGACAGGCCATCACAAATACATTGAAATCAGATAGTCGACTGTGATCTAACTAGCTGTGTGCCAATTGTGCTCCGTAATCAGAAAGTGACTACCAAAAATTAGACAAAAATCATGATTCATACTGTCGTGTCGCTCTAGCTTGACACCTACAAATGTGTTCACCACTTGGCGACAGTGTCGCGGCGACTCTGTCGCAACTTGACCCTAGAGTGACACTACAGTTAAAGTCTACTGTTGTCAATTTCTATACATGCAACACATTCATTAATAGTTCGTTTATTAATTTATGTGCAAATATATGATTTATATTTTAACAGATATAAAATATGAGCTTTTTCCAAAAAAAAAATTCTGTGAGATAATTGCGCCATCGTTAAAAAAGTATTGTTTCTTTCCTTTAACATGTTGTGAAATTAATTTTAACAGCCTCTTTTCGGTTTTAACAAATTACCGAGATTATTTACAATATAGCGATTTTTTAAGATTGTGGCATCGGTATAATAGTGGTTTACCGCAAATACGGTAGGGACTCTCACTCACTCACTCACTCACTATCAAATTCGCTTAACCGATACGTCTAAAAAACACCACCAAATGCCATTCGTACAATCAAACAGGATTGTTTTATTGTAAAACTTGATCGTAAGTAACCGTAATAAAGCATTGCATATTATAGGCTTTTGTACATAAATTTCATTTATTTTTATTCTGTGTATGTGCAGTGGTCGATAGTTTAACGAAGTAATCCGATTTGAAACTTACGATTTTTAATTGACAGTTGATAATACTTTGAAGTGCATAAATTCAACTTATCTGCTGGGATCACATCGTATTGAATTTGTGAATTTGCGATTTGTGTCGACTAGATTATAGGTTTCAAATATTTGATTGTGTGATCTGATCAAATTCATGTTACGAAGTTCAGATTTGCCCAGAGTACAATGTAATGTTTGCATATTTCTCGCTCAAAATAACAACCATCGAAACTTTTTAATTCACTATAGTAAAACTTCTGAACAATTTAAAGAGTTTTACCTATGCCCCTTTAACAGCACATTCGACACTATACACTTGGGTAACATAATGTTCAAACACAGGTAATATGATTATAAACTTCACTAACTGATATGTATTTTTTATGACGTTTACATTTTACGGTACAACAGGGTAGGTGGTTGCAAATTAAAGAATTACACAACTTTAACCAACATATGATAAACTAAAATAGTTGTTTTATGTTGTTTAATACAGCACTGTAATTGAAATTTTGTTAACAGTGTAACAAAGTTTCTAAAATTTGAGCAAACCTGCTTTTCTAGTCTCTGTATTTTCTATAGATAAAGCTCTGCAATAAATGTTCAAGGTGGAGTACTTCTACGTGAATACAACTGCAAGCATCCTAGTTTGCAAAGAAATTCCTGCTTCCTTATTGGTAGTTTTAATCATTTCTATTGAATCTACTTGTCTTCTGCTTCAATCTACCAACATAATAAATGAACAATTCATTAGTTATTTTAATGTAGATTTTGTTCGAGTATACGACAAGTAAACCGTAAAAACCGAAGTAAAAGTGTTTTGTATTAAGGCGTGTAGACGCTTATTTTGTTGCTTATTTATCGTTACAAAAAATGATAATGTTTATAGTATTAGTTTGTAATAAATTCTAAAGCTTCGTCAACATTACTTGCGGAATATTTCTTTAAATATAAATTAAAATTGATTTTGTCTAGGATTGTGTTAATGAGATCGTATTGAATTTTTATTTAATACATGGAATGCACGATAATCGTTTTTTGATGTAATTAATTAAATTATTTAAAAGATTCTTTTGGGTACATTATACTTATAATAAGCATTTGTAGTGTTAAACTAAAATTACCATTAAAAATTAAATGTTAAGATAATTATTTTATAAACAATCTGAATTTGATATTTCTATTATAAATACCGATCCAAGATATAATAAGTACATGACAGCTTATCACTATCCGTTTCAAATATGCAGGTTAATTATGGTGGGAATAGAAAAGAATTCATAAACTATTTTTAAGGTGTTCTAGGTACTAATGTAAGCACAGCTTAAAAAATATTCCCAAATCGGGTGGTTCCTCAGTTTCCTATGAGGGTTCTTTCAATGCCTAATTATTACTCCGGTACTAATTTATAACTATAAATAGTATGGAATTTTAGGAAATTAAAATTTCTATTAGAACAGAAATTATTGCGTAATTGTAAGCCTCATGAAATGCATTTGAAGCGTTACAATGATATCCCGTCATCGCCTGACAATGCTAAAGCAGTTTGTGGGCGCTTACCCTCATATTTCTGGGACATGCGTAACCTTACGTATACAAATTACGTATTTTATTGCCTTTTTACGATAAATATTAATGTGCAGTCAATTAATGTTGCCATATTGCCATTAGAATCAAAATTGTAACAAAGATGAAAGATCGTATAGTTCTTTGGGGTTATGGTCAAAAGTACAGTAACAAAGCTAATATTAGTTGAATAATTGAATGATCGTTCAAGATAATACTACAAAGACACTCTTAAATGAAGCATCCTGTATATAATAGAAAATATGTACAAATGTATCAAATTATGAACACAGTTTATACGATGAAAATGTCGATCGTGTGAAAGGGCACTTATTTAAGATATATATTTGGTTAAGAAAATAATAAATGTTTACAAATACTCTGCCATATGGAAAAATAAATATGTCTCGTTGATAAAATACACATTAAAATTGGATAAACCGGAAATAGTTAGATGCTTCACAATTCTAGTTCTATAGTTACCATTTTCTTGTCTATACTAAAATTGTATATTCACATCACGTGTACATTATTAAACTGTAAACAATTTGTTGAAAATAAATGATAATCTCAAATGAGATGGTTTGTCTTTTTTAATATTAAGCAATTTCGCTATAAAAAATTATCAAAGAATACGCTTCAATACAATAAGTTGTTCTCGATAGGAACATTCCGCACGCATACCGATAAATCTACCGTTACGGCTAACGCAAATTTAAAAGAACATAAACGTAATAAGTTTTTTTTTCACATCATCAACAGTCTTTTAAACCGTTCAACGACCGAGACTAGAACCGGGAACTTCGTGTTTACCGTACCGATGTGTTACCACCTTTGATTTTGAAAAATTAACTATTTCAAAATATTTCCAACAACTTCCTACTTCTATTTGAAGAAACAATCATACATTTGAGTTTTTCAATGTTACTAGTTAGAATTTCTAAAGAATACTAAATAACTAATATAAACCTCAAGAGAAATTTTGAATAACTATTATTATGTCCCACAATCAGTGAAGAATCGAGAGTGTAGTTTTAGACCACCAAATTACTAACAGTGCAATATTAGCGGCTACAGTGACTTTTCAACGGTATGTGTAGAATGATTAATTGAATGTAGTTAACAATATGGTATATACGATTGTTTCTACCTTTCGATTCTGTATTCTTATTAATAAAAAAGAATGGCTGTATTTATCCAGTAATCACAGAGTCAAATTTTTCTTCTACTCTAGAGTCAACAACTAGTCTTCTCCATCGTATCAAGAACACCATCAATATCAGCTTTTAAATTATCTTTCCCACAAAGACGATATGATAATACAGCAATATGTAAGTCTAGACAGTAGAAAATGAAAGAATAACAAAAAGAAAGAAACAATTACGGAAAATGTGACCAATGTTGGTGACATGTTGTATGTAGAATGGGTGGCTTTTTCATTGTAATTCGAGCATATGTGCGTGAATAATTCGAATATTTCAAAAACGAACCACCAAGTTCATCGTCCATTTAAAAAGTTTATCAAGATTGGTGGTCCATTTATGGTTTAAGAGAATTCCTCAGATGACATACTACAGGTATGGTACATTAATTAGTCAGCATTTTATTTTATTCTTATACAGTTACATGCGTTTTGTGTACTAAATAATTGCATATACATGGAGTTGGACAATGATTCATTTCATTTTTGAATATACCGCATATATCTTGATTTTATTTTCTTTATTTTTTCATAAATTAGTCTTTTCTTTCTACATATTTGTACTGTATGATATAACGCGAACTGTTGTTTAAGCCATCGTCAAATATGAAGAGTGATATATACGTAAATCAACCAGAAATTATCGAATGTATATAGGAGGATTGTTTTAAATGAAATATTTAAATACTAATATCGCATAACTCCATCTTTAACAAATATAGAATAATTCTAATCAAAATCAAGTCGCCATTGGAAGCTCTAACGCCATCTAACGAACTTCAAGAATCTTGCCAGATACGGTATCATGATGTCGTCCAGGTTCCAACAGTTTGAGAAACGTTTGTAACTGACACACTAATGTATCTATTGTTTACGAGATGTAGTCACTGGTTATTAACTATATCTACTATAGCCATTTCTATTTAATCCGTTTATTTATCTGATCTATCTAATTATGATGTTATTTGGACATATCGTTATTCTACTACAATGGTTGAATTAGAATCACACCGCATACATCATTACGTACCATCATGATTATTTATTTGTTAGACCAGTCTTCAAAACGGATGATTTCCAGTCCCTATTAGCTTGGGCCCGAAAGCATCTGCCTAGTACCTCATGATAGTTACGCCACTGACTCCTTTTCGCAACCTATTAAAATTAATCAAAGGTACACTTGAAATTGATGTGAAGTATCAATAAATGGTCTTTTCTAATTTATGTTTTTATTTATTTATTGCTTTTATTCTAAAAACAGATGTTTTTGCACCAATTTTAAAGCTATAATTGGAATTGGAAATTAGGCAACTGTGCAAACAAAAAAATAACGTTAACTTTTTTGGTTTGGCGACATCTATCTGCAATTATTTAAAAAATCACATAACCTATAAGGATGTGGAAACATGTCTACGGAAAATAAAAAGGATTTAAAATTAAATAAATTAACAGATGAACAATTATTAGAATTGTTTGAACGACAAATAAATCTACTTAAAAATAAGTTGATTATTTTATTTAGTACAACTCGGTTGAGTAAAATTTTAATATAATTTTATTTCTAGAAAATTAATCGATAAACTACCAGATAAAGGAAAACAAATAATAGAAAATCTCGAAAACGTTGAAAAAGAGATACAATTACGTAGCGATATAAAAACTATTGAAGATGGTGTAAATACATTATCAGTTAGAAATAATGATGAAAAGAATCATGTTGAACATGTATGTAATATGGAGAAAACACCAACAAAAGAACGATATAAACCATTTTTAACAGTGATTAATAAGAATAAAATTAAATTTGAAAAGGGCACACAACTAATATCGTTAAAACAATCGATAGATTTGCTTATTAAACAAGAAAAACGATTAAAAGTGGATATTAAAAAACATTGCAATATTATTATTACAATTAGTTTTATTTATAAATTTTAGGATGATCAAACGAATACACAAGTTCGAGGAGATGATGATGAGGATGATAGTGACGATGAAGAAAATAATCAAGAAACGGCACTTCATTCATAATTGTGATATTAACTTTTTCTATTGTTTATTTTAAATACAATCTATTTTTACAATATTGATTGTCTTTTTTTATTTTGAGATAATTGAAGATATATGTATGGTTTCGGCGATTTTATTAGTTCCTTCCCCATGAGCAAAAAAAAAATTATATAGGAAAAATAAAGATACAACTTCATTACATTGATTCTAAATATCTCCTTTGTAAACAATATAAATCAAATTTGTTGAGTTGGAAAGTAAATAATAATCGAATAAATCTTTTTTAATATAATAGCTTAACATCGTTCGGAAATTCAATGAAATTATTCTAAATCGATGAGATCAAATATCAAAATTATAAACTTTGATATTAATTAATAGATTATCATAAAATTTCCTTAATTGCAATTTGCAACTTCAAATAGTAATAATCTTTGGATTAATCCAAAGATTATTACTAACAATTGTTATTAATTAGTAATTAACTTCGTTAGAATAACCAATTGATTTGTTATCTGTTTGTTTGGAAAAAAAAATCAAAAATGGATCACTCTTAAATTGTATTGTACTAAACTTGACGTTGTTTCTATATTTACAGAAGGGTTTCTTCAATTAATTTGATGGGCGGTGGGGTTGTAGAAATTTATCAATTACTCTCTATCTCAAGTTAGTATAAAAGGGATGTTCCTTTCGCTCAACATCATTCTCTTAGAAACATTTGAAGTATCTGTACTGTTTTAATAAGTTAAATAAAAATGTATCGTACATTGGTTATCCTATTGTTAATTGCATCAATCAGTATGTGTTATGGACAATTAAATTTTTCACCGAATTGGGGCAAACGTACTGGACCATTACAGGGTGATTCTGAAACATGTAAAGAATCCGTCGAAACTATCATGTTAATTTATAAAATAATTCAAGTAAGTATTGACTAATTAAGATAAAATTATGCTTATTTTCTGATTTTGAATGTAATTTTATAGAATGAAGCCCAAAAACTAGTAGAATGTGCAAAATTTTCCAATTAATTCAACAATGGGACTCACATCTTCTCACATATGTATTTGTTTGGTAAATGTGTACTTCGTAGTTTATAATTTCTCTCACATAATTATTTATAAATAAATAGCATTATCATTATTTATATGTACTAACTATTAATTGATAAAATATTCAAATCCTTTAGAGAATAAATTTAAACTGATTTCAGTGAAATTTTACAATAAACTCTGAACATAACTATGCAACTTTACTTTCAAACAGTAAAAAATACAAGAATAATCTGAAATAACGTATTAATATCACATTTGATAATAAGGAGTTCTAATGGGTAAAACGGTGATTTTTCAGTCACTGTGTTAACTGCTACTGCAAATACAAAATCACAGTGATTCTAAACTACGACTGCGATCGTAACTTTGCGGTAACTGACGCCATGAAAATTTGATAAAAATTAAAGGTTGTAAATATTGATTGCCCATTTCTGGATATCTTTATAAAACTAAAATATTACCGGCTTATAGTAATTGAAATTTGAGATACTTGAGATATCCTTCTTTTGATATCATAGTGTTTATACACAAACAGTTGATGTGTAATTTAATATCGATAAACAAGAACGACCGGTGTCACCGGTGCTTGTAAGCGATAGCAGTCAAATTCGTATAGTCGTAGTTTTAGTAGCAGTTCAATCACAGATGGTGACTGCGATTTCTCAATCACAGTAAAAAAATCACCGGCTGTGAAGTATTGTTCGTCTCTATATTGAACCTGCTTCTTTAAATTTGGTTAGCTATTGTTTACGCTTTTACTTACGTAAAACTAATAGAAGTCAGCATAGACAGAGTCAGTAGCTTAATTTGGAATACAAAGCCCGTAGGCAGAGCATCAAAGTGGGCCACTCAATGGAAGAAATCAATTTTTGCCATTATTGAAAAAAAGATAATGCTTAGACAGGCAAAATACTTCAAATTCACTCTAACAATAGGTATACAAATATCGGATTTATTTGTGAGTTTCTTCTTTTCTTTATGAAAGAAAAAACAGTGAACGTATTGGATTTACAAAAAAATGGCGGTTTCCGTTCGATCGAAGAAAAAAATCGTTTTCATTTATACGACGTTTTTTTATCTACGAATGAATTGGATTTACAATCCAGAGGCTCGGCCTAGAGCCTGGCAGGTCCCTAATCGTAGAAAAGGCGTCTGGATTTCTTGAAATTAGCACTAATCGCAACCCTTTTTCTCTTAGTACAATTATAACCTAAGTTGTGCGACCTTAAAATTGCTTGACTAGAGAACTTTCAATATATTGTAAATTTAATAATTATAGTTTGAAAATCGATGGACCGCTGCCTCCGTGCTTCATGATATCTACGCCACTGTATAGAGCATATATTGTAAGTTTAAAAATATACGAATTATCATTGTGCAAATAATGATTTTGATATAAATATAATTGTCGTGTATTGTTGTAAATATAGATTTGTTAACATTTTTGAATTTCGGTCAATATTATTAACTCTTTATTTTTATTATGTTGGTAGCGTAACTGTACCACATTTTCTGTTGACTATTGCGCATACACATCCTTATGCTCCACCATTGTTTATTTTAATGCTGTGATTCTAATTATTTTTTTTTGTAAAAATATGGTACCTTTAATGCCAATAATTGTTTATAAATATAATTTAAATAAAGTTCATAATAAAATGTAACATTTGAATATAAATAATATAAGTTCATGTCATCTATATATAGGACAGTCATAACGTAGTTTCATAATTGTATTAAGTGATTCTATTGGAGGTATTTATCGTTTATTTGATTAGATTATATTTGATATATTAATAAATAATTAAAATGTTTTATTTATTAGACATTGAATAAAAATATATTGTGCCTATAGAAATGAGTCATATGTCACCATTTCGTTTAAATGTGCAAAATATCGCATCAGAACTATCAAGTAGTAGTTCGAATCCAAAAAACGAAGAAAAAATGTACAAAATACGATACAAACACCACCAAATGTTCAAGATTTATTACCACCACCATTATCAGGTTACGGTGATACAATTGTTGCATCAAATCCATTTGATGATTGTCCAAATACAGTAAATTCAATGAATGTTAGAAATAATCCACCAATGGGTATGGGACCGAACATGTCAATGGGTGTTAACAATATGAACATGTGCAGACCGATGGGTAATAGATTTATATATATATTTTAAAATATTTTCAAACAATTTTATAAATTTAATATTGTAGGTTCATCAATGGGTATGGGGTCACCGATGATGCACAGTCCAAATTCCCATCCAAATCCTCATATGATGAATAATTCAATGATGATGAACGGTCCTAGAATTAGTGGTCCCCCATCAATGGGTAATCACATGGGACCACATATGATGCACAGTCCAAATGGACCAATGCACGGTATTGCTGGACCAATGCATAGTCCTATTAACAATATGGGACCAGGTATGCCAGGACCTATGTCGAATAATGGCCCTATGAGTGGTTCTATGGCTAGTCCAATGGGTGGACCGGGGCCAATTAATGGTCCTATAAATAATGGTGCTATGAATGGGCCGCAAATCAATGGTCCTATGTCTAGTGGTATGAATATGAATACACCAAACGGACCTCTAGGTAAATAATTATTATTCTTTAAACAACAACTTTATTGTTGTATATCAAAACAGGTTCTACACATAATAATAATTTTATGATGTCCTCTATGAATAATATTTATTCTAAACCAATGCCAGTTAGTGCTGGAAAAGTTTATCCCGCAGATCAATCTATGGTAAAAAATTGTTAAATAAACACCTTTATAAACTATATTTATTTTTTAAATAGGTATTCAATTCACAAAATCCCAATGCTCCACCAATCTATCCATGTGGTGTTTGCCATAAAGAAGTACATGATAATGATCAAGCAATTTTATGTGAAAGTGGTTGTAATTTCTGGTTTCATAGGTAATATTTACAATTAATAATTGAATTAAATTGTAATTAAATTACGATTATATTATAGAGGTTGTACTGGATTAACAGAAGCAGCATTTCAATTATTAACAGCTGAAGTATATGCTGAATGGGTTTGTGATAAATGTTTGGCATCCAAAAATATACCTTTAGTTAAATTTAAACCATAGTCAAATTTCATAATCAATAAGAATAATAAGAACTATTATAAAATGTT
The DNA here is from genome assembly GCA_028455855.1 of Meloe dianella. Taxonomy (NCBI): domain Eukaryota; kingdom Metazoa; phylum Arthropoda; class Insecta; order Coleoptera; family Meloidae; genus Meloe; species Meloe dianella. The sequence continues at coordinate 2,742,686 of JAPTHL010000045.1, read as the reverse complement.
ATAATAAGACTGAAGACCTATAAAATATAAAATCACATCACTCAATTTTTAAACCATTGTAAAAAATTTATGGCGGAATCTCATTGTTTTTTTTTTAAATGTATATTACGGATGTTACAATTTTTAACATTATATTTGTAAATGATTTTTAAACTCTAATTTTAGCCATTCGACGCTGTATAATAATTAATTTATATCATAGCAACAATTAAGTCAGATTGAAAGGATTTTGTTTCTGAATTATATACATTGATATATAGTTTAAAAATATATATATAGACAAAAAAAGGTGAAAAGTTTACGTGTGACAGTTGTATATCTGTAATACAATTGAATGAATGCCTTATTGTACAAAGGAAAAATTTTCCGTAGACGTATAACTAGATAATTTAGGAACATTTTGATTTGGCTCATGTACATAAAATATATATTTAAAAAACAAAAGTTTACTTAAAAGCGAAATTTACGAATAGATAACGTTAAATTTTCGGTTAATGTCGAAATTGATAAATAACAACTTTAAATTTTTTATAAATATAGAAGAAAAAAACATTTCGAACTTTTTATACCTTCCCATGTTCTACGCCAAATCAAGCACAATATTGTTGGATGTTGTATTTAAATTGAATGATGATTGATTCTTCTACTTCTTGATTCTACAAACAATTTTATAGAAATGCGTTCCAGCTGGTAATGTTTGAAAATAGTTTGTGGTCAGTTTCTAACTAGCCATTCGTAGTCTAGTTATAAATAAAACATGTTTGAATTGTTGGTAGGAACACACCCAATAATTTTCACCAATCTACGAGGTGTTAGAATCAACATATTTCAAAATAACAATACAATAAGAATCTATTCGTGATGTTACTCCGGGACCCAACTGCAGTTGGATTGTATAAACCCGATCCTTTTTCTATTTAGGCTAACCACCCCAATCCTGCGATCATAAAAGGACTTACTATAAGTAAAAGAAAGGAAAATGGAACTGTGAGATGAAATCAAACAAACGTATAGCTATTATCGAAGAATATTCTTGCATCAAAGAAAAGAAGTAAATCGCAAATAAATTTGAAGTATTTTTCTTTTGTGAAGATTCTCTGAGGGGCCCACTTTGAGCTTCTGCATCCGGGCCTTGAATTTTAAATTAAGCTACTGACTGTCTATATTTAAAGCTTACCATCACACAGATAATCGATTCATGGAATTGAACGTGATTTACTTGGCGTTCGGTAGCAATAACATGTCGAGGCAGCACTTTATGATTAATGACTAATCTGTTTAACTCTGTTCGGTATTGTCCAATTTGTTTAAACCTTAAAAATTACATTAGACAATTGTTTTCTTATTAAAAATTTGGCTACGAGCTATATCAAGTTGTTTTTGGTTTATCATATCAGCATTGTATTTTATTGGTAGTTATTCTAAAACTGATTGTAATCATGTCCAAAGGATTTTAATAGCAGTATGTAGTTTTATCAATGTCGTATTGTTTCAGCTTTCTCCTATGAACTCGTTAAAGATGAATTATTTTGTATTTTGTGAATTGACTGATAATTACGATTTTCACAAAATAAATACATAAATATTTTTTAATGGTTTCCTCTTCAAATATTATCGAAAATAAATTGCACTTTTTATTTTATTAATGGAGTAAATAGTAATTACAACATTCTATGTTTTTAAAATATACAAAAATAATCACAAATAAGTTAAAATACATATTATCTGAAAGAAACGAAAAAATTTAATCGCAAAAAAAAATATGATCGACATTATTAATTTATACTTTCTTCCCCGTAACTTCATCACAAAGTGCTGCCAATTCTGCACATTCTTTAGTTTTTTGATCTAATGAAACTTCTAATGTTGCAATTTTTATTTCTAAACGTTTTATAATAGCATTTTGCTTCATTTCAAGTCCTTCATATGATGTTCTAAGCATATTATTCTCTTTATTGGCCCTATAAAAGTATTGATTTTTAGATTTTATAGTTTGTTTTTTAAACTGATTACTATTTACTTTTCGATTTGTGTTTTAGCATGAGCTTTGAGTGATTCGTATCGTTGAACCTCTAGTTTCAGATTCTTTTCCATTAATTCAATATTATCCCTATAAATTTCTTCATTAGCTTTAAAACCTTCAATAACAGCTTTAGCTCGTTCATATTTTCTATAATTATAAGAATTATTATTATTATTTTTATAAATTGTAATAAAACACTATTTACTGAATAACGTCATGAAAAGCTAATTCTAATGTTGCCAAATTAACTTTAACTGTTTCATGTAATTCACTTAATTTTTTATATTCAGCAACATGATTTGCAATTGTTTTTTCATAATCTTCTAATATTTGTTTCATTTTTTGATCTTTTTGTATACGATCTTGTAATTCATTTGTTGCTTTATTTTCTTTTTCTTCAATTAATTTTAATTGTTTTTGTAATTCTGATGATGAACTATTTTCAATTATTTTAGATTTTTCACATAATTGTTCTTTTAATTTTTTTATTTCAACTTTATAAGGTTGTATTTGTTTTAATGTATCTGCTTGTGTTTTTATTATTATCTCTTCTTTTTGTCGTATTTTTAATTCTAAACTTGCTATTGTTTGTTGTGATGCATTTAATTGTAATTTTAAATCGGATATTTCTTGGGCTAATTTTTCGTTAGGTTCTGACATGGTTTCTATAAAAAATATTAACTTTAAACTAACTAAATACAAACGAAATTTTACTTACAATATCGCAGATTAATACTTTACAGAAGAAGTGACTATTTTAATATCAATAAATCAGAATTTCAATTAAAATTTTCAATAAAATGTAATATGTAACATGTTGAGATGATAATAAACTTTTCGGTAAATTTATCGAATAAATTCTAGATTTTTTATAAATATGGTGGTAAAAGGACCTGAAACTGACTAGACTTACTGAATTTTATAATTTAATTAACACATAATTTCATTTAAATGACACACCTGGACGTGACGGTGTTCTTCAAATTTCTCGTATTAACTTAACTGATTTATACAAGTGATGTCATGTATTAATTTTCAATTACTTGAATTAAACTCAAACGAATGTTTATTGTACAACTGAAATTAAATATTTATTAAGTAATATTCATTAAAATAAAACAACGAATTTACCAATCTTCCACATTTGGCAAACAAAATGCCAAAAAAAATATGACACATACCATAGACAACATAAATGTCAAAATTATGGGTAACCAAAACCGCCAACACTATCAGACAAAAATTACCAAAAATTCACAGAGAGATAGAGCTGAGATAATTCATTCCGTTCATGAATCTTCCTAAATACATTAAAACAAACATAAAATCACTGGATTTCTCCCCAGGAGAGTGCGGGATTTTTCGTGGTTCTATCCGGCATTTTTAGTTTCCTATCAATAGTGCGTTTCCCTAATTATATAGATGCTAATTTGAGTGTAGCTTCTGGTGTTCTGCTATCGCGCTAGTAGAGACATCTAAATAATCGTTTTTTTTCGGTGTAAAATTCTGTCACTTCAGCTGGGTCTGTTCAAAGAATTTTCTTTCAATCAACTTTTCAATAAAAAGTAAAATAAATAACGGTAAATTTATTTGATTTATTCGTAAGAGAAACGTTTAAGAATATATCAATTATTTATGAAATAGATTTTGTAATTTTTTGGTAGATTTTTGTATATAATAGTAAATAGAAAATCCGGCAATGAGTCGACATGAAGGTAAATTAAATTTCGTTATAATTATATTATTTTCGATTGGTAAAATATCTTTTTGTTTTTATTTTTCAGGTGTTAGTTGTGATGCATGTTTATTGGCAAATTTTCGAGGTCGTAGATATAAATGTTTAATTTGCTACGATTATGATTTATGTGCAGCCTGTTTTGAAGCGGGTGCTACTAATACTCGACATACAACAGATCATCCAATGCAATGCATTATCACTAGAGCAGATTTTGGTTAATTTTATAAAATTATCAAATTATGCAATTCTATAGTATTGATTATTTTTATAGATTTATTTTATGGTGGTGAAGCGTTAACTAGTTTGGAATTGCCGCAATCTTATACTTGTCCTTATTGTTCACGTATGGGATTTACTGATGTTACCTTACAAGAGCATGTATCGACAGATCATGTAGATACATCATTTGAAGTTGTAAGTTTACTTTTATTTCATTAATTGAAGGCAAATATGCTTAATTGTTTTTGTTCACTGTTCAAGGTTTGTCCACTTTGTGCTGCAATGCCTGGTGGCGATCCTAATTTAATGACTGATGATTTTGCTGGTCATTTAACATTAGAACATCGTACTGGTCCTAGGGATTTAATATCATTTCTTGATGAACCTGTTGGTGGTACTCGTCACAGTGTCAGACGTACGCCACATAATACTACTACTTATATGGGACGTGGAGCAGCTGCATTAAGACCTAGACGTTCTAATATGCATTTTAGGTATTTATAAAAGTTTCTAAAATGGCGACCTGGTTAAGAAAATTTGTTTATTATTGAAAATTCGAGTTTAAATTAAAATAATTATTGTACTGTAAATTCTCTTTATGGTGGTTGAACACTTGAATTGAAAACGAACTTCTGCCTACATCAAAACGTTAAAAGTTCACTTGCTATCCAGATTTTAAAATTATTCTTTCAGGGGAGCGTTTAGAAAGATATTGTAATAAGTTGTTTGAATTTCTAAAAAAATCAGATTTAACTACTTAAAATGACCACTTTCCATAGCTCAAGAAATGCGTCATATTAATAAATAATCGATTTAGAGGGTCGTCACAACCCTGAATTACTGAAATTATGAGTCTATCTTGATCTACGTTTCTGTATCTTTGGTAATATTTTAAATTGTCAAAGCACAAAACGGCGTGATTGAGATCAATATTTTTCCATAATTTCAATTTAATATATTGTTAAGTTGTCTTGCGGGTCGCCATTTTTTATTTTATAAATTAAAAAAAAAACCAGATTCATTATGAATTAAATTGAAATTTAGTGTGTTCAGTTCTGGAGGTTTATCTTCATTATCACCATCATCAAGAGAAACAGTAGATCCAATTGCTGAATTATTATCACAATTATCTGGTGTACGTCGTTCAACAAGTAATACAAATACAAATACACCAACACAATTACAACAATTACAAATGCAATTACAATTAGAACGTCAACAAGTAAATACAGGTAGACAACAATTAGAACGTTTTGCTAGACGTCAAGCACAAGGTTTAATACCAATGCGTGGTAATCCACCACATCCAGGACCAAATTCTGATACATCAACATTAATGTTAAATCCATCACCGGTTTTAATACAACAACCATCAACAAATGCTCCAACAATACCATCACCAAAATCACAATATTTATTAGTTGGTTTATTAGAAGAATTATCATTAAAATCAAATTCAGATAATTCAAAACAAGATCGTTGTAAATTTGTACAAGAATTGGTATTGTCATCAATTGTACAAAGAAATAAATCTGATAAAACTAACAATGCAAATGATAAAATTAAATTATCGAAATTAAAAATTAAATTTGGTGATCGTTTAAATAAAAATGAGATACCAATTGAAGAAATTAATCGACCAGTTAGACAAGGTAATACTGTATTAAGGGGACGTGCTAGACAAGATGCACAAAATTCAAAACGTCGAGCTGATGCAAATAGAGCCACTCTAGACACTAATAATGGATCAAGAAATGTTGCTTCTGATAGTAGATAATTTATTTAAAAGAAAATAATTACAAAATGTTGTGATAGAATATTATTATTATTATTATTATTTGTCATACTAAATACGTTTGAATTATTATTGTTTTTTAAAAATCAGTTATTCCAAAAAAAAAATCTCAACAGTAGCGCAATTGGAAAAGGAATCCAAAGAATTCAATTAAATTATTCTTTCTAGTAAAGAATGAAATAAAAATCAATTTGTGTTCGTATTATAAAATAGTACTCTATCTAGTTATTGGTTTCAATTGTCATTAGTTCAAATACATACAAGAAAATTGTTGCTTTTAACGACTCGCTGTGCTTATTCAGTCATAATAGTGTCTGTTTTATTTAATTTAAATAAATAAATAAAATATTTGTATTTTTGTTCGAATAATAAATAAATGGTATGTTTGGGATAAATTCTTTTGATAACACAAAAATATTTAATTTTTTATATTTTGAAATTATTTTTGATGATAACAATTTGACACTAAAAAGTACAATCAATATTAATTATCTATTTGTGATATAATGTTCATCCGCATTACAAATAGGAATATTTGAAAGACACATGTGCACATATTGTTTATTATGTAAGTTAGCGTAAACGTTTATCGTTAGAATTATTGGGCTTGTTTTGTTTTGATAAACTGTAGATTCTTTTTTGTTATGAATTAAGTAATTTTGCCTTGAATGCTTGATATTTTATTGACAAATGGGGGCGCCAAAATATTGTTTTAAATGGACGCAAGCGTCTTATTATCTAGTTTCATTTCTAACATTGCGACGACGCGTTACCAAATTATTTTTCTATACATAAATCGATTTATATTCCACTATGAAGAAATGTTTAATGTCAATTCGTTTGTTTTATAATTTGAAATTTTTTATAATAAATAATAATATTAGAAGATACTCAACAATAAATAATGTGAGTTTTATATATATAATTATTTAATAATTAATTTAAATTAAATTCTTGATCTTTAGGCCTATATCCAGCAATTTCATAATACTGCCGGTCAACACGGGTAATAAATCTATTTTAAAATACAGTTTAATCAATTATTTTTTGTATTATCTTTTTTTTTCAAATTTTATCGTTTTTTTTATTTTATAATTTTAGAAGAAATTATTCTTTCGTCCACGATCTTAACTATGTTAGGTAGTAAGTAATAATTTCTATTCGAATCATATCAATTTATTTATTATTATTTCTATTGATATTATAAATAGAGTTTAATTCACAATAATAAACTGCAACATTGAAATATAATAGAACAGTTGGCGTTTTTCAGTGGGGCTAAAGAAAATCGCACCGAAGATGCCCTGTTTGATTTATTTAAAAGTGAAGATACTGGTCAACTATCAATTGGAAAATTTCTATCGGTATTACCTATTTTTATATAAATAAATGTCTATCATAAGCTGATAATTGAAAATTTTAGGCACTTCGTACGACTGGTCTACGTAAAAATGATCCCCGATTGAAAGAAATGATGGAAACACTGAAAAGACTCCAGAAAAATAGTACCGATAATGTTGTACCTGTAGATACGCACCGATTAGATTTAGAGAATTTCCGATGGTTTGTATTTTTATAACTAATAATAATAATAATAATTTTTTGAATAAATTTTATCAATTAATTCCAGCATAATTGCTCCATGTATTAGTTTAATATCTCGTGCATTTAAACATCAATTTATAATACCGGATTTTCCTGATTTTTGTAAAAATATTGAAGACATTTATTGGAAGTGTAAAGACAATACAGATGGTAAAGTCGCTGAATATATACCACAATTAAAACGTATGAATCCAAATTATTGGGGTGTCAGTATTTGTACAACAGATGGACAAAGATTTTCAATTGGTGATGTTAATATACCATTTACAATACAATCGTGTAGTAAACCAATAACATATGGTATTGCATTAGATTTATTAGGTGAAGATGTTGTACATCAATATGTTGGACAAGAACCTAGTGGACGAAATTTCAACGAATTAGTATTAGATTATAATAGTAATAAATGCCGCCAATAATTGTAATAATTACCATAATATTCTAACTTTTTACAGAAAAACCACATAATCCAATGATTAATGCTGGTGCTATTCTAGTTTGTGCATTATTAAAAACATTAGCAGCATCTGAAATGACATTAGCTGAAAAATTTGATTTTACAATGAATTATTTCGAAGTAAGTATCATTGACATATAATTAACACCTCAATACTAAAAAAACCCAAATATTTCAGTTATTTAGAATAAGCTTGAAATTATTTAGAAAAAAAAACATTAACGGAACTAAAATAAAAATTGTTGATGATATTGATTTCTTTTTACATAACGTAATCGCTGTTCAAATTACCGTAAAATCATTGTTATTCTTTAGTAATCTCGATCTCGACTCTCATTTTCATTGTTTATTTTATATTTTATCGAGTCCAAAATCATGATTCTCTATTTGAATAAATATTGCTTAACACTTTGCCAATTTAAGTTGTTATGGCGTTTGTCACAGTGGCAAAGTTAATAAATACGTTATAAATTAATGATTCAATTAGTAAATTCTGCAAATGGAGAATTTATAATAATTATATTATATGTGTTAAATACGTCACAATCTAATGTAACCGTTATCTCATAAACAATTTAATTAATAAGAGAATATGAAAATTCTATTAATTTATTTATTTGTTTATTTATAATTTTAGCGTTTAGCCGGTGGTGAAGATTTAGGTTTTAATAATGCTGTATTTTTATCAGAACGTGAAGCAGCTGATCGAAATTATGCATTAGGTTTTTATATGAGAGAACATAAATGTTATCCTGATAAAACAAATTTCCGTGAATGTATGGATTTTTATTTTCAGGTAAACCATAATATTAAATTATTATTAATTATATGTATGTTTATAAAATAGATTAAGAATTAAACTTGAAAATAATTGAAATTTTAGTGTTGTTCATTGGAAACGAGTTGTGATAGTTTATCGGTAATAGGGGCGACATTAGCAAATGGTGGTATATGCCCTTTAACTGAAGAAAAAGTCCTTAAATCTGAAAGTGTCCGGGATGTATTATCATTGATGCATAGCTGTGGAATGTATGATTATTCCGGACAATTTGCATTTAAAGTATTTATCAAAAATGTATTAAATGATTTGTTTTTTTTTGGTGAATATTCGTTGAAATGATTATAGGTGGGCCTTCCGGCTAAGTCTGGTGTCAGTGGGGCATTATTAGTTGTTATACCAAATGTAATGGGAATATGTTTGTGGTCACCACCCTTAGATCCATTAGGTAATAGCTGTAGGGGTGTACAATTTTGCCAGGTATATTTACCTATTAATTATTATGTAAATGACATTTTAATTAAATTAATGGATTTTTAGGAATTAGTTAAAATATTTAATTTCCATCGATATGACAATTTAAAACATGGATCAAATAAAACTGATCCTAGAAAACATAAATTCGAAACAAAAGGTATGAATGTTATTGATTTATTATTTTCATCAGCTACCGGTGATTTAGCAGCATTAAGACGGTAAATATTTTATTGATCATATCATTTATTTACAGTGAAATTTTGTTTACATATTATTTAGACACAAATTATCAGGAATGGATATGACTTTAGCTGATTATGACGGCCGTACAGCTCTTCATTTAGCCGCTGCTGAGGGTCACAGAAATTGTATTGAATTTCTGTTGAAACATTGCGATGTTCCGCATAATATACGTGATCGATGGAGGAAAACACCCTTAGAAGAGGCGATTACATTTGGACATAATAATGTAATAGAATTTCTCCAAGAGTGGGATGAACGTATTCAACGAAATTCACAAAAATAAAATGGAAGAACATTCTCTATCAGGATTTGAATAAATTCCATCCTAGAAGATGCGAAAAAAGCCCATTAGAAATATCAAACGACTGATTAACTTATAATTCAATTATTATCAGTATTGTTGTAATTAGAGCAATATAATTCCAAATTGATTTTTATTTTAATGAATGTGACAATAAATCTATTTAATTACATTCTCTTTGTATTCATTTAATGAAACAACACTTCACCATAAAAGAAAACGGAGGTTTCAAATTGAATTGGTTGAAGTGGGTTTAGTCGGGAATGAATCTGTAGTCTATAAACTGTTAAGGGATAGAGATTTAATTTAATTTTATAGATCTCTACGAGGGCTTATAAAACATAAAACATCCTCGACAAATTATAAAAATAAAATCAACAGCGCAGGAGGGATGAAATGAATGTACAACAAAATCAAAAAATCCAAACACAAAAACATTTTCGATTTTATTTCTTTCATTATTCTGTTTTATTATATGATTTTCTCGTTGTGTGTATGTTTTTTTTTTGATATTTATTTTATACGTTGAATGGGAACAGAAGACGGCGCAAACTCGAAAATCCATCCGACCTTAAATACTCAGCTTAGACGGTGTCAAATTATGAATAATTCAACAGAATTCGCTTTATTAAACCACAACCGAAAATTCACCCTACTAAAACACCTCATTTATATAATTTCCTTTCGGAAATCCGTCGACTATCTATTTTCGCTCTTCACTAAACGAAAAAAAGAATGAATCTCAAATAGTCTTCAATTCAATAGCATACAAAACGAATAAAAAAATAAAACAACTGACAAACATTAACAATCACAATAATATTAGTAATAAAGGGTAGTAAAAAAATTGTTTGTTTTATATAGAGGAATCAGTGGATGAAAGACAAATTTTATTGTTACCACCATTCGCGTTCATACATTTATTGCATATCCTTTTGTTTCTAGATTCAAATGAATTCTATTGTTAAGTGAATATAATCGTTTATTTATGATAGCGAAAATTTATTAGTCGGAACGTCCATTTTTGACTTCCGCTTAGTGAAAAAACAAAAATTAAAAAAAATTGTCGCGAAAAACTCACAAATACAAGAATCAAAAGTGTGAACGGGTTCCGATTTAACGAATTTTTTCTTTTATAGAAAGTTGTCCATATTTTTTCTCAAGTTTCCGTCCAGCAATAAACAGGAAATTATCGAAAAACTTTAAAGTCTAGCATAACAAATAATCGATAGTATTCTGTACAAAGTTTAGTGTCGATCTCTATCGTTGACAATTAAATTGCCACTTGCACATAAAATTTTCAATAGTTGATACAAATACAACACATAACAAACAACAGATAAATAGACACACACATTAATGTTGAACGTTATATTTTTTTATATATTTACGATGCGAAGGAAAATGAATAGAAAGCGTATTTAGACCTTTAATAATTCTCCTTACATTATTATGTTTGTTTAATTTACGTTATAATTGAGATAATGATATTTGCCTTTGTTAAGTCATAGTGAATTTAAGTATTTCTAAATATTAAACAAAAGGCAAGCAGTATTTACGGTACAAATACTACATAACGAGCATATTTAATTTATTTTTGAAACTTCTCAAGGGAAATAAGTCATTTTTAGAATTAAACCACGTTTCTTCATAAATTTAATTCGTTATAAACGATAATTCAATCAAAAATATTGTTTATTAATACTGAATTTTACTTTTGTTTGGTCTGTTTCAATGATTAACTTACTTCCAATATATACATGGTACAACCATAGAATTAAGAAACATTCAGTGGAATTTAAGAGCTCGTTCTCATCTTTAACGTTATTAATTTAGGGTCGGTTGCTCACCACATACTTAAATTCGCTTCTATTAAAGTGCAGTGTACAGGAAATCAGTTAGGGTTGAGTATTTCTCAAAACAACCTAAAATTTCCTGTTGTGGTTCGCTAAAAACAAAAAGTTAATTGTGTGAAGAACAATCGGACTTAAATGTGCAATGAGTAAAAATTGCTTGAATATAAACTGATTTAAATTTTTTAAATAAATTAAAATAGATTTTACACGTTCACTAAACTTTAAGCTGATTTGAGAAACATTCAAAACTACAGATTTGCTTATATTTTTGTCATTTTCGAGTCTATTAACTAATCGGTGGCGGAAAAAGTCACACGCGAGTGACGATTAGCTTGTAAAACTCGCCTAGTTGCTCAATCGAGTTTCACGCACTGTTTTTAACGACTAGTAAATAGAGATTTCACTAGACAGAAAGTGAAATAACGAGCGAATAGAGTATATCGATTTTCAACTCAACACGAGTCAGTTATTCGTAGTGTTTATTTAATTTTTCATAAGAATTAGATCTTTATTCCCTTCGAAAGATAATTTCTCTACATATGCTTTTAGAATATTTTTCAAAAAGAAAATGGACCTAGATTTGTTTGACGACCACTGGAACCATGGTAGTTGACAGTTTTTAGTGTTGATTAGGAAATAAATCGAAATGGAGATTGAGATTTTCGTAGAATTGTATCCATTGAAAATTGGATTCCTTAGGATCTTATAAAGATTGAAATAAAGTCGGAATGCTTTGATCAATCAATTTTATGGGATCTTCTAAATAACAGATGCCATTTTTATCATTTTATATTCTCTATGTTGATCGTTATTTTAAAGAATAACTTTCAAACAAAAAATGTGTATTTAGTTTTGAGTTTTTAAATTTACGTTTACTTCTTATCTTGTTTGGAAAGGATATTATTGTTTAATTCTGATAATTCCACCAACAATACAGTATTTGATAGGGTATCGATTAAAGAAACTATATAATGCAACAAGTTTTACATAGAATATTGCAAATAATTTTGATCATTTTATACATTTATGAATAATATATCTTATCACACGTCAAGTAAGTTTATATGATACATTTCAAACCATCTAGTAATGTACGTGTAGATTTGGTCGGCTATAAATTACATATATTTTATGAAAATATTCAAGATATTTTTCATCGGTAAATGTAAAATTTATCACAACGAAACTGATGTAATTTCATTCACTTCAAAAGTAAGACTTCAGATTCTATTCGTTTCTAGATTCAATTCTGTCGAGATAGGATATATTTCTGTATTTTATACAACAAAATAATTGACGTGGAGGTTATCCTAGATCTGTAGTATTGTTCGTCTTTCGGTAATAACAATTCGGTGTGGTCAGACTGTCCTGACAGCGCAACGCAGGAATAGATCAGAATATCCAGAACAGGATGCGTCTCGATGGTTCAGTAGCAATACGAGTGGCGTGCGTGGAATACACGGTGTATGATTTATGGTCACGCGTCTCACGTGGTAAGTTCTCAAGAAAACATTTTTATATTTCATTAATAAAAATTTTAATATACCACACCGAAAATTAATTCAAAATAATAATTTACGTATATTTTCATTTATGAACGTGTTTTTCGTTTGAAAAATTTTAATTGGTACGAAAATGCGTTTTAATAATTATTTTAATAACATCAAAGAACATTCCGGTATATTAAAATAATCTGGTTAAAAACGTACTCTTTTCAAATAGCGGATATTTACGAAATTAGCGAAATTTGTCAACTCAATAACCAATTAAAATTAACGAATCAAAGATCAAAAGTGCTATTTAAAAAAGTTGTCAATAAAACGAAAGAGGGTAGATAAAATGTTTGTTCGTTTTTTTGAAGAACATTTAGAACATTCAAATATTTAAAACTTCAACCATTTTGATTATTATCCATATGATCCTATTTATTAAACAGTATTATCTGAAACCACGAATTTACCATCTGTACTTTGAGCTTTGATATATCTGTTGTTGACAGTATCTCTAGATAAACAACAAAGAAATTCATTTTAATAAGTAAAATTTTTAAACAAATTTTATAAGTTTGTTAATAGTATTTATAGCATAAAAAGAAAATGCCGAGACTTCAGGCCATTTATCAAACTGTCGTCTTTCGAATTTCTCATAGCCAAAAAATGGAAGTTTTTGCCTTTCTCTTTTTTAATTTAATTTAATAATATACGCAATACTCTACCGAATAGTCCTGTAAGCCGCTTTAACCACTAAATGTAATTTGTTGTTTCACTAGGAAAAGCTTCACTGTATTTTCCCAAGGATCTCTTATCTCACATTTATCTAAAAATTACCAAATTTGACGGGGAAAAAACAATTCTCCGGCACCTCCACCATTTCGCATTGCGCTTATAAACATATTGACAATAAATTATTCAATCAACTGAATTAAATTGTTGTTTTTTGTTTGATAATTGTCAGTTTTCATATATAGGAACATAAATATCGAAAATATGAACCAATTTACACTGATATAACATTCCAGTAATGTTTGCTAACCGGAAATGGGTCACAGAAGTACTGGAGCATTATTCATTTAAACATAAACGCATTAAATCTGGATTGGTTGCCAGTTGATACTCATACGGTATGTAAAATTAAAAAAAATATGGACGGATTATATCGTTTTTATAGTAGTCGGATTATATTGTCTCAACAGCGGCTATATATTGATAGGGAACAGGGGTGAAATCTGATTGTGTAAAAACATTCGTCTCAATACAAGTAATCAATGTTTGTATATACAGACAAATTATTTTGATTATAAAAATCGATTTGTTGTTGTTGTTGTTTTTATCACACAATTACGTGGTACAATCTAAGATTTATGTTGACATCAAATTGTCTTGAATTATACCGGATTAAGACAATAACATAAATGCTTCAAAATTGTAACAACTAAATTGTTAATTATCATCTCTACGGAAATAACCACGTTTGAACAAGAAAATCAAATAATGTGAAAATTACTCGACTCTTCGGTTTTTCCGGATAATGATTATTTCTTTTAATTTGTGTAATATTTTGATATATTTAGTAAGGTAAGACACATCGATGAACTGCATAGTATAAGAGTGTTTGTACAGTTACATGTTGTTGAATATGACTGGATAACTTGTTGTCTGTTGTTTTAATATGATTTGGCCGCAGTTTCGTAACATATCAAGTAAATGCAATTTGCCAGAGCAAAGCCTGCAATAATTACATTTCACTATATTTCCAATTTCAGTACTGGTGGAAATTAAACTAAAACATCTACGATGACAGCATTTTCGCAAAATAGAAATAAAACAAGAATTGCAATCATTTTAATTTACAAAATAAAGAAACTATTATTTAAATTGTAAAGATTTCCTGTAATTTCATTCTAGATTCTATCCAAGATTTGATTTTTCCGTTTTCTTTTATGTTTTTTTTTTGTATTTGTTCTACAGCGAATTTCAAATATTGCAAGTATCAGTTTAATAGTGACAATATTGAATTTAGATCGAGTTCTTTCGTTAGTCAAATTTAAATTTTTTCACGTCGTGTATAAATAATGCGAGCACGTCGCCAACCTACGACGTGAATTGATTTTGACAGTTTTTTCGCGATTTGTTTTTTGTGTTTCATTTATTTCGGAATATTTTAAATGTTTGTTTTTTTTTTACAAATGGCAAGGGTTTATTTTATCATTTTGTATATGCGTAATAGATGGAGTTTTGTATTTAAATCGTCTCTCATTAACGGTTTTATCGATGTTAGATTATTTTCAAGATAAAATTGTAGGTCTAGAAATGATTTATTTCGCGATTTTTCGTTGGCAAAATGTAGAAAAAAATTTCTAGAATTTTGTAGATAATTCCATTGAAAAGTGATAATGGAGCGAGTTTTATCGTGTTTCCTCTCGACGTTTTTCAACTTCGCCGGTTTTGCAAACCAACTAAATTATACGAAAACATCCATCAACGTCTCCAGATCTCACCTAATAGGATTCAAGTTGTTAGCCAGTTCAGCTTTCCATCGATCAAAGAACTTACTAATTAGTTTATAAGCTCGACGCTTCACTATCCATGTATTGACAACAAGCATAAATGTGTCGTAGTTGTAATTATTCATAAGACGATTACGACCATCCCGAGGAGTTGAATGTGTTAAAAGACAAGGAGACACCAAACGTCGTCAACAATGGTGATGATGATGATGATGATGATGATCACGACGACGACTAGAGGCGAAGAGAGCAACAAGTGTTATCTTATTATTATATAGAACTGAATATAAACTTCACTAAATCATAACTTGGTAAATGAGTTAAGGGCACATTTCATATTCTCATTTTCCTACTTCGATTTTACGATCAATGCCAAATGTAAAAACAACATCACTTCATTTGAACGTAACAAATATAATCTGTCAAAAATATTAATATGAATGAATACAAATATAATTTTGTCGTTTTATCTTCAATTTTGGAACTTTAAACAATTTCAACTCTGTTTAAATTTGGTAACGTTAATGCTATACACTTTTAAACCGCCTTTAACCGATCTAACACAATCGTAACATAGTGAATGTTCGAGAACTTTTCGAATTTTAATCTTTTTGCCATAATTTATAGGTATTACCAGAAATTATCTACCTCTGCAAATTTGAAGTTTTTATCGAAAATAAGCGGCACATTCATTTCTAATGTAAATAACATCAAATATCAACAAACAATTCACGTTTTAAGCCGGAAGATGGATATAAAACGAAAGATAAACATAATTGTACCATTTTTATTGCCAATAAATGTTTATTTATTTATTATTTAAATTCAAATTAGTTATCGTTTTTCAGTTCAAGGAAATATGTCTTATCAGTGACTACCGGCTGTTTACACAAGATATACATGAAAATTGTTAAGTATGAAGAATTTTTATGATTTTTAAGTAAATTTTTTCCACCGAGAAAATACCATAAATTTAACTAAAATACTACTATATTGCAAACTTTCTTTTTAAAGAATTAGTTTTATCTGTTGTATTCAAGTGTGTTCGAATATAAGATAGTGAGTATTCTACCATAGAATAATACGTTTTCTTGCTATCTATGGGAAATGGAGGAAAATTTTCGAGGGAGAAGGATGAAAGTTGCCTAGAGACAAGATGTAAGCCATATAAAGAAAGTCAAACGAACAAAAGTGAATATATTTTGACAATGAAAAAACCGATAACAATAGACAAAAGGATAATAATAAATCACATTCATAGTAGGATATTCGATAAATGCTTATTTGTTCTTGTATTTATAATAAATAATTGATTGTTGCATGTATCTTTAATTTTTTTTGTATACGTTCCCGGGCAATGGCCATAAATTTAATGTGCTGTATTCTGTATTGTTGGAATATGAAATTTAATCCGTGTTTATTCAATATTTATTAAATCGGAATTCATCAATCTATCATTCAAACGAAAATTTGATTAGTTCTCCCTTCCTGAAAATGTCTTAGATAAATAAATCGTCTACATTCGATCTTCTATGTATTGATAAATTGTTAATTCTACTAGATAAGATCGAAAATTACACACCCTTCTGTGTCGCACTTAAAAATAGTTGATACTACTATTTGATAAAAGAGTATATTGAAGCATATACGGTATACGTATGTACATACAGCAGAAAACAGGTCGGATATACGTGAATGAAATAAAATACGAGTGAAGAAGTTTAAATTTCGGCTTTATTCCAAACGTAACTCCCTAGTTTACCAAGCAATCGATACGCGCTCATCTCACAAAGTGCAATCGAACGTACACATGTATGTGTAGATGTATCTCTATCTACAGGCAAATTTAATGCTGTTTCTGAATTAGAATTTCGATCTCTCTAACATCAAACATCAATCTATCATTATTATTATTATTATTATTATTATTATTATTATACATCGACTGAAGTAAATTGAATTTATATGTTTATTTATAGCGTAATTATCGTTACATCAATAAAGAAGTAGCATCATTATCATCATCTTTATTTCTGGAAACTTGTTTGACGTGATATCAACGCTATGAAATAATTTTGTATCTAAGGCTGTTCGTACAATATGTTGAGTCGTGTCAGATATAGAGCGCATGTGTATTAAGCTGTGTAAAATTGGATACCTATGTAATTAATCACAGCATCATCGAAAGACTAACTCTGTTGAAATCTATATAAAAGAATTAAGTTGCTACGTAAATTAAATTGTAGATAAGTCGCTTACAGAAAAATACTCATGCGTACGAATGAATAAGCATTTAGTAGAGACTACATTGAAATTAATGTGGCTATAGTGTAATAAATATGAGATGAAAAGGCTTTCATAGTCCTTTGGTGGCTCTGATTTAAACGCTATTAAAACCTTTAAATGAAACAGAAACCAAAATTCTTATGAAGGGACTTTTAAATTGTATTTCTAATAATTGTTCAGTTAAATTTCGATGTGCACATTTCAATGAAATCTACTTGTCGTAAAATAAATCAGACAATTTGTTGTAGAATATACATAACTAGAACGTCATCAAATATGAAAATAATCGTTTAAGTCATATGTAAATTCTCCTATAAGCGATGACTTTTACAATTTCGTTGCGATAGGAACCGTTTCTAGCTCTGTGTATTCAAGTTGAATCAAAGAGGCTTTATTAAGCATTGTCATAACGATTAAAAAAATGAAAGAAAAATAAGTAATAACAAATTTTATAATTTTCAGCGATTGTTTCGTCTCATCTAAATAAACTTGCATTTTTAAACTAAAAATTTGTAAACTTATTAACACGACTTAATGTGTCTGGTTATATTATAAAAGCAACGAAATGTTTGTAAAAATGCAAAGTTTATTCGGATAAACGAAAAGCTGTACAGTATCTAATGTTAATTGACGGTTGAGTGACATCATCCCCCTCAGGGGCCAGTCATTGCAGACTGGTACGGGTTTAGCGAACCCGAGGCACCCGAGCTAATTCCGTGTTGTGACGACAACAATATTGTCAAATACTGAAGAACTTTTGAACAATCAAAAACGATTATCTGATGTAAAGATTTAAAATTCACCAATGAATGACAATTGAAGTAAGTAACCTCATTAATCGTATGTTACGGCACTGGTTTGATCGTCTAAAAATTTTGCGAGTCGATTAAACAGCTTTTTATTTACTAGAATAGATGAGATGCAGATTTGTTAATGATTGTTACTGCTTAATTATACGCACTTACAATTAGACTTTCCAACAAATGGTAAATTAGCAGAAATCAGTTAATTGAATTGTTGTATGTTATATTCACAATAGTCCAATAATATGAGGACTGAATATCTATTATTTGTTCTAATAGTATATGCTATATTGAATCATTCTTCTGATTATCGTATAAATTAATACGATAATAGGGCGCGTCTTCGATACAACAACCACCATGAAGGGTTTCTAATTAATTAGTGACTAGTACACTATATAACGACATAGAAGTGAATCGTTACAGTTGCAGTATAAACTATAATTAAAATGATTATATCAAATTTTCAAATTCAATTTACCTCTATTGTTGTTAGGCGGTGGGCTAAAATAGATAGCTAGACAATTGTGAGCGGACTAATGAAGTTAGCCATTTGTTTATTATCAAACTGGACAAGTTTTAGAAAATAATTAACCACAAATAGATAAAATGGTCATTTTATAGTTTTGTTCTTGTTGTTGTTGTTGTTATTGTCATTATTCCATTGCAGTGGACTATTTGTTAAACAAACATGTGCATTAAAGTAAATCAGTAAACTAATCAGCATTCACATGATATGATTATCAGATTTGTACATGTACGTATTGAATGCAGATGTGTGTCCTGTTCAAATCTCTGCCATTGCAGTACTATTATCAATTAAAATTTATGATAACTAGAATTTTAAAATAATTAGAAGCTAACAACAACATCTATCTAGATGCGACATTTTAATGAAATTATGCGAATTTCTTGTTATCAGATTTGTAATTGGAGGATATAAGGTGTAAAATATTCCATTTTCTTTAATTACGGTAGCAATTAATTTATAATTATACGTATAACATACCTTTCCAGTTAAATTATTATGAATTGATATCATTCACACTTATTGTTATTATTGTTATTATTTTGCATAGAAATTGAATATAGAATGTATGCAAATTAATTTTGCTCTCTCTCTTTGCTATTGACGTTGCTAATAAGAGCGGACGAAAAATACTTTTCTAATATATGCTGAGGTACGTGTGTTTTTTGTGGTGATTTTAATATTTACGCGTCATCTATTACCATCATGCAGAAGTATATTACTCTCTCTACTCGTTACACAATATTGTGCATTCAGCTTCTCTTTGTAAAAGCGTGAATTTAATAAGTTAAGAAATATAGTAGTTTACACTATAAGTGCAGAACGAGTATCTTTTCGTAAGGAGTGCAACCCTCGTTATCGCATGAGCGATAATAACGAGTGCTATACATGAGTGCCAAAGATACTAGCTACATATATATATATATATATATATATATATATATATATATATATATGGCGGTATTTCTAGGAGTTAAAGCCTAGAAAGTGTATAAAGTTATCTCTCAAATTTAATCAATAAATTAATGAAATTATTGTAATATAAAGTAGAATAGTATGTATTTCAAATTCTCGAGTGCCATGATTGAAGCTTCAAATATTCTGATATTTTGTTTATAATTAACAATAATGGGCCTTTGATCAGTAAAAAATTTTACCATGGACACATCTGACCAAATAACACAGTAAAATAGTCAAATATTTTGAAAGTTTATCAAGCAAAATTGTTACCAAATTTGTTTTAACAATATTGTTTGATGGTGTTTGTCAAAGGACATTCATAGATCTTCAAATTCACTTGACAAACACATTTGGCAAGTATGTTCGATAAATCGTATTTTTGAGCGTTGTATAATTCGATTGAGTTTCATATTTGCTCCACAAACACGTTTAAGCAATTTTGATACTCAACTGAACAGAATTGTTTGACTGTTTGACAGTGATGTTTGATTTTGTGTGTTCTTATTAATCAAAACTGTTAAAGAAATCTATTAAAAATTGCTAACCGTGTGGAAAGTTGGGTTTTCTACACGTCTATACTGAGTCCTGAATATTTTTTCCGTCTGTTTGTTTATTTCATAAAAAAACAAACGTATAAACCGATTTCTATACTTTGTAGTTAGTAATTGGTAAGGAATATACATTCTCTAACTTTAATGATGATTGCCTCCGTTATCCAGAAATTTACTGCTTTTGCTACTCACTACACAATCTAGAACTTGTCAAGTAATGATTATTTTTAGGTTTCTTTGTTAGTCTTGTCAATTTCTAACAAAATTCGATAGATGAAATTAGTCAATAAACAAACAAAAAAAAATTTGAACAATGTTGTTCTATAGAAAATTTGATCAGTTTTTCGATACTTCGACGAGAAAACTTTCAATGTGACTAAATTGCCATTGTATCTTCCGTTTTATTGAAATAGACAAATTTTAACAATTTTTTGGTGTGCAGCCAGTTAGACCGCATATCCCGTGTGGATATTCCGGCAACTTCAGCACTTGAACCGGATGTCCCATCACAATTTCTATTCTGAACTATATCAACATTTGTCGTCTCACAATATACTGGTTAAAAGAGTCAACGTAATTTAGATCAATAAACTATTTCTTAAGATATTTTGATAAAAATATTTGTTGTTTGTTTCCTTTTATTTGAATTATTAACGGAAACGTAATGAAAATATCTGGAATTTAATCTATTTTTATGTGTTTCAAAATATTTATTTAAAATGAATCGAAAATTTTTGCGATCTTTATATATATATATATATATATATATATATATATATATATTTGTTAAGAACCATCGTAGGTCTCTTGATTGGTGGTCGGGGTAGATTACGATTATTGAAAAGAGGTTGTTTTCAGGTGGCGGCAATGCTGAAGTGAGCCGGATGTATATGCAGATGTTATTCGCTTTCGCCCTCATCTTGGGTAAGTACTTCCTTAATCTAATTCTTTTCTTATTTGTGTTGTGTGTAAGGATATCGAATGATTTTGTTCAACAAATTGGATATTGGAGTATTTTTAACAAAGACCTTAATTTCCCAATTGGATGTATAGAAATATCATCTAGAATCACAATAGATATAGTCTTGATCTGTTTAAATAGAATCTACAAACCACTTTCAATATTGATGATGAACCAACATTAGAAACCATGAATAAAATATTAGCCGATGACTGTTTGTTCTCTTCTGTGCAAAGTTGTTTCAAATAAAAATAAGTGATTAAAGCTTTTGCTAGTTCTTTGGTGTATCTAAATTGGATACCAGATGATTTTCACTGAAAATACGTGTTGATTGGAATATCTAGTGAAGAAACAAACACACTTGTACCCGTTTCCAACTTTAATCATTATTTATTGGTAATGTGGATTTATTTATTCTTTGGCATTTCCTATCGGGACTATTGACAAAATCTTCAATAAATGATTATAAATTGTTTTTATAAATAAACGTCAATAACGTCAATTTCACGAATATATATATCATCATTGTTTAGAATCAACCGATGATATATGGAGATATTTTCAGTTATTCACCGTAAATACATACGAATCCGTCTGCTCGAATATTTGCAATAACAACAATAAAATCTCAGTGGATTCGTATAAGGAGTGTTCAGATGAAGTTATTGAAACTGTTAATGGTGTTAATTGCACTGAATCGGTCACGTTGTTGCCATATTTAATATATGTAAAACTGAAACTATAAGAGCAACATAAACTTTATAGAATCATTGTTACCAATTTCAAATCATTTCAAAATATTTATATTCCAATAATAATCAAATCAACGAATAACAAACGTACAATACGAAATTATGTCGTACCTATTTTACACAGAAACGAAATTTATGGGGAATTAAAGATATCACTAAAGCTTTTAGGATTTATTGAAATGGATTTCCGTGAAATAAACAAAGTAAATATCTAAAAGTATTTCGACACTTGGGAGATATAACTGTGTCTATTTCGTAAAACACATATAATCTAGTAAATTATTTATTTACGACAGAAAAAGGGAATGCCGTTTTCCTGAATTCGATCGATCTTAACAGGATACTGCTGCAAACCATTAACCGACTGCAACTGTCATATAGAGGTGCAAATTTCATATTAACATGTTTAATCCAGCGTAACTCTCTGCCCTCTAACGCAAGCACAGTCTAACAGGATTACCACATGCAAATTAGTAAATGATGAGCTACAGGCCAATACACTACGATATATAGTTTATATATGTTTATGGTATACTCGCAATTGACCAGAATTAATATTTATTGGCTTATCTATGCTGAAATAACTTTTTATTTTTTAGTATTCGAAAAAACATCTCATTAAAATAGATAGCTTCTTGTATAATCAGTTTTCTATTTAGTTTTTGTTGCATTTATGTTGAAACATAAATTTCAATTGTATTGTAGAAAGCACTACAATGTGATAATAAAATAAAATACTAGATTAGTAACAAAACAAACGTAGATACAACGTTAATTGTTGTCCGTGCATGTACCGTTGAAACTAAAACGAGAAACGGCCTATAAAGGTAAACAATTCGAAAAAATTCTGTAGGTTTATTTCCAAATTTGGGGGAGTTTTAAATTACATAAATTATACTCTCTGTTTAAGTAATCGTAATGTATTTACCGAAAATGTTATTTTATATAATAACATAAAATTGACGGAGTTAAAATGTGAATGAGTAACTTAATAATACTGAATCGTACATTACAGGAAAACCAGAATTTTGCTAAAAATCTGCTACAATCATAATCAGTTTATTTCACTACATATTTTGTTAGTCAGTTTTAAAATAAAATTCGTATGTGGCTTACAGTTTCAGAAACTTTCTAAGACTTTACTCAAAAGTACTGTACACACTGTTCATTTCCGATTTATTTCTAAAGTAACGTTGCCATAGTGCTAAAGAATTTTAAAGATTACACCCTTTATGTAACGAAATATACTTTAGAAAGTGTACAGTTTTACATTTATGATTAATAAGTGAATTTTACCTTTAATTATATACTCGATCTTTTTCTGATTTGTCAGCTTAACTATACGGCAGGAAAAGAGGTCGGTGAAGGAGACAACTTTATGGTGCATTAAGATCCATAAAATTTCGTGAATTTTGTTTATTAAATTGATTAAAATTACTGTTTTGTTGCATCTTTGTTGCTCGTAGCATCTTAGCTACAAATTGGTCGAATGAAAATAGACTGACTATGCATTTCGTACATATAATTTGAAGTACTAGTACTAAGCAAAATTGTTGATGTTTTAATGTGTTTTTTTTATCAATTTAAAAAATATCCCTTTATATTTTCAATTTATTTTGAAATTTAAAATAAGTTATAATTAGAATAACGTCATATTCACTGAATGAAGCTCTTTTACCCAAAATACTAACAATTTTACCATCACTAATTAACTAAACAGAATTCAGTTTCATATACGAAATATTTTGTTTTATTTTGAATCAACTAAATGAACAAACAAAGCCGGATATTTCGAAACATCTAAAATTGTATCAAATCTATTAAATATTATATTAGTCTACTATAATATATTTCCATTTTACCTATTCCTTACCCATATATATATATATATATATATATATATATATATATATATATATAGATAGGTAAAGGTCGAAATTTGTGATAGTCGTGGTGTATTAATCTTCAGATCGTCTCAAATATTTACAATTGTAAGCCCATAGAGGACTAAAATTGCTTCTCGGTTGGCGCATGAATGATCCAGAGCTTTTTGATGAAATAGGTCACCCATGTAAAATATATACGACCGTTTGATCCCGACTCTAACGAATTCTAAACTTAACTAGATTGGTCTGTGGCCGCGAAAACAATGACAGAATCAATCCACATTTTATATTGAAGAGAGGATGATGGAAAAAAAAACAGCTCAGATAACACAAAACAATAACAGGAACAATAGCAAACAAATCATACGCTTTGTTGGCAGGATAGGTGCACTCAATTCGTTATCCAAAAAATAAGAAGAAAAACACAGCGAATACCGATTCAAACTAGCGGATATATAGAAGAAAGAATTGTACTAATTTCTGATTAAAATTGTTACACAACAACATTCAATATGATACTAATAAAATTATTGGGAAAACTACATTGAATTTGGATGTATTGATAAAATACTTGGAGGAATTTATCAAAAACATTACAATTACGTAACCTGAACCATCGATGCACGATATCGACAAATATAAAGACGAAGATCTAGTTTCCAATAAAACAATTTTGTTTGTATGGACGACAAACCATGATTCAAATATCAGTTTGTTATTGTTAACTATTCTATCAAGTCTACTGAAGGTTTATTTTATCAAAAACGGATTAAACAAACATGGTTAGTTGAAAGCCGACATTATTATGGTTATCAATTACTTTCTAAATAGCTAAATATACAACGTTCAGTTTCATAGAATTTTAGAATATTAATCTTTAAGCTATATAGATAGTACATATTCATGTGCTAGATAATTAAATAACAAGAAGAATAGAGTAATTTTTTACACAATAATGGTATATATTGTTTGTTCGTGAGCTTATACGTGCAATATTTGATGAAGTGATTGTATCTACAAGTTTCTCAAATATTTTAACGGTATGTACAAGTTATTTTTAGATTTGTACAAGTACAGTTCTGTTTGTACAATATAATTAGAGATTTGATAGGGTACTAATACTTGAATTAACATTTCAAATAAATGGTAATGTGATATTTATTAATGATTACTAAAATCAGATTAATATTTACGGATTAGTCCAAATAAATATGGTTACTAGATTTCCTTCTAATTGACTTTAGCACAAATTTAATTTTCCAATGCAAACATTGTTGTAGAATGGATGCGAAATGTAACTTGATGTGCAAACAGATGTTTGTTTTGGAGAATTTTGAATTTAATGTTATCGCAGAACATTGAATCAATGTTTGTATATAACTTCACAAGTTAACGAGATTAATACAAATTTGATAAAAATTGTTTTAAGAAAACCGTATCTTTGCTTAGATATAAAATGATACTGAAAAATTACAGGCTTCTCAACTCTATTAAATATTTTTATAATGGAAAGTATTTTGTTATTGCGCGATTCCTGGCATTATAAAGACTAAATGCTTAGAAGAAAATGAAAAATTTAGAGATCAAGTGTTGATATAGAAACATTCAAGTTGCCGATAGAAGATTTTTGAAATATGAATGATTGAAACTTATGAAGAATTTTATTGTAAATAATTTGATTGACTATATTGATCTTTCGAATGAATACGAAGCTTTTTAGATATAGTTTGGCTATGTTTGAATAGAAGAACGACTTAAGAAGTTTCGTTATAGTTCCATAAGAGTGGCAAAGTGCGACTGATCCAACTCACTTCATCATCGACTAGATCACGTAGTAAATGAGATAAAACTGTTATCGATTTCCTGTTCTTTACAATACATTTCAAGAGAGTTCTCGATATCCACAAGAGGTGATAAACCGCCGCCGGCGTGCCGCCTCACCTTTCCTAGATATCTATATCGCCGACTTGCGCGCCAACAACTAAAAGGATCTTCTTCAGTTCAACACCATTCCTATCGACTACTTATCAAGTCAACACCTAAATACACTTTCAAGTTTAAATTAGATAGTCATGAATCTCCACCATCCTGTTGTAGAACTATTCCCAAATTTAGATTGTGTTTATTTTCTGAACTACAACACTGGGCCCACCCTTATCGTCAGCAAATACAAAATAAATTACACAACATCGACACGCCTTAATCAAGAATCTTCACAGTTCTGATATGTCAAGATAGAATTACGGAAATAGTGTCATTGTTTGTTAGGGAAAATTTCGAAAGTTAGCAACTGAAATTCTTCAATATAACTCAAATTTCATTATTTGTTAATTCGTGATATAAATTCTATGTAAATTCAGCTATTTGCTTATCTATTTATTTGTTCCCATAATTATGATTTTGAAAAATTTTGCCCGGCGCATCCACCAATTTTTTTGACGAATGGCTATAACTCTCCCTGGCTGTAGAATTATTACTTTTTTTAAATTTAACTAAATTGTAGATTATTTTAAGTGGCATTTATGGTAAATGAGAAGCAACATAATAGTTTTACGAAGTATTAAGTATCGTTGAAATTACACAGCTTACGGATGTAGCAATTTCATTTTCACGACTTGAAATACATTGTAAACTAATTTTTCCTTTCTTTAATCTAAAATGATGGCTACAATTTACTACGATGTCAACAATTATATTAGTGTTGATAAGTACAAATACGGTAAACCTTTGTATATTGTAAACTTTATTCGGGAAAACGTTATTTGAAACGTAAAAACATAAAAAACGTAAATATTTTACGGCCAACCGAGTTACTTGTACCAGAGAGCACATGTTTTATATTCTCCATGGCGTGAACTGTTTGAATAGTAAGCAGGGAATCGAACATAATTTGAAATTCATATCCAACTCAAAACCATTGAAGCTGATCACTTTTGAATAACTTTCCACCTGGTTCTATTTATTTGATTTAAAAATTAAGGGAACTCCAGTAGTTTTACCTTTGTTTCACAAATAATAAATTGTTGTAGTATCTAATGGACCTGTTGCTGATTAATTGAGTGGGTTTATTAGGAATATCTTAGTTCTGAAATTAATACGACCCAACTTCACTTGATATTCTCCAACAATGTAATAATCAAAAACCATTCATCTAGTAATAAATGTATTCTCATTATTCTTATTTCTCGTATTTATTTCGTTTAATTCTATGTTACAGGGGCAACTACTGCTCAATCTCATGGACCTGTATTCCTATTAGAACCTCCATCACATCTTACATTTTCAAATACGACCGGCTCCCAGGTCAGTTGTTCAGCACATGGATCGCCCAATCCTCAAGTTGAATGGCTTCTTCAAGATGGACAAGCTGTTACTGCCGTACCAGGATTAAGGTAACGCTTATCTTATACTTTAATTACGAAATTCAATTAAATTGGGGTTCGAACGAATCATAAGCAATAAATGTTTTATAAAAGGAAAATCGTTTGATAAATATTGGAAAATAAACGAGTAGAGCACTTCAAACGGTTTTGAATAAAATAACAGCACGTCTATATATTGATGTATAACGAAAATACATCAAGATGTTATTTTGCTTTTATTATAAAATATCAACATATTCTTACAATAGTAACAGAAATATTGGAAATGTTGGTAAATCAAAATGCGAGAAAATACAAATATT
This sequence comes from Meloe dianella, assembly GCA_028455855.1. Classification (NCBI taxonomy): domain Eukaryota; kingdom Metazoa; phylum Arthropoda; class Insecta; order Coleoptera; family Meloidae; genus Meloe; species Meloe dianella. The sequence goes on along the minus strand of JAPTHL010000045.1, from coordinate 2,714,775 downwards.
AGTATTTACACCTGCAGGAAAATACATCGAATATTATTATTATTATTATTATTATTATTATTATTATTATTATAGGAAAATAATGTATTCAGAAATCTTTTTCATTATCGCTATCATAATCTTTATCGTGTGTGTGCTTCTAACAACTTTTCGAGTTTATTTTTACAAAGTTATTCAACGACTTCATTGAGCAAATATTTTGAAAAGTGCTTAGAGCTAAGTAACGTAAATTATTGCTATAAAATTTGTGTATACGTGTTGTTTAGAAGACAAACTATCTATCATTCAAAAATAAACTTCTCTATAATGAACAATTACAATTGAATCATATAGGCTATCATCTAGAGTTTATATCCTTTGTTAAAACAATAATTATAATATAATTAATACTAGTATGTAATAGAATTTGAAAGTACATTGTAAAGATTCGCATCCTTTACATTTCAAATAAGTAGCGATCACATGTGATACATTCTTAGTCGTATTTTATAGAAGCAATAAATTTTAAATTTGTTTCGAGTCTATTCATTCACATTATCCAATAAGGACAACTTATAATTGAATTTCTAATTATACGTCGTCTATATACAGTCAGTCGACTTGGTTATTGTCAATTGCCATCCGTAGAAATGTGAGTATGGAACAACTTTGTATTTCTACTCTATTATCGTATAAATAATAAAACTTCTATTCGTAAGTGTATTAAAATGTCCGTTTAAAGTTTCAAACTCTAATATTTATAATCAAATTACTTCGTATTTGTTTTCTTTTCTGATTAGTTTTTTTTTGCATGGTATAGTATAATCAATACTAGTCATAATGAGATGGAGATGTAGATTTGTTTATAGAATATTGAAATTGTTGTATAATGAAAATGGCACTGTTCTAGAGCTAGATTATCCTGTGTATGTATTTCGTAAATGACGATGCATTGATAAATTATTGGAATTGAGGTGTATCCATACATTTATATCGACATCGAATGACCAACATTAGTTCTGTAGTGTATGTATCTGGAATATCTAGCTACATTAATACGCTAATTTACGTTCATACTGTCAATAACAAATCTATACGATCAATAAATTCAAGAGAAATCTAGACCACAACACTTAATATTTATATGCATTGTTCAAATATAGTAAGTGAGTTACTATACAACAATTAACACGCCATTTCTATATGTTTCCTCTACTTTGTCAAACAACATAACTAATTTAAAAATATATTTGTATTGTGATTGTCGCATGTGAATCTGTTTCGTTGCTTAATGTATTTAGAATTATACTTTACATCAATGGTGTAATCGCAAAGATTCATGCCAACCAGCTATTGAATAAGGGGTTTGTTCCAACCAGTTGCACGTTCTCAAAATCTACTACCAGGCACGTTGTGACTTAAAGCACTACTATAATCTCCTGTTCATCGTACTTCAAATATTCGACCTTTAGCAATAATGTATTTGTTTCGGTTCAGATTTATTGTTTCATGCAAGGATTCATTCATGCGATATCCATTAAATTATTTGTTTAATTCTCATTTAAAAAAAAATCTATACAAATTGATTTAAAAATAGTTGAAATAATTGATAGGAAAATGTCATTGCTATAATTAATATCATGGATTACATTTTGTGTGTGTGTGTGTTTTTCTCCTTGTTTTGTTTTATTTACATTTCAAAATAATATGGATTTATTTGATTTGATATTTGTCGGAAATTCTATTTATGTTTAGATAAAACAAAACTGAATTTGACATGGCGTTAATTTTTGTTGTTTCCGTGATTTATTTGATTGTGAATATGAACTTTTATATATTATTACTAGCTGACCCGGCAAACGTTGTTTTGCCATATAAATAATTTTTAAGTAATTTCTAGTGTAGACAAAAAATAGCTTACTTCTTGTAAGTGTGTAAGAATGTGGTATATGCGTGAAATATGCATGGAGCGCTGTGAACGATGACGGAATATAAAAATAACAAAAGGCAAACATTATTTTTAAGTTATTATAATTTATTCCTTAAAATTATATATCATTAATTAATCAATTACGACAGTAACACTAACAAACAATATCAATCTATTAATGCTATAGCGTGAACAATATTTTTTGTTAGTCCATCTTTAGCTAACACAAATAAACTGGATGGTTTACCCACTCTAGAGCATGCCACGTATAATTGTCCGTGTGAAAAACATGGTGTTCTCAAATCTAAGCCACAAATAGGCATCGTTTCACCTTGGGATTTGTTGATAGTCATTGCAAATGCCAATCTAATCGGAAACTGAGTACATTTGAATTGAATTGGCACATCTGTAGGTATAATAGGAATCCGTGGTATTAATATATTTTCACCTCGGAACTTGCCATTTAAAATGCTAACTAATTAAATGACGATTGATCAGTTATCGACCGGGGATGAAAAATGATTAAATTACTAAAATGGCTATTAAAAAATAGGGGTTGGTGATAAAAGGGTCAAAATATAGGGTTGTATGTATTTTTTAATGCGACATAATAAAAAAATAAAGAAATTAAAAAAATGTCTAAAAATTAAAAAAAAATGTTAAGGGTGAACAACCCTTATCACTAAGGGGTATGAAAAATAGATGTTGGCCGATTCTCAGACCTACTCAATATGCTCACAAAATTTCATGAGAATCGGTCAAGCCGTTTCGGAGGAGTACGGGAACGAACTTTGTGACACGAGAATTTTATATATAAGATTATTATTATTTTGAATTTAACGTTGAATCTATGGATATTTTTGAGAACAATTTTGTATGAAACTAGTTTAATTTCCTCAGATATTATTCTATTTGTACATATACTCGTTATAGAGATCAAAGTGAACAGATTTTATTTGCTTCTTCGTCATTCTATATAAAAAAAATATATACAGACGAATAAAACCTGTATTGTTAATAGTGGATCATTTAGAATAGATTAAATAAAAACTGAAATAAAACTACATTTTAGTTGATGTCCTAGAAACATCGATCTTTGAATTCTCGATCTGTCTGGTAGAGCTTATTCCGGTTTCCGGACCTGCCAGAGTCCATTATTTATATGGCTGGTTGTGTCACACGTATCCAGTATCGATCATTTCCAAGATAGAAACAAATTCTGCCACAGAGTTGACATTTGCATTCGGGTAGGTCACTGGGAATCCATAATTATACCCCCCCCCGCCTTTAACCGCACTAATAGCGGGATCATTTCAGTTCATCTAATCTATCTGCTAATTAAGTCATATTTGAAACAGAAACATCCCATCCTATATTAAATCCATATCATTGTCTAATCTCGATTATAATTCAACAATATTTTACCTATCAACTACATTATTAATTTACCCGAAAATTCTAGAGCTCCAATTTCAACTCCTCTTGAAGTTTCTTTTCTTGTTCTACTCGTATACTGTATAGCTGACCTATCTTAAAAATTAAAGACCTATCGCTATAAAGATACACCTTTTTCTAATAGGAAATTGATGAAGAAAAATGCGAAAGTAGACTATCATCCCTGGAGTAGTTATAGAGACTTACGATGGATGAACACAGACAACTTTATCGTCATAACAAATTAACGTCTTATGTTAATTGATCTCAAAGGAATGAAAAGAGAATTGTTTCTACATTATCTTTGTACAATTTACATTCTCTCTTGTGATTTATATTACGTCGTTTTTATTTCTGAACTTTATAATATAAATACCCATTGATTATTTTATTTTCTAAAGGATAAAACGACTTCTACTGTTGATATGATTAAGTTAAACCTTCATTAATCTAGAATAAACAAACATAACAAGTAAATTACAGATTCATTGATATAAAATGCTATTCATTTTTAATGACAGCTTGTAACTATACAAATTCAACGAATCGTGATAAATTAAGAATAATGAAAATGTATTTTGAAGTTTTGTAAAGACAACCTGTTTTTTGTTCCAATTCTTTCAATTTTACATTTGACTTAATTTCGTGTAGATTGAAAATGGGAAACACAGCAACCCCATTTAGCGGTAACGTAAAAGATCCTTTAACAAACTAATTTTAAATAGAAAAAATCGACATATATTCATACAATATACAATTTTCCATCGTATTCCAGCGAATATATTCCAATTTAGTCTAAAACGTCAAGTGGTGTCAATTACCGCCTAAGAATGCTTCAATCCGGTACTGAATAAATTGTAAATAAAAGAATCCATAGATCAACGTCGGATCTGTGAATTTTAATCTACGCTAAAAAATAGTAGAGAATTTTCAAATTATTGTTATTTAAATAGAATTTTATAAATGAATGGAATGAAAATGAATGTAACGACGTATTTATTATTAGAGAAAATTCAACGTAAGTCGTTTATTTGATTTCAGACAATTATTGGGCAATGGAACCCTTTATTTTCCACCATTTAGAGCTGAAGATTATCGTAAAGATGTCCATTCAACAGTTTATAAATGCCGTGCTTCAAATATTGCTGGACGTATTATTAGTCGTGATGTTAATGTTAGAGCTGGTAAGTTACTTGATAATTCTCTTGTTTTATAAATTTTTATGTTTGAACCAATATAAGAGTTACGTTAGTGTCGTTTTAACTAACCTGAGGCAATGCGCGTACAATCTATTGAAACGTTTTTGTTAAAAATCTAAGAAGTGTTTTCAACAACGGTCATTGTTCTTGAACGAGATCCGATACGAAAGAGAAATAGCTTCTTTGGAAAACCAATCTAGCTTAAGGGCGTTTTCAATTATTTTTGTCTAAACACTCGACCGAGTATCCAGATCCGAGTAGTTCAACGTATTTCTAATAATTCTACAAAATAGTCTCATTTTGTTCGATTTTGATAATAAATTAAACTTCATCCATTCATTATTGTTAAATTAATTGAAGATTTGTATTTTCTCAGTATTTATTTCAATTTATGAACAATTAAAATAATTATGATAGTTTTAATTGTTGACAACTTATTTCAAATCTAGGTTGTTAATAAGCAGTTTTCGTGTTGGCAATTAAACTTGTGCACGAATAATAAGTCGAGCTTGGATTAGAAACAGTAATATACTGGCAAACATTAGAAGCATATTCTATAAGACATAAACTGAAACTTTTAATTGAACTTAAACAATATTGTTTGAATTGTAATACCATAAAATTATCTACTGTATTTATTTATTTATTTATTTTTAAATGTAATAATTTCACAATGTTACCACTTTCTCTACAAACACACATTTGGTATTTTATACTATTACGTCGACACTAATTTAAACGTATGATATTGTCAAAAAGGCACAAATATTTAATAATTATGCTAACATTTTGGATAGTTATTAAATACGGGATGTTTCCGTTTTATTTTCTCATAAATGTGTCTCACGCTATATAGTAATGTCTAGGGAAATCACAACTGCCACACGTTCTATTATTCAGTGAAATAGGTACAGACAGAATCTGACCCTATATACCAACACTATCACTAAGTCAACATGTAATTACCACCATCTAAACTATTAATTATGTGATCGTCCACAAAATATAGATAAATAAAAATATGATTCGATCACCCGACGCATCCACCATTTCCCACCAAATACTGAATGTTTTAATTTCTATCCTGATACAGTTATCGCCGCTTAATATGGTCACTGTTAATATCATATTTTTGAAGTAAAACTTCTTTAGGCGCGACTTGGGGGGTAACTCAGATTTTCTTTCTGACGGAAGTAAGGCTCGAAATAGTTTCCGCTATTTAAAATATTTAATTCTACTAAAATCCTAATAATAGTAAAATTCCCAACTTCATGTGACGAAATTTAGAAACTCCGTAGATGTAAGGTTGGTATCTTATTTCTGTTGATATTTCTCAGTCATGTGACTACAACATCAGGAAAGCTATTGGTTGGTTGTAGGAATAGGAGAACAGGTTTGAATTTTGGGTAGATTGACATGGGCTGATTTGACCTTTAATTTAATTTTTTATTCTTAATTAATTTAATTAATGAACGAATATTCTTCAAAAAGTGGTGGTGGTATTAACGAATTTTATATAGAATATAAAATAGTTTAATCGTTTCAGTGATATGTGTCATAAACGTCAAAAAATTTTACTAAAATCGCACACAATTTTTCTTATTGTGTTTAACTTTATGTTTAAAAGAAAAAAGGATTGTGGTTTACTGCTCATTTCAACCAAACCCCGGGCGCTTATGCCCTTTTACTTATGGATGATGGTTTACTGCTCATTTCAACCAAACCCTGGGCGCTTATGCATTTTTATGGATGATGGTTACTGCTCATTTCACCAATTCTAGACGTTTTTTCTACGATGAGGGACCTGCAAAGGGGGGGGGGCGGTATAGGGACATCCTAATCTTGCTAACTTGTCCATGTACTTTGTGGCATGGATAAATTAACAATTTAGGTTATAAGAAGAGGGAAATTCTGAAAATCCTTTTTCATACCGTGCCGAGGTTTGAACCCCGGACTTCTAGGCGTAAATCCCTATCGTTAACCATCGAGCCATTCGGCTCGTCAATTTTCATATGAAAAGTGTACTATAAATGAAAACGATTTTCTACGATCCAACGGATACAGCCGAGATTCCATCGTGTGTTGGGCACCCGAAAGTACTCGATTGCATTAATGTATAGATGTTGCTAAGCAACCACAATTTTAAATACCTAACATGTTAAAACGTCTGTCATTGGTTGAAATCTAGATTTCCAAAAATATGCTTCGGAAATGCTCATTTTCCACACGGTAGCAGATGGTAATGGAAATCGGGACGATTGATTTAAGAAAATCAAATATACTCTCATCAGCAACTGCAAATTGAATGAATTCAATAAAAATGCGGTCCAGCTGGTGATGTTTGAAAGTACTTTATGATCAGTTTCTAACTAGACATGCGTAGTCTAGCCATCAACCAAACAATCTAGATTTGTGGGTGGGAACATACCTAATAATTGCCACTATAATCTACGAGGTGTTCTTACAATGAATATATTTCAAAATAAATACTGTTGAGGGTAACCAGTCCACTTCTGCGAATATGAAAAGGTTGAAGAATGTTTGAAAAAAATCAGACTTATTTGTGTAAAGCTTTACAATCAAATTGAAGTAGTGCTAAACAAATATTTATTTATATACGGTTTACTTAAATGTAGTCAACTTTAAGGCAATTAAAGCAATTGAAATCGAGCCACAATTGTCAATTTGACAACGGTCAAGTCAAGTCGCACACATTCAAATCGTCAGAGTATAGATCTTCTCGTATTTTTAAATGAATTCCACATACCCACACTTAAAATCAAAATCTACATATAGTTGTAGACAATATTACCTATTTTTAATGCATAATGTGAATATAGCTTTATATTATTCTTTGTAAAGTATATCATTAATGAATATAACTAAACTGTAATATTTTAAGTTAAGTTTAATCGTTTCATGATATGTGCCATAAACGTCAAACAAGTTTTACTTCAATCGCGCGTAAAGATTACACGCACACAATTTTTTTTTTGTCTGACTAACAGATTTCTGAAATTCTATACAAATATACTGAAAATATAATCGAAACTTTGATTCTTGTTATAAATAGTTTTACGGCAAACATTATCGATAGATATTATCAACTTGCTTCTTTTTATTTTCGGTGCACAATATTCTGCTTATAAAATTGATTATTATTTGTTTGTGAGATAGAATTGTCTCACTTATTAACATTTGATGAAGTACAAAACTCAATATAATTTATTTATTTTGTCTTTGTCTTTACTACTAGCTAAAATAACACTCTGCTAATTTCGTGTCAGTTTCCCATCTACGTTTAGTTTGTTATAGTTTTCGAAATAGATAATTCTCATCAAAAGGTACAAAAAGTAAAGATCTTGCATTCAACAAGAAATAAAAATTAACAAAAAAATACTCTTGCTTATCATACTGGAGACAATGTAATTTTCTGAACTTCCGTAGCATGAACATACGCTTATTATTAGGTCATCCCATAAGTAATATGTTATTTTCAATTTGGCCAGAATTAATTATGCAGTATTGCGTATATCTGGCAAGTCCAATGAAAGACTTCATCCAAGAATGAATATGCTACCGGTTTGGTGTGATATGAAATGAGTTATTTATCACAAGCTGCTGGCAGTCAATCACACTAGCACGAGTAAGCTGTACTGTCAACAACTAGACCGTTCAAAACACCACATTAGAGAAAAAAGTCTACATTGGCCGAAAGATAAGGTGTCATTAAGCTTCATGACATCGCTAAGATTCATACGACAGGAGACACGCTCGAAAAACTAAAGGTGTTTCAATAGGAATTTATAACCCACCCACCATACTCCTCTGATCTGGCACTACCAGATTATCATCTTATTAGAAGTCCCCACAGTCGCATCAATATTTAACAGATTAATACAGAGGATGAGGTCCGAAGTGAATTGATGTTTGTTATTAACGATAGTCAATACATTATGGATTAAAATTAAACTATAACATTTTACGTACATATTAGTTAGTATTTTGATTTTTCTTAGTTGCAATAGTTAACGTAAGCGTTTATTCGACTAGTATTATCATTGGCTACTCTAAATCCAATCTGATCTCATAGTGACCAGTTTAAGTGGCGATCACTGGCGTGTGATCTCCCGGCGCATCCACCATATTCTACCATCATTACTTTTCTATGTACTCATTATTTGTAGTTTTTGTCTACTTAGTTATAAGAATAATTTCATAAAATTCAAGCGAATGCATCCATTTCCTCTAATATAGTGCGAATAATTACAATATTGCACAATTAATTTTATGAATATTGTTGATTTTCAGCTCCTATATCAAAGATAGTAACAAAAGTAACAAACAATTACTTGTAAAGAGCAAATTAAACAAACATTTTTACGAATTAAAATTAGAAGATTACAATTTAACACACATACTTTGGTGTTAGTTTCGTAATTGGAAATTTCAATATTAACAGATTCTGATCTAAAGTTATTTTGATTGTATTGTAAATCTCACTATAACCGGATTGTGCTGTATTGATCGATTAATTAAAATACTACATCTAACAACAGTAATTGAGTGGCATTATAATAAAGTTTCAAACTAAAATTGAAACATTTGTCAGTTTACTTGTTGAACTTTTAAACTTGTTAAATGTTATTCAATAATTCTGTTATATATCTATATCATACAGAAAACTTGTCTCAATTTATGCAAAATAACTTGATAATTTTCTATCATAGCTTATAAAGTAACGACAGTTTTCTTAGAGATTGATTTAAAATTTCAACATGACTTAATAAAAGGCAAATAACGAGAACGTGACTTGGCGTGTCATCTTTGGATTTTCAACGTCTTTCTCACGAATACCAGTAGATTCAAAATAACATTTTTATTGAAACAATTCGTCTCCTTTGCTTAGATTTTTAAACAATTTAAATTGTTTATAATATCTATATGTTACTGTGTATTATTTTAGATTAAAATTTATTTAACGTACAATTTCTAAATAGAAATAGAACAATACAAAATCAGTTTTATTCAATAAAATTCAACTAGAAATTGGAATTATCTAAAGACACGAATTTACTCTATGTTATAATTGAAAAGGATCTAACCAACGACTGATTTCGACTTGTTACTATAAAATCTTCAGTTTGATTAGTGCTATTCTTCCATTCACAAAACATTCTATCGCTAGAACTTTTAATTAATTTTTGTGAGTCTCAGTATTTTTATAACACCACGTATCGTTTTCATTAAATTGAATAGGATATAGTGATAATAGTGGAACGATAGTTCTATGATGGTGGTGGTTATAATAATGATGTCGTATTGTTGTTGAATTGTTTAATATTGGAAAGCGGCATTATGGGGGAGTTTTAATGAATTTTAAATGGATCCAGAATCAATCGTATAGGATGGGATGCATTATTGCTATCATGAATATTAAACATCTCTATACATCATAATGACGACGTTGTAAAGACTTTCATTTTCAAGTATACATTCACACATTTATTCACACTGTCATAACATTCCCACAACAGTCTATTTGTAGTTGTTTTCCATCTATTTATCACAACAACTGTTTACATAATTTGAAGTTAACATGCGTAGTGTACCAGTATTTACACTTATTTTAACATTTTATTTCGTAGATGAAAAGGTGATTAGAATATTTTAATGATGAAAACCTGATTTGTAATATAGAAATGTTTGATTTCGTGCAAAATTGTTCAAACTCAGTTTAGATAGCTTGATAGTTGAAATGATTAGATACAGCCTGGAGATTCGTCTATATTTGATTCAAGAAGCCGTATTTAATACGCCAATTTAAATACGTCTATCAATACGATTGATTCGAATTTTGTTTCTTCATATATAGAAAATCATTCTGTTGTAGTGTATGATTAAATCATGAAAATTCCAAGATAATTTTTAATAGAATAAAACATCGTTACGATTTAATTGATCTGGCATTTATTGAATTTTATCTTGAAGGATCAGGAATATATCTGAAAGGGATTTTGATACAAACCACTGGACGGACAAAGGAAATTCTTCAAATAATATATATATATATATTCCAGCAATAAAAAAAAACAAATCGCAAATAAAATCCATTCTTCTAAGATTGAATCGAAAGCTTTTCAATGTTTACCATAAATTATTGATGATATTTAAGTCACTCATCATAACAATGTTTGAACAAACCACAGATGTGACTATATTTCGTTTTTTTTTGATGATATTAAAGTTGATTACTACGACAAAGAAACTAAAATTAAAAACCAAAACAAAACAAAACTGATGCATGATGTATATTTTTATCATAATAATTCCCCACGTTGTTCAATGTTCAAAAACATTCCTTTGATGTTATTCAACCAAAACTGCATGTATAGTTGTCTGTTATTGGTATGATCAAAACTAACAGTATATTGCAAAGAAACAAATGTGTGAATTTCATGTTTGAATAAGTTCGAATGAATGCTTACCATCCACTCTCTACTATCTGGCCTTTACTAGATCACCAAAGAGATTGATGAAGGCTTGATTGAAACCGACTGCTCGTCTCTTCTTATTTCTCTATCCCATCGATCCAGTAATTTGACATGGGAATATTCGTTACTCCTATAACTGAAACACCCGCACTTTCCTAATATAAAAACATTCTTGTTTCTACTACAGTTTTCAAGGTATTCGTTGTGGTTTCAATGTTTAGAAATTTTAATAAAAATTAAAATTAGATAGCGGTTGCAATTAAATTATCGTCGACATACAATCATAGGGCAAAACGCTAAAGGATCACTGGTATTCTCTAACAATCTCAATCTCAATCCCTATTTCTAGTTATGTTAGAAAACACACATACAATTCGAATGTTTGAGTCTAACATAATTACGGATTTGCGCTACTTACCACTACAAGAAACAATTTGAAAAATTATAAAAATTTGTATTTCAATACCATCAATTTTTGGATAGACATCTAGAGTTGGTGTTTGCAATTCTCAAAGAATTTTTCACAAATAATCATTAAGTTAACATGCAAATATAGAGATCGAGATCGAGATTTGTACAGAATACTGCTGCTAGTGATAATCAACTCTATGTTTTGAAAAAGAAAAAAGATTATGATGGAGTGTTAGTAATGGTTACTCGCTTCAGGATATTATAAATGAGATAGAAATACTTTTAAAAAAATAACGTAATATATAACGATCCACAGCTGAATGGAAGTATAATAAAATTTGCAACATTAACTGAAACGCCCCTTAATTATTGTTGTATCGTTGAAAATGATGCTGTTTTAATGATATTTTAAAATTTAACTTTCATAGTTCTTATCATAAATGAGATATCTAGAATGACATATGAGAAACCGACCATACTATCTATACATATACGTACAGGCAAAAAAAAAAGTGCAATTCCCTTTTATCATCTTTATGATGTAATTTACATATTTTTTCCCATTATTACACAATATCAGGAACAAAAAAAATCCTTTACTATCGGGGTCCTAGAAATTTTCCACCGCCAAGATAAAAGGGAAGATCTTTAAAAGTGTTTTTTTCTATGATGGGAAAAATTTGATCGTTCTATTTTTATGTTAACTAAAACTGTTCAAGTGCATTGTCATGGTAATCGTTTGAAATACACGATTTTTTTTCACACTAATTCAAATATATATCTCAATCGAAAATATTTAGGGAGAAGCATAAAATGCTATTCAATCTACGCGAATAGAATAAATTATAAACAGTCTAAGGGTCTGGTGAAATGTAGTCATCTCATGTCGAAATGGTTATAGACACTCAGTAACTCAATATTTTATGTATGCTGACGCGAGCTCATGCATCCATAGACAATTGTTTTATATTAGGCAATGAAATAACCAGGATTTTCCTCAGGGAAATATCATATGAAACGATAAAAAAACAATCTTTTAAAGTTCTATATGTACGTTTTGCAGAAGCACGTACGAATTTATTGTGATTTATAACAGAATTGATACAGTTGATTTAGACATAAATTTTTACTATCTAAATCTAATATTATTATTAAGAAAAACTTGTTTATTTTTCGTCAGTCATGCGTGACGTTTCAAAACAAAATTTGTGTCAAACAATACAAAACATTGAAGAAAGAAAAATAAACAGCAACAGTTGGATATCTTTCTCAAGATACTGTCGGATTCTCTACCAATTTACAGATATTTTCTTCTAGTAAAAAATAGTCTCTAGAAATGATCATAAATTTTATAATTATCGGTCAATATTTACAATACGTTTAAAATCAATAAAATCATTAATTGTCTATTGAATATTTGAATAATACGTAATTCAGTATTCGTCATTGAATTTAGATTTTCTGATCTTATCATTCTATAAATCATTGATTTTTGTTGACAGTTGTAAATCGTCCTTATGAGGTTCAAGTCTACCATACGCATGTAACAGCTGGGAATACAGCAGTTTTAGGCTGCGTTATACCTGCTTTCGTTAAGGAACATGTCAGTATTACATCCTGGTCTAGAGATGAATCTATTTTGTTACCTGGTTCTAATATGGGTAAGTATTAAATTAACTAATTAATGGTAATTGACACAAACTCTGTAGATTATGTTTCTTAATCCTCTGAAGGTAGGCTTCCAAACGGATCATTGATTGTACATCAACACTTTATAGTAGTCATTGTCTACTATTACAAGTAAATCGAATTAATACAACAGTTTATTTTAAACTGTATTGAAAGAAAGTATTAATTTTCTTTAATAGAAAAGAACTTGGATTAGAATGTTTAGGAGTAAATATTAAGCTGGAAATTTTTGGAGAAAAGCATGAAAGTCTCTTCTATAATATTTGTATTTTATTTTTAGCAAACTACACATATACATAGATTTCACTCGAGAGCTAGAATCTCTAAATTGATTATGTACCCAGCACAATGGCACTATCATTTTTATTCTGAAGGAATACTAGCCGTATAACCCGTAGCGTCGCTATTTTACGACAGCAAACTCTTTACAATTCAACAAGGCCCACCTATTTCATACACCGATCAAGTTATGTTTAGGATTTTGTCTTTGACTTGCATTCCCACTTTCTCTTTTCACAATATCCTAAAGGAAACTTAGTTATATTGTACAGCCACTCGGGATATGGTCCTGAATCTATTCTTCAGAAAGAAACTTAAATTGAATACGAACTCGGAGCGGTCGCGCCGTTATGTAATAAAACAAAAAGGATAGAATGGGATGTGTTAAAATGACTTGAATTTCTCAACGGGATACAGTATCGTACATTTTTGTTCAATAATGAAGTCTTCAGTTCATTCACACCATCATCAACAACCATTATTTTGTAAAGTGATCGTTTCACGCCGCAGGATGCTATCAACAAAACACGAAACTCCCTGTTTGAAACTACTAATATATACCAATTGTATACAAATTCATCACAAAAAAAACTGACACTCATTTCCAATTATACTCGAATTATTCTAATTACTGTTATCAACCCTTTCTGGTTATTCATACAAAAACCATTGAATTTCAGTGAAATTGATCCGTCTCAAATCCAATTTCTTACCGAGTTTATTTAGATTCATCTTCTTAACTTTAATATATATGCTATGTAAATAGTAGAAATTTACTTTAGCACAAAATGATTAAATTCGTTCTTGATAATAAGTTAAAGTAACCTTTACTGAAAAAAAAATCCAGGTGGCCGCATTGTGGTGACATATGGTACTGGTGAACTCCATATTCGATCAGCACGTGCTGAAGATGGTTTAGTGCGGTACTCCTGTTTAACTCTTCATATACTAACACAAGAACGTAAAAGAAGTACACCAGCTATGCTAACAGTAACTGGTAAAGAGAAACATTTCTATTTAATTTAAATTGTAATTTCAATTTAACGTTTTGTTATTGTTAAATTATCTGTAATAGAACCGACAAGGAGCATGTCACCACGTCTCGCCCCAACCGTCCAAACGGTAGTTTCAGCAGATCATGAAAATGATATCCATTTAACATGTTCAGCGCAGGGAAACCCACCACCAACATTCAAGTAAGATTCTCATGTAAACATTCTATTAAGCCCCTAAATCAATTTCATTATGGATGTGTTGTTGTGTAAACACGTACCGGATTCCTCTCAATTCATCTCGTAGATATCTAGTTACAACAGATCAACTAGTGTTGTTTTAAATATTAATAATATTTTTTTACAGCTGGTTCCGTGAAGTTGGGGACCATCTACAGCCAGTACGTTCATCGGCCCGTTTTGAACCATCACAAGATATTCTGCACATTCGCCGTTTAAAATCAGAAGATGCGGGAAGGTGGACGTGTAAAGTTTCAAATAATTTAGGCGAACAACGTTTAGATATTCATCTAACAGTAACTGCTCATCTCACCGCTCACGTCCTACCACAACTGCAGGTAAACTTATTGGTTTTTTTTCAGTTTCACCATTATCGAATAGCTTTTATAATTCTATATAATGGAATAAATAAAAAAAAAATTGATTGTGTGGCATTATTATACTGTAGGTTGTGAATTCGGGCGAAAACGCTATTTTCAATTGTACGATCGCCGGCTCTCCTATGGGACGCGTTCAGTGGTTTCGAAACGGTGAACCGCTCCCAACTGATGGTAATGGTAAAGTTAAATTGTTGAGTCCATTGGTACTGGCTGTAACTTCCATTACTAGACACGATAGAGGAATGTATCAATGCATTGTGAGAAACGACCGGGAAAGCTCCCAAGGGAGTGCTGAACTACGTTTAGGAGGTAAATTATTCGTAATTGTCAGATAATTCTATTACTTAAACCTGAGCCTTTAATATTATCCGACTACCAATGTAAAACAGTATATACATATAAATTGTAAACAGAATTAATAGGCCACTTGTTCTGCATTCAACATATAGATTAAACTTGTTGGTCTGATTGAAAAAAATCTTAGATCAAGGAAGAATTAGCAACCAGTCGAGTTGAAAATGAACTGTCGAAAACAATAATTTAACTAATAGCCGTAAAAAATCCATTAGACATAACAACAAGACGTTAGAAAATGGAACTCACCTTCGATTCTTGTTGTTTTGTTTTGTTTTTAAATCAAAGGAGCAGTCAAAAAATGATTGTCATTAAATCTAATTGTCTAGTGATTTTGGAAATATCAAGGTCCAACCAATGCGACAACAACTTAGGTAAAGTTATTTAATGAAGTGATTTATCATTCTCTTCAAGCTTGAATATTGTCGACTAAAAAACTATTTATACAAGAGTAAAATGAATCGGCGCCGTTCAAGCATAAAATTATACCGCGTGAAAAGAAAGGAAAATGCGGTTTCAAATGATATATTGTTGTCGGAAGTGAGACCTCATTTTCTCTAGATTATTTTTCATCTCTTTATTTCTTATTTAGTAAACAACAGTAGAAAAATAATTGATTACATTTTCACAATAATCTATCAAATACTTGAAACATGTAATTTTCTGTATATTTGATAGATACAATACCGGAATTGCAATATACATTCATTGAACAAGCAATGAGACCAGGACCTGAAGTATCTTTACGTTGTACCGCAACAGGATCACCGCCTCCTCAATTTCGTTGGTTATTAGATGGTGAACCATTGTCTGATATTACGGCAGGACATCGGTAAGTATCAAAAATCCATTAACAAAACATTGGAAGAACTTTTACAAAGCTTTTAGACAACAAAACGAAATTACTATTCGATTTTTATCACTGAATCGTTCTCACGCTTTTTTTTCCTTTATTTTGTGTACATCAACCCTCTTAACAGAATTTGTGAGAAAAAAAATTAGATTACTACTACAAATATTGATGTTTATTATATGAAAGGAATACGTTTTTGTAATTTTCTTCTTTTTTTGGTATAATTTACAAATGATTAGAAACTTTTAATGAACCAATAATCTGAATTGAATGATGTCATTAAAATCGTTATTCGGTTATTTTGTAAATTACTCGGTAAACTGTAAAATTGTTAAATGGAAAATACGTATATCCACGTTTAGTTTGATTTTTGTTTTTGTTTGTGTTTTTTGTCTAAATAGGTCAGTATAGATCAATGATAACGGTTAGAATTTCACAACGTCAATTTTAAATTCAAATCGATATTATAAGATGTAACATCCATATATTTCGGGGGGATGATTTGTAATGGTTTCATCAATTTGTGATTGTAAATTTATTGAATAAATTATAGATACGCGATCAGTCAATATGTGGATCAAGTAGGGGATGTGATTAGCCACCTGAATATTTCTAGTGTTCGTGTTGAAGATGGTGGTCTTTACAGCTGTCGAGCATTAAATTCACTAGGATCAACTGAGAACTCTGCTCGACTCAACATCTACGGTATGTTTTATTCATCATCCTATAAGATTACCATTTAATACATTTAATATAGGACCGCCATTTATACGTTCTATCGGACCAGTGAAAGCCGTTGCTGGTGGTGATATAACATTACATTGTCCATATTCTGGTTATCCAATTGCTTCTGTACGTTGGGAACGGCATAGTCAAGAATTACCACTTGATCTTAGACATAAAATTGTCGAGGATGGATCACTGACGATATCTCGTTTAGATCCGGCAACTGATTCTGGTTTTTATGCCTGCTTTGTTACTAGTCGTGATGGTGAAATGGCTAGAAGGGAAATACAAATCATTATAAATAGTCCACCGATTCTGACACCTTTTTCGTTTCCTGATAATTTACAAGAAGGTGGACGGGCACATTTAACATGTTATGTTACTTCAGGCGATATGCCTATACATTTTACGTGGTATAAAGATGGCAATCATATATCTGCCGCTTTACAGGTGAAAAATAGAAAATGACAAAATTTAAACAAAAAAAGTGAAAACTTACAGATACATTTTCTAGGTTGAAGAACGTGCAGCTGAATTTTACAGCATGTTAATTTTCAAGGAAGTCACTTCAAAACACAGCGGAGCTTATACTTGTGTTGCTAGTAATTCAGCAGCAAGGGCCAATTATACAGCTCAATTAATGGTTAAAGGTAGAAAATAATTCATTCCAATTCCCTTGTTAAACATTCCTACATACTATTTGATTTTCTAGTGGCACCCCAATGGATGGTAGAACCCCATGATGTATCAGTTTTATTAGGTAATCCTATTATGGTCGAATGTAACGCCAAAGGTTATCCTGTACCAAAAATAACATGGCTAAAAGGCCAAGGTAGGATATAATAAAATAAAATCGATCAATCAGTTGTAATTGTGGAACGAATTAAAATTTTTTAGGCAAAACATCAACAGACTATCAACCCTTATTCAGTTTACATACTCGAGCTAATCTTCTATCTAACGGTTCACTTTATATTGATGCAGCAGGACCTCAAGATGAAGGTTATTATTTATGTAGAGCTACGAACGAAATAGGTTCAGGATTAAGTAAAGTCTTCTACATTGAAGTTAATGGTAAATAACATAATATCTATAATTAATTTATTATTTTTATTCGATTTTCGTTACAGAACCAGCACGATTCGATCTCGTAGCAAAGAATGTTTCCATTAAACGCGGTAATACAGCAAATTTAGTTTGTCAAGTCTATGGCGATCTTCCAATTGAAACTGCGTGGAATTTAAATGGTAAACGTTTAGACCTGAACAACTATAGGTAAGAACTTTTCAAATAACAACACTTCGGACACTGTAGATACAGATACAACGAATAAATTTTATAACGGTTCGTAATAAAACTGAACGTAAATTTCATGGCGCCAGATACAATACGTTTCGTTTCACACCTCAACATATGTACATATACATTTTTTTTTGCGTTGAATTGTAAACGGATATATCATAAAATTTCTAATATATTTGCACAACAGCAGTGTACAATGTAAAGTTTATATATCGAATCGCTTCGGCACTTATAGTTGGTTCTCAATCAAGGATTTGATGGATATGAACACGACTGGAACAAAAAAACATTTCAACTCCATACATTTAAAGTCCGTGTACCATTAAGTTATTATCTATCGACAATGTTGGTTGCCATTACAATTTCGTAACAAATCTGTCACTTATCTTCAGGATTTATTTATATGTCAACTTAAAAAAATAATTCCGTCAATACGTTGTTGGTCAAAATTATCGACAAATAAACAAATGATCAAAAGTATAATTTTTATAATATTAACAAAATTATTATTTATTTGCATTAGTTTCGGTATTTTTTTCAATAATAAAATTGCTGGAAATCTCAAATTTATTTTCCATTAAAATTGATGAAAATGTCCCGCAGTGAGTCCCTTCGCAGTACTTACGTAAATGTTAATCCATTCCAGAATTTCGAACGTTCATTTTTGTGGATAATACTCACATAATACGCATTAAACGCAATGATATTATTTATTAAAAATGGACACGATGATCAGTGAAAAATATGTTTGAAAACTATGCTGTATAGCAGTTATTTAGAACGCACCTTCATTGATTTGAACACTGTCGAAATTATCAATATATGAAATATTGAGGATAATTTTGAATGAAACCCCTCGTTCGATTGTTTCTTATGGTCACACTCGAAATAACATTTATACTGCACTAATTGTAAACATACGAAATAATATCTTCTGAAAAATGTTTTACAATATTGTTTCTTTATTTCGAGATGACATGTTTTACTTTTCTCTACAAGACATAAAGGGTAAATAAATATTAGTCATATGACAAAATAAATTGTTTGAGCTAAACAATTTAGTTAGAGAATTGATACAAACTTGTATTTTTATTAAAGTTGAATTCGATTTTACTTAAAAAACAAGTGATCGATTAAATTTTTGCGTGTAATGTTATCAATCAAAGCTTCTTTATAAAATTTCCTCAAAGAATTTTATAAAAGAATTCCGACAAGATTGAAATCCCAGATCGAATTCATGTGGTATTTCTAATAGTAAAGATCACTTCTATCCAACAAGATTAATGCTAGAAATATACAATTCACTAGTTTTACTCAAAGTGCTGTGTGGTTTATACTTTTAGATACACTGTGATAAATACAAATACTGAGAGTGGTATAAAATCTCAAGTGACCATTGGTCGAAGTGATCGTGAAGACTCTGGCATTTATAAATGTTTTGCTGAGAATGCCTACGGACGTAGTGAACATATCATTCATTTAACTATTCAAGAACGTCCTGATCCACCTAGTTTACTTGAAGTTATTGAAGTTTCTAGTAGATCAGTACGTTTAACCTGGCGTCGTCCTTTTGACGGCAATAGTCCTGTTATCGGATATTTAGTCCAATATCAAATTCTTAGTGCCAATTTAGATTGGGAACAATCGAATGTACTCAATTTGACATTACCAGCTAATTCAGGTTCCAGGTAAATTATTTTAAAGATTGATAAGTCGATAATATTCTGTTTCTTATATCTTTTATCAGTCCAGACAATGATCAAGAATCGGCAATTATTGGTGGTTTATCACCAGCAACGGTCTATACTATGCGAATGTTGTCGGTGAACGGTATTGATCAAAGTACATTTACTGAATCTATTGTTGTGAAAACGCAAGAAGAGGAACCATCAGAACCACCAAGGGATGTTCGTGTTGAATCAGTAGGACCTGGTGAATTATTTATAACATGGTCAATACCACCTCGAGAAAGTTGGAATGGTGAATTATTGGGCTATGTTGTTTCTTGGAATGAACACGGTAGTTCAAATCAAACAAAAAGCCTTACAGTTAAAGGATGGGGAACAACAAAACTACAATTGACAGGATTACGAAAATTTACTCGATACGATATTAGTATACGTGCCTTTAATAGTATTTCAACGGGGCCAGCTTCACCTATTATTGTTGGTACAACAAAAGAAGGTGTCCCAGAAGCTCCACCACAAGATATTCAATGTTCACAAATATCCTCGCAAAGTATGAAGATTTCTTGGATGTCACCACCACAACATTTACACGGTGGACTTATTCAAGGCTACAAAGTATATTACAGACCAATTCCTAATGAAATCGGTACAAATAAACAACAAAATCTTCACTCATAACTTAATTTTCTTTTAATTGCAGTAGACATTCCAACTACGGGTGAAGTCAAAAGAACTACAAGCACTGAAACTTACTTGCACAGTCTCTTTAAATTCACTAATTACTCCATCAAAGTTCTAGCTTATACTTCAGCAGGAGAAGGAATACTCAGCAACTCTTTATACTGCACAACAGAAGAAGACTGTAAGTACTACCATTTATTCTGATAGTCTTCTTGCATGTTGCGTATTTCTTAATCACCCAGAAAATGGGCGTTTTTTTTTGTGGAAAATTTTACTTTCCAAAACATAATTCACACACACGTTGGACAAAGTTGTTTTTTCGTGTTGTTCTATGGAAGATTTACCAACTACGCGAAATAGTCGGATGTATTTGAATAATTTGGAGGAATAACGCAGTATTAACGCCCTCTGTTTATGAAAGGATCAACATGGGACGGTATCTAAATAGGAAGCTATCTTTTTATTTTAATTAAATTGTAAATTAAATTTGGGCGGTTTAATTATTGAGTTAATTAGAAGCATAACTGTGCAAATGTACATTGCAGTTATAATATTTTAGAATTATTCCAGAGGAAGTTTATTTCAAGTAATGTCTTTTTTCGTTTAGCATTTTAATTTTAATAAATTACATTTAGAAGAAATAAAATGCTAAAGTTTAAGTGTCAATCATTTGTTCTATTTAACTACAGGTTATTAAATTGATAATTAATAATGTTTTTTTTTTATTGATGATGCATTATTACAGTGTAAAACTAGCTGACATTTTCATTATAGGTTTCTACTGAATAACAAAACAAGTAATTGAAAGTAAACGTGGTCTAGTTTCAAGTCATTACGTGAACCTGAAACGAATCTACAAGGTTTCCGTATTGAGAAAAGAAACAATAACAAAATCAAATTTAAATATCATTTAAATGTTTACCTACAACAATCATTAGTTTGCACAATTTTTATGATCAAATTTATTCTATTAACGGCCATAACTAACTAATCAAATAATTTTTGAATATTGTTTATTAATTAATGACAATTTTCTTGATATTGGATGATCCATTAATTGGTAAATTTCGTAGCATCACAAATTTTCTAAATCTAATGTTGAAAAGTTGCCAAACAATCTAATTAGCGATTGTATTTGTAAACAATACGAATTGAACATAATGACTGACATAATTAAGTTCATTACGTATAACAGGATTACATTGATTGTAAAAAAATTAATTGAAATTTCACTTATTACTTTATAATGATACAGATCCAGGTCCTCCTGTTGATATTAAAGCTGCTGCCTTAACTGGTGAATCAATTTTGGTATCATGGTTACCACCAAATGAGCCCAACGGGCGCATCAGTCATTATACAGTATGTAGTCGAGAAGCTGGACGTGTTGGTAAACATACAAGTCATATAGTACGAACCGAAGATATCACACATAGTCATAGTCTTATTTATGAAGTTCGTGGATTAATCGAACATCAATTATATGAATTTTGGGTATATGCAACAACTAGTATTGGTGAAGGTGAACCTACAGCAATTGTCGCCCAATCAACAGCATCACGTGCACCATCACGTATTGCATCATTCAGTCAACATTTACGAAAACCAGTAAAATCAAAGGTTATTCTACCTTGTTTAGCTGTTGGTAATCCAACACCAAGAACTAGATGGATCCATAGGGATAGACCTATCACATTTAGTCCATTTTATGAAATTACATCTCATGGACATTTGACCATTCACAGTAAGTTGGCCAATATTTAAATTATTTTATTTCATTTAACAAAAAAAAAATCAGAAATATTATTGTTTAATGTATAAATATGAAAAGAGAAATTCTGTTAAGTTATAAACGTAAAGTCAACGAGATACAGAAACTGTGTGGTTTCATGGTTGAACGCTTGTCGGCTTCGATCCAAGATAAACCAAACAATATCAATTCTAACTATAGAATAAGATAAAATTAAAAATATCTACATAGTCTACATCGAAAAGTAAAAAGTACATTTACATTGAAAGGCCTTTTGTTTGCCATATTCAGCGTCCTTCAAATCGTCCAACCATATAACATATCCCACCAAAAAGGGCAAGTCATTTATTTATAAAAGAAGCTTAATAATATCGGTTGAAAAATGAAAGCTACTGGATAATAAGTTTTCGTCTTTCGTTTCAATGATTATTACTAGAAGACTTATTATTCTTCTTCTAACATTACAGCGTGTCCCTTTTAATTTATTATTCAATTAAAGTAATTTCACTGCCAATTTACGATTTATATAGCGTATAAAAGCGTCGAAGTCCAATTCTAACACCGGCCCTGAATAGAATTATGAAACTGCTTCCAAAGAGCAATCGTTTATTATTTTAGTATTTAGTCTAATTCTTGGAACAGGGTGTTGTTTCATAGCCTTGAATGTGAAATATATATATATATATATATATATATATATATATATATATATACATATATATTTTCTTTATAATTTGCCAACAATTATAGAAGGTTTTCTATTGATTATTGGGTTAATTAGTTTGATTGCCTACCAATTATTATTACGAACTAATTAATTAATAGCGAACTAGATTAGTGATGTAATTTGTTCATTGAATATAGGTGCTGATCAATCACTAGCTGGAAATTATACATGTTCAGCTAAAAATTTGTTTGGAGATGATAATATAACATATATATTAACTGTATTAATGCCTCCAAACGCTCCAAATTTAGAAGTTCAGTTTACGACATCACGTAGTATTCGTTTACATTGGACACAACCAGAAGACGGTGGAGCTTTAATTCAAGGTTTGTTCGACAACAAATAAACCAATCACCGCATATTTAACAAACAAAACAAAAATACTTTTAGGCTACATATTCAATATGAAATACGATACGAACGATTGGAATTCAATTGAATTGTCACCAGAACGTACTGTTTATACATTAGATAATCTTCGTTGCGGTTCAATTTACCATATATACGTATTTGCACATAATCGTGTTGGTAATGGTAGTCCAAGTCCTATATTATCAACAAATACAAAAGGTGGTCCACCATTAATACCAAAAGAACGTGATTTTATTGGATCAAATTCAACGATGATTGTGATAAATTTATTTAATTGGCCAGATGGTGGTTGTACAATAACGAAATATTCAATACAATACCGTCAATTAGGTACAAGAAATTGGGAATTGATATCTGATGCAGCTACAGAAGGACATATTACAATACAAGATTTAATATCAGCTACATGGTATCAAATACGTATAATTGTTGAAAATGATGCTGGAAGAATTACTGGAATTTTTAATTGTGCTACAACAACAATCACTGGTGGTACGTTTAAAATGAATTTAACTCATTTAGAATGTGTTCGATTCGTGTTTTGTTTTATAATTATTATCGTATTGATTTAACCGTGGTGTATAGAAGCGGAAATGGAGCGAAAGGCGATATATTCGGTTGTTATTGTGTATATTACAAAATGATTGTTGCATTTACAATGTAATAGCAATTTACTTTCTATTTTATTTTAAACAAAATTAACATAGACTGTACAGTTAAGGTCGCTATATATATATATATATATATATATATATATATATATATATATATATATAATACAAGGACGTTATTTGGACCGACCATAAACATCCTTGAACTGGCGACTTTTATTATTTTTTTTTTGTTTAATTTAATTCTTAGTAACAGAAACCAGATCAATAGCCACGCGAATTTTTATTAAAATATCAAACGATCATTTCCTTCTATATATTCTTTTTTTTTGCTGTTGTTACTACTGTTGTTGTTTCTATTAGAAAAAATACCACCACCGCCGAAATTAATTGAAGACTCAACGAATCCAACAGGAATTGATTTTGATGATATCTATATTATTGTTATTCCAAGTATTTTAATTGGTATTTTGATATTTTGTGTAACAATGTTGTGGTTTATTTTAACAAAAAAAAACGTAATGTCGATGATGATGAACAATCACACGACGAGAATTTACATGAAGATAAAACAGCTGAGAGAGATAATTCGAGAAATTCACAACAAGTTTATACATCGTCACCAGTAAAATCATCTGAAAAGCTATCAGATGAAGCTTCCGGTAAAAATTAAGAATTTTTGAAAATCAATCAAATCGGTTTTTTTGTTTTTGTTTATGTATTTTTTTTAATAGGCATGTACGAAATTAGTCCTTATGCTACGTTTAATGTTCCTGGACCAAACAGTCGTTCGGTCAATGCTTCAACTTTAGATTATACTATGCAATTTAAAACTTTCGGTCATTTAGAGGATGATGACCATAATGTGATTTACCCAAAGAATCCAAATTCGAAACATAGTTGGCATAAACATCGTTTTTATAGCAACGAAGGTAATTAAAACTGTCTTAATCAAATATATATTTTGAGATATAAAAATTGATAGGTGAACAAACAAAGACCCGTTTACGTTCAAATCGGATGCCGGTAAGGGGGGACTCTGAATCAGATGATACAAGTGGTAGTCCATGTGGTGATTGTCCTGGTGCATCTGGTTATCGTGTACCTGTAAAATCATCAAGAGGTGAGCAAATGGCTAGATACACCGGTTACGAAACTTTGCTGGTTGCAGATTTATTTCGTCCTGATTCTAGTACTGAATCGAATGATGTGTCCCCCTTAGCCGAACGCCGGCATACACCCCGTCATGTTGGGGGACGTCGACAAAATCGACCGTCAAGTTCCAGCAGGTAGCCAAGGTACCTTAAGCCTCTTACACTGCTTCTGTGATACCAAAATTATTTCCCATTATCATATACGAATTAATTCACATCCTTTTATTCCATTATTGTTTGTTATAAGCATTGTCCCTGTAGTTTGTTGTAGATAAAAAATGAGTTTTAGATTTCATCATTTTATCGTTGCTAAAATCCTAGACTGATGTTGCAGCTCTGATGGCCCTAATGTGAATGCGTCAACTGAAGACGTACGCTTACAGCCCCCTTCTGGTTTTTCCGATAGTAGAGAATTGAGTGAAGCTGAATGTGATCGTGACATGATGACTGATAAGTTGCCAAACGATATAGCCAATTTATTAGCAAGGTGATTTTTATTAAAATCACAACTAATTAATGAATAATTAAAGGT
This sequence comes from Meloe dianella, assembly GCA_028455855.1. Taxonomy (NCBI): domain Eukaryota; kingdom Metazoa; phylum Arthropoda; class Insecta; order Coleoptera; family Meloidae; genus Meloe; species Meloe dianella. The sequence goes on along the minus strand of JAPTHL010000045.1, from coordinate 2,688,998 downwards.
AATTAATTACGTTCATAGGTATCAAGAAAGAAAAGAACAAGAACGAAAAGAATTTACAATAAACGTCTAATTTTTCCTGTAAAATTTTAAAAGTCCTGTCATTAAATTTCGATTGAATTTACATTTGTGAAACAAAATAAATGTTCATTATATACGAAAAATAATTATCCTGTTTATTTTTATCATTTATCCTTTATTATTTCAATATTCGACCAAATTTCGATATGTTTATTGTTAATTTTCAAGGCTAGTTGACCGTGATGAGATCCGTTTCCCGGCGATTTCTTATCTTAATTGTATTTTTCATAAGAGATCTATTTTCTCGGATGGCTCTCATCGAGGTCATAGATGATTGCTACAACAATATCTTTCGAAATTGTCTGCATCTCACCGATATTAGATGAAAACCGCATTAACGTTGATGTAGTAATTCCCAACTATTAAAAATAACAATAATTTAGAATTTTTTATTGTTGGTTAAAAAAGTTAATTTGCGGCATTTATGATCTTGCATAATCGTCAATTAAGTCGAACTATTGATTATTGTATCGTTAAATTTTTATTTTAATCGACATGTTTAGTATAGAATTATTAACGAATTTTACACATGTAAGTATTGAAAGAAAGTTGAAATTTTCACTAAACATACGCCATAGTCGAATGTCGTAATTGCACTCATTTGAATTCATAAATTAGAAAGACTGAGGAGATTCACATGAAGCCGATTACTATTAATGCCAATATGAGGCAACCATGCTATTGCAATATTCTAACAAACATAATCAAATTTAATTAACAAAAATTTAACTGTATCAAATTAAGAAACAATATTAATCAACTTTATGACAGTGGAAAGTATACTTGAAATTATTGGGATCGATGAAGGAGAAATGATTTAGAAAAGATTTCCTTTCGCGCTGGTAAAAGTGCTTTTCTCAAACAATAACAAATTTATAATTGTCTTCAAATGTTCCAATTACAATACCCTTATCAGGTCCGGCTTGTTGCGGAACTGGATTCCCCCGATCTCAGTGCTAAATATGTCTTGTTGAGGGCGGCACAAGGTCTTTCTAATTGTTTCGCGAGTGAATGCATTGATTTGTGAAGGGAAAATATTGTCTTTTGGTAGGGGGCCCGGTTTTCTCTCAGGGGCCCCCACTGGAACGTTTCACTTAAGACAAACACTTCGGTTTGTCTTCAATCCAGTCACTTCGAGCACGTGTTACAGTTGTGTTGCGCGGCTCGGTCACATTTGGGGAGAATAACGTTCCAGTGTATATTTATGGGGAAGTGTCTTTAGCTCCTGCGTGTGACATTTTGGATTATTTGTTTTCATTTATATAAAATTTATAAACAACGATCAATTATGGCCCGATATTTGGCGTTGTTGCTCTTTATTTTGGGTGAGTGAATTTTTGGCATTTGCGTTTTTTAATTATTATTTTTGTTTGTATATTTCCCTACTTGTGGGTAATTGATTGTTTTGCACACACTCGTGGGGTACTGGTCTTCACTTGCGCGTGCAATATAAAATGAGGTTTCTGGGGAACAGCTGATATCCGTTATTGTTATTATTAAATCTCGAAACGCTAACGGCTATTGCAGTCATTGCAGTGAAACTATCCGATAGATTACCTTTCATTGAAAAGTGGCACAATTATATTTTAAATATTTTAGAATTTTTATAATTGAAAAATTTCACCCTCACAAAATTGCCGATTGGAGAAAGCAAGGTCGACTTAGAAACGTAACAGAAGTCATTATATGTCAAGGATATTCGTTGACAATCAAATGCGCAATGGACATTACCAATTTTTTCCTGTTAATATTGTAGAACGAAAAATAACAATAACAAAAAAAAAATATGGAATCCACGGTATCATTGAAATTTTACAGAAAACTGGACGACCCTGACATTTGCCAAAAACATTCGAAGAAAAACCTTTACACAATCACCGATTTAATTTTCATACAATATGGAAAATCTGAAAATAATGAATAATTCTATTTATTGAAAATAATTTTGATTATTTATAGATAACTAATCAAAGAAAGCGAAAGCTTAGTTGAAAGTAGTTCATCGATTGCACGTCATTCAATCGAAATTTCTAATTTTGTGAAAAATTTTTGCCACAATGTTAACAACAAAATAACAACAATGTTAAAACATTATTTATAAATAATATTGGAAGAATATATATGTATAGCATGCCTGACCTTTCGTATACCTGATTGTAGTTAGGTAATAAATGCCGCTGGCGCATAATGCCGTTTTAAATATTATCGGTTTAACGTTGGGGTCATGTAATTTATCGTTGTTCATTGAAAATTGTTGTCACTTTTCATTTGTATTATGGGATTCGATAAATTTGGACTGATTTCATGAATTATGTTGTGTAATAATGGTATTTATTGAAGATGATTTCTCATCAGTTGCTTCATAGATATTTCTCACGGCACATTATCTAACGTTTTACTTTCTATTAATTGTTAGACGTCTCCACAGAATTACTGATAACATTACAAAAGTACGCGTTAAATTAAGCTATTTCACAAAAAATAAATAAATAAAGATACACCCACAGGCGCCAGTCGACCTCACGCCGTCCCTGTTTATAAAGTGTATTTTCGTACAAACGTGACTTTAGGGTAACCGAGTAGCTGTTTTGCAATATTCTTTAAAAAAACACACACACACACACACATTAAAAACAATTTGCTTTAATTATACTGTATAATTATTGAGAGAAAGCTATTGAACACCCACCCCCGCAGGAAATAAATACATTACAAAAATTTGTTAATTTCTTATAGAAATATTAACTTTCAGTTTTGTAATCCGTTGATCGTGTAATATTACCTTGTTAAACCAGATAAAGATCTAAATATAAAGAAGAAAATATTGTTTAACCATGCATTTAAATCACTAAATTCGTTATTTATCAATCATATAAAAAAAAGTGGGTTAATGTCGACGAAAATTGATGTTAGAAATTTCGATATTAATTAAGGATTTTTTTCTTGAAATTATTAGAAAATTAAGATAAAAACGAGGACAATGGTAGGAATTTTGTGTAATTTTGCAATATAATAAGTTAGATAATTTTTCTCACAATTGTTTATGATGTAATTGTTATTTATAAGATTATTGTTGATTTTCGAATTGATAAAGAAATTATGTAGGTGGTTTATTATTGATAATGTATTGCTTTCACTATTTAAGCACGATTTTAATCGCCTAAATTTCAAACTGTGAAAGTAAATTACAATTATTGCACTATGAATAAATCATATTAATACGATTGGCATTGAACTATGATAATTATTACGCAATAAACCGTGTATACAATCAACGAAAAGAATAAACCACAACAATAAACCAACAACAATTTCCTGAAGTCAGCTAGTTCCGGTGAAATTGTTACAAATTCGTGTCTTTTATATTAAATCGAATCGTTTTTATCTAAAAAAAAAACGGTATAAATAAAGTGAAATTTTTTTCGGTTATGTGAAATAACGCTCCTGCACGCTATAAGAAATTTTCAACGACAAAAACTGGACGTGTACGCAATTCACGATTAAACTGTTCTTAATTGAGTTTTTTCTCTCTTAAATAGAAGTACGAGTTCCGTTATAAATGTTAAATCTTTGTATTTTTCGTTAAATAGAGCATTACAATTCATAATGTTGTCCAGGAATTGAAGGATAATTCACTAATCCTATTTATGTAACAAAATTTTTACTTTCTCCTCAAGTCGAGTGGAAAACGATAGTACTGAAACAATTTAAATAAACATTCAACTGTGTATAATCGTAAGTGATATTAAAAATTTATTATAAATGAAAATGAGACGTGTCGAAACTGCGTAACGATGAGTACGAGTTCATGGTCGACACTTATCCTTTTCACATTTAAATTGCCACTTTGGTATTTGATGGTATTCCGCAATCGATTAATTTGAGTCAATAAGACATATTTATAACTAGAAAAACATTGAATTATAATATGAAAAATCAACAACAATAATTATAAAATTTACAAGGCTTACACACGTTTCTTGCCAACTTGTATTTCTAGTTTTCTACAAGTTGATTTGAAATAGACAAATATTTTATAATCGATTGTTGCATTTTGTTGAGTAGAAAAAAAATTGTTTCCTATTGAATCGATATTTGTTGATTTAGAATAGTTGGTCAATAATTGTATGGTTAAAACAGGTTAATTAACATGTAATACGCGATTTACGGTAACCCCCGCGCCCAAAACAAGATTATATGTAACAGTGAAAGTGGTTATATTAAGTTACGTTGTATTTGTAACATTCTATATATGTTGTTGTTTTTCTTATGACAATTCGTATAACTCGCCTGTTAGAAATAATAATAATAATTTGGCCTTTTTCTAAACGAAATTCTTACTACATTTCGATTGTGCAAACGGTCATATCGATGGAATTTGTAAAAATATCACGATAGAGAAAGTGACGAGAAAAATAAAATAGAATTGACGAAATTTAATAATATGCAAATCGTTAAAGAACGATTAAAACAAAACAAAAACAACAACAACAACAACAACATTGTTAAATCGATGTAATTTAGAATTTATCAAGCGAGAAATGTCAAAATTGCTTAACTGTTATTTTTATAAGTTTTTGTTATTGCTATTTTTTATAAAACGAGATATTTTTGCAAAGCTTTATTGCATTATTCGAACGTGATTGTTCTAGTTAGAATGCAACTAAAAGGTGTGGTGAACCATGAAAAGCCTTGATAATAAAAGCTCGTGAAAATTTTAGAAAATTGACCGGAGATTTATTAACAGCCGACCGCCTTGATAATTTTCTAAAAATTAATTAATAAACTGCTGTTAACAAAGGACTATTTGATTTAAATGGAATATTAACTATAAACTCTGACATTTTATTTGTGAAATGTCAATTTATTTGGAAAAAAATATTCAACTAATTATATAAAAGGATGTATCGATGATGATTTTCCGTAAATTAACAAACAATTATGATAATTAATATAATGCCAAGGAGAAGGCCAAATAATTAGTGCATTTTATTCACATATAAACAAACAAAATGTGTGTGTGTTTTTTTTCCGCCAATTACGAAATTTGAAAAGCTAGAAAACCATAAGGATATAAAGCGAATGTAAGGTCATTCGACCACACCCCAACAATTGCCACGAACCGACCTCGCACGTTCTTCTATCTACAACACAGGACAACTATCACGAATTGGTCCAGCAGTTGATTACAATCATGAATTGCAACTTCAATCTATAAATATTTAATTATTGGAGAAAAAAATGAGGAATTTTTGTTGATTTCCTTACCGATTCGAACTTGACATTGAATCATCTCGTAAAAATAACGACAACTATATAAAACACATTAAAAGCGCTTTTTGAGAAAAATTCGACAAAACAACCTTTTAATTGATTTTTAACAAAATTTACGTCAAATTAATCGACAATTTCAAGCGTAAAAACTATATATATATATATATATATAATAGTTTTATAATGTTATTGGGGGAATTTCCTGGAAGATTATCGCATAACACCGATTTTTGGTTGAATTAACGCTAAATTATGTGAATACAATCAAATTTCCTTATTAATTAAGCACAACAATAACGAATAAACGAATATTTATAATCACGTATAGCCTTCATTTAACAATAATCACAATTAAAATCGTATAAATACATCGTAATTTCGTTATTGATAATCGTGCGAATCTTAAAGCGCATTTTGCAAATATATTTCCAATATAAAACTAGAAAATGATTAGAGAATTTCACTTGTTATGGTCTGAATATCTACTATACATAACTTGAAATCTCTGATCCAAGAAAAACATTGTATTTTATTAAGAAAATAAAAGTTTATAGAATCAAATATAAACAAACCCCCCCATGTTTTATCGTGTAAAATTGAACATGTTTGTAATGGCATTAAGTGAATCCTATGTAGGTGTTCATAAGTTATTAGACAACAATTCCGTGGGCGCACCAACTCCACAATGCACTCAATTCTTGTAAATGTTTGTTGTAAAAATGCTCCTTTTATTACAGTTGATAAATTCAAGTTAAATCAATTTACAACCTGTCCATTTGCGTTTAATCAACTCGACTTGAAGATAATCGAATTGATACATCAATAATAGTGGCAAGATAAACACTAATTCCTCTACACGGTTGTGCATTCTTCTAAACGTAGACCGAATAAATCCAGACAAATTATAATTCGATTTGTTATGCTAAGTGTTGAAAATTGATTTTGTACTGAAAAATTGATGATCCTGATTGTAATAACTACTCATTTGTACAGATATAATTATTCGTATTTAAAATCTAATAGAAAATTGCCCAGACTTGATACACTTACATAACATATCGGTCTGGTTAATTTAGACGACATGAATATTGCTCGGTTGACGTTTACATAATAGAAAGTAAATTGCGACCTAATTATATATGGTTGTTTGTTTTTTTCAAACAATCTCTCATATATTTTTGTTCATAATATGGTATTTATTTGTACATTCTCTAGAAATTTTTGAATTGTACTAAATCTATCCCCGTATTTATATGAATTTCTTGAGATATTTGCGGCTTAGATACACAGACAAATAGCAGCATTACCTGTAACTGGCACCTGAATACTACACACTTGACATGCGAGATAATATCAATTAAATTACCTATTTAAACGTGCATATGTATCTAAGAACAGATGTTTCATTATTGTCAATTCAGGGCACATGCACGTAAATTACGTAAGATTCTTTTATTCCTAGCAAAAACTACCATAATTCACGCACGACATGACTCCAATGATAATTTATTAATATATTTATTATCAACAATTTTAATATAGTGAGAGTTAGAAAGTCTAAAAAGAAGCAACCAATACAACAGTTTTCTTTTGTTTTTCTCAATTTTACCTCCAAATAGTTTCGAATTTTACGCTCGAATCATAATGAGTAATTTATGAATATTCATCGTAAAACTGATTGTTTTCGATAATAATCACACGTATATTAAAATTTTTAATTACAGTTACGACAAAGATAATAATCTAAATGGCATTGTCATAAGTCACCATTGGATCTAGACAGGATTACAAAAAAAATTAAAATCCTTCTTTTTTTTTAGTATTCTGCTATAACTAACAGGAGAATGAAGTTTTATTACTTTAAATTCAATTGAAATTTTTCTTTCACAGAACTCGTATCATGTCAAAGGAAGATTAGTAGACATGTCGCTGTGGGAGCGGATGTGAAAACTGTCGTGAATTTCGATTGTCCTGAAGAGTTCGGCTATTATCCCCATCCAAATGATTGTACTCAATATTATGTTTGTGTATTTGGTGGTGCATTACTTGAATCATGTACTGGCGGTTTAATGTATAGTCATGAATTACAAACATGTGATTGGCCAAGGAATGTTGGCTGTGATGGTGTTGAATTGTCATCACAATCATCATCATCATCATCAGCAACATCACCAAATCCACCGACTTCACCAAGTCGATCACGCGAAGAACATCGTCAACGCTATACAATACCAACACCACCACCACCAAGTCCACAAGCAATTGTGACATCACGCGGTCAACCAAGACAACTTGTCCATAATCAGGAGATTATTAAACAACGTCAACAACAACAATTATATGCTGAAGCAGATGAAACTCTACCGCCTGCTGAAGAAATCGAAAATGATCGTCAACAAAGAGTCTACAGAGGACAACCATCAACTGTAGGACAAGTACAACGCGACCGAGACGGATTAAGGCAAAATGCAATTTCTGTGAGTATTAATGACGATAATTAATAGATTGGAATAATTGAAGATTTCGTAATGTAGTCGTACAGCGGTCGAGGTGAGAAAATTGGAGTCATCTCGTTCGGAACTGGCCAACAGTACAGGTAAAATATTGTTTGAACATTTATCAGGACAATCATAACGTTATTTATTAGAGAGACGATTGACAATGAACTCACTGACTTGACACTGAGAAGAAGACGCAGACAAATAAACCGAAGGTAAATAATTTTAAAAAATAACCTCCATCAAAATTAGTGGAAAACAGTCGCTATTTCCTTAGGGCACACACAGTAGATTAATACCAGGAAATCAATATTACTCTATACTTGAAAAATTAATTTCTATCATTAAAAATTTCAAACGATCAATTAATTTTTTATTGCCCTTTCTATCGGTCTTTAATTTTGATCATGTGTTGGAATTTAAACAATTTTCCAATACAATTTGTTGTTACAATTCCATTTCACTTTTGAAATGTGGAACAAAATTATAATATTCATAAATTTATTAATTATTTTAGCGACTGTTTGTTATATTAATTTTGATTGATTTTTGACGATATTCGTATGAATTTAATGATTTCAGCAACACTTGGAGAAACGGTAGTCCATCTGAATACGCACCCTTAAATCCTAGTCTAACCAATCTCCAGCCACCACCACGACCCTCTTCCAATTACTATAATAATCATCAAAATTACGATAACGGGGAATTTAGACCATTCATACCACAATATAATTTATATAATAACAATAATAATAATAACAATAATAATAATAATAATCGTAAAAATAAGCAAACGTATTCGAAATTAATGCAAAACAATTATTACACGCCTACAACAACATTAAGACCAGACCCTAATTATTCATATTTTAATCTCGGTAGTGTTGCCACTTATAGAACTGGCGATACAACACAAGCAAAAACGACAAAATTCAATGATAATGATGATAAAATTCGTCATAATGTGAATTATAATTATTTTGAAAACTTAATGCAACCATCACGTGTAATTAATCAAAATTTGACAAAACCGAAGGCAACAACAACAACAACAACAACAACAACAACACTAGCAACGCCAGACGAGGATTATGATGAAACTATCGAGAATGATTCAGATGAATTTGGACCGAATTATGAATTGCGTCCACCATCGTCGTATTTTCATCCAACAAATAAATATGAGGATATTAAGAATCCATTTGCAAAACCTGATTTTGATTTTGATAAATTTTTAGATAAATTAAGCGGTAATCGATTTGTTCCAACAGAAAGATCTACGACTTCAACTACAACAAAAACTAGTAGTACTTCAATTGCAACAACACAAAAACCACCGACAAAAGAATATTATTATTATGACGATGATGAAATTACATCGAATCCAAAGAACATCTATTCGAGCAAAATCAAACCGAATTATACAACAGATAATCCGCGAATTGAATACGAATATTATTACGATTATGATTATCCGGATAATTATGATATAAACAATAAACCGGAACGTGATCGTAATAAAACTGAGGATATCAAATATTCAGCAAAATATCAAGAAAAATTACCATCCATTAAAACAATAACGAACATTTATGGGAATAATAACAATAATAATAACATTTTATCAACAATAAAACCCTCTTATGTACAACAATCATTAAAAATTTTTAACGATAATAATCGTAAATTTATTAGTACAACTCCTACAATAACAGCTACACATATTCCTATTTATACCATAACTTCTACCACACCTAGAACAACCAAATATAACAACAATAATAGTAGGACTAAATCAACAATTAGACCTTCACGTGGAAAAACACGACAAAGACTAACAACAATTCGTACTGACAATGACAAAAGACAAAGGTATAAATTAAATTAACTCAATTCAACAATTTAACAATCGTATTTATTGTATTTAGGGCGGAAACAAGCACATCACCACCAACATCAGCAGCAACAACACGTACACATTACAATAATACCCAATATCATAATAATAATAATAATAATAATAACAATAACAATTATGATCCATATTATAGTCTATACGATGATGATGTTGAACTCTATCGTGATGTTGGTAAGTTTAAACATCAAACAACTCTTGAGCAAAACAAAATTTTTAATAAAATTGTTAGATTATCCACAACAATACAACAATCAGGCTTCACCGTCATATCGAAGAACTCCAACACCAATAGTCCAATCAACAACAGTACAAGAAGAACCCAAACGTGGTAATGCGGCTTACATACAAAATAACTACAATAATCAAGATATTTATCAGCCATCAACAGTGCCAGATTATAATGAAGACAATAGCTACAATTCTCAGGTGAGTTTAATCAAATTGAACTAGGATTCTGGAAAAGTCTCCATCTCAATCTCTATCGCTTATCGCTAACACTTATTGTTAGACGCACGCACACTGACGTGCATTACTGCGACATACTGAAATAGTAAATATGTTCATGAGCTTACGTAACATCAATGCATACGAAAATTATGTCTCAATTAGACAAAATTAGGTCAGTACGCGACCTTAATTTGCTGGAAATTGGAAAAGTTCTTTTATAAACTAATTATCTTGACCGTAGTTGATAAATTTGGCAATATTTCCAGCTGCTAGGGAGTTTATCCGCACGATTAACCTCGATATTAATCTATGTATTATTAAAAATTTGTCTATTGATTGTTAACACGCATAGAACACCGGAATAGTCACCCACATAACTACAAGGTTATTTATAATGTTAGAAAATTTCAGATAAAATTAAGCAATCAAAGATTTTATCCCGCGGTTATCCATCATGGACTTCTGTTGTATATTCTCAAGGTTACCCGCTCGTTTTTATAATGATAAAGATGAGAATCGAGATTGAGATTTGTAGAGAATATCATATGGTAAAATCGAACAAAAAATATCTTTTTAATAAATGTTTCAGGTAGAGGATCAAAATTCGTATCGTCAAATAAATCGTCAACCATCAAGGTAAGTTCTGTTTGTCTTCATTTTTATTTAGTTTCGTTGAAATTTGAATCTTAGGGGAGACAGGAATGACTTGAACTATATTGAAGAATCAACTAAAAGAATTATTACTCCCAGTACTAGAAAACCTACTACGACTACAACAAGAACAACCACGACATCAACAACAACAACAACAACTACAACAACAACACCACGTACAATACCCCCTAAAAAAAGTACACTCCCAAGGTACTACAAAATGTGTTATTTATCATTTGCTTTTATCATTTTTGTAGTATCTTTATTGTTTCCGATTTTCATTATAAAAACTACAACTAATTCGATATTGCTTAATGCCACTAATTGTTTTAATTGTATTTTCTTTAGTCTCACAGAATATCACTGATATTTTTAATTTAAGAGTATCTTAGAAACAGAGCGCAACAAAAGATCTTTCTTGCGAAGATGCAGATCCAAATTTGTCAATACGATGGTGTATTTTTCTGATAACACTGATACCTTTTGCCAAACGAACGCATTTGCGTTTATTTCTTCGTTCAAACAATCTGATTGACTAGAAGCCCAAAAAACATTTTCAACTAATAGAATGATTTTTGCTTCTTTCAGAGTTGAATCGCGGCGTGTTTCCCAATCTTTTCACTGTCTCTAATATACGGTGGTGCATTTTATTGTCAGTCGCAAAACTGTACTTTTTTTTGTATGTTTAAAATCCATGCGAAATACAAAACATCGGGCAATGGGATTCCTCGTGTCCAAATATGTCTAACTTGCACATACATCCGGTTCTGTAATTGAGTGAGTCTACTCCAAACTGTTACATAAAAAAATTGCATTTGTGTATGCTTTCTTGGACTTCAGATTCGTCAAATTTTCTTTTGTTTAGTGATACCAAGCCGGTTCTGCATCCACATAGTTGCGTTATTATTTTGGTAAATATTTTAAAATATCAATGATGTTTTGTATAATGGATATTGTGTTATCAAATGACTACATTGAATCCGTTTATTTTTGGCAGACTTCCAGTCACAAGCAATGAGAACAAAACACAGCCACAGTCTTTAATTAATATACGAGAAAACCCGGGTCCAATATCTAAAATCCAACCAATAATCCAATCATCATCAACACCTAAACAAAACACAATAACTATAATAAATAAACCCGATTTTTCATCATTTGCTGCTATTGTTAATCGTCCATCACCATTTACACTACCTAAATATTTAACAACTGTAAAACCATTAGTTTATCATTATATAACGAAACCATCATCCAAGTCAACTCGTCTAGTCTCATCATCAAAACTATCAGATAATCAAAATAGAATAATAATACCAACAACGTATTCACCGCCGAAATTTTTCCTTAAAAATATTCTACCAAAATCAACAACAACAACAAGTAAAACAACAACAACAACAACAACAACAACAACAACAAATACCGATAGAAATAAACCGATAATCCAATCGAATAAAACATTAAAAACCTTTAGAAAATTGATAACACCATTAAGTGTTAATTATGGTTTATCAACAGCAACTGAAACTAGTTTTGAATCAGCTGAAAAACTAGCTAATGATGATAATACAAATATAACATCCCTTTTACTAATAACAACACCAACAAATCCAATAACAAATCATTATAATTTACCATCAATTGAATTAACAACAAACAAAAAATTATCTGATAGCTTTGATAATAGTGAGATAACAACATTTCGGTCTGATTTTGAAAATAAACTGCGCCATTATATAGAACCATTAATAAACAATAATAAAACCGATAAATATCGTAATACAATTGAAATACCACCAGCAAAAGATTTAATAGATGTTCATGATAATATAAAACAAATACCAGATCAATTACCCGATTATAAATTAAAACCTATACAAAAATCGATAGCGTCAACAAGACAACCAAAAACTGATAATACCCAAAATTCCCAAATTCCTCAACGTATATCCCGGGTTAATACGGCAATTAAATCACTAATTGCATTCGGTGCAACGCGAAGGCAAAACATAAAATGTAATGAGAACCAAAACGTCAATATTCAATGCAACGACCAATATCAGAGGTATTTATTCCTCTATTAAAATAAGGTTGCATGTACACATTAATTTATAATTATATTATTATTTATTATTATCATTATTATTATTATCTCTAATCGATTTGCACCCTTTTCTCTATAATTTTAACAAATTTTTTCCTCATCACACACGCTTATCTACCAGGAATACAATCACAAATTAATTCGGAATAACTAGAGAGACTTTGTGAAAATTTTATGAGACTGGAAGTTGACTTTGGATATATTTTTTTAATCTTGACATAACAACATGAGCACACCTAACACACAATATTTAAAATACATATGCAAAGATTAAAACGTAGATAAAATAACAAAACAGGGTTAATAATAATTAACTATGGTGTGCAGCATGATGGTGAAGAGTTAGTTTTCGTCAATACCAAATAATAATTAAATTTTTTTATATTTTTAAAGAACATCAGCTACTCGTGGCCGAGGATCAACGCATTATTCAAATATTAACAATAATGTTGTTAGCAATGAAGTTACAGTTAATACAAATCGTGGTACACCACCACCGTAAGTTAATTTTCAATTATTTGATATAATAGATAAATAATAATGAGAGATATTTCAGACGGTCTCGTCCAACATTAAAACCGTCCACATCAATCGTATCGAAAGCTTCAGAATTCATTGACATTTACAAATTCCCACCGACACGACCAGAACCGATATATCCACAACCCCAACCAGATAAAACAGCAGCCAAATGTCGAAAAGATGTATGTTTATTACCTGATTGCAATTGTGGTGGCAAAGAAATACCTGGTGAGATTCATAATTTAATATCGAATATATTTTGATTAAATTTATATTTTGTCCAAATTAATTTTGGATAAAATGTAAATATTTCTTTGATGTAGTTTAGTTTGTTAGAATTTTTGTGAAATTTTGATAAAATTAGGCGATCTTCCAATGGAGGACACACCACAAATGGTCCTGTTAACGTTTGATGATGCAGTTAATGATTTAAATAAGCAATATTACGCCGAATTATTCGAAGTAGGGCGGCATAATCCAAACGGTTGTCCAATATCGGCAACATTTTACGTATCACATGAATGGACCGATTACAGTCAAGTCCAAAATTTATACGCTGATGGCCATGAACTGGCGTCACATACAGTGTCGTAAGTGACCTAAAATTTGGATGGGTCCAAAACACAACAACTGTGCTATGTTTTTGTTTTGTTTTGTTTTTTTTTGATATTTTTCACTATAATTTTATCAACTAATTTTCATTCTATGCTTACTAACCGATTTTTCTACTATATACAGGCGATCTACCTGTTGAACAACTGCCCCAAATTGTTCTACTCACCTTCGATGATTCTGTTAATGATTTGAACAAAGGATTATATACAGATTTATTTGAAAAGGGTAGAGTCAATCCAAATGGATGTCCAATTGCTGCCACATTCTACGTATCACATGAATGGACTGACTACAGTCAAGTCCAAAATTTATATTCTGACGGACATGAAATAGCTTCTCATACCGTATCGTAAGTCGCACGATAAAAAAAAACAATGTACACCAACTCAGCACACAGTATCATCATTGAATGCACCGTTGTAACAACTGGATATGAATTAGACATTATTGTAGGCTCTAACTTATAATGCTTGTATTTTAACAATTTCAAATGCTTCAAACTAACGTAAAATTCAGTTTAATAAAATTAATTCTAATTTAAAATTTCAACAAATTTAGGCACAGTTTTGGTGAACAATTCTCACAAAAGAAATGGACACGTGAAGTAGCTGGCCAACGAGAAATCTTATCAGCTTATGGTGGAGTACGTTTAGAAGATATCAAAGGAATGAGAGCACCATTCTTATCAGTTGGTGGCAATAAAATGTTCAAAATGCTATACGATTCTAATTTCACTTATGATTCATCGCTACCAGTTTACGAAAATAAACCACCAAGTTGGCCGTATACATTAGATTATAAATTATTCCACGATTGTATGATACCACCATGTCCAACAAGATCATATCCAGGAGTATGGGAAGTACCAATGGTAATGTGGCAAGATTTGAACGGTGGCCGATGTTCTATGGGAGATGCTTGTAGTAATCCACCAGATGCTGATGGTGTATTTAAAATGATTATGAAGAATTTCCAACGACACTACACAACTAACAGGTGACATTTTCCTAATAATAACAATAATGTAAGACTTTGGACATTTTTAATTTAGAGCTCCATTTGGTTTATTCTACCATGCCGCATGGTTTACTCAACCACATCACAAAGAAGGCTTTATCAACTTCCTCGATGCTGTTCTTGAAATGAATGATGTTTGGTTTGTTACAAACTGGCAAGCTATCCAATGGATTAGAGATCCAACACCAATTTCACGTCTTGGTACATTCCAACCTTTTCAATGTGATTATGCTGTAAGTTTTACAACATTTTTCCCATTTCCATTGATTAATATCAAAATTTAATTACAGTACCGGCCGAAACGTTGCAATAATCCAAAAGTTTGTAATTTGTGGCATAAATCTGGCGTTCGATATATGAGAACATGTCAACCTTGTCCTGATATTTATCCATGGACCGGAAATACTGGAATTCGTAGCAGTCGTATAGATAACGATATTGAAGATTAGTTTTATCAAAAAAAAAGAAGCCAAATAAAGTTTGTTTATTTTTTTAAATTATTGACACGTTTACTTGTACAGGTTGTGACATTGTTTGTTTGTTTGTTTGTTTTTTTTTTAATGTCACTGTTTTGGCCACATATTCAGCAATAAGAAAACTGGCAACTCTTCTAAATTTTGACCTAGTCGATAGTAAAGTGCCTAAATTTTAGGGTGTTTTTTTTGTTTGCATTTTAATTTTTCATTTTTATTAAAATAAACATATTTAACTTTTATGCTTGTTTTCATATTGCTTCAATAAAATAGTGATGTTGTTGAGGTATACATTTAATCGACATATACCTCAACAACATTTATAGTAAATTGTAAATAGTGGTTTAAAAATGTTATTTAAGAAAATTTTATGTGGATACTGTCGTTCAATACTCTTAGTAATTTTTTAATTATTATTATTATTATTATTATTATTATTATTATTAAATAGTATTTACTATTGTATCCTAAATAAGCCCCAACTATTTTTGGAGCATTTTTGATTTATTTTATATTACAATTAACATTTAATTTATTATATTATTTCGAAAAATGTGAACGATTTCGAACTGTAATACGAACCAGTGAGTGATAATAAAGTATTCTGACAATATTTTTTTATCACACATAAACACTTATCCAAACTAAATACAATACAAAATCTCCAAGGTGACCACTATTAATACCACAAAATAAACAAAATAATTATTGCATTCAAAGTATCAAAAGAACATTTCAAATTTCCCACCAATTGTTGTAATGTTTACACGATTGATTCATAGATGACACTACACAAACGGTAGCGTCATCTACTGGTTGTTTTGAGTAAATATTTTATTTTTTAATCAACAATATAAAGCCCGATCCACACTATCGTTCCAGCCTCGGTATATGATGAGCGGTTGTCATCGCCGTTCAGCCGTAAAATTTTATTGTGCGTAGCCTCTAGGAGTTCTCATGGTGCTGTAAGGAAGAAGGTGCCATAAATGTCAGGTAGCGTAGGTTAAATCTAAATATAAATGTAATGGACCGAAACTGAAACGATCTTGTGTATGGGGCTTATCATATAATTTCAAAATTTTGGAGGGAAATACGAGAACAATTTCCCCATAACAATGGAAGGGCCCTAGGAAACATTTGGCAATCCTGTAGATATATGTGTCAATGTTTTAACCATAGTTTTTATTTTAGCTATTGCAAAATAAATGAAACAAAACTTAAAAAATTATTAAAACGAAAAAAATGATTGTATTTTTGAAAATTACAATCGTTTACAATTGTTAAATTAATTACTGGTGTTCAATTGTTGGTATTCAAATAATCTTTTTTTTTTTGAGGTTATGCTATAAAAATGGCAAATCAACATTCCGAACCAAATTTAAACACCAATGATATAATTACTGATTTTAACATGAAACATAATTTTGATAGAAATGATTACAGTACAAACCAAGATATAATGTTGTATCCCAGTAATAGTCCACATCAAGAAGGTAATTAAAAAAAAATGAAGTAAATACGGAACATTACGAAATAAGGTTGTTTTAGACGCTTTGTGGGAACAACGTATTAGTTCTGGTGTTGCTGTTGTCAATTTAATTACAGAAAATTTACTTAATCATCCATTCATTGTATTAAGACGTCAATGCCAAGTAAAAGTACCATTTTTCTTTTAGATTACACTTAGTTAATTAACATTATTACAGGTAAATCATATCGCCATGAAATATCATCTATTACCGCATACTGTATTACCAGTTTTATATGGTCTACATAAAGAACAAGGTTTGGGAGGACTTTGGAAAGGATTAGGATCTGTTTTAATAGTTAAAGGAATGTTTTTGGGTGTTCAAGATTTGATATCAAAAATAACACCATGGCCAAAGTATGATTTTAGATTTTTTCTGCAGATTTTTCAATAATTGTTGTTATAAAACATTGTAGGGAAATTAAATGGACTTCTAGTTTAAGGAATTTTTTTCACCACCTATTACTAAAATGGTAATTGCTGTTGTTTTTTTTGTTAATATAATTTTCGTGTAAAATTCGTTGATTTTAGTACAAGTTTCGCGGTGACAACACCATTTTGTGCTGCATCATTTATTGAAACTGTTCAAAGTGAACTAGCTAGTTATAAACCGGAAATATGGGAGGTATTTCAAGAAGGCTTTATGAGATTGTTAATATGGAGTAGTAGTAATAAAGGACGTATGATACCAATATGGGCATTAATATTTCCCACAGTCGCATTAGGATTATCAAAATATTTATTTGCAATGTTAATAAAGGCTGGTTCATTAAAATTGTTATATTTAAAATGTCGAAGACGTCATGAAGCTAATGGTGCATTACCTAAAGACATTTTACAATCACCTGAGATTCAGGATATTGAATTAGAAGCTTCCTTAATAGCAAATATAACAACCGATATTATTTTTTATCCATGCGAAACAATGGTTCATCGTCTATATTTACAAGTAATTTGAATGAATTATTAAAAAGTATTCTTAATTAATTATTTTCATTTATAGGGAACTAGAACAATTATCGACAATTTAGATAATGGTCGTTCTGTAATCCCATTATTTACAAATTTTACTGGTCTAGTCGATTGTTACAAATATTGTTTAGAAAATGAAGGCGTATTTGGTTTCTATAGAGGCTTCGGTGTATTAATAATACAATATACTGTACAGATAGCTTTGATAAAATTCTCACGTTTTCTTTTAATGCAATTAAGTAATTTAATGAAAAAACCGAAACGAACATTTGAGCCAATATCAACACCTACAATTCTATCACCAGTGGCTCTTTCCGATATGTCAGTTATTCATAGATCATATGTACTTCCTTAATTGTTTTATTTTTTTGTTTGTATAAATAATGAAAATCATTAAACTTATTGAATAATTATACGAATGATTATGTAAACCTGTGATTCATCAAAATTTACGTTGATGTTTGGACGTTTAAAGAACATTGGAACATTGCTATAATTTATATAAATTGATGAATCATCTTGGACAAGGATATTCCATCATTTTTGTTAAATATTAATAAAAACAAACGCAATTAGAACAATCAGTCTTGATTTTAATTAGTCTTACAATGATTACAAATGATAATAAATAAATAATTTTTTTTTAATTGAAAAAAAATCTAACTAATATTTCGAGACATAGATAATTAATACTTTTAAAACATACATAATTTATGTGATAAATAATATAAATGGAAGATTGTACAACTCATTGCAACAATATTACCAATTGCAATACTCATATGAATTCTTCTAAATGCTTTATGTATTTTAACATAATGCGGACATTTAATTAAATCACCAGCAATTAATTTACCAATTTCCATACCAACTCCAGCTTCTCTTTCCATGGCATTTTTAATTGTCATTAATCTTAAAAGAGGTGGAGTTAAATATAGACGTATCGCCAATTCGACTAAGAAACACATGATCATAGCTCCAACCTGTTAAATAACAAAATTAATATTTGAAAATAATCAAAATGTTGTTGTTTTTCTCAATTACCTGTAGAGATATGTGTGTTTCAGCTAAATTATCATTATGTCCCATTACAAATATCGATAATGTTAGAAAACTTAATAGCGAATTCAATAGGAAATATTTCGGAAATAAAACTTTTTGTATATTGCCAAATGTATGTCGTGGCAATGAGAAATATAACGCTAATCCTGATACAAAAGTCATCCAAATTTGTGCACCGAAATGGGCACAATAACTTCCTAAATAAATTAATGTCCATACAGGTGATTGTAATGTTGTTTTATGTTCATGTGGGAATAGAAGAAATGATATAATGATGATAGAAAGTGTTGTTATCACATGGGCCGGTTGTGTGGTGTTGAAGAAAATTCTGTAAATTGATAGTTTAGTTGTTATTTTTCCGTCACCAAATTAATAATATCGTTTGAACATTACTTGTAAGCATTTGAATCTTGAAATTTTCGAAATAATTCGCCCCATGTAAATAGGAATATTTTTGTATAATATGTTGACACAGCTAATATATCGTCTTGATATTGCATTTTATCACTCGTATTGATCATTTTGTATTTTCGTTGTCTTAATTCAATCGGTTTTTTGATCATCGGTTGTTTTTTGGTCATTACAAAATCTTCACTATTTATTTTACCAACACACATTTCGTAATAATCCACCTATTTAATCAACACTTGAAATTAATGACCTTTATATGTCAAACTTGGTCAAAAAGTGAACGTCTGTTTTCAAACTTATGTTATTTTATAAAGGCAAATCCCCCACCACTGGTGTAATTCATATATAATATCGCGGTACTCGTGGGCACGTGGGCACACCAGTAAACAATTTGGGCATCCCTTAATGATTGCTGTATTCAACGAAAAAAATCCACACAAACGTCTTTTCGGGCTCAAAGGGGTGTAGCCGGGGGGCGTTAATAATGCGTCAAAAAAAAAACAAATGCTTAAAAATAGTTGGAATACGTGACTGACCTGTGAGGCAGGTTTTTTTTTTTAATTTTTGCTGCTGATGCTGCCCCACAAAATACTTTAAACCTCAATTTCCAAGTAAATAAACGGCGTTTTATTATTAGTAAAATCATTGTAAAAATGGGGAAATTTATTGATTTAACCGCAAAATTGCATAATTTTCGCAGTTTTAGTTCCGTATTGACCTCGCCGGAACAAATCTTCCAGAAAATTAATTGAGATATTTGAAATTTAATTAGAAAACAACAACAACAACAAAATCTTAATTAAACGCAGCTTTGTGATAATTATAAATAAGATCAATATTTATCCTAGAAAATTTATTAATATCTCGTTGAACTGGATCTTAAATATCCTGATGTGTATGTATATATATATATATATATATATATATATATATATATATATAGGGGTTAATCGATCCAGATTCCAAAGTTCAAGCTAAACGTAATTTTCCATCATTTCCATCAGATATCCGAATGTTAGATTAAAATAAATGATTCAAGATAATTCAATGAGTACTACTCAAATAGAACTACCTTGAAGATAAATTTTTGGATAATTGTTAATTTGTTATCAGCAGATTTTTATGCATTTTTTATGTTATATATTGTGCAATTTTAATAGGATTTTTCTCATCGGTGCAACAAAATTGAAATTGATTGTTAATTTAACATTCCCATAATAGTTGATTGTAAAACAGTAAATTAACGAAATACCGGCTGATTTATTGTAATTGGAACGAATCTACTTTTTATTGTTAAAATTAATTTGGCTGATGTTAAAAGGATCACGTAATGCGGGCATAAGTGATTTTCTTTGGATGTTATCAACAGGACCAACATCCGGCCTACTTAGATTTCTTTAATAATGATTGAAAATAACAAAAATTGCTGTTTGCTTACAATAATTATCAAATGTCTGGAATAACTGGTAATTTTGTCGTAAATTTAAAATTTACTAAACATAAAAACAAAACTTGTTTTGTTGCTACATTGATAAGCGCTACTTTTTAAAGTGATATGCAGTCACGTCATCAAATTCGCAATAGAAAATTATTGTATTATAAAACTTGTACGAGCATAAGATCACGTAGACCACTGGTCTCGGCCCTTCTCTCTTGTCAGTTCTTGGATTCTTTAACAAAACATAACACGACAGATATATCTATATGTATTAATATACAATGAACTTTATGTTGAGATAAAGAAGAATTTTCTATCTCGTTTTTATTAATCATTCTTGCCTATAATTCTATCTTTATTTAATGATAGTTGCGGACGGACCGCATACCACCTGCAAATCAAAGTCCATTCATATTCCGTTGCATCAGACAAGGGAATTCTTCCTCTTTTATTCTAAATAGAGTGGCGAATGTACGGATAAAATAACATAATTATTTAATAGTTAAATATTTATCTATCTAATACTCCATTTCCACCGGAATTATCTGTTATAGCGTTGAATAACATAAATCTATCCAACATCAATCAAGTTTTCTAAAATTAGTTTTTTAATATTGATTTAATTATCTACTCTCAATCAACGATTTGCAAATCAAGTTTTCACCAAAAACAGTTCAGTTTGTTTGCCTTGAAATGTTAATGGTCATTGATCCAAATAACGAATCAGGTTTAGGAATTTTTGTCGTCATAAATCTACTTTTATTTATTTTTTATACTAATAAGCACATATGAAAATTATTGCAATGTCTATCGTCAATAGATACGTACATGTTACTTAATATTGCAATAAAAAAATAACAGTTTTAATCTCGTTAATTGTTTGTTTATATTTATTTCATATTAAATGGTAATAATTTAATCAATGTACCCATGTTTTGGAATGACTTCTATTAATTTGAATGATGCATTAATGTACTGCCATCTAGTAACAATATAATCTAACTAAAAATAGATTATTTCAGTAATTGTAATATAGATGACAGCACTAATAAAGATGGCTGTATACAGCGTACTTCCCGACTTCAACAATACAACACACGGATATGAGTACTGTAATGGATTTATAAGGGATTCTTAGCAAATACGTGTGTTTTTAAACTGTACTGGCTGGTCAAACAGCGTCTGTCCAGACTACGTCAAAACCACGGTTTTATAAATATATATGATAAAAATTGTACTTTTATAAAACAATGTATACATTGTAAATAATAAACCATCAAAAATATGCAGCAAGCTATAAACAAGTCTCATAGTGTATATTCGAAAACAAAACTAATAATTTTTTGCAAGCTTGTAAAAATAAACAAAGTTTAATAATAATGTGTGCGATTTTCCACACCATCTACAAGATAAAGCACACGGCGCGTTTTTTTTTTAAAGTAGTATCCCTTGTAGGCCTAATCCACTTTTAACAATGAGTCCTGGAATAATTCACAGAGAGAGAAAAGAGAGGTAGAGATAACATCGCAAAGAAACTACAGCATAGCATTGCTATTGTATATAATTAGAAACTGAGCCTTGGAATAATCCGTAGAGAGGTTTTTAAATGTCTTTTTTGTCGTATTGTTGAGTGGTACCTGGAATTAATTTAAATATTACATTAAATAATTTACACCCATTTCACTTAATTGTTTAAATAAAGTAAATAAAAATCTCTGTTTTATTGTTAGATAATAACTGTACACCAATCGGTTTTCTATCAAACAAAGTTCGATCAACTATCAATCGAATTATCGAAAAAAATGTTCATTAATCAAATCACATTTGATTAGAATAATTAGTTAATTAATTAATTACTTACGACAGATTATTATTCGATTACATCACACTGTTTTATTGACAATTTCAACGAGCTCGTTGTGTTAATCAGAAAAATGCCTGTCAAACTTGTTCTGTCAATTTTACATGTCTGACTATTAGTAGACCACTAAACTATTACCAACAATAATCAAAAATATCACTATATTATTATTATTATTATTCTGTGATTGTCGGTGATTAATGACAGGTGGTGTCGGTGGTGTGATGAGATCGAAAATCCAATGATAAATCCTCCAAAAAAATGACCTTCCCCACTTTTGTTTATAACTCAAAGATGAAGTGGCTGCCATCTATAATTTATAACAATATGTTAACAGATATATAAATAAAAAATTTTAAACATTTTGATAATTTGTCGAGATAAACTGATTGTGATTAGTTTATTTTTCTAAATAACCGTATTTGTGAAAGTGTAATTAAACTTACAAAATGTCAAACAATAAAATTAATCCAGATTTAATTAAGGAACGTAATCAATGTACCTTTAATACGTTAGAATTGACACATCTTTTGGATGGGGCCCTGAGAAAACCGAAGAAAGAAAGAAACGAGGTGATCTTTGATCTGTTTTTTTGTTTATATTAATACGTAATTTAGATTAATTCGTATAAATAGGTTTATTTGTTTTCGAAACGTTTCTAATATTAATTTTATCGTGTTTTTTTGTTCTAGAAAATTACTTCTTAGACGATCCAGAATTACAATCGAAAGTACCGTTTGAATATCTAAGTCACAAAGAGAAATATGAAGAAGGTGTTAGAAAATCGTGTATTATATTTCGTAAAGTAAAAGAATTACAAAATAAAGGTGATGGAGGTATGGATAATTTTAGGTAATAAATAAATAGACTTCATCTTTTAATCTGTACCTACTTGACCCTGTTATTTATTTGGAAATAAAATACTGATAAACATTTAATTAACTTCAAAGGCAAATACTTGGAGGCTTATTGGGTACAGCAATACTTAAAGATGGTAATCCATTAACATTACACTATGTCATGTTTATACCAACAATAATGGGCCAAGGTACCGTTGAACAACAAGTTGACTGGCTACAAAGAGCTTGGAATAATGAAATAATCGGTACTTATGCCCAAGTATGATTATCAATTAAATTTTACACACAACAATAATTAATTATTTTAATTAGACCGAATTAGGTCATGGTACATTTATTAGAGGTCTTGAAACAACATCTACCTATGATCCTGAAAGAGAAGAATTTATATTAAATAGTCCTACATTAACGTCGTATAAATGGTGGCCAGGAGGGTGTATGTTTATTATTTTAAATATAAAAAAGATTTATTATTAATTTTCTGTAATAATTAGTGGGTCATTCGGTGAATTATGCTGTAGTCTTAGCACAACTATACACAAAAGGTCAATGTTATGGTATCCATCCATTTATTGTACAATTACGCGATGAAGAAACACATATGCCATTATCTGGTATTAAAATTGGTGAAATTGGTTGTAAATTAGGTATGAATAGTACAAATAATGGTTATTTAGGTTTTGATAATGTTAGAATTCCACGTGAAAATATGCTCATGAAAAATAATCAAGTTTTACCTGTACGATTTTAATAATATATCTCTTCAAATACAACAATAATAATTATTATTATTTGTAGGATGGTACATATGTATCGTCGCCTAGTAGTAAATTAACGTACGGTACAATGATATTTGTTCGAGTTGTTTTAGTACAAGATGCTGCTCATTATTTAAGAAAAGCTGTAACTATTGCTACAAGATATAGTGCTGTTCGTCATCAATCACAAATTAAACCAGAGTAATTACAATTGTTGTTATTATTATTATTATTTTATTTTATTTAATATCATTTCAGTGGACCTGAACCACAAATTTTGGACTATGTTACACAACAATATAAATTATTCCCATTTATTGCAACATACTTTGCATTCCAATATTGTGCTTCATGGTTATGGGATGTTTATAACAATGTAACAACAGAATTAGAAAGTGGACAATTAGAAAGTTTACCAGAAGTATGATATTAATGATTAGTTTATATAATAAACATTAATTAATTTAATTACAGTTACATGCTATTGCTTGTTGTTTAAAAGCTGTTAGTACAGCTGATGCTGCACAAGGAGTTGAAATATGTCGTTTAGCTTGTGGCGGCCATGGTTATATGGCATCATCAAATTTACCTTCAACATATGGTTTAGTAACAGCTATGTGTACATATGAAGGTGAAAATACTGTACTCTTATTACAAACAGCACGTTATTTAATTAAATCATGGCAAAATCGTCATTCATTAAACAAATTAATAACAGTACGTTATCTTGGTGATAATTTAGAAAATATTCAACCATTTGAAAGATCAGTTGAATCGATCATTTATGCTTTACAATTAACAGCTGCTAAGTAATTATTTTACTGATCAATATTAAATTACTGTATTGATTGTTTGCTTTTTTTAATTATAGAAAAGTTGAATTATGTAATCGCCATATTAATGAAAGAATAAGTAAAGGATGTTCATATGAAGATGCTTGGAATGATTCATCAATTGAATTAGTAGCAGCAGCTGAATCACATTGTCGCGCTTTTATTGTTAGTACTTATTATAAAACAATATTGAATTTAAATGGTATTTCAGATCCTCTAAAAACTGTTTTAATTCAATTAGTTCAACTTTATAGTGTTTATATTGCTTTAAAATGCACTGGGGATCTTCTTCGGGTAATTTTTTATTTTTAATATTGTTTCTGATTAAATTCATATCGATTATATTTACAGTTTACGAATTTATTGGGAAAAGATATAGAAGTATTACAAGCTTGGCTTGAGGAATTATTAGCTCTAATACGTCCAAATGCTATTGGTATTATTGATGGTTTTGATATTCGTGATGAAATACTCGGTTCAACATTAGGTGCTTATGATGGTAATGTTTATGAACGTCTTTTTGAAGAAGCCTCAAAGAGTCCATTAAATGCTGAACCGGTCAATCAATCATTCAAATTATATTTGAAACCATTTATGAAATGTAATCTATAAAGTATTTTTAATTATTGAAATTTGTTGGTATAGGGATCAATTATAGATATATTTTCGTACATTCACTGTAATATAAAAAAAAACTCCATTAAGTCGTAGGTGATTGTAGAAATAAATAGAGTGTAGTTGAGTAATGTTGATTTTTTTTTTGTATGTGGAAACTCCGGTGCAGGTTTCTGTAAATATTAGATTAGGCCATATCAGACAATTCAAACGCTTATTTATTTTTTATCTGTCAGTGTGTTATCACTAATCCCTGGTCAGTCTCGTAACAGTTTAGTGTTTATAAGTATATTCGTTTCTGTCATCGAGAGTTGTTAATGTGATTAAATTCGTTCATTTACAATTGATTGAGTAATATTTGTTTTATAATCGGAAAAACTCGACTGAAATTCGGTTTTCTTTGTAATATAATTTTGCGCCGAATCAAATGTGCCTAATGAAAACAGAAGGGGTAACCCAAATAATTTGAAATGGTAAGATTTTGAAATTATTGTAAAACAACAGTCCAACAACAATATTTCGATGGTATTACATAGAATTTTTTTAAATCAAACTATTATTTTATGTTATCATCAAGCATGATTAGAAATACGAACATTGTAAGATAAGAAATATGTGTGTTATCTCGATATTAATTGAATACCTACCTTATTGGAAATTTTTTTCATAATTGTTCTATAAATCATTAAAATATACCTTTGAACTCTAAAATCTCGTCCAAGATTTTCTAGTAATTTAGTAAGAAGAATGCTAAAATTATCGGTAATTATTGTTGATGTAGAGTTATTTATAATTTTTCACAAATAACAAAATATTCATTTTATTGTAAATTGTTGGTGTCAAATACTGATAACTATGGGTCACTGGCCCAAGTAATTTATCGTTTCTTTACATATTTGTTATTTTTCGATATTATTATAGAAAATTAGTTTAATTTTAAATTAGTTGTTGGAATGATTGATGAAGCACCAGTTAAACGATTAAATCGTCGTTCACGTTCTGAACGTAATAAAAGACGTGAACGTTATTTGTTTAACGATACAAATAATGGTGAAATTGATTTGTTAATTGGGAGTTTATCATCAAATTCAGAATGTTCAGATCATTCACCCGAAAATAATAATTTATTTGATGATCAACGACATACAAGGAATAAAGTGACGGTGAGAGTCCTTTATTATTGCAATATTATTTTTTTTATTCTAATCATTAATATAATTAATAAATGGGTTAATTGATATATATATTTACATATCTATCCGGCAGTATTCCAAGGTTCCCAAGTATCGAATGTATTCGAATCATTTTCAAAGTTTCAAATTTCCTTGTACTGAAGAAACCTTAAAAAAACCGTCAATATTTCTAGTTTTACATATGATAGGGATTTTGAAGCCTTAGTTTCAATACAACAAGCAAATTGTGCTCATTGTAAAATTCATATTTATCTATCTTTCTTGTTTTTTATATTAAAATATAAAATGAATAGTGAAGGTGGACCATCTGACGAACAAACTGTTGTTGAAGTAGCACATAAAGATGAACAAATACGTAAAATAATTGTACCACCAGAATTATCATTGAAAACACCGACAAAATCAGATTCATTAATTAAGAAGTTAAAATTCCACACAAAAAAATTTGATAAAATCCAAGATAAATGCGAATCAGTTGGAATATCAACTGTTAATCGACAAACACCAGAAGGTGATAGCGACAAAGTTATTTTTGTAAAATCCACAACCGATACAAATTTAACTGAAACCGTCTCGAAAAGTGCTGAAAATTTAACAACAACAACAACAAAAAACGATACAAATAAATATTTAAATATTGAAGATAGTGATAATAGTGGTGAAACTGAATTACCAGAACGTACAAAATCGTTAGAAAATTTAAAAAAAATGCCGGCCTATGGTGATTTAGTTCTTGATCCTATTGAATCAACGGTAAATTATTTATTAATTTATTTAATTAAAATCAAAAAAAAAACATCTTATCAATCGAATTATTTATATTTAAATAATAAATGTCGCAATTTGTCGTCTCTTAACCGCTTATCGTTGGATATTTGTTAGAATAATGGAGACGATTTTCGGACGTAAGAGAGATAATATTAAGATGATATGATTTTATCAACATTTACTTTTAAGTTGCTAATCAGTAAAATCAAGATTTTTATTTATGTTTTATATGATTTTTTCCCAAAAATTAATTTCCTTAAAATAAGTTAATCATTCATCAATGAACTTATTCGCATATCCCTATTTGTAATTGTATTAAAACCGTCTTATCGATAAAACGCAATTAATAACAATGTTGTATGCCTTACTAATAATCAAATCTTCATTTAGTTGTAAATAATACCAATCACAACAACGATTGATTGATCTTTTCACATCAATATTGATTAAAATTACAAAAAAATATATAAAATTCATGGAGGTATTTTTGATAAAGTAGCAATGATTGGAATTGTTTTTTTTAATTTATTAAATCTATTTTATTTTGTTTAACATTAATTTTCATTTCAGCCCGTTGTAAATAGGATTGGTGAACGACGAGATCATTTATATAAAGTTTTAGTAATTGGTGATCTTGGTACTGGAAAGACTTCAATAATTAAACGTTATGTGCATCGTTTTTTCACACAACATTATCGTGCAACAATTGGTGTTGATTTTGCATTAAAAGTACTACATTGGGATGAAAATACTCTTATTAGACTCCAATTATGGGATATTGCCGGTAATTATAAACCATCCACCATTAATATTATCATTAATATTAATAATAATTAGGTCAAGAACGTTATGGCAATATGACTAGAGTTTATTATAAAGAAGCTGTTGGAGCATTTATTGTATTTGATGTAACTAGAGTTGCAACATTTGAGTCAGTTGAAAAATGGAAAAAAGATTTAGATAAAAAAGTTCAATTACCAGATGGATCTCCAATACCTTGTGTTCTATTAGCAAATAAATGTGATCAACCAAAAGAAGGTATGGTTAACAATCCTGTTAAAATGGATGACTATTGTAAAGAAAAACAATTTACCACCTGGTTTGAAACATCAGCTAAAGATAATATTAATATTGATGAAGCTGGACGTTCACTTGTTGGCAAAGTAATTAATTTCGGATAATTCATTTGAAATAATTAATTCGTTATTGGTTTACTTAATTTCAGATACTTGAAAATGATGCATTATTAAATGCTGAATTACATAAAGATGAAGACAAATTCTCCTTAACGGAGGAAAATGCTCAAAAAAATAAAAAATTGTGTTCCTGTTGATATTGTTCGTGTTTAAAGTATGTTTTTTTTTGTTTTTGGTAATAGTGTACTCGTGTCGGCACCTAATCTTAATTTTTATATGACTTAGGTTGGTTATTTTCTATTCATGTAATTCATACCGCTTTCACAATATATTATTATTATTTTTATCATCATCATTATCATTATGTTTTCTTGCACCTATCTCTCTTTCCTTCAGTATTTCAAAATAATAATAAACTAGAATATTCTTCATTGTTATCTAGACAGTGTCGTAGATTTATGAAATTTTAATCATATTTGTTTAATAATAAACAAACCAACTGATAACAGAATTTGTCTGTAAAATGGTAAGTTGTTCTATCAAAATAATCCAGAAGTTTCTCTCCTCAAAAAAACGAAAATTAATCAATTCTAGCCCGATCAAATTTGTTTGATTTTCCGCAATATAACTGTTCGAACAGTCGTAAATCGGAGTACTTTCTGGAAAAATCAAAAATCCGAAAAAACTATTTTAAATAATGGTAATTAATTCAAATTGAATAATTGCCCGGTGTTATTATTGAAATGTCGAAACTAGTTTCAGGTAGAATCAATGGGAATTCCATGGTTGCAATTCTGGGGCCCAGGTGAGTTATTTATTTGAAAATTTTGTTTGTCAATCAAAATAAATGTGAATATTTATCTATTTTCTAGCGGTTCCGGCAAGACAACACTTCTGGGCGCCTTATCTGGCCGTATTGCCAGTGTGTTTACCTGGGAAATATCGGTCAAAATAAGTAATTTTTGTTATTTCTAGATAAAATAGGAACTTTAGAGATAAACGGTACGGTTATTACTGATGATTATATAAAAAATATTTCTGGTTATGTCCAACAACAGAATATTTTCACTGATTCATTAACAGTTTTTGAATATATGCGATTTATGGCAGCATTTCATTTATATACAAAATCGACAAATGAACAATACGATGAAATTAAGACGATTTTAAATGAACTCTGTTTGGAATCATCCAAGGACACATTGATAAGGTGTTTATCAGGTGGTGAAAAACGTCGATTATCTTTAGCTGGTGTTGTAAGACAATTTTCCAACCAACAAAAACAACATTATTCCTGTGTATATTTCTTTAGATTTTAGATAATCCAATGATATTATATTGCGATGAACCAACAACAGGATTAGATAGTTATAGTGCTATGACAATAATGAAAATATTTGAAAAGATGGCTAAAACCGGTAAATTAATTTTAACAACAATCCATCAACCATCATCGGAAATTTTCAATAAATTCAACAATATCATATTGTTATCAAACGGTGAATTGATATTTGGTGGTAGTAAAGATGAAGCAATAGAATTTTTCAATAGTGCTAATTTACATTGTCCCGAATCGTACAATCCAGCTGATTTTTATCTAAAATGTATCACAACATCACATAGTAACGAAGATGTAAAGATTGAAACAATTGGCCGAATTTTTCGCAAAAAACAACAATTAGATTACAACGAACTCAATAAATTGCCTAATTTCGAAATTAGGTAATTGATATGAAAACAATTAATTTGCGCAATTAATTCGGTTATTTTTCACAGGAAATCGTCGGTAAGCTTCTTGTATGAAATGAAATGGTTGATTTGGAGATGTTGTATTTCTAATAGAAGAAATCTGATTCATCATTTAGTCGGTTATGTGTTTCTTTTGGTAATTATCAAATTTAATTAACAATTACTGTTAATTATTGCGCAGATGAGTGCATTATTTTTAGCGATTTGTTACGTATTTGTTCGATTAGAAGATAAAAACAGTGCACAAGATATACAGGGTTGTTTTTTATATGTAATTTCAGAGGTGATATTTACGAATATGTATGCCGTTATTTATATATTTCCGCAAGAACTTGCTGTATTTTTGAAAGAGAAATCTCTATACAGATCATTTGCTTATTTCTTATCAAAATTATTAGCAATGGTATTGGATTTATACAGTGTGCTCGAATCTAATTGTAAATAACAAATATTTTTAGGTGCCTTTATTTATTTTAACATCAACTGGTGTGTTGGCGATATTTTTTATTTTTGATAATTTTCTACACGGCTATCAAATCTTTATCGGTATGACTTATTTATTGTTTTGTGCAAGTATGTCAGGGGCGGCTTTAGGTAATTTTTGAATTTAAAATTGATCACGTATTGAAATTATATTCATAATAAACATGTAGGTTTATCATTTTCTGCTGTATTTACATCATTACAATATGTTGAATTAATTTTAACATCAACAGAAATTGTATTAATGATAATGTCAGGTATGTGGATCAAATTAGACCATTTACCTGTAACAATATCGTGGATACGATATTTATCGCCATTCTATTACACATATGAAACTATATCGAATTTATATTGGAGCAATGTTGATAATTTCGGTGATTATTATTTTTTTTAATTGATTATTTGTTTTAATCGAATTATTTACAGGTAATTGCACGAAAAATGAGACAATATTCTGTTTTAATACTGGTGGTGAAGTTTTAAATAATTACGGATTTCTGAAGAATTATGATATAATAACATATAATTTTTTTTATTTACATATCCTTACATTATTCTATTGTTCAATTGGTTTTCTTGGTATTGTCAGAAAAAAAATGGCATTTAATGCTTATTAATTAATAAATATTTGATCGTTGTTGATGTTATCAATTTTTTTTTGATCAAGTTTTTATTGTTGTTCAAATTGACTTTTATAAATAAATTGAATTGCCAAATTATTTTACAATATTCCGATTATCAAGTGTAATCAACTATGCAACTGTACGAGATAGATAGAAACTATTTCTCGAATTAAACAAAAATTAGCAAAAATTTATAATAGACGTGATCATTTGCACAAATATCTGTCTATTACAATTCACGGTTTTATCCCCTACGTTTAGAAGTCAATAACTTCGTTAAATTCTTTTACAAGTCACTCGAAAGGCAGTGGATAAGTGATTAAAATTCGATGGGATAATTTCATTCTTGGCCGGAGAATGATCAGAGACTTAATCAAGGTTCTCGAATAGAGAAACGTGATTACATGCATGTATTGTTGTAGAAAACTCGAGAGCACGATTCAGAGGAAATTTCGAATTTTTACTACCATTATATTTGTAATTATAGATGGAAAATTGCGTGAAATGACTATGCGAAATCAGGTTTTTAGATCACACTGTTTCCTATCTTCTAATTCACCAGCACGTTTGTCTTTTGATCATTACTTGTTGAGTGATTACTGCAAAAATGCTACGTTTCTTCCATTGACAGAACTACAACGTAACTCCTCACTAATTCGATGTAACTCCTAATCGAATCACTATATAGCAATGGCGAGATAAATCATTAACAAATTCCTTTCTTTCTCTTTGTCCGGAGAAACGTTATGGTATCGGTCATTCTATCTAGTTCCGCAATAAATCAACTTAACGTAAATAACAATGGTACAAATAAATTCCTAACAAGAAAAATAACAGGATCAAAACATATATTTTGTTATAATTAGATATTCTGATATATGGAAAAACAACTAATGGGAATTTTTATCGTTTACTGAAAAATATAGACGGATGTTTAAAGAAATCTTAAATGATTCAATAATTTCTTTATTTTAAACAATTGTTTTTTATTTAAGTAACACTAAAAATATTTCTTTATTTCCCTATTGGTAACTGGTTATTGTTTAATGCCCGAATTCAATGAAACTAATGACATAATCATGCAAACCCACTACGCTTCTTTACAAAATTTTTTCCATATTAGTCTTCTTTCTTTTCGAATAGTAATAAATCTTGGGTTTTCCCAGCATATCCTCCTATAGGTGTTTTTATGTTATTTTTATAATACAAAACCAGTGTCAATTCAGTTTTGTACCATAAAAACAGTGCAAGCAATTCGATCAAATTTATTACCACACAATAATAAAATCTTTTATTAAAGGTCAAACCGTGAAATCGAATTCATTTTAGATTTTATTTAAATACATGTTATAGAGAGTAAGCGGGAACCACAACTGATGAAGTTCATTTACAAAAAGCCCGATTATTTATTAAACAAAACAACAATCATGTATCCAGTTTACATCAACTGTAAGTATTTTTAATTTTAATTAAACAAACGCTGATCTAAATTACCAACAAATAATTCTGTGTTAAAATAAATAAACAACAACACTATCACTTAATTGCAATAATCATCAATAATTATGTTTAATTGAAATTAATTAAATTGATGGTTAACTTTTATTTATTTTGTTGAAGAAATAATAACTTGGTTAAATGATATTTATGTAAATTGTTTATTAGCGATATTTTTACTAAATTACCTTGAAATAAAGTTTTAAACTTGTTTTGTTGTTTGATCAGATACTCTCTAATGATTTTTCTTTATTTTAGTGTTAATTTTATGTTTATTTTTCAATAATATAACAACACAACATGCAACAATTACTGATCGATTAAACTCATTTTCTAACAAATTCTTAACCGTACGTATTTTAATTAATGCGTAATCAATTATTGTAATTAATTTTCAATTTAAAGACGCTGAACAAAGAAGCTGGCGATTCAATAAATGTTATTGTTTCACCATATACAGTTTGGTCGTTATTATCATTGATATCCGAAGGAGCTAGTGGTAATACATTGAATGAATTAAACACTGTTTTAAATTTACCAAATAATAAAAATCAATTTCGTGGTGAAATTAACGGTTTTACCAAAAATTTAATGGTAATTAATTAACTAACGAATTAATTTGATTCTAATTACTGAAATCTTTTAAAGAAACCAGCCAATGGTGTTGATTTAGAAACAACTAATGCAATATTTACAACGACTGAACAAAAATTGAATCAAACATTTCAGAAAGTTGCAAAAACATTTTATTCGGCCGATATCGAACCAACAAGTTTTGGTGATGTTTCATCAGCTGTAAAATCAATTAATTCATATATATCGAAAGCGACAAGAGGTAGAATTCAAGATTTTGTTCGAGATGGTAAACATTGAAAATCAATTTTTAACGTGATTTAATCAAAAATTTTTGTTGTTCTAGATGATGTTAAAAATGCCGCAATTTTTTTGACCAGCATTTTATATTTTAAAGGACAATGGAAATTAGTTTTCAATAGAACAAATACACGTCGTGAAACTTTCTATGATGATAGTGTGCAAAAGAAATTAGGTGAAGTTGATATGATGTATGTTGTTGGTGAATTTCCATATACAAGACTCGATTATTTATCATCATATGCACTTGAGTTGCCCTATGGAGATGTAACAATTTATTTCATTTACAATTAATAATTAATTGATTGATTTGTTTTTCCAGAGTAATAAAATGTCGATGATTGTAATTCTACCTTATCAAGGCGAAACTCTAACGAATGTTTTAAATATGTTGTCGAAGATATCATTTAATAAAATTATTGATAGTTTACGTGAATCTGAACAAAATTATGCTGGTGAAGATATTGAAGTATATTTACCTCGATTTAAAATCAAATCTGAATTCAATTTAAATATTGTTTTGGATAAAATGGGTATACATGATGTATTCAATGCAAATACAGCTGAATTACTTGGTATATTTCCACATTATTTACATGTATCGAGAATACTTCAACGTGCTGAAATTGAAGTTGATGAAGAAGGAACTGTTGCAACAGCCGCCTCTGGTGCTTCATTAACTACAAAAATAACACAACCGATATTTTCAGCAAATAAACCATTCAGTTTTTATATCATCGATAAACCAACAAGAAGTATTCTATTTTCTGGAAAGATCTCAAATCCTAATATGTTAAATTAAATATACCTAGAAAAATAAAATGATTGTCTTATTTAAACATTAAAATTAATTTAGGATAGTTCCAGTTGAAACAAACAAATGTGTAAGAATTATTATATTAAAAGTGTATAAATCACAGTAGATAAAACTCAGACCATATTCTCTAATACAAGAAAAAATTGCACTGGCATACAAAATATTCGATGATATATAATTATTGTAAAAGATATTCTTTATAATTTTTCATATTTTTTAATTCTTTCTTTAATTGTCTGATTAAATCCAATGGTTGTACTAATATCGATATATCTCTACCAACTGAATTTAAACGATCTTTAACTTGATTCTTTTTAAAAAATAAATTCAACGGTCTACCGTTAATTTCAGTTAATACCCAATTTGTTAACGATAAACCATCGCAAGTTTTTGTTTTTGTTGATAAACCTTGTCTAGCTGCTAAACTATCATCTTCAACACGTTCAATCACAGCTGTATTATTTTCCTGTATAATACCTAATGGCTGTCCTTCTGTTTCACGATGAATTAAATATATTTGTCCGTGAGGTATACGTTTTATAATAATATCAACCTATAAATTATTATTATTCAAATAAATAAATTACGATTATTTAATAATCTTTACATAAAGACCACAATAATGTGATTGAAGTAATTGATATGCTTCATTCGCTGATTTTATAGCAACTCCACTAATTGTAACAACTTTATCACCAATATGGAGGGCATTATAAAGGCAAGCTAATTCTTTTTGTTTCCATCCACATACCCTAAACAATTTATAATCAATATAATTGATTAATTATAAAATTGATTAATTACCAAACAGAATTAAATGCATCAACAAATGCAATCGAATTCAAACAATCTTTTTTCCTAAGTTGCAATCTTAAACCACTATAATGCTGCATTTCTTTTTGTAATTGTAATACTTGTTGTTCCCTGAATGTTTTATATGGTTGTGGTGGCTGTTGTAGATAATTAACTTGTCTATTGGACGGACCTGGATCACTATCTAAATTAAATAAACGTTCATAATGACAATGATTTGATTCTTCTGTATTAGTTGCCTGTAAATCTGGTATATTATCAAAATTAAATACTGTTGCACCTTGTTGTGTATCATTTTGAGACGATGTTCGACTTCTACAAACATTAAATCTTATTTAAATTATCTCGTTGATTATTAATAAAATCTTACAAATTACGTGGTGTATTAGATTCAAGTCTAATTGTTTCAACACCAGGTACTAAATCATCTTGTAAAACTGGTGGTGGTGGTGGTAATGGTGAATTTGGATCTCTTGTTGTTAATAATGGTGTACGAAATTCTGGTGATTTTGTATAAACATTATCTTTTGGATTTAATATTCTCAATTCATATAATTTTTGTTGTAAACTAGATACCCAATCTAACATTTGTTCCCATGTTTGTATTGTTAAACGTACACAATCTGTTTTAAGTGTTAATACAAATTCATATTCCTGTTCATTTGGACATATTGTTGGTGATATATGTTGTATATCATTTAAATATACAAAATAATCAGGTTTATGTAATACAGCAATTTTATTATCATTATAGAATTCTAAAAATGCATTTTTATCATCATGTACACAGAAAACAACCCAAAATTTCTCTTTCTTCTGAAACAAATTCATTAATTTTTCATTAAAATATCGTAAATTGCAGCATATTTATTGTACCTTTTTTATACCAGATGTTATAATTTTTTTCAACCAACCAGTTTTATAAATTTCCCGAAATGATATGTTATTAAATTCGGAACGTAATGAATTCACATCCAGTTCAGCCATTTCAATTTCAATTAATTAAAATATATTTATTGCCATTTATCAACACACAATCATTTTTAAATATAATTAAAAACAATACGGTTTTACATTAAATTTTAATTAATAAAATATTCGAAAACCTGATTGGTTTTTGTTTTTGTTTATTTATTGCATAATAAATTTCCTATTACTGTTCATTAAAGATTAATTACCACCTAAATTAATATTGTGAAATGTAAATTAAGCTAATTGGTTATTGTCTTTGTTTTGAGGTTAAATTCAGTGTTCGTGTGTCGTGTAAATCGTGTTTCATATCTGTCTCGAACAACTGTTCGAACAGTAAAAACACGTACTCGAAGTGTTCTAAATTACTGTTAATCGTTAATTAGTACAAAAAAAAATACAGTTTTGATTGGTATTAACGTCAAATTTATATTGCATTCATGGATTATTTTAAAAATTCTCCAAATAACCAAATAAAAATTATATTTTTACTAACTCGTATTTATGGTACACCACTGGTTGAAATAACTTTTACTAAAAGTTTCACCACTAGATATCGCTTAAAAGATATTGAATTTTGGAAAAATTGCTTGATGTTTATTGTCTTTTTAATTACAGAAATTAACATCTGTTGGATAATTAGTAATCTTGATTATGCAATTAATTATACAATTATTCTTAGCGCTATATTTAATGCAGTGTTAAGCTGTCCTCTTGTGTCGAACAAGTATACTAAATTCGTTTTGAAAATCAATTCAATTTTCTTGAATAATCCTACAAATAATTAATATTATTAGCATTTTAATTGATGGATTATTTGTTTTTGACGTTTTTTTTTTTGCAAATTTTGCTACAATTTCTCACTAAAGTTCTTCATGAATTCGTGTTGTATCGGTAATTTCAAATTTGGCGGGTTGTGTGTTGATTTTTGATTAAATGAAATGTCCCTAAATAGTTGCAAATAAAAAAAAAGATTTTATAGGTTTTGTAAAAGCATGGGTATTGCGTGAGTGAAATAAGAATTTTAATATTGTGTGCATTTTTTTTCACCAATAAAATTCTTTTATAGGTAAATTTTAGAAGTATTCAGTTATTTTTTAATTTGATTAAAATAAGAAAAGTTGTATTGTTATTTAGAAAAATACTGTCGTATTCTAGTTGCCATGCTTTCATGACCATCAACATGGTAACACTCCATATTGTTCATTTAAATCGGAAAATTTATTAAATTATCGCTAGTTATATTTAGGATAATAAATATTTTAATAAATTATAATGGATACATGTACACCAAATCAAAATATCACTGTACAAAGTGATGACAAAAATGCACCATCTGACTGCAGTGGAGCATCCTATGCACATGCAGTACTCAATTTT
This sequence comes from Meloe dianella, assembly GCA_028455855.1. Taxonomy (NCBI): domain Eukaryota; kingdom Metazoa; phylum Arthropoda; class Insecta; order Coleoptera; family Meloidae; genus Meloe; species Meloe dianella. Next base: position 2,650,750 of record JAPTHL010000045.1, on the reverse strand, counting down.
AAACAGAGCAACAAAGAAAATATAAATCAAACAATAACCGATAATAAGCCACAAATAATAAATGAACAATTAAATGATCTACCAATAATTAATAAAGAGGATGGCGATAATTTTACACCAGTACCATCACATAGTAGAAAAGAACGTAGAAATGATCTATCAAAACGTGATAAACATAAAAATATTAATGGTACTTTAGATAAAAATGATAAATTAAAGAAATCAGCAAATAAGAAAAAAATTGAACATCAAAATAAAGAAATAAATCAACAACAACCACAACAACATCTACAACAACAACAACAAGCACCACCACCACAAGAGAAAAAAGATGAAAATGAAACGAAAAAAGTCTTTGTTGCTGCACCACCACCAAAAGTAAATGCATGGCAAATTAAAAGTGTAACACCACAACAACTATCAACACCAACAACAAGTCAAGAAATAAATGATAAGAATGATAAAAATATATTACAACCACAGAAACAAGGAACAGCATCAAAATCGTCAAATGTTCCATCTAAAGATAAACGTAAATCTAATAAAAAGGTAATTATTAAAATTAATTGATAATTCATTCAATTTATTCGTTGAGTAGATCCTGGAGAAGATTGTTTCCATATTTTTCCAGTAATTTAGTTCAATATTAGTTTTTCAAAAAAAAACTCATTAATTACAATTTTTAATAGCATCCTGTTATCTTAAAGTACAATCAACAACCTTGAAATAACATTTTTTTAATTATATTTTAAAAAACATATTAACTTATTCATTTTTTGATAATTGCATATTTTAACGCATATATGGTGTTTATTATAGCATAATTTTTACAGTATTTCTTAATTAAATAAATTAGAATATTATACAATAGATTATAAATATCAACCCCTCTAGGTTTATTGCTTAATTTGTTCGATTTTATTGACATAAATTTAAACCGGTTTTTTTCTTCATATATTTATTATTTTCGTTATCAAAATTTCTAACTAGTTAATTTTTTTAAAGGCTAATAATTTCTCAGATATTGGAGATTGGCCTACATTAAATGATAAGGTCCCTAGTGAGGTAAGTTTTCTTCTTTTTTCCAATCATTATTACCGTTTTTAAAATTACATTTATCATGTAGTTTTTTTACTCATGATAACGGTTCCGAGTATGATATTGTTTAATTTTATAAATAGTCTCTGTATTATGACAACACAATCTAAAGAAAAATAAACAGTATGATAGGGAATCATGACAGATTCTAAATAATTTTATAATTTTTTTCTTTAATCTAGAAATGTTAGAATTCAAATTTAAAATCATCTAATCTATACCTTATGTCCCATTCATGTGCCACTAGGGTTGTTATCTTTCATGATTGTTTCTTTGGTTTAAGCAAATTATCATTCATGATTGAAAATAACTTAAAATAAAAGACAATTTAACAAAAATATATTTCATATTTAAATATTTTGAAAAAGCAGCCAAAGAAAATATCAAACAATGTTGAACAAACAATAACAACACAGCAACAACAACAACAACAACAGCAAACTTCAGCGGTGTTTGATGAACAAGAAGATAAAAAAAAAACAGTTAAACATAAATGGCTACCATTAGAAATTGATATAAATAATAAATCAAATAAGAAAAATTCAAAACGTAATGTTGATCGTGATACATTATCAACGGTTAGTGAAGGTGATCGTGATTGGCGTGCTGAATTACGTGATGGTATACAATCACAAGATGGACGTTTTTCACGTTCATCATCAATAACAACAAGAGGTAGAAATCGTAATCGTAGTGGACGTAAAACTGGTAATAAACAATCAAATAAAACATCATCACAAATTGATAATGATAATACAACACAATCACAAGATTATGTAAAGGTAAAAATCTATATTATTGTATTAAAAATAATAAATAATTATTTAAGGTGACACCACCAAATTATGTTATGCCATTTATGGGTACATATTATTTTAATCTGGGTAATATGGGTAATTATGGGGGATTAGATCAACCAACTCTTAAAGAATACGTTAAAAAACAAATGTATGTATTTGATGATAATTAAAATAGAATTAACTGATTTTTTTTTAATATTTCCAGTGAATATTACTTCAGTGAAGAGAATTTATCACGTGACTTTTTCTTAAGACGTAAGATGGATCCTGACGGTTATCTACCAATTACATTAATAGCATCATTTCATCGTGTACGTTCATTAACTGATTCACTATCAGTTGTGATCGAAGCCGTTGGTAATTCTGATCAAATTGAAAGTACTGATGGTGGATATAAAGTAAGTTGATTTGCGGAATTTGAATTTATTTATTATTTATTTATCATTTTCAAATGAAGGTTCGTCCTAAACTTGATCCAAAATCATGGCCCATATTAGACAGTAATGATACAAAAGAAATACCCTCATCATTAGTTCCACCACCACCGTTACCAAGAACATTAAGAATGGAAAATTTAAATCCTGATGTGCCTGAATTTGTTCCTGAACATAATATTAATGATATTGATAACGGATGTCAAGAAATGAAAAATATTAATGGTAACACTATAATAACATCTAAGAAATTTGATGAGAAAATTGATCAAATTAATAATGTTAATGGTGAAACATGGTGTGAAGTTAAAAGAAAAAAAGAAAGAGATATTAAAATTAAAAAAGAAAATAAAACAAAAAATATAGAAAGGGAAGAACTTGAGTTTTATTTTGATGAAGAAATTGATCATTGTGTTTTAAGTGGACGTCAAAATACATTCTCAAATGATTGGTAATTTATTTATAATTTATCTCTGTATATATTTATTTTCAAAATTATTTTGATTTTTTTTTTTAGTGCTGAAGATGATTCTGATGAACTTAGCGATCATGATGTTAATAAAATATTAATTGTAACACAAACACCATCACGTCCACAAAAACATGATGGTTATGATCGTACTGGTGATAAAACAACACGTGTTAAAATAACTCAGGATTTAGAAGGTGCTATTAATGATGGTTTATATTATTATGAAGAAGATTTATGGCGTAATCTTGATTATGTATGTATACTTAATGATTATTTGAATATTTTTAAATGATTTATTATAATAAATAGGATCGAGGTTCTGGAAGTTATAAAACTGTTAATGTTATAAGTCAAGAAATATTTCAAAGAATGGCACCACCAGCTCCTAAAAAACCAAATCCTGAAGTACCACCACCTCCACCACCACCACCACCATCAACGATATCAGCTGTGGTAATTTTATTATTTAATTTAGTTAATTTATTTATTTATTTATTTTTAACTGAATGAAATTAGGTTGATGCTAACAATACAAGTAATAAGAAATTACCACGTGGACATCGAAATGTGCCAAGATTTTATGCTGTTGTTAAAGATAATGAAGCACCTGCTGATCCCCTAACACCTAGAAAAAAGAAAACTCGACATTCTAGTAATCCACCAATTGAACAACATGTTGGTTGGATTATGGATGTTAGAGAACACCGAATGCGTACAAATTCGACTAGGTATTTATTATTTGTTTTATTTGATTATTTATTATCGATAATTAAAAATTGTATTTGTAGTAGTAGTTTTGGGACAAGTCCTAGTGAAACCCATTTGGGTACTAGTTATGGTAGTCTACCTCAAGCTTTACCTACTTTCCAACATCCATCACATGCATTACTTAAAGAAAACAACTTCACGCAACAAGCTTATCATAAATTTAGACAAAAGTGCTTAAAAGGTAATTTTTGTTTGAGTATATTTAAATTAATCAAAAATTATAAAATGAGTAAAATTTTAGAACGCAAACGTTTTGGTATTGGTCAAAGTAATGAAATGAATACATTATTTAGATTTTGGTCATTTTTTTTACGTGAAAATTTCAATCGTACTATGTACAATGAATTTAAAACAATTGCTTTAGAAGATGCTGAAATAGGTTATCGTTATGGTTTAGAATGTTTATTCCGTTTCTATTCTTATGGACTTGAAGTTAAATTTAGACCACATTTATATGAAGATTTTCAGGAAGAAACAGTTAAAGATTATGAAAATGGTCAATTATATGGTTTAGAAAAATTTTGGGCATTTTTAAAATATTATAAATTTAGTAGTAATTTACAAGTAAATCCAACATTAAAACAATATCTATCGAAATTTAAGAGTGTCGAAGATTTTCGTGTTGTTGAGGTATTTATTCTTTTAGGATTTAAAAGATTTTTTTAATATATTGTATATATTTTTGTTTAATAATCAGCCTGAATTACAACGTCGTACACAACAATATAAACAAAAGCCTAGAAATCGTAGCGTATCAGAATCAACATCACAACCGCATTGTTCAAAAGATGATATAAACGGACGTGATTCATCAAATTCAACATCACATAGGTAATTTTAATAAATAAATTATAAAATATTATATTTTATTAATACAATACATTTTAGAAACGAATCTTTGAATGTTCAACCAGGTAGTAGTGCACCAGCAGGGACGGGATTTCGTTCGTATGCTGCTAGAAGCCGTACACATTCTATAGGTTCAGGTCGTGTTAAATATAATCGTAATACTGTTGAGTCCTGGCGACAAAAAGACTCCTAAGGTGAATTATAATATATTAATTGTCAAATAAATTAAAGGAGTTGAAAGTGTCTAAGTCGTAAAAAAATTTCGTATATTTCATATTTCTTTCATATTTCTAATTTTTATTTGATTATAAAAACAAAATGTGACCATCAAATATTTATAAAAAAAATTGAAACAAAATAAAAAGTCAATGTATAAATCTTATAATAAGTGCCATTGCTATAAATTAGCTGACAGTTTTATATTTTTCTAACACAGAAAAAAAAATGTGGTTAGCAATGCGATATGAATGAAAATTTCATTAATTTGAAAAATACTGACTTAATTGTATAATTGAATTATGTAGTAGTAATAATTATGTGTTAGATAAAAAAATTTTTCATGGTTTGATATTAACGATTATTTTGTGGATGTACGTAATATATACATAAAGTACGGTTGTAAAAGTCGATTCCTATTCAACAATCTAAGTCGCTATTGTATCAATTATTTAGTTGACTTTTTTGTACAATTTTAATCGTGATTTATTAGATTTTCATGATTAAAATTGATTTTCAGTGTAACTATAGTTAATAAAATCGAACTGATTTTGATAAATATCTAATAATCTCAATGGAAGTAATCAGTGATGCATTTTGTTCTTAATACCACTTTCTATACTCCACAAAATTATTCTGACTGTTATTTCATTGTTGTTATTTTTGTTTATCGTACATTTTTTGCAAGCACGTGAATTGATCAAGAGGTTTTACCATGTTTTTTTTTTTAAATTGTGCACCGATTTCTTTGTTTGTTAATTTTTTTTAGTTGTTAGGGCAATAGATATTTACATATTTTTATAATTAATCATCATATGTTGGTTTGTTCAAAAAAAAATTCTGATTTATTAAGGGGAGGGCAAGGAGTTTGGTTTTTACTATATTATTGTCAAATATTACCATTAATGTATATTAATTAGCGGAATTAGAATGATTTAAAAAAAAAATACAAAAACGAACTATAAAGTCTACCATTGTTTTAATTTTTTTCTGGTGGTGAATTTTTAATAAAACCGAAAAAAAATGGTAGAAGAAAAAAAAATGTGATAATTATTATTTTGTTTGTTTGTTTGCTCAGCTCCTTGCATTTTTTTTCCTAGTATTAAGTTAGTTGTTAGTGTGTTGTGGAAGTGTGGTCAAAGATTCGTCTTCCTGGACACTGAAAAAATTGTAAAAAAAAAACTATAAAATCGCTTAAATTTTCCCAAAAATGTTTGACTTTTATTTCTAAATAATCAACCCTAGATAGTTGTCCTTAGAATTTTATTGTAATTTATGTAAGTATTTTTTTGCAGTTTCTACTATTGCCATGAATACAGTGAGGAGAAAAGGAATCTAATTGAACATGTACGTACATTATTGATTTCAAATTACAAATTTCAGTGTCACTAAATTAGTAAATGATAATTATTAATAAAATTTATGAAATTATCGGGAAATGTATTTTAGAATTTATTGTGTTTGATGTCGACAAGTGTATGGAAAATTGAAATTTTGACCTGTATTACTGAAGTTCCAAAATTGATCGTTGTTACTGTTGTTGAACCCCCTATTATAGGGTGAACACTTAATCACGCAATATATCGCGCGTATTTAAATCAGAACTCGGCAAAATTGTGCAGTAGCACCCCTTACTTTCACAAGACCAGTCACTGGTATTTTTAAAAGAAAATTTAAAAAAAATGTTGAGATTTAGTTTGTTTTATGTGTATATATTTTGTACGTGTTTTGGTGCAAGAGAACCACCAACAATTACAATACCGGATCAAGGTATTATAATGGGAAAAGAATTATCAAAATCAAGAATACAAAAAATAATTGCTTATTATGGCATACCATACGCAAAACCACCTTTAGAAAAGTTACGTTTTTCACCACCATCAACTGATCCTCTACCAAGTTGGGATGGTATTCGTAATGGAACAGAATATGCACCAGCTTGTCTTCAAACTAAAGAAGATTATCGAAAAGAAGCATTGCCATTTCTACAACTCATATCGGATTTAAATTTTGAAATGTCCGAAGATTGTTTGTATCTCAACGTATTTGTACCGTACGGTAAAAATCTTTAAATTTTTTCATAAGAAACACAAAAGAACCTTTGATAACGTTGAACGTTATTTAATAGCGTGCCCTAAACTCATTATAGACCTTGGCACGCACCAAGAAAGTAAAATTTGCAGTTCACTTCCTTAAAATACAAATCGCGTGTTTAGATTTTCTTAATCTCAATATAAATCGTCTCTACGTCACAAAATTATTCATAAATGTAAAAATTTATTTGTTGTAAAAACAATACAAAATTATTTTGTTTATTGATTGTTTTTACAATAGTCCCTTATTAGAAAATCAATATGAATGATTAATTTATATTTTGAGATTATAGTTATAAAACATATCAATATTTTCTGAACAATAACTTGAAAATTATTATTTTTTTAAACTAATGTCAAATGGTTATCTTAATCCAGATGTGCAATATAGTACACAAAATTGTCATTTTTATTCTGTAATTAAATCATTCTTAAATAGAGCATATTTTTGATTTCAGTTCTTTGAGCCAATTCTGCGATTTTGTTAGTATTTGTGAATAATTTATTGAAAACACATTATTATTAAACATTATTCAAAATCACATTAGATTTCTGTCGATTAACTGGTTTTCTCAGGGCTGGATCAAGGTGATTCTGTACCCGAGGCGAAATTCCCATCTTGCCCCCCCCCCCGCGGCTTGAATTCAAATAAACAAACACAATTAAAGTTAAATTATCGTATTTATATTTAGTGATTTTGAAGCCCGAGACAGGCGTCTCACTCTAGATTCCGGCATTGAGTTTTCTTAATAGTTGAGCTCCTGAATATTATTTTGGTCTTCCGCAATTAACGCTAATCCAAGAAAAATACTATAAATAAATTACATAAAACATCTGATAGTATAGTCGGTCTATTTTCAATTGATCCGCTTAACTTTCGATAGACTAACCTGGTATTTATCAATCGGTATCGAATTTCCTAGACACAACGTAGAACCGAAAGAGAACTACTACAACACTCAGTTAAAAGTACCGTGTAAATTGAAATCGTATAAATCTAGACTAATTAAAGAATGCAACGGATACCTCATAGTACCAAGTCTGTTTATTGTAACAATAAATACTTTTAGAATGAAAACGACCGTGGGACACCCAGTATAACGATAAGGTCCAGTTCATGGCAAACCACACACTCTACTAACATAAGGGTGTTTAAGGCATTGTTGAGCTTAAGTCGAGAATAAGAAGTTGAGATAAACTGTACCTAAAACAGTTAGTATCTATATAAAAGTCTAAGAGCGTCCAGTAACTATCAAATTCGCATGACAAACATGTTTGACCTTTGTGTCCGTGTCGTGTAAATTGAAAGTTCTTCGATTTTCTTTGAGCTTGTTAACACACTACACTAATTATTGTAGTCCAACAGAATGAAAATAAACTGACTATAAATCAACATCAGAAATGTTTTAAGAAACTAAACGTTATTTCATTCTTCAACAATGTTTCTTTATCTATATAAATGTTTGTCTTTTAGGCAATCCACCACCAAACGGTTTCGCAACAATAATATGGTTTCATCCTGGTAATTTTACAACAGGCACCCCAGCAATGTGGAATCCCCATACATTAGTGTACCGTCAACGTATAATATTAGTAACAATGGCATGGCGTTTAAGTATAATGGGGTTTTTTACAACAATGGATGGTGAGGCATCAGGTAATTATGGTTTATTAGATCAACAAGCAGCAATGTTATGGGTTAAGAAAAATATAAAATTATTTGGCGGCAATCCAAATAATATATGTGCAATGGGCTATGGTACTGGTGGTATCAGTATTGGTATGCATATGATAAATTCAGAATCGCGTAATTTATTTAATAAAGCAATTATAATGAGTGGAAATTTTTTAAATCCAATTGCTGTTAAATATCCAAAAGAAGACAAAGATCTATTAGATCGATTAGCTGAAAGTTTTGGTTGTATTAGAAATCCAACATCGAAATTAATTGATTGTTTACGTCATGTTGAAGGTGAATTATTAGTACAAGAAACATCAAATATTAATTGGCGACCATTAATTGATGTTGGATTAAGTAATACAACACAACCATTCATAATGGAATTACCAAGATTAACATTTGAGAAAGGTGATTTTAGTAAAATACCATTATTAACTGGCTATACCGATATGGAGGATATGTTAGGTATACCCGAATTAGACAACGATCATTTACTTGATAATACAACGAATGAATACTTACAACAAATGTTAATGGATATGATCAGTAATGATATACCTGTTAATAATAATACAGATTCGTGTTATTATAATTATGAACATATATTCGATTCGGTCATGTTCTTCTATGGTGCATCAATGAAATTAAAGAATATCGACGAATTAAGACGAATTATTGCCGATTTTACAACCGAAAAAAATTTCGCTGCATCAACATATCTACATGCAACTTATATCAGTAACGAACAACAAACGTTCGTATATAGATTTGATGTTAAACCAATAACAGAATGGGCTACTGATAATATACCGAAATGGGTATCTGTGCCGCATTTATATGACCTTATTTATGTGTGGGGCGTACCATATTGGTCGGAATTTAATGGTAACACATGGGAATTAAGGGATAAAAGTATATCAGATATAATAATGTCGTTTTGGACGAATTTTGCTAAAACAAGTGATCCAACAGAAGGCAGTTTATATCCAATTAGATGGGATCAATTCACAAATAATAATCCAGGTATATTAATTATTGATGGACGCTTCAATATGAGCAATACGAAAAATATTAATTATAAAGCATTTGAATTTTGGAACGATTATTATCCGAAAGTCGTTGAAATTGGTACAAAATGTTGTAAAATAACCGATTCAACAATTACACATTTACCAATATCCAGTATTTTCCTATTTATTAATTATTTTCTAATTAACAGATTTTAAAATGATAAAAACTCGATTTATACAAATTGTAATGATTATACACAGGACCGGTTAGAGGGTTAATGGCGCCCCTAGGCGGTTCTTATTTTAGATAAGCGACATGTAATAAAATATGAAAATTAATCGTACAAATTTTTATTTACAAAAATATAAAAATGCAATACGGTTTTTGAGGGCAGGCACTGCTCGTACCACCAAAGCTTCGACTCTTTAATCCGTTTTAACACTCACTTTTATACGCGGACGCCCCAAAGCCATTGCGTCCGTAGGCCGGTGCCTATTGTGCCTAAACCAACTGCTTACACATAGATAAGTTCATAATAAATTCTAGTTTTCAATAAAATTCTAAACATAGATCTTGTTTTATTTTTGCATCTAAAATCCCTGAATATTGGAAAAATGAACTCACTCTGAAAAAGGATTGTTAAATATTTAGCACGAAAACTAGCATATTTTCTCCCGTTTCATTGTTGATCTTTTGCCAAGATCCATTGTTCGATTTCTTTCAAATTGACACAACTATGACTGGAATTATTGCACGCTATTTGAACCCAAACGATTTCATGTTAAAAATGACGTCAGTCAGTCCAAGCAAAAAAAATATCAAAATAATGTGTTGTTGTATTCATTTTTTATATACCTATAAAATAGCGAGATGCTAATAATTACAGTGTTTTTCCCTATTAGCAAATTTTGTTAATACATAATTAAACGCGTAAAGACCTTTGGAATATCAGCGATAATGATGATGGTAATGATAGTAATAATAATAATTTATATTTGTTTATAAATATTAAATTAGTTAGACTACTTGAAGTTTGAACTCAAGATTTTCGAATAGATAAGATGTACATATTTTAATTTTTATCCACTGTTTAAAAAGTATTAATGAACATATCCAAAAATTAAAATAATAATTGGTTAGTTTTTTTTTGAATAATGTAAAACTTCCCCACAGTAGTTCTGATAATAGTTTTTTACATCGATTGTCTAAATTGTTATCTACAGTATTTATGTACAAAAATTCCGTTGATTTATTTATTTATCTATCCATTATTATTGGTGAGGTAGTAGAATGGAAGAACATCAGGTCTGATCACGTAAGTCACGTGGTGCTTTATTAACATCGTTTGTTCTATTTTTTATTCTGTCTAACTGTAAACGTTGTTGTGATTCTAGTCAAACATAAAGCGCATATTTATTAAATCTGTCCTTTGAACTAGACTAATATTAATCGATATTTATGAAACATTAAAATCGAGTTAATTTAAATATCGCTCAATAATGACGACCGGGCGCGAAATTCAAATTGTAGACAATGGATATCAACTAATAACTACTAATAACAACTATATAATAAACAGACCGGCAACGCTGGAACTTCTTCTCCACTGTTATTGGTTAGTGGTTCCGTAAGATTTTACCACCACTCTCAGGCTTAAGTAGCGGTAATTATCTACCTTTCAACTTACGTAACAGTTGTCGATTTGCTTTTGCTTGAAAGGAAAGTTACTGTAAAACAGAATATTATTAGTTGGCAAAAAAAAACAACAATAATAAAGCGGAAATTCGGTTTTATGACAATTTGTGGATGCAACTTCCTGTTTTTAAATTTTTCAAAATTTGGTGGTAAAAGTTATTCGAAAATATAGTTTATGTGGTATCTTTACTTCCAGTCTATTTAGTAGTATTAAAGGTGCTCCAAGTGGAATCCTAACTTTCTGACTAGAAAGCAAATCTAATTCACAGCTGTTTTGGGATATCAGCAAATAAACCATCAGAATGGTGGATGAGTAAGTAGTAATTGTTTGTAATTATCTTACAATTTTGTTCATATTTATTAAATTTTTGTAGAAAAGGAATTATCAAATTTTACATACACGATACCGAACATACAGGTGAGTGGCAATAATTTCATTTGCATTCTTGAAACTAACGTAAATAACTCTTAGTGAAATTGGACGATGTAACGCCGGATACGTCATTAAATTATTATCTCCGTGATGTGCTCCACTTGAAGGGTACAAAGCAAATGTGTTTAGAGGGTGGTTGTGGTTCTTGTGTTGTTGTTGTTGAACGTCCCGATCTGGTAACAAAGAAAAACAAAATTCTATCTGTTAATTCTGTAAGTTATCTCAATTTTTTGAATTCAAATTAAAAAATCTAATATTTTATAAATATTAGTGTTTAGTACCGGTATTATCTTGTCATGGTTGGAAAATTTATACAGTTGAAGGTATTGGTGGTCCATTAACTGGTTATCATCCAATACAAGAAATCTTAGCAAAATTCAATGGTACACAATGCGGTTTTTGTACATCTGGTATGGTGATGAATATGTATGCATTATATGAAAATGGTAATTTAACAATGAAAGAAGTTGAAAATTCATTTGGTGGTAATCTATGTCGATGTACCGGTTATCGTCCAATTTTGGCTGCATTTAAATCGTTATGTAAAGATGCCGATCCAAAATTAATCGGTGATATTGATATTGAAGATATCAAATTGTGTCAGAAACGAATTTGTACAAAAAAATGTGGAAGTTTTTGTAAAAAACAATCATTTTCGCTTACTATCGGCGATACTAAATGGTATAGTGCTAAAACATTAAAAGATGTATTTGATGCTATAAAAATTGCTGGAGATAAAAAATACAAGCTTATCGCCGGCAATACAGCACGAGGTAAGGTCGTCCTTTTTTTTCTGAAAAATCAGCTTAATTAAAAATTCAATTACAGGAGTTTACCAAGATCTTGGAAGTGCCGATGTTTACATTGATATCAATGATGTTGAAGAATTGCAAGCAAATCAAATCAAAGATAACAAATTGATTATTGGTGCCTCTAACACTATAACAACAACAATGTCACTTTTCAATGAATATGCTGCAAACAACGTAAATTTTGCTTATTTAACAAAATTAGCCGATCATATAGATCTTATTGCAAGTGTTCCAGTTAGAAATGTATCTATTTCGCTAGTTTCTAATTAGAAAATTGATAATAATTTCTAATCGTTTTAGATTGGAACGTTAGCTGGAAATTTAATGATTAAACATACACATAAGGAATTCCAATCGGATATTTTCCTAATTTTAGAAACAGTCAATGCATTAATAACAATAATTGATAGTCAAAATAATCACACAGAATTATCACCAAAAGATTTCATAAATTACGATATGAAAGGTAAAGTTATGTATTCGATATCATTACCAGCTTATGATAATCATGTAAAATACGAGAGTTACAAGGTATGTTTATATTGGAGCATACGCATTGTAATCATTAACGTAAGTTCCACAAAATTAACGTATAGACAAATTTCAGATAATGGGTCGAGCTCAAAACACTCATGCTATTGTTAATGCCGGATTTTTATTCAATTTTAAAGATACAACAAATATTTTAAATTCCATAAACATTGTTTATGGTGCGATAAATGCCAATTTTGTTCATGCTACAAATACAGAAAAATACCTTATTGGAAAAGATTTATTCAATAATGCCACTTTACAAGGTGCTTACGAAATGTTAGATAATGAAATAAATCCAGAAGATAATCCACCCGAACCTAAACCAGAATTTCGTAAACAATTAGCAATTTCTTTATTTTATAAAGTCGTATTGAGTATAGCACCAGATAATTTAGTAACATCAAAAAATAAAAGTGGTGGCAGTAAATTAGAACGACCAATATCATCGGGTAGTCAAGATTATCAAACAAATAAATCATTGTATCCATTAACACAACCAATTCCAAAACTTGAAGCATTAGCCCAAACATCAGGAGTAGCTGAATATATTGGTGATATGCCTGATCAACCTCATCAACTCTATGCAGCTTTTGTTTTAGCCAAAAGTATTCCAGGATCAGTTATTACGAAAATTGATCCGAATCCAGCTTTGGTAATTTTTGATGTCTTTTTAAAATAACCGAAACATTAATTGTTAATATTTTAGGCGTTATCGGATGTTGTGGCATTTTATAGCAAAGATGATATACCCGGTGATAATAATTTTATGCCAACTCAATTGACCTTTACAGAAATAGATGAGATTTTCTGTAGTGGTACTGTATTGTATTATCATCAACCAATTGGTGTAGTTGTTGGTACGGATTCACAAACAATAGAAGGAGCTGCTGATTTAGTTACTGTTGAATATAAAATACCGGAAAATATGCCACTTTTAACAGTACGTGACGTTTTAAATGCAAAAGCTACTGATCGAATTGTGGAAATTAACACTATTGTTCCTAAACGAAAAGGTATGAAAGTTACATTTCTATTTATGAACTTACACATTTATCAGAATGAAGATTGTGATTGAGGTCGAATTATAAACTGATTATTTTTAACAGGTAGTAATACGAAACACGTTATTAAAGGCAATTTCGATATTTATCAACAATATCATTTCCATATGGAGACTCAATGTTGTAATGTTATACCAAATGAGAATGGCATGGATGTGTATCCATCATCTCAATGGCTGGATTTAATACAAATAGCAATAGCAAATATGCTTAAAATTCCAACAAATAAAATTAATATTAATGTACGTCGTTGTGGTGGTGCATATGGTGCTAAAATTAGTAGAAATACGTTAATATCATGTGCTACTGCATTAGCATCATGGAAATTACGTAAACCAGTTAAATTTGCAATGTCATTGAAGGCTAATATGCAAGTTATTGGTAAACGATGGCCTTTAACTAATGATTATGAAGTTGGCGTTGATGATAAAGGTGTTATACAATATTTAACAACAACATTGTATACAGATGTTGGTGCTCGTTATAATGAACTTCCTGTTCATGATGTTGTTTCATTATTTATGGCAAATTATGATTCAGATACATTTACAATACATGCAAATATTGCAAGAACTGATTGTTATACAAATACATGGACTAGAGCACCTGGTACAACTGAAGGTCTTTGTGCTATTGAAGCTATAATGGACCATATTGCTTATACAATTGGAGTTGATCCATTAGAATTACGTCTTGCTAATATAACTACTGAAGATCAACTTATTAAATATATTGCTGAGATAAAAACATGGGCAGAAATTGATACAAGAAAACAACAAATTGCTACATTTAATCAAGTAAATTTCATATTTAAAAAAAAAGTATGAACATTAAGAAATAAAAATTGTATTTTTGTCTTCAACAGGAGAATCGTTGGAAGAAAAAAGGTATAGCTGTAGTGCCAATGGCATATAAATTTGCACCAAATGGTCCTTACAGTGCAATGATATCAATTTATCATGGTGATGGTAGTGTTGCTATATCACATGGTGGTATTGAAGTTGGTCAAGGTATTAATACAAAAGCCGCACAAGTTTGTGCTTATAAATTTGGTATACCATTAGATAAAGTAAATGTAATTCCTACTCAAAACTTTATTTCACCAAATAATACAGCTACAGGAGGTAGTGTTACATCAGAAGCTATTTGTCATGTAATTTATTAAAAACTAAATAAAATCAAGAAATTTATAATATTTTCGTTTTTAGGGTATTATTGAAGGTTGTGATCAATTAATAGCAAGAATAAAACCTATTAAAGACAAAATGAAGCCAAATGCAACATGGGAAGAGGTTATTCAAGCATGCTTCTTCGAATCGGTCAATTTAAACGCCACCGGAACGTAAATTTTCAACTATTCACTTATAATAACAATAATAATAATAATTTTTCAAGGTACTCTACAAATATGCCAGATGTTAGTAATTATACAATTTATGGTATTTGTGCAACTGAAGTCCTTGTAGATATCCTCACCGGACAACATATAGTAAGCAGAGTTGATTTAATTGAAGATGTTGGTTATTCAATGAGTCCAGTTATTGATATTGGTCAAGTAGAAGGTGCATTTATAATGGGCTTAGGTTATTATACATGTGAACATATTGTATATGATAAAAATGGTTCATTATTAACAAATCGCACGTGGAATTATACACCACCTGGTCCAAAAGATATACCAGTTGATTTTCGTATAAAATTCCCAAAGGATAATCCAAATCCTATTGGTGTATTAAATTCAAAAGGTTAAAATTTAAAAAAATAATAATCAAATAAATAATAAAATTAATCATTAATTTTCGATTATACAGCCACTGCAGAACCACCGTTTTGTTTAACTGTAGCTGTACCTTTAGCAATTAGAAATGCTGTAGCATCTGCCCGAACTGATGCTAATAAAAATTACACCAAATGGTATCGTTTTGGTAACATTATAAAACAGATAAATCAATCGGAATTTTATTATATGTACGCAATTTTTCCAGATGGACCCAGTACTGCAGAAAATATCTTTACGAATTCTATGAACGATTATAAACAATATAATTTGTAATTTGCTATGATTGTGGAGACGTCTTAGCTTTATTATTGGTTTATCGATGAGTGACATATATTTTGTTCATAATTTACCATATGGAACAAATATTATAGAAAATACCTTCATTTCCAATTTGGTATGGTTTGGGAAATCTGCCTTTACTATTGGTTAATTACAGGTGATATAAATATTCCAAATAAAATTCCACAAGGTATTAATAAACTTTATTATAAACATTAATTGCTGTTTTTCTTAAAATTACTGATTATAGTGGATGGATTTTGACTGCACATATATATGCGGTTTAATAGCGTTAATTGTGTTTTAATTTAAAGCCTCATTCATCTATAAGTTGCAGTTTACCTTTAGTTTATGGAAAAATAACAGATAAAAGTACATCTATAAGTAGATTCTCAGAATAACTCAACTTGTAGACGGACCTTAACAGAAGGATTTATTTTCCTATAGCTAGAAAAGTTATTTAAACTTTATCTCATATTTTTTAACATTATTACGATTAGTAATTAATTGGTATTGTAGAAACAACCTAATTTGGTTAATGATTGATACAAAACAATGAATGTTCGTGAAAAATCAATAATAGATGAACCAACTGGAGAAAACTCAACAAGGAGAATTTCTACAATTATATAACAATTATTACATCGCGTAATTGTACAAATTACTATTACTGATAATTATTGATAAGCATGTTGTGTTATGAGAACATTTAATAAATAAACATAAACGACAATATAATGTACAGAGTATTCCATCAAAGAGGTAGCTTATTTTGTTAGGGAACTGCGACTAAATTTGCAACAAATTGTTTAAAAATTAACGTAAACAATTTGTACAAATTGTTGGATCGTTTCCCAAAACGATGAGGCACTATTTTATCATAATTTAGGTGACAAATATCAACAATTAAAACAAATTATTTTATTAATTAAAATTCTGCACATCTAACAACAAATTAGGTATTCATGCACATCAACATAAATCTCACTGTTATAGGAAAATGAAAATAATCAACATTAAAGACGTTAATGTTAACGCCAATGTTGTATGATCATGATCATTCTTTATAAAATAGCGTTAACGTCTATATGCGGATGATTCTCTTGTTATCATTGTTGTTCGTTAATAATTTTGGAAATTTTTTCCTCAAATTCATCTCATTGTAATCGTATTGTACTTCTCCAAAATGACTATTTATAACTACATAATCGATTTGATTTTTATTGAATTAATGGAGAACTTTGGCTTTCACTAAAATCCAAAGTATAATACATTTCAGTTGTATCTAAAGCTGGTAAATTACGACTAGGCGTTGCAGTTTGTGCTTTATTTTTTCCGGTAAACCAATCACTAAAAATTTATGCTATTGTTGTTAGAAAATAATCATTTAAACAAAAAAAAAACAAATTAGAATTGTTGTTGTTATTTATATAGAAACGAATCTCTAAATAAAGCGAATCATTAACATTTACCTGTTTTTGATGTTTGTTTGTTGTGAAGTCTTACAACGTTTATAGTAACAACATCTAGAGAATACCTGTGTAATAAATCTAGTTGTTTTATAAACTCGACAATAACAAGCTGTTACCTATGAAGAAAATTTCGATTATCTACCGATAATGATTGTTAAAAACTATTTTACTTACAATCAACATAACAATAATTAAAGCTGCCGCTAATGTTCCAACTGCAATATAAATGTTATGCATATGATCTAAATGTATAGAAATAGGTATATGTAAATCTAAATCATTGTTCTTGTTTAAAGCAATATTAGTAATTGTCTCGACAACGAATTCATCTTAAAAACAAACAAGTGTTAATTCTATTAAATATACAGTGTGTTCCATTTCATTAAATACACCAAGTAAAACAGAACATTCTGTATTCAAATAATGAAAATACCTTCACAAAGTTGTCCAGTATAGCCCGGTTTACAAGCACAATAAAACGAATCTCTATTACTCCAACATGTTCCACCATTTGTACATGGATTTGTAGTACAAGCCTTTATTAAAATTCAATAAATTTGTTTGAAATCGATTTAATTTTAATGACTTACTGTACGTGTAGATATTTCACAATCTAAACCATAATGTCCTTTAAGACACTCACATGAATACGTATTACCGTGATCGATACAATATTTTAATACTTCACATGGATTCGGTTCACATAAATCAAGCTAAATGTGTTTTATTAAATCAAATTTGATTTATTAATTAAATTATTTTTAATTCACCTTTATTTGACAACGTTTTCCAGTAAAACCACGACCACATGTACAGGTATAATAACCAATATGATCTGTACATGTACCACCGTTTATACACGGTGATGATTCGCATTCGTTATACTCGTAATCGCAATGTGTACCAGTAAAGCCTAGAAATAATTATCGTTACAACAAGCACAATAATACAGAATGTTCCTCATAAGAAAATCAATATTCTAGTTTAATTCTACAATGTGCAAGTAGACCTCTTTGGTGGAACAGTCTGTATAACGATGTATTTTTTTTAATGTAAACAAACCTGGTTGACAAAAGCACTTATAACCGTCATCTTCATCAACACATATACCGTGAACACATGGTGATGAATCACAATCATTTTGACTATGTTCACAAAGCACACCAGAAAAGCCAATTAGACAATTGCATTTAAATTCAGTACCGTTATCAGTGGTGCAACTGCCACCATTTTGACAAGGCATTGATACGCATGGATTTATTTTCTTTTCACATGTTTTACCTGTATATCCTGTGTATATAAATGATAAAAAAAACATCTATATTTATATGTATTAGGTCAATACAAACAATCTACAATTATGGCATTATTTTTCTATCTACAACGAATTTTCTAAAGCTAGTATGTCACGTACTATCTAAAACTCGATCGACTTATATACTATAAAAACAAAAAATAGTAGAAAGGAATGATTGGGAGGATGCAAAAAAAACCCCGGATATTCGCAACTCAATCAACTCTCTTTTCTGTTGAAGGTTTGATGAAATAGACAGGGGTTTGTCGTCACTTTTACGACGCCTTTTCCAGATTTTCTGTGGCCAGAATCTAAATGCATACGTCTCAAACTTTTTATCGATTAAATAATAAAACATGTGATATATAGTTTTTTTTATTTAGGACAGATGAGATATGAACAAATTTTGATTAATTTTAAGATAATAAAAATGTGTCCCCAACATGGTCTCATAGGTCTCAATAAAATTTGATATAATAATGGCGCAATTTGACAATAATGCACCATTGAGATCTATATTTATGAAAATAAAAATAAAAATAAGAAACTCTGGCATTTGTATTGATTTTAGTAAGATTCTCTTTCTCTATTTCAAATAATATACCAAAAATTTGAGAGTTGTTCATTTGATTAGGTACACTGTAAATATATTACGGGATAGCAGGATAAATATGCGATATAACATAACATGAAGTTCAAATAAATTCTGTCTAAAACTTTAAAATTTTATTTATTCATAACATGACTTACCATACGGACACAAACATTGAAACGTTGATCCTTCATGTCCTTGGGATATATCAACACATATACCATTATTTTTACATGGACTAAGATAACAGGCGTCTTGTTCTTCACAATGTTGTCCTACATATCCTAAACAGCATTGACATTCGTAGTCATCCTGTAATTGAATTTATAATAAAATAAAATAAGTTAACCACCCCTTTAAAGTAATTAAACAAATGTTATTTTCGTTGCAAACAACTTAAAAGGTGAATAAATCTCTGATAAACAAATTTATGTTTGTCACGTTCTTACCTCGCCAATTTTAGTTGGTTGTTCTAATTAAACACGCATATACCATGACATTTTAACGTAAATTCTAAACGATAAATCACCGAATTTTTGTTATATGTCAAAAATAAATTTACTTACCATTGAACTATTTGAATAACATAAGCCTTTTCGTGAGCAATCTTCATTTTCACCACAATTATCAGATTTAACAATCACTTTTAAACGTATACATTGAACACCCCATGATTCCGATACCACTAATAATAAGATTATCATTTCAAAATAATTGAAGAAATTTCATTTACTTACCGATAAGTAGATTAAGACCCAATGTTAAATCCTTGTCGTATAATGTTATAAGTTTTTGATTGTCAATTGTTAATGGTGTGATATCTAATAATATTCCTTCTGTTATATCGCAATTTTCATGACCATTACGGGTCACTTGATACACAGATGGTGTTGGTTCGTGTATAAATCTGTTTAATTTTGTCGATTTAATTGAAAAGTATATATAATTTTATCGCAAATTACTATCTTACCTGCCCGGATTTGTTATATTCAAATTTGGCCATTGTTGATTTAAATAAGAATCATCTATACGTAATATTAAAACATCACCACTTTGTATTTCAACAAAAGCGTCCCAACGTAATTTAAAACAATTTGTTGAATCATTTGAATTCAATTGTGTGTTGTTAGAATTTTTTTGGTAAATCTCAGATGATTCATGATTACAATCAGATGTGACCTGTCAAGGACCAATTTATAAAACAATAAGGGATTATGTTCTAATATTAACAATTTCGCAAATTTTGAACAATAATTTATAAGCGGCAGTTCATTTTATATCTAGTTATACATTTGTTTATAATAGGTAGGTGGAAATTTCAAATTATATTATAGTTGGTAATATAAAATGGTGGATGCGCCGGGTAAAATGTAGATTACATCGTTTTTATTTGTAATATTCGACTGTGGCTTTTGAGTTTTAAATTAAAATTTTATACAAACACATTCTGATGACGATTATAAAACTCGAAGCAATCATCTGGGTGTGAATCGACACAAATATGTGTCGTGAGATAATTAGATTGAAACTTGTTTTATTACAATTACTGATATGAATAAAAGTGATTAATGATTTTCTAATTGTTCAAAAATAAATATATTTAACACGAAATGAAATTATTTTGAAGTAGAAGTTGAATGTTATAATAAAAATATTTTTATAAACATTTTGTTAACTATTTGCTACAACAAAAACTTAAGCAGATTTGGATATTTTTAAAAATGTCAGTATCTATTTTTAGATACGAAATAATTGCTGTTTACGTTTCAGATTTACTCACAATGATAGGATGATAGGATTTCAGATCGCAAAAATGGTCGATGCGCCCCGTTAAAATACGTAACAACGTTAAATACGAACTTTGACTATTGAAAATCAATTTTATATCAATAAAATATTAGAAATTGTTATTTTTACTATATTCAAGTCAAGTTAATTAGAAATTTAGTGAATATCATCAATTAAATGGTCAACATTTTTTTAATACGCTTATCTGTAGAACTGTCCAAATGAATTGTTATAGAAGTTTGTGAGTAACTTTTGTCAGGAAGATAATCTTTTGGCAATAGAACAAACTTTGTTTTGTTACTTCAAACTAACAAATTGTCAATTTGAAACTCAAAAATTGTTATTATTGAAAATATTTGAAAATATCTACCATGAACAAATAGAATATTGTTTGAAAAAAAACTGCAACCCATTAAATTATCAGATTAAAAAACCAACTGATCATTGCATTTTATTTTCTAGAGTTAGTGATGGTGAGATTTTTTTTCTTATTATCATTAAAAAGGCTCAAATACGGATCATTTCAAAGATAAAAAAATTGTGTGCGTGTAATCTTTACGCGCGATTGAAGTAAAACTTGTTTGACGTTTATGGCACATATCATGAAACGATTAAACTTAACTTAAAATATTACCGTTTAGTTATATTCATTAATGATATACTTTACAAAGAATAATATAAAGCTATATTCACATTATGCATTAAAAATAGGTAATATTGTCTACAATTATATGTAGATTTTGATTTTATACATTTTCACCCTTCAGTGTGGGTATGTGGAATTCATTTAAAAATACGAGAAGATCTATACTCTGACGATTTGAATGTGTGCGACTTGACTTGACCGTTGTCAAATTGACAATTGTGGCTCGATTTCAATTGCTTTAATTGCCTTAAAGTTGACTACATTTAAGTAAACCGTATATAAATAAATATTTGTTTAACACTACTTCAATTTGATTGTAAAGCTTTACACAAATAAGTCTGATTTTTTTCAAAAATTCTTCAACCTTTTCATATTCGCAGAAGTGGACTGGTTACCCTCAACAGTATTTATTTTGAAATATATTCATTGTAAGAACACCTCGTAGATTATAGTGGCAATTATTAGGTATGTTCCCATCCACAATTCTAGATTGTTTGGTTGATGACTAGACTACGCATGTCTAGTTAGAAACTGATCACAAAGTACTTTCAAACATTACCAGCTGGACCGCATTTCTATTGAATTCATTCAATTTACAATTTCTGATGAGAGTATATTTGATTTTCTTAAATCAATCGTCCCGTTTTCCATTACCATCTGCTACCGTGTGGAAAATGAGCATTTCCGAAGCATATTTTTGGAAATCTAGATTTCAACCAATGACAGACGTTTTAACATGTTAGGTATTTAAAATTGTGGTTGCTTAGCAACATCTATACATTAATGCAATCGAGTACTTTCGGGTGACCAACACACGATGGAATGTCGGCAGTATCCGTTGGATCGTAGAAAATCGTTTTCATTTATAGTACACTTTTCATATGGAAATTCACGAGCCGAATGGTCGAATGGTTAAGGATATGGATTTACGCCTAGAAGTCCGGGGTTCAAACCTCGGCACAGGATGAAAAAGGATTTTCAGAATTTTCCTCTTCTTATAACCTAAATTGTTAATTTATCCATGCCACAAAGTACATGGACCAGTTAGCAAGATTAGGATGTCCCTATACCGCCCCCCCCCCTTTGCAGGTCCCTCATCGTAGAAAAAACGTCTTGAAAAGGGCATAAGCGCCCAGGGTTTGGTTGAAATGAGCAGTAAACCATCATCCATAAGTAAAAGGGCATAAGCGCCCGGGGTTTGGTTGAAATGAGCAGTAAACCACAATCCTTTTTTCCTTTTTAAACGTAAAGTTAAACACAATAAGAAAAATTGTGTGCGATTTTAGTAAAACTTTTTGACGTTTATGACACATATCACTGAAACGATTAAACTATTTTATATTCTATATAAAATTCGTTAATACCACTACCACTTTTTGAAGAATATTCGTTCATTAATTAAATTAATTGAGAATAAAAAGTTTAATTAAAGGTCAAATCAGCCCATGTCAATCTACCCAAAATTCAAACCTGTTCTCCTATTCCTACAACCAACCAATAGCTTTCCTGGTGTTGTAGTCACATGACTGAGAAATATCACCAGAAATAAGATACCAACCTTACATCTACGGAGTTTCTAAATTTCGTTACATGAAGTTGGAAATTTTAGTATTATTAGGATTTTAGTCGAACTAAATATTTTAAATAGCGGAAACTATTTCGAGCGTTACTTCCGTCAGAAAAAAATTCTGAGTTACCCCCTAGTCGCACCTAAAGAAGTTTTACTTCAAAAATTTCATTTATTGTAAAAATTCAATAAAACCTTACGCAGCTTTAAATTAATATCGTACTGACGGCACAGTGCTTTAATCTTGTCAGTACATTTATTACAGCATACTAAATTGGAAAATCGAAAATAGATTGCTTTGTATAAAATAGTATTTATTTTTTGGGAATTTGTGAATTCTTTACATTTGAATAAAGAATCATCATCAATAGAGAACAAAATATATTCGATAGATTTCATTCAAATAAACTTACCTCGATCGGCAATAAAAGTTCATGTGTTTCATTTCCTTTCCAAATACGATAGTCATCAGGTAAAAGTGGTAAATCACATGATAGTGTTTCTAATATATCATCGAAATTTGTTGTTAATTTCGTTGTTTCTTGATTATGAACATCGATTGCTTCAATTGTTGTATTTAAATATGTTGATAATGTTGTTATTAATATATTATCATCAGTTGTAATATTACTATTAGAATCATTTAAATTACTATTTGATACAATAGTTTGTATTTCATGCAATATAGATGCATTTAATTGGTTTGTGTTTAATATCAATACCACTACCAATATAATATAACGATTATACATGACGATTTTATTTTAAAAATAAAATTCAACACGAATTCATTTCAATTTCAATTACCAGATTGACTGTAATAGCAAAAATAATGCATAATATTAATATAAACTGTAATTATAATGATTTTAATGAAATAAATCCAGTAGAAAACTTGTTCTAATCGTATTTGAGCTGTAAAAATAATTATAAACGAAAGTACATCTGCTTTGTATTCCACAATCAAATCCCCATGATTATGTCAACGTCTATCACAATTTCCTTCTTATACAACAAATTCATATAATGATGCCCTGTCAGTATTCTGCACAAGCCTTGATCTCGATCTTTATCATTAATAAGTACGTTTTTATAAATCTATTTGACTTTGTCTATTATATTTTCTAAATTAAAATCTAATCAATTACCTTCTAGACTTATCATATTATCGTTAGCAATAATAGACATCGAATTTTAATGGAATCTATTAACTTCCTAGGTGGTATTAATTTCAAATTATAAGCTACGCATTTCAAAAAAATACATAAAAAACAAAGTAGAAATAAAATCGATCGAATCAATTACGATAATGAACAATCACTCGTCTGTATTATTAGAAAAAAGTTGGCAAAAAATCCAACAGAAGTTCACAAACATTTGAATAAACTTCAACAAACAATGATGATGAGATTCTAGAGATCACGAAAAGAAAAGATAAACGTTGAAAATGAATACAATCATCTTAATCACTACAAGACCTTATCAATATTATTATCGTAATAGTAGAATTGTACTGTGATACGTTTTTAATGAGACACGCTGTAGATTCCGCTAATTTCCGCTTATATTGTTATTAATTTTTAATTTCCTATAGTCAGTATTCCTATTTATTTATATTAAAAGGTACATGAATAAATTATGTAAATAGTATATGTCCTATATAATTCCGAATTTATCCTAGTAACCGAAATGTTGGTAGTGCGTCGCTTAGGCGCCAGAAAATACAATTTATCTTCAAATTAATTTTCTTGTGGAATAGAAATTATCCCGTTGTCTAATTAAATTTAATCGTGTATTGTTGAGTTCCTTTATTGTTAGTATGTATACGGTGATTTTTATGTAAATTTTAACAATTATAATTCGTTTTGGTTTTTTGTTCTTCTTCTTTACCGGAAAATTAAAAAAGAATGAGATTTACAAATTTATGGTAATTAATTAAATTAGACTTTACGCTTTTTTGCGGTATCATTATTACGGATTAAATATTTAGTTAGTGTTGTTTTGTGATATTTTATGCGGATATTTTGAAATAAATTAAAATAATTAATTAATTTTATTTTAACTGATTATTCGAATATGATAAATAATTTGAAAATTAATCATCTCCAATTGTTGTGTAATTAAGATGTAAACTGATAAAATATAGAAAATAATAAGACTTTATATAATAATGAAAATATTTCAATTCTTTCTTGAAAAGAATTTAATAAAAATTGACGACTACTCACCATTAACGACAATTTATTATTAAAAATATCCATCAATGTGCTTCGAATTATAAAGCACAACTGCCACTAGTATTACCTTTTAGTAAACAGTTCCTTTAATTCCTGATATTGGTCCAACGCAGAATCCTGTTTGATACAGGATTCTGCGCTTTTAGACTCTATAAAGCTAACGCCTTATAATTGTATTGTCTACAATAACTTAACTACAACTTGATTAAGCTAATATTCATCTTATTCCATGAATATTAAAAGATCGTGTTTAACTGTTGATGAACGATTTAATTATCGTACGCCATTGGGAAATGAACATTTAAACTTCATTAAAAAACACAGTACTACAATAAATGTTAATTAACATATCCACAATCGATAGAGCTTATTTTACGCAAACTTTATTATTTCTACTACGAGATAGCGTTAATGTTGAAGTTAACTAATCAACTGTGGATTAACGTCGATTTATGTAACGATTATATACAGGACTGCCGAAAGACTCAGCGGACCCGGGGAAACCTATATGTTCCCCTATACAGATCTAGGCAGAAAAATAGGAACATTAGAAATAAGATCGCGCCAATAGACGAACAGGACTCTAAGACTCTTCCCTGAGATCGTGTAAAAAGTTCCACAAATTTTATTCGTTTAATAAATCCCTTTTTCTCTATATTATAAATTTATATGCATAAAATATGTGCTTTTAAGCAGTGTTTTTTGTTTCCAAGCTTGTTCACATCCCTTTCACCAGGAAAATTTTCTGTGAAGAACAAAAAAAAAATTCTTCATATAATTGTTGAACAAATATAAATCGTATGTAGAGAATGTGTGAAAAGTACATTTGCATTTATGCAAAGTATGTACCTTTTGCAAGAGGTATATAAATTATTGTTTCTCAAAACAAATTTGTTCTTTATGGAAATGAGTTTCATGTAAACGGATTTTAAAGATTTAAGAAACTGACAACATTGTTCGGAACATCGAAATAATGAAATCAACGTTAGAAGTCGCATCTGTGGGTATTGTATTAAATAGTTATTTGTATCACTAATAGTAGTCACAGCTTATAATTTCAAAGCGGTTATTCGACATGTGATACACAAGACTTTTTGTGCCAAATTTCTATGTAAATGTTCTAAATAAAAATAGAAATAAAATGAGATTTCTTCATGTTGTGATATCAAAAGATTTTAATTTAAAAATCAACATACCTGCCACCAGTTTGACATTTATTTGTTATTTTGCTTCGATACTTGAATGACGTTGATTCTGTATACAAACTCCATTTTACTCACATTTAATGCTAACTTAAGCTATTTGTGTCACATTTATGTTCAAATGAACGTTTTAAATCAAACATTTGTGATAACTTGTTGGCTATTTGAAAACATTTGACAAAATGACAAACAATGTCACCAACCCCAACAATAAAAAATCACCACTTATAGCGATAAACTTTTAAAATTCACTGTTTTACCAACTGGCATTTACAAAATACGTCCTCTAGTGTTGTCAATGTTGATTAAGAATTGAAAAAAATAAACGAATCCAAAATGGTTACTACAACAATAATAAAGTCGGCAAATTTTTGTGTAAAAATCTTGTGATTCTATGGTGTTATATAAACGAAAATGTTGATTTATCAAATCTATAAATAAGAAATTGTAATTTCCACTAAATTTTGTGTTATAAATCACAGGTTTTGTGTACGAAATTTGAAAGTCGCCATGTTCTTATGCCAAGCCCATTCATTTACCAAATATCTAATAATTTTCGGTTTATTGTCAAATAATTATGTTGATTGTAATCTAGATGGTAGGTAATCGAACTTGACTAATAATCGTTTATACCAGCTTTATTCGAAATGTTTTAATTTATTATTTATGCAAATCCAAAATGTTTGTAGAATTGTTTCCTGAAGATGATGAACGAGCTGTTACAATCGAAGTTTTAGACTACAAACCAACACAATTACCATACGGGCAAAATGTTACAATTATTTGTAAATCGAAATGGATGGACAGTCTGATATTGTGGACATTCAATCAAAAAAACATAACAGATGGTGAAAATGGGTATATTTCACATTTCGAATAATTAAATCACATTTCATAATAATTCTTGTTAATTTTAGATTTAAATTAGAAATGGAAAGTGAAAATATTAATACAGAATCTGGTAAAAAATTCGAAGTATCAATACTTCATATAATACAAATTGATTTAAAACATATTGGTGATTATTTATGTCATGCTGCATTAAATAAATCACAAGAAACAGAAAAAGAGATCGATTTTAGGAAAATAACATTAAATATAACATTACCAGTTGAAATATCTTATATAACACCGATATTACGTACAAAAATTGATCGAAATATTGAATTAAATTGTACGTTAAAAGGTTATCCAATTGAAAATGTACATTGGCTTAAAGATGGTGACATATTACTATCAAATTTATGGTATGTTAATATTATAAATGAAACAATGTTAAATACAACATTAAAAATTAACGATATTACTAAAAAAGATAATGGTACATATATATGTTCAGCAACAACACATGATCATATAACAAATGCGTCAACAGTTATTTTAGTATTAGATAAACCACAAATCAGTATCGATTTTGTTAAAGCAATAGGTACAAATCAAATTTATTTAAATTGGACTGTCAATGATGGTAATAGTCCCGAAACATTGCATTATACAATAAAATACAGTTCAGGTGATTTAAATGGTTGGATATTTCATACAGAACAAATAGAAGGCAAAGCACGTTCATATGTATTAAAAGATATATTTAAAAATGATACAGACTATACATTTCAAATATTAGCAAAAAATTCAGAAGGTGAAAGTATATCACGTTCAAGTGAAAAAGTAAAAACATTAAAAAAAGATCCAATATTTATACCAAAAGTTGAAGTTGCTGGTGTTGCTGCAAATTCAGTTAATATTAAATGGAGTACACCATCAGATGAATTAAAAGATCATATACATTATTATCATTTATTTTTAAAAGCAAATAGTTCATTTGAATCATTTCATCCAGCATCAAAACCAAATTTATATATGTTTTCTGATTTACATCCAGCAACAACTTATAGTTTTCAAGTAGCTGCATGTAGTGAATATAGTCAACAATGTGGTCCGAAATCTGATATTGTTAATGGTACTACATTAGATAGTATATCTGGACCACCATCAAATCCATCAATACAATGTCGTTTTGATAACGTTAGTCAAATATCATTTATTAATGTTAGTTGGGAGGCTCCATCAGAACCACGCGGCACAATTATGAGTTATAATGTAATGTTTATCAATATTTAAATTTAAAAAAAAACAACTAAACAAATCAAACATTTGCTTTATAGGTACATTTAGAAGGTAGTGCTTCATTTATTAACGAACAAGGTTTATTTGAACTAACAACATGGGGCCCGAAAGAACGTAGTGTTAGTGGTAATACATTTAATACGCGTTTTAATAATGTATCATCAAATACGAATTATACTGTTAAAATAAGTGGTGTTACAAAAACAAAGAAAAATGGTGAAACTGTTGATTTACATTGTTCAATGCCATCTCAATTACCTGATAAACAAAAATTATCACAATTATATTGGATTAAAATGGAAGAACAAGGTAAATGGTTATTTAAATTAATGATGCCACGTGTATCTGAACGTAATGGTCCAATATGTTGTTATCGTATTTATATGGTACGTATGCAAGAACAACAAAAATTAGCTGAATTACCAACACCAGAAGATTTATTAATTGTTTCATATCAAGAAGCACATAGAACACCAAGAGGTGGTGCATATGTTGCTGAAATGTTTCCAAGGTTTATTCAAATTAATAATTAATTTTTTAATTTTAATTTTCATATATTTATAGTGCTGCATTTCATTCCGAAATATTCTTAGGTGACGAACAAGTATTTAATTTGAGTAGTTCACAATGTGATGAATGTATTGGTTTAAGACCATATTCAACGCCTAGAGAAACTAAAAATAATACATCAAATAGAGTGAAGCGTGATGAAACTTTAACTGATCCTTTACCACCTTATGATGGTAGTTTAGATATTAATAGTAATTATACTGGATTTGTTGAAATTATAGGTAGATTTGTTTATTTGTTCGCTTAGTTTTTATAACAATTATTTTATTTAGTTTATGGTAACAATTCGAAAATTTCTACAATGGCAGCCTACAGTAATTATTTGGGTATGATGAATCCAGGTCCTGAAGTAACAATAGCACCAGCAACTGATGCATTAAATCTTGTTGTACAAATATTATGTGGTTTAGTTGTTATGGTATTGTTACTATTAGGTGCTTTATGCCTTTTACATCGTTATACAAAACAAGCACATGCACAAGCTGTTGAAATAACGTTTCGTACATCACTCAGGTAATATTCATTTATTTTAATGACAAATGCTTAAGTACTTTTTTTTTATTATATATACATATATAAAAAAACAACGAATAATTGGTTTAATTTTTTTATTAAATTATAAATATGTAGAGATATTCAAATTTAGTTTAAATTTACTTGATGTAAAAATTTTTTGTTTGTTAATAATTGGACTTAGGCATTTGTACAGGAGTCTACGTGGTCGTCAACGATTAGTATCTTTAAATCCACCTGATATGTGCCCGATTAGCAAAGGAGAACTAGTATCAGCATATATTGAACGTCATAGGGATTCTGATTATGGTTTTCAACAAGAATTTGAATTATTACCAGATCGTTTTGCTGATCGTACAACACGTTCATCAGATGCTAGAGAAAATGTTTATAAAAATCGTTATCCAGATATAAAATGTTATGATCAAACACGTGTTAAACTATCACAAATTGATAGTATTGCTGGTTCCGATTATATAAATGCTAATTATGTGATGGGCTATAAAGAAAGAAAGAAATTTATATGTGCCCAAGGTCCAATGGATACAACTGTTAATGATTTTTGGCGTATGATATGGGAACAACATTTAGAATTGATTTTAATGTTAACAAATTTAGAAGAATACAGTAAAACGAAATGTGCAAAATATTGGCCAGATAAAAGTGATGGTGATAAATATTTTGGTGATATTACTGTTACACATATACAAGAAACACGTTATTCTGATTATATTGTAAGAGAATTGAAAATATGTCGTAATACACACGGTAAAGAATGTGAAGAAAGACAAATAACACAATATCATTATTTAGTATGGAAAGATTTTATGGCACCAGAACATCCAAATGGAATTATTAAATTTATAAAACGTGTTAATGAAGCATATTCAATTGAAAAAGGATGTATATTAATACATTGTAGTGCTGGTGTTGGTAGAACTGGTACATTAGTTGCTTTAGATTGTTTATTACAACAATTAAAAGAAGAAGGACATGTTTCTATTTTCAATACAATTTGTGATTTAAGACATCAACGTAATTTTTTGGTTCAATCATTGGTAAATTTTATAGAAATAAATAAATAAATATATTGTTCAATTATTTTTTAGAAACAATACATTTTTATTTATCGTGCTTTAATGGAAATTGCTCAATATGGTGATACGGAAATTAATGTATATGATTTAAAGAGTACTGTAGAGAAATTAAAACAGTGTGATAAAGATAAAAATAAATCGATACTTGAAGAAGAATTTGAGGTATATTTTACTATAATAATTCAATTAAATAATTAATAAAATTCATTTTTTAGAATATAATTAACGCATTTGAAGATAGAAAATCATGTTCAGTAGCAAATGGTGATGAGAATCGTGAAAAAAATCGTTCAGATTTAGTCATTCCATATGATAGAAATCGAGTTATATTAACTCCATTATCAGGCAAAGAACATTCCACATATATTAATGCATCATTTATTGAAGGTTATGATAATATAGAATCATTTATAATAACACAAGATCCAACAGAATTAACAATAAATGATTTTTGGCGTATGATATCAGAACAAGGTATTAGTGTTATTGTTATGTTATCAGAATTAGGTGAAGGTAGATGTCCAAGATATTGGCCAGAAGATGAAGAAAATACATATGATCATATAAATGTACGTTATGTACAAGCTGAAAGTTGTCCATATTATACACGTCGTGAAATGTTTATTAAAAATCGTGATTGTGAAGATCATAGAGTTACACATTTACAATATCATGGATGGCCCACTGTTGATGGAGAGGTATTTTTCTTTATCATAAAAAAACCACATTGTAATTGCTAAAAATTAATAATAATAGGTACCTGAAGTCACACGAGGTTTAATCGAATTAGTTGATCAATCACAAGCTTCATTAGTTCAAAATGATTGTTCACCATCAATGGTTATTCATTGTAATTTAGGTTCAGATAGGAGTTCCATGTTTGTTGGACTTAGTATACTTGTACAACAATTACGTACAGAAAAACGTGTTGATATATTCACAGTTACAAGAAAATTACGTTCACAAAGACAGGGACTTATCAGTTCTTTTGTAAGTCGAATTAATTTGAATAAAAATCAAAAAATTTAATTAACTTAATTTCAGGCCCAATATGAATTTTTACATCGAGCTATTGTAAATTACGCCGAGTTACATGGATTATGTGACACATAAATGTTTCATTGTCTTTTTTAAAAAAACAATAAGAAAGATAGAAAGAACTTGGGTGCCATATTTAATAAGTTTTTATATTCCATTTTTAAAAATTCCACACAATTATATTTCACATAATATTTAGATATTTTTATAAGTAATTACGATATAATTAAAAGGTGATTTTTTTGCCTATTTATTGGAAGATTTAAAACAAAAAAAAATTTGAAGAAAAAGAAAGATCTCTAGTTTGAAAACCAAAAGAATTGATATTATTCGAAACCAAAGCATGCATTTTAATTCAATCAAATTTAAAATGAATATATTTACGAAATTTAAGCAGTTATTGCTCAAATCATCAAATATTCTTTTACCATCACGTTTATTTTTTAATCTATAATTGATTAGTCTAGCACAGATAAATATTTTTTTTTATTATTTGTAAGCAATAAATGGATTTATTTGTATTTGACACACGAAATTGTCACACTGAATCATGCATTACATAAGAAATAAATTATTATAGGAAAGATAATACAGATATAATAAATAGCCTGCTTAATATCGTAGTGCTTTCGTTTAATAAATGTACTGTGTAAAAATTAATATTTTAACTTGTGTATGTCAATTTATATGTCATAAAACTACTGTGTGTATATAGTTTGAATCTGATTTGCTCTCTGTATTACAACAAAAAAGAAAACGTAAGTAAAAAAAAACGCAAAAATCAAGACTGTACATGCATTTATTGCCAGTGAAATTATTTATTTATATACATATTTTTTTCTAATTTTTATCATTGACGATTAAATGCTAAACTTTTTTATGAGTAATAATTTAAATATAGTTTTTATGCGTAACAATAATATCTTATTTCAACCATTCTTTTAACATTTAGTGACGTAGTAAATAAATAAAATTAATTAAATAAATAAATAGACTTAGTTAATAACTTTGGTAGCAACTAATGTTTCTTTTGAGCAGTAGCTGTTTTGGCCTTTTTCTTATTCTGATTATTGTTACTGTTATTATTATTATTGTTTTTGTTGTTGTTAAGTTTATTTTTACAAGGAATAGCAGTGCACCGTAATTTTTTGGCCCCATATCGTCCAGCTTTGTCCATTTGTTTTCCAAAGTTCGGCGCCAATCGTTTGAATAACCTTTAAAATAGATAAGGTTTGAATTTATTAAAAGATCCATTTAAATTAATTGTTATCTAATTACTTTAGAAAACGATTATCTTGTACATTGAATGTACGTGCTGTTTTTTCCAATTCACACGCAAATCGCTCTGTGCAATCTTTACCTTCAATTGCTTGCAATGCAACACGTGCTATATCCGACATACGTTCATTTTTTTTAATTATCGGCTTTTTTATAGCAAATTTTGGTAAAACCAATACAGATAATATAAATATGACAGCAATACCAACAAAACCGGATATGGCCACAAATAACGGTTCTAAGCCTTTTTTAACTTTTTTCTCATACGCTAAATCGCTTATTATTTTAATATTATGCTAAAATAGATCGTTTTCGTTAATTTATTATTAAGTGTTTAATGGATAATTACATGGTGCATATGATTGTGATATAGATATTGTGGCTTATCTGAATCATCGCGATAGTCATCATTATTTGGCGGTGGATGAGTGTAGTGTTTTTCAGGCTGTAAAATATTTCCATTAGAATTACGAATTTCTCTAGACTTTACTTAATTGTTGTTTTACTTACAGTTGATGATTGCGATGTCATTTCATCTAAAAAACTCTTAATAGGAAAATAATAATAATAATAACCGGATGTATCGCTTTTATTAACAACATCATCATTTGAATTTGGTTTTTCAGCTTCTGCTGATTTGTCATCGATCTCATGTACGGCTGCTTGTACATATGAATTGTCACCAGTTTTCAAATTAACTGTATCGCCTTTCGATAATGCAGCTTGATAAATAGCAGCTAGTTCACCTTTTGTTAAACTTAATGGTGGTACAGCACTAGTTTGTATACGTTTTTCGGCAAATTGTTGTATACCGAGCTGTGGTTCGGGTAGTAGTACATCATCTGATAGAGTATCATCTGTAACTTTTATTGTTTGTTGATGTTCATGTGAATTTCTTAAATCTTCTATGACATTTTGAAGATATTGGGCACTTTCTTGGGCGACGAATTGATGTAAATCGACAATTACCAAGAATATTAAGACACAGCGACGCATTCTGTAAAGTCACAACAAAAACAAATGTGAGTCTCTTCCCATTAAAAAATCATTCATTTGCAGCTTAAGTGTTTAAGTTTTTTTGTCTACAGAAAAGAACAGTTACTTGATCTCAATATTGGTCATAATTTTGACGGAAATCTGCGACAACAATGATTGAGATAGTGATTCAGATAGAGACTAGTTCATGAACGCACTGTCTTTAAATCATTTATTTCGTACAGTTACATAAATCTCCCATCATATAATATCAATTGAATGCAATATAAATAAGAGTGTAATTAACCGAGAAAATTTCATATTTCTATAAAATGTGCTATTATGAAACATAAATAGCTCAAATCAATGTCAATAAGTTATCATTTTAATTATTTCATTAGAACTAATATATATTTATAACTTTAAGAAAATTCTGTACACGCGCTCAACTAATCGTAATTGATAAGCTATACAGATATTGTATATCGAGCAAATTAACAATTTTCAACTTATATAGTAAATAAATTGGAAATTTCGATTGAGTAACTACTTTGATTTGGCCGACTTGACTATATAAGGTGCAGCTCATCTTGCTGTCCTTATTCTCGACTCAAGCTGAACATTGCCTTATGTTACCTGAATGTAACTCTCATTTTAATAAAGTAGAATTTAAGCGTGTGGCAAAGTTAAATGAGTCTTATGTTCAAGGAACTTTAAGCTTATTTAAGTTGTGAATAAGGCAGGCAAGATGAACTGGACCTAACTAGATGGTTTAAACGGAAGAGATCTAGTTGCTGCTCGCACAGTTAAGCTTCAGTTAACGCTGAACGTTCGATTTTAACTAGAGCTTAAGTCTGTATATTTCACAAAAACGACGGTGTTATTATTTAAATAACACAATGGGCTTGTAAAATGTTCTCCATTGTTAAACTAAGTTTTTTTTCCAGGTTTGTATTTAAAGGACTGAATTGTTTGTTATCGAAAGTAATTTATGCACTTTTAAAACGTAACATAAAAAACACTTTTTCTTTAATAATGGATTATAAAGGAGAAACAACATGATACTACACAAAAGAGAGAACCACCACATTTGCCGCTAGATTTTTAATTATTTCGATTTCAGAGCGAAAAATTACCCGAAAAACTGTTGTTCCGACTGATATTTGTTTAGAGAAGAATGAAAATGATTCAACTTACGCACTGAATCTTTTAATGAAATTATAAATTAACCAAAAAAATACATCAAGACAATACACAACTTTATCAATAAAACAACGAATTTAAACTGAGTGTTTTTTAGCATAACCACATTTTAAGGTATTACCGTTACAGATATAAACAAAATCATACACATTTATTCGTTTATTAAAGCGTGAATATGCGACTTATACTTTTGTAGCACATGTAGGACTTCACATATGCATTATTCTACAATAAAATTTAAATATTTTTCAAAATGATATGACAAAAACAATACGGAATCGCCGTTAATTCGCTTTCTGTTTAAAAACAAATTGATTTTTAATTGTTGATTTGGCTGGCTAAGTGCATTTGTTTAAAAATAACTGAAAATAATCGAATAATTTCCATATAGGTCGGTTATTTCCACAAAACGACAACATTATAACAGGCGGGCTCAAAATGCCCTACTAACCAACATTAAACTAGTCTACCAACATTGTGATTATTGCCGTTTTATCAGTAAAATTTTTGCCGATTAATCAAATAATTAACGATCAGATGAAATATTCCGCAATTATCTTAATAAATGCAAAGTTCAGTCGAATCATTGATGAAACAATCGTACCTATAATTAGTTCAGATTATTATTAATTTCGATTCGCGCAGAATATTCGCGAATTTTTTAAATATTTCTATTTGCAAAGCAGATACCGTTAGAGAATTCATAATATATTTAACAAACAGCTAAATTTATTAATAAAAATTTAAAGTAAATTTCCTTCGTTATTATTGTTAATCGATAACCCAACAAATAAACAATTACTGAACATCTGCAACTTCGATTGAAATACGAATAATTATTAAGTTCAAGATCATTGACTTTAAACAAATAAAATGATAAACAACAAAATAAACTAAAAAGTCACATCAACATAACATGATGTGACATTAAATTTATCAAAAAAATGTACAGCAAAATTAATAGAATGTGAAAATAAATATTCTTGTTATTATTATTATTGTTTGTATTATTATTATGTAAATATAAAATTGTCGATTTATCTTGGAGAACGCAATTCTTTTTTCAGGAAAAAATATTTTTGAAATACAATAAATAACAACAATAAACGAGACAAACCTGTTTATCTTTGCATGGAAGACATCACAAAAATATTATAACAAATAAAGAACAGCGATTTTACCCTGGTAAATGTCGTACACGTACTAATCTTAAAATCGTACTTATTTAAGAACCTGTTGCAAGTGACCAGAAAAGATGCATAAAGTTAACTGTGTGCTCGAATAGGACGCAGCCTCCAGTTATAAAGTGGTCAACATAGTTTTCTTCTTATTCAAGACGAAAATTACCTGCAAACTTATAAGTCACTTGCATTTTTCTAAATTAGAATTGCCGTTAAGCGAATTTTTCATATAATTTTCTCTTTCAATAAGATTGTCGTTTATTAACAAGTTTATATTGGCTCAACAGTTTAGATTTAATTAGATACAATTTTGTACTCTATCAGAGTATCGGTCTTGATGTTTATTTTCAACAGCCGAATAAAGGCTCATTGACACTGAGCGAATTTACAAGTTACTCGCTAATCGCTCGGTATTCGACTCTCTGGCTAGTGAAATCGGCCAATGTATTGAATCTCCGCGAATACGCACAAGACGTAATTTTAGTAGCGGACCCATAAGTCATGAATTTCTCTTGTGGAAAACTTAATTCCGTGGAATTATCTGGATCAAGGTACGTAAATTAATGATTACTTTTCATCGTATTCAAAATTCATGATTTCGGACGTTTCTTGGCCGTTACTAGGTAGTTAACATTTCCGTGGTTATTTGCAGGAGATGCCAATCGAGTCGACATATCCTAATTACACCACACATCAGTTGTCACAAATATTATTGAAACAGAAAATTAGCTTTTGCTGCTACAAATGACTACAGAAATCAAGATCGTGACTTCAAGAGAATACTTTTGACAATAACACTAGAAAAAGACCAGAAAATCGCTAATATTGCAGTCTTTCTTCATTTCAATGTAAAGTTTCTATATGTCAGCAAAATTTATTTATTTATCATTTAAACAAATAATGCGGTACTATCAAAGATTGCGGAACTGTTTCAAGGTGAAGGACGTAACCTTTAGAATTCCTAAAATTCAACCGATCTAAAATTTTAATTGAAAGTCATCACATAATTGTTGAAAGACAAGACAAGTTTGATGTTTGTTTTTTTTTAATAATTGATTTAATTTAAAACAAACGTATACACAATTTCAACAATTTTGATACAATAAATATAAATTAAATATACATTTAAATTGTTTATTATAATAAATTAAAAACTAACAATAATAACATTCATCACTCATATAAAAACACACATTTATCGCGTTAGTCCAATGGCACTATGGCTAAACAGTTTTCTAAAACGGAAACTGTTTGAAGAAAAAAAAACATTACACTACAATTAATAGAATCACCATTAAATGGGAATACTGTTAATCGTTTTTCTGTTTTTAAATAGTTTTCTGTTATTCTTATCACGTAACTATTCACTCTACATACAACCACAACTGTCCACAATCATATTTGATAAGAGTTTTGTTGTTAAAGTTTTATTATTGTCCATATAAACAAGTTGTAAAGGTTGAAATTGTGTTGCTGCACAACACGGTGTTAATTCCGGTCTTGAGGCTCGATTACGATTTTGGCCATACATAACTTTCTGTTGATAACAGAAAAAAATACAAAAATAAAATAAAAATAGAAATCAATTAATAATAATCGTGCAAATTTGAAATTATTT
Source organism: Meloe dianella (assembly GCA_028455855.1). Classification (NCBI taxonomy): domain Eukaryota; kingdom Metazoa; phylum Arthropoda; class Insecta; order Coleoptera; family Meloidae; genus Meloe; species Meloe dianella. The sequence continues at coordinate 2,612,336 of JAPTHL010000045.1, read as the reverse complement.
TTCAGCCTTACTTGAAGTATGCTGTTATGCTGTGTAGCACTCAGTGTTAATGCTGATGCTGTAACACATGAACCTTTACAAAAATACGCATTATAACCATCAGGTTTTATAATCCAATCATCCCAACCAATATCAGAAAATGATATGTAAAGACTTTCACGACAACATTCATTAACACCAATTTGACAATTAGCACTACGTTTTAAACGTCGATGATGTTGTGTGCGTCGTTGTTGTGAATGTGTATAAATAACCAAAAATGGTTTTAATTCACTTGAAAACGATATTGGCGATTGATTTTTATCCATACCGCATGTTTTACATGCAACACTAATTGCATGCGTCGGTGAATCTTGATAATCGAGCCAATTTTTCACCACATACGTGACATCAACTTTCAACCAGCCCTCTAATAAATGCCATATTAATTCATATGAATTATCGATTAGTTTTTATTAGATAATTTACCTGTTAGACTTGTTTCTTGTATAGCTATCGGTTTAGTTTTTTGGAAACTTCTATTTGTATCCCAATGCGCCACTTCAGATACAACAAATGTTTGATTGTGTTCATCTAGAACATCTGATTCTTTATGGAACCATAATTCGGCTGCACTAACATCAGTTGAATGGATATCTTGGGGCATTTGAAATGGTACACATACAGATGGAAAACGGATTTTTCTCAAACAACGCGCCTCATCTGCAATAGAATTTTAATCATATTTAGTATTTAAATGATTGTGTATCAAATTTGAATTGGCCGACTTGTGTGTTTAAACCTGTAATAATTACGTTTAAATTCAATGTCGTCCAAATCAGATTTGTTTAACTAATATTACCTTTATAGTCAGTTCCATTGATTATTTACTGACAATTATTTATAAGAAATATTAATTTTTACATATCACGAATTTGCGGTAAGTATATAAAATGTTTATCGTTGTGATAATGAAGGTTATATATTTTATATGTATATATAGAATATAAATTGTTTATTGGGACTTTAATACGGAATTTCGAACTATGATACAGCTTGTTTACAATTAAAACAGGGTCGTACCTTCATAAGGGAAGATAATTGCTTGTGTTGTTTTCCCATAAAAATCATCCGAATAACTACTATGTATATTTGTATCTTGATCTGGTATTAAATTATCATATTCTTTAACGGGTTTAGGTAAATCTGTATGTCCTATTGTTGGTTTCTCTTTAAGTCTCAATTTTTTCAATATTTGATTTTTAATGTATTCGATACGTAAGGCTGTAAATTCTGTTTCACTAACAGCATACGATGATGACGGTTCAATATCTTTTATTATTAAATTATCGTTATTTTGTTGATTTTCATAATGCAGAACACTTGGTGATTGATGATAATCGAACATGGCACCAAATACCGATCGAAAACTTCTATCACCCAACACGTGGGCGACTAGTACTAGCACCAATACAATTTTCATAGCGTCTTAACCCGCTCGTTTTACTTAATTAAATTTGAATTAATTACACAAAAAAACAAATTCAAATGTAACAAACACCACTTCGTTGTTTATTAAAACTAGATTGTTAACGAGAACTGCACTCTTAAAACATATCGTCTTAATTCCCCACTCTTTAATTCTCTTAGCATTTCTGTAACGGATGATAGAAATGAACCTTGAACCTGGGGTTCTATCAAAACTAGAGTAGCCGTTATGTCAAATTTTAATATAGATATGGCATTTTTTTCATTTTATACTATCAATTACAATAAAAATCGTATTCAATAATCACTAACCCTGCCGTGATCACTTCTAGATCAGCATATTACGTTGATGATAACAGAATTTCGTCAGAATCCCCCATCTACTTTCTTGGTCTTGTTACCTTCTTACAGTTAATCAGAAAATTGTTGTTTATAAATGAACTTAAATAAAATAGAACAGGGTTTCTTGACATTTGATTGCATTATTAAAAAAAAAGAAGTTAATTAAACGATTGTAATTGTTTATAAGAAATATTTGATGTGTGATGAACTCTTATCAATGAAACAATTGCTAAATTCAAGTCATTTTAGTTGTAGACTTCGGCCGTTTCATCAAAACAATATAAAATTGTTTATTATTAATTGTTGTGTGTTTAAAATCAACAGATACACAACAATCAAACAATTAAATAAACAATAACAGATATTTTATTTTCTATTTTGTCTTTATTTCGATTTCAATTCTTTGAATCAACCTGGTAGAAGACTTTTCAATCGTCCCCTGTATAGTATTAGTATATTATAATCAAATCAAATAATATTGAAATTATGGAATTATTTTGGAATTAATTGTCCGAAAATCGACATATAATTTTTACGGTGTTTTATTTCAAAAATTGCATCATATTCAGTCGAACATATAGCGTGTCTCATTGAAAATCACTTCCTCATTTGTAATTTCTATTTAAAAATCGATAAATAAATTGTATGAGTAGGTATTTAGGGACACTCGGTATAAGCAAATAGTTAAACTTTAAACTGTGAATCATACAATGATAGTGACAGATTCAAATCGCACTATTTCATGTGAAATTTTCTGAATAGAAAAGATTTGGGCCTGATTCCTGTGCGATTGAAAATTCCGCTAAACACATAACAGTCCAGCGAAATCGCCCCCGAAATCTGTCACCATTACCGTATTATAATAAGTGATACTTTATAGCTATTGCAAATGTCTTATAACGATGGCACGTGTCGATAGATTTTCTATAAAAAAATTTACGATTTTGTGATGATTTTTTTTTTAATTACACGCAATTAACTAATTCTGTGTACATGTGGTGGATGTGTGTTTCATTAAATATGGGAGGTTACGGGTCAGAGCACTAATATCTTAAAGAAAAATGACACAAAAATCCAAATAAATTCAGCCTATTGTTTGTTGTTGTTTATACAGTTTTCTAAATTTCTTCAGCCGATTTTCTTTGAAAATCGGAACTTATCGGAAGTCTATTTTCACGATATTAGGTCAAGGTAATGGTGTTTGTTGATTTTTAAATTACTTACAAAAATGACCTTATATAGATTATAAATTTTTGCACAAGATTTGTAGAGAGAAAAAACGTTAATTTCCACTATCCATTTCTGGTCATAGTTCAAATCGATTTAAAATGAATTTGTTGATATTCTTCGATTTATTATCAATAATCAGTTTTGAAAATGAAAATCAAACAGAGAAATTCCAATTAAAAAAAAATGTCTAAAATCACTAATTTATCTTGGCGCGGGTGGTATTCGATGTGACATGAAAGACATTATAGGTGACGATCCCGGAGCTGTACTATGCCCCCGAAGCCCCCGTATGAGTCAATACACCATTATCAATCAAGCATTTGCTCCTAATTAACGAGTTCAATTTTTGTCATGTTTTAAGAATTTTTTTTTAAATCTCAACGACCATAAAATCAAAGATTCATTCAATTACTATTAACTTCCGTATATTTCTATTTAATACAAATATTGTTATCAATTTACAAATTCACGGATTAACCTAAATCGTGCGTGTCTGTGTGTATTTGTATTTGTAGTGTTATCAATTTTAACCCTGCATTGTAAACAAAATTTATACAATTTCCCCAGATTTATAGAAGTATGACGTTATTGTTGTGACGTTGATATTTAGGTTAATCCCCGGAGCTTTCTAATCAACCTCACTATTAAGCATCCTGAATATTTTAAACGATTTTTACACATTTGCGGATTTATAAATTACGACCACATACAGTAATAATAATAATTATTGCCTATTGTTAAACGTTTTAGGTTAAATGATCGGTGGACGGATTTTTTAAAAAATTATCAATTTTGACCTTTTCTGCAAAAAGAATTAAAATAAACATTCGCATGATATTTATCTACCGTGATTCGTACAAATATCTCCTGTACAATGGGTTTATCAAAGTTAGAAACATTGTTGAAATCAATTGTTTATTTTTAATAATTATTTAATTAGTTAATAAATATTTAATCAACACTGGCCTCTGAAAATAATAATTAGTTTGAGGCAGGTCAACAGATTAATTGTTTTGAAAACAATTACACTTTAAAAATAACATAATATTATATCGTTATGATAAAAGCGGCACTTGAATCGAATATATACCGGAGGAGGCCAAAGTGTCTATAACAACAATTTCACAATAGATGAGATTCGTTAGATTCGTATAATGTTATTATCATATTTTTTTTTAATTAAATAGATCAAAAAAAACCAGCACTACGTTCTTAAAACAATTCGTCGTAATAAATACATCAAATATATTCCTGTTTACTGTTTTTAATTTTGTTGTAGATAATGGTTGCAATTTGTTTTAAAAGTGATAGAATATGAACTCTAAACGATCAATATTTCTTAAAATAAACAGCAACGTCCATTTAAATTACGCATTAATTAAAAATAATCAATGCGATTTTCTTTTGGTAACTATTACGTAATTGAAATTATTGTTAGTAAATAAATACAAAATTTGACAATTTCTTCAATTAATCGTAATAATGAGATTTGTTTGACTTTTTTTTTCGTTTCAACTGTGTCGCGTGCTACCTAATTTTCTTGAAATATAAGATTGTACAGGTCAAGGAATGTCATAAGAGGTGATCTGTGATGTTATAATTTCATTTCTATGAAGATACGCATATTTGCTTATTCGAATTTCGTTTGAAAAACGATCAAAATCTTTTGAATAAATCGCACTTTTGATCGACCCCTGTATACGCGAAAAAGCGCACAATCACCTGTATTTTCGACATATTTATGTTTTCTTCTTGATAAATGTTGCCAAATATGAATGTAAATAATAATAATCGTTTGATTATTGATGGGGAAATTTCGAATAAAAAAATCAATCACAAGTTCAATAGAACCTTTATTTTCGATAATAAAATTCAACTTAAAAACAAATTTTTATTTACATAAAAACTCGACAAAAAGCACTAAATAGTCGTTTATCAATGTTATGTTCGCTAATATTTTTTTATTTGCTTTTGATTCCTTAAAATCTTCCTTTTTAAAGAAGATGCTTTCAACGTGTTTGTTTTTGTTAATAAAAGTTCCATTTATGGCCAATTTTATTGATTAAACTGTAAACTTTTTGTAAGATATCGGATGCTTCGCCGGCAATCGAGGTCTATAGGTACAGCGCTGTCCCAGAAGAATGTCTCTATTTTAGATTTATTTTCAAGTATAGAAACAAAATGGAATCAATTAAAAATAATTTTTATTTACATGAAACTCTATAAAAATTAATAAATATTTGTTTATCAATCTTGTATTTTGTTGCTTTCAAAGAATTTATTTTTAGGATATCAACATGTTAACAGAATTCTGTAACAATTATGCCGAAAATTTCGTGCGAAGTTGTGGCTGTTTCCCTGGGAACCGCAGTCAATGTCGGATTTGGAAGCATGGACCCTGGAGAACTTTTTGGTAGTTTTTAGTATGTGGTGGGTGGGTCCCTGTTCTAATTCGGCTCCCAGCGTAATTCAGCATTGAACGCAGTTTGTACACAACGTCCCAGAGAAACGTTTCAGCTCTTAAATATAGACATAAGAGCAACAAAATTATTCGAAAATATGATGTAAATATTATTCTAAAAGGTAGGTAACTTATTAAACAATCAGAATAATAAAATTAGTTATGAATCAAAAACCATAGCACATTTCTATATTTATTATTTTATAAAGACCAAGATACTGATTAAACAATATATTCATAATATATTTCCCCAATATTTATCTACTTATTGTGAATTAAAAACAGTATACAGTAAACTAAAAAATAAATGAAAAAATTAACACACAAAAATATTTCTTTTATTCCTAAAAACACACTAAACAAAAAGAACAGTCGAACAGTATTTCAAAACTATCACTTTTAGGTTCTAGACAATTATTGTATAAAATTTGTTAATTTTTACAAGTATTTTGTCAATGTTATAAAAAAAAATGTTGATTCAACGACCTAATTAGACTTTCAAGAGAAAATTATTAATTTATTTATGAAAACTAAACACAGGATTATACAATATTCTTAATGATAAGTAGTGTAGAGTAAACATATTATTTACTCTATATTAATTTAAGATTGATATTTGAGGAAATGGGACTTCCAGTTATTTAAGTAAAGAAAATCCGAATCAGCTAGCTGTCAGGAATGTGTTATTATTATTATTATTACTATTTTATTTAAATATAAAATGTTAACAATTTCTAATTTCTATCAGACTATCACCACTTAAAATTGAGGATAGGTTAATACTAATACAAAACACAATATATTTTGTTGTAATGAATAGACTGCTATCTAGAAATATATATACATTACAGCCATTTCACAGAGCTCAAGAACAGCTATAATTGCATATAATTATATAGCTAAATAAGAAACATTAATTATTTAAAGGATCACAGCCACACTCCATTCACGCCCGTACATAATCATCAAAAAAAAGTTCAGATCACAGTATATATTCCATTATTATCATCAATATATTTATTATTATTAATCATATTTTGTTTATTTTAAATCAGTTGCAAGGCACTGGCTATCAATTGGTCTCATAACTTGTGAGCAATGCAGCATCAACGGGCTCCATACATGTTGGACACGTTAAGCTACGCATAAGCCAATCATCAATGCAACTCATATGATATATATGCATACATGGAAGATAACGTAGTGCATCTTCAACACGAAATTCACTCATACAAATAACACATTCTCTTGTCTTTTTACATCCATCATATTTTCCAGTTGGTAAATGTTGTATTACGCCAATACGTTTCGCTATTTTTACCTGTTCCTCTTCAGTGAGCTGGGCCACAGGCCTAGTCACACTTGGGGACGGGTGATATATAGGTGATGCAGCTTGTATAGGAAGGGTTTCCTACAAAAATAAACAATAAATCGGTCATGTGATTTACTTATTTTGTTCTAAACATCGTAATCAAACACTAAAACAGCTGATCCTAATTATAACTTACCTGATAACTGGAAGGTAATTGATCTGATGACGATTCACGAATACTATCGCTACCTCTTAGCAATGATATATCATCAGTTGTGGATCTTTTCAAACAATTACCCATTGTGTTTGCCTTTTATTTCAGAATTGTCACGCATCTAAATCATTATTTGATGGTTTGACATTGGCAATATTAATATGAAAACACGAATACGTCAACATGAAGGTAACAATATGACTAACAGCTGTTCATTGTAATTTCAAATAATAATAAAAAATTTAATATTATTTTTTAGAATAACAACAATTTTATTTTTATTATTAACAACGGAGATAGTTCGCGAATCACAACTACCATTTCTATTCTTTTTCTATATTTAGATGAACAGCAAAACCAGACTGACATCTATTGATGTGTTTTTGTAACTAAAATTAGATGTCACATCAATCGCTAAAATTTACAACAACAATTAACCATTATAAAACTAGTATTTAATTAACTGCTAATTTGTTAGATAATTTAGTAATTAATAAATTTCACGTTAAAATAAATTTCTAGTCTCAATTTGCGCTTTAATTTCTATTTTATCTGTACAATGTAGCTTATGTGTTCAAACAGTTCACTGTAGATGACGCACTAACTGCCACTTGATTTAAAAAAAGTTTTATTAACTATGAGGACAAAAATAAATAATAACGTATTTTCTACGGTATTTTGTTCATGATTGAGACTTTTATATGTATGTATGTGATGGAATGTTTTATAGTAGCGTTTAATTTATTGTATCGGTTTAGTTTGCGCTCTACCAATGAGAAGTTGAACTATTTAATATTTTGTCGATAATGTAGACTTCTGGTTTGTTGACATTGAAGATTTTTTTCGTTTAGTTTAGCGGTTTTTTTGGTAGAATGCGCTATATTGAAAAAGCGACGTCAAGCGTCGTAGAAAGCGACGCCGCCGGAGACAACCAACAATGAGCTCCGGAGCAAGGCTTCAACAAAAATACAGGCCGATAACATTCTATTGATTTTTCCAGAGGAACGTACGTTGAACCAATCACAGAGTTGGGATTATTTTTAAAGGGTGAGGTTGTTGTGTTGTGGGGCTATTGTTGTACAGTTGAAAATATAATATTTTAGTGTTTGCCTAGATGTAAAAGTGTGTTGTTTTGGTGGACGGGCGACAGCTCGACAAGGCCACTGATGCAGGTGGCAACCTTATTCCGCGAGTCCTCCACACTGTTAGGCGCCAGTATGGAGGCAGGCGGTGGTGGCGGAGGTGGTAATGGGGCTCCGGATAACACTACCGGAGTCTCTGGTACAATAACATACGACAACTACAACAACCATCCGGTGACCTTCTCTAATAAGTACAAGTTGTAAGTGAAATTTATTTTACGCGCCCTAAATTTCATGTAAACATATCATAAAATCATTTGTTTGTTTGTGTTTTTTTTTTGTACATTTTTTTCTACTATGAGACTATCAATACGAATGTTTAAATTTTTTTGCTGAATTGTTGAATTATTGATAAGCACGCTAATCCACGGTGCGGCTGCATATGTTGCATATTTTCCTTGGAATTTACAATATTTTGCGGTAGCCGTACAGACGACCAGTCATTCTTTGGTGTGTAACGGGTTGCTTGTAACATACTCCCAAACAAACATCCAAACAATGCCGTCATCGAATACAAAACGAAACATCCCCTAGGCCTTGAAAGTTCACCAAATTCTATCCTGTTCACGTTAAATTGAAACACACCCTCACGTAAGTCTGTTATTGTCACCTATTTGTGTTGATATTATTGTTTTTCTTATTGTAATTATTATTTTGTTTTTATCACTGATAGTGTTTCCAAACAACGTCACTAATACAAAACATTATTATTAATATTATTACTATTACTATTATTTGTGTATAGAAATATGAAACTTGAATCCCATGATGATGGTTATGAAACTAGTGCTGATATGTTGCTTTCAAACACTGCCAGTGCTAATCATGAAGTGAAATGTGAAAAACTCGAAGACCCTTACAGTTTCATCGATGATGATCCTATACCGATGCTTCCTTCTGCACAAGGACCTCCGCACCTAATGAATCCAATGCCAACCCCGAATAATCAAATTATGCCCGGACCTAAGAAACGTGGCCGCAAAAGAAAATCAAACCTGAACAGTAAGTAGGATGGATATTTGTTTTATTTAAAACAATTAACTGTTTCAATTTTTATTTATTTATATGAAATAATAACAAAAACATCCCTATTAACCTACTGTTCAATTTCAGGAATTTATAAACCAAATTTAACGTTCTATTTGCTGCCATAACATTCGAACATATCAAAAACGTATTCATTAACACTTCGTATAATTACTATACCACGTCTTCAAAAATTCTGTATAAAGCTTTTATCATAAAGGTATATTTAAGAAAAAGATGAATATTACGAAATAATTTAACAGACAGTTAAATTAAAACACTAAAAATTTATTTTTGGACGCTTTACTTTTCCCCCTACATTCAGAAACAGTTAACTAACGAAAGTTTTATATAATTTGAATTTTGTTTTCCATTTGATAAGTTGACTTTGTTTGTCATTTTCATATTAATCATTTTATTTTCACGTGTTGTTGTGTTTATAGACATATTTGTTTTTGTGTGTAATATTTGAATAAATTTTAATAGGCCTGGTTGTGATCAAAATATGAACGGAAGTATTCCCCGGCCTACAAAAGAACGAAAAAAACATGATCGCTTTAATGGTATGCCTGAAGAAGAAGTATCTAAACGGACATTACCAGATCATTTAACTGAAAATTTAGATATTATTATAGTGAGTAAATTTAGTGATTTATTTATTTATATTTAAAAAGAAGAATAAAAAAAAACATTTGAATAATAAACATTTTACTTTTGTATATTGTTTTGTTTATAGATTGGAATAAATCCTGGCCTATTTGCAGCATATAAAGGACATCATTATGCTGGTCCAGGGAATCATTTTTGGAAATGCTTATATTTATCTGGTTTAACACAACAACAAGTATCAGCTGATGAAGATTATAAATTACTTCAAGTTGGTATTGGTTTTACAAATATGGTACAGCGTGCAACAAAAGGTAGTGCTGATTTAACACGTAAAGAAATCAAAGAAGGTAGTCAAATTTTATTAGAAAAATTAAGAAAATTTAAACCAAAAATTGCTGTATTTAACGGTAAACTTATATATGAAGTATTTTCTGGTAAAAAAGACTTTAAATTTGGAAGACAACCGGATTTAATTGAAGGCACCAATACTGTAAGTGTACTATTTTTGATTATTAATTATAACTTTCTATAATATTTGTGCGATACATGTATGTTTAATGTTCATTATCAGACACCATCCTTTCATACACATCCACACACATAAATACATACATACATACATACATACATACATACATACATACATACATACATACATACATACATACATACATACATACATACATACATACATACATACATACATACATACATACATACATACATACATACATACATACATACATACATACATACATACATACATACATACATACATACATACATACATACATACATACATACATACATACATACATACATACATACGTACGTACATATGTACGTACGTACATACATACATTGTACGTGTATTGATTTTGTCAACGACCTTGAACTGTCTGCAAGCTCAACGCACAACATACAGTCCAAAAACAGAATTGATTGCAACAAATCGTCCTTTAGTGTTACAGTATTAAACATCCTTTAAAAATTAACAAACATAAATATTCATATATCGTGTTGTCTTCTACACATACATAGTCAGTTTTTATTGTTCATTTATAAAGAAACTTGATTTATGTATTAATATTTCATAATAAGTTGTGCGTAAAACAATATTGTGATAAAGTCCAAGTACGGATTTCGTAAGGGAATATATTGACGATCAACAAATGTCGAGAGTCGTCAAAAACTTTCGATATCCTTTTGGTTTGTGTTTGTCAAACAAAAAAAAACATGATGTAATCACTATAGTGCACTTGGCACAACGTCGTCCTTGTGTGGTTTTTAGATAAGATTGTGTGTTTGTGAAGATGGCATTCGTGTCGATAATAAATATTCTAATATTAATATTTTTTATTTCAGTATATGTGGGTGATGCCATCATCTAGTGCTCGATGTGCTCAACTTCCCCGCGCCGCTGATAAGGTACCATTTTATGCTGCATTAAAAAAGTTTCGTGATTATTTAAATGGCTTAATACCTGAAATAGACGAAACAGAAATGGTATTTAGTGAGCCACGTGTCAAATCATGTTATGAAGCTGAACCAAAACCAGATCCGTATTCAACAGAATTAACGGATATTAGTAATGCTGTGATCAAAAATGATGATGGTACTATTGTACCATGTAAAAAGAAACGTGGTAGGCCTAAAAAAATTAAAATTGAAGGTGAAGAACAACAGAAGCCTGTAGTTCGTAAATCACCATCAACACAACAAACTAACTGTGATTTTCCAAAAAAGAAACGTGGCCGACCTAAAAAAGTCAAGTTAGATAATATGGAGATAACACCGTCTGATAATAATAATACTTCAACAAATATATCACAATGTTTTTCAAATCCATCACCGATACAATCTCCAAATAATTTTTATCAAATGGCGCCATCTTTAACGCCACCAAATAGTTCGAGTAATTTGTATGCACCTCAACAACCACAAACATATACACAATCACCAGTGTACAGTCAAAGTCCTAGGCCACCGTACAGCCAATCACCACGTCCTCATTCTCAATCGTTTACACATTCTGATTTAAGTTCAGAAATTAGTGCGGCTATCAGTTCTGAACAATTGGGCTCACCGGCATCACCAAGTTTGGGACCGCCTGATTTTGATCCACCAACTAGCATGGCTGAAGATGCTGAAGGTCGATTAAGTAGTCCAGATCCATCAACAAATAGTGAACAAACACATTATCAATATCCATCTTATAATATGGAACCTCCTCAACATGAGAATAATCAACAACAATATACGACAACTAGACAACAACCTCAAGATATTGCATCAAAAAGTCTATCTGGATTGGAGAGTTTAGTTGATCAAATACCAAGTATAACGGAAGGTGAACCAGCGTTGAGTGAAGCCCCTGACCAATATTCCGGCCAGTATAATAATTACAATGTATCATCAAGAGCTAGTCCTGTTCCTTATAATTATCCCCCCTCAACTGGTTATCCCTTATATCCAACGCCTACATGGAGTGGTCATTATGAACCTATGCCTCTGACCTATCCACAAATACCTTATGCTCAGAGCTATGGTCCTGGTTTGCACGTACCTAGTCCAAATTATCCATATTACAGTTATCCACAACCAACACATCCGCCTGGTTATCCACCATATTTAGGCGGCTTCTGATTGGTTTCCGTCATTGTGTATTCATGTTGTGTACCTGTACCATATGTTCAGCTAGTACCTAGCAAGTCTGTCCGCTTGAATACAGTTGGCCACTTGCATATTTGACGACGACAACAACAACAACAACAACAGAGACTTGCACAGGGTAAATGGTGATATTTTTTTGTCATAAGTATTTTTCTCTAAACTTTGAATGTTAGATAGGCCAAGGGTTTCGTGCATTAATTCTACATTCAGATCTCAGTCGAGTGTGTGCGTGTTAAACTCTGAGTGTGTGGTTCTCATCGTTATAGTTGTAGCCCATTTGTCATTCATTTAAATAAACATTTGTTATAGCTCTTCAGGTCGTCTTTTCTTCTACCTTTTCCCCACATATCATTACAACAAAAAATTTAAAAAAATATAAACATTTCGGATAATACCACAAAATACATTGTAAGTGGTTTTCATCCTTTAACTTAACAACCCTAAAAGAAAATAAAAATGAAAACATTTTTTATAGTAACAGAACTGATATTTATTTAACACACCTATTCAATGTGTTATATTGAAAGATGTGAATTTTTTTATATAATTATGTAATGTTAATTAATATTTAATATGCGTAATGGTTTTACGATTTTACGAAACTCTTATCTTCAATTTTTGTACTTTAAACAGTATTAATTGATGAAGGAAAAAAGAAGAAAAAATCAAATAAATTTTGTTTAGTTCAAAATACGCTCTTTTTCATTCAATCGAAACCTATATTATAAATACCTAAATTTATTTCTTTTTCTTATCTTTTTTTTGGGGTTTTGTTTTAAATAAAACAAGTTGTAATAAAATAACTTCTATTGACAGATTCACAACATAGGCAGTAATAGTTTTAATACGCACTGAACTATAAAATGGATAAAGTATATCACAAGTGCCGTTAACAAATTCTGTTGTTTATTAATTAAATTCTTGAAAATTTCGAAATTAACTAATAAATAACAGATTGGTTTATTTTGATTGGTTTTCTTTACAGGTAATTTTGTACGATTACACTATGGATTGTAACTTAATAAATGAAATCCTACTTAAAAAAACAACAGAGTTAACACAATAACTGTGCAAACTCTATAACAATTCTTGGTAAAAATACGTCAATATCGGCCATTATGGAGGCTGATTCAAAAGAAACTCTGATTTGCTTACTGTTAACTTGATAGTTAATTACAACAAATTAATCACAAAATAAAATTCTGCTCCATCCGTGTGTGAATTATTAATTGATCGTACTATTTACATATAGTATATACGGATACAGTATAAAACGAAAAATCTACAATTTTTCTGGATAATTAGACTACAGTTCAACTGAGTTATGAACAGTAAAATTGTTGATGTTTTATAATAATGTTCAATAAAATAAAATTTAACAAATTGCAAAAAAGTGATAAAAAACAATATAAATAAAGCAAACAAATTAAAAATATAAATAAAATTCGGGCCAACTAAATTAACAATATATGGTGACTTTTGTTTTTTTAAATTGAAATTGTTCTATTTACATAATTCTTTCTATATATAAAAAAATATTTCATTCATATAGTAATTAAATACGTATATATTAATATAAAAATATAAATAAATTAATTGAAAACTTTTTGTTTCGTAATAATATGTGGAAAATTCAATAATTATCAATAAAACCGTAATTTAATTTATATTAATATTACAAAACAAAAATTGCTATGTATCTGATGGTGGTTTTGCTTGTTGTTGTGACGATGATACATCATTATTTGTTTTTTTATTATCCAATGTATTGGTACATTGTACATTTGGGGAAGAACTTCGATCTCTACCATCTTGATCTTCTAAAAATCGATCCATAAAATCAGTTAAACCAGGATGTAACGTATATTTCTTTTCTCCAATCTGGTTTTATTTGCAAATATATCATGACGTTCAGATTTCTTCCATAAATAATAAAATTGTACTAATTCACCGACTGACCTCGTACGAACCTTCAATTATATCTCAAATAAGCTAAATACTACGGTTTTTTTTTACATGTTTTGTAATGTATTTAATTTAAATGATTAGAAACCCAAACACCACTATTAGATAAAGAAACTACAATCATCCAAGATAAAAACAGAAAATTTAATTTATGTTTCTACCCGCCATTTTCTCAATCAAATTTTATTATTAAAGCAATCAATTTGAGTGATGTGGATTCAGTCAACAAAATTTGTTAAAAAAGCAACTTCAACTTAATGTAAGTTTTATTGGACAACAAAGAAACGAAAATAAAGTACAAAATATAAACAATACATTTTACCTGAATCCACTTATACTATATTTAAGAACTAGATCACGAACAAACCTAATAAGCTACATTCACCTGGATAGATTAAAAAATCCTAGGTGTATGTAACATTTTAAAGAAAAACGACTATTGCAACAAATAGGTTAATTATAATACTGCTACAAGATACAATAAGTTAATAGAGGAAAAAAAAATTAATAATTGATAGTTGGAACAATTAAAGCATGAGACATTCACAATCATTTACCTTATTTTGTTGTATCAAATGGAAATTTTTTCCAAATGTACGAATACCAGATTCGAAATTTCTACATTCTTCTTCTGACCATAAACTCATTGTTTCTGTATTTGGTGTAACATTCATACGTAAACGCCTTAATGCTTCATCAACATTATGTCCACATTGTTGTAATAAATACAATGCTTGTTCATCGTCCCTTAAATGACTACCCATTGGTATTGGTGGTTTTGATATATCATATGCTTTCTTCAAAAAATCTTCAACAACATCTTGATTTATTGGAAATGGATCCCATAATAATTTATCTTCATTTTCATATGGCAAGGCATCATCATAATGACATAAACCTTCAGGTATTTGAGCTTGATAATCACTGCCGACCATAATAGTCTGAAATAAAAATAATTTAGAATATCAACAATTATGTCTCAATTATTAATTTTGTAGAAAATATCATGCTGTTAATCAGAGTGCCCAATCTCTAATCAAGTGGTGCCAAAAAAAGCGCCTACATAAAACCAAACTTGAAATTTTACAGAAACACCAACAATGGAAAATACAAACAGAAGAATACAATAACCAAATCGAATAACAACAAACTGGATAGAAATAATTGACGAAAAATTCCAATAAGACAATTCGAAAATAAATAAAAGAAGATCAATTTGGCCCACAGTAAATAGATTGGACGCCCCAACTAATAATATTAATAAAGAAACAAAATTCAAAACTAACATTTCTAATACATTAAAACATACCAAAGATGAAGAAAGTAGAATATAACACCATAAGGGTAAAATTTACCTGAATTTTTCACCTATCTACGAAAACAAAACAATCATGCATGTATATTGAATGTTAGTAATGAATGAATTTTTAAAAATAACCTTATTAACCTTTCGCCATTCATCTTCATCTGGACTATAATCGTAATCTTCTTCCTCTTCTTCACTAACCCTTGAAACCGCTACAAATTATTCGAAATTAGAAAAGGATATTTCAATAAATTGATAGAAAACACACAACGTAATAGTCTTGAAGCATCTTGATCGTTTTCAGGTATAGGTTCATAAAGAGCACTTAATTTTGATGGTTGATCGGGTGGATCTGGTTCACTTTCTTGTTCTTCCATGGTTTCAGATTGATCTTGATCTTCTTCAGGACTCTCATTCTCTTGATTTTCACCACGATAACCGTACAATGCTAACAATTCTTCTAATGGCATATTACTCTCCTACAAACAACAATAATTTAATAACAACCATAGCACCATATGCATGATTTATACTTTTTGTAAATTGGATAATTCAGCGTTCGGATCTTCGGATTCGCCGGCAGCTAAAGCTTCTTCTTCTTCTAATGTACGTTCATCATCGAAATCATTAACTAACATATCCACAGACGGATCGAATAGTCTATCTTTACTAGGCGAACCAGCCTCTTTACTATCTTTAGTTGGAGAAGCAACTTCTGCCATGTTATTATTCTTCATTCATAACTTGAAATTTATCAACATTCAAAACACAATAAGAATGCTTATCCACCAACAAATACCTGTAATCAAAAATCAACAATCACATTTACGAACTTAGATTTATAAAAAATGGTCATTTTAAATATAATTTCACATATAAACAACACAAACGACAAAGTGAGGTTAATTTGACAAAAAGAAAATAAGCGCGCTATTTACCACAAAATTTTCTTGAATTATTGTAAAATTTCTCGTATATAAAATAAATACCTGATTCGATTTAATCAATTTTATCACGTAAATTCACCCAAAATTCGTCGAAATTCTACAATTTTTGTTTAAAATTAATTCTAGTCGCAAAAACATAAACCACCAACACAAATTTCGCCATCTTAATCACGTGAACAACCACAGAACTAACTAAAATCGACAAAAATAATACGATCATTTACCACTTATTAATTGCGGAAAAAACATCAGATTAACCATACACAATAATGCTGTTCCAGAAATATTGCTTATAATAATCATCATAAAAGTATTAGTGATTATATTAATTATTTAAATTGTTGTGGCGATCTATAGTTGCTTATTTCAATGATCATGGGTAGATGTTTCGTATATGGTACACATGATAACCAATAAAATATTTGTCAAGTGCCATGAAAACAATGAAAATTTGAAGATGAATTTGAACAATATTTCAAAGACAACAATTGATAAAGTGTCAGAATGTCCCGTAGCTTGTCGCAATAAAATAATAAAAGGTAGACGAATATATCGAAATTATTATTATTCAATATTGTAAATTAAAAAAATTCCAGTTGCTCTCATCACTCTGCAGTCATCCCATCAAGATCGCTATAAAGCCTTAGAGAAGTTAACAAACGATTTCAATATACCATTAGAATCAATTATCGAATACTTAAGTGTATTCCTGGCAATAATACGTTTATTTCTCAATGTTAATGATAGAGAATTTAATACAAAATTGTTGGAATTGGGCTTTTCTGATGATTTCATCGTGAATTTGCCATTAATTAGCAATAGAAGCGAAATATCAAATCAAATATCGAATATTATCAAATCTGATTATGGTAAATTGGTAACGTTAAAATGGCGAATTGATATCAGTTTGAGTAATAGGTAAATTTTATATTTTCTCAATTGAATACCATTAATTTGATCGATTGTAGTTCATTGATTAAAAAAATACCAGCAAGTGTCATATTGTGTTTTCAATTGAAAAATGGACGAAAACACACGATTAACATTGATATACGTACATTCCATAGATTAAGATTTAATATTGCCTTAATTATAAAAGAATTAAATCAGGCCAAAGTCAATTATCCGTTATTTAAATAATTAAAGCCATTATAGTTGTGATAAGTTTTTTAATTAAAAATATAAATATTATTTAATTAACGTGTATTAGGTGCATAAAGAAATAGTACAAATAATGCCCATAATTGCAATATTACCATATAACAAAAAACACCAACCCTAGCTAATGGATAACGTCTTAGAAATATTCCCGTACGTATACTGATAGCGTCAACTGTCGAATAAGCATGTTTAACACGTTTTGTTACACCAGCATCCATCGGAGATACTCTCATGAATTGTGGAACTTGAGCTTTAACTAAAATGATTATAATTATAATTATTATTGAATAATGTTAACAATATTACCATCATCAGTATCATTAACATTAATAACTCTAACTTGAGCCCTTTGTAATTGAGCCAAATTATTACGATATTCATTCTAAAATTGTAAATAATTAATTAAGGTGTTTTTGTTTTAATAAAAATTTTACCTCTAACTTTTCCAATTGTATTTTTAAAGCATTACGTTCAGTTGTCACAGTTTCTAAATTATTTTGCTTAATCATTAATGTATCAGTTAATGATTTAATTCGAGTTTCATAATCACCACCAACTGTTGTATTAATACGTTGTTTTAATGTATCTTTTAATTGTTTTATTTCATCATCTTTGATTTGATTCGAATTAATTTGTTGTAATAATTCTTGTGTTTTTACATGCAATTCATTATTTTTAATTCTACATTCATCTTCGGCTATTAATCGTATTTTTCTTTCAGTTGCTAAATTCTGTTGTAAATCATTAATTGTTTGTTTTGTCGTATCGTGAATATTATTAATTTGTTGTTGTAAACAGCTGTTTTCATGATTTAATTCTTTAATATTCTCAGTTAATTCACTATTTTTGTTCTGTTGAAATTCGAGTTCACGTCTAAAAATTAATATTCAATAGATTAAAAAAAAAATAATTACATATAATATACTTTAATTCTTCATTATAATTATATAAAATATTCTTATTTGAATCTTCATTTGTTAAATTTTGTTTATTTAAATTAATTAATTGTTCTTTCTCTTTAAGTATACGTTGAGTTCTAATTTTATATTGCTCCATTTCTGATCGTGCTCTTGACACTAAATTATTGGAATTTTCAATTTGATTTTGTACATTTATATATTCATTTTTTAATTCCGAATATAAATGTTGTAAATTTAATAATTGTGTATTTAAATCAGTATTTTCATCTTCTAATTTTGCTATTTTACCAATAAAATTCTCTGTTTCATCATATAATATGAAACTATTATGTAGGGAACTTGATCTAGATGATGATGTATCGTTTTTAATTTGTTGTTCTATACCAGAATCTTCCGTATCTAAAGTACAATCATTAAAATACTTATTAGAGATGTAAGAGAATTAATACCAAGCTGTTTTTCTGGTAATTTTATAAAAACAGACTTATCAGCGCCTGTATCATCACTATTTAAATCATCTAAATTGGAAAAAGAATTCTGATTTTTCGTCAATTTTAATGCATTGTTTTTGTTAGTTTTTATATGTGAATCATCAGACATTGTTGGAACATTAGCACTGAAAATTTTGAATTATTCGCATTATTATTGTGATGAATTTCAAAAACTTACCCGTTTATCACTAATTTATTGTTTGTTTCATTTAAGACATTGGCAGCCGTTTTATCAACTTTATTTAAAAGATCTTCAGCTTTATCTGCAAAATTTTTCAACCATGCCATTATTCTTTAAAAACTATCAACGTCACCTATTATTACAGTGAAATTATTTTGTTGTTGCGCATAAAATAAATAAAAATATCAATCTTTACATATTACGTTACGTTTTTATTGATTCAATTTATGATAGCGATAATTACAGTATTTTATATTCATTTACAAACAATTGCTTTTGTTTTGCCAAATATTATAACCTCAAAAATTGAGTGATCACCAAATTCTGCCAATATCAATCCAACAAAATAACTATGTTTGATGAGTATTTACTAATTTTAGGTAAAGATACTGACTGTTTTGTATTTAAATATCAAATATATTGAATAGATAAGCGCTTTGTAGTTTAAATGTTCTTTAGAAGGTATTTTTAAGAAAAAATGAGTATATTTTGAAATTTAGTAACAACAGTTGGTGTCACTGTGTTTATTATTTTGGTACGCTTGTTTTCAACTATCATTTGTCTTTTCTCAATTGACTGTTAATAAGTTCAGTTCGGTGGTTATTGTTGTGTAATTAAAGAAAAAGAAGAATTTCTCTTGTAAATAATCAAATAATTCGACTAACAAGCAAGCATCCGGGTGAGGTTTTATTTGATTTATTCAATAAAATAACACAGTTCAACAATAACAAAATTAACACAAATCGAATTTACTTTGTCCTTGAAACATGTTTGAACTTGTTCTGCGTTTTAGCTTATAGGCCTGCTCCTGCTTTTGCATCTGTAGAACATTGAAATCAACTTTGGAGGAAGAATTATTATGTTTTAATTAAAGAACAACATCAAAGATCTTCCATAATTATTATAAATCTAAAGGAAGAATTTAAACAAAATATAGTTATTCTTTGTGTTGAATATTATGGAACGTAAACGTAAAGGACGGAGCCGGCCTATTCCGGATGCAAATGATATTCAAAATGTTGCTCACAAATTAGAAGAAGCATTAACAAACGATTATTATCATTTTATAAATTATTACGAACGAAATCCATGGGAAGTTAGTTTAATCGCTCGTAATGGTGCTGTTCATATCTTACGTTATCTTAAAATTTGGTTTGATATGCCACAGAACGTCTATTTTTCTGCTGTTCATTATTTAGACCAATTTCTTGTTCGAATGAAGGTAAATATTGGAATTTTGTTTTAATTATTTCGTTTCAATTCATTTATTATGTTCAATATTACAGGTGAATGAAAGATATTTGTCGTGCTTGACAATAAGTTGTTTTAATGCAGCAGCAAAAAAACATGGTTTCGAAATAGATGCTAGTCAATTAGTGATGTTGTCTCAAAGCAAATGTACAGTCAAAGACATGAATCGTATGACTACCATAATTATTGATAAGTTAAATATAAACAATACCAATCATCTAACAGTTATGAACTTATTAACTGTATATTTCGATATTTTCAAATGTATTGGTAAAAAATTCAAAATTGAAACATTATTTAATAAAATAATCAAACAGGAGGATATGTATCGTCGTTTAGAAATTTTGGTATCTGATACATCTTGTGTATCATTTAAACCATCGGTATTAGCATTGGCATTCATTCAATGTGAAATTGAACGTTTTATGTCTAAGGAATTATCACCACGTAAAACAGACTCCTATAAAATGGATATGTTCTATTTGTTAGCAGTTATGATTGAATTACGATATTTATGCAAGGTAATTAATTAATTGATTGATTATTTAATAATTTAAATTAATAAATCAAATTATATAGGTGAGTGCTGAAGATTATTCTTTCTGTTGTAAAATTGTTGGAACTGTATTAAATGATTATTCCGACATGAAGAAAACATCTGTTCAAAAATTAAATTTGCGTTTATCCAGTTCTACATTGAATATATTAAAAGAAAGTCAAAATTTCTCACCAGTACTTGAAAAAATCGAAGAAGAATATTAATTAATTCAACTTCAATTAAATATACATTTTCTATATTTCATCGAGTTCATTAATAAATAAACAATTGAAAACAAAAATATTGTTTTATTTATTATTCGATTATTCTTCGTTGTTTGTTTAAAGTTGTTTTTTTTTTCAAAAATAATTACGTTTATATACGCATCAAATTTGCAAAATAACGGTGATACTGATAATTCCTTTATATGGGACATCGGTTAGCACCCTTATCCATCGTTTAACTCGTGTAGTTTTGAATTTCCATGCAACATAATCGATTTGCACATTTCAACTGTCAGTACATTATTCGAAATAGTCTCGAAATTTGAACGTTTTTCTATGGGTTCAATTTTAACGAAGTTGCAATACTTAGAAATACGTTTGTTGTAAAAAACTTGGTCTATTTATTTAGAAAAGTACAAGAAATTAAGTACAGGTACATATATATGGCTTGAGTGATCAAAATTTATATAAAAAAAAACAGATGTCTTTACAATATTTAAATTGTGGCACTGTAAATTGTTACTTAGTTAACTTACATTAGATAATAAATTGTTATTTACATACTGTGAATGTACATGAATCTTATAAATTCGTTTGTTATTAAATTATACAGATGTTACGTCATTTCCATATTTCTATGTACTGTTACTGGTACAATTATACGATTATTCCGATTCGGTGGTATATATGTGAATTGTTCATATTGTGGACGATTTGATACACTTGTATGTACCGATATATTATCAGATGTTAAATCATCTTCAAGTGAATCAAATTCAATTGGTGCTAATGACATATGTTCAGATTCATCATGTTGTGTCATAGTTGAATAACCATGATCTGAATCAGCTGTCATAGCAATACGTCTATAACCACTACTAACACAATATGGTGATACAGGATCTGGTTTATCATCTTGTAATAATTTATCATGATGATTACCAATAGTATGATAATTATCATTTATATTTAAATCTGACATTCTTAAATGATTATCTTGTGTTGATGATAAATATAAACGTTCAGTAATTCGTGGTGATGATGAACGATTATGGAAATAAACAATAAATAAAATAATTAATAAACCAATTATAGATAATACAATAAAACTAATCGGTAAATTATATGAATTATCTGGTATTTGTATATTATCTAATAAATTTTCGTATGGTGATAATGAACCAACAATACCATTAAAACATGTTGTTAATGGTGCACAAAATGGATATTTTAATAATGTACCATCAACATCATATTTACACCATTCACAACCTGTTATACCTAAACAACTGAAATGTGTTTTTTCTAAATGACAATTTGTTGGAAAACATGATTTCATATCAATATCAGCGTTTTGATTGAATTTAGCCGAATAAGATACATGTTCTGGAAACCATGTACATAATGGATTATTATTTATATTTATATCATTACATTTGTTTGTTTGTTCAATTGGACATTCACATGGACATTCACATTCTTTTTGTTCCATACGATGACAATTAAAACATAAACGATCAATTATACTACATGGACAAAATGTAACAACAATATTACAACTAGCATTTATCATACCAATAAAGATATTTGTATGTGGTATATGGGAAATTTGATATTTTATACAACTTTCACTATGTACTGTATTTGATAAAATTTCTGTAAAACTCGTATTTAATTTGTAATATCGTTGTACAGTACCACTGCCATAACTATTGCATAAAAATTTTTGTATGAATAATTTATTATTTAATAGATCATTCGCAACTAATGATTCTTTATGGACAATATGTTGTTTTTCAACAGGACCATGTCCATTTGGATCAATTAAATTCGGATGATATATTAAATAACCACGATCATCCATAATAAAACACGTTATATTATCCAATGAACATAATGACATACGTTTTAGTAGCATACGAAATATAAAACCGTATGTGATATCAACTGCAACAACAACATATGATGTTGCATATGCTAATGTTACAATATAACCAGCACCACCTTCATCTAAATATGGTGGTGTTAATATTAATTTAAAACGATGTTCAATTGCTTGCATATACCACGGACGTTTTGTTGGTTGAAAATTATGATTTAATATTGTACCAGGAAATATTTCAAGTACACCATTTGATGATGTAACATATCGCCGAACAATATATTTCGATTTAATACTAGTTAAATGTTGTAAACGTAAATAATTTAAAATTGATGCTAATGATGATACATCATCTTTAATTTCATCTTTTAAACCGGGATTTGATAATAAACCACTATTATCTTGAAGATATGCCATATAATTTTGTATTATATCGTGTTTTTTCATATTATCGAAATTATTATGTGAATGAAAACATGATAAACTCAAATATAACGAACTAGCATCTAGAAATTATTTAATAAATTATTTCAATTATTATTATCAAAATAATTATTTACCCAAAGTTGCTATTTTGTTTAAATGTCGACAAGCTATTGAATTATTCGATTTAGTAACATCATGATACACTAAATCAGTATTGTAAATTGTTGATACACGATAAGGACGTATTGTATGAATTTCACGATGTACGAAACAAATAACATACCAATCACCTATACGTTTCCATGTGTATTTAATCTGTAACAATCGTTTTATTAGAAAATTCTTGATGATTATAAAAAGAAATTTTAATTACAGTTATTCCAAATTGTGTTGTTATATAACTGCCGGAAAATTCATGAAGTAAACGTTTTTTCAAAATTTTCGATTCACGAAATTTTTCAAAATTCAACAAATCAACATAATTCAATTGTTGTTCAACATTTGTTGGACAAGGAAATGATGGATGTAATATAATACGACTTTGAAGATCCATTAGAAAAGCATAATAATTCTTATAATTATCACAAAAATATCCAATATCGTCCATTAACTTATTAAAATAAACATCAATTCCAATTGCATTAAACTGACGATTAATTAATGAACCAATTGAAAATGTCACAATTAAATCTGTAAAATTAATTATTAAAAAACTGGAAATTCGAATAATGATTCTATCACCTTTTGTTTTATTATCCCATGTTGGTAATGAAATTTCTTCTTTTAAATTATAAATATCCGATTTGTATGAATTATAAAAATGACTAACAGCAAAACCTATTGTTTCTGTTGAATTTACAGCAATCAAACTACCAGCATTACCGGATTTATTCGAAATATTATATTTTCGATAATTCTGTAATGCAATATCTCGTAAAAATTGTGTTTCATACATTGGTGGTCGAGTTTCTGAAAATTGTTTGATTAAATACAATCTTGTTTTCAGTTTAACAATAATTTTTTTTTACCATCAATAACGGCGCAAGTATTAATTATAAATGAATTATCTAAATTTTTCGATGATTCTAATATAGTTTCTAATACTGTTCTAGCTTCAGTTAATGATGATAATAGACCACGACTTATATATAAAATCATCACAGTTCCATTTTGTACTTGTTCATTTTTAATAATTTTGAAAACATTTAATAATCCTAAAGAATGATTTGTTGCACCTAAAAGAAAATTTCGATATTTATTATAATTTTTAATAATTTTTTTTATAATCTACCATTTCCCTTCTTTAAACCATCAATAAATTGATATAATAGTTTTTTTCTAGTATTATCAGCTGGGAAAAATTTTGGTATTTTATCATTACTAATAATAGAAGGTATTTTATTTGGCATTAAACATTCATCAGATAATTCAGGTGAACTCCAATCATTTGATATCGCAAGAAGTGTAATTTTATCGTTATCATTTAAAGCTACTATCATTTGTTTTGCTATAAATACGACTTATAATAATTGTAAATATTTAAAAAATATTAATAATTACCGATTGCTTTAACCAATAAAAAATGGTGTTTACTTAGAGAACCACCATGGTCTATAAGTAACACGATTTTTCGTTTCATATAAGCAATACGTGACATATAATTGTTCCACAATAACGTATGATCGATATTGTTGCAATTTATAAATGGCGACACAGAAGAATTGATATCGAACGATGATATGAAATATTGTTGTTTCGTTGCATTTTTGACGCTTTTAATCTTTAATTTGAACTTTTGTAACACTAGAAAAACTATAATTAATAGTCATTTTGTTAATGATTTGTACAATTATTACCATAATCAATTCTGAATTGTTCATTTGAAGCTTTATGTGGATCAGTAACAAACAGATTATGGCACAATTTTGTTGTTTTTGCAGATGCATCATTTTGTTTATTTTCAATGCAAGGTACAAGTGATGAATGAATGTTTGTATTATTGTCAATAATTTGTATATTTTCAATTGCATTTTTAGCATATTGTAAAGCTGCAAATATCTCAATTATTTTCTTTTCTAATTTCATTGATATTTCATTAATTGTCTTATTTGCATCAATTATTGTTGTTGTATATTTGAATTTTGAATATATCATCTGCAAAAATAAATTATTATAATTGTAATTCTATTAATAGCATTACAAAAAATTCACGTCTATGTATTCAGTTCCAAGTTCTTTAATCTTTAAATGTTCGAAATCATTACTTAAATTTTTCGATATTTCCTTCATAGAAACATTTGTAGATATACAATAATTTATATTTAACAAAAATATAGTGCTAATTAATATAAAAACTTGAATTTTCTTTGTAACGTTACACATTTTTCCTGATATTTTTATATCAATAACTGCGAAATCAAATACGAAACACACCACTATAAATTTACCAAATTATCAAAGAAAATGAAATAATTCACATGATGGTGTTAGAAATTTTCTAAAATTTTCTTTAGTACGATTTTAATTTTCATTCCGGAAAATTATGTTCTTATAAACTAAAACTATGAAATGTAAACAAACAAAATGACATATTTAAAACTTTATAAAACAAAAATCCCTAGATTTTCAAAATAGAGGCAATTTAATTTATTTAAAATTAATGAAGCTTGTTTCGGTTAATTAATTGATTGGTTCATTAAATAATACTTATATTATTTCATTATCAGTCAGTATTTTGTTGGTACATATTGTGAGAATTAGAAAATCTGTTAATTAATTTTCATTCGTCAAGGTGGTATAACGCGACCATCAAATTCTATATAGTTCGTTCAGCAAATTTAGAATTAATTCAAACATTATTAACCGGTACTCAATTCTACAAAATGTGTGGAAGTTTCTGATGAAAGTACGTTTAATTTTTAAATTCCTGGAATCAACTGTCTTATTTCTATTCTATTACCATCAGCCGTGTGGAAAATGGTCATTTTCGGAGCATGTTCTTCGAAATGAAGATTTTAGCCAATGAGTGACGTTTTTTCATGTTAGGTATACTTATTTGTTGTTGCATATAATTAGCAATCGGGCATTTTCGAGTGTATCACACACAATGGAATGTCGGCTGTTTCTGTTCGGTAGTCAGAAAATATGGTTTTCATTTATACGAACTCTTTTAATCTACGAATGAACGAGTCCAATGGCCAATGGTAAATGAATTGGATTTAATCCACAGGTCCGGGACTCGAACCCTGGCAATGTATGAACAAAGGATCATCTGCCAGAGCGCTGGATTTGGTGAAATAACCAATAACCAACCACCCTTTTTCCCCAGACGACGTAATCATAAAGAAGGCAGATGTTATCAACTTAGTTCTTATTTAGAATACTTCAAGGTATCATCACTTTTAATTATTTAAATGTGGACCTTATAAAGAGAACAAACTACTTTATAAGCGAACGAAAATACTGAAAATTAAGATACGTCATGCGTTAGGAAGTTCACCACAGCATTAAATTAGAACTCAAGTTGTGGCACCTTGACATTACTTAAGTTGATAATATTCAATCATTATAGTTTTAAGCTCAAGGAGCCCTTTACGAGCTTGAGCCTGGTGGCAGCTGCTCCCGTGTCTCATGATAGTTATGCCACTGGTGTGGAATACATTTTCCAATTACCGCATATTTTTCGTATACGAAAACCATATTATTGATTGTTAGTGGATACATTGAAGCTGTAATGTATTACTGGTTGCTTGCATTAGAATCGTGACATCATTTTGGTCGAATAGTCATTGTCTGTGTTTCAATGTATATTGCACCATCTAGCGATGCCAATTGAAAATATAGTGACAACTTCACATCAGTGAATTTAGTGTTGTTCAAGTTATGTTCTTATGTCGTTGAAAATTTTCGGATAGTGGTGCGAACCAAAATGGCAGACAACGTACAGGAAATCTTCGACCAGTCAAAACCAACAGGTTAGAATATTGTGAATGTTATTATCATTAAAATATTTATTAATAAATAAGTAATTAGTAAATTGAATTATTGGAAAATCCATAAAATTTTGTTGTCATTTAATATAAAGTTATATAAGTGAGAGAAAAAAGGTCGACCATCTGTGGTTTTGTGTGTTGTTCGATTATTTGATTGTTAATTTATTTTCAATAAATTAACAGAATTATGAATTTTTTAATTTAAACCATTGTTATATTGTCGATTTATTGGAAATAGTTTTTTTTTGGATTTATTATAACTGTTTTGACATCAAAAGAATGCCAGATATATCGAGAGACCGCCACCGTTAATTGAACTGTCAAAAATTAAAATGTTTCGTAAAAATGCTAATTCTATCAAACAGCATTTAATATTTCGTATTCTCATTGAATAATTTTACACTTATTTGAATTTCTGTGTGTTTATAGTTTTATTCGAATATTTAATAGTTTTTACATTAAAAAATCATTTTTTAGGTTAAGTGTCAAGATCATTTCTATTATAATTATTATTATTTTCAATTAAAAAATAGTACATATTTCAAGTATCATTTAGTCAAACAATTCATCCCTTTATTAGCGTTTATCTTATCAGGCTTATTAATTCATATATGATTTGTTTTTTCCATCATAGATATAAACCGGTTGTATAATTTGTTCCGTCAGGTGTATTATAGTATTATTTTGCTTATGTTGACCTCACCCAACAGCCACGTGGGGCATATATACTGAAAACAACCCTAATTTTCACTACACATGTATATTATTACGAATTAAATCATAATTTTCTTTCCCCCCTAATAAACCTCATCACAATATGTAATTGTTTGCGTGATGATATGATGCCACATTGTAGGTGTGTTATAATTTTAATAAATTTTTTTTTGTGGAAATTTCAATAATTTAATAATTAATTGAGAATTTTAATGAAATTTAATCTTTACTATTATATATTGTTTCGTATATTTCAAGCATCATTGCTTTGTGAAATCGGAAATTCAAAGCATTCAACTTTTGTGTTATTTATTTATTTCTTTATTGTATGCGTATGTACGGTTAGAGATGGCTATATTTAAATTATAAAATTCTTAACAATTTCAAATACGAAATAAGAATATCTACGAATAATCTTAACCAAATAAATTTCAAATTCTTTCTATAATTAGGTATTTTTTTCTCGGATTTTATGTATGTAAACAGCATACATTTTTTTTTTGAGATTTGTGTGGTTTCAATATGACAGAATTTTTGTTGTGTATTCTTTAAATACAACAGTTATAGAGAAGGTGCGAGAATATAATTTTAATGAGACAACGGCATAATTAATAATGCTCTAAAAATGCTCCACTGAAAAGCATTTATTTATTTAATTAAAACTATTTAATATCATTGTAAATCATATTTATTCGTAGATAATTGTATGATATTATGTTTGATTAAAAAAAGCTAATTATTGATGTTGATGTCAACAATCATGCTCTAATTATCAACGATTTTCAAAAATCCAACAAACAATATTCGAAATTAATTTTTATTTTTTTAAAAAATTGATTATACTGGTTTTATATATTAATAAATGTTGTTTTTTTTTATAAAATAATTTTATGGATAACAACTATCTAGGACAGAAATTGTAAAATTTATACTTTTTGTTTTGATTCTTTACACTTAGATATATTATGCCTACACCTGACCGCAATTTCTTAAAAGGTTAAATTTTAATAAATTCTAATATTCGATTCAATCTTCCTTTTTATTTATTGTTAATTTTCTTTAATGCATATATTTTTTTAAAACTGATATTTCTTGTATTTACGTCAATTTTCTCCTGCCAGTTTACGTATAGTTAAGGTGGGGTATGACTAATATTTGTTATGATTAATACTATCTAAAGTTAAATTTTACCGATGTTTCATATAAGTTGGTTCTATTGTTTGTTAATTAATAGTGTTTGAGGATTTTCTTTCAAATAAATTTACCAAAATAAATGTGACATCTGTTGTTAATTGTGTGTTAAATAATTATCATTGAACATATTTCACGATATAGTTTGTTATTATCCAATTATAAATTTTATATCTATATATATATTTTTAAATATTAATATGCATATAATTACTAGAAATACACAAATATACTTAAATGGCCAAGGTTATATTATTATTGTTGAATCATGCGCGTAACTTTTCATGTTTTTATATAAATATTTTTGTTTAATTTTTATATGATTTATTGTGTTAAAATAATATTTAAGAAAGGAAAAATGGTTGTTGAAGGTATATGTAGTGATTCATTAAATTATTTGCGAACAATTCTAGTTAAATCATTATCATCTGAAAATGTTGGACGTAATGATATGCTGAAAGTAAAACAATATAAAAACAAAGCAAATCCATTTATTATTAATAATAATAATAATAACAATAATAAAAAACAAGTAGGTAAGATAGAATTATATTCATCAATAATTAATTATTTAATTTAAAAGAATTATTACTATTCTAGAAAAATATGTTGTACATAATTTATTCTATGGAATTTTCGTAACATCATCGATAAATTTATCTTTATCTCAATAAAGAAAATCGTTATCATGTTATTGATTAACTAATATTTAATTAACAAATTAGATTTTGTTTGTCATTTATAATGAATTCGATTAATAATACCTTTGTTATTATTTTATTGATTTGAATTATTTTGTTATTTCAGGTGACAAAATAGAGTTTAGACTACGTAATTTAAAGGAACGTCAAAATGAGGAACGTCAGAAGAAATTGGAAGAAATCAAAATACAAGCATTAGCAGCACAACGTTTTAAAGAACAAAAAGAACACGAACGTAGAAAACGTATAGATGAATTAAAAGGTAAAGATGATATTAGACGTCAACAAGTTGAAGAACGTAAACGTGCTATTGTACAAGCTGAACAAGATCGTTTAATATCAATATTAAAACGTAATCAAGAAAGAAGCACGTATTGAATCGAAAAGACGTAATGAAAAAAGTAATATTGTATTTGCATTTGGTTCATCAACACCAAGAATGTTAGATCCACATGATCTAACAACATCATTTTGGGGTACTAGAAGAGCAACATCTATACAAAATATAACTAGTGTTACAGCAAATAATTCATTAACTAGACGACAATCAGAACGAGATTTGGATAGTGGTAGTAAAAAACGTGCTACTTCTGCTAGTGGCTTGGAACGTTCCGGTGAAAGTAAGTTTTTTTCTTTTCCTATTTTCTTTAATCAATAAACAATTAATGTGTGGCCGAGAATTTTACTTGATTTGTGTTCGAATATTTGAATATTTTATTTATTTTTCTGCACTTGCTTTGTTTTTCAGCTTAGTTGCTTGAATTATTTGTAGAATATTTTATTTTATTTTATTTTTTTATAAAAGCAAATGAATTTTATTTCTATTAGGTAGCATACCTTTAACACCAGCCGGTTGTGTGAGCGGATATGCTGGTCGTCGACGTACTGATTTAATGCCAACCATTCCTTCAAAAGATTCTTCATTTTCAACAACCCCACGAAAATCATTAAATCATTCACCAGGTAGGGCTTATTCGATGACACGTTTAGATCAACTAGCAAAACCACGAAAAAGAACAGATTTACCATCTGTTATCGAAGCAACAACAACAGTTACCACTACATATCACCCCTTTCGTCCATTATCCCATCATCCAAGACAGTCCTCTATTACTCGTAGCATGAGCCACCTAGCTGTTAATAAAAACGGAGCACAACAAAATAGAAAACAATTATTGAATAAATCAGATAGTCGAAGTATGCATCAATTATCGGTGGATGGTCCTATGATAGCACCACGCACAACACGTGCCACACAATTGAGACAACAAAAATTACTACAATCCTCAAATTGCAGCGACGGTATGTCAGTTAGACAATTTGTTATAAATCTACAAAGAAATATTCTCTCATATAAATTTTAATCTCCATATTTTCGTTTTTTTTTGTTGTTTTTTTACTTTTCTCTTCAGGTATATAAGCTTATTATCATCATTGCAATAAACAAATTGGTGGCAGGTGTTATTTTAACATAATGGTATGCTTGACGGTCTATTATTTCATTACTAACATTTTTTTTATTATAAATAATATATTTCCATTTAATTTGGTGGTGGCTCAATCGGGTTCCTTTATTTCCAATATTATTTTATTGATGATGATTATTATTATTATTATCATTATAATGTTAAATTTTTATTTAGCATCATCAAGGCCAAGTAGTTCCCTAAGCCAACAAAGCACAACAAGTGTCACTAGTTCACTAAGTGTAAAACATCGTCCATCAACAACGGCAAGACGTCAAAGACCAGCTAGTATTGCTATTACTGGTATAACACATGATTTAAAAATAATTGATAAGAAATCAGATACAACAAAACCACCATTACCGAAAACTAGAAAATCAATTAGTAAAGATAATAAATTAATTAAAAATAAAACGTCACCAATTGATACAACACCAAAGATTATAACATCACCAATTTCTGTATCTGTTCCAATAATACATAATAAAATAGTTAGTGATAAAACAGAAGAAATACCATCAAATATCGTACAAAATGATAAAGAAACAAATCAAGATGATTCTTTAGAAAAATTACAAGAAATCTCACAAACTAATATAGAAAATAGTGAAACAAGTGAAAAAACTACATCAGAATCAACAACTAAAACGTCCATTGTTATAAATGATATCAAACAAGCAACTCAAGAATTAATCAATTCAGAATCAAGAAATGGTGAAGTGACAACGATGGTTACAACAACAACAACAACTACTATAACAACACCAGAAACAACAAATGAGATAAAAGATGAGACGGATACATCATTACAATCGGTGTCCGTTCAATTAAGTGATAATAAAGAATGTGAAATGACAACATCTATGACAAAACCTAGGATAACAACAGAAGAAGAAGCTAAAGCAGCATTAGCAGAACGACGACGTTTAGCTAGAGAAGAAGCTGAACGACAAGCTGAACAAGAACGTTTACGTTTAGAAGCCGAACGACAAGCTGAATT
Source organism: Meloe dianella (assembly GCA_028455855.1). Taxonomy (NCBI): domain Eukaryota; kingdom Metazoa; phylum Arthropoda; class Insecta; order Coleoptera; family Meloidae; genus Meloe; species Meloe dianella. The sequence continues at coordinate 2,579,504 of JAPTHL010000045.1, read as the reverse complement.
AGAAAAACAAAGATTAGAAGAAGAACAAGTACAAAAATTACTTGAACAACAAAGATTTGCCGAACAACAAAGATTAGAAGAAGTAATAAATAAATTTTTCTTAAAATTATATAAATTAATGAAAATAGTAATTTTTTATTTTTATTTTAGGCTATTAGAGAAACTAAAAGACGCGAAGAAGAAGAACGTTTACGTAAAGAAGAAGAATTACGTGCAAAATTATTGAAAGAAGAAGCTGATCGTAAGGCTAGAGAAGAGGCTGAACGCAAATTTGTTGAACAACAAGAACGTCTAAAAAATGAAGAAAAAGAACGTGAAGCTAGACGTAAACGTGTTGAAGCTATTATGAGACGTACGAGAGGTGTTAATAATTCAAATAATACACAAACACAGCAGGTATTTAATATATATATATATATATATATATATATATATATATATATATATATATATATTATATAATTTAATAGAATATAATTTTTAACAACAATTTGTCTTGTAGAATTCTGATGATAAAAATGATAATAATTCTGATAATAAAATGAATGGTACAAACAAACAAATGGAACAAGACAATGTTACCAAAAATGGTAAAGACCTTGAAATAGTTGATAATATGTAGGTATTATAAATTATTGAAGGATTATCAGATGTTAATATTTTTGTGTTTTATCTTTCAGAATATCTGACGATACATTGAAAAATGCAAATACTGTATCTGTAGATACAATAAATAGTACTGATTCACTAAATTCAAATAATACGTGGCAAACAACTCAACAATACGGTAATTTTGGGTGTAATGATAATAATAATTATAATAACAATTGAAAAACAAATTTATTTTTGTTTTTCAGATCCATTAATGTGAAGATTATTTAGTTATTTTTTATTAAAAATAATTAAAATTTATGTAATAGAATTGCCATTTTCAAATCATTTTAACATCCAAAGAAAATTTTCATTGTATTCATATTTTTAAAATATTTAAAATTAATTTTAATTAATTAATAATAAAAATACGGCAGCTCTATTCATAGATAGATTAATCAAATACTTTATTCATCATATATTTCATTTTAATATTATAATTTTATTTTCTGACTGAGTCTTTTAGATTAGATCTCGATTAAAATCAAGCAGTTTTCAGTATTATATTGATGTAGAATTTCTATAATCCGAACCAATTTGTTATACATATTCTTTTTTTTGCGTATATAGAAATTTAATTAGCTTAATTTTAATCGGGATACTGTGATCTTCCATTTAGTAATAACAATAATAAATAGTAATAACAATAATTATAAAAAACTCAGTCTTTACTAGTCATCTTTGATTGTACGTTGATTTTGTTGTATAATGTTAGTTCCGGTTTTGTTGTGGACATGCGTTTTTTTATATTTCATTTTTATCTGGCAATTCATCTTTATTTGAATCGCATTTTCAAATCGATCCCTTTTATTAATATTGACATTTAATAGTCATTTATATATATTATAATATGTTCGTTTATTCTTTGAACATGTTAATCATATGGAAAAGGGTTATTGCGTTATTAGTGTTAATAATATATTTTTCAAATACTGTTTCATTGCATATAAAGATTAAAAATGAATTTAAAAAAATAATAAAAAATCTGTTAGAATGTTATGTAGGTTTTGTATGGACTGGATTTTAAATAATATTTAAGCGAGTTATTAATTTAATTTGACTGGAACAGTAATGGTAGTTATTTAAAAATAATACCTTGTAATTTGTGATTAATTTTCATATTTATAAAATATAATTAAAACTACACTATTGGAGGCAAATATAGGTTTATATATTGAACTTTATTAACCCTCAATAATAAAATAATAATATATGGTTAATTACAATTCTGTAAAACGCTTGTTAAAAGTGCTTAATAAATGTAAAATTCATTTAGGATATACTTTTTGTATTATTTATTTATTCACCGAATTAATTAAATCAATGTTCCTATCTATATTGTACCAGGTGGTATCAAACATTTATAACCGCATAACCAACCCTTGAATACCAATCGATTTCAGTTTATTTTATTTACTTGTATATCATGGATGCCTGTTTCGCTGCTTTTGATAAAAATAGGTAAGCTCAATACGATTGCATTAACAACTGATATAAATGCTGAATATCTATAGTGATAATTTTTTGGATTTGGAAGAGTTTCGTTTGTTGACCCGTGCGTTATTTCGCAATGACAAGGGTAAAATTTATGTTTTAGAAGAAGCGAAACTTGTTGAAATTTTTAATGTTTTCGATAGTAACAATGATGGTTTTATTGATAAAGAGGAATTCGTGTTCTGTTGGAATCATTGGGTAAAAATTGTAAGTGTCGAAAACAAATTGTTTAGATATCTATCTATCTATCTATCTACAATCAATATTATCATTTATTTGTTGTGTCTGTTTTTGCGATTTTCGATTAGATTGTTCGTCCAATTTCGGCATTTTTAATTGTTGATGTCCAAAATGATTTTATCAGTGGCACTTTAAATATTAGCAATTGTTCGGCCCAACAAAACGGTCTTGATGTAATAGAACCAATCAATCATTTACTCGATACAGTCCAATTCGATGTGGTGTTTTACTCATTGGATTGGCATCCAAGCAATCACGTATCATTTATCGATAATATTGGACAAAGGGAAATTCATCCATCAAGTCCTGTCAATGCTGAAAATGCACAAACTTATGATACGGTCATATTTGCTGGCAATCTACCAATGAAACAACGTTTATGGCCCAGACATTGTGTACAAGATACATGGGGTTCCGAACTCCATAAAGACCTCAAGGTCAGTTCAATTTATCCATTATCACCAACAATAAACAATATTATTATTTTGATTTAGGTTGTTGAAAATTCACTTAAAGTCTATAAAGGAACTAATCCAGACGTTGATTCATATTCAGTATTTTGGGACAACAAAAAAATGACCGATACAACACTATGCGGTCAATTACGTCTACGTAATGCTACTGATATTTACATATGTGGATTAGCTTATGATGTATGCGTTGGTGCAACAGCTGTTGATGCATTGGCTATTGGTTATCGAACGATTTTATTAGACGATTGTAGTCGTGGTGTCGATTTATTAGATATTGAAAAAACGAAAAATACTGTTATCAAAAATAATGGTGTCATTATCAATTCGAATCAGGTTAAAGCGATGGTTGAGGGACGTGATAGACGACCAGAATTGGGTTACAAATTAGCGATCGAATTAAAAATGAACAAATACGATAATAATAAATGAACATCACTTAGTATTTGTTAAATATCTTAATAAATATATTGTTGAATGGCTTTAATCTTTCGAAATTGACGATTTCCTCTCTGTGGGATTCGAGTAAACAATCATTTACATAAAATTAAATAATTTAAACCAATTTGGCATATTATTGTAATATAGATCAAAAAAAAATTAAAAATAAACCGTAGGTATTGGATTTGATCCAAATTTTTGACAAAAATTATTCATCTAGAATACGAGGGTGTGGCAAATATGAAATGTATTTCACAATTTCTTTCAAAAATATATGAATAACCATTAAAAAGAGAACAAACATTACGATGGATTATGTTAATTAAGAAAATTGTACAAATAAAATGGGAAGGCGTGTCGTATTTGTAAATAAATATGGATATCTGTTTACACGCTCGTTTCGTTTACAATTATTTATTTATTTTATTGAACATTAATTGATTATACCTATCACACGTTAAAAATATGTAGGCAAACATAGAAACAAAGCGTCTGTTTGATTTCTCGTTGTTCAGTTATAAATAGGTAATTAAAAAACGATAAACATTAGACATAATCAAAATATTTGTATGAATATCGAAAGTTTGTTGTAATAGGGTTATTATTCTGTTTGTATTTTACAAATAAAAATCGAATACTTGCTGGTTCGGATGCCAAATTGGCGTAAGAGTAATAACGTCATCAATGACGTCACTACTGACGTCTTTAGTAAACGCGATCTCACTTCAGATGCGTCGTGGTACGCTCAGCGTCCCGTCAAATTTGGACCTTTCGGTGTACGTTATTACAATAATAATGGCAAACAATTAAGATAACTTAATCATTTTTATAATTTAAATATGTTCGTATAGGTATGTTTATATAATAGTATTATTGTCATGTTAAAATATATGGAAGAATATTGGTGTTAAATATAATTATTATCGAAAAAACGATGCGTCGATAGTGCGCGAGGTCCACCCGTTAAAATACAAATCTGACGACGATCAATATAGCACACTCCTCGTATGAGTTACTGCTCACTGTAATCAGTTAGTTATATATACGACGACCTCTCGGTAGACATAGTGTGTCTATGGGTGAGTGTGTTGTGTGCTTTTATTGAAAGGAAGGAGGGGTCTTTTGGAGGTTCCTGTATGTTGCATTTAAAGAAGTTTCAGTGCAATTGTGGCATACGGAGGCAATAGTCCGAGTAAGTAACTCGGACAATTGGGGGAACTCCAAAAGTGCTTACCAGTTGCGATATGTATACATACACCCTCATAGCTCTGATAGTGCACATCATCCACGTGACATTGTAAGTTGTTGATGATGGTTTGTGATTATTTACCTACAAATAAATTTAGATTTATATTAATATTAATTGATAATTATTTATATGTACCTAATTTGTTAAAATCTGTTATTATAAAATACATATATTCTTAGATAAATTTTGTTTACATATGTTGAATGATACGTACAGGTGCACCAATGTTAAGATCAATTTTCGTGAAAAAGAAAAAGAAGTACTGGATCAGATATTAGGAGCCGGCATGTATGATGCCCGGATACGTCCATCTGGTGTTAATGGAACAGGTGAGATATTCTGTAAATGTAAAACAAAAAAAAAACAAATGTTTAGGTAATAACAAACATCCGGAGAACGGGGCTCTTGTATTTTGTTGCCTTTGCTTGTTGTACATATGTATATGTAATGTAACATGTTGTCCATCGCTCTAGATGGGCCAGCCATTGTCCGAGTAAACCTGTTTGTCCGCAGCATTGCAACCATTAGTGACATCAAGATGGTAAGTGGGTGCCCAGAACATCGTTCAGTAGCCTAATATATAAATATAGAACATAGACATGCTACACATATACGACTAAGCATGGGGCTAAATGTTTCCAATTCCACACCTAGTCATCAAAAAATTAATCTTTATCATTGTTTATTTGTTTAATTTTGCTTCGTTGTCTTTAATTTGTAATATAATTTATATATACATATATATATATATATATATATATATATATATATATATATATATATATATAATGGAAAAATCGTTGTCTAGTGTGGAATAAGGTAACTAACTAACCCCTTTTATATTTAGCTTTTAAATAGGTTTTGATTGCTGAATGCCTTTCCAATGGGCTAGAGTGAACAGTAAGGTAGCATTGGTTAATATTGTTTTTGTTTTTTCTTTTCTTTCTCTATTTTGTTATGTTTTATTTAATTTTCCTTTAATTGGTTGATTGACTTGTCGGTTGACTGAATAATTGATTGGTTTGATGTTGGTTTGGTGGTTATGATGATTCTCTATGTTGGTGGCATCGTACTGGTGCAGGTGTCTGTCTCATTGCCTTCATACATCCAACGATTGAACGGCCGGTGATGACATGTCGATGTCGATGATGTCCACTAATAAAGGCGTTTTTTCTTTTTAATCACTAGATGGTCCCGCTATTGTCCGGGTCAACATATTTGTGAGAAGTATCTCAAAGATAGATGATGTAACAATGGTAAGTGTCTATTGGCGCAACGAATGGTGTTATATATATATATATATATAATATATATTTATATATATCTCTATTATTCTCTGTATGTGTAGTTTTATTTGGATGGTAGCAGTACATATTGTTGATTATAATAGTTCATCTTCAGTCAGTCAGACAGTCAAACAGACAGACAGAAAACAGATCTCCTAGTGTTTTTCTTTTCTCATTTTTAATTATTATTATTATTATTATTATTATTGTTATAATTTTCTGTTTATCTTTTGTTGGGCGGGACGGTGTATCATACGTGTGCTTTCCGTGTTTTGTGGGGCGGTGGGACGGCGGCCGCGTGCTTGCATGCGGATATGGCCAATGCGAGATGTGATTGGCGCCGTGCCCCAAGCCAAGACAAATTTCAAATATTTTGCCTATCATAGTAATTTATTTCTGTTCTGTTCACACACAGTAGGAGACGGACCAACCATTGTTTACATCAACTTCTTTCTTCGGTCTATCAGCAAAATAGACGATTATAAAATGGTGAGTGCGCGGTCTGCCAGTCATGTCAAGTATTGGATGGGTGTATTAAAAAAGAATTTATAAATAATAATAATAATGTCAAACAAAAAAAATAATACCTAATAATATGTATATAATTATTTATTTATTTGATCTCGGTTGTTGCGTTCGCTTGCACAAGGCCGAGAGGTGATGTGTTGTTGCAATGAGGGCACCAGCACCAGCGCGAGCATGCCGTGTGGCGCTGCAGCCCCGGCGAGTACACGCCGTATTTACTGTCTAGTGCATGCACAATATCACATAACCATATACACACTATATAGTATATATAGTATATATACCTCTCTATATATAGCAAAATTATATAAAAAATACTCACATATATTACCTACATATGTATTACATAACTCCATGATTAACTGAATCATCATAATAAACATTTTCTTCTTCCTCTTCTTTCACCATCTCATCATTACAGTTTTATTTATTTAATTATTTTTTTGTTTGTAGCTTAATACCTGGAAAATAATCATATGTGTTATCTAATTATTGTTAGTAAAATGCATGAGGCATGTTCCTACCCAAAAATCCACTATCCCACTTCACAATATAAAAATTACAGGAATACAGTGTACAACTGACCTTCAGAGAACAATGGTTAGATGAACGTCTCAAATTTAATGATTTTGGTGGACGTCTCAAATATCTAACATTAACTGAAGCTAGCCGGGTATGGATGCCTGATCTCTTTTCTCTAATGAGAAAGAGGGACATTTCCACAACATTATTATGCCAAATGTCTACATTCGTATATTTCCATACGGTTCAGTTCTCTATAGTATAAGGTAAATTTATTTAAATCAACATATCAACCGTTATTTATCTATATGAAATAATCATGTACAAAAGTTAATTTTTAATAAATACAATTGCAGAATATCTCTAACTTTATCATGTCCAATGAATCTCAAGCTCTATCCTCTTGACCGTCAGATATGTTCTTTGAGGATGGCGAGCTGTGAGTACTTTCAGAACACATTATCGTTTTATTTATATAAAATAAAAGAATGTAAAACTTATTCGAAAATTGATCAAGTTTTACGTTTACATTTATAATTTACATTTTCAACACACTTTCTCTTTAATTATTATTTCCTATTTGTTTCCACAAAAACATTGCATTTGTTTCCTGTTTTCTAACTATAGATGGTTGGACAACAGACGATTTAGTATTTTTATGGAAAGAAGGTGATCCCGTACAAGTAGTTAAAAATTTACATCTACCTAGATTTACATTAGAAAAATTTTTAACAGATTACTGCAACAGTAAAACAAATACTGGTGCGTTTTTTAATTTTGTATTAATAAATTAAATAATTAAATTTGAAATCATTTTAGGTGAATATAGTTGTTTAAAAGTTGATTTATTATTTAAACGTGAATTCAGTTACTATTTAATACAAATTTATATACCATGTTGTATGTTGGTTATTGTTTCATGGGTATCTTTTTGGCTCGACCAAGGAGCTGTGCCCGCACGTGTTTCCTTAGGTAAGATTTTATTCAATAAACAGTATAGGTAAGGAATTTGTTATTTCATAAAGTTACTTAATAATTGATGAAATCTAATAACAGTCATTGATTTGGCTTTGTTGATTTGAACAGGAAACAACGCTAAAAGCTTTTAACTTTAAATAGGCCATAGTAACTAAAATCGATTTATTAGATGTCTAAAAATGCTGTTATAGATACTAAAATAGTGTTTTGTGAATAATAATAGTGCATCAAACAATTGATGGGACATTTGATTCAAATTGAAAGAAAATACAATAAAAATTCTTTTTATTTTTATAGGTGTGACAACATTACTTACAATGGCAACACAGACATCTGGAATAAACGCTTCGTTACCTCCCGTTTCCTACACAAAAGCAATAGATGTGTGGACAGGTGTATGTTTGACATTTGTATTTGGAGCATTGTTAGAATTTGCTTTGGTTAATTACGCATCAAGATCTGATATGCACAGAGAAACAATGAAAAAACAAAGAAGACAATGTGAACTTGAACATGCCGCATCAATGGATGCCACATCAGATCTTATTGATACAGACAGTAATGCTACATTTGCAATGGTAAATAATTCAGTTTAATTCTACCGGCGCATCCACCAAAATTCAATTATTTTTTTATCATTGATCTATCCGGAACAATAGAATATATATATATATATATATATATATATATATATATATATATATATATATATTTGTACGTAAATCTACAAAAATCAATATCGAGCTAACCTATTGATAGAACTTTATTTCGTATTTATGTGCATATATTTTTCATTTATATTATTTTATTACAGAAACCTTTAGTACGCCATCCGGGTGATCCAATGAGTTTAGAAAAAGTACGTCAATGTGAAATTCATATGCAACCGGCACGTCCAAATTGTTGCCGTTCGTGGCTATCAAAATTCCCAACTAGATCTAAACGTATTGATGTTATTTCTCGAATCACATTTCCTTTAGTTTTTGCACTATTTAATGTGATATATTGGTCAACATATTTGTTTCGTGAAGAAGCGGAAGAATCGTAAATATAACATCTTTTTTATTCAATCAATTCATTTATTATTATCAATGTTTTTTCTTCTAATAAGAAATTCGAATTATTGTTTCATTGTTTCGAATTTTTGTTGTTGTTTGTTAATTAAAAAAAATTAAAAAAAAGAAAACGTGATACAAATCGTACAAATTGAATCGACATTTTGAAGTAGCACAAATGGGCGCCTACATTCGATGAATCTACTTCATCATTAAATAAGTTTTAAAATTACCATAAAGTACTTTAATGGTTACTGTGAATTTGTTGTGCAATAAATGGAAACCCGACGAACTTTTCACTACCATTATTACTGTTTTTTCTCTCCATTTATACGAAAATTATAAAATATTCTCAACATTTCCAACGAAAAGATGGTCTAAATGTTTTGCACCTGCACAAAATTTATTGCATAATCAAAAACTAGGCGCCACACTATAAATAATAAAGGGAAATCGTAATTGTTGAATGATTTCCACGAGAAAATACAAACAGAAACACACGTATAATACGATTCAAAAAAAAACAACTATCACTCAAAAGAGAGTTTTTAAAAAGACATAAATCGCCTTCTTCCGTTTAATTACGATTTTTGTTTTGTTTTTTTTTGATATTTTGTTTATATTTAGATTAGATTGATTTTGTTGAATAATGCAATATTGTAGAAATATTTTCCCTTGTCAGTTGCTTACATACAGGGTGATACCGTATCACAATCGTTTAAAATAGGTCATTTACATAAATAAAAAACATGATCGTCAATCGTGAATTTTGTATCAAAAAGAATTTAAAAAAAAATTGTCTCTGAGAATTTTTCACCAAAAATAAATTTTAATTAATAATAAAAAACAAAAAGATGAATGAAAGGGACATCGTGTTACGAAAATAGTTATTAGACTAGTTTCCTTTTTTAAATTTACAATTATTATTTTTATTATTATTGTTATATTGCTATTATTTCATTACACAATAGGATGCCATTTATACATCAGGGTGGTATATATGTGTATGTCTAAGTTAAGTGATATTGCGTTGTAAATGTAAGTTTTAAAACTATTATAAGTGTAATAAAATTGTAGAATTTATTGGAGCCTTTTATTATCATTTCCAACAAATAAAAATTAATAAATTAGTAAGAACAACGGGTCATTCTAGACAGAAAAGAAATTGGCAGTATCTTCTGAACTATTTATATCATTTGAAACAGGGCTCGTTTTACAATCATTCCAAAAATTCGCTTGCACAATTCTCTTTTGACATGGATTCTTTTTTATGCAATTACATTTTTTAGTGAATCAGAAATAATATCAATTCATAAATAAATGTAAGAAATCAACCGCGTTAAATGAAACGCGCAAAAAAGTGCCGACTACATCAACTGATGTGTACATCCAGCAACCAGTACTGGTTTTGCACGTGTTTTTCCTTTTTTTCGAAAACCTACCGTAAAAACAGAATGTGTATGGGTATGGTTTTTCGGTTTTAACGATGCCAAACGTTTTTTTTTGCTTAGAGACGTCAGTAGCACCCTCGTTCTAGCCTGTGGTTTGAAATATGATTTTAGAAAGTTTTTTTCTGAAATACTGATTAAAACACAAATTTAATTACTTAAATATATTAATTTGTCGTAAACATGTTTATTTATTGTGTATTGCGATAAACGAGACTGTCCTATTTTCATAATATCCGTGTATAAATATAGAATATTTGTAATATTTATAATGTAAAACAGTATATTGGTGATTTATTAGATATAAAATATGCTAATTTAATAATTAATTCAACAAATTAATTCATATCCTAGCCATGATTAAAAAAGTTTAGTTATTTCCAATTGTAGAGCCACATTTAACTTCAACGTATCCACTAAAATAAGCCTTCCAGCGTTTCAAATGTCTTGCATTAGAAGATAAAGATAACGTTATTACAATTTATGAAATAAGATAAAGATAACTACAGAAGCGGCCGTCAATTTTTTTCTATTTCGAATTTTACAGCATTGCCACATTTTCATCCTATTACGAAACAATATTTAACAAAGACTGCTATTGTTGGTATTTAAGAAGGAATTTCGTTCAATAATAGGAATTTAAACAATAGAGCAGGTCACGACAATACACGCATTTATGTTAACAGTAACGTTGAATTCACCATTTACCATACCACTATTTAATAATTAACATTAAGCTAATTAATTGGAAGAGATAGTAGATACATTATTAATTGATTTAATAAGAACCTCATGGATGAAACGTATCCATTAACTAATTGATTCATTAACAATATACCCCTTGGAGGACCATTATCGATAAGAGTGGTATTAAGGCTATTAATTAGAATTTTTGTTCGAATAACTTATTCATTTCCCTCACTTTCCATGGTAGAAACATCTTTAAATTCGACGGTTAGAATTGGCAACGCTTAACGATTAGAACTAGCGGATAGGAAACGTTAGAAAGGCCGCTGTATTGCGCTTCTGGACAGTTAAATTTTTACGATCCGTTCAGTTGTACAGAATTTTTTTGAACTAAAAACAAAAAATTAATTGAAATTTTTGATACTTTTATATAATTAATATTGGTTTCATTCATAAAACGACAAGATGAGTACACCTGTAAAAAAAGTGCCAATCCATTTACAAGTAAGTAATATTATATAATCGAAATTAATACAAATATACCAATTATTGTAAACATTGTTAATGTTAATTAAATTTACGTACGATTATCATTATTATTCTAAATTGATTGTTGGCCGGATGTGCTAAATAACAGGAAAAACTACTTAATAGGAAATAGAGGAAACGTTCTACTGTATTTCCCTTGTATTGATTTTCCTTTTAAAACGATACCGGCTGTCGCTATGCTCTCCCCTAAAAAATAATCGTTATAATAATCATATTATTAAATTAATGAGAAAATATTTGTACATTTAATCCACTTGTTTGTTATAAAAAGAAACAACAAAACAACAATCTACATAGGTCCAACAATTTAAATTTTAGATGAATTTTTTCCGCTATATGATTCTTGTATTATGTTGTTTTTGTTTTATTTCTTTTCTTTTATTAAAACGAACAGTTTTTTTTTTAATTGTTAATTATAGAGAGATCAAGAAAATACCCATTTTTTCTTGACCTTTTCTGATAACTAAAATGGATGATTGTACAAAATTGTAAATCGTTAAAAAACAAAAGGAAATGAAAATAAAAATTATTAGAATTCGGCCTGCATTTAAATATATTGCATTATCATTCTCGAATGATTCAAATTTTTATTGTAAATAATTTAGTTTGTTTATTTTTGTAGAATTATTGTCAATTCTCATTATTATAGGCTGTATTTATAATATCGCTAATTTATATTTCAACTAATCCGATTATTATCATTGCTTTTTTATTTTTACATTTGATAGTCGTTGGTCAATTTGTCTATCCTAATGCAATAAATCTTACAATATAGATTATAGTATATGTATATGTTATGGACAATTAAACACCACAAATTAATTCATCTTTAATTATATAAATAGTAGATAATTTAATTTGTACGGATTTTAGAGTGCTCAAAATCGTCTATTAATTAAAAATGGTAAAATCGTTAATGATGATGAAATATTTGAGGAGGACATTTATATTGAAGATAGTATCATAAAACAGATGGGACGTAATTTAATTATACCTGGTGGTACACGTATAATTGATGCACGTGGTAAATATGTATTACCCGGTGGTATTGATCCACATACACATTTTGAATTGGATTTTATGGGTACAAGATCAATTGATGATTTTTATCAAGGAACTAAAGCTGCTGTTGCCGGTGGCACAACAATGATCAGTTAATAAAAAAAATCATAAAAAAAAACTAATATAATTAACATTAATATTGAAATTGATATTTTTATAAATTTGTTGTTATTTTAGTTGATTTTGTTATGTCCCGTAAAGGTGAATCATTAATTGATGCTTATTATGAATGGCGTCAAAAAGCTGATAATAAAGTTTGTTGTGATTATGGTTTACATGTATGTTTAACGCATTGGTCTGAACAAGTGAAAAAGGAAATGGAAATTTTATGTAAAGAACATGGTGTTAATTCATTTAAAACATTTATGACATACGATTTTATGTTAAATGATGCTGAATTATATAGCGCATATGAAACATGTAAAAATTTTGGTGCTATTGCACTAGTCCATGCTGAAAATGGTTATATAATAGCTAAAAATGTTGAAAAACTATTAGCTAAAGGTATAACAGGACCAGAAGGACATGAATTATCTAGACCTGAAGAAGTGGAAGCTGAAGCTGTCAATCGAGCTAGTGTTATTGCAAAACAGGTAGGTAACAATTCCAACTAAGCCATGTTTAATTTTGTGCGTTGCTCTCTAATAAGTTTTCTTTCTGTTTTTTTTGTGTTTTTTTTTATTTTAATTTATTAATCTTCTTATGGCTTAGTTGTGGGTGGTATTGTATTTATAGGTAGATTGTCCATTATATATAGTGCATGTGATGAGCAAAACAGCTGGATTAGCTTTAAAACAGGCATTTGAACGCGGTACCCGAGTGTATGGTGAAACTTTAGTAGCAGCATTAGCTACAGATGGTAGAGTTTATAAAAATGAATGTTTTGAACACTCGGCTGGCCACGTTCTTAGTCCTCCTTTAAGGTCGGATCCTACAACACCGCAATTTTTAATGAATTTCTTAGCACAGTAAGTTTGTTTTATTTATTTTTCGTTTCATTTTGTTTGTTTGTTTGTTTAATTAATTATTTCTATGATGACGTTATATATTGTTTACTAACCCTATTATTGTATGTATTTGGACTAAACGCTAGATAGAGCCTAGTAATTAAAAAAACAGTTCCACTTCATACTACAGAGTAACAAATAAAATATAATTATCTACAATTATTTATTTATCAATTAGATTAAAAATTGAAGCTAAATACTATTTGGCTACTATACTGCGTTCGGTTCTTTGCTCTGGCATGGCTTTAATATTTTCCATCATTTTATCTTTGTTTATCTCCAACTGATGTTATAATTATATTTATTTATTCATTGTATATAAAAATATCGTGTAGTATCAAAATAATTTTAAGTACAGGTGAATGCGCCAATTTACATACTAAATGTAACAAGTGAAGAATCAGGAAATATAATTAAGGAAGCACGTTCAAAAGGACAAACTATATTTGGAGAAGTATTAGTATGTAATATAGGTCTTGTTGGTGATCCAAATAATATTAATATGATTACATCACCTGGTATACGATCAAAACCCGAAATACCGACAATACTTTTACAATTATTATCATCGTAAGTGTGAATTAACTTTTACTAATAATCTTTAGAATTTCCACATCAATTTACTAATTATTTACAAGAAACTAACTAAAAAAAATAAATTCATTCATTACTTTTATTTAAATTTTCGGACAAATAAAATTCCAATTATCAATTTGATTAATTAATATTTATATTTATATAAATATTTATATTTATAAATTCATTTTTAATATTCGATTTGTTTCTATTAACGTATTTTATTATTTAGGCATATATTACAAGTAACTGGTAGCGATAATTGTACGTTTACTAAATTACAAAAACAAATGGGGAAAAATGATTTCTCTAAAATACCAAATGGTGTTAATGGTGTTGAAGATCGTATGTCTGTTATATGGGAGAAAAGGCGTGCATTCTGGTATTATTGATCCTTGTCGTTTTGTTGCAATTACAAGTACAAATGCGGCAAAAATTTTCAATATTTACCCCAGAAAAGGTTGTATTGCCATTGGTTCAGATGCTGATATTGTTATATGGGATCCAAATAATACACGTACAATATCAGCGAAAACACATCATCAAGCTGTTGATTACAATATTTTCGAAGTAGTATTTTCTAATTCATTTAAATAATAATAAAAATCTACTATTTTCATCAGGGAATGGTTTGTCATGGTGTACCCGAATATGTTATTGTCAATGGACGTGTTTGTGTTGATGATGGACAATTGCGTGTTGTACAGGGTCATGGAAAATATGTTGAAACGCCAGCGTATCCACCATTTGTTTATAATCCGGATAAAATTAATGATCTTAAACCAATGAAAAATGGTATACATTATGAAGATGATGAAATACAGAAAAACTTTCTTAAAGTACGAATAAATATATATTTTTAAAAACATTGTATTGCTGTTAGTATTTAAACTTTGTTAAAATACTTTAAATTTAGGTAACAATTGATGATAATGTTTGTCCAACACCTACACTGCCAGATTCAGCTGTAAGTACACCATCGTGCCGTGGTGCTAGACCAGAAGGTCAACGCAATATTCAGGATTCAACATTTTCAATTAGCGGTAATTTTAATACAATTTTTTTTATAAATTCAAGCCACAATAAATATCAATTTTCTGTTATTATAGAGGATACTGATATTGAACGAAAATCTTGTATTCGTGTTAAAAATCCACCCGGTGGTAAATCATCAGGATTTTGGTAATGAAATTTACAATATTTGAAACAAACAAATCCATAACCCACTTGAATGTGAATGTTTTATTTTCTTGTTCTCAAATAAATTGAAAATAAAATGTACCAAAGCATTAATCTTCCATGCATTTTATATGTTAAAAATTGTGTTATTTTAATTCTTAATTGTTGAGTTATAATTCTATTTAAATCAAATCAAAAATTGTTATAATTGATACTTTTAAATGTTTATAATTTGAAATAAAAAACATGGTTTATTGCTGTTGTGTATTTGAAGTGTATTGGAAGAGTTTATTTGTAATTATGTAATGCCGTAAATGTTGTAACGTGACATGATGACTTTTTAGATGAATTTTTCACTAATTTTTAATATATTTAATATATGAATAATTGAAATTATTATTAATAGATAGTAAATCGGGATTAGCGATGCACGGTTGGTATTTATGTTTGCTTAGTATAAAATAATTTATTTAACATTTTTCTAATTTATACATTTTAACATTGTATGAAATAAACAAACAATTATATCCATTTGTATTACTGTTACAGCAAAATATACCTCAAATCCTATTGTTTTCATATTTGAGAATTTGTCAGACATATTGTGAATATTCTAAAGTAATATGGCTAAAATGATTATCGCTATGTCAGCTCTGCTAATACCCATATAGTGATGTTAGAAGTGGCTGCGTCAAAAAACAAATCAATTATGAACCAGAAGAAGTCGGTAACGATTGAAGAAACAGTATGATGCTCAAATAAAGCAGATTAAATTTTGTAAGTGCGAGGAGTTCCTGTAGTTTATTATTTAATGCGTTGTACGAGGAATCGCGTTATATGAAAACCGTGGTTTCAATATCTTTGGCGTGTTACAGAAATTAGTGTTGTTGGAAGTCGTGTTATACGGGAGTCTATTGCATTTGTATGTTTATTTTGATAAAAAAAAAATTGTGTACGTGTAATCTTTACGCGCGATTGAAGTAAAACTTGTTTGACGTTTATGGCACATATCATGAAACGATTAAACTTAACTTAAAATATTACAGTTTAGTTATATTCATTAATGATATACTTTACAAAGAATAATATAAAGCTATATTCACATTATGCATTAAAAATAGGTAATATTGTCTACAATTATATGTAGATTTTGATTTTATACATTTTCACCCTTCAGTGTGGGTATGTGGAATTCATTTAAAAATACGAGAAGATCTATACTCTGACGATTTGAATCTGTGCGACTTGACTTGACCGTTGTCAAATTGACAATTGTGGCTCGATTTCAATTGCTTTAATTGCCTTAAAGTTGACTACATTTAAGTAAACCGTATATAAATAAATATTTGTTTAACACTACTTCAATTTGATTGTAAAGCTTTACACAAATAAGTCTGATTTTTTTCAAAAATTCTTCAACCTTTTCATATTCGCAGAAGTGGACTGGTTACCCTCAACAGTATTTATTTTGAAATATATTCATTGTAAGAACACCTCGTAGATTATAGTGGCAATTATTAGGTATGTTCCCATCCACAATTCTAGATTGTTTGGTTGATGACTAGACTACGCATGTCTAGTTAGAAACTGATCACAAAGTACTTTCAAACATTACCAGCTGGACCGCATTTCTATTGAATTCATTCAATTTACAATTTCTGATGAGAGTATATTTGATTTTCTTAAATCAATCGTCCCGTTTTCCATTACCATCTGCTACCGTGTGGAAAATGAGCATTTCCGAAGCATATTTTTGGAAATCTAGATTTCAACCAATGACAGACGTTTTAACATGTTAGGTATTTAAAATTGTGGTTGCTTAGCAACATCTATACATTAATGCAATCGAGTACTTTCGGGTGACCAACACACGATGGAATGTCGGCAGTATCCGTTGGATCGTAGAAAATCGTTTTCATTTATAGTACACTTTTCATATGGAAATTCACGAGCCGAATGGTCGAATGGTTAAGGATATGGATTTACGCCTAGAAGTCCGGGGTTCAAACCTCGGCACATGATGAAAAAGGATTTTCAGAATTTTCCTCTTCTTATAACCTAAATTGTTAATTTATCCATGCCACAAAGTACATGGACAAGTTAGCAAGATTAGGATGTCCCTATACCGCCCCCCCCCCTTGCAGGTCCCTCATCGTAGAAAAAACGTCTAGAATTGGTGAAATGAGCAGTAACCATCATCCATAAAAGGGCATAAGCGCCCAGGGTTTGGTTGAAATGAGCAGTAAACCATCATCCATAAGTAAAAGGGCATAAGCGCCCGGGGTTTGGTTGAAATGAGCAGTAAACCACAATCCTTATTTCCTTTTTAAACATAAAGTTAAACACAATAGGAAATATAAAAAAATCCTAGTTTAAAAAACACGCTTTAATGGTAGACAGAACTAATAAGTAAAAGCTCCCTCTCCGGAAGGAAATCGTTAATCCTGATGATCCTGGCCAGGATAATGGGACAAAATTTCAAATGAATCTGACGTGGGTGATAATTGTGTTCGAAGATTCCGTTGCAAACATACAGGTGAAGCTAATATAAAGCGTGTAAAAAAAACAAGAATTAAATAAACAACAGATTGATTATTTTTTTTTACTT
Source organism: Meloe dianella (assembly GCA_028455855.1). Taxonomy (NCBI): domain Eukaryota; kingdom Metazoa; phylum Arthropoda; class Insecta; order Coleoptera; family Meloidae; genus Meloe; species Meloe dianella. Next base: position 2,561,477 of record JAPTHL010000045.1, on the reverse strand, counting down.
TTACACTATCCACTAATTTTATATAAAATTCGTTAATACAACTCCCACTTTTTGAAGAATATTCACTCATTAATTAAATTAATTGAGAATAAAAAATTAAATTAAAAGTTAAATCAGCCGATGTCAATCTACCCAAAATTCAAACCTGTTCTCCTATTCCTACAACCAACCAATAGCTGTCCTGATGTTGTAGTCACATGACTGAGAAATATCACCAGAATTAAGATACCAACTTTACATCTACGGAGTTTCTAAATTTCGTCACATGAAGTTGGGAATTTTAGTAGTATTAGGATTTTAGTCGAACTATATACTTAAATATTTTAAATAGCGGAAACTATTTCGACCGTTACTTCCGTCAGAAAGAAAATCTGAGTTATCCCTCAAGCCGCGCCTAAAGAAGTTTTACTTCAAAAATGGATAAAACAACGAGTTACTTACAGTTGTGGTCCCACAGCACATTTTGAATTTATGTGAACAAACCAACATATAAATATCAATTGATTAACGAAATCAGGTATGTTTAATAAAATTTTGAAAGTTACAAAACAGAACAACCCAAGATTTGATAAAAGCATTGTATTATAACATATTGAACACTGGAACAATGACCGATATCAAATTGGTTGGAATATAAATATTTAATTAAAATTTAACAATTGTAAGCGTTTGTTGGTCTTATTTCAACTTTTGTTGGTTATTATATTTTTTATTACTGGAGGAATAAATATGGGCTGTTGATTTGGCCGAAAGTTGTTTGTTTTTTAATTTTTCTTTGTTATCAATACAAAAAATGTAACACGATCGTTTGTTGGTTATTTTGTATAGAATTTCAATATTTGTTGGGATGGACGTACTATAGACCTGTATTGAAAAAAACATGGAAAAACGCATACTTCTACAACACTCGTAGTTCAGTAACCAGATGGACGTGTACCATAGACGTGTATTGCATATATGTGCACTATAGTGCGAACATTTCATAATGATGGGTCACAAAAAACAAATCATTGTGATTAATAGAAAAAAAACAAGCATACCTATTAGTTTACCAGTCCAGAAATTTTTACGGCTGGACGTTGAATTTGAACATTTTCCAAACGTTCTGGGTGACTGGTGAAGCAAACCATGAAGATTTCTGTAAAATATCGATGCTTTCGCAGATACACCTGAAACAGAAAAGTTTCAAATTCAGTAATAGATGGCAGTCATATCACATTATTGATATCGTTTGAACAATTACTTTTGTCATAGATTTTAATGATTAATTATCAAAAGAGATTAACATACATTTCTATTAGAATTAATTTAAATAATGGATATTAATATATTATCTATGGATAATTAATAATGTTGCTACATACTAATCACTTGTTGTTGAAAGTTTTGTCTTGTCTTTTTCTGGTTTATTTTTTGAGGCATGATTGTTGAATAAATATTTTTTGGTAACATAAACTTTCTAGACAAGTCTTAGTAGTGTGATAATTACCAATTTATTAGAGTTTTGAAGTAGTTTTCTAAAAACATAGACTTTCATTAAAGCTCCTTTAGAGTGGCTGAGATTTTAATGAGGTATTATAGGTCTATAATAATATAATTACGACGCTCTCATTTAGAATTCCCTCAAATTCAACTTCCTTCAATATTCCAAAATTCTACCTTTATAAGATATTTCAATCAAAACATTTCAAGTAAATGACATTAACAAATGACTTATTATTATTATTTAATTAATTAAAATACACATATATGTATAAGTGTTTCAATGTTTTATCTGAATGATTATTTAAACAATAACATTTGAATTGTTGATGGCTGAATGTTATGTAAATTACAAACGCAACTAGTGGGCCTGCAAGTAATTAATGGAAAGGTGCATTTGATCTGTTTTGTATTATTTGGTGTGTATAGGAAAATATGTTTCTGTATTTATAAAATTGATGAGATTTCCATAAAATGTCATTGTTCATAGATTATTAATATACAAGACCATTATCCTGGCTATTATAAAGTTTAATTAACATTATCGTAATTTTTATAGATTTGATTCAAATTGAAGTTTATAAACTGTTTATTACTATGAATATTTAAAATTTTGTATGTTACCACAAAAATTCTGAACGAATCTATATCTCTATCATCGTTACATTGTTATTAAAAAACGAAAATGTATATGAAACAAACAGAGATGAACTATTAAAGAAAAACCATTTTGGAGTTAAGCCAGCGAACGATTTTATTCAATTTTTTTTCCATTTATTATTGTACGTGCTATTTCTAAACGTGAACTGTTGGACGCTTTCCCCCCATCACCCATTTAGTATGAATTCAAAAAAAAATTGTGTACAAACGGGAAATATTACTAACCATTTAAACGTGGCTATATCTTCGGTGTTTAATAAAATTTGACTGTTAAAACGTTTATTATTATTATTATTATTATTATTATTATTGCTAGTTAAAAAAACGAACAAACTGATTTTATTTTTGCTTTATATGTATCTATAAAATGGGGAAATTGTTTCGAACTTTAATTGTAACCACGCGAATTCTACTCTAATAAAATTATATTCCACTTAGTCAAATGAATTTTTTTCAAGTATATTTTCAAATATGCAACTCTTGTGGCGAGACTATCGTTAAAAATTCGCTCTAAATATCTGTACAGCATTTTCATTTAAAATAAAATTTCATTATGGTTATATGCCGTTCTAGAACATCGCCATACGACAATATTTATATTTTCACGTTAAGCTAGGAGACCAATCGAAAACGTATCTAATATCGTATATATTGTAGTATGCATTTTGGATTTTGATTATAATTCTATCGTTTACACCTTTCCTGTATGTGCTGTATTTGATAATAGTGTAATAGAAAATACAGCAATCCAGCATCATTTTTAACTGTTACTGGTTGACCTACTTTTTTTTTGTTTACAGTCAGCTGTAATCTATGGAGTCATTCTATTTCTCATGAAATCGCAAAATTCGTTATTTGACAGTATTTTCTCATTCTTTTTCTTCCCCTAAATTAGACAAGCATCTGTGTAACAAACTGTGATCTGGAAATGCATCACTAATGAATCATATTTCAAGTCTTGATTACACTCGAATCAATTCGTCAATAAAATCGTAAATTTCCTTCTACAATGGAAATATATTTCTTTTGTAAATGAAGCAAATAATCAGTCATAGACAACGAATGGATTATTACATTTACAAAAGTATTGTTACTTTTATATGAACAAAATAACGTTTTTTTTTGCATTAATTAAGTAAAAAAATAATTTATTCGATTAAAGTTTATGTTGAAATTATATTTTGTTCGCATTATGTTCACAAGATGTTCACAGCAGCAAGATTAGGATCTTGAACAGCTGCATTCATTTTAGATTAAATAATGCATTTGATATATGTAAGGTACCTAGACAAGTGAATAATACGAGCTATTGTTTACTAATTGCTAATTATTGTTATTATTATTAGCATTAGAACAAAAATAACTGGTATCCGTATTTCAATTTCTGTCTCTATATAAATAAGCGTTCAAGTACATAACTGGGTTATGAAAGAAAATATGAAAGAAAATAATTTTGTGTTAGACACGCATTAAGTGTATTAACCGAGTTTTATATTTAAATTGAAAATAATACCAGTTTTAGTAGATACGTATATAATTATTTTTTTTGGCGACACACAAATATATAAAACAAAAGTTTCATCAAAAACGAGGGATGAAGCTTCTATAGATAGTGAAAAATGCCATAAAACATCCGTTTGGTGCTATATTTCTAAATGCAGATACAATTCGACAAATCCAGATTGAAAATATCGATTATAGAGAACTTTACCCATTTACTTATAAGTAATATCGCCTATTACTAGGCTTGTTTCTTAGAGTGTATATATATGTTTTACGGTATTTTAAGATTTTATGCTTGATTGGTCGAATTTAGTAACACTCAAACGATAAAAATGTTTGTTTAATATTTAATCTAAGTAAGTACCAGTGTTGAAATGCCCACTTGAATGTTGAGATTCATCATGAATATACAACGATGCTCTTTATACCATCATCTTTTCCGATATTCTACAAGATTTGACGGGCGGAAGCTAATTAATTACTTGAGATTAAATCTAATGTACCATTTAGTTGATTATCTAGCTTAGCTTTCTACTTTGAGTTCAGCAAATTCTACTAATTGGCCAAATAAGTACATACTATATAATAGTTTTTTAATCTGGCAAAGAATTCTCAATTAAAATTAAATGTTATCAAATAACGACACTGTAGATAAATAATATCCGTTGGAAATTGGTGGATGCGCGTCGAATCTCGGCAGATTTGATGGCCGTTTCAATAGTTTTTACTTGTTTCACTTTCATATAAAAAATCTGCAGAATATTAAAAAACTAAATGTCGTCCAACTGCTATCTAACTGATGAGCTACAAATAATTCAATTACAGTTTATTGAAATGCTTAGAAAATTCAATTTGACTTGAGAACATTTTCGAAACTTACAGACATATATTAAATATGACATATCAGACAAGAAGTAAGTTTTGAATTGAATTGTTTTTATTCTATTGTGTTTTAAAGTTCTAGATATGTAGTAGAAATAATTGAAATTTATATTAAATTCGCCTTAGTATTCAACAACAGAAATTTTGTTAAATTTAAATTTCAAACAATTTTGATCACTTAATGTCGGCCTTTCTATACCTGTAGAATTTTACTTTGTTTGAATTTTTAAATTTAATTGTATCGCATTATGAATATCTTTTCTGCATTAGGAAGCTTTCATTTAGCATAATTGCTGATACCTTTAAACATTGTTCCCCAGCTTCATTATTTATTCATACGACGTACAAATATTCAAATATTAATGAAGAGCAATAAATCTCGTGTTTTTGCCTTCTTATATTTTCAAATAAAAACCAACTGACGGTGGTTTGGATTGCTAATTTGAATAAACACCACCTGGTATTCTGTATGTTATTTTTTATACCGTTTATCATCTATTAAGAGAAACATAAATAATAATACATTATTGTTTTATTTGAGAAATTTTTACTAATTTTACAAACAATAATTTATCGACCTTTCTTTCAATATGGTTGAATTGAAAGTGTTCAGAAATAGAGGGTTGTCGGATTTATAACACCATTTTAACTTTACTAATAACTTAATTAATATAAACTAAATGGTGGTGTTCCAGTTTCTCTGACTTTTTATTTGTTGTTTGTTTGTCCTGCTGAACTTTAAAAGAAATCAACGAAGTTATTTAATTAAAGCTGTGCCGTTAGCTTGTTGTTATAAATATCTGATTATATCTACTGAAAATTATTTTGATGTTTCTATACTTTTTTATGTTTTCATTTATATTTAATTTGTCTACTCTGTCTGATCAAAATAAGAACAATCAGAAAAACATAATAAGAATAGCAGTAACAAACAATAGAAGCCCACATACTTTAATTAATTCTTTAATGTGATCGTTATGTCCATTATGATCATTATCAGTTTTCTTACAAACTATTTATTCGTAGGAAATTTCTATTTCGATAGATTATTTGTCGAGTTTATATGTTATTAATTAATTTCCTACGAACTTGTCAATTTCAAAGTTATCTATTAGTGTAATTTAACATTTTGACATACAACTGGAAAATGTTAGTCACTAATAGACATTATGAAATATTGATAAACTCTCTGATGTTATGATTGAAAAGGAATTATATCAGTTGGAAATTGATATTGATATTGATAATATTTTATATAAAATATAAAACTAGATCAACTATATTATCAAAGGAATTGGTGTGAGAAATCTGTATTTGCTTGTATCTGTGCTTGTTAGCGGTGATGAAGGACAGTCTGTTATGGATAATCCATTGATGGGGACTAATAAAATGGATGGCGTCGATGGCAAAGATTGTTAGCAAGTTGTTTGCGAGTACGTCTATTTCATAGTATAGAGATGAGGGATATAAATTACAAATTGATGGGGTGTATGAGTATACAAACAAGGCGACAGATTGGATTGATTGAAATCGGCAGTGGCAGGTGGTAAATTTATTGTCTAATGGTTTATATCCTGAGCGGTTTTTGGAGGGTGTTATAATAACAGGGAGTTAGTGTCTCCTGAAGCAGAGCACTGATATTTATCATATGTGACAAGGTCAATGGATGCGAGAGACATTTCTGCGATAGATTTACACTAGCTAAAATACTGACAATGTTCTTTTTCAACCAGATTCTTTTTTATATTTATGTTTTGTTTGTATCTTATATAAGAATTTTCTATTTTCGGAAGAGAAAAACATATAGATCAAAATAAATTCTTAAAAACGTTACATTTCTAGTGATATATGTAATAACTTGTTCAATGTTAATCTGTCACAAGATCCACATCACTAGGTTCACCTTATTAAATTCTCCCCTAATCGAAATCGTCCTTTGATCTCAGATGGATGTGAATTTTTGAATAATATTGTCATAATAGATTAATTTTATTTTCGTTTTCATCTTCGAATTTTATATCAAACTTCTCAAATTAAGGTTCGATATTTAAATTGACAAGTATACATTACAATATCTTTGATATTGCAATATACGTTTACAGTATTGTAGAATAAATAAAAGAAAAGGCGAACTTTCCTTTGGCCTGTTTTTATAACTAAATACTTAACTTCATTTGAAGTAAATGTCTGTTTAATTTCAAAACAAAATTTCTCTTCTTTCTATTAGGTAATATTTCACAATTAACGTTAGCTTTTTGTTGTAATCGAGGCTATTATTTTTAAGATACGTAATTTAATGAAGCGTAAACTTTAAATAATTTATATCGATGGTTGGACGTTTCCAACAAAATAAAGAAACAAACAAAACAAAAACTATGTATTTATCGTATTTATCTAAAGTAAATTGTGACATGTGAAAGTTAAAGTTAAATAAAGGGTCCAAGAAATAGTCCAAAACAAACCCTATAGCAAGTAAATATTGACTTTAATCGCTTTCATTCTGACATCTCGATAATTTGACAGTAGAGTTGATCTAGTATCTAACATTACGTTGTTTCCTTTAATATATAGAGTTGATTTTTTCAATAACAAAAATAAATATGTACGATATACAAGTTACAAGTTTTATTTTATTTTAAGAATTCTCTTAATTAGGTCACAATTGAATGCTATTCAAGATTCTACCATCATTATTCGTTTGACGTACGAACAAAACGAAAGAAAACCGAAATACTCAATTAATTTTTATTATTCATCAAATATGTAATTTGATTGCGATTATATTATAATGAACTGTTGGATAGTAAATTATTTAAATAACAGGCTCGTGTCTTTGGTGTTCGATCAGAATCACAGAGGGGATGTTCAAAATGATGTTATCTAAACAACCACTATATAAACAACCGAAAATGAGTGACCTATCTAAGTTCTATTTTCAAGCACCCTCCAACAAATATTATATGCACGATCTGATAATAATTCAATAGATAAACCGCAACATTGACATGCTAATTTATATATTTAACCGAATACGTTTAATTAACTCAATGGTTGGTTCCTTTTGAGATCACATATATAACTTATATCCATTCGTATCATTCAAAATATCTTAGATAGTTAACGTTTTCCAGGGTGTCCCAATTCAATTATAAGCCCTCTAACATCTTCACTACGTTTGATCATATTAAAATCGTTCCATTACGAGGAAGAAAAACATTATTTATCTATATCTATCTTGATCGACTATGAAATAGTTAATCTATAATACTATGTTCAATATCAATGGGATTTACTGTATTTGTAAATAAGGACAAATAGATGAATTTTGAAGATTTATATATTGACAATGTGCCCAACAATCCGTACCTAGTACGATTGCATGATTCACTCATAGAACAGAAAACGATAATTCCAAATATGTTTAATACAGTAATAACACGTCGTTGCTCTACGACACTCCAAATACAGTTTGGCACGCACATTTTGGAAAACCATCGTTACAGTTTATCAACTGGGATACTTTGTTAAACGATACATAGAAAATAATAGGATATTAAATTACTATATTAATAGAGTTATTATTTAAATAACAAATATTTCATTAACAACAAAAACAAAAAATACATAAACGAAAATCATTTCCTATATAGATGTTGATTTATATTACTACAATGTTATAACACAACAAAATAATTACACTGTCAATTTTCACAAAATGTTGATTTTATAGTTGAATTCGTTTACAAAATGCTATAAACTAAGCTTAACGTTTTCACTAAAACAGAAATATAAAGTGACGAGTGAATAGCTTTAATCCACACAAATGTAAAACGGCGTTTATTTTAATGTTGTTTATTAACACATCTAATATCATCTACAACGTATTTGTTGGTAGATTCTAAAAAGATTAATTCGTTGTATTTCAAATCAAAATGAAGAAGAAAATCGATTGATGTAGAAATGATAGTTTCTAATTATCTAATTTGATTTATTTATAATAATGTTCATCCATATTGAAGTTGTTTTGAAAGTTTACAAATAATTTAATTGCATTCATTTTTCAAACAATCAATTATTGATTAGTTTAAATTGACGATTTTCAAATAATTGAGTGCATTCTCTTAGCAGTAACTGATATATTGTCAATGTATTTATAGGCGAATTTATTTCCTAACGGATCATTCGTTTAGACCAATAAATAAATAAATAAATAAATAGATAAATAAATAAATAGAAGTGCTTTTTATTTGTCTATTTGTTTGTAAAAGCGTTATTGTATGAACGGTATAAATGCTTGGAAATGTGCCTAATTCCACAATACGTAGAGATACGCCAATGCTTGACTATCGATAGTATCTATATAGATTGTTCCTAATGATCCATTTATTATCTATCGCTAAGCTAATTTAATCAAATTAAGCAATATATAAACAGTGGTTCTATTTAAATAATATTTTCAACAATCGACCATCAGTGTGACTCTACTAGGTACAGTAGTTACATTGTAGTTGTCAAATTAGTTTAATATTAGCGATTATAGTTTTTATTAAGCAATATTTTCGTTCAGATGACGTCCGTAATGTAACAAACTTTTTACGACTACCTAACTAACGACTTTAAATGTACAAACCGACCAAGACACATTGGATCGTGGTAGTAGAAGGTATCTTATATACAGATGTAACATTCATGTATTTTATTTCCACTTGTACGATAAAAGGGTTTTATGCCATCGAAACGACGCGTCTTCGCTAATCTTATTGCGACCAAACTCAAAATATAGGTTAGTCATTTTAAGTGAAACGATATATTATTATTGTAGTAAAACTCGTATAGGTGATGTATTTAGATCAAATATAAGTATACCAAAACATTTAGACAATCGCTTTTAGGAAATAAGGTAAATAAAATAACTAAATAGACAACCATATGCATTTAAACTATATCAATTTGAATATAAAATAAAACGATGTTATTTACTTAAAATAATACTGAATCTTTTTTTCTGTATTGTTAATATTCATAATAAGATACGTATAGCAAAATTTCTACTTTCAATTTGAACGAATTTGATATGTACAGTTGGGTGCGTAAAAATTTTAACGACTCTTGGTGTGAAATTTCCCTTTTTTACATAGATTGAACCGTTCTTCAACCATTTTTCGTACTGAGGATGAACCGATCCCCACATTTATTGCTTTATTGCTTTACTTACTTTAACCAATAGTTGCTGTCGAAGTCATACCATAAATAAATAAACAGTCTGATTGTAAGAAATATTATTGAAACTGAAAGTAATTTACATATCTACCTATGATATAATCTATTAGATTATCAATATTTTCACAAAAAGTAATTATTATGAAAAAATTTCAATAATTTCATTAAAAGGGGTGCGGTCTTTTCTTATATCAGGTACATCAATAAATCGTCTCTTTTCTCTAGATATCCAATAGCATACTATGGAAAGTTTTAAACTCACGCAATTTTGACGCACCCAACTGTACAAGCAGCAGATCTTTGTCGAGGAATTTCATAATAACAATTTTATTATTAGTAGTATTAAAATCAAAGAAAAACAATCTTGAATTGTATTGTTTTGTTAGAACTATAGAGAAACAAAAATTATAATTAAGAAGTTTATCACGATATTCATTAACGAATTTTTTTAAATTTAAAATAAGAATGAAAACAAGAATGAAAATCAACAATTCAAATAGAACAAGTAAGAAAGCAAGCTTTTCAAACTGAGAGATAAATTTTTAGGAAAATTGTAACTATTTGATAGTTGTTTTAGTAAAATATTAACCTCTCATTCTATAAGTAAACATGTGGAATAAGTCCAAGTTGGTATTTAGTTATTATATTTAAGAAGTTAATCCATTTGTTTGCACGAAAATGTGGAGGAACTTGTTGAAATTTGTGTACAAACGCTATAACCTTCTGAAATTGTATGGGAAAACTCGTTAGAATCGTAAAACAGAGTAAACGCAGTTGTTTACTTTAATGGCTTAATTTTCCCATTGCCAACATATGGGGAAAATATAAATTTATATGGAAACATTATAGAAGATAACAATGAATGAATCTACAGTACGACCATTCCAATTAAATAACGGTAAGTCGTGTAAAATACTTTCAAATCTGTGCCCGCTTCTGGCATGATATTAAATAGAAACAACCAAAATACAAACACAATATTTCTATGTCGAAAAAGTTGTTGAACTACTGAAAAACAACGGTGTCTCTTCTGTTATTTTATTTTAATATCATGTGAAATATTTCATTGTTGTTTGTGGTTTTGAATAGATTTTCATAATAAAAGATAAGAGAAATTATAGAAATATTATAGTTATTATCAAGGTTCAAGATGCGAAAACTTTTGCCGTTTTAATACACCGAAAAAACTTTTTTAAGTTCGTGAAAACATTATAAAGTTCACGCATGATAGGAAGTTTATATCAGTAAATCTAGGCATTGCTCCAGATGTTGCCCCCATTTCAACTTATAAAACGTGTTTTTAATTTTTCTATGAAAAAGAATATATGAAATACCGTGACCTTTTTTTTGTTTCATATTTATTAATCGTACATATCAATTTTGATTTTGTTTATAAATATATCATATCACTTGATGTCATTGGAGTAAATTTCAGAGAATTCATAAGATTATTAATTAAGAAAGTTCAGCGGTTTGAGGTTTCACAGAATTTTCATAAAATAATCAAGCGGAATTGCGTATTCTGCTGTATTTTAATGTAACTCTTGCAGCATTTTCATGAGTAACATTTCCGATCAATTCCTAAATTAAAGTCAACATCATATTAATTAAGTTCTATTTAATTTTTCGTTTTTCTTTTACTATACATAAATAAACATCAATTGTATGTTGATTTAATACATTATGAACTTTTCAATTTATCAAGTTTGAAAAATATACCGTAAACTGAATTACGAACGTTATAATTTCGCATACTTCCGACAACTATCATATATACTTGAAAGTTTTTTCAAGCGTTAAAGATGATGTCTATATATTTTTCTCGGTCGTTTTTTATTTTGTTGTCAACCATTGTTGAATCGACTTTTGCTTGTACGGTTGTTTGTTTTTTGGTTTTTAGCTTTATTTTTATCAAAATTCCATTTATTTTCATGTGTAAAATCGATAATAAATTGGATTTGTGTTTGTGATTTTCAAGGAACTCGATTAAATTCACTTTATAGACATCCAAAATGAAAATAAAATAAAAAACCGTTCAATCGTGTTGTTTTTGTTGTAAATTGCCAGTTAGGATACCAAACTACTGAAAAATTCTATTAAAATACTTTTTAATTAACTTTAACTAACAAATGGAACTATTTCCAATTTATATTCCGATGGTGATATTCTGTGTAAAAGATAGTCTCTATCTATATTTGTGTGGATTTGTATATATATATATATATATATATATATAGAGAGAGAGAGAGAGAAACTTATTCTAAGGAACACGTATTATGCCATTCCTGTATAGAATTGAATAAAATCGTGTAACTAACGAAAATTGTAAGAATTATAAACTGATCAATGGAATTTATACGGTTTCAAACTCTAGACGTTATGAATTTTGTTAATGAACACGATTCAGTGTAGAACATAATTAAAATAAATGAAAATGATCAAATTTTCACGAATTAACATCCGTTTATTTTAGAAGATTTAACACGAAGTGTTGTAAATAATTTCGAATTTAAAGTTACATCCCCTAACACTCATTTCACTTCTAATTAACGTAAATGTGAAAAATTTCTGAAATATTTAACATTAATTTTTTATTTGTTATTTGGATAAAACTTTCTGAATTTATAAGCTTAGCCATGAGATAAGAAAGGGTTAGATAAAACAAAAACAAACAAATTATAATTTTGGCTTATGATCGTCTATCCCATGTTTTTTACCTTGAATTTAAGTGTGAATACGGATGAAGGAATACATGCTCATTAGAGTATGATCTTCTATCTATTTACCAAAAACCATCAAAACGAGAGTGTTCACGTCGGGTAGTTTACTCATGAGTAGCTTTTGTTAATGTTACTAAACAAGCTTGTAAAATAATTGGTTAGGAAACTGATAAACAAGGAAATGACGAAAAATGAATGTGAAGATCAAAATCAAGAACATTTCTGATATATATATATATATATATATATATATATATATATATATATATATATATATATGTATTCATCAAAGCATGAAGAATATCAAAACAAAGATGAATGATTTTGTGACATGATGTTTCAGTAGTAAACAAAGATTTTAATGACCCTGTGCTCGTGTTGAATTCAAACAATAGAATAGAAGATGCGTCGATTAATGTTTAACAGACAAAACATAACGTTGTTATCTCAGATATTTCTCTTAAACTTTTATTGCATACGTAATTCTATCATTTTATTTGATTCTGGAACGAATTACTTTTCTAATACGATTGCTTACATATCACAATAGAATGATTCAAAATTCAACCCGTTTAATTTGTAAATATTCACAAATAACAACAAACATTTACCTATATAGATTACGAGAATTTTCACTAATTATTTATTCGTTTTGGATAATATTTTCGCCTTAACTACATATTTACAATTATCTGATTTAAAAATATCCATTAAATTTGTAAATAATTGGGGTTAAAAATTGACCTTTTTTCGCGTTATGTTAACTGACAACATCATTTCAGCATGTAAACAAAATATGTTGACATTTTTAGAAATTTATAAAAGGTCGTATTGACATAACAGGAATGTGAAATTCGTCTCTATTATATAACAAAATGCTTATTGGTATGACCATTTTAAATTATTTCGTTCGTCATTATTATTCATCTAATTAACAAATAAATATAAAAATAAAATGTCGATTATGGTTGAAAACTGAAATATTTAATACTTGTTATGCTTTAAAAAGCACTAATTACAACAACGGTTGTTACAGTATTTGTCAGGATTACAAATTACACGTATTTCGCATTAAAACATATAAAAATAACATAAATAAACATTTTTGATGGTTGTTATGTGGGAAAAATACGAGTATCTTCTATAGATACAGCATTTGTTTATCGGGTCGATGAAATTCTTAATAACTTATCCATATTTTCATGTAAATTTATTGCAAGCTAGAATAATTTAGTTTGTAGATAGTGACATTCACATATAAAAGATTACAGAAAAACTGTGTTTATTTTTATCACTGCACTTTAGGGAAACTAAACAACTTGTATATCATTATCATAAAGTATAAAAGGGTTGTCATAAAATAAAATTCGACGCGAGCATCATGCATACGATATTGACAAGTTGAAGAATTTCTAAAATTAATTAACATAATCATTATTTTTATATTCAATGGTATGAAGTAATTGTTAATTGTTATTATTTATCGATTATAAATTGAACAGTCTTAAATGATTTAGGAGGAAAGTTATAGTATCTGATAATTTTCCAATTAGAAACGTTTCTATTGTCCATTTTGGTCAAGTTATTTCGACCATGCAAACATGGAAGGGCAATTATCTTATTCATCAAGACTTCTATGATAATTAATACAAGGCCGAATATAAAGATCATTTGCATAACTGTGGTTTTAGTTCCCATTCTTGTGATAACAATAGTATCGCACACAAATTCAATAAAACCACCAATAGATCTAACTCAAATCCTGTCGACTATTATTGCCGTCTATATATACAGTTTTTTGATTTATGCAGCGATACAAAACAGCCGTTTATTGTACAGTGAAGAATACGACAAATATCAAAGTTGGACGATATTAATATCTAATTCATTTAAAAACACTTGTCATTCGGTCGATCTAGTAATTGAAAAACAATATTATTGATATTGATTTGTTTATCCACACTTGTGCTCTTACAATATTGATGTATATTCTGTTTTTAGTATTTTTCACGAATATCTAGTTCGATCGAACAATGCAAATTATTCTGACAGTTTAACAAGAAAATATTTACCCAATTATTTCGAAATATTTGTATGAACCGGGAGTAGAATTTTCTAGTGTTTTGTTAATAATATTTTGTAGGTATGTTCAAAGTTCCATTTGTACTATTGCGTAATTGTAAGAAAAAAACTATGAAATAGAGACCTTATTTGTATTTGTTCTACATAAATATTCCGTATTCAATTATGATCAAATTCAATAATCAAATTATGTTATCCGATTAGTTTTATATGAGTGAAAATAAACTTTATCTGGAGATGCCTTCCAGTAAATCATGAAAATATCAACAAGTGCAATTCAATGTACAATAGTTTTCCTAGTAAAGCGTGACTTGCAATTGAAGACATGTTAACCGTGAAAATACTATTGGGACATGGTGTGGCTGCAGACCAAGCTTTGATGGTTGTTCGCTACAAGGTATGCCAGTTGAGAGATTCTTTTTGCAACCAACAGCAGCATTGTCTCTAGGGAAATCAAGAAACGCCTTGTTACTATGCGCGAAGAGACGACTTCACACCACCAGATGGATAAATCCCGATTAATTATCCAAGCTGATACTTAGCCCTCTAATCTCATGGTATACAAGACTACTATACGTAAACAAAATAAACAAAGCAAACAATCCACACAGCCTTTACGAACAGGTTAAGAACTTTTCGAAATTCTACCACAAATAAGTGTGCTTTATACATTCACAATATTCGTCATTCCTTAAAGCTTTATTAAAACGAAAAGCATTCATATATATATATATATATATAATGAAAGCATAAAACAGCTCCAACGGCTTGATTTTATGAAGAGGTACTAACAATTTAACTTTTACGTTTTTAAATGTCGTGAAACATTCGCAATTAATTATATTTTTAAGAGTTTTCGTCTTTTTTTTCGCTAATTCATCGAAGAAATCGCCGGACGGTAATGAAGCTTTTGAAATTATGCCAGAAATAAAATCGGCGCAATTTCCATGTGCCTGCACGCTTCTTTCGAAAAAGTAATTAAGCGTGGTTGCTATCAATTTCCACCAGCTTATTTAGCAAAAGTTAAAATCATAAAAGGATTCAAATTTATGTCGTCCACGTTGTAAACCATTTTTATCCGTTATAATTTACGACAACATAATTTAAATGTGTTGCTGTTTTCAACATTTATTTGACATCACCGCTATAGATTATCAAAAACGATAATAATATAAATAAAATTAACTGTACCACAACACTTTTATATTCATATTTTCAGTGCCAGGTGTGTACATACATATTTTAGGAAATTCACAGATTCTAATTGAAAGTATGAACTTCAACAGTAATAAATAATTTTTAAGTTAAAAATTAAACAATTTTTTATTAATTTTCTTGGTCAATATTACGATATTTACCCATCTAGCGATATCTTACTTCAACAGATTCTATGTTAAAACAATTTTTGAACGAAATTGTAGCTTTTATTTATGAATTTATTCTTTCGACTTACCGATATCCCATCAATTCTTTGTTCAATAATAAAACTCTGCAATTAAACGGCAATTATTTCTAATATTTTCTATTCTATTTATTGCATATATAGGTGTTTATTGTAAAAATTTCAATTCCAACTAGGATCCGATAACAATGAAAAAGGTCCCCAATTGAATTACGTTCCAACAAAACAATATATTCGAAATAGCTTTGTAATAATGGAGAAAAGCTAAAAGCTTTAACGTAATATCGTTGTAGAAATTTCTTCACAAAATTCACAATATAACAGCATTAAAATATGATTAAAAAGAACTTAATTAGTATTTGGAACGAATTCAATTAGTTTTATTGAATTCTTTTTAAACGACAATTAAATGTTTGTTCCTTTCTTTTTATATTTCTACAATAAAGTTTAATGGATTTATTTAACTGTTTAAAGAATTTCCACATAAATTAGTTATAAAAACTTTGTACATAATCAAATCATTTTTTTTTCTATACGTTAATGTGGCTCTGTTATATTGGTGATTTCCTTCCTATCACGACACCAATTTATAAATTGTATGGTATTCACGAATGAAAACCTTTATCTTTATCTCCACTTTAATGCATTAAAAGCAAGTATTTCATTTATTAGATAAATATACGAGAAAACAAGATATCATTTAAAATTGTGACCAGAAAGAGAACACCGAAGAGACATTCAAGCAGATTTTATCTCATTCCATTGAGTGGTGTGATGGAACAAGACATTTTAGCTGCTGAAAAACAGTATTCAAGGAAAGTAAAGTAGATGGCATCTGAAAATCAGGCACTTATAAAGATTAACAAATAACTAAAGATTTTTTAAATACCTACACAATGATTAATACTGCAGAGCTAACAGAACTACAATAATTGTCATTTTAGATTGTAATTCAATTTCAGATTTCTCACTATGCTTAATATTAGTTAAACCATCGATTCATATATCAATATTATGATTAGTGAGTAAGATTAGTATGATATATTTGTATAAATTCTCTAAAGTGTGTTTGTTCAAAGAATTTATACAGATTAATGTGAGATCATATTTAAGATCGATTAACTGTCTTTGTTAAATTATAATAAATTTGTGAGATAATACAATTCTGATTGTCTCATCAATTGAAATTTTATAGATGTCAATTTTAAATCAATTTAGTTCAAATAATAGAATGTTGAAAACAGTTAAAGAAAATGTTATCGATGCAGAAAATTCATTCGAAAATAACTTGCCGAGTTTTCAAAAGTGATAATTAACGTATATAAATTTAAAAGTTTAAAAGTTTAAAACCAAAACGCATAAAGTTGACAGAAGAAACCGTAAGGAAATATTAAGTTGTTTGCGAACATAAAGTTTGTTGAAAAATGTCGACTAACAACCACATTTCCTTTAATAATCAAAATGCATTAATGTTTAGTACAAAAATAGAATATCAGTCGCGTTGATAATTATTAATTATTATTATTAAGTAATAGAAGACATGATAAAAATTAATTGAAAATAAGCTTTCAATAACAAACAAGCAATAGAAACAACAATCGTATTTTATTTAAAGGTATAATGCCCTATTTTAGCCGTTTGGCAACTGAATTCGGCACTTAAACAGCTTCTTTCAATATGATTCATTGTTAACTAACACGTTTCTCACCAGGCTAAGTCGTTAACAACAAAAACAGACAATACTCTAACAAATATATAGACGAATTTAGAGTACCTTTTATTTTAGATAAACATACATTTATAACGTTACGACTAATTTTGTAAAGATTTATAAATTTGACATTGTTGTGTTTGTTCCTTTTACAGAAATGTTTACAAAAAGCATTTCGTAATATAGTTGTTATATAGGCATACAGTTAAAGAAAAATTAAAGCTCGTGTTTGTTAACGTAATGAACTACAAAATAAATAAATTTTTTCTTTTTGTTGAATTCAAGTTAAATTGAAAAAAAATTATTGAACGAAAAAAGCGAGGGTCAAGGACTTTTACGGTATAATTTTAAAGAAGTTATAGCGCCATTTTCCTGTTTGTCAGGAATTCGTTGCGCAAAAAATAAGGTTGAAATTGTCGAATATCCAGATTATTTCCAAACGATAAGATTTAATTAAAGACACACAATAACATCTAAGTAAAGCAAATAAAGCATTTAAGAGTGGTCAGCATCAGTGGTTGATCCAATGAATAGTCAGTAGGAGTTTTCTAGGTCCCTTACCCCACAACAGAGAAGCTTAGTGAAGCGTGCGCGAAGTCTCCTATGTATGCTAAATAGATACTTTAGAAACCTACACGCGCACACTATATATTACAGTGATCCTCAAACATCGTCTGTTTAACTATATACAGAAGCCTACAATATTACATAATTCTAGTTATTTAAGTAGGAATGCATATTGAAAATTTGTAATTTTAATATATTCGAACGACTATTATTTTTATCATTGTCAGTATATGTTTGATTTTAATTATAATTTATTTATAAATCTTTTAATAGCAATAATTAGGATGCAAAAATAACAATTATTGTTTTTGTTATTATAAATTAAACGTGAATATTTTAATCTTGACTACATTTTGATGGTCTCTGGTTTTTATGGATATATGTAGTTTTGCATGCGGGCCATTTCCCGAACTTCACTACACCGCATTATAGGAATTGCGACAGTACATAATATTCTTAAAACGTCGTCATGCCTTGAATGATTCACAATAATATTATGTATAGATTCAACACTAGCATCGTCTGGAGAAAACTTGACTAGTTCCATAGTGTTCTCTATTTTTTTTCTTCATCTTCTCATTTTTCCGTTTTACCTTCTATCCATCATGTTATTTATCAGGTCATCGAATAGGCATTGTTGACTCCCATTTCTCCTTAATAACGGGCTTTTATCCCCAATAGAATCGTTCTGCTTTATAGCATTTTCAACCATCATTAGAGTTATATTATATATAAATAATTTATAAAAATAGAAAATCATCCACACCGAAAACTAATTACCAGTTGTAATAACAGATAATTGTGGAATAGATCGACAGCTTTCCAAATTAAACTATAAGAGTTCTTGTGGGATATGATGTTGACTCATCATTTTGAAAAATTACTTATCTTCCTATTATATTAATTATTATTATTCCAATGTAATTTTCCCTTTAGGGGTTGAACTGTAATTTATGTTATCCAAAATATAAAATTATGCTTGATTATCTATAATTTGTTTATTCCGGTTATATTTTATTTTATATTTTATCTTTGATGATATCTATAAACGTTATTATTTTTGTTTGTTATGTTCATCAGACTTCAATGACTTCGGTCTTGTTGGAATAAGGAGTCAATCGTCTGCAGAGTATACTTTGATGCATTTTCTATTGATGTTAAAGCGTATAGACTACTTGTAAATGATTGTTGAAAGATCTTATAATGATAGAAATTATGTTGTATGATGTACCCACTTGTATTTTAGTACTGCCTGCTTCAATATTATTGTTATTAATAACTACGATTATACAAATCTACATTCTGTTACTATTGAACTGGTCCATAAACACAATAGATTTCGGGTTATAATCGGTAAATCGATGTCAGTCGCTATGAAATTGACGTAATCAAACAGTACTAAAGGTGATAATAATATAGCCAAACAGAAACGCAAATATTTTATTATATTGGAACCGAAATTCTAATTATAATCTAATATATCAAGGAGTTCTAAAAGTAAACATTGCTTAACAAAATGGTGGATGCGCCAGGCAAATCAAATATAATTCCTATTAAAAACTTTATTATAGATAATGTTAATCTTTGTTGTTGAAATACAGTGACAGTTATCTGATGTACTGCTAAAAACTTGATAGAGTTGTTTCTAAAGTATGACAATGAATTATAAATGGTCCATTGATATCAACGACGTGATGTATTCATGAATACAGTCTTATAATATGATGTAGTCAATTATATATATATATATATATATATATATATATATATATATATATATATATATATATAAAATGTGTGTTTAAATAATTGATATGTTGAGGTAGAAAATCGTCATGTGGTTAACGCTTTGAAACTCAACTAACTGTAAATCTGTAGAGTTCTAGAAAGGAAAAAAAAAACACATATGGCCAAAGTCTACTGAATAATATACAAGCAATGCCAGTGAGAATTTTTTGCTTTTTTGAAAAGCTATCAAAAAACGTTGTTTTTTTTTCACAAATGATTTATGAAATAAGTTCAGGTTTATTACATATATCTGGAATTTCTAATGTATTGTTAAATTTTAATAACCATCAAATGGACATTCGAAATTCGAAACTAATAATGTAGAACATCGACTATTGTCTATGGTCTGTTTATTATACTAATAATGACGCGCTCTTGAAATACCATGCTGTTGTTAACAGTTTCAGTTTCTAGTTGTAATGAGGAACAAATATCAAATTAATCAGAGTTAGATTGCTGAAGTCAAATTAATGTCAATATTGAAACTCGGTAGATCTATAGAATTCCAGATCTTTAATATATAGATATCTACTGCTGCTACTATTACCGTTTGATTCATTAAATTCAAATTATTTATCTTTCAGTTAATAATCGTAAAGGAATATGAATATCTGTTAAAATCATTAGTAGAAGGGCGTCACATTCAATATGAAATATATTTGAATTACACCGTTGTCTTGATAAAAAATATATTATTCTTGTAATATCAGAAAACTGTAAATATTTAAAATTCTAAGGTACTCCTCCAAGCAACTTATTCTGACATGGTAAATGTACGGAAAGTTGTGTTGCCTTAAGACAAATACCGGTAGAGAGAATGTTAGGAATTAATCTAAACGTTTGCTATTCAGTCATAAATCTGCTTTTGTTTCAGTTAAACTGCTTTACAATTGTTGCTACCTAAGTGTGTTATTAGTGTAGTAGTGTGTCATTTATAATATACATAATTTTTATTACAAAATAGTATAAAAAATAATTTTTAGTCCTATTCTGCACTGTTGATTTCGAAGACAATAGTGTTTTAGTCAGTCTGTGCCACAATCTATAATTGGATCGTACGTAAGTTGCTTAGTAGAGCAGACGACTGTAGTATGTCGCGTATAAATACAATAGAAAAATTTTTTTGAAGTATATGGTCTGCCAATCTCAAGCTTATGTTAATACAAGGCGCCTTTCGTTTTTCAAGTTGCATTATTTACGTTGTCATTAATACGAGTGAATTATTTACAAAATTCATTATTAAATGTGGAAATATATATCGATTAGACTGTCAACAATGTCAAATATAGTTAAATTATTACAGAACTTTAGCGTGGTATTTAATTTACTTTACTGAGTCATATCAAAGTAATAATTTAGTGTCATTGTCTATAAAAATCCAGATCTTGATTTTCGTTTTTATAGTTTTACCTATTTATCATTTATTCGGTTTGAAGGGGTCATTTGAGATCCTATTTTAGAACACTGTATATATATATATATATATATATATATATATATATATATATGATGACGATATAAATCACAATTGAAATAATGTCTTAGAGATAGTACAACTGTTAATTTATGTTGAACTGATAATATATTGATTTACTCATTTTAGAAAATCAATTGAAAAATTATTAATAAAACAATAGCTATTTATACACAATTTGTATACAAATTAACGATTTCGAACATCTGCCAACATCCCTTTATTTTTATTGATTCAATGTTTAGAGTTTTACAATTGATTTTATTTGTTTTTCCACCTATCAATATTTAGTTTCCTGTAACTATTTCCATTATTTCAAACTATTTATAAGCTTATTTTTGTGTACCTTTCATTATATAGCAAACAAGTTTATATTGGTTAATAACGATTATACATACAATTACGTGTACACTCAATATTAAAATCACAATTCTTGTACAAGTAGCTTGTAAATGATATTATTCTATCAAAGTTTTACAACACGTTAACTAGCAACCTGATAGTAGATGTATACGTTTCTTTTTAAGCATACTTAAGTTTTGTTACCATATATAGAAAGTTTCATTTATTTTTTGATGAACACGTGTTTGTTTTCTACTATATTGGAGGTGTTATTAACAGTGACTTAACATGCGGAACTATTTAAACAATGGTTAAATTCATATGTAACTATTATTGAATACTGCATATTTCTGTATAATTTTTAGACTTAATTCGTATTGTAAAAATATGTTTTGTGTCAATATTCATAATTCTTATTTATATGTATCTACATGGCAGATTATGTTAATATATGAATAAATAATGTGGAAATTTAAAACATCCATTTTATCAATGAATAGCGTTTTATTGTAAAAAGCGGATTCCTTAGTGATATATTGGATTTTAGAAAAAATCTCAGTCCGATAAGACAGAAATGGTGTTCTTTGAGAAAAATACGTTCAAGTTCTCTTGTTTTTTACCAATGGAAGACATGAAATCGTTGAATAGTTCATTAAAAATTCCTTCAGTAGAAAAGGTTCAAGGACTAATCCTATATAAATACTTTTTTATCTAGTATTAACAGACATTCCCAACATTTACGTTATAAAATAGCAAAACATGGATAAACCAACCATTTATCATAATTTAGTCGAAATAACTGACACTTAACCAAACAGCAAGATGCTATGTATATACATGGTCGTTTTATCATCAGTCATCCACGTTTATTTACATTTGGTAGAATAATTAGAAGAAAAAAATAACAGAATCGACGTTGATTTTACAATATTCGAATCAACAGTAAACGGAAATCGAAATTGTGTTTGATAAGTCTTGCAAAATGCACAAAGAAACAAATCAAATGAAATCATTAAGAATTGTGAATTTCCTTCGAAGTATAACATCTAACTAGTTTATATGAAATTTGATATGACTTGTGTAGGAGAAGTTTTCATAATTTTATTGCAAATGTTTACGGTTTCGTATCAAGTTTATATGCTGCATCGTATCGTTCTATTGTTAGAGTATCTGTATGTACTACGCAACGTGAATATTAGTTATAGTTTATAATAAAAAACGTTTCATCAAATATCCATGTTCTATCAATATAGTTTTATTGGAGAGCTGATATGTATTAGAATAAATACATAGAATTGTGTTTAACAGTTACGATTTCAGCTAGCAAGAACGTCAGACAAACTTAATACATGTTATTCATCAATTGATACTGCCTTTTTTTCATTATTTTAAATGAAAATTCTTCAAAGTACTAATAAAAATTTATAGAGGTAATGTTTGTCGAATTATAATCGTGATATAACATCAACAAAGTTTCGATATATTGCAAAAAGAAAAAGTATAAAATAATCCAACAAGAAATCTTAAAATTTGTAAAGAAAAATGAAGAGTCACGTAATGGTGATAGACGAAAACATATCAGAAATGAATATAGGTTTAAAGATCACAATAATGGAAAACTGGATGGTATGGAATTTTCATTTTAATGTAACAGATTCACGATTGATCCTAACTTTTCAATTTTTCTTACCAATATTTCAAAACGAAAACCAAACAAACTAATAAAATTTCCAACAATAAATCAAACTGATAGCCATAGATGTATCTATAATCTTAGAAATGTAAATGCTGCTTAGACATTTTTATTGATTTTGTTTCTTTTAATTTACAATCAAAATCGTTAAAATTCCTTACAGAAGCTTCAGTTTTTGTATAAGGATAGCAGAAGATATCAGGAGGGGAATGTTGTTCTGCATGAGAATGTCAGAAAATATAGAGCACTTTTATTTGCTGGAGAGGCTGTCATCTCATGCCTCTAGAAATCTAACTGAGTATCATCACTATTGATCATATCGTTACCATTGTAGCGAATACATTTAAATTTCAGACAATTAGACAAATTAGATAAAAAAATAATGAGCGGAGGTCAGTAATGTTGCACAGAAAGTGTTTCACCATGACAACACGGCTGCTCACATACTGCAGTGACATAACTTCACTAACTTTGTCAGCAAGTGTTACCACACATTCGTCACCCTGAAACATGATTTCGTTCACTGTCGATGATGAGAAACAGCATTGCTGCACTGGATGTATTGCCCTTAGAATATAATTCTTGTTGTTTATCAGTTTAGTTTTGAAAGTACTAAATGATAGCTGACGTCCAATCCACAATCATTATATTTTATATTAGGGAAAGATAGATATTAAAGAACACAGCATCAAAATTCCTGCTGAAAGTCGATACGAAACAAGTCACTAATGGTTGAAGAGAGCACTAGGGGGCGCGCCAAAGATACGTGCGCTCAGATGGAAGCGTCACAACGCTAGCTCTAGCAGCTATAGTAGTAGTATCGCGAGGCCTGTCGGTGTTTGTAGTTATTTTTTGGCAAGCTACCCCCATGATCAGTCGATTTTATCAACACGCGGTCAATTGCCTTGTATTATCAGGTGAAAATATTTAACAACATTAGTGAATTATTGTGACATAATTATAAATAAACAAACGTGTGAGTGTGTGTATATATATATATATATATATATATATATATATATATATATATAGATATATAGATATATGTACTATGAATGTATTGACTTATGATTGTTTAAAATATTCGAAATATTGTTATCATTCACAAATATTGTAGGGGTTAAAACTAAGACAGGCGTGGCTTAATTTGAACAATTATCTCAGTCTTAGCAATTTAAATAAAATTTTATTAAAGGAGTGTTTAAAGTGAAATTGGACATGTGATAGGTTTCTGAACGACTATTTTCTTAAAAATTTCTAACAATATGAAAATCGCAGTGTCATTTATACTGTTTGGTGCTGCTTTGATCTTCTCAAATGCAGGTAAAGGACCAATTGACAATTAATTATGTTTAATAAATAATCGAACTGAAAATTGTAAGACTTATATTAATGTGATTTAACATTATTAAAAGAATTTTATAAATTGTATCATTTATTACATACGAAGTGTAGCTAGGCGCCTAAGAAGACTTCCAGGGTTATTTGTGGAATTTTATTTGGTACAAATGACACTTCTTCAGGCAGTCGGGTTTCTGTCTGTTGTCACAGTCAAAGGAAATTACATCAATAAATTTGATAATTTCCAAAAATTAACTGAAGTCAAAATGAATGTTAATAAATATTGTGTCAGGGGACATAATTCATTTTATTATCTTTTTATTTATGGATAATTGATTTAATTGCATTTTCGTTTTGTTGTTATATTTTATATTATTATGATAAAATCACAAGATGTATCTACTTCATGAATGATTTTGACATATTGTTAGCTTAATTTCATTTCGAAAACTTTTCCCTTCTTGTGGTAGGCTTCTAAAATTCAGAACTAATTTAACTCATTCATAATTACTAAACAAAATGTATGATAATGAAAATATACAGGATGTTTTCAACGTAGAGTTCCTTTCGGCATAATTCCATCATAGGCGTAATTTACACAGAACGTACGTAAAATTGACAGTTATGCATGGACTTAAACAAACGTTTCTATTTCATACTTTAATTTACATATTGAATGATTAGAAACAATATTTAGAAAAGCGATCAGTTAAGGTCAAAAATCATCATTTAAAGCTTATCGCTTTTGTTGTTAAAACCATGCAGTAACTGAACAAACACATATTTTTATCAAACAACCATTCGAACGTAATGATCACATCCGAGGGGTATTAATGATTAAAATAAATACACATTTTGTTAATGTCTTTATAGTTTGTTATAACAAGCCATAAAAGTGTGCGTGGATGTGTGTGTGTGGTTCGTCTAAAATTAGAACTTGACTTCTTTCTGAATTATACGAAATAGAAAGAAGGAAAATATAATAAATATCTTATTTGTTCCACTGAAATTCATCATTTTGTACTAGAATATTGAGTTATTCAACATTTGAAATAAGAAATATTCATGTTTCGTTAATACATGTTGAAAGAATGAATTTGACCAAAAATTCAACCAGTTTCATTTCGTTATTTAAATTAAAATCAATATTTTGACCGCAAATGTAAACAAATTGTGGAACGAATATTTAATTAGTAGCTTGCGTGTAAATTTATAACAATCGTAATTTTATTATAAAACAAAGAAAATACTTTGATGATGTTTCAAGTAATATTCAATTAAATTCCCATGAACAGGGAGACACTCAGATATATCCGGATACATCTTTGTACCATAGAGACTTTCAAGTTAATTAACTAACGAAAAATGTTAATGTTGAATGTAATTGTAGGAATTACGCTAAGAAGACGGCTAATTTTTGTTTCCTTTACCTTTATTTCTAGAAGTGTGTTTAAAGTAGTGTAAGACACGACAATAAAATAACTAAATAAAGTTACTACATACAACTTTAAGCAAATATGTGCTACGTAGTTTGTAAAACTTTCTCATTATATTGAGGGATGATATAAGAAATTTATTTACCTACTGTTTGATTATAGATTGTTACCAAGTTTCTGATCTGGCATTAAATATGGTGTCAATAAACAATTGTTTCTGATAGATGATACTTTGTAAAGTTAGATACATTAAATTTCCGAAGGGTGATTATATTTGAGATATGAAATTTTAACAATAATTTTCGTACAATAAATATTATACCTCAAACTATATCTCATAGATGAATATTTTAATCTATATGTAAACTTGGTCTATGATATTATTAACAACAATAACAACAACAACTGTGACAACATATTTTACACTATTCCTTGTTCAATGTCCTGTCTATGTTGCTACACAAACTAAGTAGTTATGGAATATTATCAGCAACACAATATAAATCACAAACTATCACCAAACCAATAAATAATTTTATCGGAAACAGCAATCGATACTCAATGAAGAGTTTTAAATTATTTCCAATTGCATCAAGATCCTTATCGCTTCCATCCTCTTCAAAATATAACAAATGTACCTGATGGAATTATTTGAATATAGAATTCTTGACAAATTCAGTTCAATGTTTGATACCTCCAAAGTTAAATGAATTTTATTTAAACTTATTATGAAATATAAACTGTAAATACGGGTGAAATGAGATAAAGAAATTACTGTTTCACAGGTAACGTTCATAATAAATTAGTTATGACGACAGAAATTTCTTAATGGTTTGCTCTAAATGACATGCGCCTCTTTCTTATTTTGATTGTCATATGGTGATTATTTTAATGTATGCACATTAATCAGTGTCTTAATGAAGTTAAAAATGATTAATCCTTCAATTAATTAGGAACAATTTCGGAGAGAGGGGACTATATAATACAGGGGAAGAATTGTGAACAATTCGAAGGATTTTTAGCGACAATTCGATGAATATAAATTAAATTAGTCATCATAAATTAAGGAAAGAAGGTTGACATTAGAATACCAAACAAAACGACATCAGTACTACAAATGAAATTTGTATGCAAATAAATGGTAACGAAGCAAAAATTATTTTCGTTAAAATGTATATGTATTTAATAATTTCATAAAGAGATTTTTCTATAAATAACTGTTGTGACTATAGAATTATATGGTAATTTATAATTATAAAAGTGTGCCACAAGCATTATTAGTTGTTTTGATAGTAGAACTCACTAAGTGGAGCATCAGGTATTCAATGAATTAAAATTAATAAGCAGCTTACATTTACTATTAGTTTTTGTTATTGCTACTAGTCCTTTATTCTTGGTAAATTTACTTCAAGACTGTCTGTGAGTCTGTCAGTTTTTTATTAAAAGAGACTAAATTAATAATAAAATTCATTAATATCTTCACTTTTATACAATAGTTTAGAGAAATTTTTATTGACACTTTGTCGGTATTTGATAAAATTGATATTACTTTAGCCTATTTGGTTGAATTTCCTCGTCTTTTATTCATGAATGGATTAATTTGTCGATTATTTCATTTTTATATTGCTCCCAGGTTAACAATTAGAATAAATGTATAGAGTAGATGTATAGAAATCGAAAAAAACACACATTCCGTCTTACGAAGCAGTGAATATATTGAAACGTTATTCAAAAACTCAATGACTTGTAAAAATAATAAATGCATGACTAATATCGAAATTGACATACTTTTCTGGCAAGAATACAAATATAAAAACGTGTATATATTGTGTATTTATTCAGTAATAACATTTATTTAAAGAATTTTTCAATAACTGAACAGTCAGATAATAAGAACGAATAAAAATTAAAAGTAAGTCAACATTACCATTATGAAAAAGTGCCAGTTAATTATTGAATGAATCTAAAGCAAATTGTTATAAAAGTAGCGGTATTTTTTTTTAGAAATGTGCATTATTTTCAACAATAATTTAGTAGAAAAATGTCAAATCAGTAGACCCTATGATTATGAACCCAGAGAATTATGTCTGCTTATAAATTGTGAATATTTATTTCTTTTTTTTCCCAAGATAATGCGTAAAAAAAATTGGCATAATTTTTGGATCTCATTGTGGCATTTCTTCGAAATCCTTTTGTTTTTATGAGGTGGAATCACTTTGTAAATTTAAATTGCCCTTCATTGTCTCATCGTTGACATTGAAAATATACATTAGACGAGCCGAGCCTATAATGTAATATGTTTGGGGTAAGATTCGTGTAGTTGGGACGGGTTTGCGAGCACA
This sequence comes from Meloe dianella, assembly GCA_028455855.1. Classification (NCBI taxonomy): domain Eukaryota; kingdom Metazoa; phylum Arthropoda; class Insecta; order Coleoptera; family Meloidae; genus Meloe; species Meloe dianella. Next base: position 2,532,832 of record JAPTHL010000045.1, on the reverse strand, counting down.
GGTCGAATGGCTTGCGAGCGGGTCGGCACAACTCATTTTCTGACGTCTTTTCCAACAAATTCAAAGGAATTCGTCGTTCAACTTGGGATTGCACACTGCACATTTGTGTAGCTGGACTCTGGCAAAGCCTGGCGATGTTGGTTGGGCATTCTCTCAACCCCGCGCACTGGGTGCCGTGTGAGTTATATAGGTCTCAATTGACAGGTATCGCACATAAAATCAAAACTCTATATGTATATGCACATTTGTGTAGTTTACAGCCATCAACAAACCACTCATGAAACTGACCTTTATTTCGATATGTACTTTTATTTAGCTTGTTGTTGTCTTGCTCGGGGCATGTTCGGCTCAAATACGGATAGTTAGATGTTGGTAGCGGGCTCGTCAACGGAAATTCAAGGAACTGTACATTACAGACTCGGCTCGCTAATGTATCACCACCTTACCTTCTGTATCAAAATATTATGAATGTATAGAATTATCTAGTTGAGACTAAAACAATGAAAATATGTATTTTTTTAACAGGCATAGCTTCTGGGATACAATTCTATTTGAATTTATAAATAAACATGTAAATATGTGTATACTTATGTTATATAAATCAATAACTAAAAGCTGGGCATAAAAGAGACTTCTTAAATTTCATATCTGCACCTATATAAGGCTAAGTTCAAATTGAATTTTTAGATAACTTAACATAACGTGAGACTTTACTAATGTAAACACTCTCTATTATTATTCCTGTTTTTTTTTAATTGAATATTTACCTAATTACAAATATTGTTATGTGAAATATTGACCGTAACTCGATTGGAAACAGTTAGTAGCGATAAAATATAGTTGATAATTGTTTAATGGCAGCTATATAATTCAAATATATATATATATATATATATATATATATATATATATATATATATATATTTAACATTCAACAAAACTAGCAGATTTTTTTAATTTTTTTTAATGGAAAACAAAGTATTTTTAGTTACTCATTAGTATAAGCAAAATTAGAATTTGTAGCGCAAAGCTAACGAATGTCTACCTCCATATTTTCACATCAGATTCTGGCGACAAAGACACTTGGGGGACATAAATATTTACTGGTGTGCTATAGCGGTCTTTGACCAAATTCACGAAAAATATAAATAACACACAATTTTGGGTATACGATAATTTTCATTAATTTGTTTACGATGGTATTCCGTAAAAAGGGAGTATCTCGATCTAGATCCTTATTTAGTCAAAACAATAACAAAACAAAAAAAAAAGCATAAAAATATTTATAAGAAGTACGATAATGTTTTCGTTTGGAACAAAGTGAATAAGCAGCTTAACATCATTAAAATATTAATTTCGGGATATTCAATGATTTGAATTTATCTATTACAGTTCACTTTTGGTTTTAATTATATCACATCTGTTGTATCCCTTAAATACAATAGAGCGCATACGTGTATAGGCAAAATATAATACAAAAGGATTGTTTTAATTAAATTGGATTAAGAGACAAAATTTTAAATGTAAAAAAGAGAATAATTAACTGAAATTCTCTTAACAAATAATTCTCTATGCGTATACAGAATGTTCAAAAGCGGGTTTATAAAATAAATTAAATATCACAAACCGAAAAAAAAACCTAATTATATAGGTATACATTTTCTTTGTAATTTTTAAGATCTATTTATAAAATGTTAATATTTATAGTTTTTACCATTTCATATACCTAAACTATAGGAGAGTTTCTAACAATTTTATATGTTCTTTGATTTTTATGTCTCAATATCATAAAAGCAACACTGAGGCGTTTTTTGTTTTGTCGCTGTGAAATAAGGACAGTTAATAAAAGTATTCTATAATTGCAACAATATATTTTATAATATAGTATATTTAGTTTAAACTTATTGTTAATTATATCTTAGGGAGATCTGTATAATAAAAACGTCTAGTTAGTTAAGGTTAAAATTAAACACTGTGAATTTACATTTTGAAAATGTTGTAAATATAAAAATAAAAATTGTTTTAATATAGCTCAGCACGCGATTTAAGTTAATGAAAATAGTCCAGTTTTAATTGCAGTTACATAAATATTAATGTGGAGACATTATAAATATAAGTTTGCGTTTGATTTCTATTTTAAGTTACTAGCATGAATATCTTGGGAGTAAATCCTTTAAAAATAACTACAAAACAGGTGTATTTTAATATGTTGAATTCTCTAAATGTTTACTTATACTCGTTCCACTCTATAATCTTAGGCAATTATCAAGTTTTTAATGTTGTGACAATATTGATCAAACACTATGTGGTGCTTTTTAATAATCTGCTTGTACAAAACCGCAATATTAGTTAACATGAAATAATAATAATAAGCGGACTTTATTTTATTTTATTATTTAGTCATGAGATTAGTCGGTGTTTCGATATCGTAAATTATAGTACTATTCAATAATAAATAAGTTTTCTATATAGTGGATTTACCGTATTTTTCCGAGTTAACGAAATTTCAACAAGCGAACACAACAACAAATGAATTACTCTCTGGACACTTAATAAATTTTCAATTTTCTAATATTGTTGTATAAGTTGAAAAACTATATTTTATAAATACTATATATCAGCATCATATAGAGTGAATTTAATTATTAAATTTTGTGCCGTTATACTGTAAACAAATATAAAAGACCATAGATTACATTTTCTCTTGTTTAATATACTCAATCGACCCAATTTTATTCTTTTTTTTGCAAATCCTGATAGTATTTTATTGTGTTTTTCTTTTATTTAAAATTAATAGCCGATTTCAAAATTACAAGTCGTTATTGTAATCTAAATTATAACCTGCACTATTGTTAGTATAAGTATACAAAACAAATTAAACTGATATACTGGCTATCTTTACAATTGAGTTTAGTTGCTACAAGAGGAAAGCAATAAAGTTTTAATGGTGATTTAATCAATTTCTCAATAACAAAACAACTTCTGTTTCCATAACACAATAATTAAATTAAACGTACTTTATAACTATTCGATACTTTTTGTTTCAAAAAAAAAATTATTTTAATCATCCATCTTTTGATATATAAATTGTGATTTTTGATTATTTCATGAAAACGATTGAAGACTGAAAGTGAATACAGTGGTGGAACATTTAAATTAGAATATTGACAATTTGATAAACAAAGCGAAAATCTAAAATTAAATACGATCAATAGCTGTACCGTCAACACTTTTCGTTTGAATAAATTAGAAGTTGTAGGATAACTTTTTTAAATGACTTTATTTAACATTAAATTTCAGTTTTATATGTCAAGGTAGAATTGTTTTAAAATCAACTTTGCCAAAAAAGACGAAAAATATATGCGACGAAGGTTGTCTGAAGGGCTACAATTCTGTATGGAATGTTAAGGGTCGGTTTACATATTAAATATACAGCGTGTACTACTTGGTCTAAACACCACGAATATTGGTACCAGTTGAATTTTTCTCAATAAACCAATTTTGTAGGTCTTTAAACGAGGGGGACACGCTGTAATATATATACTTGTCGAAATATCTGGACTATAGTTTTCATAATCGTATGGGTATAGTTGAATGGTTGTTTCCTGCTAATTTCGTTGCTTTTATTAAGGTTGTGAGTTACAGAATTATATGAGATTTTTTTATCGAAAACGGATAGTTGTGGTTCTTGTAATGATTGAAAGAAATAATTTTGAAATGTATTGGAATCTTGTTTTTGTCAGAAAGTTAAGATGTGGTTGTTAGCCACAAGCCGGTATTTATCTCAATTATCAATACCCTAATAGGTTAGTGGTTGTATTGCACAAGCAAATCCACACAAACAACAGCTTAACCGCCATCAGAGAATATATGGGGAGAAATTTTGTTGGAATATTTTCCGCGTTAAATCTTTAACCATGACTTATATGTTCGTTTTCTCATGTTATGTGGCGATTCTTTTCTTCTCTTGTTTTTCTATTTTTTCCCCTCTTGTTCTATGTTCGCATTTTGCTAGATGTGAATAAGTAGTTGCCAAAATTAGAGATAAGTTTTAGTTAAATTTGAGCGTGAAAAGTTGGGACGCCAGCTCGATCTAATACACAGAACTTTGTGATTTCAATTATATAAGTTTCTCTAGTAGCTTTATTGGGTAATGACATAGATCGTCTTCTCTTAGAGGAAGACAAATGTAACTAACTAGAATTATATTGAATTTATAACAGTCTATATCAACTTTCAATTGATGCATTTTTAAATAAGTTTGGTCTCAAAAGCACGACTGACTTTATTATTTATGCATCATCAACCATTTATAGAAATTTGTATAAGAGGTTTCTTTGTTTCAAAGGCATTTTGACTATTTCCTCCATAATAGTAATAAAAGTAGAATACAAATTCCATTTAAACATCACATTTTAAATATCTGCTAAATGAATTTCACGAATCACTTTTATTGATCGTCCTCATTTCGACTGTAAATGTAAATAAAACATTCTATCGACAATTCCAACAAAATCCAGAACAAAACAATTCCCGTTTATCTTCCAATAAGACATTTAGATATTCGATTGATGTTCCATTTTAAAGTCAACTGATTCTATAAATTGAAGTTATTTAAAAATCAACAAATGTTTTAATTAGAATTTTTGGGTAATTAAATAAGTTAAATGTAAATATATAAAATTTCTTCTGATTTAACAATAAATTTGACCTTATATTTTCTGTAATCTAAACTCGATACTTTAGCTATAGCAACGAGCAACGTGAGAAATTTCAAAATGTTATATTTTTCACAGACCATTTATTGGAAGTCCCATTTTGTTGGTCATTTTTCTTTCATATAACTCTTAGAATTTTATCGATTTCTTTACAGAAAAATACATCAATGAAATCGGGGCTTAGAATGTATACATGTTTTGTTCATGGTAGGTTTTCCATGTGCAAAGAATTTCTACTATAATACAAATATAATAAGAATAGTAAAAATAATCGTAATTTGGTTCAGATGTTTTACGAAATTTGGTAGAATATTCAACGTGTGTTGATACATGCCGTGTACATTTACAATCTAACAATATTAATAGGTCATAAATTTATAGAATATGGTATATTTTTGAAATTTATGGATGTTTTGTGCAACCAAACGTTGTTTTTACCGAGACTCTCAAGATTTATTAGTCATATTAAACGAATCAGTGGTCAGAATGTAACTTATCGTTTTCCAAAAATGTATTGACTTTTGAAGTATTCTTTATGGTAATCGAAATCCTTCTTTGGTTATTATTAATTCACACCAAAATTTATCGTACTATATTTTAAAACTGCAATAAAACTCCATTAGATTGTAATAACACTTTAGACGAAATATATATACGGAATTGGAATTGGAATTTATATACAACAAATGAGTTGTTTGTTATTATTATAGGATAGACTATTTGGAATATAAAAAAATAACTACGCTAATACCCCATTTATGTGTGTGAAAGTTTGATGGTTTAATTGTACATCAGTCCTCTATTTATCATAAATTACATTACATCTGTGCTAAGTCATTCCGTTTGAAATTACTTTACAAACATAAATGTATGAAGAAACTGTAGAATAGTTTTGCAGTCGATTGATTTTAACGTTAGTAAAATTTGAGCAACAAACATTGAATAAATGAATTAAAATCTTAACAGTTCTTTAGGCACCATTCGCATTAAATTCTGAATCCATAACGATTTTGATAATTAATCAAAATTAATATATAGTTATTAGGAATTTTTTAATTAATCATCGCTGCTATACCATTGGATTTTCGATTGAAAAATACTATTACTATATAATAGAATTCGGTTACAGTCGAAATTCGCTGAATATTGTTTGAAAAACAACTAAATGAGAAGATGGAAGCCAACTTTTACTAAGATAATTCATTATATTTTTATAATTTCAACTTAGATACAAATTGCTTAAAGTACAATTAATTATCAGGTAGTATTTGAATTAAAAGCTGTTAGTACTGGATGTTTAATCGTTCTTCTTGAATTTCGCTTGTTTTATTTAAGATATGTATTTTATTTGCATTTAAATAAGAAAAGTTAGGATAACATTAATCCTTGAATCTCATAAGATTACTGATGTTTCAATGTTATTAAAAGTTGGTGCTTTATGTGAGCAACACAATTTCCCTTTCTCGATCTGAAATAGTTATCGATATTATTTCGTTTTTAGATTAATTTTGCAAATAGATTTTCTAACATTCAAATCAATAAAAGAACATACGTACATAGATACATACAGATATTATTAAATAGTAAAAAAAATTGTATCGATTGATGATATATTTGCTCTTATTGTAATTTTATCGTAAAAAATATTCATAACTTGATTTCTTTAACACTAATTTTAAAATTCATGAATCATGAATTTTATGTAAATGACTTTTAGGTATATTGTACAAGTTAAGATTGGGGATCTTCTGTACGTCTTATCGACATTGAGATATGTGTTGTGCTTTCTTATCACCCTTTATACGATGGACAAATCAATATATCAGGATAGAATATTAAAATTTTCGTCACGTATTTATAAAATTATGTTATTTCATCACCCTTATACACATAGGAACATTGTTATATTACCAACCGTAAGTTTTATGATTAACATAGAAGCATATAAATTATTACTCACATAAACAGTTATATCTTAACAGGCAAATGTAAATTAGATTTAATGGAATTAAAAGTAATTTTGTTACTAGAATTCACTTAAAATAGTAATCTGTAGGTATACGCAAATTTGTATTGATATACGTGACTTATTTGAACGTATAAATAACGTCAATTTAGACAAATTCTAATGAAAAGAAGCCTCACTTTTCTTTCATTCGGTACATGTTCGGAAAAACATCAATAATAAAAATATGGTTTAATCGATTCGAGAATGAACCAATATCAATAGTTGCAGACGTGAACATGACAAACTTTCAGACAAATGATTGTTTATTATATTTACTGTGATCTTAACTGCATCTCTGACGTCTACTAGCTATTGACTGAATTTTCATATTTTAATTTCGATAGATTGTTTATATCTTCAGTTAAGTTTAGATTTACATTATTAAAATGAATTGACAATTAGATTTTGTTGTTGGCATAGTGGGTGGAAACGATTATCGTAAATGCTGGCAACATTGATGTATTAGTGGAAAATATCGTAGATTAAAGTGTATGAAGAATTTGAAAACACGCCATAAATTCCAACAATAGTAAAATATTTATAGTTACAAAATTGATTCAAAATAAACCAGAATATACCTGTAATACCTTCTATAATGTTGTAAACAGATAGTAAACTCTTAATAAATAGTATATACCAAAAAATGTGTTTTTGTCTTTAATAAGAAATGATTCCATTCGACTAGATTTACCTATAAGATGAATATGCAGTTTCTTTATAAAACGAAACTCGAGACTCAAGTAGGATAAATTTAGTAAGGATTGATGGTGATATTATTTATTTTGTTAAAAAATAGAAACAACATGTAACGATACAACAACGTGCACCAAATTGTGAATCTTTTATATATATATATATATATATATATATATATATATATATATATATATTAAAATTGGTGTTAATTAATTTACACTAATTTTATCCACGTTAAATAAATAATCAACACTACCGTTCATAATATAGTGGATACCATTCAGTGTTTCCCCACGATTTAATGAACACTACTGGTCCATTCAATTTTCAAAATGGTTAGAGATTAAGACCACTTTTCTAGCTAGATTATGCCGCTCATTTATGTAATTCAATAGACGATTTACTATTAAAACACTAGATGATGTTATTAGTGGTTGAGTTATCCATTAACATCACGTCGGGGAACTAGTAATTTAACGCCTAACTAACATCGTTTCTAAATAAATTACGCCTTACAATTAGGAATTATATATATATATATATATATATATATATATATATATATATATATATAGGTAATTTGTGTAAAGGTTTTGTAAAGATTTTTTGTACTCTACAAAGTTTAATATGATTCACACGCGAGACGAGCGATGATTAATTTTTCCAGTTGAAATAATGACTAATAATCACAATGCTGAAAGTTTTACAATAATAACAAATCAGTGTGCCACAATTGATGTGACATGTATATAATTACCATATTTATTTAAGTAATCGATTCAATTATACTGTAGCAATTACTTAATTACAAGCGTGAAAAATAGATCGATATATCTGTAATAATATAAATATAGTAAAAAATAATGTTAGAATAATATTATTTTATGGTTGGACTTAATGATTTTATTTGAAACAATAAAACAATATTATCTGATGAAATTAATGTTTCATCGGTGTGTATAAAGTGCGTTTCAATAACATTAATATGAATTATAATTCGAGGTTTCCACTATGAAGGGGCAATGAAATACGAACATTTCAAGTATAAAACAATGCTTCTGTTTGCAAATTAAACCGTTAACCGTTTGTAATTGTATCCACTCGAAACGAAAAGTGGCCGTATTAGGCCTATAAAAAACCGAAATTGTCATATCTGCAGAGAGAAATTTTATTTATAACATAGTTAGTTTTATTCTCAACCATATTTTATTTCTATACGGATTGTGGAATAATTATGTGAATTCTAATAGTTCTCTTTTAAACCTAACTAGTTTTATTCTATGAACAGATAATGGTTATTACATTACTTATATAAATCATAATTATGAAAATCGAAGTTTCATTAAATCTTATGACATTTCATATGCTTTTATTGCTTTTTTAGTCAATGGAAAGAAGCAATTATTCATGCTTTTAATGAATACATTTTTACCTAAAAATAATTTCCAGATACCATCTTTCACATTTATGACACTTATATTAAATAGAATGTTTGAAGTGGGTTTTTTCATTCAAGAGAATTTAAGCTAATGTATAAATGAACACTCCAAACAATTTATTATTAAGATGTAACCAATAATAAGTATGTATACAATTTGATTTATTTTAGATCCATCTTTGTTACTCTAACTTTCTAATTTACAAAGATATGTTATTTTGTTTGTGTTGTTGTCGGTAGTAAATGAGACATTGATAGAGTTAATTGAGAGTTACAGGCAGTTTATCTCGTAGACATCTTTTCCATTAACTAGATTTTAGTTTTTCTTTATATGTGACTTATTAATAGGCAGGAACTTTAGTAATTTCAGTTGTTCCCGTTAACAAATATAACTTTTAAAGCGGTGTGGCATTTCGTTTAATTTATCTTATCAAATAAAATACTAGTTATCTATCAGTTGTCATCGAAACGATATATTGATAGAATTATAAAGAAAAAGTCTCGAATGCGATTTCGAACATGTGTCAAATCATAATCTAACATAGAAAATGGAGGAAAAAATTACATTCATAAATCACTTCCTCATGATAAATTGAATGCTATAAACACGTTCATTAGTAGAAATATCAAATATCTTTGTGTGTCACTTGAGAACTACGTTAAGAAAATGATATAAGAGAGTAAGGAGATGACGACAAAGACTTAAAAAAAAGACATACTTGTGAAAGTCCCTCTCTATTCTTTTGATCTTTTAGTTGGAGCAATTTGACAAAAATAGAAGACGATTGTTAAATCCAACCACAAAACGTGCATTATCTTTCTTTTGAATTATTTATTCTAATTTCACATAGGCGTTCCTCGTGTGCTCTAACTTTTTCTATCTGTTTCTATTTCCTTCATTTTACTCTATAAAACAGTTGTTTCAGTATTTTATTATAAAGCATTCCAGCGTAACTAGAGAGTTGGTTCATGATCTTAGGTCAAGTATTCTTCTAATTTGATATTCCACTATAAAGAATTGTATTTAAAAAAACTCTATTTTGCTTTAGATTGAGATATGGATCATTTTGGCGGATACGCCGGGCAAGAATTATATTTTTATGCATTCATAGATAACGAGTTCATTACAATATACATAAACAAAACTTGTGGTATTGATAAAAATGTGAAACAATTAACATTTATCGATTTACTGACTTATTGTCTCTGAATTCTATGTGATAATTTTTGAATTTCAGACTGCTAAAACTGTGAAGATATGTATGAGGTTGGCAGTTTTAAAGAATGATAAATGCGGTAATTATGCATATCAGAAACATCTGTTTTCTACATTTAGAGCGGTAAAACGTATGTTGAAATGTCCAACTAGGGACATGGATGGCTCTTCTCGTACGCGATTGTAATTCTATTTAATTCTAACTCTGATGCTTCAGATTGAGCACCTGGGAACTGTTTCTATTATCCAACTTCCGATCAATTAACGATTATTTTTCGTTTTATTACATTTATTGTTGTCCTTTACTTTTGTTAAACAGAAAAAGAGATGTTTCCAATACATTAAGAAAGTCTATAATACAAATAACTACTGTAATAGATAGTGTTTTTTCCATAGGGAATTTTCTAATCGAGTGTAGTAGAAGCTGCATTTTAAGAGTGTTTTCCTTTGTTACATTGAATGAGTCTTATGTTTCGCATCTAAATTATTTCTATTTTTTTTTTATATACATATAATAAAGTGAAATGCGTTCGAATCGTGCCTTTCTTTTCTTTATTTTCACATGTGCGAATAATTTATGTTAAAGAAACCTGAGTAGGGTTTATGAGTGTTTTCTCAATGCGTATAAACCTTTTTTTCTTCTAATGTGTCCTTCTTAAATGCATTTTGTTAGTGACAGTTACGAAATGTTTCAACTGTCCCTTCAGGTTAAGTTACAACCAAATAGGTTGAGATCAAGAACATTTTATTTTTAAAATATTGCTTTCATTTTCCTTGTATGGCAGTGAGCTAGTAGTGAATTTGACATGTTGTTCAAGCAACAACTTCGTTGAATGTCGTATCAAATTTAACATGGCAAATTTACTTAGAAATAATACGAATAAATTATTTTATGTTATATTTAAACCTCGATACTATGAGATTATATTATTATGTAAGATGTGCATCCGTTAAACAAGATATGTTGTTAATTTCTACATACACTATCTATATATTCGTGTATGATGTTCCTTTACTCAGATCTTCTCTATAACTAGATTATTATTGTAATTATGTATATACACTGGGTGTACGTGAGGTAATGAGTAAATGTAATTTATATTCAACACTGTAAAGAACAATTCTTGAAATCAGCACTATTTAATATTACAGGTAGGTTGTCATATTAAATTTGTTTAGGTCTAGAATTCTGATCTTGATCTATACTGAATACATGTTCAGTATTCATTATTGTCACTCCAATAAACTTAAATGGTTACCATACGCTTTAATTTTCTTAAGTTTTATAAAATTAAAAGATAAATCGAGAAGAAAGAAAAAACAACAAAGAAAACGACTCACATTCGCATATCATTAGAAAGTCAGACAATTTTCATCAGTTCCTTTAATAAATTTTTTGTTGGTAGAAAAATAAAACAATGTGACATGATGTAAGAAATGTCAATTCTAACATATATAATGTAGACAATTTAGATCAATACTTCGGACTTGGTGAGACAAAGCCAAATATAGATCTGCAGAAACCTAAATCAAAAATCTACGCAAATGGAAAAGTGTAAAATGAATCAAGACGAAAATGTACAACAAACATTACTCCTACTAACTATTAGACACTAAAAATTATTAAAACATTCAAATTATTTATTACAATTCTATATTTATTCTTGTATATTTATATCGAATTTAATATATGATAGATATTTCATCCGTTCATAGTTTATCGAAGAGAGAAGAATGTTTCTTTGTTATTTATTTCTCAATAGAAATAAATCCAAAGAGCAGGATGATAAATTCGCTTGAAAGGAAGCGCAATTCGCCGAATGGTCCGAGATTAATAATTTAAATTTTCTAGACGTCGCAATTTGACTGGGATAGTTTCAAAACAAAACAAAAAAAAAGACGAAATTCTACTATTGTTCAAGTGATATAATAACGGTTTTGAATAATGTCTTTTATTATTTCGTATTACAGTAAAGAATAATTAATAGTTGTTTATCAATTGAAACAATAAAAAAATTTAGAATATATTTTGAAAGAATAGCTTGGTTTATAAAATTTCCAAACTAATTATTCAACATAGTAAATTGATTTATATTTTTGTCAAAATCAATCACTTGACATTATTATTTTAAAGTTGATTAAAAAGTGTATAATGAAGTCTCTGTTATACGTGTAGACAATAAAGTAATCAGATTTCATTTGGCTTGTGATTTTTGCGTTTTTTCTTATTCTATTCTATTTTATTATACTTTTACGTTGAATATTGTCCTGTGGGTAATACAATCTGAGAAAATTATTTTTCTATTTGGACTGATGCAATAACGTATTCTTTTCAGTCACGTTTATAACCGTGTTTTATGTGTCCCTAGTAAAATGATACAAACACAAGAATATAATGCAATACTACGCGGTCGTCCTTTTTATGTATGTTTTATATAATTTGAATTTACTGCCCACCAGGCACTAGTCCATAAAACAGTTAATAAACAACCGGACTATGGGCTTTTCCGATCATGGTATTTTCACGAAAGAAAAAAAACCTCCATAAATAACGTTCATTTATAAAAGGGAAAATTTAATAGTAGCTATATTATTAATATTGGAGACAATAATTAACATTAGTTCCTTCTATTGTATTCTGTAGTACATTCAAACAGATTACAGAGAAACATCCAAACTATCATGGAAACTTATAATTATATTGGTATAATGGGAAATCGTGTACAGTTTGATTTATTCTTCAAAGATACTATGGAACTGTTGTAATAAAAACAACTAAAATACACACAGGTACTAATCGTTTTTTTTCCTGACATTTCAAAGTGACATTAATATTGAAAAGACTATAAACGTTAGGTGAAAAGTGCCAGTGAAGTTTCAGTAAACGATTGAAAATAATTACACCAAACTTGGATTTATGTATCATCGTTAGTGTCATTACATCAGCCATCTAGTGATTTTCAATCCTTAGTTTCTTAAAGTCTTTTATAGAAGAAACATTTCGATCGATCACTAACTTTATAAAGAGATATACGATAGAGAGGATGGATAGATACTTTAATGCTATTGCAATAAAACTAACTGTTTACGTTATTAAAAATTTATCGAAACTTATTATTTTATGTAAATAGGTCATGCGAATTGATCGATCAATAAATATATATTTAGACAAGAGAATCATTAAAATGTCAATGAAACTAGAATAGTGAGATGCAATCGAAAATGGGATTTAACTGGAGGATGAAATGAGTTTGTTCGTTAAGTAAAGACATAATAACATGGAATAGTCATATTGATATGTCAATATCTTTGTTTATTTTCATTATTATTATTATTATTAATCTTTATTGATTGTTGTTGTTGTTAACAAAAATAACAATAACTATTATTCGTTTTTTTGATAAACTATATTTTAATGTATGTATTATCCACAAATAAGAGAACGATTAGGATGTTACCACAAACTATTGTGTAAATAATTTATTTAATATTATTAATCCGTTGGTTTTGCTCAATATTTGATTAACCGTTTAATAATCGTGAATAAACATAATATCTACCCATAGATTTTCCATAATATCTATGATAACCAATAAAATCAATATCGAATTACTGTGATTATTATATTTATCAAAATTTCCATATATCAAAGTCTAAGCTTTATTATAAATTTTGTGTAAATTTATTGAAATATAATTGACTAATTTCATGTTCAATGTTTGTAAATAAAGATAAACTATATCACTACTGTCTATTATTTTCACGTTATTTTCGTGTCAGTTCAACGTTAACGTTTCAAAATCATGAATAACGAAGAATAAGGAAATAAAAAAGAAATTCCAACACACAGATAATTTACAAACCATAAACTATTAAATATATTCTATTGATAAAACAGCGGAAATAAATGTCTTACATTTTTTATTTGATTCGTGTTTAAATTGATAAAAAAATGTTTGATCGATTTTAAAATTGTTAAATTATGAATTTCTTAAATTATTCTTAATAAAGATGGATAGACGAATTTTCTTCAATTTTATACGTCACTATAAAGATTCTATAGTAAATTCATATAAAAGGAACATTTTTCACATAGATTATGGCATGTTTCTGATTAACTCGATCAAGCGAAGTAAATGAGACAAATGATAGCTGTCATACGATATGGATTTTTTTCTCAATTTATTGGAATGCAAGTCGTTTTACGTTTTTCTGTTCGGTGAATTTAATAAAATAACGTTGTAAATGTTGGTTCGATATATCGTATCTAAAGGATTTTATACAGTAGCGTACAAATCAGTGTCAACGAATACCAGTTCACAAATATTACCAATAATTTATGTTAGTATTCGTTGAAATCATTTTTTAGAAGATATTTCAGTTAACGATACACAAAGACCGACAATTACGTTGAAACTCAATCATAGAAATTTAGAATTTTGACAATTGAACTAATGAACCAAAAGTCTTAGAGACTGATAACATTTCTCATAGCAATCAATTTCTATAATTAATATTTGATTCAATTCATCTTTAAATTTTACCTTTACTATAAAGCTATAAGAATGTTGATTTAGGAAAAAAGAACGGACAAATATAGGAAGTCAGCACAATAGAAGCCAATACACAATAGTAAAAAATTGACAATGTAGCTAGCCGGAGGTAGTCTGATAAATGGAGAAATTCCAAGAGATGTAATGTGGGACAAGAGGATACTATATAACATCAATTGCAACACAAATAAAACACTGTTAAAAGTAACATATATATATATATATATATATATATATATATATATATATATATAACGGAAAGGGCGTAATTATTTGGCGTAATTGAAATAAACAGTCAGCTTGGAGACTTATGATAGTTGTATATAATTTATGTATTAGAAGGGATGATATATCATTTGTTTGAAATATGTTCTTTTAGAGCAACAAACAAAACTGTTCAATTGGTTTTTCAAATATTATCATTGACAAACGTATTAAATTCGATTGAAAAGGATTTTCTAAAATGTCCAATTGACAGTGAATTGTTCGACCTGATCTGTTATCGGTGTATCGTGGTATATTTGCGCATGACGTATATAGGGATGTGTCCAGCCCCTATGATGGTAAAGTACAAAAGCAAGCATTGTTTATTGATAGGATGACTGTACAATGGTGGTTGTTTCGTCAAACTAACATCAATGTTTTGTTACAGGTGAGAATTAGTCTGTTCATCTGACAAGAGAGCTGACGTTGAATCGACAACATTTTTAATTAAAATTTACTCAACATTATTTGCACAATAATTGTGTCGACGTAGCTAACTTTTATTAAAAAGTGTTTCTATCCTATTGTTCGACAAGATTATTTGATTATTCATTGTTAGGTCGATTGTTCAATGAAAATATCTAGCAACCCCTTCATAGTTCTGCCATTTGAATCATTATAACTTACTGTTAATGAATATTACTAGTTAAAACAAACAAATTTTATTGTTTTGAAGAGTTTTTCTATTCCTTTTTAAGTTCAACTAGCACTAGTAATTATTGAAAACATTTTGTGTTTACTGAAACTGAAAGAATCGAACGGCAATTTTTGGATAAAACATTCCAAAACGTTTTTGGACATATTCCAACACGTTCTGTTTGTTCAAATATAATTGAAAGAGGAGAGCAATTTGAAAATTGGAAATTTAGTAACGATATTCTTACTCAATTATAATAGTATACGGTTTTCGATTTTTAGAATGTTACTATATGAATAAAATGGACACTGCTGTTCTTGATCTGTCTACATCGATTAGATTTCATAGTCTACGAATTTTACTTGCTTATTTGCCCATAATTTTACTATTCTCGTACAAAAAAAGGGTGGATAAAAGACGCCTACCCGTCCTTTTCAGTTTCAATTTACCACCTATTCCCACCTATTGAACATGAAACATTTCAAATTTTTGTTTCTAAATATAACTCCATTCAAATTGTCATTACTGAATTTTGTAGACTTTATGAAAAAATTCCCCGTTTTCAGTTTCTCTATTATGATTAAAATACATGAACAGCTCTCTGAATATGTAATCACACGAAATTTCAACAAATGGAATTCACTAGATAGTAATATGAAGTGGAGAAAATGTAAAAGAACACGACAATTATCAACTAAATTTAAAGTGTAACCAATTTTAAATAATTATTCAAGGAATTCATATTTAATATTTAGTCTGAATTTTATATTTGATATTTCTTTATATTAACACAATAAGTAACAAAATGGCTAATTTGAGTTTTTACTCGAGAAGCAAACATTAAAGGACGATGATAAAATCCCAAAACAATAAGTTGCATAACACACTTTCAAAAGTGTTTCACAGTACAAATGTTCTAAACAACTGTTCACCGCCAATTTTCTTTATTAAGTTAAAAGTATACTTTGTTGTCGAATTGGAATTTTGCAATGCAGAAAATGTAATATGTTTGAATTACATTATGTTTAATTTAAGTTTCATTCATTCTATAACTCCATGTCATCCTATTGAATTTACTAAATTTAAATAAGTATGAAACACTTCTAAGACAGTTAAATGTATACGCAGTTACGTTAATGTTTGACTCAAAATTTATAATGTTGTTTTTGTTGGTGTGTAAATGTTGAGTTACAAATCAACGGTTGGGGACACTAATGGAGAGTAATAGTATTCGTATGCTGATTTCAGATACAATGCTGCCACTATATGTGGGACTAGCTTGGATTGTAAACAAGCTAGAAGGTCTATTATTGACGATTTGCGCTATTGTTGTTACTTCTAATTACCTGAAATGAATTTTACATCCAATATATGCATTTCATTCAGTGCAATAAGACTGTCGCCTATACCGGAAAATAATTTGTTTGCTATTGTATACATTTATACGGTGTATATATTCACAATTGTACATTCCCATTTCAATGTTCGTTTAATATTTTCATACATAAAATAGGATCATAGAAATTTTGCATTCCAATATTATTGTCGTATAATTTTCAATTCGTTCAACGAATTTAAGCGACTACATTTTAGTACTTCTTAGTCCAATACTTTGTAAAGCTTTTGGAATCCAGCAAGGCGTGTCCTCTTCAAAAAACTACAGCAAGGATAGAATTATCGAGGGTAAGTTCCAACTACACAAACTCTCTTAGTAGTATCCTGGGGCAATTTCAAATTCCACCAGCACGAATTGTTCGAATGCTAACATGGAACTTTCGAAAATAAAGTAAACTATATATATAACAAGACAGGTGAAATTGGTGTTAACTAGAATGTCTTATCGCTATATATGCAATTGTCAGACAGATGCAGAAAGTGGAAATGAGGTAATGGAAATAGATACTGACGAGTTAGATTGAAGTTGTGTTGGCTTAGATGCAGACAATAACAGAAAAGGGGTAGTCTATAGATGTAGCGAGCAGAATCCAATTTGGATTTGTGGTATTGTGATTGATGATGTTATTCAGGTGGGTGGTTAGGGACAACACTAATCTCAACTGAGTTCTACAGATGAACTGGACAAGGATATGTTGGTACTTTTAGTTCTAGAATCACACTTATATGTTACACAAATTTAATCAAATGAAAACTAAAACCGATCGGATAGACGAGCTTACTTATAAATATCCTTATATTGTATATGAAAACTTATTTAGAGATTTTACGTAACAATTTAATAAAACTTTATTCACATAAAACTGAAATAACATACATAGATATATGTTAAATTTTAGCTTTATGAAAGTACGCCTTAATATGCGTACCAAAAAGAAACACAACAATTTTGTTAGGATATTAATCCATTCAATTAATCGATGTAAGAGTTCTTCGCTTAAAAAATTATTTACACAATAATTAATAATGTTTAAGTTTTTATGAAAATCGGTTTTACTGAAAAGTTTCATGTCAGATATATAATTAGTTTATTATTAATATTCTAAAAAGCCAATGTTATCTTCAATATTATTAAACTCTTCTCCAAATGACGTATGTATTTAGTTTGAAAAAGTTGCTGAGCTTTTCAAGTGACAAATCCGGACCTTCGTCAAGGGGCTTTTTTGTATGCAGAGTGTGAACGTTGTTGTGAGAATAAACTAGTATAGAATACAGTCTCAAGAGAAAACACAAAGTGTATTTACCAGACAGAGATTTTTATACGATCGTCAGAGTAACGTCCATTACTTGACGTAGATTTGACAAATAAAGATTTTCAATTGATATCAGTTGTTATATTGAAATCAAATAAACGTTTCAATATTACTAAAAAAACGTTAATAGATAAATTGGAAAAAAATCACATAATCCTGTATTATGTGAAATCGAAACATTTTCTATTGTTTATAAGATTTGTGTTTTATAAATATATGAAGACGTTTTTAATTCATCATTTATACGTCTTGTTTATTATTATTAACCAGGTACATTTTATTTGAATTAGAAATCAATGATTTCTCTTTTCAGAATTCATAATTATGAATAAACTAATTGGTTTTAATGATAAATTTCCAGTTGTAAACATAATTAATCTGTCATATTAAAGAGTATCTTGAAATTTTCGTTAGTAGTAGTTATTTGTAGCTTATGTTTCATCTTAATTATAGAGAATTTGCAAAAGATGTTAAAATAATCATGTCGAAACTTAAAAACATACAATACATAAAAATTCAAACAATTATAGACAACTATTGACAGTTACTTGTAACAGTGTATGTAAGTTTTGTGAGCTATGGTAATATTTTTGGAATTTTCATATCTTGAAAATTCGTCCCTAGTGGTAAAATAAAGTTGCTACACGTAGATATGTTCTAAATCTGTCAACAGATTTGTATTGTTCCTCAACCCATCTATATAGGTCTTGAGATAAATGGTTGAATTTGTGGTGTTTTCGTAATAGAACATTGAATATTTTGTATCAAACATAGTTGAATACGAGCTTACGCATAAATCAAGATGACACACATACTTTCATGTTAGGTATTTAAAGACGAGTATCCGGTGGATAGGAGGAATTTCAAATTATATCACATATAATGTGGATTTTGGGCAAATTCACTAGTTTTATTCGAAATGTGGAAATTGTATTGTAAACAATGAGAGAGGAGAGAGAGAGAGAAACACCTTGTAATAAATTCAATAAACATCAACAAAATACGTGAGAGGATTTAAAATTTTAGAAAATCCAAATTCATAGTAAATAATAAAATATAGGCGTATTTGTTTATAATATTATCATGCAAATAGTCAAATATATATTGCCAGAAACCAGGTAATCCCGTACAAGTACATTTATTTTGTGTAGACTGACGTTTTAAGAAATGGTGTTCATAAGTATGCATGACGAGTTAACGTGCCATAAAATGTATATAGCAAAAGACATATGTTCATGTCCATTCCAACATGTCAGAGTTTTGCAACGGACCAGTGAAGATCAATAGATGTCTGCCAGAAGCACTAGAAACTTACAAGAACAAATGTTACCTCAACTTATTGGAAATTCTAACAGTCATCTATGATTGTCCAATACAAATGTTAAAAATTACGTATTCTAATAAATGGTAAAGATAAAATAAATGTAATTATTACTGTATCAAAAGTGTACGTGAGGTTAAAGTTGATAGCATTGTTTAACCTGGCAAAATACCCAAATAATCCCTTAAACTGTCCTTGGTAGAGCAAAATACTTATTGAATGAGTACGAGATACTTTCAACCGATCTGATGCTTTTCATTTTTCAAATATTTATGTTAATTAAGGTCCTTTGAAGAATTTTAAAATAAAAAAAGTGATTAAAAAATAAGATCAAGTACCAACTAACTTTATTTTGCAATTACCATACTATAAATTGAGTTATCTTTACATCATACATATATTTCAACAGGCCAATAAAACGACGACAAGATAGATTCCCCTTTAGTGAAATTTCTCGCGGAAACTGGAGAATAGAACATAGGATTGTTCTATAGTTATATTTATACCACTCGTATAGCAACAACAACAAATTCTCTTCAATATATTATTACATTGATAATATAAAATACATTATCTATACGGACATTGATGTACTTAAAATCCAATTTAATCCAGCTTAATCAAGGATTTTGTGTACAATAATTATTTGGCTGTGTTTTAAAACAGAAAACATTTTTCAGTATAACTGAAAGTATGTGGATTTTAACATAAAATAGTGAATTAATTCACATCTATTTTAATAACGATAATAAAATCAATTCCATGTCTACATCAAACGCAACATTTTTATTTAAAGACTAGGATGCAATGAAAAATTTGATCAAAGCAATTCAGTCAATATTTATAGAAAGAAAAATACCGATTTTAACATGAGTTTCATTCTGTTTTTAAAGTTTGATTTATGTTTTTTATATGTATATTATTTGGGAATAAGTTTGTGAAAAAAGATAAGTTTTAAATCGCCTGTATAAACTTGAGCCAATGATGTGAGTAAATTAAAACAAAACCAAAGTTTTATAGTTGAAAGTTTAATCCAATAAAACGATCATTGGATACTAACTAGTTTCAAGTTTAAAAAAAAAATTATATATCTAGAGGAGAAATTTATAGTTTTGATATAAAATTTAATCAACCTTGACTATATATGTATACTAATTCAAACTTAAACTTGACTGATTAAAGTTTACCGTACGTCTAATGTTTTCCTAAATTTATAAATTTGCCTTGTTTTTGTATGCTTGCCAAATCATCACTTACTCCTTTCATGAGAGCTACTTAT
Organism: Meloe dianella; assembly: GCA_028455855.1. Taxonomy (NCBI): domain Eukaryota; kingdom Metazoa; phylum Arthropoda; class Insecta; order Coleoptera; family Meloidae; genus Meloe; species Meloe dianella. The sequence goes on along the minus strand of JAPTHL010000045.1, from coordinate 2,511,994 downwards.
TAATTGCAAAGTTTTGTCTGCTATATTGTAATAATTAATGTTGTTTTTTTTAACTTAAAAGTCTTTTCAACTGTTATTTTGAGATCAAAGATAAGTCTTTTGTATTTATTATACAAAAACCAACATTAATCATTATTATTGCTTTTGTTTCTTAGAGTCAGATTGGTAAAGTAAAATTTCTGCTTCTCATAAAGGGAAGGTATGAAATGAAACTAGAATATGTGTAAAGTATAGAAGCAGCTGTAATGTTACTTAAAAATTAGTGATTGAGTTGTAAAAATAAAACAATTTTCTACTTGAAGTACAACTTTGGTTATTATTGTAACATAACTAATTTGCAATTCATATTTATTTTAATCAACATCAAACATCTACATATGACTGTTTGAGTTTATTTTATACGAGTAATTAATGAAAATTTATAATCATTTATGATATATTTTTGTTCAAACGTATTTAATTTTACGTTTGTATAATTAAAGATAAACATTCTTATTGATTTCATGGTAAAAACAAAATGATTGATTTCTCAATTAAACTTAAAGTTTGCTGAAATTAATATTATTACTATTAGTTTAAAAAGAATTCCACTCGAAATTCGAAAAGGAAAATAGAATTTTTCTATATAAGTTGATGTCATATGAGATGGAAATCAAAAACCAACATGCATTTGATATAAAAGGTAATAGTAGTATGACATGTCAAAAAGAAACTGAAACTTTCCAAAGGAAAAACCAGTAACAGTATAACCCTTTCCAAAATATCGTGACAAACGTATGCACCGGATATATCTTTATATATATATATATATATATATATATATATATATATATTAAGATATAATTATCGTTTCAATAAAAATCGAATCAGGCTCTTATAGGAGTTTTTTTGCTCTTACTTTCAAAAACTCCTATCAATGTCTTATACGATTTTAATAGAAAAGTTAATTATATTTTAAAAAGTTCCTTTGCCGGTTTTCTCATCACTTATATAAAATTGGAATCTATATCGTTAAATAATGTGGTTGTTCATAATATATTTGAATATATAGCAAAAGTGGAGAGACTAAAGGAACTAAAAGCAAGAACAAAATCATTTTGGTCGTATGCATTTATTTGCTTGGTTTCTGTCGATGTGAAAAGTTGGAATTTATTTTGTGAATTTTCTGTTAGACTCGATGAAAACTCAGGTGGGAAAAACATATTTATTTAGTTCAGGAATGAATGTATGTGTTACAACCGTTTTCTAATTGTCTATTTGTCATAAACTTTTCTACAGTGATTTAATTTCATTTTGAACATTCTCTACAACTACAACTATAAATCGATATAGACTAGTTCGTTTATTTTAATAAATAATTTGCGCTATCTAAGTAACAAACAGTTTTCATTTATATAAAACATTTTAACACCCATACCTTCATTTAAAGTATAATCGTAAAAATTGTATCTTATACGAAAATACAGATACTTATTTTTTTTTCAGTCTGAACACAGAAAGAAAAACGCACCGATAAGAATCTAAAGTTCCATAGTTTCGTTTTTTATGCCGGAAATGGATCTTCAGATTTGTTATCTTTTCTATGATACTGATGGCCTCTAATGGTTTTTCACTTCTTTTTTCTCTTTCATGAATTTTAAAGACATCATCCATACAAAATTGTATATATTTTTGTTGTGATGTCTTATTAAATTTGATTTAAAAATATACCGAAATATATTTTCTATTTGTTAGTGTTTTATTGATTTTCTGTCATTTTCAGATAATAGTCTTGTTACATTTGTTATATTACTTTTTGAATTTCAATTATTTGGTACAACTTTATTTATAGATAATGTAGTCAATAATAGTTTTTTTTTCGCAATTTCAATGGATTTTCTTATTGTTAGTCAAATTCAGGTTAGTTGGAATAGTTAGTAATAGAAGTTGTCTAAGTAAAAATATTATATTTAAACTTTCTAAATATAACAACAAACTAGTTTTGGTATAAGCGGACTATTTCTTAAAATCTACCTTCATATGTCATTCAGTTGAGAAGTTGAAATTGCAAGGATTTCAATGAAATTGTAAATGCATAAAATGCATTTTGAATTCAAACAAAAAATAACTCAGTTTTGGAAGTTTATTCATGTGAAATTATGTTGTTATTGTTGTTCTACAAGATATTTTAACACAAGATATATGTATATATATATATATATATATATATATATATATATATATATATATATATATGTATGTCCAATGCCATATTAATGTCTTATTATTAACCAAGATTGTAAAAAAAACGGTAAATATTCGATTTGAAATATTACATAGTTGAATAACATTGACAGGTCCTTTTTTCTATGTTTATGTCTGTATTTAATCAACATCAATGAAAACATTATTATCATTTAGATAATATAAAGCAATAATGAACAGTTGACCGTTATATATCTATATTGATATAATTATTGGTCCTGTAATGAAAACACACACACACACACGCATATATATACATCTAAAGGAAGGAATTGCGTGTCTTGGTGAATTTCCGTAAAACAATATGATAAATGAGAGTGTCTATTATCGGATATTACCACGCGCAATCATTATATTAAATAAATATTGTTTAATCGATAATTTATTATTGGCAATCACAATATCCGTATGCAGATTTGTGTAACAAATATCCAATAGGATAAACTGTAACACTAACAATAACATCACTCATGTATATAATTCATATAATCATTTTCGATTTCAATCAAAACTTGTGGAAAATAAACGATTTGTTTCTAAAACCATTTGTCACAACAACGACAATAATAAAAACCTCATTTCTTCTTAAAAAAGAACGCAATTTCAGATTGTTCTATTGTAGAGTGTACGAGTTGCTTGACAGTTGTGACGAATGATGTGAATTTTGGTGCTTTCAGCTATATCTACAAACGATTGTTTATCTAAATACTTCACACTATTCAATTTTTTTCTGATTCATTTTTGTATATAAAAAAATATCCTTTTAAAGTTAACTAACTATATATGAAATTGATAAACAACAAGTTAAACAAAAATCAATCTAATTATAAACATTAAATCAATGATAAATTATGCAAATTTATCAACATAAATGTAACAACTTTCTCAATTTTAGGTGTTTTAAATATTTCAATGGACATTGATAAAGAATTTAAGCCTTATGTTTCACATATAAAACCCTACAACACTGAATATGTTAAAAGGATTTATTCGTTACGGTATGTTGAAGAAATTTTAGGATTTTCATAAAGTATTTTAAAAATATCCTAATTATTTACCATTATTATTTGGAAATTATTTTGGGTCTACTATATTCATTTAGAAACTTTGTTACGCTTGCTCATTTTTCATTAAATTTTCGGATAAATGATGAGAATTTTGTGTATGCGTTTGTTTCAGTAAAATGTGTGCTATGTCGATATAACAGGATAGCCGTAGTGTTCCTTGGATTATTAATCGAGTTATACAGACAGATCTAGTGTCCGGTGGGTGAACATTGATATTATCGATGATTTATGAAGGTGTAAATAATTAGAAAATATAGTAAAAATTACAGGTGTTACAATTTGAAAATATCTATTACAATACTGATATAAATTGTCCTTCACTATTATTACTATTTATATAATTTGAATTATTATTTGAATTACAATTCAGGTGAAACAATATTGTCATTTTAGTCAGCTATAAGTCGATTGCATTAAGCCTTTGTCATCAAAATTAGTTTATTGGTAGAGAACTGGTTATATGGTTTATTGGAATTTATAATTTATCCCATCAACTAAGAGAATACGATAATGCTATAGATAGTCCCTCAAGTGCACAAAACAATGAAATTATCTGATATGTCACCATAATATATTATACTAGTGTACCCCCACAGAAAACCCTATATAAACAGTTAAAGAAAAACTTCAAACTAAATTTTCTAACAAACTGAAAATTGGATAATAACAAAACATCTATGATAGTAAATTTATACAATATTCAAACCAACAAATGTATCTCATGAGATTATTATTTTATTCTACTATCGAACGAAGTACAATTCATCTATTCATATTGGTATTTTTCGATATACAAATATTTACAATGAAAGAATGAATTTTTTATAAACGAAACAACTTGTAAATCGATCCAACATAGGGAACTGCAACAGACAATATTCACAAAAATAAAAGATAAATTTATATCCCACATGTATAAAACAAACAAAAATCGCTACATCATGAATGATAACATGATGATCGAGAAATTTTCTGACACATTGATGACAATGATATTAAAAAAAAATTTGTATATATAGATATATCCTTAAAAACAGAATTCTCATGCGTTTTTTTTTTGTGTGTAGTAATCTGCTAACAGTCAACTAAATACAAATAAAAAGTAACAGTGTTATCTCTATTAAGATCATTGTTTTAACCTGTGTGTACCTGCACTTTGAAATACAGTTTATCAAACGAGATCCTAACGATACAGACAAAAGGAGCAAGTTTGAAAAAGTATTCAATAGGGAACAACATCAACGATAGTACGTTTTAAACAAAAGTATATGCAGCATTTTGATTTGTTTTCATAAAATTCTATGGATTGACTTTATAAAAGCTGAAACTACATAAACTGATATGGCTATAGTGTGTAATGCTTGTTGATTTAGAAACCAACCACAATTCAAGTTGGTTCGCAGTCATCCCTTTCGTGCGACCACAATGAAATTACTTAATAGAAGGGTTACAAATGATAAATATAAGGATAGTTCTGTTTCTATTTAGCAAATAGAATTCATATTTATTGTATCTACAATTCATTAAAATACAATACCATTTTCTTGTAAGAGTATTCTCATTAGATTGTCTAGAAAGAAAGTAACAAATATGTAAGGACAACTCCCCTAGGGATAATCCCCAAAGAAAACGACAAAGTATATGGTATTACAAGTTATCAGATGATGTTATGATAAAAACTTTTCAAATCGGTCAAAAACTTAGAAAAACATAGAGAACTTGCTGAAACTCATTTGAAATTGAAATCTAATTCGATCTACATATATTTTCTAGTACAGTACAGTACTATATACTACTCGACAGTTTGATAATTTACAAAAACTAAATACAAACATGTACAAACATGTATGATTTTACAAAATCTAGTTATTCTAAAAGCGTGAATATGGGGTTCTTTTGTATGCAAATATTAATGCAGGTAATTGCGTGTATCTATTTTTTATTTTAGCGAAAATTCAATGTTTGTTATTATTGTTATAGATAAGGGATATATATATATATATATATATATATATATCCTCTCAATCGCCATTTTAGTAAAATAGTATCAAATGTAGTTGATAGTAGGCATTAATTTTATAGATGCAAAAGTCGGAAACATGTCCTAGCATATGTTACATTTACAATGTGTGAATTCTAACTTAACTCACCCATCTCAATTATATATAACTCATTCTAACTTGTGTTTAATTTGGTTATATTAATGCGGTATTCTACCTTGCTTTATGTTTACTGTAGACTAGGAGAGATTAAAATTTTGATAACATCGTCTAATTTAGAATTATTACTTGTGAATATAGGTGGAGATATTGAATATAACAATTGAATTTTACAATTAGATACCTGATTTTAATAACGTAATAGTTGATTTTTATGAATTATCATTCAATCAGAATCGATCATGATTATGACTTTGTTGACGGATTCATGAAATATCATTAATAGTTTAATTTGATTGCAAGTAAATTTCTTCATATAATTATTAGAATTTATATAAAATGTTTTACATTGTTGAATTTTAATTAATAATTTTAATACAGAATAAAAAGTTTGTGATTTTTCGTAAATTTCCAAAGTTTCATTTTGTTAATTTTTCAAAGCTAGTTGAATATTATTAGCGTCACTAACTTCCTTATACTTGTAACACGCGAAAAACCTAATTAGAAATAATTTATTGTTCGAATCCAGCCTAATAATGTAGTTTAAAAGTTTCAAGACTCATCATTTTTTATATAAAAAGTACTAGGTAACTAGTATTTCTCAATGTGATGTTATTTTAAGATTTTTTTGTGTGTAACAAAAGCTGTTGCTACATCACTATACATTACAATGTTCTCTAGTTTAAATATTTATAAGGAAAATTCGCCTCTCATTGTCACGTAATTAACGTTCAAAATGCACAAAAGTTTTTTAATTCTATACAAGTTCTCTTTCACATTTAAATTTGTTATTAAATTTGAAAACAGGAAACTTTGGTGAATTTTCGTTAAGAAATTTATAAAACATTATCTCGGTAAATTGCGTTTATGTTATGTGAAAAAAAACTTTTTAAAACTTTAACCAAACAATATCACCACCATATAATCTCTGAGAAACTATTTAACGATATTATTTTTCCAGCACATATAAAAAAATCCATTTATAAATAGTATTCTATGACTAGTATTATTCTGAACTCGATCTTCATTTTTGCCGATGTATTTGCTTGTTGATTGCCATTAGTTTCATTTCTAAAAAACTTGTTTGTTGGACAATTTTGAACAAAATAGTAGATTACATTATTGAACTTTCATATTGTCTCACTAATATTGGAAAACTATCGACAGATATTTTACAACTTGTGAAAACACACAATCTTTTTTGTTTATAGTCATTCGGTGGACTCATCAAACAAATTTTTTTAAATAATTATGAAAAGAAACGCTCAGTGAATAAATCAACAAAATAAACATGATTTTGCTATTTTTTCGCATGGAATATTGACATATTGTCAATAAAACTATTCAATGATTCTCTAAGGACTGAATTTTATTCAGAAATTTTTACACAACATCACAGAAATGTCGTAAAGTTATTATAACTTTCTCAAGGTATCATTTGTTACAACTTCAGTACGTAAATCCCCAAAAAAACAAGTTGAGAATATGATGTGAATGTTGAAAGGTATTTAGACTACTAAAATATGAAAACGAATACATACATAAGTTTTAGTAAAATTTATGAGCCTTTATAGAGAATGTTAATGATCATTTTTTTATTTTTCTTTTGTGTTGATTTAATAATAATAATAATAATAATAATAGAATTGTTTCAGTTTCCCTATAAATGATGAAATTTTCTCGTATTTTCCAATATAATTTACGATTATAAATAAAAAAAGTGGATGAGAAAGAGAAAAAGGAATTCTCATTCGCATATTTCCTGATACTGGGTCTCGTTATGTTCCAAGGTTTAGTAACGATGAACTGTAATCATATATTATAGAAAAAGCTTTCAGTCTCGAGTTTTTATATGATACGACTACAATTTGTGTATCTGTATATGTCTATTTGTCTTCGAATGTTCTTTTTCGTAGTTTTATTCAAGATAACGATCGAAATAAACGTGTACTAAGCAAAGATAATAATATTTATTCGATTTAATGAATAAAAATATAGGAAATATAAACTCAAATAGCCAAAGCCGGTAGAGCATTTTAATATTAATTGATGGAATTTTTTTCTGTATTGAATCAAATATAAATCATTGTACATCCCATGGATGCTTCACTTGTTATAATAATATTCATCTTTGTGCATGTTCGAAAAGTTTTGATAATATATAATTCAACTTTCAAAAATATAAAGTGTATCTGTTCAATAATCAATAGAAGATATGAATAGATTGAGGACATGAATAGATTTTCTTGGTAGAAATTCGCTTAATGTTATCTTAATGTTTAACAATCTTAGTTCCTGATAGTTGAACAACACTTGAACATAAAAAAAAATGAATATAAGAATGGAGCTATCGAATTTTAAATTTGAGTATGAAACCAGAATTAATTTCCGTTTTTAATGTAATGTAAATATTTTATACACAATTTTGCACGTTCTATTTGAATTGCGACAAATGTAGTAGTTTATCTTCTGTTAAGTTTGCTTGCTTTAAGGAGAAACAATTTATTACTTAAGAATTCTTAAATTTAATAAGCAACTTTGAAATGACTTTTGAAAGTATATTTCGTACACGTATAATATGCTAATTGGTCCAATAAAATTTCAAAGGATATCATTTTGTATTCAGTAAAATTATATATTTAAGATTACATTTGTAAATGTTGTAATAATAATTTGATAGTAATTTGATCAACATAGTCTAAAACTTCCTTGTTAGTATCTAAAATACTTAACGCATCAGCCAATTGTAAAGTGATATCCTTCCGTTTAAGAGTTAGTTGTGTCAAAGCTTTAACAAGATAAAATACAATCCTGACTCTATTCGATATACGAAAACTTTCTACATGGGTTTCCTTTATTTCACCGACTAACTGACAATAAACTCATTATTTTAATGGTTTTCGTTATATTAAACCGTGTTTTGTGAATATACCAGTATAGAATTAATCAATTATTCTACAAGCACAACAACAAAATGTATGCTTTTTTGATAATCTATATAAAATTGCTATAATTTCATACATACAGTCAAAATATGTATCTAAAAGGAAACTTTTAATTTATTTCAATGTTTCATGTTTCAACACAATCAAATTTAACGTTTACTTATTTGATTGTTTTGTTAAGTAAATCGAGAAAGTTTATCTATTCTCAATTTTCTATAAGAAGAAATGAATGTTACAAGTGGATATGACAATGATTACTACAAAGAGGACATTAAAACTTCAAAAAAAAAAACAATATAAAAGATTTTAAAGAATAGCTTCGAAATTTTTCCCCTTTCAAATATTAATTGATGTCAGATTCTTCTTCTTAAATACATTAAAAAAATAATAATAATAATTCATTTCTGTGCAATTAAATTGAGGTATTTTAACAGTGAATTTCAAAATCTATTAGTGACCTAATTAGTTCTCTTAGATTAACAAAAAAATTGTATTATAAGGAAGTAATCTTCCATGTTAAATCGATCGATTTCCTAAATGTAAGTAATTTTCTATATTTATACTTAAACGAATAATTAATTTCCTTTTAAGGCAAGTTCTGTTTATAAGGAAATCGAGCGTTTAAAGGGAAGTGTCATAAATATAGAATTTATTTAAAATAATTTAATCCTTTCCTTTTTTAATTGATTAAATATTTATAAAATGCTTTAAATAACAAGGTGGCACATTTTCATTTATTTTTAATCTACATCATCTATTAAAATCGACAATAAAATCGACAATAAAATCATGTGAAACAACTTTACAGCCATTGTTAATAAAATTTTAATTGAGAAATCTGGAAGAAGTAAATTTCCGGTAATAAATATAGGATGTGGATAATTTTTTTTGCGTGTTTGTTCTAATAAATTTTCTATTATTTAGTAGGTAAAATTTCTATATTGAAGAAAAAAATATATGTTAAATTGTGTTTGTTTGCGTGAAACTAAATAACTATGCGTTTTATTTATGTTCCTACAACGTGATAGTTTCGTATTATTGACAAGTTTAACCGTCACGTAATTTAGATAAAAACTACTAAAAGAAATATTTTATTAGGTGTTGTCAACTATATAAATTGCAATTTATATATGCTTGAATTTATTGATTCAACGATGAGAAACGAACTTTTTACACAAACTACATGCAGTACACCTCTATTTATCGGACGCATTTCCATAATTCCTTTAGTACACATCTAATATAACACCTATTTAAATAGAATAGAATGTATCTATAAATCTATTTTTGAGCAAGTCAAATATATTAAAAACAATTTTTTTTAAAGATTTTCCATTGATTCGATATGTACAAAAAAACAACTTTATGTACTTGAATATTTCTTAAAATATCATTATTGAGATATACGTTGGAAAACAAATCGAAACTCGAAATACAATTGATAAAGTTTCAATAAAAAATAAATCGTTGCTACTTTCATTTTTTATGTTATAAATACAGAATACAGTTTTTTATTAGTCCAGTATAGAGTATCTTCATTCATTTCTTTTAAATCAGAGAAGTTTAAGCAAATTTGTTACTAAAATAATAATTTTTACGTATATATATATATAATATATATAATCAAGTAAAGTGCATAATTATTGTCTCATGTAACATTTGAGTATTTACTTAAGTATCAAAATAATTCTAGAGCTATTGTTTTAATCTTTCAGTTATTGATTTTTAATTTGTCGCTTTGTTTCATTGATACTAATAATTATGATGATAATAATCAATGAAAATTTGTTCGCTTAATTGTATCTGAATTAGTGAGCGACGCCCAATTTTGAGCCGTTCAAACTTAGAACTTTTGCTTTCCTAGTCAGTACGGCTTTAACTGTGAACGATTGAAAACTTGAAAATAAATATGGTTGAATGCGATAAGAACGTTAACGTAAAGCTCCAAACGGCCAAATTTTTCAAGAGTTGTTGGTTCTTTGTTTTAATAGTTATTACTTAGGGTTTTTCCTTGTTTTTCTCTCAATTTTCTATACTTTTTTCTCCATTATCCAGAAAAAATAAATAACAACCAAACAAAACTATAGTTTAATATAGAAAAAAAGCTATTAATATAACGATTCTGTTATAATTAAAATTTTTTGTACATGAATAGGTTGGTTATATTTGCATGTTTCTCTATCTAGGCTGAAGAATTTATGTGAAGTTAAAGTGAAACCACAAGTTAAGTAGCTAATGTGAAACGGGCGTTAATACTGGCTGTGTTTAATTTAAATGAAACTGTTGCAAATAATAACTATAGTTGTACGTGTTTCCTCATGATGGGATTATACCTATACCAAGTGTCTGTTAGTATCGTTTCGGACCGAAAATTTTACAAACCTATTTGTGAGAATGCTAAGCTAACAATAATATAATAAACAGGATTATATTTAAACTTAAACAGTTATTTTCAATTTTGTTAATGAATAATTCGTAATTCGATAATCTATCTAGCATTTCCCTATTTTATGTGTTCGATAAAATAACTTAAAAAATAAACAATCAATCGAATAATAATAGAACTATATAAGAAATCTTAATGAACATAAGAAATATAATATCAAACTGTTTCATTATCGTCAATATCGCAAATTGTTTAGTTACATGACAGGTCTACATTGGATTAGATTAACAAATGATAAAATAATTCATTTAATATAGATTTGATTGTATCCTCTATAACAACATATTTGTTGTAAATCTGTTTGAAAATAAAATCTGGAGAGACACCAGAAATACTCAGGTGTTTGGACTATCACGTAAACATTAATAAAAGGTCGCACAGACTGGGTTTATTATGTCTTTTTTGCAGTTCGTTGTAAAATTGTAGTAAAGCTCGCTTTATAAATCATATATAACGCACATCTAAGCTTACATTTCTATCGTAGTGAAAATTATGTTATTCGCTTCGCTAAATTTCTCCTTCAAAAATTCAAAAAATTTTGTTTCACTAGTAAGTCTGAGATTTATATAGTTATATAGGGGAAATGCAAGACTGTTTTTCTTTTTTTTGTGTGTGTGTGTGTTAAAAAGCCAGAAATAACGAACGGCTGTAATAAATATTAATCTAAAAAGTTTTACGAATTTTTAACAGCAATACTTCACATAACTTTTTTAAGAACACAACATCATTTCAATGAAATTATCTGTACATAATCGAATAACCTTCCATTAGATACCCTTACTACTTCATGTCGTTTAGCAAATAATTTTGTTAATTGTTTTTGTTTTATTTTTCTGATTGAATTGAAGAATCCAAGTGCAATATAAAGACATAGTGTTAGACACTTTAATCAGGAGTAAATTTCAGTATACTTCTCGTTTATACTGTTATGTTATTATAGCTGGAATCTGAGCTGATCCATATTACTTGGTTACTCTAGAGATCGTGTATTCCTGGTAAGCTTACTACATTCCACTATATACTGACTTCAACGGTATGCTGATATCAAAGGAAACCCTTATGAGTAGAATTAGTTTCAACTCTTACATGCTTTGTAAATACATAGACAAAATTTAATGTATACATATACACACAATATACAAATTGTAAATCTCTAAACAAACATATTAACGTTGATTTGCGGGACGAGAATTTGCATCACGTTGTTATGTGATTATTCCTATAATACAAAATTCCTCACTGCTTTAACATTCCCCGTATTTACTTTACTCTAAACATTTATTCGTCTATTTAACTAAATTGAATTGTATCAGATGCTATAGATGTACATACAAAAACCGATGCCCGTTTCTTACTTTGTTTACCCATCTAAATTGTGAATTTATTCGTTTTGGTACAAATAACTGTCAAATAAAAACTATTTAATTCCATCTTAATCTAGTCAAGAACAACTGATGTCTTTACAATCTGTATAATTTACAACAACATAAATTATAGTTAAACGTACATAAATTGTTTAACAAATATATTGTAACAATTTTCAACATTCGATAACATTTATTAAATAAATTCTGTTTTATTCAAATGATTGATAGATTCAAATCAAGGTTTCGTTCAAACGGAAATATCGTGAAATTTCAAAAATATTATATCTTGACAGGATGTATTTCCGTCGATATTGATCATAGCCTATTAGAGCTACAGATTAGTAGAAATGAAATGGAAATAATTCGAAATTAATTAAGAAATTAACGTCGAATGATTTTTGATGATTTTTTTCCACGATAATAAATACTTTTATCCTTAATTCTATTTTAAATATAGAAATAACATAAAGTAATGATATTTACGTGACAAATTACTCAAAATTACTATGAAAATAAAGCACATTAATTAGAAACTGTTTCTATCTAGAAATTTCACAACATATGCCGATGAAAATAGGATGTTACCATGTGAAAATATGAATGTATTCTACAGTAAACACTGTACTATGTGACATTAATAATAATGTACAACATAGAACAATTTACATCTATTTTAATTATCCTGTTAATTTAGACATCATATATAAAATATTTGAAATTTGGAATGTATAGGAAAGAGTTATTGTTGATGTAATTTGTATTAATTTTAATTTTACATATAATTATTGTAAAACGGCAACATCAAAGTATCGAATTTCATATGTCAGTTGAATAATCCAATCTAAAACCGTTTGTATATCAATGAATTGAATATATTCCGTTTTCAATATGAAACAAAATTTTATATAATTCTTTTATTGTTATTGTAACGTTTAGAATTCGAATAGTTGACAGTACGTATATTTCCTGCAGTGTTGATATTCTGCTTTGAAATCGGGACACGCAACGAAATGTTGCCAAATGAACATTGGAGCGAACCCAATACACTAGAAGGGTTTTATTTTGGGTAAGATTTTAGCTGACGATTAAAAATATTAGAGTGTCATGATAATGGTTAAGTGTAAATTATTTCGTCCTCTTTGTTTGAATATACTCAAAACAACCCATCCTATGTGTATTCGATTCTATACTATTTATGTATTCAACAAGAGGGACAACGTACCTTTCAAATTAACACCAGTTAAATTAATTATTGACAGTTGGAAAATTATTCAAAGTAATTAGATTGAATTTTGTTATGGTAGAAAATTGATTGTGTTTAAATAGTTATCAAAATTAAAATATTATAAAATAATTGTATGATTTGTACCTGGTAAGCGTTATTGTGTAGAGGTAAAGGTAATCTAAACATTTTATAAATTTTTTTTTCTCATAGATTTAGAGGAAGATGAGAAATTAACTGACAATGAAATATAATTGCGAAAAGAACATAGGTAGTTCGATCTTCAGCTTGACTAATAATATGTAAGCCAATTAATTGATACCCGAGCATTATTTTAAATTTAACTTAAAAAACGAATTACGGTAACTCGTAATTTTACATGTTACATAGGTATATTCGATTCATTCACTGTAAATAAGAAATAACATTGAAACAGCTGATATAACAAAGATTCGAAGAGGGTGGTAGAGCTACATCAATATAATCCAAAGTAAAAACATCCACTAACACATAACTAAATAATTCTTCGTTTTTTTCTGAAACACCTTCATCCCAAATAGAAACCAAACAAAATCCTTTTGTGCGGTTAATTCGTATTAGGCTGACAAATTTTTTTTTGTTAAACTGATTTTCCCATGAGTAAAGACGAATAATTATATATAAAAAAAAACAAATCAAAGGTAATTTATCTTGCAGAATTTTTCTTGTGTACCTATATATATATATATATATAAATATTATTTCTATAGATTTGATTTCACGCCGTGATAGATGTTGTCGACTAGGGATCATCCTTGTTTACTAGTCAATCTGAGAACAGTTATAGGGTTGTTGAATTTATGTTTATTTTCAGAATCCTCCGACGTTTTTGACTGTTTTCTTTCACTTATATGAACATGTCTTTTTTTCAATCAATTTATTTAATCGAAAATACCACTTAGAGAGGAGTTTTCTAATCAATATACACTATATATATATAATAAAGGACATTATTGACTATTATAATAGAAAAGAATAAAAGGAGAAAATGGTCGTATGTCGATAGCCAGTAATTGTGTATACGCCCGTGTCGGAAGGAGTATTTCGGACAGATGTCACAATATCCGTAACTTCATAACGAAGCTCTTTACAATTTTTGTACGATATATATTAGTTTCGAACAACTGAAATTTTTCGAAAAACATCCATGATTTTGCTACAATTAATGTAAACAGCGACTAGCTAGTCTTCCATAACATTTATTATTTAATAATTAAATGATAAAATACAACTGAAGCGAATACACTGATAACGTTAATAAAATAATAGAATAATATATAAACGACAAAATACATGGAATAAGACTTGAGATATAAACATTAGATTTGTTCTTTCCATTAAATAAACTAATGAAAAAGTCAAATCATTTTGGGGAAATTAGTGGAATCGACATTGATATAGGGTAGACTTTACATTGATTTTACACTTACGTGTTTTTAGAATGATAATTTTTGAAATTATTTAAAAACTAAATTTATTTGCCTCCAACCAAAAGATTTTTCTGTAAATGTTTATTTGTTACATTCTTTATTTTCATACATTTTCATCTTGTTGCAGGTAAATACTTTAAGAGCTTCCGCCTACGCGTAAGTGAATTGTCAAATTCAGTTACATGGAAATATGATTCAAACCAAGTCCATGAAACTGGAAAAGGTATTTCGCTTTCTAACAATCAATTCACAGGATCTGTACAGATAATTGAATTGTGTGTTTTCGATTGTTTTCCATTTTTTGTTTCTCAAAGCAATGTTATTACGCTCTATGTATATAATTTACATTAAATTGTTATTAAAATTATTTTACAATGGTTCTTTTGTTGATATATTTTTGAAATTAATAATGGAATCATAAAATCATATAGCTTGTAAATATGCAGTACTTGAAAGTAGATGTCAGAGACATTATATTTAACAAGTTTGTAGTTGGAGTTTCGTATCTAAAATTCTATATTTTAACAGAATAAACAATGAATTCTCAAACATGTTACTTTACTTTATAGATTGTTTTGATTCACAACTGAATTCACTAGCTTAAGTAATACTTTGTGGAATATGTCAATGGAGACGAGTAGATTTTCCAACAAAATCATCGATGCGAAAGATATAAAAAACAAACTGGAGACAATAGAAATAAACAACAAACGCACACAGTTGTTAGATTCTGACACAAAAGGGAAAAACACTAACAACGAAAGAGGAAAAGGAATAAGATTCTAATGAAAAAAGTCACTAGAAAATTATAATGTAAGAAAACATTTTAATGCGATGCAAATTAGGATTTTGAGGGCAAGTGTTCTCACGGACAGTTTGCTTTATACGTTTGTATAATCTAAATTAAAATACTATTCAACAGAATTCGTGTGATTTTAAAAAGATTTCAAGTCTATAAGAAATTACGATTGAAAACTTACGTTTCTTTTGTGTTTTTATTTTGTTAAAATCTCAAAGGTAAAAATAGAAGTCGTTTCGGAATTTTCACCTTCAAAACGGTTTTTTGTTGAACTTTGATTTTTCAACACAATTAATCAGATTTTTGTTTATTGGTCTTCTATGCATAGTTTTAGTTGATTAGATTTCAGTATTTTCAAGAATGTGCCGTTATGATAAATAGTTCATAGAAGATTTGTTTGATCCATTAAATAAATTCTAGGATCAACCTTGTTTGTTCCTAACAACTAGACATTCGAGAAATCTCTTATAAACTCACTCAATTAAGCACTGCTCTTGAATTATTCGCTATTTAATTTTGAGAAACACTTAGAAAATCAAATATAGGTATGTTTACCAAAATACATTTGGCCAACATAGACATTTAATATTTATGTTTCAATTCCACATGTGAATATGCAATTCTATCTTAAATGAATGTTGCTTCAATTAACAATCCCTTCATATGATGTTCCTGTTTTCCACTAATCAAGCACATCGTTAATGATGAGTAAGTTTTCTGTTCACATAATCGTCAAAATAAATCACTTTATTATCCTATGATATGATTAATTTACAAAATATATGTATCGTGATTGTAGATTCATCCAAAAAAACAAACTATCCTTAATTAATATTTCTACAATTCAATTAATACCCTATTCTTGATATTCATAAAAATTGCTTTGATTCTTTTCAAATTACATATTTTCAAATTGAAATCTCACAAAAGCACTGTCATCTTTTTTTAACATTTGAAATTTTTACAAAAAAAACACTAACCGAAAACGTTTTGTGGGATTTATTTCATTCCCATGAGCTTTCAAAAGCGAACATTAAAAAGAAGATCATGACCTTTGGTCTTTTTCCATTTAATCAAGTACTATATACCTTATAAGTTGAAAATAATAATGTCTACGTATTAATATTTTCTTATACGATTTAGTTAAATAGAAAGTGCTCAAAATTCATTACTTTTATTTGTTGTAAAGCATAATTTACAGCAATTTGTTCAAAAATACGGTACATCAGTATTCTTGAATAATTTCCTTATAATCCTTCGATTTACCGTTTGAGCATCACTAAACTATAAGGATCTTAAAACGATAATACATTATTACTACCTAGTCAGTTTTCTAGAATGGACTGATTACAATCAATGTAGCAGTAGGCTAGATAGCACCTAATTTCAATGACAGTATATTGTTTGTATTTTTTCCCTGTGTCTGATATCGAATTGATTGTTTGTAATATTTCAAAGTCAAAAAAACGTACCTGTCGGATACGTTTATTTCAGCTACATACGCCGACGACAAATTGTGGTTTATTTTCGTTGACGGTATTCGAGCATGTAAGTTGGACATTTAACATACATAACTGGCTTTTGACCTACCATTTTCAACCCCTATTTGAATATGATGATAAACTGAACAGTCATTACGTCATACATATACATATCCATTTTATCTGTATATATATATATATATATATATATATATATATATATATATATATATGTTGTTCAAATTTTTATAGTAAATAGCAGCACACTTAGTTGGTTCTTTTTCGCACTTAATCACTAATTTATACGTTCATAAAAAGTCAAATCAACAATAATCTACGAGTGATATTAACAGTTCATTTATTGATCGATTTATATAATCGTTTTCTATAAATTTTTGAGGAAATTTCATTCCGAGATGTAAACATTAAAGTGATGTGGCACACTAGTTGCAAAACACTGCGATATATTATTCCCTTAAATAAAATACTATATTTAATGTAAAAGGTTGCACAGATAACTATTTAGACATATTTCTTGGATTTTTCCTTTTAAAGAACAAAAATAAAACGCAAAGACCACTTTATGATTTACAAAACGATTTTCACTTTCATATTGTCATATAGTCTTCTTCAAAAACGCATTAGAAATACACTGTCAAAAATATATTCAATTTCACGGTATATTTACGTTATATAAATTCTCTTCAAGTGTATTTTAAGTTATATAAAGCTTCTCACAGGTGTTGCAAGGACTAACTCTCCCAAAATATCTATTTTATAGAATTTTATTGGACTAGAGATTCCCTCCACAAATATTAAAAGGTATATAAAATTTCAGTTACACCTTTTTCGATATTTCTTTCGATGATATAATTATGGTGGAGGCGCCGGACTGTTTCATACAATTTATAAACAATGTAAATTTAATTTGTTCAACTATACGTACTATATTTATAAATAAATTGGAAGTTTATTTTTGAAATATTTTATAAACGAAATAATACAATCAATGCTAGAGGCAACAATCGATGTCGTACGTAATTCATTGGAGACGTGGATTCAAGAGAGAATTTTTGAACGCGAACAAATCTTGAAAAGTTAAGCTTGTGATTGAGGTAGTGAATCAGATGATTTTTTTCTATATCTGTCTCTTTCTATATACGTGCTTTGAAACTATGTTTTGAATATAACATCAATGATCAAGTACAATCGATGATAAATCGTTTTCTAAAACGGGACAAGACAAACGGAGAAGTTTACGAATTCATCTTGACTTATAATTGCATAGATTATGAAGACAAATAATTAAGTTATCTTTGTGTTTATACTATAAATTATCTTGTAATTATATTGTGACAGCTTCAAACTAATATGAGTGAAAGTTAGACAATGTCGCTCCTGGGAGCATCTTTGAAATTTCATCTTGAATATAAACTAAAGCAAAATAAATTCCTTTCAGCAATAATAAATTAACTTGATTAAATGTATTTCAATAATTGATAAGACGATTTATAATTACTCGAAATTTATTTATGTTGAGTGTCCTTTGTTTGTGAGGTACCTCAACAAAACATACCAATATAAGTACTCCCACTATATATATATATATATATATATATATATATATATATATATATATATATATATATATTTATTTGCAACAAACATAGGAAAGTAAGATATAATTTAATATAAAAAAGCATACCAAACAAAGACAACAAATAAATACAACTAAAATTGCTTTTTGAATTTATTCAAAATTGTTGAACAAATTTCCATTGTAATTTTTTATAATTGAATCGTCAAGAAATTCCATTATATGTCTTTTTATATAAACCTAATGATGTATTGTTTTAACTGCAAGGACAATACAATATAATTATAATTGTACTTATGCTATTCCTTTAAATCCATGCAGAGTAGTACATAAGGCAGTTTATAATTTTTTAGATATTTAGTGAGAAAACAAAATAGTGACAGAAAATCGTTGGAAATTATTACAAACATTAGATTTCGTTTAGCTTTTGATAAGCATACCAAACATTTGTTATATATAGAATTTTACTATTTTGTTTGTATAAAATAGCTTTTAATTAAACTCTAGAGAATAATGTAATTTAAATATTTATAAAAAGTAATAACAATAATAAACATTTGATAGTATTAAGACTGTTGAAAGAATACAATGAAATTCGTTTATAATAAGTAGTGGCTCAAAATGTCAAAGTTAATCGGAAAATTTTAATAACAAACTGCTTTCTAAGTCGGCACAAATTAATATTTATACAAAATAGATTTAAAAATTGGTTTAATTTGTATATAGTGATTTATAATTTATGTTATGTTAAATTTTTATTATTTTAATTGAATTTCCACAATGAAGGATGCGAAGTTTGCGTGAATTTTTCAAATAATAATAATAATAATAATAGGAATAATAATTATAAAAAAGAAGTGAAATTGATGGTAGTAAATGATGGTTTTCTTAAGTTATAAAAATACCCCTGTAATTATATTTAATAATGATATTTATACAACAGTAAATCTATCTGTTTGTATTTAATTGGTTTTAAAATGTCGATGAATTTTTCCACAAGAAAGTCTCTCATTTTAATTTCACTTTTATTTAATTGGATGCGAACTTTATAAATGATACATATTATTATTAACATAATATTGAAATTTGAACGTTTGAATAATTGATAATTAATTCAAAAGAAAACCAGTATAAACAAAATGAACTCTTATTATTATTTTATGTTACTAATCGATATTTATTCCATTGTTTATTTTTTGTCGTATAGGAATACAATAGTTACATTATTATAACCTGTATTGGAAAAATTATTATTTATAACGAGAGGGAAATATGAATGAATATGGGTTATGAAAAAAATCGATAAAATTTCGATATAGTCATTTCAAACCCTATCCTATATACTGTATATTTATAAATATCCAAGTATATAGCATACATATGTACAATTACATATACATATAACGTAAAGAGGAACATTGTACATTAACTAGAAACTAACTAGAGGCTTAGATAATTGGCCAATGGGGATCTAATCGACAAGTTATTTGAAAAAATTACCCAGTGGTTGAATGTTAAATTATCCGATAACGATAACAATTCGGAGTTAATCTTAAAAAATTATTAATGTATGCTAACATTATAATTTTGTGATTATCAATAAGATGATAACAAAATTTGAATATGTCTTCTAATTGTAACAAATCTAATAGTTGAAACCTAAATATACAGAATTCTAATAAATTGGTAAATAGCAATTTGATTTTCCAATCATAAATGAAACAAAAGCTCAATTATTAGTCCAACAATATGTCCAATGATTCCTTCATTTATAAATGAAATTATATAATCGAAAAAATAAATCAAAATAACTATAATTTAGTCATAATCACAAACA
Organism: Meloe dianella; assembly: GCA_028455855.1. NCBI lineage: Eukaryota > Metazoa > Arthropoda > Insecta > Coleoptera > Meloidae > Meloe > Meloe dianella. The sequence continues at coordinate 2,491,361 of JAPTHL010000045.1, read as the reverse complement.
GAATATGTTTTGTATGTAATCATTTTCTAGTTTTGTATTCCTTCATACATTTTTAACGAATCTGTTGGTAGATATTTGTACATTTCTAAGCCAACTTTTATTCGAATTCAGTAGTATTCATAAGAAAATATTATCAGTGATTTACTCTAGTGTTTCTGATACGAATTTGTATTCAATTTGTTTCTCATACATATTCTCAAATGCGAATTGAAAAGAATTTGCAGTCTCAATTTCAAATATTTTTCCATCATAATTTTATTAACGGGGAAAAATTGATAATGAAAATAACAAACTATTGCTTACATTTAATATCTTAGATCGACGATTCTAATCAATTTTCAATATATTCGCATGAATATTATTGATTCTTTAGGAAATTATAGGAAAATCAAGTAATCCATTATGTGTCCATATAAATTAAAGTTTTTCAGTAAGTTCAGAAATAAATCGTAACAAATCAATTTTCTTGTATTAAATTCGATATTTTTAATATTTGTTTTCAATAAGATTACATTGTATAATAATATGAGATGTTTATGAAATTCTTTAGGTTCGCAGATCTATATCTAGTCTACGATGTTTCTTTATCAAAAATCAATTTCCTAACAGAAGACGTGCTATTTTTACAAGAATTTTACTCTAAGAATAAGCTAAAATTTATTTTGGACAATTTATGACATCTTACCCAAACAGTTCTTAAATCTTGTCATGCGACTTATTATTTACGTTTCAATATTTTCTTTGAAATATCTACAAAATCAGATATATATTTATGTGAAAATACTTTAGAAGAAAAACTTTGGCAACGATAAAGTAGTTGATTGCGAAAATTGCAAAGAATTTAGTTATTTGTTTCCTTTGTTTTGTTTGTTATCAATTTCTATAAAACATAGCGGTTCTACATTGGGTGAATTTGATCAATTCCTGAATAAAAACACAGTTCCGTGTTTTACACATCTATGTTGAAATTAATTTTAGACGATAAGCTGATAATTAAATGTTGCTTCAACGTAGTGTTTGTTCCTTCTTTTTTATGTGTATGTATTACAATTACTTTGTTGTCTATTGTCCTTTCAGGCATTTATATGTGTGATCTTTCTTTTCTATTCTGAACACTCCGTTCATTAAATTGTTGTTGAATCGTGTACAAGAACATTTGCTATTTTTACAAAAGAATAACCGATAAACAATGTGATGCCCCTGGGAGTCCCGAAAATAATTACGTTACGCGTTCGGATAAAGCTTGAAAAATTTCGAAGGATCAACTTTTGTAAATTGTATTTAATAAATTTCCTGTCTTGTGATAATAATTATTGTTGAAGAAGTTTTCAGTGGTGTCGTTGGTGTTTAATTGGGATACAGCAAATGAAGTTTGAATGTGTTTGTATATGACGGGAAATGAGAGAGACTTAGGGTGAGGTCGTGAAAGTAGGCAATCCTGGAAGCGGAGCTCTCTCTCTCCCGGGGCCAATATTACAGCTCAACAAAGGTCCACGCCTCTCTGCATGCCCCAAACGTAATGTCGTTCAATATACCATTGGATCAGCAGTGTATCTACATTCTAAGGAATTATATTTCACTTTGTTTATTCAAAACGTAAAATCCCAGCTCTACTGAAAATATCGGACAGAATTCTTTTCTCATTTAGAATAAAATCTGGTTTTTCAATCAATATATCTATATTTAGAAACAGCAAAGGGTAATCCCAGCACAGCACAATTATAAAGCATTACATACAAGTATTGAATTATGGTTAGACTCTATTCAAAGTTATCTCTGTTGAAAGAATAAATATTTTAATTGGTAAACACAGTTCAATTTGTCTTTTACTTTTTCGTAAATTCCTTATATCAGTCAAAATAAATTAAAAAAGATTTCGGTAGAAATTTGTTGACTGATCTCCTGAAAACACTTATTAAAATTATTTGAAAATCTCTGAAGCTGGCTGTTCTTAATTTGTAAATTACGCGTTTCTAATTAACAAACGTCTAAGGGAATGGGAAAAGTATCATCTTATCACCGATAAAAGCGTTCTAATTAACCTACTTGAAATGCAGCAAGGAATTATTTATCGATGGATTCAATATTTCTATAAAATTTATCAAAAAAACCATTTTCATTTATAATTAATTGTTCTTAATTATTTACTGATTTTTTCTTTGCTACAATTGGATGATTTAAGAGGTTGTGTCAATTTTAGTTCTTCAATAACGTTTTGTTGCATATACATATAATAAATCGTTTGACAGAATCTCATTTCCCTGTGAATCGAGGTGTTGTTATATTTATTCTTCAACAAAATGCACGGCGCTATTATATTTTACATTTTATAATACAGTTATGGTTATTATGATAAAGATTTTTATATTTATTTTCTGTTCAATGATGGATTATATTATGCTATTTTTCCCTATCATAAGTGTTCTAGTATCAAAAGGAGTTTGATGGATAATTAATTAATTTGTCTGAATGTTAAAAATGATTGCGTTAAGGTATAAGAGTTTAATAGAAATTGAAACCTTGTTGATGTAGAATAAATCAAATATGTAATCGAATGACGGTATCGTTCAATTATTTTTAACTTTGTATAACATAGAAAATTATCAAATTCTGTAAGGAAAATGTTCAAAACACGTCTCACAGTTTAATCTTATTTGTTGAAAGGTAATTAATATTCGCAGATTCTATTTGATATTTAACAGCAACTAGTTTGAAATAAATCGATAAAGAAATATTTTAACTAAGATACAACCTGTAGTTAAACATATATATAATCAAATTAAACGTATCATTTAATACCATATAATTCTCCAAGTCTTTTCAATGAAACTTTATGTGGATAGTTATAAATAGATATAAAACACCATCATCTTTCACACTGGAAATATTTCTTATTTAGGCTCATTCTGGTGACTATATAGTACCTTGTTCAAACTTATTTGTCCTTATGAACCATAAATTTTATTAGCCCCACGAGGCTTGAATTTAATACAGAATTAGATATATACGATGTTAAATGAGTTGCATAACAAATTAAGCTTCAATAAACATCTATTCTATATAGATGAAATACATATATATTAACTATTTAATTCAATAATGCAATTTGAACAATTCACTACCTTGTTTTATAAATTATAATATTTGATTTTCGAAATGATTATTACAATTACGATTACGAAAATTTGTTCGTGTTTAAAATTCTAAAATGCTTTTCTCTATTGTTTTGCTTAAACATAAACCGTAAAATTTCCCGTTTCTAAATATTTACTTAGAACGAATTTTTATATATTAATTAACAATTATTTCAGTCAAATAATACTTGACCGAGTCCTTTTAAAACATAAATTTCAAAAGAAAAAAATTAAATTAAAGCGAATTTATTTATTAGTAATTACTATATTATTATTTTGAATCTTGACTATAATGTTAATGTTTGATTCAAGAAACAAATCTCGTTAAAATAACAATTACATACACGGCACGTTTCACTGAAATTGGCTGGAACTACGACACACAATGGAAGAAATAGTATCAAAAGCACTATTGTCAATTTAAAAACGATAGAGTAAATCAGGAAGCTTTTTTCTACGAGAACAGCATAGCTTCTGTCAGTAATAAAATCAAATAAACAATACTGTTACACATTATTGATGAGTGGTCTGATCGATAATTAAATAAATAATATCGGTATATACGTAGATGAAATTAAATTTAATGTTAATGATATCACTAATTAGTTGACTATTACTGATTAAGTTTCTAATATTAATTTTGGGTGGTTAAGATTATTTTTTGGCAATAGAATCTATACAGTTTAGTTAATAAATACTTAAAATGTAATTAATCGAGTAAATATTTTATGTTACAATCAATCAAGCTGTCATAGAGATATTTTGAAGTTTGTTGATATATCTTTATGTCGCTTATTTAATAGGAATACCTAAGTAAGTACCATTTAAATTAATTTGTATTTCACTTTGAATATAATACAAGAAAATAAAATATCATAAATTTGTCTTTACTTGTTTACGTACTGTTACCGTTTACTCTATCAATATAAACGTATCATAACGTTTACGATTATATTATAATTATTTCATGTAACTGATGGAGGGTCGCATCCCTCTGGGTATTATAGATCTACCCAACTCAACGCTTGGTTAGGTACTAGTGACAAATCTACTGTAACAAGAATGTAGATCTATATTGACATTTGATGAAGTTGTCATTCATTAAAATTTATTCAACGAAATTATACAGAAACTGAATACTATTTCGCAATATAATACAGAATTCTATTGAACATTCTGAAAATGGAAAAACTATTTAATTCACCACATAAGTGCATCCGTACAATTATGTATTTTGTAAAAGTTGGTTTAAAAATAAAGTAAATTGAATTTCAGAATTCCGTTTATATAATATTTGGTTTCTTTTTTTTTCCTTTTTTTAATAATCAACATTTAAAAATGCTAACGTTGACCACTGTTATCAGCGGTGACGTTGCAAACGTTTGGAACACATTAAACAATAATAATTTGGCGAGTTATCGCAGTTAACGCTACAACATGACGCAGTGTCATATCAATGGTTATTCCGTAGTTCATCCACCTAAAATGCCGACTCACCAACATAATATGAATACATCTAACATATACGTTTGTATTTACATATAAAATACATACATACATACATATATAAATATATTCTTGTCTCTAACATTCGTTTTATTCTTATTTGAAAAATAATAATAATGAGATTGATATAAAGAAAAGAATAGAAAAAAAATCGTAAATATATATTACGAATACACTAGAGATAAAGAGGGAAGTCGATTCACAAGTTTTTGAATTATCACGTATTGTTATAGATTTAAAATCACCGAAATTTTCTCATATTATTTTTGTTCATTTTGAAAACATAACAAATATTGCTTTAATACGAATCATATTCATTTCAAATTTTATTTATTTTTAATGCAATCAATGTTTGTATTGTTTGAAAATCTATTTAAATTGCTTTATTTTATAATAGATAACGACAAATCTAAAAATATTTTTAATTTAATGATGTTTTCCAATTAACGATTAAATGTTAGTTATGGATTTTAGGTGTGTTTGCGATACAAATCTCTCATTAAACTTTACAAATTGTGATACAAACATTGATATCTTCACGTTAATATTACAATAGTTATTTATTGTCCAGTACAAACGTTATTTACTGTATAGTACAAACGTTAATTAGTAAATAGACACAGTCAGAAAATTGATTTTAATTATTTAATGTTAACATTATCTATATGTTTATAGTACTTAGTTGTGTGTATAATTTTCAACTTTACGTTTGAACAAGACATAAATCTAAAATCGTAGATGTTGGGTAGTATAATATAGGAATGAAAATAGGGCGGGAATAGAGTGATTCATTAGTTTGCTCAATCTTCTATATATCTAGGTGATTGCTTATGTGTTTGACGTATAAATGCATTAGGCAGGCATACTGTAATCAGCAAAAGCGTTGTGCTTTATTAATATTAGTAATTAGACTCACTCGAAACATTTTGCTACAATACATGTTAAGAACACGCATAATTTTAGTGCTTATCCACGAAACAAACAAAATTAAATGTAATTCTAAATAGTTTCCCTTTAATTTTTCCACTTTTTTTGTATTGTTTTGTTTTCAACCAATGTTGAAATACTGTAAACTTGAAAGATTCTAATCGATTCGTAACAGTAACAACCTAGCAATTTAAATCCTTTTACATTCATTAATTACAAAAAATAAAGAAAAACAGCTAACTGAAAAAACTTGACAAGTTAGTGTCTTATCAAACTTTCTAAAACAACAATATTTGTTTTATTTTCAGTTACCAACTCATATAATTCAATTTCCGATATAGAAAACATACATTTTATAATAACAATTATTTTTAGTTAGAAAATATTTACTGTATAATATTTTTATTAAATTGAAATTGCTTTTTTACAATAATTTTGGTCAACGTATTCTTATTGGGTTACGAATTTATTATTTAAATAAATATCACACTACCCATCATCTTTTAAACAAAAGAGAATAGGATCTTTCTCTCCACCTTCTCAAAATTAACTGATTGTTTAGAAAAATTCATTAAAATGCAACCGTTAACCACCAAAAACTTCTTATTAAAAACATAAAATATCATCACCAAACTTAACCTTTCATGTGACATTCTAAAAACTTTTAAATTTTCAATGAAATGATTAAAGTTAAAAACAATTTGGACTTAAATGAAAGCAGAGTATTCCATTATTGACCAAATTAACACTAATTTGTCGTGGTGTTATTACTAAAACATGAATAACGTGTGGATCGTGTCAAATTTCGATTATTTCTTTTTGTTAAATTAGTATAACGTTAGTCATATATAATTAAAGACAATTATAATTTCTAGTCATGCTAATGCAATAAACAGTTTTAATGTTTGTTAATTTGGTTTATTCGTTAATATTTTGTGCTTTTATTATAAACAAACAATGGTTTAGGTTGATTTTATCAATTTAACTTAAAAGTATTTTTATTTAACATAAAATATCATTAACACCATCATATTTATATCAATTAAATAGTGATACGCAATTAACTGATGCAACACTAAAGCATTTACAACAATGAATTATCCTTGAACTGAATGAATTTTGTAATTTTGATCTAACTGGTTATGTATTTCTAATGTGAATGCATAGAAACGAACAGATACATATATGCCAACTTAATGTTACTACCTACAATCGAAAATAAATAGCTGACTTTTTTAGAGGTTTTTTCCTTGTTGTAATTTTATTTGTCAAAATGATTAATGTGTTCTATTTTATTTTCGTAAAGCATAAAAGAAACTTTACTAAATATAATAAAGGATTTATACGAAAATTATGAGAATAAGAAATATACTATAAATTATTATGATTAATAAAACGACTAAATTTAATCGGCGATTTACTTGAAATCAAATTTACTGCTGTAAAACTATCTTGCTACAATGAACATTTTAACTAAAAACTACCCTTTAATAATACTAAAGTCATTATAATAATTTTGGTTTTTATTATAAAAATAACGCCAAATTTCCGTGACTAAAGTTAAATTTTGATTTAATTGTTCGTTATCATGGAAACAAATACCTACATTATGCATGATTATATCAAATTTTCTGTGAACTGCAGTTTGATTTCTATCATACTGACTGACTAATTGTACATCAATTATTATTATAAGAATTTCTCTATTAACATTTCAATACATTCATTGGATACAATGCGATTTTTATCTGACATTAAATCTAACGATATTATCATGTTGATGAAGGTAAGCAAATATTTACAATACAAACAAAAAGCACGGTGGTGGCCGTCAGTTGTATACCATTAGCTAGAGTAAAAGAGCGTCTATGTATAGATGAAGAGATTTTCTAATCCAAGACTACAACTCCTTACATAGTTCCTGTGGTTTCGTTAATGTACTGTTAAGCAACATACATATAAACCATGAAAAATGTTACGCTGCAATAATTTCTCTTTTATATACTGAAAATGTTCAACTAATCTATTATTATATAGTTATATATAAGTATATTGTTTTATTTTACGATTATATATGCGTCGTTTACTTAAGTATTATTAGCAAGTAGTAGGCGAGAAACCTGTTTACATTTTCCAAGGATTACACAGGAATATCCTGACTCGACATAATAAACGACATTTTCAAATAGAAAACGTTCAACAAAATTGTAATGACTGAAAATAAATAGACTCATATAGACTTAATAGAGAAATTTAACTGATTTCATTAAAAAAAAATGTTGTCAAAGGAAATCAACATTAGATCTTGCTTAAAGAAGAAGTTATATAAGACATTGTTAGTGATTTCAGTGAATTCAAGTAATCATCTAGTATTTGAATCGACTCTACCTTCATATAGTTTAATTGAGTTATATTGGCACAATAAAAAAACAATAGTGAAAATTGCATTGCTCAGTTGGACATAGTAATATGATGGATTATTAATTTTTAATGTTCAAATTGTAAAAGCATATGTATGGTAGTGAATGAGAGAATGAGAGAGAAATAGATAATCATGTCCAAGCTAAATCTCTCGAGATCTGACAACGGCACCTCCATTGGGGAGACAGTATTGTAAATATTTAAAATTCGATTAAACTGTTAATAAATTTTTTAAAAACCAACATGAATTTTCACACAGAATAAGAAATTGTATATTTAAATATTTCATCAATTGTATTTAAGAGATTTCTTACGTGACTGCATATTTGTTTTTTTATTACTATATCAATTCCTGATAGGTGTACGAGACAAATAAATGGTCGGTAAAAAAATAAAATTGTGTCTCACGGAAAATGAACTCTTTAATATTAAAGTTGTCAACGGTTGTTTTAGTAACATTGGGTTCAAATTGTATAGTTTCTCAATTTGTCTAGTATCATTTAAAACGATGAAGTATCTATGAAAATTTTTAACTGTTTAGAAGTACAAAATTACAAAAAAAAATCATAAATTATTGCTATCAACATTATTTGAAAATCACTGTATAAACTACAATTGGTTGTCATTTAATTTTCATCAATATTCTATAAATAGACATTTAATTTCACTAATATTCTAATTAGTTGAAAATTGATGAAACACTCATTTAATAATTAATTAAAATAGAATTTTACATATTGGCATATTAGATTTTTTTTAGACATTTATAACATCTATTATAAAGTAGCAGAAAATAAATTGCCTTAATGTAAATCTCAGTGACATTTTTTTATCAAATGCTTAAAAGCTTTCGCCCATATTTCTATGCAAACTTACTCCCAAACGTAATATACAACACCTATGCTTATAACAGTTTAGTGGTAACACACATAATCTATATACATACGTATGTGTAATGCAAAATATTCTATGTGCATGTTATATTTATTTGTTGGTATTTATATAAATATCAATAAAACACGAAAAAATCTATATTTAAAACTACCATATATCGTAAAACATTATCTTAATCTGTACTTACTCAAATTAAACAAAACCAATATTTACAGATTTACCATATTTTATTTGAGCTTTTATTGCAAATTCTAAATTTATAAGAGAATATCTTTTTATAGTCAACAGTGAAAATATATTACAACCAACACTACCATAAATAAAAAAGGCGTCTCAAAATAATTTCCCACAGGCAATGTAATATTTAATTTGAAAAATAACGCCACCAATCTCAGGCTTTGTTAGATTTACGGATTTCTATTATCCATTATTTAGACAAATATAATTGTTTAAATTTAAGATATTGTATTAGAGAACAAATATAACTTTGTTGCTAATTATTTTTTGATAAATATAAATAATAAAATTGCTACTTTGATATTTTGAATCAGAGTTATATCGATTTTATTTGAGAACAAAGAATACGATAAATTTTTAATGCCGTCTTATCCCGGCGCATCCACCATTTTTATAATTCGTTCTATTATTATAATTTCCGATGAGAATATGTTTCTTTATTTTTCGTTATTACAATTTTCTCATTCATCTATATTCATTTTCCTATAATTGTCTTAGATAATAGTTGTTAAATGTTAGAATTAATCTGATTTTTCGTAAAGTATGCTATAAATCAGCTTTAATGGTTAAACACTAATGACGTAAAACGTTCAGAATTGTATACCTTTTATTTCAAGTAGAGTAATCCAACGATTAACGATTTTGAAATATTGATCTAAAGATAATAATTACTCATATATAAAAGAACATACATATTTGTAAATTCAATATTGTTAAACTGTGTAACATGTTAAACTTTATCAACTTAAACTTATTTCCTAGAAAAGTATCACAAATTAAATTAATTACTTTGTACATATATTGAAAACAATCTTTATTTGAACGTGGCAATTGTTTAAAATATAATTTGCACTCATTTTCTTGCTTATGTCAATAATAATACTTGGGAAGGAAACAAAAGCATTAGAAATTACCGTTGTGTTATTTTTTCCAAATTTATGAATTTGATAAATACAGTACACAAATATCAAACAAAATTTTTCGGCTTTTGTAGAATGAATTCTACAGAAATTTCGTTAATTCGCAATAATTTAAATCAAGATTATACTGAAACTGACAATTTGTTAAAGGAAACTGTGAAGAATGCCAAAAATACAACAAATTCCATTCAATTCAAAGGGGTTTGCTCATCCGGATTCCAATCTTGACTCTTGATCACGTATCAAATGAAATTGAGACCCGTTTCCTTGTTATTAGTAATGAAAACTGGTGTTTGTTCGAAAAATGCTGAACTTGTAATAAACTTCCATTAATATTTACTTATTAAGAAAATCGGAAATTCAAGCATGAAGACAAGAAGAGAAATGACTAATAATCATAAACAAACAATTTGAAATGTGTCTAGGGAATATTAAGAATTAACTAAATGAACTATTTTAACTGAGTGGTTTTATATCTTCAGTTTGTTTTCAATTTCATAGTAAATAATGTAATTAAATTATCATTTGATTAATGTTTTAGTAGAGAAGCACATTTGAAAAAAGAAAATTCTACGTATAATTTTACCCAATAAATTACTTTTCAGAAGTTATTATTACGTTCTTTAAAAATAAATGTTAACCAGATATCCCCAATACAGTCTAATATTTCTTTATATTGCGAATTCGAAAGAAACTTTCTGTTGAAATATTAACGTAGGTTCTTAAATGTGAAACGAATATTTCTTCTTTTCTCACAAAAGAAAAGAGACATGTAATGTTTTCGAATTATTTTCCTATGGTAAAAACCATTCAGATTTACGGTGAAACTTTATTGCAAAAATATCTAGTGTAGTTTGTTATTTGCTGAGATTGACCCGGAAGCTAACGACTAAAATGTCGGTTTATTGGTTGAATAGTGCGTGGTAAGGATAAAAAAATCCCACAATGATTTCACATAATAGCCACTCTACAAATCACCAAATCTAGACAAACTATTTGTCGGTCAATAAAGCTCAAGTCTTAAGTAACATCTATTTAATTATTTTAGAATTAAAATGAAACTATCAATTGTTTTTCACGTGAGTTTATTAAAACCAGCCATATTTATATTTTAACAAAGACACATTTTTTTGAAACGTATTACAGTGAATTGAATTTAAAAACACAATCAATAGTCTAAGAAAGTGTGAAGATTAGTTTTTCAAAACAAACAACTAAATGTGGATAGTTCTTACGATATCTCTAAAACATATACGATATAGTCAAGTTATCATCAAAAGCGACTACAATCGAATATAACAATCCTCTTGCAATTGTTAACGTACTATAAACTATAAAGTTTGTTAGGAAAGCTCTAGCACGTACAAAACGACATGAAATTTATACGAATACGTGGTATATCTTGACGTCCCCTAAATGCTATTGTTTAGATTTAGTAAACTATCGAAAATTCGTCCTATATGAAATAAAATAGATTCATTTAATATAGATGTAGTTTGAATAGATATTAAGTAAAATGAAAATAATGTGAATTTCCTATATATATAGGTTTAGAGATGTCTTCCATATCCATTATAATATTTCATAAACAAACATTTAATATCACCACACCAGGACTTTTGTTGGCATAACCAAAACCAACTATTTAGGGCTATGATTTATTTTCAGCTTTGTACTTATACACGCACTCAGTTTTCTATAGAATTTAGATAAATATCAAAATGATGGCATGTTTAAAATTTATTTATATACGTGTTATATTAATTATTAAAATGTTAACAGTTAAATTCAAATGTAAACGGTTAAATTATAGATCGATTACTTTTTTTTCTATCAAACTCTCTTTTATAAGTAGTATCCTGATTTAATTTTAATTCTCTGGTAAATCTCAAATCCTCAAGTTAATACGTATTTTATTGACAAGATAAATTATTCCACCCCTTATATTGGATGAAACGAAATTAATATTTAATAGATGAATCATCGCAGTTAATATATAGAGGTAGATTTTGACAGTAATAATTTTAGATTCCACTAATAGTCTTTCAAATAGCGAAATAAAAAAAAACTATATTAGACAACAAACTATTTAAATCAAAAATGCAAATGTTGGTATATTGTAAATGAAATTGAGCAATTGTTGAACAATTGTTACCTATCTCATGGGACCGGTATACGAAACTTATTCAGTTACTTAATTGAACTGTGATGGTTGAAAATATAGAGATCTATGATTGAAAGTTGAATCACATTTATATAAATTAATAAAGCTATAAATTAATCACTGATAAAATTGGATGGGGCTCTTGCTAACATAGCACAGGACTCCTTTTGGGGCTTTCCATATTAGTGCACTATTACAACCACAACAATTTCAATCATGCTAGTGAGATATGGTATTGATTATGTGTATGAACTTTAAATGTTTAATTTATACACATATCATTATTAATTAATCCTATTATTTAGTTTCACCAATAGATAAATATTAGGAGTATTACATGAATATTTTTTAAATTGTAGTCATTTCCGTAAAGTTCTAATGTCAAAATGACAATCAATTATCTGTGGTATCAATAAGCTGTCAATTAACAACCAACAAAGACAATATTGTATATAATAGCTGTACAATTGGATGAAATTAACCAGATTGAGAAACCACATTAACATCCAATTTTCAAACCACAAAATAGTAAATCGATTGATTTCAAACAATAACAATAACAAATAGAAATCAATTAAATTTTCCGACATACACCATTAAACCATAACAATAATGATCACCATTAAGGTGTGACTATAAATTGACGATAGGAACGATAAACGAAGAAACCTAATAGTTGAAATTGTTGAGAAAATCGAAAAGACGAACGAAGCATACTCTGAATAAGCTTCTTATATCGATAACAACAAAAAGAAAACGAAGTTTCTTATAGGAGACCAAGAAAATTAAAACACTTATTAAATACAATTAATCTAAATTGTAGTTATGTATTTACTATAATCGTGTTGCAGCTATAGAGAGATTTTAAATTACATTTTTCCACTTAAATCTCGTTTTATTACGTGTTCGCATTAAGTGATTCATTTATACTGTATATTTAGTTTTTAGGCGAATTATATAGTTATTTTACGAAAAACTATGTTCACTAACAATTTACGAGTTGTGAGCAAGTTAAAGTCGTTGACGTTTGTTGTCGCATCCTGAATTGCACGAGAAGGCCGGAATATGAAAGGATGTTCCGCTTCCTATGCCTTCAGTGCTTCCGTTAGATTATGCCTACAAAATTCCATATACGCAGATATCTAATTATATTACGTTCAATTTTACTGTATACAATATTTGAACAGTTGCCACTAACTATTTGTCTTCCTAATATAATAGAATTTCAAACATAAATAAATATTTGCCGTTAACTGAATTTGTTCATACATAAATAAAATTTTGATTTGAAATAGAAAACTTTAACAATTATTATTATTTAACAATTATATTATTAAAATTGAGATAAATTGAACATTTTACACATAAATTGTTCCATTTACAATAAGAGATAAACTTTCTTGAGAATGTTAGATGTTCGTTCTATGCTTATTTCCTGTACAAAATAAGTAGTCGGATCTTCTCTATAGACATATTCAAAGACATTTCGGTTAACCTATGTAACAGATCCTAATATGAGAATAGTAAATGAAACGTATATCCTGATTTGGGCCGTTTACTTGGAGCTTCTTTTATTTTGCTTTTGTTAACATTGAAATATTTGATAGATACTATATAAGGCTGACTGATCAAGTGATCAACTGCAATTTTAACAAAACGCTTTAATTAAAATGTATTATTTATGGAAACGTTTAAAAAATATAAATCGACCCATCAATTATCAAAACGCTGAATAGGTATTTATTTTTTGTGTTAATTAATGGTTAATCAAAATGAATACATACATATAAAGTAATTGAGAATTCAATTTTTACCTAATCAAAGAGCAAAAAGTTGTTATCGTGTTTATAGAGTGTGAGGATTTATCACCACAGTATCCTCTGGGATGTTTACGAAAAAGTTATTTTTAAAAATAACCGTCACTTTTATAATTTAAACTCATGCTTTGAACTTATTCCTAAACTGAATTTATTTGTTTTAATGTCGAACTTTCAAGTTGGAAATCGTTTAATTATAACCAACTTTTCGACATACAAGCGCAGTTCAAAGATGATACTTGAACAAATACGCTGTAGTTTAATAAATAAAATTTGACGCTGTCGAAATAACTGATATAAAACTTTTCCAACTGTATATTTTGTTTGAAATTGTTAGAAGAGGAATAAAACTTCTATACCAATGAAGATAAATGCCATAACGGAAAAATATTATAAGTTAATAAATAAAAATAATTAAGATTGATCGTTTGTGAAAAATACAAAGATTTAAAATATCATTATATTGTTATATTCTTAATTTAATAACAATAAAGACAACTACTATAAAACATTATAGATCTAGTAAATAGAATGTCATACCTGTATCATTGTGTTTATAGTTATATAACTGTCTTTAAGCTCTCTTACCGCAATGGTCTGCCACAAGACATGCCCTCTGACATATTGAAACCGCATATACTCCGAATTAACATATTAAGGAAATTGAACATACAATTTGACTCTTTCATATTATTACTGATGATAAAGTGGATTTGATATCGACATTTGAGAATTTTATGTGATGGATTAACTCGATGAATAAATGAACCTGGTTTCGATCACGTTTTTGTAACTAAACAAAATTTCAAAGTAAACAAAACTAAATGAATTGAATTTAATTTTACTGTCTTAAAAGTTTTTCAATTAAAAACTGTTGTTATATCTGAATCAAAGAAATACTAGCAGGTATAATAAAATAATAAACAATTTGTTTATGATAATGAATTTGAATAAACCATTCTTCTTGACAAACATCCTATTATTTAAAGATTATCCCCTTAAAGGCGGCATCAAATTTGCTTAAATAGGCAAATCCAATAAACAAATCAAATATTCAGATGGATGAGGATAGTAACAGATGGTGTTGCACATACTATTTTCAATCGAGTTTTTTGTGTCAAATTTTTACATAAACCTTCACCCTTATGGAATTATAATTTTTCTCATTTTAATTCGATGTCCTTACTTGATTAATAATGTATATATCTTCAAACGACTAAAATTGACTATGTTTTAAAATGAATATAAAAGTATTGACTAAAATCCTAGAATAATTACATATACAATAGGCTGATTGCTAAATTATTCAACAGTTGCACAGTTGTAATTAACTAGAAAAAACAAACAAACAGATATTCGATGTAGAAAAAGTTTTTATATGATAACAAATTTCAACATTATGCCCGGAAAAGTGTCACTATTTACAATTTGCGGTTATTGTAGCGATAAATAATTCAGGATCAATTTAAGCGAAATCAACCACTCGACCGTTCTATTATTAGTCTTCTGTAACAGAATCATTTGTTTTACAAGTGCCTACATTCCAACTACCCCTAAAACAAATACTATATTAGTAAATAAATAATATCTTCATCTTTCCGAATCTATTAATAAAATATAATTGAACTTTTGAAATACCATTATATTTTGTTCAAAACTTCCATTAATCTTATAAATATAAATTTTTAGCCAGTGGGAATTTCAGTATTCACTTAGATGAAAATTGAAGTAAATATGTATTAAATGTAATTTATTTAAAAATTACTGTTTGTTTACGTATTTCAAAAATTCTAATTTTTATTTTGAAAAGATTCTCTTGAAAAATTTGCGTTCCCTTGTTTTCTACAAATGATTATCGAGAACAAACCCTTATCTGGCCAAGCGTGAAGGGTTTCGTACTATTCATAATATGATCGTTTCAGTTTATGTGTCGATAATAGCAGTATTTTCACCCTCTTCTACACCTACTACCAAAAATCCCGATATAAAGAAGTGAATTGATAAGGTATAAAACATTCCATTTAAGTATTCAAATTGCTTATTGACTAAAAAGGAGGTTTTTTTGGATGGTATAAAAAATGATACGAAGGAAAGTTAGTAGTATACACACATATCATACAAACCACAATACATCACATTAGCTGAATAGTTAGTTGTGACTGCCGTTCAGTGAGTTGCGAGCGAAGATTTTACGTGCGTTGTATGTATTGTTAGTCATTATAGTGAACTGCCAAAAAAGAAAAACAGGACCGTAATAACACAGATTTCGTTGTTCTATTATGGAATTCTATTTGTCTCTGGAGAACAACTTTCTATTCTTATAATAAATTTCATTTTATTTCAATCCTCGTTGTATCTCATATCGAGTGTGTTTACTTTAGAGTTAGACGTTTTTTATTACGCTATATAATAAAAAAATATATATTTCATTGCAACAGATGTGAATGATATGTGTTTGACTCTTTATATAATGTAACTTTCTCTTTTTAATTCTTTTTCCAATATATGAGTAATTATTAAGAAAATTGTTGAAAAATCCAAAATTAAAACATAAACAATGAATGATGAAAATTGCAGCTTTTTAGATATAATTATAGTCGGAATAATAATAATAATAATAATAAGATTGATAATATTAAAATAATCGAAAGAGAAGTTCTTAATAACAGCAAGATGTTTGACCACTCAGCGTTTAGGATTGAAGACGTTTCAATAGAAATCACTCATATGGGCTTAAATTGGAGATTCTATCTTAAAAGCACCACTCGAAAGAAAGTTCATTCTTACATATCAATTTTTGTGTTCATCAGATGATCAATCATAATGTAAAATTCAATCAAAAGAATCGTTTTGTCTGATAGGTTTGAATTTAACTTTAGCAAATTATTTAAATTATTCATCGGTATATTGTTTTGTTTTTCATTTAAATAAATTATAAATTTCGAATACAGCACGTTATACTTATTAATTTGTTAAACAAGACATTAAAGAGATATTTTGGAGTGTTGTAAATTAATTGGTAAAGAAATTTTGGAATTTAATTTCGATTTGGGATAGCAATTCTGTGAAAATTTCATTGTCTTACCAGTGGTGAGTTTAATCTAAGTAACATCACAACAAACTTTTGAGTATGCCGTCTAAAATGTGTTCAAAATTTTAGCAATTTTGTTTACTTGACAACGTGGAATGTTTCATTTTCAAATAAAATCTATCTAGTCTCGATAAAATTTGATTATAATATATGTGAATTATTTTTAAAATTTTCAAGAATAATCGAAATCATTATTATTTTATTTTAATTTAATAAAAACTGCACAATTTTAAATTGAAATTCAATAATTAAATAAAATAACAATTCTGTTAGTTTATTGAAAATTAATTTTCTTTTGAATTGCAATAATCATTAACATGAGATAAATTCTGTTAAAATTGACAATGTGTTACCGTAAATAATTTAACAAATAGATATAAGTATATACAACTTTAAACAGATAGCAAATTTATCGAACGAAATTACTCAAGGGATTATTGACAGGTAAAACTAGGATCAACTAAATTTTCTTATAGCACACAAAGGACTAACAAATCTAGAACTAGACAGATAATTACCATTTTTATAACAATAAAAATTTTCATCATATGTTTGAGAAAACTATTTAAAACTGCCATCATTTTTGTATAATAACTTTAGATAGTTTCGGTAATAGAAAGTATATATGTATAATCTTAGTTTGTGGAAATCTGATATAGGATCCGTTATGCATTAAAACGGTCAGACACGTATTTCCTTTACAGATAGCTCCTTGGCAATGTTGACAGTATATTAAGTTTCCCTCAACATCTTCAACTTTATGTAGAACTTTAATCAAGCATTTAAAAATATAAAAATTACAGAAATATTCTCTACTAAATCATTGTGAAAAGTCAGATTTACATTCTAATTGTGGTTTATAAAAAAATTTACGGTTCTATTCACATTTTCGGTAAATAAACAAAACAAACCTACTTTTTTTTTTGATAAAATATGAAATAAATCATCTGTCTTGTCAGAATGATCGAAAATAGACAAAATCTTTCCCAACAATACCCAGTGTTTAGATGTTGAGTGTATACGACCCGCATATAATTTCAACCGTTTTCCAGCTTTTGTCTCAGTCAACAGAGGAATAATATATGACAAACCCGTTGGGATACATTAGTGAACCTTGTTGTGTTGTCTTTTATAAGTTTTATAGGAATAAACAAAAATATCCACCAATTTCTACTGGATTAACATTTTTTTCTATTTCTAGTTTATCGATAAAATACTCGGTTTTATTTTGTATTACAAAAATACTCAATTGTATAAACAGAAACAATTCTATTTTCTATGTTTATACGGGCTTATATAGCAGATTCGTAAATTCTCTACTTACATCCACAGAGATTTCAAATTTTTTCGTAATTCAATTTTGTATAACTATCAAAATTTAAATAACAATTCTCCTAATATACAAAACTTGTGTCATTTAATTGTTCAAAATCGAATTATTTTATAAAATTGCGCAGTGTGATTATTACATTTGTATCTTTAAATACTGTGTCTGTAACTTCTGCTTTTAACTCTGTTTGCTAAATATTTCTACAAATTTTCTTAATTTTAAATTCTACTAATTAATTTTGACACAATACACGTACGTAAGAACAGATATAACAATTCTAACATCTATTTAGTATACCTATTGAATACGAGATAGAAGAAAACACCATTTCACTTTATAGTAACAATTTAACAGACGGCAAAAGATGATTCTAAAATGGGTGATAGTTGAATACAGAAAGGATGAGTTGGTATTGGTAAATCCTTTGAATGTTGAAGGGTTCTCTCTTGTAAGCTCATAGTAAACTGGAATGCAAACAAAACAAGTACGCTGCTGTTAATCGAGTATACCTAAGATCTTAAATTGCAAATTTTAACACCTATACTATAAACCGTAATGTGCAGACTAAAACAATTGATGACGGGGGTCCAAAGACTTATGAATTGACATAATATACGAAAACAATTACAATAAATTATTAAATTGAAAAATCGAAATCAATTTTGTTATAAATCAGTTTTGAATAAAATGGATAGTTATAAATTAAAATTACTTAATTTAACCTATACCCAAACAAATTTATTTAAATTCGTTCACGAGCTGAAACTGCTGTTCCTTATGATGTATTTAGTGCTAATAGGGTGTCGCCACCCACGTAATGTGACGGTAGAAAATTAGTGAACTGATTTACATCTAAATAAATCTAGTAATGCATACCCTTTAACAAGGCGATAGTCGTTTAAATAATGACCGATACTCTCCATTAGTAGTCTAACTATGTTCTAATGTGACTTATTGATTAAATTTCTATTTACAATATTTGCTATTTTGAAATAATTATATAAATGACTTAATGCACTTGTATCGTCTATAAATGTTTATTTTATAGTTTCAACTTGTCCATATCGATGATTAATGACAATTTTTTCTCTCTTATCGTCGACAATCTTGAGCAAATATATAATAATATTATTGATCATTAGCAATGATGTAACAATTTTTATTCATAATCATTCCAAAAGTTCCATTATTATAATAATAGTAATAAGTCAATAGTAATAAAAATATTCTTTTCATTTTAGATTGCCTACTAGTGAATGGTGGAATGCAAAATGCCGTTGGCAACCGATTCAATTCCCCATCAACGAACAGTACACCACCCATTCTTGGACCACATGCAGTTCCTCAAAATCGTTGGGATCCTTATTTTGACGAAACATCACCACACAATATATCAGCACTTGTTGGAAGAGAAGCTTATCTAAGTTGTCGTGTACGAAATTTAGGAAATAAAACAGTAAGGCTTTATCTATTTTATCTATTTACAATATATATAGATATTGATTTTATTTGAATTAATTTAACACTAGAAAAAATTATTTTGTTTATGAATGGAATCGATTTAAGAAATTATATTCCTATTCAATTTTTGAATATATTTCAATGTAAACGATATGTAATCTACTATAAGAACCGTTTGGTCCACTTCAAACAATAGTCGTACATTTTCAGTTCTTTAACAAAATAGAAAATCTGTGCCAATCAGAATTAATTATATGCCAGTCAGGATTTTAAGTGGGGTTTTTAACGAGAAGCGCTGCAAAAATTGAATAGAACAACAAAAATGATATATGAAATATATGGAAATAAATACGTACATGTAATCAATTCCTTTTTATTTGAAATTCACAATATTTACGCAACGACTAATTTAATTAAATTTCCAATATCTGTTCAACATTATGAAACAACGAATAATTGTCGTATAACTAACTATGTACACTCTAAAAGATAACATAAACGAAAAATTATTTCCCTTTATTGTATTAACTTCATTATAATATCCCGCAACCTTAATATTGACTTTAACGAAACATATAAGTTTCTTCTTCAGCTTATATTCGTTATCATAAATTAATGTACATGAATGCTGTGTTTCATAAATTCAAATATAAATTTAAAATACGGACAAAACAATATTTAACTAATTAATAATGATTAAACAAATTTAATTAAAAGTTTGTTGATACATATGTGTAATATGAGAGAATTGTGTTATTTAAGGGTACGATTAAAGACAATAAAACACAACGTGTTAGTTGTAATCATGAAGGTATGAAATGAAATTAAACAATAACAACAAACTTAATCATATCAGGTATAACTATGTAATATGTTGTAATTTAACAAAAAAAAATTTTTTTTATCACATTTTCATCAATTTAATGCCAATCTAATAGGAGTAACATATAATAACCGAATTCATTGAGACCGAGAAGTTTTAGTTCATCAAATGGTTTGTACATTCGAATAAGCATGAACATACACAGTTTATGACTGTTATTATTTATTTAAGTCTAAAATTGCTATTAGCAAAAATATTATGGGAGAGGGTGGATTGGGTGTTGATGCAGTAGTACAGCAGTGGTTTGGATAATCAATATCCTATTGCATTTCATCTATATTATTATATTTATATTCATTCATATAAATGAACATAAATGTGGATTTAATTCATGTTGTTAGGGCTAGAATGACATTTTTTTGATATGTGCAATTTAAGGTATCTTTAAATCAGTAAAAGTTCTTTCAAATTTCTTTATCTAATAATTTATGTTATTTTTTTAAATAAAGAATTTCATTAATTTAAAAGCTATCTTCAGCCATAAATTCAACAATTCAACAATCCAACATATATATATATATATATATATATATATATATATATATATTTGTTTTTCCATCTACTTTTAAGCGTTTCAAAGTATTTGCTTCAATTTTAATGTGAATTTCTGTTTCCTATTTCATATGTCTATTAAATAGATCTTTCAAAAATTTGTTTCTACATTACTTTACAAACTATTATTCATTGGAATAATTTAAAAGATATTTTTTGTTTTGTTTACAAATTATAATAGCAACCATATTGATAACAAAAGTAATTATTTATGAAGAATTTATATATTAAATAAGCAAACAAACTGAAACAACTTAATTAAAATTTGAATATGAGGTTCGAACGAAAGAAAGAAAATATGCAAAGAAAAAAATGAACGAATAGGTGAGCTTTTTGTTGATTTTGTACGCTTACCATTCCACTTCAACCAACAGTAAAGACTCATCCTTTGAATTGCTTCGACAAAAAATTCCTTTGAAAAACTACTACTTTATGTAAGTAATTATTCCAGGTTTCTTTATTAATAAACTGATCAAAATAAAATAAAAAGTCTTAACGGAGCTAATTAAAATTGTATAATAGTAAATTGTTGCTTATTTTCTTTACTCAAGTCTTACATTTTAAGTATATGTACATTCCTGATACCTATATAGAATTATCCCCAGTTATTACCATTAATAGATCAATATGCGATCCACCATTATCTTACTATGAGAATATAATATTTCGGAAATATTAAAAAAATTAAAAAGTACAAGACTTATAGGAAAATTCATGTATGCCGGCATATATAAGGAATTTGTATATCTGACTTATCAAAACGTTTTACAATATATGGTTTGAAAATCTTGATTTCTGTCGATGTAATGTTCATACAAGACATCAAAAAGCTTATGTCTATTTCCAGTTGCATTTTAACATGTTCTTATAATCTGACAGTAATATTTTTCTGTAGTATAACTTTTATTTGCGATATAAGGGTTGTGTTATTCAATATTAGTTTCCTCTACTTGATCTACTCAACACCTTATTAATAATTGGAAAATCCGTTGTTACAAAAATTGTCCTAATAGTATTGAAGATGAATTAAATAAAATTTTCATGAACGATTCGTTTTAATTAAACTCAGAAGAAATAAACAAACGTAATGAAGCGTAGAAATTTAACACATTATCCTATGACAGGATCATTCAAACTAAAGTTTGCGAAGTATTTGTTGTCGGTTCTCTACAATTTAAATATAAAAATGTACTTTTAAGTAGTTCATTCTATTTTATTTTCCAATCTTTACTTTCATAATAACAAATTTCTCTATTTTTAAACGAAATATATAATTCATAACAGGAAAAAAAACAAAAAGTGTGAATCTGTCACCGCAATTAATTTGAGTAACCCTATTTTACAAAATTTATGTACCAAATGGTAATTTAATGGGCTATAAAAACGTATAAGCGAATTTGTATTAAATTAAAATCGAAATTGTTAAAAAATAAGCGATGCGATATATATATATATATATATATATATATATATATATATTTCCCACCTGATATTAAAGTGTATGGAACTTTACTGTCTCACTTTATGCTAGAATCCTGTCGGGAATCTAGCTGAGCAGGATTATGTTATGAATGCAGCAGAATTTCCAACTCCGCAAAGATAAATGGTTGAAAACAGACAAGAATGGGCCTTGAGCTGTGTCAAACAAGAACATGTTATTTAATGTTGTGGGATTTCTATTTTCAACTTTAATAACCAAGTCGATGGGGTATTTGCTTTGTTTTGTTAAGATACATCAACTCATATGGATATTTATTAATAAGCTTTCTATTTACATTCATATAATATAATAATA
Organism: Meloe dianella; assembly: GCA_028455855.1. Lineage (NCBI taxonomy): Eukaryota > Metazoa > Arthropoda > Insecta > Coleoptera > Meloidae > Meloe > Meloe dianella. Next base: position 2,468,229 of record JAPTHL010000045.1, on the reverse strand, counting down.
TATTTATATCCTTTTATTGGTAACTGTATTGTTGCAACCAAACGATAAAAATCATGAATTATTCTGAAAAAATAAAATAAAACTATATTATCGTTGAATGACCTTAAAAGCAATATAAATTTCGTTTCTATTTCCACAATCTAACCAAAAGTTTGAAGAAAAGACAAAAGTTTAGAGTTGATATATATTTTCACTTTTCTACTTCTTTCAGTATGCGAAATTTATAGGGTCTGTTCTCGTATCCAACAATATTTATTTACACCTCTGAGTTGGAGCATTAGCGTATACACTAGTTTGTTCTATGTCATAATACTACTGATTTATATTCAACAATTTCGTTAAATATTTGAATTTTTACGATTCTAGAAAATCTAAAAATTCAGTAAATTGTATTTATAAACTATTTTTTATTTGTTTCATTCATCATCAATTTGATGAAATATCTAAAGCTCAATTCAAATCTAACAATAAATTAATATAATGACAAGCGTCCTTTTGACCTCAATCTGATTCACCATTGACTAAGTAACTCAATGAGGTGTAGATTGATTTAGGATCGAGTTAACCTACAATGTTCACCGTCAGAATCACCACTTTAAATTCAACCATGCTGAAATTTACCGACAATAAAAAAAAGAACGATATTTTACATCTTCGAAACATTTATTTCGAAAACTTTATCAGTTGTATTCTGTATGAAAGACTTATTATCTTCTATACAATTCACAATTTTATAGGTTTAGTTGTTTGTTGATCGTTAAGCGAATGTAATAAAGGCATCTGTATTTATGAAAGATATTCAACAAAGTTTTCAAACACTTTTCTAAAATATCATAATCAATGAATCGACAAATAAACTATATAATTCAAAAATATTGCATGTAATTTCATTAAATCATTGTTTCATAACCAAATGGTGGTGGCATCAACATATCAAATATGAAATATCCTGGGAATTTATATTACATCTATAGATATGTTAGTAATTTATAATAGACGTAGATTTTACAGAATATCATATTTTCAACATCGTAAGATAATATTCAGTAGATGATAAACATGCTGCTAAAAAATAAGCAGGTCATAATATTTCTCAACTGTATCAGATTTATTACAATGTTTTGGACCATGAAAAAGATGAATAACTAAACTACCATTGAATAAATAACAATAGCAGAGAAGGCCAATATTATAGAAGGATTGTGTTAAAATTAATTTTCATCTCAAATTAACCTACTTTGTTATAAAATGTTCAAAAGTAATTTTTCTCCAACATAATAGTTCATTCATATCTATGTTTTACAATTATTATCGGGACTTTATTTAGAGAACAAGAATGCTTTCATGTAAGCACGGCGGAAATTAAACAGGTAAATTTGATGGAACAAAAGAATATTATAAATGTATTGTGTTGAAAATTTAATGAATACAATTTTACCGTAATTAGTAGTTTAAATTCATTTATGTAATTTAATAATGAAAATTTTATTTATTTTAATTAGTTTATTTTTAATTTAAATAGATGTTTTTAGGTTTTTCTTTTTTTTTGTAACTAATTAGAACGAATGGTTTACTTTCTGTCAGGTCAAAATATAATTAAAATCACTTAAATTGACAGTATATAAATTAATTCAAGTTCAAACAAAAATAATGAACAATTTTCTTGAAAATATATGTATTTATAAAAATACATCTCTAGAGAATTTTAGATTGTTGAAGTTTTCGGTTTAGTTTTAACTCTTCTTATATAGATTAGTGAACTCCAGTAAATTCTTATCACGCTGTAATGTTTTTATAATTAACTAAATTAAAACGATATTCTGGACGCTTATTTTCTCTGTAATTCTATAATGATCCAATAAATAATCTTAAGTTGTAAGTTAAAATGCTTTAAATCTATTCAAATTCTTTATCTAACATTCAACTAATACTCATTTACGTTTTCTGTTTGTTATTTATTTGGCCAACACATAATTTGATCAATGAATTAAATATAAATTCAACCAATAAATTTTGGCATTGTAATAAATTAATCGCGATTTCAAATGTAGATTGTTGATATCCATCTATGGATTTTGTATAATTGAAAATTATCAATGTTTGCTTGAATCCTTAAAAATCTAGCAAGTTTTCAAGTGTCGATTAAGATTGTTTCTAATTCAACTGACGATTACTACTTTTAGATCACTAATTACAATTTCCCTGTTGGTCCAATTTAACCAGCTAGATATTCGTTCTTTCCAATTCTGTAAGGTTACTTACTACCTATATAGGTTGAGATCAAATCCCATGGAAGCTGATCTATAAATTCATTCATCTCTTACCATAACCCAATAGTTTTACGTTATTTTTAAAATTAAAAATATCGAATTTAATATTGGTGTCTACTATAAGATTACTTTCATTATTAATAGTTATTATAGGATGGAAATTTGTGCGACAGTGTGTAAAATCATAATTGACGAGCTTAAACACTAAGTCAGGCATTCATATTATATTTTAAAATAAGTCTAACATTTGATATTAAAACTCCAATTATACTGAAACTATATAATTTTTTCTTTGTACATTTTCTACTGTCAGATTTATATCAACTTTCAATTTATTTTCTGTTAGATTAGGGACATAATGAATAAAATTGAACAAAAGAAAAACATGACAGAATTTTTTTTTTGTTAATTTACTAAAAAATTTCATTGGATATTTCAATGTAAGACACATCTTGCCTTTCCAACAAATACTATTCAAAGCACACGACTTTTTTTACATCTAAGTAGAAAAACTGTAGAAACTCGTCGACAAGTACAATTTTTGTCAGAGAACATCGTTTATTTAACAACTTTTTAATTTTTTTACTAAAACTAAAACAAAAATATCATATTTATGTTACTAAATATTGATCAGCATAGATATCATATTGCATATATTATTATTTTATATTTGAATCAATGATGAGTGGATGCTGGAAAAGTTGAAAATACCTAGCAATAACACAAATAATGTTAAGAATTCCCACAACAACACTGGAATGTCTGTTTAAGATAAATGCAGGAGGATTAACAATTCTCAATGGTATGCGATGTGTATATAGAACAATATATAAGAGATGAAGGAGAACAGACAAATTAACTATTATTATTGTCTATAAAATACAAGAAAATCTAAACGGAGAATTTATAAATGTTGCTATATACGTCAAAGTTTATACTCCTATATGATATGTGAATGAGTGTTAACACAAATTTCATAGGGAGAATATCGTTTTAGTAGTATAGTTTTTGTTAGCAAAAATATTCAAATACTTGGATTACGAAGACAGTACCTAAATTTAAAATAGAAAGAGCAGAAGGCCGAATCCGGTAAACACTAAAAGTATTGATTTTATTGTTTAGACCGAATCCTAATGCGATTTCATAAATAACGTTATTTCAAGCTAACGTAGGATACCGTTCACTTGATCACACACACAAAAAAAACTAAGGCCTTGTTCTAGCTTTAATCAAATATACATAAAAGATAATACAAATTCAACTAAAAGATTTCATTTCTATTTTCGACTAAAATCATTCTTCGTAAATTTAGTAAATGTAATTATCTGATCATTTTTCTAATAGTTATTTTACTCCAACACATGTTTTTGACATCAGAGAGAGCCAATGAAAATTATTTACTGTTAGTAGAGTTTCCTCGATGACAAACGTTTCGAATAATATCTGCGTCATTGTTGCTTTACTTTAACACACGAAAAGGGAATGAAAAAAAAAGTAGCTTGTGGGTGAGGTCCTTTTTTGTTGTTGTTGTATATTGTTACGTGTTTCAACGAAACATTAGCTTATGATAAATTATAAAATTAATGAACTGTTTTCCTAGAAAGGAAAAGATGCCAGGCGTTTTTTTTCTTCTTTGATATTTTAACTAATTTAAAGTTGCACAAACTTATATTTTAACCAGAATAGAATTAAATTTATAGTGAATTTGGCAGGCTAACTTTAATCGTAGTTTAACTGAAATCAGACTAACATCCCCAAATTTCAATTTGGTTCAGATTTACCGCGAACAAGTTTCCTAAAAGCAGATTATCACATATTAGGTTTCTACTTAAGCAGTATTTTAATGAAAATAACCAGTCTTTCCGTAAGTTTCCTCGTTATCCATTAATAAAGAGATAACCTTCTCTCTTACACAAAGTATTAAGGTATTACTGCTCGAAAAAGAATTTTTTAAGCACACATCCTACCTATATAAATTATTACAAAGAATTTTACATTGTTCCAAACGCAAAGAGATAAAATATTCATTAGGCAAATTAGTAAATACTGAAAAGTTTAGTAAGAAAGAAATTTGAGAAAATTTAAAGCTAAATATAGAGCCTGAATCGTATTCAAACTAATTTTAACAGAACAATTTCATATACATAGATTCTTTATATTGGAATACACAAGTGGATAGTGAATTAATTAATAAATTACATCATTCAATGCATCAAGATATTTGTTGTGTGAAAATCATAAATGAACAAATTTAGAATCTTGCTTATTGATTTTGCATTCTAAATATAAGGGGATATTCGACCAAAATATGTTATATTTGCTAATGAATACACATTAGTCTCTTAAGATGTCCAGTTCTATTAAGTTACGTGTGACTAGATAATGCTTTTAGTCCTCCAGGTGACATATAAAACCCATCACTCGGAATAATGTTTTAGTGATAATTAACAGAATGTAAAACCATTTCATTATAGAAATTCGTTATAGAATCCATGTCGAAAGGCAACGAAGGAACTAATGGAAAAAAAATGTTTTAGGTTTCTTGGATTCGTCATCGTGATGTTCATATTTTAACCGTTGGAAGTTATACTTATACAAGTGATCAACGATTTCAAGCACTTCATGTACCAGAAACTGATGAATGGACATTGCAAATTAAATGGGCACAGAAAGAGATGCCGGGTTATACGAATGTCAAATTAGTACACAGCCTGTTAAAAGTTATTTTGTTCAGTTAAATATTTTAGGTAAGTTAAATATTATAATAGAATAATAAATCAAAAATACTGTTTCAAACAAAAACATTGGAAATCCATCAGGATTTGTTCGTATAACAACAGCATAAGTTATTACTCATGTTAATTATTTTATATAGTAAATATTTATATACAGACTACGAGTGAATGGTGGATTTTTTTTACAATAATAGTGACTTTCTTTTAAATTCGCCCGGCGCATCCACCAAAATTACATCAATAATTATTAAATCAGTATCAAATAATATAATTTTTAAAACTTTATGATATTTATTTGAATATTGTATGGATGTGCTATCGCAAATGTTGATAAAACGTGATTAATATTGTAATAGGAATATAAATTGCTGTTGTATAATATCGCCACGTTTATGCATTATTATTGGCAACTATACGTTTTAGAAAAATTGACAGTATTTGATATTATACAGGTGCAATAAATTGAGATGAAATTTTAAATATAACATAAAATTTTCACTGTGATTCTTTATCATGTAAATAAACAATAATATTAAATAATGTTGGATTAAAATAGGTAAAAATTGATAAATATTACATTGATTTTAATAAAGTTTAAAGAATTTTATACATAAATATGAAATATCGATTCTGTTATTCCAGAAGTACTAGCCGGTGATGAACCATCTCGCAAAATTGAAAATAGAACAAAATGTAATTGTACCAGAAAAACTGATGGTCCAGGTGCCAGGTTGTTTTATCGTCATTGATTAACAAAATTAACAATTATTTGTTGTGATATCTAATTTTTATTTTTATCAATTAATTAATTATTAATAGTAATAATAATAATAAACCTGTAACTCTATCAACAATCAAACTTTCAAATTAATTATAAAGCATCATTAAAATAAAGTTGCTTGACAACAACTTTCTAGTTTGTATCTTAATTTTAGTTCCGACAGCTAGAATTCTTGGAGGACCAGATCTACATGTCGACAAAGGCAGCACCATTAATTTGACATGTTCTATAAGCTTTAGTCCTGAACCACCAGCCTATTTATTTTGGTACCATCGTGACAATGTAAGTATTGGTAAAATAGAATTCAATTACTCTTAAGAGGGCTTTTTTTGTAATAAACAAAGACGCTATCAATATCCAAGGAAAAATATGGAACAGTTTTAGATAAAAGTGAATCATTTTATTCGTTGACGACAAAGACAACAACGTCTGTCTTATAAACGCCGCCAGCCTTATCAACACCACCTTTTAATATGACAGATATATGTTATAATGTGAAGATATCAACCGAACCATTGAGATCACAGTTTTATTCATATTGATAAATAAGGCTAAAGAGACATTCATGTAAATTATTTGTTACCATCTAACTGTATTTTGTCAGTTGTTTGAAACTGTTTATTATATCGGTATTCTTTTCATAAATATATAATTTCTATCTTAAAAAAAAATATACCTATATTAACCATAAATTCTAGAAATTTAAAGCTAAATGTTTGCAAAAACATTTCTCGATTGTTAAAATTTTTCATCGGTATTGTATAATATATTACTTCGTTATTTAAATACAATGAAGCATTGTTTTTGTTGGTAATAAATTCTAAATTACTATTTTACCAGATGACGGCACGATACTCGTAAATTTTCTAAACTGTGTTTATTCGTATACAATCTAACAGTAAATCGCACTTTGCATATTAATTGAGTCACCCTAGACATCAATCAAAGGGTGACCTAAGATCGTGTTTTGCTCCTCATGTTTCATATTCACATAATGAAAGTAAATTAACTGACTAAAAAATTTATATAAGAAATGTACAATAAATTTCTTTTTTATTTTATATGATCTATAAAGCAGCAGTTAAAGATAAGTGTATTCAAATATGAGGAAGAGAATTCTATATTCTTGAATAAGAACAAGTGAATATGAAGGAAACAAAAATGCATAAAAGATATCATTCGTGTTTCCTTTCAACTAATTTGCCTTCCTCTCCTTTTGTAATGACAATAGCTTTACTAACGTAAAAAGAAGCCCTAATTGATTTTATTTCCGCTTTTAAAAAAAATACATCATACTTAATTAATTGTATGACACTTGCATTATTTGTATTTCAGGTGATAAGTTTCGATTCAAGTCGTGGTGGTGTAAGCGTTATCACTGAAAAGGGTGATGTAACAACAAGCTTTCTGTTAATCCAAAATGCCGACATTCCAGACTCTGGAGAATACTCCTGTAGTCCATCAAATGCAGATATTGCACGCATTATAGTACATGTTTTGAATGGTGAGTTTTAAAACAATATCGCAATATTGATAGTAGTATTGTTGATTAAACTTACTGGTCTATTACTTAAAAAAAAAACTAGTTACAAGATTTAATAAATCAACATTTACAAGATTATAATGATTGATTTTCAATTAGTAGAGATTCGGCTAACATTCCTTCACTATATATTAGTAGTAATATAGGAAGAGCAGGCAATGGAAATAGGAAATGTGCAAATCAATCACAGAAGTAATTACGTACACGAAGTTGATGGAATGCCAGGAAACTGGACCGGGTAGCCACGCCAGGCAATAATTAGACAGTCTACTTGTACGTGCCTTTTTCTGACGTTTCACAATTGTTAACAAGAGTCATTTCCCAGTCCATTTGCAAATTTTCACAACTACCTGACTGAATTATAGGTTTTTCCATTTTTCATTTTTTTTATCATTCGCAATGTGATTTGACACACTCATATTTAATAGAAAGTAATTGAACTAACAATAAGGTATATGTTGTCAATAAAATATGGTACATAAACAAGAATAAACAGAAAAAAAGAAACCACATTGTGATCTAAAATTGAATTGTAAAGTGAACGACTAAAACGTTAGTAAAAAAATAGAACGTACAAATATAAGATTACCCTATATTCTGCAAACATCTTACCAACTATCACTATTAGATATTGTAACATGAGATAAGAACACAAGAGATCATCAAGAAGAACGAATCATCGATTTCGTTGATTATTACTTTCCTCATTTAGTCGCACCGACAAATGTATAAAATACCCTCAATATACGAAAACTGGCAATATTTAAATGTAAATCGATACTGAACCAGACAGCATATTATCAACTCGATAAACAGTCCCTGTGTTCGAAGGCTCAATTAATCAGTTTTAAAAGCAAAATAAAAACAAAACAACGAATGTATTTGAATCAATGTGCTCAATTATAATACGTGTAAAAATTTGAATCTTTACTTCTTTTTGATACATATTTTTTTTAAATTTAATCATACATTTTTATTGGGAAAATCTGACGTGTTCGATGCCAACAAAAGATGGTTCATTATGTGGAAAATTTGGGAAATCAAAGACCCTCTCAATAACCTAGTAAATGTATGCGATCAATAAAGTGAAAGTATCTATTATATCATTAAATATTTCGCTTTGTAGTTTAATTAGAAAGTGTTTTATTTTCTTACAGTCGTTTAAATTTTGATAAAATTTAAAATTATCGTTCGATATAGATTAGAAGTTATGAAACATAACGAAAATAATAACAAACAAAAAAAAGTGGTAATCCACAACCATAAATGTAGATAGAATCGTTTTAGGACCGTGATAATCAACTAGGATTATCAGGGAATGTCACTGATCGGAAACAATTAATTCATGGTTGATGCAGAATGATGGTTCGTGATAATATGAGGAATATATTTCCTTTCTGTTGTCATCATGCGCAAATTATAAATATTTTTCAATCAAACTAGATGGAGATAAAATATTTGATTATTTATTAACATTGGTGATGTTTTTGATAATATTAATAGTCAATGAATCACTTGAAAAAGTTAAATAGATTTTTTGTAACATATTGCCTAATTTTTATTCAAATGTATCTTTCCCCATTATTCTTGTTGTTTAGCATTGCTTGCTTGAAAAACTACAGTGAATTGAAAAAAACACTGAAAATTACGGTTATTGAGAGCATTATATTGGCTGATTATAATCAAGACAAAGATCGTTGGGAGAAACAATAAACAACAAATTGAAAATCAGTAAAGTTTCCAATGAAAACATTAACCGCAATTTCTTTCCTTTAATACAAATACAAAAAATTTAGTTTCAATGATATCAAGTCTATCGGTATTTTTTTCTGTATATTCGAATACGACTGATCGTGATTTTATTAATTCGTAGCGATGTATCAAATAGAACATTAACCACGTTTAAATTCAGCAGTGACTATTGACTTTTATAAAATAAAAAAAAAACGACAATGCAACAAACGTAATATCTTTAACAATAGAGTCAGAACATAATAAATAGAACTAAATAAATTAACTGTAACAAACGATTCAAAATAACAACAAGTAAGAAAAAAGCAAACTCACCACTTAAATATTACGGTGTGACTCTTCTAAATCTGCTGAAATTGAAACAAATATTGTAACAATATTTTAAAAAGTCAATATTTACTCACCATTTGAACGAACACGGACACTGGTCCCAGGGATGTTTGATATTAGGTCACTCACAAAACACAGTCACTAAAGTTCGATCACAATAATGCACTACTTAATCGATAGCGTTCAAATATGTACCGTTAAATCTATACGAAAACCGAAACTGAAACAAGCAATAATTTTATTTTTATTTTACTAAATAAATCAAATTTTAAAAATTGTGGAATATGCTACAGGATTGACAGTAAATATTACATTTCAGATGGCATGTCACTGAATAAATGAAACAATGTAGTTGTCTCTGTATTCCATGATGATCGTAAACTTAAAGAATCACTTATGTTTGGTTTTTTTGTTGGTAAAATCTAGCATTTTTTCGTAAGATTGCATTTTTCCATTATGTTGCTTTGAAAAATCAAAGGATCCATCTTATGTTCTACTGAACTATAAGACAGCAAAATAATATATTAGAAAATAAGATTGATCTGTTAATTTTCAAAGAACCATATAGAAAGAATTATGATTTATTTGGAAGAAACTACGTTTTTAGAAAAAAAATCTGCCGTAATTAACTGTAATCGTTTCATAAGTTTTCATTTATTTATTCACTCTATTTAACCAAAATTAATTGCGACTTGTATTGTTACGCCACTGAATTTAATAGTAAAAGTGCAAATCTCTCAGTATGAAATTATAAAAACTATGAATATGAAATAGTGAATTTTTTTTGTCAGTTCTTGAGATACTCAAGAAAGTGCATATTTTCAGAAATTTAACACATAACCTACTCTAGGTAGCGGTATCGTGTTTAGTTTTTGTTTTGTTTTTGTTTTTTTGAGAAAGTATCATAGATGCCTGTGCAAATCCAATACACCCTGCTGGGGTCAATGACCTTTACGTGTTAAAAAATTAACAATTATTCAATTTAAAATGCAAACTATTTGAGATTGTAGCACGATTATTTGAATTTACAGTAATTTGTAACAATTTCAAACAATTCACAATTAACGGTAAGGATAGTGCAACAAAAAAAAATTGATGATTTTTCTATAAAAATCGAATAATAAAGTAACACTTACAAAAAATTAAATTATTTACAATCGTAATTATTGAAATGTTATCACTAATTGAACTTAAAATCGAACATCGATCTGTCTAATATCAAATGACGCCATTAACTACCAGAATTACCCATGATAACCGACAATTTTCTGACAGACTATGCCTACTGCGATTGCTAGCAAATAAATTCTTTTTTTTTAAGATTTCAGACGCTATATGCAGTTCTTCGTGCTCAAATAGTACGGGTGATTTGTATAAAATTTAATCAAAAAATTTAATAAAAACGCCTCACATGTTGTCGTTAAATGGAATTATAATTATAGTTTCATTCATTGATATAATGGAATCGTTGAAGGTCAACAGCAATTAAATCGAAAATGTCGACTATGAACATTTTTCAGATGGCTAGATTCAGTGAAATTTATTTAAAAATTAAGTCAACTGCGATGATAGTGCCAGATTCGAATTATTATCAATCCCTAAGGGTGCACGTCCACTATAGAGTTTTTTTCTTCATATTAACCAACGTTATTCAGATCATTGGAAGAATGAATGAAGTAATAAGGTCAGGTGGAGCATACGAATATGCCAAATATTTTTTAAAGAAAATCCAAGACATTGAATAGCGGAATTTCAATAGATCGAGGACATTTGCTGGATTAATCTTGTTAGGTGAGGAATTGATGAATCGTTAAAGACACCATTCCAACAGTGAGAATTAAACGTATTGAAAGCCGACCTGTTTCCTAAGACTATTCACTCAACACAAACTGACTGATAAGGTTGGATACAGTGTCATCCGTTAGTGATTGTTCAAGTCCTTTAATAATTACTCATTCGAGTTGAAAACGTAACATTATTTGTATTTTATAATTTCATAATTGTTAAACCTTTCTTAACGAATAACAATAGTATTTCAAGTGGTCAATATATTACAAGACTTAAAATGAAAATTAATTAATTTTAAATACGGAATATAATTAATCGATAAGCTCGGTTAGCAGTCATAAATCAGCAAAAGCGCCGGTTCGAAAATTAGAAATTGCTTGTTTTACTAACTAGGAGAATAAATGCAATTTAGTTCAAACTGTTCAAAGGGTCTTTTTGTTTTCAATACACTTTCTAAAACAAATATTAACAGAAGCTAATAAAACCAACCCTTGTTATCCAACATATAGATATATATAACGGATGACGTTATTTTAAAATCAGACATTTATACTCGTAGAAACTTTAATTAATTAGGAAACATTTCTGGCTTAGTTTTACGGTTGTTTGTTGTTTCTGTTATATATAGAAACGAACTAAATTTTTTTATACTATCCAACATTACTATGAATTAGAAGTTTTTTTTATTTGGTTCCTTTAGCAATGTCAATCCTCTATTATTTTCCTTTACCTTCATTAGTTTGGATTTTACTCAACGATAAATGATCCTCTTAAATTTGCTTTCATCTCAAAGCAATCGCTTTGGCTTTAATAAAAATTTCCCATCGTTGGTACGATATAGAACCATTTTAAAAATTTTCAACAAAAGATCGCCTTTGTTGTTATTACATCACTACCGGAAATCATTAAACAACCATCAATGGCAGCAACAAATCTATATTCGTACAATTTTATTTATTATAAAGAGAACAGTGTGAATTAAATAAGAAATAATTACGAATTGGAATTGATGATTTGTTTTTTTTTTAAATAACGTGACTATATTAAATTACCTATGACCTGGCCAGTTGTGCTAGAGAGAAAAGGTCTTCATTTAGACCATATCGTACAGTTAAATATGAAAGGTGTGCCAGAATGATTTGACAAGAATTTCGCTTCAGGTGATGATTTTTTTCTTGGTGGACGTGAGAATATCGAGATTTGTTTTGAATTTCGTTGTTAATTTAGCTCAATCTACAGTTCATCTTCATATTTTTAGGACGATATGCTGATAACACTGCATATTCAACATATATATGACTTGGATTTAGTGGTTTATAGATTCAATCGTGCATTATTTACAGTGATTGAGATTAATGCTCTCTTTCAGGTGAGCGACCGGCCGGATTGCAAACAGGATCAGCTGGATTATCAAACAGTTCCTTGAATATCCTGCTACTTATGACACTTTCATACGTTTATACAACAATTTATTTCAATTTAAATGCAGAAACATTGTTAATTCTAAGGTAGCCATTTAATTTTATGTTTGGTATGTAAGTTAGTTAATTAAAAGAAAGGTCTCAACAATTTCTAGAATGGAAAATATTATTATTAAACGAAACATAATTAATGTAACAATGAAATTAACAATATTGAATGAATTTAGTGTTTCCAGTTTTAGTGTTCACAACGTCATTTAATCGATTCCACTACCGTGATGTTTGTTTCCGAATGTATTTTCATGTAATAAAACCGGACATAACTATCACAAAATAGGTTCAATTCAAATATTTAACAAACAGAGAATTTTATTGTTATTTCTTAATCTAATTAAGGCGTATGAAGTACCAAAACTGAAACACTTTAAACATATACATATATATATATATATATATATATATATATATATATATATATATATATATATATAGATTTCTTTATTAAATGTTAACTGTTGATTTAATTGGCTAAATAAATTAAATAAAACGAAAGAAAACTACAGGAATTTTGATCAATTTTAAAGTAAATACATACACATTGGAATTAGATGATAATAATTGTAAATGTTTAATCGAATTTGCGGTAATTAGTGAAATTAAACCAATGGAACAAAATTTTCTTCATCAACATCAACAAATTTTTATCGATGAATATAACCGAGTGACAATTTCATTTGTGATGTTGTGTTTAAAACAAGTGTTTCATAGTTTTATGTAGAGATTCTATTGTTGACAAATTTCTTTGTTATTTTGTAATAAGTCTGGGCAAATAATTAATTTTTAATAATAATAATAATAATAGTAATAAGTAAAAACTAAGAGACCGCACAATCTTTCTATTGAATATTTTCGCTTTAACAGGGTAGAAACAAAACATACAAGATTGTCACTTAATACTTCAAAAAAAAAGGAATATTGTGATTACTTATGTAGATTGTTTTAATTTCGGATATTTAACAAAATCTAGACAAACGATTTAAATTAAAAATAATCGCGATCTAATATATACAAAAATATGTAAATATATGTTAAAGATGATTGTAAATATTTAGAAAATTTTAAGTGAACGCTGTGTATATACAGGCCGACGCTAAATATTTCTTTTGTATATCTAAAATAATCCAATTAATATTTCACAGTATAGAAATGTTGATTATTTTGCATCAGAAACAAACAAGAATTTTGCGAAAAAAAATCACCGCTACCGACATGATTGTTTCAAACATGACTATATATAATAATATATAATTAATAATAGATCTTTGTTTTACTGTTCTAAATGTACTCTTATTAAAATTTAACAGAAATATATCGAAAAATTCATTATCTGAACTAAAATGTGTAGTGTGTAAAATTTATGTTACTGTAAAAGTTTATTCATGAATAAACGCCCACTTGAAAAATTCTAAAAACAAAACAACTATTTATTCATTTATCTCGACTAGTTTTCATTTTATTTTTATTGGAATACCATCTGTATATCGAAAATAAAACTGTCTAAATGCAGGTAAAGTTGTGGAAATAATCGAAATCTGTAACCGAAATGTTGAATATACGTTCATAAATTCAATAAACCTTTAAAATTAAATGGAACATCCGCTATTTGACATGTTAGCTACTGTTCATTGCATTATTTTAAATGTTTAAATAAAGGAACCTAAAGGTTTTACTATCCTTATCGAAAGCTATAAATATTGGACTTCGAGCTTTGGGAATTTACATTTGCAATATCCACTTGCTATCTGATATATTATCTATTCTGAAGTCTTTAAATTCTAACATTATCGAAAATTCGTTTCAACTATCGAACAGTGGACGAATAATGAAAACGATTTTCAGATATGTATTTTATCGAAATTGAACAGTTTTCTTTTTGTCTGTAATAACAACAACGACAAAAACGTAGAATACATAGACAATTTGAAATTAATTTCATTTTAATCTCTAGACACTGATATGAATAAGAATTGAAAATACTTTGGATTTAGCATATAGAAATTGCGAACGTTTTCAGCAAAATTCATCCATTTATTACTTCGCAATTCATGTCCTAATCTACAGATAACTATCGATCCTCCCGATTTCCAGTCGTTTCTACAATTCCATTATGAAATATCGATCCATTGGAATATCAATAAAATGTTCGTGTCACAGGATGTTTGTCGTTTTATTTTTCATCGATTTCCTGCTCTATTGATTAACAATGGTTACTCAAAGAAACAATTACTCTTTATACAAATAATTGCCCGTATTCTGTGCCAAAAAAATCTCAACCTCAATTCAGTGACGTAATTCGCAATCATCAAGAACCCATATGAACTTTCATCTGCCTTTATCACATATCCGTATCATATAATTTGAAAATTTAACTACAACGAAAAGATAATGAAGTGGTTGTTTATATCATCGATGGATTTTAATTTAAGTGATTTTACCAGCAAGTCTTCAAAATAAACTACCAATGAATTAATGACAAATAATGTAGATGACGATATAGAGGCTCAAACTACTTGTGTAATCTCTAATTTCTTACTTATCGTTATTAGAAAATTACAGTATGAACTTTGTAGCACAATTATAAGTTCTATTACGTTCCTGTAAGTTGCAATACAGTTAAACTATAACAGTTTTCATAGAATTAATGATGGCCATTGAAACTTTCCATAAATGAAGTACAAGTTGACAAAATTCAACATCGTTATAATAATCAAGATAATGGTTAATAATTTAAACACAATTTCAATTTGATGTAACAACAAAAAAAACAGAAGAAGACGAATAAAAATACCTTTTTACACTTTGACGTTCACATTAGTATATTGATAATGAATAAATACTTCCAACATCATCAACTTCAATCATGATAGTGAAGTTTAATCAATGAAATACAACAATACTATATATATATATATATATATATAGATGTATATACGCGGGTTCTTCGACCTATTTTTTATTTCGTATTTCTATATTTGTAGTAATTTTTTTTATTTTTTTTTGTTGAATTTAAATTTGTTTGATAGATCGTGACTTGTTGAATCAAATTTATTCTAGGTCAATTAAGAATCGATCGTTAATGTTATACATACAAGTTCAAGGCCTGTTTATATAGAATCATCGGGAAGAATTTGACCGTATAAACAAGGAAAACAGGTTCCAGAAAACAAGATGGTAGAAGCGAAATCAGATGACATATTTACTTATGACTGTATATATTTCTATATGTAATTATTTAGTTATTATATATGGATATAATGATGGTATGGGGATCGTCAAAAATTTTAAAGGCAATAACCAAGTAATTGTGGTGTTATATTAGGTGATCAACTAACTATAGTGACTGTGTCACAATCTTGTTGTTAGTGTAGGTGTTTTAATGTTGGGATAAAAAATACAAAATAATGTTAAGGTTATTGACCTTGATTGATACATAGTCAAGGCCAGAACCTCGTTCTGGACAAACCATCAAAGATAACTGTGCAGTCAGGCAGTCAGCATACGAATGGCCAAGTCGAGACCAACAACACCAATCCTTGAACGATTTGTTAACCAGCGAACGGTAAATTCTGTAGCAATTCCGTATTGCACACTATAGTTAGTTGCGCATATGAATGAATAACACCACAAATATTACCTATATTCTATTAAAACCAGCTATGTGCTAGTAGTGTTGATAGAGTGTGTGTGATTACATCGAAGAGTTTGAATAATGTGGAGGACTGCAAGTATTCTATTTGTGATTTTGTGTAGTTTTCCAGTAAAGTACAAGATCGACTCCCTGGCCAGCAGCTTCCTGTCAGGTAACAAATCCAGAAAATTCCCATTAACATTGATCTCTATTTTTCACGGGTTTTCATTAAAATCCGTCAACGCCTTCAAGTACAGTTAGTTTTCCTCGATTTAAATGAAATATCATGTAAACATTTACCGTCCTAATTTGATTTTACACGTTCAACACCCTGATCGAAGGAAATTTATTATACCGTTACTATTTAAATGATCAAAAATCATTACGTTTTTATTATATCAATGAAATGATAAATTTGAAATTCGGCCTATTTGGATTCATTTTATAACAAAATTAGTTCAACACAGAATTTATTGGATGAATGATTCATTATATTATTGTCGATGTTCAAAAATAATTAATCACAATAATTGTCCACGAATGGTACGTCCCAAATAGCAATAATTAGCGGTGAAATTGAATTAATATTGTCATCAATACTGTCATTTAATGATCGAAAACGTTCAGTAAATTTAATTGTCTAATTGCTTTTTTTTTAATCGAAATCGAAAAATACATAGCTTTGTCAAATTGAAGCTCTCGCAGTAACATTGATAAGGACTAAATATTAGAGGCAGATGTAGCCTTAGGAGATAGACAAGATAATTGTTCTAAACAGTGTGTTTTAAAATATACACTAACGATGGTATAAATTCTCACTTGAATTATCAACGACTATCCATAATCGATACACACACTAAACGGTAATTGTCAAATTTGTGTGGTGAAAATGAATAGACATATGTTTACAATGATAACCGGTACCATTTGTAATCTTTACGCATTTTCACCATTTTCACTCGTAAAGATTGCATATCGTTACGTGCTAACGTCCAACCATAACTGTTATCTTTCCGTTATTTCACGAGATAATTATAGAATAATTATTATATTTTGAATTGAAATGATTAAAATTAATAAATTTATAAAATCTCTCTAACGGATTTGGTATTCATAAATGTAAAACAACCTAAATTCTTCATTTCATTCAATTTGTATATTGCTATATAACTATTTTATGGCAACATTCAAAGATGAGGGTAGATTTCTGCTGAACTTGTAAGAATTTCAGGTTTATTGGACACAATTACTAGTACTGCTGATTCAAAGGACTGTCCGGGTGTATGTGTACATGCAATAGCAACAATAATATGTTATGATGTTTTGGAAGATGTTGTTTGTCCATCATCTTCAATGAAATGTTGTGTTGAACCGCCTGGTCCAAATTCTACAGAAAAAATACAACACAGTACAATAGACACAACAACACCAATTCCAGTTAGTACAACAAGATCTACAACAACACCAACAACAGCATTAACAACAACAAAAACAACAACGATCTCAACAACAACAACAACTCAATTTCCATCATCAACTATTATAGATCAGGTAGAAAGAAACTGTTGAAATATTAAATACGAAAACAAAAATAGAATAATTAATTTTCAGGGAGGAATTGGCGACAATACGAATCAAAACAATGCAAATGTAACTAAAGAGAATTCCGGTAATAAATTTTATTTATTGTTTTTTTTATTTTTATTTTAATTAAAGTCCTTGTAGCATCAACAAAAGCTTGTCCTGGTGTTTGTGTAGCTGAAAGGATAGCTGATTACTGTGAAGCAATTTTAACAACAGAGGATTTATGTAAGACAAGTTTAAGATGTTGTGTTTCTAGCGATGCATTCGGTGATAAAATACCACCAAATTTAATCATTCCAAATAAAACAAAAATTAATTATACGGTAACTGAAGTACGTACAACACCATGGCCGACAACAACGGCACATCTTTTGAAAACACCACCACTTTCAACTATAACAACAGTGATGTCAACAACAACAAAAACCACAACATCAGTACGTCCGTCTAGTTTCAAAACATGTAAAGGTGAATGTGTTCATGGTTTATTCGCCTTATTTTGTGATGATATCGATTCAGATGCTTATTGTCCTTCGGAAGGAACTTGTTGTATTACATCGGTAATTCAGGACTACATAATCAAAGTTTTGTTTTATACAATAATTTCTTTATAGCCCGTAGATGAATTAACAACAACTACAACAACAATAAAACCAACAACACAGGATCCAGGACCACTGTGTCCTGGTTTTTGTTTATTAAATATAATGGCAGCATTCTGTGAACGACCATCTATATTAATTCCACATACGTCGAATTGTAAACGTGGCTCAATTTGTTGTGATAATACAAGAAGTGTTGCTGGACAAAAACCAAAACCGAAGCCCCAACCTACACCACCACCAACAACAACTACAATTGATCCACGAAACGAATGTCCAGGATCTTGTATTGTATCATATTTAAGTTTCACTTGTTTCAGTAAGTAAATATGAAAGTTTATTAATTTTTTATAAACTTTCACTACATGATTACATTAATAGGGAATGCGGATTTGACAGAATTATTTAAATGCAAAAAATCGGGAACGAAATGTTGTGCACCAAAATCATTAATAAAAGAGGCATTAGGACAAAAAGATACTGAGAATAAAGATGTAACATTATCGATAAATCATACAACAAGTCCGACAATATCTGATACAACACAAAGTAAGTTATTATTAATTATCGTGTTTTGTTGATGTTGAATAGACATTTTCAGCTTCAGAATCGAACAAAGTTGTAACAACAACAACAAAAGCCCCGGTTTATAGTAAATATGTTTGTGGTGTGAAGGGTACATCGCGCACAGGACGTGTTGTTGGTGGTGAAGATGGTGATCAGGGTGAATGGTGTTGGCAAGTTGCTTTAATCAATTCTTTAAATCAGTACTTGTGTGGGGCGGCCCTGATAGGTACACAATGGGTACTAACAGCGGCACATTGTGTTACAAAGTAAATATTACTTGACGATTGTTTAGTAAAATAATAACATAATTATTTTCAGTATTGTTCGCTCTGGTGACGCAATTTATGTTAGAGTTGGTGATCATGATTTAACAAGAAAATACGGAAGTCCTGGTGCACAAACACTACGAGTTGCTACAACTTACATTCACCATAATCATAATAGTCAAACTTTAGATAACGATATCGCTTTATTAAAACTACACGGACAAGCTGAACTAAAAGGCGGTGTTTGTTTAGTATGTTTACCAGCAAGAGGCGTTAGTCATGCTGCTGGTAAAAGATGCACGGTTACTGGTTACGGATATATGGGAGAAGGTATTTCTTAACAATTCCAACGATTTTTATTTTTATTGAAATTTTTCAGCTGGACCAATACCATTACGAGTACGTGAAGCTGAAATACCAATTGTAAGCGATGCTGAATGTATACGAAAGGTCAATGCTGTTACTGAGAAGATTTTTATATTGCCAGCTAGTAGTTTCTGTGCTGGCGGTGAAGAAGGAAATGATGCTTGTCAGGTATTTTTTGAGCTTTGCTTGGATAAATATAGAAATTAGCCCCAGATAAGCTTACATTTAAAAACTAAATCAATTAATAATTGAATAAATCAATGAAATTATTTTAGGGTGATGGTGGTGGTCCTTTAGTTTGTCAAGATGATGGTTTTTATGAATTAGCTGGATTAGTTTCATGGGGTTTTGGTTGTGGTCGTGTTGATGTTCCAGGTGTTTATGTAAAAGTATCTTCATTTATTGGATGGATTAATCAGATAATTAGTGTTAACAATCTATAAACCAAAAACTGACATATTTATTCTAATTATTTTTTTCCCTTATGCTGTATATACTTGAAATTATTTAAAAGAAGTCTATATATTTAAATCGTTACCAAATAAGTACTAATGACAACAACTATATTAAGAGACGTTACAGCTGTTTTGTAACATAAGCATATAATAAAATTACTGTATACAAAATTTATGTAACAATATAAAAATGGCCCAATTTATATAAAAAGTGCTACGAAACGTGTCCCAGATATGTTTTATATATACAGAATTGATATTGGAATAATCTTTCATTGATCATATATTAGTGAATTGCACAAAGATCCACTAAAAAATGTAGTTCTGCATTATCAGAAACTGAACAACGAAATAGGAATTGATAATTGTTCTAAAAGTTTTATTCTCTACTATATTATCAAATCAATATCATTGATTGGAGATTCTGGATGACTCTTAATCGAACTAAATTCAATAGGATAATGAATTTTTCTTGTTAAAATTAGTTAATTTACTATTTATAGATTAAGTTGAAGATATTTCAAATTATTTAATTAATAAGTTTATTTATTTACATTTCTAAATTTTCGTTATATTCCTTTCATATAATATGTATTGTATTACTCATGTTACACATTATTGTAAATAAATCCATTATACATGATCTGTGTGCACAATTATCAGTTCCAGCTTAATCGTAGCATCTCTAGGAACGAAAGCGGAAAGGGGAAATCAAATGTTAAGCTCTAAAGAAACCTGTACGTATATCGGTGGAAATTTTTGGTAAACAACTTACAAAAATTTAAACAAGTCGACTTAGCTACCCATACAGAACTAAATATTGTTACAACATTTCGACTACCAGTAGCGTAACTATTATAAGACACGGAGGCAGCTGCCCTCTCTCACCGAACTTAAAACTATAGTTGTTAAATTTGCGATATATTGAAAGATACGTTAAGGTTGACGCACCTTAATTAATGTCGAATCGCATCTTTACAAGGTCCACATTTCTTTTTATTATACCGTGTCTAATAAAATATTTTAAATAAAATTATAATTGCAATAGGTTGTGGGTGTTGCTAACCAACAACAAATAAATACCTAACATGGAAAAACATCTTTCATTTTCGAAAATCTTTATTTCCATGTATATGCTTCGAAAATACTTTTATCAGAAACTGTAAATTGAATGATGATTAATTCCTATTCCTTACATTCACACAATGAATTCTATAGATATGCATTCCAGTTGGTAATGTTTGAAAGTAATTTGTGATCAGTGTCCAACTAGACATGCGTAGTCTAGTTATAATCAAAACAATCTGGAATTGTTGGTAGGAACACACCTAATAATTGCGACTAATCTACGAGGTGTTGTCAGAATGAATATATTTCAAAATGAAAATACAATGAGAATCTATTCGTATAATATTAACACCAGACCCCAAAGGCAGTTGAATTGTATAAACCCGATTCTTTTACTGTTGAGCAAAACCAGCCTACTCTTGAGTTGATAAAAAGACTCACTATAAATAAAGGAAAGATGCCAAAGGTTTCAGGCGAAGACAATATACTTGAAAAAGAACTATTCCTTATTAACTTATAGATATTAAAGGAGTACAGGGACGCTAACTGAAATTGTGTACACAGTCACGGGACATTTCTGCTGCGCCCCTACATCTTATCAATAGTGATCAGCAATTTTCTTAATCTTGTATTTCATCTATCTTTTTCATTTATGAACGCAGTCTTGAGTAGCTGCCAACATCAATGAAAGTCACTAACAAATAGAAGGCGCCAAAAACTCAGTTAGAATGCAACAATTTTATTGACACATCAATAATATAATTGCTGTTCCTCAATTATTATTTAAAAACAAAGAAAAAGTACAAATCTAATTTTAATATTGATTCTTTTGATATTTTTAAATCTGCTATGGACTTTCAAAATATTAAATTATATCTAGATGGCGCTATTTTTGGCTAAAAAAAAAAGAAACAAATACACTATATGCACAGAGAAAGCTAACTTCAACGAGCTTCGTTACTGTCATGTGTCAAAAATATTCAACTTTAATTCACAATTTTAGAATGTTTTGACGGAAAATTCAAAAAATTCGATGAGCTGTCGATTATTTTTCAATGAAAATGTAGCAATCAGTCGATTTATTCACGACGAATTGGTGAAATTGTCTTAGATTCAAGGGAGCAGCACTATCGTTGTGTAGCAACTCGCTTGGCTCTTATCAATTATTGTGTTTTGTTGCGGCCTTGGTGCAGTTACCCGCCGTTGTTAAGTGTGACTGTTCAGAAAAATGGCGGTGAGAACTTGGGATGTTGAAGTATTTAATGTAAACGAAGAAAATGTATCAAATCTAAAATATAATAGAAAAGTTAAATTACGTGCCGATTATGACCCCCATGGGATGAACATAAAATTATCAGATGGTATGTAAAGATGATCAATTGAAATGCAACAATTGTGTATTGTTTTTGAAGTTTAACCCTTCAGGTGTATACATTATCGTTGTTTTATTGTTAATTACATTAATTATACACAATAGCCATTGTTAACTATAAATTGTCTGTAATTAATTGTTCGTATTATAGAAACCGATTTTATTTTAATAACCACATCATACTAAGCAATATTATTGTTGCAGATGATTCTCATATTATAGAAGAATTTCAAATCTCACAATCTTCCGAATGTTGTAGAGTAGGATCTAGATCATATTTGTTCTCATTTGATAATGAGACAATATTGTTTAAATTTACATCAATTGAAGGTATGTTAAAACGATTATTTTAATAATGCTATAATCATTATTATTATTGTTGTTATTATTTGTAGATGCTAGAAATTTCACAATAATGGTAACGAAAATAAAATCTGGTAAAGGTGCATCAGTATTTTCTGTTAGAACAGAAGACTCATCAGCAACACAATACTTTCAATTTTATGGTTATTTATCACAACAACAAAATATGTTACAAGACTTTGTTAGAACATACACTTATCAAAGAGCAATATTATCAAATTTAGAAGACTTCAAAGTAGTTTTAAACACAATTAATTTATACAATTAATAATTTTATATATTCGATATATATTTTAGGATAAAGTAGTATTAGATGTTGGTGCTGGTTCTGGTATTTTATCATTTTTTGCCGCCCAAGCTGGTGCTAAACGAATTTATGCTGTTGAAGCATCAACAATGGCCCATTTTGCACAAGTATTTCGTATCTTAAACCACAATCATCAATTATACAACGTGTATTCTTTTTTTATAGAAATTAGTAGATTCAAATAATTTATCTGATTTAATTAAAGTAATACCTGGTAAAATAGAAGAAATTGAATTACCAGAAAAAGTTGATGTAATTATATCAGAACCAATGGGTTATATGTTATATAATGAGAGAATGTTGGAGACTTATTTACATGCTAAAAAATGGTTGGTACGTGGTGGTAAAATGTATCCATCACGTGGTGATTTACATATAGCACCATTTACAGATGATTCATTATATATGGAACAATATAGTAAAGCAAATTTTTGGTAAATCTTTTTTTATTCTCGTCAAATTTTAAATTATTAAAATTAATCTTTAATAGGTTTCAAACATGTTTTCATGGCGTTAATTTATCTGCTATACAAAATTGTGCTGTTAAAGAGTATTTTAGACAACCAATTGTTGATACATTTGATATAAGAATTTGTATGAGTAAATCAATAAGGCATGTTGTAGACTTTGCTGAAGCTCAAGAAACTGATTTGCATACCATTGGTATTTTATTGATAATTTATGATTCAGTTATTTTACTAATTCATTTTTTATTAGATATACCATTAGAGTTCCATATATTAGAATCGGGAACGTGTCATGGCTTAGCATTTTGGTTTGATGTAGCATTTGCTGGTTCTCAACAAATAATTTGGTTGAGTACTGGACCGACTGAACCATTAACACATTGGTATCAAGTTAGATGTTTACTTGAACAACCATTATTATTAAAACAAGGACAAGTATTAACTGGACGTGTACTTCTTGTTGCTAATAAAAGGCAAAGTTATGATGTAACGATTGAATTAACAGTTGAAGGAACAAATCAATGTTCTAGAAATACATTAGATTTAAAAAATCCATACTTTAGATATACAGGTGCTCCAGTACAACCACCACCTGGTATTTCTAATGTATCACCTAGTGAAAATTATTGGAGTCAATTAGATGCACAAGGTGTCAGAAATGGTATTTTCATTAATTTTTCTACGTAATACTAATAATTGAATTTTTTGCCCTTTTCATAGCTGTTAATATGGTAAATGGTATGTCAGTAAATGGTCTTGGTGAAGTATCAATGGATGCAAATCCAACACTTATAAATAGCAATATGATGGCAAATAATTTAATAGCATTAGGTAAATATAAAATAAATTTTGTTAGATTTAGAAACATTTAATCTAATTTGTCAGTGGATACATCACATCTATCAGAAGCTACACAACCAAATATACATCCTGGATGTATATCAAGTACTGGTAGAGGTCGTGTTGCTGCTAGTCCAACATCAACTCATACAGCTCAATTAATTGGTGGTGCTGTATCACCGTCCTTATTCACATCACCAAATCCACCACAAGTAATAAATTTATAATAATTTTACTATTTAATTTTATACATAATATATATATATATATATATAGAAATCTTTTACAATTTCTCAGCAACCTATAGTGATGACAAACTACCCAGTTAGTGCAAATTTAATGATTGGAGATTATGTTACGCCAGGAAATGGTGTAGCATTGCCACCATATCGTCAGTAGTGTGTTTAAAAAAAAATGATGCTCAAAAAAACTATTATAAAATTTGATCATTTTGCATCAGTTGAGTTGAATTATTTAGTTAAGGTTTTTCGTGTTTTCTCAATTTGATTATTATGATTTATTTGTGATTTATGGCTACTAACAAAATGTATTTTCGATTATTTATTTGATAATAAAATAAAATCGGAAATACTTTTTGATAGATTTTAAGGAATGAAAAATTTATCAACGGCACGATATTGTGCACAATTTTTGATTAATATTAATGAATCTTAACAATAAACAACAATTGTTTTAAAGTTCGTAATAATAATAATATAAATCAAAACTCTTTTTTTACAACTTTAAGGTTTAAGTTCCATGCCTTAGCTTGTCTCAATACGGCAGGGAACAAAAAAATCGTATTATTTTAATTTTTGTATTATAAAAATATATTTTTTTCATTTGAGATTGATAATTTATAAAGAAATTGGATTGTTATTTTTGTAAATTTAATAATGATCCAATTATAACATCACAATGTATTTAAATCAGAAAATTGGTTGATGGATAACAGATTTTTCTAAATCACATCACCTAGTTTATTTTATTTTATTTTATTTTAAATCATGATGTTTGTTTATTATTGAAGAGATGACAATAGGAAAATTGACTATAATTTCGTCTTAATATAGCAACATTACAGTAGTTTTAATTTTGAGTTATTTATTATTTTCAGTTTTGTTTTATTCGGTACATACAGAATGTTGCGAATAAAGGTGATGGAATCGTCATGTTTTCCTTATTTGTGCATTACATCGGAAGAGCATCTTAACAAAGAGACTGCAAGACGGATCACCGATTTAGTCAGGTAACGAACAAAAAAACTAATCGAGATGAATATATTATTAATCTGTATATTGTATATAAAGCAAATCCTGCTTCGTTAAGAGAAATTATGTCGACATAGAGAACTGAGATTAACATTTCTAGTCTTACAAACCGGTATTCAATACACTTTTCTCTCGAGTTTTCCATAATTATTATTGTCTTACCAATTTAACAACAATAAAATAATGTTAGGGGAATTGTTAATGTTATTGTTAGACAGCAAATAAATTTCATTAGATATAGTGCAATCAATTTGATGAAATGATAACTTATTCATCACAAACAATCCTTGAAATGGTATTTTTTTGATAAGCACCATTTCAAGAATTGCTTGTAAATGAAATTTGCTTGATCTCTAATAATAAAGTTAAAATCCTCCAATACGTTATTTTATTATTATTATTAAATTATAGGGACAGTGAAAATACGTGATTTGTCGAATGGAAATTATGTCAAACTCTATTAAATAACAGGTGGGATTCGTTTTATTATAGACATATTAATAATATCTTCATCTTTAATTAGTATTTTCTTCGTTAATTCTTCACAGTGCGCTCTACTATTGCGACATGTAATAAGTACTATATGGTGGTATTATAATATAATAAAATTTCAACGAAATATGCGATCCCAAGATCTTGCGTCCCTATAAGTATTATTTGACAGTGAAAATACAAAGAAAATGCATGGACTCTGTCACTGTCAAAGAACACTTAGGCATTGTCCTGTCAATTCTTAGGAGGTTTTTCTGGTTTAGTGCACAAATAAAACAACCCATCACCTCTATGTAATTCGCTAGTGCACTGATTAAAGCTATAAACACTCTACTGTTGAACAGTTCAATTCTTTTATCGACTAAAATTTTTGAATTTTAATCAGTGTGCTTTTAGAGAAATAGAATTTGGAAGATCATAAATAATTGTGATTCCAAATTTTGTTCGTTACACCACAGTTCGATTTGTTTTAAACAATATTTTAATTATATTATGGTAGCTATGATTTGAAAGTATCTCTCTTAAAATAATTGTGTAATTGTTGCTATTTTGTCTGTGATATTTTGGTTATATTATTTAATGAAACACATTTCCTTTTGTCAATTTAGATTATAGGATTTACATACTTAGATTGTTCGCCTACCGTGTTTGTATACAATATTTATTCTAAAAAATACTGTTTTAGATCTTTTATTTTATAATTTTTTTTTTCATAATACGAGTTTGTTTTTTTTTAAATAAAGTGGATGAATTTTGTATTTGATATTATTTGAAACTAAAACTGGCAATAGAAAACAAATTGCTATAATATGAGTATATTATGGAGCATATTCTGCCTTATTACAATTGTGCAATGGCAGTATAATTGAGAGCCTAGTTACATGATGATATATGCTTCATCAATACTTATGATAGAATAACTTGTACAAGAATTGAAATGAATAAAAAACAGTTCATTATTACGTTTGTCTTTTTTATTGTTGTTCATACCAGGATTATCAGAAGAAGAAAAACAGTTTATAATAAAATGTCTATCTTTGTTGTCTATTACAGATGAAATAGTCTTCTTAATGCGTGATTACCTGAAACAATACAGTTTGTAGGGTGATAAAAAATTCGTTATTTTCTTCCGGCTGTAGATTAAAATTTTAAAATTTTCGCCTTCTGTGCGCTGTCTTACGATAATTTTAATATTCTACATGATGCAGTTTTCTACTAGTGCCCAATTAAAATTACTAGTAAATGCGGTAAGTTTAAAATTTTAATCGATAGAAAATTATTACCATCCACCACCGTATCCTCCACCATATCCGCCACCATATCCACCACCATAGCCCCCACCATAGCCACCACCATATCCACCGCCGTATCCACCGCCGTATCCTCCACCATATCCTCCACCATATCCACCCCCATGTCCTCCATAGTAGCTAGGAGAATATCCATAACTCTTGCTTACGTACAGACCTCCATAAGAAGGGTAAAAAGATTTTGCAGCTACAGCACTTGAATTCAAATAAAATGTTGAATGTTAAAATAGAATATTTTTTTAAATAAATCTACCCTGCTGCTAGTCCCAATCCGGCTTTAGTTGCTAATCCAGCACCAAGTAAACCAGCACCCGCTAATCCGGCACCTGCCAATCCAGCACCGGCAATACCACCTAATGCTAGTTTTCCTAATAATACTGGTGATCTTTTGAATCTTAAATTTTCAACACTTTTATTTTCAATATTCATTTGTTCTTCACCATTTATAAATAAAATAGAACTAACTAAAACAATAACAACAGCAACAACGGATAAATTCATTTTTGTCGTCTTGTTATCACGATTACTACAACTAATACTGAAATGGGAACTGTTTTTCGTATTGTTTATATATGCCGAAGGTGATGAGTTGAAATCCTGTTTTTTTCACATACATTGACCCCATCTGGAAATTTGTAACCTATTGTGAATCAAAATCGATAAATTTTTATTCCTTGTACAACCAGTATCTGTTGAGTGATCTTATGTAAATTGACTGAACGTGATATTCTTCAAATCATTCTTTCATATCCTTGAGGTCGGAATTCTTTTCGACTATAAGCAACATAATTATACAGCAGATGGTTAAATAATTTTTGATTTATTCTTTATTTTTAGATCCACTCGTTTTCATACCGATATTAAAATTCATATACATATATCCGGGACGATCTATTTAGGTAGATATGTTGCAGCACAATTATTTAGATATGCTTAGTAATTTTATTGCAAAACGAAAATATTCCCAGACATCCGCGATTTTGTCAATAAATCTGACGAAAATCCTGTATTTCTGGTAATTTAAATATTTAAAGGTCAACAGATGACTTGTCGATTTTTTTCATGAACGTTTTATAACATTTCCCAAAAATTCCAAGACATAAATTTATCCTAAATTATGATGTACAATACCTCTTCTTGATTAAAATTGTAAATTATATTTTTTGTAGACTTATCAAAAATTAGAATACAAACTTATTCGGAAATAATTAAAGGTGTTTCTTCGCAATTTTCTCCTATTGAATTGTTTTTCCTAACGATGCAAATTATCCATCAACACCAATTTATTCAGCTCGTGAGTAGGATTGAAAAATTCATTATTGACTATTTTGCGAATTTAATTACGGAATAGGTTTTAAAATAACTGCAATATATTCTTTGGGTGAAAATAAATAAAACAACATCGATTTTAATCTGAACCTGTCAAAGTATTTTACATTTGATAAATCCTCATTTTTTCGAATATTATTGTTGAAAAATAACTGAAATAATATCGATTTTACGTTTAAATATTGAATTTCGGACGGTTAAAATTCGCCACATACCCCATTGTTTGAACAATTTTATTTATTTTGACCAGATTAGACCGGCTGTTTTTTCGTTCGCGTTTTTTCGCACACCCCAATGTAAATAATTCATAAAATGTATAATTTCTTAATTAACGTAGATTGTTTTATAAATTGTGTCCTTTTGTACGTTTAATTTTTTTGTTAAAATGCCCCTTATTTACTTATATAAATTATTTATCCAGGACTATATTAAGTTCTCGTGTTGATAATGCTGAATTAAATTGCGTCGTTTTGCATTTTAATTTCTAAATCTTAGAAGTTTCCGTATTTCTCTGGGGAGTTTGAAATTTGGGTTTGAATAACTGAATATATTAGGCAGTTCAATTCATTTTATTAAAAAAAAAACATTTCATTAATATAAGATGAACGTCCTTATATTTATTCTTATAATAATAAGATGAAATGTTGGAATGTTGTTTAACGGCTTTTGCTTTCACTTTGTGCAGAAGCTTCAGATTTTGAACCATCATGACCACCAAAATGATGACCACCACCACCTGAAGAATGACTAGAAGAACTAGCTGATGATGCTGAACCAGTAAAACCGTTACCATTAAATGTTTGTGTTTGGGCATTTGATGTAGAATCTGAATCACCCCATCCACTACCAGATGCACCAGCTTTAGCACCAGCAGTTGATGAACCACCGCCAAAATTACCAGGGAATACAGGGAAACCACCGAAATTATTTTTACCACCAAATTGACCACCACCAACACCTGGACCAAATGGACTACCACCAAAACCAGTTTGACTGGCTGCATTTGCATTTGCATTCGCTTCAGCTTCACCACCACCGTGATGTTGATGATGGCGGGGATCAGCTGCCCTGACTACACGTACAGTAGCCACCGATAAGGGTACGTAAATATCACCGGCATAGTCACTGACTGGAATTACTGAAATTTTTTTAAATAATTAACGATTTACACAATGGATTTTCTCAGAATAATGACGAGCTCAAAAAAAAAACCACAAAGTGGACAAAAATGACATTGAGTTTGTAAAAACAAATAGAAAAAATCATTTTTTTTTGCTTCAATTAACCTTGTGATGTCTTAACATTTACCTCAAAATCGATATGTATTCGATATTAACAATATTGAAAGACCTTGAAAATTGAAATCATCTTTAAATTCATAAATATGAATTTTTTTGTTTATTTTAATCGATATACTGTACACAGACAGGCTAATCAATCAATTAAGGTTCTCTTCCACTGATAAGAACGATTTTAGAATCACTGATGATTAATTGTAAGTTAGCAATAAATATTGAATTTGTCACAATATAGATTCTCACTTACCATGATAAGTTGCTGAATTTACAGCGACAATCAATGTTAATACCAATACAAAGTACTTCATCTTCTTTAGGAACTGTTAAAAGCTATTTAATGACGATATTTACATGAATATGCTTAATATATAATCACTTTCATCCCCCCTCTTTTATTATCATTATTTAACAACAACAATAATAATAATAATAATAATAATAATGGAAATGTTTTTGTATTGATTTTTAAGAGTAAACTACGGGAACTACCTACGAATTTTGTTGGAAACGATTGATGATTAAAAACTTGTTTTAAAAATTTATGCAAACATCATTAAATTATTAACATGTTAAAAATATAAAAGACGGATGATGTTATATGTCTATGTGGGGGAAGATAATTAAGATTTTTTAGAAAATTTTGTTGACTTAACGTA
This sequence comes from Meloe dianella, assembly GCA_028455855.1. Classification (NCBI taxonomy): domain Eukaryota; kingdom Metazoa; phylum Arthropoda; class Insecta; order Coleoptera; family Meloidae; genus Meloe; species Meloe dianella. Next base: position 2,437,308 of record JAPTHL010000045.1, on the reverse strand, counting down.
TCCACACTTACGTCACCATTTCTAAATAACGTCAATATCATCGAAACGTACAACAAACAAAGAATGATTACTGCCGATTTCAAACTTACTTTTCATCATTCTTCACTTCTATCATTTTTATTACATTAATGGTCAAAAATGATCGTCTGTTATCAATGCGCTTATTATAGTTCTTTGAAATATTATAATGGTGTCCAGAATAATAAAATTTAATGTTTTAATATTTAAAATTTCAACAGAGGAAATTATAGGGAAATTGAAATTGAAGCTGAACGCCAAAAGGCATAAGCCGCTAGGATTAAAAAACGGAAAAAAAATAAATAAATAAATAAATTTAAATTTTCAATAATCCGATCTGACAAGACTGAAATTTCAAAGATGCTTTAATTTCAATCAAAAAAATAAAATAAAAAATACACGTTATTACAACTGCATGCACCAATCGGGGCGTTTCTTGTAATGCTTTACCGTAATTTGTAATCAATATCAGATGGTAGTTTTGTCATCTTGTCATCGTATATTTTTCCATTAGCAAATGTAAACTATCGTCGCTATTGTTGGAGAAAAAGGAGACAAATTTTCTTCTGCCATATACTCGGGTAGGTTTTTTTAAATAAATTCTTCTATTCAACGAGGTATTTTATTAAATTTTACATTGGAGACAAAATAAAAACTCAACGTGATACGTATACATAAATATGCAGGAAATAATTTAAAACGCACACAAACACACATCATATATGTATATACATAAACGTTTATATGTTCAATCTCTAAGGCAGGTATTTTAAATTTAAATTAAACCATAAATTTAATTTATTTTGTTTTCGTATTGTTATTACTTTGTTTTTATTGCGAAATACTGAACCGTTTTGTATAAATCGTCTGGTTATTATCTGCCTGTCTAATTTTTCCATTTAAATTTAGTCTTACAACTGCTTTTACATTTACATAGACCCATTTCTCTTATCGTATTTAAATTAACAATTAAAATTAGGTATATATTGGTACAGTTTCATATGAAGTTCGATAAATCCATATATAATATAATTATTAAGTAAATTTCAATGAGTCACGCGTGAGTGAACGATTTTAATTAATTTTCAGGAATTAAAATAAATCTCATTTATTTGTTATCATTAATGGTAACAGGAATGAAAGAAAAAACAATAAAGTAATCGTACCAGTATCGAACAAATGTCACCAGATAAAATTGAATCGTCCTTGTATACAGACTGTTTCACAATGAGCGATCTATTAGAGCATAACATATAATCCCGGAAATTTAGTTGTTCAGCATCCTCAACAAATCTTTTCTCAATCAGTGACAGGTTGAAAATATCTCATATTTTCCAAAGGTGTAATGAACTGATTACAAATTATAAGCGTTCACGTATGACCAGAGCCGGACCGGGAATGAATTGCGCACCGAGAACAAACATAACTAAACGAAAGATGGAGGTTCCACATTGTTCTTTATTTCTTGTTCTATCGCGTAAATCGAGTTTAATACGAAAAAATTGCAAAATACCACTTTTTCATGTAGTAAAACATAGTTATTTACTTACACAGTCTGTATTAAAAATAGTATTATAAACGTTTTCCAGCTTGCATTATTGAATATTTTATAAAACGACCTTTATTTATAAATGGTATAACGTATTTATAGTTGTTGCTTCAGTAATTCAATTAAAATATTTTTCTACTTACAATTTAGAAAATAAAAGAGAACCACTTCAGATCGTTTCAATTCAGCGACGTTCTCAACTTTCATTTTTAACAGAATCGACGGTTTTTGTTATTTTAAATAATGATCACACCTTAATTAATTTCACGTATTTATTCCTTGTCAATATTACGGCTTCATTGTTAATTTCTGTAAGAAATATGGTTTCTAAAAAGAAACGAGACGTATATTAAATTTATTATACACCACAAACTGTAATTAGGAGTGTTTGTGTATACGTCTAGGTTCACAGGGACTTCACGTAATTATTGTATTATTAAATGTATTGTTTGAATAATCAATAATTTGTTGTATTGTCGACTATTCTTGGAATAATAATACGCCCTAATTGCATTCGCTAGTGATTTTATTTAAACGTACGGCAATATTGAACAGCATACATAAATAATAATTATTAAAATCGACCATTTTGTTCTAAAAAAAAATGAAATGTACATCAAAATTACCTTAATGGATTGGTTTAATATTCCCATTGTTATCCGGTAACAAAAATCGTTAAGTTACTCTACGGAGAATTGAACATTTATATGTCAAACATATCCAATTTGTTGGGCACATATTTTGAGGATTGTCATTCAATCCAATAATACGATACTTCTGTATTTAAATAACGGGAAAATGTTGAAATACCAAGAGATTATTTGTTTTAGTTTCGTTGAAGATGATGTTACTATAAAATCAATGTTTTCAATATCAACGTTTGACATGTTTTTACTAAGAAAACTGTAGAATCACCCGTGTTATTTGCAATTTTCAACAATAGAAACAAAAACACTAATGTTTATTGTGTGGTTTTTAGTACCAAAGTACAATACCATTAGTTGCAAGTTAAAATTTATATAGCTTTACTTACCTCTGACAGCTAATTTCTTACGTTTTTCCGTTTTCCGCCTTCACGTTGATATTTCGTCGTATATTTTCATATAGGATATTGTTTTTGTTTTGTTCTATCTCTAAACGACTCCTACTTTCAACTTATATTGGTTTTCTGTAAAATTCCTGGAGAACTCATGAAGTTATAAGGGTAAATAGTGCACAAAAATAAAATAAACAACGAACGAAACGTTAGTTCTCAAAGTTTTTATTTTACTTATTTTGTTCTATTTAAACACATATCAACATGGAATGTTATATATGGTGAATTTTATACTAAAGTGGTTAATTTTCATATTTTTATCATTATTAATTTATACGCATTATTGCTTAAATAGCGAGATTTAGAATTGCTTTATAATAAATTCACTAACATTGAAACAAGTGCGATTTTTTAATAAACAGAACATTGTGATTTTATCGGTAAATTCAACTAACAGCAACAGGAAATCATCTAATTAGCAATTACAACAATTCACAGATAATTACAACAAATATAAATAATGCAACCCAATATTGAATTGAACCTTAAAATCAGACTAGAAAACGGCCGTTAAAGTAAAATTTTTAATATCTGAATTATTAAAAACTTATTTATCATGTTTATAAAAATACAAATACAATAAAAAATCCGTATAAATTCGTATTTAAATGAAACTGTAATCCTGAGTATTGTATTTTGCATTATTGAAGAGTGTACAAAACTAAACAATTTGACTCAAATTAATCAAACAAAAACAATCAAAAACAAATATGTGTGAGTGTGTGTGTGTGTGTGTATTGGAAATTTTTGAGAATTTCAATTTAAACACATTTCAATAATTCTCGCACATTATTGCTGCCAATTATTCGAACGATACTAGAACCATTAATTAATTGAATAATTAATTCAATTGATGAATTATCTATTGAAATCCTCATAAAATTCGTCAAATTAATTCTAAAATAATTTTAACAAACATTCAATTCTAAATACGTATATAATATGGAATGATTGCTTTTTTTGAAATTGTTCCAGCACTAGATAATTTAAGGTACAGTATTCAAGTGGATTCATCCTTAATTCTACAGATAGAGTAAATAGCAATTATAGAAAATAATATTTTAGAAATTCTAAAAATTTGAAACAGTCATAAGGAAAGCACTTAAGTCGAATAAGATTATCATCAGCATTTAGATAGTATTATTTTTCGTTCTTTTGTTAATCTTTAATTTAATTTAATTTAATTTAATTTAATTTAAATAACATTAGTTTCGGGAGTATGTACTAACATTTACAACATCCATTGCGGGAAGGTTTCACTTTAAACAACATTTATAATTTTTATTTTTTATTTGATTTTATTTTGTGTGTTTTTTTGTTAATTATTTTTAAATATTTTTCTTAATTTATTTTTATCGTTAATTCTAAGAGGCTTATAGTGAGGACTTTCCAGTTACGTTGCGTCTAAACGGCCTTCATCGTCTGAAGAATCTAAATGCGACTCAGCCAAGGACGATTGTTTAGATAAGGACTGTTGAAAATTCGCTTGTCTCTATATTATTATTATTAATATTATTGATATTATCAACACTCTTACCTGTTGTAGTCGACGGCGTGGCGGTGAACGTTTATTCCATAATGCCTCCAATTGATCGAAATGTTGTGATTGTGCTAGAGATGCCTGTTTTTGCCCTAATCCACCCTATAATAAATCAATATATTCGTGTATTTATAAAGAAAAGTAAACACAAAAAACGTAATTGAAAAATGTACCTGTGTATCTTGAATTTGTGGTATTTTAGATATTTCTTCCATACTAGCAGATACAGAAAAACGACGTTTAAAACGTTCATCAACAGCTGGAATAACTAAATTCGATGTTAAATGGGCATATTTCTTCTGCCATGTATAAGTATCCAATGATACTTCTTTCTTTAATAAACGTTTCATGTGTCGTTTTGGTGCCGGTTTCGGATCTAAATTACGATTCGAGTAAATTTTTAAATAAAAAAAAACTACCACAATGAGCTCACTTTCAATAATGTCCTTATCTGGTGCACAGTATGTTGGTAATTTAACGTATTTAGCTGGTGTGTTATGCAAGCAAATAATTGGCATAAAATGAGTATCTTTCAACAGTACAGCAATTCGTGAAAAATCCGATGCCGGTTCAATATTAATTATCTGATAATGTAATTGTAATGAAGTTAATTGTAATCCACGTTTTGTATCCCAAATAATAATGGATTTATCATCAGATCCTATATTAACGCAATTAGATTATTTGACTATTTATTTTGTTTATATATATATTTATTCAAACCTGATACCGCAACTGTTCCATCACCAGACAATTTAACACATGTTACATAACTAAGATGTGCGGATAATGTAAATAAATCAGCACCAGTATTTATATCCCATACAATTAAATTATTATCACATGATCCCGATATAACTTGACTCTTATCTGATACAGAAACGGCAACACAACTAACAGCATCTGTATGTCCTATTAATACCTATAAAAACCGTTAATTAAATTGTTTGTTTGATTTAAATCAATAACAAATAATACCTGAGATAATTTCCCACCAATAACTTGCCAAACTTTTAACGACATATCCCTTGATCCGGTTATTATGTGTTGTGAATCAATTGTTAAAACAAAACACGTTATCTCTTCAGAATGATTAACATTATATTTCTCATCATCTTTTATTAACGACCAAATTTTTAATGTTGTATCACCATTTGTTGCTATCTAAAACATAATTATGAAAAGTATTCCATTCGCGGTTTAACTATATATTCTAATTTTGATTTTAAATATTACCGCATATTTCATAGTATTCGTGATTCGAACACATTTACTTGGTCCCGGATATGTTTGTAATAAATTCCCGTTATCAGCTAGCCAAATACATAAAGTGTCATTTCGTTCACTAGAAATAATCCTTGTTGAGTCCATCATAACGAATACAGCAGAAACAGCTGATTGATGTCCCTTTTATACGTATTATTATTCAAATAAGATTTTTTTTTTTGTTTTGTTTTATTTAAATTAACTCACTGTAAATGTTGAAACTAATGTGCCCATTGTTAGACCCCAAACTTTGACTGTTTTGTCTTCCGATCCAGATGCCACAAATAATCCATTACCAGCAAAACTAACTGATGTTATAACCCCTGTATGTCCCTTTAATGTCAATACTAATTCCTGACTATTCAATTGCCAAATATTGACAATATGATCTAAACTACCAGTTACTGCTAATTGGCCATCTCTAGAAATATCTAAACACATCAAAAATCCAGTGTGTAAATGATGTTGGGATTTTTTCTTAACTTTAAACGTATTTTTAATTGCATCATCACTACGGAACGGATAAAAGATCACCTTATTACCACCTAAAATTAATGATGAAAACGATTTAAAAATCAATAAAGGACAACATTTTAGTGAATTTAAATTGTTTAGCACACCTGCTGTTAAAAGGAAATCATCTTTATCGGTCACACGAACGGCGGTAATTTCGCCGTTTTGGCCCGTTAAACATTTAATTAATTTGGCACTATGTATATCGTATATATAAACTTTACCATCACTGCCGCCAATAACAGCACGACAACTATCCTGTGTCAAACAAATTGATTTGACCTAAAATGATATTAAATTGTGAAAATAACAGAAAATGACGAAAATTTTGTACAATTTCGACCTTGGTTTTATGATCGAGATTATGGAGTTCTGTGCCGGTTGCCAATGTACGTAAATATAAATTGTTGTCTTTGCAACAAGCTAATAAAAACACAGAATCAGCGGATACTTCAATCATTTGTATTGGTGATTGTAACGTGATTGTATTTAATAATTTGAAATTTTCTAATGACCATAAACAAACACGTCCATCTTGACTGCCAGATACTAATATATCACCAGATGATGTTACTTTAACTGATGTTATTGGTCCACGATGATGATCGATTTTAATAACAACATGACCATCTGCTAACGATGTTATTATAATGCTACTATCTTCACCGCCACTTATTATCATTGAATTATTAAGTGCCCCTGTTATACACAATACTGGAGCAATATGTTCATGTATGCGAAGCTTAATTTTGAATGATTTCAAATCCCAAACTATTATGCTTAAATCCTCTGATCCTGTGAAGAGATACTGTGAATGTTTTGTTACAGCCATACATATGATACGGCCTGTGTGACCTATAAAATCATCAAATATTGCTCCATCCAGCTTCCATACTAATTATATGATTATTTTACGAGCACATATCAAAAAAAGAAAAATGGAAAATCTAAAGGCCATAAATAATGCGAATGGAAAAATAACGGTGGTTAAATCACGCTCAACCAAGTTTGTTTGACAACAAAAACAAAACAAAAAGTTGAAACATTCTGCGATCACCACGATTATTGATTACTGTTTTACACATGTTTTGCATGTTGAAAATTTTACTGTCAATAGCATTTTTACATTAAAGCATTCGAAACGATTTTGTTGCTATATCAATTAAAATATTCTTCTAGAATATAACAATAGTTCATTGTGGTAGAATGCGACTTATTTTCTTGATCAAAGAGATTATTTCCATATCTTGAACAACAGTGAATCCATTACCTGATTGCTAATTATGTTAATATTAGGTTTCATTCAAAAGTCAAACAATTTCAGTACTTGGTAAGCAACTAGAAAATGTATTTTGTCGGTTAGATGTTAGTAATGATCTTGGTGTTTCAAACCGCCAATTTAAAATTGTGTAACGTAATTGTGTAATTTTGAATGAAAGTTTCAACATAACGGAATATAAATATATATATATATATATATATATATATATATATATATATATATTCATATGGCCTCTAGCGTCATATAGCTTTTTTCGATATGTGCATATACATAGCACCATAATTAAGGTGTACCTTTAAAGGTATGCACTAATTGATTACTCATTATATGCCATAGTTGTGGTTCACAATCAACAACACAAATTACATGTTGTCCATTAGGCGTTGATTCAATGAGTCTTACATTTGGTACATTCATTATTCTGGATTGTTGTGGTAGTGGTGGTTGTAACCAATCTGTTAATGGAACAACTAATGGTAAAGTGAAACCATCACACCATGCCATCGCTGATGTTACTAATGTACTCATAATACCACCGCTACGTTCAATAACTGGTCGCAACCAAGATATCAACTATAGAAGAATAATTACACACATATTTCGATTTTGATTTTGATTTATTTTTTCAAATTTCTACCTGTGTACTCAACTGATAAGTATCTCTTGTTAAAACATCTGTTGATTTTCTTATCGAATAATAAACTAACTCGATTTCACGATCTAAAAGATAACACCGTACATGTTCGAGTAAACATCGCACATAACTCACAGAGAATGTTTGTAACTAAAAGGAATTTTTGTTGATTGTATCGGTCATAATTTTTCTAATTAATCATTTCAACTTACAGCAGCTAATAGAAAATCATAATTGCACATACAAAAAATTTTTAATTTAACCGTATCACCAGCCAAAAGCAAATGTATCCACGCTTCTTCAATATGCCGTTGACTATATGTTACATCTTTATAAGCAGACGATTGGAATGGAGTTTCTTTAATATCAGATAATAATGGTGCTAAAAATATCCGATAATTAACAATACAATTGATTGATTATTTATATAATTATCAACCTGGTTCACCTTCTTCGTCTTCATCATCATCATCACAACTTTCATCGCGACAAAATTCATTAAAAAATAAATTTTCTATATCTAAATGCGTATTGCGGATGATCTCTTGATTAATTAAATAACGTTTTCTAACAATATCATTGATGATCGTGTGATTCCACTCAATTAATACTTTATCACTCATTAATTTCTCACGAATTAAAATACCTGTAAATCAATTTATACAGCATGTTTCATTTGAAAAGGAAAATAATTTGAACAAAATACCTAATTTACGTCTGATCGAGCAGAATGTTGAAAAATTAAAATTCTCATCCACTAAACGTATCGGTTGATCATCATTAATTGGCATTAATATTTCTAAATATTCAGTTTCAGTTAAACCGTATTCGGAACATGTTATTAGTGATGTTAATTTCGAAACTGCATTCTTATCAAATATCGTTTCGATTTCATCAAACTTATTGTTAAGAAAATCTGTGGAAATTCGATTATTTTCTTATTCAATGATGCTTGTATGTGGTAGAAAATTTACCTGCGAATCCTTCCGATGGTGGTAATTCTATGTACGAGTCGGGTTTTCCTAAACGTTCTTTTTGCACTTGTGTCATACGCAAATTTTCTAATTCAATAGATGTTGTACAAATAAAATGTACCTATTATAAAAGGAAAAATCGTTCTATTCGCTCTTTAAATTGTTGATAAACAATAATAAAAGTGGAAAGACTCATTTCATGCATTAGGTATGGAAGGTTATTAATTAATAAATGTTATGATTACTGAAATATTCCCAATTGAAATGTGTACCTTTTTCGGTAATGTGATCGGTATCCAACTCAAGGCACCAATAACATCGGTATCTAATGGATTTAAGCGATGCAAATCGTCAATGAATATTACAAGTATTTGATTCATGTCCTCAAAATTCCTCAATAATAATTGAAACCAATTATTTATATAAAGTGGATCAAAGGAGGCGTCTTTCGGCAAGAAACCTTCTGGCAATTTCAATGCAATACAAATTTGTTGACATATAATCCTTAATAATTCTAAATTATATGACGAACGTGGCGTTGTTCCTGTAAACCTTATAATACGTAATGTGCGTGTTGTGAACCAATTATCAAAATTTCTATAAATTGTTTGTAATAATGATGTCTTCCCAGAACCATGATTACCGTAAATTAATATCGGATTATGGCGGATATCTGTTGTATTTTGTACTATTTGACGGATCTTATCAACAATATCATTGTTTGTATAATCTAATTTAATATCTTCATAACAAATGGACAAATGTGTTATGTTCTCTTGGAAATTCTCCTAAAAATGTTTGTTTTTCAAAAAAAGAACACGCATTCATCTTTTCTTTTGTAAGGAAATAAACAAAGCTATCATTAAAGTTCAATTGAGCAACGTGAAAAAGTTCTATGATTGATAGATCATAATACGTTTACGGCACAAATGACTGTTTTGTTTTGTTTTTGTTTTTTTGTTTTTTGTTGATCGGTCGACAAATTACTTACTTCAACGATCTTTTTCTTTGATTTCAATTCCGGCTCGTCATCTAGACATTTCCTAATTAAACCTTTTAACTTATTTAGGACAGTAATTTTAAATTCGTTCAGATATGCTTCGTTCTTTGAATTGATTCCACCCGGCTCCGAAGGCACTCTAAAATAATTTGTCATAAAATAAATAAAAAATAAATTACATCCTTGTGTATTATTTATTCGAATATTTACTTGAAATAAATACTATTTTCTTCGGGTATAAGTAATTTTAGAGTTGAATGAAACGATTGATTTTGGTCGTCACAGTATTTAACAAAATTCTTATTATGACACATGAAATTCACCTAAAAAGCATTTCAATCATGTTTCATATTTGATTTTATTCGGACTAATACCTGATGAAAGTTTTCAGTCTCTTCAGATACAGCATCCCAAGTTCTGATAATACTTAAAACGCGATGTGCAGTACCTGGTGCTAAACCTACAAATTCATCGTTTATCGTTTCATTCATTTGTAAATAATCGAATTTAACCTAAAGCGAAATCAAATTGTTGTTCAATAATAGACTTCATATAATTATGGACATTTTTCTTTTCACCATCATTCATATTTATCATACATTCGTAAATAATATCAATAATTCCACTTGTGGCACATTTCAATTCTTCAATTGCTATCGACCTGAATTCGTTACAGAATTATGATTTTTTTGACAAACTAATTAAAAATCTAATTAATACTATAACCTGCAATTTTTTACAATATATTCATCCCCATCTCTACAATACCATTCCTCTAAGATATCACAATTTAATTTCAATTCTCCAGCTTTATCTAGTAAGGCTTCAAAATGTTCGCTTCTAATCCGCGGAGGAACTATGAATTGTTCGTACTTATCCCCAACCAAACTCTGCGTGTTTTTTTTTGATTTTGAACAAAAACTGAATTAATAACGAATTGATTTATATTTGATGGTTCTAATACCAAAAAGAAACATCCCCTGGATACTTTATGGCACATACGAATCTCATGTAAATGATCTTCAAATAGTTGAGGATCGTAAAGATCTTTCTCTTCGGACCCAAAGTGCATATCGATAAGTTCGACCTTATTAAATCAGATAATCATTATTGATTGATTTGAATTTGGTTTTTTGTTTTTTTTTGTTTTGTTTTTTGATAGTGATAAATTACCTCGATTTTCTCATTTGCGAATAGAGTGTTGAGTTCTGGTCCGATATTTTCAAGTAAAATCTTTCTTTCATTAAGGAAATCTACGGGAAAAATAGAATTGTTTTTGTAATTTACTTGATGTATAGAATCAATTTGGTTTGTCAATGTCAATTTAGATCTCAATGGAGACATCTTCAATATGCAACACACAAACTGGGAACAAAGAGTTGATTGTATTGCTCCTAGATCGAGGAAATTTCACATGAAATTTGTTAATATTTAATGAAATTCGATTTGCTTTTCTATTTGTCTTGTAACATAAAGGAAAATTGGAAGAATGGCGATAGAATTCGTCCGAAATATCGTAGATTATATGAGAAATGAGGATACTACATGACACAATCTAAATTTCATTAAAAAGGTACGAAGATTTTCATATAAAATATTCAACAAGTGTTTGGAATGAGTGAAATGTAAAATGTATAAAATCGAAAAATTTCATTTTAAAATCGTTAAATCAATATTTATAATTATTAATAGATATTTTGACTTACCTGTTTTTGAGCTGGCAATAAAAATTTTAATTAATTTCGCCGTTGGCCATTTAGACGTTTTATGTCCCTGAAGTATCTCCAAAATAGTTTCATCGTTATTCTTCATTATTATTATTATTATTATCAATACTAATTAGCTTATTCTAAACACACTTATTTTAACAATTCTGTTTAAAATATTATTACTGTTAGATACATTAGATCGATTGTCAATTGTTATTTTATTTGGGTTGATTTAGAGAGAAAAAAGTGTTTTAAATCTTGAAATTCATTTGTCATCACGGTCCTAGAACAAATTGTTCCAAATTTAAATTCAAGTTAGACCACTACGACTATGTTGAACAAAGGACGCAATAAATGATTTACAATACAATGAAAACTTTTCTAGTTTAATTGTCAACGTAGAGACCACGAACTTTAATAAAGAACTAAGAAAAGTTATCAGTATAAATTAAATACAACAAACACTGAATCTGGGACTCATTCTATAATGGATCGTTCGTTTGCAATTTGATATTCTCATATTGATCATACGAAAACTAATATTGTGGATACACTTGTATCATAAATATTGAATATACAAATGGATAAATAATTTTCCTGTAATTTTGATGTATTGTTATTAAAGTTCTTGAAGACGTTTCAATGAGAGATTACGTACCTCATATCCTTTTGTTTAAACAATTAATCCTCTTATTAAAAGAGTAGTGAAAACAAAGTTTCATATATATGCGGGCAATCTACTTTAATTAATGTTGCATTGTTTATTAAAAATTGAATTTATTATGTAGAAGTTTTTAATTCGCTTCTGGCACAAACAGGGCAATTTCTCATGGAGATGCACATAAAAGATACGAAACATTTTATATGTAGCACAAATCTTAAATTAAATATCAAACCGTCAATATTCGCTCGAATTATCATTGAATGAAATAGAAGGAAAAAATTTATTGGATTCCAATAATGAACAGAGTAACATTTTAATCAATCAATTTCATCGAACTAAAAACATTCTAAACGAATTATTGTGTTATTGTCTCGAATCTGCTGAATTCCTATTGCCCATTAACTGATTTCCTTTATCCCATGAGAATATCAGCACTTTGTACATTAAAGCTTTTATTTACGATAAATATTCAATAATTTTATCTTAATTTCTCTGAAAGCCCGTAAAGTTTCTAATTTCAAAATAGATGAAATGATTCTATAAATCCGTTTATATATATAACATTCGATTTAGCCAACAATATGTGAACAAAAAAAAAAAATTGGATACTCAGAAAGCTATCCAAGTGTATTGTTTGATAATAGAATCAAATATTTTCAAAAACTCGTATTTGACGATTCGATTTAAATAAATGTCGATAGAGTCAGATATTTCTCTTTCCCTACACTGAAAATATATGTAAATTTCACGCTTTCTTCGAACTGAAAAGAAAAGTAAAAATAAAATAAAAACACGACGTTATCTATCATATCGCCAAAAGTGACAAAGCAACATTTCAAATACGTTCCAGCATCTATTATATTTATTAAGTTTTATTTTTTAGCGAAATAACGATCCTTCTTTATTATGTTTTATTATTAAAGTCGCTTGATAAAACTGTATTTAAAGTTGAAAGTTTTGATATTAACAAGAATTATTAATAATGGCGATGTACGTTTTGCTAGTATGTTAATCTGTTTTGATCTAATGCTTTTGTGAAACAGTTCTAACGTATTTATGTATCCTGACAAGTTCGTCCTGATTTACTTGAAAGCAAACTAATGTTGAGAACTAATTTTCTATAAAGACATTTCAGCATTAACAAGAAACAACATTTTCATTAATTTATCAAAGAGAAAATGTTGTATGTTTCATTGTAATATATCAACAAAAAACTATATTGATAACAAAATTCGTTCCGATTACAATTAAATCTTGTTAACAGTTATTTGTTGGAAGAACTTTAAAAGTCCATAAACATCAAATTATTTGTGACAGAGTTCAGGATCACGGTTCAACCAGTCGTTCTTTCGTTTATTTCAACATTCATTTAACGTAGTATGGAAAATATTTCTATATAAAACGTTTCAGACAGTAAGGACGTGCTTGAAAAATAATTTGGTTAGAACACGTCAAACATGAAATCGTTGAAAACAATAAACAACAACAAATACAATCAGTGTTGCATTTTGGTGGATGCGCCGGGCCAAATTCTATTACGTTTTATCAAATATTGTCTTGAGATTTCCCATTACTTTCGAAAAGTTTACACGACAACTTCATTTTACATTTAAATTGATGAACAGAAAAGTGAACGTTTATAAAAAAAAACACACACACAAGCAAAATAACATTATTGAACTAATTGACAAAAAAAATATATATATATATATATATATATTTACGTATTTAATTCGGTCCGTGTAATTTACGTCAATTAAATTTTGCAATAAAATCCTTTTTTTAACGTTAGCAGTTGTACAGGGATATACGTGAGTCATTATATTAGCGGTGTATTATTTTTTTGGGTAAATACATTGGAGTTTTTCAAAAACAAATTTATAATTCAACTGACAGGATATTTGATTTAGTTCTGCACAGTGTGACGTTTTAATAACATTAGACTTTATGAATATGATCCTATATATAATTCGAACATCGTTAATTTGATTTGATTATATGAATTCAATTATTTACAGATGTATATTTGTGTTAAATTGATAAATATGTTAAAAGTATTTATTTTGATTAACAATAAATTAATCTAGAACAGGATATCTGACAAACTGTTGTTTTAATCATAACCGAAATTGTTCATTATTTGTAGTTTTATAACAGAATGAATTTGAATTATTATTCCCATTATCGCCAATATATTGAACTTATTAATTATTAATGCCTATTTAAATTGTCTTTCCTGTTATAACAAATCGCTAATGAGGAATAATACAAAGTAAACAACACATCGGATGATTGAACGTATAAATGTGGTGATAATAGCCTTTATCATCATGTTAGGCCATTGATTTCAATGTAAATAATAGAAATTATCACACCAATACACTTGCAAATATTGAAAATATATTTTGAGATTTTGTTTAGATTTTGAATGTGTTGTTTAATTGGGCATAAAAGATTTTCGAAAGTTTCTCTCTGTATTTTTCAGTTATCGGAAAATATCGTCGCATTGTAAATACAATCAATTTCCTTTTAGGAAATCGGATTTCAACAGTGGAATAACGCTAAACATCTATATATGTCTATGTCTGTGTCTATCTTACCTGAAATGATAAACGATTCGTCGTCAACGGGAAATTCAAACGTCAATTCAATGCAAAGTTGCTCATGCCACTGACGACGGCGTCGGTTATTGCTGATGACGCTGGCCGGGTGTTGAAGACGCCGGACGGCGCACATTGATTTACGCAAGCGCTACAGGTCATCCCTTACCTATCGATACACACCTTACAAACTGGACTTAAGGGTTGGATACTTCCATCGAATATGTTTATTTTTTTAACGGCATTCTCTCTTTCAGGCATAGCTAAACAGAATCGAAATACGTACAAATTACGCAACAGAATTTAATTGTCTAATTAAATCGTTGGTTAATTATTAAATTGCAATAAATTGACAATTTTCATCGTCCAAAGAAATCGAACATTTTAATTTCGTGTTCAATTTGACGATAATCCGAGTGGCGTGTGAATTCGAATACATTACACGTGTATCAATGACATTTTCTGGTTTAAATTCGAATTTCATCCGGATTATTTGTAGAAACTTATACTAAAATCCAAACAAATCCTCATCGACAATAACCAAAATCCTGCACTAAACCGAATTTGTATCGGGTGAAAAATCAATTTTCTTACAATACTTTAAGTGAAAATTGAACGAGACAACGGAGAAATATAATTGAAATACCTCAATTCACCACAACTATTTTCAAATTTAATTCGATGCTCTGTTGTCATGAAAACTGAATCCATCATTTCAAGTACGGTCTTTTATTCAATCTAATAAAAAAATACCACTTGTATTTAAACAACAGAAAACAAAATAATGTTGACACAAAATATGATGGAATATAATCATTATGAATGTAGTATAGTCCCATGTCCCTGATGTCCCTAGGCAAATTTTCCTCTTTAGATATCCCAATGGGCCCGTACTAGCATTATGTAAACTTTGTTCCATGAATTATGATTATTGAAGCTGAAACTTTCATTAACTTGAATTAACGTGAAATAAATTTTAAATTCAACACGTTTTTCTTCCGGTAATAATTGCAGATGTCACTACTTACTTGTGTCAGTAAAAATCAGAGATTAGAAAACTATAAACCAAAACTCTATATCTATATCTCTCTAGTCTAAAAAACAACAACAACAACAACAACAACAACGATCCATCATTGTCTGTCACAACATAACTGTCAACATGGAAATTATCTCCATTACAGTCAGGACCGTAATGACCACTTTTATTGTCGGCACTTTTGTTATCACTTACCCTCTGATCAGTTTATAGATGGCTCCAGACTAATTTCGAAAGCTACTCAAACAAAAACACATGTTTACTGGGGGTTTCTTTAATTTTCGGCCTCATATACAGTGTTCAATTCAAACATTTTTCTTCAGGGGAAATTCGATATTATTATGAGATCCCGGCCATTTGGCATAACTCACAAGGCCCCTCGTGTGCGTGGTGTTCGAGAGAATCTCGTCCAGCATTGTTAGACCTTGCCATTTGAATTCCACTGGAGCTGCAGATCAGGGGCGCACCGACACAGTATACAGTGTGCATAAAGGATAGTGAATAACTAAAAACAAAATATTGTTAGATCTATCTTTATGTTTCTTATTGTGTTTAACTTTATGTTTATGTCGTCTTGGAAAAAAAAACAGTGATTACTGCTCATTTCACCAAATCCAGACGCTTTTTCTACGATGATGCACCTGTAAAGGAGGGTGAACTTTTTCATACCTTGCCAGAATTGGAGCTCCGGACCTCTGAATTATAAATTAAATTTATTTACCATTGAATGGGCTATAAAAGGAGGTGGCAGACCCTAACAATTAACTAATTAACCCTGGACCCTTACGGCCGTATCCAATTCATTTACCGTTGAGCCATCCAGCTCACTCTTGGGACGATAAAAAGACTTATATATAAAAATCATGTTAAATAGCGTTAAAGCTCCCATCATGCTGTCTATGTACAGTGTCATCTATGAATTAATTGTGTAAACATTATAATAAGTGGGAAATTAGAAAATTATTGCTTAAATGGGAAGGAAAACACAATTGGACAGGGGAGCGTCGACACAGTGGACAATGTGGATTTCAGACAAAGGAGAAATACTTGGTAAAAAATTATTATTATTATTCATTAATCAAAGGGGTATAGGGGCGCTAATTGAAGTTCTGATGCGCCACTGTTGCAGCCTCCTAAGAACTTTTGGTAGTGGCAAAGTCTAGCTAAACGTCTAGTGGCTAAGCTTTCTCTTTTCTTCTCTCGTGTGAAAGGGCTGATAATCTTTCGTTACAGTCTTAATTTTAACCAAAGCCGTTGCATTCTAACATTACAGAAAGAGAGAGTATATTACAGATTTCTAAGTTTTTTCGCTACTACAAAAAATTATGTACAATGATGATCAGTAGATGTCACCGTGCTATAATTTATAAATTTATGTCAAATCAATGTCAATTTAAGAGAAGTCGCTTTCTTATCAATTTGTTTTTATTTAATAAACACTTAAGTATGCGTAAATCTTATTATTGTATGTTTAGTTAATTAGTTTTATAATACCGCGTGTGTATTTGTGAAGAAAAAAAACATGGATTTTGATAGTCCTGATGTAATGAAAGATTTTCCAGGATTATATGCGTCAGAAATGAGTAAACAATGTAGCAATGATAGTGATTGTAATAATATAATTGTTTAAAAAATATTTATATAAATAACATTCAATATAATTTATTTATGTATTTTATAACATTGTAGATAGTGATGAAAATGAGAAAGTAATGAAAAAAGATATATTGATTGGTAAACGTAAAGAGAAAAAAGATAAAGAAAGAGGTTATGCGGCATTAGAAGGTGAAAGTTCAGCTGATGAAACTGTTAAATCTAGGTAATTAATAATTATAAAATTATTTATATAGATGAGATTATTAATTTTATTAAACAATTAATAGAAGTCCATCGAAAACGAAAAAAGCTAAATCATTCAAATTTACTAGTAAAACAAAAGATAAACGTGATAAGTCGCGAGAGAAAGAAATTGATAAAAAGAAAGACAATAAAAAATATGAAAAAAAGAGCGATAAAGAGAAATCAAAAAGTGAGAAAATTAAGAAAATCAAACAGACTGAAGAACAGGGAGATATTGGAGGTCTTTATTGGAAAATCAATTAAATTAATATATATATATATATATATATATATATATATATATATATATATATATAAATATGTAGATTTTTTTCATTATTATTAAATCAATTGCAGATATTTTACCAGTATTTGGGGTAAGTTTAACAACAGCTGTTGAACGATGTCCTTGTCATGATAGTGTTGATCTACCATTACCAATACGCGAATGTATTGATTATATTGAAACAATTGGTATTAATTTTGAGAATGTATATAAAATTAGCGGTACAAAATCAAAAGTTATACACCTTAGAAAAATGTATAATCATCGTGAAAACGTTAAATTATCAGACTATGATATACCTACAATAACAAGTCTACTTAAAACTTTCTTGAGGTATATATAAAACTGTTAATATTAAAAGACACTAATGATGGATATTATTTTTAGAGATCTACCAGAACCTTTATTTACAAACGATCTTTTAATTCGCTTTGAAGAAGCCGGAGCCATTTTAACACCAACCACTAGAGAGAAACATTTAAAAATACTGCTCGATAACTTACCACCTTATAATAAACTATTATTATCATGGTTAGTTATTCATTTGAATAATATAGCAACAAATGTACGTACATTTTCTATAAATTTAATTATTATTTAATTTATTTATTTATCAGGAAAAAATTAATAAAATGAACCGACATAATTTATCAACAGCATTAAATCACACATTTCATTGTTCATCGCGTTTATTAAATACTTTATTACATCATGGACCAACATTATTTCCTGATATCACTATTATTAAATATTTACCACCATTAGAATCAGGTGAAAATCTACCTGATCAACCCGATCTGATTGAAAATGAATTAAAAAAACAAGAATCTCAATTAGCACAAATTCATCGTGAAATGAATATTGGATGTATATCAAAACAACGAGAAGAATTATTATGGGAAGCTCAAAGGATCATAACTCAATTAAAAGTATAAATAGATAATAAAAATTTGTTGATTTCTTTTTTTATCTATTTTTTAAACGTTGATTTAATTTCTAGCGGAAATTAAAAAATTTCAATAAAGATAAAGAAGATAAAGAAAAACCTGCTATAGAAAATACAGAACGTTCTACTATTATTATAGAAGAGAATAAAGAAAAAATTTCTGATATTAATGAAATTAATTATGATGCAACTCCAAACACTCAAGATACTGAACCAAATGAAATTATCGATGATACAAAAACTGATATAACAAAAATCGATGAAATTAAAGATCATAATAGCGATAATGATGATACTAATGATGAAGCTGTTAATAATCATGATGTTGATAATGATAATAATAATAATAGCAACAACAACAACAATAATACCAATGAATTAGATGAGCTTTTATCGTTTTTACAATTAAAAAACGATGGTTTATATCAATTAAGAGATAATTTAATGAAACGTATACAAATTGAACGTAATGAACTTTTACAATTAAAAGACCAAACATCACATGACGATCAATATTTATCAGCAGTACCAGATGAAAGTTTAGATGAAATAGTCAATAGATTAATGAAAGAAAATCAAATGTTAAAAATTAAAAAAGTCAATTTAGTACGTCAAATTGTCGAAGAACAAGAAATGGTTATTGATTTAAAAGCACAAATATTATCTAATGTTTAATTAACTATTTAAAATGATCATTTTTATGTAAATATTTTTCTATAAAATTGTTACCCAGTATTAAATAGGTCTTGTGTCCAATTTTGGTTGTTTATTAATTTCACCTTAGAAATATGCAACCAATATAACAATATACTTTGACATACTAATAATAGATGGGGGGTATGAATCACGTTTGAGATTAATAAAAGCAGCGTAAAGTCACTCCATATTAACTCCAAACGAGGCGGTAATTTCAGAATCAAACCAATAACCACAAGCATTTTGTCTAGTAAAAAGTGATAGAAGATACTTCTAATTCATTTTGGCACGTTTTCGATTGGTCGTTACTGTGGTTACTCCAACAGTAGGATAAAGCAATCGCGTTGTATTGTATGCGAAAAAAAATTACGTTTCTGTTAGTTACGATAAGTTTTTGAAGTTTCTTCAATGAATTTGTTTCTAAAAAATTTTGCTTTCTTGTCTGAAAGGTCGGATACGATTTGTTAGTTGTTTTCTGTGTACAATTAAAGGAAGTAAACGCTCAAGGTTTTTTTGTGTTTTATTCGTTAAAAATTTGTGTTTATCAATATTCTTAATGTGTATATCAATTGTAGATAAGTTAACTGTTTGTTGAAAATTTAAAATAGTGAAAAACCATTTTAAAAACTCACTACGTGTGGTCATTATTTCTATGTTTATGTTGACGTTTCATTATAAAGTAAATAAGATAACGATATTGTAGACAAAAGTTTTCGTCTTTCTATGTTCCACATCTATTCTGCAAATCAACAGTTGGATATGTTCAATAATAAATAACAATTATTATTGTAAGTATCAATTTCCTAATTAATTTTATCGATAGATTATAGAATTCTTAAAATTTAACCTAACCAACTGTTTTGGCATTCAAATTACGAACATATTTTGAATTTCAATTTACATTTATGACTTGTTTAACATTTAATTTTTACTAATTTGTATTCAATCATATCCAGGTTAAGACAAGGACATTTCTGTATTTATTTAACATAAAAATTAACCCTAACACAATTATTGTTTAGTTAGATAAAACAAATAATTTGGGAATATTAACATAATGGTTTATAAATATTTGTCGATTCATTTATCAATTAATCGGTCATAAAAAACAAAATTTTTAAATTTCATTTCATTAACTAAAATTGATAAGAAAATACTTGCAATCAAGGTATAATATCTAACAATTATAGTATATAAAAGTTAATTTTAGAAATCAATAAAAACGTTATCAACATTAATTTTTATTTAAAACGTATCATACAAATTCTAAACATATCTTTAAGCTGAATGTTTCACTTAAATGCAGATTTATATCACCACCCCTTTATTATTATTAATAATATTATTTGTATAGAGACTTGTGTTGATGACGTATTGTGATCTGTGCCCATGTGAAGACAGAACTTTAGAGTCAAGTCGACCAAGTCTGAATATTGACAGAGTATAGAAATTGTTTGCATACACAGTATTGTGTAAATTTGAAATTTCCACAATACTGTGTATGCAAACAATTTCTATACTACTACTGCTCTAAAATCCTTTAAAAATCAATTAATGCGAACCACAATGCATATTTCTTTTATCAATTTTAAAAATCTATTGAAAGGGATCATTAGGGTTTGCTTTACAATCCAGGGTTGAAAGTGTGTATACGCCGAAATGCGTAAGATCGCCACATATTTCTTGTGCACCACGAAAACACCAACCTATTCCGCGATCAGTTGTAAAAGCAATATATCAAAATCCATGCCAAAATTGCCATATATAAAGGGCATCTTAGGAATAATTAAATAATTATCCACTGCAGGCATTGAAAGATTTTCTTTTATTCAAGTATTGACATTGACTCATAAACTGGTGTGATAAAAAAACAATTAAATTTTTTTCATATGAATATAGTAATATCTATAAAATGTTTTCTATAAATCTGATAAGGAATATAATTGAATGATATTTTCCTGTATAATTCTATCAATTTTATTTGTTTTTATTGTTGTATTTTGTTGTTTTAGAGATAATTGTAAAATGCATATGAATACAAGTTGACTCATCAAGAAACAATCAAAATGGAATCAGAAGAAGTTCTTAATTATTATATTAGTGAAGTCAACGATTCGAATAACATCATAGAAGTTGAGGAGGAACCAATATTGAATGGTAATTTGTTTATTTATATATTAGTATTATGTTTTTTTTAATGAAACTGTGTTATTATTTTCTTTAGAAGCGGAACAAGCTAGTGATTTTTTACAGAAAATCGGTCTATCAGATTTGACAAATTTATATAATCAAGGCAAATCAATTAGTGAAAATTTAATAAATGATTCTGTACATGAAAAACATTTAACTGAACGACAAGCCGAAACTGTAAGATCTAGAATACGTACATTAAATAAAACATTACAAAATCGTCAACCAAGAAGAAAACAACGTCAAGATATTCGTGATATTACGTGGAATGTTGAGGTATTTTTCTTTCTAAATTTCAACAAAATGAAAAATAAAAACAATGCAAATAATTTCGAATTTTATTTTAGACATCCAGTACTGGAACTCGCTCAAGAAGTGCCACACCAGATTCTTTAGATTCAATTGATATATTAAATTATGATCATCCATCTGATGACGATCAACAATTATCATCATTACCGCCATTATTGTAAATTATTATTATTACTATTGTTGTTGTTTTTTTTAATCATAAAACAATTACAGTGGTAGTTCATTAGATACTGGTCATCAAGTGTATAAAACTAAAATCAAATGGACTTCTAGTGAACCAATTCAAAATAAAAAGATGAATCGTAGCGATAGGGCTGATGTAGCACATCTTGGTTCTGAAAATGTTGTATTAAAAGGCTATCAACAATTAAATGAATATGGAACATTACCAAAACCACAAAAAGACATAAGTAGTAGTAGTAGTAGTGATCCAATAATGGAGGATGTTCAACTGAAACTAGAAAATCACGAGTATATTTGAATAAATTTGATTTATTATCGTTTCTAATTGTTGTTTTATAGGCGTAATCCTTTGAATATTCGTAGTGATTTATCAGACGGACATAGTAGTGCAATTGATAATAAAGTAAATAATTGTAGTAAAGTGTATTTAAACGGCGAAGAATCTAATTCTCTCAGCTTTGAAGGTATTATCCAACAGAACAAATTCAATCAACTATCAACACAGGTAATTTATCATTTATTTTCAATAGTTTTCCACTAATATTTTCTGGATTTTTCCTAGAAATTTGACTGGAATGAAGGTGTATGCATCGACGAATTTACAGATAGTGAATATCAATATCTTAAACCATTATTATATGTTGAATTAGTAACAATATTCGATCAATATAAATTAACATTTATGAAACGTAAAGCTAATACAAAATCAAAAGGTGGTAATGTATTTGGTGTTAATTTATCAACATTGGTTATGCGCGATATGACACGTCCAACTGATAATATAATGGTACCAGAAATATTTAAAAGTGTTATCAATCAATTAAATACACGTTGTTTATATGAAGATGGTATATTGCGTATTGCTGGTCAAAAACAAAAATTAGAATATTTATTTAATGAAATTGAAACGAAATTTTATGCAAATCGTCAAGATATTGAATTATTATTACAACAATCAACTGGTCATGAATTAAGCGGTATATTAAAAAAATTATTAAGAGACTTACCCGATCCAATATTTACAATGGAATTATTTGATATGTTTTACAAAACTAGCAGTAATTTAATAATATTTCTATCATATCAATTATAATAATTAAAATCTTTATTTTAGTGATTGCTAATCTTAACGATAAAATTAAGGCTTTAAATTTGTTAGTTTTAATGTTACCAATTGAACATCGCAATACATACCGTCTTCTACAACAATTCCTTTTGTATGTTATCGAAAATGAAGATAAAAATCGAATGAGTTTACATAATGTTGCCATGATAACAGCACCATCATTCTTTCCACCAAGACTTCTACTACCTAAGTATTTATCAAATAATTTAAAAATTCATCAATTTATTATGATTGTTTCGTTTTAAAAAGGGAAAATAAATTAAATGTAAAACAATTATCGAAAGACGAACTAACAAAACAAATAAATGGTGCAGCTGTTTGTTGTTGTATTATGGAAATAATGTTAAAAGCCGGAAATAAATTGTGGATAATACCAAATTATTTAGCACAACAAGCTAGAGAATCACAACGAAAAGCACAAGATCGACGGGATAATAACAAAGAACGTAAACTTGTATGTTGTTTCATTTTCAATTATTTAGATATAGGTGGTGGGTTATCAATAGTCATTCGATTATTTCCAAAATTATAAATAATTCACATTTGAAATTGATTAATTGGCAATTTTTTCGTTTTACAGCGTATTGGTAAAACTAAACTAGTTAGAAGCAGTACACAATATGAACCGGGCGCCATGAATACTCCACGCATACGAAGAGATATTTTAATTTAATTAATTTCACACCTCAACTGTGTACCTTATAAAAGCATTAATATTTATTACTTACACTTTGTAATTTATTCATTTGTGCCAAAATAAAACTTTTACAAATTTTAATTAACCAGCAGTTATGATTCCCTGTTTCATTGAATAATTCAAAAATAATAATAGTAATAATCAAAATTTTGAGGCAATCAGGTCATGGTTGATTAGCTGAAATATTCTTGTCGTTTTATAGTTGTTTCTAGAGCTTTCGTTCACACCACTCTTATTTTTGGAGTTTTTTTTTATTTTGATCACAAACATTTCTTTTTTTAAGTCGAAAATTGTTAGAACCACTCGAAAAATACGTACATATCTTTCGAGGTTGTTGTTGTTTTTTTTTCATTCGTAACACGTCAAGGAACGTAGATTATGTATGTATAGTTTCAGGAATGAATGTGGCTTATGAGAGATTTATAAACCGTTTGGCGAACATCCCGAAATTAGGTGAGCGCGGAATCTAGTCGCGACGTTGGCCATCTTCTCCGACGTTACTTCAACGTGTGTATATGTTAATTGATAATTACACAAAAAAAAATTGCGCAAATGTACAATTTACTTAAAATCCCACAAGATTCAATTAATTCGAAACAAATATCAATTAAATAAAACAATGTGATTATATAATTAGATTGTTTTCTAATAAATTATAAAAGTGGGAATTTATAGAAGTGATATAATTTTGAATTTGGAATTGTTCAATTCTCTATAAATTTTGTTGTTTTTTTCTTTTTTAATAGATTGTCCTCAAATAATAACAAATACACAGTAAGTACAATTGATTCGATTTTCCTAGTTTAAAACGACTCAGGGTCTTGCAGCAATTACAAATGTGCTGATGCTATATATAGCCAGAACTCGCGACCTATAAGTTGTTGCAGTTGTAAAACGGTTTTTTCTTTGTTGTCATTTTACAATATCACACATTTAATTTGATTTATTTATTCGTTAAATTCTTAGCGCTGACTTAATTAGAGATGCACCACTTATATCCATTAGCAAAAGGCGATCCATTGTGTCCATTAGGTTTCCATCCCCAAGTCAGATGGCCAACTAGATGTAAACGTTGCTTTAGGTATTGTTTCAATATGTCACAATAATTAAATTCAAATCAAAATAAATTAAGACGAATATTTATAGAGATTATAAAGAGCATGGTGGTAAAAGAAGAGATGATGATTCGTCTTTACGTAGAGATGATACAACTGCCTCAACGCCTAGTCTCTCTTGGAATTCAAGGTATTTCTACGTCTACTGGCGATTATTAAATAAACACGTATATAAAAAAATCAAAATTCTATAGGGATAGTGATAGTGAGAAACGTCGCAGTTGGGTATCTAGCAGTAATTTAACTTGTGATCAAAACACTTCAAATTCGTTAAATAATGGAAATAATTACACAAATCCATCATCATGGATATCAACGCCTGATTTAGCTAATTTAGAAGACGATACACAAGCTGTAACAACCGTTAATATAAGATTACCATTACGTAGAAAAAAACCACTTGATACAGGACAACGTACAGGCATGATTTGATTATTATCAATAATAATTAAATGATAATCAAAAATAAATTGAACGATTTTTTTATTATTCAGTTTCAGATAGTTTCTCTATAAAAACAAAACCGGAACCAGTATTTAATAAAAATGATAGTTTAGCAACAAGAGCGAAAAAATTAAATGCACTTAAAGAAACAAATAATTCAAATAGATCAAAACGGATACAAATCAAAGAAGTTAAAACAATATCTGAAGAACCATCTAATCATGATGTACAATTTCTTATTCAAGTAATTATTTGTTGTGTGTTCGTTTGGCTCTGCTTTCATTATTTTATCCCTTTATTTAAACAAGAAAAAAACAGTATTTCAGTAGGCTTTTTTGGTAGTTTTTGATGGCAGATTTCTAACTTTTTAGATACCTAAATACGGCGATCCATCGAATGTGGTAAGATAACAATCGTTGCAAATTTATTATAGAATGAAAGAGCGAAACTTGTGTACCTAAGTATGCCAAGAACACATTGATTTTATCTTTATCTAACATTACTAAATCAGCAGAATCCTCGATTTGTGTGTTTATAATAAAAAACTAACATTAAAGGGAAAAACAATGGACTTCAATGTTCTCTCTAACAAAAGTATTGCCGCGCATTGAATGTCGCTGCCGTTTAGAATTCGTTTTATCTAATTGTGAGATACAAAAAATGGATTTCTAAGGGAAACAAGTTTTCTTTTTAACAAGACAAATCTTTATCAAGCACATTCAGAGTATATACGCTTAATGTCAAATAGGCCTGACAATTATTAATAATTGATAGATAAACTGATAGAAAAATCATAAAGTCGACAGCTTGAACGCTTGAGGAAATTGTCTTCACACAGTAATATTTATTCCGCGCAGTTGATACACTAGAGGGAATATTGTAGAGCTTATCGTTAGATGTTTATAGATACAAGTATCAACAATAGAGATTTTTCTTATTTAGGTAAAAGCTAAACCTCCTCCTGCATCACATGGTGAAGATCGTGAATTGTCAGAGAACGATGATGATACAATTAGTACTGCTGGTACAGAAACAACAGATACAACAATAGTCGATGCACATGATTATGAATTACGTGAACAATTAGAAAGTTTAAAAAAAGAATTAGAAACAACAAAATTAAAATGTGAACGTTTAGAACGTGATAAAAGTGATATATTATTAAGACGATTAGCTGCAATGGAAACAACAACTAGTAAAACAACAGCAACTGAAGTATTAAAATTACAACAAAAATGTAACGAATTACAACAAACATTAGAGGATTATAAAGATGAAAAACGTAGCTTAAAATTACGTGTTAAAGAATTAGAAGATGATTTAGAAGAACGTCCAACACCGTCTGCTACACAAAAAATCGCAGATGAATTACGTTCGAAATTACTAGCTGCTGAAACATTATGTGAAGAATTAATGGATGAAAATGAAGATATCAAAAAAGAATTACGTGATATGGAAGAACAGATGGATGAAATGCAGGATAATTTCCGTGAAGATCAAGCTGTTGAATATACATCGTTGAAAAAAGAATTAGATCAAACAACGAAAAATTGTCGAATTTTATCGTTTAAATTACGTAAAGCTGAACGAAAAACAGAACAATTAGAACAAGAAAAATGTGAAGCTGAAAGGAAATTAAGGGAAATCTCGGGTGGGCAAAATACGTTAAATAATTTAGAAAAAATTAAACAATTAGAACAAGATTTAAAAGTTGCAAATGAAGTGTCAATTAGATTACAAAAAGAATTAGACGAAACTAATGATAAATTAAATAAAGTTGAACAGTCATCCAAATTCAAAAAGAAAGCACCTATGTTAGGCAGTATTGGAAAATTCCCATCAGCCGATGCAGTAAGTTTACACACAAATTGATTGGGCCCGTTTTTTCTCAAATTGAATTATTTCTAGAAAATATCAAGGGAATCTCTTACAAGGGGCGGCTCTCAAGATGATCCAGCTCAATTATTGAGAGACCTACAAGATTCTATGGAAAGAGAAGCTGATTTAAGGGAACAACTCAAATTTGCCGAGGAAGAGGTTCTTAATTAATCGACTAAACATAATGGCGAAACATTAATTTTGACGATTTCAGGCTGAAAATCTACGGAAAAAAGTATCCAGAATAGAGGACGATAACGAATCACTAGTTTTACAGTTGAAAAAAATGGCCACTAGAGCTAGAAGTAGATTTTTCGTTACTGTATCTTTTAATAATAATTTTTTTAAATCTATTCTAGGTCGTAAATTAAGCCCAACAAATAATTCGAGACTGACTCCTGAACTTCATTCCGAAAAAGGTGATACATATGAAGATGAAGATCCAACTGAGGTTAAACTACAATTGGAATTAAGTGAACAAGAAGCATCAGTACTTCGGAAAAAAGTCGAAGAATTAGAGGCGGAAAATCATCGAATGAAAACGATGAATAAAGAATTACAAGAGAAATTATCAGCAAAATCAATAACAAAATTATCACTCCGTAGTAATGAAAAAGGCAATTCGATACAAAATCAAAAATTAAAAGTTTTGGAAGAGGAATCTAATGATCTCAGGAAGAAATTGATTGAAAAAGAAAGAGACTGTGAACGTCTTCATGCTGAATTAAGTTTAAATCAAAAACGATCTAAAGTTGTACAGAAGAGCAAGTAAGTGAATTTATTTTTTTTATGTTCCGTTGTTTTTGAGAAAGCGCTCTTAGGTCTTTGGATATGGATCAACAAACGTTAGATTTGAAACGACAACTTCAAATTATCGAACAGGAAGCAGCAGTACTTCGCACCAAAATTCAAACGCTTGAAAGCGAAAATGATAAGCTTAGCATTGAAAATAAACGATTACAACTACTTCGGGGGACAAAGAATTTAAAATCTGAGAAAAATATTGATAAGTATGTCGATCAAATAGCAATTCTAGAAATTGAAATAGCAGAAAAAGATAGTAAAATTAAAGGACTCGAAGAGAAAATCATTAAAAATCAAACATCTGATTTAAAGGTAAAAGAACTTTACAAAAAAAAAACGATATTTAAATTTATTTATTTTTTCTAAATTTAGGACGTTACAAAATTGAAACGATTCTTAGATAGGACACCTAAAAGAATTTCTAATTTAACTTCAAAGGATCAATTAAAAACAATGGTCAATGATTTGGAGAGTGAAATTGGTAAATTTCCAAATGACGTATAATTAGTTTGATTTGCCAACAATTTTTTGTTTACAGCCGAAATAATAGTTGCTATAAAAACTAGCGAAAATGAAAAAATTAAATTAGAAGAAGAGGTCAAAAAACTGCGACAACAATCAGAAACTACTAACACTTCAAAAGATTTAGAAGAACTACAAAACAAATTTGAACAATTAAAACTTGAATTAACAAAAGAGAAAGACAAATTAACTGATGAATTAATTAAAAATGATGATCTAAATAAGACATTAACAAAAACAAAAGAAAGCTTAACCAAAGCCAATCAAGACAAAATGAAATTAAAAGAACAGATTGATAAAATCAAAGAAGAACAAAAGAAAGTACAAGATGAAAAGGGTCTATTAGATAAAGAAATAACTCAATTGAAAACCAGCTTAAGTATAAAATACTTATTTGTATAACATGTGCAAAAAGTGTAAGTCTCACTGCTGGAATCTACTAAAAGTGTGACAAATATACTTTCTGCACATGTTACGCATTATATTTAATAATAACAGTAAAACTTGTAGAATCTGCAATTTGTAAACAAGACGAATTAACATTATTAACACAGAAAACTGAAACATTAAAACGGAATTTGGAAGCAAAAGAAAATGAATTAAAAGCGATGAAAAGTGATTTAGACGAAAAAAATAAACAAATTAAAGATGTAAAGATGTTTCTTTTATTTTTCATTAATCTATTTCTATCAGAATTGTAAATTTACAGTTAATGGAACAAAATAATAAAATGAAAGAATTAGAAAGAAAATTAAATGAAACTCAAGATAAAATGAAAAAAACTGAAAAGACAGATAAACAAAAAATCAAAGAATTAGAAACAGCGGTAAGTATATTTTTCTGTGGCTCTTCTTGATTGTTATCATCATCATTTTTCTCTGTCTAGATTGAACATGAAATAACCAAAAATAAATTGAAGGAAACGGAACAAGTAGCTTTAACAAATCAATGGAATGAAGATAAAAAGAAAGTTGAAGAGCTTAATAACAAAATATTAACATTAGAAACCACTATTGAGAGTAAAAATAAACAAATTCAACGTTTGGTAAATAAAAACCATAATTATTTCTATAAGAAATGCAAAAAGTACGTATACCATATGAGAAATTAAAACTAGAATCCGTGAAATAACGTATGGCAAACGTATTTTTTGCACGTGTTATACACAAATAGTTTTTGCGTACAGGACCGTGCCGAGAATAATCCGCGCTCGAAGGACATTATGAATTTATGGACTCTTCATTTTGTTGGGAATTTAGAAATTCAACACTTTTAGCGCTCTCCCTAAAATGGCGGCCGGGGTCTGGGCCCCTTTCGCCCCTGCTTTCGCACGGTCCTGCTTGTGTAGTATAAAAGAGCGGACAACTATAAACACATTTTATCTACTAACGAATTTTAATCAAACTTTTAGGAGGAAAATTTGAAGAAAGAACGAGAAAATATATCAAAAACAAGTCTAAAAGTTGGTGAAATTGAAAATCGTGAAATAATGAAATTGAAAGATGAATTAAACCGTAGTAAACAAAATTTAACTGATATTGAATCGAAATTAGAAATATCTAAACAAAATCAAATGAATTTAGAAGAGAAATTGAAAAGGTCTGAAAATGAAAGCAAAACAAATAAATTAAATTTTGAAAAAAAAGCAAGCGAATTAGAAATTGAATTGCAAGTATGTGTTGTTAATATTGAAAATTAATTTTTCCTCTAATTAGACAGAACTTTACATTATCATTGCTTAAAAGCAAACAAAAATAACCTTTCCAGCTAACTTACTATTTCATATAAATTGTTTTTGAGTTTGGTCCGATGGGAGGAAAGTACTACTCGTAGGAAAAGTGCTTTCTCGGTGTCTACTCGACTGGCACCTCACCCGGAAATATACCGCTTTTCCTACTCGTACCGCAATATATCATCGTATTAAATCGAAAATTTGTTGTAGAATGAGAAGAAGAAAATTGATATTTTCAAAAATAATAATGACAAAGAAAATAAAAATAAAGAGCTAGAACTATCAAGTTTGAAAAATAAAATTAGAACATTAGAACAGAATTCTGTTGCTGGAACGAAAAAACTTGCCGAATTAAAACAATTCCAAGAAACTATTGAAAGTTAGTATATTCACACCCGCTAATTATTTTCTAATTAATCCTTTAATCATCATTACAGGATTAGAGAGTAATTTAACAAAAGAAAAACAAAAATACGACGATTTAACAGCAAAATACGAAATTCTTGAAGAAGAACATGTTGTTACAAAAGCCAAATTAGTAATGGAAAAAGAAACATTAGATAATCAATTATCCGGTAGTAAACGTGAATATCTCAATTTAGAAAATGAATTGAAAACCGTCCGTGATACGTACAATAAAAAACAAGATGAATGGATGAAAGAAAAATTAAGACTTGAGGAAAAACTCAAAGAAAACGAGAAAAAATGCAGCGATTTAGCGAGAACACGTTTAAAAGTCGGTTTAGAAGAAAAACAATCACAATTAGAACAAATGAAAAAGGAAAATGAAGCTATGAATGATCAAATGGAATATATGAGAAAGGAAAATGATGAATTAAGGAAAAAATTAGATGATTATGAGAAAGTTAATAAAATCCAAAGGAATATTAGTGCAGATAGTTCAGCAATGGAAAAGGAAATTCGACAATTGAAAGCCAAGTATTTCAAACTTCCTCGATAGCGTTTAAAACAATAATTAAGTAATATTGGCAATTTTCAGATTAAATACTCTGGAGAAATCGAAAAAATTAGAGTTAGCGGATTATAAATTGCGATACGATAATCAATTATCTATCGTAAACGGTGAAATACAATCATTACAAGGACAAGTGATGAGATTTAAAAGAGAACGTGATAACTACAAACATATGTTAGAAACAGCCCAAAAGACTATCGGTGATCTCAAAAATTCCCCCAAAAATACCAAAGATTCCAACAGTACTGTTTTACATTATGATGAAGTATATTTGTTTCAATTTTCATAGGTTTCTTTTTCTAAATTTTGGTAATTTTTTTTAAGTTCGAAGAATCAAAAACGAAAATTGCAACATTAGAACAACAAATCAGTTGTATGGAAGATGAATTATCTGAAGCCAGATTGGAAAGTTCTCGTTTGAAAACTGAATTAGTGTCAGAACGTTCAACATGGGAAGTCAAAATGTCTGAATTACATTCTAGAATTAACGAATTAGAAGAGGAGAAAGTTTTAAACAGTGGCCGAACTAAAATTGCCGGTATTCGTACACGTATGGAATTAGCATGGCAGAAAGAGCGCGAGGAACAACAACGACTTCTACAAGAAACTGCAACATTAGCACGTGATTTACGACAAACATTATTTGAAGTCGAACGTGAACGTGATAAAGAACGATTAGAATCTAAACGGAAACAAGAACAATTCAAAAAATCATCTGAAGAAGATCAAGATGAAAATAAAACGAAAATAACAGAATTACAGTGTGATCTATTAGAATTACGTGATGCACATGCTAAACTACGAACAACAAATGAGAAATTACGTCGTGAAAAAGAACGTTATGAAAAAGAACGTGAGGAATTTAAAATGTTAATTAATGGAAAGAAACGTATTAATCAAAATGATGATAGAAAAATGAATAATTTAATAAATCAGATTGATAGTTTAAAACAAGTTGCACCGGAATTGTTCTTTTCGAACGAGAAAGAAGCACCGTACACCCCAACACCACCACGTAGAATTAGAAGTTCTAAATCACGTGAATCATCACCATCTATTGAAAAAACTGAATCTCCGTCACCGGAACAGAAACAACAAGAGATTCAAACATTGATGCAACGTATTGTTGTAACAGTTGAAGAATTTCGACGTAATCAGAAATTAACTGATGATGAATATGAACGTGAACGCATAAAACGAACAATGGGTATGAGAAGAGCAACATCAATAGAAAATGAAAATATCAACGATTCTAGATTGAATAAAACAGTAATTAAAAGAAAAACTGAAACTAATAGTTTACATAGAAAAAGTATATCATTAGAACATACAATACAAGATGAACAGAAAATTTGGAAAAACGATCATGATAGCAGCATGTCAAGCTTACAATCATTGGATATGTCATCTGATGTTGAACGATGGACTAAACGAGATGCAAGTCTAGATAGTCGTTTATCAGGCAGTTCAACACAGAGTGATTTTGTTGGTGAAAAGAAAAAGAAAAAAGGTATCATGGGGAAATTAAAAAAATTAACAAAATCTAGAAGTATAGATGACCAAGATCAGGGAACGTTTTCACCTAATCAACCACTATCATCAAAGGTACAAAAATTTGTTTTATTCTAACTAAATTATTGCCTAAGTGTCTTTAGAATTTCGATCCGATTGGAGGAAAACATATGTTCCTGGACTCGGCTAGGCACCATCGTCCGGGAATTGCTCAACAATATATTGTTCAGTGACTAAGTTTTTTTTACGTTTTACAGCCGAATTCGAGCACAGATATTGAAGAGAAAGGTAGTAAAAAAGACTTGCGAGGACGAATCACGGGTATGTTTAAAAAGAGCGGCTCTGCTTCTAGGGGTAGCAGGTAATATGATCAACATAATCGAATATTTTAATATTTAAAAATGATTTGTTAAAAATAATTACAGTATAGAACGACAAACAACAGAAGTACGACATGATACTAGTTCAACACATAGACCATTAATGAGGAATAGCAGTAATGGAAATATTAATTCAACAACTTCACCCGTATTAAAACAAATTACGATATAGTTTTTAATATTCTCTATTTATTTATTTAATTATTTTTAGGAACAACAAAAGACAATCAAGGGAAAAAGAAATGATTATAACATAAATAATGAATCTGTTTCCATTTTTTTATCCCTACAATTTGTGTTTGTTTGCAAAATGATTGCTTTCGTTATAGAAGAAAAAAAATAATTTGTAAATTATGTGTTTGTAAAGTGGCTGATAAAATAACTAGAAAAATTTGTGTTAGTATTTGATATTCCCTTCGAAATAAAACAGAATCAGTACTTTTCTATTCTAATTCGATCTAATCATTTGTGTAAGTGTTCGCTTAAAATATGTCTCTTAACACTCTGATTTCATGTAGATGCCAAATTCTGGAGTCATATTCCAGCTTCCTCTTTTCATGTTCTGCTTAAACGACAATGTGTTTTGGTTAAACTGTTTCCTGTTCAACGGCAGAAATTAATTGCATATCTAAAATAAACGATTAACCTTGATTAAGACTATTAATTAAAACGAATTTTAAACAAAATATAATTAAGTTAATTAATAATAAAACACATTACATTAATCGATTAAATGTACAGACTATTCAGTAATTATTATTATTTGCGTTTATCTGCCAACAATAAAAAAAAATCATAATGGAGATTGTAGTGATTTCTTGCCAGAAATGGAAGAAAGAGGATAAACAGGCTAGAAATAGCCTGCACATTGTTATAGTGAAAGCGAGGATTGGGCATTTACAAATTTGTAGTTCCAACGGCAGAATCTGCGAGTGTAGCATACAGTAGTTTCCAGTTTTAATAACCCACAATTTATCTTCTGAATTGAATATTTTAATCAATTCCACATCATCTCGTTTGGATTGAATATGCAAGCAACCTAAGAACTAGAACAATCAACAATTGTGATTAGTAATGGCTTCAGTAATTTTTTCACTAATATACCTATAATAAGAAACATGTATAATCATTTACCTGTATGCCGTTTTTGGTCAACTTGTTCTACTTGTATCAACAGCCAAACACCACTTTTCGACTAACTACAAGCCCATATCCTGATGATAGTCTATACAACCATTTTCATACGTTCCACTTGTCCTACAAGTGTTAACTAGTGAAAGCCCGAACTCTGTCTGAAAATTGCGTTTGTGGCTAGAATTTTTTACGTAACTTGAAAAATTGAATAACATGGAAAAATTAATTACAATCAAGATCTGTGTCTCGTTTATTACATCTTTGACAGTTAACACCACCAAATCGAATAAAGATAAACAAAGACGATCTGATAATTTTTGGTATTGCGATTTTTCGCAATTTGTAGTCCATTTTCGGAGTATATTTTGACAATCAAGTCTATGATCAATATCTAATTCGAAGATTACCGAGTAATACCTCGTCATTACAATTTTGTTTCATTCAAATAATCCCCAAAATTACTCATCGTTTAAAATAATTGCGTAAGCAAATTTTTTGAATTAACTGTTTGTTAATTGTTCATTAAATTTATATTACGCATGCGTATTATTGTTTGAAACCATGCCGAAAATTGTAGTATTGCCATTTGATGACGATTTTCCTAAATTTTACAGAATATTAAATCACTTGTTGACTTCCATAAGTAAACGTAATTGAATTACAAATGAATATATGACATTTTTTAAGCATCCAAAATTTATTTTACAACTGGTTTAGTTCATTGTTTACTTTAGGAAAATTTCAAATAGCTATAATCTACATCTAAGAGTGAATTTGTAAACGAATTTGGCAACCCTGTCGTTCATTGTCTGTACAATCAAGTGAGTCAGTTTATGAATCACGCGGAAATTCGATTGTAACGGCTTGATAGATAAACGGCTGACAATTTTTATTTCTTTCTTATAGTGTTGTCTTCATAAATTTTGAGTAATTAATCAAAACCATTAAAAGGTAAGCACCTAAATTTGATATTATTGCAACTGAGATAATTTTGTTCAACTTTTCATTGATAAATTTGTAAAAAACACTGTTTTTATTTAGATGGATACATCAGAGGAACCTAGAAAATTACCATCAACAAACGTCCGAATTTTTGGTCCACCATCGCCACCAGTTCAAAAAAAATCAATTGGACCACAATCGCAAATTCAAGAATGCTTAAACGGTAATAGAAATATTGAAAATGATTCGGAATCTAACAATAAAAAAACACCCAAAAAACAAGAGATTAAAAAAGTTGAAATTGAATCGCCATTTCCAACAAGAATACGTGCACCTCCTGGTGGCTTCTCATCTGGTTTATGGTGAATTTATTTATAATTTACTAATTAATTTAAATATATTATTTGTAATTTATTAAATTTTCGTTTCATTTGAACCTAATTATTTGGTAAATTGAGGTAACTTGATTTTGGTTCAGAATAAATTAAACAAAGTCTAATGCTGGATAATGTTTATTGATTTCAAATTCTATGGAGCTTTTTTAGGTGGAATTTAATATTCTACAATAAAATTAAAAATGTTTAAAAAAATTAAAAAAAAAACATTACTGAAGCGTTAAAATTTCATAAAATCTCCTTGAATACTGAAATCAATCTACAATGATTTAAACAAATCAGCAGATCAGAATTGCATTTATTTTAACAAATGAAATATCATCACCAAATTATCATTCCTGTTCGTACAATAAAATTCATTTCTTCGTGATATCGAGACTTCGATATATTTATAACTTGTTTAGTATCAACAATGTGAAAAGATTGACATTTTGGTGATAATTTTCTTATGTTATTTTTGAAGATAAAATTTTTAAATATTCCAGAAAATATTGATTTTCTGAATACTCACTACTAACAAATAAATAAATTAAAACAATGACTCTTTTTCGCTAAAAAAAAACCAATTCTGAACTACTTTTCCTGAAAACGTTTCCTGCCCGTGAAAACGATTTAGGATATTTAGCACTGATTTATATACAGTGCAAGCAATAACCAGAATTACACAGATACATGAAATCATTTCATATAACATCATATGTTAATGAAATCACATAAAATAAAACAATAATTCTTGTTATTTAATGATGAATACATGGCCACATGGAACTCTTAATGAAATACGTTCTGTACCAATGAAAAATTAGTTAATTTGAGTGAATTTTTTGTTTTGTTTACTTTGCTTATTTATTATTTTAAAATTTTAAACATGTTTAACAGTTTAAAAATATCTTCATTGGTACAGGTAACGATAGAGTTCGTACTAGTTTTCTTTTATTTTTTTCCATTTTGTATTCCAGTTTTGGAAGACCCCACTTGTGATTGATTATTTCTAAGGAGTAAAAAATTATAATGTTGATTAATCAGGTAAATTTGAAATTATTTGAATGGAATTATACATTTCTCCGTTAGTTTCTTTACTGGGGCCAACGATATCCAAACCCAGCTCTGATAATACTTTTAATGCTTCCAATGCTGCTTTCTCATGTGATGCATCAGTTGTTGGACCTTCACCATGACAAACTTGTGGTGGGTTCGTGCCTAATGATACTAATGTTAAATACATTTCATGATTAGCCTTTGGAAAATCAGAGAACTGAACTTGGATGTTCATTAATTGTGCCAAATATAATAGTTGATCTTTGGAACGAACACCTTGAATCGGCTGAGGAGGACTTTTCATTTGATTTTGATTCTTATTCTTATTATCATTAGATACGTTATTGTTAATATTTTCCTTTGATTTACTCTTAAAAAACAAATAACAGTTAAAACAAATAAATAATCGGAAATTTTATGAGAATACCTGTTGGAAATTAGTGGATTGATCGCCAACTAACAATACTCCAGGTACTAATTGTCGACCTCCACTACCTCCAACAGATGGAGTTGACTCATTTTTCTCTTCAACAAATGTTACTTTACGATTTTTCTCAATTGTTTCAGTTTCTTTATCATTTTTAATAACTGGTTTAGGATTTGATGGTAAATTTGCATAACCTAAAGCTGCTAAAAGTGCTTCAGCAGCATTACGTTTTGCGACTTTTTTATTTGGACCAACACCAGTACAAGATGTACCATTTACTGATGCTTCAATAACAAATTCACGTCGACGTGGTGCACCACGTTCTTCAATGACCTAAATATTTTTATTTTTGTTTATTTTTTAAGAAAATTATAAATTTATTTTATTATAGATTAAATCTACCGTATAAACAGGTTCACGTTCTTTATTTGCTTGTTGAATTTGAATTAATCTCGATATTGGATTAATTTCTTCAGTAAATTCATTTGTTTTATCCATATTAACTTTAATCAAATTTCTTGTTTTCTTTTTATTAGTAACACGTTTACGTTTCATATGATTTATAGTATGCATATTTGGTATTGGTGGTAATTTTGCTAATTCTTCTAACATTTTTTCAGCGGCACGTTTTTTCGATATTTTTTTACCGTTACCTTCACCTTCCGCAAGAAAATTACCAACACGACATTGTGTTACAAATACTTTCATATGTGGTGGACCTTTCTCACTTAAAACATCAAATGTTACAGTTAAATTTCGTTTAAGAGCTATTTCATGGACTAGAGATATAGGAGATTTTAATTCAGTACTTAAATCATTTGATGTGGATACTGGAGGATTCTCACTGGGACCTAATATTTAAAATGTATTTTTTTTTAATTCTTTATAATATTTATCAAATTAGTAGAAAATATACCAGTTTCTCCTGTGGTTGGATTTGTTGGTTCATTCATCTGTTTCATATCATCTATAGCTTTTGCTGCAGCATCATGTCGTGCAGCTTGTACAGTATAACCGACACCTGGATATTCACGATCACCTAATTTTAATCTGACTGTATAAGGATCACCAGTTGTATGAGGACCAGTTGGTCTATATTGTCCATAATACCGATTCTCATGGTATGGATAATGTGGTCGTATATTACGTCGTGTATCATAATTATATCTTGGTTGATTTTGTTGTCCATATAGATTCTGACGTGGATAATAACCAGGCTGATTGATGTAACCCTGGCCAAAACCCAAATTCATAAATACACCCTGTGGTTCCCCCAAAAATAACTGCGATTTAGAACGAATTCAAGCAATACAACAAGCACACAGTTTTATAAATCATTCTTTTTTTTTGATAAATATTGTATAGTTTGTATATAAGTAGAAATCTGCTACATTATTAAATCAAATATTATGAAAAAATTTTATTAGACTTTTATTTAATTGTTTCTTTAAACCTACTAATACGTACCTGATGTGGGGACCACCACTCTCGAGTATATAGACCGGACGTTCACCACGTTTCATAGCTAAAGCATTTAATTCAACTGTTGGTGTCATAACACCTGGATTTGAATTTCTATTACCAGGACGATTTCTAGTTGTTTTCGATGGTGGATGTTTAAATTCCGTTTTCATTAATGATTGGGCAGCTGCAGAATGTTGTGCTTTTTTATACTTGGCCCTTCTGATTTATATTCTTCATTACCAAGTTTTAATGTAACAGTAAATATTTTTTTATGTGCCGGACCTGTTTCCTCTGTCAGCTGATACTGGTGTTGAATTTTATTGTATCTGGCTAATTCATTTACCAAACACATTGGTGTTTTTTCTTTTATGTTTGCCAAAGTACTATTGGGCGGAGTAGATGAAGTACTAGTGTTCGGGCAGGATTGATGTGTTGCATTATTATGTTGCTGTTGTTGTTGTTGGTGTTGTTGCTGTTGTGTTTGTTGTAGTTGTGGTGGATGTTGTGGTTGTTGCTGCTGGTGATGATGCTGTTGACAGTGTTGCTGTTGTTCAGATTCTTGGGAGGCAGGGTTTTCATAATGATACGCTTGAAATAAAGCTAATAAGTTACTAGTAAAAGTCAATAAAAATACATATAAATATGCAAGTGATCCCAGGTAAATGTTTAATAAATAGAAACGTCTATGAAAAATGACAAATTTAATCTAAACACTTTCCCTTGGCACACTTGACTATCAATTAAATTGCATAAAATTAAAACACCAAACAGATAATATAAAAATCAATCGAAACTAGAATAATATAAATGATAACGATAATGATATGTTACAATAGGAACACTTAACTAATTACAGAATTAATTTTAAATCAATAATAGAATGATGTAACATATATTCAAACTTCGATGACCTATTTGACGTTGGTATATTTTGTCTTTTTCAATTTAGATATTTAAATAAATAAATAATATTATGATAACTACCTTGTTGTACATTTGTCTTAGGTTGTGGTATTGTTGTTGTTGATATTAAAGCAGGTCCTTGTGGCATTGAAACAAGCACACCTAAAACTATATAAATAAAAATATTTTTATAAAAAAACAATTAATTTATTAATTAACCTGTATGAGAGGCAGGTACAGTTGGTTGTAAACTCATTAACATTGGTGGTGTTCGATGATTTGGTGGTGGCCCCATTTGTTGCATACCAATTCTATTTAAATTTCAATATCAATTATAATCAATTTCAATACAAATTATTTGTTGATTTTAAATAACTACCTTGGATTCCTCTGCATTCCGTTTTGTGACATATGATGATGTTCTTGTAACATAATGTTTACAAAATTCAACAAAAAAATGATTAATAATAAATATATTTATAACTATATGTTAGGAGGGAGGAGTTGGAAAACCGGTAATATTATATGTGATAATCTTATATATATGTATCTGGCACACTCTAACTTTTTATTTATCTTAAATTATATTATTTAATAATTATAATTTTATCGATTTTATAACCAAACACCACTACTTAAATCTTCTAATACGTTGGCAAACAATAAAGAAAATTAGCAACTAACATGCGGCCATGTTAGAACAGTTGATACTAACATCGTAATCCGCATGTGCAACAGTGCAACACCAGCTGTACAATAACAGATAACATAAAGAGAACAAACTCTTCACATAACAAATATTTATGACAGACAAGCGGGATATTTAAATAATCAAAATTATTTAAATGTTATAATTTCAACAAAAGCTACATTTACAATTTAGAAAAAACAAAACTAATAACAAATACTAACAATGATAAATTCTTACACAAACATGTTGTTATTGTTGTTAAATTAATCTCCACGAATACAGACATTTGATTAGGTTTAATTTTGGTTAGAATAATTCGGCAATTGATGGGTAAGATCACAGTGACATGTTGAAAATAGCATAAAATCTGGTGCTCCTCTAATACTTCATGGTACCAGCGCAAATATTCCCACTTGCCCTCCCCTAGATCCGGCACTGATCTACATACCTTATAAAATACCCATATATACATATGTATATTGACTGTACAATTATTATTTAATTATTTTATACGTACGTATAAAAAAGCCAATTGGAGTCCTAATCATGTACATGGTGCTTCAAAATCAATTCTACTACTCTTGTATTCTCGTCGGCTGAATTTTCGATACGTTTCCTTCAAAACTACAGCGACTTGACCTCTAAAACATAAATGAAATATCCTGCATTTTTACCAAGCATGAAGACTGTAGAAGTGGTAATATGTTGCGAAATTCACGATTTTCTAACAAATTACCGAAAACAAATAATTTTACCGCAGATCTTTGTCAGAACAGGCCGATAAATTCCTGAAGATTATTCAGTGAACGTAGCCCAATAGTTGTGGATTATTCCAAAAACTAAAAGTTCAACAATTAAATTTTGAAAATAATTTATTGTTACACATTTTAAAATTAGCGCTCGTACGTCATCAGACATGCGACTAGATTAGAAGAAATATTACCTATAATAATAATAATAATAATAATAATAAAAGATGTGCATTTTGGGTATATTTGGCAATTTTTACAATCTTTATATTTACGCTAGATTAAATGATGTTGATAATGTTTCATTCCCTAAAGGTGGTTGTAGTTGTTAGAGTCGGTATTTTCAAAATTCGACAAGGGCGTTAACTGAATTGTAACAAATTATTGTAACAAATTATTTTCTGAAAAAGAAATAAATGTCAATTGTTAAACCTGTTTATGAAGAACTAATGTTTCATAGGGTTGAAATTTTTAGTAATTCTCAACAAGAAACATCAGAGGTCAATCAAAGGCATCTGAAGAAAAAGACAGGTAAGTTTCATGTTAATTACTCTTTATCAACATTTGTAAATTACACGAGCTCACATGATATCCTTTTATCAGAAAAATGAAAAATAACTATATTGAAGTACAATTGATTTAATTAAATCAACCGAAATAAGCTACTAAGTGAACTGTTGTATCAAAAACTGTAACGCACTTACTTAAATAATTTGTAGACCGCTTTTGTAAACCGTACGATTTTGGTGACACTCCTAACTCAGTATTATCCGTGTAATTTGATAACCCGCCAATCATATTTGTCATAAGTTGTCGTAATAATAATGCGCATGTCAAGTTTTGGGGATAAAAGAAGTTATAAAGGTGGTAGCATAAGTTTCGCACTTATTTTAAGGGTATTGCCACACTAGAATGTACTTTCTCCGATATCACTACCTGTTAAAACGGTCTCAAACTACACTGGAAGTCCAAATATTAAAACAACGCAACTGTTTATTTGTGGGATAGCTTTATTTTTAATTTGTATTGAAAACAATTATGCTTTTAGTGTTGATAGAAATGTATTTTTCGACCTTTCAGATGGTAGACATCGACCAAAAGCTTCTAATAGTAGTGGTTCTTCATTTATTGAAATACAAAAATCATTTAATGAAACTTTACCATCTTTATCTTTATCCATTTTTTTCATTATAATATCAACTAAATCTTTAACACTTTCATCTGGATCTTCTTCTTGTGGATGTTTAATAAGACAATTTCTAAAATAATACGATCGTTGTAACAAAACATTAAAGATAATTAGTTTAGATTCACTTAAGTAATTGAAACATTTCATCTTTAGTTATAAAACCGTCTGAATTTAAATCATAAACAGCAAAACAATATTCGATTTGTTTATTAATTGTTCCTTTCAAAAACAATGATAAACCTTGTAACCATGATTCTAATGTTATTAATCCAACATTTGATTTATCCCATACACTAAATATTCTATCCATTAGCGTATTTTCAGCTACAATATCGAATGTGTTGTGTAGTATTTCTCTGAAAACATTTCTATCGATTCCCTGGAAAAATTCGAAGTGATTAAAATGGTCTAAAATGCAA
The DNA here is from genome assembly GCA_028455855.1 of Meloe dianella. Taxonomy (NCBI): domain Eukaryota; kingdom Metazoa; phylum Arthropoda; class Insecta; order Coleoptera; family Meloidae; genus Meloe; species Meloe dianella. Next base: position 2,394,435 of record JAPTHL010000045.1, on the reverse strand, counting down.
ACGAATTTAATACGTCTTGTATAGCTCTTGTTTTATCGGCGACATTCTGATGTTGACCTGTTTTAATATTACTTTGATTCGTTTTAGTTTTATTAATCAGTATGAGCTTTTTAAATATTTTATATAATGCTTCTAGTTCCATTCTGTAATTGTTATGTTCAGATTATAATTGCAATAAAGTGATAATTTGTACCTGGTGAAGAGTGTATCACGTTTTGCAGCTTCTAAAATCTTAATTGAACATTTATACGAATTGTCTTTTTCTGTCATTTTCCGTTTCGTTTGTTGTAAATTTGTTGTTGTTATTCGACTCTTTCTGCCCGCCAGAAATAATGTAATGCTTTTCATAACTAAAGCACTGCTGCGCATGTTTAAACCGGAATTCATTGTTCCCATTGAGAATTTTTCAAAAAAATTGCTAAAAATAATTATCAAAGCATTATTTGGTTTTATTGTTGCTTATAAAATTATTGTGTTATAAAGTGGATTAACGATCATATGCTTTTCGACATCTTTCAGAATGCACGATTGATTTTCTTTATTTTTTGTGAATGATTACAAATCGAAGATTTGAAACACGCAAATTTTACACGCAACTAAACAGAATTTAGATAAAAAAAACTGCAACAAACATACATTACCTGAATCGAATATGTATATCGATGGTATGGTGAATTATCGAATAAGTGCAATACTTATTTGGATCGTTACTTAGCAACGAACATCGATTATAGAACGAAAAATTCGGCATATATTCATTTATTAATTTATTTTCGTACAAATTAAAGGAAAATTACAAATAATTGCAGGACATTTTATTTTATACAAGTAATTGGTTGGTTGTTTTTCTTGTTCGTTCAAATAAACTTCGAAATTCAGATATGATAGCAGAACCATTTAAAATTTGATCAACTTAATCTTTACATTTCTATTCTAAAAAATCATATTTTAAATTAAAAATGCACCTAGACTTCTACATTTACAGATACAGACAGCAAATTAGAATTAATAATAATAAAACAGATGGTTCAAATATACATATAATCCATTCTTATATTACAAATGTGTGGTATTTACATACATATTCATGATAAACAAATAAATTTATAAAAATCGTGTAGCATTCCAACTGTCTTCATTGTTAAAAAGATGCTGTTGATGGAATGCTAGTGTGGCGTAAAAATTAGATAAAGAAAGCAGTAAAAATCAAACTATTGTTACTATAATCACAGATTGATCAGTAACATCCATTCTAAATGTTAAAATATTGATACCTATTTTATATTTTAATTGTTTCTATAAAATGATGAAATGGTGTTTATAATATACTTATTTGTTTAATAGGCAGTAGCGATTTAAATGTTTTAAAGATGACACAATCATACAATTTATTAATTGGCAAAAAATTATGTCACATGTATTTTTATTATATTTAATAATTATTTTTAATGTTTATATGAGAATATTTCAACGATATAGTTTTTAATATAAGCAATTTAAAAATGAAATAACTTCCCTTATATCGATTAATTGATTAAGCTCTCTATAAAAATATTATTATTTTTAGAATAGAGGCTTTACGTCAATTGCAATAAATGCAAATTGATTATAAATAACTATAAATTAATAATAATTTATTAGAAGAAATAAAAAGTATCTAAATTCTAGAATTTCTTTCAATTTCTCCATCTCTCAATTATCCAAAACGAAATACTTGAAAAACATGTCTATAAAATAAAACTGCTACCATAATCACAGATTAATCAGTAACATATTTTTGAATAAAACTTTACAATATACACATTTTATGGTAATCAAAAACTCATTTTAGAACTTCAAATTTCTGTACAACAGTATCTAAAAAATTGTGTTAAAATTAGAAAATGGTATTTTGTTGTATAGAAATGTTATTGAGTTCATGTTGAAGATGACGACGAATCCAAATATTGTAAATAAATCGGCTGCTGCTTACGTATAATTCTTAGTGTGATTGTTCTTTTATCATCTGATGGTGACGCAACTGGTGATGGTTGTTCATCTGTAACACAATAAATGAAAAACATAAAAATTCACAAAATTTATTAAATCTGACGATTAAATTAGAACTACTAATGAACTAATTTGTTAATCATCATTCAACAGCTTAAAGGTAAAAAGGAATTAGTAATTAATAAATTTCAAACAAGATTGATACAGTTTATTGCAAAACAACAATCTACAATTGGAAATTAAATCGAAAATTCACAAATAAATTCATTTTTCTTTTGAAATTAAAATATCTTTACATCAACCTAACTTTTTTTACAACGTATCCTTGCTTTAAACATCTCCAAGAGGACTTTTATTATTAAAAATTATTGAAAGAAAAATTGAAATCTACTGTAACCAGATATTAAAACTTACGTTACTGGAAAATTAGTTTCCTCAAAGAGAGCTTAAAACAATATCCAAATCACTTTATAAGCTGTTGATTGGTTGAATTTAAAACAAATTACAACAGCAATCATTATCGATAAGACTGCAGTGTTTTTGTACAATAACAGGTAGTTATTCCATGATTTATATATATATATATATATATATATATATATATATATATATATATACGTATATATATGTGTATATATATATATAAAAAATTTATAAAGATTGATTTTACAACTATAAATTATAATCAAAATTATGATTAACGTAAGGGTAAATAATGATAAATTTTTAATAATAATTAATACAAAGAATTAGTAGTATAATTGTAAAAATATAACTTCTACCAATTCTAAGTGAACATAATCTATACTTACACACGGACATATCTAAATCAGCATCTTTTTTTAACAATATAGTACAAAAAATCTAATCAATTACATAATTGTTTTTTTCTCAAATTCAGCATTATACAAATGTTATGTCAATTTTGTTTATGGATAGATTGTGACTAAATTTAGAACAGGATATGGCAACCGTGACATGTGGTGAAATGACAAGGTGCTTTACCTGTTAGCTACTCACCTACCCCTACAACAGACAGATTGCCTGTAAGTGGAGTAGGGGATGAAGATACAGCTGACATCATACGACATTGTTCTTTTACAACAGGATCTAGAAATGATAAAGAAAAATAAAATTATCAATAAATGTTTTGAATAATTAAAAATTGAATTATTACAAAAATAGGAGTGCTCCATTGCATCTCGCGCAGTTAAACGTTCTAAATGATCATAACGTAATAATTTATCCAAAAAATCTAATGCTTCAGGTGATACTAAATGTTGATTTTCATTATGAACAAATCGTTCCCACCGTTTACGGGAATGTCTATAAATGAAAAATACAACAACAAACAAAATTATATAGATACTTATTGTTTATGTTAATTTAAAATACAAACCTTCCTAATATGTCATTAAATCGTGGATCTAATTCTATGTGATATTTATCAAGATATTCAAAAAGCTCTTCAGTACCTAAAACTTTGGCAATACGGACTAACTGGTCGTAATTATCATGGCCATGGAAGAATGGTTCTTTTCTAAATATCATTGAGGCCAACATACAACCCAGTGACCACATATCTAATGAATAATCATACATCTGATAGTCTACTAGTAATTCAGGTCCTTTAAAATACCTCGATGCTACTCTAACATTATATTCTTGTCCAGGATGGTAAAATTCCGCTAAACCCCAATCAATTAGCCTTAATTTTCTATTTTCATGATCGATCATCACATTGTGAGGTTTAACGTCCCTAGATAAAACAAACAACAGAGATTAACACATAACTTTAATCATTGGAAAAAACTATAAATATTTACCTATGCATAATACCCATGCTATGGCAATAATCCAAAGCTTTGAGCAATTCGTATAAATAATAACGAATATCAAAATCAGTTAATTTTTGATAAAGTTGTTTAAAATCTGTATTATTGACATGTTCAAATATAAGTGCTGGTGTTCTTGATACTGGATCTTTAACAACAGCTTCTAATGTTATTATATTTGTACCACCACGTAAATTTTCCAAAATTTTTATTTCTCGTTTAATTTTTTTCTTTTCACTGGCTAAAAATACACATTTAAAATAAATATAAATTTTACAAACAATTTTAAATTATTACTCCCACATGTATAACAAAAATTATTACAAAAATCAACAAGTTTCGCAACGGATTGTGCAGGAAATCGAACGAAGTTTCGAAGTTCATTTGTAAAAATATATCAATTTATGAATATTCAAAACTATTCTACAATAGAATAAAACTCAAAATGTGAATCAATATCTTGTCATCGCTAGCTTAACTAATATTGCAAATATATAAATGTTCATTAAATAACCCCTATCGAAAACCCAGAATTATCCAATAAATATGTGCTACATTATAGGCGACAGGTATTAGAAGACACGTGTCGTAAAAGAGGTCGCCTAAAACGTGATTCAGCTGAATGATTGTACATTAAAAAAGAACCTTGTCTCGTGAATTAGTCAACTATAATTCTACCCTTTGCTTGATATTGTTAAATCTAATTAACTTTCTCACGTACTGAACTGAATATCGTAAAATTGTCGATTTTTTAAACTAACATTGAAGTTTGTCGTCTGTGACAAAACCACATTTTAAGAGCTTCCTCATATTGTTTACTCTGTTTAGGTGTCAACATAATCGGATACAAACATTTTAAATAATGAAGATCTATTCAACAAGGTCGAATTGTTAACGTATCAACTAACAAAGTTCTTTTTTTTGTTGGTTTTTATGCAGCTGTCAGATCAACATTAATTGCATCATGATTTTCCGTAAATTTTAATGTTGATTTTAGATAAATACAAATTGATTCTATATGATGACGTTAATTGAAACTAATTAATTATATGTAGGCTATTTTAAATATTTCGTAATTAATATTTTAAAGAAAATTATCGATTTTTTTCTATTTGCACAAACGAAATGCGATTTAATTATAATGCTTTTTTCTATTGGAAATTATAGATAATGATAATGACCATGTGTTGAAAAGGTACATAAGGAAGACTTATTTTTATATAATTTATAACTTATAAAATGAATTAATTACGAACCTTTAATATTTTAACTACACATTTTTCATTATTTGTTACATTAACAGCTTCAAATACTTCACTATATTTGCCTCTACCTAATTTTCTGACCAATTGATAATCGTCTTGTTGTCCCCAATCAACAACATAACTTTCATAGTCCCAATATTCTCTTGGTTTATGTGAATTAACATCAGCATAGACTCGTGCACGACTAGGTACTGCCATTGTTTTATTATGCACAAAACTATTCACAAAATAACGAACATAAGCACGGGTTCCTTCAACAGTTACTGGAAAATTGGAGGAAAAAATCGAAAAAAAAATCAATTAAACAAATTTCGAGACATATTACACTGTCAAATATTGTTAAATTCTGGTATGGTGGTAGGTATGGTTGGACAAATTTTTGTATGTAAAGACTAGTTTAAACGTGCTATTCAGGAATACTGGCTCAAGTTACCTTGTTTAAAGCACAGTTTTGCTAATCTAGAACATTTAATCAGCATAACTACATAATCTTCGAATATTTGTAAGTAGTCAATAGCCTTGTATAGGTAGGCACACACGCCATTCCCTGTACATACTAGACTTTAGAAATATTGGATAAAAAGGTTACACTTAAATAACACCATACCTAATACATTCCATTGCCAATTTTATATACGATAATTTCCAATAATTCGACACATAGCAATTTCAATAATTATTTACAATATTAAATTAATTTTTGCTATATAAAATTTATCTTCAACACCACCCGGCTTCTTACCAAGGACTCGCAACCAAGATGGAAGGAACTTCCATCCCGCCACGATAGACTAGATAGGTGGCTAACATAGAATCACATTTCGGTATATTTGATACCCCTCTAAAACGAAAATGCCGCCACCAGTGGCGCAACAACATCTCACAATAGAATCATAAAAACAATCATCAATTATTAACACATCGATTACACATAAATAACACTAATCAATCGAAAACAAACCGCAGAAAAACGATATTAACCATAATTATTTGCTGGAAATACCAAAATTATTTTAGAAAAATTCGCAGATTTGCGACATTTGCTACACCACTGTCGGAAATTTGTACCGTGAGTGTAGATAACGAACATATCAACATGGACGTTAAAAGCGAACGAATAAACAACAGATGACACTTTACAAACGGATTGACGTAATCGACGTTGCTTTTCAGTAATATTTCAAATTTTACCACGCTTTCTCTTCCACTTACTTCAAATAACAATAAACAAACGACCATTTGATTACTTCAGCCGTTTTATTTATGATTTTTTTTCAACATTTAAATCATTATTTACACGATATTTAAATTGAATTATATTTTTCAGACAACAAAAATAGAGAATTTCCTAATTATACAAACCTATATATATATATATATATATATATATATATATATATATATATATATATAGATAAAACAGATCAAAACTAAACAATTTATCTGCCTAAACGATCGAGGTGTCTAAAATTTATAAATTTTTTACATAATATAAATAAAAATATTTGTGTGTATAGATATATGTATAATTGTTTTAATAAAAGAAGAGATTTTAACTTTTGCCATCGATTACAATCAATGTTGATTGTGTTTGACAATTTTGTAAAATCGGTGTGCGATCTAAATCGGTATTGCACAATATTTGAATTTTCGAACCTAAATCAAATGTACCAGGTCCTGTTACAATCACATTCAATTTAATTTTATCTGATGTTAATGGTTTTAATTGTTTCACAGCACTACCAGTTCCAAGCCATGTAAAATTCTTGGAAGCATAAGGATAAAATAAACTCGAACGAGACACTTCTTCTAACGAACTGAAAACAATATTGATCAGTAAATTTCTAATATTGAATCAAATCAAATACCTTGTACGTAATATATTGACAGTAACATTAACTGTTGAATCATTAACGATACTATGCAACAGTAATGTAATTGGTACAATACATAATTTCTCTTCATCGAAATTATGCTCAATAATTCCTGGATAAATTAAATTATATGTAACTTTCGTTGTTGTTGTTGTTAATATATCTGGATTTTTCTCACGATTTATACTAACTTCTAGTAAATTTGCTGGATCTTGTAATGTAAATTCATCAATTTGTTGTAAATCATCGATTTTATTAATATCAAACGATAATTGTGTTTGTCCATTAACAACTCTACGATTATTAATATCATTAACTAATGCTTGCCATTGTGTCAAAATGACGCCATTATCAATTTCTAAATTGATTTTATCGTAATTTTTATTATTATTATTATCGTCATCGAATACGTTTATTTGACAATATTCAGTCTTTTTTGCAAATTTCAAATATGCCGCATTAATATTTTGTCGTTTATTACGTTCTGTATTCAATAATATATTTGAATATGTATTGTCATTATTTATAATTCGTTTAGCTTTCAATAATATATGAGCTGATTCCTGAGATGATAAATTAATATATTTAGGTGTTACAATATCATCTATTAATTTCCAATATTTACTCAACATTCCGATATTTAATAGACTAATTTCTGTTAATGTTGAACTATGTATTTTGTTTAAATTTGTTGTTTTTAATACTAACGCTAATTCTTCAACATTTTTCGAATTGTAACTACGTTGTGATGTTATTTCAACATTTATTGAATCTTGTACTGTTAAATTCCATTTATGACGAACAACACGATACCTAGAATTTTCAGAATACACTGGATTAATATAAAAAAAACAAAAACAAAAAACACAATTAATTTAATAAATATTACCGTGGTTTAATACCAGAATGAACACTTTCGCAATAAATTAATAAATCAATTAAACAAGGTCCCGGTTGATTTGGTGCTTTTATATAGATCGACATTGTTGTTGTTTGGCCTGGTTCTAATTTATCATCCGGTAATATAACAGATGTTATATGATTTTCTCTAATTAATTTCTCTTTTAAATTGATCGATAGATTCGTTAAATTATTAATACGTGTTGGTTGATATTTTGTTTCGCAATTACATAATAAATGTGGTACTGATGTTGCCATTAATATTTTACATAGTGGTAATGTGCCGGTATTTGCAAAATCAATTGTGATTTTTTGCACTTCATCACATAAAAATTCGGAATTTATTTCGGAAAATGTTACCTAGAAAATAATATTGAATTAATATTGAATTTAAATGAATTCATTAAATCATTTACCTGTAAACATGGTGCCAATGGTATGACATTAATTTCAAGTGATTTCTTACCAATTTTCTCCGTATTAAATAATTGTTTTCCGATTATAAAAATATCAGATGGTGTTGTTGAACTGATTAGAGTATAACAGATTCCCTTTAATGTTATCAAACCAGTTGCTAATGGAGTTAATGATAATATCAAGTTTTCAGATGAATTTGCTTGAATTAATGATGATTTTGTTATATGTGTTTTAACATATTGATCAATATTATTATTATTAGGAAGTTCATTTGATACAATATTACCCTTATTATTATCATCAAAGTTATATAATAAATATATATCTTTCAAATGTAAGAGGATTTGTAACGAATTATTTAAACGTACACAAACTTGTATTGGTTCATTAACAATAGCTACTGGTTGATTTTTATTTAAATTATTTATATCGTATAATGTTATCATTGGTTGAAATAATGGTGGTATTACTGTTTGTGCTTCTTGTACTAACATCTCTTCTAATTTATACCATTTTTTCAATGATTCATTATCGTCACTATCAGAAAATCTAACACCCACTGCTGGTACTTTACCGGGTGTCATTAATGGTGGTGTTGGACCCATCATTAATTTTAAACCATTCATATCCAATTCGGGTAATATTAATATTGGTATTGAATTATCATTATCTTTTCTCAATTTGTTCTAGAATATAATTTGATTGAATTAATGGTGTTTTTTTGTACTATTGATAAATTTCAAAAATTTACTTCTAATATGGTTAAGTATTCTTTTAAAAAAATATTTTGTTGTTGTGCTGATTGTTTGCTATCACCATTAAGTAGTCTAGCAAATGATTTAACAGCTTCATTAAAACAATGTAAATTATGTGCTTGTCTACCAATTGTATAATGTATATGATCTACAGCTAAATCCCAACCACTATTCTCATATAATTGATGTGCTTGTTTATAACTTCTCAATGAATGTTTACGTTGTGCCGCTTTAGAATAACGATGACCAGCTAACACCATATGGAATGCATATTTACGTACCATTTTTGTATGTAGAAAACAGTAAGCAGCTTGTTCTAAAAATAATGCTGAACGTAAATCAGATTCTTCACTTGTCATTCTAATTAATTGATGTGCAGCTTCACCATATAAACCACGATTTTTTAAACATTCTGAACTTAATAGTGTTGCCCTAGTTGCAAATTGTGGCATTCTATATTTGCAACAAAAACAATTATAATAAAATAAACATAATTTTAAACGATTTATGAGAAAAATTACTTGCAAGTATTTAGGTATGTTGTTATACTCTCTTCCATATAATCATAAGTTTTACGATTTGATTCATTTGCCATAAATGCAGATAGTGCTGCCATTTCTAAAGCACCAGCATAATATAACCATGCCTGATCACTATTATAATCTCTTTTAGCTAAATGATATGCTTGAAATGCTAAATTATAATGACTAAACATAAAATATAAATCACCTAAACGTCGTATTTGTAATTCTGGTGAATCTGGCGCATATCTAGAATAATCGATTATTATTTATTTATAGAAGATATTAATTAATTATCACATTAAATTATTAACAGCAACCGAACTAGCTCCAGGCTTATTTGGATTAAACCATCGTTTTGTTGCACTAAATAACGATCTACTAACACCTTTCTTATTTGAAATAACATCATTTAATGTTTGTATTTGTTTCTCGATATAAGGCAATAAACAACTCTTACAAAATTCATAAATAAATAGTTTTATCTGTTCTAAATCTTCAGTTGTTAAACAATGACCGTGTAAATTTGATCTATTATTAATTTTCAAGACTTCTTTTTGATTTGTTGAATTAGTCTAAAATAGAATTTTACAATAATTTTATTAAATAATTCGAGAATAACTCACCAATATTAATTCTTCTGTATCTGGACTAAGTGGATGATAATTGACATCAATTTTACCATTACTACCATCTTGATTTGTATTTAACACAGAACGTACTGTTAATGGTGAACTTTCCGGTGTTTGTATAAAATCTTTACTATCTATATTATTATTAATAAATTGACTCCATGGATCTGGTAATTGTTCATTATTTGTTGGATTTGTTGATTGTTTTGTATTGATTTTTAACAGAAAACAATTCGTTTCACCATAAGCTAGTTTTAACGCCTTATAAGCCTCATTTGCCCTAAAAACACATAGATTATAACATTTCGTATTACTGATAATTTAATAATAATTACACTTCAATACTTCCATCAACATTATCGTGAATAATAACGTAATATTTTAATATATTTGAATTAAACCATTTTGGTAATTTTCCTAATGTATTATTTTGGACTTGATTTAAATTTTGTATCAATTCGATAATCTTCTCAAATGGATTTGTTTCATTTGATGATACAACAATAACACAGGATAGAAAATGTTTTGTATATTCATGATCAGATGGATATTGTACCTTTAAAAATGTATCACGCCATGCCTCAAACCATGGTGATGTTAATGTTATGTCTAATTTATAATCACCAACTATAAATAATTCTGTTTTGATATCAGTCGATTCACTAACTGATGAATTTAAATATTTTCTAGCTAATGTTGTTTGTGGTGGACGACTATCAATATCTAAGAATGTTAATTTTAAACCGCGTATTTGTACCGCCTGTCCTGATGGATCCTTATAATGAACTACAAAAAGAAATTTACGAATTATTATTATTTTTTTTGTTGTTTATGCGTTTATTATTCACCATCATTGTTCAATTTTGAAAATGGTTGTAATAATTCAACGAAACTTAAATTGTTCTTCTGACAACATGTCTCAACTAATGGTGTTGTAATAACGGCAATTTGTGGTGTAAATGCATTCCTTATAAATTCTTGAGGTGATTGTTTGCACTGAGCCATTTATTCAATTGATTTTCATATATTGTTAGCTTACTGTTATTATCAAATTATTGTTAATCAAAACCATTTCACCTTTAATTAAATATTATTTAAATAAAAATTGTAAAAATAAACAATAAAACTTTTATTCGAATACCATTCATCAGCTGTTTAGGTAAAATGACATGACAAGACAGACATTTTATGTAGAATACTGCATTATTAGCACAAAAAAAAACACGCCATCTAACTGTAACAACTAATTTTCCATCAAACTATTCCAGAGGCTCTCAAACAATTCGTTTATCTAAATTATAAAAGTTCTAATTATAAAACATATTAAATTTGTTAGAATGTCATTAATTGTAATAGAAAATGTGAATGTATTGAAGTGAGACTAATAATAAATTTTATTTAATGCATCAATACAAATGCAATGTCGAAAATTTCGGGGCTGCTGGTTGAATTCATTGAGTTAGAAAATGGCGGGAATACTGTCAGGAAAAAGCGGGAAAGCTACACTTTGTTACATGTATCGGATATAACCTCCGAATCTTTGTTATTTTTCGGTTTAATTCTAATTTTCCTTCATAAATATGTCTAATATTGAGAAAAAAAATTGCAAACGTCCATTTACAATATTAGTTGAAGGTAATATTGGTAGTGGTAAAACAACATTTTTAGAATATTTTAAAGATTTTAACGATATTTGTATATTAACGGAACCAATTGAATTATGGCGTAATCTAAAAGGGTACAATTTGTTGGTAAGTTTCTAATTGCATTGATCAAAATAAATATTGTTCTAAATTAATGAAATTTAGGAGAAACTTTATCAAGAACCAAAAAAGTGGGCGCACACATTTCAGTCATATGTACAATTAACAACAATGCAATATCATCTGCAACAGACTGATTGTTCAATAAAATTGATGGAAAGATCCATATACAGTGCCAGGTAAATTAGAAATTATTTAATAACCGTTTCGGTGTTTTAAAGTTTAAATGCCCAAACGTGGCCGTATAGGCAACACAGTTTACTGTTTTGTATTATTAATTGCGTACAATACGGCTCGCTTATGTTATACAGGTATTCCATAAGTAGCCTCCTTTGTATTATTATTATTATTTGATTAGGTATTGTTTTGTGGAAAAAATGCACCGAGATGGTGTTATTCCATCGGCTTCTGTGGCGGTGATGGATGAATGGTTTGCATGGATTCAGGAAAACGTGGATATATCAGTAGATTTGATTGGTAAAGCTTATCTTTAATTAGGTTTCATGCATTAGTCTAATTATTTCTGATTTAGTATATTTACGTGCATCACCTGAAATTGTTCATGAACGTATGTTGAAACGTAATCGTTCCGAAGAGAAATCTGTATCACTCGATTATTTAATAAGTTTGCATAATTTGCATGAAGAATGGTTGTACTATAAGAAAAGTTTCAATTGTCCAGCGCCTGTTTTAACAATAAACGCAAATCTAGACAAATCGGTACTAGTTCAAGAATACGAAAAGTGCAAAATTCACGTACTAGATAAAATAGATGTTAAAGCTTAGGTAAATTGAGGTATTAACAATTTTTGTGATTAGTCTTATATGTGTGTTCAAATAATTAATAATTTGACTATTTTTATTATATAAATTCACAATAAAAGGTTTACAATTAATAATTCTTCTTTTAGAAAAACAATATTTATCTAAAATTACATCAGTTACAAATTATCACAATTTTTGTTAATTGCACAAAATTTATTTTGATACATTTTGAGACCATATCGATACAACTTCTTTTTGTTTCGTTTCCCATAATATATTTGAAAGTTTAGCAATTGTGGCTTTATCCGCTTCGTATTGGATCCAATCTAACAAACACTGATATATGACCTGTAATAATGAATTATCATTATTATTGTTATTGATATGACTATGAAATAGTCGACCTCTTTTATTCCGTTTTTGATATAATTTTCGTAAAACTGACTAATTTGCCCATCTGAATAGTTTAATGCTCGTGCTGAATTACGCCACTCTTCATTCATATGGGCCGATATCAACATAATATCTTGTCTAGTAACGGGATTTGTATTTGTAAATAATGTTTTTATTGCATCTGTTACAATAAAATTGCGGTTTTTTTGTTCTTTACTCGCTTTATTTACGTTTATTGTATAATTAGAGCCAATATGGATGCCATTTGAATTATTAATATTGATAACACTGGCAATTGCTGAAATTGTTTGTCCTCCCAAAAAACCTGGTTGTTATAAATTAATTGAAATTAAATTCTTACCAGTTGGTGGAGTATTTTTTCGTATTTTAGCAAATGTTGCTTTAGGTATTTTATGATGTTGCTTTTGTTTTCGTTGATTGATTTCTTCTTCATTGTGTTCTTCTTCTTCTTCTTCTTCACTTTTATGTGTAAAATTTTCTTTGGTGTTATTAGTTTCATCACGTGGAGGACTAGGACATGCGTCTGTTGTTAAATTTTCATTTTCGTTTTTCGACGTCATTTTCTTTGATTTAAAATTTAATTAACCAAATCTATATAAACACACTGATTTTTATTGGAAAATTTCTTTGTAAATTCTATGTGTATATCCTTCTATCAAGATTCTGTCATAATTGTCCTTGTAAATACATTTTATTGTTGCTAATCTGTTCAATGTTGCCAAGTGGGTTTTTGTTGTTGATAAATTGTGCAACCATATCTACATGAGATTTTGGAAATAATCTGATTGAATTTCTGTGTATTCCACTACTATACACAAGTCGAACTGGGGTATTTTATGTTTTCCTAATTCTGGGGGAAGTCCAACAGTTTACTCTTTGCGGTGTACGGGAGTCATGCAAATTAGAAGTTATCCAAAAAAGCAGCCAGCTTTAACTGTCTTGTTCAAATCAGTTCTTTTTAATTGTTAGAAGGAATAAAGCAAGCTAGAGCATTGTAACAAACAATTTTATTTGGTTTAAAATTGATACATCTTAGATAAATAAAACGTCAGATTAATATTGCACATGATAGAAAAATGGCTAATAGTATTGTCGATTAGAATGCACTGGGTTCCATTATGGAATTCAGGTGTGATAAGATCTCATTCAGTCTCAATGTGAATAATTCTTTTTAAATTCATTAAACCAATATTTACTGAAATGAAATGTGTTTTAACAAATACCTGACACCATATATACCAGTACATAATAATAGAGAATATTACATTATATATCAAATGGACGTAATATAACTATAAATATGCCAAGGTGGTGGATGGCTAAATTCATTAAAAAATAAAATAAAAACACAACAACAAAAAAAAAGAAGTAAATCAAAAAACTGATGAATGATTATTGAACAATCAACAATTAGCAAATGCTACAAGAAATTCTGTTTATATTTACATAACGTAGCTCTGGGTATTTCGTCCATTTAAAAATAAGGCTAAATATTTCTGCCTAAATATAAACAACTAAATAAAATTGTGTCAGCTGACATTATCAACATTATAACATAAATAATTACGATAAACATTTATGTATCATATGTAACAGATGTGCAGTGACACAGGAGCGAAAGGGGTTTAATACATATTTCTTTTTAAAACTTTTACTTCCGGAAAAGGTACTAAGGTTAATAAGAAGGCACAAGCAGCGGTAGCTGTCTAGCATTGTGCCAGCCAGCAATGTGGAGTGTAGAACGGCGTAAATACCCTGTGAATAATCGATGAAATGAAATAATTTAAAAAACAAAAACAAACAAGAAACGTATGATGATATTTAAGAAAAATTTGAAAATATATATATGTATATATACAGGATGATCCACAATAAACAGACCATTTTGACACACCATCCCCTTTAACAATGAAACGCAACAAAAATTAAGCAAGAATTTAAAACATTTTATTTAGAAAACAATTGAACATCAACAGTTTTCCTTTTTCTTTTTCATAATTTTTTTTTCGGTTCATTTTCCTTGGGAGCATCCTATATATTAATCTAATTATTTATAAACACAATTTGAGACACAACTACAATCAACGAAACAGTTTTAGGGACACTTAAAAAATTATATAAATATCCCACAAAAATATCCACCCCTGTGTTTCATCATATCTTTTCAATAATATAAAACGTTAAAAATTCCTCTGATATTGATATCTCGATAGATAGAAAAATATAAAAATTGAAGGGTGGATTTTTTTGATGAGATATGCTGTATATTTCTTCAAATTTTGATAAATATAACAATTCTGTTAGACAGTTAAAAACCTAAATAAACATCTATTTACATTCCCTTGATGAGAATAAACATTACAATAATATTCTGTATATACAAATAATTGAAACTATTGCACCGGTATTAAGTGACGTTCAATTGTTTTTAATTTACAATTGATTTCTGTGTAGAAGTTTCGGATTATTTTTTTTAATTATATAAATAGGCCAGGAGGATGGGCGGGCCGTTTGTGTGGGTCAGCCATAACATAAGCCTTTATAGATAAATGTATATTTTTTGGAGAATAAAATAAAAGGCTGTTTAATCATTTTCTTTCTTTTTTTATCATTCATTGAAGACATCAAATGGTGTAATACACAAATAGATACGTACATACTGTCGAGGCACTGTGAGTAAGGCAATCCTACAAGTAGTTCAGTGGAGATAGGGTCATCCGCAGCTACACGGATAGTCGATACAAAATATTAAATATTGTCCGACAATATAATTTTTTTGTTTACTTTTAAAACTATGTGCAAGGTTTGTGCACACAACAGTAGATAAAATATATGTATATTATATAATATATAATTATATAATTTAATTTGTGTAGGTCAATATACAGAATAGATATCGTACTCTGAAATCACAAACAAATTGAAAAGGCTACAACAATGAACACTCTAGGTTCCAATGGGGAAGCAGTACATTCAACATTAATGGTATACGGATTCAATCCGCACCAAACAGCCAGTGGACAGAGTACATTCGATCAGGTCAATCAGGTAAATGGGGAAAGCACCAATACATAACAAGAGTAGTGTCTCAATATGTTTTTTTCCTGTTTATCTTTTTTTGTTAGTGGCTGCATCCTCGCTAAATTAACAAGTGTTTGCAACATGGATTATTGCCGCCACATGCCGCCCAACACAGACCCACACACCACCTTTTATAAAATTTTCTGATAAACCAACTTTTATATTATAACATTTCAAAATATTCTTAATTTCTTCCCCAACTTTTTTAGAATAAAATTTGATACCCGTTTAACAATATTTCATAAGTTTACAAAATATATAAATGTGCGGTCTATATTTGGACAATATGAAGTAGCAGTTCCGATGTTACAATATACATTATAAATAATATATACTATTTATCTAAAAACATTTATAAAAAACACTAATAATTACAAGAAAATAATGGCACTATATTATATATATATGTGTGTATATATATATATATATATTATATATATATATATATTATGTTTTGTTACTGAGAACAAATGTTGGCGCCAGCATACAATGCTGCCGCTGACTGGAACCACAACACACCACACTAGATCATTCTAATATAAATCGTGTTTTAAAAATTTTACTTTCATTCATTCTCTCCCTCTCTTTCGCTCTACAAAAAACAAAGAAAAAATTGTTTTATTTCACTGTTAAATGACTACAAATTTGAAAAAAAAATCCAGTTAATT
Organism: Meloe dianella; assembly: GCA_028455855.1. Classification (NCBI taxonomy): domain Eukaryota; kingdom Metazoa; phylum Arthropoda; class Insecta; order Coleoptera; family Meloidae; genus Meloe; species Meloe dianella. The sequence goes on along the minus strand of JAPTHL010000045.1, from coordinate 2,377,556 downwards.
GTTCAACTAGACTTTCAGTTTATCACATAGATGATAATTGGCAATAAAAAATGCGTTCGGTTATCCACACGTTATCACTATGGCACTTAGTGTCTTGTGCGGTGATCTAGGATGGCCAGTCCGTTAATCTTGCTCTTTTATGCATCTGTACGTTATCATAATCACCTGCACTAGGTGGTCCTGATGGTGATGGTAAATTTGTTGGTGTTACACTACCAGGTGTCGGTGTTATTTGTCCAGCTGAACTTGGCCTCGTATGATGACTACTATGTGTCAAATTAAGACTCTGTACATGTGATGAATGATGTACAGTTGTATTTAAATGTTGATGATGTTCACGAGGCGGTGATATTGGTTCACTTTTTATTTTAACTGGTATTGGTGATGATGATGATGGTGGTGGCGTACTACTAGATACAGCCAAATGTGGTAAACAACCGCTACTATGCGCCAATGATGTTGGTATTTGATGACCACCCCATGATATTAAACTCATATCTGGACCGATGCTGAAATCTTGAGCCCCAAATGATGACATTGAACCAGGATAATTAGACAGACCAGGAGTCTGCAAGGCAACCACAGGAGTATTTAGTGTGGACTGGTTTCGGTTATGCTGTAAAACACACAACCACCATCATAAACAAACTCAAGCGGACACAGATACAACAACAAAACACAAATCCACACACACAAAAATATAACGATTCGCAATAATTAATTTTATTCGAACATCGTCAAATTTGATTGCAACACACAAATAACAAACACAAAATTAAATTACTAACCTCACTGTAAGGTACTTCCTCTGGTGTAATACTTGGTCCAAGTGGTGTTGGTATAACAACTCGTAAATTTGACCGTGGACCTGGTGAATGCTGTTTCGGATGTCGTTTAGAAGCACTAAGTCCTGGTCCTGGACTTGGACCAGGTGATGATGGTGAACCACCCATTGGTGATGTCGAATTTGGATATCCATTACTCATTTCTAACATACTTCCACTTGGATAAACGGAATCAGTTTCTGAAGAAGACGGCCGTGGACTAATACTAGTATGAGCCATTTGTGGACTAGATTGAAGAAGACCAGAATCACCATAATTGATATTGTTAACAGGCACCGAAACAGGCTGTGAATAATTCGACGAACTCATACTAACTTGCTATTATTAATAAATAAAATCAAAATCAAAATTCAATTAATTATTTATAATAAAATCAATAATTAATATTTTTAACTTACTCTTTGTCCATTAATTTGATTCCTTTGTAACATCATTTGAAATTCTTCATCGATTTTGCTGTATTTGGCCTCCGTCCTCGGTGTTAATTGATATTCGGTTTCCGGCTCTGGACTGTCGGGACTCATTACTCCGTTTTTATGCTCTTTCTTATTGAGTGCCTGCAAGTGTCAGTGGACCAGCTCATGGAGAAACGCAGCCTCTGGGGCTATCATACACACACCACACGTTCTAACTATACTCTACCACACATAACTAGCGCTACTGGGTTTCTCTTTATATATATATATATATATATATATATATATATATATATATATATATATGTTTTGAATAAAAAGGGGAAAAGGGAAAAATGCTCATTCATAACTGAAGCAACAACTCGTGTGAATAACAGGCAAATGCATCAATAACTTTAGTAATAAAAAAATAGATTTAAACAAAAATTGATAAAGCAAAAAATAAGTGATAAAAAGTGTTAGAGAATTTCAGGATTTATCGGTTATTGAAAATAATAATAATAATAATAATTTAATAATCAACGTGATTATTTTTGCATAAGCCAAATATTGGGCACAGTTGCTGCTGGATTTGATGTACCTCGATAATATTTTTGTTTGTAAGAGACTCATGCGGCTCGTTGTATTCTGTATATTTCAATAAAACTTTGTCCATGTCAGTACTGGCATATTGATATAATTTGTTGCTGCTACTAAAGATGATCAAGGCAATTTCACAATCACATAGCACCGATAATTCATAAGCTTTCTTCATTACACCAAATTTCCTCTTATTGAAAGTCACCTAAATTGATAAATTTCACCATATTATATGAAAATCTATTAATTGATAATTAATTTTGTATATAAATGTCATTTCGATATTAAAATAGATTTTGAATATGCAAATTGGAATTAAAACCTTTTGATTTCCAATAGCAAAATAATAGTTGAAATCAATTTAGAATTTCATTCAAACATTGATAATAATAATTCAATTAATAACGAAAGTGGTCGATAATCGTAAATTAAATTTTTTTGACATTTAGTAATAAATTTCGAATACCAGTCACATTTTAGAGTAATGGACCATTGATCTTTTTATGCGTTCAGTGGTGTAAAATATATATTTTTCTAATAATTTCAATTCGTTATGGTTTTTGTTTTTTTCTAGTTTAAAAATTCAATTAAACCACTACGTCTTTAGTTACAAAACAAAACAAAAACTATTTAAATAAGTTGTTTTGTTGACTAGAATTAAAAAAAAAACAACATACAAACAAAATTTACAGTAATTTATTTACCTGCCGATTCCGTTCATCGGTGATTCGGGAAATTTGTATTTTCTTGCGTCCCATTGCAGCAATTTTGAAATGTTAATTATTAAACCCGTGACGATTATACAATGTGGCAATAGCCTATATTGTTGACGTGATAAAGAACGTCCGTGAAGGATCACTTTGGGGTTGCTTGTCGTCAACAATAACGATCTGAAACAATATTTTTTTTGCTTTTATACACTTGAATAAATTACTTTGATCAACCAGCAAAAAAAATAAATCGAAAGGGGAACTATACTGGAAAAAACACACAGCCACACACACACACACACACACTCTAATAACACACATACATATATAATATATACACCTACATAAATACAGGTAAAATAATTCAAGTACCTTTTGAAATTTTTTGAATACATTATTGTTTATGAATTACGAGAATTAATTTTTGAATGATTCGATTATTATGGGGTGATAATTGTAATTTTTGATTTGAAAACGGGCCACCCGTAAACACAGTGACCTGATTTGTTTAGGGGTAGTAGCGGCGGATCGATTGTCGAGGGTGAACAAGGCCGGCGCGTGGCCCTCCTACGCGCGGCAAGGGCGATCTACCTGTATAGGTGGAAAAACGGATGGCTTAATCCGACGCTTCTAAATACCGAAAATTATACCAAGACAAAACGAGATATTCTTTCTTTTTTGTGTGTTTATTGTATCGTTAATAGTAATTGTTTTAATTATATTCGTCTATCAATTTTGTAATAGTCTTATTAAAAGTATTAAATAATAAAAATAAATACAAATCTGAAGTTATAACCAAAATAGAGTTGTATTTAGTACTATTTTTAATTAGTCGCTAAAACTATTGTTACTAAATATAACTACAAAACAGTCGAGAAAACCATGGATGTGTACGTAGTAACTGTTTGTTTTGGTCTTTTCTTAGTGTTTTTGTTATTATTGTTATTTACTGGATAGTTAAGGGAAAGTTATTGGATATTTAATTTTCGTTACTCGTGTCCAAGAGATAATGTCACGAGTTTAGTTGTCTAAAATTAAAAATGGGCACATTGTTTTGATGATTAAACAAAAACGAAACATAAATAATACATGATGATTCTTATTTAAGATCCAAAGAATTTATTTCCATAATTTGTCGTTATTGTTATTATGTAGGGTCCTAATAGGTTACGAACATTGACAATATTTGCATAGATAAATTCTCTCACCTGGTGAAACACTATTAGAAAAATCTATCTCACATAACTGAAATGATAAAATATATAAAAACCGGAGAGGCACTGTGTCTCTGAGGGAGCACTTTAACACTGACGACAGGATATTGAGAGAGATACCACAGGGAGAGTACGGCGCGCACCACGCGAGAAAACTGTCGAGTCCGGCACCAGGCCCGTGCCAAGCTGAGATGATACGCTGATACCCGCCACCGGAGACGGTCGGTATTGGTCGATATGGCATCGTGACGTCACCGCCGCCCCACCAATGGGGCCGTTAGTGGTATCTACGCCGCTAAGTCAGCTGGCGGGTGGTTAAGACGCGTGGGGCTGTCGCCGATTTTGTCTTATATACATAATATTCAACGACAAAAAAAAACGACACACAACTTTCATTCCATCATCTCGTCAACAACAATCTCTCATCCCCTTATCAAAATGTTAAAAGTAACCGATTCTGAAATTTATCCTTCCATAACACAATCAAATAATAAAATATATACAAATAAAACAACAAAACAAACAAATGTTCATAGTTCTATTGTATATAACTACTCCTGATGACATCATAACTCTTTTTTCATATTATTTCCTCAACAGGAAATTATCAAAGAGCTTTTCGAATACCAGACGTGTGGTTAAACTTCTTTGCAACACATGTGCTTTAACATAGATTAATTTTTTTTAATATAAATTTTCAAGTGCTTTTTCTACATAAGCAAATATACAGACCGGAATTGACTTTGGCGGTTCATGTCCCACATATGTACGCAAAAATGCACCATTGCAACTAATTCTAGCACGTGCCCTACACATAACAACAACAATATCAAAAGCCTAACTAATTAACATTAAGCCCTCTCTATTTAAAATTCAAACCCCTCTGATATAACTAAACTCATTAATTATTACTAATTAATTTTGATAATTAATCCACTGTAATTATTAATTGGTTAATAAGTAAGCTATATAATTACTGTTTTGGGAAAAGAGTGAACCATTTCAATGAATTGTAAAAATTGATGTCCAGCGTCCTTTAGGAACTAGATAGAGATGATCTTCGTGCCGGATTTCCGCTAAAACAGTGCGTTTACAGCTGTTAAACTGACTTCGAAACTTACTCCCCTATATTAAAATGCGATGTTTCAAAGTGTAATTCGTGTTACTCTATTTGGATAATGGTTGAAAGCAACATAAAACCCAAGTATGTGATCGAAAATACAAAACTAATTACAAGTTTTCGTATTTCGACATTTTTCTTTTTCTTTGGTATATTTTTAGTTGGTAGATATTGTTTCTAATTTTTCTGTACATGATATAGAAGAAGTTAACAAAAAAAAAGAAGAGATACATAAAATAGATTTTTATGTAGTATGATATGTAAGTGGGTATAACAGGAAAGTTAAGTCTAGTTCCCTTTCAGCTCTTGTTATAAGCCCGGGGATTCATCCCCGATCCCCGCTGGCGCAGCACAAGCCAGTGCACGTGTTCTCCAGTCTCTCCCGACCCCTCCCTAAAGCAATCTTAACAGATCATGGCTCGCCAACGCGAACCAACAGGGTAAACAACAAACTCCAATTACAAATCGCAGATTTTCTCGTACTTTTCCAAAAGATACAAGCACAACTTGACCCCGAACTAAATAATCGAATTCAACTCTCTTATTCACATTTGAATAATTTTACTTATTGTTAATAATTCCAAAAATTAATTAAATAAATAAATAAATAAATAAATAAATAAAGCAAACGAAAATATATACAAATTCTCAATAAAATTGTATTAAAATTTTTATTTGTATCGAAATTATTAAAAAAAATTTCCGGGTAAAGTTTGAGGTTGTGCCAAATGTCTGGTTAGCGTTCCTTTAATATATATATATATATATATATATATATATATATATATATATATATATATTGTTTTGGAATGTTAGACGGTAAGAAGAGTGAAAGACGGTATATATAGAGGAATTCATGCGTCTTTTGTAGCCGGGACAACGTTGAGATGTTTGAAAATTTTGACTTCTGCACGACGCCAGCTAGTAGCAAATCGAAGCAAAAAAGCAATCATGTGAGGGGCCATGAGCTAAAGATAGCTTTGGGCACGTGTGCAAGTCGTTGAGTATGGTACATATGAACATTAGGAGGTACGGGGTAAGCGGACGTCTCGACGGTCGTCGTTTTTAAGTTGACTCATGATGTATGCCATCACTGACGTAGTAGCAACAAATCGTCAGATTTTCCTCCACATCATACAAAAACTTTACACTCAAATCAATTTTTCACATATGTATATGAAAAATATTTTTAATGTAATTTTAACTAACCAATTGCCAATTAATTATCGTTAATGAAATATAGTAAAAAACAATACTCATTGTATGTTTATCTCTGGAAATATTCAAACCGATTATTTTAAATAGATAGGAAAATCGTATTTTTCGGTTCTTTTTTGAAATACTATTTAAAATTAAAGCAATAGTTAAATGGAAGATTGTAGTTGGTTGATTTAGGTGGCTGTTAAAAGTTAATGTTAGTTTTCAACTTTATCGAATTGACGTCGACCAGTTTTATATTTTTTCCCGTCAGGATTATCGAACATCGGTTAGTCACCTCGGCCGGTAATCCGGCATCTTAAACCATATGCTCCTGGTTAAAAAGATGTAGATAACGGGAGCAACAGCATCAAACATAAGTAACAACAACAACAACAACAACAGCAGCAGTAGCAGCAGTAGCAACACCCGGACCTTGTATTTGTTGTATGTGTGTGGTGCAGCTATCGCGCAGCAGACCGGTAGAAGCGCACGGACCCCTTCTCAAGTGCCGATACCTTTTAAGGCGCGATGAAACTGCCAAGTGCGTCGAATTGCTGCCGTTCGCCCCGCCGCATCCCGACGTCAAAACTTTTACAATATAGTTTTAAGTTAATGATGTTTTCTGATTTCTTTCATTTTAACGATTTATGTCATTCTATTAATCCGTATATTGTTTAGAAAACATTGATGGGTGACATACAGAATTATGAAGACCATTCGGACATTATAAGTCATATACGGATATTGGATACATTTAACGATCAAAGATAAGTGTGAGCGATTTTTGTTATTTTGGATCAACGCCAAAAAACCATCGAGATTTTTTAGTCATCATGACGACGACTTTAACGCGAGTTTAACGCAAAACAAAAACAATACACAATAAATTTGTTTATAACATGACAACATAATATAAAATAGAAATAAAAATATCGCATTTTTGCTGTTAATCCAAAGATTATAAACAAGATTTTTGTGTAAAAAACAAAAAAATTTGCGATTTCCCCATTATTATTTAAAAGAAAAACGTCCACTTCTCCAATGGAACTGTTGTGTAAATTTGATTATTTGGAAAAACTTGGAATATAGTTTTTGAAAAACAACATTACAGTTCTACGTTCTACAAATACAGGACTTTTACATGAATCACCCTGGATACATGGCAATATGCCAAAAGTTAAAACGTATTAAAACTGAAAGAAAATCATTCAACTGATTAAATTACGTCGTCAAAAAGAAATACAAAAATTTTCCAAATACAAATCAATCAATCTAGTAACTACTGTTGTTATGATTATGAAGTCATCCAAAGAAATTCTAAAATCTTAAAGAAAATATGGTTTTATGGTCGATACATTCTCTTACAACAACAAGAAAAAGAGGAAAATAAACAAATCATAAGTGGCCTCATTACAAATATGAACCAATTCACTATCCGTACACATCGATTTTCACAGATTTTGTAAAAATTTCCTAAAAAAAAGTCATTAAAACTCTTAATGCCAGGAGGGGGGGGGAAAATGAAAAATGAACGATCGGGTGAACGCACCCGTTTCTATTTCAGCGTTACAAAGACCAATTTATTGGTGACAACGGCACATTTAAATTTATTAGTAAACACGAAAACGGAAAGTTTGGGAAAATTTGTCTTTTTTTTCCGTTAGAAAAATTCCGAAAAAAAAAATGATTACAATGGAAACCATAACGACAATAATCATTTCGATTGTTTTATTAGTTGGTCGGTAGTAAGAAACCTTGAATCGTTATTGAGGGAACATTTTCTTTTATTTATAAGGAAAATAAAAAGAAATCAGTATAGCAAATCACAATTAACAAGTACAAAAGCTGTGACGTCAAAGCGTCGCGTGTACATTGAACAAGTCACTAACGGGAATAGAGAAGAAAAAAATTAGGTGTCAAAAGGAAATGCAAAATTCCAATAATTCATAACACACTACTGTTGAAATGCTAATTTAACAAATATATGTTGAAAATTGATTTTTCTCCCCTAATACTCAATCACACGGATACAGATTGAACCTGTTACGAGTTGTTTGTATTAAATTCACAATTTTTGTACATAGAGCGGATGCCGCAAAAATAAACATATGTATAATTGTCGTATTTTTTTTTTACTGTAACATTACCCAACACATTTGAGAAATTATTTTTTTTAGTTATTTAAGAATTGACGTCATTTTAAAGGTGTTTTAAAACCCTTTTCTCCACTCCTATATAATGATTTAAATAATTCAAACGACAGTTTGGTCCTGCTGTTGTCTAGTTGATGTGGGTCAATTATTTCAAGAGTTCATTGAAAAATTCAGTGAAAATATAGAAAATCTCGCCTCATTTAATACTCTAAACTATTTATTCAATACGATGCATTATAAATGTGGAATACAAAAAAATAAAATCCATATGGTCGTTTATATATACATATATATATATATATATATATATATATATATATATATATATATATATTTGAAACGTAAATTTTCTAGGTTTCTCTTTGTGGGAGATAGTACCAAAAAGAAACATATCATAAATAATGTCGTTGAAAGCTTTATCAAATAAAAATTACCACGCAATAATCGTATTTGTCAATTGTAAAACATAAATAAAATAGATTCCTATTTGATACAATCAAGAGCTTCCCTTTAATCTTACATGAAAGATTTTGATTCTAGAATGAAACCTCTCCAATATTTCTTATTTAACAAATTTTCTTCCCTTGTGAAAGATTCCATTCTCTTTTACAATTTGTTCATTTATCGTATGTAATAATTGAATTTTTTTCTGATAGCTCCCTGATGTCTTTTGTATTAAAAAAAAAATTAAATGGAAATAGACAATTTTAAAAGGAAGTAATTAAATTACTAACGTAAGGCTACGTTTTAAACACAAAAACATATCGCCCCCATACTATGGAATTCCCCCCTTTCAGACTATAAGTCAGACACACACATGTGCATCCTCAATAATTTCCGTTAATTGACACTTTTCATATGTATGTTTTTAAGATGATAACAGCAAATCTAAATTGATTGAATAATATTGAATTTTTTTTCCACAAATAAGTAAATAAGAAAAATCAACAATATGAATTGTGTCGGTCATATTAATTAACAAAAATGAAATTTTTATCAAAGATAAATGTTTATATCATACAAATGAAAGCGAGATTATACGACCTTTAGGACATTCAAATCGAAAAATTGTCAGTATTTATAAAGATAAAAAGTTCACATTTTAACATTATAATGATGATAAAAACTTGGAAAAATTCGAAAATGTTTCGTGTTTTTCCTCTTTTTGTTAAGAAACAGTGAAAATTTCGATTCTCTATAGAGAGGAAAAAAATAATTAATTTAGTTATCTGTTAAAATATAGATTAGATTTGACAATATTTGTTGTTCAAGGTCAGGTTGTGCTTATCAGTTAAATATTATTACAATAAAAATCACTTTAAAACAAAACAATTAGCTGAAATTCTGCCAACTACTTAACAAACAACAACAACAACAACACAATCGAAATTAAAAATTTTTTTTCGATTTATTTAGGTTAATTAAGATTACTGTTGATGAATTTTATGAGGGTACAGGATTAGTGAAATTCAGGATAATCGATTTATGTTGAAATGGAATGTTCGTGAGTCAGTTTGGATTGAATATCCTGATATATAAACTACCACACAACAGTTTCCTGTTGATTTATGTTATCTTATTGTCAAAATTTACATTGTGTTTAAATATCTCATTTGAGTATTGGTTTTTAGAGTGTTAAAGCGGATTGATCTATGGATAAGGTATACGATTTATTTGATTGATTTTTTTTTGTTTTGTTTTGTTTTTTTGGAGAAATGACAGCTGTTCGCAATGGTGCTAAACATCAAGCTGCAAGTTATTGCATTTACCGCCTTGAAGAACGGTAGTACTAGTACGTTGTATCAGGATGAACACAATCCCTCGAAGTATTTCGTATGATGTGTATTTGTTTTTTTTTTAATATAATCAAATTTCTCCACATCTCACTTAGTGTACACTTATGACACCCACACATCACACCAAGGGAGGTTTATTTTATTTTATTTTGCCCGTCCAGAAAAGGTAGTGCGACCCGTCGAAGTAAAATCTCCGACGGGCCGCCGCTCCAAGGATCTGTTGCCCACTAAACCATAAGTCTGAAGCTTCTCATCCAGAATAAAAGCAAACGCTCAAAATACAAATTTTATTTCAGTACTACTATAGCACAGGCTTTTTGAGTATTTTTGACCTGCCTAAGTTGCACACAGCATTGCCTGAACAATTTTTAATGTTAATTATAGACATAAACAAACAGAAATATCTATCTATACATAGATTCGCTATAGGTTGGTAATATTATTTGGAGAAGAAAACAACAACAAAAAAAAAATAATCGAATCAACTACTCAATGAAGACTCTAAATTTGAATTTCTAAACACCAAAAAGATATAACCGATATTACAATTTCCACCTAGATCTAAATCGAGTTTATTGTGTAGAGCGTAGAATCGTATACGATTATCGTTAATTTTTCAAACAAATTAACGTTAATTATATCAAAGTAAAGAAAATCAATTCAAGATAACTTACCCTCTTGCATTATTTTATCAATGAAGTTGTGTTTTTTTTTTAAATAGATTTTTACTATTTTTAGATATAAATATAACACTCTATTAAATGTTCAGATGTGAACAAAACAATAGAATCTCATACTGTTTTATTTTTAATAGAAGAAAATTGATTCTGTGTTATATAAATAATTCACGTGAAATTACACTAAAAATTTCAACAATTAATTAGTGAATGGATAATTTTTTGTGTGTGTGTGTCTGTGTGTATTGCTTTTTGATTTCTTGTTATATTATCGGTGAATGGCATTTTTACCACTACAATCTTATAATATGATAACCTCGAATTATCAATAATTATTTGATAATGACGAAATCCCGGAATATAATTTTAAGTACAATATGGTCAATTTATAAATTTGACACTATAATAAAGACCAAATTTTGCTATAAAAAAATATTACTCGCACACGCACACAACAACACACAATTCAAGACGTTCAAAAAATTGACACTAATTACATCAGTAATAAGATGAGAAAAAACATCAATTCAAATTCATTATTGAAGAAATTTAAAGAAAAGATAGATACTATATAGAATGAATTTGTAATGAATAATTCTTTTTATACAATGAAAACAAAATGAAATATTTATCACGAACTAATAAACATTTAAGGTCAATGGTGAATTGATGTCGAGTTTATATATATATATATATATATATATATATAATTTTTCTGATAATTATCACAAATTGCTAGACTATTTAAAGCAAATCCAATTCCTAATATAGTTATAATACATTTATATTTGGATATGTTAATTTTATTATCTAATTATCGAAACTCCTATTATTTAACAAATAGAAAGAGAGAGAAAGAGAAAGATTTCTATTTAATGAATTTCCAGATTATTATTTTTTTGATTAAAATTAAGCCAAAACTGAAGTGCAATTAACAAAAAGACAAGAAAAAAACAACACCTTTAAAGCGCCTCCTCCAATTCGTCTCAACTGCCCACGTATTATGCAACAATATCGGTATTCTTACAACAACAACAACAAAAAACCCAATAATTTTGGTTGTATTGTTGTTTTATGAATTTAAACAAAAAAAAAAATTATTACAAAATTGAATAATTTTGTTATTTTACGTTTACCGATTTTCTTTCACAATTTGTTCTTATCTATCATTGACAGTAATTATATTTTGTGGTATTCAGTAACGCGTCATCATCTTCAAATGTCATCAATTATAAGGATGTTACTTGAAAAAAAAAACAAACGAAAGACTTATCACTAGATGGAGTGCATGGTTCCTAAATAAATTATGACCAGAAACTAACGACTTTCATCACCATTAGACAGAACGGCTTAACGAATTTATTATAATTACACGTAAATAAGTAAATGACATTTAGAGATGATGACAATATATAGAATACTACTATTTGTTTACGTACATAATCCTTATCTAATTCAATAATAATTGATAAAATTGCAACTGTAAAATTGCCGAACTTTCAATTAAATCGATTTATATTTATTTCTATTAATTTTTGGTTTAAATTTAATTTAATTAGTGAATTTGATTTAATGATATATACTTACAATCTAATAGTATCATCAACTTGTTTGATATGTGCGTGTTATCTGTGAAGAAAATAGAATTTGATTTGTAACATTAAATGAATTCGATATTTCAAAAATATATTATTGGCAAAACAAAATTTATATATTAATTATTATAAAATTGAGATTTTTTCTGTTCGACGACCTCTTTAAAAATTTTAAAACAACAATAACAAATTAAGGTTGTTTTTTTTTGAAATTCAATAAATATAAATAAACTATAAACAAATATAAAAAAATTATTGAATTTCATAACAATTTCAGTGTTGTATTCTTTATAAGTGTTTTATCTCTAGATATTTCTTCCCCATTACCTAAGTTTTATTTTTAGTGTCTTTTGACCATTTTAATTTGGCAACAATTTCAATTACTTGACAGACGATGATAATATAACACTACAACGTATAAAGCGGAAAAAAAATCCGATTTTATTATTAGAGGATAATTAATTACAAATATAAATATTAATAAGTTATATCGAAATAACCTTTTCCTACGTATATAACACTGAAGATGAAAATAGAGTTTCGTGACTTGGTTATACATTTTTATTTACTTGTAATAGAGTTTATCGTGTAAGTGGAATTTTTTTTTTCATTTACAATTCGTTACCAATAGCAATAATTAGGTATAGCTACAGGTAAAACATTCTTAACAATTTTTAATTTTATTTATAAAAATAGTTTAAATGCAACAATTTTTTAAAATACATTGACATTTATCGTTAAAACCATCATGTTGTCGCACAATTTTCAAATTTTTTTAATAAACTGCAAAACATGCCTCCAAGAAACTATAGTTTTCCTTAATCAACAGTAAACGAATTAATATCTGAATTAGCTCTTATCAGCAGATATATAAATTGTGGAAAATTTGTTGACAAACATACCGATCTTTCGCGTTTTTATTTTATGCTAGAATTCGTTTACAGAAAAAAAAATCGACAATTTCTGTAAATTAATAGGCAAAACTACAATGAACACCGGTTAATATAAACGCTTTAGGACGACCATATTCTATCAATAGACAAATAGAAACCAAGCAGATTTTCTTATGATAAAAATCAAACGAATCAAAATGAACATACTATAAGTATGTTAAATGGCGTGTACTCTATTATTTGTGGCAATGATGATTTACAATTTGTTCATTTTTTCTTTTTCAAACAATGATTTTGTTGTGAGAAACAGATAATTGTCTAATGGAAAACCCTTGGAGGTCGACAATTACAATAATGGTTGATTAAAAATGTATTAAACCAGATAATTACTGATACCTGTTTACAACTATAGGACATTTGTTGTATAAAGATAGTGTGTGTGGATGTGTGTAAATTATAGTGAAAAACATAAGTTATTTTATTTTTGAAATATTCAAATGAGAAGTCTAGTGTGAAACAATCCTAATTAGTTCGAAATAACAATGAAATTCTTAATTAAGATATATTGTTTAATTATTATCAATTTGTTAATAATAATAATAATAATAATAATAATAATGGTATTATTAAAATTGATAGGAAAAAATTAAAACAGGGTAATGCCATGATCGTCATGCCAACGACAATCTCGGCCATGACCAGAACCATCGGCGGATACGCAACTGCAATCAATAGGTAGTTGAGTGACGCACATAGAGGGCGGCGTCCTCCACCCCCTCATGAAGGACACGTGGGGGTGCACGTGTATTCCGCCCCAGAACTCATTCACAGACTCAGGAGATACGGACCAATAATTTTTATAAATTGCACAAAGAAATACCAAAAAAAAAAACAAAAACAAAAACACAACAAACGATTAAACAAATAAAAATCGTAAATTGTTAATAATGAAAAATTCTATTTTTGATAATTAACGATAATTACATGTATGTTAATTAACTGTAACGTTTGTGTCGGTATCGTTCGTTCATTTTTCTCTCTTTCTTTCAATGTCTGTCTTATTATTCGTTGGTATAAAACGATCGATTCCTGTAGCCAGCTGGCATAATTTCAATGCCATGCCAAGGTTCAACCTTTAAAATTTTTGCCGCAAATTGAAGGTATTATTCAATATAAACATATATATATATATATATATATATATATATATATATATATATATATCCTCCTCCAATGTATTCTAATCGGGTTATCCTATTTATAGTTTATGTGATAATAAAAGCGCGTTGAATTTGACTGGATTTCAAAAATAAAAACAAGAAAAAAATCGTAAAAATCTCAATTAACATTATATGAATATGTAGATAGTCGATTTTGTAGATGACAATAAAAAAGAAATTATTGTACATTAAATACAGCAAATTTAAAACTAATTGTATGTAAGTAGTTAATTAACTTACTGTACATACGTACAGTTTCATAATTATATCAGCAATTTTGAACTTATTATTAAATTATGATATTGGTAACAATTTCCATTAGATTCTAGACTATTTTTTTCCACTCTATTCAATATTTTCCAGTAAATGGAAAATTCTTCGATTCGTTCAAATTAAATCAGTAAAAAAACGTATGTAGCTCTATTAATAATCGGTTGTTTCTGTTAATAATTGCATAGGTCAGTTATGTGTTCTTCATTTAAACAATTTTTTTTCACTAAAAAAAAAATTATAGTAAAATAAAAACAAAGTACATTTAGTTGTAACGTTTCAAAGTCGAAACATTTTTATAAAACCTATGTAGTTACATGGAATTTTTTTAATTATTATCAATTACAGTACGCGCCGCTTAATATAATCATAGTTAATGTTATATTAATAATATCTGAAAATTATCAACTAATTGATATTGCGCAACGTATTGTAGAAAGAACAACTTCATTTACTGTAAATGTACAGAAATCGATGTGATTCCAAATGATTAGATTAAATGGCGATCGCTGTATTTATCAATTTTCGAAAACCACATTTTTTCATAATTCAATAGAAATATAACTATTTTTAAATTGTAGACGATAAGTTCATTGTTCTTAATAATAATGATAATAATAATAATATTGATTTGTTTGAAAAACTTTATATCCTTGAAACTAACATAACGATTAAATGTGGTAGTTTTCGTGTCATTTCAAGAGGCTTTGAAATCTTATATTTATTCATTTTTATGTTTAGATCGAATTGAACATATTTTTTTAAAGATATTGATACGTATTCTATAATATAATTAATATAAATAATTAAAAAACAATATTTATACATTTTAGTTTTAATAAAAAGAGAGAACAATATCAAAATTCATATAAATTTGTAAAATGTTGTGGACGTTGTTTCGTCTAGTTAAAAATAAAATAATCACATAAATCATGAATATATTATTAATGCAAAATTGATCGGTGAATTTTTATTATTATTAGAGAAAATAATTGAATTAATCGATAATTTTTCGTTGTTTCGCTGTTAATTGAAGATTATTACATATTTAGAAACAATCGTTCTATATACAGGCTCGGTGTGTTCATCTAGAAACATTGAAGAAACTAGAAGAAATGGAACAGCCTTATAGTGTAAACTTTCAATATCTACATGAAATCACAACACAACGTATCTATCTATTGTCAATTTCATTAATTAAGCCCTTTATTATTATTATTATTATTTTATTAATTATACAAGCAAGAAATTCTTATAATAATATTTGTTTTAATACAACTCTGCTTAAAAATATATTGATAACATTTTTTTTATTAAGGTTATCAATATTTAAATTATCATCAATCATATACGAAATTTATAACGAACTATTACTTATATAATAAACATTATTGTAATTCTTCGTTAATTAAATTTCTTTTTCTAATTAGTTAATAATCACAATCTGATAAAAACTTTCAGAATGATCCATTTCGAAATTTTCAAATTTGTTATTAATGTTAAAATTACAAAATCTTTGCGTGGGATAGAAATATTATTTCGTTGTCTATAAAGGGTAGAACGTTATCATCATCATCATCACGACGTTTTTCTTATTATCATCATCATTATCAATTAAAGGGTGGAATATAATTGAAATGTACTTTGAAGGATTCGAAATAAATTTCATTCAAGTTTTTTTCTTACGTTTCTCTCTTATTGTCATTATTATTATTATTATTATATATATATATATTTTGGTAATTTATATGAAATTTTCTCGTTAGTGAAATTCACACATATCATAATATACATGTCACGTGATCTAGTTGTAATTTATTTAATGTTCCGTTAATTAGAGTATATACAGCATTCACGTCAGGATAAGTTTTATTAAGTACAATAAAAATTTTAATAGGCTTCATTTTTTGTTTTGTTAGAAAACAATCCATCAAAACAACCACAAAGGTCTCTAAATGCGGTTTTTTGTTGTTTTTTTTTGTTTGTTTCTTCTGATATTTCAACACACATATGTGACAAAGAAACATTGCAATTGAGATTGCAATTTGAGAAACTAACATAATTCAAATGCCAATCGTTTATTGTTTATAAAATTTGATTAATACAGAACAGAAATAAATGACAAATATGACGTATAAAAGAGGCGTTAATTTTAAAAACAAAATAAAAAAATAACAAACTAAACGATAACTAAAGATTCATTATAAAACAATTTAATACCCGTACAATTATCTATGATGAAGTTCTAAATAATTATTGTTTTTTATCTTTATTGTATGGAAAAATATTTAAAAAAAAAATGTGTATATGTAGATATTTTTGCAATTGCAATTTATCGTGGAAATGATAGTCTTTTATACGATTTGAATTTTCCATAACGTTATTGATCTTGTTTTTCTGCTATTAATTGACAACTTTTCTTTTTGTTTAGAGACAGGAAACTACAACTTTTTTTCATCTGTTTTGATTGTGGTTAGTGACTTTAAAAACACTACACTTATAGATGATTGAATTCACAGTAATGTACACGTCGTCTATATTTTCTTAAACAACTCGACTGAATTCAGTTGTTTATTACGTTTTCTGTCACTGATAAAATTGTCAACATAAATACAAATGGTAAATTATTCAACTGTCCAAGTCGACCATATCGCAATTGACGGAATATATAGAGGGTGCTATTAAATAAAATAATTTATATTGTAAATAAACTATCAATTTCATTAATTAACATAAATATTTTGCATTATTTATATTAAATCAAAAGACGATTATATTAATTCTTTCAAAATGTTTTAGTGGATTACCTCGAAACGTCAAGTGGCATATAATTAATTCGAGAAAATAATAATAATAATGAAACAAACATAAAGTACAGATAACAAAACAATTTCATAAGGTGATTAATTCAATAATTAACAAAAAAGAAAATTATTACAAAATTTCTCGAATCTAGTGGAATAAAAATTCTGCAAATGTAGAAGAAGAAAACAACAACTGTAAAATAAAAGTAAACATTTAATACGTATTCGAAATTAATTACAATGAAAAACTGAAATATTAAAGTATATAGACAGTATTTATAGAGCTGCTTTTTTTTATTCTTCCGTTTATGTAAGCATGGCTATTGTTGGTAATTCTAGGTGACAATTATGGATCTCTATTTATAGTATGTACTTTTTCTTCCCCTTGTAAGAGAACGTAATGATTGACTGTATAGGGAAATTGAAAACTTAATCGATTTAAACGATATATTCGTGCAATTTGAATTGTGTGTGTCTGTGACCATTTATTTGCATAATTTTGTGTAAAAATAAGGGATTTCATATTGTTATTTTGATATGTTTGTGTGAAAGTTTTTCCCACATAATTCAATGCTAAACTTTATGAGTATATATGCGTTTTCGAGACTAAACAAGTAGTATAAATCAATAAAAATGTTATCACAAAATACACTATAAAATAATGTTTTGAATTTCCGACCATACTTAATATAATTTCTGATCACCTTTTAAACAAACCAATTTTAATCAACACCTTTTGATTCTCATATAAACTAAAAAAAAAATTGAGATAGAAAGAGATTTGATTTTGAACGAAATTTCTAAATCAATTCATTTGTAACATTCGTTATACGATAATCACACTTAACATTCAAATAAATCGAAGATAATTGACAAAAACAAAAATTAAGTGAAAACTTCATTATCAATGGTAGTCCATAAATATCTCAATGTCGATCGATAATATACCTGTCCCTTGATTTACGCGGAAAATACGTTCTATATCTTACTTTTACGTAGTCTTCCATCGTGTAAATCAAGTATGCGCAACACCTTACACTTATATCTAACAATAGTAAATACAATAATTTGTACAGAGTTAACGTGTAAATTGATATTTGTTAAACTGAAACCGCGTAAATCAAGAGACAAAGTGTACCTAATGGACGAGTTGGTCATGTGAATACGCAACTTAAGAACAGAAAACTTTCCAATTAATTCATAAAATAAAATTCACCACAATTTGTACATTCTATCGGTTTGATATAAATACTGTTTAAAATAATTGATTCGTTTATTGTTAATCGAAGAATTCGTTTTCCATAGTACTGATAACGTATTATTAACAGTTTTCTCATTTATTATCTTAATGTCAAATCGGCACAATCAAACTCGATGAAGAATAAACATTTATAAAACACATTCTTATCAAAAATTTCAATGAAATTACATTCATATAGAGTACGTTTTTCATTCATTAGAACTTTTTCTTTAATTTTTTTTTTTAATTATTGAATGTATTGTGTAAAATTCTAATCTAATCAAATCTATAATAAAAAAATTCTAGATTTCATATTTTTTTAATGAACTACAAAAACAGACAAATTAGATATGTTGTCTAATAGTCTATTTGTAATTACAATGATCAATATTTACTGTAGAGTAAAGTGGTTTCTGATAAACACAACAATAAATATTACCAACATTTAATAATAATAAATAATAATTAACATTATAATTATAAGAGACCATGGGATATAAAACGAATTGGTTAATGAGTAGATATCGTATTATCTATATTACAATGAATGTTTTATCAGATCAATTTCGGTTAAAATCATTGAATCGTCTAGAATTTTTATCATTAAAACAAATGAGGATTATTTTTATTTAAATTAATAACGTATTAAATTAATAATGTATTGAGAGTTTTCTTGTTCTTTTCGCTTCCCGCTTCTGTTTTCCAGAAATTTATAAGATTAGTATAATGTAAATTTACATATGGTTGAAGAATTATTATTGTTGTTGTTGTTAATGTATCCGTTTCACCTACCCTAAAGTGCAAGGCCCTTGTAGATAGATATGCACACATGCCTATATACCGTAAAATGTCCCCTACTGTCCGTGCCACAGCTGTGTACAACACACGTGGCATGCCACGAGCCAAAAACCCCCTCTTGATCAACCAATAGAGATCATATTACAACAAAATTATTTTCAACACCGTCATTTTATTAACAACCAATAATTCTTACCCCCTACTACACTACATATTTAAAAAAAAAATTGTTACGAAATAAAAAGACAATTAAATAAATAAAAATGATGGAAATTTAAATGGGGAAGAATTTTCGATTTAATTAATTTCAAAAATATAACTGCCATCTTGTGTAACTGTTTCTAAATAACAAAATTTGGCATTAATCCAACAATGAGAAAATTCAAAACACATTTACATACAAAGAGCAGAAAATTCAACTAAAAATAGATTTTAGAAGGAAAAAAATTTATTATATCGAATAATTTCTAATGACAACCAAAAAAAAAGGTTAATTTCATTATATTCTTATTTATTATTTAACATAATGTAAATATAAATAAAGTATCGTAAAGACCATAAATATAAAATTTCGATCAAAACTAAAAATAACAATGAATCAAACAAAACATTACCACCACCAATAGAAGGATAATTAAACAAAATACAATTGAATCTATGCAGTTTTTGTTTTGTTTTAGTTTTTTAGTTATTCTAACAACCAATTACTTATTTCAAAGATCTTTACCTTTTTCGTTCACATATCTTATCAAGGTAAATAATTATGTTTATTAAATGAATGTATTTACGATAGTAATGTTAACAAAGGAATAAAACAACGAGCAAAATAAAAAAAAGGACGAGACAATAAAGTTATATTTGCAGTAAATCTAAACATTCTATCGTTTCTTTTGAGATAATTAAAACAAATTTTTAATTTGTGCAACTTCCAAACAATTGAAAACAATCTAAATTTTTTTTTGTTTTATCAGAAAATATGGATTTAACTATCTAAATTAAAAGCTCGTTATAACTTTCTTAATTATTATTATCAAAATTTCGTGATAAATCATATCGTTTTCTCCTATTATTTTTTATAGCTATAGCAAAAAATTTGGAGAAAATTTAAGATGATTAGACCAAGGTCAGTAATATCAATCGAAATTATCTTTCACTCTCTCTCTCTCTCTTTTCAAGAAAAAAGCTTATTTTTTATCATATCTAACGACGAGAAATTTGAAAAAAGAAACTCACCTCTAGATTATGATGACATTCCATAATTTAAAAGCCTGAAAAGAAAAAAAAATTTTTTGTTATCTAAAATTAAATCTCAATATGATATAAAATTTCCTATTAATAACAAATCAATCATGATTTGATTCAATAATTAATAGTGAGGGGAAAAAAACGAAAGTAAATTAAAAAAAAAAATACCTACAAATTGTTAAGATAAGAATAAAAATATAGTTTATAAAAAATATTAATTAATAATATAATTATTATTTAAGACATAATTTAAAGTTAACGTTACCAGTGCGGATTGATCTATAATATTGCGATTACTCACTATCCTACATCGAAAATTAACGTTAACACTAATTATAGAATTACGTATGTGCGATATGAAACTTTTAGCATTTAGGACGATATCTATAGCTATATAATGTGTATTTTAAGCTGGCCGGCTTGACTTTCAATAATGTAGGAGTAAAAATAGGAACCCATATTCGTAAGTAGAAAACAACTGATAAGACACGTTTGAATCATCACAATTGATGCTTTTTCTCGTTGATATGTATACAATCGCTCTGCAACTTTGAGGAAGGTCCAGGTAAACACATTATTATTTATACAACACTGTGTTAACGCAACGTCGACCAAAACAATACAGATCGCACCGCTTACAGTGCGGATGATTTTTCTTAAATTAACGTTAACGATTAGATACTACAGAAAGTTAGTATTGTTAATTAACGGATTAACAGAAAGAATTAATTGAAATTTTCAATTTATGAGACAAGTTTGTATAGTTTTTGTTTTCGTTTAAATTGAATATTTAGAAATTTTCAATTGATGGCGGTGCTGTTGAACGATTTGTTTTTCTATCGAAGAGTCGTCTTCTTTATGAGTAAATAAAGTGTTTTTATTTATTATTTATTTATTTATTTATTTATTTATTTATTTATTTATTTATTTATTTATTTATTTATTTATTTAATGGTTGTGTTGTAATTAACAGTAGCTGAGAAACGGTAGCAACAAAGGCGTGTATGAGTTTTGATGAATTTAGTAAACAAAACGGTGATTATCAAGATTAAACTGTGAACCCACTAAAAAGTATATTTCAAGGTTGATTTTAAGTAATTTCTCACACAATAATTGAGTGCTGTTGTATGTTCTTTTTTTAATTACTCATTATTAAATGGTAAAAATGATCAAATTTTCAACAATGTACATTAGTTATGTTTACAAACAATAAATCATTTAACAATTATAAAATATATGGATGCGATTGCGCGCCATCATGACCACGTGGTTGATGATTTTTGTATGCGATCATCGTTATGCAAGAGTTGTAAAATTTTCAAATCAGGTATTCGAAAAGGTGAAAGGTGAGATGCGACATTGAAAAACTGACAAAAGCAAACAAACAACATTTAAATAAGTAAATAGATAAATAAATAAAAGAAAAAAAAGTTGTCTTTTTTTTGCAGGATAATCATCGACGCCAACGTTCCTGCAACCAGTTTGCCGCTATGTTAGTTAAATTGCTAAACTATCAACTCCATCTGGCGCCTGTTAACAACATCATAAGATGTCATAAAAAAAAATTATTGTTGTACACACACTAATTATTGTTTATCAGTCTGGAAGAACTTGGAATGGTCTTGATTTTTATTTTTCTCTCCATTGATTTCGTTTTCGTTTTGTTTTTCAACAAGATACCGACCGTAACTGACGCAACCTGTTCTGCGAGTATATATACATACACACACACATATATGCAGAAATATTTCTTTAATGGTTCAATTTGAGATTGAGCGAAACATAAAGACAGAGGCTGCACTGGGAACAGTTGCAGGAAATGGCGCCAATTTTTTAAATATTGATAAAAAAAACAACTTATACATATATATAATACACAAATGCGAGAGGGGATGAATTGATGAGATGGCGCGCCAAAGGGTCGCAGGATCATCAATATAACCGTCAATCTATATAGTTAATGTTTTTCTGTTTTGTCGTTTTAGTTTTTTTTGTTAACATTTGTATTATTATTTGAATAGTTGACCTCTACTGGCCTTTTGCAGTCTTTGCGTAGAGACCTTCAATGTCAACACTAACACGCCGGTGAAGGCCACTTAGCACGTTACTGGAATATTGCAGGACGATATAGATATATATATACACACACAGCAGGATTTTATTTGTACCGCACACATTTAATATAGTAAAATAGAATTATTATTATTATTATTATTTAAATTTAATAATAACCAAAACTTACGCCAAATTAAGCGCTGTACACATTACAGAATTATTATTTTTTTTTTGATCACAACATGTATACATAAGACAGTTCGCAGAGCCACTTGCGCGGATACATGACACTACTAGCCAAGTTACAAGTGCACTGCCCCCCTCCCGCTACGTTGATAGCGCCCCAAACGAATCTGACGTCAGCTGCTATTGATTCGAGAGAGCGAATACACTGTAATGGCGTTAGAATTAGCGACAGCCACATGACATGTTTTCTAGCTTTATTATTATGTTGTTTCAGATCATATATTTCTCTCTCTCTCTCTCTTATATACATTTAATGATGTTTTATATAGAATAGCAAAACTGGCAGCATTCAGGCCACCCACAAAATACCAGCGCTTATGTGGAACATTCAACAGCCACAATACTTCCCGGTGATGTCATTATGACATCACACTAACGCGCCACAGGCATAATGAAGACCTTGATTTTTAATATAGCAAAATAATTGGTGAATCCGAAATTTACATAAATTACTACCGAGTTAATTAATCATTATGATATATAGGAATAGTAATAATAAAGCAATTCACAAAATATTCCATCGGAATGAAAGTGAAAAATAACAACAAATTCACTTAAATCTATATCAACAAGTGGTATAAATATTAATCGTGATAGAGGCAACACATTATACAGTATAACACCTGTTTCTTGCATAATTTACGTACATTTATTCGGCTATATATCTGTACAAATATACATTATCTCAATTAAGAAATTGTTGAATGAAAATTGAAAAGGCAACTGACAAAATTCTTAATCGATTATATCCACCAATCGCTCGTTTGTCATTTAAAAGAAAACAATTAATCATATCGGAAATGGTCTACCAAGGTCACTTTCATCTAATAGCATTATACATATTCATAAAATTCTCAAATTTACCATACAATCAACATGTCTAATTATTACAAAACATGATTAAAACAACAAACTGATCACAGACACAAAATGCATTGACACCGGCAATCATACAAAATGAAACAATCTTTTGATGATTTGTTTCAATTACAAAATTAATACGATTTTAATTAATTTCAATCGATAATTACCACTACAATCATAGATTTTGTCAGTTGATGATGACATTAAAAAATAAATAAATAATTAAATATAATTTAATTTGATAAAAACCAAATAGATACTCTACTAATCAATTTTGTGATCATATCTCAACTACTACATATTTATGTTCATTTTTCTTATTTTTATTTGATTTTTTTTGTACATTTTCCAACAGCTATAATTAAGTACATTTGTGCTTCATTAATAAATCGATATATAAATAAAATTGTGCATAAATGTGCAATTAGTGCGTATCGTATACTGTAAATAAAATTTATAAAAAAAAACAAACAAACAAAACAATAATACACTATAAGGAATGTTTTATGATCACAATTATAATTTCCGAAGATATGAATAATACTACAGAGTCATTAAAAAAGAATATAAAATGTAATTTATAATTAGTTTTAAGACATCATATTGAATTGACTTTTTTTTTGAATGACCCTGTAATTCAAAAACATGGAAGATATGCTAGTATGATCCCTGGATCCAATTTAAATATGTTTAAGTTGAACTGAGGCTAATTAATTACTTTTTTTTACAAAAATATAATACTATTTGAATATAATTCTGTATTTATCGAAAAATCACCTGTTCAATCATTGGTCAATTAATATAAACTTGATGCTTCTTTATCTGGTATGTTATTTAAGTCATTTCCTTCGTTAGTCCAGTAGAAATATGGTGGCCCTCCTGATATACAATATTGTGTCTCTAATGGTGTACCCTTTTCCACATAATACATTATGTAAAAATTACACATTTCATCGTGATGTGTTGGACTGGAATTTGTTATCATCAAAAATCACTATTATCATTATTTTATTTTTTAATAATATACCCAATAACAGTATAATCGTTTCGTTCAGAAGCATCCATAGTACATCTAGCCGCTAAACGATCACCATAATTCACTGGATCCGTATTAAATATCGGATAAAACATTTGTGGTGTCATAGGATCACGTTTACCCAATAATGACCAATGATCAACACCGGAATTATCACGGCGCACAACATAACCGGACACAACACGACCTAAAATCATAAATTCTTTAGAAAATTTGCCAAAAAAAATTAAAAATAAATCACCTAATCCATGTGTATGTGTTCTATAAGCAAATGGATATATCGTTTTCTTCTCATTAATTGGACAATATGTTTCCATATGGGCAACAGAATGTGGTGGTATAATGCCACCAGTGCCCAATAATAAAACACCAGCTAATTTATTTTGTCTGTTAATTAATCGAATAATTAATTGTTAATTCAATTTAATTATTAATTGAATATAACATACGGTTCTTCAGTGTAGATTAAATTGAGGCCGGAATGATCATAAATATTTGGTGGGAATTTTTTCGAATAATGTATTTGTAATACTAAAAACTGAATTTTCGTGCCTTTACCAACTTGAAAACCAACATTTTCGGGTAATTGTAGCTTTTTAGCATCCAAAGCCCACGCATATATCACCTATAAATATGAATTATCGATAAAGTATCAATTGATAATTGACGAAAAAAATGTCGAATAACATAAAAATAGTGTGATAATTATCAGAAGAAACACTATTTGACAATGTTATTGTTGTATAACGGTATCGAATTGTTTTCGAATAATCTATAAAAATGGTATTATCAAAGGAAATTATTTGTACTCGTTTTGGACACATCAAATTTCATCTGTGTGATAGCTATGTGGGTTGTGACTTACATTTGAGCCGTCAGGACAAGGACTTGCTTTTTTGAAACCACTATTAGATGATTCGGACGTTGCCATTTCTCCACAATCCCTACAACAAGATTATGCTTTTCATTTTTGTTTAAATGAACCAATACAATAAATACCAAATAGGATCTGTTGTTCCAGGCTTAGCACAACCAAATACCAGCATATGATGGACTACATGACTAGTAGCATTCGGTTCAAAACCAACTAAAACAGTTCACAATTATCGAATTGAATTGATTAACACGCTAATTAATTACCTATATAGAAACTTTTATCAGGTACAACTCGTACTGAAGTACATACATACAGTTCATCCTAAAATCAAATAATTATTTACATTAAAAAGTGTTCCATATTGTGACAATTTTGTTCTGCAATTCCGCATTTTTTTTTAATTTTAAACAACAAACATAATGAAACTCATAGATTTGATCAATTTTCTAATTAAAATTCTGTGGTTCCCACCAAAAATTTTAATTCTATCAATTTATTAGGCAACATAATAAACAGTTTTTAGAAGACGAAAATCTTACCCTATCGGCGTATACATTTGGCATAAGTAACGGGAATTTTCTCATTTTTAATGAACATGTTAATTCGAATTTAATCAAAAATATTATAACCGAAATAATATTAAACATATGCCGTAACTGTTCCATGCCGTTATTTTTAGTATAATCGATTCAACAACACATCTACAACATTATGATGAAGATATCTGAAAATCCGTTGGTGTATTGTATGTGGAAAACCAACTCTGCACATTTATGACGTCAACTCTACGTTAGCGGGAATATTCAATTGAATTTCGTGTATATTATTAAAATTACAACAACATATGGCAATTGATAAGCGAAATATCCAGTCGTTTATATTGGAAAACAACACTTTATCAAATCGAAATTAGTTATCGGTATTTTAATTAAAATACACGGCACACTTGCTCGATAATTACAATTCATTTTCCGATGTTAGATTTCATCGATTTATTTCACCAGCTAAAGTTGCGAAAATAACGCAAATTTGATAATTATGCACGTTAATAGATCAATTTTTACCTATTTTCATATCAATTTGAACTGTAGAAAACTGGATGGTTTTTTCTCTACAGACAGCAGGATTGAGGCAGGAACATCTGAAAATTAGGAAAAGATTGGAATACCGCTTGTTTGACGTTAACTGAAACTTACCAGGTAAAAGCAAGATATTTCAGGAAATCTGATTGAGGGAAAAACATTTTTTTCTAGATTATTTATTAAAGAAAACCCTATTCAACCATTTATAATACTTTGATATTGACCCGTTATTATAATTACCAATTAGAATAATTAATAAAAAATATAATAAAAGTAGAATTATAAACAGATGCTCAACCATGTAGGATTTTACGGAAAAAATCGATTTTTTTCTATATACCATTAAATATTTCACTCTAACCATATCACTATCGGTAACAACAAAATACTTTTCCGGTATTTCACCCATGCTATTTTTATTAATTGAACGTTTCTTATTTTTTAAATCTGAAATAATCCAATTAATCCATAATCGTCAACGTTGATATTTTATAAAATAGAACCTTTGCATTTGACTTTATCCAAATCGTTGATTATTTCACAAACAGCAATAACGCTATGATTACATCCTAATTTACTATTTCTCCATGTTTGTTTAAATGGTGCATAATGGGCACTTATTGATATTTCATTCGATAAATAGATCCCACTACCAAATAAACTCTCCTAAATATTAATAAATTAATTCTAATAGTTTTATAATTATTTTAAATATACTCTTTCTAAACTAAAATGTTGTTGTAGACCAACTTTTAATATGGAATAAAAATTATCAACTGAACTACCATGATAGGCTAGAATTATATCTCTATCACCTTTACGTTTTTGCCAATTATCTTCTATTCTATTTTGGTATAAGACTTCAAATATATAATGAGGTATAAACGTTTTATCAATTTTATTTGGAAGAATTACGCTATTCTGCAAAATTTAAATAATTAATAATTATAAAGGACACTAAATATAATGAGGATTGTTACAAAATCAACACGTCTTAATGTTGGATATCCTTTATCTAAATATAGCCATCTAAGCAATGTTAGAACATCATCGGGACATTTCTTTGATTCACCAACTATTGCATCAAGAGACGGTATATTATCACAGGTTTCTCTCTAAAAATATGTAAAAATTTTATTAGCAATTTTCAACAACAACAAAAAATTTATTTCAATTACCAAACTATTAAAATCTTTATCTTCTTGATTTATATAAAATGATGGAAATGGCCGTAGACATTGATGGGCTCTATATGAACGTAATGCTGATATAAATAAACAAAATATTAAATCACAACCCCAATAATTCTTTTTGATTTCATCAAATAGTTTCACATTTTTTGTATTATTATTTGTTATAATTTCATTATTTGATAATTCTGTAAATGTTAAATCTGTTAAATTCTCTTCTGCGTTTAATATCGTTTTATCTGGAAATTTCATTTTAACACACGAATTTAATCAGACGATCACTTGAAAACATTAATTGTAATGTTTATTTTTAAAACTGACAGAAATGACAGAACAATTGAAGTACTTGACAGTTACCTGAAAATCTGGCAACAATGTTTCAATGTATTATCTACAATTAATTAATTACACCGTTCTTCTTTCTAATTTCCAATAAATAACTAGCGCTATTTCATAATTGTCTAATAATTAATTTCAGTTATTTTCTGTTTTTACACGATTCTTATTGTATAGAAGCTTTCGTCAGTCAAATAAACAGTGCTGCCAATCGTTTCCATGCATATTTTCATTGTGGCGATAATAGGTGAAAATTGTTGTGTTTATATTGCAATTAAGAGGTGTATTTCCATTAAAATTGTAAATTTGAGAAATTTCCAAGGTAAAATATTTGAAAGAGACCCTAAAACCAGATTGAATAGAGAAAGATGACAGTTAAATGTCGGTAGATCTGCTGAGAATTCGTATAGCAGAGTTGCAATGATTGACGTTAATAATAGCGAGTTCTGTATTACCGGTTTTCTTATAGAGATTATTTTTGTCTTTTTGCAAACCGGTCAAGTTTCTGCGTAATTTTAATAAATTCATAGAAAATAATCCATTCATTAGAAATTACGATGAATTTCATTCGTAATACAAGAACAGTATCATCAGTAACATATAGGTATATTAGTTGATTTGTAATTAACCAAAATAACCTAACCCCTATTTACAATTCTTACATAATTATAACGATTATAACGCATATTTATATTTTTTCGAATGCAGTGGTCTTCGATTAATGTCTGGACAACTTGGTGATCTTGGTAGTGGTGCTGGTAAAGGTGGCGGTGGTGGTGGATCGATTCGTGAAGCTGGTGGTGCATTTGGACGTGCTGAAGCAGCTAGAGAAGAGGAATATTTCTATAAAAAGGTATTATTCTCAAATGTCGCTACTTATCAATCAAAAAAAAATTGATTTCTTTATGTTGAAACGTTAGCAAAGGGAACAATTGGCGAAATTAAAAGAAGATCTACACGATGAAATTAGTTTTCATGAAGAACAAATAAAAAGACATCAAGATGCAATTGCACGTCACAAACAACGTGTTTCTGATTTGGATAAGAAAGAATAAAATCGTTTACGAGCATGTTGGGTCTTATTAGAATTGGCTTAGATTTCAAAAAAAAAACTATAAAATATTTGTTATTTCTAAATAAATCAGAAAAATACATATATTCTGTGTGTTTTATTTAAATTGTAATGCATTTGAAATAAATATTAGTAAATTCAGTTTATTGGTTTTTATTTATTAATAATGGGTCGAATTTGAATTTGGCGCATGGTTGCGCGCGCGTGTCGATGAATGGATGTGTCTGTGGTTACATCAAATAACTGGTGTACATGTAACTTTAACAATATCCCTCATTGATCTGATCGGTGGTGGTGTGGTGTATACGTTTGTTGGTAGCTGGGTTCTACTGTTTAGAAATATATTCGTGCCATATTAAGTTAAAAGAAATAATAATTAATTTATAAATTAGTCGAGTTAATTCGACTAGTAATAAACTTATATTTGTGATGTATTTAAGGATAAATACATTATTATGTTGGGCAGTCCTAGTTGGATTTGCAACAGCAGCACAGGTAAGTCACATAACAAAAATGTTCTTTAGATCTTCATCCGGCCCCCTAAACATAGCATCAATATCGTTGAATTTTTATATTAACTATAGTACCTTATATGTTTACAATAATAAATATGAAATATTCATTACAGAGTGCGGTTGTTTTAAAGAAGAGAAATGTATTGTATCTAACAGATGCCGTCCTAAATTTCATTCATCCTACAATATAATTAATACCAATAACAATGATGTTACAACCCTTTTACAGGAAATAAGCCATTTTATTTCGAGTATAGTTGAAAGTTTTCCAATCGTTTGATAATTAATTAGGAAAAATACGTTTCACTAATAAACTGATTATTAATAGTAATTACAACAAATACCACATGTTTACATTTTGGTATATTTGAAATGGCAACCAGTCTTGTTATGATTCACAATTACTGGCAATTTAGGCCAGATTTTACAAAATAATCGAACATCAAAATATTTTAAATGTATACAGTGGTAATATATAAATAGAGATGTTCTAAAATCGAAGAATTTTCAAATATTTATAAATATCGATAAACTAGAATTATTGATAAAATATTTCAATGTAGAAAAATCCAATAATAATTAACTACAGATTAATTTGAGTCAAAACAAAAAAAAATGTTTTTTTTTCTTCTATAATTACTGACATCACTATTATTCCATTTTTTCAATTGCGCATTGAACTACTAACAAATACGCATTCTAATAAGTAAACAATTAATGCTTTTATTTCTTAAACACTATTGGCAAATTTGAAACTGTTTTTCAACAAAACATTAGTAAATTTAACAATTTTTCTAATTCTTATATGAATAAGTGGCATAATCAAAGTTTATCAATGAAAATAAAAAGAGATCATCTTAAAAACAATAATACTGATATTTTAATTATATTAATAAATATTTATCAATGTTCTTTTGAATTAAAATTGTGAAGTAAATTATTAAAATACTGAATGATAATTGGATTTATTATTAAAATTATTTTTGTTTTGCTTTTAAACGTTTATAATTGATAAAAAAATGTTGGAAATAAGATGAAGATTTTCTGTTTAAATCGAACTTTTAAAAACACCAAAAGTTGGCGTTGTTGTTGTTGTTTTTTGTGTGTGTGTTTATTTGAAATGGGGGTATTTTTGGAAACTAACTACGTTTGATAATATGCGGGTGGTTTGTTTATTTAGTTTAAAAATAACTTATTTTTGTTGCAATTAATTATGGTAAAATAAAAACGAAACAAAATCATCAACAACAAAGGCGACAAAATATTTTAGTTTTTTTCTTTAAAGAATCCTTATAAAGCATTATTTACATTAATCCATTTGTTTTTCGAATAATAATTAAAACCAAATACAATGGTCTCTGTTTAATGTGATCGATTCGACACTAAACTAAATCAATAACAATAAACGAATGATAAAAAGTTTTTAAAATGAATTAAAGACAACCCAAATTGAGCTTCTATTTGGCTTGACAAATCAAATTACACGAAATATAACAATTAAACATCGATTGTATTGTATTTAATATTGATGTATGTATATCGAGTTAAAACTACCCGCAATATCGTATTCATTTATTTATTAATCGTGTTGATTTTTGTTTATTATCAACATGTAAACCTCTAAATTTTTTTGTATCTTTCAATTCCCAAATGATTTTGGTAAATTAAAAAATAATTCCAATTGTAGTTAACGGTATTTTTCAACTCTAAAAATAAAACAATTGCCGTTTTTGCTAATCTTCATTAATTCTAAATTGTAGATATTAAACAATATTATAGGATTTCCTTTAATTAAAATAAAAACAATTTACAATTTTCACTTTATTTATTCTTAATTTCTTTTAGTTGATAATTTGTTTTTAAATCAATTTCAAAATAGTTTTGTGTCTAGTTATCAACATTATTTACAGTTTGTTTGTTTTTTTTTTAAATGAACTGATCAAGATTTTTGCATATTTGATGATGGTTTTTCTTTTTAAAACAAACAAAAAAAAATCTCAATTTAGAAATCACAACATTAGCATATATTGATGGATGCAAATGTATTTCCGTTAATATCAAAACCATAAATAAAAACTGTTTAAAAATTCATTGATCTTTGATACCCTATTGAAAATATTTTATATTTACGTCAAATAAAGAATTATTAAACAGATGCAAGACATTTTCTATAGCAGTTTTTACTGAAATTATCAATTTTTATCTTTTGTTTATATATTGTCCTGAAATTTACTCATCTTATCTCTTCTATCTTATAAAACAATGAAGGTGGAACTATTTTCTTTAAGGTTATACAAATATTTGAGGGAATTTTCTAAAAAAAACTTCTATCTACCAGTCTATCAATAATAAAAAGTTTCGAAAAGACAAAAAGCTACTCATTAATTCGTTAATTCTTAAAATTATGGATACTTATCGTAAAATTGTTATTTTTACAAATTGTTATCGTTGTTTTGGATGTTTCTTTATTGAGTTTATCAAATTTACGAAAATTGTCGGATTTTTTTGTTTATGTAAACCATATCGATTTGTTAAATTGCTAATGTTCTTATCAAATTCTTCGGAATTAGGATGACATCAAAAATTATAAATATATTTTTTTTATAGCAATATTGCCTAATAAAATAGTGACTGAATGAAGTTCCAATTTATTAACTTCCTGTATTGAATGCACCGTTCGTTGTTTACATATAAATGTGTGTATTCTCCAGGCAGTAACCAAATAGATTTATATATTAAATATTTTCTATTGTATTTTGTAATTATTGAAAACAAGATTTGAATTAAATCGAGTTAATTTTTATTTAGACAAAAACTAGATTTTTATGAAATCATAAATGGTCGTTTTGTTACACGTATACTTTTGTAATTTAATGAAACCTTTCAACGTTTTATTGTTTTGTTATGATATCAATGCACTTTTCTAAGAATTTTTGTGTTGATAAACATAGAACAAAATAGACGAAATAAATACCTATCTACCTGTCTTTTCTTTTAAAAATTTTTCTTTTATAACAACATATTTTGTTGAGTAGAAGACTACCTGAATGTGCGTAGGTTGCCCATCCTTACCTTTTATGAATGACCTACTAACCGTGGATGTCTTATATAACCGTATATAGATACCATTTGTTGTTTTTTGTTTTGTTGTAAATGGTGATACTTTTCCAAAAAGAAATAAAATACACAACACATTTTATTTGTTAAAGACCGGAAATAATTTGAAATTAATTAATTTTTTTGTGTTGTCATCAAATTGATTTCTTTTGTTAAAATTTTTAATAATTGCTTATTTTTTCTTGCAAATATTTGTGTTTTATTTTGTTAATAAAAAAAAATCAGACAAAGGAATTTCTAAATATTTCTTATATTCTACATTAAAATGACCTGTTTGTGAATTTCTCAATAAAATTTAATTGAAGATTCTAAAAGTATGACAAAGTAAATTAGATTTTGTTTTGTTGTAGAACATTAACAATAAATGCCAAATTGACCTTAAAGTTTATTACTTTTTTTTCCAAGTTGTAGGAATTTTATACGAGTTTTCAATGTGAGTGTGTTTTTAGAAAATTTATTAAAAACGTTACCTATATTTACTCAAGTTGCTTTAATATTTGCTGTCTACATTTCTCATTTTATAATTTATTTTCATAAAAGTTATTGACATTTCAATTTTTAAGAGAGTTCTATTACGGTTTTACCACAACTAATTGTGAGCAATGTAACTACTATTTTACTGAACTTAATAGAAATCATAAATATGAAGACTACACGTTGTTATAAAGTATTAAATTTCAACAGGTTACTGCTACATTACGATTTAATGTATTTTTGTGGGGACACTAAAAGCCAACTGTAACATTATATATTGCTCACCTTGATAGTAATGTGCATAAACATGAAGAGACCTCAATCTTTGGGAAACTGTGTTCAGGTGAAGAACCACCTTAATCTTGATTGTGTGTAGACGAACTTTCTTCTTGAAATTTAACGTTATATTACTAACCTGATTAGTGGAAATTTCATTTCTATCCAGTCAAACCAGGAGGGTAGCATTACGATTTTGTCTGTTTGTAGACAATTTCTTTAAGACTATTTGATTTTAAATGTTATAACATTTACCAACCTTATCGGCACACAAAGATAGTCAGACTTTTATCACGACTTAACTATCGATGTGCACTGTTATGGGCGGTATTAAATATGTGTATCCAATAATTAATATTCATTAAAATCAATAACATTTAACCATTAAAGTTATATTTGCTAGCCTTAATTGTAATCGTGGACAAAGAGATTTTAATTTTAATTTATTGACATTTGTAGTAGTACCAACTATACTGATATTTATGGAATATAAGATCTCAATTTTCCCCTCATATATCCAAGAATACCAGTAAAGGTAGCATTACGTTCAGACCATGTTAATTTTGATGTTCTATTTGTCAATCATACTATTACTCATGGGCAGTGAGAATTCAATTATCTCTCAGTAATCCAAGAGTAATAATACGACAGGCATTAGGAAGCTGTACAAGGAATAAGAAGCGTTTTTATAACTATCTTAATATTAACATTGTATTATCGTATAGGGAACTTTAATTTTGTTCTTACTCTACCAGTATTATTAGGGACACGTTATCAGTATTCCAGTGTGAAATCTTTCTTTAGGGCCAACCTTTCTCTGTGTGAGAGGATCTATCTTTAGGACCGTCCAAACGTTGAATTTATATAACAGATCTTACTACTATCCAGAAAGAAGATTACCTCAATTTTGTCTCGACACTGGCAATTTTGTGTCTCCGTGGAGACGTTTCCTTTGAACCATTTTAACATTGACATTATAATACCATCCCAACTGACATACGTCGAGGAGAAACCTGAATTCTACTCACTCCATCGAGCATATCAGTAAGGATAGCAATAGACCTATCCTTAGAAACATCTTAATTTTGATGTTATAATTGCCAACATTATTTCCACTCAAAAACAGTCAGATATCAAATTTTATATCAACTTTCCGAGAGTGTTATTAAGGCCGGCACTATGTCTATGTGTGTAAGTGAATATGTGCTTAAATCTTTTAGTGTCAGCTTTGTAATACGTATTGTATGGGCCAATATTCGTTTGGAGATATGCAACTTAACGTTGATTTTGTTACTGACTTTACTAGTAGTCACGAGCCTGAAGTCTGTCACATTTCTTCAATGGCCCGACACTGCCAGTAAGAAAGCCACAAATATTCGGTTATTGTCAAAAACTGTTAAAAATTGCAGGAAATTCACAATTAACGAATCAAAAATGAGTTAAAATCGTAAAATGAAACAAAAACACTTCAAATTTGTGACAAAACATAGATCAGAAGTAGTTTGTTATGATTCTAATCAATCAAATGATATTCTGTGGTTTAAATATATAGTAATAAAGTGGTTTTGTTTATAAATTCTTTAAAATTATCCGTCTATTTTAAAAATTATAGGATAATTTTTTTAATTTAAAATGATTGTTTGTTTAATTAGAATTCAGTAAAACCACAATACTTTCTTTAAATTAATCAGTCGAAAAAATATATTTTTTTCATTAAATAGAATCTCTTGCGTGAATTATTCGTTTTGGTATTGACAATTATTAAAAAAGCTGTATAAACCATTTGATGCATGAAAGGCAAATTATCAATCGACTTTTATAATTATCGGAAATGGTTTTTTTTAATAATTAATCTTCCGCAATTTCAATATTTCAACGTTATACTATTTTATGCTTACAATTGCAGTATTATAAATATTTCCTTATGCAATTGCTATATGATATATGTTGATTTGTATGAATTATTATTTAAAAAAAAGTCAGTGCAACAATATTAATGTAGAATTGTTGTAATTTTAATAATTTTTTGTTTAGAAAATCTGTACAGTTAATATTTTTTTTTAACGGTGATGAATTGTAATTGTTCAAAGGAAGTTGAGGAAACACGTGTTTAAACACTGTTCTTGCATTTGTTAACAAGATTAAATATTTTGACTTTGAGGCAGCTGCAATTTGTTGTTGAATATAAAATGTGTTTTTTTATGATTTTCTGAAGAATATTAGAATTTCTTCTATGTTTAATAAAATACACATCACTTATATTGATGGTTTTATCGATATTAAATCGAAAAAATTCGTAACTTATAAGAATACGCTTCGTCTATTTTGGCTTGATCCGACCTGACTCTAAGTCAGCCAAGTCGGCGAAATATGGACAAGTTTTCGTGAAAATCACGAAGAAACTAGATAAAAATGAAAGCTAAAACCTTGACATTTATCAGATGGATATTTAATATTTTAATCTTTATTTAAAATCAATCAATATTACAACTTTACACAGTAATAGTTAAATATTACATAGAATAAGCGGGTTGTAATAAAATTTTCCAATTGTTAAAGTTTCTTAATTTTATTTTGATGAATCAATCATGATAATAATATTAATATTGAAATAGTCACAGAGGTATTGTTTAGTTTCCTGCTGTTGGACAGTAATTTTGCAAACATTTGATAGAAACAGGAAATGCTCATACAGGAATTTAAATAATCCCCTCATAAGTAATGGTGGTGTTTTAATTGTGAAAAGATTAATTTAATAAAATTTGATTTTATAATAAATTTCATTTGAATCCAATCTGTAATTTTTTTTGTGTTTATTTTTGATACATGTTTTTTTTAAATTTTATTAGTAGTGTTAATAAGGACGTGTTTAACTTCACGTCGACTTGTAAGGTCAATTTTATAACAAACTTAAATTGATGTAAGCTAGGCGAATTTGTTAATAAATATGTTCATTAATTATAGTTAATTTTAAATGATAATTCGTTTAATAATAATTAAAAATGAAGATGCAATTAGATTTTAACAACTATTTCTTTGAATTTTTCTAAGTGTGATTTTTTTTTATCGTTATCTTTATTTAAATAAATAAATGACGCAAATTATAGTTATCTAAAATTTATAAAGTGACTGGTTCTATTGAAAATCATATGAAAAGATGACGGTTTTTATTTTTTGATGACCTTATTGGAGATTTTCGTTTGGTTTTTTCCATGTGAATTAAATATTGAGAAACTTTATGACTTCACGAATATTCTCAAATAAAAACGGAATAATAATAACAATAATAATAATAATAATAATAATAATAATAATAAAATATTTCTGTGGTTGAAGGGTGTTTTAAATTAGCCCAAATTTGTTTTTGCTTGCTGCAATGTAGGGGTATGAAGCGTTCGTTGTTTCTTAAAATAGCTATTTGTTGATGCCTGATTTTATCAAAATTTTCAAATTCGAGCAGAAACCGTTCCTTATAAAAATCCATGGACAATATAGATTTGTTATAAAAATTGATTCACTATATAAAGTTGTTTGATAAACTATGTATTCATTTTATCAAAGTCGAAATGAATCATTTGTGTATACTCGTTAGAATTTTATTTAGATTTTCTTGTGTGGAAAATGTGCTATTTCGAGAAATTTCATAATTAAACAATTTAATTTAATAATAAAAAAGATGTCATACAGTTGGTAAGTTTACATTTATAAATAAATTTAACCATAATTGAAATAGTTGATACAAGAAAATTACAACCTTGACTGATGATTTGAATTGCAAAATTGTTATAAAACTCTTTAAGTAGTAGTTATTTTAAAATGTTTGCGTTAATTTAAATAATATTTATAAATAAATAGAATTCGATCGTATTTGTTGAATAGTAGGGACCTACGGAAAAATTTATAGGTAGAAAACGGATGCTGGAGAAACAGCGCAGACAATTATTGATTAGTTATACTTTCTAGAGCTACCCATTTCTGACAATTCTGCAGTCCTGTTGGTACATCAACTAGAAATACTTTAAATTTTAAACAGAGTCTAGTGCAAATGTCTCTATGAAAGTTTTATATTGTATTATAAATAACAATAAGTCAGTGTGACCAGTTAATAATTGTGTGGACTTGGTCGTATTATTGTCAAAAAAAACTTGCTTTGTTTTCGTTGTGTGTCGATATTTATTATGTTTGGTTGATTACAGACCAACAATGATCTTGCATTTAGTGATCAATTTATCGAAGGAAGTGGTGGACCTGGTGAAGTGGGTCATGATTTAGAACAAAGCGGGTCTGGGGCAGGACCAGATGACGAGGATACGCCCATCAAAAATCGTAAAATTTTCTATTCAATTTCCAATCAATTTATAAATAAATTAACGTTTGAAATTATTATTATTTTTAGCTGATTCTGTAGAAATAGACAATATTCCAATTCGGAAGGAAACAATTCCGGACCTGGAGACACCGATAGATAAAGCACCAGCACCAATACCGACTGAAGATACCAGTGTAATAATGAATCGAAAGCCAGAGGATCGTCATACATCATTCTTTGCACAGCCTGGAATATTGGCCGGTAATTATCTATTGTTTATCCTATATTATTTATTAATTTGTTTCATTTATAGCCGTTATTGGAGGGGCTGTAGTTGGTTTATTATGCGCCATATTAGTGGTGATGTTCATTGTATACAGAATGCGTAAGAAAGATGAAGGTTCTTACGCACTAGGTGAACCAAAACAATCACCAACAGCAACATCGTATAGTAGAGGCAACAATAAAGAATTTTTCGCCTGAAGATAGTGTTTTTAATTAATAATTACAATAATAGTAATAATAACAATAAGAATAATAATAAAAGGACTTTAATTATTTTCTTGAGGAGGATCTGCTGTGGGTTAGTAAGAAGGACACGCTAGGGACTGAATCTCTGCTTGTAGTGCAGCTTAATTGTCAAATAAAATAATAATAATAATAAACATTTTACAAAATATACTCATAATAATAATAATAAAAATAATATAACGCACATCTTTTTTATGAAAAAAGAAGGAATTATGTAAAAACGTAAAAATCATAATAAAAATTCTCTCATTGTATTTAAAAAGAACAAAACGAAAAAAAAACACGTCGTAATTACAGTTTTATTTTCCAGTAAATTTTCAGTAAAATTATTTTTTATAAAAATATTGAAATTTATATAAAAAGATGATGATGATGATGATGATGATAATAATAACAATAATGAATTTTATTAAGATTCGGTCTAATTGCCAAAAACTGCCAATGGTGTGAGTGAAACCATGTGTAATGATTTAATTGGTTCTCTTTCTAAAAATCATTGTCTGAATAATGGTTAGTTGATTCATCGCATTTATAATGGAATGTGTATATATTAATAGTAATAATAATAGTTATTATAAATGTATCAATACAAGAAAACCTAAATGTTTTTCGTCCATTTTCTATTTTGGGTATATAGTACGTTTCGCAAATTTATTTTAAATATTTATAATTTATTAACAATATTTCTATCACTTTCTCTGTCTCTATTTTCCAAATTTATTTGTACTATATGCTCAAACTATACTTAAAGGTACCTATCTAATAATATAATAGTTATATTAATAATAATAATTAATAATAACAATAATGTTAGAAATAGCCCACATAGAAATTAGACTGCAACAAATGGCAGGATTTTGCATCTGCTCATTTTTTTTTATATAAAAATCGAAATAACGCGTATATTTTTTCAATTAAAGACAACATTCCTTTTTCAAAGCAGTTTTATCATTTCCTTTCTAATGATTATTGAGCGTTTGTAAATTCCTGTATTTAGATGAATTGATTTACTATTCGTAAATCTGGACATCTTTGTCAATATATGTTGCTAAATGCAGGTCATAATTATAGATTTGTAAATATAATAGTAAGCATTGCATCTGGGTTGTAATACAATAATGATTTATAAGAAAAAACAGTACAGTAACATAATTCAACAGCATTGCGTACTATTATACACTAAAATACAAATAATACAACTAAAAATAGTATCGTTGTTTTTATATTTATTATTTAACCGTTTAATTTTCGTTTGAATTAATAATATATGACATAAGTATAATATTTCAATAACATTTTTTATTAAAACATGTAGTTTTTAGGCAACAATTGTATAGTATTAGATTAGAATAATGTGTACAATCCAGTTGTAAATAATATATTAAATCCTGACATATTTATTTATTTCAATTTCCAGATTTTTCATTAATTATCATCAAGAAAAAACATTAGCTTTACTGATTAATACGATATTTAGTTAAAGATTTCAATGGTTCACGGATAGATGGCGCTGCGTCGCTACAACTTCAAATTTTTGAAGCAGAATTGAGGTTATATTCGATAAATTATTGTAAAACTAACAATTTTACGATGCATACGGATCTTGCAAACCATTTACATAATGATAGATGCAATGAATTGATTGCTCTACTTCGACAATGCCATAGTGAGGTAAATTGTTTCGTTACAAACATTAATAATTATTGAATTTATTTGTTATTGTAGCACCCTTTCGGTAGATTTCTTGGTTATTGTAATTCAGCTGATCAAGCAATGGTGAAATGTTTAAAAGATGAACGGCTACAGCGACGCAAACGAAATTATGATAAATCATTAGAAACAAAAGAGAAATTAAAACGATTATTTGAAGAAGAACGTAGAAAAGAGAAATGTACACAAAGTTGATTTTTTTTTCATTGTGATATAATGTATTTAGCTGATTGTGTACATAATATGTTTGTGTTGTAGAATAAATAGAAGATTGTTATAATGCTTTGTTTTTATTTTTTGAATAAAAGTGTATTGTACGTATGGGGATTGACACACCACGCAGAATACATATCGAGTGAGTTCGACAAACATGAAAAGACACTTCAATTTTTCATGATGTCAAATTGTAAAGAAGTTTTCTATTGGATAAGCACTCTATCAGTCTTATAAACTCTGGGGACGTTGAAGGAATGCAAGATGTAATCATATATTAAATTAAGTCTTATTGGCGACAATACGGGCCACAATACCGCAATAATCGTTATTAGGTAAATAAATATATCAAGCCTATTGACAAAATATTCCTTTTTATCTGTTCAAATGAAGTTTTAACATTGATGTTACTGATATTCATGAAATTGCACCAAATTTTTCTTGTCACATTTCCAAGAATATCAAGGACAGCATTAGGATATATATATATATTTAGGTGTTAACTTTCAATCATCATTTTGATGTTATAATGCCAGCTTCGAGAAGGGATATCAGTTATCTCACTCCGCCAAGAATACCAGTAAGGACAGCAATAG
Source organism: Meloe dianella (assembly GCA_028455855.1). Lineage (NCBI taxonomy): Eukaryota > Metazoa > Arthropoda > Insecta > Coleoptera > Meloidae > Meloe > Meloe dianella. The sequence continues at coordinate 2,336,282 of JAPTHL010000045.1, read as the reverse complement.
GGCCAATAGGAATTTGTATTAATGTGAAGATCTATCGTTAGAACCATCTTAATTTTGATATTATTGTTGCCAAAGTAATTCCCATTTAATGACCGGCTGACGCTATGAAATTTGTGCCTATGTGTAAAAACGTGTGCTTAGATCGTTTAGTGGCAACTTAGATGCATCTTATGTTGCCAGCCGTAATAATATACTTAACAGTGTAAGTCTATAATGTTTATCTCACCCTGTCAAGCATATTGTTAAGGACAGCATTAGGAATCTGTTAGCGTTGATGTTATAATGCCAGCTTTTCTGATATTCTTAACAGCGTAGACTGAAATGTAACTCTCACATTGTCAAGAATACCATTAGAGACAGCATCGTGAATCGGTGTCTATGTATAGATGTTGTTTTGTTTAAATCATCTTAGTGTTGACGTTATTAAGCCAGCTGTATTGATATTCAGGCAAACGAAGGCTTAAATGTATCTCCCACATTTTCGGGAACATCACTTCCTACAAATGATTGTTTCAAAGTCAAGATGACTAAATCGTAATAAACGGTATATATTTATGTAAATCTGCAGACATCAGAGATCTAGTAGTGTCGGAACTTTACACCGTGCATATGTAAGATAACTTATCCGTAAAATTAGCATCCGGTGAAATCTGAGATTCTAAGAAATGTGTTGTGGAAAATCTTCATAAAAGAGGCTATAATTCGCCTATAAAATGGCCAAATAATAATCATTTTCGTTTGGAATGTTTACAATTCACTGATAAAGCGCATTTTGAATCTGGGTTAGTCGAGTTAATCAAACTGAATTTGATTCATTATAATTACAGTTGTTTTTATCGATGCGAGGGCGGTATCTAGTAGATAAGAAATTTTGATTAAACCAGTTGGTAATGAGTGAATACAATCGTAGAATTTTCTTGTTTTTTTTTTATATATTACTAAAAAGTAATTACTTTGAGTGTATGCTTCGTTGTCTGTAAACGCATGGAGTTGCCAGACTAGTCTGTATATCTCCAAATATTCTTATTGTTGAACCAATTAGATAGCTACTCCCAGCAGTTTGAGAAACTTAACAACAACATGAGCAACATTTTAAAAGTTTAGTATGTGACTTAACCATGGTTGAGAGCGCACGCGTTACATATTTATTCTTATTAATAAAATTAATAACACATGTATTTTGTCAAAAACAAAATACAACAGAAACATGTTTATATTATTATGAAAAAGGTGTTGAAGCATATTTGGATAATAAATTCGATCGATGTGTGTTGAATTTCGAAAATTCGTTGGAAAAATATCGTGATTATAGTAAAAAATTGCAAAATTGCCGCATGAAATGTCGACAAGAAGCCGAAGATTCAACACCTTTATATCCACTTGATATTGATAATTTATTATTTTATGAGAAAACAATAAAGGCGACATTGTGTATTGTTAAATGCAAACGTGAATATAAAGATATATTCAGTAATTTTAACATTAATAAAGACGTCGAGAATTTATTTGAAGATAAAAAACCATACGAATATTTACATATTTGTTATTTTCAAGTAAGTAAATTATAAAAATTTATTATCAAAATCGAAATATCCGTTAGGTCAAATATCACAATTTCATAATAATAATAATGATCCGTTTGAATATTAACAATTCAATTAATATCGTTATTATTATGCAGTTTGACACGATCATAAAACCAACGATTGTTATTGTTCACAGTTCAATTTCCTATTTCTGGATATGACAAATACGAGTTCCGTTTTTTTGTTTGAAACAATTCAATATTGCAGCAACAATTATAATTTGTCCAGTGGAAAGTTGTTGTTCACTTTATTAATTTAAGTCAACTACATCTTTCACACTTACCAAACTATAATTTATTTAATTATAAATTCCAATACATTTATTCAGCGATTGCTATTAAATCGATATGTGGTCATTTCTGATTATGAAGATAATTCAAAAATATTGTGGGATATATTTTTCTGAATTACACATCAAGAACACTCCTAACACCTAACAACCTATGATCCTACTCAATCATATTTCCCTATTCGTTATAAGCGATCTGACATTATTATACAGTTTCGTTAGAAACGATTCAAAGGCTTTGCAGAAATTATTAACAACAATTTCAACACCGAACAAACTGTGATTTATTCAATCATTGCTCTGTTAAATCGATCGTTTCCTTACGTTAAAGACGAATTGGAAAAAATGTAAGAATTATTATAGTTTGTCCAGTGGAAAGACGTAAATAGTGGTTTGAATTCAAATAGTCTACATCTAACGAGCTATAATTTATTTGATGATATTGTGTTGAATCGATTTATAGTGCGAGTAAGAATTTAAGTACATTGATGATTTAGTATCATTTTGAAGTAGCAAGATTGGTGAACGCGTTTTATGTTATCATCGACGTATACTTTAATTTCTGTAGGCACTCTACCAACTTTTAAATTTCGTAGAAGCCATTGTAATTCGTTCAGTGGAAAGATGTTGATGATTTTCTTTCTATTTTGAATCATCAACATTCTCTTCCACTTAACAAACTATAATTCAATCAATGAGTGAAATTCAGAAATCCATATGCTTATAGATTATCTAGCGAAAATAGGTTAACATCCTGCCTTGTTCCGTTTAACTATAGTTAGTTTTATGATTGTTGTATTTCAAAGAATATCAAAATCGCATCTTTAGCCGTTCGTTATAAATAGAAACTGATGTTCTTCAAATGAATCTGTATCTTTGGTCTCTCAAAACTTTCACCAATCTCGAAGCCAATTTATATACAGAACGTTTCCCTAAAACGGAATGACTGTAGAAGAGATATGGACATGTAAGTCGAAAAAAATCAATTTTCTTTTGGCAGTTACCCGAATCAAATGTCCACTTTCCAAAACAAAAACTACCTATCAGATTTTCAAATTGATACACGATTGTCGTAGAAGTTATATGGAAAAGACTTTTCTGCTTGTTGGTATTAGCAACATTAATGTGAAACAAGTTCTGAAATTGTTATTTCTGGTTAACTATAAATGAATTTTGTACATGTGAAATTATTGTTTGGTTTAATGTCATGGGTAATCTTCATCTTTAACAATTAATCGGTTGTAAAATTTGTCAATAAAATTGATCTTGACATTTGCAAGAAAATCGAACATATTATTATACGGAAATAAACGTAGTTATAATAATTTAATAGTTAGAGAGTTACAAAATAGTATTTATTACACGATTACAGTGATCACCGCTTAATGTGGTTACGATTAGTGCTACATCTTATGTTATAATTAGCGGACGGATATCAAGTAATACGGTTAATTAGTTGAAAAGTTAAATTATTTACATAAGATGACACTGAGTCACTCTAATGTCATAATTTCAATTGTTATGATATAGTGTACGAATGTCCGCCGTTTAGTTATACCTGTTTTTACTATGTGAGATATTCTCAGTATAGTTGGGCTCACAATTACTCGAATTAGTGACGACATTAAACGGCGATCACTGTAAGAATCTTTCAAATATTCTAATAGTCGTTTAACATCAAAAAATTTCTTAATAAATTAACAGAATAAAGAACTACAAAAAGCAGCAAATGCAGCATTTACATATTTAGTATATCATCCAGATGATAAAGTAATGTCGGCAAATTTGAAATATTATTCATCAATGAAAGGTGTCGATATATCAGAGGTTGTAAATAGTGAAGCTAAAGTAAGTTGTTACTGGAAAATCACCATAACTAACCGATGATCTTGGCATCTTATAATAACTGAAGTCAAGTATCATCGATTATATTACGGAGATTTCCAAAAACTCCTGTAAAAAAAAAACGTAAACATCATTAATGATTAAATTATTCAAGGATTATGTTTATCTGTATTTACACGGTGTTGATGCTTATGAAAGAAACGAATGGAATGAAGTTATACAAAATATGGAAGAATCATTATTAGCATATTTGCATGCTGATGATGAATGTAGGGCACAATGTGAAGGTCCGTTCGATCAAGGATGGTATCCAGATTTTATACCATCAATCGCTAGTAAACACACCATGGTGTTTTTGTTCTTATCTTTTGATAAAACCACAAAATATTTCAGATCATTTCACGTATTGTCTTAGATGTAAACGGAAGTGTGCCAGTAAATTGAATTCATTAAATGGTGAAAAATACGATGATTTACTACCTAGTCATTACCATTATCTTCAATATTCTTATTTTAAAAGTAATCAACATTAATTAATTGTTGAATATAATTTGTATTTATCAAATAAAATCCTTTTAATAGGTGGTAATTTAAGAGCTGCATGTGCTGCTGTCGCTAGTTATCTATTATTTTATCCCAAAGACGAAACGATGTTAGATAATAAATATTATTACAGCAAATTACCGAAAGGTAGTGACGATCTTTTTATACCAAGACCTGTAAGTAATATATTTAATATATTTTCGAGTAATTTTGATTGAATAATTATAACAATATTGATCATCTACAGGAAGCTGTGCATTATGTCCAAAGGCAAATGTATGAAAAGAGACTTTATAGGTTTATTTTAGCCGAATTTTCATCAATGAGTCTAGCAAAACCCCAAACAAAAGAGGTATTTTATATTTTATATATTTATTTATTGGTACATAGTACCAAATTCATTTACAGTACTATAGAGGATGCGCAGTAATCTAAAGTTAACGCTAAATCTTTCAAGAGCGCATGCGCACTTGACTCTTCTTTTAAATACAATTTTTTAATGCGAATTTACACGTATCAGGAAATTGCGTATTAGATTACAATCAAGAACAGATTTGATCTTATCTATGTTTCTGATATCGGTATTATAATAGCATTTGCAACATTTTATTTGTGCTAATAATTAAATATTTTTTTTATTATCTAATATGTTTGTCATGTTGCTCATAAAATTTTATTGAAGCGTAATATTTATATGTAACTGTAAATAGATTTGGTTTAACTGAAACTAGTGTGGGTGTATTTTAATGTTTCTTCAATAGCTTCAATGCATTATGAATTATTGTTTTGTTGATTTAGAGGGTTAAACAAATTTTGTTTAATTTTTTCTTTTATTTTGTGTGATTCCGAACAATGCTCGATCTCTATTTTTACCGATTCATCTTTGGCGAACGGAAAATTACAATTGATCCAGTAGCACAAACAAAAATTTTGCACACTCGAAGAGTCTATATCAAAATTATGAAATTCTCATATGTTGCATTTGTTGTTATGGCCAAACGATTATTAGAAAATCCACATGAACACTAAGTAGTAGAAATTCAAATGGACCAACTATAATGGATAATTAGATTTGAAGATTGAGATTGAGATTTGCTCGGAATCCCAGAAATTCTTTTGCCAGCATGTACCTAAATTATAATCCTTTAACTTGCAGGACCAAACTACTGCCGTACAAACTGACAACACTATCTGATCTTCAATTTCCATACGCTTTTGTGGGATGTTATTTATATCTGTTATTGTTGTAAATACCAGAAACAACAATTATTTAATCTATTAACGAATCTGATCTATTTTGATACAATTTTTTTTCTTATACGAAAATAATAATAAATAATTTCTCTTTAATTAATATATAACACAACATTTTATTGTCCTTGACATTTTCTTTTCTCCAGGAATTAAAATATCGTATTATAATGACTGAAAAACAATTAAAAGGTCCAAAACGATTTTTATCAGATGGCTTGTTAACAATAAAACAATGTCAATTACTAACAAATATTATAAAAATGTTTGCAATATTGGGTGATGGTTATGTTAAAGAATCACCACATACACCATTCGAAAAATTCGAAGGCATTACACTTAATCGTGTAACATTATTAGTTTATTTCCATTTATTGAATCCAAAATCATTAGAATTAATTTTGAATGTGACAACAACAGCCAAAGAAAAAATTGTCGAATATTTTAACATAACACAAGAACTATATTTCACCTATACACATTTAGTTTGCAGAACATCATTATCCGGTAAGAATCCACGGTCCATCTATTTTGATGCATAGTCAAGCCGATCAAATTCAACTAGATGAAGTATAATTGAAATTATATTTTAGAATCGTCAGAAGATCGCAAAGATTTCAGCCATGAAGTGCATGCCGATAATTGTGTACTTTTAGGTCATGATGATTGTCCAAAAACAGAGCCAGCATATACATGGCGAGATTACAGTGCCATTATTTATTTAAACAATGATTTTGATGGTGGCGAATTTATTTTCAGTTCAGATCCTAAGGGGAAGAATATTCAAGTATTTAGTGTCGAATTTACGGAGGGTGTCATTATTATTATTTTTTAATTTACTATTTATAGAGTATTGTTTATCCGAAATGCGGACGAATGGTGGCATTTTCGTCCGGTATCGAAAATATTCATGGTGTTAAAGCTGTTAAAAATGGTTCAAGATGTGCAATAGCCATATGGTTCACATTTGATAAAACATATGAACAAAATGAACGATATGTGGCTTTTAAACTTTTAGAATCATTGAATACGATTTAATTGATGCCGTTTTGATTGTTGTCAATTTACATATTTACTATTGGTGGTTGTGATGTTTTGTTAATTCTCAATAAATTTATTTATTCCACAAAATTTGTTCAAATTATTTTAAAAAAAATGACGCACGACTATAGAGTAGGTGGTAAGATGACGTGCCTTTGTCGAATCTTATGTATTTTCGACCAATAATATATGATATAAATAGCGGTTGGACGATAAAAACGGCTTGAAATAAATATTTGTAATTGTTTCCAAAAATAATTTAGAACGGGATAACGGGGTTACCCTAAAAATATAATTTTATTCTACATATGACGTTTATCAACGTGTTATTCATATATTCGTCGTGTTTAACAAATATTTTAATCAAATCCCAATTGTTTCTAATAATCACTATTATCGAATCGTCCAATTTACACAAATAAATCGCGATTTTTCTTCGTATTCTCGAACTTGAATCAGAGATGCGTTCAATATCCAACAAAGCTAATCGATTATTCGAATAATTCACGAAATTTTCTGTTCGAACAACAAGACAAATAACGATACTCACACTCACAGTTCGTCGTGAATGAGATCGTGTTCAGTACTTTATAACTTAAGTCATTAAAGGTTGCGCTGAAAATCCAGAAATCGTTGGACGTCGTCAGACGTCGTTCATGCTTAATTATCAGTGGCGGCGATACTAAATTAAAATTCAGTAAAGTCCACCCAATCACGAGCATATTAACATAAATTTTCAAAATAATATCGTTGATGTTGTTGCTGAATTATTGTCGATTATTGGAAAATGTTCAATTCGATTTAATCGTGATTGTCGGTATTTTACAGGATAATTTTAGACGATTTAACGACGCCACTGTGTTGCGTCGCGATGATATGTGATGGCCGAACACAATCTGGGTTTTCAGTGTGAGACGTTAATGTGACGGGTGTAGTGAAGAGCCGCCATGGAGGTCTACCGGAGGTCCTCGTGGCTTTTGCTGCTTCTAGGAGTTTCGCTTCTCGCCACTACCTTGCAGGGTACGTTAATTATATAAAATCGATCATATTTATCCAAAAAAAAATGTCTCAATTTAATTAACGAATAATAATTAAAGTGTACGAATTACTTTATAATTGCACTTTTTTTGGGGTATCTTTTGATAAACTCAATAGAGTGTGGGGGTTAAATGTCAGTGATGCCTTAATTTTTAATTATGTAACATGATGTAGCCATGATTTCATACATTTTTCGTGCTATATAATATGATATGTTATTTTTGGACGGTGCCGGTTTCTAATAATAAAATTTTTCGCAAATATATTAAAAACTATAAATAAAAATTGGTGTTTTGCAAATATTTTGCACATCTATTAAGAATAATAAAAACGCTTCGTAAAATACAAATTATCTATATTCGAAAAAACAATCTTCAAACCTCGGATCGATTTATTGGTAATTTGCAAAATATGCCCAAATCAATCGTTACTGAGAGTGATTCAATATTGAGAATATTTACCATAAAAAGGTAGCATCAATATATATTTTTTTAATGTAAGATCGCTGGTCTAAAAGTAGCCAAGTACCTACTGCAACTGACGACATCGGCAAATCGCCAGCAAATGGTACCCTAGACTCTGTTACCGATTTAGATCAAACACTAATACTACGAATAATTCGATCTGCCCTTATATTGAAAATTTACCCCAAATATTTTCAACGCAACATAAATATTTAGAACAACAATCAATCATTGCAGCTTTACAAATAATCATAACAAAAATATTCGGTTATGAAATATTAACTATTTCTACGATAATTATAAAATCACAGCTGTTTTTTTGGTAAATTGCCAAAAATTATTTCAATATTATGAATTGAAGATTTTCAATAATAAACGTCTTTTAAAAATAAAATAATTTTTTATTCTTTTCAATTTTTCTAATAAAAGGTGTGCAAGGTGAGGCAGAGTTAGAAGGTCCTTCCGAATCCGAATGTCGACCATTCATTGAGAAAGCATTAAAAGAATTAGAAACAGGTGAAATTAGTGATACTGAAATATCAGATCTAAGCGATAGTAAAGAAGATTTACCTACAATTGAAATATATGCAGACGACATTGATCATCAAAAAATTGATGATAATGGTGAAGACGATACACGAGAAGAATTAGATCAAAATAGCGCCGAAGATAACGAAATCAATGATGATCAAATAATTGAACAAGAGGTAAATTTAAATATTTTTATATTATGTAATTTATTATTAAATAATACAGGAGACACAAGCGCATGCCAGTGAAGAATCTAAAGAAGAATCTACTTTAGAGTTGGTAATTTTCTGCGTTTTATCAAAGATACATAATTTTATTCAAAATAAATAATTAAATAGGATATTCGTGGTGAAGACGATGCCGAAAAAGAAGACGCTAAAGAATCTGGTGAAGTCGATGAGAAACAATCTGAAGAAGTAGTGGAAGAAATAACAGAAAGTGGAGAACAATCACAACAAGACGCCGAATCAAATGAAACTGAAATAAAAGCAGAAGTAGAAGATAATGGAAGTCAAGAAAGCCAAATCGAAAGCAAAGAAGAAACAGAAGCAGAAACCGAACCAGAAAAAGAAGAGTCTAAAGAACAGAGCGAAGAACAACTAATTGAAGAACCTACTATGACTGAAAGTCAAGAAGACATTAAAGAAGATACCGTCGAAAAAACTACTGAAAGTGTAGAAGTTGAGACTGATACTAAAGAAGTCGATGATAACGGATCTGTTGAATTAGAAGCAATTGAAGAATCTGGTGAAACAGCGGAAGCAATTGAAGAATTTGCTGAAATAGAAACAATTGAAGAAAAACCCGTGGAACAACAACCTCCAAGTGAAGAAGACGACACAAAAAGTTCAGAAGAAACCAATACTACTCCTGATGTTGTTGACGGCAACAAAGATGATAGCAAAGAAACTGAAGATAAAGAAAAAGAAAATGAAGATAGTATCGAACAGAAAGATGAAAGTAAAGAAGATCATGCTGCTGAGGAAGAAAGTAGAGAAGATACAGCTCCTGAAGAAGCGCTTGGTAACGATGTTGAAATACCAACTGAACTTAGAGAAAGAGAATATGTTGAACATCTTTTAAAATTAGATGATGAATCGTCAGAAACTGAAACAATAATCAATAGAATCGCTGAAATAACGCTAAGGGAGCTGAAAAAACTATACGAAAATGCAATTAAACCATTAGAAACATTGTATAAATATCGCGATTTAAGTAATCGACATTTTGGTGATGCCGAAATATTTTCAAAACCTTTAATTTTATTTATGGGACCTTGGAGTGGTGGCAAATCGTCAATTATAAATTATCTACTCAATAATGAATATAATGACACATCATTACGTACAGGTATTGTTCAGTGTTTATATTGGTGATTTGTTTTTTTTTTTGAATCCAAGGTATATTTAGGTGCAGAACCGTCTCCAGCTTATTTCAACTTATTAATGTATGGTGATGAACCGGAGGTTATTGATGGTACCCAATTGGCAGCTGATTTTACATTTTCTGGTTTACAGAAATTCGGTCAAGGATTAGAAGAACGTCTACGTGGTATTAAATTACCAAGCAAACTATTGGAAAAAGTATTACTATGTAATTTTAACAACAATTTAATAGTTATTTTGATTGTTAGGTGAATATTGTTGAAATACCTGGTATATTGGAAGTTCGTAAACAAATATCTAGAGTATTCCCATTTAATGATGCATGCCAATGGTTTATTGATAGAGCCGATATAATATTTTTAGTTTATGATCCATCAAAACTTGATGTAGGTCCAGAAACTGAAGCTATTTTAGATCAATTAAAAGGGCGCGAACATCAGGTGAAATTTAATATTTTTTTTGTGATGTTTTGGAATTATTTGTTTTTTCAAATTTTAGACACGAATTATCTTAAATAAAGCTGATCAGGTTAAACCTGAAGAATTAATGAGAGTACAAGGTGCATTAATATGGAATATATCACCATTAATGTCATCAGCTCAACCGCCTGTTATGTACACAACATCGCTTTGGTCGAGACCATACGAAGCATGGGCCCCTATTCGATTATTACAAGCACAAGAACGAGCATTTTTAAGAGATTTACGATCAGCTGTCGATAAACGTATTGAAAATAAAATATCGAGTGCACGTAGATTTGCGGTAATTTAATAATTTCAATTAACATCAACAATTATTATTTTAATAATCAAACACTATTATAGGTACGTGTAAGAAATCATGCAAAAATGGTTGATTGTTACTTAACAACGTATTATAATCACAAATCAGTTTTTGGTAATCGTAAACAAGTTGCTGAACAAATTATCGAACATCCACAAGATTATCATATTTACGAAGGTTTATCAACATTAACAAATATATCACGTTATGATCTACCCGATCCAGATGTTTATCGAGATTTTTTCAAATTAAATCCATTATATGATTTCCAACAACTTTCAGCTACTTGTACATATTTCAGAGGTTGTCCAATAAATAGACTGGATATCGCTATTGCATATGATCTACCCGAATTGGTTGGTAAACATAAACGTTTAATTGAAAGTGCTATTGCTGAAATCAATCAAACACCAGAAAGTTGAAGCAAATTGTTAAATAATAATAATAATAAAAAAATAATAATTTGACCAAGTATTAAATCATATAAAATAGTAATTTCGTGAAATTTCTTTCACTATTATCTCTATCTATAATTTGTTTTGTTTGTTTTTTTTATAAAGACTATCTTGATGATACAATTTAGTAACATCAATATCAGATTTTGCAACATTTATTTGTTGTCGAAATTATCCTACAGTGTTGTTGCAAAATATTTAATTAATTTATTTACTTTTTAATGGACTGATGTGGAAAGTGCACAGACAATAGTCAGCCAAATGCTTCTAGTTTCTCTTGCCATGTGTGTTGATCGCATTTAAAAGAAAAAAATTCTTACTGTCGGAGTGTTCATGCAGAAAAAAATATATATATATATATATATATATATATATGTGTATATAACTATATCGATTTTTTGATGAGAGTGGAGTTATTTGTATTTTACGTTATTTTACTTTTATTTTGACACCAGATGTACAATTCCTTATCAGCTTTACTAAATTTTAATAAAAACGTGTTTCTAATCGTAGCCATGTGAATATTTATTTATGTACAAAATAATCGACACGGTTAGTAAATAAATGGTGTAACGGTTGTAATAAGACATAGATTTAAGTACTTAAATAAAACCTTATATTTTCAAAAGTACTTCTTTTAATTTTTAACAGTCTAACATAGCCAGTCTATTTTGAATCGGTCAACGTGATTTTAAGATACCAAAAAAAAACGATAATACAGTAAAAGGAGAATTGTTTATTAAACAGAAACCAAACAGACGAAGACTTTAAAAATAAATTCCTCACTGGACGCTTTTATTATCTTTGTATTGTGGAATAAAAAATCTCTTGTTCACATCAAAAGAGAAAGACAATTTTGATTTGATTTACGGTATTCACAATAATTAATCGCACTAAAAACGGTTACATTTTCGATATTTAATAACAACGACAATCTATAAACGATAATTTTTTCAAATGTATGTCAGTTATCGCATTCTTTAGAGGCTTGCTTGAAACAAATCAGCACAGAGATCTTCCTATTAAAAAATCACTTAATCCATCTAGAGGCTTTTAACAAAAAATTCGAAAAGCAAAATAACTGTCGTCATTTTTTAAATTTCAAAACGAAGTTGGTCAAATGACAATAAACCACCACTATGTTAGTATGTTAATGAAAAGGAATATTACAATTCCAATGGCACCATTTTAAACATATTTTCCACCATTTCAAGACAACATAAAAATTGAACAATCTGAAAAATATCAATAGCATAATTCTATTTCTTAAATATTGATAAATTTGAACACAAACAATACGTCATTCACATTGTGTATTCAAATTTGACGACCGACACCAAAGACACCAAATTTTATAACCTATAAAAATAATTACATTGAGGGAGTTTTATTCACGTAATGTACTGTTTTTTATGTTTTATTTTCTAAAATACATAAGAAAAATCACATTGTTCTTTCCCTTACTTTATAACAATTAAATTAAAATTAAAAAGAAATAAGACTAAATTTGACACCATTTTAATAAAATATTGCCAACAGAAACAAGTTAATCTCACTAGATAACATACTGATAGCGTTACTAAGTAAACAAAGTCGCATCAATTGTAAATATAAACATTTCTACAGTAAATTAAATTTAAAAAATAATTGATACTGTACTTTAAATGATAATATTGATATAAATTCTAATTGTGTACGATAAATTCAAATGAAACCTTAGTATTTAATTATCCAATTAGTATTATAATGGGATTTTTATAATTCAATATTGGCGATCCTGATAAAAACAATGGCCTATTATTAAGGTAACTATGATGGTTTTTTGTTAGAATTTTCTAAGAATTTGTCACAGGTGTTATGATTGACAGGTGATGATTTTTATTTATAAATAATTTTAAGCGATTTTATAAGATAATATTGTAACCAATATTAAATTTTGTGGTTATAGGTTGTAATTTATATATATATATATATATATATATATATATATATATATATATATATAAACCTATGTAAATAATTGTTGTAAATGATTACATAGAAAAATGATTGATTGACAAATGAATCACAATATTTTTTCAATTATGCAATTGTTTTTTCAACTATCTAGAGTCCAATGTGGATGAAGTCATGACATTGTCTTATTGGTGGAAACACTGGTTCTGGATAACTCTTTCTATTTATTGTAAGTTATATTTGAATAATTTTTATTGTTTTTATCTCATGTAAAATAAGAAAAATTAATTGTTACAATTTGTGCACGTTTCAGTTGTATATAGTGAAGGTTCAACAACAGAAGATTCAAATGTGTTTAAAAATAATACGACAAAATTAATAACAATTCAAAATCCGCCCATTGGACACCCTTCCAATAAGAATCATTCATTTATACCAATGAAAACACAAAAAACATCACCGAAAAAAGTTGATTTTATTTATTTAAATATGACAAAATCGAATAATTCAATATTAACAACAACAACAACAACAACAATAAAACCTACAACAACAAATAAAACTGTGATAAAACAGAATGATTTTGGTATAATTGACAGTGAATTGACCAATATAACATTACCAACAACAAATCACACTGAAAACATTTTATATACAGATACTGATTATAATAATCAAAGTCTTTTATTTAATATAAATGATAATGTTAATAATAGTAACAATAAATGTAATAATGATGATACGGGTAATTTATCAGCAGCTGGTATAACTGGTATTACATTAGGATGTGTTATTATTGTTGGTGTTATATGTGGTATTAGTTATTTTTTATATCATAATAGAGGTTCGAATCGACCTCAAGTACTTAATGATAGATGTAGCAATCCAGATTCTAGTGGTTACATCGATGATGCATCAGTAAGAGTAAGCAATTATTATTCTGATTTTTATTTGCAATTATATTCATTTATCCATATGATAAAACAAACAAACAACAAATCAAGCATAAGCAACTGCAAGTATTCAATAATAATTCGTCAAATTTATTTTATATATTATTGATTTTAAATATTTAATTATATTTATTTGGCTTCTTTTATTTAGTTTTTACATATATCTCATGACTCATCGAAAAGTGTCATTTATGTGACCGTGCCGATTTTAATAGGTACTTTTCGATGGGTGATTCTATATATATTTATATCAAAAAAATAATAATAATCATGAATACTTTCTTGATTAACAATTTCGAATTATTTTTAGGATAATTCAGAAGAAATGTACAGCTTAGACAACGATTCATTCCTGAATAGTCTTGAAGCAATGACTATTCAAAACTATTGGACAGATACTGTTAAACATACTAAATTATAATTTTTGTTTCTTTGTTTTTAAATTATGTAAATAATGTTAAACTTGAGTATTTAGAATCTGTGATGCATATCAATAGTTAAGCTTTTATTAATTTTTTGATCTATTTTTCAATAATAATGGATATTCACTAATTAGCGTATCCTAACATTATTTTAGTTATTGATGAAGAAAAGAGGAATTCGCTACCTTTGATAAGGTAACAGTTATATATGTACATATGTCTATATATTTGAGCGGTATATGAGAGTATAATGAATTTAAAAAATAAAAAAAACTAACAATGGAAAGCTGTGATAACAGCGCACCCTTATTTTGCTACTAGTGCTGTTGTAGTCGAGTATATTAAAGCACAGAAAAAATTTTAGTAACAATTTTTTTATTTCAGTTTCTATATTATTGTAATGTTCTTCATTCCGTGAAAGATGTTACTGCTTTTACCGTTACGGTCACAAAAATAAATCTTGTATTCGTGCTCCTTCATACAAAAGGCCGGTCCTGCTCTTCCCCATATAGTTTAGACTTTGTACTTACAAGTAATTCCTTCGTGATTCAGAAACAGGACCGTATTTACTTTTTTTCAGATTCTAAAACATTATTCATTCACCTGGTCGTTTACAGAATGTCCCGGAAAAAGCTATTAAAGATAGAATAAAAAGCAAGTGAATAATTTTATTTGTCAAGTATAGAATAGGACTGATAAGAAGTATTTCAAATTCTCTAGTGCCTTTTGGATATTTGATCAACAACAAAACTAAATCAAATTATTCACAAGTGGGGATCTATTAAAGCTCCTGGTTTTTGCATTTGTATTTCCACTTAACAATTCATTATACACCGTGCTGTAGATAATTGTTAAATGATTGAAAAATTTACAATTTCCATCAAGACACTATATAATTTGAAATACTATATCTATTCCGATTTGTTTCACAATGTATCAAATAAAAAAACCGGCACTTATTGTAAATGTTAAAATATTTAAACACCTTTCGTGGGACACACTGTATATAATCTTTAGTTTTGATATTTATTCTATACATATATATATATTTTTAAATTGAATCGTAATTTCTTAAAGACATTAATCAAATGTAATTAGGGACCCCCCTATATGGGACGTCCTCAGGTATTGGTACGTAAATACGGCTCTTTTCAAACAAAACTCCTCTTTTCTTCACGTATGCGAAAACTATGGGCTGGTAATACGCTAATTAGGAAACATCCACTATATGCAGAATGGGAATATTGTGTTGAATATTTTTTAGAATATTAATTTATAGTTTGATTACATTTTTAGTTATATTTTAGTAATTATTTATTAATTTATAAATAGGTTTTTATTAATATTTTAATTGTGATGGTTATATATTTAAATATGAAAATTTTAAGTTTTTATTAATGCACAATATTTTCCTTCTGCATAAAGAGATGAGTTCTCTGGTATTGTGATTTTTTTTAACGATTTTTCTTTTATTGAATGAGATTTTATTTATGGTTTTAGTTTTATAAAGTACAAAATTGTACATAATTATCTGTAAATATAATTATTAATGTATCTTCCATAGCAATATTTTATAGAGAAGAATAGTTGAGAATTATGAAAAATAGTAAATAACATTGTAGACGAATTAATAAACACAATTAAATAGATAGTTATTGTGCAATATTTGGTTGAGATGCCAGGTCAATAATTTTTATATAATAAAATTCAAGAATAAATCCAATAAATAAGTCAAATCACGCATTTGCACAGTTTTCTTTAATTAAACTTAATCGAAAAAATTCAAATACACAAAACGAAAAAAAAGTACTCACCATTTGGATGATTATTACTCCAACAATTTGCCCATCACTCCTTCACACACCAACAGGGATACAATTCTTTGACCATAGGTAGTCTTGTTGGCAAATGCACCTCTTGGTATCCAAGGTTATTGTTTATATATCAAATTGTTATCAACAAATTATTACGACCTTTTGTTACAATTAACAATAGGTGTTTATAGTAATTTGAATGATTTATAGGACAGTAATTGGAAGTAGGTTTATATTTACCCTTATTGTTTTATTTTATAAGTAATTGTTCGATAAATAAAGGGTCATTACCATGGTCTATAAAATCGCGGAACTTGAAGGACCTCACGTACGCATAGGAAAATCTAGACGACCATATAAAATCATCAGTATACTGGTTTTGAAAAATGAAGAAATTCTCGTGAAAATTTTAAAAATCTTCACTAAATAAGGGGTTACTTCTATCCATTAATAGTTCCTAATAGCATCTCTGGAATCTGTGTGTCATTATTTTTATGAATTAACTAAATATGGAATTATCGTGAATAAAATCGCGTATATTATGTCTATGGCATATATCGAGACAAATGAAAGAATGTAGATTTTTACTTGTCCAAGGGTGTCGAACCTAAGTAGTGTTTTAATTCTTATGTGAAGGACAATGACACTCGAATATACTGTGTTGTCAAATTGGTTGCCTAATTTAAACGTCCCGCTTGGAGCTTTCAGGCAATCCTGCCATCATCTGAAAAGGACTAAGGATAAAAGCCCTGGTGGTTCATCTGTTAACCGTTGATACATATTTTACAAATAATTGTTAAATAAAATATTAATAAAAAATACAAATAAATATTGTTGAAATTGTGAGATTTTTGAAAAATTCGAAATTATTGTAAGTATAAACAATTACCGTAGAGTAGTTGTAATAAATTGCATTGAATAAACAAAATAAATTATTGTTAAATCATTATTTCACCCTATCAAAAGAATAAATGCAGAATTTGCTATTTATTTCAATCAGATTGCGTAGGTGGTTTCATAAATATTTGTTGCTGCTGAAAACTAGTAATGATTGCACAATTTTCAGTTTATGAGAAACAACGTTTAATTAGCGAAAAAATTGCTTGAATCTTTTGTAATTGCAAAAATCTAATTGAATCTCATTGTAGGTTTTTTTTAAAAAAAAACGACGAAGATAATATTGTGGTGCAAGTGTAGAAGATACGCAAAATAAATCAGTTAAGACGAAGTATCCCAACAGGCTGTGACTCAGTTTTGTGCTGAAATCCTTTTTGTTATACGAAACTCCGGAAAAAAAAATGTTCGCTTTATGGTATTCGATTTTATCGTGGAACGAATATAAGTAAGTAAAGCTGGAATTATATAAAAATAAATTAATTAATAAACCGTGTTCATTGATTAGATTTAGTTGAATTATCTCACCTATTTATTTACCGGCATTAATGTATCACCATTATTTTAACTTACCCAATTGGCAACAATCCAACAAGTATTTTTAAAACATATTTTTTTACCTCCAATGATAATTCAGCTTAATACATCCAAGGCAGGGAGTTTTCTGTTAATTATTGTACTTGGAATTCGATAAAATTTCTATTTTTAGTTAAATTGGGAGAATTTCAGCTATTTTATAGAATTCCATGTCTTGTTGTTGTTATCTAGTTGTGTTTTAATTTAATGATCGGAAGATTGTAGGCGTACCGTTGAGCCTTTTAGCTCGTTACCAGTCTGGGCACGTGCTTCATCCTAAAATAATCCAGAATATCCAGGGCCACGGCCGTATTGATATTTATACACATCTTTCACAAACCCTTGCCCGTAGCAACTGATATATTCTAGAAATTAATGAGAAGAAAACAACAGGAATTCCATGTCATTTTAGTTGACATCCAAGTTTTCCCTTTTCATCCTTTTCATTAACAAAATAAAAGCAAAGGATGATAATTGAAATGGAATTAGCTCAAACTGATGATGATTCATTTTCCATTTGTATTTATCGATAAACTCGCCATAGATACAGGAGAATTATTACTAATTTTTTGTGTAAATAGTTACGTAAGGTATTTAAAATGATCGTCATTGTAGTAAGTAAATATTTATCTTGATAATTGACACATTGATTCCCGATTGACGATCAACTTATCTTTTGGCACAGCAACAAAAACATGTTCTTCCATGGGTTTTCTTTTCAAACCGCATCCCTATTAATTTTTCTTCTATGCCACCATAGATAAACATTTGTTTCCAGAATATCAATTCAATCTTATTGTGTTTAATAAATAAATACATAAATAAATAAATAAAACATCATTTATATTAATTTGCGAAACAGTAAACATTATTATTCGAGAGGTCATTTGTTAATTTGTCGAGTCAATAATTGATTATTTAAAACTAGCAAATGATGTTGGCTTATATTGTTATATAGTTTGATGCAACTATTTTAGTTTTCCCAGGCAACATTTATTTTCTTTCACATATCCAATCGCATAGTAAAACTAGAAAAATTGGACAGCTGTTTAACGGAAATTTTCAGCTATATTTAAAACCACACAAACACAAATAATAAAACAACACCTTGGCCAAAGATTAATATTATTTAACAAATTTTACATAATTTTCTATATTTAATTTTAAATTTATTTCAAGAACAATTATATCGGGGAAGTCACAACAAAATAATGAAAAATCATGTCAATTACCGAAACAAACCGAAACGCAAACTATAAATAATCCAATAAAACCATCTGAACCTATGGTACAAACAAAATTAGATCCACCAGTAAAACAAAAAACTGAACCACCACCAAAACCACCAAGATCAATATCGCCTCATCCATTAAAGACTGAAGCTTTTGAAAATATCGATTTTGAAGATGATGATGATGATGATGATGATGATGATGATGAGGAAGATGAAGTGGATGAGGGTGAAGATGGCGATACTGAAGAAGAGAATTCTGTTATTGATTCATATCCACAACGAACAAAAATCGTTAATGATTTTATTAATATAGAAATTGGTAATAATATAAGGGAATCTCAAATGAGGTATTTAAATATGGGATTGTTATAAACTAACGACATTAACGAATATTAACAAATGTTTGAAGAGTATGAGTGTCATTAATTTAACTGATCTAATAACTAACAATCTAACAATAACACAATCGATCCATTTGGTACAATTATAATTTATTAACAATTAATAACAATAGATGAAACATAACATTGTCAGAACAATTTAAAGAAACTATTCAGTGGAAAGCAAAACAATCAGTCCAGAGGGTCATGATTATCATCGCATTTAGGACAATTGTACGGTGGAGTTTGTTTGTTAAAAAATTGAAGTCAATCGAATCATAAATTGTTGAAATATTGTATCAAGAATTTTTTTGTATAATATTAGTTTAAAGTTAAATCGGCCAAGACAAAGTAGACTAACTATAATGCTTTAATAATCGTTTTGGCTAAGTATCGTGCGTTCTGAATTGAAAAGAAAAATGGCGCCACCCATTCTGTTCCCTTATTACGGTACTGCATCGATTTAAACACACATAAATCCACCAATTAATCGAATTTTAAAGAAATTCTTTCAGTAAACTCATTCAGATAAATTTAGGGGTTTATTGGCAATAAAAAAGTAGAAATCCGTAATTAAGATCATAATAACAATTTTTTTCTAACTACTTTAAATACAGTTTATTGACCATTTATCGTTCTGATGGAATTACGTGAAATATATCATTAATCATTGATTATATTATAGGACAATTTTTAAAACGAACAGATAAGGCTTTTTTTAATTGCACAAATACCCTCAAGTGTTTTTCCATATTATAAGTACAATTTCTGAGTGAAGGAATCAATATTTGACCTTCTTACAATTAATAAAATGTATTTTCTCGAACTATTACTAAAAGGGAATACACCACTGGAATATAAAATATTCAATGGAATAGCCGAGAATAAACTAAACGAGAATCGATAAATATAGAAACAAACAGCTGATAATTGACGGTTTTCGTTTTTCTTTGGAAAACAATAGAAATTTTATGTAACATTCACATAATTTCGCTAAATACTAAATGATTAATGCAATGTTCAAATATTGATCGTCTGTACTGCATGTATTTTTTTATTGTTTTATTTGATTTACAAATTGATAATATCGATTGCAATTTATGTTGAAATATTTTATCGAAATTGATTCATTCGTTTAAATTAATAAAATACCTGATAAAATGTTATTTTAGTGCTTCATAAAGATAACAGAATAAATTTATTAATCAATAAAATAAATCGCATTATGATAGAAAATTATCGAAACCATTTAAATGTGTCCCTGTCAGTTGTTTATTTGTAAGGATCTAACATTGAAAATAATTGTCTATAGCTATAGGAAAACCCCTATATTTATCGATAATCCTAAATCTTTTTTAGATAATATAAAGGGAAATAGGTACGGCTTCAGGCTTCATCGACTAAATTGTTTGATTACATAAAATATCCGTCTACATCAATTATTTTGTTTGTTAACTCTATTTAACAAATTTTTGACCAATAACAGTACGCAGTACTATTTTTAGACATTATTTCTTTTAGTTTATTATAACAAATTTGTTAAATCCAAATTGAATTCGTTCCAAATGCAACTCGACTGTTCATTCTATTTTTAACAGATATAACAATCGATTTTTCAATTTTAATTTAATTTTTGTTTTCTGAAAGTCGCCAATTCCGGATGAATTTTCGTAATTATCCTGTCTGTATATATGTATATATATATATATTTTTTTTTAAATTTCACTATCGAAAATTAAAAGTGGTAGGTCGGGCAAGAATACGTTAAAAACAACGATTGGTCCGATTTAATTCTGAACACTTGACGTCATTGGGGTGGTGGGGTTGACACCAAGACCTCTTCTACAGCGGGTGAACTACTCTTAAACTCATAGTCTGTTCAATCTTCATTGAGTGTGTTCTATAGTCAGACTAAAAGGTGAGAGATAATTTGAGGCTTTATGCTTTTACGAATTGAATTGCACACATACTCTCATCATTATCATTATCATTGCGAAAAAAATTAAATCAAATTCAATTAAATTGGTAGCTATTTAGTATTGCTTGACATTCAGTAGATTTCACGATTGTTATATAATCTAAATACAGTTTCATCGGCCCTAGCGGATGCAAGTGTTCCAAAACGATTTAGCCACTTATCCAATAAAATCTTAATTGAACATTTGATGTTTTGTTGGTGATTCATCTTCTTTATATCTACACACATATTTTTCATAACTATACAGATATTTCAATTGTTTATTTAGTTTACTTCAATTAGCTTAATTAATAACAATTCCAGTAAGAATTTTTGAAATTCTAAGTTGATTTAAGGCTAGAATTATGAAAATCATGTGATTTGTAGTCTTTAGGAGGCATTTACATTGCATTTGTGCTTTTGTAATTTTGCTGTTATGTAACAACAGCTTGAATATGAACTTTACATCAGGGTAGATAGCTAATAAGCTTTCACCTTCAAGCTAGACAACTCAAAATACACAAACTATTGATTTTGGGATAAATTCTCATTGATTCAACCATATTTTATTAAAAGGATAACAGTTAGTCCTTGTAGGTCAACGTCGCGTATAATCAAACGTTTCACCTTGATTATCCTCTATGAAACTATCATTGATTTTGTAATTTTTGTTTATTTCAAACTATATAAAAGTGAGTCGAATGTAGTTGTATTATCCTGGTACATGTACTCAAAAAATGCATTGGCATAGTAGATAAAAGCATGAAATAATTAGATTTATTTGTTTTAAAATTATTTAAATGTGTAGTGTATATGTAGTATTGGGTGGTAAAATGGTGGATGCGCCGGGCGAGGCAGTATTTTTATATATAAAAACAATACAAAAATATTGAAATAGGTGGTAACTAGCTTAGGGATGGTCAAGTTCAAAAACAATTATCGTAGTACGCATTTCAATTGGTTGTCAGTACGCATAGATATGCGTTTATCGATTTGCTGAGACTGCCTCCTATCTAGTTGATATAAATCGGCGCTTCAGTCAGATCGTAAAACACACAGGGTGAAACGACGCCCTTAAACGTTTAGTGATAGACATAATAGTGTAAAGGGCAGTGGTTTTAAATCTAATGCCTTATAGTTGGTCATTGAATTTAATTAGTTTAGTGAAGTGGATTAGTATTTAGCTAATTTAAAAAAAAATGGGTGGTTGCACATCTAAGGATAGCACTAAAAAACAAATTGAGGATGAATCGGGGTTTGTACAATTCTGTACTGTTGATGTCATGCATGGGTCAATAGCACTGAAGGGTGCGCCTGGATAATCATCGGAGCTTTCTCTATTGTCTAATACTGTGTCCAACGATATTCAAGTACGCAAGTGTTTTTCATTTCCCTCCACCAAATCCATCATTATCAATTCACACATTTCCAATATAGAAATGATTTTTTTAGCCCACCCAACCTTGCATATAATATCATGGCTGTAATAAAATTGATCACCCATCTATCGCGATGTAAATATGTTAATTGCTTTGTGAAGATTGGCTACTCAATGTAAAACGAATTCATACATTTTCTATTAATTTTAAGGAATTTTTGTTTGAATACTTTATAGAAAATCCACAATGGTTGATGCTGGTGTTTTGGAAAAATTGGAGACCGGCTTTAAAAAGCTTGAAGCTTCCGATTCAAAATCCCTTTTGAAAAAATATTTAACCCGTGAACTTTTCGATAGTCTAAAGAACAAGAAAACATCATTTGGTTCTACTCTTCTTGATGTAATCCAATCTGGTAATTTTTTTGAATTCAATTAATGCCAACAATGTTTTTTAATAAATCAGTAAAACACAATGTGAATATTTTTAGGTTTGGAAAATCACGATTCTGGTATTGGTATTTATGCACCTGATGCTGAAGCCTATACTGTATTCGCTGATTTATTCGATCCAATCATTGAAGATTACCATGTTGGTTTCACGAGAACCTCCAAACATCCACCAAAGAATTGGGGTGATGTCAGTGTATTTGGTGATTTAGATCCAAATAACGAATTCGTCGTATCTACTCGTGTTAGATGCGGTCGCTCAATGGAAGGTTATCCATTCAATCCATGTTTAACTGAAGAGCAATATAAAGAGATGGAACAAAAAGTTTCATCAACATTATCAGGACTTGAGGGTGAATTAAAAGGCACCTTCTTTCCATTGACTGGAATGAGCAAAGAAGTTCAACAAAAATTAATCGATGATCACTTTTTATTCAAAGAAGGTGATCGCTTTTTACAAGCTGCAAATGCATGCCGTTTCTGGCCATCTGGTCGTGGTATTTACCATAATGATGCCAAAACATTTTTGGTTTGGTGCAATGAAGAAGATCACTTACGTATTATTTCAATGCAAATGGGCGGTGATTTAGGTCAAGTTTATCGTCGTCTTGTAACAGCTGTTAATGATATTGAGAAACGTATCCCATTCTCTCATCATGACCGTCTTGGTTTCCTAACTTTCTGTCCAACCAATTTAGGTACAACTGTACGTGCTTCTGTTCATATCAAAGTACCAAAATTGGCTGCTAATAAAGCTAAATTGGAAGAAATTGCTGGTAAATATAATTTACAAGTACGTGGTACACGCGGTGAACATACTGAAGCTGAAGGTGGTGTATACGATATTTCCAATAAGAGACGCATGGGTCTTACTGAGTTCGATGCTGTTAAAGAAATGTACGATGGCATTACTGAACTCATCAAAATTGAAAAAGAATTATAAATCCCCCATAAAAAACACATTCTAATTACACGTGATTCATTACATTATAAGCAATGACGTAACATTTATTGATTATAACTTGTTTGCCAAAGATACTGTACCAGTGAATGCTTATTGCTAAGTTTTATGATGGTGGACATGAGTTAGTGTAATCAGCTTTCTAGTCGACATTATTAAAAAAATTCAAAAATTCAAATTTATATCTAAATTCCCACAGTCACGATACATTGGATTACATCGTTTTATTTATTTTAGACACATAATTACATTGTAAAAACAAAAGTATTACATATTTTATTGGGCAAACTGTAAGTTTATTACAAACATTAAAAATATAAAAGACGTCCAACGTAAATTGAATTTATTTTATTGATCCCATTTTTATAACCAGAACACAATTATATCTACTCGCAATAGTAACGTAGCGAAAAATTCGACAATGGCATATACGACAAAAACAACAATATCACTTTCGCAAAGTTCTTAATTTTAAACCGATAAACTGCGTGATCTAATCGACGACGCTGATTCATTAGTTCCGATATGATAATTCAAAAATAAAGGGTTTAGATTAGATACGACGTTTGCCTTTAATTTGTTGTTTTATTGGTGCATACAAATTTATATTAAAAACAGATGAGTGCAATTACTCCTATCTACCTATCTAGTTGTATACACTCAGTATGTATAAAAAATCTCTAATGTGATAACAGTATATTTGACACGTTTAATGCAATCAACAATAATTACTTTTATCGTTTATAATCTGTGGATTATTTCCAAAAAAAAAGACGAAAAAAAATGTCAAGTGTCTATAGTCTATACACGTTATCCTTTAAATTGAATTTTTTTATAAGTTGATAACAATTTTTTCCTGCTTTACTCGAATAAATCTAAAACAACACCTTTAATTAACGTAATTAATTCATTAATTGAAGGTATAATTTATAATTGAAAAAGTAGTCTTTTGTTGGATAAAGACAAAAGTATGAGTAACAAGCAAATAAACAAAATTTAAAATCAATATTTAAGGGACCGTAATTGCGAGTCACTTATCGATGACATAATAGAATAACAAAGGAGTTTGTTCTGCATTTGTGACAATGATAGGTGAATTTTAAATAGATCCTAGAAAATATAAAAATTTGAAAATGTTTTCTAGTGTTTGAGCTTTTGTATAAATTGTATTCGTGTACATTTCTAGGAACAATCTAACAAATTTTTGTAGCTGATCCCAATTGAAATTGCAACAGCTTAAGAGCTTTTTCCTGGGCTTCACATCCATCTTCTCGCGGATGATAGAAATTATGCTTCTAACAAGTAGATGGTGTTACATGTATATAAATAGTTTAAAGAGAACAAACACTTTAAATCACCATAATTTTTCTGCTCCCACAGTGCAGGATATGTTGGAAACAGTAAAGTTTTGATAAGAGGAGTTTATAGGAGCGTCCACAAAGAAATGCAAACTCATAAAATTACAAACGAACACGCACAAACAGAAGTTAATTGATCACCAGTTTCTAATTTCTATTTATGGAATAAACATTATTGAAAAGGATAAAAACGAGTGAACTACAACGACAGCGACTTCTTTCCATAACGCCTTCATTACATAAATATAAACAGACACGTGGATTAAAGAAAATATTTGTGTTTGCTTCCGCATTCAACAAACACGAACCAATAGTTTCCGAGTTCATGTTCCTTCGTTAGATGTAAACGGAAAACAATAGGTAGAGATTCGTATTTGTGTAATTAATTTCAATTCGCTTAATTGTAATAACATTGCAGTTGGAATTTGTGTCTATAGGAAGGTATGAACAGGAATAGTAACATCAGTGTAGAAAATGATGAGGCTAAAACTATTATATTGTAGTGTGTTTATACATTTATAGCAAACTAATGTTTTTCAGGAAAATTCAGTTAATGCTCAAACAATTGGTGATGAAAATATTGTACGTAGAATAATCAAAAATGTCGTCATCTTGATAGGTTTCACGCAGCCGTACCGAAGACAAAATGATGAATATATTGAAATTTAAGATTCTTTAGAGTTTGTTGTTGTATTTCGCGTGCAGCTCTTCACGGACGTTCACCTTTAAAATTTGAAAAAAAAATAGGCATCTACGTAAAATAAAAGAAACTCATCATGTTACCAACAACAATATTACGCAAAAATCGTGAATTTATATTCAAAAATTTACAAAAACAAATTAGTAAAGCAACAACAGCAATAACTAATGATGCAGTAACAAGAGAACAAAAAACTAAATTAAATCAAAATATATCAAATAATAACAAACGGTTACGATTAAATGAACACAATAATAATAGGTAAATATTAATTTAATTATAATTTAACACTCTTAGCACTGCGACCCATCTGTGGTCATGCTTTTTTCCTTCTCTGAAGGACCCCATGCCCATCGGTTGTCATGCGTCTAATTACATGGCGGAACCGCAAATTGTTATTTGGTTTTCAATCTATAAAAATTACTGTTTTAATAAGTCGATGGTACATTTTTATGATTGTTTGTTTTATTCTATTAATTGCACTGATTTGTTTTTTATAACCCACCATATGGAATGTTCCCAGTGGAAGCTACAATGTAAAAAACAGTCTTCACAGGTGGGTCACATTGTTGAGCACGTAGTACCCACAGTTAAAATACTGCAAAAAGCTTAGTCGTGTGCATTTTCCAGCTCCATATACGTGATCTGGATCATATTTGCCTTCAACTCTCCATAACGCAATTAATTAAAAGAAAAAAATAACGGTAACACTTTATATGTGATATAGCCGGCGGTTATTACAAGTACCTGGACTTTAGCATTATAACAATTAAAACAGTTGATAATAACTGATGGAATAAACGTGTAAAAATTTCAAAGTATTTAGTAATTTTCAATAAATATATATGTAAATAAATAATAGATAAACTTATCAAATATTTGTGTATATTAAATTACTGAATATTTTACAACAAAACAAAAACAACTCACGCGGCAATAACTTTAAAATCACGTCCTAATTATGTTTCGTTCTTTAACAAACTACCATAACATTATGGAATCATAAATTCTAAACACGCGAAATTGGACATAACAAAAGTTGAATAGAAAATGGTAATGTTGATCTTATCTGTATATTTAAATGATGAAAACGGATCAAGGCGTTCTTCTACTCAACTGCTGTTCGTACACTTAAGTTCCATATGTTGGTTTTAGAAATTAATCATTTCTTAATTATTTTAACGTTGAACAAATAATTGTTTATTATTGTTATGAATTTCGTTTTGCAGTGTTTTATCAACAATTCAAACAACTTTCGAAATAGCAATAGCATCAAAAGATGAAATTCGTCAATTTGATGCAGTTTTTCCAGATATCTTAAGGGATTTAACAGATGCAAGACGACAAATTGATCTACCGGAAGTTAATGAACGTTTTGCAAAATTGCTACAATATACAGTACCAAATGGGATAAAATTTTTTGGACTGCTTTCTTTGATATCATATAAATTATTAGAAAAACCAGAAAATTTAACACCTGAAAATATACGACGGGCTATCATTTTAGGATGGTGTAGTGAAATGGTAAGAATCTTTAGTATTTCACGGCAACGACGAGAGAAACAGAAAGACAGAGAGTAACCTCTTAGCCATAATGGATGAAATCCTTAGACATTAGAAGGAGGATATTTGTTTTTATGTACTTATTGACTTATTCATTCTGAATATTTCAATTTTCACTTAATTTGTGATATTTACTTTAGTCAAAAGACATATAAATGACCCACGTCACGTTACGATTAGTACAATCAAGTGAACAGAGCAATGTTATCTAATTATTAATTATTTTATTTAGATAGAAGCCGCTCTCACAATAGCAGATGATTTTATGGATAATGCCGTAATGTGCTATGGAGCTTTATGCTGGCACAATTTAGAAGATGTTGGTAAAGTTGTAGTAAATGATTCAGTTTTATTAACAGAAGGTTGTTATGCAATTTTAAAAAAATATTTTTCTAATCACCATTGTTATGTACCAACAATGGAATTAATGCATGATACCTTAATCAAAACAGCGATGGGTCAAGCCCTAGATACAGCATCATTGAAAAATGGTCGACCAAATTTCGAATTGTTCACAATTAACCGATATAATTCAACTGCGAAATATAAAATAAGCTATTTTACATTTATATTACCAATGACATTATCGATGTATTTAGCAAATTTATATGATCCAGAAATGCATCGTCAAGTTAAAACAATTTTAATAGAAATAGGTTTATTCTATCAAATACAAGATGATTTTATAGATTGTTTTGGTGATCCGAGAAAACTGCTGAGATAGGAACTGATATATCTGAAGGTAAATGTACATGGTTGTCTGTTGTTGCATTACAACGTGCCAATTCACGTCAACGTACAATAATGGAAGAATATTATGGTAAAGATGATCAAGAAGCTGTGAAAATTATTAAAAATTTATATAAAGAATTAAATTTACCAAAAATCTACGCTATTTATGAGGAGGAAAATTATAATATTATACGTACACGTATCCAACAGCTGTCTAAAGGATTACCACATGAATTATTCTTTAAAATAATTGAAGCAATTTATAAGCGAGAATATTGATCTAATTATTTATGTTTTATGATAGTCATGTTTGCAACAATGTATGTTAATGGAAGACGGTATTTTACAAAAAAAAAAATGTAATAAATACATACTATGAACTTATTTGATGAATTACAAAAATCGAATAAGAACTTCAAAAAAAATACCAATTTTTGTTACACTCTTCGTGTTATTCGTAATCAATGAGTAAGGCTTAGAAACATATTCTATGCGCTTTAAAATATTCAGCGTAATGTGCTCGTGTAAATAATCTCGTCTAATAAATGAGAATACGCACTTTATTTGATAATTGTTCCATATTAAATATGAAAACGTCTCACAAATCTCAGTTGAACAGTTTATACGAGTTAATTGTCCTTTGTATTATGATAAAGAGAACATTAAAAAAACCGTTAATTGTAATATGGATACATAAGAAAGTCAAATATATCCTTTCCGTCCTTGCATTTCAAATTATTATTACATGCATTTGTAATGTTCAGAACATGTTTAGATGTTTAGCCAGTAATGTATTGCTAGTTGCCTACATGAATGTAACTGTGAGCTCTTTCTCTCCTGAAGTACTCGAGCTGCTCGACACGTATTTCTGTTCGAACAAGTAGAACATTTTCAAAACACAATATAACCTACAAGGTGTGCAAAAATTGCCGAGTTGTTTTAGCTGGATTTATCCGAAAAATAAATTGAAATAAACATTATATTGCTACTGCGTAATTTAAACAGTTTAAAAAAATCCATATTGTATGATTTCGTTTTTCTTTTATTGAATTCTAATAGTTCATTACAATTCAGTTTATAAGAGGTATATTTTTTTTAAAACGAAATTTTAAAAGTTTCTTATTTAATTATTGTTTGTCTAATTTGTTTTAGGTTTGGCCAGGATGTCGTATTGTGGCGGTCCTAGGCCATTAGTTTTATGTGGCCCCTCCGGTTCTGGTAAAAGTACATTATTACAAAAAATGCTTAACGATTTTCCTGATCGTTTTGGATTCAGTATAAGTCATACAACACGTCAACCACGTCCAGGCGAAATAAATGGTAAACACTATCATTTTACAACAAAAGATGATATGCAAAATGCTATAACACATGGGAAATTCATTGAAAGTGCAACATTTTGTAATAATTTCTATGGTACTAGTAAGGCATCTGTTGAAGCTGTACAAAATGAAGGGAAGGTAAATCAATTTCTATATTTGATTTAAATTATTTATATTTATATCGTTTTTATGAGATAGGTGTGTGTACTTGATATTGATGTTCAAGGTGTAAAACAAGTTAAAAATACTGATTTAAATCCATGGTATATCTTTATAAAACCACCGTCTTTGGATGCATTAAAACAACGATTACTTGCAAGAAATACAGAAACAGAAGAAACATTAACACATAGACTAAAAGTTGCACAAGAGGAACTCGATTATGGTTAATTAAATTTTTGTTTAATACAACATTGATCATTAATAAAATTTATTAAATTTATAGGTACTCAACCGGGTAACTTTGATATTATCATAACAAATGATAATTTAAATGAAGCTTATGCACAATTAAAACAATTTGTTGAAGAAAACGTATTAAAAGGCAATTAAAATGAATAATACACATTCGAGTACATTCCATTAAATTAACTGAGTTATTCAACAAAATTTTATTTTAATTTAAACAGTGAAACTTGAATTTTATATTGTTAGAACTTGAAATAGTCAAATTATACATAAAAGTCTCGGGAATCGCTATGGTTATCAACCGTTAAAACATGAAATAAATCAATATCTTATTATCTGCCGCCTCCTAGAATCGACCACTCTTCTTCCTGAATTAACACTGTCCAACATTAGTTAATGTCGAATTGAATTAAGTATTTTTAGTATAACTTTTGCCGAATCTAGTCTCTCGAAACATAAATTTGGTAACCTCAGGTGTTTATAATGATTTCTAGAATGAATACATACAAACAGTACAATCTTTTTATTTTCAAATCAATCAGTAAGCAAATAGTCTGTAATTTCTTTGTATTGCATTTGACATATAATCAATCATTTTAATATTTTGTTAATAGTAGAGAAAGCAAAGTGTAGATAGATTAGTAGTAGCTATGATTAGAGAATTTGAAACGCTATAGGATAATGCTCATGTTGATTTTTAGTAATACTTGATATTGAATGTTATTTATTTGAAGAATGTATACTCTACAGAGTTATTTCGTTTTTTTTCCTTCTGGTTTCACATTGAGTTGATCTCAGCGGAATAGTTATAGGTTGTGTTATTTTTATAGTAAATTAAAAACATTAATTATTTTTAAATTTTATTGTGCATTTCTGTTTGATAATTAAATAATAATACTAAATAAATAATTAATTTAATGTTCTTGAATACGATTCAAATTTATGTTTTATTAAATTCATAATTTTATTTTCTAATATAAATAAATGTTCATCATCAACATCTGGTGCAATATCGCGCATTGCTTTAGCTAAATTAAATACATATTCAATATTTGTACCACTAGGTCCAACTGATTCAACAATTTGTTTAGCAATATAATCATAATCAGCTGGTCCAGCATATTGTGGATTATTATTATTAGCTAAATAAATAATTATTTCGAATGGTGTATATTCTTGTTTTTTTGGATAAAATAATATTGGTACACGTTCATAACCACCTTTTTCACGATAATCTAAATGATTCATCACAGATTCACAATTTTCTTTACTTATTTTATATGCAACACCATAAACACGATCCATCGCATCAGCAGGTATTAAAGTAACAACTCTACCAGGCTATTAGAAATAAACAATGAACAATACAAATATATGATATCAAATATGATTATTTACATGTTAATATACTTTGCCTGGTATTCCTCTATGATCAGTACTGTGTTGATAAAATCTTCTTTGAAAACCTTTAATATAACCGACAAGTTTTTCTTCAAATGGAAAATCGACTTTCCAAATTAATGAACCGTAACCGAACACCCACATTTTCTTGTCAAATTACTAATTGAATTTAAACAATGACTACAGGTAATTAAACGAACAAAACACGTATACAAATCAACATAAAATTAATGCAATTTGACACAGATACCAGTAACAGTGGAACGTTATTTAATCGACTATACGACGTATAGATGGCACTATAAACGCACAATAAACAATTTACAATGAACGAAGTATTTTATTATCTATTTGAAAATTATTTATTTATCATTTTGTATGCTTTCTTCTAGTAGATGGTGATCTGTATTTAGATTTGGAACATTTTGGTCTTTTCTCTTGAAACGATCATAATCATCCTGTTCTGTATTCGTTTCTTGTTTATCGGTATCATGTTCAGTATTTTTGTTGCATTTCGTATCATCGTTTTGATCGTCTACATTTGGTTGTTGATCATCTTTAAAATTACTGTGTTGTGTTAAACTGCATCGATTATTTGTTTTAACAAGTTTCGTTACTGTCCTTTTTAGAAATGTTGTATTTGGTTTTGGACGTGTTGTCTCATTATTGTTCAATTCCCATTTACTTTTGAATCGTTTAGCATCACGCATTAGAGCTTCAATTACTTCTTCACTGTAAAAATAAATAAAACATGAATGTTAATCGATTGAGTGTAAACAAAATTTTTAATGAAAATACTCTTTAACAACAATTTTATCTGATTCTTGTTCTTGTTTCATTTCTTTCTTCTTACTTAACTTATACCAATGTTTACGTATATTATGTATACCTATATAACTTGTGTATTATTTAAATGAAACATCGACATGTCTTTAAGTAATAGTAATAGTAATAGTAATAGTAATAGTAATAATAATAATAATAATAATAATAATAATAATAATAATAGGATTTGCGACTTTTTTTTACCAATTTTATCAATAAAATTGTCGTTGAAAGGGCTGCGTTTAGTGTGTGGATTAGGGTAATTGTAGTTTTTATGTTGGTGGGAATGTCAGATTTCCTAATAGTATTTTGACATTTATCCTTGCCATTTGTAAATGTAGTCGTGTAAAAGTAATAAAAATTAAAAGGAATCGAACAGATAATAGCAAAACAATCCTGTAATAATTAGAAATTCAAAGTAAATTCGATAAAATCAATCGATCATTTCCAACTAACAAAGTAAATAATATGAATCGTACCGAAGGTTTAGTACAAAGACGTAATATAATACGAGATAATGGTGAAAATGCAACTAAAGATTCCCAAAATAATGATAAACGACAGGATCATGATGAAGAAATTGATGAGGGCGATTCAAAAGAGACACGTTTAACATTAATGGAAGAAGTATTATTACTCGGATTGAAAGATAAAGAAGTTTGATATAATAAAAATATTGTTGATATTATATGATCAAATAATTTCCAAACGTCATTTTTCTAGGGTTACACATCATTTTGGAATGATTGTATATCAAGTGGCTTAAGGGGTTGTATTTTGATTGAATTGGGATTACGAGGACGTGTTGAATTGGAGCGTGCCGGTATGAGACGTAAAGGTTTGTTATCTAGAAAACTTATACTTAAAAATGACACACCCACTGGAGATGTTCTATTAGATGAAGCACTTAAACATTTAAAAGAAACCGATCCACCAGAAACTGTTCAAAGTTGGATAGAATATCTAAGTGGTAGGTAATTAATTGTAAGATGAATTGTATTTAAAAATGGAAACACCATCATTCATAAATATATCGATTGATTTTATAGAATATTTTGATTTATAGGTGAGACATGGAATCCACTAAAACTTAGATATCAATTGAAAAATGTTAGAGAACGTCTTGCCAAAAATTTAGTTGAAAAGGGGGTTTTAACAACTGAAAAACAAAACTTTTTATTATTTGATATGACCACACATCCTCTTACGGATAATGTGACAAAAAGCCGACTAATCAAAAAGGTAATTCACACGATTTATATCAACAATATTAATAATAATAATGTTTAGATACAAGATGCAGTATTAAGTAAATGGGTAATGATCCACAACGAATGGATAAACGTATGTTGGCATTAATATTTTTAGCCCATGCTAGTGATGTATTGGAGAATGCATTTGCCCCATTAAATGATGATGATTATGAATTGGCAATAAAACGTGTTAGAGAATTATTAGATTTAGATTTTGAACAAGAATCGATCAAACCAAACACATCAGAAGTATTGTGGGCTGTATTCGCTGCATTTACAAAATAAAATAATAAATAATATTCATTGAAATAAAATAAGAATTGTTTGAAAGGATTATTCCTAGTTTTATATTTGATGTGATGTTAATTTGTAATACTGAAAATTTTTGTAAATTTAATATTAATAATATTTCTATTTGTCATAGCGTTAAATATAGCTTTTTAGATAAATTAATTAATCAATAAATGAGTAAATGAAAAGTGATTAATTAATACACAAATTGTAAATTATACAGGGTGTTTACCCTCTAGTGGGTTATTGGTGTTATAAATTCGATCTGTAAATAATTATAAATGTATTATTTTGATTACACCAGATATCTGAAAATTCTCTCATTATTAAATTCGCATAGTATTTTGTTTATTCAATATAAATAAATAATTCGTTCTGTAAATAATATGATTTAATCGTATTATTTAATAACAGTTATGAATAGGGATGAATACACATATAATTGAAATAATGGTAGATTAGTACTTAAAGCAAAATCAGAAAAATGATAAACGAAAATCTTAGTTATTAAATTATGTTAAATTTTGTTTGTTCATTATTAAAATATTTACACCAATATAAGATCGGTGAAAATAAAATAAAATATAAAATTTATCCTATTTTCTATATTTTTATTCGAGAAATTTTTATTAACCACATTAACATCGATACCATGAATAATACAATAATTAACTAGTGATTTTGTTAATTTTGATGGCAATCGAGATAACGG
Organism: Meloe dianella; assembly: GCA_028455855.1. NCBI lineage: Eukaryota > Metazoa > Arthropoda > Insecta > Coleoptera > Meloidae > Meloe > Meloe dianella. The sequence continues at coordinate 2,301,534 of JAPTHL010000045.1, read as the reverse complement.
ATTTTTTTCTAAATGCAAATTCAGCTTTCTAAAATTCTCATATATTCAAATTTCTTCTACAAATTATATTCCTATTTTTTATTTATTTGTGGAGACTATATTTTTGTAAAATAAATGTTGAATTTAAAGAAAGAAAATATATTCCAACAGGTCTTTTGTTCTTTTTGTTGTTGTTTTTTTTTTTACTTCTTCTATTTTTAGAAATGTTTGGAGGCAAGACAATGATGGATTAGTCTTTTATTCAATACCATTGTTTTATGTTATTTCCCACCTCTACATTCATCCAATCCGTAACAGTATAATATATAAAATGATTCGAATAGTGAACAACACCTGAGAACACGTTGTTGTTATACCTGTACCTGCGAGGCAATTCACCAATGTCAATTTCTATGGGTTGGTTCGTTGGTATAGTTGGTCGGTTAGTTTTCTATTAGAGATTGACGACGTTTTATTATTTATACGTTAATATTGGAAAAATTCTACGGTTTCGTATTGTTTTCTAACGTGTTGTGTATTTGTGTTGATTATTAATTGTGTATCAATTTTATTTATAAGTTTATTTACAAAGTTGAATGGCCTAAGAGGATGTGATGTACATTGCTATTTAACTGTATTTTACCAGTGCACGTCAGTGATTTGTTTCTAATAATTAACGAAAATATAACGTTTACTAAGGAGAATAATAATAATAATGGTGAATGTAATTATATGAGAAAATCGATCGTCTGTACAATATTTGAAGTAAGACCGCTAAATTCCCATTAAAAAATCCTAATATTCATCGATCTATTTTACTGAAGTCAATGGGAAATTCTCTATCTCTATTGCTAATCCTCCAAAAAAAGACAACAACAACAATAATAATAATAATAATAATAAATATCAAGTTCAACTATCTTCCCACATTATCCAATTTCCTGTAGAACAAGTACAAGTTAATTTTGAATTCATATCAATTAAAATTGTGAAAATTAAAACAATAATTAATTAATGTTCATGTACGATGTTAATATAATTAATTAATTTCTATTTCAACCTATGATAACAATAATATATGAGATGTTGAATCAAATCTAGATAAATGGGATGTATCGGTTTTATTAACCACTACAATTTAAATCGACCATATCATTTATATCAAATGGACGGTTAGATTTATTATTGATGGACTACAAAGATTCCGTAAATAAGGCCACACCTTTTAATATCTTTAAATCGATTAATACGATTTTAATTGTTTATCTGTTGCATCCATATTTCGTTATAGTTTCGTAATAGAATTAAAAATAAAACAAATATTTTTGAAAGTAGTAACAAAAAACTTTGCGTTCTCCGATACAAAATTTGATTGATTATCGTTTACAGTTCATGGATGTGGACGTAATTAGAAAATGTTTAGAATTAGTTTTTTGAAAAATGAACCATTTCATTCGGCCTAGTATAGCATAATTTTTATGCCTGAAGATAATATATAATTAGTGTTTTGTGATTCCGTGACTTTATGCCTACATTTTTATTCTCACGACCAACATATACGCAGGTATATGGCAGAGGAGGGAAAAATAAGAGGAAAAACACAACAATATCACAAAGGCAACAATAATTTATCATTTCAATAAAAGTTCAACGGTCAATCAACCAAAAAATTGTCTTGTGGCACCATTTCCGTCAGGTTCGCTTCGTTGCACGAATTATAAGAATTGGTCATATTTAATTTCAAAATCTATATACATTTGTATAGTCGTTCAATTTCAATCTAGTCTACTGACTATTTCTGAAAATTTACAATTTTATTCGATGCTCTACAGGCTTACGAGCACTGTACATAAAGTGGTAGGTTTCAATTTGTCGCTAAAAAACAGAAACATTCATAGCAAACGGTATAAAATAATTGAATTTCGAATTATTCATTTTCAAATATCAGTGACACTGTCCGGATGATCATTATTAGAATTTCATTTCAATAGAATGGAAACAAGATTTTAGCGTAAGCAATGCACGTTGTTTTCAGGTATTTAATGCCATATGAATACAGAATTTGTTCGAATAGGTGGGGTCTTTTCTTATAAATTTAACAAAAATAAATTATTATCTGTCCTGTTGATTGACAATTTCATGTTTTAGGTGGAATATTATGGACTGTTTTTGTTCGAAATCAAAAGTGATCCATTGTAAAATAATTCTATTAGATGAACAGGAGTTAATACACGAAATAGAGGTGAGTAGTTTATGTCTTCTGATATTTTTCTTTGTTTTCCAATTGTGACTAATTATCTACCGACCTCTACAAGTTACCATATTCGTATCGATATTAGATCATCAATTGATGTTACACATTTATTTCGTTCAACATTTAATTCTCTAAAAACAACGATGAATAAATTGTTTCTATTACTTTATTATAATGTAATTGTACAATTATTTTTCGATCATTTCAACCGCATATTGTTGCGTGATAAAATGTTCAATTATCATTTTGGTTGAAAATACCTGACTAACAAATTTAAGAAAATTTCTGAAAGCAGCAATTTCGTGTCTAGACATACTATAATTATTGTTTCTTCGTTATTTAGCTGCAGGCTTACAAAACTTTAGAAAAATAATAACAACAACAACGATTCGGAAAGATCGTTTTTCTATAATTAATCACCCTAACCAACAGGGAGGACTCCTACGGCATAGATGATTCATTCGAGAGACATTAACTTTGTATAAATGCGGATTCGTATAACGCGTTGTTATAGAATAGTAATAATAATAAAAGGCGTTGTTAATTCATAGGAAAACGTCTTACTATGTATTCGACAGATAAAAATTACACGCCTCTTAGATCATTCATAATCATTTGTGTAACTCAATCAAGCACGTTCTTCTTATTTTTTTTTTATAGAATTCAGCAAACGGTCAAGCGTTATTAGATGTGGTGTTTCGAAATTTAAACCTGTTGGAAACCGCTTATTTTGGATTAAGATATTTGGATCAAACTGGTCAGACTGTAAGTAAAATATAAATAATCCATTTTCCATATTAATAATGATAAAATGAAAATAGCATTGGCTAGATCCATCGAAAGCAATAAATAAACAAATTAAAGGTCCTGATCCGCATACTTTCTATTTTGGTGTAAAATTCTATGCAGCTGATCCGTGTAAATTATTAGAAGAAATAACACGGTAATTTTTTTTGTTTTTTTAAAAAACTAACGAAGCATTCTCGTAAATTTTACTGAAAATTTATGAATTTTCAGATATCAATTTTTCCTACAAGTCAAACAAGACATCCTACAAGAAAGACTTTTAGTACAATTTGAATTAGCAGCTGAACTTGGTGCATACGTTGTTCAATGTAAATAATAATTAATTTGTATAATTATAAATGTTAATAATGGAAATTTTCAGCCGAATTAGGTGATTATGATCCAAGACGACACAGTAAAGGTTACGTTTCCGAATTTCGATTTCTACCAAATCAAAGTATTGATTTGGAAAATCGAATTGCTGAATTACATAAAAGTCTAATGTGAGATCCAATTCGATAGTTTGTTCTTGTTTGTTTTTTATTAATTGTTTATTTATTTAGTGGTCAATTACCGTCAATTGCGGAACTCAACTACCTCGAAAAAGTAAAATGGTTAGAAATGTACGGAGTTGATCTTCATCCAGTATTGGTATGTTGGCAATTATATTTTAATTGTATTCAATTAATTTATTATCGATTCAGGGTGAAGATAATGTGGAATATTTCTTAGGATTAACTCCAAGTGGTATTATAGTACTTAGAAATAAAACAACAGTAGGCAACTACTATTGGCCACGTATTACCAAAATTTATTTCAAAGGCCGATATTTCATGTTAAGAGTAATTGATAAAAATGTATTATTTCGTTAATATTTTTTCTGATAATTTTGATGATCATTTTCTTATTGAAAATTTTTAAATTTTAGAACGATGAGAGTACGTATGGTTTTGAAACACCATCAAAATCGGGCTGTAAACATTTATGGAAATGTTGTGTTGAACATCATGCCTTCTTCCGGCTTGTTCAAGTATCACCGACTAGTCCTGATATATTTGCATTAGGTTCCCGTTTTCGTTACAGGTATCAATGATTTATCTTTCATATAGTCAATTTAATTAATAATTGATTCGGTAATAGTGGTAGAACCGAGAAACAAGCGGTAAAAGATGCCCAAATGAAAGTCAGAACACCACCATCATTCTCACGTACATCGTCTAGACGATATCAAAGAAGAACTGTTGAAGGTTGTAACACCAAATTTATTTAAACAAAAAAATATAAACATTATAATTTCCTATAGGTGTGACAAATGATGAGACGCCTTATACAAATACACAATTTTCACAAGAAATGAAATTCATTTCAGTACCTCAACCAGCACAAAAGTGGGTTATTTGTATTTTAGAAAAATAAATGATAATAACGATTGATTTTCAGTTCTCATTCGAATTGTGTTACAACATTTGATAATGATAATAAACGATCAGATTCACCACGTAGTATAAAAAGTGCACCATGGTCTCAACCGCATTCGAAAGGTCTTTATAATAATTTATCGATAAGTCCAAGATCGGTACGTTCAGCTGGTCCACGTTATAGATCATCATCTTTAGATAGTCAAAGTTCTAATGATTCTCGTTCATTTAAAAAGTACGGTAAATAAATTGTTTTATAAAATAACAAATTTTAATTATTATCGTTTGATTTTAGACGAAAACATCGTAGTAATCGTTTAACATCAGATAATGAAAGTGAATTATCAAAAAGCTCAAATCGTTCACACAGAAAACATCGACGACGTAAATCGAAAGGTAATCGTCGTGAATCTGAATCAGAAGCAGAAAGTGAACGTACACATAATAGAAATAGGTGGGTAGAATTTTTTTTAATTATCCAAATAAATTAATTATTCCATTTGTGTTTGTAATAATAACAGGAAATCTGATAGCCAATATGAGTTGGTTAATTCTGATTTTCAATGGCAAGAAGTTCAAAGGAAACTCTATAGTGATGGTTATAACGGTATACAACATGCTAATGTTATTAGTAATAGACATTCACGTCGTAATAGTACTAATAACAACAATAATAATAGTAATAATAATAGTAATAATAATAATAATAATAATAATGATGGTTATAATAATAAAGTGCGTAAACATCGTAAGCACAGATCGAGATCACGTTCACCATCTGAACCAAAATCATGGCTATCTGAAGAAATTAAGAAACATCTAGAATTTGATCTCATAGACACAACTGGAATGAGTGAAAATCAGTTAAAAGAGATCCCTTATACTGTTGTACAAACCAACAATAGTAAACAAATTAAATTGAAACAATCGTGGAATAAAACGTAATCATTTATTTATTAACAATTTTTTATTAGTAATATTTTATTTAAATTTTAGTCAACATGATAATAGCTGTAATACACCACCACCACCATACTCACCCCATATTGTTGAGAATCAAAGAATGCGCAATTTAAATTCATACAATAATACGTTGCCCCATCAACCAGAATCTGTTGATTCATTGTTACCAAGGTGCAAGATAATTTTCTGAATAATTTCGTGATGTTTGTTTTTTAATATTCATTGTTTTTTATTATCAGGATGATTACTTCTTTAGACCTTAATTATCATTCAAATAATATTGTTAATCCAACAGTTCAACGTTTCCACGATAATATTTATGATCATATGAGAATTAGTCATGAACATACTGATTCTGGATTAGGAACAGAACAGGAATGTTTCAATGGAGACAAGTAAACTTTTCCATATTTTAATCTACTAACAAATATAACACAACATAATTAATTTTCGGTTGATTTTAGAATAATTGACAGAGGCAATTCGAATCATTACGATAATCGTATTAATGGTTCTAATGGAAATGATGTGAGAATAATTGAGGATAATTCTAATAAACAATGATTATATTAAGCTTCTTTTGATTATAGATTGCTGGTATTGAATGTAGCAATTCATCAGTTCCAGAAAATCGTGGATTAACTATCGGTAATTCAACTGAAATGAGTACAGAATTGTAATACTCAAACAACAAGTTTATTTATTCAGATAGTAACATAATTTATTATTTTAAATTAAATTGAGACGATAAAATATAGTTAATTTTACATTTATCGTTTATTTATTATAGATAGGTAGAAGATCTATCTGTTTTCTAGAGAATTTCAAACTAACTAACTTTTTTTTACTAACACCATTCAAAAAAACAATAAATCAGTAATTTCAAATTGTTTATTTCATCACAAACAAAAATTTTAAACAGTACAACAATTTGAATCAAAATAAATTTTACTTTCCACTGCCTGCCATCTATTGTCTAACTCTTGATATTTCGTGTTGAACTACTAATTGTAGCTCAGATAACAAAGGTTTTGTACAGTAGACTGTTGTCAGATATAATTTTGATAGAAAGAATACCTTCAAAAATAAAACAAATACAAATCTGATAGTGCATATTCAGAAATAAAAACAAATTTCAATAATAATTGCTTGTCCTTTTTCTACGCCACTGTAAGTTAAAGCACAAGGTACGTTTTTCAGTGGTGGCATCAGGTGGTATATCCGCTTTTACGTCTACTGCGCAGTTACGTAGTAGATGTTCAATGGCGTTTTGAAGAACAGTTTTTCTGGTGTTTGTTTTTATTTGAATAAATCTGTTTGGGTTTTCTTTTCGCTATTTCTATAATCTGATAAAAACGATAGAAAAATGGATTTGGTAGATGCTTTGGCAAAAATATGCAAAATAGAAGAGCATACAAAACGAATTAGAGAAAATCAAATCGATATAGAAACGTTTAAAATTTTGAACGATGAAGATTTACAACTTTTAGGCATTGCTGATGAAGAAAAACGTAAAACGGTCATACAGTTTGCTAAAGATTTACAAATACCATTTGAGTAAGTTATAAGAACTTTAATTTTGCTGATTTTAAGTAATATCCACAACATAACCTTAAATTTGTAGAGATTTACCAGAATGTAATGTAAATAAAGAATATGTAAAAACAATATTAAGTCAAATATGTGTGCAACTTGGCAGACATTTAGCGGTACTGTCTGTACATTTAAATCGAGATAATATGCAATTATGTGATATTAAACTGAATCAATCAGCTGTGTGTTTATATGACAATATTAAATCATTAACTAATAGATTAAAAAAATTTGAAAAACAAGTATTTTCTAATATTTATCCACACATTATCGAATATATAATCAAATTATTTATTACAGATGATTGTCTCACGAAAGAAGCCACAAAAATGGAACAAAATAGTAATTTCTTCTGGAATTTTAACCTTAATTTGTCTCACTTTTATAAGATTATACAGTGATTAAAGAAGAAGAAGAAGAATTGACAATTATTTAATATAATGTATTTGTATTGCAAAATTCCAACGTTAACATTTATCAAATAGATTTCAGTTAATTTCTGTGAATATAAAAGATTGTTTTTATTCTAAGCATACGTTTCCATGGATACTGTGGTAATTATATACGTATCTGGAATGATGGCTGGCACGTAAAACCTGCGAACACGGAAAGAAAGGAGAGAACCGAGCGTATTCCATACCTATCTCTGTTTGACTTTGTTCTCATTGGCACTATCGTTTTCAACAACATTGTATTTGAGACTAAAAAGAGACAAAACAAAGACAAGTTTTTGTCTTTCCCGACAACGACCGACAGGACGTGTTACTTCAGTTGTAACTTTTCAATAATTCCAATCATTCGTTGCTAGGCAGTATGTATTTTTAAAAAACAGTACTGGCCTGTCATGTGAAATAGTATACAAAAGGATAAAAAGATAGAGTTCCAGATAAAATTGTGTTCAATTTACTGTCACATAACATATTTGTGCGAACATTAAGTAGCCCAGATGGACGTACCATAGACATGTATTGAAAAAACATGGGAAAACGTGGCGGCATGACTATCTCTAGCTATCTCTAATTTTTCACATAGTCATCTTTGTTTTGATTCTGGTTCCCTAGATATTTTCGCTGCTTATACGGAACTACAGTTACTTAATTTTAGTATAAGAGTGTAAAAGACCTGTTTATAAGACAGTGGTTTGCATAGGCATTGTTTGTGTGAATTTTTAAAATTTCCCTGAATAATTTAGGGAATATGAAGGCTCTTGCAAGTGAGAATGAGTATGCTTAGCGACACAAGTTCACCGGTGTTGTCAGACTAGATTCGAAAATTTTCGACAAGCATTGCTACAATGAGTTCGTTATTGAAACCAACTTTAGTTCCTAATAAGGGGCGCAATTGTCGAGAGAACCATAACTAAGACAAAGATGACTATATGATATGATCTTTTTCTATAGTATATCCAATGACCTATTTTAGTTTTTTGTTTGACAGAAATGTTACTAAATTCAAACCTATTCTCCTACTCCTAAAACCAACCAATAGCTTTCCCCATGTTGTAGTCACGTGACTGAGAAATATCACCAGAATTAAGATACCAACCTGACATCTAAGGAGTTTCTGAATTTCGTCACATGAAGTTGGGAATTTTAGTATTATTAGGATTTTAGCAAAACTCAATTAGGTCATTGGATATACTATAACTGATATTTTTATCTTTGTTTTACTAGTCTTACTATTTGTTCCTCGACAGTTGCGCTACCACATTTAACTTCAATAAAAATTACTCAACATTTGAGTAGTGTCAAGGCCTGTTTCTAAGACCATGATATAAATGGTCTACTGTAAATATTCCCTAATTGAATCAATAAAAACTAGATGGCACTAGTTGTCACTGTATATTATTGAAGAAAAGTGGGAAAATTGAAAAAATCGCTTTTCTATAACCATTAGAAAATACCATAAAATACTATAAGTTAAAAAATCTCTGTAATAACTATGATGGCATAATAAAGAAATTCGAACGCCTGTTGGTTACTTTATAAAGTAATTAAATTACTATAATATATTATAATGATAACTTTTTGCAATTTGTTTACATATTATAGTTGAATTACGTTCGTCTGCGATAAATCTTTTTTAATTTGATTAAGTCATATTTGATTTTGTTTAATATGCAATTTTAAGGTAATTATAAAGATAAGAATGATTAAAAAATATTAATCGATTAGAAATTTCTTAGTATTGGAGCCAGTCAGTTAATTTTTTCATGATAAAAACATGAATATATCTGACATGACTTTTCTACTTATTTATAATTCGAATATTATTGATAAATCAAATGAATATTTTTTAATAACATAGATTATAATTGGGTGTTTTTTTAATTGGTTATTATTTCAAATAATTTACTTATAATCGAATTGTTGGATGAAAGATTTACATTTTCAAATAGATTCAACAGAACGTCCATGAATAACAGGTGAGAGCATGCGCATTACAAATTAAAATACCAGGGTGGGGTGATGCAACTCGTCCGTTTTTGAACTAAAATTCTTATTACACGGTTTTGTGCTGTTGTTGGTGGGATTTGTTTATGGCTGGTGGTAAATGTGTTTGTTTTTCTACAAAAAAAAATAATAAATTAATAAAAACCAAACAAATCCCCCATTTTGTGTTAAACAATGAACAATTAAAATATCAATAATACAATGTGTTTGTCGTAATATTAATAATATATTTGTGAAATTACAATTATTATTATTATTAATAGAATATTCCGATGAAATATTTAACATCTTGTGTGTGAACCTAACCTAAATCTACACCAGCTTGTATGAAAGACTCAGAGAGGAGTGTAATGTTGTCATTGAAAGCTTTCTGTCTTGGAAACAGTGTTTGATCATTTTGAAATTGTTTAAAAATCGTTTATTATTATTATTTTTCAAACATATTTACTTAAAGATATTGTGGTGAATCATACAAATTGTGTTGTTATTTTAAATACAGATAATTTATAATGTGTTCAACATAATTAAACAAAACTGGGATATAATATTGGATTTATTACAGGTAAAAACTATCAATTATTTCATTCATTAATACCCACATCCCGAGATTGGCGTAAATTGTCCGATAAAACAATACAATTCGTTTGAATTGGCGATATATCGAATTTTATTCTGGTATTGTCGTTGTTAATGGAAAATTTATGCGAAATATACACATAAAAATGATTAAAATTTTGGATTTGTCTACGGTGTAGATGGAATTTTTGTAGATTGCAAACATATGTTTCATTTAAACCGGCAGAAGAGAGAAAGTCCCTCCCCAGGATTCTACTATTCATCGGCAAAAATCTGACTGTACATACTGACGTATATTCATTCTTTGTCATTCATCCCAGTACACTCTAAGGTATAAAATTTTCGACTTTCCAACAAGATTTCTTCATGTTTTTTATCTCTTCTATTCCACATCTCTAAGTTTGTTGTAGGTAAAAGAAGCAATACAAATTAGAATTGAAAATAAAATGAAATTTTCCAAACATGAATCATTTATGGCACGATTAATAATATGCATGACAGGTTGTCTTTTTTTTTGCCCCCATCCTCTTTAAAGCAAAATTTTTTCTATTCCTATAACAAATTCCATCTACAATTTCATCATTTTCAAGTTTTTACTATCTGGTTTTGTTGTTTTAATGCAAACAGTTTGTAACTGTTGGAAATTATCATATTTTAGACTAACAGACCAACTGTTTATTATAACGAAATATTCGATTTTCCAATTTATTTGTTAATAATGTGACATAAAAAAGCAAATGGAATTCTTAGGAATGTATTTATTTTATTTTATTTTTTGTTAATTTCGAGAAAATACCGGGAATTAATCTCGCTCGACAACTTGTAAAGTTAATATTGATTTAAGGACAACCTGTATGTGCTTGCATAATTACGAATTGAGAAATCACATTTATATTTACATAGGATACGTTCTAGTGGTACAAAATAACAACCAACCACTATGGTTTAACATTGATTTTGAATAATAGAAATTGATGATTTTTTTTTGACATTATTCAATCTTGAAGTAATTGCCTATAAAGTGGAATTAATTCCAATTTTCTTTTGGTTAAAATTATATGGTTTCTATTATATAAATTGAAAACTTGATAATTTCCGTGCTTAAATCGGGGGAAGATGGAGAAAAAAATTTGAATCGAAATGTTCAAATATATAAATCTTTTGAATTTCCGTTAATGGACACATAAAGGGTTAGTTTAATTTGATTCGGTTAAATTTCCATTGAATACGTCATCTTTTTTTCTGTTTAATTTTACATATATTTGTTTTCAAATGTGTAATGTATATTAGCATATTTAACAAATACTTTATAAGGTTGGTGAATCAACTGTGGTTTTACAGACAATAATGCGGTAATGTTATCTAGTAATAATTTTATACTACTTGTTTGTGGTAATTTATCATTTAGTGAATAAATCGATTTCTGATGATGTTACTATAACTGATAATAATGTTGTTTTCATGGAACATTCTGTATTTGAAAATGATCGGTAATAGTAATGGTTTTTTTCTTCTAATTCATCAACAGACTATTATTGCACGTTGATTACACATTTCCGATTCAAATGAAATTCACTGTTTAACGCTATTAAATTTACTATTGAATACGTACAATATTTAGTTAAAATCATGTTTTATTGATAATAATATTGTTACAGTTGTGATTTGATATGGAATCGATCCAATTTACGTTATAATAAAGATTTTGATTGTATTCAACTTGAATGGTTGTAGGTTCACTGTACGTTATATTAGGAATTTGAAGCTTGATTTCCAATAACTGACTATAGATATGTACTAATTACATAATGAATAGTGACGGAAATTGTTGATAATTAGAATTCTGTTGTGAATATTATATTGATAGTTATTTCATTTTAATGTTTAATACAATAAAATAAAAATTATACGATAATAGGATAGGATTTGGGAGAGAATAGAATTGTTTTAATTATTCGTTGAAAAATGATTTTAATTATCTAATTAAATACATTTCTTTACAATTTAATTCTATTATATTTTGTTGTTTATGTTTTAATGACAAAGTTGTATTTTCATACAAATGTTACATTGGTATCTACATAGTCACAATGATTTTATTTAATCGTCGTTTTCAAGTTTTGTAATTTAATGTAATGTTTATAACTATCCAAGTCTTGTGGATGTTGGGTGAATGTGTCTGTGTAATATATATTTGTGTATATATATATATATATATATATATATATATATATATATATATATTTGAATGAATGTTACTGTATATAATCTCTGTGTGTGGGTGTGTTGTGTTGGAGTGATGTTATGTTTAATGTTGAATTTATGTGCATATGTTTTCAGGTCCCATGTCTTGAAAGTTTTGGAAAACCTGTGCCGCTATGAGGCGGCCAGTTTTGATGTTGTTTATGACCGTGGCCGCTTCAATTGCTGCCACGGTATTACCAATGGCACTTGCCTCATCAAATAGTGACATTGTAAAAACATTTACCGATTCAAAAGTACAAGCATTTAATCATCTTGTAGTTGATAAAAATACTGGACGTGTTTATATTGGAGCTGTGAATCATTTATATCAATTGTCACCAGATTTAGAATTAGTTATATCAGAAAGAACGGGACCAGAAATGGATTCAGATGATTGTTCAGTACTTGAATGTACATCAGCTGGAACTAAAAAATTGACTGATAATTATAATAAAGCATTAGTTATTGATTATACAACAACACGATTAATATCATGTGGTAGTTTATTTCAAGGGATATGTTCTGTAAGGAATCTTCATAACATATCGGATGGTGCTAGAGAAGTACGTGAAGCTGTTGTTGCTAATAATGCAACAGCATCAACAGTGGCATTTATAGCACCTGGACCACCAAACCCACCAGTATCTCAAGTAATGTATGTGGGTGTTACTTTTACATTAGGTTCACCATATCGGTCTGAGGTACCAGCGGTTAGTAGCCGTTCCTTGGACAAGGATAAAATGTTTACAATTGCTCAAACTGCGGTAACAACAGGAACAAGAATGTTTGTCAATTCTTTAGCTAGAGAAAGATATCCAATTACTTATGTTTATGGTTTTGCATCAGAAGGTTTTAGCTACTTTTTAACAACACAAATGCGTTATGTACAGTCAAATCAATTTATAAGTAAATTAGTGCGGGTGTGTCATGATGATGAAAACTATTATTCGTATACAGAAATACCAATGGATTGTATTAGTGAAGGTGGTAGAAAATATAATTTAGTGCAAGCTGCTTATGTGGGAAAAGCCGGTTCAGATTTAGCATCTGATTTAGGTATAACTGCTCAAGATGATGTATTATTTGCTGTATTTAGTGAAGGAGATTCAGCAATCAACAATAAACCATTAGATTTATCTGCCCTCTGTGTTTATTCATTGAAAGCAATCAGAAGAAAATTTATGCAAAATATCAAACATTGCTTCAGCGGCCAGGGTCAACGAGGATTGGACTTTATTTCACCTAGCTTACTATGTGTACCCACGGTGAGTACCTACACAATCTATAAAAATGCATAATATACCTACATAGATACATATTATACCGATAGGTATAATATTGTATATTTTTATATACATATATGTATATACACTCATGTGTATACATATATACATATATACATATTATATGTCTATATATCTATGTTTATACATCTGCGATTTGCGCACCCCTATGGCCGACGAGCGGCACTGCACTGCCGCTCCCAGTATTGATCGACCGGGACCTCGCCATGCTAGACCCTGCCAGCCTGACGTTCCTTCTCACCGAATGCTGCTAAATTTTTACTATTCCTTCACCTCCAATCGTTCATCTCTTTATGAAACAAGACGTATTGTTTTATTACTTTTATTATCATCATTTTTTTTCTTCATCTTTTCACATATTATTTTTATATATATTCTATAGTCATAGTCATCTATCCATGTTTATAAAATAGAATATCTATATTTTATTTAAATTCATATAATTATTGGATATTAAATTAACTTATTTATCATAGATAGAATAATTAGTTAAAACGAAATAATTAATTATTGTAAATGTAAATTAAAAGTCATTCATTATTTTTACACATTCTACAATATGTAACAAATCATTTTAAATGCCGGAATGTAATAATAAAAACCTCATAAACATATAAGTTGATCATTATGATAAGTTGACAATGGCAATAACAAAATGAAGGTGAATTAAGGAAGTTGAACATCTCCTTTATTCCTTTTAGATAACAACATAATGATATATCGATCTCTACTTTCTCACTCACATTATATTCTTCAACCTAAATTCATCTATACACCATCCTGTTGATAGCCATTAAAATCCATCAATTATTAACATTTCAATATAGTGTTTAATCATGTTTATTCATTCAATTATTACTATTTTAATTTAACAATTAAAAATGCGATCAATTTAAAGTATCTTAAATATAATAATCAATATTCCAAATTGGATTAACACTAGATAATGTGATTTTAAAATAACATTAAAGTATAGAAAAATTGGATTTTCTAAAATATTTCCGATTAAAAATAATGATTTCATTATAAATTTAAATAGTTTTTGAATGAAATAATAAACATGGAAAAATTGTTTCCTTTTTTCATTTAACGTTATTATATAACGAGAAATTATGGAACGTTTTAAATTTGGCAACACGTCGAACTCATAAAATTATTTGAATATGAAGTAAGGGTGAATGCTGCTACTAAGAACATCCGGTGGTTAGTTTATTTTGAACAAAAATTAAGAGGAACACATTATATATATTGTATATTTTAATATTTTCCCCTATTAGACAGTATTTATGTTTTTATTTTCAGGGTTGCGATCATTTATTTAGCTTTACTTTGTAAATTTAGTTTTTTGTTTTTTCTATCTATCAATTTAAAGAGAATTTAATAACAATTCCTGTGAAACTTTAAACTTTATCGAAGTGCAAAAGACAGTATGTTGGTGACATTTTATATAAAATGTATTTTATATTCCTATATAAAGCTTTAAACACGGTCCCAATTCGGGTGTTTTCTCTGTATGTCATTAAAGAGTGTTGCCTATTCGGTTATGATATATGAACTTGTCTGTCGTCAAGCAAATAATAGAATGGATCTTATATTTATCGTATTGTTTCTAATAATACACCTATCTAAATACATTACTTTTATTATCTATCAATAGTCCTTTGTTTTTAAATAAACCAGTAACGCGTATCTTAGAATATTAAAAATAATATTCAGATGATGATGATGCTTATGATCAAAAAATCAGTAAAAAAAAGCAAACATATTTTTGAAAATTCGAATAAATAATCTTAGAAATGAGCCATAGATAATTAATATTTATTATAGTGTTTGTTTGAAATCGAGTAATTTTTTAAAATTTCAAATGTGATATTGTTTATTTTTTGATAAAAATTGCATGAGCCATTTTTCCCCCTCTATGAAGTACAGATTTTTTGTGTATTTGTTTAAATAATTTACTCATTGAATATATGACTTGGATAATTATAAAATAATATCGAAATGAATTCACTATATAATCAAACATTTAAATAGAAATGATGAAGTTAATATGTGGAGTATTAGTATGATGAATATTAAATTAAATTTTATTTCAATCATTTAACAGTCTGTTTAAATGTAGTTGACAAGCTTTATTTGGTTAAAATTAAGAAACGGCATTAAATCAATTTAAGAAATCTGATTTTATTTTAGCCATAAATGAAATATAACTACTCCACCGAACTTGATAATAAATAAAGTTGAGAATCAACAAATTTTACAGTAAAAACAAATTTAAATAATCTAAATTAATTAAAGTTTTGTTTAATAATTCGTAATTTTCTGTATATCGCTCGATACATCTACCACGATCACATTAAGCCGCGACCACTGTATTATAGTTAAAAATACAACATAAACCAACCGTTTTTATTCAATAACCAAATTTTTTATATCATTGTAGATTTAGATGTTGATATTCGTTAATTGATTATTATGTTTAATATAAATTAATTTATTTTTTTAAATAATTATTTTTATCTAGTTGAAAGAAGGATATATATATATATATATATATATATATATATATATATATATATATATCCTACACATAGTATTTATGTGTGTAGGTATAGAATGCATAAAATATTAACTTAAATTCAAATAATTTCGTTTGCTTAAATTCAACTTCCTGTCGCGTCATCGACGTATTTTCTCAATTTTGTAATCTATAAACATGATTAATATTTTTATTATTATTATTTATATGATTAAGACTGTTTAATATTGACTTATTTTCGATTTTCAATAATTTATTAATTGATTAATGAGTATTTTGTTGAATACACATAATAGTTGGATATTTTACATCAATATTTTTCTATTATATTGTTATTATTATTATTATTGAATAGGTTAAGAGGTATGTAATTTAATAACAACAATCCTTTCAAATTTCCTTTCCCAGTTGTACGTTACGTAGATAGTTATCTTCTGTTTACAGTTCGTGTCTTATCCAAATTCGACAGCATTATGTTTTTTCGATATAATATGGATTTATTGTTGTATATGCACATAATTGACAAATTGTATCGTTAATTGCAAAACAAGTTCCTTATTTATGGATTAATAAAATTTTTGAAAAGCATTAATGATCCAATAAAAGACTTAACAATGTAGCAATTTATCAACAATATCATTCATTCAATTTGTTTTTTTTTTAAATTGAATCAAAGACGACAACAATACACGGATGTACCATAGAAAAGTGTGTCAAATGTATGGACACAATGTTTAATCTTTAAAAATGTAGAGATGTATTGATTGATTAATAAATAAACTAAACGATTTTCTATGGGATTTTCCGTATATCAGCAATGAAAAATTCGATTATTCGATAATATCATCCCATTAATTGTTTATTTATTTAAAATAAATTGACGATTTTCCAATATATTTCACACATCAGTGAAACGAGATCCTCTAAGAAAACGAGAATATAGTAGATAGTAACATCAATGTTCGCTCGCTTAAACGGTTCAATAAAATTAAAATAAAAAATTTCATCGAATAATCTACATTAATTTACAATATCATAAAAATTCATGAAGTTTTTTCCTGGTTTTTACAGTAACAACAACAACAGAAAGATCGAGTAATATCCTAAAACCGAGAATCTCTATTTATGTTTTGATTTGTTTTAATTATTATCTTCGACTGTGTGTAACTAACTATAGAATAGTTGTTTGAATAACCGTATAGAAAGATTGAATATCCAGCGAATGACAGTATATAAACAACACACTCTCTGCCCTTTAAACACCTACAGTCTCCCAACGGAAGAACTTCAGGATCGTTCTTCAATAAACAGGATTGTGCTCCACCTAAACAATTCTCTTCATCTACCCTTTGTATAGGTTTTCCGTATCACATTTTCCTCTTTTATTGTACACAAATCCATACAGCAAAAATTAATAAAGAAAATTTTTGAATAATTCGAAAAATTCCATTTGTATTTATTGGACGGGAAAATATAATAAGTTCGTCTTTTTTTTTAATAAGCATACGCATATATATTTAAGTTTTTAACTGATGATTGATTTTTGTGTAGCGATAGTCGGTTGACAAAGTGACTGTTAGTAACTTTTAGTAAATGCGAGGGGTTTTAGTGTATATGTGTGTTCTGTGGATGACAGCTAAATTGGCTACCATACAAATTCATTTACACGTTGTCTTGCCACATCAGTAGCTCAATAGCGGCGTTTTCGTGACAATTTCCACAAAACAGGGTGTATGAGACGCGAAAGTACCTATTAAAATACATATCAATTTCGTAATGGTTGTAGAACTACACAATATTTTGTTGTTGTTTTGTTTCAAAAATAAATACATAATTGAACTTAAATGTTGAGCAAATTTGTATTGCAATATGTGTATTTGAAAGTAGAATTCCAGCTATTTTACAGTATTCATTAATCGATTTTATTTGGAAAATAAAATCCCCTTACACACACACACATACAAAAGAGTTGTTTTCATATTTTATGATACTGAAAATTATGAAATTTATTGATATTTTTTTCTGTTTTATTTTGTAGAAACTCGATTATAACAATCACAGATATATAACAAATACACTGTTAAAACGTTTCTACAAATTTACATGAAAGTTTAAACCTTCATTCATCTAATGAACAGTTCACGCTTATTAATTCTTAAAGAGACAAAAAAAATAATGAGCCACGAAAAAGCAGGAAACCATTGTAATTAAAACATTTACACATATAGTTATAGAATATCGGATTTTCCGATTTTATTTGCGGTTACATTTTTACGCGGTCAATAATCACTTAATTCACGCGCTTTCAGTTTTACATGGTATCAAATTACACGGTAAAAAACAAATGTTGATTTTTGGATTTCATCAAATTTGATTTAGTTGATAATTAAGTGTGTATTTATACTATTTCAACTACGATATAGAGTAATTTTTTATTGGGTTTTTAAAATACGTGAGAACCGTCAATATTTCTAGTACCCTTTTAAATTTTTATAGTTTTGCACGTTTCTTGATCTTAACGGATATAAGAAATAACGGTTGTTTTTACGTCGTTTTTTTTTCCTGATTAGAGTTAGATATATTGGATCGATTTAAAGCTGTTAATTGTTGATATATTACGATCGTTTCAATATGTCAAATTCCAAAAAGTTCCATTTTCAATCCATTTAGTACATTGCTCACGTAAATAATGATGCTTTTGTCATCAATCTTTCTAAGAGTTTTTAGAAGGGTGATCACAATCGCCCCCAGAAAAATGTCTACATCTAGACATTAGATTTTACTTTAGTATTGTATACTACACGAATTAAACTAATCTTCTTATAATTAACTGTTAAAACAAAAATAAATGAACAAATTCCAATCACGATGATGATTTCGTGCAATAACTTAGACTAAAATTTATATAAATATTCCCCAAGTTATTGGGCCCCAACTTCCAACCCTCCTCTACATTCCATTGTTTACAGACTTGTTCTAACTTATAATTGCTAACGGAAACTCCAGTCTATTATTTTCGCTGTGATCTATCGACAAAAATTTA
This sequence comes from Meloe dianella, assembly GCA_028455855.1. Lineage (NCBI taxonomy): Eukaryota > Metazoa > Arthropoda > Insecta > Coleoptera > Meloidae > Meloe > Meloe dianella. The sequence goes on along the minus strand of JAPTHL010000045.1, from coordinate 2,282,382 downwards.
CCGCAATCTATAATTGACTGAAATTAGTTTTGTTTTGTTTTCTTTTTTAATTTTATTAATATTTTGTTTGAATAATTTACTAAAATAGAAGGTGATATTGTGGCAAATGGAGAAAGTGCATATTCTATAAGAAAACAATGTATATGACCTCAATATTATAAAGAAATTTCTTTCTTATTGTTTTTAATCATTTAAGTGGAAGATTAATTTAATTAAAAACAATACTTAGGAACATGTAGGGAACTATCGTCTGTTATAATTTATATCCTGTTTTAATTCTTATTTGTATCAAATGGATAAAATTATCTTCTTCTTTTTTTTTAAATTTCTTAACAATATAACGTGATGTTGTTAATCTTTGGAATATAAGTCCACAATCGTTGACCTGTCTGTTTATTTTATATTATCTGTATAGGTGATATTAGATTCTTGATTCCGTTGTCTGAGGTCTTTTGGTCGTTCAAAACGCACGATTTCTCACGGTTCCATACTAGACAACATCTCAACATTATTTTCTAATTATAAATTCTTTCATATAAACCTTATTTACATATTCGAAAAGTCCAAATATTTTTCTTTCACTTTATAAATCTTATTAATAACAAACATTAAACATTAATTAATATAAATACGATAACATTAAAATTGGAATTTATTAGAACATATTATCGTTAATAAGAATTTCTATTGATGTTTATTATAATAATAGTAGTTTTAACATAACATAGAACTCGTGATCAGTGCTTCTCTAAAACCACGATGCACTTTCTTGTTGCCCCCCAAGTTCCATGAGGTCAACACCAAACAACCTGAACAACTGAATTTCTTTTGTTCAAAATAAGCAATTAAATGATATCGAAATAATATTCAATAATATATAATTGATAGAATTTTTGAAAAATTCCCATTTAGACCTAACGATTTTAACGTAAACTTGTGGAATAAACGAAAAATATCGAAGTGAATCACAATTGAATTGGTGTTTGTACGAAAATGCCGAATAATTAATAATTTTTTAATGACAAAATTTTAATGAAATTTTTAAACGAATTTAATCTATTTTATGTTCTATTTAATGTTCATCAAATCCACTGTATATTACATATATTTGGTCGCTTAATTATCGATATTCCATAAATACCAACATCACGCAAACAACTAGTCGTTCCACTTTTCGAAAAATTTCAACATTCTTTTAACAATAGTTAAATAATAAAATATTTGTTCTCGTTTTATTTTCCATTGTCTATTGCTTTATGTCCTTTATAATAATTTATAGCAAATAGATAAATGGTGGATAATTTTAATAATGGAATCATAGAATCACGATAAACGTAAAGATTTTTCAAGTATGAAAACGATCTCTAAAAGGGAAAGTATTTTAGTCACGTAAATTACGATTAGAAAATAATAAAATTAGTGGTGTTATTATCTAATACAGAATAGAGTTGTAAAATAGATTATAACAAAAAAACAAAAAAGAAATCGCCAAATTGGAATGTGCAATCGCATAAAATTAATGATTAAAAAGCGCAATCATTTTTCATTATTCTAGTCAAAACATTTTAACGGACTTGTTTTATTATTCATTGTCTTGTATGTTGTATCTCTTTGTTAGTTTATTATTTTCATGTTTTTTCCATAAATAAAATGACTAAATCTTTAATCAACGACCTTGCATTTAATACTTGGATAACTGATGATTGTTCCATTTTAATTGCATTTTATTGATTGAATTACTTCGAACTTAATAGAAGTTTAATTATTATTTTAAATTGATGGTTAATTTAATTTTTAATTACTATAAAAGCTAATTGTCATTATAGTATAAGTAATTTAGAGATTTCTATTTGGAATTTTAAGTAAGTTACCGCATTAATTCAAACAGAAATATCCTGACTATCCATAGATGGACTGCATAGTTATGTAATGTTGGAATTTACACACATTTTACAAAGTACGAGACACGATCTTAGTGAGTTTCTTCAGTTGCATCTAGAGAGAATCTTTCAAAAACTGAAGCAATGAGAGAATCACCATTGTCCCTCGATGTGCACGACAAATTCTTACATCATTGTAAATTTATATTTGTCGCGTAAAATACCTGTATTTAACAACATGTTCAGTAAAAAGGCTCAATAACAGAACCTATAAAAAGTAACGGTTATTACGAATCAATTTTTTTTTTAGAGCCATTGGAATTCCATATAATTGAGTCTCACTATATTTATATCGATTATTTTCATTTTAATTAAATTCCATATTAGTTTATTAATCGGATAATTTAAATATTTGATTAACATTTATGAAATTTTACAAAATTCAACATAATCCAATGATTCATTAGTTTGTTTTGTTTTAAAAAAAATGTTATGCTAATAAAAATCTTTTCAAAATACCTTATAATCAACACTAATTGTTTTTGAATAATCATTTATTATATCAATAATAATAACAATAGAAAGGATAACAACAAACAGCATCGCAATATTGTTGAGGACCGTTAGACTGCTGTTTCGTGACGAAAGATAAAAACAGTTGTTCTAACTCGTTCTTATGAAAATAAACAACGTTTAAAATGTTAAATTCTTTAATTATTGTTATTATTATACAAAAAAATTAAAGGTACGAAAGACCAAAAGGACAATATGCAGCTATATAAACGTATAGAAGTACAATGGACGTGTAATAATGCCCATAGTATGTGCATATTTTACATGAAAACTAAATATAATTAAGAAACTCGTTTGAAAAGTTTAAAGAAACAAAAGCGCACTGGTTTACTTTTAATGTCGGAAAACTACTTTTAGAACAATAAAACATCTCGTATTTACACGAAATTAATTTAAAAAAAAACGTGATTATGCAATGTGGGTGATCACGAAAGACGTCTTTATTGTAAATTCGATTAACCATAAGCAATGGAGCCGACGCCCTCTTTTCACATTTCCTTGCTCATATTCAATTTCATAACTTACTGGCATTTCAAATATTTCTAATATAATGTTACTTGCTCTTTAGTTTGTTTGTTATTTATTTATTATTTAAGATTTTATTTTTATATGCATATCACATCCCACATCCTTTCTCTTCTATTGCAACAAACTCCAAATAAGGGTGTTTTGATTGTTCAACATACCAGTTATAATGTCCTGTATGAGATTTCATTTCTATGTAATATTCATCCGAAAATAAAATGCGATAATATGAATTACATTCCGAAAAATGCGAATTAATCATCACCAAATCAACCCTTCTCAAATGTTAATAATGTAAATGTGACCTAAATTTTATTTATTTATTTTCTGTACATATTTTCCTTATTATTATATTGTTGTTGTTGTTATTGCAGAAATTACAAACTATAGCTGAAGATTTCTGTGGCTTGGATGTGAATACACCTTTGGGAGGTGAACAACCCATTTCTGCTGTTCCCGTGTTACTATTCAACACAAGGTTGACAGCAGTTGCTGCCACATCAACTGGTGATTTTACTGTTGTTTTCATTGGAACATCAACAGGACATCTCAAAAAGGTATATTTAATTATTTTATTTCATAAAATAAAATTGTTCGTGGAAAATCGATTGACAAAAAAAGAAAGAAAGGGACTTGATTAAATTTGTTTGTGTGTTACAAAAGTAACTTACGTGTACTGTGTGCCTGTCTGTGCATGTAAAAGGGAAACAATAAAAGGTTGATTATGGGGGGGTTACAATTGAAATTTGTGACATAACTCCCTCCCGCCCTCTTATCGTTGCCTGTATCTCTAGAGATCTGATTTTCTAAAAGAGGGGTGTTTTTGCATCTCTGGGATGTTAGAGTAATAATAAAAAGAAGAGAATATATATATATATATATATATATATATATATATATATAAATAAATAAAATCAACATCAACATCAACGAGGCTATTGACCGCTGCACAAATCTGTTTATTTTTACATTAATTATACTGCCTCAAACAAAATTGCATTTTATGAATGTGCGAGTTTTAAAAATATAAATAAATACTTTTTGTGTTATAATTTCATGACTCATTATAAACACAATCGATTATTAACAATTTATAAACACTGAATATAATGTGTATAAAATGGCAAGTATAAAACAAAATGGAATTAATGTGAATCTGTTTTCTAACATAAAAAATATCTTATAAATATATAGATATTTTTTACTGTGAACGGTCCACTGGCTTTGGAAATACCCTATTCTTATGTTAGGTGGTATGAGCTCTATCGCCCTTTTACTGTATCCCTTAGTGGCATATAAAACTCTAAAGGGAAAGTTGAATATAAGGGATCAACCCCAACTAACAATGTCACATTAATCGAAACAAAGTAATATCGATGGCCTATGAAACACCTTAGAAATTCCTGTCACCTTTATTGGAAAAAATATAATAAAATCGTTTATTATAAATAAACGAAATAAATATTTGTGAAAATACCAACGTTAATATTGATTGATTTTATTAAGATAGAAAATGATTACAGTTGTATGTATATATTATATATGTATAGTCAATTCCATTTTCATCTTATATAACAAATCTAATTCACTAACTTATAACTTGAAGCACTGAAACTTTTCTATTTCATCACTGTCTGTATTATCAAACTATATTTACTAACGTTCCAATGTACATTGTTGGAAATAATACTCCCTGTTCTATAGACTAGCGACCCTTTAATACCTTTAGACATCCCCACAGGGGCACGATCTATTCCAGAGATCTTGAAATCAGTGAACTAGGGACCAAAATTTGATTTATTTGTTCCCTTTCAAATAAACAATAACTAAATAATGAATTATTTTTCAGTAATATATAATCGATAAATGTATACATATTTTCTCTGGTTAGATACGTTTTCTGTTTGTTGTGCTTGTGAAATTGTTATAAACAATAAGAGTGTTTTTACATAGTATAGAGAAAAGGTTATTTTCAACTGTTTAGAAGTATACAAGATATCCAAGTTTGTAATTATAATACAGAAAGCAACCAAGGTTTTGGTTATATGTATGGATGGATGTATTATAAAACCGGGTGTGTAGAGAAATCTTTAAGCTTGCCAAGCATTTATCAACAGGGACATAGAAACCAACCAACGAATAAACTACTACCACCCGTCTCCTATCATATTCTCTACCGGATACAGCATCCGGAAGTATATAGAACCCCTTTTACCCTTGTGCTATTGTAACAAAAGTGTCATTTTCACATAATAATAACGTTATTATAGCAAGTGTTCTAAAATGTATTCTATAATATTTGTTTATATCCTGTTTATTGAATTTCTCTTATAATTACAAACGTTGATTTACTGTCTATTGTTTAAACTTTGTATAAGTTTAGAAACTCATTCAATTTCAAAATTATAACACTAGGCTGTACGGTTTTCAAACTAATACCACATGTAGTATATATGTATATGTGGTATACCCCTTTACATAGAGAATTATACTACTTCCATCCTAACTATACTTCCACTAATTCGATAAAATTGAATTATTACTTTCGTAGGACGTTCAAATTACAAATTTCCACCCAACAATTGAGAGGTGTGGTGGGTGTTGTGTATTCAGGACTTGTTATATTCTTATTTCATACTAATTATACTGTCATTATCTTCATCTTTTCAACATACAATGTACAATGAAATTAAATTTGAATTTTTCAAAACATGCATCAAAAATGAATGGAATTTCATTTTATTGAAAGAAGAATCTGTTCATTTTATCCAGTTGAATTGCTTTTTGTTTCACTTCCGATAGATTGGTTGATATGCTTTCTAAATCTAAAAAACAAAACAAAACAATCTTTCATTTGGTAGGATCAGCGATGATAAAAGAAAAAAAAACGCAGAAGAAAAAGAAGAAGAAGGTGGTCGGTATTGTCATTTTCATCATCTTTCCATTCCTACATTCTTTTGAAATTCGGTCGATTTTTGATCACCGAAATAATTATGTTTCATGTTTTCATTTTTTCTTGTTCAATTTTTTTTTCTTCTCCTTGGATTAACCAAGAATATGTCTCAATACCGAATTCAAATCTCTAGTTCTATTATATTTGTACAATCAGATATGTAGGTATATAAATACATATATAATAAAATTCAATACACACCATCATCCCTTTATTTCGTGACAAGTTAGTGTGATATTAGATAGATATATAAATGTATAGTGAACGAGGATGGTTTATAGTGTCATATGTTTAAAGGAAATACCAATAAGAAGATATTCAGTCGAATATGAGAAACTTGTGCGGTCTGTCATCAAGTTTACTGTTATGCTAATTTCAATATCATCATCATAATCATCATCATCATATACCCATTTAATAAACTAAACCAGGTGTTTCTGTATTAACAAACATTATTTTACCACTAATCTCATTATTCATCATTGATATTTTAATCGTTTAATTAATAGTTTAAAAAATACATCATAAATAAATTGATATAAGAATTAAATGAAAATGTATCGTTATCCCCATTCGAAATTTGCTTTTTTTTTGCCTAGTATTAAAACGATAATCCGACAAAAGATTAACTTTGTTTCTGTTTTACATATAAAAAAATTCTGATTGAAATAAAATGGTCGCTGCTTAATATGTTTGATTTTAAAATTTATTCATTTTTTATTATGAGATTTCCTATTTGATTTTTATTAATTTTTTTTTTACAATAAATAATTAATTTTGATAAAACGAACAGAAATTTTTATTTATTATAAAAATAAAAGATGCACATGAAGATTATCATAATTTGTTGAAATGCAACAGATCCTGACTTGTTTCGAATGTTGTATAAATTAAGCGGCAACTACTGAATTTTTGTGTGTTTCTATTTTCATTTGCATATTATTAAAATTTTTATAGAAATATTTCATCAAATAACACAATAATTATTATATTATCTATGTATATAAATGTATGAATTGTGGACAAGATTATTTCGACATGAAAAACATCTAATTCGAGGACAGTATTTATCTTATTATAGAGATTGTGATGGATGCAGGGTCGTGTGACAAATTGGTGCAGTCTAACCAGAACAATATTCATCTACAGGAATTCGTTACTGAAAGCACATTATAATACAACTTTCTAGTTATCCCCTAAAAGCAACAACGTGCTTGACAACTAATACTGACTATAGCAGTTTATTATTACATTAAAACTTTACAAATAATACCATATCAAATAACATAAATTTTCATTATAAAAGGTAGAGAAAAAAAAATAATCATAATTTCTCTTTAGTTTTGTTTTGTTTTGAGGTTTCAAAAATCTATCTATACCGTTTCACAAAAATTCTACATCTCATCCACCATTCTTTACTTCTCTTACTGTTCAAAATACAATTTGATCTCTATCGTGAATTGAATAAACCCGTCGAAAATGATTTTTGTTGGCAATTGATTTGGAAGTATAATATTTCATTGGTGTTCTAGCTTGTGAAATGATTATCGTGGATTTTATCAAAGAATTGCCTGGGAGCACTGTTCAAAATCTTTTCGAGTTATCCACTTAATTAAGTTCGGTTGAAATGTGATTTTCTTCAATAGAAAAATTATTAGATAGTAAAGAATATGATTTAAAAATTGATTAAAATCATGTTTCTAGTATCGTTGTTGTTGTTGAATTAACATTGATAATTACATGTTGTCATACGAACTGGATACAGCTGTTTACAGACTCTGTGACTAAATTGGAATTACATTAAGATTAATTCAGTCCTTTTCCCTTCATGCCCAATTGATACACCATTCTATTCATATTTTATGCACATATACCCCATAAATCCATTCAACCATATATGAGTATAGAGTAATATATATGTTTGTTACGTAATAACAGTGTAATAACTTGATAAAGTAATTTTTACTACGGATCGCCTGTCTGTATGGGCGATGATGTGATAAATTCGGTTGTAAGGGTAATTTTACTTGTTGGGAGTAAAATAGCGCCAGGGAATTTAAACAGTTGTCTTGGGAATAAGTCTGGGTCGGCGCAGGTGAAGGACCACGGCAAATCTTATTACATGAGAAAAAGGGCGTTGTTCAGCTAAGCTGTAGAGAATCGATGCAACTTTAGGTTTTGGGATATAAGTTTTGTTACTATACATACCTACACTAAGCTATATGTGTAGCATAAGTATGCACATCCATGCAATATTATACACAGTATGGCTCATGATCAATTTGATAGTTGCACAGTGAAATTCCACAGGAAAAACTATTCATCATTTAAAAATAAACGAACATAAGTACGGAATTTTAATAAACAGAGATAATACGATGAGAATTTTTTTTTCTTTTCGTAAAATTAAAATCCAGTACATTGAACCTACTACTGATAACGTTAATATAACATTGCAGAAAGTTAAGCTCAACATGAAGATAATTCATAAAGTTATTCAACCATAAAATTATTTATTTATGACGATCAAATATATTCTGATCAAAATTTTAGTCTATAATCAAACAAAAAAGAAAAAGAAATTAAATTGTTTAATTATAAAGTATGGATAAAATACTGTAGATTTTCTTTTTTTTTTAAGTATTCTCTCTAATATTGATTTATTGCGTTGTCTGATATTTATTTCTGTTTTGATTTGTTTCCAGGTGGTAGTAGAATCATCAACATCAGCGCTAGAATATGGTGATCTTACCGTTGAAGAAGGATCTCCAGTCAATCCAGATTTACATTTTGATTCACAACTAATGCATTTGTACGTTATGACTGAGAAAAAGGTAAATCATTTATTATTTCGTAGATATTAAATTGAATTCCGATTACAATCTTGATAATTCCGGTATAAAAACAAAACTTAAAAATGTTCCTGTTCTTTATTGGTCTAATGTTGAAAACTAATAAAACAACTTGATGGCAATTCATAGTTTAACTCTGTGTGTAATTCAATTTCTTTTAACTAAATCTATTGATTTGTTATCATTAATTTGTTTTTCTCTCGTTTTTGTGATGTATTAAATTTGAGACAGAGTTCATGGCGTTCATATCCATTCTATAAACAGCAACCATTTGAAAAGGAAGATATGATCAATGAAAAATTTGTTCCACCCTGTTGAGAGTGACGCATGCCTATTCTGCTGTAAATGTTTTCCCCTGTATTTTACTTTAGGTTTTTTTTTATTTTAGGTTTTTTTTTCTGAATTAGAGGAAAACGTGTGGCGTCTTGGCACTACGTGCGTGTCTTAATGCTAGATTAAGTTCGTTCTCTTTCACATCCAACATGCAACAGCTCATACCCTATGCACACAAAGATAAAACTAGTAAAATACTAACAACGTTTCGAAAGAAACTAAGTTGCCTTAATTGCAACAGCGAAAACTCCCTTAGGAATCTTCAAGATATACCCTAAGAAATAATAAATATTTTAGTCTGACAGGTTTTGAATTTTTTATAATTCTTGCAGTATCCGGTAACGTATTCAATATATGTACCTATAAATACATACAGGTATGTATTTATCAGTGTATACTGGACGATTTATCTGTTTAATACAGCCACCCTTCATATCGTTTCTATTTAAAATAATAACTTCCGTCTCCGCCTTATACTTACAGTTTGATGTGAAATACGAAACAAACTGTACGTATTCATATGTATATATTTAAGGTAAATAAAAGAAGAAACTGAAAAGTTTCAACATTTAATACAAGTTTAGACAGTTCCCAACAGATCCCATCGTTAAATCATGATCACTTTTACGATAGACATATACTTGACATGGTAGACTCTTATTTTCTTCTATACTTTTAACTCAATACGTAAACAGTAAAATTATCGATAATTTTAAATTATTCAACAATTAACAATAACAAAACGATCATCATTAATAATTCACAATAATCTCGATTTGGGTTGTTGTTTTTTTTTATATTTGTTTTCTATTTCATTTTTGTTTTGTATCGAATTTCATTCGAAATAACTATTTAGAATGTTGATATTATCTGAACTATTCACATAAAATTTATCAGATGGTTGTGTTGTTGATCTTGATAATATTTGAACTGTAATTTCCAAATGAACTACTGTCATATTACTGTGGTTATATAAAATAAATAAAATTGAATATTCGATTTTTAATATCAAATATAAACAGGATGAATGAATAAATGAAACAGAATAAATATTCGGTTGATTAATTCTTTATTATTATTATTATTTTATTTATTTTTGATTTAAATTTCTTTTCATTGTAGGTGTCAAAAGTAAAAGTACAGGAATGCAGCGTATACAGAAGTTGTTTGGAATGTTTAGGAGCAAAGGATCCTTATTGTGGTTGGTGTTCATTAGAAAACAAGTAAGTTATTTATTTATTTAATTGATTTAATTAATGATAAAATAATGAATTAATTGAGAGGATTTTATATATATATATATATATATATATATATATATATATACACATTTATTTATTTATTGAAATCCGTAAAAACCTTGACATTTTACTCGTTTGGATTGTTTTCTAAATGGACATTCCTCTTTGTCTTAGAACAACTATTTATAAAAATAGAGATAGAATGAGGAATGGGAGAACAAATAAGATTATTTATTATTATATGAGTTTATAACAAATGACAATATCATGAGATTCAATTATTTTATAAATTTAACTAGAAAATTATGTTAATAAAACTAACATCTATCCATTAAATGAATGTATAGTGAATGAGGATAGTACGTACGTAACGAACTGTGATCTAATTTAAGATGCATAATAGAACGGAAACTTGATAGAGTAATTGAAAATTTTAATATTAACATAGAAAATGAACTTTATATTACTAATATAAGACTATCAATTTTCAACATCATATTTTGTGATATTTAGACTTAGAGAAAATAGTGATTGTGATTGTCTTAGAATGATGGAATTATTGAAAATGTTTTTTGTTTTCGATATACAATGACAATCAGTGTTTTAATTGTAATTATTTATCAAAAACATCTATTGCGCTCCTGGACGTATCCAGGTGTACTAATGGTAAAATCAATATTCCGTCAACGATCCCCAATTTGTCAACCATTACATTAGAATTGCTATAAATATTAAATTATACATTAAATTCCAATAACTATCTATCCAGTACTTATCTATAGTATACATACATGCGTATATTGTGTGTGTATAATAGAATAAAACTTCGATATACGCATACGTAGAATGGTATACTTTTTTTAATACTTATAAATTTCTTCGTTCTGTATATTAAAAGTAAAACAATCGAAAATTTCCCAAATGGTACATCAACTGAAATTTAAATACGACTAATCAAAATTATAAACCGATTGTTGTTGGTACACAGTCATTTAATTAAATAGCATTAAGATGGTAGAAATTGTTTTCCCTTTCTATTGAAAACAAATAATTAATTTGAAAAACGTTCAAGATTTGAAAATAAACTTTCTTATCCAATCACAACTATTTTGATTGTTTAACAATAATTATTTACCATATATTATTTCATAAATTTTTTAATATCTGCAGGTGTAATAATTGAAATTTAAATGTAAATAATGCAATTTTCAACGGAAACGAACTTCTTAAAACACAACAGTAATGTTACGTTTGACTAGTTTCTTTAATAATTGCAAAAATTCGGTTATAATTTAATGAAATTCTTAATAAAAAACAAAATAGAACACATTCTGATTGTATTTTTATTGTGAAATCGTTCATAAACAGATATTTCAAATACAGAAAACAGAAATGACGATCTATATATAAATCAGGCATTACAAGCAGATTGAAAAAACGGATATATATAAAAAAAATTCAATTTAATTTAACCTTGTTTGTTGTTATTACTTTTTGGTCCAGTACGTGCATGTATTTATTTATTTATTTTTTGTTTCAATTTATTTTATTAACAAATAACAGATAATAAATAAAATAATCATGAAAAGGTTTTTGTTCAGGATGGACTTTTGATTTATCCTCATCCTGTATGTTCAATATTTTGCTTCAGATTTGTAAATAACAAGAAAAATTAGATAAACATACGAACATGCCCGATAAATAATGAATCATCAACATCAAATTGTAATTCATTTATCTGAAGGGATGTTGGAATCGAGTTGAATGACCATTGGTTTTGATTTAAAAAAAAAAATAAGATAAAATCTACAAAATAACAGAGATGTGTAAATTTAATTATTCCATTTAAATTTTTGTTTATTTGCAGAGTATCGCTTTTTTAATTCTAATGTCGAATTTCTATTCTTCTTTTGGATTATATTAATATTTCAAATGAAATTGCCCATTATGTTGACATTTAACAGTGAAAATTATTTGTATAAAGGGTAGAAACAATTAAAGCCTCGAAAACACTATAATAAAATGGAAGCGCGCGTGCGAGAGAGAGAGAGAGAGATAGAGAGAGAGAGAGTGAATCGATAATTTTTATGTATATGTAGTATCTAACTGTATATAAGGGGGATCTTAATTTATATATTTTGTTATTTATTTTTTTAAGAAGATTCAGGTGTTATTTTTTGGTTGATAGTTTACAATTTACCGACATTCTTTCGTTTCTACCCTTAGTTAATTATGTGGATTCCTTCATTCTACCACCTTTCTGACATGCAATAACTGGCAAGTTTTCCCTCGGTCCATGCAAATCTATAAATTGCTCTTTGCCTTTAAAGCCCCTTTCTAATATATAAACTTGAACGTTACACCAAAAGCACACTTTAATTATTGTTATTACAGTGCATTTGAAATAACGAGATTGGAATATCAATATATAAAACAAATATGTATTTTACAATAAATACAAACAAATGTTTACGACTTATAATTAATTACAATATTTTTTTTCTTTAAAATTCATTCATTTTCGATTGTTTTTCCAAAATTCTCATTGAATTCCAATGTTAATTAAAAGTTTTTTTAAGCGATTTATCTAATCGAGGGTTTATTTTAGATGTAGCCTTCGTTCAGACTGTCAAGATGCTGCCAAAGATCCTTTGTATTGGATCAGCTATAAAAGTGGTAGATGTACCACAATAACTTCAGTCATTCCAAATCAACTCCAAAGAACAACAGCTCGAACGGTATTAAAACTTTTACGAAAAGAAAAGAAAAAAACCAATTGTATATTTAATACTATCAATACTTTGATTTATAGTTGGATTTGATAATCGACAATTTACCAAGTCTTTCTGGTCATTTCCTTTGTGCTTTTACTGTTCTGGATAAGCCGTTAATAACTAATGCAACAAGAAAAGGATCAGGTGTTAATTGTACAACACCACGAACAGATTTATTACCGTCAATACCACCTGGTCAACGTACGTTTCTAATAATTTAATAAAATATTTTGATATTTATTTTTTGTTTTTTTTTTTGTTTCATTTTTCATTTCTTCTTTAGATCATTTCACTGCCAAATTATCTGTTCGTATGACATCTGGACCGGATTTTGTAGCAACAAATTTTACATTTTTCGATTGTAACACATACAGTTCATGTACTCAATGTGTTTCATCATCATTCCCTTGTGATTGGTGTGTAGATGGTCATAGATGTACCCATGATACCGCTGAGAATTGTCGAAATGATATTTTAGTAACTGGTGTTAGTGTAAGTATTGTGATGATAATTGATTATAAATCAATAGAATTTTTCCAGTTTCATTAAAATTTGCTTATTGATTTATTTATTTATTTATTATATATATAGAGAGCCGGCCCTAGTTATCGTTCAGGTCCAGCTTTCTGTCCAACGATAAACGCAACAGTTGGAAATTCACCTGAAATTTTAGTTGCATCCGGAATTAAAAAAGCTATTAAAGTTAAAGTGCATATTATTGGACAATTTATTATACAAACACGTTTCGTTTGTCAGTTTAACATTGAAGGTAGAGTTACCAGTGTAAATGCTCAATTACTTGGCGACACAATTTATTGTGATCCAATGGAATTCTCTTATACATCTCGTGCACCAAACATTACAGCAACATTTGCTGTAATTTGGGGTGGTTCTAAACCTTTAGACAATCCTGATAATATTCACAGTATGTTTTATTTATTTTTTAATTATTAAAATAATCGATTAATTTTTAAATGCGATAAATAAATTTCAGTTGTAATATATCGATGTCGTGATATGGCTGATAATTGTGGTATGTGTTTAGCATTAGCGAAAAAATATGATTGTGGATGGTGTCAAAGTTCAGATCGTTGTGAAGTAAAAGATCAATGTGAACGTGGTTCAGCTGTATGGTTAAATCGTAGCCAAACATGTCCAAATCCGGAAGTAACATCTTTTAGTCCGGAATTAGGACCATGGGAGGGTGGTACAAATATTACAATTCAAGGCATTAATTTAGGCAAAACATTCCAAGATATTTATACTGGAGTGAGCATTGCTGGTATTAGTTGTGAACCATATGAACATCTTTATATAAAAACAAAACAAATTGTCTGTAGAGTAAGTATTGTGATTATTATTATTATGAAAGTTGTTCAAAAGGAATAAAATTCGTTTTTAAAGGTTGATGGTCCTGGAACTCGTGAACCTAGACACGGTCCAGTTGTTGTTAGAGTTGAAGATTATCGTGGTGAATCTAAAACACATTTTAACTTTGTTGATCCAAAAATAACAGGTATTTCACCTAAATATGGTCCAAAGTCTGGTGGAACTATGCTACAAATAACTGGACGTTATATGAATGCTGGTAGTAATATTCTAGCATTCATTGGTGATTTACCTTGTAGAATACTGTCGTAAGTTTATTTACTAAAAAAAAAACGAGGCAAAAGAAATGCAATAACTATATATATATATTTGTTAATTTAGTACTGAAGAAAGTCAAGCATTATGTATTACAAGTGCATCGGATCGTACCGAAGCGAAAAAATTACGAATGCGTTTTGATAATGGTGATAGATATTTTGATCAAGAATTATTTGAATATGTTGATGATCCTGTTATTGAATCAGCTGAATCTGGTGTTGCTAGTCAAATAAAAGTTCCTAAAGGTATACCAGCTGGTGGCATACATATTTCTGTTACTGGTCGAAATTTGGCTTATATACAAAAACCTCAAATGTATGTTTATTATGAACAAAAAATGTTTATTAGTGTAAGTATTATGGAAAATTATTCATGTTGTTTGTTTGTTTTTTTTTTTGGTAGAATAATTGATAAATAAATTTTAGGAATGTACTGTATTGAGCAATACAAGTATGACTTGTAGCAGTCCAATGATAGAAGCTGATGAGAGTAAACTTGATGCAGATAATCCATTAAAATTAGAATATGGATTCAGAATGGATAATGTTTCTGGTGTTCAAAATTTAACGCTTAATAAAGATTTTACACCATTCCTTTTATATCCTAATCCATTATTTGTTCCATTTGATAAAGAAGTTAAATATTACAAATCAGAATATCTTAATATAAATGTAATAATATTAATTTAAATGATAATTATTATGATGATATAAATATATAATTTTTAGGGTCAAAATATTGATAGAGCATGTCAAGAAATTGATGTTGAAGTACGTGTTGGTAATAGTTATTGTAATGTAACATCATTATCACGATATCAATTAACATGCCGTCCACCAGAAACCCAACCACCTGCATCAGATAAAGATGGTCAACCAACAGAAGAAGCATTACCAGAAGTTATTGTTATTGTTGGTGGTAATTTACGTTTTAATATTGGTCATTTATCATATTCACCAGCTCAAGGTTTAAATGGTCCAATCGATCAACCAATAGTGATTGGCGGTGTTGCTATTGTTGTATTAATATTTGTTATATTTGTATGTTTCTTAATTGCATATAGACGTAAATCAACTGAAAGTAATCGTGTATTGAAAAATATGCAAGAACAAATGGATATACTCGAATTAAGAGTAGCAGCTGAATGTAAAGAAGCATTTGCTGAATTACAAACCGAAATGACAGATTTAACTGGTGATTTAACATCTGGTGGTATACCATTTTTAGATTATCGTACATATGCTATGAAAATATTATTTCCAAATGTTGATGATCATGCTGTATTACAATGGGAACGACCTGAATTATTACGTAAAGAAAAAGGCTTACGCCATTTTGGACAATTAATTATGAATAAAACATTTTTATTATTATTTATACGTACATTAGAAAGTAATCGATATTTTTCTATGAGAGATAAAGTAAATGTTGCATCATTAATAATGGTAACATTACAAAGTAAAATGGAATATTGTACCGATATATTAAAAACATTATTAGCTGAATTAATTGAAAAATGTATGGAAGGTAAAAGTCATCCAAAATTATTATTACGTAGAACAGAAAGTGTTGCTGAAAAAATGCTTAGTGCATGGTTTACATTTCTTTTATATAAATTTTTACGTGAATGTGCTGGTGAACCGCTCTTTATGTTATTTAGAGCTGTTAAACAACAAGTTGATAAAGGTCCGGTTGATGCAATTACATCTGAAGCTAGATATTCACTTAGTGAAGAAAAATTAATCAGACAATCAATAGATTTTAAGCCAATGGTAAGTGATTGTATACTAGAATTATTTAAACAAATGATTATGGAATTGATTTTGTTTTTAGACTGTTTATGTTTCTATATCACAACAAACAATATTTACGGGTGGTTTGGACCATAATACTGATAATGTCCCTGTTAAAGTATTGGACTGTGATACGATAAGTCAAGTAAAAGAAAAAGCATTGGATACGATATATAGAGCAACACCATATTCCCAACGTCCTCGAAAAGATGATTTAGATTTAGAATGGCGAACCGGTACATCAGGTAGATTAATATTATATGATGAAGATAGTACAAATAAAATAGAAAATGATTGGAAACGACGAAATACATTAAATCATTATAGAGTACCAGATGGTGGTTGTTTAAATTTAGTATCAAAACAAAGTTCAATATACAATTTAAGTATATTTTCCGAAAAGAATGAAAAATCTCATAAATATGAAACATTAAATTTAAGTAAATTTAGTTCGGCAAGTCCACCATTAAGTCGTGCTACAAGTCCATTAAATCATGATCAAGATCAAGGTTTAAAAGTATGGCATTTAGTTAAACATCATGATAATGATAATCAAAAAGAAGGTGAAAGAGGTAATAAAATGGTATCAGAAATATATTTAACAAGATTATTAGCAACAAAAGGCACATTACAAAAATTTGTTGATGATTTATTTGAGACAATATTTAGTACAGCACATCGTGGTTCTGCATTACCATTAGCTATTAAATATATGTTTGATTTTCTTGATGATCAAGCACTACAACATGGTATATCTGATGCTGAAGTTGTACATACATGGAAAAGTAATTCATTACCATTAAGATTTTGGGTTAATATTATTAAAAATCCAAATTTTGTATTTGATATACATAAATCAAATATCGTCGATTCATGTTTATCTGTTGTTGCTCAAACATTTATGGATTCATGTTCTACATCTGATCATAGATTAGGTAATTATTATATCCCTATATATTGTTTATTTATTTCTTTATTTTTTTTTTGTAATATTAATTATAAATATAGGTAAAGATTCACCTAGTTCAAAATTATTATACGCAAAAGACATTCCATGTTATAAAGAATGGGTAGAACGCTATTATTCAGATATAAAAATAATGCCAGCCATTTCTGATCAAGATATGAACGCTATGTTGGCTGAGGAATCAAGGGTATGTTAACGATAGATAATCATTTTCATAATTATCATAATATTTTATTAATTGATTGATTTATTTAATTTATTAATGTTTTATAGCTTCACACAACGGAATTTAATACAAATTGTGCATTACATGAACTTTATACTTATGCAATAAAATACAACGAACAATTAACTGTTACATTAGAAGAAGATGAATTCTCACAAAAACAACGGTTGGCATATAAATTAGAACAAGTACATAATATAATGGCAGACAGTTCGCAACCGTGATACTGGCCTGATTTAATGCGCCCAACAGCGCCTCCTTTATCTCCTGTGGTCACCATGCAACCATCAGCACCTCAGGAATTGGCATGCTAGTAAAATATTTATTTTAACAAACAAAAAATAAAAACGAAATATTAAACAAACAAAAAAATATTACAAAAAAAAACTAATAACAAAAATAACAATAATCTTAATAATAAAATTAATAGGGAATAAATAAATAAATAAATAATACAATAATTAACAAATACAACGCCATCAATACATATCCATCATGAAAACTTTCTTTGTGTGTTGTTGGATTGCTGTCATACGGTTTTTAGTAATTGTTCATTGTGTCGGGGTCGGTGCGCACTCAGTGACTTCAAGTGCCTCTGGTAGGATTGAGTGATGTACTGGTATCCCAATAAATATGTGTATATTTTTATGATAACATTATGTTTTAATATTATGCTTTGCTGTGCTGAAACTCAGCCTTAGTCCACATTATTCGGCAAATTGAGTGAAAAAAACAATGATAATTGTTATTATGATAATTATAATTATTTCTCTATATGATTCATTATGTCTCCTGCTTTTTTAAAGACAAAAAACCAAAAAAAAAAAATTGAAATTAACTGTATAATTGAATGTACCTTATATTATCTTTGTACAGTTTTAATATTTTTATATTTAGTTGAATGCAATCAAGATGATTGTCTTCCGTGTTTAATGGAAGCAGCAGGGTGTAGTGTTTATTTGCGATCTTTCAATCATCAATGTCTCAACAATTAATTAAAACATACTGTGCACGGGTTGTGTCAGTGTGATTTGTGTACGTGTAATAAGGCTGTGTACGTTTCCTTTATAAGCAGAACAGCAATATAACAGGCACTGTATTGAATCGGTCGCCTATAAAGACAATGTTGCTCTAATGAAATATAAAATCATTTAATACGTTCCTTTTTTTATAATCTTTTTTTATATTATTATTATTACTATTGTTTTATCATTTTTTCTTATGAAATAAAAAAAAATATTTTAAAATTTAAGCAACATTCAATTTATATTTGGCTGTTAATTATATCGATTTTATTTAGTCTATAAACAAGTTTGAGGATTATATAATCTCAAAACTTATCGAAATTAGGTATAATATACGAATTACAACCGTCCTTAAACATTATTTGGGGAAATAATTGAGAAATGGTTAAAAATAAATGAGAGATTTATGGAATATAAAATAATTATCCTCAACTTTGATTATCGACAACTGCGCATATCACGTCCAGTGGAGCAGTTGTACCTATTTTCCTTTCATTTTCTTTTTGTTGTCATTATTTCTTTATAAATTAATTAGTTTTTGTAATTTTATAACACATATATATATATATATATTTTTTTGTTTTTTTGTTTAATATGATTTCCATTGCTTCTGGACAATTTGCGTAGGAAAATTTTGTATATATTAATTATAAGTGTGTGTGCACGATGTATTTTAGTATTGTGTGTATAATCGATTGCATTTGCAATAATATGAATGGATATGTAAAACTATATGTCATTATAAAAGACTGAATGGAGTTATTTCAAATACTTAAATAGTAAAATATTTATTTGTTTGTTTTCTCCACCTAACAACAGAATTGTTATACGAAAAAAAACCAATAAGTCTTTATTACAATTATTTTTATAATACTCCATATAATATTACATAATCTCAATGTCATCTTGTCGTATTATCTCTCCATTGATATACGGTTTTGGTCCTATCCATGTAAAAATAACTGGTAACAAAACCACACCATGAAATAAACCAAATGTTATAACAAGTAAAAATATCTACAAATAATGATATTATTAGTAATAATAATAATGATTGTGATTATAACGAAAATACTTTAAAGAAGGCTTGAAATATATATGCATCAGACTGACTAAGCATAAATACACCAATTAATGTCGATAAACCACCATATAAAACAGCCGATCCAATTGTACTAACTGTTTTAAGTGATCGATAATGTTTATTACCATCTTTTATTGTTAAAAATGTATGTCCTATATGTGTTGCGTAATCAACACATAAACCGATTGCTAATTCTAATCCAATACATGATACTAAATCAATTGTTAAACCCCAACGTTGCATAGTACCACATACATTAACCATTGTTAATAATACACAAATGAATATCCAACAACATGTTTGTATATCACCTATTAATAGTATTGTGCATATCATAACACAAACTAATGCAAGTTGAAGATTTCTCATAACTTCAATTTCAATAACTTCATCTGTAATCCACGATGCGAAAATTTTCGACCATGCCGTTGAAAATCGATCTCCAGTTGTAAAATTCGAATTTTTTGCAATATCACGAACCAAATGCATTGCCGGTAAATGTTCTTCAGGACCAGAAAACATATTAAAGCGGAAATTAATATTTGACATCTAAAAACTTTTGAAATTATTTATAAAACAAACAGATCCCCAAATTAATGAGGATGTTAAATTAATTGCGATTTACTGTAATTTTTGGTGCTGGAACTCCACATTGTAATTTTTTGTGAAAATGAATATTCGCCTGATATTTCGCATATCTAGGACTAAATAGGAACATCGACATGTACAGATCGAAATATTCTTCACTTAAAACTTCTTCGTAAATATCTAGAATTGCATAAATCTTAACGATATTCGTTTGTAAATTACAAATCAAAATGTACCTGAATGAAAATTGTTTTTAACGTAATTACGAAACGGATCAACCCATGATTCAACATCTACAACAGTATTATTATGCTGTTCTAATCTATCAACAATATTTTTAATATTCATTATTTCGTGTGTGTAATTTATTGAACCAATATAGATACCACCATCATAGCCATTTGTTGGGAAATATTGTTTTCTTAATAGTAAAAAGTCGTAGAAATATGAACTTTTTGGTATGAACCAAATTGGATCGAAACGTTGCTCAAGTTTTCGAACACTTTCAATACTAAATCCAAATGATATCACAGCAATTACAATGGTAAAAATCTAAAAGAAAACAAAAACCATTTAAATTGTTTTCGTTAAACCAAAGATGAATCTAACTTTTCCAAATTTGGTGAAAATTATTTTATCATAAACAATTTCAAAGACTCGATTCGACATCTGTTTTTGGCTACATTCATTCGGTTGATAATTATTGTGTTTATAACAAAATAAAATGCCATTACGTTTATTAACGATACGTTCTTGATCGATAACGAAACAGGCAGTAAAAAATGTTACAGCAAATATAAATGTCATAAGTACACCAAAGGCAGCATAAATACAATACGATTGTAAACATGGTAATATCTTAAAAATTAAAAAAAAAGGATAACATAAATATAGATATAGAATTTTTGTTTTATCATATATTACTGTGTAGGAACCAACAATAAAAGCTAGTATATCAGTTATTGAAGTTACTGTAATTGAAACACCAGCATGTTTAAGCATTAGACCGATTTTTTGTTCAATTGGTAATTGTTTTTGTTCGTCATTTGTTAAATTTTCCCAACAAGCTATTATAACAAACATATCGTCAACACCTAAAAATCATTATTATTTTAAGAGAATGGTAAATCAAACAGTAATAGCACCTAAGCCCATTAGTAGGAAAGGTAGAGATGTATGTACAGGACCGTAAGATATTCCAAATAGTGAACATAAACCACAGCCAACAATAAAAGACATTCCAACAGATAAAAGACCAAAACAACCTAACGTTATTCTAGCCTCTAACCAATTAAATTTTGATATAACAAATTGTACATAAATAATCATTAAAAATACACCAACACATAAAATATCAATATCTTGAAACATTGTTGAACTACTAGCATCACCGAAACTAGAATTATCAAACAAAGTAAAGAAATCGATATTTACAATAACATAAATTAAAATATTAATAAAAATCACCTTCGTGCTGATGAATAATATAAACTGTAATTGCTACGAATTTGTGTATAATTATGCATTAATTTAAGAAATTCATTTTCCCATTCTAAAGCTTCAACTGACGCCTAGATAAAATGTTGTTTGTTTTATTGCAATAATTTGTTTTTAACATTGCTAATACGCACCCAATCAGCGGTTCCAGCAATATTTCCACTTTTATCCATATCAACAGCTGAAAAATTAACGCTAATCATCCAGTAATTTTGCACAGATTTTGCTCTAATAATATGTCCCGTACTATTTCTTTCTATATCACTTAACAGATCTTCATAGTTTTTAATAGAACTTATAATGCTACTGAAAAATTAAGTATTGTCAATCGCCTGAGTCACCATATATAAATATAAATTTACTTTTTATTATACGTGTTAACAGTTTCAATAATGTCGTGTTTAGTTAAATTAAGTATTTGATTACGATCATAATCCCATAAATCTAAAATGCTTTTTTCATAACATTCATGTTTCATTGATTCAACAAAACTACAATACAATGCCGCATTCATTGTAGCACTTGGATCTTTATTGTTTTTCTTATCTTTTGATTGTTCCAATAATATTAACAGATTTTTGTCAACTTTCGGAATTCTGCAAAACGATTATTATTACCTTGGAAAAACAAAACTAATTAACACATTAAATTTGATATACTTGAAACAAACATCATTCCATGTTATGTTATTATCAGTTTTTAAATTCCACATTCTCTCATCAATATCTAATAACTATAAATTCAATCAATTATTAATGAGTATTTTAAGGTAATCGGGGATATTTTACATATAATAAAAATTCAGGTGTTAAAACATCATCGCTGGTTATCAATGCAATTTCTTCACGAAAACCCATTTGGTATTGTTTCATTAGCCATTCGGTATCGTATACAAATTGGGTATGGGGTGGTACCCATAATTTCATTGGATTTTTCTCTTGATGAAAACGCAAAAAACCAAGACTACTTATTATAACAAATAACCAACATAATACTATTGTCTTCTTTGGATGATTACCCACATTAACGCCTAATCTAGGTATATTTGTTTTAATTATTTTCTAGTGATTTATTTAAACAAATGACTATACTTACTTATAGAAACTTGTTTCTGTAAAATTAATTACAGTATTGCTGAAACGTCGATAAAAATCCAAAAGTTTCGTATATACCGACATATTTTCGTTATTACTTTTCAGACAATTCAGTTAGAGGATAATTAACTGTAATTAAATTATTAAAACAAGAAGAAAAAACCTAGTTAGATTTACAACAATTAATAATTGAATAAGAGCATTTTAATCTTATCAAAACTATAAATGAATTTATTGCTCGTCATAATAGTAATTGAAATAACTAATGCATAATCTTTGTAATGTCTCTCAATTATAGATAATATCAATCTATCGCAGTTTATATCATTTTCATATATTTATTATTTGTTGAATAATCAAATTCTTTTGGTTTTTTTTTTGTTGTTTTGTCCCGATTTTTATTTTTAAATCAACAAATTATCGTTAAATAAACGCATTATCAATTGGAATTGAGGCTTTATTGCGATAACTCTCGTCCAGGACCGGCGTTTGGGTGTTCACCGCCTGCTCGCAAATACAAATATAGCGCCCCTCGTGCATATTTGTATTTAGAAACAAAAATACACGAATAATGTAGCATCATGTTTATTATATTTTTATTTGTTGTACTTTAACGCTAACAAAAGAAATTTGAATGCAATTCACTTACATTTGATTGGGATCATTAGAATTATATTTTAAAAATCCTATTGAAATTTACTATCTAACACTTTCGACGCTCCTCTAAGTCGGCGCCCGCCCCACCGAAGCAGGCCTGTAACATCTCGCAAGGCCGGTCCTGCGTTTATCGTTGATAAATAGTGTGCCAGTAATAAAATTTTCGTCAAATTGTCATCAACATGACGGTAGTGTTTGAAGAGGATCAATTTGATTTGTATACAAATCCAACAACTGGCAAATCAACTTCTGTTAGATTATTTACATGGAAAAATTCAAATAATATCATTGTACAAGTTATAAATTACGGTGCAACAATTGTATCGATAAAAGTGCCTGATAAAAATGGGAAAATCGACGACATCGTTACTGGTTTTGATAACATGGAAGGTGAATATGTTTTGTTTTATTTGTACAAACATTAATAATACGATCGAAAATTATAGGATATTTGAATAAGAATAATCCATATTTTGGGGCTACAATCGGACGTGTGGCAAATCGTATTGGAAATGGACAATTTCGTATTGGCAATACAATTTATCAAGTCAATAAAAATGTGAATAATAATCAATTACACGGTGGCTTTCGAGGATTTGATAAGGTATTTAAGTGGTTCGATTATTTGTAATACTTTGCTACTAAATAGAACAATTTTAGGTACTTTGGGAGTATTACATTGACGGTAATAAGTTGATTTTAAGTTATCATTCAAGTGATTTGGAAGAGGGCTATCCTGGCGATTTGATTGTAAATGTTACATTTGAATTAACCGTTAATAATCATTTCGATATAAAATTTCAAGCAACAACAACAAAACGTACTGTTGTTAATTTAACAAATCATTCATATTTTAATCTAGCCGGTCATAATAGTGGCGCAACCGAGTTATATAAGCATATTGTTTGTATTAATGCTGATCGTATCACTGAGGTCAATTCTGATGCTATTCCAACTGGTAGGATAAAGCGCAATAACAAAAAAAAATTAATCTCATAAGAAATAATCGAATTTCAATTTATAGGCAATTTAATACCAGTAATTGGAACAATTTTCGATTTACAAATTCAAAAAAAATTAAACGACGTTATCCATTCAGTACCAAAAAATGATGGTTACGATCATAATTTCTGTATAACAAAAGGTACAGATCAAGGGACGACATTTGTATCTAGAACTATACATCCTGATAGTGGACGTGTTTTGGAAATTTACAGTAATCAACCAGGTGTTCAATTTTATACAGCAAATTTTTTACCAGAAAATCCAAAATTATGTAACGTTTCACCAAATCAATTAATCACATTGAACGGCAAAGGTGCAAATTATTATAAACATGGTGCACTATGTTTTGAAACACAAAACTGGCCGGATGCCCCCAATCATGTAAGTAATTAAATAAACAAATGTTTTTTAATAATTTAGATTAAAATACCATTAGTCCACGTCAAACGAAATAAATTTACTGATAACTGATAGAAACTCTAATGAAAGTTGATGAGTAATTTTTTTTTGCGAATTGGCTTTTCATTTAACTTTATTTCTTTGTCACTCATTTTAGTTATCAACAAATGACCACATAACCTATAAAATTGATTCTATCTAACACAATAATTGTCCTTGGATAAAGTTTGAGGATGTTCATGGTCTTTTTATTTACCTTTTTTTTTGCAGGATAATTTCCCAAACTCAATTTTGAATCCAGGAGAAATCTACTACCATTACGTGTCGTACCGATTTTCAATTAAAGACGATTAGGCAAATTTCCAAGGTGTTCCACGTTTTTATTTTTAAAAATTTCAACATTTCCACAATAATTAATCGATTTTAATAATAAAATAAAGGCTTTATTAATATTTGTTTTATTCACAAAATTGTCCTAATATTATAAATGAGACAAGTTTAACACCGAATCAGAACGTCGTACAAGCTTATTAAAAATTAATAATAACTTAATTAACACAAAACATTTTTCTTGATATATAAAAATAATTAATAATTAATACTGTAACTAGAATTGTTTTAATCAATTTCTAGTTTCGATTTATCTTCGGACTTGGTAGTCGCCAATGGTATTTCTCGCGTAACAATTTATATAATTCTGGTGATTTTGTGTACATATCACTGAAGAATTCATTATGTTCCAATTTATTATCGGGTATTAAATGTAAATTAATTATATCTAATAGTGTTGATGGTAGAAATTTTTGTAATATATTTATAATGCTTGTTCTACTTGGTTTGTGTCTTTTCCTCAATTTCAAAATTTTTTTAATATAGGCGATATCTTTACTGTGTTGTTTTATTGTTTTTAGATATTTATGTCCCAGTTCTTTTGCAATATCTTGTTGTTGTTGTGGTTGTTGTTTGTTTCTAACCATAATTTCTGTAGTTTTATTTGTTTTATCTTCAACTACAATTGTATTTATATCTTTCATTTCATTATCTTGATTAAATACATAATCAATATTATTGATATTTGTACTTATATTGTCGCATGAATTATTTATATTTTGTGTTTCTTGTAGATTCGTATCACTCTGATTATTATCATTTAACAAATCATAATTATTTGTGTAAATGTTATTAGTATTATTTTCAACATTACGAACAATTCGTATTAAACTATTATTTGTATATAGATATGATTCAATTTGTTCTGATTGATATTGACTTGGCAGATTATTCGTTTCTACTACAAATATTGTACCATCAGCATTCGCTGGTAATATTTGTACATCTTGTATTTTAACATCATTTGATGGTGATGATGATGATGTTGTTGGTGTTGATGATGATGATGATGATGATGAAGATATTGATGAAGTCGATGATGATGTTAATGATACAGTAGATAGGGGAATAGTTGGTGGAGGCGGTGATGATGCTGATGATGATGATGCTGCTACTGTCGATGGTATCGATAGCGTCTGTATTGATATTAATTCTTTTTCACAATCACCATCTAATGTTGGTACAGCACCTTGTAGTAAACGTTTTTCTGTACATTTGGGAAAAAACGATCTTCAAAATGTGTTTCACACACAACTTTATTTCTCAATTGATCTTCATCTAAATCGTAAAATTGTGGTTTATTAGCATTCTCTATCCATTGACGACAACGTTCTTTTTGTTTTACCGGATAATGGAAAAAATGTAGATTTTCTCGTGTTTTCGTGGTATTTGTACAGTTTTTATATGAACAACGACAACCACCCATTATACATATATATAATTAATTGAAATAATTCTGAGAAATTCGTTTGCACAACATAACCTCAATGTTTACAATCGTTATTTAGACACTTCTATGTTAACCTACAAAACTTTTATATCATACTATTTCGTAGATTCAGAAAAGCAACACAATAACGGGCTCTATAATTCCAAGAACTTTTTTTATTGTTAATTATCTAATTTCAATCCGTAGATTATACACAATTCAGCCATGTTATAAACAGGCTTGCCATATTTTAGGAACTACAAAACTTTAATATGATTGGTCGTTATTGGGACACGAGTAACCATGCATACAATAAGTAAAAATTGGGTGAAGCGGGGCTGCCAGATTTTAAAAATGTGGTTAGCGTCTAGCGACAGGAAGAAGAAATTTTCGGAATTTTATAAACAGACTCCAGTATTTTATTTCCAACTATAAATTGAATACATTTCATGATGAGTTAAAATTTATCTATTTTTGTGTTCAGATTATTAAATGATAGCCAAAGTAATATTTGGTTTTTCGTGACAACAGAACAAAGAAATATTTAAAAGATTACTTACTTTTCTGGACTTGTTGTAACGAATATTTTTATCCGTTGATTTTCAGATATCGCAATGTTGACATCGGTTTTAGCAATTTATAATATAATATTAATGAACAGTCAAAAATTAGCCCAGCGCCTCCACCAAAAATCAAAAATTACCCGGTGCATCCACCAAAATTTTTTAAAAACATATTTATATATTAACCCGGCGCATCCACCAGAAGTTTTTTAACGAAATTAAATCTAAACATTAGCCAGTTCGACGATAAATTTCTATATTTGGCAATCCTGTTCAACACGCACAATAACCAGGACTGAGTGCTTTACTGTGTTGTACTGAGTCGTTAGAATCACTTTAACCCGTAAAACGCACAGCCAAGGGTAGTCCACTGCCACTCCAATTGAAGACCTGGTGCATGTATGATCGAAAATTTCAACTTTCAAATTAAACGAAGGAATTTTGGTGATGTTTACCATTTCTGAATTAATTTATGAACGCAACCTTAATGTTTAAAGAGAGTGGTTTAATAGCGGGCTATTGAAATATTTACACATCCACAAATTATTATTATCGATTTTGAATGGCAATAGAACGATAAAGTTAATAAGAAACAAACTAGATATTTATGAATCTATTTGTGCAAGATTTTTGTATTAATGATAATTTGTTTTCATACTAAGAATAGCAATGTGACAAGAAATTAATGAATAAATAAAATGGGTAATTATTGTTCAATGAATATGGAAGAAAATTTTAGGAAAAACCATGATTTTATCACCGAAATGAATACCATTAAAGTAAGTAATTGATTTTAGTTCATTTCAATGTCATATTGATACATGCTTTTGTACAAGATTGAAAGACAACTGCAAATGAGAAAACAAATGCGTGAACGGGAGATAGCATTAAAAATAGCAAAATCTAGAGAATTATTCTTTTGGTATGGTGCATTTTACTTAACAAGTATCGCATGTACAATTATTGGGTAATTATACGAAAGAAATATTATGTACGTATCTGTATTGGAAAACGTTTATATAGTTATGCTTTTGTAGATATAGATATACGAGGAAGCCGATAGTATTCACACCTTTGATGCCACTATCGTTTATAGTTGCATATCAAATGGATTTGGCCTATGGAAGTAAAATACACCGTATTTTAGTTGAAGCTGAACATATTATGCAATTTGAACAAGACTTATTAGCTCTGCCTTGCGGTGCACCAACAGCTGCATCTATTGATGTTGGTCGAGTACAAGAAGACGAACAAAAAAAATTACATCCACTATTACCACCTCTGTAAATTTAGTCAATTCAAAACAATTATTTATAGGAAAATGATTAGTTATTGAGAATAAATAATAAACAACTCTATTTATCCAACATAATACAATCAGTCTAATATTATAAGTATAGCCGAATCAATTAGAAGTAAAAAAAATTAACGAAAAATCAATTGGAATGAACCATTTTGATCATAACAAATATAAATTTTTCTATTTTATAAAAATTCCCCCAGAAAAACAAATACTGATGGAAAATACGCATATATCTGGCAAATTTAAGGCAATTATAGTCATTAGTATTACATAGATTTATTAAAATCTGCAACAACCTGATTGTGCAGTTTGAGCTAATTTCGGTGCACCTCGACTAAGTATTGTAAGCAATTGACAACGTACCCTAAAATAAAATAAAATTTGTTAACATTAAAATGATGAATTTATTACAAATAAATAATAATAAATATACTTTGCACGTATATTAACTTGATGTAGAACTTCCCCATCACAATTCCATCTACTAGGAACATTAATTGAACGAAAACAAAACTCTTTAGCACAATATGTTTCAACAAATGGCAAGTCTTCAACAATTTGATTTTTACTTGATAAACGTAATAATAATTTTAAATTATTTATTATTGATGTATGACGGACTAATATTAAATGTAAATTACCATCACCAATATGAGCATATGGTGCAATACCATTTGGAGTACGACTACATGAACAACTAATATTAGCACCGCTTATCATGAAAAATTTCCCTTTTAATGTACGCCATTGTCTCGTTATTTTATCACATAACATATCACGTTTCATCGTACATATATCGCAATTATTATAACATTTATCTGTTTGTAATGGATTATTATCGGAAAAGAATGCAATCTCACCTTCGTAACCTCTATTTAACATTAATTTCTTGAAACCTGTTGATCATAAATAAACGAATTATAGACGTCAATAATTATATTTTTTGTTTGTGTTTTTGTTTTTGTGTAACATTTAAATGTGTCATAAGCAAACAACCTTGGAATAAGTTCAATCTTTAATGATAATATCAACCTTGTAATAATGGGAATAGTTTGCCTTGTAACTAATTTGAGAATTTAACTGCATTTTGATGAAATAAAATAAATATATAATTACCGGAATAGTTATAACGATTTGGACCCATCCACCGATGAAGATCACTATGATAAGCAACATCACCTAAATAGCCATAACTCAATACACTGGCGTATAATCTCAATAAATTGTTTTCATCATAAACAGAAACTAAATCTAATCCTAATTTATCACCAAATATAATATGAAGTACTGATGTTGTTGGATCTGTAGTACCATGTAAACAATACACAATTGTATCTGTACTACCACCAGGTATAATACCAATTGGAACTTTCGGTTTTGGTAATTCTTGTTCAATATCATCAAAATCAATATTTAATTTTTTACACTCTTTAAGGACCAAACCATTAAATAATTCAGATACAGTACCATCACCACCAACACATATAATTGAATCAAATAAATCTAAATTATGATTAAGTATATAATCACGTATTTGATTTTTTCTTTGTGAAACAGTAACAGTTACTTCAACACCAGCTATATTAAATAAGGGTTTAGCGTATTTTTCATATATACTCAATGCATTTTGTTTACCACCAAATGGATTAACAAATACTAATACTTTACGTGGCCTTTGCGTAAATCCTATCAATAATTGTAAATTAATTGATGTATTTTAAAAAAAAATAATCATATAAATTACTTGCTAGATGATTTTGTAATGTTTTCACCCATGATGATACTTGAATTTGATCATTATGTTTTAATGTAATACTATTATATTTCCATATACTACCAAATTGTTCGGCATAATGTATTGTAAAAAAATTTGGATTAATTACTCTATCTTCACTTGGATGTGTATTCGACACGTAATTATGTTGTACTGATAATACATTTTGAATATTTAAAATTTTTTGTCCTGAAATTGGTTTTCTTATTATTTTGTATAAATTAATATTTCATATTTACTTACTAGATGGAAGTTGTTCGTTGTCCCATACAATGATACCTTTGTGAAATATTACCCGAATTCTTTTATTACCATTATGGAATGTATTTAATAATACTGAATTCTGATGACTGTATGACATTATTAAATTTGAATTTATACTAAACGTATTTATAATACTATCACTGTTACTATTATTATTTATTTTATTTAATTCACAAATTAATACTACTTTTATTGTTTATTTTTTAATACAGTACATGCAAACCGAAACCATTATAAATGTTATCAAATCGTTTATCAATTATTGATTAATTACTTTTCTAACAATAGTGTAAAATGTGTACATTTTTATTGTATATACCTGTGTAACATATATTTATATACACCTTTCCATTTCGATAATTAACTTGAAGGTTATTATGTGGTAAAAGTTGCATACGTAAAACAATATAGATTTCATACGTTTCAGATAAACATGGGCGCAGGGATCAGTTAATAAAGATGTGGAACTCCTGGATATTTCCTTTGTTTTCGAACGAATATCGGATCTGGCCTTGACAACAACCAGAATAATGGCGCCCTAGCGCGAGATTCAAATTAACATTGAGTTTTCCTTTGAATTTTATAATGCCCAACATATCTAAATAGTGTAGCTACGCTGATAACGTAATAATTCAATATATCATATATAGTAGTGGAATATACTGAATGAGCCGAGATGTTTGTATTGTCAGATGAGCTCAACTCGGCTATCTAGCTATCCTTGTCCACAATCAGAATAATGGCGGTCGTTTTCCACTAAAAACCTAGAGTTCCACTTCTTTATTGACTGTTCCCTGCATGGGGAGTACAATAACCACTACATACATATTGTATGGTTTGCGCTGTGCGCTATTGCCAATGTTATCAATCAAGCGTCATCTTTCTGCTTTTGCTTACGAATTATTATGAACTATGTAATTATGTTGAAATTCACTACAATTTGACTACAACTCCAAAGAGTGCCAAAGACCTATATACAATTGCTTTTGTTTATTACAAATTTGGTTGTGGTTGCATTATGGTAACATTAATTGACTGTAGCTTGTACTATTTTGCATGCAAACTTACGATACGAAACTTGAACCATTACTTTTCTATCAACGGAACTCAATACACTACCAGAACCCGTCTACTATTTTGGGGAAATGCGTTCTCGTATTCCCCTCCAAAATTTCGACCTGGTATACAGTTGGCGCTATTGTAAAACTCGTTTATGTTTGGCAAAAGGGATAGCGCTTAAACTTTGCTTCAATTTAATAAAGTATTACTAGAGACCAGACATAGAAATCCGCCTTTATTTGGCGTGCGGATGTCGTACGATTGTCGCGTGTTAGGGGCTGGAGTCGTTCGACGTGATTTGTTTTTATCAAATCTATCTGACAACACTGTACGGTACAGCGCCATATTAGTTCACAAGTTAAAATCAGTAATTGGAAACGTCAAAATTTTGTTAATTGAAACATTCATTAATAATCAAAGATGTGGTACGAAATTTTACCAAGTTTTGGTATAATTACCGTACTTATGGCATTTCCACATGCTGCAGCATATGTAATCAATAAAATAGGCGTTGATAACGTAAATTATTAATTCTAACCTAAAAATTTCATTGTTTTGTTATATAATTATTTACTTTCAGTATTACCGAAGATCTTTACTTGATAAATCAGAGAAAATGCAATATTTACGTGATGTAAGATTAACAAAGAATCCATATAAAGTCAATGTAAGTATTTACAGTCACTTGTCAATAATTATGTTGCTATTGATTTAATGTTTTCAAGGGCTTAGAAACAATTCCAGACGAATAATTTATATTTGAATAAAATTTTAGTCTTGCTGCTTTTTATTGTTTATGTAATTATATAAACGGTTTATGTAATATAATTTAAAAAAAAACGAACAAATATCGAGAAATCATTTATTAAACACATAATGTAATGTAAAAGATGTTTCAATATAATTAGATTTTATTAAAAGCGGCAATATCCACACTTTGGACCTGAAAATATATATTGAAATACAAAAATTGATATTCAAAATTTATTTAACTACTCACATAATCCTCTAAGGCTTCTAATTCTTCTTGTAACCAATCAATTGAAACTTTCTCATCTTCAACAACACAAGAAATTTGTAATTTATGTATACCATAAGCTAATGGAACTAATTTAGCGGCACCCCATAATAAACCATCTGCTTCAATTTGTCTTACAGAATTTTCCATTTTTTTCATATCAGTTTCATCATCCCATGGTTTTATATCCAAAATTACATTAGATTTGGCGATTAATACAGGCTCTATAATTACAAATTATAACAGGGTTATTGATTAAATTTGTAAAACAATTAATAGAAATACTTTTAGATTTTTTCTGATTATATGCAGCTAAACGCTCTTCACGTACTTTTGCTGCTGTTTCTGATTCTTCTTCAGAATCTGAACCAAACAAATCAACATCATCATCATCATCATCTTTTGATTTGGTTGGTAATTCAATATTTTTAATTGGTTCTTGATTTACTTGGTGTTTTTCAATAGCTACTACACGTTTATCTAAATTGTTTAATTTTTCTAAAATTGTATTTATGGCTAAAATTTTATTTTAAACATTATTAATTCATTAATTTAAACAAAGTATAAAACTTACACTTTTCGAATTCTACAACTTTCTTTTCAAAGAATTTAATAGCTCCAACATCAACAGAACTACGAGATACATCAGCCTGAAATAGTTGATAAATAAATTTCTTTTAATATTTAAAACAAATTGTACAGATTATAAAAATTAGTAATTGTTAATGATAACATGCAAAATTCTTTTTTTTTTTGAGAGGGATTTCTTTATAGTACTCACATCTTTAAAAGAATCCCTACTTTCAATTAATAGTTGACGTGCCTTGGCAACTTCACCAGCCAAAGGAGTTACGGACGCCTACACCAAACAGAATTCCATTGTTAAAAAAAAATGATGAGAGAAAAACATCAGAATAATGTTAAATTATCGCAATTACGTTAAACTAACGTCAAAGAAAAACTTCAATATTAGATAATTAACATTTTTGTGCAAAAAACCCATCTTTTACAAACGAAACACCGAAAATGTGATTTACATGCATATTAATTGTTTTTTTAATTAAATTTCTTTGGCATTACAATTGAAAATCAAACGGAAATATGTAAAAGACAGCTGATAATTACCTTAGCCAAATTTTCATAGTATTTCGTTTCAGCTTCATCATAAACAGATTTGTTAAGCCATACGTTTTCGTGTTGTAGATATTCCATTTTCATCTAAAAAAATAAATTATATTGACGCATTAAATGCAATATCGCAAAAATACTGCATTACGTATTTGATTTATTCAAATAAATCGCTTTTAATTGAAAAAAAAATCCTTTTTAACTGAGATAACCTCAAGTTTATAAACTACATTGAATATAAATCAAATTAATTGTTATAGTAGGTTATAGTGAGTAGTATGCGGATATTTTCAATTAAATTAATTAAAACACCACTTACATTTTGATTTTATTAGAAAACGATGCAAAAGTAAAAAGGAAATTGGAAGAACAATGCTGCTTTGAACGACAGATCTGTCAAAAAGAACTTCCTTCTGTCATCTTGTCATCAATACAGTGTTGTCAGAATTTTCCACATAATATCAACAGAACTACATTAGATCTCAATAAAATACAAATCTAAAGAGAAAATCATATTTTCTAGTGTAGAAAAAACTTTATAAAGCAATAAATTTCTCAATAATCGATGTAAAACGGACACACTAAGTGAATTGTAGATGAACTATAAGTTTTCTATGTTAGTCAAGTTGCTATCTAATGATTAGCTTAATCATTAAATTACAGAAAAGTTGGTAAACGTAGCAACAGTGAAGGTCGCGATCTTATAAGATAGGAGTCTGTAATGGATTTGAATTCATTTCGGCAATTTAACAGTAAAAGCAATCAGTTAATTTTAATTACTTTTACGGCAATTGATCGATTTTAATACATATTGACTTTTGATTACCGTATTACCAGTATTTGTTTGAATAAAATGATGAAAATTCTCAATCTCATGTTGTAGTTGCGCGGTACACTAATAGATGACGACTGGGATATCATAGTGGAACTATAGAGTTAATAAAAATAGAAATACAAATTTTCTACAGAATAAAGATAAAAATAATTTCTTTTTATTCCATATAATTCTATATATATATTAGATACAATGTATATTATCACAGTAATCACTATTGATAAAACGAAATTATTCATTATCACTTTTAGAAATATCAATATCTAGTACCATTTTTTCGATTGTTTGATTGATTGTTTTAATATTTAAAAATACGAA
Source organism: Meloe dianella (assembly GCA_028455855.1). Taxonomy (NCBI): domain Eukaryota; kingdom Metazoa; phylum Arthropoda; class Insecta; order Coleoptera; family Meloidae; genus Meloe; species Meloe dianella. The sequence goes on along the minus strand of JAPTHL010000045.1, from coordinate 2,247,188 downwards.
TTTTTTAGTTTGTTTTATATCGAAATAATTAATCGTATCTAATGAATATACACAATGTCTAGTTGAGAAAACGATTTCATCCGTATCATATAATTTAACATGCATATCATAATCTTTCGATAATTGTCGACAACCTAAAAACCACGTCCAGAGTAGAACATTTTCTAATTTATTCCTAAAAAACAACATAAAACAAATAGAAATACTGAATTTTTACTAGCGTGGTATTATGGTATTTACCCGTCTAATTCGATCTTTAAAAAGAATATATTGCCATCAAATTGAATTATGTAGCAGAGTTTTTGATGTTTGACAATCTTTTTCAATTTTATTCTAATGTTAGGCTTGAAGATTTGTAGTAGAAATCCATCATGATTTGTTTGAAAATGTTCGATTATGTTGTTGCCTAAAAAAAAGTAACAACAATAGTTGATTTTGACTAATTTTTATTGGCTTACTTTCAATTCTAGAAGAACATTCTGTGGAAAATGGACAATAATATGAAATTTCTTCATTATCAGTGATATTAAATAACGAAAATTCGTTTTTTCTTTGTAACGATTCAAATGATCCATGACATGATGCTGAACGATTTGAATTCAATGTTAAATATTTATATTTATCATTGCGACTTAATTTCGTTACAGATGACGATCTAGATACAGATGGACTTTCGTTTTGGAATATTTCGTTTGTTGATAGTGATTTAATTTTTAATCGTCCATTAAATTCCGTTGTTGAATTTATTAATTTCGTATTATCTAAATTATCAAATGATGTTGATTTATTTGTTAATTTTGCTAAAAATTTATTCGTATGTGTTTGTGTTATTTTTATTTCTGGTATATTTTGTTTTCTATTATTGTTAGTTTTCAATTTAAATATTTGTCGCATTTTCTTATTACGTATATCGTTTGTTAAATTTTTCAAATCGAACGCATTTATCAGTGAATTATATATTTGATCTGATAATAATGAACGTCCTCTAGATAAACGTAAACGACACACTGGACATTTTTCTGATTTTGTCCTACATCGTATACATATTAAATGGCCATTATCACATTGATAAGTTGGTGGTGGTATTGTATCTAAGCATATTGGACATTCGAGGAATGTTAAAATTGTGGACATACAAGCTGAAAGACGTTGGAAATTTATCGGCATCGGCCCACAACAAATTGCCTAGAACAAAAATACAATGTACGTTTATCTTGGAACGACACATATACTAAAATAAAATTCAATAATCCAATGGGATGTAATTGGTCTTTGTTTCGCTCGTTACAAAAATACTCAATTTTGACGTTATAAACAAATGACAAATATGGCACGGTATTCCCACCAACTCAACCATCAATTCTTTTGAATATATTTATCAATAATTAATTAAGGCTATCTCTAACCGAGTATCCTTTATCTTTTTATTGTATTTCATGGCAGTTCCAATTACTGTCTATAATATAAATAACAGTAATTACTTATTCAAAACAAATTTTTACAATATCAGTTTACATCAGATCTACCAACCGGTTTATGTGGATTATTATCGTTGTTGGCAGGGTATGCAAATCTAAAATTGGCATCTCTAATATCTAATAAATGTTGTTGTAATATATAGTAAATATAAATTCAACGGTCGATTTTAGTGGATCAACAGTTTTTTGGGCGATTATTTGTGGCACATCTATAAGTTGCGATTCATTAATTATCAGGCGACATTTATCAAAAGCTGTTCTACAACTAAATGTCGCTAATTATAAACCGAAATGATAAAAATTAATATTTTTCTTTTCCTTAGAAATTCGATAAATTTTATTATTAATATTGTTTTTAAACAATGCAAACTTATCAATGCATAAATTATAAGTAATAAAAATGCATGCCAAATCTGACTAATACTTGTTACAATATTAAACAATTATTTGAAAGATACAGTTGACCACCTTGACTTCGTTTCAATTAAAAGTGTCACGGTAGTTAGTTTATTGATATTTGAGTGGATGCGATGAACTGCATTAATTGAAAATTGTTATGGAAAATTCTAGGGTAAAACATGAAGATGTTGCTGTTACTGATAGTTTAGTCAAATCAAATTCGGTTTACTATATTCACTTGTTTTTTGTTTATCAAAATATAAAGTTCTATTGTTCTCGGTTTTACCGATGTTATTATTTTGTTTCAGTTAATTATAACAAATGATTGGCTTTTGTTAAGTAATAATTTTTGCAATTTGTTTATCACAAACAAACAGTATTTGTATTTAGTTAAGCAGAAATAGCGTTAATTAGATTTATAGTTTTTCTACTAAATTGTATATAAAAAGCGATTATTTATCCTTGCATTAACTAGTTATAAAACTTTCAGGATATGTGTGTGATAAGATAAATGACGGATGCTTAATTATAAATGATTAAAAATAGTGGGAAAATCATTGATTTAACAAAACACTATTGTTTTATTTTTTGTTGTTGTTTGTTCGGTTTTTTTTCCTCTCTATATTTAATTAGAATTTACCTCAGGATTACATTGTGTATCCGTTCCAGAATTCCACAATAAAAGTGAAATTTGTGTTTTTTTAACCAATTCAGCAATTTCTGTTATACGTAAACCAATAATATCATCACCATTTACTTCTAATAGGCAATCACCAATTTTTAAATCAGCTAATTTAGCTGGTGTACCATCATCGATTGTACATATCCATGGATATGGATCGAATTTACTTCTGGTCAAATAGAAACCCCAATTTGTTTGTAAATTATTACGTTCAATATTAATTGATCTCACTGTTGTATTATAATGTTCATCAACATCTGTATCACTCAACATTTTCAACAATAATGTCCGAACAACATACCTCTGTACTCTAATCTTACGAAGAATTCAACTTTCTTTTTTTTCCCCGGATTTTTTTCAGCTACTCACATTTTCACCTTTATTGTATTTCAAGGATTTATTTTATTTCTAATAACGCAACTGGTTTACCTTCATGTGTGTTTATTTATTGAATCCAATAAAATAGGGGCCATCTGGCTGGGTTTTTTTTTAACCTTCCATGTACGATTATACGAAAAATCCGCAAATTTATGCAAATTAATTTAACTATATAACACGTTTTATTTGTTTACAACATCAAACTATTGAAGTTTCATTAAAATTAAATTACGTTAATTAAGATTTTAAATTCAATCAAGAATCGAATTTATCATATTATGAGAATATTCCGAAAATAATCCCACGAGATAGTTCTATAAAAACAAAAACAAAAAAAATTAGAAAAATTGTCCGATTTCCTGATTTTTAAAATTAGAAAGTTTTTATTTTCCGACCGAAGAAAGCAAGTTCTCGGTCAATTATGTAACGTAAAACTAGAAAATTCTTATATGTACCGGGTGATTCACTGGAAATTCCCGATACTTAATTAAAATGATTTTTTTCTTAAATACCATTAATTATCAGACGATGGGTTTCTACTATTATTATTGATAACCTTGTTTTGAATAATGTTGAAGATTTCTCTCATCCTATAAAATTTCAAGGATTCAATCAAAACAATTATGTTTAAATAATGAGATTTATTTTGATTTTTTTAAATATAACATAATACGGGTTAAGGGCTATAATTCCCAAAATAAAACAAACAAAAGAAAATGTTTCTAATAAGTCGTAATCTCAACTAAATTAAATCCTAACTAATACAAGATAAAGTGAAAACAGAGAAAAATATTAACTACGGAATGTGGTTGCCGCCATTTTGTATCATCATACTGTATTGATGTAAATGTTGGATGTAGAAGAGAGACAGGGCCCTTTTGGAACTCAATATTGATTTTATCTGATTCAATTTTTGTTTTCAAATCAAACTGATAACAGAAGTAATTTAGCGTAGTTCCGCTCGATTAATTGTTGTTTATGTAACACTTGGGAGAATTTTTGAGCGTGTACCTACATCACAAGGTCGCAATTTTTTAAAAACAATAACAGAAAAACGAATTTGTCTTATTTTGATAATCATTTACACAACATCATTCACGTGATTGATTGATTATTATTATTTTTTTTATAGTTTTTGCACAATATCGAATTTTTGTTTGAAATCCATTGATTCTTTTTTGGGATCGAATTTCTTTTTCGATGCTAATTTGGCACGTAATTCAGCTGCTGTCATGCTCAAATTTAACGTACCGTTTTCTTGTTGTTGTTGTTGTTGGTGGTGGTTGTGTTCTTTTTTGTCTTGTGTACCATTTTTAGTTTCTGTTGGTGTTGTTGTTGTTGTTATACCATTATTAGTTTCATCATGTGGATCAATGACTAATAATTTTGTTTCACCCGATAATGCTTTTATTAATTCAACAACTTGTTTGTGGGTTTTATTTAATATATTTTCACCATTGACTTCTAATATACGATCACCTTGTCGTAAACCAGCAGCTTCTGCTGGTGAATTATCATCAACTTTACCAATATATTGACCAGGTTTACCTTTTTCTGCATGCAAATTAAAACCGTAACCATCGAAATTCTCCCATTTTTGAATATGGCATAAACGTGCCTTTGGATTATTATGATTTTTAACATCAGTCGACATATTCTTTGTTTAATTATTTGTTCTATTGTTTATTCGATAAATAATTAAATTGTTTTTATTGATAAATAAAAGACAACATACTAACAACACTGGCACAGGTGTATACGAAATCGACAGACTGAAAACTAGAATGTGACAGTATTGTGGAAGTGGTAAGGTAAGTATTCACGTCCGCCACCTCACCGCCGATTTACAGACCGAGTAACTAGCTCGACAACAGTCGAACATGACTCTTAACAGCTGCAACCAACCCCAAAGAACAAAACGTATGTCGCAGCTTTATCAATACTACTATATACTACTACTACTACTACTAAAAAACAAAAAAATTACATTCAAAAACCACCAAATAAAGCGAATCTCTTCTCTGTTAAATATTACTCGAAATTTTCTCCCGATTACATGATTACAAATTCATGTTTGAAATTGCTCCAATTAACATAATAAAGGGAACAGACCTTGACTAGACTAGACAATAATTAAATGACCAATATTACCAATAATCAAATTTAAATAAAAAAAACCTCACAAAAATAATAAGAATTCAACCGCACCTATTATTATTATTATTTATTATGAAAACAACAAAACAACATTGATGATATTGCAAGGATATAAGCAAGGACGTTTCGAGAGAATCATCATTTTTCAAATGAATTATCTGTAGATACGGATGAATATTATTCAAGGTGAGGTAATTTTCGTATTACTCATATTTACAAAATAAATTTTGTAAATAAACATGTAATTCATTAAATAAAAAGAAATCACTTTTATTTATAGATAAAGAAATCTAAGTTTTCAATTGTGAATTAATTACCGAATAAATGAAGGAATCATTAATTCGATAATTATTATTTATGTACATATTGACATTTGAACTAGATAAGCACGATTTAATTAAGGCAATTGCTCATTAACTATCTATCATTACCAACAAAATTGAAAATGAACGTAAATTTATTGAAAAACAAAAATAAAACACAACAAAAATATAACAACACAGCCTTACAAACATAATTTTTTAATATATAGAGGTATAATTAAATGCTTCTAAGTGTATACAAAAGAAAATTGTATGTTATATTTTTGATTGATAATAAAATTTCAATTACTGCCCTTTAGATGTTTTCATTTCCGCTTTAAATTCAGTTAAAGCTGTATGAATCCGGAAGTGTAAACGTGATTCTAAAGAATATCCCGTATAATTTTTCCTATAAATAAATTAATCATATATAGTAAAGCGAAATTGACTTGACTAATTGACTTACTTTGCATCTTCTAGAGCTAAAATCGCTTTTTCTTTATTACCATTTTCCCATTCAATTAAAGCTAATTCAACAATAGCATACGGTATTAAATAATGATCTTCAACGATTTTCTTTTGTAATGATATAACATTTTCTAAACATTCAAGTGCTTGTAATGGACTACCCATTTGTCTTAAAGTAGCACCTTGTAATAATAATACTAATGCCCTATTATCAACATGATATTTTGACGTTTGTACATCAGAATTAATATCTTTTAATGCTTTTTCGATTGTTTTATACACATTATTGGCAATATTAAATGTTTTTAATGTTTTAAATAAATTCCAAATATACATTAATTCAATTACAGGTAGAGTTAAATTATTATTTTGATTGAAATAACGTTCAGCTTTTTTTAATGCAAATTTTTCTAATGGTAACGATTTGCCAGCAATTCTTTGTTTATATTTTGGTACATCTCTAAAACAAAAATTTCGATAAAATCAAACATTTTTAACGAATTTCATTAGTTTACTGCATTAATTTCTCAATTGTTTCAATATCTGTTGATGGTAATTCATCTTTCATCATCAACATAATTGCAGCTTTTTGATAACTGTAAATTGTTCTAGACCAACGACTATCTTTTAATAAATGCGAACTATAGAACAATGCCTCCTTCCATTCGCCTTTAATACTACAATTTTATTAATATTAACATTTTTTATAATCATTGATAATAAATTGATGATCACCAATAGACCCATAAAAGTTCCCAAAAACAGATATGATGGAATTGTGGCCATAAACTTTGTGAATGCCATGATTTTTTATAATATTCTATACTTCCATCTAAATTACCTTTCATAAATTCTAAACGGCCTTTAAAAAATAAAAACCACACACCTTCTGGATGTTTTTTCAATTGTTTTTGTAATATTTCATCGCATATCTTTAGATCACCCTCTTGATGGCTTAATACATATAATACAACTAAATTATAACCTAATAATGTCATTACACAAAGTATTTGACGCAAACCATCCATTTGATAGCCTTTATGAAGTTCATCAAGACCTACTTTCTATTACAAAAAACAAAGAAAACAACAAAAACGATTATTGTAAGTCCGTCCGTTCGATCTAGTGCACAAGCTCCTTACTTATGCCTTTAGTGTCACTACAAGTGGTGATAAAATCAAATAAACAAATTAATATCGCACCACTATAAATAGCATTATTGATATAATTGCAGTTTGTTTGTTTTTTTTTGTAAATAATTGTTGATTTCTTATAGGAACACTAAATTAAAGGTGCACCTAGATGAATCTATAAATACCTTATTTCCTGAGAAACCGATAAATTCTAATAATCTAATAACACGTGATGGTAACATTGATATCATTAAATTAAATGTACCAATACCCATTCGTACACCACTTTCAAAATGTAAAATTGATGAATCTTTACCCCAATTACTTTTCGATAAAATTTGCTGACAATCTCTAGAATATATTATTGTTTAAATTATTTCCATAAAAATGAATAAATAAATTCATTAATTACTTATAAGAATTATAACATGAACGAATTTTAATGCTAGCTTTTATAAAACTACTTAATGTTTCATCTTCCATAAACGTTAACATTGATTTTAATAATAAACATTCAGCATGACATAATTCAGCGTGTGATTCTTCTTCATTGAATTGATCAAAATTATTTTTTCTAACCATTTTACCTAATGATTCACTAAATGTGTTCCTTTTACGATAACGATTACATACATGCAATGCTTGTTTTAATAATTTTGATGCTTTTACAATATGTTGATGTTCAAATGTTAAAATTGCTTCAAGAAATTGAAATACAGCAGTACCCAACGCATGATAAATACTAACATTAGCACTATAATTTATTATAATTATTACGAATTATCGATTAAAAACATGATGATAAAAAATATAACTTACTGTGGCTCCAATAAATTTCGAGCTTTTACAAATTGATTATTAAAGAAATAATCAATAGCACGTTGTGATTCTTCAAGGGCACGCTTCAATGGCATACCATCAGGGCTAACAATATCAAAATAATGATCAAATAATCAAATCGAAAATAAATTTGTAAAAAAACAACTCACATTGGCAGATCGCTTTCAGCATCTTCGAACTATAAATAATAATAAAAAAACAAACAAATATATTTACAGGCGCATCCACCATTTGTTAGCATTAGATAATTTGAAATAATTATTAAATAAAAAGCTGCACGTGTGATAATTGGTTTGTTTTTTTGTTTTGTTTATCGTATAACATTAATGATAATTGTTATTTGTAAAATAATTCACATTTATGGTTTATTCGAAGAACTTTCACGAGAAATTTCTATTGGAAATTAGTTATAATTGCAAAACAACATTAAAAAAATAATTATTGTTAATTAATACTATTTATAATACGATAATAGGTAAAATTGATCGTATGTTAAATGATAAATTTCAAAATATAGATAGTAGATAAGAATTAAAAGAATAATTGATCAAAGAAATACCTCATCCCAGTCTTGATCATCAATTTCTTCATTATCTGAATATGTTGCCATTATTGTTGTTATACAAAGGGCCACTAGAACAGATAATTTAACAAAAACAACAAAAATAATTACAAAATAACAATTTTACGATACTTTTTCTTGTAATTGTTAATAATTTAACAATGAAATAACACCGAAATCTTATTAGATACACGTATGTTTACGCACTGAAGAGATGTTGTATGCGTAAAAGTACGAAAGAAAGTAGTAGGACTAACCTCAATAATAATAACGTTGATAACTCTCACCAATTTCACATATAAATAGCAGATTTCAATAAGCAGTAGTTGATATTAACTGAACAATAATCGCAATAAGGCTGTCTTTATATCATCTGATGAACAATTCAAAATAGAAATTCGCATTGTACATTGTACTTAATTAATGATAATCTACTTAATTACTATTTGATTCGATTAGATATGAGTTTCATAAATTAATTTCGTTAATTTGTCGTGATTGTTATTTTTTCTTATTTATTGAAGTATAGAAATACGTAACAAATTAACGACAAACATACTTTATGATTTTTGCGAGACTTTGCAATTTGAACAAAATAAATAACAGAATATTATGTCAATGCCAAAACAATACTAATTTACTTACGTTATTCAAAAACCGAATTACAACCTGTCTTTATCTCAGTAACCTTGCTATTAATGAATTAATGATTATTGGACGTTGTGAATGTATTTTCTAAGGAAATTTTTATGAAAAACCAGTTAGTTATTAATTATAAACGAATTAATAATGCATACTATATACATCGAAGAATCAAAATACAACTGATTCAATTAACAACATACACCAACAATTTATACAATATTCATCTTATTTTGTTCATTATTAAATAACGAAATTTTAATTATTATAATAGATTTTTTTTTATCATCAATCAAAACACACAAATAACGTATTTTAGCATAAATTTTCAACGAACAATAGTCGGAATTATATAAAATTAAATAATAATTTTGTTAATCGTATTTTAATTTGATTTTTTTTGGAAATTTCCATAAATTATTATCAGAATATCAACAATACTGTATATATTTTTTCAAAAATTAAACCTTTCGATTAGTAACAATAACTCGATTGTTTTATTATCAATCAATTGTATATATATATATATATATATATATAATTCATTTCAAGTATTTTTGATAACAATTAGAATTTTATATAATAAACAATAGGGATCTTGTTATATATACTGATAATAAACAATAACAAATGGGAATAAAATAAAAGGGATCAAATTATTGAAATATGTTGATTTAAAAACAAATTAAAAGAATAATAAAGCGACAAATTAAGAAACAAGAATAAATGAAACGTAAAAGTCTAATTATATTTACCTGTATTTTGATAAAAAAAAATTGGCGAATTCTTGTGGTTACCGTTACACTAACATCAATTTCAAGGTCACGATAATTTTAATTATCATCCATTCATTAATAAATATGAACAGTAGTTGATTGTATTAAGTTATTAATTTAAATAACGAATATTGTTTGAGATTATGAAAATATTAATAATATTTAAATATTATCGATATATTGACGTGACGTAATCTATTTTGACGTTGACGTATTTGTTGACACAACCTATATTTTAACATAACCTCAAATATTATTTTTGTTAATTCCTAAATATAAATAAATGATTTTCTAATAAATTATGGATAATTATTTTATTTATAAATATATTTAAATAATAATGGATAATTCGAGAACATTGGAAAATGATAAAACATCATTTTGGAAGAAAAATAGTAAAACTGTACCCGGACGGTATTATGTTAATTATTAATTTGTTTATAAATAATTATTATCGATTATTAAAATTTGTTTGTTAGACCCAGTCCTAAAAGAGATGTGAAAAATAATGGTAAAACGAAAATGACCGGTACAACATCATTTCAAGATTTTCAAGCATCAGTTAGTGATGCTTGGGAAATGGATGATGATGATGATTTTTCTATTATATCCGGTTTAGAAAGTAAGTGATTATTATTTATAATAATAATATTAATAATATTATTATTATAGATACGAAAATATCGAAAAAGTATCCCAATCGGCAGCTTTAAATGTATTAAATAGTCATCGTAATATAACAGAATCTGAATTACCAACGAATCGTACTGAATTGTCACCACTACCACCGTTATTATTATCGACATCATCATCATCATCATCATCATCTTCATCGTCAAATACAACATCATTAGTAACAATACAGGATACAGTTCGTAATAATCGTATACCAGGACGTCCTCAACAATTACATTGTTTAAATCCACCACAAGATGAAGATAGCGAATCAAAATTGGAACGTTTTAAAACAATATTAGAAGAATCGCCAAGTATAGAACAATTATGTAAATTAAGTTGGTCAGGTATACCAATTAAAGTACGTGCAATAACATGGCGTTTATTATCGGGTTATTTACCAATAAATTTAGAACGTCGTGATGGCGTATTGGAAAGAAAACGTGATGATTATTGGTGTTTAGTTGATAAATATTATTATGCTGAACATGATGAAATTAATTTAGATATACAACATCAAATAGATATTGATGTACCTAGAATGAATCCAACAATACCATTATTTCATCAAAAAACTGTACAATTAATGTTTCAAAGAATATTATTTATATGGTCAATAAGACATCCAGCATCTGGTTACGTACAAGGAATAAATGATTTAGTAACACCATTTTATGTTGTATTTCTACAAGAATTTATACCAGATAATCAATCATTTGAAACATTTAATGTTGATAAATTAACAGATAATCAATTAAAAATTATTGAAGCTGATTCATTTTGGTGTTTATCAAAATTTTTAGATGGCATACAAGATAATTATGTATTTGCCCAAATTGGTATACAACGTAAAGTATTACAATTAGAAGAATTAATAAAACGTGTTGATGAACAATTACATCGTCATTTAAAACAACATAATGTTAGTTATTTACAATTTTCATTTCGTTGGTTAAATAATTTATTAACAAGAGAGCTTCCATTACGTTGTACAATACGTTTATGGGATACATATTTAGCTGAATGTGATTGTTTTGCATCATTTCAATTATATGTATGTGCTGCATTTTTATTATATTGGAAAGATGATTTAATGAAACAATATGATTTTCAAGGATTATTATTATTATTACAAAATTTACCAACACAAACATGGTCAAGTTCACAAATTAGTATTTTAGTTGCTGAAGCATATAAATTAAAAGTTATGTTTGCTGATGCACCAAATCATCTACAATGCAATACTACTACTACTACTACTACTACTAATGAAAGCTGATTATATATGATTACGAATTTTTTATTTGTCTTTCCTTTAACTCATATATTTCTTTTAAATATTGTTAATTGTAAATAGATTCATTATAATATACACACACACACATACATATTTTTATATAGAGGCAAAAATGTGATTTGAGGTCGATTAATTACTCAATAATGTTTCATCGATATTTTCCATTTTATTCTATTTTAATTGTTTTTAAATGAAACTTTGAAATATTAACGTATTTGCATCATGTCCGTTTCACCATTTCTGGGAATTTATTTTTGTAAGAAACTGGATAGTTTCCAGGCAATTTTAAAACTTAGAATAGAGATTGAATATTTGCAGGGAAGAGCTTTTCTTTTTTTGTTTTTTTTTTATATAAAATTATTGATTAAAATATTTATGTTGTTAAAATAATATTTGTACATTATATAAAACTTTACATTAATCATTAATAAACTATCTATACAAGTTAAAATTACTTAATTATACCGCGATAGTACCCATATTTTTTAAATTAAATATTTACAACCTGGTAAAGTATGGTGTTTTTTTCTTGTTCAAATATGTACAAAAATCAGGATAATTTGTATCTGTTGTGGTGATTTATTTGCGTAATTGGGCGACAAAATCGACCAAAAAACATTCAGCAGGCAACCAATTTTCTAATTGATTGAATATTTCGATTTTTTTAACACCATTTTCGACAACACCTGGAAATTTTTGTCAAATTATTACATTGTCGATAAATTAAACAAAATTCTTTTACTCAAAGACTGAAGTCCATGATACTGTGCAATTGCATGTAATAATAGTCTTTCGAAATATGTTGATGGAAATTGATAATAGATATCTGTTGGTGTATTCGTGAAGAATTTGATGAGTTCGTATTCTGATTTCTTCACATATTCCAACGGTAAATTTTTACGTACTTTGATTGTACGTCGTATTTTTGGCGAAATTCTCGAAAATGGTTTGTCTTTTATTTCATTATTAATCTGTTTATGGTTATTGTTTGAGAATTTTTCAATAATTTCAGTTTGTTCATCTTCTGATTTATTGATAAAAATGTTCCAAAATTCTAACGCATCGTCATCTTCCAATAATCTTGCTAATGGTGTTTTATTTGTTTGTATTAGATTTTCACGATCCTCATCTTCTTCAGCTAATGTATATAATGAACATTCTAAAAAATTTAATAATTATTGTTGATGATTGTTCAACATTGAATGATTCACTGTTTTGGTGGCGTCGTAATTTCCTTCGTCCCGTCCACCTTTTGATTGTTGACAATTCATCGAATTGTTGTACAATCGATGATCGAGGCACAAATGGTTTGCTGGCAACATTTGGTTCATTTTGTAATGATTCCGTATCACTATTATTAACACTTGCTAAACTAAAAATAAATTTATATCAACATTTTGTTGGTTTATCGATAATTTGATACAAACTTTAAAGATTCTGAATCAGAATTATTGCTAGATGAACAAGGGAATGTGTATATTTTTTTGCCTTTGGTCACAGTCATTTTTTACAAATATTTTTGTTTTCTTATTAAACAAACAAAATTTAATAAAAGATAAATATTTTTCGAATGGCCTAGCCTATGGAGTTGATGCAATCACTTTATCGCTGCCCGGTTGCCAGATTGTATTGGATACAATCGATAGAACAATCAGAAAAAAATTCGCATTTTAGTTAATGATACAATTAAAGATGACCATAATAATTGTTTTCATAAATAAATAGATAAAACCGTAGAATATGGGGTTTTAGAACGACAATAGTATAGTGTATTGTTGGTTGCGTACCACCAGAGCAGTCAGAATCGTATTCAGGTAAATTGTTTTTTATACCAGGGACTTTGCAGTAAAATTTTACCAATGTAGGTATTCCAAAAGATTACCTACACTCGTGGATGAACTGAAAAGATTATTTTGTCACGGTACCTCGGTGAAGATCTATGAATTGTTTAATAAATATAAATAATAAAAACAGATAAAAGGCATAATAATTGTTTTCTTTCCAAACCACCTAAGACAGAGTACAAGGTAGGTTTTTTTAAAGGGTTTTCCCCTAGAGATTGTGTCATCATTTCTAGTTTCTCCAATGTTTCTAGATTAAGGTATACGTATGTCTGTTATTAAGTGATACGTTTCGGTATTTTAGCCGGAATTTTAAATATATTATTTATTGTACGTGAAAAGCGAACCAAATGAGTTTAATTTTTTTGTAAATTACTTAAATACATAAAAAGAACTACCTGTAAACCATAGAAAGGCTTCGAAATTTTAGATTAATTTTGATACCACAGCAGGTCTACAAAAATTTATGCACTATTTGATTTCTGGATTTGTAGTCTTCATCTTCATTGTTTCTAATTTGAGCGAGCTGTTTGATAACGATTTAAATAAAATCAATAAAGTTGTGGAACAAGTGTTTTTTTTTATATTTTGTAACAGAACTCACAAGAACAAAATTACATATTATTATTATTTATTCAAATTGAACCGATATTCATGATTTATTGGCAATGAGGCAACATATTCTAAACTTGGTACACATATTTTCGAATGTTTTATCATAATGTCATACCAATTTGTTGTTGAATTTTTACAATGAAAATATGAACCCCATATTGTTGATATTAAAAATTGTTGATCAGGATGCCATGCTTCATGGCCATGTACACCTTCAGCTTCTAATTCTTCACAAACAGTAACTGTATCACAACCACTAAATTTATTTGGTGTATAAATATCTTGTACTAAATTATCACCAACATAAAGAAATTTCGGTTCATTTTGATTAATATGTTTCTTTAAAAATTTATGTAAATCATTCCAATTGCCATGTGTGTAAATACCACCAATTTTTAAATTATCAACATTAACAGTACCAGTTTCATTGAAACCATCTAAATTAATAAAATCTCGATTTTGCGTAAAAAATCCTGGTTTCTTAGCATAACAGACAACAATATCAAAATAATCACGCCAATTAGGTCCAATTGTATTTGAGGCTGTATGCGATGCAAAATCAACGTGTGAACCAGTTATCAAAAATAATGTTTTATTTAATTGTTTCAACGTTTTTAACCAATTCAATAATGTATCACTACATGGATAATAATATTTTTCTGGTTTGTTTTTCATTTCATTAAAATAAACACTTTGATTCGTTTGGAAATATTCACGTAAAAACATATTTTGTAATGCATCAAGTAGATCTGGCCAAATATAATATTGATTTTGTATACCACCTTTTTGTTCGTCAACACTATCAACAGCTCTAGCAAATATTAAACTTGTTGCAATATCAAAATAGTCTAATAATGTGCGCATTCTTTCTGAATATGGTCCATTCCATGTTGCTAATGGATCTTTTGCAAATAAATCAGCAGCATCCCAATGACGATTACTATAATAATTTTCAATTTCTTCATCATTCAACATGTTTGTACCGTGAGATGCTTGTAATATTGTACCATCCGGTCCTATACGTAATAAATTACCGTTTTCATCATCGACAATCAAACCTTTCAATATGAAATTATGGTCAAATGGTTCTAATAAATGTTTTTTCGAATATCCTTTATTCGTTACTAGAAAATTCGCTATTATTTCATATTCCATTTCAATCATAGCACCAATTTTATATCTAGCCACTGTATTGTCTAAATCGAACCCAATACAATCGTAATTCGTAAATTTGAAGGTTACATCAAAGTCTGTCGTACTCATTTTTCTATTTAATTTACAATTATTCGAATAATAATTATTAAAGAAACTAGAATTTTTATTAAAATTGTTTTTTGTTGAATATTTCAATTGATTATCTAAAAACTTGCCCAAGTTGATGACGTTGTGGTGGTTGTTGATTAAATGTCGCCGTATCAACAAATGAATACCCAACATTCTTATCAGATATAATTCTTAACCTACTTCAAGTTTTTCTTTTTACTGATATAGCAACACTTTATCACGTAATTCATATGAGACACCAGAGATAATAACAGAAATTCGCTTTACAACAATTAAAACACCAGCTGATGGGATGACAACCATGATAACTTAATCTTATCAATATTTATCAAGAAACTTGACATCTCCAACAAATATCTGCAACAGAGGATTAAAATTAGCATTTCTTTCGTTACTTATTAATCATAAAGTCCTTAATTATTACCAAATTTGCTATCCTGAATACAGTGTTGCCAATGCGTTTTCGCAATATCGCTACAAAACAACAAAAAACAACAGGAAAAAGGATCAAAACAACATCATAGAGCGCAATTTACAAACCACATCTTAAAAATCCTTTATTTATTCGTAATCCTAATGTCCATGATTAAGTAATTCCATAAACGGCGATGCAGAAAAGCGGTAGATTTACTGAAAACGGACGATATCTGGCAACGACAGCTGGTTAGCTAACAGAATAACGCGCCACATTTGAATGCTAGGACTAAAGTGAATCAAATGTTAATGAAAACATACATTTACATACAGTTTTTGTTTGTTGGTGCCTGAGTTAGGGTGGAGATACACTAGCGAATTGAGCCTGTAATGTAATGCCCGTTGAATCTTCGCAATAAAATTTTTGAGACCAGCATGACGAAGAGCAAGCTGAATGAAAGTACATATCGGTTTCGTGAGTGGTTCGTTGATGCCTGTAAACAACACAAATGTGCAAATTGGCGTCTCAATTTGACCGACAACTTACCCTTCAAATCGTCGGATTGAATTGAGCCGAGTAGTTCGCAAGCCATTCGCATTGTGTTTGTAAACCAGTCTTAACTACACGAATCTTACTCCAAGCGTGTTACAGTTACATTACAGGCGTGACTTGTCTAGTGTATCTGCACCCTTAGGAAATTACTCTACTGTTAGAAATTGAAAAATAACAAATATACAAACGTATATTTTATTATCCATTTATATATAAAATTGGAAAACACAATCTACACTAAACATGTTTGTTGCTACACAAATTTTATTGAGCAATAAACAGCAACGAATTTAAAACTTGAAATTGTGATTGTTTACGTTATCAGATAAACTGTAAGAAAATATTTAATTATATAATTAAGAAAGAAAAGTCTTATTGTCTTGCAAACTGTTGCGTTTGTTTTCATAGCAGTGTTTATAGATGGTGGTGCAGGGTGTTATCATGATTGTTTTTTTTATTAGTTGTTGCCATTACACAGAAATAAAACAAAACATAATTTGTATAAATACTGTTTTTATATTTTTATTTTTGAGAGGAGGAAAAAAAATTAATTCATAAAAATTGCAAATATTTTAGGACATTTAAACAATTAACTAAAAGTAAAATTTTCAATGCTTCATTAACAGAACAATATGATTAAATTAATCACTACCATACATATCTCTTAATATTAAATGCAAAAAAAAATAATATATGTATATAATTTCAAATAATGATATGTATGAAATATTACCGAACTTAATGAAACAGAAAAAATCACATGATAAACCAATAAATTAATCATATAGCATTTCATTAACGAGATAGGGGAATATTTGACGAAATAAATCCTCAACAATATCGAGCAATAATATATATTCAATATGTGAGGGAATTGATAGTCTTAGAAAAATGTCGGCCTTAGCAGTGTTATTATTATTGTTGTTATTATTATTATTATTTTAATTACAAATATAACATAAACGTTTCATTTTTAATATTAATGGGAATAGTTCAAGAGTGAAACGTATTTTTTTTTGTGCTGAAGGCAATAGATTGTTTCTAAATTTTTCATATCAAAATTGATTTGACATTTTTTTTTAAATACTAATAAATTCGAGCATCAAGTCGTTATTGTTAAACATTCAAAAACAAAAATAATGAAATTGAAGAATTTATTATGTTGGTTTTTAAATTTTAACTTTAGCCCGATATGCACCAAAAAAACTTATTTTTTTTCTTCAATTATATATACATATATTTATTTAATTTTTTTTTAAATTAATTAATTGATCAATCGAAAGAGTTTACACTTTTTGTTCTTTTTGTTTAATAATTACACTGAAATTTACGTTGATAGATACTACATTAATATTGCATCACTTGATAGATTGTCTGAATATTTTAATTAGAAGTTCACAGTATAATTTTGTAATTTTTTTAATTTAGTTATTCACACTAAGTGCTAGCACGTAGTCTCAAGTACCATGCACTTGGTAAGATTTATAGATATATCACTATTACAAGCTGGCAGAGAATGAGCTTTTGTTGGTGGCCCCTCTGTTGTTGTTATTGTTATGGTTTTTTGTCGTATTAAATGGGGCGAAGTACGTGCACTATTACATTGACGCTGTTCAGTTTTTGCTAATATATTTGATAGTGTACGTAGGGCGAGGTGTGGTGATGGGCAGTATAGAGGCATAGCGGACTTGTTATTTAATATCAAGTCCGCTGCCCCGGGCTAGAGTAATTTTTCTTCAACTGAACTAGATGTACCCGAACTAAATGTACAATCATCACCGCCAAGTATCTGTCAGTTGATCAGTTCAACATTGACGAATTGTTTTAGTCTTTCCAGGTACACATTATATAATTCGACGTCGTTATGTCCGGCGCCCTGCAAAATAATAACAATAGAAAAACCAACATCAAAACAATTTTATGAGCAATACAATATTGTGACATTAATAGAAAATCAAATAGGGAATATAACTTTCTTTTATAAACATTACAAACAAGGGATACTGCAAACAATCATTCTTCAATAAAAGAAATACAAATATGAACAGAAAGTCCTTCAATCATATATATTTTTTTTGTCACAAAGAATGTTTGTTAATTTAATAAACAAATCATATTAATTATTCATGATTGAAATGTGTGTAGGATAGAAAAAAGTAATTTACCTCAACCCATAATGGTTCAACAGCTCTAGGACATTTTTCAAAAATCGTAAGTCCATGTGAAAAATCTATAACTTCATCTTCAGTTCCATGAATAACTAATGTTGGTGACATAACTTTGGGAACTTTATCAATACTGAAAAATTCAAATAAAACAAAGAAAAATCAAATACTTTCTAAATTATTTACGGACAAAACAAACAAAACATAATAATTAATCGTGCTTTCTACAACAAAAACGTAATTAAAAATAGAAACAACAACCATTAAAAACGCATTTTCGTTTTGGTATTTTGCAAAAAAATCTTATTTCTAAAGATATAAAGATTATCTGTACGTAAATAGCTTCAATGGAATCCTGTCACATTGCAACGTTGTCATGTGTAAAATACAGAAAGTTAATTTTAATTAAATACCAAAAAAAACACACACTTATTTAGTTACACCAAATCTTTGATGTAAAAATAAACAACCTGCAGTATAACTATAGATGTATACCCCTAGATTAATCACTTAATTTTTGATAATTCAACCAGCCAGAGAATAATCGAAAGAACTGAAGATGATTGTAAAAAAATAAGGAAATGTACAATAATTTCGATGGATAAAAAAAGTAATTAAAAACGTTGTAATTAGAAAGTTTCAACACATTTTTCCGGTCTTTCTCCTTTAATTTTCATTTTACTTTCAACTCAAATCAATATTCGTTGTTTGGGCAAAAAAATGGCCTTCTTTTATATAAAAAGGATATGGAAATTTTGCACGTCTCAAAAACGTGGCATTACCAACGCTTTTTTTCATTATTATTAATAAAACATTAACGAATTTGGGTAATTACCTTTTTCAATCATTTGTTGAATAATAAATAATTTCGATAATTTCCTTGATTATAGTTTTTGTTTTAGCTCTGTCGTAAAAGAATATCTCAAAATAATTAAAACATACACGTGTCTGAATTGGATCAATAAAATTTTGTAATTTTTAATTAACTATTAACAAATAAAACTATTATCTGATTTAAATGTTATGAATTAAACAGTATTGTAAAGTTGATTGTATTGTTTATCTCAAAAAAATATATAATAAAAATAGCATTACATTTACAAAGCGATTACAACATTATCAATAAAAACGTTTAAAAACAACGACATATACAACGTGTCCCATTGCTGTATGCATTAATCTGACTTACTGCCAAAATGTATGATTCATTCCTTTATTGATTGATAATAAATATGACAAAAAGATTGGATAATACTTCAAAAATCATCTAAGAATAGTCTCAAAGGTTAATTTATTGTCAACAATTTTATAAATGCTAGGTTTGCTTTAATTTATCGATTATGTTGATCCAACAATAATAACATGTTTGTAATTCTATGAAAATAGCAAAAACGATTATTATTATTATTATTGTTTTTATCACTTAAATTTAAATCATTTTGGAACATAATTCTAACATTCTTGACATATTTATATTTGCAAAACTGATCCTATTGTGAAATAGTTTTTAATAGTATTAGGAGGTCATTTACAAAAATATGACAATAATTTTTATTGTCTACACTTTTGAATGAATAATTAAAAATTTGCTGACTATAAATCGATTATTGCTATATTCACGAATTTTTACGGTTGTTTCGACGATATTAATGAATGTTTTGTTAAATAGATTTTCAAGTGGAAAATAACTGAATTTAAATCGATTAAATAAGGGAATCGATTGATTTTGTTAAATTTTCGCATATGTTTTATCGATAATTTAGCAAATTAACAATTACGCTGTTACGTTATTCCAATTAAAATACGATAATAAAACAATGAAATTTTTGTTATAATGAAAGAACAACAGTTATAAAACGGATTTGTGACGAGAATGATTACGTATTTACATATTTTAAATGGTATTAATTTACCTGGGAAAGGCATCAAAGAACCAAGTACGTTTGGTATTGGGGAATGCCACCCTCATACCGGACATAAGTGGTGAATGTAAAATCACAGCCCCAACTTCATAACGTGCAGCTAAATCAACTGTGGGTACAGTACCAATACTCTGGCCATATAATATAATATTTTCAGGACTAATACCATAACGTGTACGTAATGCTTGCCATGCAGCATCAATATCGGCGTATAAATTTTTTTCAGACGGTTTACCAGCACTAACCCCATAACCAGAATAATCATAACTAAATATATTACAATTTATTCTTGAACCAAGTCCCAAATAGAAACTACTCATTTGTCCTAAATCAACAGCATTACCATGTGAAAACAATATTGTAAATCTTGCTGTATTACTACATCTAACAAATAAACAAGCAATACGATTTCCACGATTTGTCCTAGTAAAAAAGCCTTCAACATTTTCTTTTTCCCTTTCAGAATATTGCCATTCAGCTCGATCTGTTAATGTAAAACTGCATTTTCCATTTTCATCAGATACAAATTCGTATGTTGGTTCAGGGGGTAGAAACGCTAATTTTGCGGCTATTCGACTTGGACAAGGTGGACAACAAAATAAACAACACAATTCACTGAAACTTAAGCCGTTCATTTTTAATTTGAAATTTTAATTGATTTCACTAAAAACTAAACAATTCAACAAAAAAAAAACAACAACTCATAGAATAACTGTTTATATTTGCAATTAAATTATAATGAAAACTATGTGCTCATTGTTGATACCGCCATTTTAATGAACTGTTCACAAATAACACACAAATATGACAGATGCTGACATTTACAGTATCGCCAACATAAACAACAATATAATAAATTTAAAAAGAAAAATAAACAATTAGATAATTTTTCAAAATATCCCCGAAATCTGTCTTTGCAATCCATCAACTTTAGATTGCAAACATTATGTAGAATCAAAATCGAAAATTATAATAATAACAACCACACACAAATGATAATTGTGAACGACACACACAAAACGCGCCAATTCAAATTGTAAGCTATGTAAAAAATTGCAACAATTAAAAAACAGAACAAAAATTAGAGAACAACAATCTATTAGTTTGTATTTATACTATTTTATTAATTAGAAGACATATACCGATTACAGGACCGGTTGTCATTTTTATCGGGCCAGTAATAAGGGAAGCCCTATTAATCAGTGAAATATTATTGCAATTTTGTTAAAATCATAAAATTCCGAATATATTGCTATAAAACTGTCTGTATTTGTAACTCGTTAGTAATAGTATTACCAAATTGTATCGCCCAAAAGTTCTTTTACCGCCACATTATTTCTTTACGTTTATCCTCTATTCTCAAGGGTGGGAACAGATATAAGAAGCGGATACTGAAGAGAAATATTTAATCTTTTTTATTGAACTCACAAGATCAAATTGTACTTAAAGATTTTTGGGGGTTTAATACACGTCATTGTCACCTCTTGGGAGGTATTCATCAGGATCGGGTACAACTTATGTCAGGAAAAGCAATTTACTACTCCTACAAAAATTCTTATCTCTTTTCATTTTAATATTTCCTTCTATGATATATCATAACAGTATAAACAGAAATTAAAATACAATGAATTCAATTACTTTATTAACTTAATGAGAACAAGATCAATGAAAAACAAACATCAAATGGAACTCTGATTTAAAAATACGAAAAGGAGTAATAAGAATGAAAAAAAACCGTGATAATTGAAAAAAAAAACGGAAATATTATCAATTTAACTTTGATCCATCATCATAATGACATCATTATGTCCAGCTAATGCATCTGATTGAACTGCTTCAAAGATTGGAGCTAATTCAACTGACGATTTAATTTGATTAACAAATTCAATTAATTGTTGATTCTTATCTGTAAGAAAAAATTACGAGAAAAACAAAACAACAATTGAGAAATTATTATTATTAATAATAAAATATTACCAGAATCAGAGATTGTCAATAATGCACAAACGGCACGTAATGCACTTCTTTTAAGCTCATCTTGTTTTTCGTATTCCTGTTTAACTGAATTAGCTTTAACTTTTGATGTACAAGTACTTCGAAGAGGTTCAACAATACGATCTAAACCTGTGAAATTAAATTTTTGGTTTGTTTCGATAATAAAACTTCTACAATAGCTATAAATTTATATGATCTTACTTTGAAGCATAGCTCCTGGGCAAATTGATGATAATCTAGATACCATTAAATATGTCAACATTTTGATATCATAATGATCTTTTAGACCACTTTCAATATGATTAATAAATTCGAAAATATCAATACGATCAAGACACGAATCGAGTAATGTGTACATACATTCAAAAGCTGCTTTACGTACATCTAAACCATCATCAACTGTATGTCTAAATGGTCCCATTTCCACTTCTCTAATTAAATCGCGTTTAATTTCAGTTTCAATATATAATTGTGGTAAAATGGTGTCCAATAGATCTCTAATTAAAGATGGTTTATTATGTGCAGCTGAATTGAATGCAACAAGTGCTACACGTCTAACATTCATATCTTCATCTTTCAATGTATTTAGGAATTTTCCAATACATTGACGTAATAAAGGATCAATTGCATGTGGCTAAATATAAATATTAAAATTTTAATAATAAAAACATAGAAAAATTTTGTTAAAAATTTACCTGATCAGAAATTGTAAATTTAACAGCTGTTACAACAGTTGTTCTCATTAAAACAGAATTCGATGTTAATTGTTCTTCTAATTTTGGTAATAAATTGGCTGGATCTATCATTGTTAATTTACCAAGACATTCAGCTACAACATTTCTTGTACCTTCTTCATCACTTTCACAACGTAAAAATAATTGTGCCCATATTGCTGGTACAAATGGTAAAAGTTCTTGAATACCTTCAGGACTACCAGATAAACATGAAATCACTTCTTTTAATGAATGAAGTAATAAATATTGTCTTAATAATTCTTTCTCAATTTGTTTCAATATGTATGGTAAATATAATTGTAAATTTCCAATACACAATCCACCTAAAGCGTAACTTGCTGCTGATTTAACTTCTTCAGACACTGATCCAAAAGCTTGTAAAATAACATTAGCTATATTTTGAAACGATGATAAATCCCTAAGAATTAAAATTATTTTTATTTATATTTTAATGAAATAAAAAAAAAACAAGAATATTATTACATAGTACGTCCAATTTCGCCAATAACTAAAAGCATGAACATTTTTTGTGGATCATGTGGTGCTGTTTCAACATCACGTATAAATGTTGGTAAAATACGAACAGTATTACGACTTGCTACTGTTATAGTAGCAACACATTTTGCCATTGAATTAAATGCTTGTTTGTGAATTATAATATCACTGGCACCATGTCCAACTGATATACGTATTGGATGTATTAAGAAATGCAATAAATCATCATAAGTTAACCCTGGTAAATTCGCTCGTACTAGAGCATTAAAGAATTCAAGCATAGCATTTAAGGCAGATCCTATAAATAAAAAAAGAAATAATTAATTAAACGTATTTGTTTTTTTTTTAATTACAAATTACCTTGTAACAGAGGCGATTTAACAAGAACAAGAATTTGTTCAAAGATATTTTTAGTTGGTAAATCTTGTAATGCCCGTGGATGATATTCAGCTATAGATTTTAGAATTACCAAACTCCATTGTGCTACATGTAAATCTGATTCATCTAGTAGTGGTGGAACTTCAGCAATAACATTTTGTAATAATTTAACATACATATAATGATGATAATTTTTAATTAAACAATCTAATAATTTAAGTGAAGCTAATTTAAGACTACGTTGATTTTTACGTAAGAATAATCCTAAAATTGGTACAGTTTCATCCTATAAATAATAAAATAACATTGATTATTTAAATAATTATCGTTTTGAAAATATTACCAAAATCGATAATTCTAAATGTAACGGTGAACTAGCAATTCTTATTAATGCTTTAACGGTTGTTAAACGTGTTATTTCATTTCTCAATCTATCAAGGAATAGAGGAAGACAAGTTGACAATTCATTAGTTAAATGATCACCTAAATTACATAATATCTGTCCCATTGTTGAAATGGCTTTTTCTTTAACTTCTTGATCAATATCACCAGCTTGAAGTTTAACTAATGTACATTGATAAATATCTTGTACAAATGGTGTGAAATCAAAATTCAATTCTATGTGTAATGGTCTTATAACTTTAACCATTTCTTGTAAAACATGTAATGCTTCAGCTGTTATTTTATAAAAACTATCACCAACAGCATTAATCACAGGTGGTAATATAATTTCAATAAATGGATGAAATACTTCTGGTGCATGTGTTGTTAATAAACATTTAATAAATGATAATGCATCAATTTTCATATTGCTACTACTATTTTTTTCATTTAATGAATATAAAATACCAGGTATAATATCAGCAATATGGCATGTTAATGCTCCTGGTAAAACTGTACATAATTCTTTCAATAATTGAAAACAGTCTTGTCTTGTACGAATGCTTTTTTCACGCATTGGCCCTTGTATACCTTTCACAACATTTGCTACTTGATTTTGTAACATATGTATTGGTAATTCTTCTTGTTCCATTGAATTTGGATCAAGATTGGTTGTTACAGTTGGTTTTGTTTGTTTTAATAATGCAATATATGCACGGAAAATATCACTTTTAACATTTTCTTCGCGTTCTAAAGAGAAACGAACAATATTAATAATAATAGTAATTTTTTACACTTAATATAAATATACCCTTGAAACGTGCGATAAGAGCTGGGGATAATATACGGTAAAAATCACCAATTAATTCAATTCTTGTCCAAATTATAGATTCTAAACACTTAGCAGCAGCTCGACGAACTTTCCAACTCATATCATCATCATCACTATAATCATCATTCTCTTCTTCATCATCGTCATCTTCCATATTTTTCTCTTCATCATGACGATCTTCATCTTCATCATAATTATAATTTGGATCATAAGTCATGTAACGTAAGCACAAATCAATTATCTGAAAAATAATAATTTTATTGTTGAAATTAAAAATTAATTAACATACATCTGGTATATTTGGTGTAATTTCTTTTGGACATCTGTGTATAAAACTATCAAATGCACAAAGACATATTTCACGTAATTCATCATCGTCTACAGCACTCCAATGGTTCACAATAGGTACGAATTTTTCTATGTGTTCACCAAATTTATGTCCAGATTGATGGCTAAAATTAAACATTTGTTTATAATACATTTCAAACAATTGAAATAAATACAATTATCATACCAAACTGCTGCAATGCATTGTATGTAAGTTCGTATTTGAGAATTATTTGTATCACTTCGTGCTCCATTATATAAATGATCAATTAATTTTGCATATAATTGTTGGTTACATGACAATACAAGATTACTTAGTGCAGCAATTGTACGTTTACGTACGGCTTGACGTTGAGAACATAGTTGAGGTAATAATGCCGTCAACAAAGAACAATGAAATGATTGTAACACACTACCAAATCTGTCTAATAGATCAGTAACAATATCTAATGCTTCTAATTGAACTGATACATCTTCCTGCTAAAAGAAATTTTGATAAAAATAAACATAATACAATTATATTATTATATTATTAGAAAATAATAATCGAAAATTTACCCTTTCAATTGCTGTGGTTAGACGACCGGTAATACGTCTACATATATTGCCTGATAAACCTCCTGGTGCCTGAGGCAATTCTGCTATAACAGTTTTCAAACCAATACTGGATATGTCTCTTAATTGTTCTTTATCTGAGACCATATTTGTACATAATGCCTCTACTATGGTTTCTACTTGAAATTCTTTTACTTTATTTACTAATGGCCCAAGACTGAAAGTATTTTAATTAGATATTTATTAAAATTCATTTTCAATTTTACCATTTAACTGCGAGATTTTGAACTTCCCCATTTTTATCTTCTAATAATCTTAATAACATACGTACAACTTTACGTTCAGAATCATCATCTAGTTTTATAGAATCTTTTTGTAATTCAGCCATTAAATCATTCGTTGCCATAAAACGAAAATCTTTATCAGATGATTGCATCTGGAAAATTTCAATTTTCATCATTAGAATTAGAAATATTATTATTAGTACGTATACCTTTTCTAAAAGATTTGCAATTTGATATGAAACAGCAGCCATTTCGTCAATATCGATATGATTTCTACTAGGACCTGCACGATTTGATGGTTCTCTATGTTCTGGTTCTTCTTCTTGTAAACTACTTGGTGCTCGTGCTGCTGCTAAGCTATAAATTCTTCCGTCTGGACCGTAACTATTAATTGAACCAAATGATGATAATGATGATACTGATGGTGGTGATGGTGTTTCTGATAAGGAATTGTCTGATGAAGTTTCAGTACCGCTTGATTCTTGAAGTTCGTTTGCTGCATGGGAAGCCGCAGCAGCTGCTGCTTGATGTTGATCAGACTCCTATTATTTTAAATGCAAAGGATATCTTTTTATATTTTTTTATATATGTACTCTATTAGATAACTCTGGTAATCTGTGAATATGATTCTTTTGATACAAGAAATCAATTTAAAAAAATAAATTACACTAGATTAGAAAATGCTTAATTAATAAACGTACATCTTATTTAAATGTAGAAATTAACCAAACAAATTACTGTAAAACTACAATGTGTATTGTTTTTTTCTCTTAATAACTTTTTGACTTCTCTCTGGATATATTTGACACTTGGTATAATTTTTGACAGTTCACGTCATAGTGGACACACCAATTCCATATAGAAATTTTGTCCTCCTTCAATAATTTTAGTATTATTGTATCTGAATTTAGATGGCGTTGGAAACAGTTACAGCGTGTGTCTTCAAAAAAACTGACTTACAACAGGTTTGAAACTTTGATCAGGAGTGGTAAATTCGAAATTCTAGTTATTTCTACTTAACAATAATAGAATTCAAATTTATTTTACAGAAAAAATATAATTCAATAAATAATTCAATCTTTTAACTGTGTCAATAAAATAAATCCCAGCAAATTTTGATGGTTAATTTAATTGTAGAAAAAAGCAACACCAGATTCGGAGGTTTGGTGTTCTATGATTAATTCTATTCATAAATCATTCAATATTAAACCTCCAAACCTAGCATTCAGAATCATAAAGAATAACTGAAGAAAATATAATCCTGTACTGTCTTCTAATCCATATACTGTTACGACGTGTACTACTACTACTTTAATCTGTTGATAAACTTCTACCCATTTTTTTAAAGAAACTCTACAGCTTAAATCCATGTTTTTTTTTGTTTTATGTTAATCAATCATATAACTATCAGTATAAATACATTATAAATTAATTTAATATTGTTGATGAAATGTTTTTGTTCTCCCAACATTTTTTATCTGTTTGAATTCAAATCGAACGATTATATTTGAATAGTAACATCTCGAATGTCAGACATGAACAAGTTAATTTGTATTGGACTTGGTCAGTATAGAAGGCGGTAGAAGAACTGTCGTATTCTATTATAAGTGTTTCAAAACACATATTACTGACTGCATACATTTGGATGTGATGGTTGGTTAGTTGCTTACACCTATTTAAAACATGAGTCAAGCAGTCCACCAACCAGTGTACCAAATTTTGATAAATCTGTTTGTAGATTGTTTTGGAATTACTGGTTATCGTCTTGCGTATTAGATGCCTATGATATACACGGTAACACAACATCAACTTGATCTTGTACAAGGTGAAATAATGTAAAAACATCGAAAGAAAAATTATTACATGAGAAATTTCCCACATATACGTGTAAAAGTTTCTCGATAGAGAAAAATATATGTTAAATTACTTATGGGAATTACCGAATATTTTTAGACTATGCGCGGACATGTTTTGATTTAAATAAAGAATCATCTTCATCATCATTTGGAGATTCTTGGTGTTCGGCCAATACCACCAGTAATTGTTATCACGACGACGTCTATTTCCACTCATGATTTTTTTAAAATAAATTGGCGATTGTCGTTTACACATTTTGAAATGAATTAATCAACAATTAAATTACGATTAAAAATGGCCGACGGAGTTCGCATGTCTTATAGAGGGCGTAAATGTACCGCGGTAAATTCAAAACTATTTACGAAAAATTAATTATTTATAATCATGTTTAATTAAAATATATTTCTATGAATGAAAATAGAATTTTTTAACAAAATTTTTAATAAATCCCATCTAATTTTCGATGATTTGATTTTATCTGAATAGAGCAAATAATTAGATATTTGACTACAATGTCAATGGCAGTTGTCAGTGGTAATCAACCAGTGTACCGAATTTTGATAAAGTTGCTTGTGGAATGTTTTGGAATCACTGGTTATCGTCTTGTGTATTATCCATCTAGATGCCTATGATATACACGGTAACACAACATCAACTTGATCTTGTACAAGGTGAAATAATGTAAAAACTTCGAAAGAAAAATTATTACATGAGAAATTTCCCACATATACGTGTAAAAGTTTCTCGATAGAGAAAAATATATGTTAAATCACTTATGGGAATTACCGAATATTTTTAGATTATGCGCAGACGTGTTTGAATTTAAATAAGGAAAATCTTACGGGCTCATCATCTTCATCTTCTTCATCTTCATCATCTTCATCATCTTCATCATCTTCAGCATCTTCATCACCTTCATCATCTTCATCATCACTTGGAGATTCTTGGTGTTCCGGCCAATACCACCAGTAATCGTTATCACGACGACGTTTATTTCCACTCATGATTTTTTTTTAAATAAATTTTCGATTGCAGTTTACACACTTTGAAGTGAATTAATTAACTGTTAAATGACGATTAATGATGGCCGCCGGCGTTCGCACCTTTTATAGAGGGCGTAAATGTACCGCGGTAAATTCAAAACTATTTACGAAAAATTAATTATTTATCATTATGTTTAATTAAAATCAATTTCCATAAATGAAAATATAATTTTTTAACAAATTTATAATAAATCCCGTTTAATTTTCGATGATTTGAGTTTATCTAAATAGCGGAAATAGTTATGTATTTGATTACAATGTCAATGGCAATTAGCAATGGTAACTTGACTTTAGACCGGGGAAGGGGAAGAGTTGGAGCGGTAAAATTAAAAAAAGTCGATTAAAAAAAAATTAATTTAATAAAATACACCATAAAAGCTTCAAATAATGCTATTTACAAATAATCTCAATCTTATTTGTGTAATTTCTAATCCGAATATGATGTTATTTCCTCTCAATAAATCTAAATAAAATTTATTAAAAAAAATCAATGGCGAATTATTCTATCCATAAATAAATCATCTTAAAATTTATTCACTATCACTATAAACAGCCGATTTCACATTTTTTTCCATATCATGAATATTTCTTATAATATTCAATTTATAATAATCGTCATGACGAGTTTTTCGTTTTTTAAATATAAATAATAATAAATTTAATAATATTAATACTGCAATTACAACTAATACAATAAACACCCTTTTATACCAAATATTTGCCGATACTGTTGTTATAAAATTATTTGGATAACAATAATTCTCAATAATTGACAAATTAATTAATGTTGCATCTGTGTAACATTCAATACATTGATAATCAATAGGGCCTGTACATTTTTTGCATGTATAATGGCATGGTGAACATTCATTTGTGTAATTTTCAAATGGCAATTCTTCGGAATTTATGTGTCTTTGTTGATTTATTGAATAATTGTAGAACCCTAATGGGCATTCATAAACACAATCACCGTTATGTAGATATAAATCCGCTGAACAGCCTAGAAATCGAATGAAATCAATAAATACAACGTCATGATTAATATTATTATTGTTGTTGATAATTAAAATTGTAAAAATTTTAACAAAAAAAAATATCTGACAACAATTTTAACACAAAGAAACATGCATCTCTAACTAACTTAACTCACAAAAACAACTTACCTAATTCTCATCCAAAAACAACGTGGAGATTGCGTGAAAATTCAATGATTATAGGTAAAATAATATTTTATTTATATATGTATAGCCACAATTTATTATTATTATTATTATCCTTTTTTCATTATTATTATTATTATTATTATTATTATTATTATTATTATAGTTTACAAACAATTGATTTCACATGTAATTATAACAATATAGTTTCAGTTATTAGCAAGTCCGTTGAGAAGGGTTTTTGGAAAACATGAGAACTGAAATTACGGCTAAATAATTATTAATTGAAATCTCAACAGAATGGCTAAAGACTAGGCCATCAGGACTAATAATGAGTCATGTCAAAATATTCTATTCCTAAATTTTTAAAAATTACGATTAAATTACAGGACATCTACTACATACAAACATCATTCATTCATTGAGCTGATACTCCAAAAACGGTGGAGTACACAAAATTAATTAATTAATTTTCCCCCCAAAATAAGGCAATTAAGTAAATTTTGTTCTATTATTACACACGTTGTATACAAATACCTTAATTAATAATGGTGAACTTTATCGTCAGGAACTACTATTTAAAAAATAAGAATAATAATTAACAACATATAAAATATATCGGGTTTTGTTTAAAATTATTTACATTTAAATTAAAATCACAGCAAACATTACCATTGCATTATTTGTTTAGAAAGAAAATAAATAATAAAACACTGAAACTGAAATTCCAAAAACAAAACTGACCACCGTTTTATTTTTTGTTGAATTTGGTACTTTTTTAGGTAATTGCACTTATATCTCGAACAATATGGAACATTACTGCAATACCATTGATTATTTCTTCGAATTTCTTTTCAACATCTATTCATTTTTAAATTTGGCACATACATCTTAATATTACTTGCGAAATACTTCAAAAAAAAGAAACAAACTAAGTACATCAATGAATTAATTTAAGTGAAAAATGATCAGAGTTTGCCTTAAAATGCCTCTGAATTCCCCCTAGTTCAGAAAATCATGAAAGGTTGTTTTGATTTTGGTATTTCGGTTTTGTTTCTTTGTGTTAATTAAATTATTAATTGTACAAAATTGTGGAGGCATTTTAGAGTAGCTCCTTGTTGAAATAAATAAATAATAATTATCATTATTACACATAACATAAAGGAGTGGGTTTTTTTTTGTGTGCATGTTTATTTCGGTAACATATTTATTGATGAACACTTTATGTTAAAAAATCTATAAAATGTTGAAATATCACAAAATATTATTATTAATCTAAGCGCATTAAATCTAATTAAATACTGATAAATTATTTTTAAATAATAATTAAATTGTACTAAAAAAACATCTTTAAATATATATCGTGTTATTTTACATTTATTTTTATGTGTGTCTCTGTGAAAATTGTTGTCAGAGTTTTTTTGATATTGTTTTATATTCGTATAAATACAATTATATTGTTTATTTATATTAATTAATTTATTATTATTAATATAGTTGACTATATTATCAATATGGCAAGTATTTGTTAAAATTTCCATAAATAGATGTATTACCAATAATGGTAATAATCTTATTAAATTATAAATGTCTTGGCAGTTATATGAGGATGTACAGCACATAATTATAACAATACACAAACCTATACAGAATTGGCCATTCGTTTTTATGCAACCTGATGTACTTTTGTCGTTCTCTTCCACTTCTAATGTGTGCTTTTTGATCTGAAATTAGGAATAAAATCGAAAAAAATCGATTAATTTATCCATATCCAAAACATACAGTACGACCCCTTCAAGTGGACCCTACTGTATGCACATTACGATAACAATAATGATAATAACAAATACAATTATAATAAAGTATCATACCTCAGCACCACCTTTCCAACTGGGCGTATCGTCAATAGAATTATGATCAATATCATCAGCATAAATATTAACAGGAGGTTGATTGGTGGTTGATTGTTTTAAATCAATAGCTGGAGGGGTTGCTGTACCATACAAAGTTAAATTCCATGCTTTAACCTCAGCTGAAAATTCACCGAATCAATTTAAAGCTTTATTCAAATTAATAATATTAACAAAACAAAATTATAATCCAACCAAAAATTAAAAAGAAAAACAAAGAAGAAAAGATAAACTGACGAGTGAAAAAAATTCAAAAGGAAATAAGAAAAATTAAAAATAGAACAATAAATAAAAAACAATAACAACAACAACATTAAAATCGATAAGCTTTTGTTATATGTGTTAATTACCCAAATGTTTTCCATTGGGAGTTGTGGTTGTTGTTACGTAAGTCGTTAATTCTGTTGGTTTAGTTGTGAAAACTTTTGGATTACGATTTGAGTTAATATCACGACTTTTCTCTTTTTGTTTTTGTGATTTTTTAAATGGATCACGTGATTTTTTTATATCTCTCGATGGTATCATTATTGGATAAGTGATTGTGATATTTTTAACGAATTTTAAATACTGTTTAACACTATCTTCGGTATTTTTATATTTATTATTATTATTATTATTATTATTATCATTATTATTATTATTACTATTATTATTATTTATTGAATAGAAATATGGTGAGAATTCTGTTGTTGTTTTTATTATTTTACGATTTTTAATATAATTTGTTGTTATATTCGTTGGATAATATTTCGGGGTTGTTTTAATCTTTGTTTTTAATTGATATTTTGGTGGTTTTATTGTTGTTGTGGTTGTTGTAGTTGTTGTGGTCGTTGTACTTAATTTTTGGTTATTTTTATTTTTTTGTTTTTTCATATTTTTCTTTTTATTATTAGATTGTTTCGATTTATTATTATTATTATTATTATTATTAACTTTATTTGTATCGATATTATTATTAGTTAGAGAAGGCATAAAATGTTTTGTGCCATAAAGGACTAAAGACCAATTTTGTAATGTAGCACGACCTGAAAATTAATGTTAGTAATATCAATAATTAGTAATTATTTACATTAAATAACAGTAAATTTTAGTTGAGAATTGTTAATAATTGTTAATATATTGTAAACAAAACAAAAATAAAACATATTTTTACCTAAAAGTCGGCCATCGTTATGAATTTCCAATTGCCATGTACCGAAAGGTGTTTCCCCCCAGGAATGTACAGACATAAATGGCCAATGCTTGAAACCTTCTCTTGAATTATCATGAGCTCTATGGTCTAATAAAGTTGCCCTTGTGCCCATTGGGGACGTTAGTTGGATATTAAGATCCCCACGTCGTTGCGAATAAATAGTAAGTTTAGCTTGAACGTGTTCTAATATTTCTACCCCTTCACATTCTTTTACTTGTAATTGTAATACTACTACACTTTTTGCTGGTATTAATCTAAAAAAATGAAAATTCAAAATACTTAGATATCGATAATTGTTAAATATTAGCAATGTTTATTGCACCTTTGCACTTGTGGTGCAGTTATTTCGCATTTATGTTGTTCAGGTACTGTTAACCATATTCTTGATAATTGTACCATTGCATAAGCATCCATAAGTCCATAGCCGAAACTATGTGAAACATTACGTCCAGCACCATTTGTTTGCCAATCAAATGCTTTTAAATTTTGTGGTCTAGCTGTACGTACAACAATATGTTGCATATCTCTCCATGTTAAATTTGGATTTGCTTCTAATGCTAATGCACAAATACCAGCTGCTAATGGTGCTGAGGCACTTGTTCCTGTATGACTACTAGTACAAGAAAAACGTAAATCAGTTGTAACAACTTGTTTTTCATCAACAGCACCACTACTATATGTTGTTGCTAATGTTGAACTACAAGCTTCACTATACCATGGTACTTGACCATGTTCAGTAGCACTAGATATTGATAAACTATATATTGAATTTGTATAACCGTCACAATTACAATTATCATGATCTCTACCACCATTTCCTGATGCCCATACAAATATCGAACCTTTACCGTTACGTCCCTGTATTAGAAAAATCCATTTTAAATTATACAAACATTTTTCATACTGGCTCTATTGTCAATACCTTTGTAACACCTTCAATAAATGCTCTAGTTGCTAATTCACCAGGTCCATCAACTGTTTTACCATCATCATCCGGACCCCATGATGCACTATATATATCGATATGATGTGGATTAAGACTTAATGATCTAGCTTCAACAGCATCAGTAACATCACCATCTAACATACGTACACCACCAACTTGAGCACCATGTGCTACACCTAATGCACATACTGAATTGTTACTAGTTGCTGCGACTTCACCAGCACATCTAGTACCATGACGATTTGAATCTATCATATCATAACGTGGACTAGGATCTGAATCGTGATTATTTACATCATAAGATGCCATTGGATCCTGATTATTTAATTTCCAATATAAATTAACGAATTATAAATGACATTTCAACTTTACTTACATAATTTTGCACAAGATCTGGATGATCTTTCTCAAGACCATCATCTAATATTGTAACAACCGCCCCTTTACCTGTTATACCCTCTAACCAAGCTGGTATCACGTTCATATCTAAACCATTCCCTCTATTCTAAATTTTTATTGTTATTAAATATTTTTTTTTATGTAAATCTATCGTATACTTACCAGATACCACATATAGGGCCATTTAGGGTCGGAATCTTGCAGTCGCAACTCTCTTTTGACACGTTTTTTGATTTTTTGTTGTTGAGCCCATCGCACTCTAGTATCAACACCTAATCTTATTCTGCGTTCCGGATCAATACGTATTGATCGTTTTGATACTCTTGAATGTATAAAAAGATAATAATCTTGAAAAATCTGTAAAATAAATATCAATTTTAATACACAAGTTGTAAATGAATGAGATTGAGTGATAATTGTGATATATCAAATATTTGTCATTGTGAAAGGTTTTGTTCAACTTTGTGTATTTAATTAAAATGCTAATATTGTAATTAAAATACTTCAACTTTGATTTAAATTGTTGTATTTACAATGTTGAAAATCCAAGAACTTGACAACCATTCGAATATTCTTCTGTGGTGTTTTCTTCATAATAGCCACATAGTTTTCGTATTTACATTTTCCTAACAAAATGTTCAAAAAGTTCTGTTATTGTCACCATTATATTTAATATTCAAAATCTATTGTTCTTGTTATTTCTTGTAAATCACCACTATTAAACAGTCTATTCAAATTATTTGTGAAGATTCTCTTTTAATGAAACTTCAATTTAATTAAATGATAATTTCAACTCTGTCTCTTGGAATCTACCTTATAAATACAATACGTATTTCAGGAAGAAAGACAATTAGATATTTAGATATATATATATATATATATATATATATATATATATATATATATATATATAATGTGATACTTTTAACCGAAAAGAAGAACAGTCAACTAATTGCAATTTAGACAAAATTTAATCCGTTTTTATTAATCAATTAAATTCCAATTGAAATCAATCCTTATTTCGAGTTTTTTTATGCTTTTAGGGACTTGTTTCTTTAGCTGTTCCTTCAGTTTAGCGAAAAACACCGATCAGATAAAATAAATCATATGTTAGAACAATCGATGAATTCTTCATAAAATAAACACATGATATGACACAAATATTAATAATAATTAATTAAAAACGCTAACTTAGTTTACTGTTTAGCACGTGCTTTTAAATCGTTACGATTAGTTCGTTTTTGACTGTTGATTTCTGACAGAATTATCTCAAATGACCAAAAAGGCATAATGCGCAACCAAACAAAGTTTGCGCGGTTAGTGTAATTTTTAATAAAAAAAATAAACAATGAATAAACGAAATAATTAAATTCATGATTTTTTTGCATAATAACTAATCATTACTTATCCAATAAAAACGTGATTATATTAACACACTAACACACAAGTGACTTGTATTGAATAACTTGACAAATTCTTGTTCAATATTGCCATCTTGTCAATAACTTGACACCAAGAAATCCAACAAGAACTTACACTTACACTTACACGTAAACACCTGCACATATTCCCTCTCAAACATCACAAATTCTTGTGGAAGAATTTGTGATTACATATTCCACGAAATCTTGTTTCGAAATTGTTTCCGATTTCTGTCATTCTCGCACTCGTTATTAATGTAAATTCAATTCGAGATGTCAATATTGTACAAGTAACTGACAAGTTATCCAAGTTGATACAAGCCAACTTGACCAACAAACACTTGATTGTATCCTTATATCCAACTGTAATTGGATATTTAGCCAATTGACGTTTAATTTTTTGTCTGTTGAATATTTTCAAAAACATTCATCATTTAATAATTTGATAAAAAAATTATGTTCAGTGTTAATGAAAAACATTGTTAATAAATCAATTATTAATCCATTTTGTTTTCACTGTACTATGTTCATTTTTTCTCTTGAATTTGGCTTTCTTAATAAGGCTAACAAAGTTAGGGATTCAATAAAAAATGAATAGTTCTATCGAGCAAAATAATTTAAAACACCCTTTGATCTTAAGAGGATTACATGTAATGTTTTCCATCGTAAAGTATTTAATATAATACTAGGAAGGAATTGATAAATAAATGGGGAAAAACTCCTTTTGATTTTCTATATAGTAATTTATACTACGCATCCATTTATTAACGAGAATCGATGAAGCAATAAAATTTCTAATTACTCAAAAAAAAATCACCCAAAAAACAACAAAATTGCTAATATGAGTAATGCTAAAAACTTTTATTACTCTAGTAGTGGATGGATAATATTTCCATTACATTTTACAAACTAGTAAAAGCTTTTTCTAATTCTCATGATTCACTTCTACTATATAAAATTCTATTTGTTTTTATTTTTCCATCAAAACAATTCTATGAAAACAATAATCCAGCACTACTGTTTTTGAAAATAACGATAAGTGTATAGAATTATTTTCAAAAAAGAACAAACAAGAATGAAATCATCTTTAATAAATGTTTAGAGATACATATTTTAGTAATGTTGTAAATTATTCTGACAGTCGAGCAGTATCTCATTACAAATGGCTTCTATGTTAACATATATTCGACTTGATCTTGTTGATTAATAAATGTAAGCGATAATGTTGCAACAAATTCAAACCAGACGATAATTAGTATACGTATGTCGTCAAAATTGAAGTAGATAGAGTATAAAATAAATATTAAGTCTTCAATAAATTCAGGATAATGAAATAAGAGTTTTAATCGGGACTCGAATCCGGGCCTGTTTGCCAGGCATACGTGTTTCTAATTACATCACGTATAAAAAGAACAAAAGCCTTATTTCATTATTATCCATTTATTAATTAGACAGAATATAAGTTAATTGGTAATTTTTAATTGAAATTAGCAATTAGCATGTTTAAGCGAAAATAAATGGAAGAAACGTATCGTAAATATAAGATTTTGTGTGTTTATGTGTGTATTTAACAAAACTATGTTGAATTAATGAATTAAGCAATGTACAACAGTAAGATGTTTAAATATTCCATGATTATTCGAAGCACAAAGTTCTTGTTATTTTAAAAGGTAGGAATATTTATCCACGTTTTATGGAAACGTGCTCGAAATATCATGCTGTATCGCTGAAATTATTAAACGATACAAAAAGGACGTTATGTTGTTGTAAATACAACAAATTATTCACATTTAAATTTAATATATTTTAATTAATTAAAACTGACTTATGTTAAAGTTGAATTTTCCACACTTGAACATTTCATAATACTAATAGACATATGTGGTTTATTTAACGTAATTGTAAACTCTTTGAATATTTTAGTGGGTACGAAGTGAACATATCTAATTAGATATTTCGTTAATTATCTTGGATGGATAGTGGAATTGCAGAACAGTAGAAAAGTTATGTCGAACATGCGTTTAAATTACTGATATTACTCATTATTTGATTACGATTGTTACTAGAACTATTGTTGTTATCTGAGAATTCAAAATTCCATCTACAATTGATATGTTAGTTATTAAATGATGCAAAGTGATCTCAACTTAAAACTATAAAGATACTGATTTGCAACATATTTTCATAAATATCTTTTTTTTTAATTTTAGTAAATTAGTATTTAATAACCATTGTTGGAATATTTGACAATTCAACAATGTCCTCATTGTTATCAAAGATTGTTTAGATAAACCACTGCTAATTTGTATAAATTCAGTGGTTATTAATGTTATTTTTGTTTTTGTTTTTACTTTTAATAAACCATAAAACAACTTTATTTTTAAATTCATTGCTATACTCTAATTGTTAATTAACCTGTGTATTAGACGATCTACTCATTATTTACTTGGAAAATATTAGCGTTTTTTCGTTTTTAGATCATTTCTCAAATGTCAACTTTGGTAATTTTGCTCTTTTCTTATTTTCTTAAATTCTTTTTATATAGAGAATGAAGCGTTAGCTTTTAAAAATTATTCACAACAGAATCAGGCAAGCGAAGCTCGCTAACAATAAAACTAAACAGTTAAAGACAGCGGCGTACCAGAAGTATGTGATGCCTGTGTGCAGTACTTCAATTGCCATCCCTATACCCCTTTAAAACATGTAACATATATACATCCGTGAATTAATGAATAATGAAAATTAATGAAATCGTTGACGCCTTTACTATCCTGGCGGTAGTGTGCATCGCATATATTGTACATTGTGTAGGCGCGCCTCTGGACAATTGTATTTTTTTTCCTATCTAAAACACAATAATCGTGTCTAATTTTTAAATTTTCCACCTATTGTAATGTTTACACAAAATGATTCATAGATGACACTGTAAATGATGGTAGCTTTAATGCCATCTAGTATGATTTTAGAAAAACATTATCTTTGATTTTATTATTGAAGTCAAAATATCCACAGCTTAGTTATTATATAAGTTTAGAAAGTTACACGGGAACTTACTAAAGCAAGCTAAAATTTTGATGAATTGAAAATGAGATTTTTATGAAAAAGCCAATAAGCCATTATACTTTATTGATTAAACTATTTTTTAATCTACCTGGCGTGTACGAAGTGAAGTAGTTGCCTTGTTAGTCGTATTAATTTTGTTCCAATACTGTCAGTTGAATTACGAATTGTCAAATCTGTACACGGAAATCTGAGATTATGAGTTGGAACGAAACTATTATAAACCCTTGTACGAATTGTCTTAGTTATATTTCTATATTAATAACTATACCTCTTAATTATATCATGTGTCTGTAATTTTAATAAGCGGAAATGGTACAACTTTAAATGAATTCCATTGAATAAGAAAATCCCATCAAGATTTCATTTAGACAAGACAAACATGTCGTCTTGACAAAATATTTGATCTTCACCAAAAATTTCAGCTATTCGTGAACAATTTTAAATAAACAATTAAAACTAACACTTAATAAATTCATCGACATAAAATCATTTACGATAATATTCGTTCGTTTTATTATTATTATTATTGTTATTGTTTAGTTGTTGTCGTCGAACGATTCTAGTTGAACATCGATCGATTACATTCATTTAGTTGGTGCAGTAATTATCGAATTAAAAATGTTATTACTTTACGAGTCTTTAAATTTAAAATCATCAATTTTATTGATAGTCATTTAAGTAAGTAAATGAAAAAGTAAACTAATAAGAAGACAACATCAATATCGAATTTATGTTGGAAATGTTGTTATAATTACATTCCAGTGAGGCGAACAACGTGATATAAAATCATGGATAAGCGTAATTAAATTTCGTTATTAAATTAATTAACAGATGAAACAGAAAAAAATTTAAACAATACGTGATTTATTAGAGATAGTTGTTGAGGATATCATAGAATAATTGTAAATATTTTCAAAAAAACATCTTTAAGGAGAACTGAATAAAAGTTGTATAGCTTTTGAAAATTGTCAACATTTTTATATGTTTGTGTAGACATATGTATACATGAGTGGCAATATTATTAGCCACATAGACAGAAAGACAGGCAATACATATTCTTACGGCTTTCATTGGAATTAAAGTGAGACAGAATTGATAGGGTGTTGAAGTGGGAGAATCTATTCTATCACGCTTTAACTTAAGTCGTAAGAATTGTATATTTATTGCCGGCCTTTCTGTTATGTGGCTAGTAACATTGCCACTCATGTATATATTACAGCAGATTTAACTAATGTATCTAGGACATCGATTCAGTACCCCTGTTTTATGGTCCTATCATTCAAATCGATCCAAATAGCGTTACTATCAATATGACTTATTATTCAATACGTTTTATATCACAAAACTAATTGCGTTTACTCTTCTTTATAAAAATAACATTCAGCTGTTGTTTTGATAATAACAGTCTCTACAATCTGTTGATCTGATTTACAGTATGTTATCGACAATATATAAAATGTAACGATTTGTTTTTAATGAAAATTGAAATTAGATTGGACGAATCTACTAGATAGGTAGATATTTGCTTGTGTCTGGTTGATTCGTTGCTCGCTTTGCTCCGGCGAGTTGTGTTGACCGTTCGATACTTTCTGGCTATCTAATCAAATCACTGTGTTTAGTAATAGGCAAAATGTCGATAGAATTAATTCACTGAACTAGTTGTAATATGCCCATTTACGCGCAAATTTTTTTGCCCAATATAATTGAGCTTTAAATGAGCAAATCACATTTATTCCACACAATTTCCATTATTCTATTGTAAATAAATAAAAAAACTGGAAGTGTGATATTATTGAAAAAATTCGTGTTTATTAAAGTCCATTTAGATCAATTAATAATAAAAACAAGAACGAATGAACCGTGGCCAAAGGACTTCTAGTATTCAAACGAAATTTGTTAAGTGTCATCATAATGGAAATTCATGTCAAAATCGTTTAATTTTTTCATCAATTATCGTTTAACAACACATTAAATTTTATGTAAAAAAACCACAATAAATTAATTACCGATAAATAATTCGATATTATTAAAAGATTTTTATTTATCAATCGGATAACAACAATTAATAATAATGACATCATTGATGGGTATAGAATTCTATCTTTTAGATTTGTTGATGTTGAATGAGTCTTATAGAAAATCATTTTGCCAACAAATTAGTGTTGTTTGGATGTTATTGATGAGGTATCTTAGAGATAAATCGTCTATTATGAAATAAAACGATGGACGATCAAATATCTTCTGGCGACTAAAATCAAATTAAAAACCAACAACGACATACATACCGAGAATTGTCTAGTGAGACTTCTTTTATTTTTATTGTTTGATTTTTTGGTTAAACAATAGAGAGTTCTCTTGATTGGGATGCAGACGTCGAGGTACACCCTTAAATTAATTTCATTTGTAATCGCTAAATGTGCAGTAAACGTACGAATATAAATCTGTAAAGTACCGTTTTGATTTAAAGGATAGATAAAGAACGAAATGTATAACAAAAGGCAAATAGAACGAATGGAAAGATTTTAATTATGTTAGTAGTGTATAAGTTGTAGGAACGTTAATGAAACCACTTCAGTATGAAAAATGAATGAATTTGTCTATTGTTGAAATACAATTTCATCATGCCTACAGTTTTGATAATGTGTTGCTGCATTTTAGATAATAAAAACACAATCAATTATTTATAATGAAAAACAAATCAATTATTTTAAATGGTGTTTGTTAAATGACAATTACGTTTGTTTTGTTATTTGAAATACACGTCAATACAAGGTCTTTTTAACTGGTTAATCAACATTATAGATCGACTGTCATCAAGTCCGAACAGTAGATTGACTTTAATCGGTATTTCTGTAATCGGAACAGAGGATTAATCATTGTTATTCGTTGATTTTATTCAATAGCCAATTGTTAAATACACCTGAAATTAATTATCTAGATGTTATTGCCGTTGTTAGATCCGAGTAAACAAAACCTTATAGTTTTCCGGTCTATTTAATCGACCAACCTAACCGAAACCCATATTTTACGCCTAAATATACAATAAATAAGTTTTGTTGGTTAATTTTTTCTTAAGTATGCATTATAAATTTCATGTTTTTGGTATCCCATCAACAAAAACATATTTGTAATGT
The DNA here is from genome assembly GCA_028455855.1 of Meloe dianella. Taxonomy (NCBI): domain Eukaryota; kingdom Metazoa; phylum Arthropoda; class Insecta; order Coleoptera; family Meloidae; genus Meloe; species Meloe dianella. The sequence goes on along the minus strand of JAPTHL010000045.1, from coordinate 2,204,499 downwards.
TGACGGAAATTAATTGTCATATCCTTAATTTATTACAAAATTGCCATTATCGTTATTACAACAACAAGAATAGATTTATTCAGATGCGCATAGTTGATCCCTCAAATTGCGGTACATAATAAAAAACTGTCTTTTATTCAACTATAAATTTTCATCTAGCAAGCAGAATATAGAGGTTTTTCCGATTTTTATGTTTTACATTAGATAATACGAATTCATTAAAAAAGAAGTTCGATTTTTGGTAGATGCACTGGGCGAATTGAACAAAATACAAATGTAATTTAACCAAATTCTGTATCGTTAGTATAGATTTTCGATGGATTTGTCGCATCATTTCGTTTTGAGGGATCTCAAAGACGGCTTCTTCGAGTATTTGAATGAAACGAACGAGCCTTTTAAAATGCGATTTGATATGACAAGGGGAAAATGATGGATTTTTAACAATTTTCATTAAGAAAGTCGTTTTCTTTTTGTTAGTTCTTCTGTTGGTTTGTATAGTTTAATATAGAAAATTGCCTTTGTTATTTTCTGATCTATAAATAGTTTAGTTATTATCAATGTTGTGAAACAAAATTTGTTGAGTTAAAAGACATAAAGCCACCGTACGAAATTACTCAACCAACCGAAAAACTCACTTTGTTGTAGAGAAAGTTTTCAAGAGTTTGAAGTTAAATGCAAGTCCATCTACAAAAAACTTATCCATTTTCATACCGTGCTGGTTTCTAACTAACAAATTAGCTGAACAAAAAAGATCCTCTAGTTAATTTCACTAAACGAATGATATATTTTAATTATTAAATCTAATACAGTGGTCGCCGCTTAATGTAATCAATTTGGAAACAAATTAAATCGCTATCAGTTCTTTTAAATGAATGATTTAAGGCTTGGTGCCTAATTTTGACTAAACTGCCATATTGCCTGTGTAAGTGTGACGATATTAAGCTGCGACTACTGTATTTGTTTCAATGAAACTACATTGACCCGAATCGGAACTGAAAGCTGGATGCATTCGACAGTTCAATAAGTGTCTTATATGGATTATTTACTTCTTCCAACTCATTGTTCCGTTCTAAAAGTCATCTATTACAACGAAAATACGTCAAAAATTGGATAAAACCCTGCAATATCTATAACCGATACAATTAAATTCAATTTATGCATGGCAATTTAGAAGACAAAAAGAAACAGTTTACAAACCCTAAAAAAAAATCAAAATGCGATAAACCGCAAAGCATGTTCAATGAATAAAAGAAAATGATTCAATTTTTTTCCTTTAGAATTTCACGATGAATTCTGTCATTTTATTCAATTGATTTTATCGTATTCAATTGAAAAAAAAAACAACTATTATATTTGGTAATGGAATTTTGTTTTGTTATTATTTTGATGAATCATCAGCAAAATTTTGTCACGTTTCAGAGAATAATCATCACCTAAGGGATTAATTAATATTATTAGATCTCTGATAATTTGTTGCACTCGGTGTCAGTTTATAGAAGCATCCGTTTGCTATAGATAATTCAGCTGAGATACAGTTATTCTCCAATCACTATCTAATTAGAACCGATTTCGAATTTGAACGTGAATGATAACGTAAACAACATATCTTGAAAGATTACTTGAATTGTCTAAAAAAAAAATGTACTGAAGATAAATAAAGCAGCATTTGTTGATTAATCCAAGTTTATTGTAATCAAAACAAATCGTTTGTGCTTCAAATACGTTCAATTGTTCACAAAACATGTTCTACAATATTATTTAAAAATACCGTAAAAACACGCCTTCAGGATTAGATTATCCTTATTACAAACATTTTGATATCATTTCAAATCCTCTCTAATGTTGACAACAATTATTCCTTTCATTATTATTAACGAATGATGACAATTCAAATTGAATTTCATAGGAAAACGGTGATAATATCACACGAACACTCACAAAGGTTCTTACAAAAAAAAAGAAAAGAAAAACCATCATGAGAGCTATTCATAAACATATCCGAATGAATATTCTAGTCATAGGTGTGAATATAACGTCGGTTAGTATTTTTTAGACAAAAGCTATTGGAAAAGCATAACCATAATGGCAGTGCTTATAAAAGACGAATATAATTGTAATATTTCGCATGGTGTATATAGTAGATAAGAATGTAACTTAGAGAAAGCATTAAATAAAAGTGTAGTAGGTTTTTGTTACATGCGTTTTTTTTATTCTACTACGAAAAAAAAGGATAAAGGAAACGGAGTTAAATTCGACTGTGCGAGAGGTTCATCTTCAAGCATTCATACAATCGTCGACTTCTTTGTGCGGTTTCTGTTTTTCTACTAGCTTTTTTTTGTTTTCTGACTACATGGCTCATCCCTTGGCAAATAACAATAGGAAAATAGACCCTAAGGACTATATCTAAAGTAATTATCTAACAAAAGAAATAACACGAACAACTCGCAAGGCAAATATGGCAGAGACAGTTTTATCCTCATATTCCGACTCGATATAAATCATCCAATTATCTGATGTACATATCTAACATATAGATTTGTATTCATGTAATTTAATTAATTTTTCTAAATGGCAGATTATAATAAACTGAACTGTTAATTGATTACTTATCAAATATCCCAACAGATTAATTAATGGCAATTGATTAATGAAAAAACGTCGAGCATAAGCATACGATAAACGTTCGTATATAAATTTCAATAAACTCAAACCAAGAAACTATAAACCATTATAATGAAGATATCCAGAGGAGAATAACAATAAGCAACATACATTTGTGTTTATTATTTCTGTTCAGGTGAATGTTGACTATAAAAGAAGTCGTAAACGAACAAAAAAAAAATGGTACAAGCTACATCTCCATTAAGTTGAATGAAATGTAGTAAACAGTTCACACGGGACAGATTAACCAAACATTATTTTATACATTAAGATGTTAGTAAGAATGTGGTCGAATTATCAAGACTAAACCAACAGAATAGAAGAAAATGTTTCGAAAATTGACAACATTTTTCACGATTTCCACAACGCTGATTCATAGTAATGACGATATATTTCGTATGATGCTGAAATATGAGCATAATTTTCACTGATAGTAGACTGAAAAAAGAAAAAAACGAATAGAAACTAACAAATCACGTGAAATTCGACAAATTCTTATAATTTTACATATTCAACAATTGTGTCCGTTATATCGAGACAAATTGTAAAGTCGTCCTTCAACTCTAATCCTAAGCATACTTCATTTATATTAATATCATTCAACTGTAATGAATGTTCGAAAATCGAGTGTAATGGATGAAATAACAAATTTATCTCAATATAACGGACAGTCTGTATATGTGAGAATCGCAACTAATTTATCGCTTCATTCACCATAAATTGGCTCACAAGAGACTAAAAATCAAAAATAAAATTCGATTAGATGTTCTTAGTCAAAAGAACGCATTTTCTATCGTTGACATGTCCAAGTTAGTACACATAAAACTTGATCAAGTGGAGAGGTGGCAAAATGAATAATAATAAAGTGAATGAATACAGATTTAAACAGCCCTAGGGTTTTCTCATTTTTAAATAAGTATTCTCCGTCGCTCAATTTGTTTTATTTCCTTTTCTTATTCTATCTGACTCTTGGCATTAAAAAAAACACACACACACACAACCATACCAGCGCACATTTTTCGATAACGTTTCACATAAAAATTGATATTTATATTTGGTGGAAAGTATGAAATATAGCGATGAGTTTGTGTAATTTAAACCCCATTATATCCCAATGGATTCGTTTCCATTCACGGATAAAAGGGAGGTGATAGAGGGAATACACCGCCGACTTCAACGGCACTACTCAAAATTCTACGCATTCTGTCAAGATACGGAATGAATTTCGATAAAAATGATTTATACTCGTCAAAAATACCTATTAAAATATAGATGGAAATACTTCATATTTATATAAAAATTTTGCGATGATAATGCAATTGATGCTTTTTTGTATGATCGATTATCACTGGAAACGGGTCAACAGGACGACTGTATTAAGCAGTCCTCATTATAATTTGTAAAACATGTGTGAAATGTACGTTTTTCGTTAGTGGAATATCTGTTAACCGATTAATTTGGCAGCTTTTAGATGGGGGAATTGGCTGTGCCATTTTGATTTTCAACTTAATCCGTTTAATTCATCTCGCATCGTCCAGACTGGGAATTCATTTCACTATTATCAAAATGAAATAAGAGAAAGAGAGAAAATTAATGGCATCTAGCCAATGAAAAACAGACAATTTCAAGTGGATTTAAAGAAAATTTCTCAAATTCACCAATTCCTTGTTTGATAAATCAGCACTATATGAGAAAACTGCGAATTTTTAACAGAAAAAAAAATCAAGAATACAGTGATCTCAATTTAATGTGTTTCACTTTCGTATTAAGATTTTTTTCTCTAGTATATAATTTGAATAATCCTCCTCTTGTTTATTAAATTTTCTAATATGTACACGTATAAAGTAATTAATGGTTGAATTTGCAATTTCCTGAACATCCTGACTGGGGCCTTAGCTGGAATCGACTCAATTAAAATGTACTGGATGTCGTTATAAATTAAATTTCAAATAGCAAATATATCGAGGTATGAATGCTTTGACTGAATTCAATCATCGTTGGATTTTACCCAGTAATCACTCAACTGTATACAAATATTTACGATTTGTTTGGAAATAGTAAATAACATCTGTTTATTAAACAGATTTACCTACAAATCATTGTATTTATTTATTTATTTTGAAGAATTGTAACGTTATATAAACATTTTGTAATATTAACGCCATTTCCAAAGTCATAAGATATTTATTAACACTGTACTAATGAGATGTGTACACCTGTTGTGCTAATTGGTTTTACGTAAAATTACGTAAGTGTTAATGTAATTTAATAAAGAGTTATGAAAAATTAATTCCTCTAAATTGTTTTAACTGTTTACCATCAACGTATTCCCGTCAGTTTTTATATAATTTATATCATAACGAAAATCTTAGTAATTTTACGATGAAATGTTGAAATTAACGTCTTATCAGAAATTATGGAAATTGTGCAATGACAAGATTTTTTTATTCTAACCCTAAGGCTTTCTATTTTATCATCAACTTTCTGCATTTTAGTACAAAATTGGGCAGACGTTCAAACGAACACCCTCGAGGAGCAGGTGGTTCGCCTTAGGCTTACCACAAATTGGGCCTAGTCCTCCCTTCGATCGAGACACAGACAAATGAAAATTATTCTGTTATAACAGAATTAAAAGAAAATTGGTGTTAAGATAGTTAATATGGGAAAACTGTCTTGACGCAATTTACCGTAGAATATATCCATAATTATATTCAATATTTACGTCCTTTTAGATTCATATCAATCGTATTAAAAATTTCATTAAAGGCGTAATTTCAAATATTTTTAGATGAATCCATTTATCATCCACCATCTCTATATTTAATTTTTTTCTCTACTGTTGAAAACTTCAGATTGTTCCTTTTGTTTCTTTATTGTCAAAAAAAAAATTAACTATCTAATTAGTCTAATACTGAATAAAACACGTTGCTATATTTGATTATCTATACGGAATTCTGCACAAATCACCATCTCAATCTTCATCTCTTGTTTAATTATATTTATTTATCACAATTGGCTGATAAGTAATTTAAAGAATTCAGATACGAATTCAGATGACTGATTGAATACAGAAGAGAATGGATAAAAGTAGATGTGAGGAAATAAATTGAGTTTCTTGTCAACTGGGCGTGTATCTCTTCTACCATTTGAAATTATATTAACAAACTCTACGCTTTTATAAAACAATACCATATTTTAGAATACTCTTCCTGTTTGCTTATTTTTTAATAAATTGATTTTTATTTTCTTAACAAAATTCAGATTTAAACAAACAATCTTTTCATAGGCGAATAAATTCGAATAGCGGCGATTTATCAAATTCCACTTTACATTTAATATAAATTAATAAAACAAAGTCGAAAAGACGGTCTGTATGCACGTGCAGAAATATGATTACTTTATAATTTTGATGGGCGTTTTTGCAACAAGGATCGATAACTAATCTGAACTACAAATAGCAACACCCCAACTATTCAAATTTTAACTTATTTATAATTAGACACCAATTTAAGTTCGTAATTAAGCTGATTTATTTAGGGGTGGTATTGTATAAAATATCGAAGGGTATTTCTTCACAATGGTTGGGGTTATTGTAATATTCAAAGAAAATCAATATTTTTCTATATTAAAACTTTATAAAATACCAATTTCGTGTTTTTAATTAAGGTGTTTATAGATAATAATAATAGTAATTTTTATTGGAAAAATATACCACGTAACGATGAATTAATTAATAAATTCCATTTAATTCTTATTTTAAATTTATATTTGATGTGATTCAGAACATCGTTCTACTTGACTGAACAATTTTAAAAGGAAAATACCCGTTTAAGTTAATTATTCCGTCGACGAATTTCGATCAATTCACCATCATCATCCCTCCATCTTTACAATTTCAGTCCTTAAGCTATTTTCAAGTTTTAAATCTGTGATTTATTTCTATTTATCGTTTAAAAGTGGACGAGAAAGAAATATTAATAAAGAAAGAGGGATATAGTTGGGTTTCCTGTTAAATTGTTGGGAGTTAACGTTTAAAAATACTTAATAAAAGAAAGTTTGACCTAAATACATTTACATAAAAACGTGTATGCAATTTTTCAATATTACAGAATTACTTGAATATATTTACATTATGATAAAAGTTGTACCAATATATAATAAATCATATCTGACTTGGCTCGACTAGTCTAACCTACTTTATCTCTATATCTGCTTCTATTACAATAATTACACTTTTTTCTGATTTGGACGATTTAAATGCCAACAATAGGGCATTCGATTACTGTCTCTTCAACTGTCTTAGAGCCAAATCGGTCAAGCCAAAATATGACAGCTTTGGATTACAGCGCCACACCCGTTCAGATCAAAGTTGGTTGACTGTAATTTACAATGTGAGTGAAAAAACATCTTAATTTGATAGAAGTACGTAATGCATTTGGAATGCATTTGAAAAATAAAACGAAAACGATCCTAATTTAACGACTGAAGTAGATCTTTAATGGAAAATTCGGAAAAATAAAGAAAAATCATATATTTAAAGAAAGTTCATTCAAGTCTTTCAATTGACATAAAAATTTTTATTCAACTTTGCGTTGGATTAAAATAATGAACGTATTAAAAACTTTGATTTCTATTGTTTAGTAATGGATGAATACTTACAAAATATTTGACATTTAAATGTTAGTTATTTCAAAAACCATTCATTAAACATTATGTTCAAACATTCTTTTTACGTTCTGATCGTATTGTATCGATTATAAATGATTGTACAAAAAATTGATTTATATATAATTAAATTTTCGGCGAATATCACAATCATATGATAATAATCATAAATAAATTGTATTGATAAGATAATAAGGTAAATCGTAAAATAATTTCGAATTATTTTCAATTTGAAACTAAATAGAAGTGGATGATTATCAGGATTAAATCTACAGTCGATTCATTTAAAAGGACTTTGTGCGGATATCGTAAAAATTGTATTCGTTTTACATAAAAATACAACATACATGTTGTACTATTTTATATGAGATTTTCTATTGACGAATATATCTTACACAGATTTTCTACTAGCAGGTTGAAATTTTGTCTTAAAGATAAATGCATTTCCACAATCCATAAATCCTTAAAAACATAAACAACTGAACTGGCGAAGAATATGTTTCAAGAAAGCTCTCACTATTTCATAATAGATAGATCTATAATAATGCTGTACTTTTACAAGCTGCATCCATTCTAGATATTTATCATTTCTACATTTTTAATAAACAACACACAATAATCGTATATTTAATACAAATTACTTTTATACTCTGCCTATTTTGGCTTGATCGACTTGACAACAACAGAGCAACAGAAAAAAAAACGAAAAACAATGATCTACTCTTTTGCACACTTATCAATCATTGATCGATGATGTCAATGCGATTCGTATCAACAAGAAGATTTATTATTTAATGAATGCTATGTGTAAATCCAAAATTTTGATTAGTATTGTTTTGCGTATTCAGGATGTTCATGGTTTTAACCAAACATTGGATGAGGGGTGAGGATTGGGTTATGTAGCAACGCGTTCTCTAATCAAATTTCCGCAAGCTAGTGGAATCCTAACATAATAAGTTACCACCTTAGGGATTAGTTCCACTAGACAAATTGTGTTCGGTATACTTATGTTCAACTAGTATGTACATAACCTGTTATTCTGTTTACAACATATTTTGTGATGACTTGATGAGTTTATTCAAAAATAAAATACATATCAACCAATTACCTGAAACAAAGAGAGAATTGTTAATAAATGTGTTTTGATTGATTGACTGATTGATTTTGAAAAATGATCAAAATCCTCTAGAAGGATCTACATAGTAATCATATAGCAGATAGCCAATTTAAAAATATTTGGTTGATTACCGAGAAAATTATTTACGCTCAAGTAACACCGTTTAAGGAATACAAAATTAGAAATCTACCCTAATTTTCTGTATAAACAAAAAAAGCACACAAACACACACAGATGAGTTTATATAACAACAAAAAACCATCTGGGAATTATAAAGAAACGGAAACTATAACCGGATTTTTCCTAGTTTTCTCTTTCAATACGTGGAAGGGAAGTTTTACAAACACCACACTCAAAATCTACACATTAGATTTGATAGAAGTTGTGCGTCCGCCCAATTTCCTTAGCGACAGACGCAATAGAACAGCAAATAAAGACATCGATCCCAAACAACGTTCAATGCCACCAACAGAATTACCAAAAAAGAAATAGGGACTATTTCGACAAATATAACTGAAGTAGAAAAACATTAATAACAATGTTGGATCGATACGAATTATCGGAAAATAAGAACCGCACTTAATGTCGTTCTAGCAATTAAAAGTGAGTCAAATAACAATCACTTTTATTCAAACGATCTCATTTTAACTATGACACGAATACTTTTTCGCTTGATAAAAGGTGTTGAATTCTAAATGAGTTACTTTGAACACAGAAATTTTCCATTGAAAATCTTCCATGCAGGAAAATATCTTTAAAATATTTCAAGTATTCTTTAACACAAATACTTGATGATTGTGTATTTCTATCTACAAATATATAATTGAAACTATGATTACTATTAACATTAATTATCAATGGTATCAATTGATTGTTCATTAGTCAGAAAACAATCTTGTAATCTTTTATTTTGTTTGTTTTTGAAAACTTGTTTTATTGACATTCGTTTTTTTTTTCCGGATCGTTACTTTTTTGATTTTTCACGAAAATAATAGGAGCAGAAACAGTCATAAAAGATTTGCAATATTGTACACTTTAGAAACCATTGAACCACATCTAAATCCTTTACATCGTCGTATCGATAGAATTGAAAATTTTATGTCTTATCCTATTATTTTCTGACGAAACAAAAAACGGTATTATTTTAAGAAGACTTGACCGATATTTTTTAAATTGAATTTTCTAGGTTGATACGTTTTAAGTAGTTCTAGACACTACTCTTTTATAATACACACATATAACACTACTCGTAGTCTCTACTACATAAACTAATCAACTTTACTAATTTCCACAGACGATAACTATGTGTGTGTTGTATTAAAGTATTCTTTGGAATACGTGGCTTTTTACAACAACTGACGTTAAAATAAAGTAAGTTTACATGTTGACACTTTTAATGACAATTTAGTTGTAATTAGCCACTAACAACTATGTGGTCTACGTTAATTAACCTCTCAGAAACACATTTAATTTGTGACCGTCTTTTTATTTATATAGAAAATAGTTTGCATGACACAAGTTAAGTGGCTCAGTCTGTATATAACATAAACACGTGATATGTAACTCTCTGTTAATTTCCAACTGTCATCTCTACATATAAAAATCATATCTGTTGGTGAAAGGTAAATAAATGTAAACTGTACAATGCAAATTGATATATATATATATATATATATATATATATATATATATATATATATAAGTGTATATATTTCCAGAATAGGAAGAAAATTGGACACATTTAATTTGTGCTATTATTAGTTTATTTTGTACTATCGAACAGACAACATAAATATGGGTAGAGAGTCGACTATAAAATTGTAACTCTACGAATTATTTATCAAGTTGTTAAATTTTTAAAATTTAATCCCGATAGAACGCATATGGACAGTCCGGTTTCACAATTGTCTATCTAACAATTCTATTTCATAGATATATGTATTTGTAGTAGTAACATTGTATAGTAACATACTTCCGGATAAATACAGTAGTACACCTATTTTTTTATAAAGTTTCGGGATTGTCGAGTGTATTAAAAATATTTGTCACGTTAATACCCCATGGAATACATAAAAGATTTAATGTGGGTGTCAATTCTTTTTTATTTTTGTAGAATTTTGGTTAGCCCGAAATTTACTTCGAAAAATTTACCTTGACAGCAATATATACAAAACTAAAATGGATTCGAATTACTGCATACGATGACATTAAATGACATAAACATGATAGATTTTCTATAACAATACAAAAACCACCCCATTGTTTTTGTCATAAACATTCAACACGGTCGATGTTAGTCTACTGATGATTTTTATTAACTGTTGAATATGGAAATGGTTGAACTAACTTAGGTTGAATTCACAGCCTAATCAACTACTTCAGACTTTATTACGTTAATAGAACGCCCAACTCTCAGACACAATTTCGTTGAAATTCCAGTTTTATTATCATTGTCATTTAATTGCCGAATCAAATTCTCTAAACTCAATGAATATTTGAAAATTTTCTAAACGATAACGAAATCCTGGAAGATTAAACAAAGAAAACGAAAAAAAACCAACCCGACATAGTCACTTTGTTCCATATAAAATTGTTCTAAATCCTTTATTAAATCGAGTAAATTGTGACATTTATTTCAAACAAAAATATCAGCAATTATTGTCGACATTTTCTATAGAATTCAGACTATTTTTCCCACCATTGTTGTTGTTATTGTTGTTATAAAGACAAGATTTGGCGGATTTCACGTTGAAAATAGCAATTACATTATAGCAACAAGAAAACAAAAATAAAATAAAAAACGAGCGATTGCGTAATAGGGCAATCTAAATTCCTTCTCATGTTTAAGAAATAAATATGTCTATGTATAGCACGGTGCCGATACGGAAATTTAGTGTAGTGGTAAGACGTGGTTAATAAATAGGCTTACAACTATTGGCCTGCATAGCGGCCATATCGCCCTTATTCTACACGAATTCACCCTTATATTGAACCCTTAATCAAACAACATCTTCCCATTTTATTTTACCGTAGTCTTCATAAACTAGATAAAATTATTTCAATTTACATGAAATAAAAGCACTTCGTTCTTTGGTATTTTTTGAAGGGGCAATTGTATTTTAAAATAAAACCACAAAGTTGAATCATCAATCATTTACAGCTGAAATTAACATTATCACAACAAGATCGAGGAAGTTGTTGCCCGGCGCATCCACCATTTTCACCATTCTACCCATTTTTCTATTAAAGCGGTCATATCAAATAAAATCATCAATTATTATATTTGGTTGGTTATTTAAATGGAAATTCAACAAGTGCCCGAATTCGTGATATTATTAAATATTTAAACATGAACCTATCGTAAATGAATGGTATACGATAGGTCTCTTGGGTTGGAAACGGTAGCTTTTGGCTGACCGTGCAAAATTTGCATTTTACGAGTTGCGGAATATAATTTTAAATAGAAGATTTCCTACCATTTTGTTAAGTGAAATAATTGCTTTATTGAAAATTTGTAATCAAATTACGCCTAACAATAATTATAATAATGAAATATTAAAATATAATTGATAGAATATGACAATTAATAACAATATCAGCTGTAGTTTTTCGATGTAATGGTGTCGAACAATGAATGTGAATGGAACATACCTAACAATTTATTGTAATTTCTCGCTATGGCTTTTTACAATTGTAGATAATAAAAAATTATTTATGTCAAACGATAACTAGAAAGCGTTCTTTCTATTTTGTTTGTTTATTTATTTATTTATTTATTTATTTATTTATTTATTTACGAATTCGATTCGTGGCTCAATTAAAAAACTTTTCATACAATATCTGCATACAAGCTTATTTATCACATGTGTTGTTTGTATTAAAGTTGCAATATTGAATAAAACGGCTTATTCTGTCGATTTAAATAGATTTTGAAAGTTCACTAGAACCGTATACTGTCAGATAGAATGATTGATCTGTAAAGACTAACTTATCGAGTTTAAGTTCAGATACTGTACTAAATCAGTTCTTAGATGATTTTAAGTTTGATAAAGTAACTCATGCAAAACTTTACAATGATAATCTGAGCACTGTGTTGAAATTTTAAAATAAATATTTACACAATTCTAACGACTATGTTGAGCAGATTAAGCTAATTAATCGTTAGTTTCTATACTAACGCGTTTACATCTATAATTATCAAAAATGTTTGAATGTATTTCACAGACAATTGGAAAACAAATAAAATTTCTCATTTGATGTAATAAATCAAAAACAATTTACTAAATAATAACGATTTAAATATTGTCTGATCTTCGGGTAGCCATGACGACCGTCTCCTGCCAGTTGGGAACCAGACGATAGACAAGTTTCACTTCTGCCAAACTGCCTGTCTTGCATCCCCCTGTTTTTGTAATAAAACTCCCTTTCACTATTTAAGTTTCTACACCCTCGATGATTTCATGAGAAAAACCAACAAAAACAATCTTTCTACAATAATAGATCGTTTGTTTTTTTTTGATTATTAATTTATATGATTAAGGTCTTTCTTAAATCACAGTAAATTTCACGATAAATATTTGGATAATTTACGGTGAATTATTATGGACATTTTCGATAAGGTGATGCTTTAATCTTGATCCGGGCACATTTTTATAACCACTCTAACAAACATGAGGTTGATAGTGTTCAATATTAGAGTTTATACATCACAAGGGGACAACAATATCTTTGTTCAATTTCAACCCTCTACAACATCATAGTCGCCTAAAGGTAGATTTCTGTTCAACAGTGACATAATAGCTCCATTATTGTTACAACACTCGAACGGAAACAAGCGACTTTCCATCATGTGTGATGCATTCGAAAGTGCTTGATTGCAGTAGAGTGTAGGTACTGCAACCGCAATCAAATAACATGGAAAAACGTCTCTCATTTTCTTTAATCTCAAGTTTCTCCGTCCATGGTTTGAAAATAGCATTTTCGCCACGGCTGATGGTAATGGATATTATGACAATTGACCCAAGGTAGTAATTGATCTATTGCGTAGTAATACTCCCGTCATTTCATTGATTTATTTGATTGAATTTCATGTTAAAACTAGTTAATTATTTACGTTACGTACGATCGTAGAAAATATCGTATAGATTATTCGTGCAAAAATTACTTTTCGAGATTCGTATGAATGTAGCACGAGCAACAGCACACTTTCACCACTTATAATCTAATATACTATTAGAGTTGTTTTGAATGTTGAAGTACGACGAGGTAACAGAGTATTGATAATATTTTATCAACGAATGATTAACGGCAGGTGTTGCCGAGTGATTGCGAAAATGAAATGGAAATATTTACATATCACTTCAGCATTACAGTTACGAATTGTCAGTGGCTATATTTATTTCCAAAAACAGGATTTTCGTATAGAAAAGACCGGGTTTTTGCATAATAATCAGTTGCATTTGCACATCCCAATTTTCAAATGATCGATCGTACTTCAACATTCAAACCAAGTCTACCAAGAATTTGTATAAATATAATAGAATGTTCAATAAACATTCGAAAATGTGTTCGTTGAATATGATTTTAGAATAAACGTAGAGAACAAGGAACGAAAAAAATAATAACGTTATAACATTAATTTACATAATAAAGTTAATAGAGATATTGAAGGGCAAAGTTTGAAGGGTGGAAGTTTTCAATGAAAATTCCAGAAATTGAAAACTGAACAATGATGGGGATGAAAATACATAATCAAGTTAGCGATGGATGTGTCCAATACCCCTTTATTCCAGTTAAAATTGCACATAAATATTCATAAATGATACATTTATAATAGGGTGAAAATGACCACAGTTTGGTGTACCGGAAATATACATAATTAGTAAAAACATTTGTTTTATATTAACAATCTAATTTTGGTTTTTGTTAATGCAACAAATATGATAATTAAACACCGGAATGTTTTGACTAAACCAACTTGATTTTTTATGGGATTCGACCATTTATTATGAACATTGATTTCTCTATCAGCTTGTTCATAGAAGATGGAATCCGCCGCCTAGTGATAGCGTTTGTACAACAGCTTTAAAGTGACTCAAGTCACGATTTCAAGTCTTATTAGAAAGTAGCTTATATGTGATGATATCCAACAATATGAAACAATAAAGCTTTAGTTGTGTAGCCATACAGGATGGTATCCTCGTCACGTCTAATTTCATGGACGACTGTCTTTAATTTTTTGATATAATGTTAGTATCAGCAATTGTTATTTCATTTTAGCATATTCCTTAATTGAAAGTGAACGATTTCACACCACTCAAAAGATTGAAAAATTCACAACAACAACAAGATCAACGAAATTGAAAATTTCTAGTTACAGATTTTCACAAGAAACTTGATGTGTATTTAAAGGAAAGAAAAAAAAATTTGGTACATGCTTGTGACATCAAGGGATTGAAAATTCCACCTCTATAGTCAGCTTCATGCCCGCCTTCCCGTATGTAAGTGACAGTGTCCTATTAACGGCTTTTGTCATCATTCACATCACTCATCAACCGTGTGTCTATTGTTCTGTTTTTGGTAGTAGTCTTCCTCTTATAATACGCTCCTAGATGGGTTCTCTAATAGTATATCTTTTTTTTGTCTTATTCTCATACCCTATACATGTATAAACTCAATTTAGTTGGTCGTTTTTCCAATAATTTCATCAATTTTTCAACATTAATTTGTTATGAATCAAATCAAAATTCGGTAACAGCGTCTACACTTTATTTCAATAAGTGAAATGCAAATTCCAATATGATTTTCTTGGGTTGTTTCTTGGATTTTGTTTCGTTGCAAATTCGATACGATGTGCATTATAATCAGAGGCTTCTTATATTTTTTGCAAAATAACGAAGCCCAAAACAACTACAGTTGAAAAATCTGTTGGTTCCGTAGTACAATTCAAACAAATTAGATTAATACAACAATGAATTTTTGATGTAATTTACTCAAAAACGTTATAAATAACTCTTGACATTATTTAATTTAATTAGTGTACGTTTGGAGGGTATTTCAAAAGAAAATAACAAGTCCATAAACGCGCCGAATGCTGTACACAACTCACATAAAATTTTCATCAAATAAAATTTGATGAGATATTTGTTTTTTATCTTCTAGATTTCCCCTTATTTGAATTTCGATTAATATAAGTAGAATTGAGTGCATTATCATCAATGCTAACATCAATTCAGAATAATATAAAAAGACTGGCAAGTAACAGAAAAAAAAATCATTGGACCAAATAAAACCTAGATGAATCGCTTCATGGCTAAGTACATTCCAATATTGGTACATTTGCATATCAATATCAGTGCCGTCTGTGAATTTCGTTCTCTATTGATTAACTCCGATACAATTTAAATTTTCCGCAAATTTACACGGTACGAGAATTGAAGAAAATAAAAACACTTTTTCTATGCTTTTCAAAATGTATAAAAGATATTTTTATCAAATAAAAAAAAAATTGGAGAGTTTATTAATATTTTCCAGTTGACTAAACAGGAATGAAACCAATTTGTGTTCTGTGAAAGTTTCCTATTAAATATTTTTGATCTCTTTGACGACTTTTCCCTCAATTCTGACGTAATTAATTATCAGTTGTTAACATCGTTTTGTACACTAGCTGAATTTGATTTGTTGTCCAAGGGGAACGAAATAATAGAATGACCATCGTTTGCAAACTTTTGATGTCTCTCATCTGATGGTAAACGGATGGTGGAATATCGCTACTCACCACTGTCGGTCGATAATCAGGCGAATGCGTCCCTGCTGCGTGTCGCTGACTACGTTTCCTACTTTCAATCTAGTCTTTTCACATTGTACGGAAATTGGTTTACGTTACCAACTCCACGAAATTTACAATTTTATTACATTCTATTGTTTTTATTCTACTAATATAATAGAGATCTATTTGAAATGGCGATATTAATTGTGGATTTCTCGATAGAAAAACGAATGATTTGAGAAAGGACGACATATCTTAGAGATGAGCCATAATAAGTTAAGACAATGTGAATTGAACAGAATAAAGGCAAAATATATCGCAAAATTCTTTAAATAGTTGAACAAATTCAATTCTCTCGCATTCAACTAGAAAAATAAATCAAACAGGAAAGAATAGATCACGATAAAATGCGTTTACACAAAATAATATCGAATTTAAATAAAACGATCGCAGATAATTCGTTAATAATTTATCTCACAATATCTGGGTTGACATATCAAATATACACCGAATAGTCATCATTTCGACGTCTTATCATGATAATATTCGTATTTGAATAATTTAATTTACAAAGTTATTGCTGTAAATTTTGTAGCTGTATACGGTATTTATATTTAAAAGAGCATTCAAACTTTGTAGAATTCCATTTTAAAAACATCTTGAAACGTTAACTTTTTATCATTTGCACATACAAAAATTTTGCACTATTGTTTACCAAACCCCTCCAAAAACGTTAAATCACTGATTCAAGTTGTTAACAGTTAACAAATCAACAAACATGCCGAAAGATTCATCAATTGATTTGTTGGTATTTTTAAATAATACGAAATTCCGGCGTTGATAATACTGTTTTCATTTGAAGTAGAACGCGTTTATTTGACAGAGATAAATTATATATTATTAATAAATTATGTTGTTTACTTTCCGGACTTATTTTTGAAAATGACAAATCGTTAAATGGTGTTATAATTTTGAAATCATTCCTAAAGAGGCTTTTCAATTTCAAAAGACAGGTATGTACATACCATGAATGTGTTGATATTTTCAATGATATATCACGTCATTCGTTTTCCAATATGTATCAACTCGATGAACGAAAATCGATAGTGTTGATGATGGACTGCATTACCGAATTTTCGCTGTTATTTCCCTGCTGATATTCTATCATCAGTATCAAAATTGTTGAGCAAAAATGTTAAAAACAAACCCAAAACAACAATAGTAATATTATAATCAGAATAATTTGTTCAGCAATTTTGATACAACACGAATTAAACTTCTAAGATGACAAAATAATGTTTTATTCGAGTACTTTTAACCAAATACATTTGCTGTTGTCAAATATAACCTTAAGCAACAAAATGTTTTATTCATTTTAGAACTCCACAATGTACTCTTGACTTCATTAAATATTAAGCAGCCATTAGCTAACGACTCTCACGATAGCATTTGGTATATTTAAACAG
The DNA here is from genome assembly GCA_028455855.1 of Meloe dianella. NCBI lineage: Eukaryota > Metazoa > Arthropoda > Insecta > Coleoptera > Meloidae > Meloe > Meloe dianella. The sequence continues at coordinate 2,186,822 of JAPTHL010000045.1, read as the reverse complement.
TTTCTTTACAACTTGTGTGTGATTTCATTGTAACAATTCTATTTGTTCAAAAAAATCAATTTCTTCATTATGTACGTAGATTTAATAAATCAAAATCTTCATCAATAGAGTTGTTATTCAAGAAAATAAAGCTATACTACTACAACACGGAAATAATAAGCATCTAACAACTGAATATCAAATTTAACTTAGCTTGAGGTACAGATCGTCCCAAAACTTAAGTACAGGAACCCGTACTATACTTATATACCAGAACAGTTATCGTTGATGACTATCTAAAGTCAAGTTAATCAAATTAATGTAGATGAAGTATATGAAAAAGTTGAAACTGTAAATCATTAAATTTGCAGTCAAACTAGAATTAAACTGTCTAATAAATTTTAAATAATTATTTGCCAATTTACAAATCTGCTGATCTACTTAGACGTAGTTCTAGATTTATGTTTTATTATTTATGGGACAGTTTAAAGAACTGTGTCTAACATTGATTTTATTGTTAAAAAACCTTTAAATTGTCAATAATTCACAATTTCCATATCAAAAATACTAGAAAATCTGTATGATAATGAATATAATACAGATTTTTTGCATGTCCAACGTTAATTCGAAGAAATTAGAATGAAAATAATTTACTTAAATTATAGAATGTTACATATGATACAGAAAAATATCATACGTTTGTTAATATAGTTTTTATTCAACTGGTTCAGTTATTTTGTTGGTTTTGATGCAATTTACCGGTCGACAGCGTTAAGTCGACCTTTGTTATCGGTTGTAAAGCCTGTCACGCTTCTTGCAAGTGTTAGGTAATGTGGAACCAATAGATCCAGCAAAACTAGTTGATGGTCAACAAAAACAACCTAACGATTGAATTGATACGGTTCACATTACATGGAAAATTTAGTTTCTATCTAGTTGTATTCTAAATATAAAAATGTTCGTATTTCCAGATGGAAAAAACAACAACAAACTGCAGTCAGTTAGAGAGTTTTATGATTAAACATTGTTGACAACAGTACAAATAATGTAAATTTGGATATAGTAGAGTTAAACAGGACTGCTTAATTGGACCAAAATTCACCCAATTAGAGAAAAACGATATCAGACTGTATCGTATCCACTACATTCACAAAACAACCAGAGCATTCTGAATAACAACAATAATAAAATGTTGAAATTTACGACTAGGAGGATTATTATCATCACGATGATGATGATGATGATGATGATGATAGTATTTGTAGTCGTTTTAAAAGAAATAATGGACCGGATTAAGATTAGAGTGAAATTGTTAATGAAAATGTCTTGTTATTTTCCTTTCTAGTTGAAATTTATTCAATAAATTCGTGTTGATAATTCTATTATAATTTATGGAATAAATTTCTGATTGTCTGATATTGAACTTAATATGATAACAAATAAGATTAGATAGATTTTGATATCGTAGGTAGATACATGGAGGATTGTCGGCCTATGGTATTTGTGTTGCCCTTACCCTAGAGATCTCTGAATCTACATAAATTATCTATCCCTTTAGTATCATAATCATTGCGATATCAGTTAACGATCTAGCTTCTATACTGTCACCTGACTAAAAGCTAATTGTCGTTTTTAGTCTAAATGCTTAGAAGTATTTTTGATTGATAAAAACTATTAACGTTTTCAATGTTTTTCTTTCGTTTTAACAACACACAAATATTTCAATTTCAACACCTCAATTTTAGTCAAATTGACGGGGAAATTACAGTGTCACCCAGAAATGTTCACACATCGGTTAAACCTGTCACAGCCCAGTACATAAACAGTTTATTAAATTAACAGCGCTCCATTTATTATCGGGCTCGTTTCACGTATTAGATTGTCCCATTGCCCACGGTTTGTCCATCAAGACCTTTTGAACACCATTCAGAAAATGTCACTACCAATAAAGATACAATCCAATATTCAGTTATCAACAATACCAACAAAACAATAACAAATTATTTATCTTCAATCAATATCATCGGTTTTAATATATATTTTGGTTGTTTGATGATTGATTCGCAATTGTTGTAAATGGAAAGACTATTACGGTATAGATGCGGGTATCGATTGGAATTTTTGCGACTTTTTGTTTGTTTTGTATTTTTGTAAATATCATTACGATGTGTATCTTTACCCGTTTATTTTGAGAAGAATAGAATAGCCCGGGGTGGATTCCGTTTCAATGTTACCATTGTACAGTTGTATTGTAACTACGAGGTGGACAATGCGATTAAAATTTCAACTTAGCTATTTTGTCAAACATCCTTTGTTACATAAAAATAAAATGTCGTCATCTATATTTTTAGTCGATTCTAAAGAGAAATCTAAAGTAATATGCGTAAAAGGTGGAAAAACCGACTTTGATATAGTGATAGTGTCAAAATTTCAATTGGATCATTTATAAAAATGAATTGTTGGTAACAATTTCGACCGTAATCAAGGAGTGTTTGAGAATTGATTTTAAACTGCTACAGATATTTAGTTTGAATCATTGTTTTTTTTTTGTTTTGTTTTGTTTTGTTTTTAAATTTCCTATTAACGAGCCATTGTTTTGACTGTATACCCACTAATTTCTATTGCTTCTCTTATCAATGATTTAGTTCTTGCATTACAAAGGAATTAATTCGGCATTCAATTAAAGCATTTGCCCTTAATTATACCGCAAGCAAGCACCGGCTACAAGCTCAACAAACCAAATCCGTTCTACCTGAATTATCCAACGATTTACTAGTACTTTTCAATGAAATAAATTCTATTTATATGTCATCTTTTAATTCATTCAAATAATATAGAAACAATGGAAAAAATATATACCTATATATATATATATATATATATATATATATATATATATATATATATGATGAAGAAGAAAACTTGACTCCATTCAGAACGCTTTTAAAATTCATAGAATACAACCAATAAATCATAGTCTGACATGCGTTGGTGGTGATTGGGGCATTTCTTACTCTCGAGATCTACCACCACCGTCAACACCTAATACTACCACCACAATAAAATTTCTGTTCCGTCAAAATCAACCAAAAACGAAATCTGATAAGGAAGTAAACCAACTAAGCCTTTCCAACCAATACTGACTTACACATTATCGAAATAAATTTTGTTGTTGTATATTTGTTTGTCAATTTGCACTTCATTCAAACATATGTTTGCTTTTATGATATTGATTGCTCAAATCCACGAAATGTTTTCTACTTATTTTCATGTTAGAAAATATAATATTCCCATCTCGTATACAATCGATTCAATAATATCACGATTTAAGTAGAAACTGTTTTAAAAAAAGATAAACATAGACAATTGCGGCAACGTTGTGCATCTATTTCGATCTAGTCGACTCAATTTTCAAAACAATAACAAAAACGCCAAGATCAAGCGAAATTGTTGACGTTCACTTAGAATGGAACACGGTCTATATGAAATTGATTCAATAAAATTAATAAAAAGAATTTGAACAATTTATTGATGATTCTATTGAGACAAATTAATAAAACTGTTTAAATATTGTCGTTTCAATTAGAGTAGATTACCGGCGAGTATACGTAATGCTAGTAAGATAAATGAGTTATACTGTTGAAAGTTTACTGTACTCTAAATTGAATGTGACAAGGATGTTGCACAATTTCTTTTTAAGACTTTTAATGTAAATGGATGCCGCAAGAGTTTTTGTTTAATATCATTATTATTATTATTTTGATATAGACATTAAACAATAAATGTCGGTTAGTTCATGGAACATTAGAAAAATTAAATATGAACACATCTGTTGTCTATTACAATGAATTCTAATTAGAAATCATTGTTATTTTAATATAATTCAAAAATAACCATAAAATAAATGTTTAAAATTGAAATAAACAAAACGATCTAATTTATGATAATCTTCTATTTATTGATAATAATAAAAAGTCAATATAGACAAAAAAAAAACAATACAATAACATCGTATTTTTCCTATTGGGAAAAATACAAGAGCTTTCATCTTAATTGAACCTTTAATAGTATTGCCTTATTTACAAGGGTAATTAAATGCAACTTTTAGTTTTTCTATTTTGATCTCACTTAATTGACTGGATACGTGTTTTCCGTACTCCTATTGTTGTTATGTACACAACATTCAATGCTTATAATGACGCAGGATATTTATGATAATTTTCTAATATTTGTTTATTTATATTGAAATAAAAGTTTTTGTATGGAATAAAACTTATCAAACTTCTTCATAAATTGTTTATGTATTCGTCGTACATACATAAAACGATAAATTTTTAAAAAGATATTTGAAATCATCTTTAAAACTCACTTGTTTATGCCAAGTGTATAAGAAACAAAATTGTAAACTCCCAAACTGTTTTGCAAATGAACTCGTTATCCTGCTTCCGCAACTTATAAACTATTATATAACCTAAATAATTTTACATATAGCTACAATAATAGATAAACAAATACTAACAAGAATTACTATTCTACCCCATCATCTAACAATAAGTAAATGTTACTTTATCTCAACTTTATTATGGACCACTAATTTTGTTTAACAGTATAAATAACCGTCTACATTATTAAATCGAACTACAGACATAAACTATTAATTACTGCAAATCGGTTTCCTCGAAGGGTATATCAGGAAACTGCCCAAATCCAACCATTATTCAACAACAACCCCGGAAAATACAAAACAATACACGGATTTTTAATTTAATATGAAAAATTAACATTTAAATTAAATATAGGCAACCAAACATACAAAGATAGTTGGCTTTTCATAATTGGATCAATCTGATATTATAAGAAGTTTATTAATAACATCGCCGGTTCTGTAATTAACCACAAAAAAAATCGGTGTTGATACAGTAATTAGAGATGTAATATTAATGTATTCTATTTAGAGCCTATAATTACGCAACAATCCATATTTGTGGTGTTAATTTGATGTTTATTATTGAAATATACGATGTTTCCGTGCAGTTTTTTTGACATGTAATAAGGGTGGAAAATCGCCTAAATTCCCAGGGGATCGTCTATTTTTAAAGTAGAAAAAATACAAACAATTTCTATCTAAATGGCGGTAGTACCTTTAGCTATCGCATTAAAAGAATAGTTGGAATTTTCCGCCAAAACAAAAATTAAATTAATAATAATTAACTTAGTACCTGTTTGTAGTATTTGATAGAGTGCCAAGTCGTTAATAGTTTTTTAACTTTAAAATTGTCTCATCCGCCAGCCGTTCACGTTTTTTGTTTCTTTTAATTTTTATTTTATTTTTTGATCTTCACCCACTTCGGAAACTTTGCTTTTGTCATTCCGGAAGGCCTGGCTTCCAGCCATCCACTAAGGGATTATCTCAACGAAATTACATTCAAAGTGCCATAAATACACGAGAATTTATATAAAATTTCGAATGTACACAATTTTCAAATAGTTGTCATTGTATAAAATTGGAATAGTAGTGTGGTCGCCAAACGTTTTCGACAAATTTACAATTGAAGAATCTAAATATATGTGTTCGATTTTAAATACAAAGTTAATATTAAACAAGAATTCAAAGAGCTGCTGCACCCTCATCTCGACCTTCGCTAATCACCAAACTTTCACTTTCACTACAAGAAATTAAAGAATATTTGTTAAATTTTTTTAAAATTTATCTTTAAAACACGTATACTGAATGTTAACGTTGTTGTTGCTATTGTTGTTGATTGTTTATGATCTGGCATTTTTTTACTCGGATTTTCCGGTCACATTTCACAATTGAATTTCCTTTGTTGATAAACAGCGGATTTTTCGTTTAAAACCCACGAGAATTTGTATTTATTTTAATTATTTGATAATTAAAAATAATTCGTTTTTGTTAATTGTGTAATCACGAATTAACACAACAAAAATCGGCAGGACTACAAGCCTTGATAATAACGAAACAAAATTGAAATAATAGAATAAATAAATGAGATATGGCTTAATACTTTTTTATTTTCAGTCTGAAAAAAATCGGACTTGACCGCTGGGACTCGAATCCGGCCCTTGCCGGACATTGAATCACTAATAAATATTCATTTACGGTGTCAAATGCTAATCAAAATGCCACTTTCCGTGAAACCATCTGTATAAAATCATATCTTTTAGTTTTCATACAATTTTTGTGCGAAACAATGTATGAAAACACTTCGCATAATGAATTTACAGTTTACGAGGATGGCACGTTAAATAATATTACCAATATCAGTAGTTTGGCTCTTGGGAAATTTCTCAGTCAAGTAGTGGATACATAGACGAAATTTTCACTCCTTAAACTAATTCAATTTCAACAGAAATTTCAATGGAAATCAATAACAATATGATTAAGAAATAAGAAAATATCAAAAATATGGTAATCAGAATATTTTTGAACGGAATTAGATCAAACAATAAATTAATCCCCATTTAATTCGATTTGGATCTTAAAAGTATATTCGAAAACTTTTCAATACTGTTATAAATTTTTCTCAATTCGGTTACAGTTATTCCTCAATGAGGGATGATATCGTTCTAGTTGTAAATGTAGCTTTCTCTCGTTCAATTCCCATTTTTTTTCTTCTCTCGTTTCATTTGTTATATTTGAAATTGTAGACGAACAACAATCTCTTTTACGAGACTATGAACGGTTATAGAGTTGGACATTTAATGAGACTCATATCTAACCAATCACAAAAACATCGTCATTCCTCTTATATTGTAAAATATCCTAATAAAATCTATTTATGATAATCGAAATTAACTCTTAAAGTATTATGTTAGAATATGGTGATATTCGAAAATGTGATTTAATTTGAAATCAAAAGGACGTGCCAATCCTGAAGGATCCAACATGAAGCGAGGTTTAGACCACCCATGGGAACATCCAATTTCGTGCTATAGACAATTTTATAGCACAAATTATACTAAAACGTTCAACTAATCTTCAATAATTAACATTTTACACAAAAATCACCTATAAATCATTAAATTAAACAAATTTTATTTGTTTATTCAAGACTATCATTATTTATTTGCCGTAAGTAAAATTAAATATTTTAACAAGAGATATTTATCAACAACAACAAAAAAACAACAATAATAAACGTTATTATTGTTAGAAAATTCGTAATAAATTTAATAGATTACGTTATTGAAATAATTTGTCAACAAAATTGTAAAACATCAGTCTAAAATGTTTTGAAGGATTAATTAGCCATAAGGGCTATAAACAAGAAAAGTCAGCGTAAAATAATGGTGTACGGAACTTAAGAACTTAAATTGTTGCAGAATATTATGGAAAATACTCGTACATATGAGACCTAACTTTAGCATCAATCTATATTCAAGCTACTTGAACTTAATCGGATTGACTTTAAAACAGATAATCACTCATTTCGGGACAGCATAGTTCGAGTAGAACTTTTACAGACTGTATCGAGTATTTGACTTGTTGACCAAATCAAAATAGACGAAGTATAATCAGTTTTATTGAGATGTATGTAATCAGGAAATATTCAACGGAATTTTCGAACTATTTTGGAAAACAGCCAGTTGAGTTGGTACTAAATCAATATTGTAATTAAACAATATAGCAACGACATCAATTCAAATAATTAAATATTTGATTATCGATCAAATCAAAAATATTCTAGCGTGTTATTTCCTCAGGTCTCAATTATATGAATATTAAACAATTGTTTAGTTGAACTTTAGATCAATTAATTATGTTTATGTTTTTCGAATATAATTTTATGTTTATCATATTTTCATGTAAATATTCATATGTTCAGTTATTGACGATAAAATTTGCAGTTTAAATTATTTAATTTAGTGAATATATCCATTATAAGAGGTTTAATGTATTGTAAATGTCTTGAACAAAACCCTTAAAATATTATCAGAGAATATTTGAGATGAAAGTTTAAATCAGCTTCTTGGCACAACTAAACAAAAAAAGACGTCATAATACTGGATGAATATAAAGAAGTTTTATAATTCCAGATGAAAGCCATTTAAGAATAAAATAAGGTACTATTGAAACTTTAATAATATTAATAAAACAATTAAATTAATAATAGAATCATATTTGAAATAATACCACAAAACAGTAACTTAACTTTGTTAAATCATGTAAACTTGTTATGTTACATCCCTTGCCAGTATTTAAATCCTGCATGATCTACGGAAACTTAGACCAATAAATTCCCATACAAACGAGATAAACAGAATTCCTGCACAATCCACTGGAAAACGATAAACGGATCATACATTTCACCAAAAATTCAATATTTTATTCTTCTATTATCTATACAATAATTTATACCCTAATCAGTTTCATATGGACGATTCCACAATTAAAAGTTACTCAAAAAATCCAGTAAACAAACCGGAAATAGAGTAGAGTATATGTTTTTATAGCAGCCTAGCACCCTATCTAGTAATAGATAAAATCAATTATGAGGAATCTAAAAGGGATTGATTCAACTGAAAAGACGACGTGGTACAACTTCAATATGCTCCAGATGAGTCATAGGCATTTATTGAAATCTACGATAGACGGAAACAAACAAAAACTCCTCTTCCACCCTCCCATTTTTTCGTACATCACTATAACGTTCACTTACACGAAATAACTTTGAATCCCTTTTGCCAAATTGTAATAAAGAAAACGATTGAAGGGGAAGAACCGCAACATTTCCCTTGAAAATCTATTGACAACAAACGTCTTTCTAATTAAAAATCATCAAAACTTAAGGGAACATCTCGAATATCGAAGTTAACTAAACAAAATAATAACGGGAAAAAGAAGAAAAGTTCTTTATAAACAATGATCTCATTTTGGAATTTTCATTTAATAGAATCACGTCTTATGACAACGGATATAACAGCAACACTGACGACAAAAAAAAACTTATTTCAATCAATTGTACGCTTATCCAACAATTTTTATTAATATTCAAACAATTTGGAAAGTTTACAAATAATTTTAATTAACTCTCTCTCTCTCTCTCTCTCCCTCCCTCCTTCTGTTCGGTCGAAAGGGTTAAATTTAATTTTAGAAAATATAATAAAACCGAAGAAATTTTATCTATGTGGAAACTGTCAACAGAATTCTAACAATAAAATGGAACAACTGAATCACAAAAGGGAAGTGTAACAGTGTCACAATTAGCTTGAAACACTTGAAATATGGAAAACAAGGAAATGAACTCTAAGTATTTTTTTTTCAATAATCATCATTACCTTGACCGATTTGACGTTTGAAGTTAAGTTGGTTAAACTAAATCGACCGACTGTACATATTTTATTTTTAATAACAAATTGAAAATTATTTATTTAATTTTCAACAGTAGTTTTGTAAAATAAATCATTTTTTATTATGTCATTGCCATTTCCTGGTTAACCAGACCTTGATGATTCTACTCTACGACCTGGTTTCAATAACAAAATAATATTATACATAAAAGGTTGTTTAAATATTGCCATTTCCATAGAATTTATTTGTTATGTAATCGTTTAAACAATAAACAACAAACTGCTCTTATATTATTTACGATTAATAAATGTTAACAAATGTAGATATATTTTTTATCCAATAACAGATAAAACTGTATTCTTTTAAAGATAAATGTTGTTATTAACACTAAATTTGTCTGTTATTTATTTTTTTCCACCCTTGATACGAACATTAAGTTAAATCACATGTAATCATCATCATCATTAAGGGCTGAACATTCTTGATACGAAAAAATAATAATAGAGAACAAGAATGATTTACAAAAAAACAAAATCCTCAAATTCGTTGTCTTATAATTAAAAACTCATTTCTTAAACGATTTTTCATATTCTTTTAAAACATTATTAACGAATTACAAATTATAATTGTTGTTTAAAAGAACAATTTAGCAAAAAAAAAACAATAACAACAACAACAACAGAGAATCTATTATCATATTGTATATGTAATGATAAGAAAATTTCAATTAGTCAAATTTTCTACTTAATTATTATTCATTTGTGTTAAATTCTATTTTAATTAATTTACAACGAAATTATCAAGGAATTACTTAAGCGAAAAAGTATATGGAAATAATCTATAAAATATCTGCAAATTGAAATAAATGTTCGGTGACATAAAGAATTAGATTCGGTTCATCTTGCTTTACTTATTGGCGACTTAAGATCGGTCGATCTTAAGTGTCACACACATGAATTCTACTTCTAGTAGAATGAGCTTTATGCTCAACTACGTCGATCATAAATTGGACAATTGAACAAATATCCGCATATAATAAACGTTTATTTATAGGATGTGCACATAAAATGCATAAGGTACACATTTAAAGCTCCGTCCACATCTAACGAATTAATACAAATAAACACAAACGCATGCAAAAGTAGATGAATGTGCTTGACGGCGCTTGTGTTCCACTAAATAAACATTTGTACGTCCTTTCCACACTACACGAACGAATGCAAATAAACAATTTTCAATGAAGTACGGACAAGTGGCGGATCGCCGTTTGCCACATTGGATCCTATTTGTTCGCATTCGATTGCATCTAGTTTGCCGTGCAGACTATGCAAACATTTGCTTCTATTTGCGTTCTTTCGTTAGATGTGAACAGAGCTTAAAACATTTCAAAACAACTAGGTTTATGGATCAGTATTGAGAGTGAAACGTTAAAATCCCTGCATTGTTGAATATAACAAAGTTATTATAAATTTTTATATTTGATATTAAATAAATAAATGATAGGATTTTATTATTAGAAATACGATGATGATCCCTTTAAAATACGCAATTACTAAACCGAATCTAACGTTATTTCCAAATTTTCTAAACATAATATATCTAGATAGACTTCCATTCTTAATCATATAGGCTTAAACAAAAGCCAGTGGTAGTAAAATTAATCTATCTCATTCTAACACCATATCTACAGATATAAGTTTAGAGACAATCTAGAAGCTTAATATCGTATTTAGTTTGTTTATACCACAATACCCGTTTTAATAATTAAGTCCAACCGTTCTCTATTACAAATCTTGAAGTTTATTATTATAGATACAAAACTAATAGAAGAGAAAAAATGGTGAATGATAGTAATCTGGAAGATATATAAAAGGAAAAAAACGCGCGTTTTTTAATGTCTATTTGAATTAATTCTGCATTGTTGCGTATTTTAATTAAATTTTTTTTTTATTAATTTATTGTTAACGTTGTTTTTTTTTCGGTTGTATTTTTTTTGTCTGTGTTTAAAATCCACATAATTCATCATCGCTAGGGTCACGTAGAAGACGATCATGGTGCGACACAGGAGAGGAAATTTTGAGGTTTTCGATTATACTTTTTACAGAAGGTATATAAACGAAACTACTAAAGCTAGTATTAAGTTGATTGATAATTGAGAGAATTTACGGTATTTTACATTAAGGGTTTACTCATCGTATCCACTTTGTCTATGTTGAAATAATTATCAATTATATAGAAGATAAATCGTGTTAATATAATTATAAAGAATTATACTATTTTTGAAATCATGTAAATTTAAATTAGTTTCTGTAAGAATTTAATATAAATTATATTCCACATGCAATGACCTTTGTATTAAGGCCAAATAATACCACAATAGTCAACATCCTAGTCAACAATTAACATTAATTATGATTATCAATAAAATATTTGCAATAAAAATATGTTTATCATATATTATTGATAAGTTAAATTTGCGTTATTTCTTAGAAATTATAAATTTTTGATCATGAATCGTTGAAAATAACCACAATTTGACGTGTTCATAGAAAATTGTTTTGTTTGTTGCAACAATCGAAATGTTTGTTTAACAAAGGAATAAATCAACAATCCTCTATGTTTATTAATAGAAATAATTGAATAGATATCTTAAATTAGGGGATGAACAGACATCTGTTATCTAGACAGAAATAAGATAAAACCTGATCCATTCATTATTATTATTGGAATTAGTTGAATTTTTCGTATTCCAACTGCGATACAATTGATGGACAATCTGAGTTATAATAAAGGGGACGATCACTACCCCAAAAGCAATATATCTATGTGTTTGGGGGAGAGAATTAGATTTTCTAACAATAATAATAATATGTTTTTGTATATTTTGTCACACCTGTCATAGAATGACGCGTTTCAATGACCTCCAGTTAGTGTCATTACCCCGATAAAATGATGCTACTTCTACAGCTATAACAGCCAACAGTTTGTTGAGATAGAAGAGTCAGTTTTATACAACAATAATCTGGACCTAATCGTGCTTATTTCAAGACTATTTTGTATTATTATTATTATTTCAGTTATTGTTTTGATCCAATTTCTAAGTAATGCGAGACACAGTCAAAAAGCACAGTATTCTATCGGTTTATCTCGATAATAGACATTTGAACAACACTTAATAAATAATAATAATAATACAATAAAATACAATACATTCAGAAAAAAATCTTTATGATTGGATGAAATCAAATGAAAATCGACTATTTGCCATTTTCAACAGATCCATCCCAATTTCGTGTACATTTTAAACACATTTCTATTCAATTAAAATAATTATTTAATTTGAACAACTAAATTTTAACCTTGGCAAACATCCTGCAAATTGTTATAAAATTGCTTATAAATTAATACATAAATATGTAGGCGGTCCACACTTCAGATTTAGTTGGAATAATATTGTTGTTGTTTTAAAAAAAAAATAAACCAACTATATCGAATACAATTTTATTGTGTAACGAACAATGTGTGTGTTCAACCAAACTTAAACGAATACTATCAAAATTCATACAACAAAATGTATGCTATACAAACGTGTTATTTATGATATTGTTAATATGGAATTTTTGGCGAATTTTCAAATCGATTCGTTTACAAATTGGCGCTGTTCATCTTCATTTCCTGTATCTATACTTGAGGTAGACCTTATAACTTGAGTAGAATTTAAGTGTGTGGCAAAGTAAAATGAATCTTATGTTAAAGCAATTCTAGATTTATTCAGGATAAGGTAGATTTCAGATCGAATCAATCATTTGTGTAACTGACGGGTACATCAGTATAGCAGCTTCGTTCTGTATAGAACAAAACATTTACACTATATAATTAACAGCGCTAATGGTATTTAAACAATATATTTCGAAAATGTTGTTTATATATAAATATTCAGTAGATGAATAGAGACTGGAATCTAAAACAACGTCAAATATGTTAACATACTGTCATCTACACACAAACACCTATCCATATTCGCACAATTTGACAATTTATGTGTGAATTGTAGTAAAGACCTTTTAAGCCAGGTATATCTAGTAGTGTTTATCGATGTGTTCGTTCATTGTAAATTGAACTAAAGTTATAAACCATCTAGGGAAATCATTTACAATACATTTACGATCTACATTTTATTTCACAATTTTCAATTTAATAATTTTATCGGCTTTTATTAGAAAACAACAACAAACAAAAATAGATAATAAACTTGACCACTTTATCTTATATATATATATTTTAATTTAATTATCAACAATAATTTTGTAATAATAATTTATTTATTATTGTGTTGAAAGTAAAACGTATTCGATTGAATTTACTTTCTTCAATGGATAATTAAACGAGGAATTCAACACGAAAATTAATTTACATGTATAAACACTTTGTACAAATGAAATTAAATATATTCTTTTATTGTTTTGTATAAAATCTGATAAAAAATGGTGTTATGAAATTATTAATTAAAACACAATAATAAAATGATAATTGAAATAAAATACAATGGATCCTTGCCATTGGTAAAGATAAGACTAATTGTTGCTATATGTAGAAATTCTATACTGATACACGTAATTATACCAACATTTAACCATTAATAGCCATTTTAATATCACCATGAAACCACATGTAATATTAGTATTAACTGAACAACAACAACCAGGCCATATTACTATATAATACAGTAATACTCCTATATGTTACGTCTTCGATCTTTTACGAATCTTCTCATTTCTTATGTGCCATAAGATATCCTCATAAGTGATGACTCTAAATTGGTTAAAAAAAACAATCGGACTAACTGAATCTCTTCGTCTACGGAAGGTCTGATTGTGACAATCGCCAAAAAAAAAATTGTGAAAAATGGGAGCAATACTGTATTTAGAAATTATATTTGCAAATAAAAATGCATGATGATATATTCATAAGAAATAGATAATAATTTTTCATCACAGTTAATATGAAATGTTATCAGGTCAACCTTGATCTTTTATCGAAATAGTTAAATGTTTATTCTGAATTTTTTGGGTGATTCACAAACACACACACATACATATAAAATAACCCAGACTTCCAGCTTAGAAATAAAGTGATTAATCCCCAGGATAAGACCATTAAATCCTGATGCATATAAAATTAATCATAATCGTTTTCGAGTGGTTCAAGGATTATCGAACATTGTTTCCATTTGAGTGTATGCTTATATAGTTGTATTACATACATTGGATTAATTTATATTGAAAGCACCATTACAAACCATTAAAAAATACCAAAAATCGATTGTATTACTATGAATTTTATATGTGGAAGAAAAATAGGCAGTGGAACGAATAACAGATACTGTTCGGACTACTAATGGATATTAGATGAGATTTGATCAAGTCTGATGAACAACCGTAAAATTCTTAAACGAAAAACATGATACACTCCAAAAGTTTACAACAATTATCAAACAAATTGATCTTACATCTTTCTATCATTTACTTATATCAAATTTTGTGTGTGTGTGTGTGTGTCAAAAATAGGAAATATCTCTCATACAAATGTACAATTATTAAGTAATGAATTAAAACATCGGCTCTTACCGGACATTTATTTATTTATTTATTACCTTTCTTTTGTGAATTAATTAAAACAAACAATAATTGATTATAACTAGATTTACAGTGGCGTCCTATTCCAAAATATCACAACACACAACTACACAAGGACTGATTCGATCGACAACAAATTTGTGATGTTGCTTTTATGTCTATTCAACATAAGAAACAGTGGAAATTTGTTACACGTGATAGCGATAAATCAAAAAAAATTTAAAAAAAGATCAAACGAATGTTACAAGTAACATGTCGATGTAAATTATAGCTGTATTTTCTTTTTAATTCGTAATCAGATATTATTACAAAGTCAAAAGACACATGCACACAACATAAATCTGTTATGGCGTGTGGATAATCACTAGAAATATGAAAATGTTGTTTTTGTGTAAATCAGACTTTAGTTATGTGTTACGGGTAATGTTCGAAAATTTTGCGTTAAATTTTAACAAAATTAGAAGGATTACACTAATAGAGTACGTACGATTTACACCATGTAAATAAAAACAGAAATTTTGCAATTTGAGTACCGTGTGATTTGAGTATTATTTTTTGAGGATCATTGGATTCACGTTTTGTATAATGTGTTTTTTGATCCAGTTTAACTATCTTCCGGTTTCTCGCTTATTTGCTATTCAATAAAATAATATTGAATTTTCGAAAATATGAAATTCGTTAAAAATTCGTTTTAATTCTCTCACAAATGAGTTAGAATTCGAAAATTAATTATATAGAACAAAACAATTCTGTATATATTTTTGTTTGTCAACACACATGTTTAATTAAGTTTCATTGTGCGATTTTTGCCCCTATTATAGACTATGTACTTTTTTTTTGTCATTCATTGTATTGTAATTGAATTGAAATTTCTATATTGTATTTGATTGATTTACGAAATTTCGATTAAACTGATTAATACCGTGTACTAAATTGACTAGATGCTTAGTCTACGGTATTATTGTATTTGACGACATGCTAACAACACAATATTATACCAAATGTAACACATACAAAATTAGTATTTGTAACAGCAGTTGAGTTACATCAAATTATATACCAACTACGGCATCAATTACTAACGATAACGATCGCTAATATCATAAGAAATACAAATTAAAATAAAGTAGAAAATTCAGCATTTAGCACTTGCATTCAAATTAGTTTTAAAAATTAAAATGGATAAATTAAACGCCACGAAACCATTTATTTAACAATCAATCAAATTTAGTATATTCGCAAATTAAGCAGACAATCTGGTACAATTAGAAAATAAATCACGACTGGTTAAATTACTAAGACTTTGAACGATTAGATTATAGAAGTTCTGGTTTAGTTGATGAATCAGCATTGATCCTTCTGAATTCACAATATTCAATAGTTATAAATCAACGATTTTGCAGTTATAACAGAAAAGAAAGTGCGGACACATATTCAATAAAAACGAAAAGAAAAACAAAAAAAAAGAACAAATTTCTATCAATAGATATTCAAATAATGAAACGAAAAAGAAAATATGAATTGGAAAAGAGAATCTTCAACATTTTCAAGTTTTCAAAGGCGATTTTTATTATTATTATTATTATTATTATTTTTTTTTTGATAAAATGTCGATCAAACTATTGGAACAATATATTTTTATATGGAAACGATCCGTAAACCTATAAAACTTATTTTACAACATGAGTTATGAAACTGTCTTGCAGATATATAGACAATGACGTATCTTTGATGGCTATATTTCTTCAACCACGATAACTCGATCAATGTATATTATATTTTAAATTAAGACACACAGTTTTATAAATAACGAAATGTGGTTGAATTACAGTTAATAGTAGAGTGTCGATTGTCCGAACTATTGCTATACTATTGCACACTATTCGACAATACTATTGCAATCAATAAATAATTTTGGATATGACAGCAGTTATAAATTGGTTGATGTTTGATTGTATGAACTATTTGATTAACTGAACCATTTGGTTCCGATTCGTTCGGATAATCGACGCTCGACTGTTAAATTTCTATAAACAGGCAGGTATAAAACCATCAGTTCTCTTTAAGAAACAACCAACCGTTGTATATTTACATTTTATATTAAGGGTTGTTTTCTCCTTTTATTAGAACATAAATGGAATTCCAAAGGTCGGCCACTAACATCCATACAATTCAAATATTTTGTAATATTTCACCTAATAACCGTGAATATTTAATAAAACCTAATTATATATATGGAAATACAAGCATGATACGAAATAACCGGAAAATAACGATATTTAATTATAATTCGCCGTTATTTAAATATTAAAACCTAATCACTAATTACCTGTTTGATTTGAATTACTAATTCTAACAAGACAATTCTTTTAAAATGACCCATTGAGTAAATGTTATAAATTTTAATCGACTAACATTAGAGATAAGAGTCAAAAACAAAAATCTGACCAAACTCTTTGTAACAATAAATCTAAATTAAAGCCTACAAATTCTCTAGAGAAGTTGTACAATAGAAACCCATTTAGAATAAAAACAGACTACTGTTGACATATTGACCCTAAAATTCAACAAACCGAAATTTATCAATTAAATAGAAATTCTTTCAAAAAAAAAACACATTCTAATGATCAGCAAAAAAATCTAGAAAATCACCTAGACGATACTATCATTACAAATTCCTCAAGAAAACAAAGAGAGAGAGAGAGAGAGAGGAAGAGGAGAGAGGGAGAGAGGGAGAGAGAGGGAGAGAGAGGGAGAGAGGGAGAGAGAGAGAGAGAGAGAGAGAGAGAGAGCGAGGCTGGAATTGTTTTCAATCAAATCTAGGTCCCGAACTAACAGTAATTCGATAAAGTAAAAGAGTACAAAATATGGTTATAGTTAACAGCAATTATTTCCTCTGTTTGTTTGTTTTTTTTTCGATTTTTATAAACAAAAATGATCGATATTGTAAGAAAAATACAGATTCTTAATATGCGACGAAAAATATTGCTGCACCATTTTCCCCCAGTTCCTTATCGAACGTGTCCTTCGACAAATGATCATTTAGATATTTTTTTATTTATTCTGAACAAGAATTTTTCATTAAAATTCGTTTCATTACGGTTATAAACTTAACAAAATTAAATTGATCTTGTATAAAAGAAAATTCGTTTTATTTTTATTTTTATAATATATATATATATATATATATATATATATATAGACGACATATTGCGAAAATAACAATTTTTTAGTAAATAATTCGTACATTATTACTATTAATGGTTTATGACGATTTTAATTAGAGTAAAATCTGAAAAACGAAAAAATAAACGGGAAACATCACCCCTAAAAAACTCCTGTTGTTAATTTTCAAATCTAAAACTATTCTTGTCATTTTCGGTGTTATTTATAATTTTGACTCTGCGTTTCAAATTAAAAACAAACAAAACATTAGTAAATAGACCACAGTTGTAATGTATTTTAAATAAATTCTATTGTTATTATTTTTATTATTAATAATAATAATTTAATACACCTACAATTGAATATAATTTTTGATTTTAATATTTTATTTCTATTGTGGTAGACACGTGTAACTAATGAAAATTAACAGAATAAAATGCTTCTTTGTTTTTGTATTTTAATTAAATTATGGTACACCAAAAAGGATAATTATCATTAAAGATGATGAAGCGTATTTCATTGAAGTGTATTTTTTTCGATTTTTTTTTTAATTTTAAATGGTATAACATGAAAGTTTCATGAAACGATTGCATGATATTTAAAAAATATATATAAATGTTCGCGAAAATCGAAATCTAGAGAAAAAGAAGAAGAAAATGTATATATGTATATATATTTCGTTTATCTCCTACGGGGGGTCGTTTTATTTCAAATGATAACATAAAAAGAAAAACGACAATTTTTATTATTTAAAAACGGACAATGTGTGAAATTGAATTTTTAACGTAAAATAAATATTTAATATTTTCCCAACATTACCTATGATTTATCGTTAAAATCAACAAATGTTTCTCTAGAAATCCAGTAAATGTAGAAAAATGTATAGTCGATCTGGTTTAATTTTATCGACTTTAATTTATAAGATAAATAATAACAAACTACTGTTAATAGTATAAATGAGTGGTAAAGTTACTAACTACATGGACAGACAGACAGGTAATACGCATTCTTACGACTTTTATAAGAGTCAAAGCGGGATAGAATAGATTCTTCTGTTTTACTTGTCTCACTTGAGCTATAAGGAAGTATATTACGTTTCCGCCTGCCTATGTGGGTAGTAACATCGCCATTCATGGAGATGGCCCGGTTCGTCTTCGCATTTTAGCACTCGATTTAATGCCGGCCTTGTCTTAGATCAGCTTAAAATTCCTTGAACTCATTTCACTTCGCAACACACTTGAATTCAACTTCATTAGAATGATTCTATAATCAAGATGATGTTAAGTCGAGATTTATAAATCAAATTATTTCTATTGTTATTCATTTGTAGTATTTCACTATGACCATCTATATAAAAATAATTTGGCCCCATTTGAAAATCAAGCCGACCAAGTCGAAATATACCGACTGTACAGCGACTATTAATAAATAATCAAATGATGATGCAGAAGGTAATAGCAAAAAAAAAATATATGTTTGTACGCACATTTTTGTAATTATTGGAGCAAATTTAATTTTAAATCTTGTTTATAAATGTTATTGTGAACTTTTTGAATAAATTGAACAGTAAATGAATGTGCAGAATTTAAAAAAAAATACTATTTCTACTTAAATATGTTACACAAGGGAAACATTCAATTTCATTTACAAACATTCACAATATTTATTGTCATTTATTTATTTAATAGATGAATTTATGTATATCAACATTAGATATACAGAGTGTACCTATAATCTGTTAGATAGTACAAGTATTTTTTGTCCCTTTAAAGGTAATATCATAAATAAAACAACAATAGATTAGTTGTAAACAAATTAGGGAAATCTGTTGCCAGGTACAATTTGGCATATTGCCATTTTAAGTTTATTACATTTACGTCCCAATAAACCACCACACTAACTGGGTGGGGCGTTATAACTATTCAGTTTTTTTGTTTGAATTATTTATGACTTTTAGTCAGTTGCATTGTGAAATAAGTGCCAAAAGACAGACACAGAGATTATAACTGAAATTCTACACGATATTGTTGTCTAACTGACAACAAATGTAACATTTTATCATACAGATAATAATTAAATTATAAACCGAAACATATAACTGTTTAACAAATTTTCAGCAATTTTATTGTTAACAATAATGTATGAGATCGTTAACTGATTTAAATAAAATTATAGAAAATGTTGTCAAAAATGAGTAAAACATCTGTAACATGTGATACAATACTGAAAATGATAAACCAAACAAAACTAAAGGGCGGAAGAATCACACAAAGACCACACACAAACAGTAGAGAATAAAAATAAAATCGAATAAATTATTAAATACAGAAAAACGAAAATGAAAAAAAATAATAAAAATGGTGGATGTGATTGATGTTAACACATTTTTGGCAAATTTTACGAAAAATTTTTCCGACTACTACGTGGTGGTGGTGGTGATAAAATTTGCCATCTCCTGACCACAACGGCAATTTTTCAAGAGACTTTAATAAATTACGATTTCTACCAACACACCAAAATTCTTCAATTTTCTCCACATTTTTTTTATATATATATATATATTCAGTTGCCAGTTTATTCTAATTTACAATTAAATTTTTTTAATTTATATTTCATACGGTTATTTCGGCATCTAGATTGTCGAGATTCTGAATAGCAATTGATCAAAATACCCAAAATTATCCTACATACATGTATGTATGTATAAATACAGTGAATGTCCAACATATTAATATCATTGTCAAGGACGATTTGAAACAAACAGTTGTTATTTAGTTGCTGATTGCTGAAATGTGACTTAAGTCATTTGTATACATGTATAATTATGTATATAGCCAAGTTGATTGCTTAAATCAGATGAAATCGCATTTACAATCTATAGATATATATGGTAGATATAGGATAACGACTATAAAACGTTCGCATATACAGTTATGTGACTTAAGGCACGCACGCATGCGTATTACGTAATATTGTTGAATAAAATCGCTAATTACCGTGTTAATTAATGATTTATTGATTGGTTATTGATGATGGAGAATTGATTTAAATTTTTGATTGTTTATTTATTGTTTGAGGCCAGTTTCGGTATTCGCCCCAGTTATGTTATATCGTACCGAAATGCCGATAATTAGGTAAAAATAGGGTCTTTTACCTGTCCTTGATTGTCGAAGCCATGGTCTCTGGCGACCTCGTCAGCTACCTGGGATCCACCTTTTATATGCACAGCCCATTGCTGTGTATAATGTGCTTCAGATATATTCACAACAATAACACAAACCCATACACAACACAATAATAAATACATTATCTGTTTTTTGGCCACTTAGAAAAAATTCACCACTTTCGACGTCTATTATTTGAAAAAAATTATATCAAAAAATAAATAATCGAAAACAAAAGAACCAACAATAAAAGTTTGCTTTATCTTCTCGAAATTTAAGTAAAATTCAGTCTATATTAGTAACTTTTGTAAAACTACCTTAATTGTTGTTGTAAAATCGAAAGTAAGAAATTTCGTTGAGACCTAGAAGAGAGAAAAAACGAAATTAATTAAAAGAATTTACAGAATTTAAATAAGATTTCAAAATTTTGCGTGAAATTGGCGTTATAATACCACTTTCTAATATTAACAAATATCTAAAAAAATAAAACGATATCAATAGCAAAATTGTAACGTTTATGATTTTCTAATAAGAATCTATTATTGTTTGGAATTTTTTTTTATTTTATTTGTGCGTCTGTTATAAATGTTACATCCAGGAAATACACAAAACACCAGGTATAAACGACAGGATTCTATTATATTGCCCGACAGGTAGACGGCAATTACACATTTTTTTTTCATTTTTGGTACTAAAAAAACATATCTCGAAAAGAATCTTGGAAGTGTTCAATTTTTTCGATTAAAATTATCAATCATTTTAATTAAAATAATAATTAGTTTGTTTGAACAGAAAAAAAATGAAGAAACTCAGTGCTTTCGATAGATTCCATTATAATTGGGTTTCAGTAGCGGAACTTATCAATTGAATGACTTTTTTCACTTGAAACCTGCGTGATTTGTTATTGTCTTCTATATAGACGCAAAAAATTTTGATTAAACTGAGATTAAAACAGAACGGAACTCGTTAATTAAAAGAAATTATTTATTATTTTTAAACAGAATTTTGTCGATTTAAAAACAATATTTGATAGACGTTTTTTAATTGAAATTTAATCAATACTTACTGATTAACTATCGCAACAAAAGTCATGTTAATAATTTAATTTAATTGTTAAATATAACACACAGAAGATGACCACATGTGCGATCTGACAACACAAAAATCCGCAGCTACAATCCACCGCACCTCCAAGTAAACTAAACTGTGTTTTGTGGCCCCACCGTTTCTGAGTGTGTTTGCCTGTTGTATACATGAAACTAGCGCCAGCGCACCAAATGACTTCACTATATAAAATAAAATTATAATCTTAAATAATCCAAACATCCAAAAAAACATAAATAAATAAACAATAACATTGAGGGGAAACAAAACACATAAGACCTTAAATAATAGCTGATGATATTACGAGAATGGTAAGAAATAAATACGGTATCTTACCGAACTTTCTCCAATGATTTCGAAATTGTCGACGAGAAATCCCCGTTTTTTGTTTCCCTATTCGGTAAATACCGATATAATTGAAAATTTTGCACTCGATAAGAATGGGGAAATCCAATAACTTCTAAGAAATTCGATAATGACTCATCAATATTCGATTTAACAGCAATAATACAATTAATAAATGAATTGTAAATAATATAAACACGAGTACTAATTACAAGGACAGTGCAATACAAGATTTATAAAAAAATTGCAGCATAGCCGGATTTTTTTAAATTACTTACAATACGTTCATACACAGTTTCTATGTATTGTTCTCAACAATATGCCGTTTATGCTGTGAATTCTCTTGGTTTAAAGAATTCCTATGTTCGTTCAGGCATGTAAATAGATAGCTCCATTACAGGCAATATAGCAGTAATAAAAATCAACCCTGTATACGTACGTATGCACGTAGGGGTTGTTATCGTGGTGAACCTTGCTAGTGATAGGGGGAGGTGATTAATGGTTGTTCCATGATCGTCCAATTACAAATTCTCAACATTGAGTGTATACCATATGAAAAAAAAACCCATCATTATCCAACGATATTTCAAATGAACTGATGATAAATTTAAGAAGATTCGGTTTTAAGAGCGGAAAAAACCCCTCCTGGAATCGTGATATTTTCAGATTTTTGTAATTCAAAACACAGTTTCAAGGTGAATATTGAAAATTATACGAAATTCATAAACACGACAAAAAAAAAACACACAAATTTCAACGATAACTTAAATAAGATTTCTAAAGTATGTCGAATATAAACTTCAGCTTTACGTAAATTTTAATTTGCTGAAGAAAAAAAATGTTTAACGTTTATAGGTGGATGATTCTATGGCACCATTTAGACCTTTATCGTTAATTATTAACGCAATTTATGAATTTTTAATCTACACAATATAATCAAATATACTCAGTTCTGACGGGTATGGTCGTAACGAAATTCAACAAAAAAATCTCAAATGAATTGATGAAATTTTACATAATTTACCGCATATTTTAAGACATCTATAATCCTGTTCCCTATCGATTAATCTTCTCCTGATGGTGAATATTGTGTTGCCTGCATCTGGGCGTAATCCATTAGAACTTTAATAAACAACAAAAATATATTTCTATCTAATTAGAGATTTTCGTTCTATAATTAGATTTATGTTCTTGTTTAATGGGAATAAAATCAAAAATCAACATTGACGTCATTTCATTTCGTAATTGCTGTTGTTTTCGATAATATAAATGCAACCAATAATAAACTGATATTAAACGATATTTTTTAAATCAACGTAATTGGATGAATTGATTTCGACTTTGAACATGTTTTTGGTATCGTTTCACCTTATCAGTCATAAGATCGTAATTAATTTTTTTTATTAAATACAAAGTAAACATGACAACCTTCATTTCTAATAATATAAAGTATAGATAAAATTCTATTTGTATTGTATCAATTGTTTGATAATTAACCGATGTTAAATTGGAGAATTTGGGTCACTTTCATTTCGTGTCAAACGTTAAGTAGAGATACATGTTCTTAATACAACTTAAGATGAATTCAAATATAATCATTTTGAGATTTTCAATGTTTTCGATTTTTTTCGCCACTTAATAGCGGATGAGTGTTTTGGATTTGTGCCAAATTTCAGAAAAACAATTTGCAACGCAACTGTATTATTGCTGTAGCACAACCGCATCCTAATTTATTTCTTTTATTATCGTTTATTTGTTCAACAAGAGAAAATCTATTGTTTTTTTTTTAATTTTTTTTGATAATTAAATTTTCAAAAAGGAATTTAAAATGGAAAATTAAAAAGAGACAATCGATCATTTGAACAATAAGTGAAATAGTGATAGATAGCAATTCTCCCACCACCTAATTTGACATCAGTATGACCAACCAAATGTAACCAAATCAGAATGTCTTAAAAGAAATTGGTGAAATAGTGGGAGAAAATTGTGTAAAACGCTATTTGATTCGTTGATTTTCAAATAATAACACCAACTTAAAGGGAGGGAATTTCTAGTTGGTGACGTCATTAATTCCACGCTGGCTGTCGTGGCATTAACATCGACGTAAGAATGTATAACATATTTAATAATTATTTGTGAAAAATTGTTTATTTTGTATATAAAATAGTGTATTGAATTGTTTTTATAACGTTTTAATAATGTTTAATTCGGATTTACCACAATTATTTAAATCGTTACCGGATGGGCGGTACAACGATATGGAGAATATGGACATTATGCTTAATTACGACAACAATGAACTTATGGTTTGTTAAATTTTCTATTATTATTTATACAACATTGAATCGTGGCAAATCTACGGTTTATTGTGAAATTTATTTTTAAATTTGTCCAATTAACAACAATCTTGATACCGGTTATCGTGATAATGACGTTATCATCTTTATAATTAGAAAATAATTATAAGATTTCTAGAATTTTCTTCAATATAATCATTAAATAACCGATAATTATTTTTATAATTTCATACATCCGTTTTCTTTGTTGCAGAGTTCCGACTTCTTCGACACCATACGTTCAGTAGAGAATGATATGCAAAATGATTATTTTAACAATTCTGATGATTTTAATACATTAAGTGACAATAGTTCACTTATAGATGGAAATATATCACCAGAAAGTGAAAGAAGTGCTGGATATACAGAATTCACAGATGAATCGTATGTGATTTTATAAATACACGTGATAAACATATGGTTTACATCAATTGATTTTAAAATAATCATTCAATAGAAACATAATGAAATAATGCCATTGAATTTATCGTAAAATTAGAATCCTTTAGAAGGATATAAAAGTTTTTGCCCTTCATTTAACTCCTATAAATTATGCAACCAGATTTTCAAAAATAATTTTTCTAATTTTAATTAAAATTTGTTTGCAATATTCTCTTTTTAATATTGTAGGATTTTCCCTACGAGTACTACCGATTCATCTGATGATACATTATTTGATTTTTTGGGTACAAATGATAATGAAATTAAATTACAAACAACACCAGTTATAATAAATCAACAAAAGCCTAGTAAAATTATCATACAAAATCCGGTTAATAAAAAATTCATAGATAAACAATTAGTAAATGCAAGTATGTATAGATTTCGTTTGATATTTAATCAATTTATGTTAATTACAATAATTTAATAGCTCCTATTAAGAAAATTGGTAAAAAACAAATTGTTAAAGTTCAACAATTAACAACATCAGATGGTAAACCAGTTATTCTACCATATGGTTTAAAAAGTATAAAAATTGTCAATGCGAGCGATTTGAAAAATGATAGAATTCATGTAACATCAATACCAACACAAAAAATCCAGAAATTACATCCACAACAAGCCCGTGTCCAACCGCAACCACGACCAAAAGGTATACATTTACATCAACAAAATTATAATAAAAATGTAGTTAATAATAATTTTTGTAGTTGAACGTGATGCCAATGTATCAACACCCGAATTAACTGAAGTTAAATTAACATCAGAAGAGAAACGTTTATTAGATAAAGAAGGTATAAAATTACCATCATATCATCCATTAACAAAAATTGAAGATCGTGAATTAAAACGTATAAGACGTAAAATACGAAATAAAATATCAGCACAAGATTCAAGAAAACGCAAGAAGGAATATGTTGATGGTTTAGAAGAAAGAGTACGTCGTGGTTCACAAGAAAATCGTAATTTAATGCAACGTATAAAAGAATTACAAAAAACAAATAAAACATTAATGGCACATATTAATAAATTACAAAGTTTAATATTTAATACATCATCAACAAAAGCAACACCATCAACATGTCTTATGATTGTAATGTTATCAATATTATTAGTATCATTGCCTAATATAAAATTAAATCAAATGGTTAATAAAGAATTAGCAACAACTGAAGAACAGATAACAACAAGTAGAACATTATTATCGACAAAACCAACTGATGATGATAATTTTAATATGGATGATTTCTTTGTATTCAATAGAGATGATGAAAGTATTGATAATGAAAACAACAATACGGATGAATTTTTCAAAAATATCGAAGAAACTGAACAAAAATACAATATGAAATATGATGGTTCTGATGATAATATTCTGAACACATTTTTCAATAATATCAAAAATCTATTCGATAAAAACACATTAGAAAGTGTTTGTAATGATTATGGTGGCTATATTAACAAGAATGGCTTTATTGAACCGGATATTGATGATAATCCATTGGAAGAACCGCCTTTAAAACGTATGAAATTCATAGATGGAAACGGTGAAAATTCATTAACTAACACGATAATTTCTACAACCGTTCAAACTAAAATTAAAAGCGAAGATAAGTAGACTTATTATTCGCCTAAGGTTTTTCTTCAATTTACTGCTTATTTCCCCCTTTATCAAATGATTGTCGGTCGACTGATGCCTTTAAGCAGTAAACGATTGTTTAGGTACGCTTGAAGGCGAAGCCGGCCCCGCTATTATTGCCCTTTTTTCCGGAAATTTAAGTGATATATATAGTCCGTGTTTTTTATTACAAAATGATAGGTTTTATTAAAAATTAGTATATTTTTGTTATTTAAATTAAAATTAATCTACTCATACTTATTTAACTGCATTCCAAATACAGTTTTACACAATTTATGTGCAATTTTCTTTCACATTAGCTACGATCTTGTCCTTAATTTGTGCTAATAATAGATTTCTGCTATGGTTCAACGAAATTGTTCTTTGGTCCTATTACTTTTATGTTAAACAATAATTTGTGTAATATCACAATACTAATAAAGA
Source organism: Meloe dianella (assembly GCA_028455855.1). Classification (NCBI taxonomy): domain Eukaryota; kingdom Metazoa; phylum Arthropoda; class Insecta; order Coleoptera; family Meloidae; genus Meloe; species Meloe dianella. The sequence goes on along the minus strand of JAPTHL010000045.1, from coordinate 2,159,277 downwards.
TGTAATGGGAATTGTTGGTGTTTATTATTCGGATATCGACGAAATTTGTACCATTCCTAGTGTTTATCTTGTTTTAAGTAAAATGTTGATGTTGGTTCCTAATGTGGATAAGTTTGGTGGCATCACAAATCACCCCCTAAAACAGAACAAGAATTATGCGATTTTCATTTGCATTTTATTTGATTTCAACAATGTATACATCTTACAATAATTTTTAAAATGGTAGGAAGATAAAAATGGAATTAAATATTTTTACATCCAATAAATTTTTTATTTATGTACAAAAAAATGTTGAAAATCTTGAGTTAGCCGAGCCTATAATAACACAATTTGATAATTTATTAATTTTATTTATATATATATATATATATATATATATATATATATAAAAGAAGAAGATAGGTTTAAGGAATAAGAAAACACGATATTCTAACATTATATATTTTCAGGAGGCACAAAAAAATTCTTTTTTTTTCTTTTAAATTAACGGGCTGAAGCTATTTTATGTTTCATTTATTATAGTTGAAACTCGTAGTACCCAGTTTGATTTAATTAAATCCATGATAGTAGTTCAATTAAAAGCAGTCGATCATTTTTTATTTGAGATCAACAACAAAGCAAATCACAACTTTACGTCGAAATTAATTTTAATCAGGTCCCCATATTGAACGTGATTACATATATTTTCCATATAAAAGCAACAAAAATGAAACTTATTGAGTTAACGTTCAACATGCGAACATTTCTATATACAAAAAATAATAATAGTAATAATAATTATAATAATAATATATATATATATATAAACAGAATTAGCGTACCATAAAAAATGGGAATAATTTGGCGTATTTTTTCTTAATAATTGCGTGTTGAAAATTAATAGTAATACAGTGAAAGGCTGTCATCAAATATTTACATTCCGTGTTGTTCTCCCTTATTTTTTCTTTAATGATGAAATTTACAGTTGTTCTGGATGATTTCTTATCAAATATAAAAAAAAACAAACTCGGCCCTACTCGCAAAAAAAAATCAACAGCATCCTCTCGAAATAATGATAAAAAATAATGTTTAAAACTTGTTCACTAGAACACACACTACACTAGGTCAAAAATATCCATATAATGATAAACATTTGGTAAACAATAAATAGCGAAGATAAATTTAAAAAGAATATGAAATAAAAAGTACAAAACCGAGTAAGGCTTGTTTTCCCTATAAAATGTTTCACAGATATGGTATGAATTGTAAACTAACTTAAATTAATGGCTAACCTAAATTAGCTAGTAGTTAATAGTACAACGTAACAAGATGTTTTAATTTAATTTAAATTAATATATTTTATTTTTTGTTTGTTTGTTTGTTTGTTTGTTTGTTTATTTCGTTAATTAAGTGTAGCAGCACTGCTATGTCCACATGGTAGTAAAGTAAGATGTTGGTCTGTTTCGCTATATTGTAGTCATTTAGTACGTACACCTTTCTTCTTCTTTCTTTTAAAGAAACAACAGCACCTAGAAAATAAAACCATAAGCCACCTTCACAACAAATTAAATCAATTAATTTATAATAATTATATTGTTGTTTTCAAATTAACTTACTTTGTTTCATCAAGTAATTCAATTTCCTGAGGTTGTGTTATTGGTGTATTACTATGGCCAGCTGTTGGATCATCAGCATTCAATTCACCATTTGTTGAACTAACAACCTGTACAGAACCATGTCGATCAGCTGGTGTCAAATTACCCAATGTACTCTGTTTTGAAGCTTCAGGCCATGCATTTGCTTTACTAGTTGTCTACAGGAAAATTTTACAATTAGCTTTTATTAATTCAAATCAAAACAAAACATTTTAATAATTTAGTTGGGGAAAAAAAACAAATTACCTTTGTTAGATGCCTTTCTCTATTCGGCGACATTACAGCTTCATGTGTAGTAGTCTGCAGTGAGCCTACAGGAGTACTCTATAAAATAATTGATATTATTGTAATTTAATAAACAATAAAAACGGCAACCATTATTAACATCATATAAATAAGAAGCTGCTAGCATACCGTTTCCGGTTACCTTAGCGGATTTAGTTTTGATATGATTTGATGGTGGTGCATGTCTCAGTTGTTGTAAAACATATAAATTTGGTGGCTGCATGCATTCGAAATTTTCAACAATCGAAATAAAATAGTAAAAAAATAATAATGCGTTGTTGTTTTTTTTTCTATGTCTATCTATATAAAATGATATTAAAACTCACCATTGTTTTACCAGTCCAATCAAATTCATCATCATTTGGATAACCTTTACGTTGATATAAATTTGTAAATAAACTTCTTAAATATTCATAATCTGGTGTTTCAAAAAAATCCAATCTACGAACATATCGAAGATAAGTTGCCATTTCTTCTGGATGTCCTTCACATAAAACTTCAATTGGTGTTGTACGTTTTGTATCACCGATTTTTTGATAACGTTCTTTAAGTGTATCAGCCTTAAGTCCTTGCCATGGTAATGAGCCACGTAAAAAATACATAAACATATGTCCTAAAGCTTCTAAATCATCACGACGTGATTGTTCTTTACCCAAATGTGTATTTATTGACATATATCGTGCTGTACCTGTTAATGATTTATGCTCCCTATATGGTATATGTTTATTTGTTTCCATCTCAACGTACTCCTTTGCTAAACCAAAATCTATAATAATTTAATTTATTAAACGTTTTCGAATAGTGGTTGAAATTGAAATTACCTATAATATGAATTATTTTTTCACGTTTTGTACTAGTTCGACCAATGAGGAAGTTTTCAGGTTTAACGTCTCGATAAATTAAATGACGACTATGTACATACTCAATCCTGTGCAGCTAAAATAATAATTTTTCCAATATTTTTATCATAATTTTTTATGAAACAAACTTACTAGTTGTATCGCTATTTTTAGAACAGTCTTTAACGTAAATTTCCGATCGCATAAATCAAATAAATCTTCCAAACTAGGACCTAATAATTCCATAACAAGAGCGTTATATTTACCACAAGGACCAAAATAGTATACATCAGGTATTCCTTCTATAGAAATTATTATGGTGTTTATTTTTATTTTTTTTTAAATTATAAATAATTAAAATTTAAATTACCATGACTACCAAGAAATTTATAAAATCTATATTCCAAATGTAGCTGTGGTGCTTTTGATTTCATCGGTTCCATTTTAATGGCAACATGTTCATTATTATATAAATTTTTACCTAAACGTAATTCACCAAAATTACCACAGCCAATTTTTTTACCAACACGAAAATTTGGACCAACCATTAATACACCAGAACTTGAATTTGGTACATGTCTTGTTGTATGAGTCTCATTGGTACCTGGAATATAACAAAATTAATAAAAATTAATCAAACAATTAAATTAAAAATAAAATAAAAAAACTGACCATGACGTTTAGAATTCTTCTTTTGATCTTGCTTATCCATGGTGATTTCTTTAATAAAAAGAATAATAAAAATAATTTAATTATAGCAAACATGTAACATTGTCAAATTATAATTTTTGTCACGAATATTTCAACAATGATAAATGTGAATCTTTTTTAATTATGTCCATTTGTTGATTAGAATATCGAATTATTTTTTTAGTTAACAAAAGAAAAATAGTTTTTATTTCGATAAAATACGTCACAAGTTAGCGAATAATTCAATAATAATCTGACGTCATTATTACGTATTTAAAAGGGTCATTTTCAACAACGGCAATCGCCCACATAATTTCGAACAGGACTTTCAACATAAAATCGACACAAAATAATAATAAAATAATTAATATACTCAAATTAGGATTTGTTTTAATTAAATTAATTAGTCTAGTAGAATAGGAACAACAATATCATCTTATATACATATATGTCGAATTATTCAACATTTAGAGATTTTTCGATAAATCTTATCTATTTGTAATTAAATACGTAATTTTCTGGATAATTTTTGTGATATTTACGGTTAACAATATCGATTCTAATCAAGTTATGCGAACATTTATCAAGGTTACAATGTCTAAAATCAGATTTATAGATTTCATTGAGGGCTTCTTATTAAGGGGGAATGTTGGTTTTAACACAGAAACCTTATGAAATTTTCTCGTGTTCATTCTTATTTCTATTTTATTTTAGAATTTGATTTTGTGAAATAAATTTAGTGAAATTGCATCAATCCAGTTATAATAACGATTTATTTACCTATGATAAAACCGAAGGTCATAAACTAGTTAATTGTATAAACGATTAATTTTTGATACATGATAATTTAATTGAATAAACATAAATATAATATAAATACAATTTAATCGATTATTTTTAAACACAAATATGATTTGTTAGAAAAGTAAAAATTTCTAAGATAACATATTGATTGTTAAACAACAAAAACTATGAATCGATATATGTTTGTGTAGTGAAATGAATTGTTCTTGTAAATGAAACAATAGACAAGTCTCTATTGTTGGTTAGTATGCAATATAAAATAATTATTATACGTCATAACCAAAGTTATTTCCTATTACAAATTAAGAAAATCTATTTATCTATTGCTATAGTTTCAACAAAAAACTTAATAATTTATATTGTGGTCAAGGTGGAAGTGTATCGCTAGAAAAAACGTCGATTTTCACCCAACTTTTATAAATATCGAATACACAAATCCTTATTAGACAATAATAATAATAATAATAATAATAATAATAATAATAGATAATCAACAAGATTCGGAAAGAAAATTGAGAATTACCCAATGAAGGCTAACAACAATAAGCAGTCTAGAGCGCGTTATTTTTTTTCCCATTTTATTTGCAATTAGAAAATAAAATTATTATTAGTTTTTGCAATTTAAAACAATACAATCGATCTTGTTTTTTTTTCGTTATTTTTAAATCAACACTGACCCAATTTTCTCTATTTATACAATGTTTCAAAATATTTTTAGATTGAAATTTTGTTACTAATTTCTGTCTAAATAAATTCAAAGAGGATACCAAGAATCTATTTAAAATAAAAAATTGGATTATCATATTTATTTTTAATTTTTTTTTGATATTGATTTCTTCCGACAATCCCTCCATAATAATTTATTTTAAAAACAAAAAACAACAATTGTTAGTAACGAAAAATTATTTATTATTCAATACAATACGATAAGTGATTCATTGTTAAAAAAATAATAATTAAGTATTAATTATAAAAACATTCTCGTCCTTGTATATTTACTTGGAAAATCATAAAATTACAGGAAGGAAGAAAATTTTTATTGTATTCATTTTTGTTATTTCTTATCAATTTAATTATTTAAGGGGTGTGAAATATTTTTTGATGCCAATGACCTCCGCCCCTATGTAGTGAATGAATTTGTTACAATCCTAGTGAATCGATGGCAAGTTTGTTTTTTTGCATTACACTACTACGCATCCAGAAACTAGAATTTTCATCTTACGCATCTATTTTTCTTTTATGTGATCGAAATTTGACGCAATTCAATTAATTTAACTGAAATTCAATAGTACGCAAAATTAACAAACGAATACAATATAAACAAAACAAAAATCTAATATTAAGACAATGTTATCATTTTATTTAAGTTTGATGACCAAAAATTTATGTATACATTTATTATCGTTTTATATGTATGCACATTAAATTTAATACGTCTTTAAAGACATTTTTATTGTTATTACTCATTATTTTGCAAAATAAATACAAGTTCAATTATTTAAAATAATTATCAAAAATAAACACTGAACAGAAATTAATACAAAAACAAAAAATCATTCCCTGAATTTGAGAATTGAGAATAATAACGATCGAATTCCACCAAAAACAAATTGTATTTTGTTAATCAGGGAATTACACCATTGTAGTGTTTGCAGGAGAGATAGAATACTTGTAACTAGAGGATTTCAAATTCTCTATTGTGCTGACTAGACTTGTAAATATTTGTCAACAAAAGGGAAACCAACCTATATACAGTAGAATGTGTAGTACTTTAATAAAAACCAACTACAGCACACAATGTACCCTGTATAGTAATGTCGAGCTTTTACATAATTCTGGCGACATCCATTGTCTTTCTACTTCCACGGATCGTCAGTTTCTGTAAAATTTAGAACGATATATTTCTACTTGTAGCGCTGCATTGGCTACTATTTATTACATATTCCTCTATGAAAATTTTGATTGACAATTCTAGTCAAAACGCTAGACAATTTGAAACACAATAACTAATGCGGCATTTGTGGGAGAGCTGAGTGCAATTACAGATTTCTAGCAGTGCTCCCTTAGCGTCAAGTCGTTCAAATCATGATTGTCACAGTATGTTATTGAAATTTCTAACAAATCTCTCTTAAAAAAACAAAGGAGAAGAAATTAACAATACTGGAATCTTAATAGTTCAAGGTCCCGGATATACAACCTGGCAAACGGTTATTGCAAAACTACCATTTTTTTAACGAATTTGACTTGATAATCCTCAAATTTTTGTTGTTTGTCAATTCATAACTACAACCCTGAACCTTATATAAAGGACGTTTCATAATTGAAAGGATGGAAAAGGACTGACAAATACACTTATCATGGTATTTCTATAAATGATGTAAATGTCTATCCCTTAAATTTTGGGATAACGAACCTTTCATCAATTATGGATATTTACGACAGAATAATTGAATTGGCATTAAATTATTATTTTTTTGCAATTACCGTTGCCGGACTATATTTTGCCTATTCTAATAACTGTAAAAGAAAAAGATGCACGAATTTTACTGTTTTTTTTTTATTTATGATTAAATGATTAGTAATTAATTTCAATAATTACGTTACTTAGCAATAAATTAATTTATTACTACATAGGCTTATAGAATATTTGATATACACAATTCTTTGTTATTTTATAACATTTACCGATAACTCAAACTAAATAGAAAACATTTTGAATTACAATATTATCGTATAATTATTATTACTGTTGAGATTTAATTGATTTGATTTTTTTTTAATTCCAGTAAAAATTAAGTATACTCTATCGGTTGAAACAGTACGTTTATAATGATGGAAATATTGGGAAATTAATAGGAAATTGATTAAATATTCTCAAATAGATGAGAATCATTTATAATGATTCAGAAGCCTTTTTATCGATAATATTATTATAGATAAGAGAATGGTTAAAATTTATTTATTTTTAATCTGTTTTAGTGTAAATTTTATTACTTTCAAATAGTATTTAAAACAAATTTTACAATAAATATGATTTAGTGCTTTTAGGTGCCTATTTGATATATATTTTTGTTTTTATTAAAAATACATACAATCGATAGATAGACATCATTACTGATAAGAGATTATTGGACTCATGAATGATTTTAACGTTTATATAAGTTGAAATATTTAATTAGAAAATTGGAATGCATTCTTTGTTTCTTGTAGAAACTAGTCGAAAACAAGTGACAGGTGGGCGCCATTATGGTAAATATGGCTACAAATTTTGTAACATAACCAAACTTTTTTCTATTTTTGGGAAAATCTCGCCAAATTCACCGAAAATTTCTATGAAATTTCCGATAGATTTCCAATATTAGAAAATGATCTCACCTTGACTGTGTTGTTCTTTTAAATATTCAACAGAAATAACCAGCACATAAGAGATTCGTATGTCTCTTTTTTTTTCACCTTCTGTTATGTTGTTACTGTTGTAATTGCTGGAAAAAAATCACAATTTTTATCATAAAATCATTTCAGTCATTTGAAAATTATCACATTATGTTAGTATCACAGTATATTACACAAATGATAAGATATTTTTATTATTATTTTTTTTTTAATTTTGTATTGTGGTTATTAGTAATGTTCGGTTGCACAATAACACGGAAATTGTTTTGTTTAAAAAATCTCAAAATTTACTTTTCATCCCTGCAAACAGTTGTATTAATTTACTATTATCGGGATAATATTGTTGGAAAATACCATTTCAACTATTACTGGTTAGGTCTGCAAACGGCAAACGCCATATTACTGACTCAGACCCGGTCAACGTCATTTCAAACTGTCTACTTATAATGAACACTATTGTTGAAAACACAATTTTCTTTATAATAATAGAATAAAATACTAATTAATTGATTTTTTAATTACTTTCTTTTATCTATAAACTAGGAATTTAGCATTTTTCAAGCACTCTTCTAATAAACGAAGAGTGTGCCATACCATTGACTTCGGGTCAGTTATTTTACGCGCATGCGTCATTATTGTTTCCGATATATCAGTAGCGTACACAGATTTTTCATTATAATAATCAAATAAAATAACGTCTATTGTTCGTATAATCTACAAATTAAATCGACAATTATAAGATTCATCTGATTTAAATTGGGATAATTATTAAAAAAATTACCGCAACACTTTGAATAAATGAATCGAAATGAACGTAAAACATCCCCACTCTATCAAATGAGGCGTGGTGAATCATATGTTCGATCACCATAGCAACAGAAAGATGCTGAAATTTTCAAAAATTACCGCCATTACATCGTTACAATAACATAATTATTACAATTTGTACACAATTATCAATAACGCAATATATTTGAGATTTGCATACATCACATTATAATAATAAACCGTAAAATTGGTGAGATTACTTCGAGAAGAAAGCACCAATTGTAGTTTAATTATTAAAATTTTTGTATTTACAACAGTTACAACCAATTAATGGAAACAATTGAATCATTAATTTACTACATTTATGCAAGAAAAACATCTGTTTTTATCTATCACAGAAATGATAAGAGAATTATTATTGTATACACCTGTCATCTATTGTCGCCGATATAAAGTAAAACTGATAAATTATTAACTTATTAGTAATAAATAAATCCCATAAACTTTACTGTAATTGACCAAATTTAACAATATTGTAATAAATAATAACAATAATAACAATAAATGAATGAATTTTTTCGCGGTCTTTTGAACATCGGGGTCAATAACCCTTAATCAATGCATTGCAGTATTTGCGACATCTATCAAATTTTATCGAGACTAAAATTGCAGAACCTTTTAATTTTGTGAAACTCTCTGAATAGTTTAATCTATTAGCTGATAGATAGCGGTCGTGTCTCAAAAAGATGTCAAGTGCATACTGGATTTCCAACAAGAAAATAAATTCAGCAATATTTTGTTATTCTATATAGAATATAAAAGGTAATTTGTTTATTATTTTTTAATTGATTAAAATTTATATAAATATATGTTTTCGTCAACTGCAGTCGGTTTTAGTCGAAGTGATTGCATCTTGATAACTTTGTTTTATATGATCTTCTAGATAGAACCGTTCGTTTTGAATTAGAGAGTTGATACAAAACATAATTGTTGATTGAGAGAAGTCCAAATGTTTCAAACATCCAATTAGACGAATTAACAAAAACATTTATAAGTCCTTTTAGAAATTTCATTCTTTAATGAGTGAATATTTTATCGAAATCCGTATTATTAATAATATTTGTACATCATTATAATAGTGAAATATATCGCATCTATTAGGATGTACATACAATACAAATTTAAATCGTCATAAAAATTTTATGCAGACTCATCCTATTCCGTATATTTTTGGTGAAATTTCGTAGTTATTGCGTTGAAGTTAAGCTGGTTAAATTAATATAAACCGAGTATAGATACAGTTCGCAAATAGATATTGCACACTCGAATGATTCATTTCATTTGCAATTGTCGAAAATCTATTTGGTGTTTCTTGATTTAAAATTTCGCAATAGCGTTTTTTTTTTGACAATACACATATAAATAGAATTTATTTCTATACGAAAATTTAATGTGTGCTTGTTAGGTGAAATGTAGTGAATTTCAATAACTCGCAGCCAAATAGAATTGGAAAATTTGTATAAGTGTATATGTGTATATATGGCTGGGTATGTGTATATGTGATGAAAGCTTGTACTTTGGTGTATTCAATTTGAAGCTTTCACAATAGACAATCTCTAAAGCGGTCGATTCGGTGGATGATGATGCGATGATACCATTTCAAGAGGCATTATCGTCGAGATCCCGCTGTCGTACTTTGGAGCACTTCACTTGTGATTTTACTTCAACATACAATCATTGCCATTACTAATAGTTACATCATCTTCTTCACTAGTTATATACAGTTTTCAATGCCATTAGGGCAGTATTTGAACAACAACAATAGAATTTCCATTAACAAGAATCTACATTTAATACAATAATGATTTATTTTATTTTTCCATTTGTTTATTATATGGGTGTAAATTTCGTTAATATCAAAGTTTCCGATGTTGTATGTATAAGAGGATGTTGGGGATATAGCAAAACATCCCATCTATATCGGTGTCCGAACTGGGCACTAGAGGTCCCTGGAGGAAACTACTCCACTTTATCTCCCAATGTTTTATGTTTCAGTTGACAGCAGATAAAAATATTCGAGTGACGGATAGCCTGGAATTGCCGGGTAAAAACCACTTTTTTATTTCTACTACTATCTTTTTAATAAACAACTATTAGTTAGGAATTTTTTTTTTATTTTCGGATTTTTGTATGATAGGTTTTGAGGGTCTTGAAATATTGCCTCGATCTCATAAAAATGGGGAAAAACATTTTCTACAGAAAATATATATACGTATTTACATAGAAAAACAGTCCTTTTGCGGTTCAATCAGGATTTTCGTAAAAAAAAATGAAAAACACGCTTATTTTTTGAGTAGTTGACTTATAAATCATTGTACCATAATACAGTATGTTTCAAATCAACTAAGGAACACATTTACAACTTGTTTATTTTGTTCATAAACATCGGTTAACACAAGATAAATAACACACGATAAATCAAAAAAAATAATTGTTTTAAGTAAAGACAACTGAAGGTAATAAATAATTGCAGTGTGAATATCTTATTCATTCTGTTTTAATGTTTCGTCCACACAAAGGATAGGACAACATGTCTATTGTGTAAAATAAGAATTGTTGGGCAGGGTGTTGTATTTGCTATCTTAAATTCAAAAATAATACGCATGATAATTTCAGATTTTGTTAACGGTGTCTAATTGTTGGAAGGTTACGCCACTGTATTTTACCATCGAATCTTTGCATTAAAGTTTTCGTCGTACTTAGCTTTGTTTTAGTTGTATCATCTTCTGGAATTTTTGATTAAGAATTTACGGTGTACGTTTAATTAAGGAATAGGGTGTGTACACGTTATTAACCCTCCTATGCTTATTAAACAACCAAACAACTATGTCGTCGTCAACCTATCATTCTATAGGATACGATTACAAACCCGGCGGCCTGTAAGGGTATCCTGTTTGCAGAAACTCTATACCATAGTTAATGAGACCGATGGTTAAACATGTTTTTCAATACATTGAGAACTTCAATGGAGTCCATATCAAAAGCATTGCTTTCAATACAAAAAGCTCGTTTGATCTTAATACATATATGAAACAGTCGCTCAAATGAAAACTTGTTCAATTTTATACTGATTTAGAAAACTAAAGTAATATTAGCCTTAAAATTCATGATCCACCAAATTTTTTATCGTTTTATCGTTTACATTTTATGTACTTATTCAAAATTTGTTAAGTATTTAATATTAAATTGTTGAAGATTTAGTGATATTAAAAAATTCCATTATTGACTTAATTGAAAATCATCAATTTATTGTCAACAATAATCTTCCAATTTTGGAGTAAATTTAAAAAATTTTCTGCTATTGTAGACTGTGGCACAAATCAATTTTGTGATAGTGGAACGCAAAATTGTGAAGTAAATCGTAAAATGAAATCGTCTGGAAATTATAAATAGCTTAATTTTGTACAGCACAACAATAACAACAACAACAAAAATTAAATAGTTACTGTTTAGTTGTAACAAATTCAATTTTTATTAAATTATCCTAAAATTACCAGATAAAGGTCTAGTAATTGTTATCGAATGTAATAATACACGGAATAGTCCTGGAAAGCATCACTTGTAACAATTTAAATCCTATGATTAAGGACAAGCTTTCCTAGTAAGTGAGTATGATTGTCGAACAGGGATGTTGGAGCTTATGGTCTTAAACAAGCTCCCGAACAGCCGCTATTAATTCACCGATTTGATTTATGCCTGCACACCTATGAAATATTATCCTATAAATTATTGCCATCACTTCAACCTGCACACTAACACACATGTGAACCAAATTTTTCAACCCTTTTAAAAAATACACACAAAAAAATACTTTGCAATCAATTTTTTTTTTATGTCTTTGTTCTCTAATCATACTTTTGATGATGTCGTTATGGTACGTGTTATAATTAGTTTTTTTTTTGAATTTTCAATATCAAATATTATAGAAGGCATGAGATGAGGAGTTGAATGGGCCCAAACAAACATTACCCTTGTTATGAAGTAATCGTTCGGGTTGTAAGCAAGTGTAGTTGTGTTGCCCTAGAAGTGAGTTGTAAACTCTCATAACACGCACATGTTACCGCTATTAGTGGTAATTAGTAATCAGTGACAAGTTTAGTGCGTGTCTTAAGTCCTAACAAAGGACTAGTTTATCTATTCAATTGTTCATAAAACAATTATTGTTTAATAAAATCATTTATTGATTTGTTGATTTGCCATGCATATAATTCACAATTAAACGATTTTCTGGTTTTTGTAATTCAGCCTGTATGTTTTTAAATGGAAAGACGTAATTGTGCATGAAGAAAGAAAGAGAGAGAGAGATTGATTTAGAATTATGGAATGAGTTTCTTGTTGAGTTCAGATTGCTTTGATTGTGATTGCATAGAGAGCAAGTGGCTGATGCGAAGTGAACTAAATAAATATGACGGTGTTTCGATAACGATGCCATTTCATCCCGGGAGACCTATCCATCGTGGACGGTCTTTTGGGAATAACCCAAATCAATTACGACGACGAGTAATTAGAATATGCACGATCGCATATGGATGTTTCACCAAAACCGTCACAAAAGCCATGTCTTAGTCAAGGGAATTGATGAAAATATTCAACTGTAATGGTTTGTTAAATTCAACCGACATTTTTTTTGCAGTTTATTTTAGAGGGTTAAAAGATGAAAAAGTTGTCCCTGATAGTTTTGTGTTAGTATATGTATATGTGTCTGTATAAGTGTGTTGAAACTGAAACGTCGGTTAAATTAGTGGTGGATTTGGCCGGTGGGGTTGGTGTAGGATCAGATATGCAGATTCTTGCCGTTATCGGTGTCTAGGAATAAATGGGTTGCTATCAGGTCTAAGGCTATCGTATTCTAGCAATGTATAAAGCTTAAGTCACAGTTTGAATCCGGAGAATGTTAACACCGGTTTAATCTGACAACTAGGTCTCGATTTACGTTTCGCTTTAACTAAAACAGGACTATCCAGGACTAGTAAATGTTGAAAATTGTTCTTTTTATACAGATATAATAACACAGGTGTTTGCGTGTATGTTACACTCGACTGACAACCATCTGAGTTGAAAATGTTCTGATTTAACAATGTTTCACCCCTTCAGAGTCATGGAACGTTGCTCTTCATTGTCCCGTTTCCGTTTATATGCCAGTTAAAACATTGTTAATGTTGACCGGCGGAAATCACAGGGACGGCTGACGAAAACAACCACCGCAATCTGTGTGATTTGTTTAATAGACAGTCTGATTAAAGACCTGCTATTATTTTTCTAGTTATTGTTTATTCCGACCGTTATTATAAAACCATGTGAACAGTATAGACAATTACGACCCACGGACGATCGCGATTAACGTTTATATATACATATATATAAAAAAAAACGCCCCAAATACCACCTGTCTATATATATCCATCCTTGGACATCTGCACTGATTTCTCGACGACTCAAGGGACTTGAATTTTATCCAAATTTGATAATTAAATCTATAAATTAATCGAATTTTGTAACAAAATTTATTGCTACAATCTTCAAACGAGGCAATCACAAATGTCACAAACAAAAAACACTTTTCAAACATAGGATTACTCAATTATCCTTTTAAGACCTCTTCTATTATGAATAGTTTTTCCTCAATTAGATAGGAAAATTATGAGGAATTTAAATAAACAAAATTGATAAAGTATAAAATTACATGTGTAATCACAGTAATAATGTCATGTTTATTTTACGACCATATCTCTACAGTATAACCTGAATAACGTGAAAACATTCTTGTTTTCAATTAACAAAAAAAAAATCAATCACGTTAAACAAGTTACATTTGTACCATTGATGATGTGTCGATCAGTACCGGATCTAGGGGTGGGCACACCGTCAAAACATTTCCAGGTCCGGTACTGATTTTTTTAATTTGAGAAATTTTTCATCAATCAACGTTTGTTTGTTTGTTTTTTTAAATATATATATTTTAAAAGCTCCAAAGCGTTCTTTTATATTTTCTTGAACGCTTATCGACTATTCTGTTATCGGCTAACTATTAATCATAATTTTTTTGTTTCGTCTGACGATATCTTAAAACTGATAAGAATTGAACAGCTACATTATTATTATTATTATTTTATATTTCATTGTAAATATTAAAATCTGAATGTATTGCAATTAAAGAAATTGTATGTAGATGTAGATTTAACCCTCGACATAGTTCGAGATGAGTTATGAGATTTATGAGGGTGAATGTGTGGCCACAGTATTCCTGAGTTAATCGGAGGGTGACAGTGGTCCACATCTTTCCTTCTCCTCCTATTGTTATATAATACAAAATTAAAAAAAAACTACTTTATTATTGTTTTATCTGTTATCACTAAGTGTTATCATGAAGCGAGTTAAAGTCATGTTTGTTATTGATAGTAGCAAACTGCGAAAAGTTAACTCTGTTTTACGCTAGTAAACAAAGGTTCATTTCAACATTGGAAATGAATGATTATGTCCAATAGAATCTGATTGGTACAGTCTTGGATCCGGGGACAGTTTCATGGGGTTTAATTCTAAAAGCGTTTTTTTCTTCTTTCGTTTGTTTGTGGTAAATAGTAGTTTTGTTTTCTTCGGCTTTTTTAGTCTGATTTAATTTGGGAAATGGACTAGCAAGTGACACTATAAGCACGACTGGAATATAAGCTTATTGTAACGTGACGACTAGCCTATCTAAAAGCTTTCTATCGTCATTTATTAAATGGTTTTACGTAACGAAAACTTATAGACGACTGGAATAGAATAAAAGAAACAAACATAAAAAAATATAAATATATAGATATATCGTATATATTTTAGATTTTGATGTCATTTTATAAGCATTATACAAAATGAGAACAACGATTTGCAATGTAGCATAATCTGTTTTGGTAAGAGTACACAGGGAATCAGATGTTACGAGTTAATCGTATGGAAATTAAATATCTAAGTAATATCCGACCGGTTGAAATGGAAACGAGATAAAAATATCATCATACCATTTCTATTCGGGGCCACTATTGGTTTTATATCGTGTTCAATTTTTCTTACCAATAAACATGACTGACGTTTCGACATATACGATTGAATCATATTCAGAAATATTCGATAATCTCAAGGGGGTGGAGGGGGGTTGTTGTTGTTAAGAAAAAATATATTTCGAATACAAAAAAAAATAAAAATAACCACTGAAAAATTTCATTAAAACCAGTTATTGCCGTGACATAAGTTCGATTATATTTCCCATGTGTGATAGTGACCTTTAATTCGATCAATACTGTGATTAATCGAATCAGCATTGCCCGTCTTGATTAAGAAATTGGAATGAATTTTGAATGGGATTGGGGTTGTGTGTTATGTGGTTGTGTAGACCGCTGAAGGGCAGAGGGTGGAGGTAATAGTCTCCCCCTTATGTGTGGTCTGGTGTTGTCGACTATGTTGGTTTGTTAGTGGTCACGAGTAATTTAAGGGAATTGAATGACTTTTGCTATAATACAATCACTTTCCCTTTTCAAAATAGATAATTATTTTTTTCCACTGTTACTATTTTTATTAAAAGAATTGATTTATCATGGTGGTGCCAACAAAATTAAATTTATGTTAAATATAAACCATAATATAAAGAACATTGTCGTAAGGCCAGATTTAAAAGCAACAACTCCCATCCTTTATGACATGGAATATAAAATAATAGCATCTTTGTGGCATTTTCTAAAACACAAAAATACATTTACCGAAACTATATTCGTTTCGCGTCATTTATTTTATGAAATAGCTTTAAAAAAATGAGATTTAGGTCCTTTATATCCGCAGTAAGTACTTTAAAAACATGTGTCTGTTAAGGGTAGAAAATACACGCATAAATAGATCATCCCTTTATAGAAAACAAATTATTAAAAAGAATTAAAATATTTCGAGAAAAAAGAACAAAAAAACAAATTGTAAACGGATCCGTATTGTGGATTATAATTTGGGATCATTTACAGGTCAGACCTGGAACTCAATCATTAGTATTGAGCAATAATCTGAGTGATCCTGTGCAGATCATTGAAAGGATTGAGATCGAAATTTGCCACGCCTCCACATCTCGACCACTCCCTAAAACGAAGTGAATGCCACTCACTAAACGGTAGCTTTATTTATCCTGATGTTCCTGCTATTCCAGTAACAGCCGTTCAATCGTGACAAACTAACGACTAAAACGTAAAGATTACCTACTTAAATCAAGGGAATCAAACGTTTTGTCCTATCAACTCAATGTCTGGATTACATAGTTTATTTATCATTCCAAAATGCAACATAAAACATTCGTAACATTCTTCTTTTTTTTCTTATTTGAAATATCTATAATAGAAAGAAAAAATCAATCTTCCCCTAGCTACTGATTAAACAAGCCAATGTTTGTGGGGAAAATCAGGAACTAAACAAATTCATCATGTTGTTGGTGTTTTTTTCCAAGTTTGTTTCGTGTCTAAAAAACAATCATAGAGAATTTGGATAAAATTAGCTTAAATCTTTGAAATAAACACATTTTGTTTCTTTACGTTTTCCCCCGTCTTGTTGTAGTGTTGACACTATTGGCAAGATGGTTGTTAGATTGTAGTCACCACCCTCTCTATATTTTAAAAATAAGCTGGCAAACAATTGAAATTTCTGCTAAATTAAGAGAATGTTACATTTTACATCTGGAACGTTGAAAACAGGACAAAAACCACTGGGTTAGTTTTTTATTATTTGACAAATGGTCTGAGGGTAGTTGTAGACAGTACTGTTTAGAGTATAACAGTTGAATTTAAAAATAGTTCAGTTCGTAACATAAATTACAAAAAAAAATAATCGTATTTTATATTTTGCCTTATCCTTTTACGTTTTTATTATAATTTCAGAACAATAATTAATTTCTTAAGCATCATCAAAAAGAAATTAAAACAGTTATAAAGTCATAACGAAAAATTATTGTTTGCGTAAGGGTAGGTATGTTTTTTCTTTATCGTTTCCAATTTCCATTTTAATTACCAAATTACAATTTTAACGTTTTTCTATTAGTATGGTAATCTTAAAAGTACACGACAACAGGACAATTATCGATTTACGACTTGTTTTTTCTAAGATATCGTCTTTATCAGAATTATTTCAGATTTCCTCCTGCAAATTAAGACATTCTGTACGATTTAAATACAAAATTAGCTCCATCGATACCGTTCTAATATTTACGTATTGTTTCATAATATGAAATATTGCCGTAATTGTCTGTGTTTAAATTTGACTACGAACAAAATAAATCTGTTGAACAAGGGCTTTATTGTTAACTTTTGAAATGTTCGCATGTTTCATTATAAAAATGTTGAATTACTGAATTTCTCATATATTAAATTTTCTTATATTTAGCTAAAATCCGGTTTTGTTGTTAGCTTTAATTTAGTTAACGCAACAAGTGAAGGGGTTGTTAAGCATAATCACTTATTATACAAAACAAAATGTTGTTCTATTTAATTCTTGACGTAAAGCGAAAAAAAATACAAAACAACGACAACGTAATATAAGAAGTCTGATATTAATGAGGTATGACTAGATTACGTTGGTTTAACGATAAAATTGTGAAATTTGGCGTCCCCTTGTCTTGATGTCATCGTTCACTGTTTTCCTGTACAACCGTTGTGTACATTATCTCGATATAAATTACCCGGCTTTAATTACTAACAACGAAGATGGAGATGGTAAGAAGACGGTCTTGTTTAATTAGGTACACAGAGAATCAAATTATAAATCATATAGTTGTCGGCGCGACTCATAAAACCTGTACGTGTATTTTGTGTTTACACTGTATTCAGGTTTTGTTTGTATGTAGATAAATAGTTTTCATGGATTTTTTTATATAGGGTAGCCGCCCTCCTCATCATTACATTAACCATAAATGTCCAACTTTTTATTGGTTAATAAATAATTTGCAACAGTATTACGAGTTGATTTAAAAAATGTTAAATGTTTATCAGTAATCAAGTTTATGGCTTGTACATTTTCTTATTTTTGAATCGTTGATTGACTTTATTAATAAAGGAAATTTCAACAAAACGTATGTATCCGGCTAATAATTTTGTTAACTCGATACATAAGGGGTTCCTCATGAATTTATGTATATATCAAAACCCTGTTACCGTTGAAATAAAAAAATTTATGGTAATATGATTGCTGAATATGTTTTATAAATGAAACATTTTCGAGACAATTTTTTGGATAATATACCAATTTACATAATTTTATTGTGGCGGAAAATCGAGAATATCATTTCTAATAAATATTTTAAAATTCAAAAAATACCATCGAAAGATTCACAAAGATATATGCAACAACGTTTCTCTTTTATTATTATTATTATTATTATCATCGTCATTATTGTTTTATTTTATGAAGTTTATAGAATTTCGAGTCAACGTTCATAAAGTATGTCGTAAATTTATAAAACAGTAATATCGATGAATGTAGAAGAAAGTTTCGATACAATATTTGGACGGCTAAACTGTAGGACAGGACCGGCGCGACAGCGATTTCTGCCCATAGATATCTTAAGGATTACCGTTTAAGATTTACAACCTCGGTGGGGGATTGTCTAGATTTGTTCAATGATAAAACCGGATCTGTATAAAAATTTACTTGCGACATGTTGGTAATTCAATAATAAAAAAGTTAAACTAATAATTAACCGTTTAATTTATTGTTTAATTTGCAGAGAAAAAAATCAAAGGAAAAACGTAGGCGTTTTTCAAGTACAATACTTTCAATTCCAGCCTTGTTTGTTTATAATTCTAATAAACGCATTATCATAATTATTAATAAACATATAAACGTTTATAGTAACAAATTTATGGATTTTTGTTTTTAATATTATTGTTGTAAATTTGATGCAACACAATTTTGAATTGTTTAATAATCATACAACCGTAAAACCATCGAATACAATCGGATATAGTCAGCAAGACCGCACGCTTCTTGTAAGTTTTCTTAAGTTATGTTGTTCAGGTGTTCGTCTCTAACGCGGCCCCCGAAGTCTGCTTTTTGCCCTTTCGACTTATAAAGTTCACGCTTCCTTCCCGGAAGGTGGTCGGAATGGTTTAGAAATACTCTTAAAACACGTGAACTAATCAACCAGACATATGCTCCGATCCCGGAATTGCTGGATGTTTCCCAATAGATTTTTTAGCAATTCTTCGTAAATATCGAATAATTTCAATAAAATTAACGAATTTTGATTGTTTTCGTTGATGCTGAATAATTGAAAATTGATGGTCGTATGATGGGACCACATGTTGCGGTGATTCCCGATGGGGAATCCCGGAAATTGTTTAACATCAGACGCGTCTAGTTCGTTTCCTTATAATGTTTCCCACGCAAGGGTTCCATATATTTTCTATGCAAAAACTTATAAACACCCTCTTTTAAAATAGAGATGTTTCATATTTTAAAAATGAAATCAACTTCCTAATTCTCACGGTTCGCCATTTCCTACCAGATGAAACAATTAAATTAATGTTGTATTTGTTTAAAGTGGCTTGATAATGGAATAAAAAGTCGCTTGTGTGGTCTTTCAATTGAACAAATAAGAACAAACAAATTAAGGAATTAAATGTACAACAGATAAACAAAGACAAATGAATTATTTTTTTTTAACTTAAAAAAAAATGCACAGAAAAAGATAGAAATTTAAAACAAAGATAGTAAGAAGAGACGTTTTGAATATGAACGAGAATATGCATGTAATCTAGAAAACATCAGGTTTACGTATGGAGACAACTTAAGAAGTTACGTGATCGTAATACAAACGGATCTTTGGTCGGGTTGGTTATAAATTTTCTAGCAAAGACCACTAACATCGACCTTTCGGCTTGGCTAAAGGAAACATTGTCCTAATTAACACTTTACAGGACAAAAGGTCAAATAGGTCAATACAAACAACGATTGTTTTATTAAAAATCAATGTTCGATCAATTTTTTTTATCGCAAACATTATAATGAATAAATATTGATGATTCAGGAGTGCATATCAGTATTAAATTTCAAAATGTTGTACGATACGTAGAAAGAATTCAATATTTGTTTGACGTGTCTTGCGATGGCACATGTTGCACTGCTTCTTATCACATGCATCGTCATACTAAACACAATTTTAGATAGTGGAAATTCGCCTGCAGTATGTGACAGAAATCTATAACGTTTCAATTTATTATTAAATATATTAGAGTGAATCGTTGTTTGCGTAACGAGTACGAAAAGTTGCCGCTATTCATATTTTTCTATATGTGTGCGATCTGTACATTCGTAGAAACAGGATATTTTGTTGTAATGATTTTAAGATTAAACACAATTAACTGTAGAAACTAATGGAAACCTAATAAAAAGGGAGGACCAACAATACAGAAAATCCACAACGTAGACCTAGGGATGTAGTTGTTGGATCAACGATGGCTTATATAATTAATCATCGAACTTGCCAGTATTTACAGTACTAAGCGAGCCATCTTAATTTCTAAGATAAATACCTATATTAATTAGATTGCGTCAACAGGAGAAGTCCTATAATTACTTAGGAAACGAGACAGTTTTCGTTCTTAATACTTTATCGGTGAACAGCAGTTGCGAATTTGCATAAATAAGTCATAAAAGCAGTTGCTTTATTGAAATTTTGCTACTACACCTATACCGTTTATCCTTTGAAAATAAATCAGGAAGCAACGTCGAATTTTTCATTGAATAAAATAACGCGAGGGTGGTAGTTGCGGTGGTTGTGGTGATGGTTGTAGTTGTCGAGGAATAAAAAAAAAACGAAAGAAGGGACAGCATCTCTAGAACACATTTTGTCACTTTACTTATCCCCTATTTCAAAGAATATTTTAACATATTTTGGTATTCTAAAAGCCTGCGGTCATTTCAAGGATATTGAGGATCTCTTTCTCCTTAAATCCACTGTATATGTTATGTAGAATATCCCTAAAACGTTCAACTGCCCTTTCTTACAATAAAAAATGATCCATATTAGGGAAAATCTATAAAACTATACACAACTAGTTGTTTAGTTTGTTTTTTTATTTTTATTTATTACGGGAATACTCTGTTAGATGAATTAATTGGCCATAAGGTTGATGTAGATATTTTTTTCTGGTCTCCACGCGCCAGATATCATATATCCATTAAAATAACAAAACCAATATCAGTTTACGGTCGAGCCTGTAAACTGTAACCCTTCAGTATTTGACGGTTGCCGGTTGAAGACAATATGTAGTATATATGTGTGTATATATGTGTATATAACTATATATGGCCATTCACTCAGCAGATCTATCCCTCGAATCTGAAGGGGAATTGGTCTGGATGGCATTCAATCAGCTACTGTCCCGAAGGGATCGACGAAATTAAGTAACCTTGGTTGCCCACATGTAATTACAACATCACCCAGTACAAATGCCACCTCCCCGTTCAATGTCATCGTCTCTGACAGCACCCTAATCACTTCGCCTACGATCAATTACCGAATGCCATCGTACACAAAAATAGAAAAGAAAATAATTTCAAATTTTTTCTGTAGAATAAGGAAATTTTGATAACTGATCAAATGATATATTGTTGTTATATGGTATGATTCGCCTTAGTATCGCTGACAAAACCGCGTTATATTCTATTCGGTTCATTGAATAGAGTGCTTTAACTTTACAAGGGCTTATACGGTTTGAGGACAATATAAAATTCACGGCACGTCCCACACATGTGAAAATTTTTGAATGCAATTTCATATACGGAAGACGAATGGCGCCTTAAATGTGTCACATAACACTCACGCAACTCGCCAACATTTTTCAATCATAACAGACAAATCAATAACAATTTTGCATTTGATCGACATTAAATTGTTTCAATTAAAAATGAAATACACTTACAACACAAAACAAATTTGTGTTTATTCGCTTCATTATACAGCCTTTAAGTCTGCATTATATGCTATTCAGGCCGTGTAAGTCGAAATTCGTTTTAGACCGAATTTAAAGTTCTGCTATCGAATTGATAACTTCCAAAACTATAACTCACTTTTACAGATGTTTGAGTCCCGATAGTATACACAAATTTATATCGATCGTCTCTCTCATTTTCCGATTTATTTATTGAAATTACTATAGTTGTTTATTATAGAAATTTTAAGTAGTTACAAGATAAACGTAAGTAACTAAAAATGTTATTGTGATAATCTTAAACACTTTATACTAATCGTTTTAGGCGTACGCCAATATACCGACTCTTTCTTCTGTCATTTTTATGATCGTCACAACAAGAAACAGACACTCTTATCCTGCAAATGTTGCCATAATTGTTTTGTTCTCCTTTGAGGAATTAGTACGTAAAGCGGTCGATAATTTCCATTTTTTTTTAAATCTCACACCAGCTGTATTTATGTTTTTTTTTTGTAAATATAGAAGAACTTTAAAAGAGTTAAAAATGTTGAACGAAATATCTTGGATTTAATGGAGGTGAACTATGACCGTATTAAGCGGCCCAAGCTGTATTTTATAATTTACCACAACTAGGTTAAGGTATTATTAATTCGCTATATTGAATTTAAAATTAAAAAAAGAAAGAAACTCCTTTTCTCTTGACTATTTATTGACGAGGGTGATTGTATAATGTATCTGTTTGGTTACGGGGGTTAGTTGTGGATTTGAACAATTTAAAATGATGTTGAAACGATAATATAAAAAGTCCCCACACAACTAGTTGTGTAGTGTAACGTCGTTTTTTTTTTTTTTGGGTGAATACTTGAATAGTAAAATCCAAGAAAATGTAATGAAATGTTATATATGTACGGTTAGTAGCGGATATATAACGATGTTATCGAACTTACTGATTTGCTAGGGTGGAGACCCTTATTGCTTTGTTCTCACTTTTGAATCTGGGGTGGTCTACCACTGATAACCAAAAAGCCAGTATTACATTTCGTATACCCCGTTCATCCTGTCTAATTTACATATCTGTTCAATTCTGTCACGTCAAACTTTTCGTGTTTTTTTTTTTGGACAATCATAGATAAATATCGATTTTGTGATGGGGAAAAAAATCTATTTTTAGAAAACAATAATATGTAGGATATTTCGAAATATGAAACGGACGAATATGATCGTAGAACTATACAATACAATATGCTTCCATTCTATCATTAGCCATTAGGGAGATGATGGTAAAAATTGTGTGTGTATGTGTGTGTATGTGTGTGCGCCTTTGTTGTTTGTATGCACTATTTTTCTTTTTAATTTTTTATCCTAAATAGAAAAAGACTAAACATTGTTGACTTGTTCAATATTTAAATAACGACATGTGAAAACACATAATATTATGTAACATTAAATAAATATTTGTGTTTTTTTTTACATGTAAATTAATATATTTGTTGAATTTATCGTATTGAATATATAGTTAACGTGGCCTATTGCCAAATCTGTGTCCGCAATATGAGTCGACAAAGGATAACTAATATGGTTTTTGCCGCCCCTTCGCCACTATTCAAATAGATAAGGGTAGATTCAAAGCTTCTCCTAATTATATTATATCAGAGGGGTCATATATCAAACCGAAATTAACCAAACGGTAGTACTGATATCGTCTTCACCTTATACTTCCTTTATTTCTCTATATATCGAATAACTTAAGAATAATCACAATGTAATTATAATGAAATGGTAGTTTTTTTAGTGATTTTGTTTTTTTTTGATTTTGAAACACTACCAAATCTTTATGTTAACAAATAATTGTAGATAAATAGGCGTATTGTGATATATTATGCATTCAGGGATGATATAAATGACCGTTGTCCAAGGAATTTCAACTATTCGCTTAATTAAATTTAGGGGTATTAATGTTAACAGAACTTCTAGGGCACCCTTTAAGAATACATAGTAGCGAAACATTGAAGATTGTTATACTATACCAGTTATGAATAATAACAATTGAAATACAAACTATGATGAAAGTTTTAATGGAAATTTTCAAAATGATTCAACTAAAAATAGAAAATTACACAAAACCTATTTTGAGATGAATCAGGAGTGTGTATATAATAGGTTGACTAATAAAATAAAGCATCCCATCTGGGAGTTGAGCGATGATAACCCAAGCAATTGTTGACCGGAAACCAAGGGCTGTACACCACCAATTACATTAAGTCCTGCAATTCCACATCATCATCATCACCGCCACTGCGATATAGCACTCTGTTCGTAATAAAAATTACATCCCCACTATCTTCACCGATGAACAGGTGACTTATATCTAATTAATCGATAATAAAATAAAAAACAACCCTTTCGATATATTTTAAAATCGAATTTCTCTTATTTAGAATCGACATAAGGGGGGGTGATTTTTTTAAATTTTGATTTTTGTTACAAACAAGATATAAGAGGGTGCTGTTGTAGCAGGTGTTCTTTGCGCGTAATTAAACAGTGACGTCACATTTTAATAATCATAGAATAGGCATTGTGAAAATACAATGGTCATTGACTATGGTTGTCTATGTGTTATGTGTAAGGGGGAGTAGTCGAAAAAGTACATGAAACGTGGCGGACCACAACAAAACCAAAAGAGGGTGTGTTGTCCTGCTGTATAGTTTAATAGAGATTTGCCATTAGATATTTCATATGCGGCCAGGCATTGTTAGAAGATATCGCCATCCCTTTCCAGACGACCGCCCTTTTATCAACATCATAAAAAGTCAATAGGGCTCTCTTAGATTCTAATACCATTGAAGCTCAACCAAGCTAATTACATACAACTAGGTATTACATTTCAATCAAACCGCATATGCAATATTTCGAATCATATCGGTAATTTTTATCTACCCTTTATGTGGTGAATGAAAGAAACCGCCGCAAGAACCCATCATAATTATCAACGAACTATATAACGCTTGAAATCTAAAGTAGTCCTGAAGTAGGGTTTTTTTTTTACAGTGTGTTTATATTTGGAAGGGTTTTGCGAGAATCCAACTTGGAATTCTAGTGTTACAGGGGTGTACCTTAGTGGGGAAGTTTAATTTCGAAAATGTCCAACGGTACACAGATGGGCTTCTGTCAACGTTAACAGTCGCTCATTGGTCATACCAACAAATGACAATGGTCTAATCAACTAAACAGATAGCAATTAACAATAAATTCTCTACGATTAATCTCAATATTTGTTAAGTTTCTTTTATTAATTATTTTTTGTTTAATATAAATTTCCATAAAATAAGCAACTACATAAAAAATATCTTGAGACATATACCATACTATTTGTTGATAAGGGAAAATTACTTAAGTCAAAAGAACTATCGTCGTTTTATCTATATTTTTTTCTCAGTATAAGATAAGTTATCGTTTCCATAAAAAGTCCCCCGGGTTAAAGTTGACGATAAATTTTTGATAAAAATGGAATATTTCAAATTATCTATATCTACTATGACTATCAGCAACCCTCATCGAAAATATCGAAAATGGAAAAAAAATACGTCTCTAAAATTATAACACGACCTTAAAATAATTATCTTTTATAAA
Source organism: Meloe dianella (assembly GCA_028455855.1). NCBI lineage: Eukaryota > Metazoa > Arthropoda > Insecta > Coleoptera > Meloidae > Meloe > Meloe dianella. The sequence goes on along the minus strand of JAPTHL010000045.1, from coordinate 2,133,240 downwards.
GAAATATATGTTAAAAATGGATACAACATCCCAACAGTGTTTTATCTCCCTAGAGTGATAAAACTGGCCGGCTGAATCTTCTTTGCCTTTAGGGCAATTGTGTTGGGTGATTTGTCATTGGTAACTCAAAATACAATTAGGATACCGTCCGCGATATTCACATCGAAATCCATCATCATCATCATCGTATCTCTTTCTCCTTTCCACTTTCATTACAATATTGGACTTATTCTAATTTTTGCTAATTCACCCCTTACGCATAACAGCCGGACAAAACCTAATAAAATTATCAACAAAGCACTGTTTTACAGGCAATTACCGATGAGTATCTTTCAAATGTTTCCTGACCTGACATCATTTCTATTGTGGTGACCAGTATAGAAACAAAAACAAACATCATTTTTAATTATTGATAATCAGAAGAAACCCAAATTATATCCCGTGTCCCACAAATATCGGACATTAAATGTTGTTGTTTTTTTTAATTCAACGGTATTTTCTTACGATTACTGTAGATATCTATGTATTCAACAAATTCATTTGAATTATAAATTCCAATAAACAACGTATAATTTCCGGTAAATAACTGTATAAATTAATCGTGTAATGATTTAAGTTTTAAAAGCACAGGTGTAGCTGGAAAATGTTCAAACTATTATAGAAGTAGCATTTTATATGAAACGATAAAATGAAGTAATTGCCAACATACGTTCCATAGAAAATAACTATTATAATAATAATAATAATAATGAATGAGAAATAAAGAGGTAGAAATTCTGGTTGTTTTAAAGGATCGGTTATGTTTAAGTTCTTTAGATAATATCTATACCATAAGACATATTGCCACTAGATAGCAGCACAATAGCATGTTATCTTCTGTACGTATACGCTTGTATAACTCCAACAAGGACTGTATACCGAATGCGGTGATTTTCGATAAAAAAAAGTATGATTATATCGGTACAAAACTATTTTACTCCGTATTGTTAATTTTAATCTAAAATAGCATATTTTTCAACAATAACAATATCGATTTTAATGTTGTTATTCGTATGAGAATCGTTGTAGAATGAGGGATGGTAATTTGCGAAATGCTACACATTCAGGTATGTACTTTGAACATAATCCACATCTGAATATCGTAATACATACAAACGTATTGTTTGAATGAAGAAGATGAGATTTAAACAAATTACGAAACTTATCAGAAAAAAAATGACTACCGTTAATAATTTATATCAAATTCCATTTAAGTTCTTAGGTGGAGTTGGAGAGGCCAAACTAAATTAGTGTAGAAACGTTGATTAGTTGGATAATTAATGGGCCACGTGACACCAGTCTTGTCGACGCTCAGGGGATATACAGTATTGTTATCAATTTGATTTTATTTTTGTGGCTTATGATCGATTAGGCTATATTGCAACTGCTTTTTGGCATCATATTTAATAATTAAAATTATATTGTGCGATACCATTTCAAAAAGCGAATTTAACGCTTCGTGATTCCTGACGGTGTACCTAATAAAAGATGTCTGACATTTTTTTTAAATTGCCAACTAAGGATATTGTTAAGACGTTTTTATCGTTGTGTATGTGTGTAAATGAATAAATGTGTAATTGAAATAAGCGTAACAAGAAATAATCGGTTCTAATTGAGTCTGTTGAAGTAAACAAGCTGTTGTAAATTGTATCGTAATGCGCGACGCCATTTAAATTAGGAAACAGATTTAGACCAAGTTATTTATGTTCTTTAAGTAATCTTATCATTTCAAAACGAAACTAAACCGAGCATTAAATCTGGTTGTGGTGAGACAAAATGAATTAAAATGAAATAGAGAGAAAAGCACCAAGCGGCAAGTTAATTTTGCATTCAGTACGAATATGATCTGGGACGTCTTTTCTTCTTTAGAAAATGAGGAAGGAAAGTTTCGGCTTATCTGGTCTATTGTTGTTGGGAACTTCCATCAAGAGAGTCCTATAAGGAAACAATACTTCATCGGGCAATGTCTTGGTTACGCTTAATTGGAAATCTGACAGTATTCAAATTCTCTTTTATTATTTTTTGCTTCTTCTATTAATTTACAAAATGCGAATATCTTGAAAATAAATCTGTAAATATTAACTGGACTATTGGTTGACATATGACACATGCCTAGCCACCGTGGGAATTTCTGGCCGACAAACATTCTACCCCATGCCAAACTGGCACCCCGACATTCCGATACTAATTACAATACATGTTGCAACGCCTACCGGACTTCGATCAATTAAATTCTCCTTCGTATTGTCTTTAACCTGTAAAATATCAATTTCACTGCACTAGAAACATAAAAAAAATCTCTACATTTCAACTATAGCCGACATAAAAATATCGAATTTTCTCAATCTTTGTTGGGTCATAGAGAGAAAAAAAATAATTATACATACGTGAAATTTGAGATATGGATATTTTTACACCTCCGGTAGAAGTATAAGTGGCCGGTCCTTTTTCTTTTAAAATGCTAGTCGAGATATTGGGGCTTTATGGGTTATATGGGTTAACTGTATAGGGTTGTAATAAATTAGAAATGTGATATTTTTCATTGTTTACATTTGGTGGTTCGTTTTTCTCAAACTAGACCTGTTCGTAACACCATTACGATAATATATCAACTTGTTCGTATAGTTGTAAGACGACAATTATTTATTTATTTTTTTTTGGTTGAAAATTACGGTTCGAGTCACACAAAATGTATTTCGCAATCGACATATAGATGAAATTGTTTATAATGTTGTACGTGATTTCTGATTGGCCATCCGTCCATGTATTGAACAATTTAATAATCGAATTTGTGCATTGTACTGTACCGATCTACATTTAAAATACCCTTATAGACTTGAATATATTTGTAACAAGTCTAAAAGTAGAACATATTGAAAGTTAATCGCAGTTATGTGAAAGATACCTAAGCTACTTATCATAATAGAGTTAACATGAATATAGTTGAAAACCACCCCCGCAGGAGTTTACTTGTAAATGTCGGATTAGCGTATTAACATTTATGGTAGACAGATTTTGAATGAGTGCAATGATGGGCATGCGTATATGTTTTATATAACATATACTATATATATATATATATATATATATATATATATATATATATGTAGTTATATATTAGCTGTTCTTGTTGAAGCGTCATACCGTAACAATTACTCATACGCCTCGATAAATGTTTCCAACAACCCTCAACTGATCCTAAATTTGCAAATAACGGACACAATAATACCAACCCTCGTCAACATAATACGCTTGTGGAAAAATCATTGAAAATTACACAATACGAACTATAAAATTCAAACAGATATATTTATTGATTTTATTTCGGTATCTTCAAGTAAATCGAATAAAAATTTTCGTTAATCCCCGCATTTTGTTGATACGATACTTGAGTAAACAAAACAGCGTATTAATACCACTAGAAAATGCATTTATGTTGAATAATCTGTATTAAATACGATTCAATATGTAAACGTTTGTGTGTAGAAGGGGTGTGAAAATTTTTAAGGCAAATAATAATTATCGAACATTTTCTTTTGAGAAATTCGTCAATCTTCGCCTATTGGGTACAATTGTGGTTTGATTATTTCGAGTATTTGGATGTATGAACGGCATTGTTTGCGGCACTCCGTTATTTGAAATACATCTAGTGGATAAAATCACGCCTTCATAAAGTTTTCCACTAGAACGATATTTAGAGAGTTGTAATTTTATTTGTAAGAAGGGGGATTATTGATAAATCGATCAAAATCGATGTATGAATATCGTATTTTTATTATATTGAGCGAATATTATTGTTGTATCAATGTAACAATAGCATAATGTCAGGTCATTTATATTTGTAGATATGTCCTTGTTTGAGATAACCCTCAAAATAATTTCAATAGTATTTAATCACAAAAGGATTAGGTGCGTGCTCTGAATATGTCAGGTAAGGTGACGGTATTACAATAGAGAAATTTCATGGCCTTCAGTATTTCTAACCCTTCCTATTTGATCTGGATGTTTTGCTATTCTTTGCTTTTATAGGTACAGATTAGGTGTTTAAAACTTATTATGTCAATTTTAGGTCGGCATGTAGATAAACAGACGAGATGGTTGATCTTGTGGCACACGACTACCACTGATTATCTACGTCAATAATATATAAATAAAAAATTATATTAATGAACACTTTCAGGTAGAATTTTAAATTAGAGTGTCATGATAAATAGAATGAAAATAACAGGTTTCTTTTTTATATTTAATAAAAATAATCTCAATGTGAAAGTGAAAGTCTAACTGACTTCGACTATATAGTAAATCGTTTATTAAATTTTTTCTTTACTAATTTTACTAAATTTCACAGTAGAGTAATTTCGAAAATTAATAATTTGTTTGTTTCTTATTATTTTTTTGTTTTGTTGCAGCTGCGATATATATATATATATATATATATATATATATATATATATATATATATATTTATATATGTAGATTTTATGGTATTTGTTGATTTTGGGGAATGTACAATTTCCGCTAGTTGGAGAAAAAAAAATGGTGACAGTTGACAGTATTTTAAATCCCATGTCTTATTCAGACATTTATGTTTTCCCTTGACAATATTGTCAATATTGTATTCTTCAATGGAATTACATACCGTAAAAATAGGGAAATTTTGTTTATATATTTGTTATTATTAACGGTAAACAATTGTGCTCTATCGTTGTTATTGTTCTACAATTGTTTTGGTTATATTTAATGAGTTTTTGTTTAGTTTTTGTTTTGTTTGAATGTAAAAGATGTAAACGTTTTCAGAGTTAATAATTCGTGTAAGATATTTGTGAGGCGTGTTATGTGTAAGTTGGTAGCGGAGGGTTGGTTAAGGGTCAATGTATATAGTGTATTTCGGGATGGTTGTAATAGAGGAATAGTGAATAAGGCGCAAGTGGCATCGATTAATTGTTGTTTTTTTATTGGCCGAGCGTAAAGCACAGGGCAATAATAAAGGTGACGTTGTGTGGTCACATTCGAAACACACTCGTCGCTGTATTTATAGGCAGACAGATAGATAAAACAAATAGGGGATCGTTGTCGTTTTAGAGTCACTGGAATACACAAAGTGAGAATCGGCCACAAGAAGGCCTTCACTACTGCAAGTCGTGAAACGATACAGCACGTAGTTGATAATCGTTGACGATGGGTCGCGTCTAGAGGGAAAACGGCAGCCCCCACCTCTTGTTCGGAACGCCCCTTGGCCTATCGTGACCCGGCTGTGAACCAAGGACCTCCCCGAACCGCCCAGGCCAAGTCGGTGTCGGGCCCGAGACCGAAAGGTCACTAGTAGAGGCTAGAGTGTGCCGTGGGGTTGACCTATCACCTCGAACGCGAGATACGTGCTCTACGCTACGAATGCGACATCAAGTGCAAGTCCAGGAGTTTGTGATTTTGTGAATTTGGTGTTACGGTCATGTGTGTGTGAGTGGACGTGGAGTGTCCGGACTACGCCATGGCCCTAGTGGCCACCTCTTGGCGCGAGTCCTCGCTCGTCAACCCTATACCAACAACCCTGAATTCGCTACCAAACGGTTTAAATCCATTGCCGCCGGCGGCCAATTTGACCGCATTACCGGCAAACATCAACCCCATAACACTGGATAACCAGGAGTTGTCGTTAATCAACCGACAGACGCCCTCACAAAATTCACAAAACAGCGCTACCAGCCAGGACAAGAATCAGAATATTGAATGTGTCGTCTGTGGGGACAAGAGTTCGGGAAACATTACGGGCAATTCACGTGTGAAGGTGAGCGGCCAACACCACCCTCAATTGACAAATCTCAATACCATCCTGAATTCACCCGAAACTCATCCATATTCAACGGTTATGCTAATTTTTACAACTTCTAATTTCTCTTTATGTTTTGATTAATCAAACTGACATTACATTCACACTCACAACTCACAACAACTTTCACGGATGAAATCGAAAAACTATTCTTTTAAACATTCGCCACATACCTGGCCTGACCTGACCCACATTTGACATACCAATCCCACCGATAAAAACACCACATTGAAAACACTTAAAAAAGAAATTATATCCGTAAAACACCTTAATCTCCACGAAATACCAATAATAAAAAATTAAATAAAACTGTCACCTATACGACACCTAATTTACATAATTCAAATAATAACCACAACCATAAATCACACCTACATTAAACAAAAATATCACAAACCATAAAAATTGTTAACAACAAAACACTACCCCAAAATGACTTCTTAAACATCCGCATGATTATTGACAATAAAATCGTACAAACATTCAATACATATCGATTTATAAAAAACATTTCGGAAGAAAAACAACATTAAAATCACAAAATATTCAAATTTATTCAAATTTCTCTTTTCTAATGAAATAGTAAATTCATTAAGCACGTGTCAAAATTATGATAAAACCATCCAAAAGGGTCAATCATTATCACGAAAAAAATGTAGGAAAATAACTAAAGGTCTAAAACGAAATTATTATTATTCTCTCAAATCATATCGTATTTCCTTCATATGATATTCATAGAATAAGGAAAAAAATGTGCCCAAATAAATAAATTATTGTTGATAATTAAGGACGGATTTTCCGTTTATATTACATCTTTCTAATTATAACACCGTATCATTCACAATTGATATTATCTCTTTAACTAATTATGAAATTAATTAAAAATAATTATTTTAGAATCAGTACGTTCGCATTTTCAGCAACATTCTTTCTTGTTGTTTTTGATATAAAAATTTGCTTAAAAATAATGAAGAATTTTATGAGAACACAAATAATTAGTGTTAGTTAATTAAGTGTATCCAAGACGGCATATATGATGTGGTAAATGGGGTCAATATTGGTCAGCCTATGGAACGTTTTAATTGAGAGTAGTACGTGTGTGTGTATGTGTGTGTATGTGTGTGTGTGTGTGTGAGAGAGAGAGAGAGAGAGAAAGAGGAAAGCAAACCACCTGGCATCTATAAATCGGGTCCTGGGTTTTTAACATTGGTTTTCACGCCCCAAAATCCGTATAATTGTACATTTCTAAATGCAGATTCATATTGAATTTTCGAAACGAATTCAATTCTATTATTTTCTTTTATTTTTTGTTTCGTTATACGTTTCTTTTTTTTTGACAATATCGTAATAAAATACATGATGAAGTCATAGAAAAGATACAAGAAACCTTTCTTATTGGGATTAAAATCAAAGTAAAATGGTAGGAAGTTGGTTGTTTGTGTTGAAATGCATGAATTAGGCTTCTAAATACGTTCAACAAGAGCGCATGTGTATTTTCTAAATAACGTTTGTTTGTTTTTTTTGAAAAATCCACCCTTATTTAACGATGATTTTTATCATCAACGGTAAAGACAAAATATATATATATATACGTATGTATATGTATAGGAAAAAATCTAGACATCGTTATAGCCCCTGTGTTGAGATTTTGACAGCCCTTTAGGGAATAGAAAGAAAAATGAACCTTTATAAAAACATTTCAGTCATAAAACTATAAAAGAATTTGAAGGAAATACACGTATGACAGACGAATTATTACAGACGATTATCTTGACAGAACTTTACCACTTAAAACTTTTACAGTTATTGATTTTTTTATATTTGAATCAAAACTAAATAATTAACGATTTCTATGTGAATATAAACCAGAGGCTATTTAAATCAACATTAAAATCGTTCATATTGTTGTTATTTCATGGTTAATGAATTAAAAAAAAAATAATCATTACTATTATTATTATTATAATATTGATGATTGGTGAGAATTGAACTGTCGAAATCGATTTGTTGAAGTTGATATTTATAAAATATTGTTCTTAAAAACGTCTGTTGCACAAAATATAATAATGCTAAGTCAGCACTCTTGCATGATAGGTGAATAACTGTTCTTGATGTTACAGGTTGCAAGTCATTTTTTAAAAGGAGTGTTCGAAGGAATCTAACATATTCGTGTCGAGGAAGCAGGAATTGCCCCATCGACCAACACCACAGGAATCAATGTCAATACTGTCGTTTAAAAAAATGCATGAAAATGGGAATGAGAAGAGAAGGTAAGCCATAATTCACTCATATACCGATAAAATAACAATAAATAAATATAAAAGTATTTTGGATAATTATAATAAAGCCTAAAATACTTGACGGTATATAGTAAACCAAATTTGATCGATTTGACTTTAAAACAATAACAAAGACAATAGGGTGTAAGACAACATCCATCAACAGATATTAAGTTTATTAATAACTTTGTTCGATACGACAATTGAACGCATGCCCAAATATATTAAGAATGTTCCAACAAAATACAATCGTGATTTATATCGAGAATCACAAATTAGTAATAAATCATCAAAGCAATTTGTGAATTTTGTTCGAATTCATAGATTTCCCACTTAATTAACAACATTTGCAAGTCTTTAACTAAATACACCCTTGACTGTTTTTATTTTTTATCTTTTTATCTATACAACATAATTTAGGTAAAATGCGATCAATTTCAGGCAATTTAGATACGTGCAAAAGAATCCGCGTTTTCCTGTTTGGAACGAACCTTGTATCAACTTTAAGTCAAGTCGACTAATTCCAATTTGGTTTACTATACAATTCTGATTGTTTATAATTTCGGGTTAAATATAGAGACAGAGTCAAGGAGGGGGGGGGGTGCACATCCCCTTACGTTCTTGATTCCTTTTAAGATTTTCTAATCATTTTATCAATTAATCTATTTAAATTCTAGTGACGCAGGTGACTATCTCAATCCGTTGATAACGTAATTTACGTTTTAAAAATCAATTATTAATTTTTTTTGAGGGGTTTAGTTTTGATGCTAGTTGTTTGGAATTATTCGTAAAGTTAATATTACCAAGGGTTTTCCCGGTCCAAGATCTCCATATGAAAATATTTTGGCTTTATATATTTATAACATAGAGTGGTCGGACTGGACAAACCAACGTTATCCCTATTCTTGCAGATGATTGATCGATTTAATATACAAATACTTGACCGTAAGGTCTAACAAAGGGCCTTTCTCGTACCTAAAAGATCGTTTACCGCTTGCATATATTAACGACTTGACTTCTTAAGATTAATGGTCGTATTTGGTCAGTTTTATATATAGGGAAAAAATATTCACATCAATTGCAATAATACATAACAAACAACAAAACACATATAAACATATATCCAGTACCTGGTGTCACTATTCGCAATTTAAATCACCCCATGTTTTTAAAAATCACCCTATTCTATTGTTATATAAATAGAATGTGTAGAACTATCTAAAATCTATCTGTTTAGTCCGCAAAAATGACGGGGAAATTCATGAAAATCTCTACTGGACATCTTCAGGGCGCTCATCGTCGAAAATGAGTAAGATTTTTTTATTTTAATTCATTTTTGCCCTAAGACTTCCTTTTGAAAATAGCCTAACAATATTTGATTAAATACTGTTAGATTTTCAGAAGGAAGAAGATGTACGTTTCAAAATAATTAACAAAAATCCGATGTGAATCATTCTTTATATATCAATATAAAAGGATAATTTTTCTGTAATAAATATGCGGTATAATATTCCAGCGTAATAACAAATCGGTGGGGTCGGATAAACCGGAACAGTGATGGCCAGGGATTACTGGCATATCCTTTTAATAATAGTATTTGACAAAACCATACATAACGAGTCAGGTAGAATAGAAGAAGCAAAACTAGTTTTTGAAGGGTTCAACAATGAAAGAAAAAAAATTTTTTTTTTCGAAAAACAGAGATAGATAGACACCTTGCAATAATGGTAACGGATAGATGACCAGTGTCCAGTAAATATTATGTAAATCAGTTACTGAGGGTAAGAAGAAGGGACTTATTCAAATTGTCCTGATCGTTTCGTGGGAACCAGTACCTTCAAGGATTACATGAATCGTTTCCAATACTATAAGAAATATGGTATTTGTGACACGTATTATTGCAAAATTCATCCGTAACGTCCACAACATCTATGCATAATATTATAATAAATAATATAATTATCAATCGAAAACGGGATATTTTTGACCAAAAAGCAACAACAGTCAAATATTTACATTTTAGATAGAGTTGATTAGTTTGATGATATATATTTTTTTTTCGTTGCTGTTTTGTCTGGTAGCGTGTGCCTATTGTGATAAACAGAACGGTTCTTTTGTGATTCTAAGACACCTGCGTACTACCTGAAGCTGAGCTGGACCTTTGAACTATTAACAACAACAACAACAACAACCAAAAAAAAATTGTCAAAACGCGTGCTGTTCAATTAGCTAACACTTAATTATGTTAATAATCAAAACAGATTTTTTTGCAATTATTTCAATCAACTATAAATTCATCTTCTTAGAATACCAATGACGTATCAGTAAAATAAATTATTATTGATTGAATCAATGACGAGAAAATTTATTTTGATTAGTTAGATACTGCGATGAATACAACACTGATATAATATCAAAACGAACACAAAAAATGTAAAACAACTAGAATTTTATTATTAGATATATTTTTGTTCTAAAGCTGCGATATTATGAAAGTTTCATGGTCGAAATGTGTTTCGTAGAAACGAGGACCATTAGTTTTCTGACATGAGGAAGACCGTGGGACATAACAGACAGTAATCTTGTGTACAGTACATTAATTTAATTATAGTAGCTGTTCGAGGAATATGTTTTCTTTCTAGTTCTTATTTACTGTAATATTTTACCCAGAACATGGTTCATAAACGAGAAATTCGAGCTGTAGGGCGACACTGCGATTATACATTTTGTAACCAGGGGTCAACTCATAGACCAAGTTGAGCTATAAAATACTGAGACAACCTTTTTCTTTTTTCTGTTTGTTTTTTCTTTTGAAATTCTTTCTTGTCTTTCTAAAATGACATCTCAACAATATTAGATGCCGACAATATATTGATCATTTATTTTTAAATCGTTCAAGATCGATGGAAATTATCTGGATCAGATTGGGCAATATTTGAATAACACCTCAAGATTAAAGGGTAGCATTCTTTCACGTATTCCACTCCAATTAGATCTTATAGTTTACAGTAATTGAATTAACAACAAAACTGATATAAATTCGACCTGATTGAAATCCAATAAGTATCAGCTACTGATTAACATTTTAACGTATGACAGAGGTGTTTTGACTATATTGTTAATTTAATTATTGTTTTGACCTAATGACCTTTATGTTCTTTCTGTTCTATACATATTGTTGAATTTGGACTTGTTTATATATTGCACGTGAAAACGTTTTTGCGTGGAAGTCGGATTATAATTCTGATTCTTAGGTTGCTATGCTGAATGCGGTTATCGTGGGAAATGACCTTACCTGACCCTGACCCTGTAGCCTTACCAAGCGAGCAGCGACCAGAGACCAACACTGAACACAACGATGGTACTCCACAACGAACCAACTTACATACATAACAATAAAAAAATAACAAAATCTAAATATATGCTTATATAAAAACGTATTAAAAAAAATACAGAACCAAATCGAACAATACATTTAGATTGAATCATTTAATGATTATGTTAACATTGTGTTAAACTATTACCGTATTAGATCGTAAATTTGTGACATTTTCAACTATTTCATAATTCCAATACAATAAATGTATATGTCATATGTATATTGGGATTTTTTTTTCGTTTTTGAAAAACTTGAACAGCAATCAATGTTAATTCAAACGTCACGGTTTATATAAATGATCTTAGACAGCCGTGGAGCTTGATTAATGGTGTGTTATTCGTTATACGTTATGGTTCTTGAGATGGTGATGGACTTTGATATCGACCAACAACCACAAATATCTGTCTCTACGTACCTGTGTATTTGATAACCATTTCAACTTGGAAATCAAAATATTTAACGAAATTCCGCAATTTCATATGTCGTGTTTCGGGGAAAAAACTTACATTCCAAACAACTAGACATACATATAATTTGCAGTAAGAACCTGTTTTTCAATTTGTTACCATCTCATCTTTACTGCAAATTAACTTTGGCAGTAAAACACAACCTCCCAAATAATAATAATAATAATAATAATAATCATAATAATAATAATAATATTAAAAATAAAAGGAACAATAGAGTGAAAAGCGAAAAAAAAACGCATCGAACAACGTTTCTTTTGTTTGTTAGTGACGGCGGAATCTTTTTCGTACATATACACACACCATATACACCGATACACTTCAAGATTATACACGTCTAACAGTTTATAATGAACAAATTAATTGCCCATAGCGGCGTTAATGAACCTAAAATTCTGCTTAACAAAAAAAATAAATCAAAATTATTGCCAACCAATTGCGGAATCTTTTTAAATTTCCCAAAAACAAAATTATTGTTATTTTATAGAATTGAAAGTTGTTTAGTGTGGTGGTAGGTGGATATATTTTGGTAAATCATTATATTGTTTACTTCCTTTTAAAAGGTCTTTTAAAGGTTAAATTTCATTGTTAAATAGAATATTTGAATAAAAATAATTTGCATTTTGTCTATAGAAATAGTTTCTATTGTGATTTATACTACCTGTATGCAAATATTAGGTATATATATATATATATATATATATATATATATATATATATAAATATGAATTAATCTAATATTCAAAGGGGTGAAAACAAGCCACCTGTCGCATATTTAGTTGAATATAACATTTTAGATAAGGATTTAGCTAGTGATTTAATCTTGTTTCCGTTCTAAACTATCAAACATATTAAAATTAATTATACAGGTGTTCTATTGAAATCATCAACATATTCTAATGTGGATCCGATTTAATTTTACAGCCGTCCAACGGGGTAGAGTACCACCATCACAACCAGCTCTACCAGGATTACCAAATCAATTTTTAAATTCAACAGATTCAGTAACATCATCATTAAGTAATCATTCATATTTAAGTAGTTACATATCGTTATTGTTACGTGCTGAACCATATCCAACAAGTCGATATGGTCAATGTATACAGGCAAATAATATTATGGGAATTGAAAATATATGTGAATTAGCGGCACGTTTATTGTTTTCTGCTGTTGAATGGGCTAGAAATATACCGTTTTTTCCCGATTTACAAGTCACCGATCAGGTAAATTTTATTGATTAATCATAAAAATTAATTAATTATTAATGATTATTTGTTTCTTCTTGTAAATTAATTATTAACAGGTTGCATTGTTACGGCTAGTATGGTCGGAATTGTTTGTTTTGAATGCCAGTCAGTGTTCGATGCCACTTCATGTTGCCCCATTGATAGCAGCTGCTGGTCTTCATGCATCACCGATGTGTGCTGATCGTGTCGTACAATTCATGGACCACATTAGAATATTTCAGGTATATTATTAATTAATTGAACGAAAATGAAATGAAGACAGTTATCAATAATTGTTATTGTTATTGTCTATAGGAGCAAGTTGAGAAATTGAAAGCACTCCATGTCGATTCAGCTGAATATTCTTGCCTTAAAGCTATTGTACTTTTTACAACTGGTAAGTTATAAAATTTATTATTATTTTATCCAATATTCAAATTGGGAATTGATCTTTTGTATATGCGAATGACCGTATATATTGTATAGTATTTTCGCAACAAAGATATAATATTATGATAGTTGTTGCAACGATAAACAATGCATTGTTAAAATTGTCTCTGACGTTGGTCACCATTGTGGACTCTTGCATTATCAGTTCTTCCTGTGTTTACCCCTCTATCACCACTACCCTCTTCAATACAAAACCCTTTTCGTTACCTTCACACACAATCAAATACTCTCCACTATCGCATCCCTATAATCATGACTTGTATTTGACATAAAATCTACTTCTAAACACTGATAACTGTCTAATTAATAACGATACGAACCCAATGATTACATTGATAATATTCTAATTGATATAAAAAAAACAAAACGACGATAATACGAAATTTAATGATTTCATTTATAAGGAAATCGTAGATATTAATGTAAATAATTTGAAAATAGCATCATTTATATAACGGCTAGATGTGAATCTTTAGCAATCGAACACGTATCAAACAACTAGTACCAAAAGGTTATCGGATATTTCTTCAGTGGGTCAATTTCAAAATCGTCATATCATCATCTTTATTTCTATTAAAATTCAAATTATTCGAAATCTATATAGAAATTTCCTTATTTGTTCTATTTAGAACGAACAAATTAAAATTATTTATATTGTAGTTGAATTTTAATTTAATTAATTTGTTGCAATTAGCGTTTTTCTTTTAATTTTCTAAAACGAATTTGGACAATAAGAGAACCGAAACTGATGTTGTACAATGTGATCAGGTCTTCTTCTGTGTGAAGTTGGTAAGCGGGTTAGGTTACGAAGGTCGTGACTCGTTGGTACGCCCGAGGCCTGGGGCCATCAGAGTCCATGAGCCACAAGCCGCAAATACACAGCACTCCCCGCACTGCATAGTCTCATCATCCATGGGCGCCACTTTTTTACTCCACCACCCTAGAGGCGATACTCCTTGTATGCCTCTAGCATTTCTATTCCAAACAAATACTAAAGAAATTCCATATATTCAACTAGAATCAAAATCAATACGAATTATCGTTGTGTTAGATTAGTGGTCGATTGTGTTTGTTGGACTAAATAACCAAAAAGGTCACGCCCTACAGATAAGATTTCAATTTAAATTACACGGAATACATCATTGTAGCTATACACTAACCCTTTAACCAGTAACCACCATTTACTGTTTATAGGGATGTTGAGTAATTTTCATAGAAATTCTTAAGTAATTATAAACAAAAACACAATTAATTTTTGACCGTGTTATGTAATTGTGCAATTAACAAATATAAAAAAATTACATCGTAGGTACGTGCTGAATTGAAGTTGAAACGCGTTAGCCGAGGAGCGGCATATCAAAGTAATTGCTGCAGGGACGGGCCCGTCCCTTTTAACACATGTTTTGAAATTGTCGCGAAGTATTTTATAATTGATGGTTTTGTTGTTTTCCAAAAAAAAAACAAAAACAAAAAACAAGACAAAAACCGAAAACAATTTCAGTATCTATTTCAACCGAAATCCCATTAAATTTATCGAATAATTTTTGCTATGTAAATGAATGATTGCATTTCCATTTTTGATATTTACAGCCTTTATCATCATATATAACGAGTTGCTTGTTTAGTATTAGCCGTCCGCAAACAATGATTTGAATATGAAATTAATCCTGTAAGGATGAATTAATTTATACTGACCATATACAGGTGTTAAATATGATTTTTTTAAATTTCTCTTAACGTTATATTTACAAATGAAATGTTTCGTATTTGGGGTTGGCGTACCTATTTGTTGTATTAAATTTCGGACATGGTGGTTGTCGTCGTAATCATTTCCGATACTCATAATACTGCTGACATGGATAATTCCAATAATTCGACAATTTGATTCGTGATTTAGAGGAATTCGTGCATTAAATCAATATCTAGTCAGACGAAAATTGATTCGATTTTAAATCTTTCAAGTGCTAATGCACAAATTTTCTTTCATTTTTATTTTTTAACGACAATCGTGTTATTTGTTTCTAAATTATATCAGTGTCGTATACGAATCATAACATTTGACCTATGAAAAGGTTATATTTTACTGTATTAACGGATAAATCGTCCCTTTTGGGCTATAAATTCCGTAAATTAACCCCCGATGACCTTTGGGCCTCAAAGGTAAAAAGTCATCTAGCAAACGTGTCTGTTTTAAATGCCGTTTAATCAGTTGAAATATCAAGAATAATATAAGCAAACATGTGAGACAATCACGTACGATAAACGAATACAAACGTTGAATTTGTAAATTATACACGGGCCCCTTTCTGATCTTGTTTTTAATACAAATTTGACATAGGGAAAACCTCCCTAAAAACTCTTCTCAATATTAGTCACATTGTAACATATTGCTTTTTCGTACTTTTTAGAGGGTGAATTATTATCGGTTTTATTTAATACTTAACTTACTTTATATATAACTTAACAAATATATACATATATATATATATATATATATATATATATATATATATATATATACAACGATTTAGTATTGGTGTTACGTTTTCTTGATTGAATTATCGGTTATTTGGTGTAATACGTTTTGTCTGCCTATGTTAGAAGTTAGCCTAGATGGTGGACGATAGACGACTATGTTACGATTGCTATAAATCCTTGCTAATAGCTAAAGTACAATGGCAACTACTAGTCGACGGGAATTCGGCGATACGCCTTTTCACTGTCGTCGACCAAGTTACGGATACCTTCACTGCAATCACTAAATTATTTTATCTCTCATTAGATGATTTTTATAAAGTTAATCAACCGATATTCGACCAATATATAGATATATATATATATATATATATATATATATATATATATATAGATATATATATATATATATATATATATATATATATATATATATATATCGTAAATCATAATTACATCCATAAATATATTTCAACAATGATACACAAAATAAATTAACAACAATAAATAAAAACTGTACTTTAATTAAATTCATGATTCAACTTAGAATGTGTTAATGATAATGATGATGATGATGATGATGATGATGTTGATGACGTTGATATCAATCTAAATTCCGGTACGACCCTTGTATCCAGTTGTTGTTTTTTTCTCTGTATAATTGGTGTACAGTGAGTAATAAATTATATGAACATCGATTTAGATTGCTTGATAATTGTTTGATTTGTGGTGTCGTTTGTATATATGTATATATGTGTGTGTGTGTGTGTGTGTGTTAGGGGTAAAATTTGGTTACCATCAGCAAACTGTGTGACATTAAAACTATGAGAAAAATAAATCGTAAACTCCTCATGTTGCCATGAAAATAAATGAAAAGATTTATATTATATTTGGTATATTATATCAGAATTGTGTCTATAATTGGCATACATTAATCCCCAATATCTGTGGCGATAGTCGCTTTTCCCTTTATATACATATATTTTTTTTGTTTCCTATATAATGTTTGTACCTCATCTTTTTCGCAACGTTCCCCACTGGGACTCACAATAGATTATGCAGATAGTCCAATTGCAACATGATGCCCCTCAGTATGTGAGTTTTGTATTAAAAAATAAAATAAAAACTGGACTCAAATGACACTCATTGTTGTGCTTATTCTCGGTATAATATAACACAGTACACCCTACGATATCATATTAGCCCTTGAGCACGTCATCTCAAGTAGTCTTAACCTTCATGGCATTGCACGTAATCGATGATTAAACACAATACAAACTAATTAATTCTTATCAGTTTTTTTGACTTTGTCTTGAAATTTTTTTTAAACATCTCCTTATCGAGTTAGAGATATTATAAATAATAATAAGAATAATAATAGGACAACAAGAATGGCGTGTTATTATTATCTTTATCTTTGAAAAAAAAAGCTATTTCAATTTAAAAACAATCTCGGGTAATGAAATATTGTCGCATTACTGTTCAACTTTTACCCTTGTTGACACTGAGACCTTTGATGTTACCTTCAAGAAATTACACTTTTACTTATTTATCAAGGGGTAAATAATAAAAAAGTTAATGAAATTTGTGTACCAGTTGGTTATAATACACATTTTAATAATAATAGAAGATAATAAAAATATATCAATCAATATACGAACGAGAGTCTTGTTACTAGTGACAGGCTGTAATTAGTCAATTAAGGATTGTTTCCATTGGCATATAAGCCGACGAAATGCACGACTAGGAATAAATAATAAAATTGTTCGTCGTACCAGAGACAATTAAGGACAAGTGTTACTTACAACTCCTCAGTAATTACTAATGTAGCAAACTTTAATTGTTGAAAAACACCAGCTGCGTGACAAATAATAATAAATATAACCGCGAAATTGCGTAACCGTTCATTAAGAACTTGTTAAGACTAAAAATAACTGAACATAAAGAGAAAAAAAACCTCTTCATTATCTCAATATCAAAACTGAATTGAACTAGCCTATGGATGAACTTTAAAATTTATTTCGACAAAAAAATTTTTAATTCGTTAATTTTTCAAATTAATTGAAAAATTCTCATTTTCAACATTTATGTATTTATCATCGTTTTGTAGTGGTTGAATTTTGTAATTGCCACCTGATGATCTACGATTGCCAACAATGTGACCGACTAAATGATTATTGGATCCCCTTTTATCCATCCCTCTCTAATCATTCAAACTTTCCACATGCAACAATGAGATTTCTATAAATCATTATTTAAATTGATATGAAGACCACAAATTTGTTGATTAAAAATATGGACGTTATGTTTTTTGTTCGTATTTAAAAAATAATTTATAAAGTTTTTGTTGTGGAAGTTTTTCGCATTTGACAATAGACACAGTCGCGTGAATGCAAATTAGAAAGTTTCAAACTAAACCAACGGCGTTTTAAATTAATAAATATTTAAATAAATATTTACAATTCAAAATAAGTATGTTTTAATAGAGGAACGTTTTTAAGTAAATATTAAATAATTGAGAGTATTTATAAAAAATATATACGTATAGATAATATAGAAATGGTTGAGACGTCACAGCCAAAAATCAGAAAGCAAAAACCAGCAGACTGCTTTGTTATGCACCCCAAGCCTAAGTACAGCACTATTTCATTGTGATTTATTTGCACTTCGGTAAAAGAATCGAAAAAACGAATCTGAATCAATCAACCATTACTTCAGATGGAGACCTGCGGAAGATATAAGACCTGGGGTCAAAGAGAGGTCAGTGTCATTCTGAAGCACGGTCTTCTCCTACAATAACGACCAGATTCTTCTTTGTTAATTTTTCGGATTCTATCTTTTATACCGATTTTTTTTGTTTGATATAAATAGAAAACTAAAACAACATACCAACATCATCATCATCATCATCATCATCATATATAAAATATAAAAGATTATTCACCCTTCTAAGCCGCCACTTGCTTAGGGCGACATCCCTAAAAATTAAAAGCCACAGATTTGCACTAGACTATTATAACAAAACTACCCTAGTAGATATCCCTATCATACAGCCCTAGTTTCGAGGACTATCTGGCCGTGAAGATGTTGAAAAATCAATAATCATCCCACAACAAATGTGTCATCTCATAAAAGAATCAACCCCCATCCCCTTGTATATCGTGCCTCGTTAACCGTTTCATAAGGTCACTATGTTTCTTTGCGTCTCTTCTATATTTATAAAAAATAATTTAAATTTTCAAATATTTATGTAAATTAAAATGACGTTACTATAGACACGTGTCAAAAGGTGACAGGTCATCACATATACCGATAAATACTCAACAATAAATACAATACAGACTATCTATATGGATATGTTTTTCTGTATTATTATTTGTATGTATGACAATTCAACAATCTAAAACGCAATTATTTATTAAGTATCATGGGCGCCTGTAGAAGGGGGCAAATGCCCCATCAGATTGAGTAAAAACTTCTACAATGTATAATCGAAATGAGGATTAATCTTACACCCTTGATGATGGGACGTTTTGACTGTTACACCTTTTTAAAATTTGTGCAATATCCTAGATAACAACAATTGGTATTTAGTGTTATTTTTGTGTTTCATTTCGAATATGTTAAACATGCGAAGGTGTATCATCAGTATGTGGTCGTCGGCTTTTATTGTTAAGGAAGTATATATTTTATCGGTTTATAAATGATTGATTCGTATATTGAAGTTCGTATGATAGTAGCACGTGCATGTTGTGTACTAGGAAGTCCTTTACAATTTTTATGACGCAAGTACAGGTCAGACGGCTAACTCATTTGCTCATACCGTAACCAAGAAAATTATACACTTCTATAATAATAATAATAATAATAATAATAATAATAATAATAATAATAATAATAATAATTTTTTCTATATATTGGACGTTAAATTTATTGAAAATATCCGACAATCTCCACCTATTTAACATTGAATAAAATCGAACAATAGTCGTAACAAATTTCGAGTGAATAGATAAAAGGCACAGATGTTTGGACCATTTCGCTAAATACACCTTTAATACAAAATTTAAAGAAAATTGAACAAACAAACAAAAAAAGCAGCAGAAAAACGTAAACCAAACAAATTTAAGAGGCGTGCATACAATTTTCAAACAATAACTACAAAAATGATATATGAGACAAACAGATGTGTTATAATCAAAAAATAAAAATAAATTAAACCAAATTTATCATCATCATTATTCTTATTGTTTAAATTAAATTTCGAAAGTTTCCAATGATAAAACTTTGAAATTTACACAATTAAAGATATGAAAACTTCTCAATCCTTCCGCTGTTGAAAACATAAAATACTCTCTTTATATTAACAAGTTTTAATTGTCTCGATTGCCATTTAAAATTGATGAACACAAATTTGAATTAGCATTTGTACATTTAATAAATTAAACAATTCACTGACTGACTTGCATACGATTCTTTAGAAGAAAAACAACTGGAAAAAATAATAATAAGCATACTATTTAATGTTAGTTATGATGGAAGACTAAGGAATGATGAAGATCAAAAAACATAAATATGTATGTTTAAAGACAATTGCAATTAACGCTTTATTTATAGACAGATGTCAAAATGCAGGTCAACAATTTCAAAATGCTATATATAAACGTTGTAATTATAATTAAACGGATTATTTACTATGTTAATGGCGAATATTTTTATCCATTCAAATTGTCGCAAATTTAACCCCAACAAAAGACAAAATCATCTAGACATAATATTCGAATAATGGGTCATCCAAACTCCCATTTGCACCAGACACAGAAGTTGATTTCTTGTTCTTCGCGTTTCATTATATAGAAATTCAGGACTCCAACTGCAACATTAGACCCTCTTAAATACCGTTGTTATTTACCGATTTAACTGTAATTGGTGGAACTCAACTTGGGTCAAGATTCTTGTTTATTTATTTATAATTTATTTCTAATTAATTGATATGTGTTAGAAATATTTAGAACAGTCAAATTTCCTCCACCAATAGTGTTGACTTGACCGCCTAGACTAGCAACCGGAAACTTGAGCTTGCCGAACAGGCGTGTTTCCAGTTGATGGAGGAAATTTATCATCATTTGAAAAACGAATCATTCATTAACTAATCGATTTATGCTTTTTTTTTATAGATGCATGTGGCTTAAGCGACGTGGCCCACATCGAGTCAATACAAGAAAAATCTCAATGTGCCCTAGAAGAATATTGTAGAACCCAATATCCAAATCAACCAACAAGATTTGGTAAATTATTATTACGTTTACCAAGTTTGAGGACAGTTAGTTCGGCTGTTATAGAACAATTGTTTTTTGTTAGATTAGTTGGTAAAACACCAATTGAAACATTAATAAGAGACATGTTATTATCTGGAAGTTCATTTTCGTGGCCGTATATGTGATACTTGAAAATGTACTAGGAGTACTAGTCAAAAAATAATAATAATAATAATAATAATAATAATAATAATAATAATAATAATAACAACAATAATAAATAAACAAGAAAATAACAGATAATAATAATTAACAAAAATATTGTTGTAATTAAATGGGTTTTTAAAAAAAATTAAATTAAATAAAAACAAAACAAAAAAAAGAATCAAAAATAATTTAAACACGCTCATTAATTATTATTAATAATAGAAATATATTTTGTCTCTTTTTAAAAATTTTAAATAATGCACCAAGTAGGACTATATTACAAGTGATATAGTGGTGTCAGTGGGGGTTGGCTTTGTTTGTTAATCAATCTAAACACAAATGGATTGTTTATCTTTTTATTATTGTTTTTGACTGCTTCACGCAATATTTATACACGAAATAACATATCATAATATTGGAAGAATAGAGCTGATATCACGTTGCCAAATTAATTAAATAAAAACCGAGTTTGTCAACTCGGCTTGAAATACATGTTCCTTTTTATATTGAAAAATTATTGATAAATATAAAAAAAAATTGTTTGAAGCGAATATATTAACAATGTAATATTAAATGTGTATTAGAACTAATATATTTTATTGGAAATATGTAAAATATGTAAATAACAACAATTTCCCAATATCGCGGAAAATTATTGTTTTTCCATTATTATTTTTTGTACGAAATGATCATATTATTCTTTTGGAAATTTCCCCACCCGAATTTAGTCAGTGTTCAGATTTGTTTTTTATGATTTAAGTAGTTGTTTGTTATTAGTTGTTATCATAATTGTTGTTACAATGTTTCACTTATTATCTTAATATATATTTATCTCGTCTTGATGCGATTAGGTGGCCAGTTTCATTTTATTTTCTACTTAAAAAGTGTTTTCTTTTTGTGGAGAAATTTTGGAAAAATTCTATGCGTACTTATAGGTCTTGAAAAATTTTCAAAAAAAAACAAAACAACAAAACAAATATATAATCAAAAACGAAGCCATATTTAATTAAGTTGTTCTTCTATTATTTTCGTTTTAATTGTTTTCTTTTAATCTTTAATTAGCATAGTGTTTAGTGCAATTTTATTTTTAATTACGAGAAATGTTTTTATCCACTTATTTATTGATATTTCTTATAAACGTTATGTTATAGTTTGAATTTTTTGATAACATTTGGCTTTTATTCAAAACGGAAAGGCCAGTGCCAATATCGATCATTAATCGAACATAATCATAGTACATTATTCGGGAATTTCTTTTATGTTTGTAACAAACCCTGTATATAACGAATAGTGAAATAAAATTGACTGTATTTATAACAATTGTTTTATTATTGATGTATAAACACCGTCAATATGGGACAGTCTGTATATTTTCAGTTAATGGTGTTTTTAGCGTGATTATGCAATCAACTATAATGGCTCAGGTGCGATGTTGGGCTGTTAACGCTAACACTTAGTATCGAGCAGGGCAAAAGCTAAAATATAGAAAGAATTAACGCCCCATCTGCACAATATCCAAAGTGTAAAGTTTCTAAATACTAATTATTCTAAAGTTTAAATATAAATACATATAAATATATCTGTATAATAAAAAAGCTTTCACTACAAAGAAGATGTTTAATAAAAGAAAATCGAACATTTGTTGAATAATAAACATGTTTATAAAAGGAAATCGAACTTTTTATCTGGTCAACCTTTGACATCTTTTACAAAGACTAGTGTGGTTGATCGACACATTTCATTTGGTCTTGTTTTCAATTCTAAAGCCATCTCCCGTCTTTCTAAAATAAAAATAAACAAAAAAAAACCAATGCACACGTCACACTTTAAAAAAAAATCCATTGTCAAAATCAAAGATGCAGAAATCGCGATAATATTTACCAACACAATCTCATTCAAACCCCCCCTCTATATACGAGGAAAAAATTAATGAAAAATAAAAATTAATTAACGAGCAATATTGAACACGATATTTTACTCTATAATACACCTGTTGACGTTATAATTAGTCCAACTATCACTGTGGTGGAATATTTAAATCTATATATACCTGATTATCCTGGCATGTATACATGGGGGTGGGAGTCCTGTCACATAGAAACGTGGGCGATCTATTGACAGTTTTCTAGTAGCCAATCGGAGCAGGTCGAACCGTTACCGTGGTTACCATCTTTGTCCTTACTTGTGATGAAGCAATCTGGTCCTTTCGATTAATATCACTAAAAGATATTGTCATTAGTTATCGATTTATATCTTCATCCGTATCTTCACATGCATTCTTAATTACAATTAAGAACAATAATAATAATAATCATCATCATAATAAGGATAATTTTAAAAGCCAGATTTTATATTATCGTTATATTTTGATGAAATATTTAAATTATTGTTGAAATATTTCAATCAAAACTTGTTGATTTGTGGAATTTTCTATTGATAATAAATTATATATACATCAACTTAATTAGCAATAATTATAAAACAAACAACTATTTATAGAATAAACGTAAAATACGATAAACGAAATGAAATGCGTCTAGAATAATTTGATAACGATTGCAACATTCAAATGGATTATGTTAATTTTTGGTTTATAAATAAAAATCTTAATCTTCGCTTCTCGGCAACTATTATTTCAAATAAAAGAAAATGGATCATCGAAATATTTTGCTAAAAATTTTCGTATTTTCAGTAAATTGATAAGATTTCTAATAATTTTTCAAATAAATTATCAACAGTCAAAGTACAACAGGAAATAACTTTGATCAGATATCATTAGAATTAAATTAATAATGATTTCATACGCATATTCAACGAGTTAAAGATAACGGGTGATCTGCCACCGAGACAACGATCTCTTAATTATCACTTTATCCATTGCAGTTCAGTAAATTCTACGATACTGTAAAACCCCTATAAATGTCAAGAATTTAAATTGGACCATCCAACAAACTGTTAAATGGTAAAAATTCGATCTTTTGTTACGTGACCAACTTGACTTTAAGCCAGTAAGAACAAACAACAATAAAATAGATTGTAACAGTAACTTGAATTTTTGTCAACATAAAGAAATATGTAAGCAACAAAGACATAGAGAGACAAAATAAATTGTGTCGCAACGTACATACAACAGAGTTAATGTTTGGCACAGACATTTTTCCATTTTCCATCCATAAATCTCGACTTAATCAGCCTCATGTTCTTTGAAGCTAAAAGTCTTATATTCAAGCAAGTTTAGGCTGATTTAAAGCAACATCGATTTTAAGTCGAGATGTGGCAGGCAAGATGAACCGGGCTTTAAGAAATACTTTGAATAGCCCATTACAAATTTTTTTATGTGGGTTTAAGTGGACCCCATAAGACGCTATTTATATTAACAACAGATGAGTCGGTTAACTATTTTCAATAAAATTTAACTAACAGATAAATAAACTGATATTTAAATTTAATTTACATCTGGTATAAAAGGGTTGTTAAATCGGTGTTGTTGAATTTGGATCATTTCTAAATATTAACATTACTCGAATGAATTAGTTGATTAAATTGAATTTAATCAACAAATAAATTTTTAACTGTCAGTTAAATTTAACCGAAATTTTGGAATTGTGGAAAATTTACTATTTCGTCAATAGAGTGCGACCCGATGAGGGTTGATAGATAAGAAATTGTTGGCTGGTTTTTGAAAATTGGGGTCGTTTCTGAATGTTACTGACATTCATCCATCACTTTTATAATTCACAATAATAGTTTCAGTGAATTTTCCATCGTATTTTTTCGTGTTAAATATTGACACAGTTACCATTTTAATTGTATGAAACTAAGTTTTGGGGTGTTAATAGATTTTTGCTAATGGTTTTTTTTTCTCTTCCATTATATATCGGCTATTATATTACCTGAACGAATTTGTCAAATTTAACAAATGATCGAAAATAAAATAACAAATGTAACATATGTGTTAGTGTGTGTGTGTGTATAAATGTTACGGGTTTTGATCTATTGACGTCAGATAGAAACGATTTTGATAGATCGATTGACCAACATACTTTTTTTTAATTAAAATTAATCAATCTATTGCTAATAATAGAATTGTAGGTAGGTACACTGTAATTGTTGTGCAGTTCATTCAAATTTTTTAATAATAAATTATATTTATCTGTTAATTAAGCTACAGGGCGCCAGTTTGTTGATAAATTTATAAAGCGCCATATAAACACAGGACCGTATTTGTATGATGATGGTTCAACTTGTTTCAACAACTCTTTATTGGTGTCAATCAAAGGTCAATTCATATTAGAGATTGGGGATACGACAACATACCGATTACGTCATACTGTTCTAGATATTTTCAGATTTGTTTAATGAGCTTTTATTACACATACACACAATAAACGTCCAACAATTAAAAAAAGAGACAACTACTTTGATGATGATTCAACCATGTCACCATCAATTTTTCTAAATTACACCGAAAGAAACCAATCGATAGAGGCCATCGATGAATTGAATTGTATAAAATATTGGTTTATTATAAGAGAATGCCCTTATATATACGTTCACATGCCGTTCCGGTGCAGATTCTCATAAGGCGTGCTTCATTAAAAGTAATTAGTTTGAGAGATTGATGGTTTACATTTGTACGCCATCGGGTTCAGGGCATTTAAGGCCAAATTCTTAAGGTGCTATCCATTTGTGCAATTTGATCATCACAAAATCTCATCTTTCACAATTTAACCCTTTATCAATAAATTTAATAAAATTCAATTGACTTTATGATAGTTTTAAGATTTCTCAAGTTTAATTTATGTTCTGATTATATTTTAACACTATTAATTGTAACCTGTCTTTGGATAATCTTTCATTTCTTTATTGTATAGCGCAACATATTAGCGGCTTGTTTGTTTTTTTGTTGTAGGAGAATTATTAATTAAAAAATCTTCAACATTACGATTTTTATCCAATACTGCCACCAATCAAATCTAAAAATAATTTAATTGAACAATGCGGGCATATATGTTTAAATCAATATTTAAAAAGTCACTAACCCTTTAATTTATCCAAATTATCATTTTTATTAACTGTGGGTTATTATAAAATTATTAATTTATTTGTAATAAATATATATATATTCGTTTTATTTGGTTTATTTTATATATTTTTTTTATGTCAACAAAAAGAAACTTTCATCGGTATCTAAAGCTAAAAAATTAAAAGTGACAGGCCACTTAGTCCGCCTTGAGTCGGTAGTGCAAATTGTCACATGTCACACCAATGGATCTTCTCATCCCAGCAATTTATATGAATTGAAGAAGTGTGTATACTTTAGGCGACTCAAGGGATAAAAAAAGAGAACTAAAACCACAAAATAAATATAGACAACAGGAAGAAAAAAAACTGCCCACACAAAAACTACATTCAATTACATTAACCCCTCATATCTACTGGCAAAGAAATTTATTGATAAAAACAACGATAACATCATTTAGATGCATCAAAAAATTTTACGACACAAAATTATTTGATCTTAAACTAAACGATCTAGTGAAAGTTACCCTTACGCCGGTTCTGAACAAATAATATACTCAAAGAGATAATTTTAGAAAGTTGTTCATATCATCATCTATAACAACACACAACATTAATGATTATACTTAACAAGTTATTAGCCAAAGTTATTAAAATCACATCAATTATTCAAATTTTAAAAGCAATTTCTAGTGGGGACATAATGGAATCAACCGAATGTGTAATAATTAATGAATTACAACCTTTTATGTCAAACCACCATGCAAAAATGATTCTAAATACCAATCAAAATTTGAAAGTATGGAGCAGATTACCAGTTACCACCAATAGATATCGTATAGAAACCTAATAGCCAAAAAAAAGACAACAAAGCGCATCAAATGATCTAAAGAAAAATCTATATTAAAAAAAAAGAGAAGATTAATTTCAATTTTATATTATATAAACTTACCTTTAATAAAAAAAATATATACTTACAGATATCAAGTACTTCCCCTATATCGTGTTACATTCACTGGACAATAGATGGCAGTCACTTACTCCTGCCTTCTCAAAACAATTGTGGATAAATGAAGTAAAACTTTATTAAACATAAATAAATCACAAAACTTCAATAATACTTTAAACATTGCTATTTGTTGTTTCTTTTCCTTTTTTTAAGTACATATTAAAATCATCAGTTAAACTGAATAAATAAATTAACGTGAAATATCACTTATATAACTAATAACAGTTGGACGATATTTTTGTCCTTGTACCATTGAATTTGATACTGGTGGTGCATGTAAATATGGTGTTAATGAAAATCGATTACCAGCAATATCAATTTCATATAAAGCATATTTTGATAATATATAATCAGTTGTTATTATTTTAATTTTAGATGATTCAGGTCTATGGATGAAACCTAAACAAATTAATTTATTAGCTGAGAATCCGTACCTAGATTTTAGAAAACAAAATTAACATAAATCTTAATCAAATAAAATCGTAAATTACCCAGCTGATGTTACAGTACCAACAAATTCATTATTACGATATAATGGTTCACCACCCCACGGCCAAATATCATTTTCTGGATCTATATTGTTTAAATGGAAAAATACAAGTTGTTTTGTAACACCATTTTCTTTTTGTTTTTGTAATGCTGGTTTACCTATAAAATTTTCTTTCTAAAATCGTTTTCCCCAATTAGTAATTGTTTATAATTATTATTTATAAATGGTACTTTATCTAATCTGACACTGTAGCCATTTCCTGCTTCAAATGGTGTTGTAAAACTGGTTAATTCTTCAGCCCAAAATGGTATAAAACGTTCAATTCTCATAAAACGTTGTGTTAATGTACCAACATCTCTAGCACCATAATCACGGCCAACTGTCATTAATTTATAATAAATATGTAATGCATATTCAGATGGTACGTAAAGACAATACCCTGGTTCACCAGTATGCGTAAATGACATTACCATTACATCAGATGCATAACCGACATTGACTTTTCTATATGAAAACGCTGATAATTTTAAATCGCTATTTGATAATTCTTTTAATAATTCACTTGCTTTTGGACCAACAACATTTATAACTGTATACATTGATGTTACATCATTTAAATCAATTGTTGAATTTTTTGGTATATTTCTAGACATCCATTCATAAATTCTAGTTTGTTGACTAGTTGGTGATACCATAAAATAGCTATTATCATTCTGTCTAACTAACATACAATCATTTTCATAACCGCCATGTTCATTTTGCATACCAGTATGGACAATTGCACCAATAGGTATATCAACTTCATTTGAACATAATTTTTGTAGATAATTGACTACTTCTAAACCATCAGACTAATTATTCAATCAAATTAGATTTATAACAACAAGAAAAAAATCCAATTGAATAGTTACCTTTATTTCAATTTTCGAAAATGATGACATATCGATAATACCAACACCTTCACGACAAGCTAAATATTCTTCATGCATAAAATCGAAGAATTTCGGTTTAAAAAAACTACCAACAGGCATTATTGGTTTTGGATCACCTCCTAAAATTTTCAAAATTAAATTAATTGTTTTTGTAATAATAAAAATAAATTACTTTTGTAATTTGAATCAAAATAGAGAGCTCGTTCGTATGCCATTTTAATACCAAAAACTGCTCCACGTGTCTCTAATACACTATATAACGGTGAACATCTCAATCTTCTTGCATATTTATATTCACATTGGTGTGGAAATAACATAGCGTAATGTCTGGAAATTTAATTAAATCAAAATCATTTATTTATTAATTAATCATTGATTCATTTAAACCTTCCAACAATCTCTTTAGTACGTTGTTGTAAATACCGTCGACCATTGTGAACATCTAAGAATCTTTGTACATTAAATGGTAATAAATCTTGAGTTGGTTTGCCTTCAATTATCCATTCAGCAACTGCTTTACCAATACCACCAGCACCCTACAAATTACCTTTTGTTAACCATCTCTTGATTGATATAAGTTAAAAAAGAAATAACTTGTAATGAATTTCCATTCATTCCACATGCGACAAAATAATTTGTAACTTCAGGTGCTTCACCAACTATCCATCTACCATCTGGTGTAAAATTATCTGGTGAATTTACAATTTCTGGATTTTTACAATTTATTAAATCTGGTATACGATGTACAGCTTTCTCCCATAGAGGTGCTAGAATTTCGATTATTATTTTTCAAATAATAATAAAAAAAAATGAAATTAATTCATTACTGAAATGTTTATAATCCTTTTGTAGATGTTTTATCCAATCTTTAGGTACTCTACTGTCTTCAAATGCTGGTTTTGCTTCTTGTTCAAACCAACCAATCATAAAACCACCTTCATATTCTCTACCGTAAGTATAAGCATCATAATCACGAACAATTGGTGTTGATTCATCTACAACTATTTAAAAAAAAATGTGATAAAATTTTCAATGAATCATTTAAATTCCTTTACATCTAGGTAAACGTCCAGTTGTAGCATAAAAATGTTGGGCAGGATATGCAGGTATTCTTACATTTGGTGAACATTGTAAACCCAATTCTCTAGCCCACATACCAGCACAATTAACAAAATATTCACATTTAATCACACCTTTTGGTGTTTCAACACCATAAACACTAGAGTTTTGCGTTAATACTTTATTAACAGGTGTATGTTCATAATATTTAGCACCACCTTGTTGGGCTAATATTGCTAATACATCACATATTGCACGTGGATTTGCAACAGCATCTTCTGGTACCCATACAGCACCTTCAATATCATCAACATTTAAATATGGATGTAATTTCATTAATTCATTACGTTTTATCAATTCACAATGTAAACCAGTTGGTATATTGTAGGCAATTCGTCTTTTTAATGCTATTAAACGATCATTCGTTTGGGCTAAATTAATACTGCCACATTGTCTTAATTGTATATCATAGCCCATATCTTGTAATTGTTGATATAATTTAATACTATACCATATTAAATTACGATGAGATATTGGTTTAAATAAACCTAATGTACCAGAACCAAAATGTGATGTACCACTACCAATTTTACCTTGTTCTAATACAATTATATCATTCCAACCATTTTGTACTAAATGATAAGCAACAGAATTTGCAACAACACCAGCACCAGCTATAACAATACGTGCTTGAGTTGGTGCCACATTTGATAAAAACAATCTATTCGTATTGTTAATATTGATAAAATTTTGACGACGTAACAATATCATTTTTTTTGGTATTTTCGTATTGGAAATTACGTTATTGTCAACCAATTATCGTTAATTGTTGAGTTTATCTTAAAATAGATCATTTTATTTTTAAAATAATTAGAATCGCTTAACCTCGAAATTTTAAATATTCTTGACAGAAGTGTCAATTAATTACAGTCCTACCAATAGTATATTGCTTCTAACAAATATCCTAAATGAAGCGCTAATTAATGATTTTTATTTATTTATTTATTTTTATCGAAATTAGCAGAAATTATCACAAAACCTCAGTCAGGTACAACAGTTTAAACATGTCTTTAAATCTACTGTATAACAAATGTATCAAAATTATTTTGTTTCTAAAATTTACCTAATGGAAAATTTAAAAACATCCATATTGTTTTTTTCTAATTTGTCTTTTAATTACGTTTTATTAAATTCAGATTGTGGTGGTGGCAGTGTTTGTTTAGCTTTTTCAAAAGCTTCAATAATACAACGTCTAAATAATTTTGTATACCATATATATGCACCAACATGTCCCGTATTTATATATTTAACAGTAATATTTGGCCATATTTCTTCTAATTGCGATATACCACGTCTAGGTATATAAGCATCAGATTTAGCACATACAGCTATTACTAATGATGTGTCGTATGGTACCGTAAAATTTTTTAAATGCGTGAACTCATCCATCATTCCTCTCATGAACCATAATGCTTCTTTATTACGTTTTCTCATTTCAGTTGTACGTTTACTACTATAAGATAATACATCTGCCTCTGATGAATTTTTAACAATTTCATCATTGTTTCGTGTAGATCGATATGTAATCTCACGACAATTATTTATTGTTAATAATCTCATTATTTCATAAGGCGATATATTACCAACATCTAAATTATCGTCTAAAATATTTAGTAAACCATGTTCTGTAATTGAAAGATAATTATCACATGATTAATCGATGAAATTAAATGTTGCACCTGGAATTCTACTAAGACTACATGCAAACGGACTATCGACAATTTTACACCCTTTGGATAGAATATCACAGTAAATAGAATTTGAGAATAATTGATCTTGTAACATGTCCCAATCAATAGATTCACTCATAACACCCTAAAATTTGTATAAAAAAAATCAATCATTCTTTTTCTAACAAAAATGTTTACCTCCGTAAACACTGAGGATGCAGTGGACCATGATAAGCAAGGTACAAGGACTAAAGGTTTTGGCCAATTACTTGCAGCCAATGAAGCCATCTATTTCCAAAAAAAAATAAAAAATCTTGAGAAAAACAATACAATAATCAAACAATTATAAACTTACATGACCACCCATTGAAATGCCTGATACACCTAATGGGCCAAAACCTAACGATTCACACCAATTTAATAATGTTAAACATTCTAAAATTAAACAACCACCCATCACAAATATATCAGAAACATAATGTACATTAGAACGTATTTGGTCCACTGGTTTTCTTAACCCGTAAAATGGATTTTCTAAAATTATAGCACCAATTCCGTTTTGTAATAGGGGTTTAGCCATTATATTCCGTCGTCTCCAAAAATACTAAAATCGTCAAATAAAACCGACAACATTGCAGAAACTATTAAAATCGTGATAAATTACATGATCCCCAGTGCCTGCCAAGTGTATACAAACAGGCTTATGAGGTTCTGTCCATTTTAATGGTAGTATCATTTGGAAGAATGCGTCACTTATTTCTGGCACAATAACATCTGGCACATAATCTGAGAATGGTGTACGGAATTTACCTTCAATAATTCGACAATCCGAACGTGTTACTTCCTGAAAAACATCACCAAAACTTATTGGAATTTATTCAATTTCACTATCTCACATTTATTATTTCAATTGGATAATTCTTTGGTATTAATCCATAACAAGCATCTCTATTTGACATAATTCGTCGGAATTTGAACAAACTGAAAATTATTTACACACATCATAATACAAAAACAATCATTAAACATAACCTCATAATTATTGGAAAAACTTACGATAATAAATTATCTGGTGAACCCCAACCGCGTCCGAAAAATTGCGATAATAACAATTTACGATAAATTACATCTAAACGACTAACGGACATTGTCTATGTTTGAATTTTTTTGGAAATTATTTCAAAAAATAATCCTAACCTCAAAATCAACTAGCGAATGATTAACCGAATAGAGATGGGATATTTCATCAAAAATTATATCATAAATCTCATAATTTTGTTACAATTTTTATCATATTGATATATAAGTACATCACATATAAATATGGTCTCTTATTTGTTATCATTTGTTAAGAATATAGTTATTTAAAAAATATTTTTATTATATAGCTATAATCATTTACGAAAACTCATCTCTAAATAACAAGTGAATGTGAAAAAATCATGGCCTTCTTATCTGGTTTGGATCAATTTAAATTAATACAAAATAATAATAATGATGATGATTTATTTGGAAGTTCCTTCTCCGCAAGTGGTTCCTGGAAATATTCTCAAAATTACTAAGAGCAGTTTATGATTAAAATTACAACTTTTCTCATTTGCTGCATCTAGTATTTCTTCAATATCCGAACTATCGGTTGAATCATCTTCCTTATCGTCATTGCCTTCCATATCTGGATCGGGAACTAGATAATATTGTAACGAATTTGGCCATATATCATCTTTTATTATTTCAGCAATAATATCGCTAGCTGGATCATCATTATTGATGAACCATCCAAAGAATGTTTGATGTGGTTGATGTGCACGTTTTCTACCACTTTTTGTTTGATTTTCTTTAATCAATTGTTTCTTCCAATCGATTTTCGTACTAATCGACGATAAATTACCTTGTTTATATACAAATTCTTTTATTAATATGTCATTTTTAAAATACGGATTTTCTTGAAAATATAATTTGATACTGTAGCCGTTTTTAATGTTATCGGCCATTTCGACTTCAAGTTTTTGCAGATAATGCAAGCAGTCTTCTTCATCTTCATATAAAATATTACAAATATCTGGATGACTAGTGAACTATTAATGTTGCAAATATAAATAAACATTGTGTTGTTTTTAAGTAAAAAAGAAAAAAAAAGCAATTATTACCACATTAAACCAAAAATCTGGAATATTCTCAATAATTTCACAACGTTTATCAAAACATTGTTGGCGTAATTTTTTATATTTTTGTTCAATCCCCAATATTTCATCATTTTCTTTTTCATTTAATTTATCGAGTTCAATATGAACCATTTCTAATTGAAATATAGCTGAATCAATATCAGATTCATGATTTTCAGTCTCCATATCATCATCAGTCTTTATTATTTTTTGAATATTCAAATGTTCACCGTTCGAATAAATAGAAATAAACAAATTAAATTAGATATAACCAAAAAAAAGAAAAAGTAAGCGATTTCTTACTTGTCATAAATCAACCCTTGCCCTAAACATCCACCAAACAAAACTATCTTTTTTTATTTTATTTATTTCTCTTTCCTCTACACATAAGGCTCTAATGATTTCAACCCCTAATCGTTCGAGCTTGCGCAACAGCCATGCCTAATTGATTTTTCCACCCCTAATTTTCACCAAACAGGTGGTGAATTAACATTAAACAGTATTTTCATAAACAGAGTCAAAATAGTTTAAACGTTATACTTTTAAATAAAGGGGGCTAAATTCACTTAAATTTGTCGCTATGAAGCAAAATAAAAAATAGTTCATCATTTATCTAATAGATGTCGTCTAAATTTTGTTGTTGTTGCACTTATATCAACTTATATCAGGGAACAGTCAATAAAGAAGTGAAACTCTAGGTTTTTAGTGGAAAACGACCACCGTTATTCTGATTGTGGAGGATAGCTGGATAGCCGAGTTGAGCTCATCTGACAATACAAACATCTCGGCTCATTCAGTATATTCTACTACTGTATATGATATATTGAATTATTACGTTATCAGCGTAGCTACACTATTTAGATATGTTGGGCATTATAAAATTGAAAGCAAAACTCAATGCCAATTTGAATTTCGCGCTAGGCCGCCATTATTCTGATTGTTGTTCGAAAACAAAGGAAATGTCCAGGAGTTCTACATCTTTATTAACTGATCCCTGCTTATATCTTGTTAGACGCTATAATTTTAATAATGGCAAATATATACAATATATACAAACATTGAAATTTAGTTTTATTCTATTTAGTTTTACTAATTTTCACCTACAATGAATCAAAGGTGTTACAAGATGGACCTTGCCTTCTTAAAGGGAACTAAAATTTGTATGTAAAAGACGCATATTATTTTATAATTTTGAGAAAAATTTTAAGGAATTCAGGTGAATTATTTTTAGCGTGCACAAAAGAAATCTAAAACTCAGACAATTGTTTTTTTAATCTGTAGCATTTATAGCCGCATATATCCACGTGCATGCACAGCCTTTTATTTTATCTAAAAGCCCATTAAATTTTCTCACATTTTAAACAATAAATAATGAAATAATAATGTTCGTGGTATTAATTTAACATTGCGTTACTACATTTTACCGTCGTAAGTTTATCAATATTTTGAATTTTTATCAATTAAATTATTCTAACCTATTTGTTTTTTTGTTTTTCTTATCTATGTAGTATTTGAAAAGAGCGGTAAAATATTATTTGCGGTCCTACAGTATTCTAGTAAAGACCTACTTTAGCACAGGTTTAGCCCCACTTTTTTCACTCCAATTAAAAACTTTCTAATCAATTGAATTTCCCCAGTTTCAATTCAACACAACACCTTTATTTTCAAATATATTTAATACGATTTATTACTGAAAAATTATATAAAAAATGTCCGATCAAGTATATATTGTTTCTGGTTGTCGTACAGCTATAGGTGAGTTAATTTATTGAAATTTTCATATATTTAAATTTGAATAAAATTGATCAAAAAACAATTCTAGGTAATTTACAGGGACAATTACAGAAATTTTCAGCATCTGAATTAGGATCAATTGTAATTAAGGAATCATTAAAACGTGCACAATTAAAACCGGAAAATGTTGATCAGGTCATTATGGGTCAAGTTCGTATTGTTACTTAAAAAAATCTATTCAAATCTTAGATAAGATTACCTTTTTTTGTTGTTAGGTTTTAACAGCAGGTCAGGGCCAAAATCCAGCAAGACAGGCATCAATCGGAGCACATATACCACATGCAATACCAGCATTTACAATTAATATGTTATGTGGATCTGGATTGAAGTAGAATTAATTAATTATTATATCAATAATTTTATATTAGTAAATATTTCATAGATCAGTATTTTTGGGATATCAAGCAATTCGCAATAAAGATGCTGATATTGTGGTTGCTGGTGGACAAGAAAATATGACAAAAGCCCAACATTCTAGTTATATTAGAGGCAATAAATTAGGATCCGTTGATTTTGTTGATACATTGATAAGTGATGGATTAACAGATGCGTTCAATAAAGTTCACATGGGACTTACAGGTGTTTATCAGTAACCCAATGATAATTTAACTAATAATAAAAACACTCCGATTTTAGCGGAACATTTATCGAAAAGTTACAATGTATCTAAAGCTGCTCAAGACGAATTTGCTCTATTATCACAAACAAAAGTCGGAAAAGCTATTGAAAATGGTTATTTTAATGATGAAATAGTACCTGTAATTGATAAACGCACTAATCAAGACATAAAATCTGATGAATTTCCAAGACCTAAAACAACAATAAAAGATTTAGAAAAATTACGACCAGTTTTCGATAAAGTAAATTCCATTAATTTTTTAATTAAGAATTAAAAAAGAAAATGAATTTTTAGCATGGAACTGTAACTCCCGGTAATGCATCTGGAATCAATGATGGAGCAGCTGCTGTAATATTATGTAATGAAGAACAATTAAAATTAAAGAATTTAAAACCACAAGCTAAATTAGTTGCATTCGCTGAAGTTGGTGTTGATCCAATGGAAATGGGATTAGGACCAGTTGGTGCTGTAAAGAAAATCGTAAATATTTTTAATTTCTTATTCAATTAGAAAACGATTAAATAAATAATTAATTTTAGTTAACAAAAACCGGTTGGAATAAAGATGATGTTGATTTATATGAATTAAATGAAGCATTTGCTGTACAAAGTATATTAGTTATAGAACAACTTGGATTGGATGAAAATAAAGTTAATATAAATGGTGGTGCTATAGCATTAGGACATCCAATTGGGGCTTCCGGTGCTAGAATTTTAGTTACACTTTTATACAATCTAAAACGTTTAAATAAGAAACGTGGTATTGCTGCATTATGTATTGGCGGCGGTATGGGAATTGCCGCAGCTATCGAATTATGCTAGAAACAATTTATCGAGAATTTAAAATAAAATTAGTCTCAATTATTTTAATGATTTCAACTGTTAAACTATCCTAGAGTAAAGTTCCATATATCCTAATAAACCGAAAAATTAATGATACAGTTCGATGAGACGCCTCTAAGTATATTTATAATATACAGGCAATGAGTAAAAATAATCTTTTAATAATTTATTGATTTTAACAGTTTTAAGTACTCAATTTACAACCAAATTAATTTCACAGTCATATAGTAGCAAAACGTCAGCAAAAACGCATGCATTTCTAAAACAAATACGTATATCACCCAAAAAAAATATTATTATAAACTAAATCAGTGTTTTGTTTATTAATTAAACATTGTTTGGTATTTTGTATATGTGCGCAAAATAAAAATTTATTGTTTAAGCCACTAATTCAATTATACTTCTTAAGTATTGCAACCTTAATTGAATAACAATAATAATACTGTTCGTTATTATTAGTACACGTAATATTCACATAATTACTGATTTCCAAAAAAATATTAATTATATTTTGTTACTATATAGTAAATATATGGATATTACTGACACCGTTTATGCAAATAAATTACCATTTATATGACCAGAAATAAAATTAAAAAGCTTAATTGAGAGCAACACAACCCAATATTTTATCGTAACATTACATAAATAACACATTATATATGTAAAACAAGTTTTTGGTGACTAGATCAAATAATTATTTAATTGTTGATTAAATTATTTAAACTTGATGCCCACTAATTGAATGAATTGGCTGGAAAACAATAACGATTTATAATATTAATTAAAAACAATTAATAGAATTATGTACATAATGTAACTAAAAAAAGGTGCACAAACAAAACAAAAAGAAAACGAATTAATTAATAATAATAATAATAATAATAAGATAAATAAAATGTTGTACCATATACAATAATCAACAAAAATAAAATTTAATCTTTTTTACATAACTAATCACTTACTCTATTAGAACTTGCCCTTAGATCACTATTAGCAAAATCATTCTCTTCTATACAAAGATCAGAATCAGAATCTCTGATAGGTTTATTCTGTCCTTCCTATAAGACAGAAATAATTCACCTTTTACAATAATTTTTTTTTAAATTTTCTATCTAAATTACGTATTCATTTATTTATTTTTTTGGTAAATTTTAACAAATACTTAGTGTTTATTTTATTTTTTATACCTGAGTCAATTGCTCAGTTGTTGTTAACAATCTAGCTATTGGATTACAACATACTGGTAATGTTTCCAATAATGTTGGACGTGAATGTGTTAATAAAGGCTTCATATATTTCGTATCAAATGAACCCCATATTCTAGCTAATACAGCTTTTTCATTTAATTTTGTTAAATCAGGTTCTGATGTTTCATTCCAATCAGTTCTAGGTGTTGTATTACCCTAATAAAATTAATTTGATTACAGTGTATTTTTCTTTTAAAATAAAGAAACAACAATTTTAATTCTTTTATAAAATCATTAATTGGGGAATCTACCTACCCCAGATGTATTTTCCATAGAATTGTAAAGCTAACAATTCAATTAAATTAATTACGAATTATAAAAAAGTAAAAAAACAAACAAACAACTTACATTATGACCTTGATGTGATAATGCTTCAGTTTCATCATCTTGTCCAACACTAATTAATAATCAATAAATTGTTTAAGAATTATTATTATTATTAATATTAAAACTTACGGTATTTGGAACCATTGAAGTAAATTCATAGCAGCTCCACCTTGAATTATTACAGTTACTATTACGATTAATGATGTTGTTGTTAACATTGCTTGACGTGCTTCTGATACTGTATTTCTGATAGCTAAAGCGAACGACATTGCACCTCGTAATCCTAACAAACAATAATTAATGTCTATTTACAATAAACAAAAAACAAAATAAATATATTACCAGCAAAGAATAACATATGTTGGAAATTTGATGGGATTTTCGGTTTACGTCCTAAATTTAATAGAAATGATAACGGATAAACATTAGCAGCACGTCCAATAGCTGCACAGGTCTATGATTGCGTTAACGAAAATAATTAAGCATTTTTTAGTCGACTATCTGATGTAATAAAATTGATAAAAGGATACAAATCCTGTTAAAATAAATAGCGGATCAAAATGATGTTTTGGAAATGTAAACATTGAAACACCAATATACGAAAATATAAAATTTTCAGCTAGAAAATTTAATAATTCAAACATTTGTTTCGTTCTAGTCCTAGAATCATCCGATAAATTATTGTAAGTATAATGTGCTTGACAAATTCCACAAAATAATACAGCAACAACACCTAAAATGTTACCATTTTATTAACATCGTATCAATAGAATTTATTATTTTACCTGTTAATTCTGATGCTTCAGCTATTAAAAATGTACTATAAGACATTAATACAAATAATGCTGATTCTAATAAAGGAAAATCACGTACTCTTGTAAATTTCGTCATGTATTTATAAATTAAGGAAAATATTAGTTAATTAATTAATTAATTAATTAATTGTAATTAATAAAAGGATATCAATGCTGTTACACAACCCATAGCAGCACCAATTAGCAGAGATAGCATGAAAATACCAAAGAAATCACCAACAGCTTTAAAGAAGGCCTCTGTTTCAAAACCACCAGAACCAGATTGATAACGTTCACCGTAATTTTGAATTGATCTAATTGTAAGCGGATATAGTTTTTGTTTAATTTTAAAAACATTATTCAATTATTGATTATCTCACCCGCTGAGTACAATAGCAACAGCATCATTTAATACACTTTCACCAAAAACAAGTGCATATAAATTAACATCAACATGTAAATCATTAAATATAGCTATTATTGTTAATGGATCAGTTGACGAAATAAGTGCACCAAAATATAATGTATCCAAAAATGTAAAACTATTTGCTAATCTTGCTGGCATTAATTGTACAAAACCATACATTAATCCACCAACAATTACAGATGATACTGTTGTACCAATAATGGCAAATGTTAATATTGCACCCAAATTACGAAAGAAATATTTCTGAAATAAATAAAACAAATCGAAAGCTTTATTATTTAGAAATAACGTTAATATCCTGATATGATAGAATAAATAAAGACTCATTAAATATTTATAAGTTCGTGGAAAAAAAATTGCAAAACAATTTTATTGAAATAATTCCAATTAAAAAAAAACGCTAAAAAATAATTTGACATTTAGTTAAACGCACACAATTTCCCAACAATTTTTTCTCTATTTCATTTAACTGTAGACCAAAATGAATAATTATCAACGACATTACTATTTATTACGATAAATTATCGAAACAGTGACCTTATTTTTGCAGATAAGGATTTGTTTTATAGAGCAGAACTATTATAATTATCGATTAATTAGATATTTACCCTCTTCAATGAATATCCAGCATGGAATATAATTGGTGGTAGTATAATATTGAAGAAAATTTCCGGATCAAATGTGGCTTTTAAATCAATTTCATTTTCATTTAAATCAACAATTTCACCACGAAATTTATATTGAAATGTTTTATTTGTCTTCATATATGCACCTTTTACTGGGAAATGCAATGATAATGTGTCTGGTGGTAAAGTTGAATTATATTTTGGATCATTCGACATAACTTGCATATTTAATACATGCGATGAACTACCGGAATAACGTATGATAGCTCCTACAATTAAACCTGAAACAACAGAAAAAATAAACAATTTTCAAATGGTTATTAATGAAAAATTTTTGCACAAATATTACCATAAATAACAGCTAAACCAGTCTCATGTAAAAAACTAACACGACGATGTTTAAACAGCCAAATTGTAAGTACAGTTAAAATTAATAAAAATGTGTACGATAATAGATTTAAACTATCTAATCGATGGGTTGATTGAGCTTTTGCGTCTAATTGTATATCAGAATCGGCCCCATAACAACAAATAAAATAAAATAATAGGAATATTAAACTAATACCACTTTTTTGACACATTTTTTTTCGTATTAAACAAAAAAATCTATGTATTTGTGTGTTTAATTGGTCACTGTTTTGACTACACTGATATTATATCACTAAAGGTTAATACCACAGATAATACTAAATGATTCTCATCAATTTTCAAACGTATTTGTCATTATTAATAATAAGCAAAATAGTTTATTCTCGTACATCAAACACGAATAATCTCGAACTAAATTGACAGTTGTTTATTTTGATAATAGGGATAATTGTTTTCTTATATTGGCAACATCATCAATTCATTGTTGTAATCATACACTATCAGAGGACGCTCTATTAATCATCTATAAGTAGCTCAAACTTAAATTTCCTATGAAAACATTTCTTAATTAACTATCATCAATCAACATAAGAAAAAACAACATATAAAGACATTAGTTTGAACATATATGGTCCACTCAAATTTTACAATTGAAATAATTTTTTGTTGGCAATTGTTGGGACACGTTATATATCCACCACAACACATGGTAACCATATTTACATTAAAATAGCGGGAAAATTAAACCTGTTGTTTTTGTCTTTTTTCTTACAACGAATTAAAACGTACTTAACAAGGATATCTAATGTTCCTGGCTCCTTCTTTCTGTTTTTTGATTGGTGACTACTCAAAAGTATTTAAATAGTTTGGCGCAATTAATGATTCATCATCTTTGGACTGCTATCTATGAATGTTGTGACACACTAAGAAAACAATGATGGAAATATGAAGATTATTGTGTAAAATAAGGATGAAATATTGTTGGTGTGATTAGTGGGAATGTTTGATCTTTGTCAACAAGTGGATGTCATATTTTTATTTTTAAGTTTACCTGGTTGATTTTGTCCAAAGTCCAAAGTTCTTAATTTGTTTTTCAACAAAACTGTTATGTTAACTGAAATGTTATAAATTGAATTCATATGGTAAACATCATCAATAATTCTACATAAAGTATTGCACGAACAGTTTTAATAGTGAATTAATAACACAAGAAATATGTTACGAATTG
This sequence comes from Meloe dianella, assembly GCA_028455855.1. NCBI lineage: Eukaryota > Metazoa > Arthropoda > Insecta > Coleoptera > Meloidae > Meloe > Meloe dianella. The sequence goes on along the minus strand of JAPTHL010000045.1, from coordinate 2,090,953 downwards.
GAAAGTTGTTCATCCAAAATCGTAATATTATTGAAAATGGAATTAATAAAAGGTAAATTAGATATTTTAAATATATACAGTCTCTATATTGAATTATTTTCAGATTATTTATAACTAGTTCGATACAGTTTAAAACTGTACAAAATGCTGGAAAATCATCACCTGCTGCCACAGAAAATCATTCATTTGTTATGAATTTGTTTAGAGGCCAATTAGAAAGTCGTCAAGTTTTCCCTTATCCTAATGTTTTAACAACAGAACAACGAGACACTTTACAAATGTTGGTTGAACCAGTATCGAAATTCTTCGAGGTTAGTATTACGATTATGAACTCGATAAATTAAATAGAAATCTGTGATGTATTTATTAGGAGGTAAATGATCCGGCAAAGAATGACGCCAATGAGAAAATCGATGAAGCAACATTGTCCGGTTTATGGGAATTAGGTGCATTTGGTTTGCAAGTACCACAAGATTTCGGTGGGCTTGGTTTAACAAATACACAATATGCTAGATTAGTTGAAATTGTTGGTGCTAATGATTTGGGTGTTGGTATAACATTAGGAGCACATCAGTCTATTGGTTTTAAAGGAATATTGTTAGTTGGTACACCTGAACAGAAAGCTAAATATTTTCCAAGAGTAACATCAGGAGAATATGCTGCATTTTGTTTAACAGAACCATCATCTGGATCTGATGCTGGATCAATTAGGTATTTTTTTAAATAGTACTTTATCTAAAAATATTTTACATGTGATTTATTTTTAGATCTCGAGCTGTTTTATCAGACGATGGTAAACATTATATACTAAATGGTTCAAAAATTTGGATTAGTAATGGTGGTTTAGCTGAAATAATGACTGTATTTGCACAAACACCAGTAAAAGATTCGAAAACTGGTAAAACAGTTGACAAAGTAACCGCATTTATTGTTGAACGTTCATTTGGTGGTGTTACAAGTGGTCCACCAGAGAAAAAAATGGGCATAAAAGCATCAAATACAGCTGAAGTATATTATGATAATGTTAAAATACCAATTGAAAATGTATTGGGTGGTGTTGGTAATGGTTTTAAAGTTGCTATGAATATATTAAATAATGGTAGATTTGGTATGGCAGCAGCATTAGCTGGTACAATGAGAACATGTATTAAAAAATCTGTTGAATTTGCAACACAACGTACACAATTTGGACAAAAAATTGAAACATTCGGTACCATACAGGAGAAAATTGCTAGAATGTCAATGTTACAATATATAACTGAATCAATGGCATATATGATATCTGGTAATATGGATCAAGGTTCAGATAATTATCAATTAGAAGCGGCCATTTCAAAAGTAAACACATCAAAATCATATAATTTTTTTACATTAAAAATTTATAATAATTTTAGTGCTTCGCATCAGAATCAGCATGGTATGTTTGTGATGAATCAATACAGATAATGGGTGGTATGGGTTTTATGAAAGATACCGGTTTAGAACGTGTGTTAAGAGATTTAAGAATTTTCCGAATATTCGAAGGTACTAATGATATTCTTCGTCTATTTGTTGCATTAACTGGTAATTTAAATTACAATTAACATTTACTCCTATATAAATTCTAATAATTCAATTTTAAAGGTATACAATATGCTGGTGCTCACTTAAAAGAATTACAAAATGCTTTCAAAAATCCAACAGCAAATTTAGGTTTAATATTTGAAGAAGCATCAAAACGTGTTGTACGATCTGTTGGTTTATCATCACCACCATCTGTGGATCATCTTGTTGCTAAAGAATTAACAAGTTCATCTCAACTATTATCGAAAGTAAGTATTGAAAACTATCACGTTAATGTAAACATTAATTAATTTTTCTTTTGTTGTTAGAAAATTGATGGTTTCGGTCAAGCTGTTGAAATGGTTTTAATTAAATATGGAAAAAGCATTGTTAATGAACAATTTATTCTGAATCGTTTAGCTGATTCAGCGATTGATATTTATGCTAGTGTTTGTGCATTATCAAGAGCTAGTAATACAATAAAACAAGGTTTACCATCAGCTGAACATGAGCGATTAATGACTGAAGCTTGGATTTATGAGGTAATTATTATGTTTTTTACAACTGAAAATTTAATTAAAACTAATATTCCAGGCTACTGATCGTCTTGATTATAATTTGAAAGCAATTGCTACTGGTAAAAGTTTAGACAATTTTACTAAATTAAGCAATATTTCTAAGTCTGTATGTGGTAGAGCTGGTGTTGTACAGTTGAATCCACTAAATTTGTAATCTTTGTTTTTTTTTGTATATACTATGTACAAATTTTTGCATTATATAACTATATTTACAACAATTGTATAACATATTTTTGTATTAAACTTATTTTCGAATTTCAATACTATTGCGTTATTTTTAACAAATTTACCAAATTGATTTAACAAAACTAGACATGCGTAGTCTAGTTGTAAACAAAACAATCTGGAATTGTGAGTAGGAACACACCTAATAATTTCCACTAATGCACGTAGTAAACGAAACTACAATAAGAATCTATTCGTATTAATATTATCTAACTACGGACCACAACGGCAGTTGGATTGTACATCCAATACTTTTACCGTTGAGAGTATAACCAGCCCACTCCTGCTATGATGAAACGATTTACTATAAATAAATGTGCGATGCAATCAAACAACCATATTCATTATAGAAGAATTGATTTCTTCCTCCGTCCCTTAAATTTGAAGTTACGCTCCTGACCGCTAGCACAACAAAACTGTTTAATATAGAACCATGAATAACAGAAAAACATTGATTCTCAATTTTTGATACGTTATATAATTGAAAACTTTATTGAAGTGCAATTTTTTTTGCCTAATCGGTATCACTTTTGTATCAGATTCTCTTTGAAGCGCTAAATTTCATGATAATTCGTGTCAAATTAATAAACGACAAAAATACAAAAGTAAATACATGTTAATGTTTATCATCGGTCAGTTTGAAATTTGCATAATAATTTAGTGAAAGGGTCTCTTAGATATTTAGGGGTGAATGTTATAGTTACGACGCAAACTCAACGTGGATCAATAGATGTGTTCATGTCACGTGGCTACTACCCTCGCGTGTAAATTTATAAGGGATCATTTCGTATTGTATGTATATATATATAGATGTATATAGGGAGTAAGAGAAACATTGGGGATGCAATTTTAGTTGTTTAACATAAAATCGATATTGCATCGTTCACATGCAGTTTGAATTTAGTTTGTCATCAGATTATTTTGTTTGAAATAATTTGTCAAGGCTTACCCACCAATAAGATTTTAGCGTCGATGAACGTCTAGACGCTGTGTGACATCATTTGCATTGAATTTTTGTGTGAATTTTGAAATTTTTACGAGTTTAGTATTGTCCACGATATTAGTGATAAAATAATTGAAAGTGTGCCAAGAAGTGCCTATTTGCTATCAACAGGTATAAATACCTTCTTAATTGATAGCATGTATATGTCGATGAATAATTTATTTACGATTTTATCATTTTTCTTGATTAAGTAGATTAGAAATTATTAGTGGTAGTTTAATGGTTGAAGCTATCATATATTAAAACATAATGAAATTTTGCATAGTTGTTTAATAGTTGTTTTAAGTTGTTATTATGTAGAAAAATGTTCCATGATTAGAGTGGTTCGATTAACATCATGCCACAAGGTGCATCATCATCAGCTGATATGATCCCGCTAGAACCGATGGGAAGGTTTAAACAAACTCAAAATGGCAATGTACGGGTCCAAGGTGGGTTCCCTATTCATTATTTCAACATATATTTATTTATTCATTTTTTTAAACAAAAAGAAACAACTCCACAATTGTCTCGTATCAATATCAAACATCATAGAAACGCTTATAGATTATCATTGAAATTATTATCAAAAAAAAAAGAAATGCATGTTCAAAATGCATGTAGAATTATTTTTTTTGGATATATTAAAATTAACGTTTTCAATTTTAGCACGTGTTTGCATGTGCGTAAATCAGAAATTTTAGATACAATTTACAATTTAGGATTTAGTTAGAAACAGTTTTTTATTCCGGTAGGACATGCGTGGAAACTGTAAGGGAAAGGACGCAAGTTTCCGGGTTCCGGTGATTCGATGGTGCGGTAGTACAGTTTCGTCTAACGCTGTCTATATACTTCTAATTGAATTTAATTCAAAAATATTTATAATAATAACAATAATAATAATAATAATACTGAATGCAAATATATCACATTATAGTACAACTAATTAATAAAAATAATTAATAATTAATTAAATATACAGTTTATAAGACTGCAATAAATATTTCTGGATTACTGTTAGATCATTTGACCAAAACGTGGTGTTCAATAATATAATTAGAAATGTAGTTCTTCCTCAAGTGCTTCGTATAAAATAAAATAAATTCCATCCAATAAAATTAATAAAACAGAATTTTCAATAATAAACAAATAAATAAAAACACTTACTGTGGAGGGTAGGAATCGAGAGCCATTGGTTAAGGTTTCTGTAGTTACTGGAGACCAGAACGTTGAGGCTGTTGTTTGGAGACGCGGCCAAAGAGTGATGAGCGAACAGGATGTTGATGATGTTGCCTTTCTTACAGGTACAATTCATAATACATCACAAATCACACATAACATCTGTCAATCATCATCACTTATAATAAATAATACCTGTGACACAGGGGGTGTTGCAGGTACTGAAAGTCCAGCAGCTGCAACTAAGAAAAGTTTATATGAGAATAATGGTGTGGCGGCATGTTCCCATAATAGAGCATTATGCATTGCTACTGTTGTATTTGCATTATTATTTACAATTGCTGTTATTATTGCATTTAAAGGACCCCAAAGTGGTAAGAGAAATTTTTAATAATTCAATAATAAATTAATAATAATAGGAAATAATTTAGATTGTACGTGTGCTGGTGAGAAACCTCCAAATTTCATCGATCAAAATTGGAACGTGACAAAAACATTTATTCCACGTGCTACAAACGGTCAAATCTTCCCCTGGAACGACATACGTCTTCCTTCATTTGTAAAACCATCACGTTATAACATTACAATTCATCCAAATCTTACCACTTTAGATGTTAAAGGTAAAACTCGAGGAAAAAATGATAGAAAACGTACTTACAATAAAATACAATCTGTTTTAGGACAAGTTTCCATTGAATTTCAGGTAGATAAAGATACACATTTTATAGTATTGCACAGTAAAAATTTAACAATAACCGATAAAATGGTACAAGATCGTAAAGGGCACAATATGAAAGTCGTGAAAATATTAGAATATACAGGAGCTGAACAAATTTATATTGAGATGAAAGAGAAATTTAAAAAAAAACATAATTATACATTAATGATTAGATTTACATCAAAATTAGGTAGAAATTTTGAAGGTTTTTATATATCAAGTTATATTAATAGAGATGGTGAACGAAGATATTTGGCAACAACACATTTTCAACCAACTTATGCTCGAGCTGCCTTCCCATGTTTTGATGAACCACAATTTAAAGCAAAATTCAAAATGTCTATTTTTAGAGATCGATTCCATATAGCACTATTTAATACACCTGTTATTAATACTGAAGATGTTGGTTTTTATATGGGAACAGGACTTTTAAGGGATGATTTTCAAGAATCAGTCGAAATGAGTACATATTTAGTCGCCTTTATTATATGTGATTATAACACCAGTCTTACTGGACAAACAAAACGTGGTGTTTCTGTATCCGTTTACACACCACCACCATACATTTCTCAAGCGAATTTCGCTTTAAATACAGCTAAACATGTCTTAGACTATTTTGAAGACTTTTTTGGTGTACCATATCCACTACCAAAACAAGGTTTATTTATCTATTATTACAATTAATGTAATCAAAATTTATTGATAAAAATCCTCTATAGATTTGGCCGCAATTCCCGATTTTGCAACTGGTGCTATGGAAAATTGGGGTTTAATAACTTATCGGGAAACTGCCATTTTATATGATCCAAATCAAACATCAACAACAGCCAATCAATGGATCGCTATTATGATTGCACATGAAATTGCACATCAATGGTTTGGTAATTTAGTTACAATGAAATGGTGGAATGATTTATGGTTAAATGAAGGTTTTGCTACTTATTTGGAATATATGGGTGTTGATAGTTTATTTCCTGAATGGAAAATGATGGAACAATTTATAATTGATAAAACACAACCATCATTAGCATTAGATGCATTATCTAGTAGCCATCCTATATCTGTAGCCGTTCATGATCCAGCTGATATTGAAGCTATTTTTGATACGATATCATACAGCAAAGTAATTATCATTTTTATATAATAGAAACATATCAGTTGAATCTGTTTCTTTGTATAGGAGCATATTTAAACGTTAAATATGCTCATCCTTTCAAGTTGATTCTCACGAATATAACAATATTAATTTTTATTTTAAAGGGAGCTGCTATTTTGCGTATGATGGGGCAATTTTTACAACAAGAAACATTACAAAACGGCCTTAATGATTATCTAAACACATATAAATTTAGTAATGCTGATACTAAAGACCTTTGGAATGTTTTTAGTCGAAATACTAATCAATCGCTAGAGGTTAAGGTAGGAAATGATAACAGTGGGTGTCTTGGACGAGGAAAAAAATTATCAACACAACAATCAGAGAATTATAAAATCATAATCGTAGAGTGAGCATGCGTATGTTTACACCTAAAATTGATGATTTTTTATTTACTGATCCTCGTTTAAGAAATGCCCCAGTTTTATGGTTTAGACTTTATCGATTGTAAATTATTGAAATTTTAGACAATTATGGACACTTGGACACACCAAATGGGCTTTCCATTGATAACAATAACACGTGAAGACAATGAAATTGTTGCAATACAAGAACGTTTTTTATTAACTGTTGAAAGTGCAAATAGTTCTGTTAGATTAACGCCAAAATCTAAATATGATTATAAATGGTATGTGCCATTAACATATTTTACAAGTAATGATTCAGATGTTGTTTATGTTTGGATGAATATGAGTGATGGTAATTCGCTTTATTATTAAAAAATAAATAATATTTAACGCAAATATGTTTTCAGTTCGATTTGAATTAGATTCTGGAATAAAATGGATTAAAGCTAATGTCAATCAAACTGGATTCTATCGTGTTATGTATGATGATTCCATGTGGAAATCTTTGATAACGATATTGAACGAAAATCATACGATTTTCAATTCAGCCGATAGAGCAAGTCTAATTGATGATGCCTTTACTTTATGTCGGTAATAGAAACGTAACAACAGTGGTCGCTGTTTAATATGCCTTTTAAATGATCAGATTAAGTGGCGACTTCTGTAATTTATAAGACAAATGAATTAACTAATTTCTACAAATAGGGCTGGTCTGTTGAATGCTAGTATTCCATTAGAGTTATCATTGTATTTATCAAAAGAACGAGATTATGCCCCATGGGCAACAGCAATTCAACATTTCGAATCATGGAGCCATAGATTATCCGAATCTTTAGCTTATAAACTATTTTTAAAATATATCAGACAACTTATCAAACCAATTGCTCAATATGTAGGGTGGATTAATAAAGGATCACATTTAACAAAGTAAAATATATTGTATAATAAAAATTCGCCTATATATTTTTTAAAAATATTTTTGTCGATTTTTATTTTAGACTAATGCGTCGTGATATACTAGCAATAGGAATTTTATGTGAATTAAATGATACAGTGATACGTGCAAAAGATCAATTTCATCGTTGGATGATGTTAAATGAAACAATACATCCAGATTTAAAAGATGTTGTATATGCAGCTGGTATTAAATATGGTGGTATGACTGAATGGCAGTATTGTTGGAACTTGTATAATTCAACAACAATACCAAGTGAAAGACAATTATTATTGAAAGCATTAGGTGTTGCATCTGATCCATGGTTATTGCAAAGATATTTATTAGAAACATTAGATAGAAACATGGTAAAACCACAAGATGTTAAAATTGTATTAGAGGCTGTTGCTGCTAATCCAGAAGGACGTTTATTAGCATGGCGACATTTAAAAGCTTATTGGCATACAATGTTTTCAATGTTTGGTAATGCGACATTTATGATGGGCGGTCTCATATCAGCAGTTACAGCACATTTATCTACACCATACGATTATTACGAGGTGAGTAACTAATAAAAACTTCTTAAACTCATCCCAAAACACACAATGAAAGGGTGGGAAAAAGTAATCAACTATAAACATGACAATTTTTGATCTGATAAAGTTACTTGAAAATTCATCCATTACGGTTTTTATAGAACAATACCTGTAAATCGTAAATGATGATATGAGACTATTTCAAATAAAACTTTCAACAAAAACTTGCTTTTATGTGTGAAAATGTAATGAAACACGTTTATTCAAATATGACTACAAAACCAACAAAAATATCGTCTATTCCAAACCTATATAAATAGAAACAGTCGTTCCATTTTGAATGAAAATACATTTGTTACACATGAAAAACGTATTTCACGACAAACTTTCGAAATAAAATTGTAAAGTCACAATTATTAACAGTTCCCATGGTATGCATAATGAATTATGTACTTCAGTCCTTTAGAAAATATGTGTAAAGAATTTATGTTGGTATTCTGAACAAATCGCGATTTGTATTTCTATTCTAGTTTCGCATATATTATGTACAAATTCGTTCATATTTAAAAGTTTATCCAACAATTTTTTTGGTCAATTCTAACAAAATTTAGTTGGATCTCACAATTTCGTCAAAGTAGCGTTATTTTCAATCAGTTTAAATTGATGATTGAGCAGATTCGTTAAGTTAGAAATAGAGATTGGGATTACGACTTACTTGAAATCGCATTACTAATTTGAAATTGATTTTTCAGCTTTTTTCTAAGACGCACCAAATTTGATACATATATTGATTTTATTTTTTTAATAAAATATCCTTCAAAATCATATTACAAAATTGTTTGCTTGTATGATTAAAAAATTCCTTGATAACTTCGTTGGACAACTGTATTTAAAGTGATTGCATTCTTTAAATTGAATTGCCGTACAAGATAGGGACGGTGACTTGTGGCAAATACGTTTCCGAGTTTTTATTTAATATAATTTATCGATATACATATTGACCTTTGTCCTTTAATTCTCTTCAATACCCTTTTGCTAGACGACTTTGGCCGGATACTATCGTGAACTTTACAATTATCTCTCTAGAGAAGTTTCTATATATAGAAACACTGAAAGCTTTGCGATCACAATAGATTGTTTCTTTGATTGTTCTCTATTAGGATATTTTAGTTATATTGTCTAGAAAATATGTATACTTAGAAAGTTTAATGAATATTTTTGTTTTTTATTTTATTTTTTATGTTATTGTGTAGGTATCGACCTACTTTAGTGGTATGGATGTTGGTTCAGCGGCTAGAGCTTTAGAACAAAGTTTAGAAACAATAAAGCTCAATATAAACTGGGTATCACAGAATGAGGCTGAAATAAATAATTGGTTAAGTAATTATGTAAAGTAGATAATTGTGTGGACTTAGTTATTTATTTGTTTTAATGTAATTTTCATTAATTAATTGTGTTTTTCTAGTCGAAACTCTCGTAATTTTCGTCTATTTTTTTATTGTGTAAATATAGTATAAACGTACTATTTTCTGTATAAAAATAATGAAAATTGATAATAAAAAAAAACAAAAAAAAATCGTCAATGTTGATATTAGATGTGAATTGATACTTTATTTTTATAAATTTAGATACTTCAAAAATATCGTCTTCTAAACATATGACTACCATTTTATTTCAATTAGATTAGATTTTAATTAATTTTTTTTATAACAATTGTATTTTATATTAAATACATTCAACTATTGTATGAATGTGTCTATACTACTATTAATAATAATAAAAATGTTCCGACATAAATTGTTTATTTTTAAATAATTTATCCCTACTTATTTATATCATTACTGATGAGAGAAATCACTGATTGTTTCCTGTTTTTCCTTGAATTTGGCCAATAAACTGGAGTCGGCGCTATCTAATCTCCACTTATAAAGCATATCGCCCTACAGATGGCATTCTCACACCGTTATCCTTAATAATAATAGTAATAATCCGAACAAAGGATGTCGTTTTTCATCAAATTTTCGATGCTATTATAAATAATAATCAACGGAAATCTCCATATACAAAAGGAACGAATTCTTCTTGAAGTGACAATCGATATTAAATTAAGAAATCAAATTTGCCGTACAACAACAAAAAAACACTTCAGTATTAATTGATCAAGTTTTCGACTACTTTAAACTTGATCAATTAATAAACGAAATTTTTGTTGTTATGTTTGTTGATAATAATAAAACGAGAAAACTAAATTTTTGATGGAGACCTTTTTGTTTTACATAAATCTTAGTTATTTTAGTCGAAAAACGCGTAAAACATACAAATGTAATTCTGGTATAGATTAATATAATGTCAAAAACTAAATTACTATATAATTAAGTTGACAAGTTGATTTGGTTAACATTGAGTAAAAGCTTTGATTGTTATAAATAGATTGACTAGCTTTATCAATTGATTTAACAGAGATTCTAGAACAATACGATTCTATTATAACATAATTGCGTTTGTTAAGGTAATTGATGTACGGAAATTGTCCATAACAGAACTAAATAAAACAACCAATTAAATTTCAAAGGGAGATAAAAATCGCAGAAAAACAAGTCAAAAACATCAATTTAGACGATCTTTCAACGCATCTTTTGTTATTGATATTTAATTATAGTATGTATAAAATAATAATTGAACAATATATCAACAAATTGGATTATTGTCTTGTTATTTACAGGAAATTAAAGTAACATTACGATTGTCGAAAATGATTTGTCAAATACTCCAAATAAACGTAATATTGTTTTTATCAACACATCAATATTGGTTGTATATAAATTGCATTGATTTTATCTAATGAAATTCTTTGAATGCACTAAATAACAAACACCCACACTTCAATAATAATAATAATAAAAATCAATTCGTCACCCTTCATGTCTGTTTTAATGTAAATTCAATTATTATTCCCTAGATTATCCCTTTATTTTCTACTAACTGGGTGTGGATGAATCATCTTATTACCTAAATCTAACTGATGAAACGGAAATTTAAACTAACACTTTAAAATAAAACAAATTTGATTTAAACGACTTGAGTTTGAGCACAGTAACACGCCATCGATTTGTGATGTTGATAATTTTCAATATTGCATCATAATGGATTTTGAGTGAAAAATATCCCATCAACAATATATACATCCATATATATATATATATATATATATATATATATATGTATGTATGTATATATATATATATATATATATATATATATATGTATGTATGTATGTATGTATGTATATACAGATAAAATCAAAATAATTGCTAGGAATTGTAGGTAATTTAAAAGTCAAGTTGACTGATTCACAACAGATATATTATATATAAAACAACGTATAGGTCAATGTTGGAATGTAGAATAATTTATTTTGTTTTTGAATTAAATTCCTTCGTACTGTTTGAGTTTGAATATAATTAATGATGAAATCGGATACAGGGGCTGTAAAAAGGGGTGGTGAGATACAACAGTTAACTAATTGTCTTTGTGTTAAAAGTTGAATAATAATATGAATAATTTCTAAGATAAAGGATAAAACGAAAAGTTAAAGTAACTGCATTTATATTTATAAAACGTAAGAAAGTTATAACATTTGTTTATCTTAAATTAACAATACATATATACATATATATATATATATATATATATATATATATATATATATATATATATATATGTAGTTTATTTAGTTAATTAATGAACGGACATTAATTATATTAACAACGTCAATAAATAATGTTTTATTTTTGTGAAAGATAAGAACAGAGTAAATATTAATAAATATCTATCTATATAAAACTGAATCTGTGTTGTTTAACTATAATTTAGTTATCTATATGTCATCGGTCGAAAGGGGAAGATGATGTTGTAATTTATGAATAAGCTATCGTAATGTTGGAATTAGGGAGGTGAAGTAATATCCGAGCTCATCGCAATGACCACATTGTCCATTAATAGCACGTTCGAGTGATTAGATTAACAGGTGTAATATTCATCTTGTTGACGATAACAAATCGATATTAAATAGTAATTGATTACATTATAAAGGCCGATTTCCACGATATATTATAATTTTATTTTTCAATGTTTAACGTTGCTTTTTAAATTCATTCCTTGAGGTTTATTTTATTTAGTTTTTTTTTGAAAGAGAAAAATTTGCCCACAGAGTGTTTCTTTATTAAATGCTCACGATTTAAATTCATTTATAAGTACGAAACAACAATTAACACGCCTCAAAATACAGGCAATAATTTTTAATTGCTCTCAACTACAACAGTTTTTAGGATGTTTTCATTCACATTTCAAACAAAAATTCACCTTTTGTTCCAGATAAATTAACGAAAAAAAAACAAACGCATTAATTATGTTATTAAATTTCATATTTAAAAATACAAAGATCAAAGGCTATCGAAATTCCTAAGAAATACTATTTAAACACTGAATATTCACCACTATACTGAGTGTGATTTTTCGTTATGATGCAATTCCGAACAAATAGGGATCTTAATCACGATTTCAACATTCGTATCGACCTTTAATTCAACGATTACTTGTGTAATCGATGAAAACCGAGATCGGGATTGATAATTTCGCGTGTTTATCCGAAATTTTATAATAAAATTGCAAGGACCAAATCAAATATTTTTCCACCACTTCTGTGTGTCTCTCTCTTCTTTACTCTTTGAAAATATGTTGAAATATTTAACGTTGGGAAATAGTAAATCAATTTTCGAAAAAAAAATCGATAATATAATCATACTAATACGGTAAATAACTGAAATATGTCGTGTGTTATAGTCACATTGATATTTGATTATTATTTAAGTCTTAGAAATTATCGTAAAGGGTTGATTGTTGGATAGTTGTTTCGTATTTGAATTTAATGAAAATGTTAATATTTAGTATTAGAAACTTTATAGAAGTTAAGAAAGTATCATCCCTCTTTAGTGATTTATATTTGAATGGTTCAATTAATTCGAATTGAGGGGGTAGATATAATTCGGTCTGTGCAACTGTTATAACTGATTATCTTTGATATGTTTGTGACATATATAAAGGATAGTTAAGAAATTGTCTTGATTTTCGTTTTAACTATAATAATACATATATAGTTAATTGCAGTTATGGTAGGGGGGTGTTTGGTTTATAACAACATTTAGTAGATTTAATTAATAGTGTCGAAATGGCTGATGCATGTATATTAGTTTGTAGCGAATATTGCATAATAGAATAGAATTGAAGGCAATTGAGGGAAGAAGTTGGTGGTTTATGGAATACTAAATCAATGTACGTACTGGTATAAGGGTATATTAATGTAAACTATAGATTTTATACATTGAAATCACTCTCAAACTTGTTTGACAGTTTTGTCGAAGTATCATCAAATTTGAAAACATCAACATTGAAGAATAAACAAGTACTTAAAATTCAAGATGAAGATTATATACATACATACATACATAGGTTCGTTTCTACTATCAGTTGGCAACTGTTTTAATTTAATACAATTTACACAGACAGAAGGATAAATGATTGAGTTAGATGATTATCTTACTTTCTGTACTACTTTTGCAACTCTTCATAACTCTATTTGTACTTCAGAATGCATCTACAAAGCACTTTAATAGAAATGCAGCAACTTTGAAACTAGTTTGTAGTAATCTGGACATGCACAGAAGGAACAAGCCTTATAATTACCGTTAATACAATATAAATTTTGTTTGTACCTTTTTATAAGACAGTGACTCTAAGAGAAGTTTAATTGTATATCTTGAATATACAGGAACATGACTGACACAAAATTATCAATCTACAGAGATGAACGAAGCATTTTTCCGTGGAACGCTCTCTATAAGATATCCTGAGGATCGAGGGTATTTATTGAGGACAGTTTTACCGTATTTAATAAAATAGTAAAACAGTAATGAGAGTATTTTAAACCATCCTTGATTTATCAGACAGTTACCAGATTGATAATTAAGCCAGTTTATTTGTAGAATTAACCCTACGTCCGGGTCAAAACAAGTCTCTCGCTTCAGTTCTCATTCATTACAAAACTGTTGTCGCTTTTTACAAGCAACAATAACTTTGAAACATGAATCATAAGTAAATTTGTAACGTTCATAGTTGTTACGCGACCCGCTAATAATTATATTAAACGTTTAATTTTGTCGGTAAATTAAGGTGTAAACTAGTATACAACAACATTTCTACTAGCAGGTTCGTGAACTTTCCTGTTATATTGTAATAACTTTATTTACATCGTGTTTCTGCACGATTTTCAGACTGATGCTAATACATAGACCTTCTAACTACCTAACTTAGACCCTAATAGCCCATTTTAATACCACCACTGAATCCATTTAAACTTAGTTTTTAAGTAAAATTATAACATCTTCCAAAACGATTATGGCATCAATTAAAAAAACAACAAGATTTTCATCAATGTAAAAATTAAACGTTATCCTCCCTTCTATTTAGTCATTTTATGAAATCAAATTTTGAAAATTTACATTTATTACAATAGTGTGATTCAATTTTTTAGTTATTTCAAAAAGTTTACATATACTAAACGAGGATAATGGTTCATTAAAATAATTTTCGTACGTTAATACTTTTACCCATTTGTTATTCATTTAAATAGGTATTAAAGCTAAATTCTTTTAGTAATAATTATATACCAAAAGAGATCCTTGTTAAGCTTGACGAAATTAGAAATGTAGAATCCTTTGTTTCCTAATTACCACCTACCCAGTTTAAGTCGATATTCTACCAAAAGTTCCATCAAACCTATTTAAATTATCACAAAACTGAACCAAATAAGTCTTATTGTATTACTCTTTTATATAATTCGATATATTTAAAGTTTATAATTTACCATATTATAGATAATTAAACGAACTATTGTTGAACTGTAAACTATAACAAAATAGATTGTTTACAGAAAATTGTGCATTATTATGATAATAAGAGAGCAGTTTTCTGTTTGTATTGTTAGAAGTTTTGGTGTTGTTTTAAATAAAACTATTAGAAATAGACAAGCAATTTGTTGAGGAAAATATGAAATCGTTGATAAACACTAATAATACAGTCAGATACAACAACAAGACTAAAAGTTAAAAATTAATTAGAAAAAACATTGATTATTCAATAAATATAAAATGAATTCGATTTCCATAAACAGAAATTGTGTTTCTTTATACAAATTTTTTACTGTAAATCCTATATTTACCAAACTGAAATTTAACTGTAAAGCTTCTATTTTCATTAATTATTAAGTTTCATTGACGGTATATGTATATCACGTCTATCGCTACACGATCCACTTAGTCTTAGCCACGGTCTTATAAACAGGTCTTGACAGTACCCTAGGGTGCGGGTAGTTCTTATTGAAGTTAAAAGCAGAACATAGATAAAAATATAAGTTAGAAAAAGATAAATGCAATAACTTACTGCAATAAACTACGGTAGTTAAGTTGACCGGAGCATAAATGTTTTTTTGTGTTTGTTGGTCTTATTTAAACATTTGTTGGTCATTATATTTTTTATTGTTGAAGGAATAAATATGGGCTTTTCATTTGGCTGAAAGTTGTTTGTTTTTTAATTTATCTTTGTTATCAATACAGAAAAACAAACACAATCCTTTGTCGGTTATTTTGTATAGAATACTCTATAACACTCATGGACAATTATTAAGTAACCCAGATGAACGTACCATAGATACTTATAAATGTCTTAAACAAAACTAACAAGGTTTCCAATAGGGCGCCAAATCATATAAGTTTGAGTTTTTATAGATAGACATAGAGTAAAATGGGCGCCTATAACTCATATTTACCCCAGGCGCCATTTATTCCCGATCCGGCTCTGACAATCTACTTTTAGAAATTTTATTGGCGAATCGGCCACATCACAATAGACTAACTATAAATATTTGCAATGCCACAATATAGTTGGAATTTAAACTTGTTTTAATACGATGTGATTTTCTGTGACTGTAACTGGTTTCAATAAAATGCGATGTTCAATGTTGAATAGCGACAATACTCGACTAGAGTACATTAACATAACACATTTTACGTTCCCAAAAGCCTCTATAAAATTTTTATTCGTTTTTTCAACAACTTCTTGTAAAATTGTTTCACAATCACATACAAAGATTATATTACTTCAAAATAACTTAATGTCGTTTCAGTGATTTTATATTAAACTTCTTTCTTTTCGTTTCTCTTTTCTTTTTGGTGGAACAATTTCACGAAGATGAGAAGAAAAAAAGGATATGATAAATACACAATGACTTTCATTTATTGAGAACCTTACTCTATTTATAAAAAAAGTTTATATATTGTGAATTTGAAAATTCAAAAACCACCTGAAAACAGTGTTGTATTCCATCATAATGATTATCTCTATAGATCTCTATAGTTGATGAAGATCGCGATCTAGACAATTGATGTGTATAACACAAAAGAAATGTGTATCTTAATCTTTAATATTGTTAGAATTTGTGATGAATGTACATTACGCGAAATACATTAAAAGATAAAATCACCATTGAATGTAAGGGGTGAGCTTTGATATAATGCTGATTACAAATATAATGAGACAAATATATAATTAACCCTTATACGCCGTATATATTTTGGTTTACATTACAAATAGAAATTTTGTATATGTATTCGTAAATTTCACATTGTAAACAAGATGATAACATAAAACAAACAAATGATCATTAAAATTTTATTTTTAACGTAAGCATATATTCTTAAATATAGTATGACCCACTTAAAAAGAACTAATTATCAAAATCCATCTATCCTAATATCAGCTAGCTTTCTCTAAATTTTATTCTAGATTATCTAATTCTATTTACTTAATTTAATATATCACTTGTCGATATGACTTGAACAGGATAATTTCAGGATTTTCAATCAATATCGATGAAATTATGGTGTATTCAAGCATTATACAAGGAGTTTATCTCAGGATATTCGAATTTACTTTTGGAAATGGCTAACTGTAAATTTAAAACCAGAGTCAGGTGGCTCGAACTGTATTTCCAACAATCAATAAAAATACACATTCGCTTAAAATCATTAAATTAAACATAGATGAAACACAATTGCCACAAACAGGTAGTATTTTGAATTCGAAGCAGGTGGTGCATAAATTGTCGCATATAGTAGACGAGATAGTGGTCAAGATCGAGATTTGTTAGGAATATGAATTTAAAAAAACGAAACGCATCTAGCAAAATTTATTTTTAATTTAATTATCATAAATGGAGATAGTAATTTGTTGTATTTGCGAATTTTCTTAATAATATTCCAATTGTAAAGAATTTTAATAATTTTTCTTTGTAAACTTGTGAATTTTTATTTTATTATGTTTTTTCTTTATTGCAGATAGTACACAAATTCGTGTGGATTATTTGCATATTGCTGAAGGGCCTGAAAAATAAACCATGTGGAATATAAGAGAGAAACAGAAGGCGAACTTCGTACGATGATGATATTCTCTTATCAATTTTGTAGATTTTGGCTTTTGACCCTAAAAATTGTGAAGATGAATTCAATATTTTATTATAGTTGTTAGTCGATCATTGAACATCATTTGTGTTGAATTTTTTTAGTGTTTCAGTTAATTTATTGATTGTGTTAAAAAACAATTTTTCTTGAATATTTCAACAAAGACAATCAATGTTGATTTTAAAATGAAATCGTTTCTCCTATTTTTATTTGTTATATTCTTAACAACAATATCATCGAACGCTCAGAATAGTAAGTAGCTAAAAAATAAAAATTGATAGAAAAATAAAACGGAATATCCTGTCGCCACCTTAACGTTGCACACAAATCTGATTTCAGTGGAAAATCTGTAAGAGAAAACATAAGGAAAATTGCATCCTTCCGCTCAAAAAGAAACTACTTCTATATTTATAATTCACAACAAGAAAGTGGACGTTATCAGATATGCTGTTGTTATTATTGATCCGGGTCAACTTAAAACCTTATCACTTATACATAAAAAAAGATAAAATGCAAGAGATATAAACAACCCTTATACGAGAAATTCTAAAATGAACTCGATAGGAGTGGTTTTGTTTAGAAAAATCGTTTGATACGATTTATTTGAAGGAAAATTGACCGCCAGTTAAAGGAAGAAAATAGTCTAGTTTTAACATGAAACAAACTTGCATCTGAAAAGACATGTATTCGTTTTATACTTTATTATTAAAAAAATTCAGTTTAATGTAAAAGGATGTACAGAGATTTTCGAATATTTCTCTATTTACTTTTGTTAATATCGAACTGAAAAAAAATCTTGGATATAAATTTTTCTTTTGTACCGAATTAAAGTTTATGAAATTTTTTTTTGGGAAAAAGATGAGTAAATACCTTGATACCGTGAAATTCACCAATTCAG
Organism: Meloe dianella; assembly: GCA_028455855.1. Lineage (NCBI taxonomy): Eukaryota > Metazoa > Arthropoda > Insecta > Coleoptera > Meloidae > Meloe > Meloe dianella. The sequence goes on along the minus strand of JAPTHL010000045.1, from coordinate 2,072,286 downwards.
CAAAACAAATCAAGCACATTTATCTTTAAAATAATTCCTATTCAAAAATTACCATAGTAAATACATATTTATTTATAATTTCACGAACGAAAACTTCTAAATACAACTAAAATCTTGTATTAAAGTTTTTTCGTTATGTAAATCGTTAAATAATGTTGTTTTGATAAATTTTTTTGCTACGTTGATCGCCCAATAAATTACTTATTTTTGTATAAAGTGCCTGGAGAGAATTTATAAAATGTGCTTGAAATTGATCCGAAATTTATTTGGAAATGGTCGTTTAGAAAGAATTTCACGTATATCTCGAATCGTTTTTCCAGAGAAATATTTTTTAATGAATTTTGTTTATCACATTTCTGGCAAATGAGATAAAATTTTATTATTATTATTGTTATTATTACTAATGATTTACAATAATGATACTGAATACAATTCCAAATAAGCCTCGATTTTTGTTAATCTGTCGAGCAACAATATCGCCAAACATATTTCTAGTGACTTTTCAGGACTTGTTCAGTATTTCAGCTAAAAAAAAACTATCCAATCTCTTTGCCTTCAAAACTTGTTTCAAGTGTATCTAAACAACAAAATACTGATAACACAAATAATAAAAACAATCAAATATTATTCTTAGTTATAACGATATAATTTAAATCCGATTTATGGTAAATATTGAATACACAAATTGACCGATAATCCTGTTTATGTTTCAGATCCCTTGAAAGATCCAAATGTTTGTGGAAGACCTACTTGTAAAGGTAAACTCTACAACTATATGTATTAATAGTGGAATTATAATTCTGTAGAAATTTGTTGTATAAATATAATGAAGCTATTGAATTAATGGTAGACACAATCGTTGTGGAGGATTTTTTTTAAAACAAATATTTATATACGACGTTACGCTAGATAGTAAAACAAAGGGAATTACTGTTTGTGATACGTTTGTTATTTTATAGATAATATGGTTTTGTACAGCCGATAGCGTGTAAGGATTTTACATTCGAGTCACAATTGTCATTAACTAAATCGAATAAATTGAATTGATTCTTATCGTAAAGTTTTTCTAGATTGTTTATTATTAAACAGTTCGAAATTAATTAAATCCTTTTTTTTTTAATAAAATATTATTCTATTATAATTTATATCAACCTATTCAGTTAAAATGGAACATAATTTTAAGAAAGTAATAACTTTACTTTCGCAACAAAAACTTTTGATAGGTTGATATTAATAATGTAGGGAAACTCACAGTGTAAGAAAGTCAAGTCATTGTCGATAGCCTTTCTATATTACATAAATTTTGTCATCGAATTCTTACAAATTTCAATCAGGTTTCATTATAAATCTCCCAGGAAAATTCTACATGAATTTTTAATTAGTTTAATTTTCGTTTATTGAAAATGTCTTGATAACAATTATAAGTTTAATCAAATAACTAATATAAAATCATTATGTACATTCGCAATTGTGGCAACGTCATTATCTATTTTTATAATATTCTCACTGTTCAAAATTTTCACGTTGTTCTTATATTGTCTTGATGGAAAATACAACTAATTTGCTTATCGTTGTGTATTAACCGGAAATGTTATTTTTCAAAACCTCAATAAAATTCAAACGTGTATATGATTCTAAGTAATGCTAATAATTAGAAAAACGTATCACGTATAAAATAATTTCTCAATTAGTTTCTGAGATATCTAGTTGAAGAAGATAAAGTTGAACAATTTTTACTTTGGTAACAGTTGAGTTCTTAGCAAGATTATAAAGAATATACATTTTCACTAGATTTAATTGATTACAATAGGTATTTCACTAGTTTTGTAAATGTATTGATTAAGAAGAACAAACGTTGGACAAACATCCGTATGAATTATCGGAAATGAATAGTCGATGATGTTGAGTTTTTTAATTAGCTTGTCAATATTCGCAGTATGCTATAGATTTATTATGTAAAATAATGATGACAATGGGCTAATTATGATTTATATTCAATTTGATTTCATAGTAAAGTACATTAGGAAACACTGAAATTGAAAAGTAATTTCACTAAATTCACGAATGTTTGTTTTGTCCTTAATGAAATCCATCTAAAATATCTTCGACGGTCGGTGGCGTTTATATTGCTTCTTGAATACAAATAAGTATAAATGGCAATTCTAAAGGATAATCAACTATTTTTCAGGTACTGGAAAATTCAACTATGCTCCAGGTACTCAAGAAAATTACAAGTATTCGGTAGATGTTAAATCATTATTTAATGGAACAAGTAGAAATGAATCGAGTTTCTCGATTGAATGTATTGTAACATTAGATTTTTCAACACCATGTGATGGTATATTATCATTATCTGATATTAAATTAACTGATAATCCTATAAATATGGATGAAAATATTCAGCAACACATTAATAGTGAAATATTTGGTGAAATGTTAAGTGAATATACTTTAAGATTTGCATTCAATGATGGAATTATCTCGGAAATATGTCCTCAAGATGATGAAAAAAATTGGGTTCTGAATTTCAAAAGAGGACTCTATATGTATGCTCCACAATACGATGAAACGTTTCGATTTAGATCATTCTACTATTGAAGAGGATGTTAGAGGCAAATGTACTACACAGTATACTGTTAAAGGAGCAAAAGAGACGAGTTTAATTATTGAAAAAACTAAAGATTTGAATAATTGTGAAAATCGTGCCAAATTACATTCAATAGTTCAATCAGTTCCTTACAATTTCGGTTCGGTAAGTAAATATAATAAAATTAAATGTATCTACATGAAATTTCCTATTTAAATTATATTCAATTTCAAGTATTCACTATTAGCATATTTAATTGTTGAATTATAATTCAGTCGACGGCAATTTTAAATTGAAATTTATTATAAATTATCACTTTCAACAAGTAATTTATAGACCGTTTCACTACACCATGAACATGTGTTGATTTATTTTGAAACGTCCTCTAATTTCTCACAATCCGTTTTGCATTTCTTTTGTAAACCGAATGAAAAATCCAACATCTATAGTGAATTAAACTGTGTAATAATTTGCTGACTAAAAATGAAAATGTAGTTGATTGAAAAAGTCAATTGAAGGGAGCTATTCAACGAAAAAACATTACGGTTTTCGTTGATTGTTTGATTTGAGGTATAAGTTGAACGTTGTTCCGATCCAATGGATTCGTTTTCGTATATCGTTCTTTTTATTTTATTTTATTGTTTCCGTTTCTTTTTTCTTCGTCTTCTTTCCTCTTGTTTCTTTTGTTGTTGTCTAGTATTGAATTGTTTCAGAAATTGCAAGAAGGAAAGAACTTACTAAAGTCGTCAAGTAAATGTGAACTTTCTATCGATCATCACATTTACAATGAAATCACATGCGAAGAAACACACTTTTTACAACTATTTTCTAATCAAGAAGCAGGTGCAACAACGTCTATTAAGCAACGTTTGATTTTATTGAATGAAAACAAACGAACTATTGATGAACAACCGATAATAGTACGTCGTACAACATTATTATACGACTATATACCATCACCAAAACCAACACATGGTGAATTACGTACATCTAGAGATTTGATCAAGAAAATGTGCAAGCAGAGTATAGATGATGTTCAAATAGAGTTCTCGGATTTATTTACGAAATTTATTCAAACGTTACGACTTCTATCCTATCCGTCTCTTGCAGCATTATATGGACACGCTAGCACAACATGTCCTACGGGAAAGTAAGTTTAGTTTTGAAATAATAACAAACAAATTCATTCTTGACACAAAACAACAACGAATTATTAAACTTATTCCCCTATGATATTATTAACTTAATACATATAAACATAAAATTCATGTTGACAATGAATTACAAAGCACCTTTTACTGCAACAATTTCCTTCACACTGTATGTCATCAAAATAGGGCAAACTACTTTAGAAATCATGAAAACAATTCACAATTTAAAACAAAAGAATCTAAAAGTCTAAGACAAATACATTAAAATAATTGTAACTGAAAATCTATATTAATTTCAGTTTTATTTACATTGTTGTTAATTGATTATATTCTAAATTAACGATTACAGGAAACATCTATTAGATGCATTACCTTATATTGGTAGTTCGGCATCCATAATTTTGATGAAAGACATAATCTTACAACAAGGAGTACCTGATAACATTGCTAATGATTGGATGATGTCATTGGCGTTCATAGTTAGACCAGATGATGAAATGATGCAGGCTGCAGCACAATTATTGCAAGAGAAATCGTTCGATACCAGCATTGTACTTAGTATAACTGCTTTAACACACACATATTGCTCTCAAAATACCGACTGTATATATAATGAAGCGGTTAATACAATTCTACAAACAGTTGAAAATTACATTACTAATATATTCATGAAGAAAGATGTTACTAGAGATGAACGGGATAAAGTAATTCAATGAAAATTTCGGTCGAAGTAATTTTAAAAAAAAACAAACAAACTTTTATAGGTAATGGTTGCATTGAAATCATTAGGCAATTTAGGAATAGTTTCAGAGTACTTTAACGTACAACTTAAACATACTATTGAAGATGTTGATGTTGATGTAGCAATTCGTGTAGCTGCTGTTGAAGCTCATCGACGATTAAATTGTGATGAAGTTCGTGATTATTTTCAAAATTTCTTCAGAAATCAATATGAAGATACTGAAGTACGTATAGCGTCTTATCTTCAAGTGATGCGTTGTCCAAATTATTTAACAATACAAATTATCAAACATAGTTTAGAAAATGAAGAAGTTAATCAAGGTAGAGACATTTAATATCATTTTAGTGTTATTTTAAAGTTTCATTGAATCGATTTTGTTTGATAAAGTTGGTTCATTTGTTTGGAGCCATTTGAACAATTTGATGAAATCATCAATACCGAGCCGTGTAGAAATTCAAGGTCTTTTATCTGATATGAATCTACAAAAGAGATTTAGCAGTGATATAAGAAAATTCTCCCATAATCGTGAAGATTCAATCTATTTTGAAGAATATGATGTTGGTAAGTTATTATCTATTTCGCCTATATTAATTACTTATTAATAATTAATGATTATTTTAGGTGCTAGTTATGATAGTAATATTATATTTTCACCAAAATCGTATGTACCCAGATCAGCAATGTTAAATTTAACTGTAGATTTATTTGGTGAATCGATCAATTTATTTGAGGTATGTCGTCAATCGACTATCTATATAGATGACATTTCGATATTTTGTGATTGGTTGCAGGTGTACGGTCGAATGGAAGGTTTCGAACATTATTTGGAGTCAATGTTTGGTCCTAAAGGGCCATTAAACTCGAAGAAACTCGTTGAGAAGATACCGAAAATGCGATGGGGCAGAAGCACGTCGGGAGATGAAATCTTGAAATCTCAGATCGATAAATTACCAAACGTTATGGAAAATTCATTTAGTCAACCAAAAGTAATTTATAATCATTTGTTTAATAATTAAAAAAAAAACTATCATTCTTTCATTAATTTTGTTTTGTTTTATTTTGTAACAGGTATCGTTAGGACTGAAAGTTTTCGGCAATGAATTGAAGTACGCTACATTTGATGGAGACGAAGAGATAAAGGGCGCCTTGCGAACCCTCAACCCTGTAGATCACTTAAAGCGAATTCTCTCCGGGAAAGTAAGTATTTAGCGGTTCGGTTTCAAGCAACCCGACCACGACAGCTCATTTAATTACTTTCATTACAGGAAATCAATTACAACAAAGCGGCAATGTTTCTAGATAGCAACTACGTTGTACCTAGCAGTGCTGGATTACCAATTTCATTGAGCGCCATTGGGACCGCCTCTATAAACTTGAAATTGTTTGGTTCTTTACACTCTGCCAATTTTGCTAAAACCAAAGAATTAGATCTGAAAGCCGACTTTAGACCTAGTGTATCAGTTGATTTAACTGGTCTTATGTCTGTTGATGCTTTTTACGCTAGCACAGGAATTAAACTTAGTTCAAGCATGTATACATCGTCAGCAATTGAGGGAATTATTAAAATCCGTGGAACGAGTTTAGTGAGCGTTAAATTTAGTATACCTCGTCAAACATCAGAAATATTTGGTGCAAAGTAGGTGACGTTATTTTTCATTTAAAACAACAAAAACAATAAGAAAATTCTACATTAAATAAAATTTTCTAGATCCGAACTTATTGTAATGAAACATGATGTTGAACAAGTGCAGAGTGGTCTTTCCGGTCGGCGCATTTCGAAATCGATCTGTTCTTGGCCAGCTGTAGACAAGACTGTGGGCCTTAAGCTCTGTGGAGAATATCATTTTATGAACGTGACAAAAATAAATACAGCACCATACTTTGTATTAGCAGGACCTGCTGGATTTAGAGTGTTTCTTGAAAAATCTGATCCAACCGCCAAAATTTATTTATTTGAATATAAATGGATTGATAGAGATGATACCAGTATTGTTTCTTTAACATTTGATACACCCGGATCGACAATTAAACATTTAATGGCGGCCAATTTCACAATCGCTAAACAAAGTCAAAATTTAACATTATTTTTACAATCATCAGCCGGCACAGTATTAGCACGTGGCAAATATAAAAATACAGAACAAGAAAAATATATACAAGTAGCCCTTAATATAAACGATAAAAAACATTTCGATTTTAGCTCATCATTAATTCGTCAAGATAGTCGACATGGTTACACGTATTTTCCGAGGATATATTTAGGAGTCAGTGGAGATCGTGTGTTAGAACTTCAAGGTTTGTAGAATTTCTGAAAACGTCATCAAAACTCAATCTGTTATATCTGAATCAAAAGTAATTGGACAAAGAGCGAAAGTCTAAAACGTTTCCAATTGAATTCACGTATACGTATACGAATTCTAAACAAATTTTCGGTATTTATAGTAAAGCTTACTTTTATTTTTTCTGTCTATTGTAGTTTAAATTCGAAAACAGAACGTATGAGTTTACCAATACAAAATTAATGAGAATCAATTTATATTGTTTCGTTTTATTTATGTAGTGAATACAAAATAAACTTTTACTCTTCAATATAGAGACAATGAATAGTTAATAAAAACGTTATACGAGCTTATCCCAGCGCATCCACCCAAAGTGATTTAGTTGTTATTTTTAATTAAATGAAAACAATAAACATATTAATATTTATTTGATATTTTCTAATTCTAATTTATAGGAACATTGAAATTGATGAGTAAAAAGGGCATATCCGAATATCATGTCGATTTGAAATTTCAGACGAAACGTTTAACATCAAAGCTTTTTGGTTATATATCGAAAGCGGAAGCATCAATAGCAGCAAATATGAAGTTGGATTATAAATTTGCTACAACGAAAGAACAACGTGTTATGTGGAAATTTTTGTTAGCAAATCGTTCCCCAAAGAATATGGTTGATATACGTGGTAGTTGTAGTCTTTATAGTACATCATATCCTGAATTTAATTTTGATGCTAATTTAAAATTTCAAGTAAATTTTAATCGAAACAAAAATTGTTTATTATTTTATTCATTTATTTTTTGTTTTGTCATTACAGAAAGGTAATGGACCAATTGAATGTAAATTTGATTTGAGTACAAACCCATTACCGGCTGACCATCCTGATGCTGAATTCCATAAATTGAAGTTCGAGTGGTTATTTTCGTATAAATCATTACCCGACAGTACTCGAACTTTAAATACAATTGTATCTATCAGTAAACAATTGACTAATTTAAATTTAAAAGGACGATTTTCATATGAATCAAAAGGTTCGAATATTAATCTATTAACAATTATTAAATATGGTATTGATAAAGAGATATCAATTACAATATTTTGGTCACATCCAAGGACAACATTAGAACAAATAGAAGGACGTATTAATGTAACATTACCATCATTTACACCGATGATATTAGAGGCGAAGTTACGTGAAAACGACGCATCTGACTATATTGTAAGTTTCCACATTAATTATTTATCTGTCACAGAAAGAATTATTCATTCTTTAAACTTTTTTTTATATAATATCAGTAATGTTCCTCTAGGGATAAATTGAATAAATGGTTCAAGTTGATTATTATAATACGATATAAAATTGTACATTTATAATTGTGCATTCCCATTATATGTATATTCGTGATTATGATTGATATTCGATAATGTCGTTCTATTATATTTTGACAGATCGAAGTACAAGGGACGTGGTTTAGTGGTCATAGTGCCTCCGTTTTAGGCTTTTATCAAGATCGTAGCACATCAAGATCATTAGATCATCATTTGAAATTATTCCTAAAATCGCCTAGTTTCAAAGACATTAATGCTGATTTGAAATTCTATCGTAATAATGAAGAAATTAAAATCGACATTAAAGTAATTTTAAATTTAATCTTATTACCATATCTACAATAAATTTATTGGAAATATTTCTAGGCAAACACTGATGGTAATGACTATGGTCTACTATTTAAACATAATACAGTTTCACCTGATCAAACTAACACACAAATCAAGTTGAAATATAAAACTAAGTATTATACAATGTCTAGTTCTGTTTATTTAGGCGATCATCGACGTATTATCGTTGAATTCCATATTGACCAGTAAGTTAGCTTAAATTCAGTTACAATAAGTTTTCGTTAAACAAATATATTATTACAAATAGACTTCGTGATATATATATTGGTGCATGGGAATATAATAAGGAGGCAAATAAAGCTGTAGGTTTTGAAGTGAAATGGGATGCTAATCGTGACAATAATCAAAAACTTATGATTTCTGGCAACTTCACTAAACTTGGATCGTTTGAATATGAAGGGAATTTTCTTGTATCTTATCCAGGACGAACAATTATAGGAGATCTCAACTTTTTCTTAGGCAGTAAATATTTTCAAATAAATACATATACGGTGTGTATAAGTATTTGAGTACATTCATTTTTAGATCAACATATTGATACAATGGCACGCATATCCTGGGCTGATCAACAATCATTCGCTTATAGTTTTCAACTTGATTACGATATTGATAGACAAACATTTATTTTATTAAAATCACAAATTGTTACACCATTTGATGATTGGCAAAAGACAACATTTAATGGCAGGTAAAAATACTATACTATTGAATTAGCATTTTTGAATAAATCGTTTATTGTTGCGCATTATTTTGTTGGAATGTTACAGCTATCATCACAATGAGAACATGTACCATATCAATGGCAGTATATTTTGGAAACATGACGAGTATGTTACAGTAGATTTATATGAAGATTATTCTATAGGTGAATCATCATTTGACTGTAAATTGAAAAGTTCGTTAACAAGTACACTTTCAAATATACCATCATTGAGTGCTTTATTAATTCATAATCAAAATACGACACAAATAGATACAATTTTAAAATTATTGGTAGCATGAAATATCTAATTTAAATTGTCAGTGTTTATCAATCAATTTTTATAGTATGATCCTCAACATATCATCGATATTGAAAGTAATTGGAAAATTGAAGAGAACGGCCAATACACGAATATAACCGGAACTATAATTGCAACAACACCATTCAACGGTTACCATAAAGGCTATTTAATTGGAAAGCTTGATTATACTAATACGAAATACATAAGGGGATTTGCAGACCTTGATTTAGATCATAAAAAATTCACAGCCAGCCTTGAAGGTAACTATCACACAGGCACCCACCATTCATTCATATACATACAAAATCTAATTGTAATCCCCAATGAATTCAGGTCACGATTTTATAGTGTCTCAAAAAAAAAACTAACTGTAGAATGTAAAATTAAATTTTAAAGAAAATACACGAAAAAAATATAAATTGAACATATAATTTACTTTACACAACAAATTTTAGGTAATTTACAAAAATTAACCAACAGTATGGTTGTATTAAATGTAACAACACCAATGGAAAAATTCAAACAATTAGAGGGTAGATTTGGTTTTTCTGAAGAACATAAACATTTAGTTGCACAAATAACATATCCAACTGGTGCTTTAGGATTTGAAATTTTATTTGATGTTGAAACAATTATTAATTTTGATGTTAAATTAAGTTTAGCTACTCCAATATCGTTTTTACAACGTATATTAATTGTTGGAAAATTCAAACCAGATCGGGTAAGTTTCCCTTGTGGTTTTTGTATTAATTTTATATGAAATTCTCTTCATATTAGTATCATTAAACAAACTATGTGAGTCTTTTAATTGAAAACAGAGCAGGCTGCACAGTTAAATGAATAAAGATCGCTGTTTAGAGATGCTGAATTTCAGAGAGCGTCAAATCAGTTATTTTTTTGTGATGATCCCAATGGACGATAAACAAAAAAATCGCATCGATTTACTGTTTGTAATTTGTAAAACGTAATAATTAGTGGGATTTTTGTTGTTTATTCTAGAATTAATTTGTGATTGTTTTTGTGTTTAAATAGTGTTTTTAATCAATTAAACTGTAAAATGGTGTCACTTATGCAAATGGCGGTTACTTTGACATTTGAAATGTTTGTTAAGTGTAGACATCTATGCACGCTTGTAATTTTGTTGTTGTAATGTTTACAGGCCGATTTTCGTGTAGGCTGGAATTCGTTGATGTTAGGATTCACTGGCGTTTGGCATTATGTAAATGTCATAGATTTCGAATACTCCTACAAGATTTACACTCCTATCGAAGGTTTTGAAGAAAATGGTATCGTTGCTAAACTCATATTCAAAGAAGGTTTAGACTTTGAAGTTTCTATCAAGTTATCGAAGCATAAGGTTTGTATATATCTTTACTAAGTATAGAATATTGAGGAATACACCAATCTTTCATCTATTGAATGACAAAATTTATAATTTACCTTATTGGATAATGTTCAGATATCCATGGTGTACTCAAGGAGCATCTAAAGTTTGTTTAGTAATTGTGTCGCCCTTATCGATCGGCAGATTTGTGTTAAAAGTGAAAGCTATAATCTATGTCCAAGATCTTGGATTGCTAAAGCTGCTGTTTTATTCTCTTCGAAATAACACTATTGAAGTTGCGTGTAATACATCTCATCACTGTTATCGTTTGAATCTAGTAGATATATCTTTACGCATAACTCTATTCAATATTGTAGGTATCTAATAAGGAAATTTATCAATAGATTACTGATACACTATTTTATGTCGTCTCAAATCTAATATTTTATTTATCTTGTCCGTTAATTAAGAAACTATAAGACTATTCTAATAATTCATAAAGAAAATGAAGGTTTAAACTACAATTGACTGTCAAAGGAAGCTTCTGTACTGTTTCCAATTAGGCGCAATTTATTTCCGATCCGGCTCTGATGGAAATGTCATCAATTAGAAAATGCTTTCGAACGCAAATAATTGTCGGTCGACAATTGATTATTGAAATTCAAATGTGTTTTTAGATTGCTGTGGTATTTATTTGCAAATCAAATAGCTTATTCATGCCATTTGTATTTATATAGGTACAGGTGGATGTTTATTTCTGGTTATTTTAAACTAGTGAATTAGTCCTTTACAATACTCAACCATAATTTGAGCGTTTTTTTTTTCAAAAATAAATAGAATACATCCATGTATATTTTCATACATACATAAAAAATATCAATTTTCTGGACTTTTCAGTTAGGATTGGCTATACTTGGCAGACCTAAACGGAAAATTCTAAAAGAACTTGGTATAAAAACAACTAGTATTTATGGCCGGAAGCAATCTAGCCGTACATGGTTAGAACAGAAAAATAAAGATATTGATTACCATGATGTTAAACATGATGATGATGATGAATATGACGATCTATTTAAATGGACTGGTTTTATCGAAATAGATGCTGTTATATATCCAACTATGAAGGGAATATTAGATATTGATCAAGAGGGACCATTGTATATTTTACAAGGCAAATTATCCGTACCAGATGGTATTGCAACATTTATAAATGAATTCGAATTTATTGTAAATCAAATTCACTTGAATATAAATACTATAATAATTAAAAATTTTTATTTATGTATATATTTTTAGGATATTATGGCAATGCGAAATGAATTTACTATAACAACACCATACGAAAATTGCAATTTAATTACATCTTATTACAATTTAGAAATCGTTCCAAATAAAACTTATAAATTCGAATTGAGTTTAGATTATCAAAATAAAACACGATGGGTTGAGGTAATTCATTTTTATCAAATTGTTAAACTAACAATAAATATAATTTCACAACTTTAGATAAAGTTTAATGGACAATATTGACATTATTAGATCAACAATTACACTTAATGATTATTAATATTTCAAACGTTAGATATTCACAGTTTTATTAATTAAATATTTAATGAGTTATCGTGATATTAAACTTTTATTTATTTATCTATTTGATCTAAGTTTTATTTTATAATAATTATGATTATCTTTGATGTTTAAATTGACAATCATATAAAATGGAAATTCTGTTTCAGACTAGTCTATTAGCTTTATACAATATCAATGATGGTAATGATTATGAAGATTACGATCTGATACTACAAATACGAAGTCCTTTAGATAGTTTTCCACGTTTGGATTTGAATGCGACATATGAAACCAAATCGAATATGCATTATACAAATTTATTAGCGATTACGAATAATAGTAAAATCTCCTTGAATATTAACGCAAAGGTAAATATTATTATTACTACTATTATTATTAGCAGCGGCGTAAATAAATATAACTGAAATTTGTCAATTTAACTGAAGAAAATATTTGTCTTCAAAGTCTTGTGATTCTTAAAAAAAAAAACTAATGATGAGCGTAGGAACTGAACAAATGTATTAATTTTTCTGTACTTGCGGTCCAGTTACAGAGCAATTTCCATCGGTTAATTAATCTTTAATGCGACAAAATAAATTCTTATTTCAATTCGCTCACAAATAATGGAAAAACCGACGATTAGATGTACTAGAAGAACATATCCTGTATAAAATTTGTTCCTATCATTAGTTAGAAACTATTAGACGCATGTTATAGGTTTGGAATTATATAGTTTTCAGATTTATTTTTTTATAGATCCATCATAACAATAGTATACCTAATTCAACAAATTAGAAATTCCAAATTATGAAAATTGATACGGTCCCAAAAATCATTTTCCCCGGGCCCCGCATTGACTAAGGACGGCCCTCAGCGAGGTGCATTTAGTTGTTTGACTCTATTTACCTGAAAGTATATGCTACATAGACTGTAAATTCTGAATTTATTTTATATAGTCCAAATACCGTGCGTGTGTATATGTATTTTACATGCGCCTATATATACAGAACATTGTCTGCTGTTTTCTAACAGAAACAATTCACTCTCTGGCTCTATTTCGCAACTGATATGCTCAACTTATGTAGATATATGCGCACATATTTACATAGTTTATGTGAATTCACCACAAACCGTGATCGTGATCATGATATTCTTCAACATCAGATCGCACACTATTACGGTGGATTGTCGATCAAAATTTAACGATATTAAACAATATTATTATACAATAATTTGGCTATAATAGAATTATGTTCGAATGAATTAGATCCAAATAGAATTCCCTTTTTATTTCGTTTTGTTTTTATTCGAAAGAGAAATGAATCTGATGTCGTTTGCAAAATCGTTCCTAGTGATGACTCAGAAAATTTATCCTGTACGTTTTGTGGTAGTCCTATATAGTTGAACAAGACATTTTCTGTATGTTCACTATTTTATACGAACAAATTCAACAAGACTCAAATAAAACCCTATCATAATCTGTATAGATATATTTAATAATTTTAATGTTAAATTATAGTTAGCATATGGTCTGACCGACGCTGTTATTCTATTTGAAGTTAAAACACCATCATTTGAAATACCACCAGCGAATTTAACGTATAACAAAATTTTCACAACAGATGATTCATTAATAGAAGTATACGCCAATGTACCGAAATATATGAAACGTGGAGTAATTCGAATTAAAATTAATTAATAAATTAATTAAGAATATTTACGATAATTATTTTTAGATAACATTTAAAGCCAATTGGATGATAAAATCAATTACGAATTTGTATGCATTTATATGGTTGGATACACCATATAAAGGTATGGAAAATACTTTAATTGGTGGTAAATATAATGTAACAGATCAATCATCTGAATCATATATAACAATACATCTGCATCCCTTAAAATTTGATACGAATTCAACCTTTATTGGTGGTATATTTACAATAACATCAATTATCAATTTTAATGGAAAAGCGTAATATAATTCTATTAATTTGTTAATTACAATAAAAACAAATGAATATTATTTTAGATTTCCTGTTACATTAACGGGTAATACGATTCAAACTTCAATTAATAAAAAGGACTTTGTTGGGAATTTATTGTTGAAAGATAAGGAATTTAGTTTGAAAGGGTACGCATATATGTTAGGTAGTGTTCCAGTGGATGTTCAAATTACATTATCACCTAAAGATGGTAGTGACCCATTGAATTTCCAATATAGATTACAGAATACAGATTCTAGATATGTACTTGAGGGTAGTTTAAGACATGCACAGAAATATGGAATATTCCAAATAAATGCAATCAACAAACAGAGAAATGATTGGCAAATAGATTTAAAGGTTTGTTATTTCATTATTAATTATTTGATTATTAACGTTCTTCTGTTGTTTCAATTATAAAGCTAGATACGTCGCATAGAATTTATAATAAGTTCATATTTCAAGCAAATGCAACATTAACAAACACAAGACCTCGCGTATCAATAGAAGGATGGACTCCTATACTTAAAATAGAAAATCCAAAGTTGGGAGCATCTGTAGTGTAAGTAAATATTTAACTAAAAAAACATTAATTTTTAATCAATCAAAACATAATTATTTAAAAGTCATTTATCTGGTACGATATTAAAATTAAAATTTATGCACTATTTATTTTCTCTTTCAAACGTTTTAGAATAAATAGATCTCGGTTATTAATTAATTAATGAATCAACATTTTCAATTATTAAAAAATATATTACCCTTTACATTTATGATAAAATAGGGATATGTTAAGCTGAAATATCCACTCGTAACATAAAAATCTCACAATTTGTCGCATACGGTAAAAAGATGATTGATTTAAACAATCTCCAATGCCTGAGGTCTGGACTAAACACCACCCTTTAAATCTTTCACCATTAACATACACCATTTATATGTACTGTAAAACAAATTCAGCATGACATTCTCTCTGTATTATCTATGAGACTAGTCAATCAATTTGTCAAAACCTATCTATAAATAAATAAATATATATATATATATATATATATATATATATATATATATATATATATATATATACTAACGCAAACCTGACCGGAATTATAAAACAGAGGTGTATATTTTTGATTAAAAACATTAACCGATTCCACCGATGTGATAACGGTTGAGTGGTGTCGAAAATTTCCAAAGACAATATATCAAAATGAAGTATTTTTCTCATGTTGATTCTATATTTTTCTTTTCAATCAAATATGGGAAGAATAAGCTTTAGAAATCAGGATACAAATACAAAAAGTCACTTCTTTGACAATTCCTATAGAACTGTTTGATATGAATAGCGATTGGCTTTAGGACTAGAAAAAGTTTTAAGAAATTTTCATATTTTAGATCTACAAGGTGTTTCAATTAACTGAAACCCTTAGTGTATATTAGTGTATTTTTAAAGTGAAATAGAATTACAAATAACGCTATGGTATATGAAATAATTTCTTGATTCTTTTACAACAGTTTAATCCTGAATTATTATTGTTAACATCATGAAACTGGCGCCGCTTAAATTTGCCTAATGATAACGTCGAGCTTGCCTTGAGTATCATGTTGAAAAAGGCTATTTGTTAGGGGATGCATCAGGATTTGTAGTCGGTTTTCAGTATTTTTGTTCTGTCAAAATATGAAATAGATAAAGCAAATTAATAAAATTACTCATTTATATCTGGCAAAATTTGCTGAAACGGATTGAATGAATTTTCCTCCACATTTTATGATAATAGAAAAACACACAATTTTACTATTATTCGATTTAGTAGTGTTGATAATAAGGTAAGAGTATATACATAGATCTCAAGACAAACGAGAAGACAGGGTTTTGTATTACGTGTTTATCTTTAATCTGCTCTTGTATTTGTTCTGTTTCTTTTCATGTTCAGTGGTAGTCGTGTTGGTTAAGAAAAACAAGTAAAAAAATATAATTTTCGTTTAAGTTTCATCTCTGTTACAATTTTCTTTTCATCACCTTGAATATATGCTTAGCATTTAATTTTTTTTGCAAAAGGTTAGTTAGACATATCGTTTTAAATATTTATTGCAATCGTTTCATTCCTTATTGCAATATCTTGTAATGGTTGCTACTTGTTTATAGTCACTGTGAGTCAGCATTTTCAATGTTTTCGCACCCTTGGGTAGAATTTTCTTTGTTGACGATATTCACTTAGTGAATTTTCTATAAAATTCAACTACAACGAAAAACATTTATTTTATTCCATTTCTATGCTATAGAAAAAATACACATCGAATCTTAACAACAAATATAACACAATAAGTTTAATGTTATTTTTTAATTAATTTTATTAATGCAATTTGTTTCCTATTAAGAAAAAAACATCTTTTAGGTATACTTTGTAATTACGAAGAACACCTTATCTTACCTTAACACTCAACAATTACAAAACATACAAACTAATTTAATAGGAATCCTACTATTTTCGGCCATTTAATATTCTCCCTTTCATTTACCTAGTTCTAAAACGAGTCAACTGACCTACTCACGCACCATTTCCTGTTTTACCATAACATTTAGAATTATTGTATAAATACGGAAACGAAAACAGAATTCCCGAAATGTTGAATATTTTCGATAAAAATCATCAGTTTAAATAACATGAAATTTGATAATTTATAAAAGATTTTAAGTTTAAAGTAACAACAACAACAACAACAAATTGAATAACCAGAATGAAATGATTATAAAAAACATATTTTATATTGTTGTTTAGTTTAAAGGCAGTAATTTTTGAAGATGAAAGCATCCTTGTTGATGATAACAGATTTTTTTTTCTCAAACAAGATCATTTTAGGAGTTTGTGGACTTATACGTTTTACGATCTAGTGTTTCTTAAGTGGCTACCCATAAAATGCTTGTCTGGAACATTTTTTTTTGTTTGGCTTCCTTTAAAAATACTACTTGTGAACGATCTTTTATGATATACAATTCCGAGGAAGCCACAATCTTAATCTTGATTCTAAATGATCTCCATTTATTTACATGTCTGCGCTTGTTCAACAGTTTTCCTCTTTGAATATACAGAATGGAAAATAATGGTCAATATTGACAAAACTTGAGTAATGATATAATTATGAAAAGTGGTGTATGGAATTGAAATCGATACTATTTAGTTCAGAATCATGTTTTTGTGATTCAGAGCACAAGGAAATAATTAAATTTGATATACTTTTGATTTGTAACTTCCTTAATGAATGAATTTGCGAGTAATTGATTGTATTTATTCTAATTAATTATAGAATTAATGTAAATATATATTGAGAGAATTCGACATGTAACTAACGAAATTATCCTATAATATACAAATTTACATACATGAACCTTTGTACGAATTTCAATTAAAATATTTTACTATATAACTATGTCAATAGTTCTATTTAAATATTTTAGTTTAGTTTATATTATAGATTAATAGAGTTCTAAGATCATTTAAAATCGTAAATCGCGTTTTCTATATTATTATTTGTTATGTTATTTATTTATAAATAAAATTTTATGTTACTTAGATACCAATTTAGATACCAATTAGTTAGTCATTTAGATACCAATTTTATTTCCTATAAAATAACACATCAATGTTAATATTTGTTATTGTTAATAATAAATACAATAATACTGCTATCGGTTACGCCCCTTATGTGTTATGAACTTTGCCATTCCGGACAAAAAAAACCCTACAAAAAATGCCTTTTCAAATATAGAAAAACCCTTATATTACAAACTTTGGGTTCTTAACGTGACAAATATTTTTATTAGATTTGATCTTCTACGTCAGCCCCAAATATGATTAATTTGCAAATGAAAGAACTAAACAATTTCGATATAATTATAGGTCATTAGGACAACGAAATTATGGTCGTGCATATTTTGAAATAACTGATGCAAAAGGTGATATAGAAATTGATTGGATATGGTTATATTTAGAGAATATGATGATAAAAGCAATTGGAAATTATCAAAATCGTCAATATAAGAGCCAATCAAATATTAATGTATTCTATATTAATCCAAATCAAACATTTAAATTTATTGAAGCTGGAAGTGATATTAATATAGATACATTATGGTCGTACGTATTTATCTGCACGTAGAATGAAATGATTAAATTTGAACGTGCAGTTACACCTTTATTATTTGTTTATAATTTTAATGAAATTTTCTAGTGCTGGTACAAATATAACATTATCGTTACCAAATTATCGTAATATGAGTTTAGATGCGAATTTAAAATTACCTGCACCAGTTAACGAAGTTTATACATTGTTAGGACAATTATATTATGATAGTTATCGAATAATTGAATTTTTATGTAAATATCGTACGATTAATTCGAAAAAAAATTACGGTTCTTGGGGAAATGTAAGTTTATACTTGAATTGTTAATAGTTTATAGTTGCATGAACTGTATATTGTATTCAGGTCTTGTTAGCTGATAAGACACAATTTGGAGGAAACGTTACGTTAGAATGGAACAGTGAACGAATCAACAATTGTTTAAATTTAAATCGAACAGATAACATTTATAATTTTTATTATAAATTAAAAACACCAAAATATATTGATCGTAATACATTCATTACAGATATAAGTTATACAAATGTTGACGATTATCATAATATTACGTATGTATAAATTGGGTTTTATTATTTGGAAGAAATTTTCTGTTAATGGATTTGTGTAGGTGTGAGGCATTCTATCCTGAACAACACTCAATTGGTTTTGCTAAAGTGGATTTCAAGGAATTTGCCAATATGAACGGAACAGCTAACGTTACGATCCCCTTTAGAAACGTAAATTATACTGGTGTTCATTTCATTACAAAAACTGATGCGTAAGTAATTATTGTTTCGTTTTTTTTTCGCAAACAGCAATTATTTCATACAACAATGTGGAAATTAATTGTTAAAAAAGTGAATTTACCTATACCATTTAAAATTTATCGAATTTATTGTTAAATGAAAATTCAAAATTAATTATAATGTTGTTTTAGACACTTGTACAATCGTTATTTGAATGTGTTTTGGCCAAAAGATAACGCACTTATAGACTGTAAATGCGTTACGCATACCGGTGTTTCATTGTTGGAGAGTAATACAACAGGTGTTTTGTTAATTGAAGTACCTTTAACAACACGACATATAGCCAATGTGGATTTTTCATATCATGTGAATATACATATAATTGAAACACCCTTTTAAATTAATTTATTCTCCATTATAGAAACAACCCCGTTATAGTGTTGGTACAACAACAGTAGATTATAATGGTAATAAAGTTCTAGATGGAAAATATAATTGTCTATCTGAATCAAGGGCGGGTTTCGATAAGGATAGAATCCACGTGGAGGTGCAGAATAAGTTGGTCCCTATCGGGGCTGACTATGTTCATGGATACGAATACGGAGCGTCGAGGGACGGTATCGATGCTCCAACTACGGTAAGGTGCATCAAATAAATCAGCAACTCCTATAAAATCCACTGTAATCTATAGTCGCTTCGCGTTCCCCTACTGCTACCTAATATCTTACAGTTCTTACCACCGACTTCATTTTGTACTTTAAACTGAAACGTCCTATTTCTTATTCTATTTCTACCACTGACCACAATTGTTTTCATTAGGAGTGCAGATACGAAGAAAATTCTAATATTTCTCTTAGCTAACAATCGATACTAAGAGATGACCAATTTTTTATGTCCGTCAATTGAAAATAGTGACTGAAATCAAATCGAAATTATTATAGAAAACGAGATATTCTATCCCGGCGCATCCACCAAAATCTACATTATACATATTGTCAATGTTTAATTTATTTTTATTATCATTAATCTCATTTCATTGAATGACAGAGTTATTCGCAATTAATTTTGATTTGATATGATTTTAAAAATTTTAGCACCCATCTGTGAACGTTTTACACATTGATGACGAGTTTAATAGTTTTATCAACATCACTCAATACTGGCCATATATTTCTATCTCAGTGCATACACGAACCGCTATTGATTTAAACTTTGGTATATATCCGGAGTGATGAATGTGAACCATGCTGAATCATCCATTTACCCTGTTTGAAACATGAGCAAGCCGAGAAAAACAAACGGTCACCGGATACAACTCATAAGCACTTTAGTGGTAGATTTCGATTTCTCTTAATTCACCCAAAATGTGAATTATCATTAATCTAAATTTTTGAATATTTCTAAATAGTTGTTCGACTAATATGATAGAATGATTATATTAACGTTTATTATTCTTATTCTGATTATATGAATGAAAACGTGGTATAAATTTTACACTAGAATAATTTTACTAATAAGAGGCTTGTAACTTGGAAATATGTGTACTTATGTATTATATTCAATGTGAATAGCGAATTCAGGTCGTTAGTTCAAAACATTGAATTCATCCACTATTATTCTATGATGGAATTCTGCAACTAGTATCGCATGTACTTAGAATCGTGCAGTCTGTCATTAAACTACGTGTCGGACATAATTGCAACCTTACCAACCTAAGTTTTAATAAATTTGTTTTGCACGAAACGACTTCCGGAATTTTATCACATCTTCATTATAACATAAGAAAAGATATTTTTCATTTTCAAATGATGTAATTACAATAGAATTTCTGTTAAAATAGTAAATAATTCTTTCAAGAAGATAAACCTATATTTTTCTTTTATGTTTGCTATTATTTTACATAGAAAAGCAACGCTTAAAGAGAAAAAAAAACTCTCAAAAACGATGGTTCTGTGTTATTTCTTTAAAGATATAGAGGCAAAACAGCAATAAAAATATTTTTTACAGGACACAAAACACTTACATCTTTACCACCTGAAAAACTCCACAAAGTTTAATATAACTGGTGAAATGAACGTGCGAACAAGTTCAACTGGTCGTCAGATAGCACTTTTAGCAACTCATTCAAATCGTACAGTTAAATTGTGGACGGAC
The DNA here is from genome assembly GCA_028455855.1 of Meloe dianella. Taxonomy (NCBI): domain Eukaryota; kingdom Metazoa; phylum Arthropoda; class Insecta; order Coleoptera; family Meloidae; genus Meloe; species Meloe dianella. Next base: position 2,050,947 of record JAPTHL010000045.1, on the reverse strand, counting down.
TATGACGTTTTAGACCAACAATTTAAACAGCACTCAAGACTCGAATTGAGCTCTTCTATTTGGATTGAATACGATCTCAATCTTCTCAATAATACCATGGTAATACATATCACATATAGTACTTATTCTTATATATATATATATATATATATATATATATATATATATATATTTTATATCTATTATATAATAAAATCGAAATATGTTCAGGACGAGACATTTAATGCACAACGTGTTCAAATCAACCTGGCCTATCCTCGTAGGAACTTTACAGCCGAAGGCGCCTATAACATAAGCGACTTGTCAATGTCGACTGACATTTCTTTAGTTTGGGATAAGGATAAGAAAACAGTACAAGCAGGTTTAGATTGGAGAAGGGTCAACCCGCATCGTGAAGAGATCCTGTTTCAACTGAAACATCCATCTTTTCAAAAGGTAAATCTTTATGTCTACGTATATCAGTGTGAATTCAAATGATATATTTTTTTAGGATGTTAGTTTTCTGGGAGAATACGAATATAATGAACGAAAAATGTTTGATACACAATTGACAGTTGATTATTCAATAGATCCACAACAAACATTCAAAATTGGTAGTAGAATAAATGATAATACAAATTCACAATTCTACAACTATAGTTATAATCTATGGGCCGTACATGATGCTACTAATCTTAATTTAAATACGCATGGTGGTTTTTATTGGAATCCATATTGGTATAATACCGGTCATTATACAGACTACAAACGATCATATCTACCTTTACAAACCGTTGAAGCTGTTGCCAATCTTGACTTGATCCTATATGAGATAGAAATGAAGGTTTGTTAATAGACATGTAATTTCCGTCAGAAAATATAGCCCAAAGCCACTATAATAAAACAGTACCCCCAGAAATGATTAAAATTCCCAATTATGCAATATTTAACAAAAAAATGTAATTCTTTCCGTTACATTTATTGCAAACAATAAATGTCGAAGTAAATCATGTTGTTCTATTTATTTTTGTTGTTGTTTTTAGAAAAGAACAGGTCACGATTTGTCTTATTTGCGGGCGAAATATGCTGGGGAATTTCCTATTTATACAACAAATATGTCAACGTCCCATGAGATGAACAATGCCACTGGGGAGTTTTACTTGAATTTTGCAGAAAAGTTAGTTCAACTTAACGTGAACATGACCACAGGTATGAATTATAATTGTCGAAAATAGCATGGTCTTCAAGAGATAGAGTTTAACGAATACATTTACATAAAGTCTAAAGCAATAATTTAATTTAATAATCAAAAATAACATTTACACTTTTAGATGGTAGTCAAAGTTTACATATGCATGGTTATATACCTGATGCACGTAGTGCTATTTTTGATATTTGGCGTGATTATGAAGATATTAGAGTATCAGATGTTGCATATTATTTACGTTTAAATCATTCAAGATTAATTGTCTCAAGTTTATTATGGCGTTCTGATTTGATACATGATATACAGGTAAATTATATATATATATATATATATATATATATATACAGAATCACATGATGATATTTATTACTATCTATTTCTTTAGACTGGAATTCGTTCAAGTCTTACACAAATGTACAATAATTTATTAGAAGGTATCAACAATAGTAAACAATATATCAGAGCAGAAACCAATGCTGCTTTACACGGAGTCTGGGATGACGCTAAACCTATATCCCAAAAATTTTTGGATGATCTTAGGTAAGAGCATCAATCATTTTATTAATGATAGTACAGTGGAACCTCTTTAATTTGATATCTAAAGCTAATATGAAAGACGTCCCAAATTTTCAAATAAAAAAAAATCATAATGATTTGTATTATTCCTCTGATGGAAAGAGTATCTACTGTAACAGTAAGCATCAATAGAGAGCTGACTAGAAACGTGTAGCATATGGATTATTTACATTAAGCCCAGCGCTACAATAAAACTTAGTTAGAATACAATGATGCTCAAGGCTCCCTCAAAATAGAACACTGGGAATCTCTTAACATTATGCTGTTGTCAAGTCAAATTAAAATACACCGAATATAGAGAATAATGTCGATTCCAACAAATTCCTACAACCCTAATTAGACGAATTTGTATTGATTAATTTACCTTTTCACAAATAATAATTGCCCATTCGAGTAATGGTTGACTTGTCTCATACATCTTCATTATGTGTTCCTTTTTGTTATTAGCGAGTATTGATGGAAGTTGATAAAAAAAAGTGAAAACTTTATAACGATTTGGATCAAATATAATTTGTTAATTTGAAAGAATTCTATTCGTGCTCTTTTTTTGTTTGGTTTTAGGGAATTACGAGTTATAGAAAACGATATAGAAGAATTCAAATTGTTCTTGAATAAATCGTATAATGCGAACGAATTTTATATTAAAGATATCGTAAATATGACGATGATAATGTTCGATGAGTTGGCATTGAAAGCACATTTAGAATCACTACCGGCTATTGTAGGTGAAATATGGGATGTTATGGGTGAGTCCGGTATGAAAATTAAAAAGAGCATTGTGTGGGCAATTGAAAAGGTAAAAATCGTCATTATAATGACCTTAATTGTGGTATTTTTATATAATACGAAATATTGATTATCGGTTTTCGTCTTTTCTATAGATAAAAATGTATTATCAAAATACGACTGATTTTATAAGGGGGTTATTAGATGGTGATCCAATCGATCATCTTTCTGATGCTTTTAAAAGTATCATCGAAAAATATGATGATTTTATTAAGAATTTACATGTTGCGTTTATACAATATATGGAACAGTTATGGAAACAAACTTATTCGTTGATTGTTAATAATTGGCATAAAACATTAGCTGCAATAGAGCCAACATTTTTAAAACTAGTACATTATTTAGAAACAATTGTATGGAATACCGGTCGTGAATTTCTCGATTTTCTTTATATACGTAAAAATGAATTAATTGAATCACCATATTTTGTTAAATTTACAAATTTCACTATGGATTTAGATCGTTTTTATAAAGATATAACTGGAAATAATACAATTGCTAGTATAACAAAATATGTTAAAATTGCGTGGAATTTTTTGAAAGAAAAATATTTTAATACGGTACCGTTTGGTAAAGAACTTCAAGATGTTGTATCGGAAATTTTTGCTGAATTGAACGAATTGAAGAATTTACCATCTATTCAATTCATAACAGAAAAATTGAATGAAATATATAGTGATATAAAGTGGTTCTATGACTATTTTGATATTGAAAATCGTCTACACCACTTTATAATATTGTTACATAAAAAACTGACTGATATGTCACAAACTGCATTGGAAGCTGAAAATCGGTAAGTTACAACGAGTCCATTGAATAAATAAAATTCATTTATTAACCACAATTTCTTATTCAGATATCGTGTTGCTAAAACTAAATTCATATTTGAACCAAATGATGGTGTTATGTTGCTTGAACAAAAATTACCAATGTCTTGGCATGCGTTCAATGAAACACCAAAATTCCAGGTAAATTGAATAATTTAAATAAATCGATTTTCTAATAATTTTATTAATCAAAATTTTAGGAAATACCCGAATTGAAAACTTTATATGATATACAAAATTACTTTGTTGAATATCGCGCTTCATTTTGGGATTTCTATTATGATTATAAAGCTTATACAGAATTATCGGGATGGTTGCCACCTTTTAAAGGTATAAATCGTATAAATAATAAATATTTATAAATAATTACAATATTTAAATTGAATTTTACAGCACAAGCTTTATTAGTTGGTTCTCGATATTATGTGACATTTGATGGAAATTATTACGATTTCCAAGGCAGTTGTTCGTATCTTTTAGCAACTGATTATCTTGATCGAAATTTCTCGATTATCGTTTCTTATGATAGAAATAATCCAAATATACATGAACTTCAAATTTTAATTAACAATACCGTAATTTATATCAACATTTTCACTAATGTAAGTTGAACATTTCCATAAATAATTATAGTTTAATGAAAATTAAATTATAGAGTGTACGTTTTGGGGAAAACGGTATATTATTGCCAGCACAAATAGGTGACACTTTTATATATCGTGAATCAGAGATATTAATTATGAAAAGTGATTCCGGTTTTCAACTTGAATGCAATATGAAATTAAATGTTTGCGCATTTGAAGTTACTGGTAATACAAAAATAAAATAGATATATTACTTTTAAAAACAATTGACTTTGAATTTTCCCATAGGATGGTATTTTGGTAAGACGGCCGGACTCTGGGGTACGATAAACAATGAACCATCAGATGATTTCTTGACTTCTCAACGAACTAAGGCACAGTTAAGGGAATTGCATCAGTTTACAAACAGTTGGGCATTAGAGAATTGCAATAAACCGAAAATACAAATCAATTACAACAATACAGAAAAACTAATATCACCAATAATACAAGATTTATGTGATGAATTCTTTATTAGTAAATTATCACAATTAACAACATGCTTCCCAAGAGTACCGAAGCAATCGTATCTATTTATGTGTTTAAATAGTACAACCGAAGAAGAGGCTTGTTCATCAGCATATGCTTATATTAGTGTATGTTCATTTCTGAATACACCATTAAGAATACCTGATGTTTGTGTTAAATGTAATGCACCAAATGGTACAATATTAAATGAAGGACAAACTATCCATTTAATTGGAGAAAATCTACCAAAAAGTGCTGACATTGTATTTATAATTGAAGCAAAAGATTGTAATAAAAATTTAAGAAGTTCCAAGAATTTCGATACAATACTAGAATTACTCAATAAAGAACTATTGGAATTGAACTTAACAAATAATAGGTTTTCTGTTGTTATATTTGGCGGTGATGGAGTTTACGATGAACCGAGAAGTCTAGTAATAGACGGAAATGTTTTCATGGACTTCAGATCTCTAATTACTTACATCGATTCAATTCCCACTGGTAAATAAATATCAAATTACAAATATAGCAATAATTTCTTTATATATATATATATATATATATATATATATATATATTCATTTGATTTTTGTTGTTGTTGTTGTGTGTATTACAGGTAATGGTAATATTGATATTTTTGGTGCATTAATATACGCCTCAAAGCTATTATTCCGACCTGGTGTTTCTAAAAACTTTATCCTAATGCCATGTTCTGAATGTAAAGAACACAACATGAAGGTACATTTATCTTTTAAATTTCATAAACAACAACTATAAATCCTATTGTTTCATTAAACGGAAAATTCTAACATTTATTTATAATTTTTAATAATATAAACGTATTTAGATGTCAAAATATTTCATGAGATTTTGTTGTTACAATAATACAAAACCTTCTAATTCACCAACAGTTTTGTTTAATTGTTTCTAAGTTGTGTCCTCAAATTTGTACACAAACAATTTTCATGAACATAAATCTACTCTAGGTGAATTAAATGTTTCGCAATGAATGTTTATTCTAATCTAAAGAAAAACAAACAATTTCGACAAGATTTTATTTAAATAATCCGGTAAATAATGATGATTATTGAAATTATTAATTTATAATTAGTGAATTATTTTCGAGGATTTATAGTTGCTGGTAAAATTTGAAATAATCTAGTAAATCTGCCCTCAACCGCATTGGCCTTAATCCAAATCGTTTACGCTAGAAGGCAAGACGTTGTGGGCATAGTAGAAACTGAGTTATTTTGTAATTGCTTTTACAGCTCGACTATGCCAGCCTACACCAGTTGCTATTAGAAAGCGACATCACTTTACACATATTAATGAATGAAGAATTTTCACTACTGAAATTACGTGAAACTAAAATACCATTTGGTAAGTATTTCTTTTCGAATATTTCGCTTGTATTTAGATAATTTTTGGCACATCCTGTATTTCAATTTGTACAGTTTGAATAATTCGTCGATTTGTGTGTGTGTTTGATAAAGTAAGAAATTAGATTCGATTAATTAATCAAATGCGAGAGAGTTTGATAGGGAATCGTAGGCAAATATTTTGATTTCAACACTATACGAAATGTTTACAATAGAATAGAATTAAATTATTTGAATGTTTCCTTCTTTAACAACAAGATCAAGTGAATTGAATTAACAATTTGGTAAAATTTACCACATTTAATAATATCTAAATATTCTTGTTGTTTTCTAATAAAAATGTTAACACGAAACCATTTTATCGAATAATGATATAATTAGAAAGATTTAAAGTTTTTTTTTCGAAATGTAGTCTGGATGTTGACCTTTTTATATAAAATATTTACCACTTCATTATTGTATAACATCCTTTTATAAGACATTTAAATGTAATAGTTGGCATATTTTCCTCGTTAACTAGATGTTTTTTATCGTTTTCTCTTATAAAATATTGAATTTTCTATGTATACAAGATCAATTTTATAAGAAATCTAAAGATTTTCTCAGCATTATGATTGATATATTTTTTTTCAATTTAACGATATTAAGAGCACGAAATTGAATTGAAAACCCGTTATATATAGCTAAAGAAAATTCAACTTTATTGCATTTATGGTAACCGTCACGAGCACACATTTATAGGGGATAGGTCTATGGACAATATTTGCTATAGTGTGCACAAGATCCCATATCAACTACCCTCAATAAATTGGAGTCATATCAACGAGACTACTGTTGCTGTATAGCATTCAAAATATGATTTTTGTATAGTGTCTATATGTATGTGTGTTCAGGACGTGATCACGATTTTCTAGTAGTACAGATCTGTATAGAGAATTCACTTATAGTTTACTTTTCGACAAGAATTGTGAATATAATCCCAACATATATGCCATCTTAGATAGCTCAAACAAACAAACTGTTTTAAGCATATTATCTAGTTCCCAAATACGTGCTTTAATACTGTAAAATTTTACACGATTTTATTAAATCTATAAAAATAACTTTCTATAATCTCTAATGCGTTTCAGTTAGAACTTTAAATTGATTTTATAGAATCTAAGAAGAAAAAATTGAAATACAATATAAACCGATTAAATAGTAATTATTGAATTGTTAATGTAACAAATAAGTTGTTCAAAAATAACTCCGATAATTGTGGGATTTGTCGATTTTTGTTCATATTACAGAAACATCTGGTACGTAAGTTACGTAGTGTTCTATTGAAATTTCGTTGTTAAAAGTTTCCAGTTAAAATAAACTAAAATTTTCCGGCCAGTCTATATACGTCAGTTACTATTACCATTATTATTGTCTGAAAAACTATAAAGTAATGATAATAAAAAGAGGAATTTCCGTCAAGAATTCTAACTTATAGTTAAAGTGAAAGATGAAGAAACTCTAAAAGTTTTCAAAGAAAGTTTGACGACTTTCTTTTCAAATTGATGGTTTTTCATTACATCGAGTACATGATCTGATGAACATATTGCCGCTTTGACAAATTTAATTCATACCTTTTCTGAACCAAATCGTATTATTTCAATAAAAAAAACAACAAAATAATGAATAAATATTTGTTTAAAATTTGTGTTAGATCATTATGGATGATATGAAAGTGTTGTTTTGTATTGCAACAAATAAAAAAAAGCATAGGAAAAAAATAAAACGTTTATATTTTATTTTATCGTATGTGTTAGAAGCGATTTATGAAATTTATATTCATGAAATGGAATTTTAAGGTTTTTATGTACATTTAGTTGAATGTTAAAAAGTTTTTAAAATATTATAATAATAAAAATAAAGTGAATTAATTGCCTAACAAAACAAAAACTAAAGCCAATTTTTGCATCAGTATTTTAACATTATACGGATTCGGACGGTAAATCTGAAAAATGAGCTTTCAACAATTTTTAACGTGATATTTATAATGATCAAAGCCGAATTTAAAGTTGATGAAGCCCTATTTGAATATTATTGTTTGATTCTTTTTATTCGTTTCTTCAGATTACGTTAAAGTCTTAATTATATTGGTCGAGTTTACTACTTATCTACCTGTTTGCCAAAATCGCTCACAATCAATGTAATTACCTTGTCTAGACATTCAGTGAGACCTAAATAGTTGCAGTACGCTCACTCGCACACAACTTTTTTCATCGAGTAGGTATCAAACTAGCCCAGTGTAATTGAACTTTAATTTAAGTAAATGCTCTGACGTGCTGTGGGCTTAGTAATCATAAACTTCAATGAAATGCTTCCTGTTAACCGGTAACGGCCACCGCTTATATGATTTCAAATGTAACCATTTCATTAAACGTAGCAGTCCACAATTAAAAAAAAATAATAATTTCAATAATCTCTAAATAAACTAATTAAATCACTAAGGCCCCTTAACTGTAAGTGCTTCTTTGTTATTAATGAATTATGATAATAAATCTAAAATTTACTTTTATTAAGTTTTATCTTTATACAATTGTTGATATGTTTCTATATTTGTTGAAAACACTATTTACAAGTAAATATCCGTCCATTCGATAGTGTACTATTTAAATTCGATAACGAGACGCTTGCAATGTGCGATAGAATTTCAACCCACTATCTATGTGTTTATAGCAATGTATGCTACACACCGATGCATTCGAGTGACATTATTCCGTTATTATACAAATGTTGATTTCAACCACAATGCTGAATGTATTCATTTAAATAATAAAATTGTATCTGTATAAAGAAATTAATTCACAATAATATTTATGCTTTTCTATATGTTAATTTTTCATAAACAATAAACTAAAAGTCTATATAGCTACTAGTTTGGGGAAGTCAAAATACAGTGATTAAAAATTGATTGTGATGTATATATATATATATGTATATGTATATATTTCTATAAATATTCAATTAATGAATGTCAAAAATAAACATTGGACTAATTTGTTAATTTTTGAATGTTTTCTATTAGTGTCTGTTGTCAAGAGATTTTACTGTATTTGAATGAAACGTGCAACGAATACTGTCAGGTAATGATGATAATAATGTTAAATAGTTCAAATGGTGCTTGTTGGTAAATTTTAATTAGAAAAGCAATCATGAGAAGTTAATGACTACTGAATAAAATATGAAATAGAAAAGTATCCGAATATTATTCAGTCTATTGAATAAAATTTGATGTTTGGTCGTGCACGATCCTTTCTGTCAATATCGAAATTGATTTTCATGCTCTGTAGTGTTTCTGTTTTGTTTTATTTCAATATTAACAGAAAACGATGATTTTTTTTGTAAGGAAAAATCATGTCTTCGTTTCGTTAAAATATTATTTTATTTTTAGGAATCGATCGAGTTAAAGCTTACACAAAGAAGGATATTCGCGAAATGGTTGGTGATGTAGCACTGAGAAAGCAAGTTTCTCTACCAAAATCCACCCTTGGTATCTGTACGCCTTTAGCACTAGAGACAAATGGTAAGTCTATCTTTGTTTGAATATATTCTACAGTAGTATGGTACATATAGTCCGAAATGGGTCATTTTCTTGGTCCGCCGCTAGTCAGGATTCAAGATAAAACCTGATGTTCGTTCACTACCATTACACAACCACCACTAACACTATCACTATCACGATTATCCCACCTCCTTCTATCTTATATTCCAACTTGGTTTTGAAATGGATATGTTGATTTTTAAGTTTTTCGATAAATTTACGCAACGTTAAATGGATATTGAAAGAAGACGTATATTTGACGTTCTTTATTTTAGTAGCGATTGCACGTTTTAAATATTTACCCTAAACCGACGCAAATCTGGTCGAGTTTGGACCACTTTACCCATCGTTCTTTCTTCGGTTTCTATATAACTTTAAATCTGGAACTTAGCAAACAACTCGTAGAGCATCCCACAACATTTGTCTATGATCTTTTATTTTTTAGTAAAATTCAATACATTTGCACCTTTAGTATATAATGTAAATTTTTTGAATTTTTATGGATATTATTCGATTAGTAAAATGATAATTTTCGTTGACCGACTTTGTAATAATCCTAATTCTGTTTTGGGTAGGTTTTCCAGTGTTTAATAATTCGCAAACAGGGAACTATGTGATCGTGTACTCACATCACGCTTTGTGAATGCTGCTAGCTTGTCGCTCGCGTCATATGTAAATTACCGTTCATTACGCTACGGTCCTATTAAATTAACCGCATTATATCGATAATTCTCCAGATCTAGAGTATTCACTAAGCGGGAAGAGATCCTTTGTTTGCTACCTCGACATCGCGTATTTCCATTTCAACTATGAAACGACTAAAAAGTATAAACTAATAAAATATTACTTTTATTGATATTAAATATTTTCATATTCAATTGATCGTCTCTATTTAGCCCTTTTGTTTCAATTCTATACCAATAGCATGATATCCATAATCAATCGTTTCTGTTTCTTTTCATACAACTTGTTTCGGATCACATTTCTATATTTTTACCATCCAACAAGGGATTGTTTCAAATTTTATGATGACATTTAGCTTCCTTTTTTTTTTGAACTTTAGTATACTCATATATCTACATTTGAAAGAAACTGCCGCATACGTTACCGATTCGATAAATTCAAACGAGTAGCCCAAGCTTAAATTTATCGAATGAGAAGTTGAATCGAAATGTATGTCCTCACCTGACCAACATCTATATATCTTGTGAGTGATAGATTGATGAATCGTTGCTGATCAACCAGGAACAGTTCAAGACAAATTGCGCCCCCTTACAAAGAGTCGCTAAACAGATCGTTGTTGTAACAGCCCAGGGCGGGGCAAGGCCTACGTAATTTAGACATTCGTCGTTATCTTAAGCGAACGTACGAATTTATTGTTGGAAACTTTTCTATAACTGTGTTTGTATATGTGTGTTTCAGGTACAATCTTCAGTAGTAAAAGTCTTGATGTCGACAAAAGAGGTAATATTAAGAAATTCGCAACTGTATTTGCTAAACGTATAGCATCTACAGCTCGTCCTACAAATTGTGTCAATTGTGAATGTACAGCTTTTAATACAGCCGTATCTTTTATGGAATGCTTTCCATGCACTTATCCTACACGGGCTAATATTGATTATGTAAGTATCTAAAATCTATTAATTTTATGCAAAATACTTGAAATGAATTAAACTGTTAATAGTTTTGTTCGTTGCTCATTTCCTTAACATAAAACGCTCACCATCGATTCATTCTATAATTTATACGATATTACGTCAACGACCTATTTTCAAACTATTCATTTCCTACTTTTCAGTATTCGCTTAACTTCAAACCTCTCTTTATTCTACTGAAATTTCCTAAATTCGTTAATTATATGCCATTGCTGGTCTTCTTCACTTATTCACTTGTCGTCATTCTATAGTACAAAATTTAACTATAGTTATATTTTTATTGTTTGAAATTTAGTAAAAAAAAATCATCAAAATAACCCCCTTTCATGAGTATATAACTATAAATTTTCAGGATGCTCAGCATGATAATATTTATATGATATACGACTATAACCTGCTTGAAATTTGTAGTTAGTAAGCGCAGATTGTAACTAATTCTATTTCCAGGGGTTCGACGAGGATATGGCGCTCTCGTTGTTGCAACCAGCTGAGGACATTTTCGGTTCATTCGAACGTCGATGACAGTACAATACAAACTTTATTTACATATTATTTAAGTGATCATATAATATCGTAAATTAGTACATAGTTCATTTAAATAATTATCAAGATAATATTAATAAAAAATAATGGATCAAAATGTATTGTCGTTTTCTTTACCTTGTTGGTCTTGTCTTAGTATTTTATAAAATAACAATTGTTAAAGTTGACAATGATGTACGAGAATAATTTAGGTGATGTATAATATAATAAATAATAAAGGTCGTCAGTTCGGATATTAAGTAGGGTCGGTTTATGGGACTTGTACATGAGCTTAGTCAGTAGACGCTTCCAAAATCTTGAACTAGTCCCACACACGCGTTCACTATTTATGAAGACTACTATTTGTATAGCGTTCATTAAACACATATTTGCTACAACCACCGTGGGTATTTCAGAAGCTGTTGTACATTTGCATACTTTTAATAATTAGTATAATTCTACTAACAAATTTTGGATTTTATATACTGTTAAAGAATCTTAATACCGTTTCGAACTTTTACATTTTTAAAGTATTGGTAAATATTACATATATGTTGAAATTATATTAAAAATAAAATAAAATTGACTATGCTAATTAATGCAATTATATTTTGATTACGATATATTCTAATTTAATGAATGCAGTTCACTTTTAAAGTTATCTTTCGCATTAATGATCCAATTGTTTATGTTTCTGAGATGACATTTTGAAAAATTGAAGCATTAGTATTCAAGTGAAGGCAGCTAGACAAACCTCGCAAAGAGGTTGAAAGTCAACTCTCAAGGGACTTGAGAGAACAATCTTTCGCATGACAACCAGTACGAGTTTTCGTTACTACCTTCCACCTTTCTACCTATTTTAGAATCTCGTCACCTGAAAATTGAAACTAAAATATATATAATAAAAGTTACTGTGTCATCTTATATTTGGGCATTCCCACAATGGAAGTATTATACATTCTACATTTGTTTCTGATTTTTTTCTCCATACATTATACAATTTCTATAACACAAACTTGAATGTAGTGAAAATTTGGTGGATGCGCCGGGCGTAAATGAACATTTCATTTCATATGGCTTTAACTATTCATCAAATTGTTACAAAATCAACAATAAATTTTAGAAATATCTTAAGAAAACTTTAATTAAATGTGCCACCCCTAAAATGACCAATCAACGATCTCGTAGCTTCAAGATTGCGTTATGACAATTAACTGTTTTGTTTGTTATATTTATGACAATGGTAAAAATTTTAGTTAATATTTGGTCTGCGTTAACAATGATTTATTTGTTACAGGTGTGAGAAGACAAGCTTATCTTTTGAATGATGGTCGGTAGCCTATTAGAGTGTCGGTAGGGAGTACGCTAGTAGCTAGTAGTACGATTACTACTAGTTACATATCTTCAACTACATTCAGTTACATTTTCAATGAAGTTATAAAATGATATATATATATATATATATATATATATATATATATATATATATATATATATCATTTTATCATATTCATTGCTATAATGGAAATTTGTCTTTCTTTTTTATTGGTGAGCCTTTCACTTGTTTAATATTGTGCGTATAAATGGATTTTTTCAATCTGAAGATTATAAAGAGAGAAAAGAGCCGATTTCTTGTGCAGTTGACCATATATCAAAATTTAGCCGCAAGTCAAAATCAATTCAAGTGATTCGCACAATATGATTTGTTGAAAAATCAATGTTAGACAGACAAGTTTAATGTGATAGATAGTATAATCCAAACTAGAACTATTCAAATAGAAAAGATGTTAGTTCTTCATTTGAATATTATTCTAACTAAAATAGTTAATACTCTCTGAGTTAGAGCAATTTAACAACGTATCGTACCGTAACGATATGCCCTACTACCTAACTAAACCATAATGTTAAAACACCCCAATTGATTCAATTTTACCCGAGAGGGTTGAGAATAAAAATGTTTTCGATTCTCGCCCTTTTCCACTTTCACTACGTCTTTTCTAGGCAAATCATAGCCAAAAACACGGATGAACAAACAGGGAGCTATTATTGGATAAGTCGTTAATATAAATCATTTTGATGCAAGCCCGTTCTGGGGTGTAGAAAAGAAAGGAAAATGTACAAAGCTTACAATACCGATTCATTTTTTTTTCCATCAATCGTACAAGGAGGAAAGTCATACAATAGAGGCTAAAATAAACATTTAAGAAATCAAAATCGTCAATTTGAAATTATTTTATTTTTGATTTGTATAGAAAAAAATAGATATTTATAGTATTCGAATAATTGTAGGAATAAACGTTGGTCCTTTAAACTGAACAAAATTTATCAATTGACAAGTCTATAAGAATTTCAAGATACTTATTTCTACTATTTATTTATCACAAATTGTTTTAATATGATGGACAGGTAAACTTCATGCTCCCTTTTGCTAAAGTATTGAATTAAACAAGTTTCATGTTTACAATAAAGGTGAATTTCGTGGAAATTTTGAACACAACGATTATCTAAGGATCATCCTTAAGGGACTATTAGTTTAGTGAAGATTGTTAAAGACCGTTCGTGCAATGTGTTGATTGTTAGTAGCAGGTATGGTCAATATTTCTTACTATAGAAATCTGTTATTCAAATAGTTCTAATAAGTGTTGAAACGTCTAATTTCTAATAAATCTTAGCTCGCTATATAATTGGAATTAATTCTGATTTATGATGAAACACATCAAAGATAGTAGTGTGGGGAATTTATGAGAAGATTGTGGATAATAGTGGCAGCATGTGGGCTGAAATATTCGTTGCGTTACGGTATGTACAGTGGATCTAGAGCATGTCGACGTGTGAACACCTGGGGGTTAGTTATGAACCTCTCGATTGTTGATTGCACTTACAAGTAGGAAATCGGTGCCGAAACACGGATTCGTTTACGCAAAAGATCTGCGGGGCATAGGTTTTGTGAGGGTGCGCGAGACCTCGTCTTAGGGTATTTGTTTTGCACGCCTGCGCTCAACAACGTATACGAGTATACGAGTTGGGGTGGCAAAAGCCGGCGGCTATGTGATTTAGTTTCAGTTTTTGGCTTCGTCACGCGATGTCTACAACTGGAATGTTCGCTAATAACATTAGAAAACGTCAGTATTGTTTCACGCGTTTCTCGATGTTAGAATTGTTGATATTCTTCGATTAATATGAATTATTTTGTATACGATATGTTAATGGTGATTTTCCTTAATTCAATTAAAAATGTGATCGTGTTTTCTATAAAACATAATGTGAGATTTTAAAGTGTTGAACCGGCGGCATAGCTATGTGGACGTTTTCCTGTTATCTTCTCGTTCTTGCAACGTGGGTTTACACGTATGAAAAGCGCATCTTTGGTAAGATGCGCTATTTTTATTATCTAGTCACAATATACAATTACACGTGTCCAATTTCTAACATTCGTTTAATTAGACTTTGTATTTGTAATTCCACGAAATTATATGTGTTTATAATTTTCATACAAGAAAAAGATTAACTAAAATATAGAGTGATGTGCATACATTTTTATCGAAATAAATCATTCAAGAATAGAGATAAAAGCTCTAAATTATCTCGGCTTGATCGAGGATCGTCGGATCACCAAGCTTTATCTTTATGACGTTGTCCCGTCTAGTGTCAGCAATAACACAATTTCCTGAACTCAAAATCGTTCAATAGCTTTTTAATGATAACACATCACCCAAACGGACTTGTATAAGCGTTTTAGACTAATCACTCTAATTAAAGGGAAACACATATCTATATTAAATCATAATCGGAAATATTTGTGTTTATTACTATTTTATTGAGAGACAATATCATAAATAATTTGGATACATCACCATTAATTTATTCAGAATCAAGACAAACATTTCCTTAATTGTATTCTGTCAAATCAGTACAATCGATTTCAACAAAATTGACAAGATATTAAAAGTGGCCTTGTCATAGACTGTGATTATTTATTAATAATTTCTACACATACGTTTTATTGTTCAGCGAGTATAAAAGTCAATTATTTCCAAATTCAAATACGAAATTAACAAATTGGTAGCATTCAACTAACTTACTGTTTACTAATTTTTTATACGTACAGTATAAAAAAAAATTACCATTTTAATTTACGCCTGGAAGAGAAGAGTTGGAATTTGCTATAATTGGCCTTTTCGTTTATAGTCTTATTATTTTCAACAAACCACTCGGAAGTTGTAAATTACCTAAAATATTCTCGTACTTTAAAATAAATCGAAAATTTTTAAACAGACATAAATATGTGAGAATATTCTATTAAATATTGAATTATTTTATTTATTTTTTGACCTATAATGGGTGGTATTTATGTGAAAAAGTTTCAGCAATTTCAATTTATGGAATAGAGTAAAAGTTTATAAATTCAGTTCACGTGATGGCCTTCTTACGACAACTGCCTGAAACTGTTTCAGAACAATCAGAAAAATAATTTCCCTCCAATTGGCCTATGCCAGTTTTCTGTTTGCTGGTGGAAAATTATATTATATATATATATATATATATATATATATATATATCAAGTAAATAATTAAGTATTATATTCATTTTCACGAAATGTGTGTATATATATATATATAAGAGTTGACGAAAATTGTATAGAATTCGTATGAATAGGGTGGACGTTGAAAGAACAAAAGCCGTCTAAATAATTTGCAAACATACGAATTTGGAGGAAATGGCCAATTATTCGCTAACTAAATATGGATGCGGTATTTTCAAGAATTATTCCTAGGAAATAACATCGAAACTGCTGTGGTAGCAACATATATTACAAAGATAAATGGATGTAGAACGAGAACTGAGTGAAACAGTGGATTGAAATAGGTGAGAGCAGAGAAATGTGCGGAATTAGCCTCGAATATAGCCAATGAAAGAGGATTCAGTCTTGCCAAAAACTTACAACAGCCGTCGGATCTCAAATAAATATAGCTCACACTTGGATACACCATTTCTTACCCTCTGTTTAATACTACTTTTTCATATTTTCTTTTTATCTAAGCTTGATAAAAGATAACTTACTACTCCAAGAGCATAACACATGGAATGTACCCTAAGACGTTTTGTCGTTGAGTTTTCCGAACTTTATTTTCTAATTATATTCGCCCTATTTAATTTTGACGTTTTCGTTCGAATTTCATTTCACTGAGACATTTATCTCCTCTTTTTGAACATAATTGTATTGAAATAAATCGAAACATGGTCTAAAAAATTTATTTGATAATGATTACTAAAGAAGAAATGGAAGAACAAGCATAAATCACAGAAAACGACCATCAAATCCAGTTGAAAGGAATATTTGAGGCTTTCAATGGTGCTTCACAATTTAATCAAATTACAAAAGAATTTGACTAAACCATTCGAGAAATCGAATTGACATTTAAAGAACTGTTTCCTATATATTATTAGAATATACGTATGTAGTTGTTGATAAAAAAAGCCTCCGTATTGTTTCGACACCCCTTTAAAATAGCATCTTTATAATATCCAATGATGTACAATTTAGAAGTAAAAATCATCAAATAATTAGTCCGAAAATATTAGGGAAGTCAACATTTTTATGTGTACAAAAAAAATGTCTATTTGCTTCTCATTTGAAGGTAATTGTACGAATATTGATGGAGAGAAGAATTTTTTAATGTAATGAGAGAACAAAATTCAAGTATCGATCGGTTTTGGTTCCTTAAATCCACCCTTCACTATAGTCTAATAAGCGAAAAATTATAGACGGTAATTGAACAGGATTGAGATTGGATTGAACGAATTTTATCCTAACTGTTAAAAATGGTGATTTTATTTGGTAGAAGATTTAAAATGATCAGACCTTAAATTTTTCTTCTTTATTTCTCCTTATATTACACTAGGTAAACGAAAAGATGGATGGAGACAAAAAACGATCCGCGCACATAAAATGTAAAAACGATTTTCAGCATGTAGAATTATTCTAAATAGAATTAAATTGGTAGAAGAATCATCTTGCGACAAATAGCTAAAAGCTATTCATTCTGTTAATTTAGTAATCAAGTTGAAAATTAAACTACTTTCTGTATCAGAGAACTGCCGAAAATTGATAAAAGAAATCAACATACACCCTCCTATATTAAATGAATTTTATTTTATCAATTTGTCGAAAATAAAGAATTATCGATGTTCGAATAACTTGTCATATCATTTCTCGTTATAATTGGATTATAAAGGACAGTTTTGTTTTATAAAAGTATCGTTTCAAAAACATATTGAAGAATTTTTCTTAAGTTCGATATGACACAAATCAAGCGCATCAATGTGACAACCGTTTCAGATATCACGCTTCTGACATTTATATTGCTTATTTTTTATTTCATATAGATATTGTAACATTGTAAGCACGCTCCAACATTATATATTCGCGGAATTCGTCCCGGGAAATTTATTTTATTTGAGTTGTCAAGGTGATATGCCAAAAACAAAAAAATCCTGTCTATAAAATTTTGTTTTTTCTTTGAATATATAAGTCAAAAACGTTTAAGAACAATGTCCACATTTAATTACATAAATCTCTTAAATTTGTATTTTGTTTTTGTCTTTTTGTTTTATTTTATTTTACAGATGTAACAAATCTTCCTGTACAAAGTATCACTGTAAAGGCTGGCGAGAACAAGTCTCTTACATGTCCTGGTGTTAATGAACATTCATTAGTATTGGCACTTGAATGGCATTCACTAACACATCATCTAAAACTCGTTGAATTTATGAGTGATTCGACAACTGTTTGGGATAATCAACATCGTATATCATTACTTTCCGATACATTTGCATTAAGTTTTCATCCAGTAGTGGCGGATGATAGTGGTGATTATATTTGTTTAGTTAATAGTCGACCGAAACCAGATGGAATTGTTCGTCTCATCGTCCAAGGTAAGAAAATAATCTTTTAACGATAAATCAATTCGCCAATTCAACTCTCTCTAATTGCAAATTTTGATTGAATATAAATATTTAACGAATTGACAATAAATTCATTTAAAATAAAAAAGGTTAATTCGGACAAACATAACTAAAATAAACTAAATTATGTACAATTTATACTTATAATTAAATATTTCACTGACTGTCAATTCTGAATTAAATCGATTAAATATTTTATTTGAATTTATTTGTTGGTTGTCGTCCGTTAAATTGAAATGTCCTCTAAAATTTTGATAGCAAACAATAGCAATCAATACAATCAATTATATTCGACGTGAGAAATTACCATTATTTAGATCTTTATTCTTGTATACTTCCTCATATATTGGATAATTGTAAGTTTATAAAAATAGAAAAAGAAATCGAGATCATAAATATTACTAAAAATTATTTTTTTACAAAAATCGAATTTTTAGTAATAGTTTTAATAGTAAATTATTATTTGAATATATTCTACTATTGTATTAGAATTATGTTCTAAATATAGTATTGAAGGGTTTGTAAAATCATAAGGGTTAAAGGACGGGCAACTCATTCTCTAAAATTCACGACTGAATAGTAGAGTTTCTTTAATCTATACAAAGTTGTTATAGAAATGGGAATTATAATAGACAAACGATTTTCTAATATAATAGCGAATGAAAATCGAATCAAAAACTTATTCACTATGAACAAAATGCTTGTAGAAAAGTCGATCTAAACACAGTAAAGGCTTAATTAGGTTGGGCGAGCTAACGAGCTACTGGTCGACGAAAATAGATATATGCGAGTTGTAGCTCAGCGAATGTAGATTACACACAGTCAATTAAACTCGCCTACTGATGATTACTAAACATGGCAAATTGAGTAGGCAAATAATATATTACTCTGAAAATTTCTTAGCAGCGAGTAAATTCGCTAGCAAGTAACCAGTAAACTCGCCCAATGTGGATCGATCTTTTTCCATCTCATAGTATGAATTACAATATTAAATACATTTTTATATTTCTAATGTTGTGTGTACATTAAAAATGAGTTAAATTGAATGTAAATTGTCTGTAGATTTGTTCAATACGTCAATATTTAAGTAATAATAAGACTTCAAGTAAAGAAAAACGATTACAATACTGAACATCTGGCCACTTGTATTAATAGACAATTGAATAGTTAGATTTCCTTTTTGTTGTAAAATCTCAATAAATCGTTTATAAAACAAAAGAATGTCGGAATAAACCACCATACTAACGAAAACGAAAAAAATATATAGAAGATGATTAATTACGTTGACAGTACATTGTTTTGTGTGGAACTGCGTATTAACCGAATGAGCGTCGATCTTTTGAAGGAAGTATTAAATTGGAAAAATCTAAATATGAAATGAAATCCTGCTTTTGATTATAACAACAACAACAACAACAACAACAACAGCAACAAAAATAGATTGCCGAACAATAGCTCTAGGTTGTTTTAAATAATAATAAAATACTTATCAAAGAACACCTACAGAGATATTAAATTTTAGAAATCAGCATCCATATTTTAAAAATAATTTCGAAAAACAAATATAAATGGAACCAATAACAGCTTGTTTATAGTATTTTTAAATCATATAAATGAGATAGTTCCATATATTACCTGTGTGTCTTCTAAATAGGTTACCAAAACAAACCCCAGAAATTTAAGGTAATCATGGAATACCGGAATTTGGCAATACTTCCGACTTTTTCCAATCAATGTGATTAAAGAAAATAAATATACGCATGTTTGTGCAAATATCAGTTATTGGTTGTTTTTTGACGGTATGTCGGTGCGCGAGCATATGATAAAACCAAAAATGAAGAATATTTCTGAACAAGTCAGCTTTAATGACACTTTCCAATATTCAATACAAATATTTCTGTTATTTAAATGGTTTCTAATTCAAACTTAAATATGAATTTTCTATATAAAGGGCTGTTTTTCAGTTTCAGTATTTTATATGAAATCAATTTTATTCAGTATGAATTTAGTTAAAGATATTTAAGAGAATTATAAACTGTACTGCTGATGGTAAAAAAATTATAAAATATTTCCAATTAAGACATAATCTTTAATTTTCCATAAAAAAACAACAATAGAGCTTACATTAAATTAGGAGCATATTTGAAATATAATTTTTTTTTAAATAAGTTAATACGCTTTTAAGAAATATGAAAGTATTTTTTTTCAATATAATACGTAAATATGGTAAAAAAATCTTATCATTACTTATGAAAGCACGTAATTAAATTTATGTCCTTAAATCGTTATAATGTACATTAAATCTTCTTTTATTATCCTCCTTCTAAGGATTAATTGATATAAATTTTTTTATAGTAGTATCAGCGCATTGTTCTAGTACAACATACACCAAGATCAATATTTCAGAACATAAAAACCCTATACTCTCTTTGTTTCAGTCAGTCGAGCTATCTAAAATTCTATACTTTCTACTATACATTTATTGTTTTGATTTATATTAAATATTTTATTATAAATTAAAACTGTTTAATAACACAACCTAATTGTCGAGGGACAATACTTATAGTTTGAATACAGAAATTTCATTGTTAATTAAAATGAAATAATCAACCAAGAACAAAAAGAAAGTAATACGTTCGTGATAAAATAGAATTGTAACAGATTTTCTAAAATTAACATTATTTTTCTAGTTTGAAAATAATCAATAGAAAATAGACATTATTTACTTTTATGATTTTGTTCATTTTGTTCAATGATCGTGTTGATCTCGTTTCTAACGATTTCTACAGAATCATGAATTATAAGATCTTATTCATGTTTCATTGTTATTATTTAACAAATAACAGGGTATTTTATAGTTGAGAAAACAAACGACACCTTCCGTATATACGAAGAAAATTATATGGTATTAAAGCAAAAATGTATTATAGAGAATACAAAACGTATAATCAATCAAATTTGATTTAGTTGACTTGATTTTAAGCAAAAAAATTATCCCATCAAAAATAGTCGATCGAAGTGTCGAAAAATTTCAAAACAAATAGTTAGAACTATATTGTGTAAGGGGGACTGGCGCCATTTTATTTATATGTATACAATGGCTGTTAGAGAATCTGGGGAAAATTTTGATATCAGATTTTGCGCATACATAATAATGCGGATCAATTTTGCATGAATAGAAACTTAAAAAGGAGAAAACTTATTTGTCGAACATTTGTTATTTTTAAATTATTTAGCATCTAAGAATTTCGATGACTATAAGGTATTGTATTGTTTATGTGGATTTGATCTACTAGGCCTAAGACAAATTAATGAAAAAGATAACACTTACCTCTACATTTTTAAGATGCTACTCTGTTATCACTTACATTATCCTGAAGTCCAAAGGGATGGCTTAAACGGTAGCCTGAAATGTAAAATTATGAAATCAATGTAACTGTGCATCTTCACTTAAAATGTTTTATTTTATTTTATTTTATATTCCAATACAAGACTTCTCCATTTGTTGTTTTCATAAATATTGCGGACTAAATCAAATTTGGTTGATTACACACAATTCTATAATAACGAAAAACGAAAGGAATTATATTTCGTAAAAATAATTCGCCTTTTCGACGATATCAGATTACAATTTTCCGGTGTTGCGTCTGGATATATTTCGAAAAGGAAATATATCAAAACAGTATTTTCAACAGAATTGTTAAAGTTCACGAAATTACATATCTAACACTGTCTAAATGTCAACTAACACCCATTTCTTTAAATTCAAATGTGACAATCAAATTACAAATTTGAATTCTTATCAGTGTTCGAACAAAAGTAATTCCGAAATTCGAATATAATTCTACGTTAATTTGTATTCAAATTTACGATTCTAATCGGTTGAATCATATAAATTGCACATTTATATGGCTGGATTTTATTTTATAAGGTCGATTGACAATGCAACCACAGAAGGACTGATAGTAAGACAGGGTGTATTGATCCCTCGGGGGGAAATCCAAGAAAGTGATAAAAAATATGATTTCAACATTGATTCATGTTAAATTCAAACGTTCACAGAATAGAGTCTCAATTTTGATCAAACAAACAAAAACCCACAACCCTTTTGAGTAAAATTCAGCTAATATAGATATAATTTTAGACATTTAAACGTGTTTACAACAGTCTAAATCAATATTATTTGCATTAAAATATTCAATATTTTAAAATTGAATAGCCGATCAAAATATTCATTAATGTTAATTAAATTTTCGGCAAAACACGAATTTTATAGCTTGTCACCAACATTACTTCAGTATTCTTTCAATGAAAAATATCCACAACAATGGCATTATATTATTAACATCAGTATCTGACGTTATATATAACAAAAACATCAAAAAATTCTTATTAAAAATTTATTAATTAATCTATATATCTAGGGAACATTTTGTTGTTGTTGTTGATCGAAAAAGTTTGATCAAGTTGTCTGCTGAAATATTTTGGAAATTACTATTTTTTAGGTCAATCATAAAAGGGTAAGAAACCGCTCGATTAATATTCATGAAGCGGTATACGGACGTGAAAAGGACCATGAATTAAATTTTACATTGCTTAAGTTTGAATAATTGTTATTTATTATTGTTTAGATGATTGAAACTCGAATTGTCGGAATATGAAACTTATACAACATACGTTAAGATCTAATATATCATCATATCCACTATTGATGGATAAATAATCAAATCTATAAAAGCTTTCGACTACCCTACATGTTGTAACAGTAACATTTACTTTTGCCTATTATCCTTGTAGATAAAATTGAATTATTTTCTATAACACTAATTTTGCTATTTATAATCAAAAATCTTAGCGATATTAATATTTCCTGAAGTTGTTTTTACAATAATACTGAATTTTATGTATGTTTTTCCAACACTTGAAACTTTACGAAAAATTCGAGCTTGAGTATTGAAGTTGATTTTAGTATTGGCTTTTTGGGCTCTGTTCACGTTTTCAATAATCCCAAGGGCCGTCAGAAAAATTAAATGAAAATCTTTTTACGCTATGTTATCTTAAGAAGAAAAAACAATATGGTGATCTTAAGGAGTTTTCCTTCATTTTATGTTGCTTTTACATTTTTTTTTAGTTCGAAACGATGCGCCGTTTGATTCCATCAATCATTCACTACCAAACAGCAGACTTTTTGTCTCGTCCCTTATTTCTTTCGTATAATTTTAGTTGTTTTTTTTATGCTATCTAATCAGTTATTGTTGAATCTTTCGTGATTCTGCTGGTATATGTATTAAATCGAAAATAATACATAGTAGATATCACATATGGGAAATCGAAATGGAGCTTTTTATGAGCCAGTCAACCCTAATAAATATTCAAAAGAAAATAAACATAAAAATAAGACATTACAAATTTCTATAAATATATTCGATTATTCATAAATACAGGAAAATGGAGAAACATAAGTTAAAAAAATTGTCATACTTCTTCGAATCAGTTGATGTTTTACATTTTCTAAAAGGTTCTCACTTTGAATTACTAAACATAGTTGACGGAAACTACGAATTCCATGATCCTTTCTCGATGATATATTCTTTGGTTTTGTGGGTGAAAGAACGGATGAAATTTTAAATTTTACAAACGACTAGGCTGCTTTCAAATATTATTTTTTTTATGGGTTAGTAAACAAACAGTAGTTTACAAACAGTATTTACTAAGTTAACGAATCAAATTTATTGAGTGCAACTGCAACAAATAATGATAATAGTAACAAGGCTCTTTGGAAAATGTACGAGTATTAACAGAAGGTTTTCACCAAGAGTCCTTTGTTTTTCATGAAAATGAGATACGAAGACACCACCGTACGCTTAGACAGAAACAAGGTCCACATAAATAACTAGGGGTTTGTTCAATGTACCACCCTCATGTCTCATTAAAAACACTATTCAAATTCCAGTAGCGTATACTAAACTCGATTGGACGACCCCTTCTGTTTACTTTTAATCTGACTATCGGATTAACAAGTTTAGAGGATGCAGATATTTTTCTATATCAGGAAACGATCGAGTTTAACGCACATATTTCCAGGAAACTGCACTCCATTGTTCTTTGATTTTGTTCAAATGCATTAGACACGAAATGAGGTGTTAAACTATAGAGATTCAAATACATAATCAATTGTTTAGCGAACTTGTCGCCAATGGTCTGATCTGTTTCTTCCGGTGAACTGTAAGTATTAAACAAAATCGATTTGAAGCAACACCCTTACACTAGCCCACTGCACATTCTCGTATCCATTATCGATAATTACACTGTTTAACTGAATGGAAAAACGCAAATTGTTTCCCACAGAATAAACCGACTTTCGCGGTTGATTGTCCCTCAACCACCAATTCACTGATATATTTTTGCCGCATTTGCATCCCTCTCTTAATCTTAGTTGAACAAAATTGCATATTGTTCCAAACTAATGGTGGACGAAACTCAATGAAAATCGATATCAAAGGATACTTTACGTTCCAATTCAATACAGGACCGGCTTAAACTCCAACTCTTATAACAGTCCCACACTTCCATAGTTGGCGAGACTCGAACACAGACAGGCGGGAATTTTTAAAATAACCAATTTTCAGCAAATGTTAAATAGAGTATTGTATGAAAATTCTACGTTTTTTCATTAAGTAATTGTTTATGCGTATAGGCGCACAAATGGTTGTTCCAGGTTGTTGTGAGGTTTCCTGTATACTTTGCGTTATAAACTGTTGGAAAAAGCGATATTGACATTTATTGATAATAAATTCGTTTCTAAAGAATGCTTAACGATCAACTTCCAATATTTCTTATGATATCGTTTTGTATTCTCGGTCACTAAAATATTCCTTAATATATTGTTCTACCATCAAGTATCTATAGTTCTTTGAATTTAATATAACTCCTGTCCCATTTAATAAATGTGTTTTCGCATAATACGTTACGCAAATTTTATAAAAAATGAAGAAGTCATCTAGTTCTGTTGTAAAATATTATTTTTTAAAGTATAAAATCCCACGAAAACGCAATAAAACCTGAAATATAACCTAATCTACTGTTGGAGTGTTCATAAAATATTTATTTGTAGTTGTAATTCATACATACGTATATTTCATATTTTTTTATACAATCCTTTTGGCTGTGTAACACTTTCTAATCCACCAATTGTAATTTCAATACCTTTAATAGATGTAAAGCATAACAAAATTGTAAATTATAAAACCGAAATATAAAAACATCGTGAAAATTCCAAGGATAATCATAGATTTTTTTCTGTAGTTAAAGTTCCTATATATCAAATTTATTCGACCACATAAAAAGTTGTTTACTAGTTGTTCAATGTAATAATAAAGATTGCCTTATGAAAATTCTCAGGCATTCCCCTTAAATATGTTTACCCTCAAATTGCAACCACCAGCACTTAAATTTAATAGGAACAATTAAGTAATTGGAAAGACGTATAAAATTGTTAGTCAAGTATTCATAATAATTCAATCTATTTAGAGAAAACACAATATCCGTAAAAATTGTAAATGTATAAATAGAAAAACGAGATTAAGCATCTAAATTTCAAAAGAAAATTATAATAAATTTGCATCTATAATGTTGTAATTCATCTGGAATCTTTTTAAAATAACTAACGAATTATAAATATCATAATTTACACTTATAGAATTTCACGTTAATTATGAGTAAATAATATAGTATCCTTTTATAAAAATATAAACTAAAGTATAATGATGTTGTTTTTAGATAATAGAAATTCTTACGCTTCTAAAGTATCACATTAATCAAAAGATTTATTTGTAAATATCCATAAATTAGTTTTATAAACTAAAAAATAATAATAAATTCGCATTGCTTACATTAAATAAAGATAATCCATGCTAAAATTGATTCCCATTTCAAAAATTTCTATTTAAACATTAGATTTCAAATAAATTGACATTTATAACGTTTTGATTCGATTCTTGAAAACAAGATTTTTATGTAGTTTTCTTTTTTCTTAACAATAACCAGCAAATAATATTTATTTATAGATGTGCCGGATCCTCCAGGCCGTCCTCTTATCGTCAGTTTCACCTCACGTTCTGTCAACCTGTCGTGGGCACCATCACAAGATGTACATCATAGACCTCTCACACACTACATCATTCATGAACGGTGAGTAAATCAAATATAGTAAAAAGAAAACAAATCTACTGCGCGGCCAGAAGTTTAAAAAAAAATCCATTATAAATCTAAAAACATTCGAATTTTTATGGAAAACCATAAACGAACTATAAAATAACTCCAGTTTATTTCCCCGTCAAGATTATGAAGAATTTACATCCGTTTGCCAAAACATCTAATCAAATGAAATTTGATTTTTGACAATATTGAATTTATTCCGGATAAAAAGGAAATAAGAGGGTAAATTTTAGAAATTAAACTATACTTAATCTATTTTGACTAGCTTGACGTTAAACCAATAAAGATGGTTTGTTGATATTTCTATCTGTTGCTGACTTCTACGGCATCATAGTCCAGTCGTCCAAATCTGAATTGATCGACTGTACTGTAGAGCTCATTTATAATAAATAATATAAACATGTGAACATAAGTATTATTAGAGAAATGTTATTATTTTTCGAACATAAGGATGGAATAATACGATAGTATTCTCCGTGAAGACTTCTCCCTTAAACTATTCATTAAAACATATGAAACTTTTTATATCAATATAATAATATATAAGGCTTTTTGTTTTATTTTTTATGTTTAGTAGTCGGATTCCTTAACTACCATGTCCGACGACAAACGTTTGCTGTTTTTCTGCTCTTTCCTTTGGTTCAATTTAGTGAAAAAAATTAAGCTCCGGTATATCCAATGTCGTTATAACCAAATAACAATAATATAGACATTAAATATTAAAACGACAATATACGTACATATACATGTACGTTATTATTTATCATAACTATAAACATAATAATTAACTTTCATTAATAATAAAGGTAATTTATTGCAATTCTGTGAATATTGTTCGGATTGATATAATAAAATAATGATTAATTTCGTTCAGTTATTAGCACAAATAAAATGTTATTATTAATATATCTTTTTTTTGCTTTGGTATAGCGATAATGTGGAAATTTGGAAAAATTCCAGTCAAACTGGAAAATAACCAAAAATAATGAACGAAGGTAAATAACAAGGAAAATACAATGTTGGTAACCTTCTGTTAACAACAGAACATTAATATTGTTGCGAGGCGTATTCTGATTTAGTCGGTAATTTTCGTTTATATCAAAACTAGTAGAAAAATATTAATTGAATTTTTTTTTATAGTTACAAATGTAGTTTTCCTATTTTAACTCTTTAGAATGAACTAATACTATTTAAAATAATTAATAACTTTTATATGTTATTATTTATACTAAATTTATGAAAATTTTTGCTTTTGTTATTGTTATTATAAACTACTGCTACAATACAAAACAGTTCATTTGGGAGGGCTTTATGGGAAGCTTATAAGCAACTGTATGAAAGTTTATTCTTGTTATAGTTGTAAAATCGCAAACAACGTGTTTGTTGAAATAATATTTTCTATTAGTTATCAATTCCTGATGAATATAAACAAACTAAATTTTATGTTTTTCCAATTTTGCATATTTTTTTTGGCATTAAAGTTTTTCTTAAAATCTAATTGAGTTTTATTCAAACATGACACACAAAGAATTCCAGCTTTAACACATCAAAATCTAATCATTTAGAAAAGCACCACATTGAATGACGTTAAAATCAATTGATTTCGACTTTACAGGCTAAAACTGGATTACTGCTACTTTTTTATTCTTATTACTCTCACATAGACTCTTTTGTGGTTTAAAAATTGAATAAAAACTGAGGGTTTCGATAACAATCCTATACAATTTGATTTTCTTTATTGTAAAATTTGTAAGACCCATAGATTTTTAATCTGGTGTGTAATCACAAACCGTATAAATTTATATAGTCATCCGCCATATAAGGGCGAGGGTGATTCCCTAGGGAGGCTGAATGCGTCATATCGACGACACATTGTAAATATATTTGATTTGTATAGAGGGTGAAGAAATTTCACCACCACAAAGTTTAGTCAAGTATTGTTGAGAATAAAATTACATTAATACAGCATTGTTATTGTTGTTCATCTTTAAATGGTCGTGAATAAATCAGAAAGTTTTTAACCAATTTGTTTTTCTCCTAAATAATTACAATAAACGACGGTTTCAATTGACGCGCCCTATAAAAATGCTTGCTAACATAATATTTAACAGAAATATTAAAAAAATATGTACATTCGACAAATTATCCATCAACTTATACATATTCTATGTAAATGGAGGGATAGTAAAAAATGATAAATGATTCACATGGAAAAAAAGAAATCGGATATGCTTCCATCGACCTTTTCTGTTAAGGGTACTATGCACGGTTGCTTTTATAAAAGAACATTTACTTTCAATTCAATTTTACGTTGAGATAAAATTTTAACATCTCACATTTCCATTCATTTTTAACAGTTGTTCAATCAAAGAATTTTTATCGTATTTTCTAAGATAGAATCGAATCAGATCACCACATGATTATCGAATTTATTTGTTTCAATTTTCCATTCTCTAATCTACATCTAGAATAAGGGACGCAAATTTTGTTGAATTTTACATTGCCTGTGGTGATATTAAGCGAAATAACAATTGCTCAAATAAATTTTATTGTTTTTGCTGCGTTAATGTCAAATTGGCCAATCAAATTAGACGTAGTATACATTGGTGAATTCAATATTAAAACTATCTTAAATGTATCGGAAAGTCTTCTCCTTTCAAACGTCTACTTTATAATTATTGTAAAATATCGATGAATTAACAATCTTTCATAATAAATAGTAATTCTATTTTCGGGTACATGTGTACAAAAAGAAATTGAGACTGCGGAATGTAAGCGTTCAAATCCGATCCTGATTCTCCAGTAAATTGAATGAATTTTCTAAAAAAATCCTTTATAATAATTAAAATTTCTAATCAATAACTTATTTCAAGTATTCGAAATGTTTTAATTTCGAATACAGTTAGGAATTTCCTATTAAGTAACAAAAAAAAATTGCTAAAGTTTTCACTGTCTTTTCTTAAATCCAGTTTCACTCATCTCTCATCTCTCATATTTTCTCAGTATCCTTTTTATCTTCAGATCTTTCGAGGAAAATCACTGGATTATATTTAAGTAGATATAAGACAAACCTTATCTTCAATTTTTATCTTCAATTATTTTTGTATACATATATATATATATATATATATATATATATATATATATACTACAATGGGAATTTGTTAAAAATAGTTTTAAAATTGTTTTTGTAGTATTTTGAATCAGTTTTATTTTAAATATTTGACGAGGATTTTTCTGTTATGGTGTGGTCGATTTAATTGCTTGAAATCTTTCGAAAACTATATAACCATCACACTGTTAGTTTAATGTTTGTTGGATATTATATAGAAAATGGTAGACATATTTAGTATACAGGTCATTTTCATCAATAGACAGAAACTAATCTTTTAGCTTAAAATTGAAGGTATATGTGTACTGTGTATATTTATTTTAAAACTACTAAATGTAGAAATACAATGGATGCCATTAAATGATGTTGAATTGTTAATCAGGGTCATTGAATTTTCAATGTCACAATTCTCCAATCATGATATGCAACATTAAGCTGCCCCAAAAAAAAGAAACGATTCACATTTGTTGCCGTAGTAGAACAAGGAATAATAGAATTATATTCTAGTAGTAGTAGTAGTAGTAGTAGTAGTAGTAGTAGTAGTAGTAGTAGTAGTAGTATATAGTAGAAAAGAGGAAGATGTATACTATTTCCTATTGATAAACTAAAAATTATTTCAGCTAAGTTGACAGCTGATACAAAACTGTCAACCCTATTCGATAATTAAATTCGGTTAATAATTTAAATGTGGTAATATGTTTGATAAATAACACCATCTAATGGTGTTGATTGTCTTACAGCCTTTTATTCTCTAGTTGGGCAAGCGTTAGAATCAATGCAAACATTTACATTGTCCATGATGTTCACTAATTGTAAGTCATTTTTATTCAGTTTCGTTAGTTTTATAAAACATGGGATAGCATCTCTTATGTTTCGTATCTTTCTACTATATAGTTACGTATAACAATTCTTGATCAGGTAATATACTTTGACATTTCTTTTACTATACCTATATTGTACTGTCCAAAATAATTCAGTTGTCCATGAATAACGCTTAGATTTAGATAATCGTAAATTTTAAATTTCTACATTCAAACAATTCAAGACAAAGTTTATTATCGTTTTATTGATTTATCATATGTAAAAGAATGAAAGATAGAAAAAGATAGATAGATAAGTGTATGGGCTACAATTCTCTTTTAGAAAACTTACAAAATACTTCTTTCTATTTGAAATATATAGAAGCTTCATCCACACCAACAAACCTACAACCAATTTTAAATAAAATCCTTTATCTTTTATGACTGACATTCAGAATGTAATAAAATCAGTTACAGTTCAACTTGCAACTTTTTCGATATACTGAAAAAGCTTTCATTGCAAAAATTATAAATTGATGTTATATTGTGTCAATAACGTTTTGAGTTTACATTGTTGTACTGTAAAAAAAAAATTATATCATATAATCAATTTTATCGAAGTATTACTGGATTGAAATTTCCTACCACAATAAGCGATTTTTATTTTACAAAAACAACAATCAATTTAATTCACTACGTTATTCATACTATTTAAGAAGAAACTTAAAATCAGTCACATTTTGATGGTTTGCTTATTAGTTAACTCTTATCATTATCATGTTTTTATTAATAGATGCTAGAATCAATATTGAAACAAGTCAAACTATTCTCCGTGTAGTCTAAAAATGTTCGCATCGACCGTCTGGACTCGAACACAAAACTTCATAGTTGACGGACAGATGTAGTAGATTGCAGAACGCTACATTAGATTTAGAAATCATCTATGCATTCATATTTTACTATGGTGAATCAACAAATTTGTAATGGAATTGTTTCCTTAAGACAGATGATTACATTTTTTTTTGGTTTTGCTTTTACGTTTCCTTTGCATCTCGATATTTGCTGAAGATGCCTCTTTATTATTGAATTCAACTTAATTTTTCAGTTTTCAGTTTACCAAACAACTTATAATGTCAGGATAAAAATATTTTCTACATTGAAAATTTTCAATTACTGAGAACTTTATAAATATGAACCTAATTAAACGCAAACTTCATTAGTTTCCATAATGTTCTTTTTTCTATATATGCAACAAAAACTATATTACTTTTAGTTATTGATTATAGAATAAAATAACGGATTAAATAGAAATGTTCGTGATATGAAACAATAACAATAATATTAATTTTGAATGGATACCTTTAGACATGCCTGAAACTGTAGAGCATAATAATCATTAAACGTTCAGTTAATTATTATTACAGTTATTATATAAATTTTTAATAAACATAACGCTTGTTCCTAAATTATATCAAAACACCGGATGATAAAATCATATTTTCTATTTATAAATAACAATTTAAAAACAACGAGCACTATTTATGATAAACTAGAAATAAATCCATATTTGTTAAACAAAAAAATTAATGACATCTATACATACATGGACGCATTTTAATTATAATTACTTCAGGTGTTAAGTTGAATGTAACGTGCATAAAAGCAATTTGAAAAATTACTACATATGAAAATCAACCATTTCAATAAATTAACGATCATTTAATTACTATAATAATAGCTCAATTAAGACATAAAAATACAAAAATGAATTAATCATTGTTGTACAACAAAACATAAATAGAACGTTCATTATTGAACTTATTTGAAAATTAGTAATTGTTAAATCAAATTATTTTTCAAAAAAAAAACTACAAATAATTGTTGTATTGTTTCATTTTTGTTGTTGTTATTGTGGGGCATAAATTTTACCCCTATCACTATTACAAGTCTCTTGAGATTAAGCAAGCGGGGAAAAGTTTAATTATTCATGACACGTGTAATAAAAGGATAGCGAATATTGATTCACCAGCTATCAAGTTCACACGCTATAATTTAATACGGATTAAGATAATTCGTATTCTAATAATGTGAAATTACAGTCAGGCATATGATAAAATTATTTATTATCAACACTATATACGATGCACTATAAATGATAAAGCTATTGTCATTCAATGAAGACAATTTAAGGAATATAAAGTGTTGTTCTATCAAAGATAATATTTGTTTGGTAAATCATTTAAGAAATCGCCATTGTGCGTCAAAATGTTATTGTTATTATCACAAAATTCAACAAAATAAGTTGTAAATTTCAAGTTCTAATAATACTTTCAAGTTGAACCCATATATATCCTCTAATCGTGATTACTTTGAATTAAGATGTTTGGAATGATTTATGTAGCAAACTTTGTTGGTTCACAGCTTCTTGACCAGTTCGGAACAAAACCACCTCCTCCTTTTTTTTCTCTTGAAAGAACTAGCAGAAAAAAGAAAAGAGTAGAGTGACAGGAGAGAAAAAAAACGAAAACTAGGTTAACAAGGGCCATTGAAAAGAAGAAAAAAAAACCTGAAAATAGAGATTTCGACAAAAGCAGAAATAGCTTCTTTAATAAAAATCGGAAATTGGGTGTGGCAAGAACGTACAGATTTGAAGCACCTGTACTAAAAGTCTTCAGCACGTTCGAAACATCCATACACACTATTGCACATTGATATATCAACAAAAAGGGAAAAAATTATATATATATATATATATATATATATATATATATATATATATATATATATAGTTGTGTCGGTAACAGTCGTAATAGCGGACAATAAGAAAAAGGAAGTGAAAATAAGAGAATGAATCGGTAACGCCGATAGTATACCAACAAAAATCGAGAACAGTAAAGATAATGGTGTTGTTTAGTGAAATGAGGACCTGGTCCAGGCTTATACAGAAAACTTGTCTAACAACATATCCGGTTTCTATTGGGGATTCTCAATAAAACTTGGCGAAACTGAACAGACAAATTCACTGCAGTCGACGTATATATTTCAAAATCTTTCAGTATTTCATTTTTTTTCTTGTATTGAAAAAAAGTTTTCAGCAATCTTTTTCATTCCTTCTTTCTTTCTTTTTTTGTTATAAATACATATGCGTAGATATATTTCAATCTAGTTTAACATGATAATAAAGCAAATTCCAACAAGAATGTGTCATAATACAAAAAGAAATTTTTATAAACATCAACTATATCTATTATATTCTACGTTCCATTTTATTTCACTTATTTGTTTCAATATTCAATAGTATTAAAACAATAAATACAGAATCAAATAATCAAACAGATATTTTACACAAATATTTATAATACTACTAATGTTTGAATATTATCAAATTATTTTGTAATGTTGATTAGTGAAGGAAATAGCCAACATTATTAACTAGAAAACAACCAGACATGCGTATGTAAAGTTTTGGTGGTAAAACTTTGGCTTATTTGAATGTTAACCAACAACAAACTAACAGAATTATGAATGCTAACTGCATACTCTGTTGATCGAATAGTTAGTTTGAAGGATTTATATTCAGTTTGTTCAAAAAGTCTTTTAAAGTTAGTACAATATGGAAACTATATATTTTAGTTGCATTTAGATTGTTAGAATTTTACAACTTCTAATATTACATTTTATATAAACAAATTCGAAAATATTCTACAAAAGTCTCAATTTTTATCTCAATAATGTATTTTTGTAAATTCGCTCTTATGTCGGTTTATTCAATCACCTTAGACTTACATTTTACTAAATTTGTAAAAATGGGCGTTCTCTTGTAATAATTTTACAACACTAGTTGGTGATCTGATAATAAGGGGTCAAATGAGTGGAAGTTTAACAAGTTTTCAAATATACCCGCAATGCAATTAATGAAATTAGCATTGATTCATGGATCACCCTGCAGGGAAGAAGAGAGAGAGAGAGAACAGAGATTTCACACGTAAAATTTGACATCCAATCGGTAACCCTTAATAATGATTCTAATTGTAGCATACATATATACCTATTACACCACTGTGCTGTCCAAAATAGTACATGTAACAATGCATACATTTTAAATATTCTCCGTGTAGCCATAAAGTTTTAAAAATAACTACTTAATTGACAACAAAATAAAATATTCAGCATTTATTCTTTCTTTAATAAATATATATTTTATATATTTCCTGTATATGTAAATATGAAAAATGTTGTTAAACACATGCATCTTGGAGTAAGTGCAATTTACAACATGAAAATTGTTACATACTTCTATGTATGTTATATTTTCAAGAGTTTGATTCAAAAATTTAAAAAGCAAATACAATATAACCGGATTTCATCAACAAACCATTATTTATACTATTCGGTTCCAAAAAAAAATCCTAAGATCATCAATCAAAAGATAAAATTTATAATTCAAGCCACAACGGTAAAGCTTAATCTTCTATTTATTATATGGTGAAACTAAAGCTCAAATACATTATGACACAAAAAATTTATCAAAAGATCTATAAATGAAAAACAAAAAAGTAATCAACAAAAATCACCCTAATTCTAATTTGTAGTGAAACAGTTATAACGTTAATTACACAAATACTACAATATTATAATTACAATAATTATTAATTCAAATTAATTAAACTATGAATTGAAAATATGATAAATTTAAATGATTCATAATATGTTGTTTTCTATCATTAGACATAACAATTTTAATTGTTATTCATTTATGATGGTTAATTGAGATTTGAAAAATAGCGTATGTTATTTGTGTTATCAAAACGACGTATGTATTTGATAATTTATCAAGATTACAAAATTAATATTTCCCCTCTTATTGTATTATATATATATATATATATATATATATATATATGGGTATTTTAGGTGAAAGATTAGATGTATGTTTGTGTTTTGTATGATGTTCAGAGGATGTGAATTGATATATTTCAGGTCGTTTATGGTTTGTTTATTGCCTGCCGAACAAGTTAGTATAGCTAATATTTCATTAAATTTTGTGTAAGATTGGTGGAGTGTTTAGCAGATGGTCCTGATACCAACATTCCACTAAGCATGACAAATAATTAGAAAAGTCATTGGGGAGTGGCAATGTTACAACATAAATAAAAAGAGACACAGTTGTAAAGAGTAGTAAGGTTAGCTTGAGTTATTAATTCTCTTGTACGTATATATTTGTAGTTGTAGCCATTTTGAAATTTTTTAGACCTTTTATATTAGTCACCCTACCATTTGAATTAATCACATATAATTTTTCAAAATGTTATACTGAAAATTATAAGGAAATCAAATAGGATTGTATAAATCCATTTTATGTATAAAAGAGTAATAGGGGGGTAGAAAAGATGATTGGGGTGTTACTGATCTAAATCCCCTTCGACTCAAAGACGTAGAGACCTTCTACGTTCACGGTATTATATTACAACGTTCACTTTAATTCTTATTAATTGCGTTGTCGTACGAACATCACAACTAAAAAGCAAGCTTTCTGTTTACACTCGACACTTTTTCGGTTATTTATTAGATTAAAGTTAATAAGTTTCGTTGAACATGTGCACGAACTCGTCTAACTTTTCATTAAACATATCGATTTCTTCTATGTTGTGTTTGATGGAAATATTAAATACCATTTTTTATACTAAAATTGTAAATTCTTTGACTGAATTATCAAAATTGCTTTTACCCTCTTATTATTATTCTGGATATTAAATGAGTGAGTGAAATAAAACTGTTTTTCTTTTATTTTAAATATATGAATTATGTTGAACGTATATTTTAACAATACATCTACTGACATTGCGGTATCGTTATTAATGAATTCAACTTTTCTAATTCACTTTACGTTGTTAGATTCACCCCCAACCCCCCAACTCTCTTGCTCCTACACAAAATCCTTTTTAATTAAAATTTGTTTCGCCTGTGGAAAATTGCAACTTCCAAGTAAAAAACAACTGCAATTATAATTTTCGTCAAATAAGAGACCGGAACTGTCGCAGTTGAAATTAAATATTACACCATTACAGTTCTTTTTTAAACAATATGTAAAAAAATATTAAGTTACACAGTTGTGTTTTGTTGCTGTTGGTAATGATAATGATGATGATAATGATGATGATGATGATGATGATGATGACGATGTTGATATTTATCGATTGATGATGAGTTGGAGAAATTGAAACATAGTCTAACTCTGCCTTTACTTTATAAAGTTTTTTTTTTCTTCAGAATAAACGACTTTTAAATGAACGTAAAAGCTCTCTTATCATGATTGAAATATAAGTCTTTGTTGAACTGATTCTTTTTAGTGAAAGATCAAGATCAAGAAGAAAGGTAGAAGATATAAGCGGAAATGTTTTCAAGAAAAATTTTCTTTTATCCATTTTGCAAATAGTGTGGAAAATAAAATAAATAAAATCTATAAGAACATTTCAATTATTGACAAACAAGAGTTTTGCGTTTAGTTACATTAAATTTTATTGAAATTGTAGAAGTTTGAATCAATGAGTTCTTCTAACAATTTCAATCTGGTAAATTTCACGAAGTACGAGAGTAGAGCAAATTAAATTCCTTACGAGTAAATTCAGATAACTCAAAAGGAACAAGTTTATTCATAAATTAAGAGGAAAAAAATTAAATCCCCTGATTAATTCTAAATTAATTAAGAACAAATTAAAATCTGTTTTTTTTTGTACTTTGTTGTTCTCATAAAAGATTTACCTTTCTGGATTTGAAATAATACTTAATGGAATACCAAACAATAAACTTTACAATAAAATTTTATAGGTCTATTCAAGACATTTGGTGTTATCCTTCAAGTTATTTACAGTATTGAAATAAAACGGAAACACCGAAAAGATGGAGATATAAAACAAAAATACGTAATAAACTTAATGATTTAGAAGCTATTTTAAAGCAAAAAAAAAACAACTTAAAATATTTATCCACTAATACAGACATAAGCAAATAAAAAACATTCCAATCTTAAAAGAGTGGTGTACACAACTTATATGACAGGTGTAAAACCAGAAATCTACACACTTGGGATTAATATCAACATAAACATATAGTTTTTCTAAATAATACATTGGTTTTGTTATAGAAGTATTTTTGATGAGACAATTCACATTGAATTATTAACTGGAATCAATTAAAATAAAAGTAAATAATAAGTAATTGCTTTAAAGAAAATTAGAATTTATTAATTCCATTAGGGAATAGATTTCATTTTATATGTCGAGAAAATTATTTAAATTTTCCTTATAATTGTAGAACGATCTAAAAATGGCTTCTAAATAAATTGAAGACACTGTTTATTTACACTTAAAAATAATGGGAAATTATACTTACAAACACGCAATAGAAACTCTATGTTAAATTATTGTAAGGAAATTAAATTTTCTTTAATTTAAAATCAATCAATCGCTATCGAAAAAAAAACACATTTTTATAACTATAAAAATTTGAAAAGTCGCATATAAAGTTAAAATTATTCAAAAGAAAATAAACCTTTTGATTTAGAAACAGATTCACGTTGTTAAGGAAAACTTTTTTAATGGCATCAAATCAATACTCGTCAATGATATTGTCTGATGGAACAGTAAGAATGTTTTTTCTTTGTTTTTTTTTTGATTCATCGAATTGTGTTAAGTGTTAACTGTCAAATTGTGTATTACAGAAGTAAGTTATAAATAAATTCGAGAGTGTATCAATCAGTTATTCAGGTGACTGATTCGCCAATACTTTTATGATGATTAAATTTTTCATATACAGACAACATTCTTTAAAAAATCTATAAAAACTATCTTGTTCTATACCAGCGTGAAATAATTTGATTTACGAGTTAAAAAATTCAGTATATTTTATCCTCAAAAGTATATGTATATGTGCCATATATGTATGTGGATGAGTTTCGTTAAATTTTCAACTTGAAAAGATAGACTATAAAAAAAATAGATGTATATATTGCTATATATTAAACGGAGAACTGACGACCGTAAAAGCTTTTACGTTTCTTTTGTGAATTTTAAACAGGTGTGACCTGCAATCTGGTTCCTATATACATGTGTATATATATATATATATATATATATATATATATAAAAGATCCCCAATGCGAGATTAAATGTAAATTTAATTAATCCAAATAAAGCCAGCGATTCATTTGTAAATTAAAATGGCAGTATATTTTTCAGCGTGAAACTGGTAAATGTATTTACCACCTTGTCATTATAGATTGAATATATATATATATATATATATATATATATATATATATATATATATATAATATTTTAATAATATTGTTATTTATATAAAATATCTAAACGTCCAAAATTTCAGATAAAGTAACATATTTTGTCCCGATAGTGAATATTACACCCTCATTTTTGATGCAGTCCAGTGAATTTAATATTATTTAATCACTATAACAATTCATCCCTTAAAATAGCCTTTACGAATAAAACATGCGATTACCATTTTCAGATCGATTTGTTTTACAGAATATAAGAACTTAGTATCATTGAATTACGATGCTTTTGTTCTTAAATTTATAAAATCAATTAAAGAAACACACAAGAAAAGAAGTTGTATAAGCTTGTTCATTTTTCAACAATTATATGTACTTTATTTTCCACCTAGTAATATTCAAAATAGATTTTTCTTTCCAAATTTAATTATTAGCTAGGTGTCTAAAAGTATATACAATCTACAATTAAATATTGCTGGAGTGACATATACAAGTGAGTTGCTAAATTAATCCAAAAAGCCCCCGGAAGAGGACGACAGTGAAAATAATTATTCACTCGGGACCAGAATGTTTCTGAAAATTGTTGATAATTTTTATTTAGTTATGTTGTGGTTTATCTATTGTTTTCCTTTTATTGCCGTTTCTAATTTGTTCGTATTTTTAAATACACGTTTTTATATAAAAAAGTAGATTCACCGATTTATAGCCAATTTGAAATACTGTTGAAATTGGATCAATAGTGAAAATAACTTGAAGCGCCGTCAATCTATATAAAGCTTACACAATAAATTGAAGCATGCTTCAGTTTTTATCCCTCAACATAGTGGATTATATTGTGCCCACTGAGCGCCCCAATTATTGTTACAGTTTCCAGTTTGAAGAGATTTCATTAAATATGAACAAAGAGAGTCAATTTGTACCGTTGAATACGCATCAGTTTACATAAAGAAAAATGAGAATTTAAAAAGTGTACTCAAACAATACCTTTAATTTTTTTCTGTAAAATTATAATGGATCGTAGAGGTCAGTTTAGGAATTCAAAATAAAAAAAAGTTTCATTAATTGATAACAATTATGCAGTTAATCAACTATTGGAAGCCATGAATATGAAGAATGCTCAAAGACTGATGATTCAAATAACGAATTTTGCGATTCAATAATGTTGAATGATAAAATGAATATTCATGGAAAAACTCAAGTTTCTTTGTTAATGATGAAATCGATATAGTTTTGTTCAGAACCGCAGATAAGTAAGATTTTATAAAAAAAAAGGATAAAAGCTAATAATTGTACCGTCAGCTATAATTTCCGTCCTAAAATAATAATAAAGATGTAGAATTTTAAATGGCAGTTCTTAAGATGGAACGTTTGGGATAAGGTCATCACACCCCTCAACTGGTCAGGGTTAAATGTGTGTTTGACTGAAACACTAGAAATTTCATGTTAGCCGTTTCACCCTCTACACATATACTTGTCAGAATCTGAACGAAAAAGGAAAACAAGCCAAAGCATAATTGTTCTAACCACTTTTCCTAAAATGGGTGGAAGGTTGAGATGAGAGAACGAAAAGGACTACTCCGCCTTACATAAACACCAACTGTGTTTTTTGTTTAGACGAAGCTTTATTTTTGCGTTGGTTTTTCTTTTGAATTAGGATACGAGCTCTAGCGCCTTACAAGAAAAACCAACTTTACTTCCTTTTTAAGGGCAATCGCTTATAGCTGGACATTTGTGAGCGAACAAGGACGAATGTCGGTATTTCGTGCCTTGAATATCATTGCCGGAACTGGAAATGAAATCTCTTAAACGTGCACTGAAAACCAATAGTCAATATTTGCAATTAACTATAACATTTCGTTTATATTTCCTTATTTCTATTTTAGATATTAAATGATGTGTTAGCGTATAGTAAAAAAACAAACTTCTATAAATATCACATTTTACATCAGTATATGTTGAAAAGGCAGAATTGCTTTGGCTATATTACCGTATAAATTCTTAACTATATCCTTCAACTGCTAACGTTGAATTCATGTGAGAAGCTTTTCCGATTTACAGAAAACGGGAAGTTCTCACACATACATAAGCAGAAGAAGAAACCCAGAAATTAAGGAGGCTCCATCTCAACTTTGACACATTCCAATTAAACGGGCTTCACATATATTTTTTCTTTACGCAAAAAACATTCTGATGGTACGTTTATCAAATTTGCAACACTGACATTTTCTTTCATCTTTACGTTTTCCCTTAATAAATAAGAACTGTTTACACATGAAAATCATAAAAGTATCTATTACGATCAAAAATCCATAAAAAAAGACGTAGACGTATTGCAATGAATTTGTTATAAAATTGTTAAACTAATCGATAAATTTAACCGAGAACGATAATCATTTGTATCGAAATAATGTATATTCTGTAATTTAAAATAAATCTATTTGTAATTTAAAAACGAAAGACTTAACACCATAAATATTGGTCAACAATTTATTGTTTTGTAGTGAATATGAAAGGAAACGGTGACAAATTAATAAATCTCTTTTATTAACAAGAGACATTTAAAAAAAGATGCGATAAAACAATTTCGTTCTGTTGTATATATATAGATATAAATCCGTTTTTGTTTATAATGTATAATGTTTGACTAAAGCAATTTAATTACAGCAATACAGTACATATTTGCTATATCTGCTATTTTATGAATTAGAAAGGTTGTTTTGTTCGGCAATCGGAAAATAAATCGATGTTCAAAAGTATTAAATATTCTGCATTTGAGAGAATCTTCACATATTGAATATTAAATCATTAATTTATAAGTATCACACATAAAAATCTATAAATAGGGGTTGTTGTGAAATATATCGAGTTCTGTTAATAATAAATCTACTATTACAACAATATAATTAACGGAATATATTTTATAGTTGCTTTGAAACAGATTTAGTTGTTTTCTAGTTTTGCTTACCATCTACCGAGCTTTTCTAAACACAGACTTAGAAAAATGAACAGTAAAGCCTTGCATATTTTTGCAATTAAACTGATAATTTTACAATTTCTATTTATTTTTAATTTACAAGAAAATGAATAAAATATTTTTCAACTAATAAATTTTGTGCAATATTGAAACAAAAGACTTGTTAAGCTAAATCAACTGAAGCACATAGTTATTCAATAGTTTAATAAACAAAACAATTATAATTTCGTATGCATAGTTTAAGCAACATATAATAATAAAAATAAAATAGAGTGTGCAAAAAACAAAAAAATCTCGAATAGTTCGTCTAGTATGGAAACAATGACAACAACTATGAAATATTGACAGTCGTTTTGTAACAAATGTACCACGTAATGCCAGATTAGAGAAGCCCTAATGTTATTCACTCAACTACAAGTTGATAATAAATTACATTTTAAAATCCTACCAAGTCAAATTATTGTGTCTGTTGAATTTTCGAAAACAAACAAAGCTTTATTTATTGCGAAAATTAATGGCAAATTTCTCTAGAATCCAAACTTTTCTTTGTTAGATAAAATATGGAAGGTATTGACATATTTTTATGAAAAGAATTCACTTTCCATTACTAAGAAGCCTCTATTATTTGCTCAAAATATTTATAATAATGATTAAGTGATAATTCTATAAGTGTTTTATTAAAATTAATCAGCCACATCTCTATTAAGTATGTCCATCATTGAATTATGTAAAGCTCTGAGGTCACTCTTAGGGTGACACTAAAAAGAATGAAAAAACGTTAGTACTTAATAATGACATAACGCTTTTATCTTGAATGATAGTTCGACAAATCGGCTTATTTCATTATTAATTACCAGCATTAATTAATTGATTAATTAATTAATTGGTTACCTGCATTTTTAAACTTTATATTAATATATTAACAATTACATTGGCTGGCACATTTCTCAAAATTAAAATTAACAAGAATTGTCCTGATTTACAAGTTTAGTAATATACAGTGAAAGGTACATGTAATTCCCCTGGCAAGCTGAAGCTCCGGGTGCGAGTCCCAAAGGTTGAGTTATGAAAGATAAAAGCCCTATTTTATTATTAATTTCAACGTTTATTAATTAATTGAATACTTTAATTTGAAAATTATTCTTAATTTTTCAACGATAAAATACTGTTAACACAGTTTGATTGAATTACGTTTCTAAAATCGACAATAGTCTACCTTTAGATATAAATTAACAACAGCATTGTCAAACTATCAAGGAGATTTCCAAGCATCAGTGACTAATTATTTACAATGTGAAGTTTCTGGAAGTTATTAGATTTTGAATAAATGTCCAGACAGGATAAGTTGTAACGTAACTTATTTGAAATATGTGCTGCAGCAGAATACTATAATCAAATTCTAATTTGTTCCACATATCCTTATACAATATTATGCTTACATTTGTCAATAAATAATAGCCAAACTGCTTGAAAATATTTTTTGATTTCAATGGAAACTATATATATTTTATTTCTAGATTTAGATATTATAATCTTCATAGCTTTAACATAAGTCTTATTCTATTGGAAATCAAACAACATGAAATTTTGACTGAAATGCAGTCATCAATTATAATTCGTATATGCGATAGAAATATGTTTATCAAGTTTTAATTAATATAGGGTTGTCGATAAACGATACCAGTAACTGCCTAAGGGTGTTAAGGGTGAAGTGTAACAAGGATAGCTTTATATCTCCTTTAACTTCCATCTAAAGTGAACCCTTACTTGAAAGTTAATAAAAACTTGGTAAATAGTTCTAACACTATATCTCGAAGAATGTTGTACAAAGTGAACGCAATAATAAATTAAAATTTCTATTTTTTTTAGAAACAATAATAATACTAATGCTAATAATAATAATAATAATGATAAAACTATATATTACACTAATTAATTTAGAGATAAGCCCACAAGAAACATCTAAACTAAACAATAATTACCTGATGATGTTTAGCTACACATGAGTATAGCATTCTCTCTACAAATCAAATTTAGAGGTGACCCAGACAATCGGAGATGGTTGCTATTGTTGTTTAACACAAAGCTTATGTCAAGTCCGGAGGTAATTACCAGCAATAGCGAACATTACATGTTAACATTGTATACTTGAAAAAAATCTATCACCTCTAAAGTGACATATATTTGGCTGTTAATAAATTTGTAATATTACCAGCAAACATATGTCTTTACATGAATTGATGTTGTCCTTATGTTTAATTAACGTTGTGACAGTGGTATATTAAAAATGACTCAAGGAATCTATAGTCGACATATCTGGCCAATATATTGCAAGTGCTGTTTGCAATATTATTAGTAGATATCTTCAATTAGATCAACTCGAGAAATGGGGTCTATATGGAAAAAAAATTCAACATTTCTACAAATAAACAGTGTTTTCAAACTGAGAATAAAGTTTAAGTCAATTTATCATTTATTATGTATATTTTTCCGCTATTGCATCAAGTGTAACATAAAGATCAAAAGAAAATACAGTTCATTTAAAATGAAACAAGAGACATCTTGTGTACGTAATAAATAATAAGCTTCTTATTTGCTTAGAAACAGTAGAATTGAATACAATTCAAGTGGTATGATTTTCCTGTTACAATTTCCATTTCAACATGTTATTATTATACATATTGTATATAGAAGCAATCGAAAGAAAATCAATGACAAATCTATTTAATCTCCACAAAAGAGACTATAAACAAGCATATTACATAAAATCACCTATTTAACATTTTATTTTATTGTTGTAAATAATGTAAATAATCGCTGTATTTGAAAATTCTCTAATATCATACTAATTTCAGTTTAATCCAATCTAATTTTGCTATATCATACATATAGAACAACTTCAATTAACTAAATTTGAATCAGCAATTTCGAATAATCTGAACATTGGTTGAAATGAAAAATACAT
This sequence comes from Meloe dianella, assembly GCA_028455855.1. Taxonomy (NCBI): domain Eukaryota; kingdom Metazoa; phylum Arthropoda; class Insecta; order Coleoptera; family Meloidae; genus Meloe; species Meloe dianella. The sequence continues at coordinate 2,006,024 of JAPTHL010000045.1, read as the reverse complement.
CGGAAAAAGTTGATTTTCGCTAGCTGTTCATTAGCCAGAATGTATATGTAATAAGATTTGTTGAAAATCATGCAATTATTTTCATCCTTCATCATTTATATGCTTTTTTTCTATCTTCACGTGCAAACTTCAAATTTGATTTTTTTTTAAGATTTGTAACACACACAAATAAACATATACACAATACGGACGCGACAATAAGTTGATTGAATAAAGTATGGATGAAAGTTATTTTAATTAAATATGATTGATGAGCTCTGGATTTTTAATTAAAATGTCAGTTGCTGGTGTTAAAATTTCATTGAATCAACCAAAAGCTCGACAATAGTTTAACTGTTTTCTTTAATTATGCAATAAGTAAAAGACGAGAAGAAATAATGATTTGATTCTATACAAAAAAATTAAGAAAAAATACATGAAAAAAATTCAATTCTATTTTATGTTAGAGAGAATTTTACATTTAATTTCATGATAAAATGAAATTCTTAAAGTAAGGAAACTTTGTATAATTACCGATATTCTTAACTGAGAATTTCTTGTTGAAAACTTCAAAGAAAATTCGATTTTCTAGTCTATTAATTTCGATGATCTAATAAATAAAAAATTATACAACGACATAATATTTCAAATTTTTGATATACGTTACAATTTAAATTTTAGTATAAATAAAATGGAAAGAGTTCAAAGATATATTTTGCGGTTTGAATTCAAAAGTAATTAAGTAAATACATGTATCAGCATCAGTAGTAAAATTCGGCGATACAAAAAAACAACGTTTTTCAAATATTAATTGGTTTTTTCCTCCTGAAGCACATCCTTCTTCTCATCGTTTACTATATACACATATAATTAGGTTTTGTATTCAGTAGCTTTTAACAGAAAACATGAGTCAAGTGCAATAGGGAAATGATTCGAATAATTAATGCTGAAAAACAGTTTAGACGTGATTCAATTTTTATTAAATACAATTTGTTACCAATGTTAGATATTTGAAATATTCATTTTATAAATGAAATTAAATATAAACACATTAAATGATCAATAAATAGGAATTTCGAATATTGTCAACATAAGTTTCGAAATTTGTTGAATTTTGTTGAGAATTTCAAACGTTAATGATACAGGATTAGTCGGAGAGTGTTTTAATAAAAAAATTCTAATACGAATTATGCTCGTATATTGTTTCATATTTAATGTAACTACAAACCCCTGTAATAATGGCATTCCGCAATATTGAGCTATTATCAAGTTCCTTTGCTTAAACATACTGTCAAAGCAACAGTGAAAATTTCATGTTGTAATCGATCAAAATAATAATCGTTTATGTCGAGATGCTTATCGTAATAACATTGTAAATGCACATTTGCATGTCTCTTTATAATTTGCAAGTATGCTGTTGTAGATCAGATCATTTTTAGATGTAGTAGAATAGTCACACTCTCTCTTTCTCTATTAAAATGAAAATTTTATAACTAAGATAAAATAATATGGTGGTAGTTATACTAAAACTGTCGTGTTTTACTTGGAATACTAGACGGAAATTCCTTGATGACGTGTTTCATTATATTTAATTGTAGAAAATCGTTCTGAATGCCAATTAAAATTAGTTCAATCCTTTGACACTTTAAGACTAATTTCAAGTCATTTAATAACACCCTAGATATTCATTAATATCTAGGCTTCATTTCATTTCCATCTTGAAAACTTTTGTGTCTATCACTTTCTATTTTGTGTATAAAAATCATTTTTAATCAATAGTAATGTCAAAATAAATTATATATAATCATCTATACATTATTTAAACATTTTGTAAGCTAGAGCTTAGAAATAGATTATCTAATAATGAAGTAATGAAATCATTTGTGAGGTACTTCATTTTGAAAGCTTATTCTCAAAACCTAACTTATCTACTATAACATTTATTATTAAATTGGAAACTCCTAAAGGCAACAACTAATAATGTTTACATAAAACAGTTACTAAATTTCCTTCCGTATTTATCAAACTTATCAATAATTATAAATTTGTCATCATTTAATTTTATAGTAAACTTAATTTTTACGTTCTTTCAAACAAACACAACAAGTAATTACAATAATTACAATATGTAAATTGTAAGAGATACGATAGATGTTTTAACAAAGTTGTAAATCTCCAATAGATCATTTATCTAACATAGTTATTTAAATTAATAACAAACTTTTTGGCATGTATGCAACATAGATGCACGTTTTGCGAATTTATGTTCGAAATATTCAGTAAAATAATGAATCAAATAAACATATCTAACAATACTACAATGTATAAATGAATACCACACTTAATTTAATAAAAGGATTATAAATAAATAAAATATGCACAATTATCATAACATGCTGAAATAAGGTTATCTAATATTTTTCTGAAAATAATTAAATATTTACATCATTTATCTTTTGTTCTGATAAAAGTCACCACGAAAAAAGATGGTTTTTTCCCCATCTTCTATCTACAAAGATCTCTGTCACCCTCTGATTTGGCCACTAGCCAAACTCGTATAATAATTTAACTCACCGACAAATAAAATGTAAAAAGGATACTCCCTATGTTGTGAATTGAATAGGGACTGATAAAACGATCAGCCAGGGGCTGATATCGTTTTAATCAATTTACTCGTAAATGTGAAACATTTTTTTATTTCACGTTGTTTGTTGTTTATGTGATTTTAAAATGACAACATTGATTTTATAAATATTAGTGTTATCTATTACTCCTATAATTTGCAACACCTATCATGGATATATTCGTGCATTTTTTTATTCATTTACATTTGTCTGTTCTTTTTTGGAACTAGACAAGTGTCGTGATACAAAAATATTAAGTTAACTTTATCAAAATTATTTATCATACAGCCACTTATAAGAGTAAAAACATTGGTATACAGCATTTTTTACTAGTTTTAATCGTAATTGATTAACTTTCAAAAGATATACCATCGACAAGCATATGTCTTAATCGTTTCTGAAAAAGTGGATATATTTCTGAAAATATTGTCTATATTTACTAGTTGATATAATAAGTATAGACTTATCCGACTTGGAAACTCTACTTTGATTAACTCATTAGTTGGATCAGTATTTCAGGTGTTCATTTATAAAAGCTGGATCCAATGGAAGGCCTGTATAAGAAATCAATTACTATTGATCTATATAATGTACAGTACAACAAAATAAAACGTATATTGAAATTGTTGTAAGACCTCCATAATATAACCGGACTAAGATTGTTTATGCTAATATATTAAATCCTCTTATCTACATCTACATATTGTTGGTTTATTAACTATGAAAATTCCTACTTTTCGAGTCATTGTTGTGTGTTGGCTATGAAATTAATTTTATGTAAACCCTATTAATATCGTTAGAAGAGCATTAGAACATTTCTAATTTTGGAAAGCATCACTAAAACAAAAGAATAATACCAAATTATTTTTTAAAAACTTTATGAGAATTGTAATATTGAATATGCTGTAATTAATTCATAGACCATGGAAACCCTTAAATGTTTTAGAGAAGGTACTAAAAATTATTATTTTAGCTTGAATAAATCATTTATTAATCCAAATATGTAAGATTTAGATGGATAAAACATTACTGAAAATTACTGACTTCAAACACACAGTTATATGGCAAGTTCACTTCGTCGATCATTACTAACTATCTACTAACCATTCATAAGTACACGACCTAATAATTACGACACATTAAGTCAATGTTGCTATCTGATATTGTATGATAATACAGCAGAACAGGAGAAATTATACATGCAACTAGTATATCTAATTAGAACTTTTCAGGATAATTGAAAAATGGAGAAGTTGTCACTTATTTTCAAGTCATTCGAACTTCTTTTGCAGAAAGTAACAAACTTTTAAAACAAAAAGTTACGTGAGATGCTGTTTACAAAATAGTTGTCTTAAAAGGATATTTTTCGTGTAGAAATAGCGCTCATAATTCAATAATTATTATAGAATTAGAATAATCTAATTGTTCAATTTTAATAAAAAATAACTTCAAAATATTGAATTTCACATATGTGTTTCTATGGCATTAAAATTCTTTAAAGTGCTGAAACCAAGATGCAGTGTCTTTAAATTTGGTGGGTACTAACTTCTTGACTTTATTGATTCTTTGTCTACATGACAGCGAAAATCGTTAAAATATTGCTGAATAATGCCAATTCCTTCAATTTCAATTTAAAATAGCTCTAGAATATTTTAAATTTCGCTTGATTCGATCGTTCACTCGTTCAAATAATAAGGGAAGCTATAAAAAAAAAGTACATATTCGAAGATAAGTTGACTTTATTTGATGTTTTACACTATGCATTATTGCAGATTTTCAAACAATAATCTTCTTAGCAGGTAGATTGTATGTAAATTTAATAAGATTTTTCGTTCAAATATAATTATATGTGGATTTAAAATTATATAGAGCCTTTTTTGGTATCGCCTGCTGATAACAGTCGAGTGTTTTATGCCTTTATTTTATCTGAAATTATAATTCCATTTGTTAACGGTGCGACTTTAATATTGTTATGGATCAGATGTTGGTATTGTAGTTCGAAAGTTGGCTATATAAATCAAATGTGTGTGTACGCGTGTGTTCGTCGAAAAGTTTTCTGTTGGAAACCCTCATAATAATACAATGAGTGGTCAAAGGTAGAGTTGTCATAAAATACGTACAATAGATATAACATGTGTGTGGGTTGTGTGTGTGTATTTTTAGCATTTCATATGGCGACAGATTCAGGTGTGAAAAGTGTTGCGGTTGAGACATGTGTTACAGAAATTAAATGACATATTCAGCGGTTTATTGTTGACGGTAGATATTCTAGTTGGAAACGATGAATTTTCCATAATTTCCACTAGATTTGCAAATAACACTAGTTCTATATCTTTTTAAAGCAACTATTTTATTTGTCGTTGATTTATTTAATTTTGTAATTATATAGGTATAATTAAGGTTTCTCATGTTATATCGTATAAAAAAAATGTTGTCTTTGAACCTGTGAAAGTTTTTATTTGAAGTTATTAAATATTTTATGCTTAGACATAAGGTAGCGTAATCAAAAAACCTGTCTAAATTTGAACATTCTATATACACCTGTCCACATACATAGGTATTTATTTGTCTTATTTACCTTCATACGTGTTTTTTTAGGATCTACTACGTGACCAAATTAATGCGGAAATTACTGAAATGAAAATTGGGTTTAGATTGATGAAATTCTACCAAATGCCACTTGTCTCGCTCAACAAATCCTTTGAGGCATTTATAACATTTTCATGGATTCATACTAACTGCCATTGAAGTTATTCGGTTTCCGTTAACAAAACATCCACTTAATTGCAATTATAAATTAACATACATCTAACACAATAACATACACTATGATACACAATAGAATAGAAAATAAAATTCGTCCTGAAAATTAACATTCAGGACTTAAAAAGTATACAAATGTTCAACTTTTTTTTCCGTTTTCGGCATTTCTATAGAATTTAGAACTTTAACAAGCTGTTTACGTTTAAAAAATTAGAATTTCTTCACATCTCTTGGTAAAAGATTGCAACATTTTTTACAGTTTTATCAATAAAAAGCAAATTCAACCAGGGCCGGTGGAAAGGAGTCGTACAGTTGTGTAGATGACTAGATTTCTAATTACGCTGAATCCGTTTCAGAATTCAAGAACAAATCTTGTATTACCAAACATACACTCATTTTAAATCAAAATTGTTCACTTCAAATAGCAGAAAATTATACAAAAAGATAATTATTTATTAAATAATTAGAGACTTTATAATAAAATGGTTGTAAATAATAATAATAAAGTTGGGAGATTCATTTAGTAAAATGGTTAGAAAAGTTGAATTGAAGTAGAAGATTTTTTAACTTCTTTTCTTTCCCCATGAATTGGGAATTCAAACGAAACTTAAAGATTCGGTTGAGACTGAAATAAAATTGAAGTACGATTTGATATCCGCTTCCCAAAACTTTTACTCTTTTTATATAAAATATTAAAAATTTGTAACACTAGGGAAATTTTATTTCTTTTTTTATGTTTCGAAGTAAAACAACTATATTTATTCAACATCCGATACCTGTGAGCAATTTACAATTGTTTTATTATTAAAAGTTGTATACATTTATCAATTTGTAAAAATGATTCTATATTGCTGATCTTTTCAAATCTTGACAACTGATGTTTCAAACATTTGACAGTGTCAGATGTTTAAAGTAAATGGAGTTTTTTTCATACGTTTTTTTTCGTTATGTATTTAACCAAACTGAACGAGACGAATGTTGTATTCAGCAGTACTCTTCACAAGAAAAAAAGGCCTAACAAAACACGAGAAAACATTTAAAAAGTAAACCACCTTCCAACACTCGTATGTATTTTACTACAGTATACGGTGCAGTTATTCATAAGAAAAACGATCAAAATACGAGAAGAGGAAAGGGATTCATTTGAGAGATATCAAAAATTTAAAATTGATAATAAATTACTTGATCTAAGATACCAGATTATAAACCAGAAGTTGAATTTATTATAAGTATCATTAATATTAATCTTACTTGAGACAAACTTTAATTAATTAACTACAGGTTAAGTTGGTTTTTTAACACGATTAGTTCTGATCATTGATTTTTATTTTTATAAATGAACGATACAAAAAAAACGAAAGCTTGTTTAAAAATATTGTTCCCTTTTGAATCTTTTGTGTTATTTGACCTATATCATATATTTTTGTGATAAAATCCAATGTATTTTCAAATAGTGACAGAACCTACGTCAAGGTGTCAAATAAAAAAATCATAAACTCTACACATTTGGAAAAAAATCCACCGGTAATATCCACCTTATTTTGGTGAAAGAATTATGTTCCATTTATGAATTTATCAATCTTACTGGCCGGTTAGAAAAAAAAATTCATAGTTTTGCTATTTTTTATTCCATTATCTACCATTAAGGGAACATATTTGACTGGTGGCAAAAATTTCAAGAAATATTGTTCAAATTATAATCTGATATATACATTTCGTACACAAAAAATGGGAATTGCCCATTACAGATGTAGTTTCATTAAAATCGTGTTCGTTATAATTAAGTTTTATTCTCTATGTGGAGATTTTTTTCGGTAGAGAGATTTACAATGACTTTATCTAACATATATATAAATATATAAATATATATATATATATATATATATATATAACAAAATTGTATGGACTACCTTTAAGACGGAATAAAAACGGACCCCTTTAATATACAAACATAAATATGCTCCGCTCTTATCAGTCCAACAACTTTATTTATATTCTCAGTGGGTTTATCCATATCTTCCATTTAATTGTCGAAAAATATGCAACCAGAGAGAAAAAAAAATTATATTTTAAATGTATTGTTAGATATATTCAACCGAGTAATATATGTTATAGAGGTTCAATTTTTAATATTTAACATTGATGATTCATTGTCTCTCTCTAGTGTGTCTTTATAAAATTATATTAAATATTTACAGATAGGAGAAGGAAAAGTTATTTAGTTATAAATTGATTTATAACAGGCAAACGATGCCAATAATCTGAATCAAGCAAGTTACGAAATGTTATATAGGCTTTTGTTAACTTATAATAATCAATCATAATGAGGCTAAATCAAAATTTGACAAGTAAGTACGATTTCCTGAATAGTATAGCAAATTTCAAATTAATTGATCTATACAACGATCGAATTAGTTTATTATTCAATATTATCAATAATAAGTTGACAGTATCAACATATATGTTTTTATTGATTTTTTTCTGAAAATACTTTACTTGGCAAATTTACTCTAACTATATAGCCTTCAGTAAACTATTTACATTACGATAGATACTAACATTCCACATGTATTTACATATATGACTTCAAATTAAAGCCCTTCAGTGCTAGTTGTGAATTGAGAGAAAGGTTAAGAAATACATTGTGGCCTATGAAAATAGATCAAATTTCTCTTTGATAAACATTAATTTTAGAAAAACAATTATTCCGTTATACTAAATCAATTATGATACTGAAACAAATCCAACAATAAGAAAATTAGTTTATGCAAAATTCATACTATATAGTCCACTATTATACAAACACATACATATATTATTTGTTCAAACACAATAATGCTTTCCTGCATACAGAATAGAAATCTTATATGTTTGAATAGATGTTTGTTTATAAATTGATGTAATTGTAAACTCGAGTCTAAAATACTTTCAATGTTCTTTTACTATAATCTGATATTGAAAATAATTTATCATTATTTAAATAATTTTCGTAAATTATTTTGTTGAGAAAGATTAACATGTGAAAATGGTGGATGCGCCGGGATATACAGTTAAAATTCTATCATTAAAAATAATTCAAAATGATTTTGTTGTTTTTTTATATCAGAATTTTGTCACGAAATCATTAATTTCAATTTACCATCAAGTTGAAATATTATCATAACAATTTAATGTCAAATAGTTTAAGAATGTTTGTAAGGTAATATTCAAAATTTCTTCGAATTATTTACAGAAATAAAAAACATTCTCTTGTCAACATATGATAAAATCAATTAATTTTTCAACTAATTTTTTTTTTAAATCAAAACGCAGAATTTGTAATATTTAAATTACTAGTTTTGTTCTATCAATAAGTTGATAAATGATGCCACGAAAGCTCTAGAATTATCTTTCAGAAATATAAAAGAAAAAATCTCTAAAATAGTTTGCAAACATCGTCTTATTGATTTTATGATTGTGTTTTTTTTTCGTTATTGTTGTTGTTATAGTAATAGATTTATCTAGTTGAAATCGGATGTTCGATTTTGCGCTTTATGCAAATTCTGTTAGCATTAATAATGCATGTATATGTATAATAAATAGTAAATTTCGACTACACAATTTTTAGTTGTCACGATTTTCATAGTATATGTTAATTGAAACATTTCATTACATATATTTTTTCCTGTATTTGTTTTACATATAAGTGAAACATTTATGTTTGTATTTATATCTAAAGTTTATCGTTAATGCTACTAAAATACGTACATTTAATTAGTTTTCGAATGAGCTTATGAATATGACAGAATAGAAATGATTCAATAGAAAAATGTTGCATGTTATTCATTTAGAATTTGACTCAAATATTCATACAAATTCCATCATAGGGAATATAACTGACAAGCCTTATGTATTAGGGTGTGTCTACATTTATATTTCAAAATATTTGTCAAGGTATAGTGACTTTATTTACAATTACCGACACCACACTGTCTCTTTAATAATATTTTATAAAAAGAAATATTCGAAACATACAGTGGTGACACACCTCCATATGCATCTTTACTTGAAAATGTGACAAACATCAGTCGGTTGTGGTTTTGTTATATAATAGAGTTTATGTGTGGATATAAAAGAATTTATGGTGACATTTTCATTTTGTTCAAGCCTTGAATATTAGTATTTCTGCTGTTGTTGTTTTTTTTTCAGCATACGTATATTTCTACATGTATATGTGATTCAGTATACTAAGTATGATCGTTTATTTTTTAATTAAATTAAAATTCAGTTTTAATAAACATAATAGCGTGATTATGTTTTGTAGTAATAGTTTTTGACTTCGATTTTTCAAACAATGTCCTCCCCTTTATCTATTATTTTGCACATTGATGGTTGTGTTATAAACGTTTTAATTAGATGAGACATTCTGTATGTTCAACGGACAAAAGGTAGAAAGAATACACTTAAGCACAAACGAGTTTGAAATTGTGAAAGCCCAAAATTGCTTAATTCTCTGTACACTAATAATACATAGTTATCAAGACTATCCCTTTTTTAATTTCAGTGGTACAGCGAGAAAGGTTTTGCTAAAACATTCTACTGTTTTGAGTATTAAAACAAATATTATTCTCGTTTCAAAGGTATTTCAAATCTAATTCAGGATTAACAAAATGTCTGAGGGATTATTGTTCAACCGTATTTCAAAGAATGGCCGTTTTTCTTCTTATTTTGTCAGTTTTAATATTAAACAATATTTTATCTTGACAATATCAATTTCAGTTAAATTAGTCAACACGCGAAATAGTTTTAGACAATATCCCCTCAGATATTTCTAGATATAACTGAAATATAAGTGAAAGGACACGGAAAGCGACACAGGAAATGGTTGTGATTGCCGTCAAAACAATTTATATGTTTGACATCTATAGGGGAGAAACAGGAACGAGCAGCTTATTTGAAAATAATAAGACCCTTCTTCTAAAGAACTAAACAAAAAAAAACAATTATATGGATTGAGCGTTATCAGTTAAAATTGAAAGAAATAATAATAATGTAGTGAATTATATAAATTTTCTTTTTTGACAAGAAAAAATGTTTCGTTTAAATAAATGTGTGTCGGAAACATGCTTATATTCCATAAAATTACAAGTCTTTTGATCAAAAACCGTGAAGCTCCTTCAAGGATTCCATTTGCTTTATGTTCAAAATATGAAAATAAAATTATCTGAAGAAATATTTAGAAACAGAAAATGTATCATTTACTCTTTTATACATTAACCTTTTATGAAAATTACTAAACAAAAAACAACAAATATGCAATGTATTTTTTCTTTATTTCCAGTTTTTATTAACGTATTATTATTATTACAATTATTGTTATTACGATTATATTTTCTTCTGTCAAATAAAATAATTTTGATATTGGAAAAGAAATAAGGGGAATTTATGCAAACCACTAAGTTTTACTAGCTACAAAATAGTTTTGGTTTCACATTGACTTTGTTTTGTTTGTTCTACATAGTTATTTATGAACAAATCAAAAATCGATTATAGATAGGTATCTAATCGTAGAGAAATTTAAACTTAAATATTAACAGATTTTAGTATTTTCTATTATTGACAACATAGAAATTGATGTGCATAGAAAACGGGTTTTACTTCTTATCTAAATTTACCTGTAAGCTAATTCCTGATAATTAATTGATTTATTCGATAATTAAGCAAACAATAGAGATTCTTGTGAATTAATTGATGATAATATTATAACTATAATTGAAGACATGTGTAACATTCTAATACTGAATCAGTTAATTATGCTAAATAATTGAGAGCGTTTTGGAAATTAGTTTGTTCAATTATTTGTGGTATAATTCTGTAGATGATTATTCAATAGTATTAATCAGTTATATAATCTTATTAAATTTTCGATAAGATAATTTCATTTGACCAAATTTTTCAATTGTCAAAATCGATGCAATTTTATTTTCACTACTTTATTTATGTGGCAATATGTTTCTCTGTAGTATTTTATTTAGAAATTCAGTATCCTACACATATCCCATTGTGCTGATACATCAACGGTATTGTCTAAATATAAATCTACATCTTCATCATTTTATTTGTTTTAAAATAACTCAATGGAAAGTATTCAATTTTACCCAAACATATTATGAAATGCAAATATATGGTACATATTTTCAAGTTAAAATAAAGATAAAAGTGTCTATAAATGAATAGTTTTATGTTTGAAGACACAATAGTCTATAAGGGATTGTCAAATTCTAAAATACACCGAGGAAACGGTTTTTATTGAAAAATTCAATAAATGACACATAACACGGTTCGATGAAATAGGAAATTCAATCGGATACAATTTCGAAAATTGACCACAATCAACGTAATTTCATTTCAGTTGCTTAATTTTACAAATGTACTTTTTTTTAAATGGGTATAAGAAATAATTATATAAATCATAAATAAAATTAATACATAAAAGATTAGGATGCTGCGACATGTAATTATTACAATAGGGGTTGCTTTATATGTATACATGTAATACATATACATATATAGATAGTAGAATAAGCCACTAGGCAGAAACAAGACAATCAAATATCTAGAGATAATGTAGCACATTAAGATGTTTTTGTGGGGTCGATGTTGGTTACAGTGGTGTTATAAATGAATGCTTCAACATTTAGTGAGATGTTTTGCTTTAGTGCTTTTTGGGATAGCGATTAACAAATCTTATGCTAGTCAACTCCTTCTAATTTTACTAGACAATAGCAATACCAGAAAACCATTAAAGACAACAATAAAACAATTAAATTAACGATGATCGTATTGTTGTTAAACAAAAACACTACCTATTTAGTTTTATTTGATAATAAAATTCACCTAAAACGATAACGTAAATGGTCAATCTAAACTAATAATGGACAATACTGGTATCGGACGTTTTCTATACAGATTGAATAATTCAAATCTAAAATTGCAAACGCTCTACTACTGAAATCTACTGAATAATTATATTTAATTCATTCGATGTTATAAAACTTAATTATGTTTTTATAATCGCTTTTTTATATAGAAGTCTATGAATTGAATAGGTTAAAATAATAATAATACTATAAGGACGCCACAATGTTAAATTTACCAAACTATTATGGAAAACCTATTTGAATAAACATCCGATAATTGGTAATTTGATCAGACTGTTAAGAAAATAATAAACAAAACAAAAATCGCAGTTTTATTATTATGGTAGAAATTTAAATAATTAACGAAAACATCAATGTTAAATAAATATGATATAGACGAATTTAACGAAATTTGATATTAGAAAAAAAACCAATTGCAAATATTGTTGATTTCAAATCTAAATTCTATTAAAAGTGGTTGACGAAGTAGTAATTAACGTATACCTAATTAAAACAAATTTTCAATTTCTACACAATTAGGATAAAAGCAAAACAATTTTTAATATATGTTCCTACATAAATATTCTAACTGGCCACTTTTCAGGACGGGTATTTTAATTATTTGCACAAACAGCCTTTACATGTATATACTAATCAAAAAAAAAATCATCTTCTTTGATCTTTAAAATAATTATTCACAACATGAATTACGAATAAAACGGAAAATAAAAATTAATTCTCATTCAAGATGGTTATATTTAGTTTAATTGTATTATATATATGCACAGTTTCCAGCAGATTTAATTCTATTTCAAGCGAAAAATTAAGTCTTATATAATTATAACAGAATCAAACCGACCAACGTTGAAGAATCAAACATCGTACATTACATAAACACAAAAAAAAAACAATAACACAATAACACAATCAAAAAAATCAATTATATGTTTACCTGGAATTTATTAAATTATCAAATTTATAGTAAAATCAAGTGGCAAAAAAGTAACATAGAACAAAAAGAAGAAAACAACTGATTGTAGCTTTATCAAGTGGAACATAACATTAATCATTGAAGCGAAAATTATTGGCCTCTAGTGTAACACTAACTTTATTCATTTCAATGAAATTATATGGAAGCTTTTAAAATTTACCATGAAAAAAAATACCAATTCACTATTCGCTATATTACAGAGAGAATTCTATCATATTATAAAAATAATAGTAATTAAATAGTTCGTCGTTTCAATAATAATTTTCTTAATGTTCATGATCTATCAAAGGTATAAATTATGTACAATATTTTTCTTGTTTCATTGAATTTGACAACATATCTAACATGAGATTTAATCAATATATTCATTTTATTGTTATCATCCTTTTTAAATAGAATTTACTTTAAGTCGACTTCCAAATACTGATCTATAGAATATGTTTTGTTGCTCACTATCGTAGAATAATTCGACAATTACTGTAATTAAATAAAATAATAGAGATAGTATATCTATATTCAGTTTATTTTGAACCAAATATATATTTGTATTTCTGCTGAATTTACTTAAAAATACTACATTTATAGATTTCCACTACTAATCGCCTTTTGTAATATAAACTGGAAATATCGATATAAGATGTGGTATAAACATTATTTTTGTCATCTCGTTGTAACTTCAAATGATGGAATAAACATTTATTGCTAATGAGCTACAGAAGGAATATAAATATTTAAAATGTTTCTATGAAAGTTTTATATTCTGTCTATATCATATCTTGACTTAACTGACTAGATAGTGAAATTATTGGTTTATAAAATTAACTTTGATCAAGTCACATAAATGTTGGACAATTTATAAGCAGGGTTTTTATATAAAAATTAGCACAAAAAATTTGAATTCGACTACGTGCTAGAATTAATTTCACACACGCTTATCGTTCCAATGTAATTAAACTACACACCTTACATTTTTACTACAGAACGCCACTATAAATGAGTTGACGTTATCATAGACGTATTTATCTTATCCATAAATAAACTATATATAAACACATTGTATATATATATATATATATATATATATATATATATATATATATATTTCATATCATATGTATAAAATAAATTGAGCAGACAATACATAATTGATGACCAACACGTATGATTTATTCAAAAGAGGAGCAATAATATAAAGAAAAGAATCTATAAAATAAATCTCGTTATATGATTTTTCTGAAAACGAGAATATCACCACCACCTGGTATCCGAACAAACATCACACCCATTCATCATTTTCTATTTATAAATACAATAAAATATCAATAATTCCAGTATTCCAATTTCAAATATTGGCAACAATATACCATTCTAAACATTTCACATACATACATACATACATACATATATATATATATATATATATATATATATATATATATATATATATATATATATATATATATATATACGAAAATTTGCATTTACATATCTACGGAATGCACGAAGAAAAAGATCTGTGAAATGGCCGAAATAATACTGATAAAAAATCGTTGAGAAAAATCGTAATAAAAATAGCTTCCTATAAAAATATATCTTAAATATAAAAAGATACACATGTGATATACGGGTGAATAATTATTTTATCATCTTCCTAATTGTATAAATAAAAATATTTTTAGAGATATGAACAAATTTTATTATAATTTAATTATTATTTTATCATTTGATTGATGTTTTGAAACCTAACTTTACTGATTGTGATTCAAATTTCCAACATTTAAAGACTTGAAAAAATTAACTAATATCAGTTTCAAATTTGATGAAACATATTGTGTTTCGGATAATCAATACACCAAACCCCTAATGATATCAACGTTCATGACTTTTGCATGACTATGTTTTAGAACTGATTAAATGGAACGACTGTACAATTTGTTCTCATACGAATTCTTCTTTTATACCTATAGGACACTAAAGAGTGATTCACTTAGGAGGGTACCTCACTGGTTAACCTCTTGTTAATAATTAATTCATCAAATTTGTTTTTATCTAACGGTGGCGTTGTCAATATAAATCGTGCGTATACAATAAAATATTGATATATTTAATGGGATTAATAAAGTAAATATAATTTCATCGACGAATTAGATAGATATTCATTTCATCAAACAAACGTACATACATATGTTGACTTCAGTTAAATATTCATTACTTCCCCTTGCATATTCTTTACTACATTTGAATAATAAATAATCTAACTGTAAGTATATTTTGACAAATATAACATGAAAATATATATTTTGTTTTATTATTAAAATTTTCCAGATAATCTGGAAAGTAATTCATAATATTATTTATATTTTACTACCCTAGCCAAAAAAGTATACTAAATTATTTAACTTCTCTCTCTCTCTCCCTCTCTCTCTCTTATTATTATGACATATTTCAATTTAACACTTTTAATATACTTCTGTGAGTCACATTAATATTCTGTAGAACTTTTATAAATATCGAGACATATTGAGAAATATTGAACTATAAATTATAAACTTTATTGAAATATGTTAAAGTATATATTTAAAAAAGAACTATTTAAATGATAAATTGTGGAAGAAAGAGTTTTCAAGTCAATATCTTTATATATCTACATCTACTGTATGTTGTTTGAAGGAAATCGTCTTTAGATTTAATAAAATATCACAACGAACGACAGTTTCTCAACAAAACCAAACATGAAAATTTCCGAAAGTTACATACTATATAACATATTAGACAATATGAAGCTTTTATAATGTTTCATTTGAATTGATTTCAATATGATTATTTAAAATTTACTTGGAAATTGCAATAAAAACAGGAAATTTATGACTTCAATTTCGATTCCTCTTCCACAACGATAAGTGTTTGATAGATTACAAATACGAATTGAGGAAATAACGCATCCTTAAACCATACCTTCTCTAACACATCAAAATTATATAAACGCATGGATAGTATTTGCCCTTTGTTATGACCCATAGGTTTCCTTTCGCTAGATAAATCGGTATATTAAAACAAAAATGATGAAGACCAAACTATATATCTAGTCCCTTGTTTTCTCCCATTGTATTTGCTAGAATTTCCTTATCTATACATAATGTGACTAGTAATTATTGAAACATAAATGTAGCTAATAAATGCCCACAATTATATAATATCGAAATTGATCTTTCTTAAGTAATCAGTCTTCATAAAACTCAGTGGTACAAGAAATCGTCAAAGGATGGTTCATTAAAGAAATCGAGACTAGTCTTCATATAATTTAATCAAATGAAACGCATAAAGATTCAGTCATATTTAATTAACATTATTAAAAAGAAAAAATTTAAATTCTAACAAATCGAATGTTTATTATTAATTCATGCGATCCAAGTTATATTCTGGTGGTAACATAGTTCTAATAATATTCCCAACTTGATGACATTTTGATCCATTAATCATCCTTGTATACATTTATCTATTAATCTCCTATTAGTTAAACCGTTTAAGTAATTCAGACATGAACAATTTTGGTTATTCCAAATGAAATTTCAAATAAACTAGGTTTCAATTTAATTTTGTTATGTTTAATCAAACGTCTTAAAATACAAAGACGTTAAATTATTTTTAAATAAATTATCTTCGTCGCTTCGTATTCAATTTAGAAAATTCACGCACTTAACGTGTTAGGTAAAATTAAATTGACATAACAAAAAGTTTTCTCACTAAGACTTTTTTCCCCATTCTTGTCGCAACAACAACAACAACAACAACAACAACCTGCATTTCAAACATCCATGAATAAATAGATTGTTACTTTGTTATAGTAAAACTCTTATATCGTATACTTCGTACAAAATGAGATAGAATAAAAGAGAATCTATTGGAAGAAAAAGGATAAGAAAATTTTACTTCTTCAATTTATTGTCCCATAACAACTACAAATAATAAGCTTGTTTGTTTCACATTATATCTATCTTACTCTGACATATTACTGTCTTTAACAGTATTTTCACTTTTCAAATTGTATAAAGCTGTAAATGACGTTTAAAACTCAACAATACCATTTAATTTCGCACGCACACAAATACGTAAACTATTTACATACTTCTGTATATGTTGTAGTATGACTCTTTCCTAAATGATTCGATCAAGAAAATTTCTTATTCGAAAATAATAATTAAAAATAAAGTCTTGTATAGCATAAAAATTACATGTTATCATCATTTATTATGATAATTTGATCGATAATTTATTTATTGTTCATACAATTCATGGAATCAAATGTTTGTTCTCTATTTAGAGACAGTGAATATTGATCTTTTAAACTGGCCTAGGTGTATATAATACATAAGTAAACAACAAAAGGACTGTTAAGGATATTGTTTTGTTGAAAACATTTCAATTCTAGCGAAAATACTTGTCAATTTGACTCACATATAAAACAAAACAAAACAAAAATAAAGTAGGAATATCTATTTTTCTTATACCGGAAATTCACATGTCACATCAACTATACAATAACGTATAGCATTTATGCACTTACTTCTTTTAGACCACTTAAATAAATAGCACTACAAATTTGGTAACAAAGTTGATGATTGATAATTAATCGTTAAAGTATCATCTAAAGTAATTTGTCATTGTATTCCCAAATATAAGATGGTTATTAGTGGAATGTAATTTCATATGGGTAGGTAATGGTTTTTTGACAGATAAAAATTAACATGTCTTTTGATCAATCAAAACAAAAATGTAAAGACATCAAATATAAATAAACAAAGAAGTTTAAAATGGGAAAAAGTTTGAAATTTATTGAAAAAATAATAATAATGTAAATAACTATTTAATTATTATTTATTATTTAATAAAAGATAATAAAAAAATGAAAGCAGAGAATTGAATGAGAAATTCAAATATTTTCTGAATAAATAAATAAACTTCTACCTTACATGATTAACTATCGTTCTAGTCAAATAAAATGAAACTTATTTAGTATTAAGAAGTATAGTTTTGATAAGAACAATGAAACCACTATTTTTTATTTTTGACTATAATGCAAAAACAAAATCTCTTCTGGTATTTTCAGTTATATGAGAATTTGAACACAAATACAACTGAGGCATCAAAGAAAGATAGTCCTTACTTTATGATAATTTAGACTGTGATCAATATCTATAGCTTAAAACGTTCTCTAATTATTTAAAATATAGGTGGAAGTTATACAGCTTTATAGAAATCATACAAATATTTTCTGTTTTTTTTGAACATTAAAAATTGATTTGGTTGGGATTCAAATTGTTACAATGTACTCCAATTAACAATGAATAAATAAATAATAGTATTATTATCAGTTCGCATAATAAATTCATTCACTTGATTTAATAGATAAATACTTAAAACAGTTCTGACATTAAATTTTACTGAAAATTCAACTTTAATATTCAATCTAATTACTATTTAACAAGGTTATTTATTATTAAACAATTTTAGTTTCTGTTGCTCTAATTTTTTAAACAGAATTATTTATTTAAAAAATTAACAATAATAGTTATAATAGAATTCAATAATTTTAGATAATTAACCCAATAAAATTACATTGATACTTGTTTGTAGTTGAAATTATGAAATTACAATGCTTATTATGCGGTTTTGTAATTAACCGCTTATAATTATCCAAAATAATAAAGGCAAAAACTTGTAACCTTAAATAACTTTAAAAAAAGGTAGGTATAGACAAAACAATTAGATGAAATACACATTCACGATTACAACAAAATGTGGCACTACAAATAAAAAACAAATTTCAGTAGGCAAATCTACAATTTTTATGTTACTTTAAAAATAAGGTTAACATAGAATTGAAAATGAAAAATACTTAAATAACGTTAAAGAAAACTATAGACATCCTAAAAGACCAATTACTTGTACACGTACTTTATGTAAAATAGAACGATTAGAGAGTATACAGTAGATCTTTACATTAAAAAAATTTAATCTAATTCAGCAAATTCGCATTATTATCATCGAAACAAATTCTCTAAGTATTTTGTTGATCAATTTTAATAAAATTCGGCCATAGCTCGCAGTACTATTACAACAAAAACTTTATAAGACTTTACTGTTAGGTTATAGAAATTCGAAAAGGGTAGACAGTACCTTTCGACAAATTTATGTATAGATACATCGAACCGATATCAAATTTACGTTACTGTGGTAAACTTAACCAATAAAGTGAACATATTTTGGAAATGATCATAAAGGATATCAATATATCAGAAGCACATTTCTAATACTGACGTTGAAAGCTTAAAGTATTAGACTAATTAGTTTACTGTAAGGGTGAGATTAGCTGACCCTTTGAACAGAAAGATGTTCAGCATCTTTGTTGATTTTCAACCAGGTAACAAGAGTTGAATGTCAAATATATCACTTTGACAGTCTAGTCCAGATCTAGGTTTTCTGTAAGTAAAACCTTTTTCTTAAAATAAAGAAGAAGCAATTAAAAAAACAACTACAAATTCGAGCAATTATCTATCACATTAATGAATTTTATAATACTTTATTATGAAATTAAGAATTTTCGTGGAAATATCAAATGATAAATAGCGGATTAGTCAACAATCTTCGTAATGTAATCTCTCGATGAAATTATCACATCTGTAGACGAAGTTATTTAAAGTTGTCTCTACTAACGATAATTCGCACCAAATATGGCTTTATAAATCATAGTTATCGTTTATTGAATGTACACAAGGGGTTGTCTAATAATGAAAAGTAATCAGAATTTTATTTATAAATCAATTAAGGATACATTCATTGTAAAGAACTAAAAGACGAAATGGAAGAAAATTTAATAATTTGTTTGCATTTATTATTATTACTGTAATTTATCAAAAATATTTGTCTTCGAATAAGATTTTATAATACAATTTTGTGTGAAATACATCAGTATAATCGAATTAGGTTTGAGAATAAAATTGAGATTGTAATTTCTTCTGTTACAATTAGTGTTGAATCCGGTGTCGAGACGATAAAATTGTACAACACACCGTAACACAATTACAATCAAGATGTGTCTATGTTAACGTAAATATTAACTGAATTGGATGTCTATCTAGTTATATCTAATTAAAAATTAATTACATCATCTGTATGTGAACGATATTGAATATTATAATTGAATCAAATAATTTTGTGATTTCTTTAATTAGTTTGACGTCGATTGGAGGTTAATGTTTGAAGACAAAAATTATGACAAAATTTAAAATAGAGAGAGAGAGCGGACGCGCGAGAGAGAGAGAGAGATTAAAACATACTAGGAACGAAGCAAGGAAGTTTCTACTTTAGATCATAAACAGCCAACAGTTGAAAGAAAAATTTAATTACAAATCTTTGAGAAGTTTTCCACGTCAAAGGTTAATTCAGGAAAGTGATAATAACTGTTAGGTTGATTAGACGCGAGACAGAAACGTTTAATGAAGTATATTCAAAAGAAAATCGAAAATATCTTTAATAATTGTATTTTACTATTTAATAATTTTTTTAATCACTCATTATACAATTTGAAATTGATTAAATTGTTGATTATACAAGTCACTACAATTTAATGTTTAAAACAAAGAACAATTTAAAAGAACTGAGCTTATCATTTTAAACAAAAAAAGAGCTGTTTCGTAGAAGTACAAAGTTTTGTCTAAAACAAAAACAAGATACATATCGAAAAAGGCTTTAAAACTTTACAGAACAGCACAATCGGAACTTTTCTCTTGCATGTCAAATGATTCCACAACGTAACTATAAATACAACGTATTTATTTAGATCCTATTTTGCTTTATTTTATCGAACAAACACTTAAATATTCATTCAATTATTTTTTTATCTATAATAGTAGTATTTTTCAAACAAAACAAAACAAGTAAAATAAATTGCTCAAATCGTATTGACGAGTAATTCAGTCAGCCGTCAATTACAGATGGGCAAAGATCGGCAATCCGTTAAGAACTTTGATCTAGAAGATACCCTTAACAGATATATATATATATATATATATATATATATATATATACTATACTATATATATATATATATTGCCAAAGGAATAACGTAATAGGTTTTCTGACCAGATAGAGATAAGACTATTTCTTTTTGGTTAAATGATGTTATAAGATTTTCGTTTGTAATTTGAATGGTCACAAGGCCGTTGATGGATCGTTTCGAATATTAGAAACAAATAGAAGAAAATGAAAATCAATAATAATAAAAATTCCTTTCAAGTAGTGATATAAATTTGAGATTCCTGGGGAGAAATGAAATTTAAAAACAATCACTAACAAGTTGAACCTTAAACGAATTCCTATAGAAACGACCTGAAAAATATAACATAATCGAATTCTCTTTATTCAAGATACTATTGTTGTTATTATTTGAGAAAAGGTTTCATACCTATTTCAACTGATAACTATATAGAATTTAACTTTTAATTTACCTATACAAACGAATCGAATTTCGATCATTACTTTTATGTGATTTTATATCAATTTGGTAACATTAAATTTAAAAAAAACTTGATAAGGATTCAGTAATAGAAGAAAACAAAAAATGTCTAGCTTTCTCTCGCATTTTCTTAATTTTTGTTGAACATTACTGTGGGAATTAACAGAAGCGCGGCATACTCAAAAATGACATCATAAGTTACTTTTTTTAATTAACTCCTGCCAACAGAATGGAGCGTCACAGTTGTTATTACAAGAAATGAGTATAATTATTGTGCGGGGTAGAAAAAAAACCCTATAATTATAATTTTTAAATGTTCTTTCTTTTAATTCATCAACACTGTTATTATTATTTTTTTAAATTTTACTATAAAATTCTTAATTATTGAATTACTTTTCTCTGTAGATTGTGAACATGTCATGACCATTTGCGTGTCACATTTTGATAAGAAAGGTGGAAAATAATTATTTTTTTACCTTACACATAATCGTATTTCCACTCCTAAAACCTACTATTATAAGTACATTCCATAAAATATCCAACTATATTATTATAGAATATCAAAATTATTACCCATATTTATCGAAATGATATTTTTATATTTTTCTTTCATAAAAAAATTCACATTAGTTTTTAAAATATATCGAATTATTATTGAATAATGACATTAATTCGTTAAATTAAAATTTTTATAATATTATTATTTATTTAAATTAATTTAGAACTTGAAATTACTAGACCGTTCAACTATGCAAAGCAATTTACATATAACTGCATAATTTTTAAGTTTATAGATGAAAAATTTGGTAAATTTATTAAATAATCCCTCTAGCTAAACATTTTTATTATCATATGTCTTGTTGTTGTTGTTGTTGTTGTTATTGTTATTGTTATTGTGTTATTATAATTACAATGTAGATAGAAATTCAAATTTAGCTATTTTGATTTTACTCGCTAGATTTTCATTTACATGAATGTGTTTTGTACTATTTTAAAAAAGAAGCTCCAATTGAAATTGATTTATGCGCGTTTTTGTAAACTTTTTAAAGTTTTGTTCATAAAAAATAATATACAAAGTTAAAATCTCTTTATTATTGAACAATCGATGGCAACTTTTAACACGTTTTCAAACAGCACTCAAAATTCCACGTCAATAATTTAAGTGTTCTGACATTTTCGTATCGCAATTAAGAAATGGACGCCTAGTATCGTGTAGGATTCATTGTTCCGGACCAAAGCAATGGCAGGCGTTGGTCACGGTACAATGACGGATACTGTGACTACCTTAAACATTTCCTCTCGTACTTTTACTACTAAATAACATATGATACCGCTATACAACATATTGGCATAAGACTTTCATTAAAATCGATTCAAATACTAACATTTTTAAAATTAACTTGAATTTAAAACAGGAATACTTTGACATATGATTTTTTGATATCTAACTTAGCTAGTTTTAAGAAATCAAGAAGAAAAACTAATATTTCCCAGCGAATTTTTTACGACTACTCGTAAAGTGAAGATTTTTCATATTGAACATCAATAACATCATGACAGATTAAGACGGTTAGTTTTGACATAACTTTATTGGAAATATAAAAGAATTCCATTATTTTACTACGTAGTAAAGGACAAAAATTTCCATTCAAGTTTCAAAATGTAGAAATACAATACGTTGCCCGGCGCCTCCGCCATTTTTAAGACAGCCTCTATCTGTATATTGTATTTTTAATTTTTTTGGTGTATCAAACGATAATTAATATAAAGTTTTTGTGGAAAATTAAATTTCAAAGAAATCTATTGACTAAGAAATTTAAAAACTATTCTAATATAATGTACTTCTACTTGTTTTAAACAACGGGGCGAAAAATGAACTAAAAAATAATTGAATTCACATGGGATTGAACGTTTGAAATATATTTATGGTACCAGTAGTATTAAAAGGCCAGTTTTAATATATCGATAAGTTCAATTAAAAATGAACTGTTTCGTGGCAAAAATGAAATTTTTCGATTACATATGAAATATTAGATTACAAGTTTTTCTAGGCACATTTATTTAGTTCAATATTTTATTCAAAACTAGCAATATAATACCAACAAATATTTTGTATATGTTTGTATAGTTTATTTAAATATCATAACAATTATTATGATTGCCATCATCATTATCATCATGAGTATTGTTACGATTTATTTAAATTGAACCCTAGAGTAATTTACGCAGGATTCATTAGAAACTATTATTGGTAATTTGATGAATAAATTTGAGTGATTTTTCATGAATGATAGTTTAAAATTAATCAATATAGTTTTTGTATGTTCACACATTAATAAAATCGGTTTGTTGAGTTTTGATTAATAATGCCAAAAAATTTACATTTCCTTAATTATTTATATGAAATTAACTGTGTATTTGCTATATATAGCGTGGTCTGTAATACGGACATTGTATTATACTATATAGAGATTTTTAATCAATAAATATAAAGTTCCTAATCAATTAAAGATAAAAAAAATTATTTATAGAATGAAATTGAACGAGCCAAAAACACGTTTAATGATTCAGTAAAATCAATATAATATTAGTTTATATACTTAGATAGTTGCCTTTTGATGACTAACATAGATATTACAACACAATAATAATGATTATTATGCTGATTCCGAAAGATATTGAATTATGTAATAATTTAATAATCAATACAACTCATATGAGAAAAGTTTGCCATAATAAAGATATTCGAAGCGGAATGTCTAATGTTAATGTTAACATTAAACAAATATCTAATAACAGTACTGACATTGCTTATATAACAAACTGCAACGTTCTATTCTTTTATTTAATGATAAAAATGAATCACTTCAACATCAATTCCGCTGTTTGCAAATAACGTATCTAACAAATAAAATGATTATGTTTACTATGACTTGCAGCAGATTTCTAATAACAACGATATTGTCGGTCTTGCCAGAGAATTTACAACATTGTAAAAAGTTACTATCTATATAACATACGTTCGAAGCAATATTAATTAAAAAACTATTTTGTGATAGATTCCTTTAATTAGTATCAGGATTCACATTTATGATACAGAAATATCCAATTAAACTCAATAAAGAACAATTCTAACAAATTCGAATTAATTCGTAGTTTCGTTTGTCCTTCATGTAAAATGTAATAATCTAAATTGATCTTTTTTTTAGGTTTACTTCTCACATTTCATTAAACTTACTTAATTAATAAAGAATCAATTCAACTGTTCAATTTTTCATCAAAATGAACAAAAAACAAATTTATATTAAATAGCCAAGTTAACTGACTTCTTAATGATTCATTACAACGTTATAAATAATTTATTTGAATAAATATTGAATTTATCATTCGGTCAAATGCTTTGTAAATTCTGTTATAGTTAATTACGAAATTAACTGGAATTGATTTTGTAAATTTCCGGCATGTTAAATTGTAATTGCTTACGATGAATGTAATACTGTTAGATTCGAACTAAAATTTACATCAAACAAAGAATAATGTAAATAAATAATAATAAAAATGTGCTTGATCGTTGTGCTTTTTGTTTTTTCTGTGTGTTTTTTTTTCTCATTGTCTTTCCCATCAATTGTCTGTTTAATTAGTATGGGAAAAATATTTCAACATTGATAAATCGTAATTTTTGTTGATTGAGTTAAGTGAAAAGAGGTTGACTATTAAAAAGTGATTGTACGATTTTTTTTCACTTATCCGATAATTGTGAGTTTCTTTAAAATAATTAATGCATAATATTTAATGCTTACGTATTTAAGTGTTTACATTACACTTACTGATTTGCATTTAGAGTAAACGTTTCGTTAAGAAATAGAGAGAGAAAATTGTTCGCTATCGTATTATCCACTCAATATTGAATTAAAATTAATAAGGTAATCAGAATTCAAAATCAATCTAATTATTATAATTTTGATTTTTCGAACTAATTTAAAATAAACAACCGCTATGGGTAGATAGCAATTTTCGTTTAAACAAAAATCATCCAACTATCAAGAGTATGTTGTCATCATCAAGGGACCAATATCATATATTTTGTTTACACTCAAATTTAATATTGAAGACTAAACAGAGGAGTAATATCATATCTTTCTTTTTAATCAATTCTTGCTAGGCCCACTAGAGAGAAGAACCGTATACTACAGAAAATGTATTACAAAATTCTAATAAAATATTTAATTTTAAATTAAATCTAAACAAATTTAATTATATATACTATTTAAAGATAAATATAAATGGTATTTCATTGTTAAATAGGAAGGAAATTTAATTTCACTTCAATTGGAAAAATGCTTCGAAAACCTGTTGTTGTTGTATTGCAACACACAAATTTCAAAGCAAAAAACCTTTTATTCCATTTAAACCATTTAAGAATATGATTTGTATTAACAAACGATATTGTAAAATAAAAATAATTCAATTTATCAATCAAATCATAATAAATTTATCGTATATTTGTATTAATTTTGTTATTATTTAACTATTGAATTGTCAACAAAGAAAATTAATTACTTTTACATCTGCTTGATAAGTGTGCTTTTAAAACGTAATTTCTTGCTGTAATTCAAGAAATATTTAAAGCTGATTTAACATATTTAGAGAACTCTAGAGAATTCAAATTAGTTGAAATGCGTTAAACTTTTAAGGAATTTCGCTAATTTTTAACACTGAAAGAATATATATTTTATCATCTAATTGAGTATATTGTAATGAATAGTATTAATTTAGTCAATTTCTATTATGTGTGTGTATGTGTCTATATAGTTAACTGTCAACAGTAAAATTGATTCTTCCTGGGTATGTGTTGGTAGTTAGTTTGAAATTCCCTAGTTTGGATACATTTCCAGCATGTCGGGAAGTAATTAAAGTTGATCTAACATATTCGAAAAGCATCTCACAGATATTTAATTAGTTTAGTGTCGATTAAATTGGGGCAGGGGATTGATATAAGGTGTGGGTTTTAATAAACCACATGATATATTGTTTGGCATTCTAAAGTGAAAACTAAATAAAATTACTTAATTATAATATGTATGTATGTGTATAAATTAATATTTATTGATAATAACGAAATAATATTAGATGTGGTATTAGTGTAATAACAATCAAGATGCTACTGAGAAGTTGCAGTTTGTATAATATGGAATTCACTAAGTCCTTAATTAAGGAATAGCCAGCTCCAGGGCGGTCTTTCTAGCCTCAGTATAACCACAGTTTCCTGTTATATGGCTCCAAATATGCTAATATAATGGTCCACTAGATGGGTATATTGTGTAATAGCTTAATATTAAAGGAAAGAGGTTAAGACAATTGCGTCTGCATGAAGGAGACAGACTAGATAGATGCCGTTGGCTTCAAACTCATCTTCATAAGCCCATTTTTATCGTTAAACTTCTAATGAGCTTTAACGTCAAATTTTTAGCCACATCTATTATCTCAACACCCAAAACTTATGTAATACATTCTTTAAAATTTGTGTAATTATTATTTTTATACAATTTACAACATATACAGTAAAACTTCACTATACAATAACAATTTTGCTATTACCATATAAATTATTTACACTACATTCATTAATAAAATTTAATGAGTTTGTAATCCGATTTTAATCTCTGATATAATAGCGACAATCTTTTATCGAGAACAACAATGAGTTCAAAAAACAGTAGCGAGCGAATTTGACGGACAATTAAAATAAAAAAACGAAACAAAACTGTACGAGATTTCTCTATAAATCGACAGTTATTCGAACATTGTTTGAAAGAACGTCTAAACATGAAAACTTTTATCACCTTCTCATTCAAGTGCGTTTTTGTTTGGTTAAATAGAGACAGTAACAAATTAAGTGGTAAATTTTCTCCACCCATCTTAA
Source organism: Meloe dianella (assembly GCA_028455855.1). Taxonomy (NCBI): domain Eukaryota; kingdom Metazoa; phylum Arthropoda; class Insecta; order Coleoptera; family Meloidae; genus Meloe; species Meloe dianella. The sequence continues at coordinate 1,978,330 of JAPTHL010000045.1, read as the reverse complement.
AACTCAATAAGTTTAAGAAAATTGGTGATAAAACAAAACGACGGGTTTTTGTTTTATTGGTACATATAGATAACTTGAAAAATTAACAGAATTTTGTAACATTCTCACAATCATCAAAATATATATTTTTGAAAGAGCTTAAATGTTTGATTTTGCAACAAACCTCAATCTCATTTGGGCCATAGACGGATTGAAATATAGAAAAATCTAAAAAGAGTTTAATTAAGTAAATCTACAATAAGTTGGGAACACTCGTCATTATTTCTCTGTTACCAATTACTGGCTTATCATGAAAACAACACTTATATACCTACATATTTCGCTATCGTTTTGATGGTCGTTTAAATATTATTTTAACCGAACTCTATTGTGTTTGTTTAACTTTTGCAATACCTACTACATTCAACTAGGTTTTTTTTCGATTACATACAATAACTGAACAATATGTTGATTGTCTCTTGTCGATAGTCCTTTTATAAAGTTGTTCATAGCAATACTTTCCTAACTGCAAAACTAAAATTACCAACTCCTCATGGTTAAAGGTAAAGGAAACTTATAACTAAACAACTAGAGAATTGCAAACTTTTATACTATTGTCACATCTTCAAACTACATTCATAGGGATATAATTAACTGTCAGGTGAAATTTAAGAAAAAATTAAAAAATAAAAATGTAAAGAGGAAACAAGAAATTTCAACAATAATAAATTTTATTCGCAACGTTTCCGTAAAAGTTTTCCATTTGACAGTATACTTTGAAGAAATTTCATAAAACTTCAAAATTAACAAAAACACCACCACCTATTTGATTCAATATTAAAAAAAATAAAAAGAAATGTGTGACATCTTTATTGATATTAATAAAAAAATACGAAAATACTCAGAAATTATGAATTTTCTACATTACACTCAATAGATCTCCACTCAAATCCTCCTTACTTTTTTGCATTAAATTCATTTTCAAATTTTTGCTTTTTCCGTAATCGTTCAAGTAAAAGCGCAAGATATTCAACAATCGTTATGTTGTAATCGAAAATTTAATAGGTTGAGATAAGACTCACCTTTCTCCATCGAATCCTGAAGTATTGGTATGGATTAATCGAACCATCAAGCACGTTTAATTAATTTTCTGAAATTCAACGAATTAGCATTGTTCAAATATATTAAATAAGCTCATACCACAGTCCGTTTATTGCGTAAAATGTACCTTCCCAAAATCGTCACATTCAACACTAACAACGCACTAACCGTTAACATATCAGTAAACACGAATTTATTGTGGATTTTTGAAATGTTTTATCAATTTTTTCCAACTTTATTCGTCATTTTTTCAACAATTCCGACACTCCCGACAATTTTAGAAGCATTTTTTTCAAAATGGAACCGAACAATGACGTTGTGTACAAAAATATAACGCAGCCGCAATTCCGAAATCATAGCCTACTATGTAACTGAAAAGGGCAATTTTTGGATTTTTATGAATTAAAATAAAATAAATCGATTAAATCACATTTCCGTTCAAGTAAAATGCTGTTATCATAGCTAATCGTACGTTTCAAATTGTTTTTTCGTTTGTAATTTTATTGCTGATTTAAGTAGGGACTTTTTATGAGTGTTGGCGGTATTATTGGTTGCGATTTTTGGCAAATGTTCAGCGTTCATCGGTTCCATCTAAAACGTTTGATCGAAAATGTTCATTTTAAAATAAATCTGATACGAATTACTCAATTTAGGATTAAATATAATTGAATATAATTGAATTTTTATATGAAATAAATATGATCTAAATTAGGAAAATAATAAACAAATGTTTTATATATAAATTTGATGAAATATCAAGAAGCCAGGTATGTTGATTGTGAAATTCGAATCTTATGGTATTACCAACATGGGGGAAAGAACACATTGTTGAACGAATAACGTTATTTCTTTTATTCAGAGAATTTATACAAAAGTCGGCATAAATATAATAATTTTTTCTCTTTAAAAATATTAAGAAAATGCTCGGCATTGAATGTATATATATAATACAAATCGCTTTAATAAAAATCGTCGCTATATGTTTTTTGTAATTGTTTTTATTCGATTTGCTATTTACAGTCTATAGCAAAACTTATATCGTTCAATTTATAGAACATGAGATATGAGAGAGCTACTTGATTCGTAAATAAACGGAAAAATAACGTAATTTTTTTCACTTAAATTTTGGATTTAGAGCTCGCTCAATAAACGCGAAATATTATTCCTCACAGATGAATCAAATACATACATTATTATCGATTTAAATTGAGGATTCTTTTTTTATGAAATATTTAAATTATAACGATGTCACGTATTTTTAAGATTCTAAAGTTACCACAGTTTTCGTTCTAATTCAAGATTGATCAAATGGAACGATTTCGACATATTTACAGAATAAAAAAAAATAATGAATTATTATGACAAATAATGTCGATCTAATTTCAGTTAAAAGCTATGTAGAAATGCTTGAAAATACTTGATATATCAGTACATAAACATTAATAAAAAAAAAAGATTATACGAATTATATTCGTGTCTGGGTGGATATACATTTTCGTACGTTTTGTTTCTATTTAAACTTGATAGAATAAAATGAACCGAGAGGATTTTGATGTGGTGAGGAAATTGAAAGCGGCTAAAATTCGAGTGGATTGAATGCATTTGCAAAGAGACGTCATGTCTCGTACAGTCGAAGATCGGAATGATTGATTAGAACTTTTATTAACATATTCACTAGAATACAGTCACTTCAATATTGAATTCAGCCTATTTAAAAAAAAAAATACGTTGAAGGAAAAATTGATTGTAATAAAAATCTACATTCTACAGGTATCAATATAACAACAGCCCCAATGTTATTGTTGATTTCTTAGCACTTACACGTTTTATGATTAATCATTTTATTTAATACGAATTTCTTATTTATCCGCTATGATAGAACGGATAAAGTAAAGGAGGAATTCAAAATCAAACGAGCAATTCAAAAGAGAGGAGAGAAAAATCAGTAAACTTTTGAAAAACTCACTTGTCACTGGTGAAAATTAAATGGCGAATAGATGCACGTGATTGAACTACAAACGTTCGGAAAAACTTGTTATGCTAATGAAGCTTTGTTCCATTATTGATGTGCTTTTTATACAAAAAAAAATCTTTCAATAATCTGACAATATCGTTCTACATCGATTGTATATCATTTATAGTAAATAGTTAAATCACATAACAAGTAACTAGTTTATATTGGTCTAAAAGCAAGTATATTTCCTGAACAATATCTCATCATTTACATGAATAATGTCATAACCAAATACTGGATTTACATGACAAATTGCAGGAATAATTCCGGTTTTTTTTCTTTTAAACCAACAATTTATTTTTATCATAACTTTTTGTTTATTAAACTTAATATAAAACTAGATTTTACTAAAATAGTGTAGATAAGTGTACTATAAAAATTCATCAATCACAATTTGAGTTGAATTGTGTACATTTTGGCTACTAAAAATTTGATACGCAAAAAACTAAAACAAATAACGATATTATGATAACTCTTCGTAGAAATTCAAGAAAATGGCGTGGAAAATATTTTAACATTGTCTCTATTTTGGTTATTTAATCAGAAGTTATACTATCTGCATTGTCATCTACACTATTTGTTACTAACTGATTAATGGATGGAATTCATCAAATATCATCGTCATTTTGCTTGTTAACTGTACAAAAAATCGCTAATGCTGGCCAGCTTTCAATCAAACATTATAGTGGCAATAAATCTAAAGTTTATTATCAAATTACTTTGTGAATATTATCATTAAATGCTTGATTGTTTTATATATTTCTGGTTGTTTGATTTCAAATATAATAACGAAGTTTGCAATTTGAATGATTACTTTGTTAGATTTCAAGTAATTGACATTATTGGGTCAAATATTTTTGAGAATTAACGTTTCTTCATTCAATGTTTGAAATTTAAATTTATTGATCTTCTAATAAGATTCAAATTGCAAATAATACTGTTTTAATTGGGCTTATCTAAAAGGTCCATAGCCATGGTTAATTTATTTATATTTCATGAGCGAAAACGTACATTTTCATCTAAAATTAAATATTTTGTATAAAACACGAAAGAAAACCCAATAGAGGATGGTAGATAATTGTCTACTGTTGACTAGGAAACAATACGTTGATCAATATTCATCGACAATGTTTCTGTTCAAGAAATTTTCTGTCAACATATGCCTATTTGCTATTGCATTGATGAAATTACATTTATAGTTTGTTTTCTGAGAAATATCAAACGAAATATACAAACAAATCATAGGGAAAACAAGAAGAAGAAGAAGAAGAAGAAGAATCAAACGTTTATTTGTGAAACATTTAATATTATTGAACAAGCTGTATTCTCTTAAAATCTAATTAGTAGATTATTAATCAAGTAGTTGATGAAGCAAAATCGGTTTTTGTGAAAAAAAGAAATTTCGTCTGATGAATACAATCACTAAAATGACAGTGATTTAATTACGATGAAGTTTGCCAAATTTCATTTCTAATAAATCTGTTATTTTTTGAAATATTCGTCTGGTTTTAGATTGGTTGAATCAAGAATCTGGTTAGATATCTACGACGCGTGAACAATTTAAGATTTGTTTTTTTGAAGTGAAAATATGGGACATAGGTGTCTAGACAAACGTGCAGCCTGAATTTTACATTTGTATTCAATAGTAACCATCTACACAGTGTGGTATATCCTTTATCCATCTAACTGAATAGAGGAAACATTACACTAATCAAAATAATACAACTCCACTTGACACCCCCAGGCACCCATTTGTATTACATGAATGATGAATTATACAAAGATAAGACAAAAATACGTGCAACGAAACTGAATGCGACCCTCTTACGAGAAAAGTGGATGAGCTACGTCATCTCTACATAAAATAATGGAAGAGAGAAAGCTAAAAAACGTACATATCCATTTATATATAGATAGTTCACATTATCGAAAACGTCCTGCCAGTAACACAATGCACTAATTCTTTTTTCATTCAATTTAAAATCCCACCAAAGAATTCGTATATTTATTTCCTCATTTTCGTTTTCACTCCTTTTATTTTTTTAATCGTAGAAGAGATAGAACACAACGTTGAAAAATAATTCAATTATTGGGATCCTTTTGTAAATGAGGAACGATGAATTCGACTGGAAATTATGAGTGCTCCTGATGACGTATTTTAATGGACGTATTTTCTATAAACTAAATCGCACTTTGTCGCTATTCGACACTCATATCTATATATATATATATACAGCTTGATAATCATTTTAAAAAAAACAACCATTCACCATTAATACTAAATGAATTCAAACACTGAATATTACGTACATTCTCAATTATATCAAACACAAAACCAACCAATAACCGCCCACCTTAACACCAAAATACCGGTATTAATTCCCAACAAATTCCAATTAGCTTACGTTATAATCCACCAAAAATTCATATTGTGCCATTTTGAAAATATTAAATGAACAAAATTACATATAAAAAAAACACATAAAACATCAATTTTCTATTATTATAATCCCTACTTCAACGCCTAAGACAATTTATAACGCATAATATTAACAACGTAAGCTAAATAGTCAGCAAAATCACCATAAAATTGTCGTGCAAGAAACAAATATTTAACTCTAAACTATCAGTGATTTTTCTTTATTTGCCAATCTGTGTAAATATGAAAGTTCTGCTGATTCTCTACAGTAATCAATAGAGCTTGAATAAGTAATATTACTCTATCTAACAAAAAAGAGAACATTGCAACCATATATTAAGTTTTATTTCAACTATTCAGATGCTGCAGTATTAATTTCAGCACTAAATAAATAATTTGCGTTTTAAATTACATTGTTGGGGCTATACTAAACATTAGAAGGTTTCTGTATGTCCAACTCTAACTCTATGTGCGTACTTTACGCTAAATTACAGCATAATAAATTTAACGTGACGTGTCTATTGACAACATCTTGTGGAAAAATAACGTTGGGCGAATTTGCTAGCCACTCAGCACCGAATAGGGCTGTGCGAATTAGAGCGTGCTGCAACTAAATAACTCAAATAGTGAAACAAATATATCGACTCGATCAGCGGAGGTTCAGTTTTGCAACAATTAAACACAGCCATTTCACTAGTCAGAGAGTAATATGTCGACCTTGTAGCGAGAAATGTAGCACGATCTACAACTAAACTAGCATTAGCAAAGCGAGTTACGTAGTATCGAGTAAATTCGCTCAATGGAATTCACCTTTAGAGTTACTGTTGTGGAATCATTGAATATTTTTGCAGTATGTTTCATGGTATAAACAAGTGTTTCCTTGTAAACAAATTCGTAGAATTTATTTTAATATGTTCTTTGTAGATACAAAAAGTGTTTGAGTAATAACCCTTTGAATCCTTTGCAAAAAATAGAAATTATATAAACATAATAAGATTACTACCTTCCTAATTTGAGAACAAAGCGAATAAATATCATTAATGTAGTTCATATTCCCTTTTCCCCATTTTAATAAATTATGTTTAGATAATAAAGTTCTTGTTATCGTAATGAGAAATGTGCTTTTTAAGAATTCGTGTGATTTTTTTTGCTAAAAAACAACATAAACTCCACCATTTTCTATAATTGCAAACAGTTTAAATGAATATTATGGTCCGATAGAGGTATAAATGTGACTGTTATAATTTATGATACTGTAAAACTGTACAATTGTTGTTCAACAATAATATATTATATATCTATATAAAAAAATATGAGTTAAAATGGTTATTTAGTTAGAAAAGTTTAGCTGTGCTTTCAAGTTAATTGTGTTTAAAGTGTTACAGATTAGAAAAAATCGTACATAAATTTTTATAACGAGGAAAAAATGTAAATGTGACACTATAATTGTCTAAGAGTTAGTGATAAAAGTAAAAGAGACGAAAAGATACTGGTTGTAATTAGTAGATTAGGATTTTAAGCTTCTTGTCGTGAATGGCGAGAGCCAATAATCACTTTTTACCGCAATCACCTTAACTGCTACTAGATAGTAACTACTTCTGATACAACGTTGATCGAAACTTTAATTCGATTACAGTTAATAACATACCAGTTGATAAAATGACTAGATATTTCAACTAGGAATTTTTTTTCCAACTCTATATTGAATCTGTTTATGTCAATTTCATTCGACATTTGTTGACGTTCAATTTATGTCGCCCAGAACATGTTATCTTGTTTTCCATATACATATGACGATGTTTGCTCGTAAATTCAACATAGCCGATATTTTTCGTACATACAACTGGGGTTAAGCCGAACAAATAATAAAACTATGTACATCAAAAATTTATAGTTGCAGTTATAAGAATTTCGATCGGGACGTATTTGAGTACGTGATATTGTATTAATTCATAAGAAAAAGAAGCCAGTTAAATTAATTATTGATCGTTATTAATTGTTTTTGTTGTAGAGTTGGAGAGAATGGTGATTGGAATGAAATCGAAGGAATTCTTACACCAAATAATCATAGCAGTTTCCAAGTAACAGGCCTCCACCCTTATACTGTATACAGTTTCAGGGTGGTAGCAGTAAATGGTTTAGGGGTCAGTCAGCCAAGTAAAGAGTCTTATTATATGGTTACGCTTCGAGAGGGTAAGATAAGAGAATAATTACACAATTTTAATATGGCCAAATAGATGGTTTTGTTTAATATTTTGTTATTTAAAACACCTTTAATTCTATTAAATTATTCGGCTAAATTACACAATTATAAATACGAGAAAGTTGTTAAATACATGTTTTAATTATCTAGAAGGTATCGATTATAACGATTATAACGAACATCTAACCCTTAATATTGTATGGGTTGGTTAATGTTAGAATATGCACTCTTGGCATTAAATTTCTAAACAAGTCATTAAAACTCCACTTAGCATCATTAAGGATATCCTCAACCAAAAGTTGACCTCTACTTAGATTACAATAGATGCTTAAACAAATTAAAATTAATCCACAATCACGTTCATGTTTAAGTGAATTATTCAACATCCACTTGGCATATATTTTATTTGAATCTTTGATTGTAACATTACTGTCTATTATCGTTGAAATTCTATTAATGTCAACGATTAGGAATGGTCGAAAAACTTGCTAAACTAGTCCCTTGTTAAAACCCAATATTCAGCCACTATCCCTAGAGACAGATCTGAAGGACATAATACTGCACTAAAACTAGTTTAATTCTATTTCATTTCAACAGAGACGAAACCATATATTAAACCGGTGAAAAGCTCTACTAGAATGGTACAAAAATTGAATTTACTGTCAACGTGCGATAATATTAATTGACAGTTTATGGAAAAATATTGCACTTAACATGTGTAAAAGTTATATTTAACACATATGTATGTTTTCATGTTGAACTTTACACGATTTTCCATACGTTTTCATTCAAATTATTGCACAAATTTCGATAAATTAATTGCGATTAACTGCCATTTAAATAATTTAAGTGAAAAATACAAGTTTCGTTTTGTTAAATTAGCATTTAAACAAAAAACAACGAGTAAGTTTAATGTAATAAAAGGCAAAGGAATCTACAAAAATTTATAATGTTGAATTGATTTTATGCCTGTTATTTTATTTATTTTATCCGCTTTTGTGTGTTAAGTTGAAATAACGACTGAATGATGAACCAGTTAAAATACCAAAAGCCAGTTTATTCTATAATATTATTAAGTGAACGGTTGACTGCCACTTATATCACTCTCTATATATTATATATAATCCATATTTCAAATGATAACATTATACTACAGGTAATCTATTAATATTTAATCAAAAAATATGTGTACCATTATAATTTTAGTTTATTAAAATTTCCATCAATAAAAGTTAATCATAACAAAAAAATAACAATGTTCGGAAACAAGTTTATACCGAAACAAAATAGATATATGAAGCACATAGTCGTTAAAGGCCATATGACGTCCGACATCACCCCCAAAAATATGATTATATTCGTCACCCCCGGGCATCTACAAAATATCAATACAACATCTACTACCACACACACACACACACACACACACACACACACGCACGCACGCACACACATACAAACACATCCACGCTTGGAAAAACCTCATCTCGATGGCCTATTTTAAAATTTTAGATTACCGAATTGAATCTGATAAGATAATCAACGTTTCTACAGCGCAATTATTTGCAGTTGAAGCCCATTTTGTTTAATGGAAATTGTTTTCAAGTATGATACGCTTTCCTCCTTCATCATCAGTCTTGTTTTCCAACAATGAAGATGCAGGCGGGAGAATAAACGAGTGAACGGCCTTGATATTTGTTTAAAATTACAATTAATTATAATGTAGAAAAAACGAATATTATCTTATCTAACAACACACCTGTTTCAAAAATAAATTCTTCTCATAGTATCGTATTAAGAATTTTCTAAATATAGTAATTTAACATATTCCATTTAAACGATAATAATTTAGGGGAAAAACAAAAGGAACAAGTGAGAATTAAGTTTAATTTATAATTTAATGGCAGGAAGAGTCAAATGTATTTGTGTGGCGCCTCCGCCAAAATTAGCCACAAAAGACGTCTTAAAATTGTTAGAGATTCAGTGAAATTACAAAACAAAAATACACTCTCTTACCTTTACAGTCTTTAGGGGATAAAAACAGACCATCACGTTTCATTATTTTTTGACAAGTCTGTATTGTGAGTGGAAACAACATTGGCAAAACTTTCACGAAATAATCTTCTTTTGTTGGTTTCTAGGGATTTTTATTTGTGATTAACAAACAACATGGCCAGATTAAAATTTTACATTTATTAATCTGTTGATTAATTATAAACGTTTTCCTATTGTTTTTTATCATTGTTACCATTACCAGCTTGGGGCTATTTACTTTGCAGGTTCATTGGTATATCGATGTATATTCTATTGTGTAGGTCCACCATGACAGGAATCGATTGTACTCTCTTTCCAAATATCAATCAAATCCACAGATTAAAAGTGTGTTTTATTGTAGATTTTTTCGAAAATTAAACGTTTGCTCAACGTTTTCAATTTGTTTTTTTTTTGGACGTTGACGTTAATCTAATCTCATAAGACTTTACTTGTTTTTCTTCACATGTGTATAGTGTTGATTTATCTCAACGTGTATAATACAATGGCCGATAACAATGTCTTTTAGTGAAATATCAATAATACTAAAAATTGACCACCACATTATTTCAACTCTATTACATCCAGACAACAAAGTTTCGTCTCGTGTCTAAGAAACCTGATCTAAGTGATGGGATCGGATTAAAGGCGTGTCGAAAAACGCGTTTGAAGTGATCCTTTTGAAACAGATACGAAGTAACACTATCAAATGTTAGGAAACATTCTGAACCAACCAATGATAAAACGAAGATTTTAACGTCAAGATCCCATCAAGTCAATGACGATCTGCGTTCAACATTGTGTGAGTCTGGTGCACTTTAATAGACCAGAACCGGTACAATTAGAGTTGGATCGGGCATCTGAGGCCCTCAATATCCTGAAAACCTATTGTTATCCAAACCGGGTTTTTTTCCTTCTGCATTGCAAAAACAATATCTGAAGACAATTTAATACCAAATGTTACCATTTAATATGAATTTTACGAGATATAATTGTTATATAATGGCATGAACATACATCAATTCGGCAATTGATGAAGTATGGATTATATTCAATAATCAAATGTTGAAGTAACTCTGATAAATTAAAGTTAAGTCTGACAAATCCTTTAGGAGAAGAAATCGATCAAAATCAATCAATTCGATCTTTTCGACGTTAGCCCATTCAGTACGTAAAAGACAAATGTGACAAATATCGATTTGTGCTTTTATATATTTGACAGACTCTAGAAATCTCATAATAGAATAATGCAAACTATGTAAATGAACAACCAACGGAATATAAACAAATTATTTTTGAGTTTAATTACAATTCTGAATGAAGTTTTCTTTCCTCCATCTCTTGTTACACAATACAATAGGTACGGTTACCTTGATTCTGAAAGCAAATACTCCTATATATATATATATATATATATATATATATATATATATATATATATTTATTGTCTAGTTAATCAAACATTAAACAACATCGTTCGCAAACTCATCCAATAATTGTTTTATCTTGTACACGAGCGACTCTTTAATTTCCTGATAACACACAAGGTAAAATAGTATCAAAATTCAATTCAAAATACCGTAAATATAAGAAAATAGAAATTGACGAAAGTTATTTCATAAATTATATTATATATATATATATATATATATATATATATATATATATATATATTCATTAATATATTTTACAATATTAATGAATATTCTAATTGAATTTATTTTCGTAACAATTCATGGAAACTTTGGAATCTATTAATGTTCACTCGTACCCGTCATGGGAAATTATCTTCCGGAAGTGTCACATGTTGGCTAAAATGGAAGCTTATACATCAAATTTAAGCAGCCACAATACGACGTCTCGACGGACAGAAACGGTCATGGGTGGGTTTGTAACATCGAATGTAGTTCGGATCCTTGTTCTAATAATACACTCTAATAATAATAATAATAATAATAATGGAATAGAATAGAATTAAACTTTCTTTTAAATATCATACAATAAAAATGTTATAACTTAATTAAGGGTTTAATAACACGAAAAAGTTGTGTAATGTGAATTTAATGGTAAGTTTTAGATAGGGCAATAAATAGCAATTAAGATGTTTTATTTTGATTAATTACATGCCATTATCGAGTAGAAATAAAATTTTAAATATTCATCAATTGATAACTTAATTGTTGTTGTAAATCCGTTGTTGAGTTATTGATAATGTGGTTGAAAGATATAAACAATCCACCCTTACATACAATTCAAACATACATAAAGTATACATATGTATATATACACCACGAAATGTAAATACCAACTGGCGTTAATTGTACAGTTTCAGCATTTAACTAAGCTACATCTGCAAATGTAACTCACTATGTTAATATGTAATGGAAACATGACAGTAGAATGGTGGTTTTGCATACCATACTGATAGTAAATCATTAATATCGTCTGCTTTCTAAGACATAACTTGATGCCTTGTGGCCTTTTATTACCCGACTTCACTAACCATCTAATAGGGTAATTATAAAATAGGGTGCATGACCATAGTAAACATTCAACCAACTAAAATCGCTACTGTCACAAAATAAACGGCATCATCTCAAATATTTGTATTTCTAGTAAACATAAATAAACTAACTGATTCGTGAACCAAACCATCAAATATTTCTATCAGTAAAAGTGGATGCAAGGGCAGGCATTTAAAAAAATATATCTCTCAAATCCTTTAATATTAATAAATCCCATAATTAATGAGTAAAGATTAATAACGTTAATTAGACTTGTAAAAATGGTGGATGCGCCGGGTGGATATTATTCAACGACTGCTATAGTATCCTCGAAAATTTGTTTTTCTCTTGATCACAATTCCAAATTCAGGAAACAAGGATCAAAAGTGACTAGAAAATCCGAATAACAAAATCTACACGTTCTCAACTGTTAGTTGTTGGCTTTGTTTTATAGTTACAACAGTGTTAAAACTTTATATCAAAATTGTACACAACAAACAATCTGTTTTGTCTTTGTAGCTTTATAAGATAATTCAAATTTTGTACAAATTTAAATTAAATATACTATATTTATAGAAAATACAGCTTTTTTTTACTGTCATTCACAATTGGACACATTTATCGTCGAAATAGCGTGTACAAATAAATTAGAAAACCATTAAACGTTGAACACGTTCTCAAATATGCTAAGTGAACTTTCAAAACAAAATGACATTTAAAATATTGCACGAATATTCTTATACTTTATCTTTCAACATATAAATTATATGAAATGATATTGTGATGTTAGTTGCAATCTTAGGCCATTAATAAAAATGAAATTTGCAAGATAATTTCAAAGGGGACGTACATAGAAGCACAGTAACGTTAAAAATCATTAATTTGTGGCATAATTTTATTTTGAAAACAAAAACTTTACATCTTCAACAGTCAATTTAAACTTACACAATATTTAAATAAAATACACTTTAATTCAACTGTTCAAATGGCAGCTTCTAAAAACTCTTCAAAGTTTTGAACAAATGATTATCCACTTAGATGGTCTTTATTTGTCAATTTATTAATACACTTGTGAATTATTTTGTTATAAATTAATACAGCAAAAATGAGGGACTAACGGTAGACATTTTATTCTGATATTGTATTAAATTCCTTCCTTCTTTATTTTTACTAGTCTTACCATGTGAATTTTCTCTTGAAATGTCATGTATTTTCAACATGATATTATCAAAGCCACTGTTGTCTCTTGTAAAATGAAACAAAAGAGGACCAAATTCATATAAAATTATAAAATGCATAATTAGGGTTTTGAGGAGTCATCTATGCTGCTGTAAAAGGCATACATTACTTTGCAGAAAGATGAAGTGTAGTTGTTTTATGTTCACCATTATGAGGTAATTTTAAATGAAATATGATGCAACAACGTAAGTACATATGAAGTATCCAAATTTATTAATGAAAGATGTTTCCGTGTAAGCGGTTAGAATTGAAATTAGGAAATTATATTTTATTGAAACACGTTCAAAGATTCGATTTGTTTTTGTTTTTCTAGTGAAAGCAGTTATTGTAATGTTGCTTGGGGATTTGAGTATGACGGTCTAATTGTGTCGTAATATAAGTTTTAAACTTGTTGGAAGATGATGAGGTGATATAAAATGTGTTTGTTGCAGCCCCCGCGGGTAAACCAACAATAACGACAGCCCATAATACTTCATCTACAGCTCTACACATCAGTTGGCGTCCCCCACGTCATGATACTATCAACGGTGAATTTCTTGGTTATAGAATAGCATATAGACCAAGAGACCGTGGAGACGAGGCTTTTAAAGAGATATACATTCGGGACCCAACAGTCGAGGTAAGACCATGTGAGAAATAAATAAGCGAAAGGAATTGGACAAATACTTTTGGAGAAGTTTCACTAGAATACTCGATCCTAAGCCCATGGGAAATCACAGAAACTCTGTTAAGTCTCTTGATCCAATGACTTGTCCATTAATAGACCGTCACAGCTAATCAACATCACCGAAATATAGGATTTTCGAATTTCATTTGATAAATAAAAATCAAAATAATTTGCAAACGAAAGTATTGATTCATTCAAACATAGAAAACTGAAGTTTTATGAGCAAAAAGATCTATAAATTTCGCAGACTCAGGTGCAATTGATCTAATAATTCTACAACTTTATATCATATAAATACTTCAATATATAACACTGGGAAAAAACTTTCACACTATGAAATACAAACAACCAATAAAACTGTAAATTCTACCAATTTTTCTGAATTCCCAACAGGGCTATAAAAAACAAAGAATTTTAACGAGTTGCTGACCAAAATCAATGTTATCCAAACAGCCGCGGTTATATCATTGATTTGTCGCTTCACGAGTTGAAAAACACTAAATTATGCTGCCATTTTTTTCAACAACAGTTGAATTTAATTAGTAAAATTAACTGTGCGATGGTCCGCAAACAAAAAAATATTTAAACATTTATTTATTCAACAGACATCGTCTATAGCCTTACTGAATTCTAAAGACTAAAGTCTTATCATTCTTGTAGAAAGTTATTAGACTGATAAGGGAACATTTTTGTAACAAGATGTGTGCTTTCATGTCAGTGTTTAACAATGGAATCAATAGATTGTAAAGTAAGTTAAGCTAAATTTCCTCAATAGCTAAAACAGCGACAACAACATCAACGAATTCCCAACAGATGCATTAGGCATTTACTTAATAAAGAAATTTCTATTAAATTCAAACGTATTTGCGTATTTAGAAATGCATCTAATTCGACATTTTCCAGGTATAATAATTAATTCGATAAAGACCACAAACGTCACATACACACAACGTGATATTGCAATTGCAACGTGCTGATTTAAGGTACGATGTTAGAGCACGCGCCTATAACGAACTTAATGGGCTGTTGGAGAGTTTGAGCAGAGCTATAAAGTAGCAATAAAGACGGTCACATTCGTTACAATTTCCCAACATGAATTAGTGGTAGGCATAGGTTACTGTAGTCAATGTTCGACCAATTCAGACAATATCCGATAGTTCCTTATGGACCGCTTAACCACCCTATAATCGCATACGTGTTTATTTGGGTTAGAGTCTTCAACTTGGGATTCATTACTTTAAATTATCTGTTATTGTTTCAGAGTCACACAATACAAAATCTAGAAACTTATACTCAATATTTGGTGTCGTTGCAAGTTTTCAATCCAGAAGGACCTGGACCGAACACAACTGTACTTGTAATGACTGACGAAGGTGGTAAGTACCACTTTAAATCTCTCTAAGTCAATAGCAAAAAAGAATCCCTTACTATACAACTAACAACAAAAAAATAAAACCTAAGAGAATCATAGTATAGACAGCAAAGTTAAACAGATAAAGCACTTGAAACTGTGGTCGATGTTTGTAAATGTCTCTAATGTTATTTCTTTGAACAGATCGATCTGCAATACTTTCAACAAAAGTTTTCCCTTTATTCTGAAGACAATGAACATTTCATGCTAATTCCTATACGAATGGTCATCTAGGGCATTCCGTAGTTTATAACTTTCCATCTTGTTCGTACTAGAAAGCTATTACTCTCCGACAAATGGATTTTTAGGAACGTTATCCTCAGGAGATTGTCCTTTGTTCATTTTAAACGGAAAAATGGGACAATGCATTCACTCTATTTAAGAGTGGTTTCAAATTCATATTATTCAAACTTTCTAATTACTATCAATATAATGTAGTTTCAATGACAATATAATCAACTATAATCTTAGCAACAATGAATGATTAAAATAGGGCGTTAAATGTAGTGGACGGCACTTATTTCAATTCAATTTCGACTAATCCTAAAGCTTCCAAGACTTAAGCTACTCCATCATCCACTATATCTATAGAACTGGTAGGAAGAACTAAACTTTATGGAATGACTTTACCATATACACCCTAAAACCATTTTCAAAATGAAACAATCCTACAAATCACGTATAGAAACTTGTTCTTTACAATATAAAAATCTCACAACAATCACGAACACGGACAATACGTATCGATCCTGACAGCCATCATGACACAAATATTCCAATTCCCTATACGAACATTCGATTGAACAATTCACATTTGGTTTAAACTAAACTATACGTATGTATATGTATCAGTATTATTGCCATTTAATATTATTTACTCTACTTTATTTATTACACAAATACACCAAAATTATGATAGTTAATTGACATTAATTAAATAATTACTAAATTTGTTTAAATATTTATTAAAATGGTTGATTTACTAATATTTTCCAACTTTGTGTATAAAGTTTTTCTAAAGCACACTTAAAATTTGAATAAACTGAATTCATAAAAATCATAAAGACGTTTTCATTTAATCAAAAATCAAAATAAACGTGCTGTATTTACAATATATCTATTTGATGGATATTTATTCGAACTTCATGTATTGAATTCGACAGGACTCTAAGACAGTAAAAAGGACAATAATAGAAGACAGACAATCAATTTGTCCAAGCAAAGACGTTTCGTGGAATTTGTTATAACGGAACTTTATACGATTGTATTAAATTTTAATTAATTCAACTGATATGAAAAATATGAGAAAACTTTTAATTCTATTTCGTCTAAGCCTCTTGATAGACAGATTTACCGATAAAAAAAATCTTTAAGTGCACATTTTTCATCAAACACCAAACACGAAAAAATTGATCGCAGTAAGTTTGATGGTGTTTCAAACTAATTTCGTTTTGTCGTTTTCTTAATTCATCTTGAAAATTTCTCTGTTCGTCTGCTACGTTTCATTCACATGAGGATAAGAACCAGCTTTTTGTATGCATATTTTTGTTGGTTTTCTGTTTCCACTTCGTGTCTTTTTTATACTTGAATATTTTTATTCTCCCGCATACGTTGACGATGTTCGTTTCGATTTTGTCGTCTTTGTCGCGAATTATGATCGCTCTATGTATCTTTATTATCCTTAAAATTCTTTGTTTTTATTATTCTTCAACAAAATTAATTGGTAAATTTTATTAGTAATACTCTCCTAGTATAGTTTGACTGTGTCTTTGTTAAAAAAAGAAAAAAACATCTTCCGGTATTATGTGAGCTTTCTGGTGGATTTGTAGTTTTTCTTTTTGACAATAGAACAGGTTGATTTGACGTATTTGAATGACGAGGTGATTTAGAATGAATTCTATTCAAATTTCATCAAAAACAACCCTTATTATAAAAGTTGAATCTTATTTATTGTAATAATCCAATAATACGTACATGTATTTGATCTGGCTCTCAAAAGCATCTAATATAAAACCATTGAATTCTGAATGTTAAACAAAAAATTCCTCAACTATCTAAATATCAATCCATCAATCAATATAACATTTACGTTATGCCGTATTGATTTAATACCATTAAATGCCATTCGGTACACTCCATATAGTGTGATTTCTATATGACATCCTCATAGATTAAGCATGACAGAAATCTAGTTGTTGTTTCTACAATAATTCTATTTTATATCAAGTTGCACTTGATATTATCATTATCTAGTTTGCGTTTATTCAACTATAATCTTTACTTACACGAAGTAACATACTCTAGACTTATTAGAGAAAAGGGTATTACCGAAGCTTACGTTCTAATTACTATTCCTATTAAATTAGGACTTGCTGACTTTGTCCTTTACACTGACAACTAGATAGTTGACTACTATCACTATTTCAACTGAAAATGAACTTACTGGAAGCGATTTATAGTAAAACAGGAACAAGTTAATTTTTCATCTTGTAGTAGATTATCTTTCAACTCACATTATCAGTAAATACGTTGTTAGAAAGTATTTCGAAAAGGAACAAAAAAAATTCATTAAGACTTATCATTAGTGTGAAAGCTATAAATTTGGCGAAAAATCTGGTTTATCTGTATTCGATTTAACCGCCCTATAATTGAAGTATTTCAAATGATCGAATTTGAATTGAATTTATCGAGGTTGTCTTATCAACAATGTTTTTACTGTTAAATAATTGAAAAATTTATTAGATTCTTTCTAGTAGAAAATTCAATTTGTATTTTTATCTAACATAGACTATCATCTGATCTTGTCCAATCATTGAAATTGATGTCGGCTAGTTTCAACATTATTTATACTAGAATTCTATCTACTTGTCCATACTTTTAACGTTAAATATATATCAGTGAAAATGTCGGCCCTCGTTCAGCTTAAACACGCAAGAAAACCTTTAATTTGCCGTCGTCTCACTAGACATGATCAGACGTGTGTTAAACTCACGCCATTCCATCTTCCAAATTAGAACCTCACATATAAAAGCCTATTTTTTTTTCTCTTTTATGTTTTCCTCTAGTTTTCTGTTATTTTTTTTTCGTTTTATTTTCGTTTTCATATTTACTTTGACTTAACAAAAAAAACAAAGTGTCAGGTTGAGAAACACTATCTACTGAAAAAATATTGTTCCGTCAGAAAAATGGCGAGAATTAATTATAAACGAGATTTTTCAATGTTTAAAATTTAAACAAGAAGTACATAAATCTAAAGGAAATGTATACATTGTTAACAAAATTTTGTCAGTAAGTGCTTAGGTACAGTTCATTTAAATTTAGTCGAATATGAAGTGAATTTAGCTGTTCGCTAGCATATATTTTTTACAAGACTCGAGTAATAATTCCTTGTCCTGATGGTTTAGAGTAGAATTTATTTTAAAGTCTCCATCATCCATATTATATGTGTTGCTTTTTTTGGGTTTGAAAATGAAATTCTCTAGACATGTAAATGAATTAGAGACTAGAGCTAGTGAAGCTTCTTAAACACGTCTCCAAAGTTTCCTCAAAATTTACGTTAAACAGCTTTAAATTAGACTTAACCAAAGAGAAAAAAATTATCTAAAAGAAATTGGATAAAATCTACAAATCTCATATAATTCTTGTGGGGGCTAACGGCATCTGAACGCGTCTAAAACTAACCCACCCACCACCATCTATTCTCAGAACTGAAATAAATTTCGAACGTTGAAAATGACATAAGTGACAGAACAAGAGTAATTCAACTGTTGAAAGTTTGTACCATGTGCTCCATCCGTTCCCGAATGAATCAATACTACTACCACCGGGATGCCCTAAGTAAGCTTTCAAACCAACGAAAATTTAGGCGAGGCGCCAGTAGCGCTTGCGCTTCCTTATCATGAAAACAACCACCACCATCACTACCCCTTAGTATCTCTTTCTACCATGTTTTGTCATTATTTTGCACATGATACTTTCATTATCGTTCATTCTCTACATTTTCACAATTTTATAAATAAACATAAAAAGGAAATGAATTTGTATTTCAAATTTAAATGGAATATAAATGATAAAATTGTCAACGAAAATACGGACAAAAAACAGGAACAAGAAACATCATCTATTTGCTTTGAAATAATAATTTAAACCAATAAATATTGGATGGTACTATAGAAAGCACATCAGTATTTCATGATATACTTTCATAACAACACGCACAGTTTCAGCCTATTAACAATTAATTCCCTTCAAATCAGTAGACAACAAGGGCGGCAAATCAACATCATCCAACTGAGTCTGAGTCAGACCTGGATTTTCTTCAAATAAACTTACATCGAACAGAAAAATTTACTGTCATCACAATCAATTAATACAGAATCCAATACCAATCATTATAAAAATCTTGAAAAATTTTAGCAAAACTTTTAAACAATTACACGTAGTATCTTTATGTCCTGATCATCGTATAAATAAAAATTGCGATTGGACTAAATAAGAGGATTTCGTTGTGAAATACCAATCTATATTTCAAGTGAGTTTTTTTATACACCAACTTCAAAGTTGGAAGTTTTCTATTGTTTATTAAGGATTCCTGTAAAACTTTAAATTGATCCCAACAAAATCACGTAAAAGACACGGTATTGTGTACGTCTGCTGGTTGCGTATAAAACATTATAAAGACTATAAAACCCATCTATACTGTTGAAATTTTAATAGACAATAGGTGAACAGTTAAAGATTTCCACAAATAAAAAGAAAAATCACAAGCGTATTTTAGTTCGAGAAATTTCGATTTTTCACCATAGTTTATATCTAAACAACCATTAGACGATTAGTTTGAGCACGATTTACTTAAAAGATAGCAAATATAACTATATAACGTGGCAACTCAACGGCATATTTTCAAATTAAAATAAGTCTAATGTTCAAGAAACTGATTTAAGCCAAAATCAAATCTCAAGTGAAGATGAACCGGGCCTTAGAATATTAGATAACGAACAAACTAGACAAATGATAATTATGAAGTGAATCATTTTTAAGTTGTTGTTTTTTTTTTGTTGTT
Source organism: Meloe dianella (assembly GCA_028455855.1). NCBI lineage: Eukaryota > Metazoa > Arthropoda > Insecta > Coleoptera > Meloidae > Meloe > Meloe dianella. The sequence continues at coordinate 1,957,700 of JAPTHL010000045.1, read as the reverse complement.
TGTAAACAGCATTATTGTGTTTCTGTTTAGCAACGGACATTAAAATCATATAGTTGTTCAATAAAACAAATTATGTTCTGTTTTGTTTTTACCTATTCATCTTGATTCGATCAATATGTAGACAATAAAGATATGGAATATCCATATATTTACATAACGGTGTATGACCTCTGGTCAGACTTTATTGTTTCATAGATAATCGAAGAATTTAAATTATATTCCATATAGATATAAACGTTTAGTTATATAGACTACCTCAAACAATTATTTTGAATGAACCAAACTGTACTATCTAGAAGTAAAGACTAGTCTTTGTTTTGAGAACAAAGGCATTTTCAAGTAGCAAGTGATGTAGAGAGAGGTGTATGCATACGAAAACTAAAGTTGAAGACAAAAGGGGGAACTATGCAAAACGTGAGAGAGTATTCTATACATAACTATATATGTTATATTGTGCAAAATCCTCAAAGAGAAGACGAAATGACGACCTCATATTTACTGCATGCAAGCCTGTGAACCATAGAGAGACGACAACCAATCATTAAATTCGCCAACATGCAGTGGCGGTACATGGATATAATAAAAAGAAAATCGATCGTCTGTTATCGATTCTATTAAATTGAATTATATAGTTCAAGCATAAATACACGAAATTATTTTAAATGGGGGCAATCAAACTTATTTACGTTTTATTTATAATAAGATCATATAATAAATTTCTGTCTCGTACTGTTAACGAAATATTTATATCGAATAATTTAAAGCAATAAATAACTCCAGAATCATTATATTACCATTAGGAAAACTAAAATTGAAACTTTCTCAATTTATTAATAGATAATTGGTAATTGGAATTTTAGAATTATTTAGAAAGAGCCGAAATCGATTCAAAATAATCGTTTATTAATTCAATATTCTTACGATTTTTAGATTTTATAACGTATAAAATATTAAAGAGAAACTTGAACTGACTTGATTGATTTGAAATAAATAGTTTTTTATCCATTTATTTGTTCAATCATTATCATTTTAAAGCCTTTCGTGACAATTTAACACGGGATAATTGGGACTGTAGGAGGTCGTAAATATTTTTGATACTAATCTAATTAGTATATTGGTGTCATATAAAGTAAACAGTTTAATCGACATATTTTTAATAGAAATAAACAATATTGCCGACAAATTTGTGATGTTTTAAAGGGTGATGACATTTTATAAAGTGCTATTAGACCTCTAAGTATTAAATCTACTGTCGGGTCTTTTATATGAACTGCAATCAATCTTTCACCATCCACTCTTATTGAAAATAATTAACAAATGAAGAGAATTTATTTCATGCGTATCAAATGTATTAGACGAAATTATAAAATTTATTTATTGACGAATAACAATCAATTTAATTACACGAATTATTTGATTATTGTTTTTAATTATTTTAGTTTTCTGGTTTGTTTATCGGCTAAATGTTACGCCACTGGTTATTTAATATAGGACGCATGCGCATTTATGTAAATTGAAATCCGCACAAGCAATCCGGCATGTTTGATGGTCTCTCGTTTGCTGCCCCCTTGCATCCGTCCTTATCCCCACTCTGTTGTTCGGTTCGTGTGGTGTCATAAGTTCTGGGTGGTGCTGTTTGATTTTTTTTCCTTCACAATTAAATCCAACAAAAAGAAATTGTTATTTTACGAATAATTAATATAAAAATCGATTATTATCCGAATAACAATATAATGAAATGATTGTTAATTTACAAATAAACAATAATAGCAATTTATGTTATTCAACAATGAATACAATAAATTGCCGTCTATATAGTGTTTAGTTTTAATAAAAGTGAAGACTTCATTGTTTAGGATGGGTCATGTTGTTTATTTATTTGTTGTAATTTCTATTTTTATTGTTATTGCTGTGGCAAATACCGATATTACTACAACTGATTATCCAACAACGATAGGTGATGATGATGATGATGAAGGTATAAATGAGTATTGTATTTTTAATTGAATAAAAAATTATCAATTATAATGATAATAGTAATAAGCGGCACGCCTACAAATATCACTCCAATCTATTTTTAATTATTTAATTCCCATTAATTAATAATAATTCTATTGTTTTAGTACCAAGTAAACCAAGAGATCTTACAATATTGGATATAACATCAGATACGATTTATCTAAAATGGACTGAACCAGAAAAACTAAATGGTGCCATAATCGGTTATTGGGTATATTACAAGTATGGTAATTATACAGAATGGCCAGAAGATAAAATAAAATACGTATCGCCTTATGTCACCTATAATCTAACGAATCTCAGTAAGAATATAACGAAATAATATCAAAAACCATCAAAATATCGATGTTCCTTTTAGAACCATCAACTGAATATAAAATATGGGTAAAAGCTTATACAAGAAAACATGACGGACAACTATCTGATCCAATTTATAATACAACTGATATTAGTGGACCAAGTCCACCAAAAATATTAAATTTAACATGCCAAAAACAAGACACTATGTATTTCCATTGGGCTAGACCTGATATATTTTATAATTCCATTGATTATTATTATATTTATATCAATTTAGGTAATAAATTATGGAAAAATATAACACTGCCGGCATCAAAAGAACATCTAGAAATATCTGTAAGTGTTAATAAAAATTCTATTCTAATTAATACGATTAACCCGAAAATAGACTGGTGTTGTGATAATTCCCAAATGAAGGGCACAATTTCCACTATCGATTTATATCTTATCTCAAAACCCATAAACATAAAGCAAACCGTAAATTTAAACAATTCCGTCGTGATCATTCTTATTACAATAATTGTGTTCGATAATGAATAATTCGTATTTAAAAATAGGCGTGATCTAAACACAAATAAAGATTACACACAAAGGGACTCACTATATGATATTGAAATGTCAATTAATTATAAAATTTTCTAACATTGATATACAGGATGTTTCATTTAACACGAATAGTTATTCGGCCACTTTTAATTTAAATGAAATTTAGTGTTAGTTAAAACAAAAAACAAACAAAACTTATGGATATTTTTTTTACGAATTTTACGAATACACAAATCCATTTTTTCCATCATTAATTAACGCTACTGCTTTCAATGACGTAATTATTTGATTTATTGAATTATTCATAAAATATGCAAACTTCTTGGAAACGTTAATTTTTTTTTTAATCATCACGTAAAATCTAACATACAGTAGAGAGAGCGTCAACTATCCGAACCACTGCTGAATTATTGCACTGGCCTAATCCATCCCCATTGAATAATTTCGACTGAATTAAAGTTATAAATTGTGTGTGTTTATGCATTAACCAAAGCACGTAGGTGTCAGTTAGTTCGGATAATCGAGTATCTTCTGTAGTCTCAAATACAGTAAAAATTGTGCGTGTGAGATTGTGAACATTATCAAACCAAAGAAGTTTGAAAGTTTAAATATATCAGAATCATTCGCAATTTAATTGAATGTTTGTTGTAACACATACATAAATGGGAAAAAGTCAACGTATTGCCTTATTTGGTGTGAAATAAATCGTAGTATAGTAAGTGCCACATAAAAAAAAACAATATTTCATATAAGATTCAATAGTCTCTTCGAAGAACACTATTGGAACATAATTCCACATCAGTAGAACGTATCTAGTTCAATATTAATTATTTACAGTATTCTCTTGAGAATGTAACAACAGATACGTTATATCAAGTTGAATTACAAGCATCTACATATAGTAATAGAACAACACGTTTATTATTTGGTGGAATATCAAAACCAAAAACAATATTAATGAAAATCGATTGTGATAAGATACAAGAATACATGAGACATACAACAAATGAATTAAGTGCCGGTGTATTAGCTGGTGTTTTATGTGCTTGTTTTGCATTTTTATTAGGCGGCTTAGCATTTGTTATATGGAGGTAATTATTAATGAAAACAATAAACTACATGATAAATTTTATATTAATGATAATTATAATTGTAGAAAATGTTTTCGTGTACCATATTATTATCTTGATGATATACCATGTTCAGTTCCTACAGCATCATTAGATTGGAATGCACCTCCAAATAGTAATAGTGAACATAAAGGTGCAATACCTGTACATATATTTGCTCGACATGTTGCTGAATTACATGCAGATGGTGATATTGGTTTTAGTAAAGAATATGAAGCTATACAAGGTAGACCAACAACAGATGAACATTCATCTGAACATTCCCAACATCCTGATAATCGCGCTAAAAATCGATATCTTAACATAATTGCATGTAAGTGATTCAGTATTAATCATAATAAAAATAATGATTATTTATTATTAAATATTATAGATGATCACAGTAGAGTTCAATTATTACAAATGCCTGGTCAAAATAAGAAAAATATCGATTATATTAATGCAAATTATATTGATGGTTTTCAATGTTTTAAAGCATATATTGGCACACAAGGACCGTTACCATCAACATTTGATTGTTTTTGGCGTATGGTATGGGAACAACGAGTTAATATCATTGTTATGATTACGAATTTAGTGGAAAGAGGAAGAGTATGTTTATTTTATTTTTTATTTTATCAATAATTCAATAATGGATAAGTGTTAGGATTAGTTTTAAATGTTTTTTTTTATTATTATTATCAGGATTCAGTTAATTAGCCATTGTCGATGTTTGGTTTTGAACAATTTGAGGTATTAGTGTGTTTCCCCTAAATTGATACTACTAATGCCAAGTTTTGTTATTATTTATTTTTTAAATACGTTTATATCTCTTAAATGTAATAACATGATATCGCTTGACAATTCCAATCAGCAAATTGTTTATAATAAATTCTATTGATTTTTGATAACATTTTAGAGAAAATGTGATATGTATTGGCCAAAAGAAGGTACCGAAACATATGGTGTTATACAAGTGAAACTAGTCAAAGAACAAATAATGGCAACTTATACAATTAGAACATTACAAATAAAACATCTTAGAGTACAAGTTAAGAAAAAGAAATCGTCAATGGCTGAAAAATTAGTATACCAATATCATTATACTAATTGGCCCGATCATGGTACACCAGATCATCCATTACCAGTATTACATTTTGTTAAAAAATCAGCAGCTGCAAATCCACCAGATGCTGGACCAATTATCGTACATTGCAGGTAATTATTACCTTTTTACCTTTATTATTATTATTGTTATTGATTGTTGTTAATCTATTGTTGACGTATTTCAGTGCTGGTGTTGGTAGGACTGGTACATATATTGTATTAGATGCAATGCTTAGACAAATACGTACTAGAGGTGAAGTAAATATATTCGGTTTTCTACGTCATATACGTTCACAAAGAAATTTCCTTGTACAAACTGAAGAGCAATATATATTTATACATGATGCATTACTTGAAGCAATTGAATCAGGTGAAACAAATATAAGCCGTGAACAATTTCCACGATATGTACAATTAATACAGAATAGTAATAATGATGAGAAAATTGAATTATGGAAATCATTAGATGTTCAGTTTAAATTAGTAACTAGTTTTCAATGTAAAGATTTTAATCTAGTATCAGCAAATAAAGTGATTAATCAGCCAAAGAATCGTACAACAGACATATTGCCTGTTGAAAGTTCACGTGTACATTTAACACCAAAACCAGGTGAAGATGGTTCAGATTATATAAATGCAACATGGATACAAGGTTTTCATAGTTTACGTGAATTTATAATAACACAACATCCATTAAAAGCAACAATAAAAGATTTTTGGCAAATGGTATGGGATCATAATTCACAATTAATTATAATGCTTAGTACTATTGATAATCAAGATTATGAAGTATTTTGGCCAATGGACCATCAAGAAACAATTGAAACAGATTCATATAAATTAAAATTAGTTAATGAACAAGCACAATCAAATTATGTTACTAGAGATTTTGTAATGGCATCATTACAAGATGATTATGAGATACCAGTTAAAATGATTCATTGTACTAATTGGCCACATCATTGTTGTAATATTGCTGAAATGTATCATTTACCAAATACTATACTCGATTTAGGTATACAAAATGGCCCCATTGTTATTGTTGATAGGTAATTTATCAAATTTCGTTTATTATCATACTTTTTTTTTGGTAATTTCAAAAATATTGTAGACTTGGAGGAACTGAAGCTGCAACATTCTGTTCATTGATAACATTAAAGAAACATTTACTATGCGATAATCACGTGGATATTTATATGTATGCTAAATTATATCATAATAAACGACCAGGAATATGGACATCAATAAACGATTATTTACGTATACATTTGGCTGTTCAAACATTATGTAATCCACCAGAAGGCACTCCAGATCTTTATGCAATGACTAATGGCACGGTAAATGGTTCTCTATCAAATGACTGTGTACGTGTACCCCCTGAAGGTATGGAAGCAATCGGTCCCCGTCTCACCAATGCTTAAAAATAAACATATATTTATATCTATAAAACAAAACAAAAAAAAACAGAAGTTTTCTAATAGTGTGTAAATATGTGTGATTATCCTTTAAACGTTCATTATGTCCAAATATTTGTGCCACGGGTGGCAGGTGTTAACTAAAACTTTAAATACTTCTCTAGCTCAATCAAGTTTTTTTATTATTATTATTGAATAATGATAATAATGATAGGTTTGTTGAATATGTGGAGAAGTACAGTATGTTAAAATAATTCACCTATCACCATCAGTGTAAGTCAATAGCATCACATAGTTTTATGTTTGTTGTTAGACTGAATTGTGTAGGTATATAGTTGAAAATAACATAAATGATCTCTTAAATTTGAATAATTCATGTTAGTCATAACAGGCTGTAGATATTATATTCTCACTTGCTTTTATAGCTTGCTACTGTTTCACTGTTTGCTGTTTTTGTTTTTCCTATAAAACTATATATAAAAAGACACTTGTAAATTAACACTTACTCATATTTTTCTCTGATTTGCAGAAGCACCTCTGTATCCAAGGATGCTATGAAGTAGTTAATATATATATATATATATATATATATATATATATATATATATATATATATAATCTAATTCTGACTATAAATACAACTAAAATAATGGTATTACTTTATATAGTTCCATATTTTATTCTATATAATTCAGTATATAGATAATTTTTCTATTTATAATGCTGAAATAATGGTACTATGTTATATTCTGAACTGAAAATGTGATGTTTCCCATTTTTAATATCCAATAAAAAAATAACAATTAACGGAATAATTTGCCTCCAAAATAAAGGAAATCCTGTATAAATGTAGTTATGTGTAAAGAAAAAAAAGATCTGCGTAATTATATAAAACCGAGATATTTATATATAATGTTCAATGTAGAAATATATTAAAAGTATTTATGTAAATGTATAGAATTAGTTTTTGTATGATGTTGATTTGTAAGAGAGAGAAGACAAGCATTTACATCGAGATCTAATTACATATTCTGGACCAATTTGTAGATTGTATTTCAAAAACAAATAAATATTGTCAATATGGTCCGTAATTGACATGAATGCTCATCAGGCAAATGTTGGGTGTCTTATTTATAATTTTCGATTCATTTTTGGTTTGTTTTTGTTGATATATTTAAAACAATAATAAATGGTAACTGTTTCTGTGTTTCTGCTTTTAAATTAGAATAGCATCCGTCCACAAGACGCTATAAATGTTCATTTCATTTAATAATATTTTTAAAAGACACCGACGCTGCTGTATATAAATATCATGTCGAATTAATTGTATTATAATGATAGATAACTGATAGGCTTTTTTGATTGACGAATAAAATGATTTAATTTTTTTTGAAATTGCTCATCAATAATATCCAACAAACAGATTTTATTTGTATATATTACACGATTTTAACGAATTTTTAATAATTTTAATAATTTTTTTATATAAATTTATAGAAAAATAACGTTTTGTATGTTTTTAAATATTCTGCAAGTTGTAAGTGATTTTACGAGAAAAAAAACAATGTAACTGTATCCGTTTTTTATTTTTTGTCTATATTTGGGATAAAACCAAATTTTTATTTTATATATTTAGTCATAAAAAATAATAATGAGATTGTTCACAGTAATAATTGAATGTTTTCCAACAGTTTGTGTATGTTGCATTAATTTGTGTTGAATAAAATCTTTATAATACTCAGTTTTGATCATTAAGCGTTTGTTTAAGGTTGAATTAAGGGATGAGATGACTTTGTGGCACCAAACACTGAAGAGTTAGACACTAGAACTACACCACTTCAAACCAAAGACAATATGGACTCTGGTGTCACAAAAAAATAAATAAGTAAAAAAACAACTTCGATTGAACACGTTTCTATATTTTAATCTCTTGTTTATCAAACTGCATACTTGTAACAACATAAAAAAATATAGAAAACTAACACTATACCTAATCAGTCATTGTCAACTGTAATAGAATTGCAAAAAATTTAACAGCAAAAAAATAAGAACAAAATCCCTCTATAATTTAATTGGGCGTGGTGAATGCAACCCAATTACACGACAATTAATTTTTGTATATTGTACTATATCTGGGAAAGATGATGGATCATCTATAAAACGATATTCATAAGAAAATACTATCTGAAATGGGTCAGTATATTTTGAACGTGTTAAAATATTAATTACTTTGTATGTTAATGGTGGTGTAGAATCAAGTGTTTCCAATGAGTTACGTGTTGTTGTTACATTCATACTGTTTTCAGCATTACAATGAAACTCCGCCCATTTAGTTTCATTTCTATTTTCAATTAATACAACAGCTCCCGACCAGTCTTTGACGAAGACATATAATTTCAAATTATCACAAATTTCATATTTTATACCACGTGCTATTGCCATGTTAATTATAATATCAGCTAATACATACTCAGATGTATCTACATGATTGACTAATAGTCCTTCCAAATTTCGTATATTTAGTACAAATCTAAAATAGACAAAAAAAAAATGATAAATGAAATTATAATACTAATTTTGACTCAGATGAACCTTGGATAAGATTCTAGATTTTCGCGACTTTCATCGAAATGATTAAATGCCAATGGTAATACAATATATTCACCAGGATCTAAGACTTTCTCACAATTGATAATACTTTGAATGCGTCGTTTACTGTTATGAATCAGCTCAAGTTCTGAACCGTTTTTCTGAAATATAACAATACATAAATCCAATAGGTTGCGATTTTTAACTTCTTTATAACGTTGATTATCCTGAAATGAGTGAATCATGTAATTAACAACAAACATTCATAAGTAGGTTAAGTTTCTTTATTACTTGAAATAAAGTGAAATGAACCTCTGTGGACTGGGAATTAACTGTTAATGAATAATAGGATAAACTGTTGGCATTTGTAAATGGTAGAAGAAGTCCTTCAACAGATTGAACTTGCCAATCTTTGATTTTACAAATATCAATAGCAAAAAAATATTTAACAATATCTACATATGACATCCAAAAACTACCATCTTCTGGTGGTGTTGGTAGTAATTGCCTTTTAAACTCCATTGTCCATTTAGGTGATTCATACGACCAATCACCTTTCCAATCAGCCATTGTTAGTGGATCACATAGATGAATTAAACATTCATTATTAATTTTACGTACATCTAATATTGAATATGAATGATCTTTATGTAAACCCAAGTTTTCATACTCTTTCTGATCTAATTTCACGTTACCACCACATGTTATTGCCATTAAAAACCCATTATCTTTTGCTGATATTAATTGATCCCATATCATATCAAAATCTATTACAAAATCATGATCATCAATATATTCAGAATATAATAATACAGTTTCACATGGTTGACCAGTTAATAAAACAAAACCTTCACTTGGCCAACCACGTGTTAAACTTTCATAACAACCAAACACTTTAGCTGCAGCTTTTTGAAGTAATATTACCCACATCTGTTTACCTGGTCCCTTAAGAAGAGAAAAACAAGCATGAGAATTTACGAAAATCGAAAAATTTTGCCACTTGATCGAAATACGTTAATGACAATAATTACTTTTGCATACAATAATCTTCCATCATTATCACAAGGAAAGTAATCATCCAATAATATTGTTGTCCATTTCCCATTTATAAATAAACGTACTTTATATACACCTTCTGTAGAATAAGAATTTCGTACCAATATATCATTTAATAAATCTCTACGTGATGCTACAGCAGCTAAGGCACTTAAAAACCAACAATCTTCTAAATTATCTTGCAAAACATCTTTTGGCTGGGGATTATTAAACACTAACCAATGCAAATCATCTTCATTTCTATTACTAAGCGTATTACGTATACGTTGCCATTTGAATGGATAATTTTTTGTATTATCTGGTTCATAATAAAGACTACTTGATCTTGGTTGAAATTTATCATCAATATATCCTTTTTTCATCGAATGACAGTAATCTACAATATAATCGTAGTGTTTATCTATTAAGTCATTATTGTCCAAACGCAATGATATTGCTGTATCTCGATCAACATTGTCGATGGATAACTTCCAATTACAACACATATTACAAAAATCTTCACGTTTTGTGTTAAAAAACAAACAATATACACATTGCCATTCTTTTATACGATATCCTGTAAATTTTTCGCCAAAATCGGTATTTACATTTACATAACAACCATTTATCCTTTTCGTTTGATAAGTTTCTATATTTCTCTCTGCAGGTTTTGATTTATATTTATATTTTTCAGAGCTTATTGTTAGTTTTGGTATCTGATTTTCTAAATTACCAATAGGATCATCAGTACTGTTATTACCTCGACCAGTAGAAGTAGAAGGTCCAGGTAGACATAATTGATTCTGATTATTTTCTTTGGAATTTTCCATATCTGTTTTTTAAATAAACCTCAATCTAAAACAATACAACGACAACAATATAGATATTATCAATTAAATTGAATCTTACCCTTTGACAATCTTTTTATAAATCTATTTTACAAATTAACTGTATTATTGATTGTTTTAACAACAGAAGAAACTCAAACAAATCAGTTAAATTTTGTATTTGCGTTTTGTTGTTCAACTTAAACAGAGACCGGTAAAACAGCAATTGCACATGGCGTCCACATGAATCTTCTACCAACTAATTGAGAGCACTGTCGGTATTGCAGTGTCCAGTCAAACATCTCTAATTAATTACTACTCTAACCAATAGATGGCAATGCGAAAGTCTTCCATAGTTGACTACGAATTACATTATCTAGGATAGCCAAAAATTATCCTTAAAGGATACCAGAGTACAGACCAATGCGAAATGTTCCTTGCGAAACCGCAACGAATGCTCCACATCGAAATTCTGACTTTCAATTAGAACAATATCCACTTTGAATAAAAGAGAAAATTTATTCATCGTTGGATGATGAAGAATCACTTTTGATGGTAGCACAAGATCAACAAGTACTGTAATTTGAAAATAAAATAAAACAAACTTAATTATTGGTAGTATTAAACATTTTATTCATTCAAAAACAAAAACAGGACTTTATAAAAGTAAAATTATGAACTTTTTCTTAAATTTTCAAAATTATAGCAACTACAGATCAGGATTATAATGTAACAAACCCTCTAATAAATAAAATAAAATCGCAGTATATGCAATAGAATTCGCACTAGTCTCAACCTGTTGATTTGTCGCCGTGTAAACAATATGATGCGAATTCGCAGCGGCACGAATATCCTCAGTCGCTGCAGAATTTCCAAATGTGTCCCTATTTGGTCAACTCTAAACAATATCACAATATTAAATTGTCGAGAAAATTAAATAAATTCATATCGGTAAATGTTTTATTTGTAATTAAATTAAATTATTATGAATAAGGTAGTGATAAGCCTTTCCATATCAATAAAATAAGAAAATCTTTGTTGAGACAATTGTTTCGGAAACAAACTGTAACGCATTTGGTAGTCAATCAAAAAACTTGCAGTTCAAGCACGACTCATGTATTTTTTTTACCAATTTTTCGTCTTTCCAGTTATCAAATGTATGATAGCTCTAAGTAGATGGTATCTAGATAACAAAAATCTGCTCGTATGCAGTGCCGGCCTTAGTAAGTGCGAAGCCCGAGGCTTTTTTTTTGGTCCGTTCAAATTGTCATCATTTGGAATTTCTAATTTGCTGAATTAGGCATTGATACTATGAATCAGAAAATTCTTCATTCACATTTGTAAATAAAATGAACGGCATTGGGTCCCGTGTCTAAGGACGGTTTAATTCTTGTGTGTCCCACTTGTTTGTTTTTTTAATAGCTGTAATTTTACCAATTTTGCCGGAATAATAATTTGATGCAATTACGATGAATTGTATTGATTTCGTTACAATTAAATAGATCGGAAACTTTTTCGGGGTTGTTAATTTTTCCAATGAAAAGGAATCAAAGAAAATAGGAGATACTTTCAATTAAAAAAAAACAAACAAGTAATCATGACGTCACTGGTGAGAAAATAGTGTCAATATCGGGTAGGTGATGCCCTGTCCCTACTTTTACAGTAATTTTTCATCATTTATTGTTTCGTTACGAAAGGTACTTAATAGGTGTCCTTAAGTGTCCCAATTTAGAAAAATTTCATATCATTTCATATGGGTGAGTGTTTTTTTTTAATCACAGCTGTTAATTTTCCAATATTTCTAAAATAATTTTCATTGAATTATATGAGGGGTGGTCAAGCGCGCCATATAAAAACGATGGAAATTATTTCGATAATATATGCATTTTGCATTGATTTCCATATAGTTAAATGTGAGGGATGAACGGAAATCAAAAGAAATACATCTTAGGAACCTTTATCAAGGTTGATAATTTTTTCAATAAAAAAAATTAGAAATCAGGACGACACTGGTAAGAAAATAGCGGCAAATAGTGGTGGGTGAGGTTGTATCCTCTCTTTATTTTCCGTAATTTTTCATCATTTTGTATTCTCTTATCAAAAGTGTTAATACGTGTCCAATATTACAAAAATTCAAGTCATTTCATATGGGTGAGACATTTTTTTTTAATAGTATCGTTGTAAATTTTCCAATGTTTCTGAAATAATTCTCACTGAACTACATGAGGGGTGTGAGATGGTCAAACCCGCCATATAAAGAATCGCGGTAAATTATTTAGTTATTTATTTTATTTCGATAATATTAATTGTAATTAGAGTGGATTGCTCTATGATTTCATTATAATTAAATTTGAGTGGATGAATATGTATCGAAAAAATATATTTTGCTAAACTTTTTCAGTACTGTTAATATTTTCAACAAAAATATTGTTTTTTTTTACATTGCAGTCGGCACATTATCCCAGACAAAGAATCGTCATAGTTTTATTGCCCTTAATTCTTGGAAATCGAACATTGAATGTGTTAGTAAATGCATATATTTTTTAATCGAAAGATGATGTTGAAATATCAAATACATATACATCTATCTCAGATATTATTTTAGGGTAGTAACGGGACGGTAAAGGATAGACTATCAGTGATAGTAGTAGTATATAGTAGTATTTATCTAGTACCTGTCTCCTGCTGGTACGGTGTAGAGTGGAGACTATTCAAGATGGCGTAATATACAGAAAAACAAATATTAGCCTCTTACAGGGGTAATTCAAAGACATATCTGACAGAAAAAATCAGCTAATCATCGTTAATATTTTTAATGGAAACTAATGATATTTATTAAAATTATAACAATTTATTAGATATTTAATGAAAATTAAGATTTTTCCTAAGTAATTATTTCTTCTAATTAAATTTAATCAATTATCATTTCAATAATATCAATTTTTTTATTAAATTGGCAAAGAAATATTTTCTATCTCACTTATATCAATGTGAATTCCATAAGGATAGTTATTAACACTTGTTTTTCTGCCGGTAAGTCTAGTCCTTACAGGTTGCATGTATATTCTATTATTAATTAGGGGCTAACTGACTAATTTCATATTAAAATTATTTATACGGGAACTTCGGCAAGAAAAATGTTGATTTACGAATTTTACAAATAATTTGTTAATTATTGGGATTTGCAGATAAAGTCATACGCTCTCAGGTGATAATTGTGAACATTGAATATTGCTATCTTGTACGTGAAAAAAAAGTTTAAACAGTAAGTCACAACAACAACAAATTTGTGGGGGTTGAGGAGATAATTAAAAAATATGTCTTTGGCAATTATTTCAGGACAGTTAATATTTTTAATAGAAGAAGAAAAAAACAATTCCTGACATCATTGGCAGCCAATAAGGAAATAGAGATGGTATCAGGTGGGTGACGCCGTGTTCCCTCTTTTTCAGTAAATTTGCACCATTTCGTATTCAGCTATCAAAGGTGCTGGTTGTTCTTAAATGTGCCATTTTCTTATCAAAATTTCAAATCATATGATAAGGGTGAGTGTTTTTAAAAAAATCACACCTGTAAAATTTCCAATTTTTCTACAATAATTTTCATTGAGTTATATGAGGGGTGGTGTGGTGAAATCCGCCATGTCAATGATGATGTAAATTATAGTTAATTTTTATAAATTATTCCGCCAATATTTGATGTGATTATGATGCATTGCATTGATATCGTTATTATGAGGGATTTTTCAGTAAATTTGCGCCATTTCGTATTCGGTTATCAAAGGTGATAGGTGTTCTTAAGTGTCCCATTTTAGGAAAATTTCAAATCATTTCATATTGGTGAGACATTTTTTGATAGTATCGTTGTAAATTTTCCAATTTTTCTGAAATAATTTTCATTGAATTCTATAAGGGGTGGGGTAGTCAATCCTGCCATGTAAAAACGTTGTAAATCGGTTATTTATTATCAATTATTTCGATAATATTTGCATTTTGCATTCATTTCGATACAGTTAAATGTGAGGGATGAACGGATATAAAAAAAATACAACTTAGGAGACTTTATCCAGGCTTCAATTAAAAAAAAACAAGAAATCATGACGGCACTGGTAAGAAAATAGTGGCAAAATCGGGTGGGTGGGGTTGTATCCTCTCTTTTTTCCCGTAATTTTTGATCATTTTGTATTCTCTTATCAAAAGTGTTCTTAAGTGTCCCATTTTAGGAAAATTTCAATTCATTTCATATTGGTGAGACATTTTTTGATAGTATCGTTGTAAATTTTCCAATTTTTCTGAAATAATTTTCACTGAATTATATGCGGGTAGCGGTGGTCAAGCTCGCCATATACAAAAACGAGGTTAATTATTTAGTGATTTATTTTATTTCGATACTATTTAATGTAATTAAAGTGAATTGCTTTGATTTCATTATAATTAAATTTAAGAGATGATTTAAGGGATATCGAAAAATATATTTTGCGAAACTTTTTCAGAATAGTTAATATTTTCAACAAAAATATCAGTGATAAATACTATTAGATAGTACCAACGTGTCTCCTGCTGGTACCGCGTAGAGGCTATTCAAGATGGCGTAACGTACAGAAAAACGAGTATTACCGTCTCTTACAGGGTAATTCAAAGACATAGTTGGCCGTGGCCATATTTGACAGAAAAAATCAGCTAATCATCATTAATTTTTTTTATAAAAACTAATTGCATTTATTAAAAGTAGAACAATTTATTAAATATTTAACGAAAATTGCATTTCAGTCGGCAGTCTGGCTGAAATATGTTCACACATGCCACCATTTCCTGTGCAGTAAGATCTCTTAATTTTGCCAACATAGGTTTCGGTATGACTATATAATACGACTTAATTACGTTTACCAATCTTTGATAATACAAATTGTTCGAAATTTCACAAACAATTTACAGAGCCGAAGCGAGGATAAATTGTTCCCGGGTCAATCAAGATTTTCAGGCGCCCTTTCAAACGCATAGAAAAATTGCACCGACAACCAGCAATACACTATACTTTAAACGTATGCAACTTACAGTGCACATGGGAGACACGATTCGATGGCAGCTCTATACTATAACGAAGCGATCTTGGAAGGGGGGGGGGGGCAACGGTCCATCTCATGACGCCAGCACCTCGCTCTAAAGGCTGAAACACACTGACTGTCGCCCGACAACGTTCACGTTTATTTTTGTAATATATCAACAACCAAATGAGAGACTATTCATCACAAAATCCTCCACAATCAAAAGACTTTGCACTGGTTGATTTACATGTTTACTTACAGATAAAACGGTGCAGTGACGACAAATATTAATTGGAGACGATACACGATACAAATGCTTCCTGATTGGGTTAATCTACTACTGAACGGGAGAGTCAAATTGTCATTTTTTTTACACATTTCTACACTTCTGTTAAATCTTGAGTTAAATTCAAAAGTGTAGTGTAATCTCGTTAAAATTAAGTGGTGTGGAAAAGAGCAGTGAAATAAATTTAAAAATGAGTGGTGCGGGTAAGTGCCGTGTAATCTCGTTAAAATTGAGTGGTGCGGAAAAGTGCATTTAAACTAAAGTGATTTAACTAAAATGTAGTGCAATAAATGTTAATTAAAGTGATGTGTTCTAGTGCTGTGAAATTAAATTAAATTAAAATGAGGTGCCAAAATGTAGGTAAAAAGTCTAAATTTAAGTGATGTAGTCTAGTGCAGTGACATAAAATTTAAAAAAGAAAGTGTACTTGAAAGGAAATCGAAATGCTTCACTTAAATGTAGTGATATACGTGTATCGAGTGACATAATAGAGACGTATGAGTGTTGCTGTTTCCCTGAGTGAGTTCAACGCTGCATTGGAATGGAAAAAGCTGTAAGAATTCCATCGGTTTCCAGAACAGATTAATCGACTAATGAGTAAGACTTACATTCGCGATACAGTAAGAGGTAAGAACATAGGATATGCAGTCCTGAACAACACGGGGTGAGTCCAAAATTTTATTCCCTTTATTGCAACAAGTCGACAATGCTTCTTCCTAATGTTATCAAATCGGAAATTTATAATGGTAAAAGTGATAGTGTATAGTGCAGTGAATTTTTAGTGTTTGAACAGTAGATGAGGAGGGTAAGTGGTATGCAATTAAAACCTTAATAATTTGAGAGTGGTAAGTTGTTTACAATTATAGCCTTACTAGGGTAAAGACGGTAAGTGGCTTGCAATGATAACCTTATTAGGGTAAAGACGGTAAGTATTTTGCAATGATAACCTTATTAATTTGAAAAGTTTGTTTCACAGTATTTAGAAATTTTGTAGTTCCTTAAGTGCTAAAGTAAATCTATAGTGAAATAATAGTTATTTACGAGTGTGATTGTCCCCATGAATGAGCGCAACGGTTTATTGAAAATGAAAAATCTGTTGGCATCCCAAAGGGTTTTAGAAATATCAACCAAAAGGTAAGACTTGTATTTGTGTGCGCTTCATTTCATGTCATACTTTATAATTCTGTGTTTACCGTAACAGTATGTCTGCAGACTTCATGAAGGGCGTCGGATATGGATTCTTCAACGATAACTGGTGAGACCAATTTTTAGTAGACTTCATTTGAACAAATCGTCATTATTTTCTTCGAATGTAATTGAAAATAGAGTTCTTGGTGAAATGAATGGTAACCACGCTTAAGTACATATTAACTGAACGTCTTTGCCTACAATTATTGAATCAGTAATGTGATTTAATGAAAAATGGTTGAGGTGAGTGATAAGTGAAAATTGTACATGTAAGTGTTTATGTAATTCAATTTTTATCACATTTTGACATGTTTTAGATAATTTCCTCCAAATAATTAACCATTGTCTCACATTTTTCTTAATTTGTATTTTAATTTCGTATTTCATACTTTGTTCACATTTTAGGCAATTTTGTGAGTATCCTGACCTGACCTGACCTGACCTATCCTATTTATATTATGTATTACCATAGTATTACTTTTAAAAATGTTGTTTGCTGCTGTTTCAGAACATCATCATTTAATTTTTGCAGTATAAATTTTTATTTACAAAATTTATTAAATTAAAATAATTATAAATTAGAACGTCAAGGAAGCAAAAAATTAAATTGGTGTTGGCATTTTTGTTTTCTTAGAATTTTTATTTATGTTTCATAGAAAAATTATCACTAGCATATATTTATAAAAATATAACTGCTTATAGCTTTGTAGTTATTAGAGAACTAATATTGGTGGTGATGGTAAAGTAGACTAGGCCTCTAGGGGAAACCACGATTAAAAAAAATAACGCTTCTCTTTGCTTCACCTCACAGGTGGTGTGCAAAACGCACAGCCGCTGTTAAAATTACGTTTATTCATATAATCCTAACACAAACGTTAATTTAAGAAAAGTGCTTAACTTTGTAATACTAAACAAATAACAACCAAAATATGACATCATAAAATCATAGTACACCAATTTAATTCAGATATAAAATTGGGATAAATCGACTTCCCAAAAGTTTATATCTTTTGTTTAACCATGATTAATTTCTTCTTTTATGTGAAATAATTTCATATTATTCCAATGTGTCTTGTGTACCTATAATTTTCTTGAATAGTTTATGAACACAGTTTTGTTCTCGTATTAGATTATTTATAAAGAGAAAAATGAATTTCAGTCCATCAATTGTAAATTGTCAAATTTTTCTGTATCATAAAAATTGGCTTTAACTTGTCGTCCACCGAAAAATCGTCCATTTAGATCAACAACAGCTTTAATAGCGCTTTCAATACGTCGAAATTCAACAAAAATTCGTACAGCCTCTTCAGGATCGTCATTTTGTGTTTCATGTATTATCACACTAGTAACTTCACCATATTTTGTATTGCATTCATCTTGAACTTCTGGTTCAAGATCATCATCAACTTCACCAGGACCTACCATATTTTTTAACAATACCACCTAAAATTTGCATAAATCAATGTTTATTTTATTTTTTTTAATAATTACAAACTTTGCTAGGGTTTTTGATAATCTCTGTAATACTGGGTTGTGAATTATTTAGAAGTGGTGATGGTTTATCAAAAATTGACGGAGGATTTTGAATCGTTTTTTCATTTTCATTAATGATTCTACCACCACGTTTTGATGTTTTTTCAACTTGTAAAGCACTAGCCATACCCTGTTCTTGTTTACCTAAACCTTGACCTTCTTTAAAACCATATTTTGCCATAATTCTTGCAGCAACTGATCCACAATTATTATTATTACTTGGTTGTACTTTATTTGGAATAACTGGTGATGATTCACCTGATTCTTGTAAACTTGGTGGTGGAGCTATAGCTACACCAACAGAAGAAGACCGAGGCTTCGACTGTATCGGTTCTTCTTCTTCTTCGTCTTCTTCCGCCCAACGACCTATTGTATTAAAAATGATTGAATCAAAAAATTTAATTTAATAATTAAATCAACTACCAGCAAAACCGCTAGCAAGAGGTGGTTGTGTTATCTGTGGCGTTGGTATAATTAACGGTTCTTCTGGATCACTAAAACGTGATTTACGTTTACGATCTCTACGTTTTTCATCTTTATCATTTTCACGTTCACGATTTTCACGTAATTCCTTGACGACTTTATCAAATTCGTTTGACCATAATGGATCGTATTCATCGTCATAATTCCAATCATTATCAAGACCATATGCCGATGAACTTAATGTTGGTAAACTTAGTTCATTTTTCAATTTTTTTGGATTTATTGTAAATATATCTTCATCATCACGTTTACTTTTTAAATCAATAACCGGTGCTAAAGTATTTTTACGTTGTTGTTCACGTTTCGGCTGTGTTATTGTTGCTTTTTTTAATTGTAATTGTGATTGTAGTAATTTAATACCAGATGACCATCCAGATACATTCTCTGTAGCTCGAGTTTTCACATCCAAGTCATCGTAAAGGGACATTTTTCAAATATATTATTCACTTTAAAATTCAAACGAAAACAAAATAAACCAAAGTGACAGTTATCAATATTTGAGGTTAAATTTAATCGCTCTCATTAGGGGATGAACATAGTGGAAGACGTTGGCTAGCGTTTCACTCTTAATTATATGAAAATCATGGTAAAAATATAAAGAAAACAGCCAATAAAACAACGTAAAATCTTGATATCCATCATCCGTGATACTAAACTATTCTCATTGAACCAATCCCTTTACATCTATCAATATCTGTCGTTCTTCTGCTTCTGTTTTACCTTCCATTGCTTCACCCTGCTTCACTCGTTCGTATGATCATACCCTTATTCTAGTGGCATTTAAAAAATCTGGTAACTATTCTTCTGAAAGAGTTGGCAATCTTGTACGTGATTAACTTTTGACAGCTAAAGAAGAAACATGGCTAATATAGTCCAAATTAAGTAAAAAAAATAATTAATTAGATAAGTAATTAATTATTAAAAATTATTTTATCAGTTCGCCGACATAATAATATTTATTTATAATTTATATTTAATTATATGAATTATCATCATTGTATATATAGTAAATGGATAACCTTAATAAGTGAACAAAATTAGATAAGAATTGGTGATATGATAAAAAGAAAAAGCAAAATAATTATTTATGGTTTGGTGTAATATGAAATTTTTTGTAGATTATTAGAATGCAAGCAAAGAAGCGTTATTTATTGTTGTTTGTTACGTGTGCATTTTTAGCATATTGGTGTTTTGGTGGTTGTCATTTAAAAAGCAGTGATAAACAATTTGAAATAGATGATTTACCAGAATTTGTCAATATAGACAATATAAGAACTGGCAGTTTTATAAGAGCTAGAAATAAAATTGATTATAAAAAATGCAGTATGGAAACATGTTTCGATTTTAGTAGATGTCAAAATGATTTTAAAGTATTTGTATATCCATTAGATGATAACAGTGTGCCGAGTCCGTCCTATCAAAAACTGCTCAATGTACTAATGGAATCACGCTATTATACAGCCGATCCACGAACGGCATGCATTTTTGTATTAAGTATAGATACATTAGATAGAGATCATCTTAGTAATGATTATGTAAGGAATATGCAATCACGTTTACAACGTTTACCACATTGGAATAATGGCCTCAATCATGTTATATTTAATTTATATTCAGGAACATGGCCTAATTATACGGAAAATAATTTAGATTTTGATTATGGTATGGCAATATTAGCTAAAGCTAGTATGTCTGAAAATCATTTACGTTATGGTTTTGATATAAGTATACCATTATTTCATAAAATACATCCAGAAAAAGGTGGTGAACCAGGTTCTGTTATTGCTAATAGTTTTCCATTAGAGAAAAACTATTTATTGGCATTTAAAGGTAAACGTTATGTTCATGGTATAGGCTCAGATACTCGTAATTCACTTTATCATCTACATAATACTAAAGATATGATTATGGTAACGACATGTCGACATGGTAAAAGTTGGAAAGATATGAAAGATGAACGCTGTGATCAAGATAATAAAGAATACGATAAGTTAATTATCGAAATTATTCTACATATATTTTATTAAATTTGAAATATTAATATTTTGTTTTAGATACGATTATGAAGTTTTATTACAAAATTCAACGTTTTGTTTGGTACCTAGAGGCAGACGATTAGGATCATTTAGATTTTTAGAAGCGTTACAGGCTGGGTGTATTCCAGTTTTATTATCTAACGGATGGGCATTACCGTTTGCTCAAGTCATTGATTGGAAGAAAGCTGCCGTTTGGGCTGATGAAAGATTACTTTTACAAGTAAAACTCTAAAAAGAACATTATTGCCTTTATTAATTTATGTTAATGTTTAGGTTCCTTATATGGTACGTTCCTTATCCCCATCAAAAATTCTCCAATTACGTCAGCAAACTCAGGTATTATGGGAACGTTATTTTTCATCAATAGAAAAAATTGTTTATACAACATTAGAGGTAGTATTTGTTGTTTTGTGAGAGTATTTTTAATAATAAAGTAACTTTTAGATAATACGTGAACGTTTACCGAATCAACCGTTTAGAGATGGTACGGTTTGGAATGGTTTACCTGGCGCTTTAGTAACATTACCAAGTTATTCAGATGATATATCGAATTTTCCATTTAAAATTGACAATATTGATAATAAATTTACCGCTATAATATACTGCCAATTAGGATTATCATTAACACCATCAGCACCTTTATATAGGCTTATTACAAATATAATACGTAGTAAATATGTTTCAAAGGTAAAAATTAATTTATTAGTTTAAATTTATAAATTTTATTTTATTTATTTCTAGATAATTGCTGTATGGTCTAATGATAAACGACCACCTAGTAAACATCGTTGGCCATTATTGCCACCAAATGTGACACTTCATATATTGCAATCATATGGTGAACCAACAAAACCAAGTATATCACAAAGATTCTATCCACATTCACAAATCGATACAGAAGCTGTATTATCATTAGATGAAGATTCTGTATTAACAACAGATGAAATTGATTTTGCCTTTATTGTATGGAAACAATTTCCTGATCGTATTATTGGTTATCCGGCTAGATCACATTATTGGGATGATACAAAATCAACATGGGGTTATACATCAAAATGGACAAATGATTATTCAATTGTACTAACTGGTGCTGCATTTTATCATAAATATTATAATATATTATATACAAATTGGTTAAGTCCACTATTACATAAAACTGTTGAACAAAGTCAAAATTGTGAAGATATTTTGATGAATTTTTTAGTTAGTCATGTTACTAGACGTCCACCAATAAAAGTAACACAAAGAAAACAATATAAAGAACAACCATCTGTTGCTAGTTGGTCACCATGGAATGATCCAGATCATTTTATACAGAGGCAAACATGTTTAAATACATTTGCTGCTGTATTTGGTTATATGCCATTATTACGTTCAAATCTACGTTTAGATCCAGTACTATTTAAAGATCCCGTTTCAAATAAAAGGAAGAAATATCGAAAAATTGAACTAGTGGGCAGTTAATCCATATTGATAATATGTATGCAATATATTTTAAATATGTGCTTTACTTTAAATAATGGGAGGAGAATGTTTCGTTTTATATAGAAATGAGATTTATACTGGAAGGAAACTGAACAAAAATTTTAAGCTTGTAATATTCTAGTCAAGGAAAAACAATTATAAAGTCAATAATTAAAATAAAACAATAATCTGATTTTGCTAAACGCTTCAGATATTCAATACTGCATTAGAAAAAATTTCTAAATGATATTGTTCAGTTATTATCCTCATAAAAATTATATTTGTTTATTAGTTAACATTTTTACTTTTATAGTCGTTATATACATATATATATATATATATAACAATAACAATAAATAAGCAATATATTCGAATATGTTCTTTTTGTTGGTAAAATAAAACAACTTCAGTTTGGGCACAGTTGCTACATTTATTTAACAATTTTTCTTTTATATTTATATAACAATTAGAATATAGGATTAAACATGCTTAACACACATAAGCTACATCCTAAATAACTACAACATTAATGGTTTTTTTCTGTTTTCCTTTTCTTAAAATAAACAGCAACCAACTTCTGTTATTAACAGGAATGCTATTATTTTAATTAAAATATATATTTATGTTACATTTTCAAAAAATTGAAGTCATTATTATATACAAAGGAAATTTTAAATAATTATAGCAAATAAATGAAATTACATTTAAAATACATTTCAATCATTAATTAATTATTTATTGACATTTGATAATCCATAAACAAATCTAAATGATAATAATCTTAATTATCTGCCATATAGTTTTGTAGTTATTATTCTCTCAAATATTTTATTTACAAAAAAAAATATGTATAATACTAAAATTGAATTTGAACCAATCTGCATATTAGCGAAAATGCACATTTATCATTTGAATAAGTACAATAAATTTAGTGGAACATACACATTAAAGGTGTAGACCTCTCAAAAAAAAGTGCCACTTTTTATCACAAATTAATTATTAAAACAAGAAAATGACTAGAGTATTATTAATGGAATGAATCTTATAAAATAAACTGCTGTTTCTAAAATAGTGATGACATACATATTTTTAAGATTATTAAATAATAGTGACGTTGAAACATCTAAGAAACCGTGTTCTAGAAATTCTAACCCAATTAGTATTGGTTTAAACTATTGATAAAATATTTTCTAATAAACAGATAGAATAGAAGAACTAATATCAAAAAAGTTATAGTTAGCGTTTACATATTTGAATAAAAATAATCAGTCGATGATAATTTCCAATCGTAGAACCGTTACATTTAAATAGTAATAATAATAATAATAATAATAATAATAAATTACTTCAAATCAGTTGTACCTTCTAACATTTCGTCAATTTCCTGTTCCCAATTATCGTTTTTATTATTCGTTTTCTGTTCAGTAACAACTTCATAATCTTGCAACTCAGCTTCCAACTCTCTCTCCCATTCTTCTTCTACATATTGATGAAACATCAAGGGATAAGGATAGGCATTATAAAATAAAAAAAAATATATATTAAATAAAAATAAATGAATTAAATTAAAAAAGAAGCCCATTTGAGCAAAAACCAGATGCTCAGAGTGTTAGTTTCCTGTTTATATACAAAAATCGTGCTTTTTTTTTTGATTGTTTATAAATTCAAATCTGAGCAACTGGTCAGGTCCACACCGTTTCACAGAAAAAAAAATTAGAATAAAACCAGCGATCCCATTGAAAAATAGTAATTTGTTTATAATAAGATCCTAAATTCTATTACATCAAACCGATCCAGTATTGTCATTATTATTATTTTTTTTTAAAGCAATCCTTACTGTGTCCTTGATTATAATTTTAGGAAGACTCTGTAAAGTTGCATTTTGTATATATTGCCATGCCAAAAAATTAAAATACACATTTAAATCGAAGCTTAAGTCAAACTTAAATTATTCAAGGAACACAGTCCAGTCAACTCTTCACTTTGTTACAAAATCGATGTATCTTTCTTTATTTTTGTTACAATAAAACAAAGTGTTGTTCAGCTATACAACTGCCCACGTTCTTTTAAATGTAGCAGTCATACCACAATATTCAGTTTAAATTCAAAAAAAGTAAATTAAATAATATTAATAATACTGTTTTACTAGTTGTTTTTTTATCTCTAACTAATCACATATATAATTGTTTATTATTAAATATTATAATCACGATCAGGTGGAATAAATTTAAAAATATTAAAATAAATAAATAAAATAAACAGGGGTGTTTCTGGATATGAAATTGATTCAAGGTGATAAGGAGAAGAACTATATTGGAAGCTAGAGTTGACACCTTTTCTTCTTTAAGCTGCGACAACAAAATCAAACAGGAAACTAACAACACCTGTTCAGGTTAATTATTTATAAAATAATAACTACTTGAATAAGTTTTAATCCAAATAAAATATAATGTCTATAATGCAAAAAGAAAATGAATCACCTACTAATCTCACCTTTATTTTTTGTTAATACCAATTTTTTCATTCCTTCTTGCACTTCTACCATATCTTCATTACTAGCTTGTAATGTATCGGATACAAATTCTGTATCTTTATTTGTAATATTTACTGGCCAAACAATAAAAATGAATAATTTAACGAAAACAAAATGAATAAACAAATAAAAGCACACCGATAATAGCATAACAGAAAATATAATAAAACAAATCCCTTACCTAAAGGTTGATCAGATTGATTATCGGTGGCTGATTGCCTATCACCAGACATTGATGATAATTCATTAGCCTGACATATTAGGCTAACACGGTAAAAATAATTTCTCCAAAAGTTTTCTTCGCTTATTCTGTAATTAGAAATCAATAATATTGATAAGAAAGAATTTCGGAAATTTGGCTTTACACCAAATTATACAAGTTATTAGATCTATAAAAAATAAATGGATTTTTTATTCCAATTCATGAATAATACAACACACACACACACAAAAAAAGTACATTAAATGGGTTGATATTGATTTTCTTTAAAATACAAATTTTCCTACTAAATTCTTATAAGTTATCGACAAAAAATCAATGTTAGTCAAAATTATCAAATTTCTGTACTATTTATTGGTGAATTTCTTTATTCTTTCATAAAATGTACAACAAAATATTTAATTGAAATCGAAACGGAAATTGACAGCTAAAGAACGGTAATTTTATAAACCGGAAGTAGGAACTGCAGGGCAGTCTAGTATTGGACAGGTGATAACGCCATAAATGTAATCAATAAACTATTACGTCATCAGGTCAAATGCGATCTTATGTATGACTTGACAATGACCTATATTTTATTAACAAGTGAATATTAAATCAATATATTATATATATATATATATAATTATATAATTATATAATTATATAATTATATATAATTATATAGTACTTACACTTTAGGCACAAGTTCGTAACGCATTTTTTCTAAATTTGGATCTTGTTCCATTATAGCCATAGCCACAGGATAAGATGTTTCATAGTCAAATTGAAAATCAATACCAGCTGGTGGACTACGTGCGAAATTTCGTCTATCAGTTGATAAACTTAAACATTCCTCTTTTAATGCTTCCTCATTTGGACAACCAACCCATGGTGGTAATGATGTGTCTGTTGTATTACTAGATTGACCTTTAACGAACGCTTCTTGTTCTTTATTAAATTCACCAAGAATATTCTAATAATTGAAAGAAAATTATTAAAAAAAAACGTATTCAACAAAAAAAATGAATAAATCAATTGTACATTTTTTTCGACGGTTTCTTTAATTTTTGCACTAGCTTCACTGACAGTTTTCCCTGCTTTATTCACAGCCGAATATAAAAAACTACCAAATGATTTTGCGCCAGCTAATGCTTTACTTTGTACTACAAATAATAATTTTTTTTATATAAATACAGAAATTATAATAATCATTTAAATACCATTTCCAAATTGACCGTCTTTATCTTCTGTTGGAGATTCAGCAACTGATTGTGGACCGGAATCGGCACCTCCTGTAGCGCTGTTATTTTTCAATTTTAATTAAAAAAATAACCAACAACAAATGATTTAATTCTATAAATTCAACTACCTTGAGTTATCATCGTCGTCTTTAATTTGTGGTGAACCCTTACTTGGATCTGTTGATGTAATTGTATTATCAACATCACCACTATTACCACCACTAATTAATTGTTCATCTGATTGATTCTCTAGTTGTTGGTTTTCCTCATTCTTACGTAATTTCGGAATGCTTGAACCTAACCAACCACCAAAACCTTCAATTTGTGATTTAACATTTGTCAACATATCCAATTTAGTACCACCAGCTGGTTTTGTAGGACTACAAATACAAATTTATTAATAATTCATTTAATATTTGTTAATCTATTTTTAATACCTGATGGCTTCTTTTTCGTCAGGACTGACAGCAACAATATTATCTTCAGTTGGGGTTGGTACTTTTTCTTCATTATCGCCTTTCGATGTGCCCATCCATGATGTGACCTGATTCGTTAGTCCAGAGAACATGTTGACTTTTACTATACAAATTCACAATATATTTTTAATACACTTTAATTGATATATTTATTATTTATGTACGATTAAATGCACATGCTTAATACAGCTATTGTATTATAAAATATTAATGAAAAATAAATCTACGTCGTAAAAACAACTATAGGTTCACAATCTACAGCGATCTACTCAAATTGGGTTTTATTCCGTCCGTAGAATAAACTTGCTAACGCGACTGTGCCCTAGATCTGCGCGCGTCTATCAACAAAATTCCCACCATTTATATTAATTTAACAACAGATAATTAACATTCCAACACCCTTTTTTCGATAAAAAATACATTAAATTACCCATTCAATAAAAATTAATTCAATAAAATATATTTATACATTGCTGATATAGTCTAAGCAAGTTGGCAAAAATGTTGCATTGAACTTGCGCAAAACGTTTCACCACATACAATCATTAAATCCGCGTACAGCCCTTCTGTATTATACATTGTAATAATAATCATACAATCGATATGTTTATAGGGATTCCAGTAGGGTTGTGTGAAAATCTATCAAAAATTTTCGGTTTTAATTATGACAAAAAATTACAAAAAATATTATTATATGACTAATAATATCTACTGATAACGCAAATGCATTAATAAATATGTTTAGTAGAACAAAAACAAATTCATTATCTAAAACAAAACATTTAACATTTATTCTAGACTGAATTATAAACAGAATGATATGGAAAGATACAAAATTAATTAAAAGAAAATTTGATTCAAGCCATTTATAAATTTTCCATTAGATAGGTGCAATTCCCCTCACCCCTCACCCTTTAAGGCTCCCATTCAAATATAGCGCGCATTCGCCTATCGATCTAACACAATATATAGTGAACCAAAATTAACTTAGATCGATTACGTAATGTTTGCACAAATTAAGCGATTGCTCTCTCATAATGACAAATAATGATAGTTGATCGTTGAGTCGCTTATGGTTTTCTTATTTAGAAAATTAATGGTTTGCAATTATTGGCATTATAATTCAAAGATTTGCCACTATAAACCGAAATGTGATGACAGATGACGTCTTTACGTGTTCTTTCAGCAACGACAAGTATATTGATTGATTAAAAATTGCAGTAAATGCTGACAAACTTTAGAGTCAAGTTATATTTGGTTCACTATATAACAGATTACAGCGTCATCTATACGTTCGCGTTTTGTCTTTTGAAGAGTGGGAGAAGGTACATGATATGTCATCATAATCTGAAAAAAAACAAAGTGGCCCTATTTATTTATTAAAAAAAACAAAAAAGATTTGTTGTGGTAATAAAAAATCAGTTATCTGTAATTAATTACTGTATTATTATCGATAGTTTCTGGTATTACTGATTGCCATATGGAATTTAACGAGAGGTAAGATAGTTATTTAATATTTTTCGTTATTATTCAATTAAGTTTCCTGTTTACTTTGAAGCATGTTCAAGAATTTTACATATGGAGAAGATAATGATACTTGTTTAACAAGTAGAAGACCAAATGCAACTGTAATCAGTCATGTATATGAGGGTATACCAGAAACAATTGTATTAAATGCAGTATCATGGCTTTTATTAATATTATTATTTGCGATATTAAGAAATCGTGCATGGGATTATGGACGATTAGCATTAGTACATACAGAAAAATGGACACAATTATTTTATAAAAATACCGATGATGCTGTTGCTGTTGAAGAATCCCATCATGATGTATCATTAATACCAGACAGTGGTTGTTTATGGTTTCCATCAATATTTAAAATAAATAGAGAACGTATATATACACGTTGTGGTCCAGATGCAGCACATTATTTATCATTTCAAGAACAATTATTATTATTATTTACGGCATTAACAATCTTTTCATTATGCGTTATATTACCGATTAATTTTCAAGGTAATTTACAAGGTGGTAAAACAACATTTGGACATACAACAATAAGTAATTTAGAACCAGAATCAAATTGGTTATGGGTACATGTTATTGGTTGTTTTTTATTTGTACCAATAACGGTATTAATAATGCGTAAAAGTTCTGGTAGAGTACCGAATGGTTCACCATTAACATCAACGACAATTATGATATCACATATATCACATAAACAACGTAATATTGATGAAATTAAAACGTATTTCACATTATTATATCCCGGATTAGAAATAAAAGATATACAAATTGCTTATCGTATTAAAGATTTAATGAAATATGAACGTTTACGTGAATTGGCCCATGAAGCTAAAATGTATTGTGTTAACAATAATAAACCAGATTTAAACGTACAACCATATGGTTGTATAATATGTTGTCCATGGAAGACACAAAACGCATTAGCATATTACACAGAAGAGGAAGAACGTTTAACAGAACTAGTACGTAATGAACGTCGTAAAGCATTAAATAATCCACTTGGTATAGCATTTGTTACGTTGAATAACGAAGAAACAGCACAACATATATTAAAATCATTTCAACCAGGCCATATAAGACATTGGTTATTAACAAGAGCACCATCACCATCAGATATAAATTGGGAAAATTTAGAAATATCGTCGAGAAATTGGTATTCAAAAGCGATATTGATAAATTCAGTTTTATTTTTAGTATTATTCTTTTTAACAACACCGTTAATTGTTGTTAATATATTTAACAATTTAACATCAGCACAGGATAATTTTATAAAACGAATTAGTCCATTATTATCAGAATTTCTACCGACATTATTATTATTATCAATGTCAGCATCAATGCCTGTATTAGTTACATATTCAGATCAATGGATGTCACATTGGACAAAATCAACACAAAATCATGCAACAATGTATAAATCATTTTTCTTTTTATTATTTATGGTATTAATATTACCTAGTTTAGGTTTAACAAGTGCACAAGCATTTGTTGAATGGTCTGTACAAACAAAAAATATGACGTTAAGATGGAAATGTATCTTTTTAGCTGATAAAGGTGCATTTTTTGTTAATTATGTTATAACATCAGCATTGATTGGTACTGCTTTAGAATTATTACGTTTTCCTGAATTAGCTATGTATGCGTTACGTTTATTACATATTAAATCTGAAGCGGAAAAGACAAGTATACGTAAAGAGATATTATCAGAATTTCCATTTGGTATACACTATGCTTGGACATTGTTAATATTTACGATTTGTACAGTATATAGTTTAACTTGTCCATTGATAACACCATTCGGTTTATTATATTTATGTTTAAAACATTTAGTCGATAAATATAATCTTTATTATGTTTATAAACCTATAACAATGTTTACTGAAGGACAACAAATTCATGCTGATGCTGTTAGAATGGTACGTGTATCATTACTATTATTACAATTAATAATGGCGGCATTCTCATTTTTACGTGGTGGTTTAAATATAATGTCATGTATTACATTTTTAGGTCTTATAGTAACAATAAGTTTATTTTTCTTTTTAAGTCCATTTCCCACATGTAAACCAACAACATTAAATTCAAATAATATACCAGAAACGAAATATGAATATATAGCGCCTGTTTTAAAAAGTTCTGAATATATTGAACAAAACAATATTACACTATCACCAACTTACGGTTCTTCTAACACAAATAATACAAATAATATTGATATAAGAATAGTTAATGGTGGTGATGATGATGATGATGATGATACTGATACTATTACTAGTATTGCATAAATTTGATCATGTTTTTCGTTTTCTAATGGCTGTGAACATATCATAGAGTGATAAAAAAACACACACACACACACACACGCACATATATTTTATATAAAATATTTAATACTCCGATACCACAGTTACTACTAGTACTATCATCTGATAAACATAATTATCAATGCTTCATCAATTAATATTAGAACTAATTTAGTGTGATATTCTGAATTGTTTTATAGTATTAACTTATAATATCTTCCTTAATTATTTCACTAGTCTCCCTTCGTTATTTTTTAGTACAAAAATTATTTTATATTTTATGAGATTCTGTGCAAATGTTAATTGCTGTCATTATTTTGGTATTATTTTAAATGTTCTCTTTGTTCTTTCTGTATATTTGGCAGTAATACAATTAGTAAAATTTTGTTGTAAATTAATTATGTTTATTAATAAAATATTACCGTAATTAGATTTGTTTATATTTACGTCGGTTTTACTCGTTGAATAAGGTTAAATTGATTTAAAAAAAAAATGATTGTTTGAATTGTTTATTTCTAAGTACAAACAAAATAGTTTAATTTCGTATTTAGATAAGGCCATATATTAAGCTGAAGATTTCTCACTGAACACCGTTAAAATAAATATTAAACAACAATAAAAAATAAATGTGCGTTATTTACGTAAAAATGCGTTTTAATTCAAAGCATGCCAGGACGGTCTTCTTCTTTATTTCTGGATTTTTCGAAGAACATGGCATCCTGTTGAGAAAAATTGGCAATATTGAACATTTATATACACATATTTTTAATTGTTTTGATGAACTTACAATTAGGAAGCATGCCCCTAACATAACAGCTTTCATTCGAACATCTAAATCCATTGGAAATGTTATACCAAAATAATCAGCATCAGTAAACATTTCTCTAATAAGTCCTGACCATTGTTTTGATATTTTACCAACTTGGGTATTACCATCAGCTGACATTATTTTAAATTCAACATCACCACAAATAGTCATTGTACAAAATGGTCCTTCTATTTTTAATACAGTATCACCGTTCGGATTTTTTATAGAAAATGTTGGACAAAATATACTCCAATTTTGTTCTATTGTACCAACAATGGTACCTGGTGGAGCTGATACTTCCATACTCTATTTAATACTGAATTTATAATGTGAAACAAATAGAATATTTTATTCACCTGAAGACAACATGGAAAACAACAGGAGTCACAAGCTAATGGACGATGTAAATGTATAATTTCGTTTTTAAAATTGTCTAAAATATTCATATCGAATGGTCGTAATGGACCACAACAATTTCTAGTTAAACAATCAGAATCTTCAACAGCATAATATACTTTTTGTCCTAAACTATTCTTAATTGTATATTTATTTTTTGTTTCAAAACCCGTAAGGGCTAAAATTTATAAATTATACACAATTGATTATCAATATATAATTAAATACCTTCTAATATTTCGACTTTTTGGTGCACTAATAATTGATCAATCATAGTAAGGTATTCCAATCCTGGTGGACAATTGACTGGTCCTTGCGGTATATTCATCCAACCACCTGTTATATATAATAATAATAATAATAATAACAACAATTATACAAAATCTGTTAATATAAACAATTTTATCATTATTGAAATATTTTGTAATTTTTTTTTATTAACGTTAAAAATGAAAATAAAACTTGCCTCTGTTCACTTTCAGTAAGGAATCTATGATAACCTTTATTTTTGGGTGATTTTTTTATTTTGAAAAATTTACGAAATTTTTTGATCAATCGACGAGGTAATAAATTAATTTGTGTACGCAATTCAGACATTGTTACAACTGTAACAAATTATTATTTATGAATCGTTTTATTCATATTATTTTTAGAAAATATTTACAAACATAAATAAATGTGAATGATCTGTAATGATAACAATTCGTTTGTTTGTCCCGTATTGGAAACAGATAATAATGGGGTGATATCAATTTGGAAAAGTTGAGAATGTTATGAAGACAGAGAAAAATTCTTTAAAATTGAAAACAACAAACAAATATTTTACACTAATCATATTATAAACTACATAAATATTGTTTCAAATTTATAGAATAACAATTTACGGTCCATTAAACATATCAGAATTATCAACTTTTTAAGACAATTAAAACTATTGATTCAATTGTAGTCAACAAGATAGTACGGCTTTTGTAGGACTTTGATTGGGTTGTGAAGATAAGATTAATTATTATAAAAATATTTTATAAAACTATTTGAATTATTTGAAAACAATCAATTCTCATAACACCACTTATTTTCAATTCAATTATTTCATACTGAATCATTGCCATCAGATAATTTTATAAAATTTCACCTAAACGATTTAAAATAAAACAATTATCTTATATAATCCTTATAATATCCTTATCTTATCATTTAATATAATTATTTATATAGTTATAAATATTTACCCGGTGGTCCCCCATGGCCGCCGCCTCCACCACCTGGTTGATCCATAATTGGATGTGCCGGTGGTGGATACGGTCCTGGAGGATAATGACCTGGTGGACCATAACCTGGTGGTGGTCCATAGCCCGGTGCTGGTGGCGTACCATATCCTTGCGGTGGTAGTGGAGGATATTGTGCTACAAATAAATAAATTGATAATATATTCCAATTATTAATATTATTATTATTTACCATTATAACTTGTTGGATATCCCTGTTGAGGGTGTGGTGGCGGATAAGACATTTTCCGTAAAAATTATTGATTTCAATCTAGAATTCCTCTGAAGTTAAACAGATTTTATTTATATATGTTTAATGATTACGAAACAATCTAAATTAATAATAGAATCAAAATACTATAAGAAACAATTTTATTTATGTGGCTATCACTTTGTCTGAATAACTAATTATTGTAAATATGATTCATCGTATCAAAAAATTGAGACACATTTAGCAAAATAAAAGACAAACATAAACGAATCAACGTCCCTAATATCATAATGTTATATACCTACTCTTATCTATTATCTTATTATGTAAAAAGGTTTATGGTATCATCATAAGGCATCTAGAAATCACAAACTTGGCACATTTACGTAAATAAAAATATTTTGACAAACCCTGGATAGATTATTTTCACAATTTCCACCCCCACCAATTATATAGTTACCGGTATTATCTATGGTAACACATCCTAACTATGATGCACCAAATAAAGCTTCTTCCGACGACTAGAGGACACTAGCATAGTTAACTTAATGCTAAATTTATATTTATTTCCCGGATTGTTATGCCCGCTACACATTATCGTCGTTTTACTCCGCGTTCTATGAGTGTGGTAGAGTATGCGTGTTTCCGTGTTTTTTCAATACATGTCTATGGTACGTCCAGCTGGTTACTCAATAATTGTCGAAGAGTGGTGTAGAGTATGCGTTTATCCATGTTTTTCCAATACAGGTCTACGATACGTCCATCAAGTTACTTAGTGATTGTCTATGAGTGTTGTGGAATATACGTTTTTCCATATCTTTGAAGTAAAACTTCTTCAGGCGCGACTAGGGGGTAACTCAGAAATTTTTTCTGGCAGAAGTAACGCTCGAAATAGTTTCCGCTATTTAAAATATTTATTCAGTTCTATCTACTAAAATCCTAATAATACTAAAATTTCCAACTTCATGTAACGAAATTTAGAAACTCCGTAGATGTAAGGTTGGTATCTTATTTCTGGTGATATTTCTCAGTCATGTGACTACAACATCAGGAAAACTATTGGTTGATTGTAGGAATAGGAGAACAGGTTTGAATTTTGGATAGATTGACATGGGCTGATTTAACTTTTAATTTAACTTTTTATTCTCAATTAATTTAATTAATGAGCGAATATTCTTCAAAAAGTGGTAGTGGTATTAACGAATTTTATATAGAATATAAAATAGTTTAATCGTTTCAGTGATGTGTCATAAACGTCAAAAAGTTTTACTTCAATCGCACACAATTTTTCTTATTGTGTTTAACTTTATGTTTAAAAAGGAAAAAAGGATTGTGGTTTACTGCTCATTTCAACCAAACCCCGGGCGCTTATGCCCTTTTACTTATGGATGATGGTTTACTGCTCATTTCAACCAAACCCTGGGCGCTTATGCCCTTTTATGAATGATGGTTACTGCTCATTTCACCAATTCTAGACGTTTTTTCTACGATGAGGGACCTGCAAGGGGGAGGGGGGCTAGGACAGACATCCTAATCTTGCTAACTGGTCCATGTACTTTGTGGCATGAACAAATTAACAATTTAGGTTATAGAAGAAGAGGAAAATTCTGAAAATCCTTTTTCATACCGTGCCGAGGCTTGAACCCCGGACTTCTAGGCGTAAATCCCTATCGTTAACCATCGAGCCATTCGGCTCGTGAATTTTCATATGAAAAGTGTCCTATAAATGAAAACGATTTTCTACGATCCAACGGATACAGCCGACATTCCATCGTGTGTTGGGCACCCGAAAGTACTCGATTGCATTAATGTGTAGATGTTGCTAAGCAACCACAATTTTAAATACCTAACATGTTAAAACGTCTGTCATTGGTTGAAATCTAGATTTCCAAAAATATGCTACGGAAATGCTCATTTTCCACACGGTAGCAGAGGGTAATGGAAAACGGGACGATTGATTTATGAAAATCAAATATACTCTCATCAGAAACTGTAAATTGAATGAATTCAATAGAAATGCGGTCCAGCTGGTGATGTTTGAAAGTACTTTGTGATCAGTTTCTAACTAGACATGCGTAGTCTAGTCATCAACCAAACAATCTAGAATTGTGGGTGGGAACATACCTAATAATTGCCACTATAATCTACGAGGTGTTCTTACAATGAATATATTTCAAAATAAACACTGTTGAGGGTAACCAGTCCACTTCTGCGAATATGAAAAGGTGGAAGAATGTTTGAAAAAATCAGACTTATTTGTGTAAAGCTTTACAATCAAATTGAAGTAGTGCTAAACAAATATTTATTTATATACGGTTTACTTAAATGTAGTCAACTTTAAGGCAATTAAAGCAATTGAAATCGAGCCACAATTGTCAATTTGACAACGGTCAAGTCAAGTCGCACAGATTCAAATCGTCAGAGTATAGATCTTCTCGTATTTTTAAATGAATTCCACATACTCACACTTAAGGGTGAAAATGTATAAAATCAAAATCTACATATAGTTGTCGACAATATTACCTATTTTTAATGCATAATGTGAATATATATGTGCCATAAACGTCAAACAAGTTTTACTTCAATCGCGCGTAAAGATTACACGCACACAATTTTTTCAATACATGTCTATCATAGATAACTGTCTATGGTACGTTCATCTGGTTACTTAATAATTGTCGAAGAGTGGTGTAGAGTATGCGTTTATCCATGTTTTTCCAATACAGACTATGAAATGTTTTTACCTCATTTTCCTCGATTTAAAAATTATGGTATATTAATGTTGGTAAGAGTTTGGTTGTCAACACTTACGTTTTAAATATTCATCTGTCAAACGACGTCATCTTTGACGACAAGTTTATTTAGGAAAAATTAATCATAATAAAAACAATTAAATCTGTATTAATTAATAATAATAATAAAATAATAGCAACAATAATTCGAAAATAGAGCAAGGTTTTCAGCATATGTCTAGTGTTGTCATTTATTTAAAGTTAAAAGAAAACAATTTATAATTTTTGTTAAAGTTTCTCATATAACGGAATTAATCAGGACAAATTTTTTTTATCTGTGTTGTAGATGAATTAACAGTGAAATCATCACATTGATTTATTTTATTTTTGATTGTTATTAATTTTTATTAGTAATTATGTGGATGCCAACACATGTACAAGTCACAGGTAAACAACATTTTATTATTATTATATATATATATATATATATATATATATATATATATATATATATATATATATATATGTATATATATTAATTAATTTTATTTCTACAGTACAAAAGGCTTCGAAATTATTAACTAAGGGTAAAAATAGTAAAAATGATTGTTTCGTTACGATTGGATTGGGCAAAACCAAATATCAAACATCAATTAAAGAAAAATCTGGACCGGATGTTGAATGGCATGAAGAATGTGAATTGTGATTATTTTCAAAATATTTTATAATAATCGTCATTTGTTTTTAAATAATTAATCATTTCAGACTTATACCAGATCAGGGCAATACCGCTGAAATTATTTTAACTGTTCTACATCACAATAATTTAGGAATTGATGAATTTTTAGGGCGTGTTGCGATACCTTTGAATAGTCTTGACATTTATGAACGTCCAAAAAATAAATGGTACACTCTCGAAAGTAAACCAAGTAATTTCCATTTACTTCTGCTAGAATTCTGTTTCTATAATAATTTTTTTCTAGGTAAAACTAATAAACCAGCAAAAGAACGTGGTAGTTTAGAAGTAAAAATTGGATTTACGGTAAAATCTGGTAGTTTGACAGACTTGAATAAGAAAGACAAACATAAGACATCATTATCACATGTTGCACAATCTGTAGGTGGTAGTTTATTGAGTTTAGGAAGCGCTGAGAAACGGAAAGGTATCAAAAAATTTGCAAAATCGATTGGATCAAAAATGCACTTAAAAGGAAAGAAAAAAAATGGCGATATTGATGATAGTTCATCAATCGGAAGTGTTGGTAGCTTACAACGTCGCACAATTGTTTATGATAAATTCAATAGTAAACAAACTAAAGATGATGCCGATCCTGGTGTTGTTAGTGATGAAGATGAATTTACAGTAAATTTATTAATTATTTTAACGAAATATCTATCTAATAACCTTGTTATAGTTTGATGATTTATCACATAAAAGTTCAGTAAGTTCATTAAGTCAACCAAGTCATAATTTAAGCACTTCCATCAGTTCTGTTGATAAAGCAACTGATATTAGTAAAACTCCAACATTGTCACCACCAAAACCGCCAAGACTTCAAGAGAAAAATCAAGACGAATGGGAATCAAAGCTTTACGGAAAGAATTCAAAAAGTATTTAAATTCATATTTGAAAAGCAATTTTTTTCAGTAACAATGTACACTTTTAGATCTTTTAAAACCGTTAAGTAATGAAAATTTACATCGACGATCTTGGGATATGACACGTTTATCGTCACAAATTGCAGAAGAACCAACTGAAGTGTTCAAACAGGAAACACATAGTCTTAAATCGAATGTTTCGCCAATCGTATCGAAAAAAGAGGAACGTGAAGGAATGTTTTCAAAATTGAAAAATCTACGTAAAGGTAAATAAATTATATATAAAATCAATAATTTAGATAATTTAGATATATATTTTTTTCAAGATAAAAACGATTTAGATTTAAAACGTGAGAAATCTTCAAATAATTCGTCAGAACGTATCATAATAGGTGGTGAAACTAAAATTACAAATTACAATAATCATATTCCTAATGAGTTACTACAGAAATTTGAAGGAAAATCTCGTGAAGTATGTTTATAAATCATTAAATTTTCTTTTTAATAAATCGCCTGTTAATAGGATTTGATATTAATGGTATGTGATTTGCAAAACAATTTAAATTCTCAAAAGAGGAAATTCAAGGATTTGGAAGATTATTTAGACGAATTATTGTTGAGAGTCATGGAAACAACACCGAGAATTCTACAAAATCCATATGTTACATGTAAATATACTCATAGAAATTGAAAGTGCCTCTGAAATTTTACATAATTTACGACTGTATTTAACCGTTAATTTGATTAATTATCAAGACTTTTCCATTGTAAGGTTGTCATTTTTATTGTTTTAAATTAGAAGGTATTTTTATTTAAAATATTCACTGGTGTTTTTTTGTACTTGTTTTTTGTTATTTATTATACTTGACTAACCCATTAATGGTGCTAAGGATGTAGTGATAATCATTATTATTATTATTATTATTATTATTATTGTAAATATAACAACTAATATTTATATCAATTTATTTTGAAAAAAACATTTGTAATTGTTATAAATTTAGGAGTAACAAATATGGGTTTTGTATTTGTTTCTTAAATGATTTTATGAATCTAGCCACAGTAGCACCATCAATGATCCTGTGATCAGCCGCCATACTTACATTGATAATATCTTCAGGTATGATTTCATTTAAATCATTAAATCTTGGCAATTTCTGTATTGAACCAATTGCTAAAAGTACAGATTGTGGTGGCATTATCATTGGTTTCATATAAGTACCTCCAATCTATAAAAAATTTGAAATTTTTTAATATAAAATTTAAATAAAATCATTCTTTAACATACCGCTCCGATATTTGAAATTGTAAATGTACCATCTGTTAGTTGTTCCCTTGTGAAATAACCCTCTTTACCACTTTCCCTTAATTCTAATAATTTATAATTGACTTCAATTACATCAAGTTTCTCAACATTTTTAATAATCGGTACAGCTAAACCAATTTTTGTATCCATAGCAACACCAATATTGTGACCATTTTTATAAATTAAATTCTCACAATTTTCGTCAACAATAGCATTCAATATTGGATATTGTTTTAGTGAATTTGAAACAGCTTTTATGAAAAATGGCATTAATGATAATTTTATATCTGGATATTCGATTTGTATCCGTTTTCTTAATTTCACCATTTCACTAACATTAATTTCATCACCGTATACTAGATGGGGTATTTTCTGTAATAATAATAATAATAATAATAATAATAATAATAATAATTGGCTATTCGATAAGATTAATAATTGTTGTTTAATTATTACCAGTGATTGTGTCATAGTTTTGATCATTGCTTTTTGAAAACCTTTAATCGGTTCAATTCGATCCGGTGAAATTTCATCAGACTTTACAGTCACAGTCGATTGTTTTGTTTCTTTACTATTCAGATATTTCAAAATATCATCTTTAAGAATTCGATTATCTTTTCCCGTTCCTTTTATTTGAGTTAAATCGATATTATATTGTTTGGCTAATCGTCTTACTGATGGTACACATATCATTGTATCTAATTTATGTTTATTGTTCATTTCTGTTTGTTCAACAGATATATCAGATTTATTATCATTGATTTCTGTTTTGTTATTTGTATTATCATGATCATCATGGTCATCATCATCATCAATTCCGATATCAATTAATGGTTTACCAACAAATGCGATATCATCAATTTCATAGTGCAGTTTATCCACAATTCCGTCATATCGACTTGTTATTGTAACTGATGCTTTATCGCTTTGTACTTCACATATATTATCGAATTGTGAAACTTTATCACCTACTTTAACAAACCATTCTTTCACAACAACTTCACGTATACCTTCACCAATATCCGATAAATTAAAACTAACACGTTTCAGTAGATTTTCTGACGTATAAAAATGTTTGTACAATATTTCTTTACGTTTGATTTGCTAAAATTAAAAAAAAACAAACAATATTAATTTCATTAATTGTTTAATTAACAAAAATACATACCAGTAATTCACAACTAACAGTTCTTGAAATCAATGAAAATACTTTAAAAAATGCCATTTTGAATTATTATAAACAACCTTCAACTTATGAACTATTATCAATTGACGGATATGATTGTATTAAAATTATGATAGGCGCATTATAGGTTTTTGTTATTATTGAAATGATAATTGCAATCTTGTTTAGAATTTGAACTCAACTAATATTTCTTAATTCGTTGTGTTTGTTTCAAACAATATTCATATAAATATGGTTACAATTGAATTTATTCTATTTGTTGCCGTTGCTGTCGTCAAATTGTTGAAGGTTGCCTTTATCGTGTAATGATAACAGTATTCATTAAGACAATAATTAAGTCTTGATGGTCGTTAGAATGTGACGTAAACAATGACATAAGATTTTAAATAAACAATAATAAAAAATAAGTTAATAAGAAATAATTTTATTGATTTAACTAATAAAAAAATAATTTAATAATAAATAGAACAAAAACAGAAAGTGTCATTTTAAGAGTTTCTCATGAAAATACAATTATTTTAGAACGAAAAATTAATAACTATTTATACGTAAATAGGCAGTCAGAGAGGAAATTTTAACAAATAAATAAATCAGATCACTTCAAACGCTTCAGTGCCTAAATCATCATATTCATTACTACTATCAATTGAATATTCTAATTCAGCAGGTGGTAGATTTTTAGGAGATAGTTGAGCATCACGACTATAACCATCACAGAATGTAAATATAGGATATTCACTACCGTGATTTTCAGATCTTGGAGTAACAAGCTGAAATTATTTCTTACTTATCATTTTTTTAAAATTATATTTTTATTTAATTTTTTACCGGTTCAACAGTGTCAACAAGATTAAAAAATTCATCTTTTGTTTGACAATAAAAACCAATGCAACATGATGGATCCATTTTACTTAAATGTATTTTACGTGGTGAACGACAATGGAAACTAGTTAATGGAAATTCAGCTGCCCATACATCAACAACCTCTTGACAATAATGCGGATCTAAATGTATTAATTTATCATCTTGATAACCAACAAAATATAATGAATGTTTTGGACGACCACCAATAATACCAATACATTGTTTTAAACTAAATAATGTTGTTAAACATTGTGAATAAATTGAATTAAATTTTTCAGCACCTAATCGAACAGGTATTAATAATATTAAAGATATCCATGTATCATTTTTATCATTACATTCATCTAAAACATCCTTAATATAAACTAAAAATAATTAAAATCTCATTAATTTAATAATTAAACGATTTCATTAAATTCTTTACCAGTACAGTCTTGAGCT
This sequence comes from Meloe dianella, assembly GCA_028455855.1. NCBI lineage: Eukaryota > Metazoa > Arthropoda > Insecta > Coleoptera > Meloidae > Meloe > Meloe dianella. Next base: position 1,915,623 of record JAPTHL010000045.1, on the reverse strand, counting down.
ACACAAACATTAAGAGAGTCGAATTCGTAATTATCTTGAGATGCTAATTTAAACGCTTGTCTGTAAATTATATCGAACTAAAGTTAATTAAATTAAATTCAAATTTTAATCAAATTACTTAAATAGATGTGCGACAAAACCAGGTCCATACCAATCGCCAGCTTTTTTACCTGAATCTTCACCCAAACTAACTAATGTATGTATTGAAAATGGACTATTTCTAGATGGTTTATCACCAAACCATTTAATTATTTTTCGATGATTCACATTTTCAATAAAACTATCTCTTGTTGTTGGTTGTTGATCCGGTATCCATCTCCAATCTTGATTGTTAAAAATAAACACACTCAAAATGAAATTTCATAATTACAATAAAACAATGAATTATAGAAAAATATATGATAAAGCGATAGATAAGAGGTCAATGAACCAGGTTATTAATAACAAATACCTCTTCCTAAGAAATGACAAACTAGAGCTTGTGCAACTAACATTTGTCCGCTACGTAACATACAACCCCATCCACAATCACTACTATAATTCGAACCATTTAATAATGGAAATTCACGACGATAAGTTAACCATAAACGACTAATAAAATCTTTTTTAAAACTTTCGAAACACTCATCATCACTATTGACAATCTAAAAATTATCAAATCAATTATGGAATTGATTAAAATATTTTGATTTAATTTACTTCGCTTTGACTTTGAAATGCAGCAACATCAGTACCCAATTCTGTACTATCCGATGCTGGACTTTCAATTCTTCTGTAACATTTTCCTAATAACCAAACAGGCGACTCTTTGGAGAAGTTTGTCTTTAATTTCATACCTAGAAAAACAATAAAACTGCAGATTTATTTAATTATCTATAAATCTATCATATGATGACGATTTAGACGATTATTTGAATCACTTTGGAATTGTTTTTTGAACAAATCAAAATAAACAAATAACAATTAAGAAAACAAATAAAATTTACCATATTTAACATTATTCCACATTGAAAGTAAACGTGTTTTCACTTTCCCCTCAACATCTTCAGGTTTTCCATTACCATCATCAACATGATTATCTTGTGTTGATTGGAAATTTAATCGTGAAAAGAAAACAGATTTATCTGTGGACACTATTTGTGTATTCATATTCTTTGTCAATTTAAATTTATATTTAAATAAATATAGATTTTTACTATACTTAACCATAAAATTGTTTACATTTTGCAGGTACTATTTCAACTAAAATATAAATACTACGAACAATTAATAATAAAATAATAATTAATAATTTATTGTAAATAAATACAATACCGCTGCACAATTTAACAACTATTTAACAACAATAATAGACACAACAATGATATGATTGTGACATAACTGATAAGAGATTTGGTAAAATTTGTTTTATTATGTTAGCTTTCCTGTTGGGATGCAGTGATTTTTGTTTTGTCACTAGACACATGGCGTTTGCATAGACATTTGGTTGATTCTGTCATTTTGTTAAGTTAACGTGTGGTGCTGTGTCAGTGTTTATTAAAAGGTTTGTTGAAATATTGAAAAATCTCGAAAATTTTCAATCATCTATTAATAAGTCAATAGACGTTATCAATTTAAACATCAATTATTTCTGGTTGTGGTGAAATTTTTTTGAAATACCATCGAAATTTTGTATTATTGTCGAAATTAAAATTGTGACTTCTTTTTTTCTGTTTTTGTGCAGCACACAATCATGGCTCCAAAAGGGAATAATATGATTCCAAATGGGCATTTCCATAAGGATTGGCAACGTTTTGTTAAAACATGGTTTAATCAACCAGCACGTAAATTACGTCGAAAACAAAATCGTATTAAAAAGGCCCGTGCTGTTGCACCAAGACCTGCTGCCGGTCCACTTCGTCCAGTTGTCAAATGTCCAACAGTTAGGTACCATACAAAAGTTAGGGCTGGACGTGGTTTTACGCTACAAGAATTAAAAGTAATTTTATTCATTTATATATTTGTTGATTTATTATATAAAAATTGTCTTTTCTTTAGGCCGCCGGTGTTAACAGTAATTTTGCCAAAACAATTGGTATTGCTGTTGATTATCGTAGAAGGAATAAATCTGTTGAATCGATATTAGTTAATGCTCAAAGGCTTAAAGAATATAAATCCAAATTGATTCTATTCCCTATTCATAATAAGAAGAAGTTGCGTGCTGGCGAAGCAACTGAAGAAGAACGCAAGGTACTTTAAACGATGTTTATATAGTTATTAGGTCTCTGTTGTCATGAACAATTATTAAGTATTGAAAGTGTTTATCTGGGGAGGAATATTTCGTTGACCACAGATACATATCTTAGGTTTTATAATACTAAAAAATGTCAATTATCTATAAATATTACCATATTTCGTTTAATGGAGCTTATCAAATGGATATGAACAGAATAAATCCGCTATTTTTTTACATATAAATATGCGAAAGGGATAAATGTATTATTGGTTGTATAACTACGATATCTAGTGGTCATGCCAAGTAAAATTATACACAAATTTATTGCCGTTTTCCATATTTGCAAAATGAAAATCAATTTGTTTATTCATTTATTTGTTTATTTTATAGGTAGCAAAACAATTAACAACTCCGGTCTTACCAATTCGTCAAGCTCCAATTAAAGCTAAAGCATGGGTACCTACTGAAGAGGAGAAGAAATTAGACGCTTTTATTGCTTTGAGAAAAGTAAGTTTATTATAAACTAATTTCCAAATAGACTCCCTATTGTTTGTGTATATTTGTATAATAGGCTCGTGCTGATGCCCGTTTAGTTGGAATCCGTGCAAAGAAGCGAAAGATGCTGCCGAAAATCCAGATGATGTAACAAAAGCACCTAAAGCTCCAAAAGCTAAGAAATAAAGTTGTTATGTAAAACCTTTTTAATTAAAACTAATTAATATAACTTTATTTGATTTTTTTCAATTTTTCACCTTTTTTCGATTGACTGAGTATTTTTAAATTATCCTGTTTAGATCTTTAATGTTAGCGATATAAAAAAAGAAATTTTAGTGGACATTCACCGTTATTATTTAACTGTAATTTGAGATAATTATGACATTTTAGATTATTTTATCACAGAATCAAACACGTTTTATTAACTCTAACAATGCTGAAGAATTTTTTAAATGGGAATAACGAACAAAATGTAATTTTTGAAGAAAGTTTAAAAGAAATGCTGTAGTTTGTGACGTACAACTCGAAGAGGTCAAAAAAATAAGCATCTAAAGTTTATAATAGGAATATCCACAGGAGAGGGATAAGGGGAAGTTGCATCCGGTAATCACAGCCACAAAAACAACAAGCGATTGTAAAGCTCCTCAGTTGGCGGGTTCGCTTTTGACAACGTAACATCATGGGCTACATTACAAGCATATCAGTTATTTTATTAATTTTTAATAGCTCCACAACCGGTAAGTTTAAATTTTATAATTATTACTTAATTATATTATTTATAATTAGTCAAATCGATTATTTTTTTTAAATAAATCTCGTCAGCTTTAATTATTTGGGATATTTGTATTCTTTATTTTTTTGTGATTTTTGAAATATTAATGATAATACAATTTTTGATTCTTAATTGTTCGCAAATTATATGAAATTTAATCCATTTGATTGATCTAAGTGAATTAAATAGTAAAAACTCGCACTTTGTTCAAATTTTTGCGTTTAGCGAGTGGAATGTCGAATAATTTTATTGAACACACTAGCAGATAATTGTTTTATAAAAATCATAACAAGTTTTTACCAAGACTGTAAAAATTGCAAGTCTGTGTTTGCAGCTAATTGCCCTTGAATAAAAATTATGTCTATATTGAAAATACAATACGAAAACCAGTTCACAGTCGACTATCTTACATCTACATTATGCTCCAGAATTATCCTGATTAAAAAAAAACATCTTGCATACAAGGACTATCATTTTTTCCACTCTTTAGAGATCTTTGTATTTTCTCTTCCATTGTTAAATGTTGGAAGAAACTTGAAGGTATTTGAATTTTTTCAAGGTTGTGCCGTTTATAGAAGCTACATTAACATTTCATAGAAGTCCAGTAGATGCCTATTTACTTACTAGTTCCTGTCTGGATGTATTTCCACCTTTTTGTTATTCACAACGAAATATCGACGATTATTTATTTTCCACTACAATGCCCAATTTCTTATTCATATCCACTGTACGTCTCGAATAGTTCCGGAATATAAATAAATTATTCTGGACTTGTTCAAATTAACAAAGACTATCAAGGTCTTTCACCCATCTATGCTAGTATTATTAATTTTTTTCAAAAAATTTCTATTGTTCACCACTGTATTATAGTAGTCGCACAATATTTATTTTTTTATTACTAGAATCATAGGTCGATGACATATAAAACACGTTGTTATTTGAACTTGAAATACCAAATACTCGTTCTTTTGTATTCTTTAAAGTTAATTACATTATCAAAAAAAAACACATATTCGAGATAACAAGTCGAGATAGATGGAATTTATGATAAACGAGGAACAAGTTTTCTTTTTGTTTAATTATAGGATATCCTTATACACATCGTTTAAAATAGAAACACTTTCCGAAATTTATTACCAAAGACGTCAATTTTAATTTAAATTAATCAAGATATTGAGCCTTGGAATGTCGATTGCACAAAGATTTATAGCAGTGAAACAACAGATAGTCCACTGGCCTCTTATAATGTTACGCCAATGGCGAACAATATAAAACTGATTTGTCGTTTTTCTTTTCTTGTAGGACAACGAATAACAACGATTCAATTAGATGGTGTTCAATATTTCGTTAGTAGAATGAATCCATATTCACCAGAATTGAATTTCTTCTTAGCTTATCAATATTGTCGATCACTTGGATTACAATTAGTCTCATTTGAAACAAAAGAGAAAGCCGATTCAATTACGCAATATTTAACAAATGCAGGTATTTTATTAATTGAACATCAACAATGAATCATATTTTATTAACGTATAACTTTAGGTTACAATAAATTTGATTTTTGGACATCCGGTAATCGTTTAGGTACCGATATGTTTTTATGGATGAGTACTGGTTTACCATTTAATGCAACATTTAATTATATGAAAAAATCTGAAAATGATGATGTTAATAATGCATCAGATATACCAAGTGGAAGCACCAGTCCACAACGTACAGCTAGAGAAAGGTAATATTTATCTTTTGTATTCCATGAATAGATTATTATAAAATATATTTGTAGTAATGATAGTGGTTCAAGTAATGGTTGTGTTGTATTAAGAGCACCGACATTTGAATGGGACACTGATAATTGTGTATCAATAAAAGATTTTATTTGTGAACAAACACGCTGCTATTATTATAATTATGGATCAATTCCTGTGTCCACTTCACAGGGGTAAGAAGGTGAGAGCCCATCCGGCGATTCATCTTGGGTTATTATTATTATTATTGTTCAAATAAAATCGTATTCATAATTATTCACACACTACCACCACCACGAAAATAATGACAAACATATTAACAATTATAATTCAACATTCATTTGAATTGAATGGAAATAATTATTATATAAATCGAGGTCTATATTATAATAGAAAAAAATTGAGGTGGTAGTTTATTTGTAGTATTGTTATTAGTATTTAACTTTGAAAATCTAGCCAGAATTAACCCAGGTGATTGGTGGTTGAGAGGGCGTCATTAATATCCTGTATTCTTTTTTTTTTTTGAATAATCTTTCTCAAACAAACTAACATTTGTAATTTTTGATCGATTTTAGCTTTTTAATACAATTTGTTTGTTTTTGTTATAACAGAAGACCGAAGCCAGTTACTACAACAGCTCAGTATAGTTCGACAACAGAAAATATAAATAATAATTTCGTCCATATAAATAATTTAATGAATAAGTTACGTTTAACTACACAAGCTTCAAATAATATCGATCATAAAGTAGATCATCCTGTATTTATACCAAATAAAGAAATTGATTTAGAACAATCAACAAACGGTCCATATGATAATTTTAATATAAATAATGATGAAATGCAGGATGATCCATCAATTGGTGCTGATGATAATAATAATTACGCTTCAACAATACAACCAGAAAAATTTACAACATTCGAAATAAATCCGTCCAATAATTAATTTTCGTTTTAATTTTATGTAATTATGAATTTGTGATTTCCTTTATGATAAGCGTATTGTTTGTTTCTTTTGACATTACTTTCCCCTTTTTGATATGCTAAACTATATAGTATGTAAGTTTTAAACGTATGTAGCCATTGATACCAATAAATAATCAAATTTTATGATTTGTGGATTGATTGTAGTCGCGGTGGTCCTTTATTAAAAAGGAGGCTGAACTTGCTCTAATTTGATAGTAATGCGTCTATTGACTAAATTACTCTCTTATCACTTTTACTATCTCAAAAGTTCAGTTGACTAAGCTTCAGCAAACAGACTTATTTATCTTCTTTTTTCTCATAAGTCATTTCCAAACGTTATTTGGATATTTATGCATACATACATACACGTTAAATGTATGTCGATCAACAATTACAAAACATCTCTTAATACTCCTGTAATCCTATTAACCGGAGGCTACTTATTGGCGTTTGAACCAAGTAAAATCATTTTAATTGGATTTGGTATTCCGGTTTTTAATAATAAAATTCTCCTTTTATTTATTTATCTTATAAGATCAACTGCACAAGATATCTACCAGAAATTGTATACAGATTGTTTAACAAATATGTGTGATCTCAATATTTCTATACAGATCTCTTCTTTCTCTCTCTCTCTCTCTCTCTATTTCATTTGAATTGTGTTTATTTGTTACGAGTCATTACAATCACTGTATGATATCCATTGGAGTTAACAAATATCTTCTAATACTTCTGAAATCCCGTTAACGAAAGACGATTTCTTGTCGATTCTACGGTATCAAAAATTTACATTTGTATTTTAATTGATCGTTAAAACTCGTAATTGTTCTTTGATTATATTTTATGGATGAATTTTTGTAATTATACGATCTATTGTTTTCTGTATCAATCTACCGATATTTATAATTCTAACTATTTCTAATAACAGTACAACAACAACATCCGTGCTTCTGTTTTCTTGTTATTAGAAAATCTTTTTCACGTCGTTTTCAACTATTGCAAGTATGTAAGGATACAGTAAATATGTGTATTGTGTGTGGAGGGGAAATTATTCGCATTTCAGCATCTTTCCATTATAGCTGCTATCCTGGTAATATAAAGTCGCTTTTCGCTTTTAAAACAGTGTAATCATTTTTAAATTTTATGGAATTTAATTGAATGGAATTTAGTATAGATATCTTCTTTAATAATAGTGTTGCGCTGGTGCGTTTTTATTTCTAACAAAAAACCTTTGTCCATTACAACTTTATAAAATTTCAGATATCCAATAGATATTTTGTAGATAACGATAAAGGCATAAATTTACCATGAGACTACGATGATAACATTTGTAGATAAGAAGTACAGAATTGAACTTAAGAAAATTATCGTCATCTATCCCGGAATTCCAGAATCTCTTGAATATAATTACAGATTTGTATACTCATGTTTTGTGATGGCGCCAGTCCAACCATTTAAATAAGTTATCGAATTCGTCACTAGATGCCATACGCAACACGACGTTGCAGCAGAACCGGCTTTTCAAATTTGGAACCTATCGAATATCAAAATTCATTGGGCGTCACTTATAAATTAACTGAATTGAATTATTATGTGAAATTTTGTTTATATCTAAATTTTCTTCAATAATAAACAATATTAAATCACAAACTCGGAAGAGAATTAATTTTTTATAGGTAAGTATTTCAAAACTAATTGTTTCAGTTAATCAATTTATTTTATTGTAGATTAAATATGAGAAATAATCATTCGAAAGAATCACGTCTTGCACACTTTTTTTTATCGTACCATTAAGCTCATAAAAATATTAAATTGAATTTCCAGATGTTGCTAATTTGTTTCAATTTCCAATCAATTTCACTATAATTTGTATCGAGCCGATAATATAAATTAAATTAATATGTATTTATATATAGTTGAATTTGTATTTTACCACATTATTTTTCAATAAAATAATTGAGAAATATTGAAATGTAATTGGTAGATAGTAATTGACAGAATTATTTCAATTTTATTTCGATTTAAAACCCAACAGAGATGTTGGTGATTTTATGATTTTAATTTGTTTTTTTAAATTAAACGCAAATAACGGATCGGTAAACTGATGAGTGATAAAACAATAATTTACAGATAAATCGTTAGGTAAGTATTAGATAACGAAAACTTATTTATGTGGATGGTAACGGTTTTATATAAGTCAGCCTTTAATAAATAATGTGAAATGCACAGAGAGGGGTGAAAATATGATCTGAAAATAAACAATAAAAATCTTTATTTATTCAGGTATTTATTTATCTGTCTATCAATTTTTTCATAACAAATTGTGGTTATGGCTGCAAGAGTTAATTACGATGCGAAAATGGTAATGAAACGCGTGTTTATATTAACATAACAGCTATTCCATCGGTAAAGTCTTTACAGGGTTGTATTAACAAATAAAAATAAAACGAGATGGATAGTTTATAAGTAAGTAGGCGTTATAGAATGGGTGTTACTGGAAGGCCATTGTTATATCAACCAATCAGAAACACTATAGGCGTTACTAAAATATTTCATAAACTTAAATATAGTTTTAAGATTCAGTTGGCAGTTGTTAAACAGATAGAACACATCTTAAATATTTAAAATAATATATTTGTAAACGCGGGTGTTTGTGTTATTATTTTGTGTATTTATTTTAATTAATTAATTAACAATTATGCCACGTCCATCAAGGGAGTCCTATGGCGATCAAAAACCACCATATTCATATATATCATTGACGGCAATGGCAATATGGAATTCACCGAAAAAATGTTGCCATTATCAGAAATTTATAAATTTATAACAGACCGTTTTCCATATTATCGTAAAAATACACAACGTTGGCAAAATTCATTACGACATAATTTATCATTTAATGATTGTTTTATAAAAATACCAAGACGTCCAGATCGTCCTGGTAAAGGTGCGTATTGGGCATTACATCCAGCTGCATTTGATATGTTCGAAAATGGTAGTTTATTAAGACGACGCAAACGTTTTAAATTATTAAAAAGCGATAAAGAAACATTAGATAATGAATTAGCTGCATTAGCAAATATAAATCGTTTCTTTTTACACCGACAACAACAACAACAACCCAACAATCAACGACGGATACAGCAGCAACAACCACACCAACACCACCACCAACAACAACAACAACAACAACATCGACAACAACTGTTGATTTAAACGGTATGATAAAACCGATAATTAGTGAACAATCACCTAATATCACAAAAATAACAGATAATAACAGTTTGACTTGTATTCGACCAAAACGGCCATTCACAATTGAAAGTTTAATTGAACCAGATAAACCGGATAATACACAAAATTTAATTAATTTACATCCATGGCGTATGAGTACATATTGTGATTTAACAATAAATACACCAATTAATTTAATACATACACCGACGTGTTATAATAATTATATGCCGCATTGTGAAGACCTTATAGGACTGTCTCAATTAGCTTTACGTTCTATTTGATAATTAATTCATTTGTGGATTTATGTGCAACTGACGATAATAATAATAATCATCATAATAATAATAACAATAAATAATACTAGTAATAATAATAATAATAATAATAATAATAATAATAATAATAATAATGATTATGTTTGTAGCAGTAACAGTAGAAATGATAATAATGATAAGGTGATCGTTCCTGTTTGATAGATAGATTGATAAATACCTACTGTATTCTTTCTGTAGCCTACTAGAAAACCTAAATGTGATATTATTTAAGTTATACTTATTAATATATATGTATATAAAGTATACAATAACACAAAAGGTGTATTTTATTCATTTGTTTCCCAGCACGCAAAGAAAATTATAATATATTCGGTTCTTGTTGAATTAGTTCTTATCACGATACGAACATGTAAATATTTGTATTTGAAAAGTTATAAAAAAACAAAATCATTTGCTCATATGTGCAAATTCATATACCTATTAACAGGTATATATATATACATGATGTAAATATTTAATAAATTAAATAATAATTAAATAGTAACATTCATGTTTATTAATTAACAATCTCCATGACATTGTCCTTTATTTTGTTATAGCTAATCGAATGAAAAAAACTAATGTTCGAATGTTAACTGGTAAATTAACATTAAAATGGAATTTGACATAATGAGATCACTGGCATATGTTAAACAACCATAAATAAGGTTGATATTAAAATTAGAATTTATTATAATTAATATAATAGTGTATTATTACAAAAGATATAGCGCAAATAAAATTGTACACTTCGATACAGTTCTTGTTTTTAATTATAATAAAGCGAGGATGGTTTGAAAGAATTAAAAAACATCATAAAATAATTCATAATTATTCACCTACACTGAATCAGTCACTGAACTTTTTAATCAAATACGAAATAATCGATCAAATTATAAAATCAACATAATTTTATTATGATTAGCTATTATTATTAATTTTTTTTTTAACTCAAATAAAGTTGTGATAATGGCATTTTTTTCCTCTTGCGGTCGCCAAAGAAGCTCGAACATAATTTTCGTAGTGTTTTTAATAAATTGTTTATTATCAAATTTTAAATTACCGCAACAACCAGCCGCAAATTACTTATTTCGTTTTGGATATAATGTTTTTATTTATTTTTTTAGAAAATAATTAACAAATTAACAGTATTGTTGAAATGATTCTATTTGAACGTCTTAAAAAAGGACAAGTTTTATTGTTTAGTTTTTCAAAAAATTTCGTATTATCTCAGATTAATTAACTAATCGTTTGTTATCCGATTGGTGTTGCTTGTTATGTTAATTAACTCTATTGTTTTGCGTTCGTTTATTGTCGGTTATATATTTATATTAAATTGATGGATAGTTTTGATAATAAGTAATTATATAGGTAGACGTATATCTGGAGATAATTTTAATTCCATCATTAATATTTGTTTAATTATACAAATCGCTAATTTATGATTAATCGTTAAATTATAATTTCTTTTTAAATGATGCGACAGTATCATTTGTAATATCATTTTTTCGTTGTTGTTATTCAGAATCTAAAAAGAAATGTATTGTAAACATGTTTGAACCGTAACAAATAGATTTGTTGTTCGTTGTTGTTACCGCCGAAATTGTATTCAATTCAAATGTATCATCAAATGGGAGTTACATCCGTATTGATGGCAATTATCAATGGTCTATGCATGAATATTGTTATTAATAGAGAATAGAATATTTTGGGGTTACGTTTTGTCAAATAAGCATAGGGGAGTGTCATATGTACCCCAATTTAACATAAATCACAAACATATGCAATAACAACAATGTAAATTCAATTACATTATAAACACTTTTATGTACAAGTATTTCGTATTTATTTTATTTTGAAAATAAATTTACAAACATAATTGTTTTATTGCTACGTTTCTTTTTCTACCATCATCATCATCATCATCGTCATCTTTTTGAAATAAGAGTGTGTATAAACAGGTCTAAACAACAGTGATGAAGATAATAGAAAAACACCATTCCCATCATGGTACAAAGAACCAAAGAAGGTAAGCCGACACGTCTGCTGTTGTCACAGGTAATGTACGTGTGCTTTACTTAATTATAGTGTGAAATGAAGCCTATTATACTTATTTAATTTCATTCTATAATGTAATTGACCACCTATAAAAGTGAAAATTTTATAAAAACATCCGAAATTGTTAAATTTAAAGGAACAAAAACGACGTAATCACTTTTTTTATGATATCCCGATTAGATTTTATTAGCTCCGTAAATCTAATCTTCTACTGTAAAATTTTTGTTGTTATTAGGTATCACTTTTGACAGCACCATTTGAATATCGCTAATACGATTGTAAACATTTTTGAAGACTGTATTTATCATGGCACCGATAAGAAAAACTGAATACAGCTCTATAAACGCTAGCATTAACGCAAAGCTTTATTGAAGGAAACGCGCTTGCGTGCTACTATACATAGATTAATACGCAAGATCATCATACGTTCATCCAAACCAGTAGCTTAACTTCAAATTCAGGACCCGGAGGCAGAAGATCAAAGTGGGCCCCCAAATGGAACAAATCAATTTTTATCTTTTTATCGATAAAGATTTCTTTGTGAAAGTAAGAAATAGGAATTAATCATCATTTACGGTATCTGATGGAAGTATTTTTAATTTTTAAAAACCTTGCATCAACTGTCATATTTTTCTATTACCATTAGCTGTGTGGAAAATGACTGTTTTCGAAGTATCTACTTGGTAATGAAGATTTTAGCCAATGAGAGACGCTTGTCCATGTTTGGTATTTATTTGTTGTTGCTTAGTGACACCTACACCCTACCGCAATCATCACTTTGGAATGCACCACACATGATGGAAAAACGGCATTAGCACTTTGTTGAAATCAGCAGTAACCACCTTTCTTCCCAGTCGGCGTTAACATGAAGATAGCGAAGTAAGTATGGTGTTTATTTAATTATAGTTTGAAGTTCGGTGGGTCTCCTATACTAGCTTGGGTCCGGAGGCCGCTGCTTCATGATAGTTACGCCACAGATCAGGACTGCACTGCTGCGTATAGAATCAGCAGCAAGCAACAGTGCCTGCTCCTGCTCGATGACACAATATACTGCTCCATCAAAATCAAATTAAATTATAGAAAATTTACTCAAAAATCTTCTCATAATCAGTATCTTCAGCGTAGATTAATACCTATTGACTTTGACAGTTCTAACAAAAAAAAAAAAAAGTTTTAATGATAAGTTATTGATGACATCTTTAAAAATTTACCACCTGCCAAATATGTGCGAAACGAATTTGTTATTTGACATGTTTTATATTTATCTTTTGCCGAAATTCGAACTGACTATAATTATAAAATGGAAAATTTCTTAACGAACAAATTTTGATTCTATATTAATTTAATGATACGAATTTTTCTCGCATTTTTCTGAAAAGAAATCCCAACACCTAATGTTATGAATTAGATAGACAGGTGTTAAATGGATGACGGGTCAGTTGATGTGTGGAATTTCGAGAGAAAAAAGACGCTACACTTTACTTTAAAATAACTTTGAATTCACGTGAAAATATAATGTAAATACGAAAGAAAGACAAGATTTATGATCGAATATAATACGGGTTGTATGAAAATGACTCAGTAATTATCATATACGTTATCAACGAGTAGTCTAGTATGTATGTAGATGTTAAAGGGCTAATTGTTACTAATAAGAAAAGGGCAAGATAAAACGATAGAATTGATGTATTTTTTGTCAATTCGGCAGATTCAATTTCGTTTGACCAAAGAATTGTCTAGAGATATAAATACAATAAAATTTATTTCAGTAATAAACTTACTATTCACCATTTTAATGGCAATACATTAATTTCACTAATTGTAACTTACAGATGAATCTTAAACTTTTTATATTTTCCTTGCTGATAGTTTATCGTTCGTTTTATTCAAAGACTAATTAAAATAATACGAACATCAACTGTATATTCGTATAAATTAAACAATTATATCTATATAAATATATATGTGTAATAATTATGTACTAAGAATAGTTATTATTAGACAAATTTATTTGCAATGTTTTGTTGTTGTTGCTAACACCACCGGTGTTATTGAGTGTAGATAAAAGTCGATGATTTAATATTTAAAAGGATAAAAAGTGAATTGGAAAAAAGTCTTAATGATCGGAATCAAAGTGACATTAGTAAGGAAAATTATACGGGAAGTTTGAATTTATTACTGAGAGCACAACCGGAACAACCCACAATCAAATTAACATGAGATTGTAGTGGAAAAACGTCAAATGATATAGGGAGGCGTGGCTTACACGCTTACTTACTATAATGATACATATTTAATTTGTCATTTAAGTAATATTGATAATAAAATATATACAAATGTGTACAAAAAAAAAGTAATAATGATAGAAACCAAATAGCCACATTAAAAAGCATTTGTTTTTATTGAACTAAATGTCTCCATAATGGTGGACATACATTAATGGTTCTTGAATGAACAAAATCGATGAAACATATGTTAAATCTATTTAGTTGATAACATATTTTATGTGGTGAATTTACGGCAATTTTCAACCAGCCTGATAATGGAAGATCTTAAAAAAATTACAATAATTTGGTCGAAAGATATAAAAAAGCGCAAGCATATGTGACTTTAATAATTGTAAATACAGTAGTCGCCGTTTAATGTAGTTCGATTTCAGAAAGATTGATTCATCTGACTCTATATCACATACCACATTCAACTATTGAGTAAATGTTGGGTACGTCTGTAATTGTTTTTATTTTGCCTTGATTGATGTTAGTTTTGCCGTCTCAAAGTCGAGACGGTCAAGTTAAAATAGACGGACTATATACCATACATAGTTCGCTATCTTTAAATGGGATATTATCAAATCGACTAAAAGTGTGTACTTTATCGAACATAAGCGTAAATTTAATTTTCCGACAATTAATACAAATGGTATTAAAAGCATTTATAAAGTTTTCTAAATAAACATTTCAAATAAGCGTAAAATTAACTTGTTTCCTCCACAAAGCAATACGCTTTCGTCTTATTGAAATTCAAGTGTTAATAAAACGATTCTAAATTTGCCAAATTACATATAATGAGCAGTTAATTTTGAGATATTCAAACGAATTTAATTGTCTGTTATAAGGATAATTGCCCTATAAATGAATGTTTATTGTGTTTCAAAAAAAAATAAAAAATAAATTGTTTTCTATAAGTATTTATTAAAATTTCTATTTACATTATTTGTTATTTATCTAACCAGTGTTGGTTTGTGTTAAAATCATGGCGGCAACTATCAAAGTGTTATTATATGTGAAGACGGTCCTGTGAAGGTCGGTATGTCAAACACCTTAGCTCCCCCAGGGGTCTTATTGTGTGACTTGAAAAATACATACCTCCCGCTTGGATCATAATACGCTTTAACCGACACTTAACTAGCGGCACATTACAAAAGTACAAAATATTAGTGTTATACACCGATTTTGTAACAAAATTTTTGATTTGATTAACTATCTACGGCGAGGGCAAATATAAAAATAATAACAACAACAACAATGATCAAATCGGCCAAATGGAATCATAAAAATCAACGAATTTACAAATTTGTGGGAGGGGATTTGAATGAATTAATGATGTTTGAGATTTTTAAATGGAATTAGAGGGGTTTTCTGTTGAATGAGGATAGTTGATGGTTGATTCTGGTTAAAATGTAAACATTATCATTGTTGAAAGTGGGTTGTATAAAAGGAAAGTAAAGAAAAGATGGGGGAAAAAATGAACGTGTTACCTACCAAATGGACCGAAAGGTATCAGTTTTAAAAATTGAACTTAATATAATGGTATCCCGTTGACTTGTTCTATTCATAGAAGATTAAAAAAATTTTTTTTTGTGTATGTGTGAGTTTTGGAAATTTTAATTTACCGTCAACATTGGTTATTGTTAAATATATATTCTATGTGGATTTCTTCTATAGAAATAGTTAAATGATAAAATTCGTTATAGTTTAATCTTTAGTTTTTAAATACTAACATAAGTTTTGTTATAGTCGTTCGATAACACCTGGCCACAACTTTTACCTGCACCATCTTCTTCTTCTACTTCATTATGATCATCATCTTCTATGCTCTTCTTTTTCTTTTTAATACATTTACTAAACAATAGATGAGGACTTGTATGTAATAAATCACCTGGAGCTGTGAAGAAATTTGTAAAATACGGGTCAAAGTGCTGATTAAAAGTACCGAAGCGGTTTATACAAAAGATTTTATATGTAGAAACAGCTAAATTATTTACAAACAACAATAACAAAACAAACGTGAAAAATTGACGTAATTTAATTTTAAACAAGATTACTTCAAATGTGTAAACATTAAAATGAATAAATTTCTGTATAAAAAAACCCACGACAACAACAACGAAATATTTTATTAAAATATAAATGAGAACAATGAAAAACGGTAGCGAATACATGAACAAATGATCTAATACAGCAAACAATGTTGGGCGTTAGCGCGTGACGCGCTTTCTTTAAAATATAATAGGTTTTATCCCCACGCAACTCATATCACTCCACTTGAAACCGTATTGCACTCCATCTTGCATGGACCATTACTTAAATAGACTATGCACGATTCTGATCTCGACAATGAAAATAACAACCCCGAATACAAAATC
Organism: Meloe dianella; assembly: GCA_028455855.1. Taxonomy (NCBI): domain Eukaryota; kingdom Metazoa; phylum Arthropoda; class Insecta; order Coleoptera; family Meloidae; genus Meloe; species Meloe dianella. Next base: position 1,899,177 of record JAPTHL010000045.1, on the reverse strand, counting down.
TCACTATGACCACCAATATAATACTCATATATCGTCTATATTACTCAAATACACTCTCATTACTCAATCATGCTAATTCCTCCTTAAATATCGACCTATCATAATCTGCATCAAATCATTATTGATATTTCCAATATACATCTTGAACGACGTCCGGCAAACAAGAAGCTCCGGGTTCGAGTCCTGACGGTCAAATCGAACGTTTTTCAGGCTGATCTACGCAGAGGGAACCTTTCGATTAGTCTTTTTTTTAATTGTCTTTTGTTGTGCAAATCGAATTGAGGAACCGCGAAAAAGTAAGTGTAAGACCTTACTTTAATTAAATATTAAAAAAAAAACATTCATAAATTAGAAAATACATAAAAAAGCCAATAGAACGTTCATTTAAAAATTATTAAAAAACCAGACCAGAATAATTTAAGAAGTACAAGTAACTAGGAAGTACGATAATTTGTGACAAAAAATGATGCAAATTGACTCATTATCAAGGCACTTTTATTCGAAAAGAAAGAAAAAATACTAATGCGTTACATAGAAACAGAAAATTTTGCTCATTGGAGCATTATTTGATGGTTCAATTAATCCTTATTTTTGTTTTGATCATCTATTCCATTACGTAATAGGTATTTTTCACTTAATTTAAAACATGTAATTCGTTGCATTTTTATTTATTGAAAATAAGTAAAAAAAATAATAATACCGTAATGGCTAGCGAACCGCCAATTATTGTTCCACAAGCAAAAAATTTTCAGTAACGCTACGATAGCGCAAACATTTCATTCTTTTTCTAGATAGATAACTTAAATAAATATCTCCATACATAACGAGTGAATTTGTCTTAATGTTAATTGTGTTCCACCAAAGGTAGCGTCTACTTTAATTATTTAATTCAATACAAACAAAAATTCGTCTTTAATTATCTAAAGTACTGTAAAATGTTAATAAAACAATTAACGTTGATTTTATGAGTTTTTATGTAGTTTTCTTTAAATTATCCATAGAGAGGGAGCTAATTGTCACATAGTGGACCAAATGAATTTTAACAACGATGAAGCGAGGTTATATAGACGTTTATTAGTGGATTACTATAAATAGTTCTAACCGCCATAACTGTCAACTGACACAGCGCTCTCCTTGAAAATTGAATCCATTTACATTGGACGCCAATGTGCCGCACCTATGTAACTTACTATCGATTCCTAACCATAATTTTTGCATTTTTCTTAATTACTTTATAATTATTTGTTTTTCGCACAGCATAAAACTGTTTTAGAGTAATTTTAAAGCATATTTACACATTTTTTCAAAAATAATCTCAACATTTTCTGAATAAGGACAATGTGCATTTATTGTGTCGTTATAGTTCACTCGCGGTCAGTTCACAATTGTAGCATAAATATCAGTTTTAATTGATATATGACATATATTGGCATTAGGACGCCCGTCCTAGACGGGTAGGGGGAGTGGAGTCATTTGAAATTCTAGGGATTATTTCTTAAAATATCAAAATTCACTGTGATGTAACCCATTGACTACACAAATACATGGTATGTTAATCTAACATCTTTAACAACCGAAGGTAGCCACGCCGACTATCCAAAATTCACAGTAACCTAGAATTTCAAAGACTCCATTCCCAGTGGTGTTCCTTCAAAGATCCTAATTGTCATGGTTAATATTTTTTGCTTTTTTAACAAAAATACGATAAATTAAGCAGCTTTATGCGTTGTAAAATCACTATACCTATATAGATACCCGATTGCCAACGGAGGATTTAGGCTTAGGCTTGCGACGCCTGGGAGGTCAATATCTCAATCAAGTAAAACAATTAATTGTTTTTAAGTAACATTCAAGAATATAATTGTTGGAATGTAAAGTATGCTACTTTTCATTTCACCTATGTGCTTAAACAATTCTCTAAATATAAATAATTGATGTCTATCGGGCCGTACCGGCTGGGTGGGTGGAAGTTGGCAAGTCCACTGTTCTCAAATAAAAATGAAGAAAAGAAAATCATTGAAATTTTCATCAATTTAGTACAACAAATTTTCCATTATCATTATTTATTTGTTTAGTAACTGCAGACAGACGAATTCCCTTATTTTAGTTTTCATTAACCTTTAAATTGGAAATTAGGGCAGTTTGTTTTAACCTTTCCCTGTAACAACGACAAATAACAATAAATTAACAGTAAATTAAAATTGATAAAAACGTATAACAGATTCAGGATGCGGGATGAGTGATTGATCAACTTACTGATTGCTTCATGCACCTCTGATATTTTGGACAGTTTTGATTTGGAAATTATTGTCAAAATGACTACCAACATAGAAATGTGGGTAGGTACGTGAGTATTTTCAGTAGTTTTTTGTCGGCAAATTGTGAACTCAACACCCCATTATTTCGTTGATTTTAGGCACGGCCCTGATGTCTATTAGAACCGATTAAATCTTGTAGGTATGTTTATAATGGATTATTTGTTGTTGCACTTGTGACATTTGTTATGTAGGCAATGTAAATAATTTTTGATGTAAGTTGGCTAGTTCAAGTTGAATGTATTTTTAGATCAATTATCACCCGTATATACATGTTTATTTATATGTGTAATACCTATATCACGTATGTATATAGATATTGTAGAGAAAAGAAGGGTATAGTGGGCAATAAAGAAGAATAAAGTGATGGAGGCTATCAAACATAGGGCAGAACTAACTTACCGTAACCGTTAGTACACATAGCAGCTAATGCATTCTTTATGTTACTCTAATAGAAACAGTGACGCGGATAGCAATCTAAAAGTTGAGGGTGACACAGTGCTGCCATTTGTATTCAATATATAACAAAAGGTTTTGATAATACCATTAAAAAATTAATTGTCTTCAATTTTGGAAAATAAAAGAATTTTTACCATGACAATATTTGCAATCAATCTATTCTATTCAGTTTTTGAAATGATTAATAATTTTCAAAATTTTATTATCAGAAATACGATTGCCATTAATTTCAACAACATTGTTGAATTTTATTGTTTCAATTATAAGATAGAATATACTATCTGGAAAATTCTATAGAGGGTTGAAGTTGGAAAGTTTTTATCGGATTTGTAAAATATTTGATACACTATATAAAAATAATAATAGTCATTTATTTTGCATGGGCTGTTAAGCCTAGTTTTAAATATTTTCAAGAGTCAGCGAAACGTTATTTCAATAAACCTGTGTCATCTGTATAAAAATAGGGTTGTTAGAAAATGCTGTCGCAAACATTTTATACATATGCATAGTAGATAGATACATGGATACAACTCGAAACAAAATGGTGATTCGTTTTGTATTTTGTTTTTGTTGATTATTTAATAAATACTCGTATTCTCCCTATATATGAAGATGGAAACGGAAAATTTCTTAGATAGTGAAATCAATTAGAATTGGTGGATGTGTCGGCAATAATAAAATGTTAAAATATAAGATTGAGGTGAAGGATAGACAATGGAGCGTATTATTGTTTGGTCGATCGACTAGTTAATAGATAAACTAGATGGTTTCACGCTCAATTACTAACTGATACGATCAGCTGTATGCATTGTTATGCCGACATGGAGTCTGCTTCTTCAAATTTCATGCGACATTAAGCCAAAATAGTATAATTCATCAGAAATATACTTTAGACATTAATACATACGAAGCGCGAATATTGCCTCAAGCACAACAAGTGCAGCATTTTCTGTACAAATCACATTATTATAGGTTTTCAAATCATCGTCAGATAATAAATATGCTTTCACAATATCATTACTAGATAATTAGCTTTTTAATCATGTCTTGTATGTTTTTAGTTATTAAATTATTAATAATAATAATGTTTAAATAAAAATAAATAAATTAAATTATATCAATAGTTGATAACACCTTCGTATTGTCATCGTATACAATAGCTGTAATAATTATCTGTGTAACCGTTACTGAACAAAATAAGGCGTTAGTTATTTTACACAATAACCAAACCTTCAGTTATTGTATCAACTTTAATTGGTTTCATTCTGTTAAGAGGTAATTTATAGAACAACTTTACTGAATGAATAATACTGCGATAATATTATGTAGATATATAGGTACATATCTATATATTTCATAACATTATTATTATAATATAATTAAATACACATACTGTATTTTCAATGTCTAATTTTCCATTTTCTACAACGTCCAATTTGGCAGGTATTTGTAAATTTACGATATACTCCATCTACATTGACTCGATCAACTTGACTTGCAGATAAATAGTAAGTGTAATTATATTTTTATAATAATAATATATATATATATATATATATATATATATATATATATAAAACACGATTTCATGATCATGATGATACAATGGGCTAAATATTTAACGTTGGATAAATGTGAATTAAAGTTAAAGTCAAGTCGGTCAAGTTTTAAAAAATGGATAAGTTGTTTAACCAGATGCTCGATTCTATAGGTATTAAAATGTCACAACAAATTGATGGTGTTTAGAAAACATGTATAGGCTTACAGTTAGATCTCTCTAATTAAACTGACTAACATCCAAAAGTTGCACACTACTATATAGAAGATCTACATTTCGAGACATTAATATTTTCATATAGAAGAAAACTTAAAACAGACACCGACTGTAATTACTTTTGATTAAAAATATAATAACAATAAAACGTCAAAGTAAACGGTGATGTCTTTTAGATATTGATAGAGAGGGGGAGCTACTTGGTCCATAGTGGACCAGATGGATATTAGTATCTTAAAAGCGATGCTATGTATAGATTTGTTAGTGAATCACTGTAAATAATTCGTTTAATGCTTGTTGTACATTGACGCCATTTCACTCTGCGTTTGTCAAACGATTTATGCTGCTAATATGTACACATTTTTGTCGTTACATTTTTAGTAGTATATGAAAATTATTATGACCAGTGGCGGCGGTTATTACCGTAAAACGTGATACCTCACTATTTAATGACAAATAATCGCCATCCACATGACGTCCACGACAATGTGTAGCAAGTCTTAGTAACACAGGATCCCCAGCAGACATTATGCCCTATTGCCAGTGCTGCTATCTTGGCGTTGTTCGTTCGTTTGTTCAGGAATTACAACTAATTATATTAAACTTTACCATATATTTGATACTGTAGCTAACATTCTAGACCTGACAACAATCGTAAAGATTAGTATACTTTCATTTATTAATTACAATTTTTATTGTAAAGGCAACATGGTAAAATTATTTTCTACACCCGTTCAACTAGATGGCGTGCGCACCTAACTAGAGTTGCATACAAGGTTACATATGTCACAAATACAACACTTGACCTTCAATCCTTTGAATTTCTGCTGATTACTTTAAAATTTTTTTTTTTTGCCGATTTAAAACTATTTCATCGTGTTTTAAAATAAATTTACACATTTTTTTTGGAAAATCTTAAGATTTTCTTATGGATTATAAACGTTACTTGTATTTATTGATTCGTTATAGTTCACTCGCGGTCAGTTCACAATTCTAGCATAAATATCAGTTTTAATTGACATATGACATATATTGGCATTAGGGCGCCCGTCTTAGATGGGTAGGGGGAGTCGAGTCCCTTGAAAAGTCCTAGGAATTTTCCCGTAATTTCAAAATTCTCTGTGTGATAGTACCTTCAGTTATCAAAACATTGATCTCTTCCATCATCTTCAACAGTCACAATCAATAACATCGTCAAAACACCAAAATTCACAGTAACCTAGAATTTCAGAGACTCGCACTCCCAGTGGTTCCTTCAAAGATCCTAATTGCCAATATTAAATTTTTTTGCTTTTTTAACGTACAAAAATATACCGAATTTAACTTTGTTGAAAATAATCTTATGTTGTGAATCAGTCTGTATTTTCAATGACTGGATAATTAAGATATTTTTCTTCAATTTAACAGAAACTATGGATTTTTTTGGATTTCGTATACACCGAATTCATAATTACAATAGATATAGTCATTACAAGTAGTCAATGAGAAATAATACAATTAACTCGCTTTTAATTGGCGTAATAGCAACGTTCAGAAAGTGATATTTCCGTACCGATTGGAATAATTCGTGTTAAATTTTATTAATTTCCTGAGTAAATTTGTATAATACTTCGATATCAGCTATACGAATATTCCATGGAAACGTCATTTATTGTTCCTGTCTATTTATATTTTAATTATATTTTGTATAGTGGAACATGCAGTAGATTACCAATTCTTTTAAATTTCAACACTGGGTGATACAAACTAAACATTTTAGCAAGCAATATGATAAATTTATATTTTAGTTAAATATTTCACAAAGAAGAAACATGTTCTTCTTTCGTATATAAAATTGCCCATTGAATAAATGAAAGTCGGTACTTTTATATGTTTCCTAAAATGCCGATCCTCTCATTATATTTATCTGCCGAATAAATCAATATGTTTATTTATTCGTATTGGTTGATCATACAATCGATATAGGATCTCTAACATGATTTATTTTTCAACATAACAAATTTCGAAATTTATAAAATACAATTACGATATTTTATATATATATATATATATATATATATATATATATATATATATATATATATATATATTCACTCTGTTGCATCTTAAGTATGTGTATTATTTAATATTTATATTGTTCAATAATTATTATTGACATCACAAAAGAAGTAAAGTTATAAATTTGAAAATTTTATGTAAATAGTACGTGAGGAAATCAAATTTGACGTTTGATTTGCAAACAAGTATAATGAACATGAAGCTTTAAGTTTACAGAATAATAAACTACTGGCACTTTCAGTTCAGTTATCGCCTTTGGAAATAATGCCTCGTAAAACATTTAAATAAGTAGAGTTTACGATTTTCAAAAACTTTTGTCCATGATCTTTTCAAGTAAAAGTTAATAAATCGACTTTACCAAAAATTAATTAAAAAACTAATCAAATAAGAAATAAGAACAAATATATCGAAATTCTAATAGACTTTTTCGAATATTGATATAGTCGAATAGATACAATTAAAAAACAACCACATTGACTATACAAGACGTCCAGCGAAAACTGCCCATTTATTTCAATATTACGAGGGTGATCGTGCCGTATTATCTAACTTATATATATGGAACGAACTTTTCAAATTTAACGTTTATACTGATAATAAAATATCTATTATCTAAAACGTAGCAATGTAATTTTTTTTTCAATTATCAATTGTGAAATTTTTGGTCGATAGGTATCTAAACTAAAATTACACTTATTCAATTCGTAAATTGGATTTGTTTCGAACGTTTTGACTTTAGTTTGCTTCGTGGAACAAATTTGTTCAAAACTGTACATGATTCTTACATGATGTGTGAATATCAGTTTATTTGTTTTATTTGTAGATAACTAAACGTTAAGTAAGAACGTTTGAACGAACGTTATCATCCGTAAATTTATTGCGATAAACTACAATCGTAATTCTTATCGCTGTATTTAGAAAATTTTCGGTAGTTATTGTGTTCTGTTGCCTCCGCGAGAACTCCTGTTCTTGAGTGATTTTCATAAGTTTATCAAAAATCTAATGGGGACTATGACCAGGTAAATGACTACTAGTTTTTATTTTTTAAACATCATTAAATGTAATTTTTTTCTAATTATATAATTAGAAACTTAATAACAATGTTTCAAAAGATTGGGTTTTTTCTTCTGACTGACTGTGGGCTTTTGCCACAAGGCGCTGAATTATTTGAAATATTGATCACCAAATTGATTGAAATACTAAACATATCGGGTGTCTCATCAAAAAGTGCTCAGTTTTGGAAACGGTTGGCAATTGTAGCTTTCGCAGTCCTTAGATATCTACCACCATTTGCTTGTACACAGTACATGAATATTTGTCAATTTACATAACTCACTGTTAGATAACCACTGATTTATTAATGACAGTTCGGATAAAGACAATAAGTGTGTACTTTTAAACAAGGTGGAATTCCAGGGGTTCTCAGTTTGTACATATCACGTCATATAATTTTTTGATTGTACCTAAACAAATTCGGCAAAATTCGATAAGCTTCCTGATTCTGTTGCAAACCAGAAATGCTCCCCAAATTTCTTCGACTTCAAAGAGGGCAAAGTTTTCTTTTGTTCTATCGTCAAGTGAAGTCATTTTTTTTTAAATAAATGGAAGTCTAATCCATCCAGTTTGTACGCTTCGGCTGGCCACTGGTTATATCAACCTGTTTTTTGTATAAATTTAGTTATTTGATGATAGTTTTGTTTTGTTTTTGTTGTTTCTTGTTGGAAAATCATAAGAGGTCGTTAGACGTAAATTAATTTTCTTCGATAATTAAAGTGGCATCTTTGATGATGCGACGGATTTACAGTAGCTTCCAACAATCGAAATCTCTAGTAATTTAATGTTAATTATTGTTTATAAAATATCATTAATTGCATCTATAATATGTTGTTTATGTGGAGAATTTGTAAGAAATTCGACGTTATTTTGTTATTCTTATTTCAACATAATTATAGTGATTCCTTATTGTAATATAAAATAGATCAACTTATAATTGAGATAATGATTTGATTATGTAATATTTATTTATCAATTATAGTTGCACATATATTGTATGTATATAAAATTTTCAGTATATTTGCACTTTTATATACTAAAATTATAAACACGACTGGCTTGTCATTATTGAGACCAAAGTAGCACGTTAAGACCCATGATTAAGGTGGTTAAAGTTGCCGCTTAATTGCTGTTTACTGAGTCCATTCGCGCGTTTGATCTGTTGAGATCAGCTTGAACCGCATATCCAGTTCTGTGATTATTAACCAAGCCGACAAACTTTCTGGCCCTAGCTACCAATTGAAGCATTCGCGGCCCCAGGATATATATCAAACCATAGCTGACCAATCTAATTATGTTTCATAGCCACATTTCGTTGAGTCAGGTGTTGGCTGGGATCTAAATAAATATATATAACAATCTCATATATACTTAGATAACTATAATAAATTTATACCGGGTGATTTAGAATTTAAAAAAAAATACCTATCTCATCAATTTCGATAACATAAAAGGCACTTTAGATAATTTTAAAAAATCACCCTATACATTTCGTGTGTTAAATCTGCAACTATAATTATAGAATTGTTTGTAAATACTTACAATAATAATAATTAACATAACAGAAAAAAAAAACTTATGATATAATCGTGGTGTAATTCTTGTTAACTGAAAATACAAGATGTCAAATGGATATTTAGTATTTTATTGTGATGCGACCGGTGATAATGTAATTATTGTGACATTTTCGTTTCCGGTTGATTTTCAGGAAGCAACAATTTAAACTATAAAAAAATGATTCTTTTTTTTAATTATATAGAATGCATAAAATTGGAAGTGTTTTTATTTAGTTTTTTTCGGGTAAATTTAATAAAATATGAAAATTCTAAAACCAAAACTAATAAGCGAATGAATTTGACTAATAATTGTCATCGTCATCATCATCATCATCATCATCATCATAATCATAATCATTGCTAATATCTATAAAGCTTTCACCACGATTGTTATTGCTGCATTGTGTTATTTGTTAAAAAAAAGACGAGGAAATAAAAAAAATTATTGCTCATTGTTATAAAATTAAATAAGTTCAATAAATGATTGAAATTGAATGGAATGATGAATAATAAGTGTTACTAAATTAAATTTTTGATTGATTTTATTCCACAATAATTCCACATAATTTATATTGAAGCAAAACCAAAAAAAATAATAATAATAATAAATGTGTAATTTTGCAAATCTGTTTTATAATAAATATTTTATTTTTAATCAAATAATTTTGGTTTGTTAAATATAAAAATGAGTAAATTGTTCAATTTGATGATGATTTTTCAAAACAGTCATTTTGTAAATTGGTTATTTGGCTAATGGATTCAATTCGTGTTGAATAAATTGGTTTATAGGGATATAGTTATTGAATTGTCTTTTTTGAAAACAACATTATCCAACCATTGTTGTTATTGTTGTTGTTTTATATATTGTTTAGTATGTATATAGTTATGTGACGCCCGTCGTCGCGACGACCGCCCCTATACGGTAGGCGGTCCTAAAATTGTTATCTCTCTCGCAGATATCGACCCCGCCTTCCGTGTTATCCAGCAGTTTGTTAACTGTTGAATTGTTTTAGAGCAGGTAGGTAGGTGAGTTCGCGCGTCCGCGGGTTGAGTGGGGTGCCAGTCTACAAAGGTGCCGCTGACGGCTGACTAAATGCCTATCTTTAAGGTGTCAGGCCAACACAAATGAGTTTCCTTTAATTATAGGACCAACTCGTTTCTGTATTAGGCCGCCAATGCCGACTATAAATAACTAAGACAATATTTATTATATACTATCTCTTTCTATATTATATTGTCTATATATAGATTGTTTAAAGTCTTTGATAGATTCGATCAAGTCTATAAGGCCTTGCCCCTAAGCAAACATATCATGAGGTAAATTGCCTGCCTACTCTTCTATCTAGTGTCCGACCAATTGTACTCGTTCGGCTGTGATGACTTTAAGATACACAAAGGCATTATAAAACAAAATCATTTATAAATTACACGTTAAAGCATCAAAACGTTGTCCGCCTTAAACGATAAATTATCTTTTTTCTATACCCTAACATATACAAACAACAGACCGTCGTGTATCTATTTTAAACAAGCGGAAAAATCCTAATAAACTCAAATTTCAACAACAACAACAACAAAAAATAACACATCTATACACCACCATCACCACCAAATCTCATCAAACAAATACCAATCAAAATTTTTTCCTAAATAGATAATAAAAATACTAAAAACCTACAACAATTATCCAATTTGAAAGTGTATTTACATTATTAGAATTCAATACGAAAATCAATTGTATTTTTATTATTTGTTTGTAGAAATGCGTCCTTAAAAATTCAAAATTTTCTTTAAAATACCTATACCTTTATTACGTTTTGAAAAACATATGTTTCTTATAAGTATCTACGTTGATAGAAAATGCAGTTAATTTAAGTCGATTTCAAGTGAATTTATATGTAGTATGCACGTATTTGTAAATATTTTGTCACATTTATCAACCAACAACCATTTATCAATCAGTATAGATAATGTATTTTACATAAAATATTATATAGATAATAAAATATACAACAATATACGGACAATATTTCACCCTTATCGAACATTAAGAATGTTGTTATTATTATGCAAATGTGGTGTTATTTATATATATATATATATATATATATATATATATATATATATATATATATATATATATATAATTCAAATAATAAATAACGGGTCATTACAATTGTAGAATTCTTTTCCAAATTATCTTTGTTTATAGTTAGTTATAGCTTAATGTTAGTAACACAAAAATTACAACAAAACAAGATGGGGTATAGTTGGTCATTATCTCACATTTTCTTTGTCGGTGTTTGTTTTTAAATGAAATTCTGATGTTGGATCCTAGTCACGGAAGATGAAAATTTAACAATATAATAATAAAGACATGTAAAAACCAACCAGTCGTTTTTGTATTGTAAATTGCATTGTTCACTGATGAGAAAATTATAAACGTATTTAGTAAATATTTAGTATTAACTTGTTATGTATGTGTCAAAAATTATTTCGTATAATAATTGTAAAATAATTGGATATAAATAGGTATTGTTATTTTATAAATGGCGCGTGCTATTTCAATGCTTCACGATATTTGTTCATTTTTTATGGGTGTATATATATATATATATATATATATATATATATATATATATATACATAATATTTTAATTTTATTAGACGTCTATTGTTATACAGAGATCTATTCATTTTTAAATCAAATGTGAGACAATTACATTACGAAAATATTTCACCTGCCTCAATATCGTTGTGTGTAAAATCTTTTACAATACGGCCATTTGCATTTTAAACAGTCATCAATAAGAAGCGCGTACCTTTCAACAAAGCCGACATAGACCTAAAACTTATCTTAGACTGCTTGGCGGCGAAACAAATAATCTCCTTTTTTTTCCTTTTGGGTAACTAATTGTGAACATTCCATAAACCCATTAGATTTGACCAGGTAAAACCACCTGTCAGTATATCAAAATTTTTATCAATACCATTTGAAAATAAAAATCTGTCAATAAATTTGACATTTATTGTAAAACGTTGGTATCCTCTAAATAATATAGAAATTCAAAATTCTATCTATCTAGAATAGATTTTCTAAATAACTTAATATCAACTATTATTGATGATTATTAAGGAAATCTTCAATATAAAGAGTTTAATCTACGCCTGTTATTCATCCGGATGTATTTATTAATTATTTAATAATAATTTGATTTGAAATTGCACTCTATATATACTTCTGGTATCTATCTATATTGTAGAAATTTAATTAATACTTATTGTTAAATTACCTAGATTAAAATTGTTCACTGACAAATAGTAGTTGTTATTTCGTAATTTCAAATTATTATTGCTGATTTTCAAAATGTTCAATTACACAATAAATTATTGACAACAAAAGACTGTGTAGGCGTCAAATTATATATTAAATTATCCTCTTGTATTATGTTTGTTTAATTACTTTTAACACGACCTATAGTGTGTAGATTTTCTATTAGGTAGTAAATTAGAAAAAAATCGCTTTGATACAATCCAAATTAATATTGTTATCCGTTTATGACCGCTAAGAGTAAACACGCTGTATATACGCTAAATTTGTCGATTTTCTGTATATTTATATATATTTTGATTATATTTGAATTGACATTTAAGGATGATTAAGTCAAGATTTTTCAATTAATATCGGTTTATTTTTATTGTAAATGTTTTGTGGCATATGGTTATAAATATTCGTTTTATGTTGTACCGCCTCTGATGGAGTTTAAAACACTGCCAGTTTAGGTTTCCTAAGCATGCCAACACGCATTGAATGCCCCAGGGTCTGCACAGGTGTTAGCGTTACAACTCACACCTCACTCACAGAGACTCATCAACCCCAATTACAGGGCCGGTTTCATCACAAGATTAAATTTAAGACAATACATATACATCGTAAATAACATTCTATACAAGAATCATGTTGTATATATAACCGGAAAAATTTACAATTTTGCAAATTATTCTATATGTTATTATATTTGTTGTTGTTTGTAGGTAAATTACAACGTACAAATTGGAATTTTACATTATTACACACATATCGGATACTATCATATTAAAAAAAATATGGTAAAAAATAATTGATTTTTTAATAAAAATGGAAAATTTCTTCAAGAAACCACACAAACATCCGTGTTATTTCATTGTCTTGCTTTTTGTTTTTGTTTTTGATTTTTTTTTAATCGAAACAATATCATCCAAGTGCTAGCTAGATCAAGATTACACGGTGTTTATTGATTTTAGAAAAAAATACCATAAAATTGGTATTTATGCGGTGTTTTGGATGTTAATACCAAAACGTTTTGTTGTTGTTTTTTTTCTATACCACCATCTATTGTATTGATCAACGTTGTGGGGCCATTGCTATAAACTTGAAACACCACCATCATTTAATTCAACAAAATTGAAAGAGTTTTTGTAATAATTTTTTTTTGTTGATAAAGCATGGCCTTTATTCAGTTTAAATTGAAAATATCTTGATGATTTTGTTGATTAAATTTCTTTACAATGATTTATCAAATATTTAAACATCATAATTCTTTTTCTGTTCCAAACCATCCTGTTGTATTTGTTATTGAATTATTATCCAAATATAGATTTGCTAAAAATTTATTGTTATTCAAACGAATGGAATTTAAAATATTTATTTCTATAAGTCGATAAGATTTATGAGATAGTTTTCAATAATATTTCATTCAAATACGAATGGGTTTTTTATCTCTTCGTCTTTTGTAGAACACATTGTTATTTATTTATGGACCAAACGGGTATTAAACAAAAATATCGAAAATAATCTCCAACAAATTAACTAAATTGTAATCATATTCACACACAAATAATAGCATTGTTGAAGGAAAATGCTCAAAAATTTTCATTATTTTTACAATAAAAGCGATGAATTATTCAAATTTAAATGATATTTCCGGTTTTTATAAGTACGATTAAGTTATTTTGGACAAAAAAAAACAACGAAACGAACACAAAAGCTTTTCGCGTTGCCGTTTTGTAAGGATTAATTTGATACGTGTCAAGAAACTTTAATATCCATCTATTTCAACTAAATAAATATATATATATATATATATATATATATATATATATATAACGAACGTATTTTAATAAAGATTTTTGCATGTTTTCGTTACATTAACATCAATTTATTTAGAATCAGATTAATCTCTTATTGTTATTTTTTGGAAATTCAGTAATATCCTGGAAATAATTCAACAAAAATCAATAGTTCAAGTTGGGTTTCACTTCTATACAGGCTGTCTAAAAATGAGCGAACCATTAGAAGTTTTCGAAAACAAAGTATCTAATAAATGTCTAAATATACAGGACGTTGTATTCAAAATAACAACATAACGAGAAATTTTGTTAAACTTGATCGTGTTCGATTATAAAACACCAATTTTCATACAACTTTTATATTGTTGAATTATTTATAGAAGAGCCGAATAAATGGTTCAACATTTTCGTATTAAATTAAATCACTAGCAGCTGACGAGAAAAATGGTCTATTAGATAAAAACAGGGTCGGTTTATAATTATTGATCTGTTGTTAGTATTCGAAAAAATAATAGTTCATAACATCGAATTTATTCGATGTTATAGTACGATAAAAATTAAACATATAGAAGACTGAACAATAATTGACTGATTAATTTGATAGTCATCGTTTTGGACACCGATTAGAATTGATTGTGAGTCAATTATTAAAAACAAAAAAAATTAAAACAATAATCTTGATATTGTAGTTTAAGCTACAATAGATTTGGATCATTTTTTAAATATTACAAAATGACCTAATCCACTATGTTATAGTTTTTCAAGTATAAAGAGAAAATTTCAGATTTTGTAGTAGTGATTTACCGGTTAGAAATGTGAATAGAAACGAATTTAAATAATTCTACACATCTGACAGTCTATCAACATGCACAAGTGCCTTCAATTTTCCCTAATCTTTGTACAGTTTGATATTAGATGGATTTATAAACAGAACAATAAAAACTTGTCCTTGTTGTGAGCTATTACGAATCCTTCTTCACAAATTAACAGATACAACTACTTGTTCAAGTTTTTCTTACAACTTGTAATTCAGTCGATGTACCTTACAATTAGATTTCCGTCAATTTATTGAAATATTTAGGTATACTTGTCAACAGTTCTTCGAATATAATCAATTTTCTAGTCGATAAGTTAATACGAAATCAATATGATTGAGTCCCATTTGTTTAATTATAAAATTGTGGCAATTTTTGGTATTAATAATGAAACTCACGTATTATTTAACTAATTTATTTCAAATAATAACTAATTGAACTCTGAATACATCAAAACACGTATACAAACGAATGTTTTTTTTTGCTTTTTATTTATTTATTTATTTATTTATATATTTATATATTGGTAGTTTCTTCAGATGATAAAGATGATATTTCAATATTATTATCATTATTCAGATTATTTTGTGATATTAAATAATGTGGAAACTTATTTTCTATATCATTTTTATCACATTCATTTTCAGTCTCATAATTCAAATTAATTGTATTGAGATTTTTCGGTAAACAAAATGGATATTGAATTGGTGGTATTGGTAATATACCATATGGATAAGTAATTAATGGATATATTGGACTACCTGCCATTATAGGTGATGGTCGAAATATTCGATTATTATCATCAATTGTTGTTTCTGTTGTATTTATTGAACGTATAGCAGCGGCATATTGTAAAACTGCAGCTTGTTGTCTCATTAATAAATCATTACAATTTTGTAAATCTTGTGTAGATGTTGATGGTGGACTTGTTGCCATCATATTAATCCATGGAAATTGCGGTAAAGGCGGAATTTGTGTTGTTGTTGTTACTGTCGCTGTTGTTGTTGTTAAATACTGTGGTTCTCTTCTTTTATTTTCTGTTTGTATAATACTGTCAATGCTGAATGATTTCTGTTGTTGTTGTTGTTGTTGTTGTTGCTGTTGCTGTTGTTGTTGTTGTTGTTGTTGTTGTTATAATTTGGGGTTGATGTGGTTGTATTGTTGTTGATGTTATTGGACATGATTGAGGAACAGTTTTTGCCGGATTTATATTATTTGTTGTTTGAACAGCATTTAAAAAGGAACTATTTAATTGTGATAAACTTTCTAATTCTCTATTAACATGCCTTGGTAATTTAAAACGTTTACGTCGACGAAGAAAACTACCATTTTCAAACATATCATATGCAGCTGGATGTAATGCCCAATATGATCCTTTACCAGGACAATCTGGTCGTCTTGGTATTTTTATAAAACAATCATTAAATGATAAATTATGTCTTAATGAATTTTGCCAACGTTGTGTATTTTTACGATAATATGGAAAATTATCTGTGATAAATTTATAAATTTCTGATAATGGTAACATTTTTTCTGGAGAATTCCATATTGCCATTGCTGTTAACGATATATAAGAGTATGGGGGCTTCTGATCACCATAAGTTCCCCGTGACGGTCTTGGCATTTCTGTAAAAAACAATCAATAATAAAAGTGATAATAAAAAAACTGAATTTATAATTGGATTTGCTATGAACATTAGTTCTAATTTGAGTTGTTTTACCCGTATAAAACTCACAGAATTTCCGTTAAATACTATAAGGGAAAAAAAGGAAATAATAATAATAACGAACAATAAACAATCTATTACAAAACTTATTAGTTATCTGTAATTATTAAAGTGTATGTTGAATAGCATGCTACACCTGTAATTTTATGTATAGTACCTGTGTTCGTACTAGCTATGGTTGTAAATAAATTTTATCCAATACACCTGATACACAAAATTATTCCATTTATAAAAGAAAAATTATGTATTTTTCAACGGAAATTATAGTTGTGACAATTCAACAGGTCCGTATTCATATTGTGATGATGCGTAGGACTGAAATCGTTCATTAAGTGCACTTCGTTTAAATTTACTTAATCCTAGAAAATAATCACCGTCGTTATATGTAAATAGGTAACGGACAAGAGGTGACACAAGGCACCTGTATGTAACCATCATTATTTTTCTGGTAATGTTTCCAAAAATCAAAAACGTCCAACGCGGAAAAGATTAATTTTTTCTAGTTTACCTTAAATTCTATATTGTATACAAATCGTTAAAAACTACAACGCGTGTTAACTAACTTACAAGTGATAAGAATCATGACAACAATTCGACAGAAAATAACGTTGTTAATCTAACAAGTAAAACAAGGACCTCTATCTAGTAGAACAGCACGTAAGTCACATGGTATAAAACAATAAAAAGAGAACACAATGATTACATGAATGCTATGTATACGTCAACATAATTTCATCAATAATTAATGTATTGTTTATAATTATAAACTATTTACGTTGAAATAGTAACGTAAATAAAAGCTTTTTCTATTTGATTAACCTGGACATATTTGTTCGTGTAGTTTTACGATATTTCAAAAACACGATAAGAGAAACATGGAAGATATCGATCTTAATTTATAAATAAATTGATAATTTTGAAAATAATACTTGATTTTTTTTACTATATTTAGAAAATGTTCCAGAAATTCGAATCATATAGTTTGATAGAATTTATTTTATTTTCGACAATAACGTACAGAATATATTCTGATTGCTTCTGTTTTTTTGACAAAATAAAAACACCTGCCAACTATTAATTAATGCGATAATCTTGTTATTAGTGTCTATAAATGTTGGAAAACTGTTTACCTATGGTTCTGAATAGTTGAGGTTTTCATTACGATTATCAAATTTGCCAAAGTATCTTATTTTTAGATAGTTTCTCACTTATTTGAGGGGGAATTGCAGCCAGTTTTTTTGCCCACTTAATCACAGTAATTAAGGAATCAAAAATTATATTCAAATTCAATCTCATAACAGCATTATCAAAGAGTAAGAGAGACTTGTCGACGAAAATCTTTTATTTCCCCCGATTGCATGTAATTTATCCCAATTTAGGGATTAGTCATAAGATAATTTCCATCGGTCAATGAATCTTTAAATCGGGGAGAAATTGAAAATTAGATTAAACAGTCCTGTATGGGTTAACGAATGTATGGAATCTGTCTCGTTCTCCATAAATGACACCATTTTAATACAAAAACAAGTTTAATTTGATATAAACAGGAAATACTTGCACTTTAAGGGATGGAAAAGTTACTTAAGAAAACATAAGAGTCGAACACATGAGTGATTAATTGTTCTTAAAGAGGAATAATTAGCATTTAGAAGACGATTCTTATAACTTCACTATGAACAGAAGAACAGAAGACAATCAAATTCAACACAATGATAGGAATAAATTACGTTAAAAATCAAAGAGAATTGAAACAAAATCATAATCAAATAATAGTGGGAAAATGAGAATGCGGAAGAATGAAATAAAGGACCGGTATATTATCTAATAAGCTTAGGAAATGAAATAGGGGTATGATGTTAGAATTCTTTGTTTATTCAAGTAACGACAATATTTTCGTCTATTATGTTAGTTGATGTTCTGTTATTTAAACAAACATTTTTGGATCTTCATTACAGCAGCTTTATAACAGAAAGTTTAATATACCAAGTCATGCAAACATGAAATCGTTTTAATCGTCAAAACAAACCGCTTTTGGTTTAATAAAGTGTAGCTAAATGTCAGTTAAACAACAACAAATGTAATTATAACAGGACTAAAGAAAATTGACCGAAAAAAATAATCTATTTCGCACATTAGGAAAATTGATTGTATTTTATCGAATTTTGTAGTAATAATAAAAATCAATGTCGTATACAATAGGAAATGATGTCTGTTAATTGTTAAAAGCACAATTTAAATACCAAATATATCCTGTTAGAATTCACCTTCTTTATTAAATACTATAGTTCGTTCATCAACTTAATAGGTGGACTTTAAGAAATGAACGATCTATCAGTACGACAATAAGTAAAAGAAATATACGAATACAGTATTAAACCATTGCTCAAAATTTGCGATTTTTATCATTTTTACTATTTGGTCACTTAATTTTAAAATAGTTATAGAAATAATAATAAAGGTGTAAGATATCTGCTAGATAGATTTTGTTTTCACTGTCTCAATGTCAAGTCAACCGGATCAAAACAGACAAAGTATTGTTTTTATTGTGGAAGAAATTGAAAATAAATTTTAGCAGTCACCAATTGACAAATTATTTATCAACACTAGATAGTGTCTGATTAGTTCTGGAATTTGGTTTCTTTTCACAAAAAAAAAAACAACAACGTTAATTCTAAAACTAATAAGAATGTGTGAGGGTTGTATTTTGACCGGACACGTTTCTACAACATATAGTCATGTATTTTACACAATAAGTATTTGCCACCCTCTGTGAACTGTGCATTCACCCTATTGTAAGTCAATCGGTTACAGTAATAGTGTCCTTTATAGGGGGATGTTATTTAAAAAGAATATTCTTTTGAAAATTGTCAGATAACACACTATTTTCTATATTAAACTGTTTACCACAAAGTTATGGTAATTAATGTGTTTATTGTCACAGTTATTATTTAAATGTAAGTAATGGTTTCTCAACAAAACAATAAATTCAATTTGAAATTGATAACTGCCCGCATTTCCTTAGACAAGGGCGGCAAAAAAATCAAATTGTTACGGCCATTAAAATGATTAATTCATAAAAATGCGAGAATAGTTTGTACAATGATAGATTCCAAATATAATTACTTTATTTGCTATTTAGGCAATAAGTTTTTTAACAATAGACCATCAAAAATTAAATCAATTCAGATGCAATTTTGATAAAAACTATTTAAATAGGTGATATCTCTTTCAGTTTTATTGTAGTCTAATTCTGTTTAAAAATAGCCTAATAAAACAGACTTTTTGAAAGGAATAAAACCGTTGACTTAATGTAGTAAAGAACCTGTCAGTCTCTTAAATCATTGAACGTATTGTAGCTGACCGTTTACTTCATTCAATTTCTAATCACTCAACAAGGTTGTGACAACCACTTCTCTTCTCTCTTAAAAATAATTGTTCTTGTGAATGAACAATGCATTTAGACAGTTGCTCAGTATAGTTACTGTTATATCAGTCAAATAGTATGAATTAAATTTCGCTTAT
Source organism: Meloe dianella (assembly GCA_028455855.1). Classification (NCBI taxonomy): domain Eukaryota; kingdom Metazoa; phylum Arthropoda; class Insecta; order Coleoptera; family Meloidae; genus Meloe; species Meloe dianella. The sequence goes on along the minus strand of JAPTHL010000045.1, from coordinate 1,878,789 downwards.
TGTACAATTAATTGGGAAAAATCGACCAGTATTCTATATTTCAAATAGTTCTATGATTAGCAACGTAGATCCTTTAATGAACAGCAAAAAATGTTCTAAAATCGTTATTTTATGCAAAAAAAATTGAATAAATGCAACACATTTATTTCTTATGGTTAAAGGGACTTAAAATTGCCGTTAGATTATTAATTATTCATAATGTCAATTACGTTGTTAATAATTTGTCACTAATGTAGAAATTGTGTTTAAAATAATGTCAACTATAATTACAACAAACACCTGATTAATATGTTTAAATAAATTATAATTAAATTAATATTGTAATTTGTGTAACAATTATTTTGAGGAAAAAAACTAAGAAAAACATGCACAGTATATTTATTTAGAAAAAAAAATGTTTCGTTTAAATAAATCATGCATTGGTAGATATAAACAAACATATTTACATTTATTGTGAATAATTAGCGTTAATTTGTTAATTATCTGTTAAATAAATAAACGAGGACGAACGAAAATTAAACAAATTCCTTTTTCGTTTTATATTAACTTCAAGTTAATTACATTACTGATTAATTTAATTACATTTATAATGGGAATTCGGATTGAATAAAAAATCACATTCTAATAAGATTTATTATCTTCAACATAAATTTATAAATAATGAAATTAATTTGACGTTTATTGTACGTAGATTTACAATTTGTTAATTTTCGGAATAAAAAAGTTCTGGATTATTCGGAATCATTTGATGATAACAATCCGGCGGTCAGATTTTGAAAAAATTCGACCACATCAAATGTGGCTGATATTAAAATTTGGCATCAACTTTATATGCACATAATAAATTAAAAAACACATAATTATTATGAAAGAAAGGTCCGTTGTTGTGGGAAATTTATTAAATAAATCTATTATCTATACGTCCATATTAAACCGTCTTATATTCTATTATTCAACTGACATTCTATAATTAATTTGATTAATTGAAAATTATGATAATGGAATATTTTTGCGGGGGGTGGGGTGGGGGGGTAAACTGGGCCAAATAGAATTTCCAGTTTGTTTATATTTTCCGTCAATTATGTTATTATTTAATTAAAAATTACATTACCTGAAATATCCAAATATTTATCTCGCTTCTCTGATCCATTTGTGCCACATTTTTAAAATAATTATTAATAAATAATACAAATAGACGTGATAATGTTTTGTAGAAATTAAAATACACTTTATGATAACGTTAAACAACATACATAAGACCTAACACTAATAACTGGCAAAGTCAATCGCGTTTTGTACAACATACACATACACAAACATATACAAGAATAAATAAATACACATATATATACACACGCACACTTTACACATACAATACACATTTACACAAACACACTACACAGACATACACACACGCACGCACACATACACACAGTTAAAGTTTATTTTCTGATGGGATGTCGGCTCGACTTTGTTGTTGTTGTTAAAACTCTCAACAAATCCGTCCATCTAAAAGAGAGTGTGATCAAAAATGATCTGTATGTATATATATTGGTATGTTTGTATGGTTAGTATAGAAAAAAATTATATATAGGCTTGTTATATTATAAGCCCGGCCCTCATATTATACAGCAAATTTTCTGATTGGTCAATATATAGATATGGTATGAAGAGGCGTGGTTAATATTAATTGCTAAGGCGGAGCTACAATCGAAAACTCCATTTTGCACCATATCGTTTTTTTTTATCTAATATAGATTTTTGTGTTTTTCTTTCTTTCATTCTTGTTTAGTTTAATCAAAATGGTGTTCAATAGGAATTACTGTTGATATAGTAATTTATTATGTGTTTTGTAATTATTAATTAAATCAATCATCGACTAACATATTATTAGCCTAATTTTAAATTTAAATACTTGGAATCTATCGATAATAACCAGTAGACATATCGAAAATATGTACAAATCGTTTTATTTATTATGTTTTTGAAAAATAAAAAATTACAAGCCATGTGATTCATTAACAATTTTAATAACGATCGTATTCTGTCTATAGATTATTTAATTATACGTTAAGACAGGATAAAAAGGTGAAACTTGTGATGTTTCTGAAAATATCTTAAACCTAATCAATAAATTGAATTTTATTTAAAATAGATCTTTAATTATCTAGCCACATTATCTTTTAATTAACAACCATTAATAATAAATAATAAGGATAGTGACAACGTCAATTTTATCTAATTACAGATATAATGCAAATAATTTCTGTCTAATATTAATTTGATTCAATTATTGTTTGAAATTTCAATAAACTTACACAAATTTTAAATAATTCCATATTGTACAGCGCTTTCTATTAGACAGTAGCACAACAATTTTAGCAATTTTACAGCTTTCTATTGAAAAAATTAGTTAGCACATGATACTGTAGATGGCAATACTTTTGTAATTTTGTGATCTGTCAAATCTGTAGTTGAATACATATAAGTTGAATACCACAGAAAATTGGTTGTAGTCGAGTCTTTTTATATACAAAAAAAAAACAAGAATTTTGGTAAAAATTTTACGAATTTTTCTAATTAAAATTACATAAACACTACGTACTTAAATAATGGATATTGCTAAATCTATATTTAGCCATCGTGATCATGTTGGTTATGTTGATAAAGAGGGCCATACTGTAAGTGTTATCAGTTTTGTTATCAATATGTTGATGAATTTAATGAAATGAAATGAATTTTTAGAAACGTGAATTAGAATTAGCAATGTCAGAAGATGATGATGAATTGTTTATTGAGAATTTTTCGAAAGGTTTAAATATGGATGATTTATTAACACCAAGTCCAGGTGGACCATTTTCAGCTTTAACAACTAGTATGTGGCCACAAGATATAATGGCTAAATTATCAGTTGTACCAGATGATCCAAATTCACAACCAGAATATCGGTATATCATAAAACAACAATCAAATAATTCATTTATAAAATTATCAATTTTATAGATTTGATGAATTTGGTTTTCGTGTGGATGAAGAAGACGGTCCTGAACAAAGTTGTAATAAATTACTTGGTATACCATTTGTAGAGGATCCACAAGATCGGTATAGACTTACTAATTTATAATAATTTGATTGTTAATTGGAACTTTCTAGTTTACAATGGATAGCACATTTAGAATTTTCCCATAACAAAGAAGTATCTGATTTGACATGGGATAAAGTTGAGGTATGTTTACCAAAAACTGATAAATTACGTTCGATGGTACAAACAGGTATACCGCATTCATTAAGATCACAAATGTGGATGCGAATGTCTGGCGCATTAGAAAAAAAACACCAATCCGAATTATGTTATAAGGATATTGTTAAATTGTCAAGTAGTGATTCATTGATGACTTCAAAACAAATTGAAAAAGATCTACTACATACAATGCCAACAAATGCATGTTTTAGTCATATTAATTGTACTGGAATACCACGATTGAGAAGAATATTAAGAGGCATTGCTTGGCTTTATCCAGATATTGGGTAAGATATATTGTAATAATATAATTTTTTTATTTAAATTACAAAAGAAATTTAGTTATTGTCCAGGGACAGGTACTATAGCAGCTTCATTATTGCTCCTTTTAGAAGAAGAAGACGCTTTTTGGATAATGGTGGCGATTGTTGAAGATCTACTACCGGCATCATACTACAGCTCAACACTTTTAGGTAACAACAACAGTTTCGGCATAAATCGTTGCAAATGTTTCCTTAACAGGAATTCAAGCGGATCAACGTGTTCTACGTACATTAATAACGAATTTTCTTGGTGATCTTGATGAAACATTGAAAAATCACGATATTGAATTATCATTAATAACAATGAATTGGTTTTTAACATTATTCGCAAGTGCTGTCCATATGAAAATATTATTGAGAATATGGGATTTATTTTTCTTTGAAGGTTCAATCGTATTATTTCAAATAACATTGAGTATGTTGAAGATGAAAGAATTACAATTAAAAAGTTTAGAAAATTCAGCACAAATTTTTAATGCTTTATCAGATATTCCAGGTGATATAGATGATGTTGAAAAATTATTTGAGGTAATTCTATAAAACATAATACAAACAATTATTTAATTATTTATTAAAATAGGTATCTCAACAATTAACGAATTCGTTAAATGATGTTATGATTGAAACATATAGAAGACGACATTTAGCTTATTTAATGGCTGATCAAGGTACATTAGTTGGTAATCCAGAAGCAGCACCAAATTTACCGAAACAACATTTAGTTAGACGTCAAATTAAAAAAAATAAATCTGTTATTCAATTATTGTTATTCAATGAAAATAGTGAGGATGACATTAAATGTAAAAATATAAAACAAACAGAAATATTGGTCGATTTAAGAGAAGCAATTTTACAGGTTTCATTATATATTCTATTTATTATCATATTGAATAATATAAACAAATTGTAATTGTTTTCTAGATTGCCAGACATTTTTTACAAATTGACCCAAAATTAAGCACAGAAATCTCTTTGATTGCCGATTATTCAATGGAAAGTCACGCCATTGATCATGCTAATTATATAAATGTTTCAAAAAATCGGAAAAGAAGAGCCAAAGCTCTATTAGGTAAACTCATCATAAAGAACAATCTATAAATTTTCATAATAATAAATTATTCGTAGATTTTGAACGACATGACGATGATGAATTAGGTTTTCGTAAAAATGATATCATTACTATTATCAATCAGAAAGACGAACATTGTTGGATAGGTGAATTGAATGGATTAAGAGGTTGGTTTCCAGCAAAATTTGTACAATTATTAGATGAAAGAAGTAAACAATATAGTAGTGCTGGTGATGATAGTATTTCAGAAACAGTTACAGATTTAGTTAGGGGTACTTTATGTCCAGTGTTAAAACAAGTTTTCGAACATGGCATGAAACGACCAAGTTTTTTAGGTTTCATTTACACACTTATAAATTCTTATTCATATAACAGAATTTTATTAAAGGTGGACCATGTCATCCATGGTTATTTATTGAAGAAGCTGCCACAAAAGAAGTTGAAAAAGATTTTAATTCGGTGTACAGTCGATTAGTACTTTGTAAAACTTATAGATTGGACGAAGACGGTAAAGTACTTACACCAGAAGAAGTAAGATTTATATCAAATCAGATTTAATATTTAATTTATTTTTTCCCTTATCTTAGCTATTATATCGTTGCGTTCAATCTATAAACTTATCACATGATAATGCCCATGTTCAAATGGATGTTAAATTGCGATCATTAATTTGTATGGGATTGAACGAACAAGTGTTACATTTATGGTTAGAAGTCTTATGTTCCTGCAGTGAAGTTGTACAAAAATGGTAAAAAAAATTATTACATTTTTTTTTAAACAAAAGGGGAAAAAATAAATTTTGTTATTATCAGGTATCATCCGTGGTCATTTGTTTATAGTCCAGGTTGGGTTCAAATCAAATGTGATTTGAGAATTTTATCACAATTATCATTCAATTTAAATCCTGATTGGGAATTACCGATAAAAAAAGAAACAAATAATCAACCATTAAAGGATGGTGTTAGAGATATGTTGGTGAAACATCATTTATTTAGTTGGGATATTTAATTATTAAACAAAATATTAATCTGTCCATAAAATGCCTTTATTATTCTTTTCATTTTTAAAGAAGGCACTAAAAAATCCAGTTATTTTTATAACAAAAAAAAACGTCAGTATTTTCTTGTTTAAATCTCTTATCAATTCTTTATATATGTTCTTTTATTAATTAACTAATTAAAAATTTATAAAGCAACAATTAGATTAAAATATCCTTTTGATCTTTATTAATCAACAAAAAATAAATTAAACGGAAATGTTTAGTGCTTTTGGGAGTGTAGTCCCACAAGGTCCCGAAAAATGGAAACTAATAATTATATCAAAAATCAATTTAAAAAATAACAACAAATAATTCATTACCTAAATTCGTCATCAAATGGTTCTGGATTCAAGTTGAATTCAGCAACTGGTTTTCCACGTTTAACAATAGTTGGTGCAAACATTGCTGCTGGATAAACAACTGATGATGTTCCAATAACAAGACATAAATCACAGGATTCAATTAAAATTCCTTTAAAAATGATTTGACAGAAATTAATGGATTTATAGTTGGTAATTTTTTATCTTACTGGATCGATCAAGAATATCAGGATCAAGATTTTCACCAAACCAAACAATATATGGTCTAACCAGAGATTTACAATCGTTGCAATGTGGTAAATCTTTTACATTAATAATTGGTAAGTCTTTTTGTAAACTATCGGGACTACCTCGGCCATGTAAGGCCTCACAAATTGGACTATCAAGGTTTGTTTCGATTTGTTTACATTTAGTACAAATGACTTTTTCTAAGCAACCATGTAATTCTATTAGATCTTGTGAACCAGCACGTCGATGTAATCCATCAACATTTTGCGTTATTACAGAAAATTTCCGGCCTTGTTCTCTACAAAGTTGTTCATATTTTGCTAAAGCGATGTGTGCCTAAAATACAACATTTATAAATAAATTTTACAAGTTTCAAATAGTTGAAAAACGTACATTGTTTGGTTGAGCTTTGAATGCTACTTCTCTTCTATAATGATAAAATTCCCAAACCAATGCTGGATTTGATTTAAATGCCGTAGGACTTGCTAAATCAGTAGCACGATATGTTCGCCATAAACCACCAGCACCACGAAATACTGGAATACCGGATTCAGCAGATACACCGGCACCAGTTAATGCAACTATATTTTTAGATTGATCAAGAATTTTTCTAAATTCCTCGTAATCAGAGATATGTTGCCTCGTCATTTTTATACTATTTACAATTTTAATTGATACAAAATTCAATTTACTTGCAATTAACATTACTTGTAATTTTGATTTTGAATAATTGAGGTTATGAAATTTTGACGTTTAGAATAGGTTACAATTAAGCTGCGTTCAGAAATTGGAGATGGATGATTTAATTTATGAACACAGTGCTGGTAAACGTATATGTTGTTATCTTTTTGATGCTTTATTTTCATATTTCACAAGCGTAAGACATATTTGTGTGAAAATGACACGTTCTAGGGGAATCCCTATTTAAACTAGATCGCTTGAGTTATCTACAAGTAGCTCTACTCTAATTAATAAAAATTAATAATGACGATTAATTATACAACAATAATTAATAAAAACAGAATGAGAATTATGGATTTTAATTTTGTTGCCAACTAAAATTTTAGTTTCTCCTTTGTAACCAAGTACATACACAGAGAGCGCTGTAAAGTTTTGCGGCAAATTTGAAATTTTGAAATTATCTCTTATTTCTCAATTAGTTCAGTTTTAATAATTGATAATAATCTTGGTTATGTTGAAATTACGATAATTTGTTGTATTTGTTAATATTAACAGTGTTAACTTTCATTTTGTTGATTACAACACTTTTTCCGTATATATACAAAGATAGTTTATCTTCTAACGTCACTTATAATTAGAGCTGATAAAATAATTGTTAAATAGTATTAATGTAATAAGATAACAGTTAATTTATTATTGTTGGCCATCCTTGAGTTGGCATTGCATTAGTATGACAAGAGGTGGTAACTTGCGCATGTGCATTAAAATATAATCAACCTGGAGATTTCTCTGTCAAGTTAGCTATGTCGAGTTATATATTCCCAAGTTGCAGCCATTAGATTAAGAGTTAATTTCTAATAATTTACACATTTGATTTGTATATTTTATATCGTAATTCAATTGATAATAGTGAGTAAATTCAATGTTTACAAAATGTTAATTACATTTTAATTATTATTTGTGTTATGTTGTGTTGTGTTTATGTTTAGAGAGGGATTTGTTTGAAGATTTTTGTCCTAGAATGGTGAGTTATTTATCCCAATTTTGTCAAATATTTTCTTCATGATAATAATCAATCAATCTAATTAGGAATTAATTAAAACAACCACATCAATTTGTTTTGTCGAAATAATCTAAAAATAAATTTATTTAAACATCTGTTAAATAACTATTTTTATATACAGATTTAGCTGATAGTTTTTATTTATTTTTTTTATAAATCATTAATATGCAGTTGTGCAACTTTTTCCACCAAGGTCGTTTTTGATTGATCATACCAAGTATGTCAGGAAAATAACAAAATACAGGAAATTAAATCGCTTTTGCAATAGGTCTTTGTATTTGTTACAACAATAATTAACAGCAGAATAACAATTATTAAAACTTTTTCACTCTTGGAAAAAAAAAGAATGTATCAGTATAATCGGAAAACAAACAATACGTATTGATCAAACAATATTTTGTTTATTGTTAGATGACTTATAAGGGAAATTTTTGTTATAATTTTGCAAACAAAATTATTCCACAAGGTTTTGTTGTTTGAATTGTTACAAAAATTTAAAAGGCCACAACTATTCACCGTTTCTTTTACTTTTATTATTATTATTTTTTTATTTTTTTTTTCGAGTGTGTTATGTCCAATTGGATTTTCTCGAAGGCCAGCAACATTTTTAAAGTAATTTAAAAACTGCCTTGAGTCTGTCCAAAAATTATGTATCACTTATCGTTTTTAAGAGGGCCAAAAAATTCACGATAAATATCATTAGATTGTTTCGATGATTGATTCTGCAAATATCAGTTTTTGTTTAATAGTTTTCAATTGTCAATAATCAAACAAAACACAGTAGAAAAAAAAAGGACTGACAACGTTGTGTTTCAGAATGCAAAGGTTCAATGTTCTCTCTTTACCTTACGAGGATCGACCAAGAGTTATTCTTAAATCGTCTGTGTTAAAAAATGCTTGTTTTATTATTTGTGATTTTCTATCGCGAAATATTTCCAATCTGAAAAAAAACAATGGGGAATGAAATCAGTATATTTCCTTGATTTGTATTTAAACGATTTTTTGTTTGTTTGTTTGTTTATTGTTGAAGATTGAAGGATATTGAATTGAAAAATGTTGTTTTTGTGTACCGATCTGGAACCACCCCCGTATTATTTATATTATGGTATGGGTGTGGATCTCATCTTGATGCCATATGTGTCTATAATGAAGTTTTATATTTGAGGAAAATATAAAGATAAACAAAAGTCGAATAAATTGTTAATTATTATTATTATTATTTTTTTATATTGTTTTGGTAGGATTTCACTTTTCTTGAGAAATAGAAAGTCGCTAATTTGCCGGAATGGTGTTGTACATTTCGATTGCAATATAATTAATGAGAGAAATAAAAAATTCTTTGCACAAATTGATTTTTGTTGTTGTTGTTGTTGTTGTTGTTGTTTTATTGTTTATATATTCTGTGTGAATTTTTGTTGTAATTTTTTTTTAGTGTTTTATACACGCTATAATGTGTTTCTATTCCATTGTACTAAAATGAGTGTGTGATTATTATTTTTTCAATAATACAATAGTCAGATTTTCGTCATTCAAATTTCATGATTCATATAATAATAATAACAACAACAATAATAATAGTGATCTCTATTTATAATGTTGAAGATTTTTTTTGATTTTATTTTGGTCGGTGTACACAGTTGTTGCAAATAAACATTTATTTATAAATTCGTCATGGTGAACGATTACACACTTTCCTATTTAATTAAACTATTTTCAAAATATACGGTTGAAAGGAAGTTTCATTGAACCAACAATAATTTAAAGTAGTTTTTTTTTGGTTTACTTCTTCTGAATCAGCCTATAAAATGTGTAAATTCTAATCATATTAAGAAAGCTCATTGAATAAAACCCAAGTAGAACAATGAAATAAATTAACAGAATAACCTTTTGACCTGTACATATTATAATACAAATTAAATGTCAGATATCTTGGATTGAAAAAATTAAAACACATTATCATATATCACAAATTATTCTTATTTAAAAACAATTTATGTTAGAAATAACGGTGAATTTTGATATTGTTCGCACATGTTGAAATTTGTTGTAAATCAATCTTTAAACAATAAAAATCAACATAAAGGATACAAAATATGAAATAACATCCATTCTATAGTTATACTGGGAAATTGTCCTATTGCAACCACTTCCTCTTTGTTGTTTATTGTGGGCGAAAAAAACTCATCCTTTATTTTGTTGGGTATTATCCTGAATTAGAGTGTTTTTTTTATTCTATTCTGAACAAAGATTTTGAGATTGTTCTTGTTTTAGTTTTTTCTTTTGATTCGTTTTTACCTGTTCAGAGTCCTGCTCCGTTCATCATGAATTCCGCAGGTATGTGGAATGCAACCTTGAAAGGTTACGTAGTTTCTTGTTCTAACTGAACTATGTCTAGTACCAATCAAAAAAATCTAATCAACAATATTTTGATATCTGATAATTATTTTACGTTAAATCGTTGTTTATCAAATAATAAACCATCTATAAACAATGTGATTTGTTGTGGATATATAAAAATTTACCATTAGTCAAAGTATAATTGTTGTAATGTTTTTGTAAATTCAGTTATCGTATTTATTTATTTTTTACGAATAATTCACTTTCTTTTAAACAGGAAATTCCAAAACGAAAATAGCATAACATCGGTCATTTAACGACGATGTGTGAATTTTTAATGCGTATCAAACTTAAAATTTATCAAAAGAGAAATTTACCGTTTTGTTTGTTGTTAAATTAGAATTTATAATAATTAAATGGCGTATACATCAAAAAATAAAAATAAATTAAAATATATACAGTATGTCCCGTTTTAACACAGAGACACCCTAATAATTTTAATTGTTTCAATTTTATTAATACAATTTGGCCTTGTTTTGCTCTAATTATTTACCAGAAATAATTTTATTATATACCGCAAATATAAAGATGGAAAGATTATAAAAAATAATGATATTTGATTTAAGAGAAAAAAATCAACTTTCCAAAGTTTCAATGTGAAAATTCTTTCAACATTTTCTCGCAGTTATACCAATAAACATTAATGTCCCAATAGACTTGTCCAATTCTAAATTATTTGGAAATAATGGTCATCAACAAAATTCCTACTTCATAAAGTTATAATTTTCAAAAAAAAACAAAACAAAAACAAACTTAAGATCGATAATCAGCAGAAATTTAATTATCTTTTACATATCAGCATTATAAAAATTTGAAAGTTGTTTGTAGTTAATTTTTGTTTAAATATCAAACAAGAAATCACTTTTACCATTAAAATAAAATTTTAACTTTTACTTATAATAAAATAACAAACAAAAAATAAAACGTCCACGAGATTAATTCTATGTATATGATGTGATAACTTGAACGATCAAAATATTTATTATGGTTAATTTTTTTCGTTTGAAATGTTATAATAATAATGTTGGTAATATATTGTTTAGAAAATCATCCATCATATTATTGTTACAGACCAGTGCATATAATACGGAAACTCAAATAAATAAAAGATTCTACTTCCTATTTTTGTATATTATTTTATTTTAAATTCTATCAATCAAATAAACTAATAGATAGTATGTTTTAAGACTAAATTATGTTGTAAATAGTAATCATTATTCATTGTTTGAAAAATAAGTAATGATTGTTATTGTGAACAGAAGTACTGTTACAAAAATGGAAGTACATTACTAGAATTTTTTATGAACGAAAACAGACAAAAATGGTACACAAAATACACTTAAATTTTTAGCAAATACATTTATGAATAGAATCGATTCAACACAAAACAATTATAATAAGACGTTGTAGAGGTATTTAGTTTAAATGTTGTACGAAAAAATATTTTAAATTGTTACAGAAGTTCATTATTTTTCAGGTCGTTGCACTTTTAAAAGAAAAATATCAAAATTGTTTTAATAGTATATTATATACCGTTTCATTAAAGGTAGCACAAATTATTTGAATAACATACAAAAAAGGCATTCTGTTATTTACAAAAATTTGTATTGCTTTTTAACGCATATAATTGTGAAAGCAACGAAAATTTTCAAAATGTTTCTAAACATTTTTTGATATCAGTTTTTCTAGATTAGAAATAAATTAAAATATCGATAATTGTCGATAACTGGATAATAGTGAGTAATTGTTCAAATATTTTTTAATATATGCAAAATTAGTGGTTATTCGACGATCATCCAAAAACTGCGTCATCTTACACTAATATTGTGTTGTATAGAACAACATACAACAAAAATTTTAATCCTTTTATATTCTAATAGATCTCGAAGGTCCGGTTCATCCTGTCTTCGTAAATCTCGACTTGCACTCGGCTTTGGCTTAAATCATCCTCAAGTAATGAATCTTATGTTCGAGGAACATAAGGCTTATTTATAAACAGTTTAATCTTGAGTCGAGAAGATTGATCAAAATATACTCAACTAAAGAATGTTCAATTATCCACCTTTGGTATGGAATCTGTAATTTCTATTACCGCATAGAAGGAATAAAAAGCTAAATTGGATTGGGTGTAGAAATTTTTGTTACAATGAATGCACGCCTAAATCGTACAATTTGCACTTGTTACATTTTTTTTTCCACATTTATTTTAAAACTTCACGGAAATAACGAATGTAAACATTTATTTAGCAACATATTCAATAATAAATAATACAATTACAGAACAAATGTATCCTTGGACACACACGATCAAACAATCTTGTTATCTAAATTATGTAGTTTTTTTTACGAAACAGTAAATTTTTTCAGCTTCACAAATATAACAAATATAAATTGTAACAGTTTCTCGTCAAATTCGTTATAAACGACTTTTTACGATACATGTGCACACAATTTTCCTATTTCCTATACAAATACTTGATGACATTAAAATTGTTAATTCTAACATTATAATATTGGAATTTTCACGTTTATAAAACTTGAAAATTTATTAGAAATATAATTTAAAAATTCCAAATTTTTATTATCTGAAGTCGAATATCTAACATTATTCGCGTTATTAGAGTATACGTTGTTTTCCATTTATCAATTACACAATTTTCTATTTACTCAATTTTATTTGTTATTGAAGTTATTGAAAATTAATTTAAAAAAAAACCAATATGAGTCATTTAAAAAAATTTGAAAAACTAGATGATTCAACCAAGTTTGTTGTAATTAACATTGAAAACCCGTTATAATTTTTCCAATGCATTTCTATTAAAACATATTAGGAAATTTGTCAACATCCTAATTATACCATTTAATTGGCTTCCAAAAAAATAAAATAAAAAATAAGTAAATAAAAGGAATGTTATATTGTTGGATTGTTATTATAGAATGAATACTTTGACAATAAATCCTCTTCTCTAACTATATTTAAATATTGATTCTATTCTAATCCCCAGACCACGTTAATCTTTAATTATTAAATTGCATCATTCATATAAATACACATAACAAAAAACGAAATAGTGTAGGTGATGAGTTATATTTTTGATTGAAATGACTTTACTGTTATTTAGTTTTTTAAGTCCACATCTAATATTTCTTCTCAATTATATAAATACAAATATAATATTTGAAAATAATATCATGTTTGTTCAAATAGATTGTTTAAATTCCTCGCGAGTACATGTATCTAAGTATGTACTTGTTATATTTATGTCAAGAGACAGCATTGTGACTAAATATATATATATATATATATATATATATATATATATAATATAAGTATAGGTATATAAACCAAATCAAAATCAGTACTTTAGAATTTGTCTTGTTAGTTTTGTCGGTTTGGCACTGTTTAACTTTATTTTTAAACTCGTTAGATCAAAAACGATTTAACTGATCGTTACCTTTTACATAAGATGACTAATTTAACTAGGTGAATGTGAAATAGAATTTAATATTACTAGATACAGTCACTTTACATGTATAGAAATATTTTTATATATAAAAACCTGTTTGTTTTTTTATTTTTAAAATTCTTTCAACTATTATGCAGAGGACAAAGAATTAGGCTAAAAGAATTATGTTAATTAATTACTTAATTAATGCATTAATTAGAAATTCAATCAAGATTCCAGTCATTTTTTGTATAATAATAATAATAATTAAATCATATACATCCAACTTTATTCCACTGTACATGATTTTAATTACATATAAATAACTGTATTAAAATAAAACAAACAGAAGAAGAAGAAAAAACGGTTTTCTCAGGATCATTTTTATGCAATAACTAACCACATTTATGTAGGTATATAATTAGCTGTTTTCTATAAATATACATTATGTCCCATCGAAATATACTTACCATGTTGGTTGGTTGGTTGGTTGTTTGTTTGTTTTTTTGTTATAATTTAAGCGTTTTTTCCTAACATAATTACTGTGATATTTTACTGCCAAATTCTTTTCTTTTTCGTTATTTAATAATAATTGATATTATTAAACCTTTCACTAACAATTATTAGTTGAATTACGCTATATCCGTTCACCATTGTTTTTGATAAATTATTGGTGTTTTTTTTTAATATTATTTTAAAATCAATTATAATTATGTCAACATATAAAAGAAATACTTACCGCTATTTCTGTATGAAATTGAGGTGTTTAAAATTGTTTCGATTCATACAAATTTCTATTCAGTTTAAATTTCTAATTATACATTTTTTATATAAATCGGAATGTGAATATACTGTTAGAACTGTAATCTTTAGGGAAAATATTTATTCTATCTTCTTATCATTTTATAGATGTTTATTAGTTAGATCAAATAAACTGTTATGAAAATTAAAAATTTAATAGATGGAAAACGCTTCGTAACGAAGTATTTGAAATTTTTTTTTTATTAATTAAAATTAAATTGCCATTCAGCAATTACGACATAACTAACATAAAAGTAGCATTTTTGTTTAACATTAAAAAAAATTAATTTGATCGTCTACAAGTGATTTATTATAATATTCTTGTTGTTGTTACAGAGACATCTTTGAAAATTATTCCGATTATAAAAAAATAAAATGTGTTAAAAATGGATAATAATAATAATAATAGCGAAAACGAACATAACGAAAGACGTGTAAGTTTTGAAATTTAATTTGTTATTAAAACAAAAATAAATGAACATTTATTTTAGAATTCTAATACAGAATACTTACCAACGAAATGTCGAATTACGAAACCGCCACCACCAAAACCGGCAACAAATCCATTAAAATTTGTTAAAGTATCACCATGTCCATTATTTCAAAAAGCCCATGAGCAAATCAAAAAAGTTGAAGAAATTAAAAAAGAACGCAAAGAAATACGTGAAGAAGCTGAAGATTGGCAACAGAATCTTGATAATTGGAAAAGTAGTAGAAGAAAACGACAAGAACATATTATTGAACGTGTTGTTGAAGTTAAAAAATTAGAACAAGAAGTACAAGAACGTAATCGAAGAAAAAGTAAAACATTTAACGAGATGATTGAAGATAGGTAAATTGTTATTATTGTAATTTTACAAAAATTCTTTTTAAATTAATAAATTTTTCTAAATTCAGGAGTAGAGGACGACATAAATTTAGTATACCGATTTATGATGATGATTCCAACGATTTAAGTGATTATGGTATCGGCAGTAGTAGTTCAAAAACGAATAGTGTTAAAGATTTTGATACGGACGACTCCAGTAGTCTTTTGGTTGGTAGTTCGAAATATTAACTATTTAATTTAATTTAATTAAACATTGTTTAGGATGAAAAAGATCATCGTTTATTAGAGTCACCGTGTAATACTAAAGATAGTTCTAATCATAGTCAGAGTGAGGACGAAACAAATAATAAAATCGAAATAAATAAAATAAATCATCAACAAGAACAACAACAATTTCAAACAAAATCCGATTCAAATAAATATGATAAACAAGAAACGATTGAACAATATACATATGAAGGTGCAATAGAAGATTATCGTACACGAATACGTTCAAAAATTCATGTAGACGAATCGATATTTACAAAAACACAAGATTATAATAAAAGTAAAGAATATAATGAAGCACAAAGTGCATTACCAAAAGGTGAAATTTATAAACGTAAAGAATTATTTGAATTAGATAAACCAATTGAAATAACTACATATGATACAAATACAACACGTCGATTATCTGAAGATTTTGTAAATACACAAAGTATTAAACAACGATTAAAAAGTTTAGAAAAATGTGTTGATACACCAATAAAATCAATTGATAAATATGGTATCTCATTAGTTAAACAACGTTTACAGAATTTCAGTAAACAAAACAATGATAATAATCATGTTAATAATAATAATCCACCAAAAATTAGTAATTATTTATTAGAAAAAAATAATAATGTTATTAATAATAATAATAATCATCATCATCATCATCATCAAACTGAATTAGAATGGAAAAAGAAAGATATATCATCTGAACGTTGTTCTAGTCCAGAAGCAGAATTATATATGGATAAATTAAATACATTTAGTAAAGATTTAGATAATTTAATGTATGGTAAATCGGCAAATATAAATAATATATTAGATGATTATATAATTAATCAAAATTATCCACCATCAACATCATCAACAGAATTAACATGTTTATCATCAGATCGTGAAGATAGTGGTATACATACAGCTGATGTATCTTGTAGTGTTAGTCAAGCTGATGAACCAGTTGACGATTTTGTTACAACAATAACAACAACAACCACAACAACAATACCAAATTATATCGAAAAATTAAATATTAATAATAGTAATAACGATGATGTTGAAACAAAAAATCAAAATCTAATTGAGAATAACTCAACAAATACCATAGAATCTAAAGGTATTGTTGATAATGCTAATAATAATAATAATAATAATAAAATCGAACGTAAAATGATTATTGAAGAAACTGAAAATTTATTGCATAATCTACGTGAAGATTCTTCAAATAATTTAAAGAAACTTGAATTAATCACAAAAACAACGCCCGTTTTATATGAAAACATCAATTTCAATAATAATGATAATAATAATCAAACATCAATTGCATTTATTGGTAATATTGATCCATTAGCACCACCAACAATAATTGAACCACCAAATAAACCACCACCACCACTACCGCCAATTGATGATAATAATGTCGATGATGATAATATTATTGATGACAATGATAATAATATGAAACGAATGAATTCAACAAAACGTATTAAACGTGAAATATATATAAAACGTTCTAGTTTTTTAGGTTTAGATGAAACATTAAATAATGATGAAATTAATCAAATTGTCAATATAAATAAACCACCAGATATAACAAAATTTTTACAAAAAGAACAAAAATTAGAAAAAACATTATATAAAAAAACACAAGAAGATAATCGTATTGGTCTATTGAGTAAAGTATCAAGTCATGATTCGGGTTTAGAAATTGATAGAGGACGTTTATCTAGTGATACATGGTGTAGTAGTAGTATTGGTGATTCAAATACACCAAGTCCTGAGAGGCAAGATAGTGAAGTAAGAAAATTGATATTCATTTAATTTAAACTAAAATACAATACAATACAATTTACACTTTTCAGCATATGAATAGTATTACATCTGAAGAAGATGAAATTATGAAAAAAGAACGTGAAATTATTGAGATGGTTGAAAAAGAAGAAAAATCACGTGATAATGTCGAATATAAAAACTATAACGATAATCATAGACATCAACAAGATGAAGCAAATGTTAAATATTTAGAAAATTGTTACAATAATGTGAGTGGAATTTTTAAATAATTGTTTATAAATAGTTTATTGACAAGTTGTTGTTTAATTGATTGTTTTGTTTGTTTTTTGTGAATATTAGGAAACTTCAAGTTATTTAGACGATCAAGATTCTGAAGTTTTAAAAGTTGAACAAGAATTACGTATGTTAGAAAGAGAAGAATTAGAACGTCAACGTGATGTACGTTTATTTGAATCAAGTCGTAAAACATATTTAAAAAAAAATAATCGCCGTTCATTAGATAATATACTTGATGAAATATATCCACCATATCAAGATGGTATTAATTATAGAAAATCAGTACCAGAATTGCAACATATACCATTAGAATATCGGAAATCATTACCAGATGTTCCAAATATTTATAATATTTATACAGATAATCGTAATTTACCTGATATACAATATAGAAAATCAATGCCTGACATACAGAATGCGTATAATAAATGTGATTATGGTAAAACATTAAATGATAATGATATTAAATTACCATTAGAACATCGTAAATCAATGCCAGATGTGTCAATAAAATCACCACCACCATTAAAACGACAACCAATAATGCCTGGTAAACCATTAAGACCATTAATAAAAGAACAAAAAGAACGTATCTTTATGATAAATAATTCTGATACAACATTACGTACAAATAAACAACCATTAACTAGAAATAGTTTGCAAGCTTTAAGTGCAGTACCAAAAAGTCGACATATACAATCAAATAATTGGATAAATCCGAGAAATGA
Source organism: Meloe dianella (assembly GCA_028455855.1). NCBI lineage: Eukaryota > Metazoa > Arthropoda > Insecta > Coleoptera > Meloidae > Meloe > Meloe dianella. Next base: position 1,860,305 of record JAPTHL010000045.1, on the reverse strand, counting down.
TACGAAAAATTATAATCAACATTGGCTCTATCAGGTAAATATAATTATTGTTTTTCTTTATATTTGTTTTATTCTCCTCTGTGGTGTAATGCTCGAATTCCGGCGAGGTTGAGTTCTTCGGTATGAATAATAATTTATAAATGATTATGCCATAAAACATCTGCAGATTTTTTTATTTATTTAATTTTTCTATTTTTTTAGGAAGCTGAATTACGACGAATCTCCGAACAACAAAAGAATACAAATACAACAAATCCACAAAGATCTCGACAAGAAAAACATCTACCTGATTCTATAATTCAATCTTTAACACAAAGAGTTCAAAATCGCAATGAAATAAATGATCACAATCAACCAACAAGAAGGTGATTTTTTTTTCTTTTTTTTGTATAATTGATCTAATTTATTTACGATTAAATCTAATTTCTAGCCCAACTAGACAAATTCAAAGTGGACATGTATTTCCAATGCCATATTCATCAACACAAATGACAACAGATGAATCACAAGATCGTATTTTGAGTGTTAGTGGTAAAAAGAAGTGTTCATATTGTAATAACGAATTAGGTTTGTATTATTTATCTCTACTAACTACCCTTCAAATGGCGTACGCCAGTACCCCAGATTTTGTCGTGTTTGATCAATAATTAGTACGTATTATAGTTATGCAAATAAGTACTCACTTGAATTATAATTTAACAGAATGATTACGATCCGAACGTAATTTAGCTGTTTATGGAAAAAAGTTTCTCTATCCGAGTATTTGGAGTTTTTTTGTTTATCATTTTTCATATTCTGAATGAAATTGTGTACATTTAAAAAAAATTCTCTTGTAATTCCACCCTTAGATGACGAGTGGAATAATATTAAATCGTTATGGTAATATTGATTTTACAGAGCGAACTTCAACCCTTATTTTCCCTTAAACGATTCTACTTATATTCGAATTGGCAAACACCACAATAAAAAAAACTGAAACTAAAACAGTGGGTACGCTAATGAAAAGGGCATATCAGGTATTTACAACTTTAACATTTTATAAATTTCGTTATTTATTATATTACAGGACGTGGTGCAGCTATGATTATAGAAAGTCTGTGCCTTTTCTATCATATGGAATGTTTTAAATGTTGTGTTTGTCATATGCAATTAAGTGATGGCCTAATGGGTACAGATGTACGAGTTAGAAATCAAAAATTACACTGCCATAATTGTTATTCAAGCGATGATGGTATTAAATTCAGTTGCGTATAATTTGTTTCTTCTTCTTCTGTAAATAACAAATTTTCTGTTTCTCTTTTTGTAAATAAATAATTTAATTAAGTAAATATATAAAAAAACCACTAATACTCTACGTATGTACGTATTTATACATATAGATAGAATTTGTATAGATTTACATCTCTTGTAAAGTAATGAAACTTTTTTTTTAATCTTGATAAATTTTATACAATTGTTGAATATTCTTGTTTGACTTGTTTCATAAAACTGTTGAGGAATAGGTGCCAAAATTATACACCAATACAATTCTTTTGAAATATATTAATTAATTTGTGTATTTAATCAAAAAACCAAAAAAAAAACAAAAACAAAAGTGGGCTTGAAATTTAATTGAATATGTGTTTATAAATTAGTTGTATACAGAAAACAAATATGTTTAAGTTGTATTATTTTTTAGTTTGTTTTTAATGGAGTTGTTACTACTTAAGTTATTTATTGTTTTTTCTATAAACCAAAATTTCACAAATTATAAGATTTGATTTTTCTCCTTATTCTTTTTTTATTTGAGACGCCTTTGTGTCTTATTGAAATTAAACTTGTTCAAATATACATATAATGAAACTTAATTATAATTTAAGTTATTCATTAAATAAATATCTATATTAAAGACAGTTTCATTTGATTTTGAAATAGAAACAAAAGGACTCCCGCACTCATTATTGTAGTAATATCGGATTCTCCCAGAACAAAAACGTCTGAATTCAATACTGTATGTGGAACCCGTAATTTGACCACAACACGGGAACAATCGTAAGTGCATGATCCATTTTATTTAAGAGAGCAATGAAAGAATTTTTGAAAGCTCTCATCTTTTAGATTCAGTAATTGTTTGTTGAAAACGAATCAACTTACTATACTTACTTACTAATTGTTGAACATTTTTTAAAGTGGGACGTGCTGTATAAAGCTCAACTGGATATTGCCCTTTACCCTCGAATTACTTCGGATTCGAGAGTCAAATTTAGAAAAGCTTGTCAGAAAGTCGCTACATCGGTTTCTGTCGCCGATAATATTACAAAAGCCTCGTTTATAGTCGGTAAAAGAATAAATTTTCTATCTACATAATACACATGGTATAGCCGTATGGCGCACAAAACGGGCGTTGTGTGTGTCTTTTTGAAGCATAAAGGTTATTGTATTCGACAACTCTAACCAACAGTACCTGATATTGTTGTGTTTACAATGCTAAACCAGTTTAATCATAAACAGTACAAATTTTTGATAATATTGACACTTTTTTAAAACAAAACAACAAGAAAAACAATGTGATCTAATTTCGATTAGAATCATTCGATAATTATGAGACAACATACATTTTTAAGCGTTATTATTTATATTATAATTGTGAAATTTTCTAATGCTTTTTTGAATCTATACTTAAACCTTCAGGAAGTACAAAGACTTTTAGGTAAGTCCTTTATTGTAGATATTATAATCATAATAACAGTAAAAAAATTGCGCATGTGTCACCCTAATCGACCGCTACACAAATCATAGAACAACCCCTTAAATCCACATAAGATCTATCAACAAATTTCAACTTCACCCAAAACATATCAATAAATCACACCATAATAAGGCCAATATTGATCAAAATACCGCTATAAATCGTCATCTTTAAGATATTGACTAAAAATATCTGTGGTCCTGTTATAACGGATTATAAATTTTTATGCATCTCAAACGTGAATCAGGAATGTGATAAATATGATAATTATCTAGAAATCTCTGTTTCAATTCAACCATTTATTTACATGAGCTATTATCATAAATAATTGTCTTGATTGTATTTTATTAGATACTTTCTATGTACACATAATTATAGTAAATCCTTTGTTATATTCCGCTGTTTGCATATGTAAATAAACTTTCAAGTTATCCGTTTTATTGTTTTTAGTGTATTTTGAGTAAAACCGCCACTGGTTGCTGAGTAATTCTCTAACTAGATGCTTCCGTTAGATCGTATTACTTGTAACAGTATCAACTGTTTTGAATTTTAAGCTAATTGCTGTAGAGACACATTTAGTTTGTAAATTACTTAGCAATTGACCGCAATGTAATGAGAAGTCAATGAGAATATAATCGAGGTATGCCGCTCCTCAATGGCTTAAATAAATATTTTTAGCTTACAATTAGTTTGTAGAAATTACGATATTGTTGTTTTTTTTTACAGGCTTAGAAGCAGAACTCTATTACGTTCGCGATGGGGTGATTAACAATTATGCTTTAAATTTCATTGTACCAGTTCCGTCCAAAATCGATTATTTACAATTTACATGGCAAAGTATTGGAAGATCCGTAAATTTATTCATATGTACAATTGATGGCGTTTTTCAATAATAATAATTTTTTTTGCAGTTACCGTATTCAATTGACGTTGAAACATCAAATCCACCAGCATTACTACCTCCAAAATTTAACATTAGTTCAACGGGCTTAATACCAACAACAATCCAAACATGGAGTGTATATTTACAATGTTCCGGATTAATATCAGCTGAAATTGATGTTACAATCACAATAAATGTGACATTACCAAATGATAGTATAATATCACCAATATTGAAACGTAAAAAAATTTGTAATAATATTGAAAATTATTCAGATATTCATGTATCAATCGATACAACAACAAATAATTTAAATATTGCACATATTTTTTACATTGCCGTTTGTTCGGCTATGTTATTAATATTAATACTTGCTATATTTATAACGATATATTATGCGAGAAATAAAAAGATTAGACGGAATATCGAAAATGATACATCACCATGCACAACATTTTTAACTCAAGTACCAAGAAATAGTGGGAACAGTTCATATGGCAGCTTTAGACGGATGCCTAGTTATTCGTTGATTGACGATCGATCGAAGGATCTGCAAGAAAGAATCGTTGAACTAACCATACAAAGGTAGTATTCTAAAGACAAGTTGGCAAAATCGAAACATATGAAGCTCAAATGTTTGATTGCAGGTGTCGAGTACGTTTGTGTAGTCTGATAATGGAAGGCACATTTGGACGCGTTTATCAAGGTTCTTATACGAACGAAGATGGTAAAGAAGAATCAGTTATTGTTAAAACAGTAACAGATCATGCAAGTCAAACACAAATATCATTACTTCTTCAAGAAGGCATGTCAATGTATTCATTAAATCATAAAAATATTTTGAGTATATTACGTGTATCAATTGAAGATCACACAGCACCATTTTTATTATATCCATGCAATAATTATAATAATCTTAAAATATTTTTACAAAAATGTAAATTATCACCAGAAGGTGTATCACATACGTTAACAACACAAGAAGTCGTTGAAATGGCATTACAAATCATTCAAGCAATGCAATATTTACATAAGAAACATTTATTACACAAAGATTTATCAGCCAGAAACTGCGTGTATGTATATACTTATAATTGAGAAATGTTTTATAAATTGTTATTAACTAATTGATATTCAATAGTGTTGATGATAAGTTGCGTGTCCAAGTCGCTGATAATGCCCTGTCAAGAGATTTATTCCCATCAGATTATCATTGTTTAGGTGATAATGAAAATCGTCCAATCAAATGGTTGGCAATTGAAAGTTTAGTTAATAAGAAATTCACAACAAGTTCAGATGTGTGGTCATTTGGTGTATTATTATGGGAATTAACAACATTAGCCCAACAACCTTATAGTGAAGTTGATCCATTTGAAATGGAAACGTATTTGAAAGATGGATATAGATTGGCACAACCGATTAATTGTCCTGATGAATTGTACGTTTATCTATTAATGTTTCTTTTATAACATAATTTATTTAAATAATTTTTAGATTTGCGGTCATGGCATATTGTTGGGCGATGAGTGTTGATGAACGACCAACTTTTGCACAATTGCAAATTTGCTTACAAGATTTTTATATGCATTTGATACAATACGTTTAATTTCATCTAAAAAAATAGAGAAAGATGTTCCTTATATAGCTTTGTGTGCCAAAATTTACAATTCATTAAGCACGTCATTATCATGGAAATAATATAAATTACCTATTTAGTTATGATCTCCTTAAATTATACAATGTTCTTTTAGTATTAGTATTATTAGTTTTTCTCAAATATTACTAAAATATTATATAATATTAAATTATATTGACGAACCTAAACAATAGACAGCATCCGCAACATAAACGTTATCATTCGCGTGTGGGGACATAACGTTAACGTTTATTTTCCGAATGTTCTTTATTGTAACTATGGTGTTTATGTATTTTTATATCAAATAAATATAATTTCAAATTTATGTGTATTTGTGTATTGTTGTATCGTTGTAGATTGATATGGAATAGTATTATTTATAATAAATCGAAATGAATGGAAATGGTATTAGATATATATAATAATTGTTTATTACGGATGAAAATAATGATGAAATCAATAGTGAAATACTGCGAGACGACGTCGTAACCACAAAGCAGAAATTTGAATCCACTTCCAACTGGATTTTCAGCGGAACTGCCGACAATTCGGCACTCTTCTGATTCACGAGCATGATACTCATTCATTCAGATGCAGAAGGTGTCACAGGAAAACCAATATTCTGAAAGGCACCTTTTTCGACAGTTGTAAGTTGCGAACCAAATTGAATGACTGACTACATAATGTGGATCGGCAAAAGCTCATAATTCAGCTTGGAGCGTCATGTGTTGGATGGTATATCATCAATATTACAGGTACATTAGATTATTGAGATCGATTGTCCTTCCTTTAGCCTTTGTGGAACAAACACAGTTAATCTATTATTGTTCTTCATATTATAGATACATCCAAGATGTCTGCACCTGGAAGCCCCTTCAGTATATGAAACTATCTCTTCTTGGTATTAAAGGTAAGTCTTCTGAAATTGAAAATTAACAAATTCTAACTTAATATTCTTCTAAACCATCATTATCCAATGAGTCTTTTCTGGGTTGAGAGTCTGGACTGGCAGTGGAGTGGATATTTATTCGCAATTATATTTATACAATTGCTGGGTGGTGTATCCTTCATTCATTCAGAAAAAGTGGATAGGCAATTATAAACACGCCGCTATTTAAAATGTATAATTGGCAATACATGGTTAGTGGGAGATTTTTAACACCTTATCCATTTTGATGATAAGTAATTTGAAAAGGTGGTCAATTATCAATTAGTACAGTGATAATCGATAAAATATATAGCCACAACATATATATAATTTAAAAATCTAGTGTTTTTATGTTCAATACATTTTTAGGTTGGCGATTCAAGTCTAGGGACATTTGGTGGCTAGAATTTTAGAGTGACAGCAGTGGTTTTTTGGCATTTGACAGATGTAAATATAATCTCAAAATACAATTTATTTATTTTATTAAATTCTCTTTATTTAGAAAGAATATAATAAATGCAAGTGAATTTTGCAAAACATAATGGAGCTGGCGGAATCCAAAGTAAAGAAAAACAATCCGAATCCTCAAGTTTTCATCTTGTGAAATTCACCAAACATTTACAAGGTAATTATCATCATAATGCATCAATGTAAATCGTTTATTATTTTATAATCAACTTTGGTGGTGAATTTTACTTATTTTAGGTGTGTGATGTCGTAGGAATCATTAATTGACTGAAAAAAACAGGATAATATTGTACTGGAATGGTGACGTTGAGGTGAATTGGTATCCATTTATCGACAGCTCTAATTATATGAAATTTGTGTGAAGGCAGTTGTAAATTGCGAACCAAATTGAATGATTACTGACTGTATAATGTGGATCGGCAAAAGTTCATAATTCAGCTGTGAGCGTCATGTGTGGTGGTACATCATCAATATTACAGGTACATTAGATTATTGGAATCGATTTGCCTACCTTAAACTTTTTTTGAACAAACACAGTTAATCTATTGTTCTTTGTATTATAGATACATCTAAGATGTCTGCACCTGGAAGTCCCTTCAGTATACGAAACTACTACTTCTTGGTGGTCTCGATGATGTGGTGTAGATCGATGGTTCTGTTGAATCAATGCAGAAATATTACCATAGATAGAGGGAATCGTTTATTATGTTGATAGAAGAACTAGAGGGACAACTAGAGGTAGAATACTTATGAAATTGAAAATTGACAAAATCTTCTAGGCCATCATTATCCACTGAGTTTTTTCTGATTCGATAATGTAGACCTACCAGTGGAGTGGATATTTATTCGAAATTTTGATAAATAATGCTAATTAGAGTAGCTAGAGAGCAACGATCTGTTATAGATGTATCAAACCAGTGGATAGACAACTACAAAATACATCACTATTTAAAGTAGACAACCAACAATACATGGTTAGTGGGAGATTTCTAACACTATTTATTTTGATGATAAGTAATTTCAAAAGTGATTAATTATCAATTAGTCCAGTGATAATCATTAAAATATTTGGTCACAACACACCGTTTATTTTGTAAAATTTCATAATATTCAAAGTGGGATTTCTTAGACACTTAGTCACTTATTTATGACAAATTTTTGCTATATCTATCTCAACATTTTGTTCTTGTTGATTGAATATTTTAATTCGTTTATTTTTCTTTTAGTTTTTATTTGTGAAATGTGGACAATTAATAAGTAACATATATGTTATAATGGGAATTCGTTAATTTGAAGAAAACGAAAAGGTAAACGATCCAATAAACAATGAATGAAGAATCGTTTCCAGTTATAGAATTGGTAAAAACATTATTTTAAATGGATATGAAAACTGATTGTTGATGTGTTTGTTGCAATAATTGAATGTAAGTATGATTAATTGAAATTATTAATAATTGAATGCATTTTAAAATAGAAATAAATTTTTGGATGTATTAAGCTAGTGACAGCAGCAGCAGCAGCAGTACCAGTACCAGTACCATTGAATTACGTTATTTACAATAACTACAAGATGGTCATAGATATATACCAGCATTAGAAGTGTTTTATGTATTAACTGTTGCAATATCTGGTTCTTGATTTCAATCAAGTTTGATAAAACATGTTCACATAGTAAAATTATGGAATATTTGGGAAGAATACAACAATTATTGTATTATCATTTTCAAATCTAGTGTTTTTATGTTTTATTACTTTTTAGGTTGGCAATACATATCTAGGGACATTCAGTGACTAGAATTTTGGAGTGGCAGTCGTGATTTTTGACGTTTGACAGATGTAAATATAACCTTAAAAAATAACTTTATTTAATAATTTCATTTTCTTTAGACAGAATATAACAAACGTAAGTGGATTACGCAACATTTAACGGAGCTGACACAATCCATAATAAAGAAAAACAACCAAGTCATGTCCCATCGTGAGAAATTCAACAAACATTTACAAGGTAACAATCATCAATGTAAATCGTTTATTATTTTTAATTAGATTATGATGATGGATATTACTAATTTTAGGTGTGTGTGATGTAGGAGCATCCATGAATTTACTGGAAAAAACAAGATCATGTTGCACTGGAATGGTGACGTTGATATGGAAGGTGAATTAGTATCCATTTATCGACAGCTCTAATTATATGAAATTTATTTGAATATTTGGATGTGTGGTGATTGATTCAGTTGTAAGTATAAATTGTAAAATGAAATAATTTCCATCAGTATTATTTTCAATTCTAGTGATTTTATATTTAATAAGTTTTTAGGCTGGCAATACAAATCTAGGGACATTTAGTGATTAGGATTTTGGAGTGGCAGTCGTGGTTTTTGACGTTTGACATTTGTAAATATAACCTTAAAAAATAACCATTTATTTCATAATTTCATTTTCTTTAGAAAGAATGTAACAAATGTAAGTGGATTTCGCAAAATTTAACGGAGCTGGTACAATCCATAATTAAGAAAAACAATTCAAATAATCAAGCTCTCATCTTGCGAAATTCAGCAACAATTACAAGGTAATTATCATCATTATGCATCAATGTAAATCGTTTATATTTTTTAATCAGACAGGGGTGTTGTACGAATGATATTGAAGTACCCTATCAATGCGAGGACCAAAATGCTGCATATCATGAAGCACGTAGCACGTAGCATTTTTTCCAATTGAAGTATAGAAAGTACCAGCAATTTTACTAATGGCTTTCGGTAAATAATGCTAATTAGAATAACTATAAGTAGCAAAGATTCGTTGTATTATTTGTATCAAAGCAATGGATGGGCATCCATATACACAATACCATCTTAAATGGATAATCAGCAATAGGTGGTTAGTGGGAGATTTATAACACTTTCCTTATTGTAATTTGAAAAGTCATTAATTATCAATTAGTACAGTGATAGTTTATTTTGTAAAATTTCATAATATTCAAAGTGGAATATGTCAGACAGTCACTTTTTTTATTACAAATTTTTGCTATATCTATCTCAACATTTTGTTCTTGTTGATTGAATATTTTAATTCGTTTATTTTTCTTTTAGTGTTTATTTGTCGAAGAATCGGTAACAGTGAAATGTGGACAATTCATAAGTAACACATAAATGTTAAAATGGGCATTCGTTAATTTGAAGAAACGAAAAGGTAAACGATCCAATAAACAATGAATGAAGAATCGTTTCCAGTTATAGTGTTGGAAGTAAAAACATTTTTTTATATGGATATAAAAACTGGTTGTTGATCTGTTTGTTGCAATAATTGAATTAAATGTAAGTATAACTAATTGAAATTATAAATATATGAATGCATTTGAAAATAGAAATAAGTTTTAGGGTGTGTGAAGCTAATGACAGCAGCAGCAGCTGTAGTGGTACCATGGTTTACATTTTACCAGTATTAAGTTATCTACAATTACAAGATGGTCATAGACATACACCAACATTAGAAGTGTGTTAATTATTAATTAATTATATTATTAATTCGTAATGTGAAGAAAAAATGTTTAATTTTATTGTAGATAGATCAATAAAAATGTTTTATAGTCCCTTTTTTTTCGTTAAAATAGAAACGTGGCGCATCCACCAAAATTTTTCGTGCCAAAATTAAAATTTATCGTCTCTATCCGGCACCTCCACCAAATTTTTTCGAAATGTAGCTAAGATTTCCGAAAAAATTGGTGGAGGCGCCGGGAAATTTTTTAAATTCGTCCGGCGCCTCCACTAAAATTTCGAAATTTGCTGGCGCCTCCACCAAAATTTGTCGTGCTAAAATCAAAATCTATCATTTCTAACCCGGCGCCTCCACCAAAATTTTTCGAAAATTTCGACTGTACAATTTCGAAAAATTTTGGTGGAGGCGCCGGGTTAGAAATGCTGGATTTTGATTTTAGCACGAAACATTTTGGTGGATGCGCTGGGGAAATTTCGAAATTTTGGTGGAGGCGCCGGGTGAATTTGCCCGGCGCCTCCACCAAAATGTTTCGTGCTAAAATCAAAATCCAGCATTTCTAACCCGGCGCCTCCACCAAAATTTTTCGAAATTGTACAGTCGAAATTTTTCGAAAAATTTTGGTGGAGGCGCCGGGTTAGAAATGCTGGATTTTGATTTTAGCACGAAACATTTTGGTGGATGCGCCGGGGAAATTTCGAAATTTTGGTGGAGGCGCCGGGTGAATTTAAAAATTTTCCCGGCGCCTCCACCAAAATGTTTCGTGCTAAAATCAAAGTTCAGCATTTAACCCGGCGCATCCACCAAAAATTTTCTAAAATATACACTAAGAATTTTTGAAAAATTTTGGTGGAGGCGCCGGGTGAATTAAAATAAATTGGTGGATGCGCCAAATAAAAAATTTTAATTTTTATTTCAGCGAGAGAAAGGGCATATAAAATATTTTTATTGATTTATTTACACAATACAATTAATTAAACATTTTTTTCTTCACATTATGAATTAATAATATCCATCCGTTTAGTATAATAACAATTTTAACAAAACTCTTATTAAAATGTCGTTATTTTCAAGAACGATCATAGATAACTTCGAATACTTAATGATAAATTTGTTTCTTGTTGTATTTATAAAATGATAATTGTATTCTTTTCTTAACTGAACATTTCATAACAACCATATATTGCAACAATTAACTTAATACACCCTAAAAATTATTTATATTTTAAAATGTATTCAATTATTTATAATTTCAATTAATCATACTTACATTTAATTCAATTACTACAACATATCAACACTCAGTTTTTGTGTCCATTTAAAATAATGTTTTTGCCAATTCTATAACTGAAAACGATTCTTCATTCATTGTTTATTGGATCGTTTACCTTTTCGTTTGTCTTCAAATTAACGAATTCCCATTATAACATTTAGATGTTACTTATTAATTGTCCATATTTCACTGTTACCGATTCTTCGATAAATAAACACTAAAAGAAAAATAAACGAATTAAAATATTCAATCAACAAGAACAAAATGTTGAGATGGTTATAGCAAAAATTTGTTATAAATAAGTGACTAGGTGTCTAAGAAATCCCACTTTGATTATGAAATTTTACAAAATAAACTGTGTTGTGACCAGATATTTTAATGATTATCACTGTACTATTTAAAAATTAACCACATTTCCAAATTACTTATTATGAAAATGAGTACTGCTAAAAATCTCCCGTTGAACATGTATTGTTGGTTGCCTACTTTGAATAGTGGTGTATTTATAATTCCCTATTCATTGTTCTGATACATTATAACAAATCTTTGCTATCTAGCTACTCTAATTAGCATTATTTACCAAAAGCCATAATTAAAATTGCTGATATTTCCTATATTCCAAGTGAAAAACTGCTGCGTGCTACGAGATGTGCAGCATTTTGGTCCTCGCATTGACAGGATACATCAATGATCATTCGTATGATGATGATAATTACCTTGTAAAAGTTTGGTGAATTTCACAATTTCACATTGGAATTACATAATTCCCATCAAGGTGATGGTGTTGATCTAGAAAAAATATTTTCTTTAAACCTATTCATTCCAAATTTTTTAAAAAACAAAAATTACACACAGCGCCATCTCTGTACAATGTGTAAAACGATAAATTTTCAAAAATTACAGAAGCCTGTAATTTTTTTATGATTACAGGAACCTGTAAGTTTACATTATCTGGTTTTTAACATTTTGCCTCATTTTGGACATAATTTAGTAGTTTTATAAGTCGTACTTACAGTTGAATCATTCACCACACATCTAAATAATCACACAAATTTCATAAATGGATATCAACTGAGCTTCCATATCAACATCACCATTCCAGTGCAATATTATCCTGTTTTTTCCAGTCAATTGATGGTTCCTGCTACATCAGACACACCTAAAATCAATAATCAATATTTTAGGAAAATTAACGAATTGGACTGATGCACGATGATGAATGTTACCTTGTAAATTAATGGTGAATTTCTCAATATGAAAACGATGATTTGGATTGTTGTTCGTTACTATGAATAGTGTCAGTACCATTATATGTTGTGTTATTCAATTATTTTCATTACTTGCGTTCTAAATAAAGAGAAATTAATTAAAAAAATAATAATATTTTCGAGGTTATATTTACTACTGTCAAAAGACAAAGAACCACTTCTGCCAAACCAAAATTTCAGTCACAAAATGTCTCTAGACTTGTATTGCCAGCCTAAAAATTTCTCAAACATAAAAACACTAGATTTGAAAATAATAATAATAATAATAATAATATATATATATATATATATATATATATATATATATATATATATATATATATATATATATATATATATTATTAATTTGAAAGGTAATTAATTATCAATTAGTACAGTGATAATCATTTCTCAAATTACTTACCATAAAAATAAGTAAAGTGTTAAAATCTCCCACTAATCATAACCAATAGAAATTTTATTCATTTTAAATAATAATGTATTCATGGTTGCCTATTCACTTGATTTGATACATTCCAACAGATCGTTGCTATCCAAATGGCTACTCTAATTACCATTATTTAAAACCAAAAGCCATAATTCAAATTGCTAGTATTTTTCTAGAGATTTCAAATGAAAAACTGCTACGTGTTACGTGATGTGCAGCATTATGGTCTTCCAATTACTTGACTGGATACACTTCCATCCTCCATTCGTATTTCCGCACTCCTGTTTGTATGAATAACAATTAGATTTCGTTAATTTTTAAGTATTTCATAAGTCTTCTACCTCACATTGTCCCTGTATAGTTCTTCTATCAATTTAATAAACCATTCCCTCTATCTATGGTCATATTTCCGCATTGATTCACAAAGAACCATCATCATCGATCTGTACCACATGATCGAGACCACCAAATAGTAGTATCGTTTCGTATACGTACTGAAGGGGGGCTTAAAGGTGCAGACATCTTGGAAGTATCTATAATTATATTAAGGCATCTGAAAGGGAAACACATTGCAATTAGTAAACATCCTGAGCGGTGACACACACATTTGTTAGACTCATCTGAACTGTACGAAATCACATTGAAAGTGAAGTCGCAGTAGACAGCATTGTCAAATGGTTGACGATGTACCTGGGTGTGTTGCATACAGCGGCATTGGAGTTGCGAGAAGTCACACAACACACATGCAGGAATATAAAATATGGTCTGCATGTGTCACCAATACATTCTAAAATACATAGCAAAAGACATGTAAAAAGCATTAAATAAATAATGAAAAAACGAGACAAGAAATATTACAAATGCATCTGAAAGGGAAACACATTGCAATTAGTCAACATCCTGAGCGGTGACACACACATTTGTTAGACTTATCTGAACTGTACGAAATCACATTGAAAGTGAAGTCGCATTAGACAGCATTGTCAAATGGTTGACGATGTACCTGGGTGTGTTGCATACAGCGGCATTGGAGTTGCGAGAAGTCACACAACACACATGCAGGAATATAAAATATGGTCTGCATGTGTCACCAATACATTCTAAAATACATAGCAAAAGACATGTAAAAAGCATTAAATAAATAATGAAAAAACGAGACAAGAAATATTACAAATGCATCTGAAAGGGAAACACATTGCAATTAGTAAACATCCTGAGCGGTGACACACACATTTGTTAGACTTATCTGAACTATACGAAATCACATTGAAAGTGAAGTCGCAGTAGACAGCATTGTCAAATGGTTGACGATGTACCTGGGTGTGTTGCATACAGCGGCATTGGAGTTGCGAGAAGTCACACAACACACATGCAGGAATATAAAATATGGTCTGCATGTGTCACCAATACATTCTAAAATACATAGCAAAAGACATGTATAAAGCATTAAATAAATAATGAAAAAACGAGACAAGAAATATTACAAATGCATCTGAAAGGGAAACACATTGCAATTAGTCAACATCCTGAGCGGTGACACACACATTTGTTAGACTCATCTGAACTGTACGAAATCACATTGAAAGTGAAGTCGCAGTAGACAGCATTGTCAAATGGTTGACGATGTACCTGGGTGTGTTGCATACAGCGGCATTGGAGTTGCGAGAAGTCACACAACACACATGCAGGAATATAAAATATGGTCTGCATGTGTCACCAATACATTCTAACATACATAGCAAAAGACATGTAAAAAGCATTAAATAAATAATGAAAAAACGAGACAAGAAATATTACAAATGCATCTGAAAGGGAAACACATTGCAATTAGCAAACATCCTGAGCGGTGACACACGCATTTGTTAGACTTATCTGAACTATACGAAATCACATTGAAAGTGAAGCCGCATTAGACAGCATTGTCAAATGGTTGACGATGTACCTGGGTGTGTTGCATACAGCGGCATTGGAGTTGCGAGAAGTCACACAACACACATGCAGGAATATAAAATATGGTCTGCATGTGTCACCAATACATTCTAACATACACAGCAAAAGTCATGTAAAAAGCATTAAATAAATAATGAAAAAACGAGACAAGAAATATTACAAATGCATCTGAAAGGGAAACACATTGCAATTAGTCAACATCCTGAGCGGTGACACACGCATTTGTTAGACTTATCTGAACTATGCGAAATCACATTGAAAGTGAAGCCGCAGTAGACAGCATTGTCAAATGGTTGACGATGTACCTGGGTGTGTTGCATACAGCGGCATTGGAGTTGCGAGAAGTCACACAACACACATGCAGGAATATAAAATATGGTCTGCATGTGTCACCAATACATTCTAAAATACATAGCAAAAGACATGTAAAAAGCATTAAATAAATAATGAAAAAACGAGACAAGAAATATTACAAATGCATCTGAAAGGGAAACACATTGCAATTAGCAAACATCCTGAGCGGTGACACACGCATTTGTTAGACTCATCTGAACTATACGAAATCACATTGAAAGTGAAGCCGCATTAGACAGCATTGTCAAATGGTTGACGTTGTATGTGTCATCATCAATACATTTTATGTTACATAATAAAAAACATGTAACGACCAGTGCCGATTAGCGCCGATCCGTGGGGGGCTGTCGGGGTCCCGAATCATATAGGTTTTTGATAGGCATATACTAAAATGGTGGCCTGTAACTTATGTTTGCCCCAGGCGTTGTTTATTCCCAGTCTGACTCTGGTGTGCACATTAAAACGAGAGTAATAAGGAAGAAGTTCAACAGGAGATTGCAAACGCACAAATACTTATAAGTAACCAGTGGTGGCGAGGATAATTCTTTGCAAAATGCATTCATTTACAAGTTGCCAATTTGCTCTATCTTTATAAAACAAACCCCATTTCTCAAATAAATGTAAAAATAATAAAAAAAAACTGTTATGTTTAATATCTCTACAATATTTTTGGAATTTTATGCCGATATTTGCATGAATTTAGAACAAAAAATAGATAATATTACTGATTTATAACCAAGTAATTATCTCTGCCAAATTAGGTCCTGGAGGCGAGTAGTTAATTATGCAATTATAAGAGATAATTCTTTTATTTAACCTTGGAAAAGATGAAGGAAACCAACATCTCAGAATTTTATTTAATATGAAATTAATTATTCTATTTCAAAATTGTCACGCTAAGTGTCTTGTAATTCAAATAATTTTTCCACAGTTTTCTAAATGAATCAAAACGTTACAGACGTTATCATGAAATGTTGTTATATTATGTTGTGTTTAATAATTATTGTGGCGAATATTTGTAAGTTTTAATCTTGAATTATTGTTTTAATATATTATTATTCAATTTAAGTTTATTCATGTATAATCGTCCATATTATTAGCGAAAATCCTGATTTGCGTCGATCTGTAATAAGTAATTCCATAATGTCAAGGTTATTTATTGGCAGAAACTTATTATTGTAACTAATCCAGTAGCGTTACTGATCAAGAGTGCAATACAGACATACTTGAGGCCATGAAAGGAAAAATTTCACGAATTACGCTACAAAGAATATCCCTTGATGACTCATTCTACTGTAATTATAGATCCATCTCAAACAGGATGAACAGCTCCCTAGTGGCAAAATTTAGGGGCGCATGATATTTTGATTTGACGAATCCCTACATAAACATCTAGTTTCATCCGTTGTTTATTATTGAGTTAAATTCAAATTGCATTGAAGTAAAAAATTATAAATTGAGAGCTCTAAATGGATCTGAATCCATCAATTTCGTTTATCTATATCTTGTTACGCTACTGATTAAATCTTTTCTCAATTATATCTAGTTTTTCATGTACAATTTTCATTTACTAACAGGTAATGGCTTGGAAATTTCATCGAAATTAGATTTTGGTAATTCAAAATTAATTTCTACCACCTCTCAAAGACATACCACCAAAAGAGAAGAGATTAAGAATGATTTTGATAATATTGGTGTTGTATGTGTATCAAACGGTTGTAATAAAACCAAAAATAACGAATTACCTGATGGATCAGTTAAAACTGATGTTGTTGTTCGTGTGGAAACTGTGGTTGATGTTAAAAAAAATAAAACAAATTTTATTGATGATACTCCTGATGTTCCTATTGTTCTTGGTTTAGCAGGAACAAATTCGAATACGGAAACTGGTAGAGATTTCAAAGGAACATTTTATGGAAATCCTGAAATTCCGTCAAGGAATTTGTACAGGTCCCCACCAATTGTGGCGGACACTATTTATATTCAAGATACGAGTGAACAACCCCATGTTGGAGTTAATGTGAAGACTCTCCCACCTGTGAAGATTGAAATGGTATATGGGGGACACCGCCCTAATGGTATCAGGTATAATAGAAATGGTTTAGAATTGAATTTACCACATTTTCAACCATCGTATAATATGCAATATTTGGGGAAAGTTCACCACCACAATTATTATGGTATCCAAGACGAACAGGAACATTTAATCCAGTTGAATTTAAAAATAGACCAAACACCAACTGGGACTCATCATATTTGAACGAAAAAAATTCTCCAAAATATTATTATAAGTCCCCGGAAGAAGGACAAAGAACAAACAATTTTGAATGTAAAAATCATCCAGGACCAGGATTACAATGGCAACCAAATGGTGGGGTTTTCGTTAATAATAATGATCCAGGAAGACAAATTAATGATAAACTGGCCCCTTTAAATTAATTCATTTTTATTATATATAATCTCTAAAAAAATATAATAAAATCCAAATAAAATGGAAAAAAGCTACATTTAATTTTCCTTCTCTCCCAAATTTTACGGATTCTTCACTGTGTAGGTTGTAACTTTCCCATTATCATTAACTGTAGTTGTAGCATGTTGATATTGGCGTGTCTTTCCATCACTGTCAGTAGCAGATGAACTAACACTAGATGTAAAAACACCATAGTTGCCTCCTGCTCCATCTGCTCCAGCAGGACCAACATTACCAAATCTTGACAAGATATTCGGATATGCCTATTAACACAAAGAAAAAAACATTAGTTTTATGTTCGCCTAATTTTACCCGAATTTACTAACAGGATTTTCAGGATATACAGCAGCTGTTTGTGTGTAACCTTTAGGGCCTATAGATGCTGATGCTATTGAACTACCATCTGTTCCACCAATTCTATTAAAGTCTTGTGGAGGATAATTTGCTGGTCCAAATACCTGTCCATGTTGGAATTGTTGTAAACTGTTCAATAGATATAATAATTTAATTTTACAAATTATTAAAAACCTACCCTAAGTTAGTTCTAAATGTTATAGAAGATTGTGCATTAGCACGAGCATTATTGTTAGCATATGCCATAGAATAAGAAGAAGCATAACCACCGCTAAAGTAAAGATTTTTAAGAAATTATTTTTCGTTTAGATACAAATTAACCTGACGTACTCATTTAAATATCTTTGAAGTTGATTGAAATAACCATTAAAGAATCCATCAAAATCACCAGGTGATTGAGGTACTGGATTAAAACCACTACGGCTAACAGGATTAAAACCGGCACCATCAGTGGAACCGGAAAAGCTTCCAGAATATCCATAACCATAACCACTGGGAACGGAATTTGATGAACTGCCTGGAATTCATCCGATGAATATGAACATTTTGTTAAAGTAGTAATTGTTCCAAAACATAAGTACACATTTATATACTGTTTAACGTAAAGATTACCTGTTTTTGGAATTTTTTTGTATTTATTAGGGACTGAATATGGATGAATTATGATTATACACATAATGTATGAAATTCCGGTTTTTAATCCGGGTGGTAGAGTAAAAAGAAACTTTCTCAAATTCCAAGTATAATAACCTTTCTTTACATTAATTTAAATATTGAAGATTCTCTACGTCTTTACCAAAAATTATTGAAATTGTGAATTTCCTAACTCGGACAGTTTACTCGAAAGGGAACTGTCCTAACAGTGTAAAAACTATAACTACATGGTTGTCTATTTGTACAGGTGTCGTAGTATTTGATGCTACCTGTACCCAGCTCTCCCATCAGTTGCTAACATGATGTCTTCATTTTACCTACGGGATTTTATTTTTAAATCCCCTCTTCTCTATCTTTGATGCAGTTTTTAAATATGTTGCAAATTTATAAACAGGTTTCTTAAAGTATATCCCTTTATAATATCTGAAACATCCCCTTTAACATAGAAACATTAGATAAATTTAAAAAGTTTGTGAAATATCCTTAATGGAGATTTTTCGAGTTTCCTTCTCAAATACATCAAATTATTCAACATTATCAATACTAAAAATAAAACCTTGACCGTTGTTTCTGTTTATTTAAAATTATTTTAGAATATTACGACATGTTTGAAATAAATACTCCTAAATAAATTAAAAAAAAAACGAAAAAGAATCTCTTTCGCATCTTATAAAAAAATTTACCAGCGTATCCAGGGTATGCACTTGCATTTGCCACGAAAAGTAATAAAATGAAAAACATGTTGTACGCGTAATCAATCTTGAAGAAGTTAAATCGAAGAATTCTATTCAAAAAAAAGAAGTTAAGTTGAATTGTTTGAACACTAAGAAATTAACACGAGAAGTTCCAGTACTTAATTGATGCGTACCTTACAGCCACCACTCACTTTATACACAGGTACTTTCGTTTCATCCGATCGATAGCGATCTATGACGATTTTTTGTTTACATAACAAACTTTATGTTGTCCCCTTCTATCTCTTATTGTTTAAATTTATTACACTAATTAGATCATACAAACAATCGTCTGATTTACGTTGAATTAACTTTTTGTGTTTAACCCTCAAAATATTGCAATTAATTGATTGTTGCAACAGGGTTATCAGTCATGTCAAGTTTATAGAGACGATCAATGATAACTAAAGCACATCAATGACTATTGCAGTATAATAATAATAAAAACGAGATATCTACTATATGATTAAAAAAACAG
Organism: Meloe dianella; assembly: GCA_028455855.1. Classification (NCBI taxonomy): domain Eukaryota; kingdom Metazoa; phylum Arthropoda; class Insecta; order Coleoptera; family Meloidae; genus Meloe; species Meloe dianella. The sequence continues at coordinate 1,840,202 of JAPTHL010000045.1, read as the reverse complement.
TAGCAGGAAGGGGTGACTACCAAAATTTATAAGTCTTATAATAGGGGTAGTGCAATACAAGTAGGGGGTTGCCATGGTGGTGATACTGGGCTCATCTGAAAACAGTTCACCCTTTGTTATCTATGAAAATAACCAGTCACCGCTAGGAAAACATTTTAGACGTAACAGAGTGTATATACTCGGAATATGAAAGATGTATATAGTAAAAATTTGGAAAAAAATGATTCTATTGACATGTTTTTTTGGTAATTTAAGGTAATTTAAAGTCAAGAGACAATTATTATCATTAAGTTCATTAGCATCACATTAAGTTGTCATTAAAAAAAGAACGTATAAAAGCCAACAAGCAACTAGAAGGGTTTAAGATAGAAACAAAATGTTGTTAGTATTTGTAGGTTGTGTTTTATTAATTCAAGGCATAATCGGTAAGTTTGTTATTTTTAAATAATTGAAATATAGAAAAAAAATGATCATCAATAATATGATACCGTATTAGGCATTCCAGTCGAAAATGATGAATTTCGAAATTTCGGTTTGCCGAAAAATTATTTCAGTAATTTTGATGTTGAAAGTTTAAATCCATTTAATTGGTTAAGTGGCAATCGTAATGCGATTGTTGAGAATGAGGATGATGATAAATTCAACAAATTCTTCAAAATTATCGAATGTTTAGCCACACAGAGGAAAGACTGCAATCCGTTGGTGGATGAAGTGAAACCGTATTTTGTAAAAACAACTAAAAATAAAACAACCACACCGGTAAAAGAATCACCACGAACGACAACAACAGCCACCACCACCACATCTACGCCTGCAACTACATCTACTCCTGTAGCTGCATCTACGCCTGCAACTAATATTTAATTTAATTATAATAAATAATAAAAATGTTTGTCTTTTTATCAATACCGGATATTTGTTATTATTGTTTTGCATATTTATACGTCGAATTTGTATTAGATTTATGTATCTTTCGAGCATATTGAAAACAAATATATATGTTTTTATCTAAGTCGTGCCTTTAATTGTTATTAAAAAATAATTTATTGTGTTTATTCTGTAGAACATCAAATTAAAAAATTCGTTTTCCTCATTAGTTAACTATAAACAATGACTTTGAAAGTCAAGGTGAGATGATGTCAGTGTATTTTCCATGAATTTTTTTTAATATAAGGATTCTTATAGTCATCATTAAACCTAGTGCACCGTAAAAACGCACACATGGGAACCCAGACTTAACATTATTCAATTAAATATCTGATATATCTTCATTCTGATCTCTATTTTAGAATACAGTTTCAAGGGTGATTCGCACACAATTCTCCATTGAACAGTCCAATGTTTTGTATTGTATAAAAAAATCGAAAATATCGACTGATTTATGACTGATTGTTTATTATGGAAATATGAAAATGTCAATTATATAGAAATAAATCAAAATTACAGGGCCCTTGTTTAAATTTAATGATGTTTATACAAGATGTTGTTGTATTATATTTACAATATCGTTAGGTAACCGAATAAAATAAATAACGCACTAGTTGTGGCATAAAATATTAACAATTCTGTATAAATTATTCAACATAGAATTAGAATTGTTTCAGGGTGAAAATGAAATTAATTTTGTTTCGATAATAATTGTCGAAGGCAATGATGAATGAAACGATTTTCAGTGTATTAAGACCGGTATGGATTTTGAATCAAATTTTCGGTATGTGCAATCATTCAATTACTGAAATACTAAAAAAGAAGAGATATTTATTTAAAACATTTTATGTCTATCTGTATTCGTTCGTGGCAATTTGTTTAATATTATTTTTAACATATTCAACAACTAATTTTAAAATTAATCCAAAATTTAATACAATAACACAATTAGCTGATGTTTTATATAATTTAACAAATAATCTGATCGATGGTTTCAGCTGTAATTATGTTACTAATTAAGCAACATACGTTAAAAATAATTGTAAAACGTCTAAACAACATTGATAATGATTTAAAGAGGTATTTTAAATGGAAACTATAGAAATATTCGAATATTCATAGTAACATACATAATTGTAACAATAATCATATGGATATCATATTTTATTTATTATGTTATTTTGCATTGTCCAAAAAATGGATTTAAATGTTTCCGTAATTGGTTAATAAATTATACATCAACGAAAATATCACAAACTGTTCTTATTAGTTTTTTATCATTTGTTATGATAATTTATCATAAATTAAACATAATTAATATCAATATAAAAGAATTGTTTCATCAAGATAATCATATACGATTAATTGATGAACAATTTTATAATAAACGATTTATTGAAATTGAGAAGATTTATAAAAAGATATTAATCGTTAAAGATGATGTAGAACAATTATTTTCATTGGTGTTACTAATGAAAATTGCTGGACAATTTGTTGAAATATTTAGTGGTTTGTATTTTTCTGTATTTGGTTATATTTATGATGGTTATGTTGTGATACCAAAAACATTTAGTGAATTATCAATACCGCTAACACTTTTATTAATAACAACATATGAATTATTTATTATAATTATTGTATGTGAAATAACATATATGGAAATTCGTAATACTAAAAAAATTATTTATCGATTATCGATAACGAAGAGTAATATGTTATTAATGAAAAAGGTTGGTAAATATTTGTACTTTTTGCATGTGTTGTACAAATTTTTTCTACAATCGTTTGACTAATGGCAAGTACAGTCCGTCTATTTTGCCCCGACCAACTTGACGTCAATGATTCAATAGTCATACTACCAAAGAGCATAGTGTTCAAGAAGAAGTAGTAGTCAGGATAAACGAATAATTCATGACATTTTAAACGATCGTAGAAAATATTAATACACGAGATAATAATTTAATTTTTTGTTTTTAAAGATTAACATGTTTTCATTACAATTCATCCAGAAAGATTTTGAATTTTCCGCTGGTGGTTTCTTTAAAATAGATGGATCTCTTTCACAAACAGTAAGTTTGTTAATTTAATTACTTAATTCAATTAATTTAATTAATTACTTTACTATTGCTAATATTTTCTATTAGATCATAGGAGCAGCTACTATTTATTTAGTAATGTTTATACAATTCGATATGGCCATTAATTCAAATCCTAATTAAAACTGCATTATTCATTAATGTTAATAGTGAGTGTGTTTTTGTCGATAGGTGTTTTATGTTTAAAATTAAATAAACAAACAAACAAACAAATAAATGTTCTATAAATTATTCAAATTTTCCATATATATCCTTTTGGTTGAACGAAATAAGGTTCATTGTTGGTAAAAACGTATTAAAATACTCGGCACGACGCCATAAAATTGCAAAGTAATATAAAATTACTATTTAACATTAATTACACTGTTCGACGACATTTTGGTGAATTAAAAATTCTATCGATCAACTGCCATAATTAATATTTAACATCACAGTTAAAAGCATTTTCTTTGCATAAAAGTTAAAGAATACGTCAGCAGTTCGTTAGTTATATAGGATTAAAAATGGTGGAAAGAGTGGAAAGTGTGGATATAACGGAACTGGATAAAACATAACAGAATTACGTCCCAATATACTATTGAATAATGGAAATGTTTAGAAAAATGAAATGATCCGTGGCGTACTAATAGGGAGCAACGTGACTCTTAAAGGTCATACGGTCAGGTTATAGTGTTTAAGGTGTTTAGTTATTTTGTGAAGGAGCTCTGCCATACAAAGCAGCCTCACTCTTCATTGAAGAAGAATTCAGTTTACATAAAATATAACTTCTATATATAGGCAACAATTTAAACTACTGAAATGTATTTATGATGAATAACTGAAGCGCAAATACAAAGCTTAGAGGATAGCTTTTTGATAATTCCTGAAATTTCATGAAATACTAATGAAAAACCTCTTCTGCCACTTGGGAATTAACAACAAAATTGCTCTCTATTACCCAGTGGCGTAACTATCATGAGGCAGCTGTCACCCGGTTCAAGCTAGTAAAGGAGTTCTCTCTCAAGAAACATTGATGTGGCACAAGTTGAGTTATAATTTTATGTGGTGGTGAACTGTCTAAGGGTTGAAGCACCTTAATTGCTTGCCTGTTTATAAAGTTAACATTTCTTATTATTATACCGTATCTAATAGAATATTTTAAATAAAACTACAATTAAAAGTGGTGATACCGTGAAGTTTTCTAAATAAGAACTAAGTTGATCACAATAATTATTATTAGAACTAATTATTGAAAAAAAATTGTGTGCATGTAATCTTTACGCGCGAATGAAGTAAAACTTGTTTGACGTTTATGGCACATATCATAAAACGATTCAACTTAACTTAAAATATTACAGTTTAGTTATATTCATTAATGATATACTTTACAAAGAATAATATAAAGCTATATTCACATTATGCATTGAAAATAGGTAATATTGTCTACAATTATATGTAGATTTTGATTTTATACATTTTCACCCTTAAGTGTGGGTATGTGGAATTCATTTAAAAATACGAGAAGATCTATACTGTGACGATTTGAATCTGTGCGACTTGACTTGACCGTTGTCAAATTGACAATTGTGGCTCGATTTCAATTGCTTTAATTGCTTTAAAGTTGACTACATTTAAGTAAACCGTATATAAATAAATATTTGTTTAACACTACTTCAATTTGATTGTAAAGCTTTACACAAATAAGTCTGATTTTTTTCAAAATTCTTCAATCTTTTCATATTCACAGAAGTGGACTGGTTACCCTCAAAAGTACCTCGTCGATTATAGTGGCAATTATTAGGTATGTTCCCACCCACAATTCTAGATTGTTTGGTTGATGACTAGACTACGCATGTCTAGTTAGAAACTGATCATAAAGTACTTTCAAACATCACCAGCTGGACCGCATTTCTATTGAATTCATTCAATTTACAGTTTCTGATGAGAGTATATTTGATTTTCTTAAATCAATCGTCCCGTTTTCCATTACCATCTGCTACCGTGTGGAAAATGAGCATTTCCGAAGCATATTTTTGGAAATCTATAGATTTCAACCAATGACAGACGTTTTAACATGTTAGGTATTTAAAATTGTGGTTGCTTAGCAACATCTACACATTAATGCAATCGAGTACTTTCGGGTGCCCAACACACGATTGAATGTCGGCTGTATCCGTTGGATCGTAGAAAATCGTTTTCATTTATAGTACACTTTTCATATGAAAATTCACGAGCCGAATGGCTCGATGGTTAACGATAAAGATTTACGCCTAGAAGTCCGGGGTTCAAGCCTCGGCACGGTATGAAAAAGGATTTTCAGAATTTTCCTCTTCTTATATATAACCTAAATTGTTAATTTGTCGATGCCACAAAGTACATGGACCAGTTAGCAAGATTAGGATGTCTGTCCCTAGCCCCCGTCTAGAATTGGTGAAATGAGCAGTAACCATCATCCATAAAAGGGCATAAGCGCCCAGGGTTTGGTTGAAATGAGCAGTAAACCACAATCCTTTTTTCCTTTTTAAACATAAAGTTAAACACAATAAGAAAAATTGTGTGCGATTGTAGTAAAACTTTTTGACGTTTATGACACATATCACTGAAACGATTAAACTATTTTATATTCTATATAAAATTCGTTAATACCACTCCCACTTTTTGAAGAATATTCACTCATTAATTAAATTAATTGAGAATAAAAAATTAAATTAAAGGTCAAATCAGCCCATGTCAATCTACCCAAAATTCAAACCTGTTCTCCTATTCCTACAACCAACCAATAGCTTTCCTGATGTTGTAGTCACATGACTGAGAAATATCAACAGAAATAAGATACCAACCTTACATCTACGGAGTTTCTAAATTTCGTTACATGAAGTTGGGAATTTTACTATTATTAAGATTTTAGTAGAACTAAATATTTTAAATAGCGGAAACTATTTCGAGCGTTACATCCGTCAGAAAAAAATTCTGAATTACCCCCTAGTCGCGCCTAAAGAAGTTTTACTTCAAAAACAATACTTACTTCGCTGTCTTTATGTTTTTTATTGTGTTTAATTTTATCCTTACGTCGTCTAGGAAAAAACGGTAGTTAATGCTCATTTCACCAAAACCTAGGCGCTTATCCCATTTCGAATGGATTGTTACTGCTCATTTCACCAAATCCAGACGCTTTTTCTACGATGAGGGACCTGTAATGAGGAGTGAAAGATGATCCTATTTCATACCATCCAAGCATGTGCATGCTTCGAAAATGGTCATTTTCCACACGGCTGATGGTAATAGAAAAATATGACAGTCGATGCAAGGTCTTTGAAATACTTTCATCAGATTAATTCCTATTCCTTACTTCCGCAATGAGTTTTATAGAAATGCGTTCCAGCAGCTAATGTTTGAAAGCAGTTTATGATCAGTTTTTAACTAGACATAAACAAAACAATCTGCAATTGTGGGTGCAGGAACACAGTTTCTAATAATTTCCACTAATCTACGAGGTGTTGTTAGAATGAATATGTTTCAAAACAAAAATACAATAAGAATCTATTCGTATTAATATTAACTCCGGATTTCAACGATGGTTGGATTCTAAATCCAATAATTTTACCGTTGACGTTAATCAGTCCACTCCTGCGATAATAAAGTATGGGTGGCTGTAGATTTCGTCAAAACACATACCTTATGACTTATCTCACCGTGTGTATCTTGACGTAGTCAATACGGAAACGGTACAAAATTACTTACAAAAAAAAATACGAAAAATCTATCGAAAATATTTTATAACTGAAGATTAACGTTAAATTGTTCTCACTAAGCGTGAAATATTTGCATAAATATAATTTAACATTGTACAAGACTCTAAGAATTCACGATCTATATTCAACTAGTTACTTAAGTAACACTTTAGTCATCTTAATTCCAATTCACAGTATAATTTATAGATATTTTCACTGATAAACATTTATGCAATATAAAATTTAAATTATTTTTATGTTAGTTTTAACTAGTATTATTATTGTATTTTCACAAACGTCTATAAAATGTGTCTGTGTTTATCATGTAAATATTAGGGTCTTTGATTAATCCTATTTATTGTTTACACCGGCAATTGAACTGTTTAGACGAAATAACAGTTAGGTCAGTACTTAACCTACAGGAAATTCCATTTATTGATATAGCGTGGCTTTGTACAATAGGGATCGAATGTTTTGCTTGTTAATTCAAGGGTTTCAATAAAAAAAATGTTTTGTTATTGTTGAAATATTCTGATTAATATATACACGTGTAATTAGTAAATTTAATTACACGTGTCGCTTTTCAATGTCCAGTCAATTTTTAACTAAACAGTATAAACAACACATTTTGTCCTTTACACACATATAATTTGTAATATTTTACCTTGAGATCTCATCCTAGTAGAATCTATCTCCGGTTAAATAACGTAGATGATAAATTCAAGGTGTCCCTGTCATCTTTTAAATAATTTCAATATGAAAAAGTGATGAAAACAATATGAATTTTTTTTTGTAATTAATTTTGATTTAATAAAATTATCAAGAAGAAATTGAAGGTGATTACCTTTCACTAATTCAACCTCTATTTACGTTTACTCAAACAGTCAGGGTTATAAAAAATCATTATAATTTCCTACTTGCCCCCTTAATAACTATTCTGTTAAAGTTCGAAATCTTTAATAGCGGAATTAATTGTCTTTTTGGTCCTGTTGGATTGTTATTCGACTTCCTTATACTTGAATAGATTGTAATGCCATCCAGATGTTTGTCCAGCAAAACCGAAATCGATTTGTAGAGATAGTGATCATTAATATTCGTAGTAATCACTTCTTTATTTTCTTATATAAATGACTCATTTTTTTAATGATTAATTAATTCATGATAGTTAAATACCGGTATTCTAAATTAATTATGTTTTGTTATTTTGAAAAATTCGATTTGATCACGAAAATCAAAAAATAATTGGATGTCTAAATAACAAATCGTGCTCATTTAAATGGAAATTGTCTCATTAAATTAATATAAAATAACAATAAACTAATTGATAATGATTCATTTCGAATAACAATTATTATCCTTAATTAGTATCAGTTTATTGGAGAACTTGTTTTTACTAGTTCTTTGAGAGTAGTTGATGTTATTCGATATCTGAGTGGTATTGAGTTTTTATTGTTGTTTTTTTTTTTCATTTGGGGAAAAAATGTTCTTTTTAAGTTGATACAGGATCGTTTTAATACACGTTAAACGAATAAATAAGATGAAGGCTTATAAAAGGTAATCTTCGAGTCAATGGCCAGTCATTCAGTGTATTTCAGTGTAATCGTTCTGTTCTCAGTTTAAATAAACATGTATATCCGGATATTGGCGATTTTCGCAATCACCCTAATCTATACAGCTGATATTAGTAAGATTTCTTATTTAAAACTAATTTATTTATTTATATATGGTAATATTTTCAGATTCACTAGCTGTTAGTAAAGCAAAACAATATTTACCAACATTACCTGGTTATGTGCCTGTTTATATTAGACCAGGTGATACACCATTAGAAGATATTAATCCAGATTTGGCTGATGCATTTAATAGTTATGCGAAAAAACATCAACGTTTATTGTTCGATAGAAAAATCTCACATATTGTACATTCATCTACTAATTTACAAAATAATTTTATACCAGTTCCTGTACAAATTCAAACAGATGATTATTTAATTCGATTAAATGATGATGATTTAAATGATAAAAGATCTAATACTCATATACAAAAAATTACCAAACATCAAAATTAATTTATGGTAAATATCATACATTTTATAATAATATTTATGTATAAAATAAAGCTCAATATGTAATTTTAATCAAATAATAATTATTTTTTTGTTAAATTAATTTGCTGAATGTTTCCATTAGTAATTCCTTAAAATATAATGATAATATCGATATTGAAAATCGTTAAAAAGAATTTTTTTACTATATATATATATATATATATATATATATATAATAACAGAAACGGTTTTGTAAATATTGGTATAAGGGTGTTTTATCTTATCATGGTTAGATAGGAGGCTGGCTCATCAATTCAGTTTTGCAAGTGATTCTATCCACATTAGTCACAGGTATGTTTATAATTAATTAACTATTAATTAATTAATTAACTATAGTTTAGATTTTCCATGAATAGTTCTTAATTGAACACAACTATTATTGTGACCATCGTGATTACAAGACATTTTATTTTATTGTTAATTTATTTTTACCGAATAAATTAAGTTATTATCAGATAGACGGTTACACCTGTTTTATTTGCGCAAACTCTACAATAAACAGAATACTAACTAATTCTATATTAAGTAATAATTTTTAATTATAGGAATTCGTGATTTGATGAAATCTTGTCCAAATAAACATTCATTATAAATTTAAATTATTTCCACATTTTTTATTTTATTGAAATTACTCTGATAAATTATATGTAATTTTATTATTAACTGTTTGTATTCTGAGAAAATACAGGTATCATTTCAAAAACCACAACACCCTTTCGAAATTTCCATGGTTTCGTTTTCGTTCTTTGTTTGATAATTAGTTAGATAGAAATATAAAAACAATTATGTCGCGTATATGTCGTTCCGAGATTTGAGTAATATTTATCAAATACGAATAATGTCCGATCGATAATAAGATAATGATGTACTTATGTTTTGGAATAGTCTGCGTTATTCTATATTTTATCGATAATATTCTTGTGTCGCTTTATTTGGATGTCTGATAAGAAAATTTCTATTTTTCCCAATAACATCGTATCGGTGTTTTGTTAAATCAAAATCAATAAAATATCCTTATATTTATGGAAGTTATTTAATAATTTTTGTGGAAAAATTTGAGAATTTAATACCATTAAACAGGTGGAAACTATATTGTGAGAAAAATGAGAGAATATCGGATAACCAATATTAATTTTTAATAAAAAATTACGTTCGAAACTTTTCCAACTAGAAATAAATGCCTTAAGCTAGTAAAACCGATAGTCGAATGGCTTTAGTAAATAACATTAGTTAGAAGATTGTATTAGAAACATACAATAAAAATTCCAGATCGATCCGATCATAAATAGCTGGAATACGTTGCAAACAAGTTTGAAAAATATCAAAAAAAAAGCGCAATTTACAGTTATAATAAACACCTACAGATAAGTTTGACCTGCAGATTTCAATAAGCTTCAACTTTATCAACTATTCAAATGTTTACACAAAAATGTGAAATTTTTAAGTGTTTAAAGAGACGAAAACGAGGATTAATAATTATTTCCGGTGTGGCGAGCTTACGTTAAAAGCCCATATTTTTTATTCATGTAATTTTTTTTTGATTTTAATTAAAATAATCATTAATTTATTGCACTACTGCTATGTCAAACAATGCGGTTTTGCATACATTTTAGCATCTGATCCGATTATTCATCTTCCCTTCGTAAATCTAAACTTAAGGTCGATATCGTCTTAAATCAGTCTAAAGCTGCTTCAACACAAGATTAGTTCTGTTTTGCCACTCATTTAAATTCGTTATTATTAAAATTAATCTTATGTCCAAAGACTTCATGTTGAACTCTAGAAATGGAAGATGAACCGGCTTTTAAACGGCAAACAACCGCTCAATGACGACGTAATGGTGTGAATCAAGGCCTAATCTAATGGGTTCTAAATTACGTCAAGGCTCCACGAATAGAAAAGCTGTAACGAACTAATTTTTAAGGTCTCTTGGTACTCGTTATAACCGAAAAACATTGATTCTTACACAGAATATATTGATAAGCCAACATCTAGTAATTTACAACGATAAAATATTTAATCTACAGGTGCAATTCGATAGAAAAATCTATGATATATCACGACTTATCTTATCATAATATATAATTGCTCAATTGACATAAAATAGATCTAAATAGTGTGAGAATAACACAATTTTTTTTAGGTACAACAATATGGACCATTTACGTATCATTTTATTATTATTTACTACAATAAATTTTGTAATATGTGCGCAAAATGCTGGTACAAGTGTATCACCATCTTTAGAAGAATGTTACAATACAACATTTATAACGACAAGAGATAATCGTTTACCAGCAACAATGTCTGTTTTAATTGCAACACTACGAAAAGCTGAAGAGAGTAATCCATCAGTAAATGCCAGAGAATTTGCCATACAAATATTACAAAGGTGAAATTTTTTATGTGAGTTTATCAATAATTGTTTAATGGAAAGCAATTTTAGATTTCGTCAAGATGGTATGTGGAAAAACGATAGAATTGACATGAATTCATTGATGGGTTCACCATATTTACCAAAACGATGGGAAAGTTTCAAAAATAAGATTCAACTTAATACACTGACACCTGGTACTGCTTTAACTTTCAACAATAACAGTTTAACATTAATGGAAAGAGTTACGTTGTTATGTTAACAAAAGTTGATTTATTTTATTGTAAATTTTCTCTTTTTCAATAGTGTTCATTACATTCAATGATATCTAGTACCATTGAAGTTCATGAAAGGCACGATGAAGCAAATGTTTGTAATCGTATATCACGATATACATTAAGAAATAAAAGAGAAATTGAATTAGCGTCTGAACGTATTGGTGATCCATCAACATCCGCCCGTAGTGAGTGTCCGATTGAAAGTGGTGTTGTACACACAAAATGGGGTGCTGTTAAAGCTGGATTAGTAATTGGGGGTATTGCAGCTGGATTACAACAATTACAAGTACCAACTGAAAATGGTACAATCGATAATCGATATGCTAGTACTATTGCAGGTGAGATTCCATATGAATCCATATCTAAATCTCGATCTCTATAATACATTTATTTAAGGTGAACTATCTGAAGGTGCACTCTATCAAGCTACTACAAATATTAAAATTGGTATTAAAGGTGGTTGGAATTCAACATTAGAACCGAAATATTATTTTCTACAAGAAAAAGATAATCTACATGTAACTGATGCTGAAATTCGAGGTGGACTTGATGGTTTATATTTAGGTTTAAATATAAATTCCTGGCAATCGAAATTTAGTTATTTAAAAATATCACAAATACTTGATTTATATTATTCAGAACGTGGTGTATTTGATAAATCAATGAGAGCATGTAATAGACAATCATTAGAAACAAATCAAACAACAACAAAACAATTATTATTGCAAACATTTCGTTTTAATTATTTATTAAATGAAGAATCAGTAACGAATTTTTCACCATACAAACAAGCATTTTATACATTAGCAGAAAGTTCAGTGAAAAGTTTTAATAATTATTTTCGTAAGTAATGTTAATGTTACAGTTAACGTAAGGATAATACGCATTCGCACTATATTGTAGAATCAATTTTCAATTTTAGCCACCATGTCAGATGTGAATTGTCCAACCGAAGATGTTGTTATTGAGAGAGCCGCTATTGATTTAGTTATCTTCTTGGATAGTGCTTGGAAATATGAAACGATCGTACCATTTTTATCGTATTTGCTAATAATATAATGGAACATTTTTAGGATAACGCTAATTTCATTTTTAGGTACTATTTAGAGAACATCGATGTCAATAAATATGAAACAAGCTATACGATCTTTAACGGGCAATCTGGTGATATTATTGTTAATAAAACAACAACAATATTAGATTTTTATGAAATTTATAATAAAACCTCATATGAAAGACGTGCGATTAAAAAATTTCAATTAAATAGAAAATCAATAATTGTATAATTTTTGTAGAGCCATCCGATTTCGATTATAATAAAGCCGTTTTATTAATGGAGGGCATATTTAGATCGAAACTTGACAATTCAACTGATATTACAAAGGGACAATCAACAATCGCTTTATTTATACCACATACTACACCCTCTGATGAAGAAAAACAACACATTAGTGATAGAAAAGAGAATCTGATTAAAGCATTTCTACCCGGTAAATTCTGATTTAATTCGATTTTAATGAATGAATTTCTTTTTTAATTATCCTTCCTCACAACTGTATAGATTTAAAAATATTTATTCTTGGAGTCGGTTCGAAAAATGATTATTCTGATTTTGTAACAACCTCAGCTAATGATGTTTTCATTATAAACGATAATGCTGGTGAAGATGAATTAGTAACAGTTGCAAAAAGTCTGATTGAACGAGTCAAACAAGGTAAATTTATTCATAAGTTTCTAATTTTAACAGTTTTTATATAATGTTTATAGTTGTGAATTTGTCATCATCTACGAAATATGTTGCCGATTTTTCAAGTTGCACCTTTTCGGTGAATTCAAAAATGAGAACAGTTGTTTGATACATTTTAACCTCCAGTTATGAGTCGGTTAACATTCACTAAACGTAAAGCATACATCAATAAACAGTACAGTGATCGCTGTTTAATGTGCCATTTATTTACTGTTCTTTAAGATGGCGACCACTGTAATTTAAGCAGCTTTCAGTTGTTAACAAAATGAAGATGATGACGTGGTGGCAGCAATTGTATCGTTAAATTTAAAAATAAAGTTGTTTCTGGGTTTCTGGGGTGCATGATTTCATAGACGCCATAATTATTCATTCAACTTTCTTTATGGCCTAAGGATGTACGAAATCGCAATACCTTTCAAAAAATTTCACTTTTGCAGCCATTATAATTTAGAAAATTTATGTTTCTTTGTTTTGAAAAATTTGCGACATTTATTTACTTATATTTATTTTTAGAAATCTAACAATTCTCACTATTATCGTCTGGTATTTTGTTTTATTTAGTTCCGAGAAACATTGTGAATCCAGCTTGTGGTTCAGATTATACATCAACATCAGACGAATTTACAAGTTTCGATCAAACATCATATGTAGAACCATATGGTAGAAATTATCATAAAATATCACCAAATTATTTCTATAATGGTAAAGATGAAGAACGTAGATTGAAAATTCAAGGACAGGGTTATGGTACACTGTCTGTGTGTTTATCAAGAACTGAACGAAATCCGGCAAATACGTTATCCAATTGTAAAACAATTACTAGTGATGAAACATCATTTGACATAACGAATTATTGTGATGATGAAACAATTAGTTCATGTTCACCAATTTATTTATCAGTAGAAGGAACAAAATCAAATTTGAGATGTAATGGTTAGTGTTTAAACAAAATTTCTAATTTATTTAATTAGATATTGTTTGGTATTTTTTTTTACAAATTACAATTAAAAATTTCTCTTTTATTCCAGATAATAAATGTAGATTTCCTGATAGTATCAAATATGTAATTAAAATGGAAAATGTTGGTTGTGCCAGTAGCAGTACGCGAATAATTGCAAATATCATTTTTATCTTATCATTAATCTTTATAATTAAATATTAAACATATTTTAATTAAACAACGTACCTCTGTTTATCAAATATGATGACAATTACTGTAAGTAATCAATCAGATGTAAAATTATAAATTCAATACATAAATATTACAGTTGTTACGCGTTTTATAATTTTATTTTAAATTACAACAAATAAATACGAGAAAAAAATCCAACAATAGATAGTTTATTTATTCGATTGTATAATAAATAGCTTTACGAAAAACACTTGAGATGCAGAGTATTACTAGAATTATTTTTTTTGCAATTCAATTTGTATGCACTGCAGAGATAGAATAGATTTACTTCACAACATTATTGTGTATACATTTAGATTGTTTTATACTTTGATTACAAAATTTGTTCGTTTTTATATAACAAATTGGAATATTTATAAAATATATTAATTTTGATTGTAACAAGATGCGTATTATTGTGTTTTTAATGAAATATAAATTAAGAGAAAATTAAATTTCAAGTTGGCAAAAATCCAATTATCTATCTATCAGAAGAAGAGTTTTAAAGTGATCAATTGGATTTCGAGTACCTCTTCATCTCCTAAAGCTGCACCCACATTTGACTACACATATGTTTAAGGCGATTGCCAATGATAGGCGGTATTATTGTTTCGAAGACCTCGACTGATTGTATTTGTATTCAAGTGTTGTAGTGCGATCAGAAATTTAGGTATATCGTTGAGATAAATCAGGTTTAAGTTCCACTTAAAATTTTAGTGTACGATTACAAGTTTTTCAATTATGTGGAGGATAGAATTTTGATACAATTTTAGAACTAAAAAATGTAACAAGAACTATTCTTGAAGAAGAACTTGTTATTATCAAATTAATATTGTACAAGAACTTGACGAACTATCCAAGTTGATACATTGAAGTGTATTTACATTATCAAGTTCTACTTGATACAAGCCAATTTGAACAAGAAATATCATCGAGTGACGTCCAAAATAGTCATATGATTATCTCATTGATACACTTTCATTTAAATGGCGGGTCTACTAATTCTATAACGATTTTATTTATTTTATTGTATAGTCTATACCGAATATTGCACAATATTATTGATCCTTTAAGGCATTAGTCGTGTAGTCAATAATACGATGGAATACAATGGAAAAATCAAGTCTGGATTGATTGTCTATTTCAAACAATTGATAATACCGCAGTTTTCTATCTCTAATGTATTCACTGAAGCTGAACATCTTTATTGTGTTAATAACAGAAATATCAAGAGATTTTCAACAGGATTTGTAATTACCTGACGTTAATGGAGTTGAGGCTGATAAGACATTTAAACGTTCTACTAAATAAATCAATCAATCAATTATTTCTCTTAATATGATGTCTTTACTAATAGCTTTTCAGCTTCTAGTCAAGTCGTAATAGACAGAATATATGCTACTTTGTTTGCGTTTTATTTTTCTACAATCAAAAGCACTACGGAGTAGATGGTAAATTTATGTCTATTTGCACCCTTCTCTTTACTTATTGAAAATGTGCGTTTCTGTGGGACAGGCTGTATATAATTCATGTTTAATCAATCGAAATTATTTATTGAATTTTTTTTTTAATTTAGATTTGTACTGTCGATAATAATTTCTGTTAATGCCGCTGATATTAATTTTATCCTAAATTCCACATAATTCATCTTGAAATACACAAAAATAAAATTACGTGCTTATTTCTATGCCTCATCATTGTGTTTATGTTTAAGGAATAAAAGAATGTTTTTAGAAATTGATTTATCACTGGATTTATTAACAATAGCAGTGAATAAGTAATTTATAGGTGACGGCAGGTGCGACTGTCTTCAAAATTGATAAAAATTAAATTTCTGATTGATACATTTTTATATAGGTACCTAATGGTATATATTTCTTCAAATTTGCGTTTATAACGAATTTTGTTGGTTATAAGCGACTTATATTCTAATTAGATAATGAATATATTCACAATATCTACGAAAAATCAATAGTGCCATTCTAACTTTTGTCTGAACAATTAACATCACTTAAATAAACAATCATTTCTGAGTATGCGTTAAAAGGATTCTCTGTAACTAGTATGAATTGTAAATTATTCACTGCTATTGTTAATAATCAGACAGACGGTACTGTTTAGTCAAATTATTTGCGTTATAAATTAATATTTACTATTTCAGATTTGTTACGATCGTATAGAGAAAAACGCAAACAATTACTTTCGCTTTTAAAACAAAGAACTGAAAATCTACCAGCTGGTTAAATTAGATATTGTCACACGTACGCCACTGACAACTTGAATTATTCCTTTCACAACCAGATGTGACTAAACTGATGCTGTAATAATAAGTATGTCTATTCAGAGATATTAGCAAGGGTTGTATTTACCCTTCTCAATTGAAACAACATTTCCCAAATAGGTACATCTATTGCATAAATTCTATTATATAATTGAATTAATAAACATTTAGAGATGATACCAATTTCAGAATAGGACTGTATAAAATCGATAACATAGTTAAAATAAAAAAAAGTGGCATAGTATATTTAATTCGTTCAATTTAAGAAGATTTAAGAAATGATTACGATGAATTGCAAAATCGATCGATTATATCTATTTAGAATTCAATTCGATTTTCGAGGACAATCGAGAACTTAATAAAACTGACGTACCGCAAAAAAAATCTGCTATTGTCGGGTAAAATAAGATTGCTTTACTCTAAAATCCGCTTATAAAAATATTATTGGATGGAATATTAGAGAGAAAAAAAATGCGTGAGCTATCCTAATGGTGCTTAAAGGTCATCGATTCGTCTACTTATCCCTTAATATTGAAGTTGAGTAATGTAATAAATTTCAAATTACGTATAGATATTCTAACAACATTAAATCAATAGGATCAAGTGATGATGTGTACCCTTTTGTCGAGAATGATTGAAGTGAGGTAAACGACTTACCGCTTAGTACGTCAGTAAATTCACCACATCTCGCCTTATCGACTTACTGTTAATTATAATAATGATAATATTAGGAAATTTGAATATCTAAGGGGATTTCCTTTTAAACTTACCCTTTGTTAGAAACAACAGCAACACCTAACACACACTGCTTCAAGGCACAATAATTATTTATATTTATAAAGAATTTACTCGTTTAAAAGTACGCGAAAATAATTTTATAATTGAAAAAAGAATGCACAAACAAATGTATTCGAATGCGTATTAACAACTGTAAAGCTTTTAACTGGCAATAATGGAGTAATAAAGAACTATTCAAAAATGTTGATAAGAATTTTCTGATAAAAAAGGCACAAAAACTGGTTTCATGAAATATTTGATTATTCAAATACAATCATAAAGATTCCATCGTTAGTTAAATGATGTGGTAGCTTTGGGGTTTTCAATATAATTCACAATTGCGTAATTGCTTATTTGAGGGTGGACGGCAGAAATTCTAGTGAAAATCTGCAATCTGACAGTCGGTATTGTACATGTAAAAGATTCATATTTATTGATAATTGAGGATTATCTAAGCACAATTTTAAAAGCAATAACAAAGCACAGAGTTACTGTTGCGTTAATTGTTGTTGTTATTTTTTGTAACCCACTAGATACTAACGATATCGTTATCTGTAGACCCTTTTTGTACTACCCCTATTATATTTTCACTCCATTTTAAATTAGAATTTTGGAGTTGGTTGTCTGAGGCTGTATTCAGATATGCTCATCTAATAGCGTTTTATTAGTAAATTATATCCATTTGCTTTCCACTTAATTTTTTACATGTATATATCATTCCAAAATAAAAGTACATTATTATGCTCAAACGTTGTACATACAAAACAATAACAACTTCACCTTTATAGATAGAAAGCTTGGTTGCCAGCCTTTATTAATTAGATAAAAATAAACGATTTCTTCATGATTGTTATTAATAAAATAGTGCCTCAAATTGAGGTTATAGCGTCACAAAAACAAATAAAATCTTGATTAGATAAAATTCTTTATCAATTACTGCATTCAAACAAGTGGAATATAGTAAAACATGTACTTGTATTTATTATTTTTATTTTTGTTCATTGTTGGTAAGAATATTAATTTTATAATATTAAATAATATTGCATATATATCTAAATGATTTTTTATTCTATTGTAACGTTGTGCAATAGAAAATGCCAATTGTACAACTTCCTCTGCATTACCCGATCTTGTTTATAATTGTTACAAAACGAGTTTAACAACAATTCCACAACCACCATTAACACTACCATTATTAATTGAATTAATAAGGAAAACTGAAAATGCTGAAAATGGTCTTAATATTCGTACATTAGTGACATCAATGTTACATGGGTGAGATTCATTTTAATTAAAAATGTAAATGAATAATTTCCATATTTTATCGATTTATCAACAGGGTGGTATTCGATGGTATTCGTCGTTTTCCATCTGATTATGATGATTCAATTGGTATTCCATATAGGGCATCTGGTACTGAATTTTACAAATACAAACTTATTGTTGATTATTTAGTATCAGGTGAAAGTTCTTTATTTCCATCAGACTTGTTAACCACTCCTGAATTATGTTGTCTACATAAAATAATTTCCAATACAGTAGATCCATGGAAAAGGGGCGATGAAAGTAGTACATGTGAACACCAATCAAGTATGCCACAGAAAATGTAAGAGATTATTACGTATATTTTCTTGCCTTTTACTTTATAAAGTATAAAGTTTATCGAGTGAAACTTAATTTTGTTGCTATCTAGTTGGAAGTTAAAAAAATTTCTATTGATCGATAGACTGTGTATCTATCATTTTTCTTCAGTTAACGAATTCATTGTTGGTTTGTTTGTTTTTTTTTGAACAATTTACATAATTACTATTAACAGATTTATCACGGAAAACCTTGAGAACCGGTTTCATCAACACAGTTGTGTGAAATTTATCTATAATTTCTAATAAGTTTATTTTTAATACATAAAAACGACATTTATCTATCATATCAATAAGATATTTTCTAGATTAACTTGTTTCTTCTATAATATAAACAATTATCATTCTTCAATAAAGATTTTCGAACAACAACAACAAAAAAAGACCAATTAATCGTTCAATATTTTTAGTGAATTAATGATGGAAGATGATCTAAGCAGTGGTTGTCCTATAAAACACGGTGTTATTCAAACGAAATGGGGTTCTATATCCGCAGGACATTTAATAACAGCAATAGCATCAGTTTTACAACAACCACAAGCAACATTTGAACGTATTCAAAATTCAATTAATAAAGTTGAAATTAATACAACAACCCGAAATCCATCTAAAATGATTAACGATAATTACATAAATAGTCTTTGGGTATCTACGATAGCTGGTGATTTAGCTGGATTGTACTTAATCAACACAATATTAATCCAGAAATTGGATCTAAAGGTTTCTGGAACGATACTTTATTACCTAGAAAATATTATCTTTCAATGGATAATTGGGATATGACTGAACCTGATGTACTCGGTGGCATTGATGGTGTAGAACATCCTGTTATTATCTAAAATTACCAATTTTTTTTGACGAGTTTTTAATTAAATTTTTAGGTTTAATTATTGGAAATTATTTGGAAAATTGGGAAGGATCTTCTAGAACCAGACTACGTTTGTCACAATTAATCGATATTTTTTATTCGGAAAGAGGTATGGTTGATGATCGAGAATGTAAAGTGACAAATCGAGCGAAATCACTGACAGAATTGTTAAATAATACTAATTTATATCAGCAGGTAATACAAATACGTTGTTTTTAAACTGTTAATTATCCAACACAATTTTGAGCGTATACACTTTCTTTAGCGTAAATTCGTCCTGGTTATTGCGAACCGATTTCAGATTTTCATCAAAATAAACGAACACATTAGCAACATTTAAAGATGATGACGAGCTCAGAATTGTATGTAAATAATAAAAAAACGAACTCATAATTACGGAAGAATAACATTAATAGCGTTTTCACGGTTGTTAAATTTGTCGAGTAATACATGCAACAATTCTTTTCGTGCTTATTTAGAAGTTTAAGCATCCGAAACATATTATAATAAACATAATTTTTTTTGCTAAAGATATATAAATTGTTCATTAAAACTCTCTTTCTTAGATTGTAGGTACTGTTAAATTATTACAAGATATTGGTACTTACGATGTGTATTTGAAAGAGAAAGAAATTTTCGAACTTGCAACAATCGTAACGGACAAATTTAAAGAAACTGCAGGTAAATACGTCCATTTTCATTGGCCGGGCACAATCATAACTACTACTTAACAGTAAGTCTGTAAGAACAACTTAAGTATGTCTCCATGGCAACAGTACTATCTACCTGTATTCAACAGCTAGTTGAGAAAATCGACCAATAGATTATTGTTCTAGTATTTTAACCGTTGCTAGGCAACAATAACCGGCATACAGGGGCGGCGATGGACAAATTCGTTGAAATAGAAAAATGATTTGATTTTTGGTTGGATATTTAATAAATTAAGGATGATCATTTCGATATCCTTAGGTTTGTCTAAATGTACAATTGCAAAGAATTACAAATACCGAAATTGATCATTTATATCTGTCTTTTTGTCAACGTGGGATGACTATACTTAACACGACAATAGTATTACTTCTCTATATAAGTGAAATGATTTCTAACAACGAATTCACTCGAACACAGATTATATCATCGAAATTAGATATTCAACAATTGTTTCTCTTGTGTTATAAAATCAATTATGGATATCGTAATTATTTTTTTATATAAGAAATTTAGCCAAAACGAATCAGTATGAATGGCCTATATCATTTCTGGAGGTCGTTTGTTTCGAAAACTATGTGTATTTTGTTTAATATTATATGCAGATGGCATATAAATGACAAAATTCGTATTCTATTTGTGAATTTACCATCATCAAACAAATATAAACGAAACACTTCAATATATAATTTATAAAAACATTTAACAACAACCTCCTCCACTATATTACAAAGATAAATACATTCAAATTGACGCACCCTTGTTTTAGAAATTATTCGTCGAGTCATTTTTATCGCTTTGTTAGAATTTAAATAGAAACTTTCCAATAGAACAAGTTTTAATGTTGTCTAACTTTATACAATAATTAATCTCTTTTATATATATATATATATATATATATATATATATATATATATATAATAAAGTTGTCTTCAAATCTCAGGTAATTGAATCCATCTTTTTTTCCACAGGGAATATTACAAAAGTCTACGATAATATCGAGTATATAAATCAACAACAAATGAAATCGCCATTAGAAATCATTATAATTATAGATGGTAGTTATAGTTTCTATACAATGCAACAAATTTTATTGTAAGTAATTGCAATATAGTCGCCCCAGAGTGACTTGTTCTATTATTGTAGAAACTTTATGATTGAATATTTTTCAGAGCTCTAACTGAAACAACACAAGTATCCTATTATGGCAGTAAGTTGGGCGTTATAAATGGCCAAACCGGTAATTGGTTAATAAATGTAACAGGTGACATATTTGAATTATTTGAAAATTTTCAATCAGCCGAACAACAATGTACTATTATTAAAAATAAATAATGTACAATTGATTAAGAAAGAATATTTCAGGGCCGGCAACATTATCATTAGGACAATCTCTAGAAACGATAAACTATTATTATCAATATAAAACAGAAACGGATTGTTCTGTTGGTGTAAGAAAACCTTTAGGTAGATTGATTTTGATAATGAATCGTGATGGACGTCTAACAGATAATGATTTGATAAATGCTCGGAATGCTATGAATTCAATTAAATTAGCAAATCCCGAAATTGTATTTATGTTTATTAATTCGAAACGAAATGAGGGAAGTTTTGATAATTTCAAAGATACACTACACGACATTGATCAAATTTTAACATTACCAGAAGATGTAACTACATCTATACAAGAATTATTGAATAAATTCAAAGATATTCCTGGAAATATCGTCAATTATTATTGTAATTCGACATTTCGATTTGAAGATTACATCACACCTGAACAAACTACACATTATCAAATTAGAAAAGAGTACTTAAAACGAGGACATGCTGTTTCTAAGGTAACATCTCGACAGAGAAAGATCAACGTGTCTATAATGTGTTTGGTTAGAATATCGTTTTGAATATGGCCACCTACTCTCCAGTCCGCCATATTTGAATCGAGTGATTTCCTTTACAAGACTATCCTTTTAATGCCCAATTAATTTAACAATAGATCATTATCTAAGGGTGAATGAGAGATATTTTAGGGCAGGTGTTCTCATCTACCTGACCCTAGAGACAACGGTTATCTCAATATATATATATATATATATATATATATATATATATATATATATATATATATATATATATATATATTTATTTGTAAGTGTTAGATTTTTTATTCTTAAATTCGAAATTGTTCCAGTTTTTAAACAGTAACTATGGCGAATTAAGTGTTTGCGCAATCACTGCAACTAACAAAGTGTGCAAGGATATAACTGTAAATGGTGAGGTCAGTTTTGATTCTGAGGAATTATGTAGGCCGGAATCTGTATGTAGTTTGAATTATACAGTTTCTGTTAATAACTCAAGGATAATTTGTACAGGTAATATTCTAAGTGTTTTTGATTTCTTTTGAATTTGTTTGAATAATTTTAATTTGAATTTTAGAGGACGATTGTAGATACCCGGATCAAGTAAGATTAGAAATAGTTAGTACGTTGAATTCCGGTTGGGCGCCAATGGTGTCGAAATTAATTTATCTTTCAATGTGTCTATTATTAATGAGTTATTAACATTATTAGTTTAATAAATTGTTTGTTTTTTTTTAAAAGATTATTTAATGCGAGCTCGTACTAACTGTTGATCATACGAATCCCACATAGTCTCCTTACTTTCAAGTGTATTATTAATGCTTTACCATTTGATGATGTATTTTTCCTCCTTTGGGACGGCGTATGGAAACTGGTCTTAACTCCGGTAACCTAGCTTTATGAAGTTTTTTTAAATACTCATACAGCTAGATAACCAAAGAAAATATCAGTTCCAATTGAATGTTTGAGTATTTTTTTTGTTGTCGTAAATATTAACACAAATTTGAATAATTTGCTATTTTTATTGTATACACAATTTAGATTGGCACGTGATTTTAAATAAAGCACAAACGCACAAACCGGAAAGGCTCAAAATGTGCATATGTGTAATAATAATAATAATAATAATAATGATAATAATAATAATAATAATAATGTGAAATGAGCTTGAACATCATCATTGAAAAGCACATGAAGAACTGACCAAACACGCGTTGCCTAACAAGTGGGACGTTTTGCTTTCCCCAACAGTGTATACCCAATGTTCGGCCAGCCTTCGAACTTGATCGTTAGAAAACCAGTTTTAAAAGCCATGCCTCGCCTGCCCTGTATGACACTACGTTGCCAAACTTTCTTGTCTCAAGGCAATATTTCGAAATTATTGCGATCACTTGATATTCTGTCTTAAATGTGTATTTTATAATTGCCATCATATGTGTACCAAGAAAATCCTAAATTACGACCGTATATTGCCACAATTTCAGTCAAATGAAAAACAGTAATATTAAATGAAACATAGAGAGAGAGCGAATTGGTTTGCATAACTCTATAATAATGACTTGGTATATTATTTAAGTTAAATATTAAGAAGAGAGATGCTGTGTGTATCATCCATCGAATCGAACGTTACCCAGTTGTATTACCATAACCGGTCCAGCAAGATCAGTCAAGTTTCATTCCACTGCGACCTCGCCAGCCTCCCGCGCTGATACAGCCATTGTGCGACAGGAATGCGGTCTTCGATCGTCCAGCATAAACTTTACACAAAGCTTCAACTGCCACAAAATTCCAAAATACTATTAACGATTAAAATCGAACTATTAGATATTGTTACCGAACATCTAAATAATTCGAACTAAAATTAAATAAAAATTCTAATTACCCTGTCCACTAAAAGATTTAAAACACGCATTGGAATTGAATCGGTTACAAAAATACATTGTCGGTTAATAAAAATAAAGAACTTAAAAGGAGGATCTCGATTGAACACGTTGTATGAGAAGGTAGAATAACTACAGAACAAAATAAAGCAAAACAATTTGCATACCTGTTGTTGGATATACGAATTCCAACAAAAAAAAACGGGCAAATTCAAGCGTCTATAATAAACATTTTTTGTATTCATTTTATTTCAGAAAAGCTTACGTCACGAAAGATGGAGAAACACTATCAACTTTACTGATGAACTTTACTTGATTGGATGGCAATTGAACAGTTAATCTAAACAAATTTCACAATTTTAAATTGACTGAAATGCTTGAATGCTAATTCAAACTAACGAAACTGAAACAAAAACACAACTAGAATCACACAAAATGATTGACGATTTATCAGCGTTTGATATATCAAAATTCGAATAGAAGGTATATTTAGTGAGTTCAGTATGAAATGTTTGCCTTGAATCAATTTTTCTTTTTAAACCACTGAAAAGTTGTGGCGCATGCCTTGAGTTCAGCTCATCGATTTTCAAAAAGATCGCAACAATTGTCATCATGAAATTTTCATTTGTTGTTCGTATTGGCATTGTTTGGAAAGTCGCACAATTCATTTTACGTATTTGCGGTGGATAATAATTATAATATCAACAAGTAATTGAAGTATGTTGCGACACAAATTGAAATATGATTCTTCTATTTACCACAAAACAAATAATTTATTAATCTTACTGTTTCCGTTTTGAACAATAAATTAAATTAAATTCGTTACATTATAATTCCATGTAATTATAATTACACGTAAATGAATGCGCGTTTAAGTAGCATTCACATCGATAAATTTGTTTATATATGAATGTTATTATACTCAAGTTATTTTGTTGTATTTGCAGTTGTTATTATTGGGAAATTTTTCTTGTGGTTATAGTGTAGGTGAATAGCAACGTTGTCAATTTATTACAATTAATAAAAATTCTTGATTGTGCGATATTTAAGGTACATGACCTCCATATACGCAAATAGTAAAATTGGCAACGTTGATGGTCGCCTACACAATTAACACTCATAGATCTTGGAGGTAATATTTCTAACTCAAAATAATTTCGTATTTATCCGTATCCTAAATAAATCAATTCAAAGACGACCCCAAAATGTTTCTATTATTTCAAATTGAAACGAAATACCAAGTCTACATCCATATTACAATCCGTTACTTATACATGTGTGTAATATCTGCGTTCAGTTATTTTTTTCAGTGAATCAAATCTTGAGAAGAATATAAAAGCGATCAGTGAAAATGGTAAACTTTTTGAAATTTACCGTCAAAACATCAATTGTACAATACAGTAAATCAAATGTAACTTGAATTCAATAAACGAAAATAAGTCAAGTCGAATTTGTTCAACTATAACTGATATTTTTGATAAACTAACCAATCTAAAATCTAATTGATTCTTAATTAAATTTTGTTGTATAGGTAGATATACAAGGCGGATATTAACAACGAATTAACAACATTTTGTATACTGTCAGTGAGCAATGTTCTAATTTCATAATATTCATGAATGATTAAAATCGAGAACAATTATATGCAAATATCTATAAATTGAATTACAAAGTTCAGTAACACGATACGTACAACAACAACAAGAAAATGAAATTCAATTTGGAAAAGTAAAATAGTAAAAAAAGTAAAAAAAAATATTGATTTAAATTCAAGTTGAATAAAAGTCTTACAAAAGTTCTCTAATTAGAATAATAATAAAACATCAACAATAATTTATTCTGTTAATTCTGTAAGTTTTTTATTTATTTTTTAGCGAATTCTCATAATAAGTTGGCAAAAATTTAATGTTGATAATTATTACCGATCCATCTAAAAATCTGTTTCAATTAATCTTAATTTATGTTTGAGATAATTATGTTATTGCGTGGATGGTGAAATTTTAAATTAGAAATATTCATAATTGATGATTAAATGATTTTGGTTTTTTTTATTATGAATCTTCGAATTGCTTGAATTGAGCAAATCCTTTCAATGTGTGTACACCCCCGTTTTCATTAATGAAATTCTCTATAAATTAGTTTGAAAATGAGGGTTTTTCTCTAAATCGAATTCATTGATGTTAATTTTCTTCGTTTATACGTGCATATTTATCGATAACAGATCGTGATCGGTTTACATAAAATATTTAAAGACACAACAATCACTAAATATTGATGTATTTGAACATGTTAGTTTTTCCAAATAGGCATATTACTTATTTATTTTAAATATTTTTTTTTCGTTTAGTGCAAACACATGGGGTCAAATATAATTAGACGTATTTTAATGAACGTGAAGTACGTTCTCGATTAGTTGTTGGTTAACTTAAATAAATGTATAAATGACTAAAGGGCGGTTCACATACCTTTTATCCGCGTTGACAGTAGAAAACATCGTTTTTGTTGGTTTTGACGGTGTTGTAAAGAAAACGAATTATAATTAGAAAATAAGCCCATTCGACACAATATGTGACTCTGTGTACCTGTTGAGATGAGTGGTTGAAAAATGGTGGGGCTAGTGGAGAGAGCCGAAGTGGTATGACCGATGCTGAATGACTGGTTCACGGGTTTCAGGTAAGTTATCGCCTACGCCAGGAATGCACCGCCATCGGCTAAGGTCCAAGTCTGGACACCCTGCCAACCGGGCGGCCTTGGCTGCGCTTTGGTCAACCACCGGACAGCGGACGTAAAGTACTGACTCTAGCCAGTCTAAACGATTTGACCAGTGGCGGACAATTCTATCATCCCCACAAAATTAATTAACACAATTATCGAATTTCTTTGCTAATCAATCGGAAGAGTCACATGAAAAAACCATCTCGTTTACCGACAAACGATATTTCAATAATTTTTTCAACTGTATCGCTGTCAGAACTTTTATTAAATTTCATCCTTCTATAAATTTCTACATTTTGTTAAACAACCATACGTCAATTTATATTTTACATAGAATATAAATTGGCAAATATATTATTGAGTATTAAATATCGGCATATTCTATTTGAAATCAGTAGCGGCTCGTTTAAAATTCCTTATAAGTAACCATAGAATTTTTTTTCCACAAAATTGTGTATTGATATTAATACATAGTACTACATTTGTATAATGAAAGACTGTCGAAAGAGAAGAAAAATATAAGAAAATGTCGCGCGTGGGACGAGAAAATATTACAAACTGTCATGTATTTCAAATGTCGCTATATTTAAACGACAAGCGAATTGAGAATAAAGAGAAAAAATTCAAATAATGTAACGAATTATCGTTCTGGAATAAATTAGAGAAAAAACAAATTGTTATTACTGTGGCATTTTCTTCTCTATCCATTCACACGAATAATTCATTTCCGAAATAATCGTATTTCTAAAACTATCTCTAATTAACAATTAAAATGAAATAACTAAAGAAACACTGTTTGAATAAACGAGAAAGTTAAACACTTGAACTAAAGAAGTTGAATGTGAACAATTTGGTGAATGTACGGAAATAGGGAAGTTGAATCCAAAGTTTCAACAACTTTCCACCGTTCTTATGTAATTTTCAAGCGATTTCGACATAATTATTTTTCGTTTTTTTCTAGGACCATACCAGTTATCATTGAACATTGCGTGTGTGTAATTGCCTAAGGACAATTTAATTTCCGAATACATGTATGTGCAAGATTTATCCGAAATGATGCGAAATTGTACGAACCATAAGGGAGGAAAATCTTGTCCAGGGTGAGAAAGATGCTGGGGGCGGCGCTTGGTGGCAGTTGATATCGTGCTCTGTTAGAGTTAGGTATTGCCTAGTAATACCCTTGTAAGTTAATACGTCAACATTACCGATTATATTAAAATTTGAATAGAAATGTTCATAGTTTTTTAGCGAAAATAAAAGTAAATAAAAATGTTTCCTAATTAATTAGTGTAGATTTGTTTTATTTTAATATATATTTATAGTAATTTTAGAATGGAATTTTTGCTTAGTATCTACGGATGTATGTTCCTGGTAGGCGTTCTGGGGAACGGTAGCTTGGGATTGACATTATGTTGCGGTCCAGGGGCTAAGACACGTAGTCCTTTACTTTTAGGTCTGATTGTTGCCGACTTTCTTGTATGTTGTTTGAGTGGTCCTGTAACAGTTGCTCTTTATATTGTCACATCTTGGACACAAACGTGGTGGCATTTAGCATTATTTATTCAGGTAATTATTATAAAATAATCATAAACAAAATTTCTAACATATAAAATGTTTGAAGTCTTGGCCTGTATCGGCTAGTACATTGTTAATGATGGCTGTATCAGTAGATCGTTATCTTACGATTAAAAATTACCGTCCAGCCGGTCAAATAGCCGGACGCCGTCATCTTCTAACATCAATTGTTGGTGTTATATGGTTATCAGCGGCAATATTATCAGGGATACAATTCATTTCAAAACATCCATGGAGAAAAAGTTCAATATTTGCTAATATTTTAATTGTATATGTAATACCGGCATCTGCTGTTCTTGTAAGTCATTTAGGTGTTCACGCTAAATTGACAGCATTATCGTTAACTGCTCGTGCTAAACATGGAGAATTACCTTTACCAATGCCTCTTTTAAGAAGACCAACACACGTCATCATTGTGGCTGGGATTTCTAAGGTAAAAATGCCAAAATAAATAAAATTACCGGATATTTGATTTCATTTCAACAGTGAACTTTCTCTGAATATCAATCATTAATTCTTACTTCCTTCGAGCTATTCGCATATATTTTCGGCTTATATTTATCAAAATCACTTCAACTTTCTAAGAAGAGATCTTTACCAGTCTACAATACAAGTCTATCTTTGTGCATATTCAAATTGAAAATAAATGTAATAGAAAAAACGCGCGTATGGTATAAATCGAGTATCGAGTCTTATTTATTCGCGGTATCCACAAGATGTGCCTTAAAAACGTAGCGATTGTAGGTGTGAAATCATCGTAACATGCGAAATTTCAAGTGACTAAATTCACCCTACGATTACACAATCAATCTGTGTGGATATAATATAGAAAAATTGATCGAGATTGATTGAGAATATGAATGAAATTCGAAAATTGCTTACGGAAAATTGAATTTGTGTGTTCCGGTGCTAAATTGTGTTGTTTGTGCTGTTTATTCTGGTGAAAAATCACGTACTTCTCTTGTTTTGTTTATATTGTAGAATCTACAATCGACCAGATTACATGACGTATTCTGAATTATTACAGAAACGGTTTAAAAAAAAACGCTTAATATTTGTTGGCCTTATTTTACAATAATCCGCCCCATATAGTTGTGTGATATATTAATTGTTGTGATGAACATTTATTGAAATTAATTTCATTCAAAAATATACGTTATAGAATGGAATGTAATGGGTTTTAAATAAAAATTGCACTACCCACCTAATATGGGTGGAGACTTTATGTATTTGTTAACACAACAATTAATATTTCATTCATGTTTGATGATTAAACATACCCAATGATATGACTTTTGAATATTCACAATTAGACTTAATTAAAAAAAAAAGGTTTAGAAAGCTTCGAAAGCTCGTCATTATTTTAATTGAATTTATTTATTTAATTGCTTATTTATTGTTAATTGAATTGATTTATTTTGTTGAATGAATGAACAGTCGGGACGAAATCTTTCAACAACAGAAACTGTAACGAATTTATCACAACCACCAACAAGCACATTACAAAGTCGACGAAAATTAGCAAATTCATTGGTAGTGGTTTCTATTATATTTGCTATATGTTGGTTGCCTCATGTTGTTTGTCAGTTTTGTGGTGAATTAGATACACAATTACCCGAATATGTGAAACGTTATAGTTTATTGCTTGGTCATATACATTCAGCATTTAGTCCAATATTGTATTGGACAATGAATCATCAATGGCCACATAGATCATGTCGTTTTCGTTTACCAACATTATACAGGAGTGCATCATCAACAAATGAAGCAGCATTAGGTCCATTTAATCCACGTTTTGTTAGACCACCACCAGTACGTCGACGATCATCTCATTATTTATATTGACTGTGATCAACAAAGCCTCGCCAGAATAATTAACTCAGGATAAGCAATATCAATATAAAGTGATGATAATTACCTCGTAATAATGGAAGGACCAATTTGATTAAAGAAAAAATATGTAGAGCGGGGTAGAATTGCCTTTTATTTACAAAACAAACAATAGAAACTATCAAACATTATGTGGTTTTATACTCGGTCTATTTTCGTTTGCTGGATATCTATCTAGAACTAGATTTTTTTAAATATGACCTTTTTTACGTACGATATGAGGGAGTCGGTCAAAATAGACCAACTATAAAAGGAGTATTTGGTAAATTTTTAATTCATCGATAGATGCATAGTCCATTATCTTGTTATGTGTTCAATATTCTTTAACAATAAACTATAAGACACACACAAACTAGAAACTGTAATTATTGTTTCTACAAATCAATATTCCGGTTATCTTTATAAATGAAATTCAATTAAGTGTCTAGCTAATTAGTTGGTGTCCAGTGTATAAATGATGGGTTATTGAGAAAAAAAGAGTTTATTAACGATCAATTGGAGATTTCTTGTTCAAAAATAGATGTGATATAACGGCCCTAACTTGAAATTAGTCAATAAATATTTAATCAAATCCGTTAATAATTATTTCTAAAAATGTCATTGTATTTTGTGAATAATTCTAGGGACGATTGCATAGATATATCTATCTACGTTGTTGTCCTCGAATTATTGATTTTGTCGGACACAATTTTAGTCAACAAAATTCGTTTTTGTATTCATGTTAAAACTATTCCGCAAGTTGTTTGTTTTTATTAGTAATTAATTAACGAATTTTTCTAATTAAAAACATAAACATTAAAAATTATCACATTTATGTTAAAACTATGCGGTTGTCAGAACTGCAATGTAATGTTTTATAATATTTGTTTTACCTATGAATTGTGTTATTATTATCTAGTTGATTTCGATTGCGTAATGTTGTTTCAGTTGTAATTTGCTGAAATTGAACAAAAGGGCCGGATTAAATGTTAAATTATTTTTATAACAAAATGTGTACGACGAAAATGCAAAACAAATATATAGATGTTCTATTATTATAATAAAAATTCTGAACGTATAAACAAGAATTTATTTTTCTATTCATTTCGTTGTATTCGACAATCATTGCATGTGCTAATGTCACAAGTGCTTAATCTTCTCTTGTTGTTAATGTTCTATTTGTTTAAAAACTAAATTTATGTACTTGGTAACTAAAATAAATTGTTATTTCTTCAATATCTATTTTATTATGCTATCTTTTTATATAGAAATTTGTTTATAAATGAAGGCACATTTAGATACGTATGTGAAATGTGGAAAGAAAATCCGGCGCCCTAGTTATAACATGCTCAAATTCCATATAAGATAGTTTCCCATCACCATCCACATCAGCTTCCTCAATAACTTTCTCCACAATTTGTTGTCTATCTTCAACAGTTAATTCTTGTTTCGTTAATAAAACTAATGCATTATCTAAATCTTCGTGTCCGATATGTTGGTCACCATCAAAATCTAACAATAAAAATCTCATATAAATCATAAGAGATTTAAGAATACTAACGTAAAAAAATAACTAACCATAGATACGAAAAGCATAAAACACTTTTATATCTCTTGGTGCTTGTTCACTGAAAACTGAAAGCAAATCTAAAATATCTTCAAATGATAAATTACCTTTCCCATCACGGGAGAACACTTCACATATACGTTTTTTAAATGGATTTTCCTATATACCAACAGAAACATAAACAACTTTATATATCACTAATAAAAAAAGATCATTTTTAATTACTCTTAATTCGGGTAATTTTTCGGTTACATCATCCACTGGTAAACGTATTGTAATTAACTCATTTTGTCTCATACGTTTTGGCACTAAATCTGGTCGAATTTCTCTATATTTCTTGTACACCCTTTTATTATAATGTTAATATAAACATTATTCGAAATTTAACGAAAAACAGTGACTCACCTTAAAATTTCTTTTCTCGTAAAAAACGTACAATCCTATTGTGAAAGTAGAATTCATTAAATTTATCGTTTTGTTTTTAATTCTTTGTTTAATCATTAATTAAACATTTACCTGATAATTTTCTAATTGCTGTTCGCTAAATGTAAGCAATTTATTCCCCATACTCGATTATGAGTGTTATAAAATACATCGCCTACGGCTGTACTACGAATAAAATGGTAAAGTCTAAGGGTTGTTGCCGTATTAAACGTTGCCTTAGCAACTTAGGTGCGGTTAAATGATGGAATGTCTATTGATTTTAGACCAAACCAAAAATACATCGATTTAAAACAACTACTGATTATATGTGTCTGATTAAAAATACTAAAATTCATATATGTTAAAAGAAATGAATAAATATTCTACCAATATTTTTAATTTAAAACTGTCTAGGAAACTAGTAAGTTTTAATTTGAAATGTTGGTAGCACTATATCGTCATTGTTTTCATCTAAACGATATATTTAATCTTTTCTTAATTATTGTTAAGCAGATAGATCAAAATGCAATGAATTTCTGGAAAAGAAATAAGAGACATTTAAAATTTGGCAAACAATTGTGTAATTGTGGAAATTGAAAGAAAGAACACTTTTTAAATATTCCGACATCTGCGCCAGTGGAAGCTAAGCTTAATGACGCTCAATCAGTTTACCTACTCACCACTAGAAAGAGCTGAACAACGCTTCATTAGAAATTTATATGGTGTGTACAAGAGCTTTTAGCACTGTTGAAATGATGGCGTTGTAAACTGAGACGTTTGCCACCTTAAGGTGAGTGCAGATCAACCGTGTACGGTATTCGATTAAAAATGTCTTCCTCAATACTTCAAGTATTCATTGATGGATTTGAGGTAGATTCAAGATAATGATACGCAATGTATTGCCTGATTTATTGTAATTAATAATTATTTTAAACAAATGAGAAATATTGATATATGAGAAATCGTACAGTACATTTTTACATGAAAAGTGATGGACCTTTGTATTGAATTTCAAATATAGAATGGATCTAATATAATGATCGTTTATTATATAATTTAAGTATGTGCGATTATTGCCGATAAAACTACTGTGATATGTTGGCATCGCTATCATAATGAATGATTTTGTTTTGATAATGAAAACCATTTAAACGATCATTATAACAGACCTAATCAATATCCGATAATCATATGGTAGCAAAATCAATCAAATTTTTTTTCCATGCAATGGCCACGCTTAAATAACTATCTATAATTTCTAGTTACAGTTAATAAATCTGAACTAAGATACTATCACATGAAGGCGAATGTATTTGGCAACCTCGATGGCGAAAATAGTTTTATGTTTTATTTATTCATTTATTTATTCATTCATTTATTTATTTTATTTTAATTCGTAATAGCGTTTCAACAAAAATACACAAAAATAATAAACAGTGTAAGTACAGTAAGTGAGCAGGATCATACGTTCGAAATTAGCTAACAAGGTATATGAAAACGTATGGACTATCATTTTTTTTTATACACTGATATACGATTTTAATTTTTATATAATGATATGGAATTAATTTTTCTTCGTTTAAAGAAAGAATATAATAGCACGAATTATTAACGATAATAATTTACAATATTGCTTATTTTTACATCACTATATGAGCGCAACGATACTTGAAAACACAAACAAGTTGAGCACATCAGTGCATCTTTGTAAACATAATTATTCTTTAATAATATAACTTCTTTTTTTCTATTTCTTGTCCTTCAGCGCACACATAGCAAATGATATGCTGAGAGAAACTGATCATGCCTGTGTTTTAACAGTTCAGAAGATTTTCTAAAAAAAATGTTTTTCTTCTTTTGGCTATGCCAAGTTCATCATGTATAACAAATAACCCTGTATTAATCAAAAGAAAACTTAAAAAAAAACAACTCAAAAATCTATATACGTAAATTGATTATACAACATCTTTAAATGTAAACAGTCAACAGTAGGTAAAACACACTTCCATTCGTATTCAACAGTTCATTAATTTATACACAAAATGTACAATATTCATACACGTCCATCTGTTTCACTGTAGATATGCAACTACTTCATCTAATTAAATCCAATTAATTCTTTTTTTTTATGTTTTAATCTAAAAATTCTGAGAATTATTAAATGAGCACGATATTGTTCAGCTTTAGATAAAAAAAGCTAACACTTCGCGCACTACGCGTCTAATATATTCGAATCATTATGATCCGATTGGATTGTCAAATCTTCAGCCATATTATCTGTATGTTGATCTTGATCCATGTCATCATATTCAGAATGCATCTCCCTTTTGATCACATGATGCATTTGATCGGCTTCTCGCGTTGAATGATGGTCCTGATTTAAAATACTTTCTTGTTTAATATGTAAACCACCATTTATTGATGACCTAAATTGTAACCATCAATTTATTGAAAAACAAAAAAAAAATCAATTAAGAAAACACACCAAATATTTATCGAATCTGAAACGTATTCAATCAATTAGTAAATTTACCTTATATGACTATCGTGTAGTGGAGATTCTGATCGATCTCTAGGCCTATTCGAGAGTGATGCAGTACTCGTTAAAAATGGCAAATTATTTTCATCCATCAAAGATGCCTGTATAAACTAATATAATAATTGTTTTAGATAAACCATCGATTAAATTCAATTAATCTACCTGTACATTTGCCGATAAGTGATCACCATATAATGTCGGACTATGATTCAACGTCGGACTTTTCGAAGTAGTACCCCTGTATATAGGTATAAGATTTTTATAAGAAATTTTATTGAATCCAAAACAAAGAGACATATGAAAATTCGAAAAAGCTAACTATATAACTAACACCAAGATGTTAAAAACAATTAAGCCAAAGATGAAGAAAAATTGAACGTACATACCAAACAAGTAATGACAGCATCAAATTTGGGTTAAATGAGAGACCAACGTTATAATTAAAAATGATTGGTTTTTATCTATTTTTTTTTTAAATTGTCATTGATTTAAAAGCGTTCCTGTATGATTTGATTACCTTGTAGTAGAAATAGTAGCAGTCCGGATTTGTTACTGACCGAATGACCATCAATAAAAACTTTAATAAAAGAAAAAAGAATCATACAGGAACTGACAAAAGAAAGACATGCAAAATATAATTGAAAAAACATATAGATTGTTTTTAAAAAAAATGTACATAAAAAATATATTTTCGAATAAATTGATTGATGATGACACATATACCTGATTATTGTATTTTATTTATCCCAGAATTGTGTCGAGGCACCAAATTATCGTCACATTCATTCAAAACATTAAAATGCAGTTAAAAACAGTATATATAGCACTTTTCAATTTTCATTAAAAATCGATAATTTGTAATTAACAAGCGAAAATGCTACATATACGTTATGCGCTATCCAAACATTCCATAAGCCGGCTCAACTATGTTGTTTTTCTCTATGATCTAATATTGCTTTCGCAGCCGCTTGGTGTTATTCGTGCATGAGGGAAATGTCCCAGGACAGGTGTCATATATCTAGTGCTTAGCAAAAATTTTCTTTTATTTCTTGTTAGATTCTCTGTATGTTTGTTTGTTTTTTCCAGGAACAGTGAGTTAATAAAATTTTGATTAATTTCTCATTCTCTGAACCTTTGGTACATGAGGAATTTAAATTAAACGGAACAATATCGATTCAATTCATGAAGCTTGTATGATATAGATTTTCTTTTTGTTTGGTAACTCACAAAAAATTTAATCTCTATAAGATTATGTCTTCAATGTGGAACGTTTAATAGGTGGAAGATCATGCAGGTAGTGTAGGCAAGCAGAAGCTATTTTGCTTGTATATAGTGTGTGTTATTGTAAATGTTATAGTTCGAACACCTACTGCAAAGTCTGCAAATACTGGATAGTAAAAATGAAATAAACTTCTACTTCTAACGACAGATGCACATTAAACAATAAAAATAAATAAATATGGATATAAAACTAAAAATATAAAGCCGAACAACACTTTGTGGGTGTTAGTTGCTCGTTTTTGTTCGTGCTTTCGAATAATTTGATTGTCCAGATATGGATAAATGTATATATAAATATAATAATAATGTGTGGAAAGAACGAACAAAATATGATAATATAGCATCTAAGCAGAGCTGTGCAGACAGCAGCACACGCACGTTACGACGCTATGGATACGTCGTCTTCAGAAGGGTGCTTACTGTGCGCAGTGGGGTGGAGTGGGTGATGGGGTTGGGTCATATTTCCGTGGCCGGCCACGCGACAGGTGGCGGCGTTTCACGAATTCAGCATCATCCACCATCCAGAATGACCCAAAGTCGTCTTCATAGCGTACAAAACACTTGTGGAGTGACAGATTGGTGCGTATCGCGTTCTATACACCCAGATCCAAGAAAGAGAAAGATAACAATCAAGTAAGGTTAAGGTTAATCATTGGCGACACCTTGTGCGAATACCTTTCGGTTTCCTGCAGTTAGTCGCCCAAGCCTGCGGCTTGTCATGCTGTTACTGAACCGGCCAACACACTCACACACTCAATCACACCACAAGCCACACAATGTTAATATTATAAATATATAATAAATATATATGTATAAATATAGATATGAATATATAAATATAAAAAAGAGATAAAAAGTATTTAAAAAAGAGATTAGAAAAAAGATATTAAAATCACAAAACACACAATGTACATATGGAAAAAAATAGTCAAAATGTTGCGCCGCGATGACGTACCCGACGACTGGCTGGGCTAATGGCCCTGAAGAACAACGTTGAGGACGTCTCTTGTAGAATTCCACTTCATCCACAGTCCATACGGCCCCCTTTACGTTCTCCACGCGCATGAAACATTTGTGGAGTGACAGGTTGTGGCGCACTGCATTCTAACAACAAATCAAACACCGCCAAATAAACAACGCAACCTAGCACGACTCGGCAAACTTCCCTCTTCGACAATATCGAAAGGGGGCTTAAATAAAACAACTGGATTCCTTTCATATATCTGCAAATATCGCGCAACAACAACGACCTCAAACCGTATCAAAAATCAAAAATAACACTAATTGAGAGTGTTGAAACGGATATACTGCAGATACTACAAAATCGACAGTTAATATATTAACAATCAATTCAGGGCTATATACTTTTTTATAAAATTATCTCGAAACTTTAAATATACATCATTCACTTCATTCATTCTAAATAAAGCCTCATTCACACTCCTACCTTGGTTGGTTGTTGTTTCTGCGTAACCACGTCTATTCAAAACTACACACACACACATATATATACAATATAGGAAAAAATTAATAAAATATCTCGAGATAATTAATATTTTAAGTCCTGAACTGATTGTTAACATATTTGTATTTTCAAAAATCATAACTCTAATGAAAAGAATTAAAGCAAATGTTGCCGAATCGATACTAATAATAAAATAATAATATAAATAATTATAAATAATAATAATAATAATAATAATAGTAATAATTTCAATTAAATAATAACTAGAAGAAAGTATCAAAAATTTATATGAACAAAAAAAAGAAGAAGAAAGAACTTAAAATAACGATCATGCAAGGCTAAAAGCAATTTTAATATCCTGAAATTTATTGGCACACATCAAAATACTTTACCAAAAAAAATTACATTAAGTTGATCTTAGCTTTAAGTAAATAAAATTGATGGAGTTAATTCGTTGTTTTATTTTTAAAATATTGTACTCATTTATAAGACCTAATCAATTATTTGTTTTTCCTCTTATGTATAAACACATATCAGTGTCTGAACGTATTAAAAGCCTGCCTATCGTATTTTTATTTTTTTGTTTTCAAGAAGAATTAAAAAAAAGAAGTACAATACCTTCCAGGTCGCCGCATTCCTTCGAAAGTAGCAAAAAGTATTTTGGAACCAATTATAAATTTCGTTTAATGTCAACTGTTTGTCTGGAGATTCAATGATTGACTGTAATAATTTTTTTTAGATAATATCGGATTTCAATTGTTATTATATTGATATGATTATCAAATACCTGTCGAATTAAAGAGGCATATGTAAAGGGAGGTCTAACATCTGCATTCTTATAGAATTCTCTATTCCTTTGAATTTCTATAAAAAAAACAAACAAACAAAACACAAAAATATGCATTTGTATTAATTGATTAAAAATAAAAAGCATATATTTTGTACCTTGTTGGACATCCAGTCCTGCCCGTTCAAGCATATAGGGCAAGCCTGGTGCAGCATGAATGGAAAAGACTATTCATTAAACAAGAATTTTTGGAGACTTTCAAATAAATTTATTTACTTACCCCCAGCTAATGATAAAGCTGATTTATCAGTAAGCCGCCTTCGTAATGGACCACCTACATTTGGTGCTGGTGAATGAAGAACTGGTGACCTAACAGCAGATACCATAGGACCCATTGTTACTGGTGGTTGAGGTAAAGAAGCATTTCCAGAGATTTTTGGTGGCGTTACACCAGGCCCCTCTTTATGTGGTTCTGGTGAACTTAATTGTTTTGATAAATGAAGATGATGCATCATCGCTTGTAAACGGTCACGTTCTTTTTGTAATTGAAGTTCTAATTGTGAAACTACTTGCATTTGTACACGTGCTTGGGCCGTCGATCGATCATCTAACGTATGTTCTGTATTTAAATGTCTAAAATGATGAAATATTAAAACGTACTAACAATCAGTAAATGTTAAAGTTTTCTAATTAATTTTCTTTTTTTTGTTATTTTCAGTTTAATATGTGAATATTGACGTAAGGGGTTGAAGAAAATTCGTTTCAGTAATTAAAGTCTGTGGTTGTTACTAGAGCAAACAAAGGAGATTAAAAATTCTTCAAGATTCGCATTGTGCTTGACAAAATGTTGTACGGTCCAAATTTATCGTGTTTATTTTAGTAAATTGGCTATTGATCGAGTTCTCACATTGGACAATATTCTACACAAACTTGAAATAATAAATACAGAAAGTATAAACGATTATAATTAAAGAAGTGGGAATTTTGGTTGAGTTCACTCATGGAATCGTTTGTAATTTTACAATACGAAAATGTGATCAAGAATTGAAACGATAAAAATCATTTTGCCTTAAAGTCAATATTAATTTCGGTTTATATTTAGCATTTGACAAGGTGATTAATATGTAAAAGAAAGAAGATAAAGTAAACCATCAAATTACAATATTTTGTCGTCTTACGCGACAAAAGAATAGCGAAGTTAGAATAAATTAGAGGCAACATAGCGGTTTAAAAACTCTAATTACGCCATGTTTAATTAATATGCAAGACGTTTGATCGCAACGTTGCTGGATTTAAATGTTAATTCACCAACACGACTTTATTACTACCCTTAGAAGATGTTTAAGAAACATCTTTTTGAATTTTACGTGTATTTTTTTACTTACTTCATAAATGCTTGAAGGTCTTCACAAATGATTTCACAACCAGGCCATTTACATACACCATGACCATACAGATGATGTACTCTATCAGGTGTTGATGTTCTTTCTACTTTATCTTCGGATTGTACCTCCTCTCGACTCGAGCGATTCGATGCTAGCCCCAAAAGACCAGGTGAACCTTCTATTAATCAAATAGAAAAATCATCAATTATTACAATTATTTGAATCAGAAATGAATTACCATTCATTTCACCAGTTTTATTATTATTATTAGTAGTAATATGTTGGTCATTCATATCCTTCCAAGGACTTATAACTTCTCTAGCATTTAATCCTATAATTCCATTAAGAGTAGAAAATTGTTAAATCTTAGCATATTTCTTTATATGAATAGACTAAATGGCTTCACGTGCGCTTAAAACCGATTGGTCGTCGGACGGGTTCCAGCATCGAGGTTAGAATATTGGGGTAAATTTGACGGAAATAGGATGGGAAGAAGGATGGGCAAGTGCCAATAGTTTTAACCGCACGTGAAATCCGTTGTTGTAGTGACGGTTGCCTCTGGAAAATTCATTTCGTCGGTCGGCGATGACAAAAGAAAACCTTCATCAATACTAGTAATTAATTATTTCAAGTGGCATTGCCCAATTTTAAGGGTTCGATAACAAAACGAGGGTAAATGGACAGGCGGGATCAGGAAAATACATACCTTGCTGGAACTCGCCGACTGTCCAATGTCTTCCGGTTAATATTGTGCTCGTCGATGAACGCGAATGTTTCAATATTTAAAAATAAAATAATTACATGCATTACCCTTAGATTAAGTTTAATAGAAAATTGACTATTAATTTAATTATTTACTTATTGAAAAATTAAAGATTTTAATAGAATATTACTATCAATAAATATCTAATTTGAATTATCAAAAGAAAAAAAGAAAAAACGATATCATTGACTCTAGACAAATAAAATATTTTGCTCTACTGGAATTCAGAGACATGATGAATCTCCCCATTACTTTCGTCGATTAGATGTTGAGGGTCCTACCTTGTCCTTGACCCAGTATCAAAGGCTGCATACCCATTCCTTGATGTACAACATATTGTCGTTGCATTAACTGAAGTTGTTGTATTAATTGTTGTTGTTGGAGTGCTAATTGTTGTAATGATCCCGATGCTTTTTTTTGTCCGCACTTTGCAGGATATGTGTCTGCTGTATGAGATTCAATTGTAATTGTTCTTGTAATTGTTGCATTGTTTGTTCAATTTGTTTTTTTCCTAATTCTGCTAATTGATGCTGCTAAAAATTAAATTTAATATTTCTATATTCAAAAAAATGAATAAATAAATAGAATAATAAAAAAAATCACACTACCTGATGTTGTTGTTGTTGTAATAATGAATGTTGTTTCATTAATGTTTGTAATTGTGATGGATTTAAAACGTGTTGTTGGAGAAGTTGTTGCATATGATGTAAATTTGATGCAGGCGATGACATCATTTGAGCTCCATGTGTTTGTGTCTAAACAAAAACACAAAATATACGGTAAATTTTTCGATAAGATTAATTTATTATCATAATAATAATAATAATAATAATAATAACACCTGCGAGGTGGGGGGAATGGTGGCGGTGAAGCCCTTTTGGGTATCTGTGGTGGGCGGCGAATGATCCTGAACACGATGTTCAGAGCTTGGACTAGTATTGCCATTGCCTTTGGCATCCTTATCTTGATCCCAAGCTCGCTCCAGCTCTAGTTGCTGGTGTTGCTGTTGCTCCTTTATTACTTTTTCCAAAGAGGCAGCTTGCTATAATATTAATTAATTGAATAATTAATTAATTAAATAATTAAGAAAGTATCCAAATAGTTAATTATTAATTGAAAGAAGTAAATTTAAATTTTTGAACAACATAAAGTAATCATGAATATATTTATAACAAACATATGTATAAATACATGATTTGATAGTAATGTTTAGAAATGGCTCGTGCATGTGATAAATGTGATTGATTTCCCGAGCACGGGATGGGTACGAACAGCCACATTAGGACCACGGAAGTCATGTATCTCAGAGCAATGGTCCGGTCATAATACAACTACACCTTTCTTAAATATATGGTCTCCATTCGCTAAAATAATCTAAACGTAATGTCTGCCTCTAACACAAACTCACTAGACATAAAACACACCCTTTGCAAATGGATAATTTAATAGTGTGTTCACTTAGATTATTTAGGACCAAATAATATATCTATCTTTATATTTATATACATGTTGTAAATATGCAAATATGTGTGTTTCTGTTTTTGTCGTTTTTTCTTTTCTTTTCTTTAAGAAATCAAACTAAAAGATATTAAATAAATTGGGAGTAAAGTCAAGAAGTTTTTCATTATGTTGAATAATTAATTTATAGGATATGATAAACAACATTATAGTTTGTAATTGACTAACAACAGATTAGTGGTAATCTTTTCAAATTATTATGTTTAAATAATTTTATGTGTATTGAAATAAAATATAACTCTATTGATTTAGAGTTGAAAACATGTAATAAAGAAGACGTATTGATGGTGATGTTAACGAGATGAAATGAAAAAAAAAATCTAATTGAATGAAATCTATACAATAAAACGTATTGAACGGTAATGGAGATGTGTCTGTAAAAAATGAATGTCATTGACAATCGCCAAATATCTAAATCAATTCGAGTTAAGGCCTTCTGGTTAGATATCGTTAACAAGAAGGGACTGATCGGGAACATGCACAGTTAAACTATTCCATCTTTGCGGACCATTGTCTATGAACCCGCCTGCCTGCTAATATAATAAGCTTCCCTTCTCTGCTTAGATTACAAACAGAGGGTGTACTGTTCTGTTTTCTCCCTATTAATGATTCAATATCAATTAACGGTATTCTGAATTATATAAACCCAATCTTGGGGTAAAAAGAAAAAATTCAACTTATGAAAATTCGATGTGTTGTTGGCAAATTTGTATCAAACATTAATATTTAATTAAGAACAGTTGAACGTACATATTGTATCATTGTATAGAATCTATTCAACATGAAGTCTGAAATCCATTGACCTGTCCATCTTCAGCTTTACTTAAACAAACATTTACAAACTTAACTCAATTCAAGACCTAAGGGCAGGTTTGGTCATCTCAAACAAATATAGTCCGCAAGAAAGACACGAAAAAAAAGAAAGAAAAGACGAGCGCAGATAGATTCACATAACAATACCAGGTCTAAAACAAACACCTCAGCATGTCAACAAACATACCCTTATATTCATCAAAATCTATCTCTGTTAGTATCAAAATAAAGATGGTCGATGATGGGAAACGTTTTTTTTTTTTAAAGCATATCGTCAAGATCACCCTTGAATATTTTTAATCAAATTTAAAATGTAAATTCAAATTTGATACAAATTTGTAAATTGTCGGAACTTGTGCATATTTATTACTTCGACTGAAAAGGGTCCAGCAAAATATGTTTATTCAAAAGAGAATACTTTGTTCAGAAATTTAAATTGAAATGATGGCAGTTTTTAAAACGCTCCTTACAACACCAAAATATAATTGCAAATAAGATATTTGCATACACATTAACGTCAAATTGTTTTAATTTGGTTTAATTACTGACCACACAAATGTGAAAATGACAAGTAAATTTATAACTAAATTCCGTTATAATATAGATAGATAATACGTATGTACAGTAGACATATGTTATATAATAAATACAATACAGTATTTACCTACATGCATGCATACAATATCAATGGGTAACATGTACATTTAATTTTGACTTCAACAAAATTCTTAAACAAATAATACTAACTGTCGCTGTTTGATTGTGGAAAATGTAGATAGATAGTGTGTAAACGGGTGATTAATGTGGGGGTGTATGGCGATGGGTTAATTTGAATGTGTGTTTCGTTACATAAATTAGGGTAAATTGCTTTCTCGAGCGCACCTAAAACCATTGATATTCACTGCGAAACG
This sequence comes from Meloe dianella, assembly GCA_028455855.1. Classification (NCBI taxonomy): domain Eukaryota; kingdom Metazoa; phylum Arthropoda; class Insecta; order Coleoptera; family Meloidae; genus Meloe; species Meloe dianella. The sequence continues at coordinate 1,796,168 of JAPTHL010000045.1, read as the reverse complement.
TCGTGCAAAAACTCGGAAAAAACTCCTTACCCCTGATCACATATTTCATATGCAGAGGGCTGTTTTGCTTGCTAGAGCAATATTATTTCCATATTTTTCACATAATGCGCGTCTGTATATGGGTTTTATTTCATGTGACATCATGGTAATGCATTTTAACGTCTTATCATTCATTGCGGCATCTTCGCAACTCTTTAGAAGGAGCTCCGGTAAATATTTGTTAGGGGTTGACTAGGGTCGAATTTACAATATGACATCGTGGATTCTTTGATTTTATGAGTGTTTGAAACTTGTAGAATGGTTTTCTTGTCAAAAACGTATATATGCAAGTTGGTGTATGTCTTGTCTTATTAGACAACGTATTATTCTGTACAGTTAAATAAAAAACCTCGGAAGAAACATAAAACATTCAGTAAAGAAAAGAGAGAACAATGAAATTAGAAAACGGGGAAGTAAAATAAAAAAAAACTTCATCCGAATAATACTACGAAGAAAATACAGTTGGGTAAATATCTTGTCGTGATGAGCGAAGACCGGGATATTTACACGGTGAGCCACCGTTAGCAATTTAAATATAAAAGAGTGAAGCAAATCAGTTCACGCCATGTTGCTGACTGAATAATGAAACTAGACAAGAATACGGAAGGCGTCGGTGAAAATACGAAATACGAGAAATATAGGGTAGAACGTTTTCCGGCCGGACAGACGCCATATTAGCCAATAAAACATGCTTATCGCGTATATATCCGTTGACAAATGTACAGTTTTAAAGGAGGCCGGAGAGCAGGACATAATTTACAGCAGTCCATTCTCAATAACGCCCATGACTGCTGAATTTCACACTTTACGAGACCGGCGGTGTACTTAACTGTGCTTCTAATTTATGAGCGTCCAGCAAAACTGTCGATGCACCATATGCCCGCCTGCCACCGACAGCCGTCATTTGTAACTCCTCACGAGCTCCCAGCCACTAAACAAGGACTGCTAAATATTAATAACTCCCGATTACCTTTCTCTTACTCGATTTGACCAATTTATTAATTGCAAGTAGTTAGCCCTGTCGCGTCCACTTTTGCAACCCGTCTCTTAGAATTTATTACCTATTCACCCTGAACTTAACATATCGAAAACATACGACAAAACAAATAATAACAGTTTTATTGTATTTAACAAATTATGGAAAGATTTCTTGTAATTCTCTTTTCGCAACAAACTTTTTAAAAGTGCGTTAAAATTCACCCGCCAACAAACCAGACCGCACGCGGTGAAATGTAGGAAATTGGGGCGATGTTTATGTGTTGTGTTGTGATGCTATACATACTATATACAACAGTGTACAAGGTTTCAGTGAGGGTTGGTCGCGGATTCAGTTGAACGCCAGCTGTCGACCTGCTAGCGTCGGTTTGCGTCCCGACGGATCGTAATTCTGACGCTTATTCAATTGCTTTTTTTCTTGTAAGTAAGCTTGGAGCACCAGTTGATTATAAAATATTCTTTACTAACAAATAATACCTTAGTTTCATTTAATTCTGTTATTATTGTTTGACCTTTCCTATTAAATAAATAATAAATAAGTATATCCTTTTGTTATTAAAAATCTATCAACAATAAATAATATTATTCAATTATTATTAACTTATATAATAATAACAATAATTATTATGTTGTTATATTGTATTATTATTATTATAAATATTGTATCTAATAAATAATTAAAATACCTAAACGTATTTAAAATTAAAACAGTAATAATAATGAAGGTTAATGAAAACAAAACAAAAACAAAAACTAAAAAAAACTTTGAATGGCCCCTTACTAAGATTACAATCTAATCTGACTTATTGAACGTTGCCAAATGTAGAATGTCAATTGTCTGAAGAGACCAAGAGACGTCGAGGGTTGGTAGACGGCCGGATATTCACAACGTAAATAGTTATGATCAATGATGACGTAATTAGACATCGAAGATATATAAACAATCTAAGTTTATGTATGTACCTGAGCAAAGGAGGCCAGCATCCGAGTCTCGCAGTACTTCATAAGTGCAAGTAAACACAACACTCACAGCACAACACCTAAACACAACTAAACACATAAACGGTAACAGCGTCTATTAATTATTTCTTTTTCGGTAGAAAGAACAAGAGTTAGTTGTGTTGTTGCGCAAAAAGGGTCATTGAAGTCGCCGAGATGCTAGGACGTTTCGTAGGCGGGACGCGCGTCTCCGATGCGCCGCTGCAGTTTGTGTTGTTTGTATGTGTATACATCTATAGCGTCGGCAGCGGTGGCGGCGGCAAACGGACACGCAGAAACGCTCCGCGCAATACCAACACCTCCAAAACACCACCCGCCGCCTCTAACAACCATCCTCAACCACCCTGCAGCCTACAACTTGGGCACTACCCTGTCCCGAATTGCCACACTCCTGCTGCACCACCAACCACCCTATAATAAAACCAGCACACACCCGGTGTTGCGATTTTGTTTAGTATTAAAGAAACCAAGTTGATAAGAAAACTGCAACGACAGCGTTACTGTTTTTTTTCTCCTGAATAAATGGGACCAAAAGTTACAGTTACGGGACTGAACAAGAGAACGAAGAGGGGAAAGAGTAACTGCACTAACGTCATGACAAATACATGATATTTCGTCTGTACCCTCTACTATGAAATTAAACCTCCTAGATACAAATGTTAATTAACAAATTTCGGCCCCTTTCATAAAACTCGAGCGCAGTTTCTTCGTGAATAATAAAAATATTTTCAAGATGAAACTAAAACAAATAATAACACATCTAATTAAATAAATACATATGTCACATTTCATTTATGTGATAATTGTTTTCAATTTCAAATTAACAAAATCTTAACAGACAAAGATATATAAACTTACAAGGGCTATTTTGGCAAAGGGGATGTAGGTTGTCGCAGATAATTGGAAATGTAGACGATACAGAGTGGATAATAGATGGTGGTGTTTGCGCACATTCGTAGTTATCGTGTTTATTTTGCTTGTTGTTTAATCTGAATGGAGAAATGCCTTAGAGGCACTATGAGATAACAAATCAACCGAATGAATAATGAAGTTATACCATACCGTTCAAGTAGCTATTGGTTATTGAAAATATAGCACACTAGATACCTGAAGAATATTTTTAGTAAAACTGATAACATTGATATGAACGCCACCATCCCCTTTTTTGACTGTTATGTGATCCACTATAGAAAGATACATGGGGATATACGAATATATTTTCCGAAACTATAAGCTGTAGTCATCGTTTTGAAAGGTATACAGAGTGATCGTTCGGCTCACTTTTATTTTATTGAATATTGGCTGTGGAACGTTAACTCATAACTCATTGAAGTTATTGAATATGGTGAAAACGCATAAGCTTGACGGTTTTTTATGTTATAGGGTATCGAAAGCTGACCTACGATGATTTCTAAGGAAGTTTACTTCCGATACATCCGGTCCCTATGATATAGCGAATCGCCAATAACAGTCCAGCAAAAAGGCACCATATGCAATTTCAAACGTAACTCATATCCTTATAATATTCACGACCTAACGATCTAACAAATAATCGACATCGGTGTCAACCAAGAAATAAAAGCAATTTCGAAGATACAATCTTTTCATTTTTTTTTTCCAATTCTGTCTAGGGTCTTTGGATCAGATATGTACAAAGCACAACCGAATCTCATTCTGAATCTTTCGAGTTGGTCATGGCGACAGGTATTTTCAACAATTTACAATTTTAGATTGGTAAAAGAAGAATAACAAAGAGAGAAAATGAATGGTCAATGCCAGAATTGTTACAAAAGGGCAATTGGTTCAGAGACCTTATCGATTTTGAATACGTTGGTGATACGATTTAAATTATTTTCCATTAGAGTACGCTGACGTTTCTTTGCAACATCGGCATTTGCCCTGTTTTGCCGTCCTTAACAATTTAGTCCAAGTCGAATAAGTGGCACCCGCTGAGCCATTAGCCGAGAACGCTGTCCATTTGGCTCGGGCAGCGCTACGTCAGCAGTCTGTCCTATCTCCCTTCGCGGACACGGGCCGACTGCGGTCCACCACTACCACCCACCACTACATCCACCATCCCTCATTATCATATTCACGATGCTAGGCATTAACGAACTCTTACATATTACTCAAATTCTCTTTGTATATGTATGTATACTCACTGACTAGATAGTAAAACCATCCCTCCCTTCCTTCCTTCCTTTTAACTAACTAAACGAATAAATACCCCTAGAAATATACATATAGTAGATAAATAGATAGAGAGCGAGAGAGAGAGAGAGAGGAGAGAGGGAGAGGGAGAGAGAGAATGATGTGAAAAATAAATTTAATATTCTTTCATCAATTTATCTAGAATTGTTTTATAGAAGACAATATTGTTGGATACAAATAAAATAAGTGTTTCTGAGTCAAATTCATCGACAGCTTTTGCGACTTTTTATTGATCCTTCTAAAATGAATGACGCTCCCCGTGCGAGAATCAAATTTTAATATTATTGGCGCGCGGTTTCGTGCTTACAACTGCATACGTAACTAGACGCCAGGCGAGGCATGTGAGGGTAAAGGTATATAAACAGTAGTTATGATAAATATGCACGGCGAAGCGTGGTGCGCGGTGCGGCAGCGGCATTATGGTGGAAGACAAATATTTGGCCTCGGTCGCGTTGGGAACCGCCATTGTCATAACATAAGACAATGCGAATGCTGTATCTCATTTTTCATCTGGCCGATCTTTATAATCTGTATTTGCATCAGCTTGTAGCGATCTAATAATAACTCTGGGGAGCAGGCGAACGGGCGAAACGCCGTCCACATCGCTCCGAGATACAACGAGATTCTTCAATTAAAACTTATGTTTATTTAGTATTCGTGGAGCGGGCGCTAGCGAGCGCAATGAGAAATGTTGAACCGAAATAATAAGAGACAGTGACCGGAAGAGGCGGCGGCATCACCATAGAACATCATCCTTGCTGTTCCCTCATCCACTCAAACACGCATAAATAACATTCGGCAACAACATTCGTCCGATCATTTCCAAACATTAAACATTCTATCTAAATACATTAAAAACATATGTAAATTATAGCATAAATAGAGAACACTGAAATTATTAAACAGATTATTATTTAAAAAAAATTTGGCACTTCAAATAATTATAAAATTCAAATAAATAAAATATAAAGAAAAAATGTTCGGGATCAATAAAATCAATAATATTCAAATCTAAGATCTTTATAATTATCATATACATATTTATATTGTACAACACGTACAAAATGGTATTGTAATGTTACATAAACAAAAGAAGATGGTGTGTTGTAAACGGTAGACCAAACAGAAAGATTAAGGTTTGTGATAAAGAGCCAGTAGCGGTAGCAGCTTACGATCGAATTGAAACAGCAAGTGGCAACATTGGCGGTCAGTGGATGGCCGTTAGTGCTGATTGCCATCCTTCGTCACCCGTCACCGTCTAAGATTACCTTCGCCTTACCATAACACAGCTTTTAGTTGAGCAAAAAGATAAAGAAAAAGTACGCCAATAAAACAAGAGGGTTAGCTGTTAGAAATGTGCAAAAACTTTTAGAGATTTTCATCTGACTAATACCTGCAGGATACCTCTATCATCAATTTCGATTTCAACAGAAAAATTGCATACATATACGAAATATATTCATTGATTAAAAATAAAAACAACAAAAGTATACGATTTGATTTTTTTTATAGAAACAATATTTATTTCCCCAATGGACTTGTTCTCAATCAATCCAATAAACCAAAGGAGGGACATTGGATAGAAAAACAAATGATCTATAATTTTTTTGCGATAAACGAATTAAGCTTTTGTTTAGTCGAGGCGAATTAAAATGGCTGCTTTCTCCACCGTGGTTTATTTCTATAACAAAAAGACAATAAGAGCGTCGACTGACAGCAGTATTTGTTTTACAGATGGATCTCGAAACCCAAACACAAACAAGCCGGGTGGAGCTGCGCGCGGTTAGGGAAATGTGGCTAATCCGTTTGCGAGAAATAAACGCTACGCTCGCTCATTAATGTCCCTCTTCAACATTCGGCATCCGATAAAATATTTTTCAACAATATTTTTCGATTCTATCTGAATCCGGATTCCAAGTACCTTCTGCAAACACTTCCCAAATATTACCAATACGTATTTACTAAAAGGGGAAAACTATATTTTCTTTACCGACCAAGAATGTCATTTATATTATATTTAAGGGCAGAGATATGTCATTATTGCGCCGTAAATATATATATAACGTTTATATTTGACATGATCGTTTTCATAACTTAAAACAATTTTACTATAAAATTAATAAAAGCAATTCGATGAATGATTGGTCAAATATGGACGGTTTTTCCAATAATAATTTAATTTAACCATATTTCATACTTAAATATAAAGGTGTCTGAAATTTTAAATCCCTGTTAGCGATTTTTTTCTTATCGATGAAAATCTCATGTCATTCGTTGTTGGATGATAGCTTCCACGTTGCAGTCGATACGCGTCGATCATATATTTTGTAAGCATTAAGATCTGACACACTTGGTTCGGTCATGCAGAAAACTTTGCAGCTGCTTTGGAGGGGTGAACGAAGAAAGCAATAACGGTTTTGCTGTCGTTATTGAACATATTATATATTGATGAAAATAAAAGAAACAGTTGTCATGTAGATATTTTATATTCAATAATAATTTTGGAATAGATTGAAAATTGGAAAGTTTCGATTTTTGTTGAAGAAGACAAAAAAAAAACAAAAACTAAATACAAGAAAACTATTAGAGAGAAAACTATTAGTGAGAATTCAATGTCAATATCCGCAACTTTGAGGGATTGGTGTACGTATTGTTGTAGGGGTTGTGATCATGAATGTCCTGAATTTTTATCGATTAGTTTCAGAGTAGGGGGATTGAGAGAACATACTTCGATAAAACTGTGCTGAGTACTCTGAAGACAATCACATGTTTATTCACTTAAACTTACACGTATAGATAATATCTAGTCAGAAGCTTTAAAGATGAAATATTACAAATATTAAAATATATTATAAGAAAAAGAAGGTGAAACAAGAGAACAAAAAAAAGAAAGAAAAAAAAAGAATGATGGTTGATTTTAAACTGTACAACTTTAAGATAACTATTTGCCAAGATGTATAAATATTCTCCGAAATTGAGAATTTAACTTGTGCATCCATTTATCTAGATAAGGAAAATCCAGTGCACGCATTAATAGTCCCCATATCTACAACAGCATTACATCTCACTTAGACTACTGCCATTCTAGTATCAGAGAGTCTTTAAAGCTCCCTTTTTCTAGTCTCTTCGATTGGATTGTCGTTAAAGAAAAGCGAAATAGGCGCATAATGTGCTTCTGTTGTGTATAAGTGATGTATAGATGGTCGACCGTATCACGTCGAGGTGTTTACACCGGCTGCAGAGAGAGAGCCGGTCCAGGGAGTGGCTTGCTATTTCAAGCAGAATAAACACATGGCTGTTTTCTTTGTTCCGGCAAACTAAACAACCATCCTGGAATCCAAACAGGCCGGCCAGTCCCAAATTCAATTTAGTCTTTGCATGCGGCTATATCGCAAAACGTCAACATAGCATCTATTGAGCCAAGTTGCGGAAAGCCACCTCAAAGCAACAAATTAAACTTGACCATATATGGATGTGCATGGTCCTGCAAATTCTGTTGTTTTACACCCAAAGGCAGTAAATATATCTACTACACCATATACATTTAAATACAACCACTTCTTTCAATCAAAATATTCCTCTTAAACTGAACAGAGAATGTATGTAAAAATAGAAAGGGTCAAAATTGCAACGTGCTCAAAATTACTTGCTTACTTTCCATTCAAAGCGGATTACGAAGGGTAAAGACGGAGAAAAAGTCTGAAGAAAATTTACAAACGACACGATTCATTTGTAAATGTAGTATCGAACAATTACAGAATTTCGTCAACTTTAACGTCAAATTTGTGTTGCTGTTTTTTTTTCATTTTTGATTGGCAACAAGTGGAAATTGTATTAAATCGAATTTAAAATTGGTAACAAAGGGTGATCGGTGACCACCACGTTCACGCTTATGTCTTAATGCACTATTTCGGTTCCCGATCGATAGACATATTGCATTCTGAAAAGGGCAATTTACAACATATGCCGTTGTATTGACTTTTCCTTACTGATATGTTTCAAACGATTTATAAAACATTACAGCATTCTTGATGATTTTTAAAATCAACATTATCACCACCCACCAGGTTTCAATAAAATGTCGTTAAATTAAGGCGAAAGTTTCTGTTTTCAATTTAAGAATTTAGCGACAGGCCACGACGACGCTAAGGAAGTTCACAGAATTCACATTAAATTATATTTAAAACCGCTTTTTAATTTTGACATTAAGAAGTGGAGGTGCGAAACGAACAGAAGGCACCTGGCATTTGTTAAAGTCTTTAATTAAAGTACGGCTGAAAACAAAGAATGCAAAATTAGCTTCATTTCTAATTATACTGAGCAAATATCTTAATTTCGAACTGTGAAAAACTTTATCGAACACATCTATCACGTAGAAAGATTTCATTTAATTTATTACAAGACTGAAAGTTCAAACAAATTGCAAGAACTACAGTTAGCAAATCATACAACGCATCTAAACAGAGACCATCCTGTTTCATTTTGGAGACATCTGGTCCAAACTCTTTCAATTAAGATGAAAAATCCTAGTGCATTAGCAAAGAAGTAGGGTGGGGTGAGGGACAGCCCGCAGGTTTTGATTAGAAAGGACAGCTTCTGATCCGCGCCCCACAAACAAGATACCGATTTTTAATATTCCAATTTTAGATTTATTTCCGGAAGTACAGTGACGACCAATCGATAGAAATAACTTCCATCTTCCCTTCACAACAATCACATTACGTAATTAACAACCCCTTATTGCACTTGACTACACAATAACAAAAAATAAATCAATATTCACAGGATACAAAAGGGTAACTCCTCTATATAGGATAATGCTTATTTTTTATCCATCATTTCACATTTACAACAATTTTATTGATATTAGAATGGTTTTATTACTGTTAGTGATTACCTGTTCAATATCTTCTGTATGCACACTATCAATCGGAGTAGTAGCCGCTGATGGTCTCTGTGATGTTGAAAGATTGATCGCACCATCCCCATCTATGTCCTGGTCCATAATGCCATCATCCTGCAACAAAACATATATCTGATTATATTTTTCCGCTTGAAGCTATCCTAAGGATATAATTTTATAGGGTGTTATGCCAAAACGCACAAACTGTCAAATCCCGCTGGGCAAGATACCTAGACTCGATTTTATCGTTCTCAAGACACTCGTCCATTTAGGATAAACGTCCACGAAACCATTCACAATCTTTCCAGTCTAACTCTTAGTTTTTACGATTATTAACCAAGTTCATTTTTTAAATATTTATATGTTGAAAAACAGTACACATATGGATCACTTCAAACAAACAACCATCATCAACAAATCATAAATCATATATCAACATGTTATGAAATGACATACTGGCGCTCTATCAATTAACGACCTATCACAACATTCATTCAATACTTACCTATCTGTTACGGTATATTTGGAAATAGTAACAACATTTTTTTGATTAAAAATTGGGATCAAAGAGGTAGATAAAGTGAGAGTGCAAAACTGGCCCTTGTGGTCATTTATTCCGTTTAGGGGATAATCTGGATAATAGGTTCGAGTTATCTTCGTCGCACTACTGGTTTATATGAGTCAACTGTATTATGTTGGGATTCTAGGGATTTAAGAATTGGGGATTTTATGTACAAAAATATACTTGCCTTACATATCGTTAAATCAACGATTAGAAACAATTAAGTAGACCTATATAAATACGATTATTATTATTTATTTATTTATTTATTTATTTATTTATTTATTTATTCAATTTTTTAGTTGATTTTTTTTTTGTTAAATCGAATGCTGAAATAAAATAATCCCAGATTGGGGATGCAATCATCTTATCAAGATACAAACAGTTCGTGTAGTAAAGTACCCTCATTTCTCAAAACATCCACAATAGCAGCTCAAGTTGATTATCGGGAACTTTTCTCCATTCACAGCTCGACTCTCAACGTCAAATAAAGTAGATGACCTATCGAGTGGGCTGCCTAAGCTCTTATTTACAATTTCAAATGGACGAGATGGAACGGTCAGCGATAGGGTGTGATATAGGGGTGATGCCAAATGCACCTAACGACTTTAGTAGTGACACATTCGCATATTTGTTTGACATTTTACGTTTTTCTGTCCACTTTACACATTAATTTTTATTATAAATGGTAATGTGTAAATCATTCTATTTGTCAACTTAGTTAATAGCATCATGAACTTGAGGTATTGATTAAGTAAAGGGTAAGGAGCCTACAGCCTCAGGCAAGGCAATCTCATAGCTGCCCCCACTCAAATCATTTGTTTGTCATGAATAATATATATCCAGCTAGTTATTACCCTTAACTATAGCTTGTTTTGTTGTAAAACAAAAATTTGCTCACAATTACTACAATATGCCATTTAATAATTAAGCTTTTTGTATAATTAATGAAAATATTAGACAATTAAATTATTTTATTTTGGTTTTTGTTGAATTTGTACTTATACATATACGTATAAGGCCATAATAAATTTGAATTATTGTAAGTAAATTAAACAAATTGATGATGGAAAGACAGTTCATAATATTATAATACACTTGAATGAGCACCTTTATAATTCAAAGATTGCTTCAGAAAAATAAAATTTGTGAAAATACCCGCATGAGACGCCGTTAGTTAGACTTTTATCAAAACCAAGGGGGAGAAAACCTAAATTAGGGGATGATAGTATGATTATGACAATTTTTTTTTCTTACCGAAAAATAATGCCAACCTCCTTTTGAAAAAGATTACTCACGTGATTTGAATAACAATATATAATATTATACATATATCGTTTGTTTTTTTTTGTTTTTTATGTATACCTAATAACACTGATTTATTATTTTGTACTATAGGCAAATAAATAGGTACCTATATAAAAATAAAAACGATTTTTGCATTATTTTAACGGTGACATCAATTAATGTGCAACGAACGTTTAAAATGAAAGTTTGGGTGATTTGTGATCAATTCCATAGGGTGAGAAGTGAATCTAACCAAAATAACAAGTGAAAGAGGAAGATTGTGAAAAATTAAAGTAAAAAACATAAATTAAAGGGAAAAAGCCAATGAAAAGATTAGATGAACCATTTACATTCACAGCAAGTAGTGAATGGGGTTGCACGCAATTACGAGCTTCTTCAACTTTAACTCACTAATTATAGGCTATCTAGAAGAAAAGCGCATCAATCGAAAATCTATACAAAAATTCACCAATTTAGATTGGAAAAACAAATAACACCCACCATATATGTATAATAATAAAACGCATATTATTTTTGTAAATTATATATATTTATCGAAAACAGACACGAAAGAAATTAAAGTAACAAAAAGAGTCAATAAATATCAGGAGATATCTTCAATACCAGATAACATCGAGAGTCGGTTTGCTATTTTCCCAATCGGATATTCTCATCAGGAAGAGAGAATTACAAATTAGAATGCAAGAAGCATTGATTCTGGTTTGGCGTGAGAGGGGCCAGGGTGAAGGGACTTACATTGAGGGCTACCTATTGGAAAACGAAAACAAAATTAAAATAAGTTTTTACTAAAGAAAATTTTAGAAAGCTGAATTCAAAACGAAGAGGGATTCGAATAGAACCATCCATTAGTATATTGTTGAAGGTAAACAGAATGAAGGGAGCCGCATCCAAGACAATTCTCTCACAGTATCGGACTTATAATGTAAATTCGATTATATTGGCATTTTGGTGTACAAATGAACGAAACACCTCTATCAGACTTAATTATGGTTTTGATATAAGCAAAGAATTTTAACAATAATACAATTACAGAGACGTATATTATGTAAAGGGTGCATCTGTTTAAAATGTGTCATTCAAATCTCCAATAACGTAAACATATTTGATTGAATTGCATAGAAGAAAATCGACCAGAGAGTAGTTGCAGTTTCAGATTTTAACATAATTGATATACTGTGAGTTATCTATTTAATGAAGAATGAGAACATTGAAATTTCGGATGAAAGTGGTTGGTGCTTGCATTGCCCTGAAGAGTTAATAGACGTTTGTAAATGTTTCAAAAAACATGGTGAATATTCCATGTATCTAAAACATTGGTGGTATGGTATGGTCGATAATTTGAAAACGTAATATGAGTGTTTGATGTTATAATATTTGAGATGCACTGTCTACAAAGTAAGTCGCAAAAAACGTCAGCTATCTAGTATTCAGTCTAGTCTAGCTAGTCTTGAGTATAGTAAGGGTGGGTTTGGACTAGGGACAGTGGGTACTATACAACATACGGATGGTTTCTTTAGCCACGTGAATAAATCAGTTTGTCTGGCATGGCGAATGCGAATGTTGTTTTATTTGGTTTCTTTAGATGTAGAAACTATTGTACCGATTCTATACTGGTTTAACTGTCAACCCTCGCGAATTGGGCGGCCTTCCGGCGCGCGCCCAAGATGCACCATTTACAATTTTCTATTTTGTTATTTTATAGACAAGAAATAGAATAAAATATATAGATATAATATGGGCCGCGCCCGTATAGCATCGGATTCGCGGCTGGGCGGGCTTTACATTTTCTCGTGCCAACCAGGTAGCGACTGCGCGATCTTCTACCACGCCTACAAACTCCTGCAACGGTCATCTACGCCGCCGTCCCCAGGACGTCGGACACCGCCAAATACACGTGTCGACGATACAGCCAATACATTCGTTACTTTAATACATTTTAGATATTAAAAACGGTCCGCCAAAACGAATCAGACTCCCTTCCCAACATTTATCAAACAGCTGATCAGACACATCCCGCGAGTGCTCTTAAATCCAGGATCAGCTACCCCACTCTATGTATTATCCTTTGTCCTGATTCTATCCATCCGACAATATCAACGTAATTTCACACAAATTGATAGCTTCTTCGACACAATTGACGACTTTACTAACATGTGAGTATCACTAAACATCAAAAAACCTAAATTCATCATACAAAAGTGATCATTTTTAACAGAAAATTGGATTTTAATGAATTTGTCCAAAATTTAAAGTCATCAAAACTATTTAGAAACATAATCAATATTCAACAGTCACAATGAAGATATTTAAAATACTAAATCTTACTTATTAAGAAAAAAACTAAAACGAGAAACTGTCGATGAATATAAATTATACTTACAGATCGCCCATAAAGGATAAAAATCAACAAAAAAAAATCATCAAATTTTCTGTGATATTTTGAAGCAAGTAAAGAGTATGGATATTCTGGGAGGATTGTACCAGACTTGCACTCTTGATTGTTCAGGATGGTGGAGAGAATGACTAAAATTAAAAACTTTAACAGTGAACTTCAAGCAGGTAATAATTTTCCTTGTCAAAAAAAAAACTCTAATTAGACGTAGACAGTTTGCTATCTGTTCTACATCAAGTAAATAACATGAATTTTATTACTTTTTCAGCCAAGAAAATTCTTATAAATTTAATCATTCTATCCCTACATTAGACAATTAAGAGTGCAAAATACGTATTTTTACAATCTTTCCCATGTCGAAAATCTACAACAATTACTAAACATGTTAATGTTATTATGCAGGTAAATTATCAAGTATACACAAAAGGGGAGAGCTTTCCTGTAGGACTATTAAACCAACTATATATATATATATATATATATATATATATATATATATATATATAATCCTCTACACGACGTATTTTTTACAATCACCAATCCCCCCACACCAATATAAAACTATGTTAGGATACATTAAATGATTCTCTATATAAACGGTATATTCCTGCAAAAACCGCAGGAGTGTTCGACCCAGTCCCTCTTATTTCCGAACTTTATCCTGCGGGAGAATATAATTGCATTTTTATCTCGGCAGTTGCCCCAAATAAGGACCTGAAAATTGTAACATCATTGTTGTTTACGAAAATGTTCAGAAGAGGATAAACTAAATGCACCTAGTCATCTTCTGATGCATTAAGAAACGTAAACAAACCCATCAATATAATGTTTATGTTTTTATTGAATGCAGCAACCCACAGTTAGAAATGGATAATTATTTTAAAAATCATCATATTTAACACGTAAAAATCTGTAAACAAATTACATGTACTTATTTAATGAAAACATAATTGAAATTATATTATTTCGATATATTTCCCTAACAATGAACGTTAAAGAGATGTAATTACCCTTGTAAAGAGACTGTGATGAGGGTTAAACCATTCGTTAAAGTACTACAGGAGGTAAAAACAAGAAACCATACTTTACGTTATATTTATGTTTTGATTAAAGAATCATTCACACATTCACAATTTTCATAATTTGACTAATGATAAATCAATAAACAAATTTTGATATTATTTAGATAGATATATGTACCTATATTTTTTTGAATTTCCAATTAATTCATTATTGCTCACCCTTCACATGCAGTAAATTCCGGTTGTATAACTTATTATTGTGAAATATTTATTTTTAACGAAAGAATACTTCCTTATGATTTTTGTAATTAACAACAAATTTATTATTTGAAATTTTAAACAAATATCGACACAAAAAAAATACGATCAATGCTGCCTTAAGAACCTGATTATTTTAAGATTATGAAGAAAAACACACAACTTTTGTTGTGTTGGCAACGATATTATTTGTTTTTAATTTGTAGAAATAATTGGTTGCGGCCAAGAATTAACTAAGTGTAGAATAAGTAAAACAGAAATAATTTTCTCGTTTACTTGTTTTACTTAAGAAGTAAAAAGCTTTTATACATAAATGAAACGATATTATGTAACTAAAAGGCAGGAACAAATTAAAAACGAAATATCCAACAAGGCTATATAGAAACTACTTTAATATTGATTGTTCTTTATTTTTCAAGTTCTTACTTTGTTTAGGTAAATTTCAATACAAAACGAATCTAAAAAATACAAAAGTCTCCAGTGACCTGTGAAATCGCAATCAAATCAGAAATGAACAAGCACCAGCCAGATGGGGAAATGGTGATGTGTCGAGGGTTTGCCTCTTTTTTTTTCTTTTACGTTTTTTTTTATTTTATTTTAGTGATTTCTTTCAAGCTTTTGTCTCGCCCTTACGATTCTTGAAAAGAGGATTTAAAAGTGATAATTAAAAACTCGTCCTTGTCAAAGTGCAGTCTTCATTATTTCAAAAATTAACTTTAATCGATAATTGTCGTTGTTGGTGGGGAATTGCGGGGGGGGGGTTAAACTAGACAGTTTTTTTCCCAAGTTTCCGTACAACTTGATTGTTACCAATTAATTTCTTAAGGGATGAACAAGTTATCAATAAATTTTAGTATAAATTTTGTAGAAAATCACGAATCCTGCCGCTGGAATCCTTACTTATTTAATTAATTAAAAATTACACTGGTGCAGATATTAGATTGTTATTGTAATTTTTCAAGGCAATCAATAAAAGCCCTTAAGCAGAAACATAATATTAAATAATAATTGTATTCTTATATATATATATATATATATATATATATATATATATATATATATATATATATATATAAACTGAGTGTATTCGTACAACAGATTCATAAAATTCATAAATGTCTTAATTAAGTCTTTGTTGCATATCTATATAATATGAATCTATAAATAATAGTTTTGGATTTGTAATAAAGACCTTCCACGTGCAAAACGATAATCCTAACTTGAACGCTAACGTTAATCGTATAAGCATAATGTGCCGAAAGCGTTTGTATCTATTGCTATACGTTCTACAAACTTCTTACTTTCTAAGGAAAAATTTACTGTAAATTTAGCATTGCAAATCTATTAACGTGTTTTTGAGAACATCTTTTATCAACAAATCTTGCTAAACATAAAAAGTGTAATTGATCGAATAGAGCATTTTATGCGTATCGTATAAGCATCATTATTTTGATTTTTCAAGATCTATAAAGTTTTCTTACAAGATACTCTTTATGATTCCCCATTTACTCTTAATTAGTGTTTATGGTATGCCCTTTGAGCACAATATAAGCATGTATGACCCCTTTTCCATGTTAGAGCGTAAGATACTACTTAAAAATCACTGCTCTAAATAACATTTTTACGAGCAATAATTTTACGTTGTACACTGTACCACAAAAGTTTTAGTTCGTCAAAATATAAATGAAAATCAATCTTAGAACAATCAAATTGACAGTTTCGTATAATTTTAGTGAGTGAATCTCGTTGTAAACTGAATGTATCACTGCCAAATGGACATATTCCATTTCTTCTGTGAGTTTTGGTTGCATATTGTTTGGTCAAGCCATTGTAGGGCCACTATATTCTATATATGTACAATAAATCTAATTGAAACAGTTTTTTTCTGTAATATTTGTCACACATGCACCTTTTATAGAAACATTTGCATAATTATGAATGTTTCAAATGCCGTAAATAAAAATAATAACAAATAAACTATGTATGTTATGTAAAATTGTAATAGATTACAGCTCCCGCTTAAATATTAGCTGGTTGCATAATCGTCACACATAATGATGATGATGATAATAATAATAATACTAATGTATAGATTTAAAGATAACTGCAGTAAACAAAAATAAAATAAAAACAAATTTATTTACACCCGTAAATTATAATTTATTTGATTGTCAGATAGTAAATATTGAACTAAAAAAAAAGCCAGTTTTAACATAATGCATAGGTATAAGCATAACAGTTTTTTTGTTATTTCTTTGTTTTTCCATGCAATTGAGGAACTTTTCGGAAAAACATTGTATAAATGATATTTCTTTTAATAGTTATTTGTTCTGTAATCATCTTTGCTTAAACACAGTTAGCGTTTAAACAAAAAAGGGGGAAAAACAAAAAAATAATAATAATAACTAGCTAGAATATTCATATTCTAAACGATGCCGCTCTTGGATTTAGATAAATACACACAACAAATGTTTGTTAAATATTTCTTCGAAGCCCCGCATTTCCTTTGTTTGTATTCATATACCATACAGATGGAGTAAAAACGTACACATAGATAGATTTTTTCTTGTGGTATTTGAAAAACCATCACCTGTATATGCATGTAGATGGATATGTGTGTAGATTTTTATTTACCGGCCATCGAAATATTATTTATTATTAAGAAAAATATATATTACAAGATAATTGACCTTGCACTTATAAAAACATGCTCTAACTATATCCACGATACAAATAAACATATTTCTATACAATTTCATCAAATACAATAGCCTAATCTCAATTTCAACATTTATTATAATACAATGTGTAAGAGAAAGATAGATAAAATAACACGTCTTTCCAATTTTATGCCATCATATAATAAACATCTTTTATCTCCACATGTTTATTTGTTTATTGTAAACTGACGTCACTTGTTTATTCGACATGACAGAATTAGAAATATTGGAAGGTTATGATTTTTTTTTCATACTTCGGTAAACACATTATTCGCGTAATACAAATTCTATTTTCAATTTATCTCATTAGTAAATTCCTTTACTTTATAGATATTTTTCTTTTTTCGAATAAAACATTTTCGATTATAAAACTACGGAAGAAACAAATAAAAATCCTGTTAGAATATTAATGAATTTCTAAAAAAAAAAGAAAAAATGTATTCCAACAAGAACGATCAACACCGATAGATAAACAGATAAACAATCAATAAGTGGATGCTTCCATTGGAATAATAGGTATTTTCTAACTGGAAAAACAGTCGGAACAAAACAAACAAGAAAATTATAGAGACGAAAATTATAAATACTCTCCTCTACATAGATCTATGCCGGAAGCGTTAATTATTTTTATCTACTTTACAATTATATAATTAACCGCTAACAACTTGGCTTATTGTGTTTTAAGACAATCAGTACACACATATTAATAATTTTAACAAATATATGACGACTTCCTCAAAATTAAGTCGGTCAAGTCGTTCGAATCGCTATAAACATAATGATCTAAAAAATTTATGAAACCACTGAAATATCAAATTTAAATATTTCAAACTGTGTGTGTGTGTGTGTGGTCGCTATTACAAATAAAATCTGTGTTTTGTAAACGATTAATAAATTAACAGTTATAAATTATTACTAAACATAAACAACGAAATATGATTGTTGCAATAATTTTATTGTCAATTGATTATTTCATGTAGATCAAATGCCATTATTTAATTGATCGTTTCCTGTTTCCATCAACGATTAGTTCTTATATGTGTCTACTATTTATCGATTTACACAATAGTACACTCCATCTATTTTGATTTGAGCTACTTGACTTTGAGGCAGTATTGCTTTACCTGCCTTATAGTGAAGTAGGTCGAGTCAAATTAGACGAACTGTAAGTTGCTTTAAATGGTGGTGATAGAGTGTCAGTACATAATATGAGAAAACACTCGGTATAAAAGTTTTTATAAAACTATAGTGATTATATAGTTATTTACTAAATAAATAAAAAATCATCTGTTTTTTAGCAAATTGCCATGACAGTTGTATTACTGTTAAAATTAATTATTTATAATTAACAAGACACCGTCAAACTTAACATTACCAAATCAACTTATTGTTCAACGAAACAAAAATACATTAATTATTAACGTAAACAAGTTAAAAATAAATAAATAAATGAAGTATTAACAAAAGGCCAACGGGTATTTGTTTTGAATGTTTTATTACTTGTGATTCGACAATAATTTCTAAACCGGTTTCTTGAATATTGGATGGTTTAAAGCGTTCACATTAAAGAATCTTTAAGTATATATAGAGTTTTGCCATTCAGAATTTACTCGAACATAATGTCAATTTCAATTTTTGTTCCATATTGTAATGTTCGTTGATTGGTTTTTTTCTTCTTTCCATTCATTTTTGTAACTAATTTGTTAATCCTTTTAATTATAACGAAAATCGATACGGTTTCATTTTTGTTCGTGTCACTTATATGCACACAATAAATTAACAAATATCGATTATGCAATGAATTATTTATTTGTTTATTCTTCGTTTCCAAATACTTTTTTATAAATCAATGCTTGGTAAGCAAATGTCAAGCAATTATTTATAGAAAATAATATATAGAAAAAATCATTTTTCGTTTTTAGTTTATATTATATTGTAAATAATTTATAAAAATTCCAAATAAATATTCATAAACAAACAAATTCCTCTACATTTAACTCCTTTTTTTTTGAGAAATTAAAATTTTTAACACAAATCACCTTGAACTTAAATGCAATTTAACGTCTATAACAACGTTATAGTTGAGTTATTGTTTGAGAATAATAATCGTATAAAACAACATCAAGTTAAGCATTTTTATTTTGTTAAAAATACATTGACCTCCAAGTCTGAATTTTCATTGCCATTACTGTTGTTGTTGTTGTTGTTGTTGTTGATTTTGTTGTTGTTGATGATGTTGTTGTTGTTTTGATGTTTTTGTTTTTGTTTTCGTTCCGTTCTGTTCAGTTGTTGTTGTTGTTTTCATTGTTTGGTTAAAAGGGATGATAATGATGGTTTCAACTACGAAATACCGAACGTACATCACGACAATACAGCAATAAATTTCAAATTTTAATTTAGGATAATTATTTTTAATGTCGAGACATTTGCGGAAAACAAATTTATCAAAGCCACAAAAGTGGCGGATGCAATTTTTGATAAATATCTTCTAAGAGTTTACATCCGTATCATAAAAAAAAAGAAACGTAAGAAAAGAAAATAGACTATGTATTATGAATATCTAAAGTGGGTGAAGAAGAATCCTTTCAATTACAACTTGGAAATGATTTGACAAAAAATATATTCAACCAAAATGATCAATCAATAACAATTTTAAATAGACATAAATATATATAATATATATAATATATATATATATATATATATATATATATATATATATATTTATATATATATATATATATATATATATATATATTTAAATCAGATTCGATTTTGCTTATGTAAAATGATAAGAATGGTGACGAAAATAACGGATTATATACATGTTGCTCTTATTTAAATAGTTTTATCGGCTAAAATGGTGCGATTTATAAATAACAATGATAAAATTCTAATCAATAGTATTTTTTTTATAGAATATTTATATTTTGTAATTGTTTCTTTTTTGATAAATATTTATAAACAATTGAAGGTCGCAAACAACATGATAAGAGCAACTTGTTTTTATATGAAACAAGTCCGATACAATTTATTTATCGAATGTTGGTATCGAATTATTAATAAAAACGACAAAATTATTGAAAGAATCAATACATAAATGATGTAATCAAAATTCTTGATTTATTTTTTCTGTACACACCCCATGATTAAGGGTAGAAAAGTGTCAAAATAATATTCTTGTTTACTACATTGGTGATAGATATTTCATAAAATCTGAAATTACGAATAAAATATACATGAAGTTGACGATCAGCTTGCCATATAACACAGTATTGTATTGTATTTCTAGATAACAAACTTTTTCAATGAGCTTTCACGGGGCATTTGTTATTACACAAAAATGAATTTACGAGTCATCATAAATATCATCAATACAAAATGTTTATTGATTTATAGGCATCTTAGAAGACTTACATTAAAAAGCAATTAATTTAAACAAATATAAACCGATTATGATTTTTTAACAAAAATAAATTAAATTAATTGACGATAAATATTGCTTTCTAATATGTGGTCGACGAAGGAAAAAAAATGTGAAATTTTGACGAAATCCAACTATTCTCTTTCTCCCCCTTGTTTGTTGTTTACATCATAATAGTATCATAATAAGTTCGACGTTCGGTAGCAAGAGACAAGTTTTGTTTGTGCCTGAGATTTAAAACGTAGGGTCCGAAGTTATTGCCCTCTTTATCAATTCACTTCTTAAAGCCCTATATTTTCAGCTTAAAAACTTACCCTCTGACAATTGCTTAATCTTAAAACGGAAAAAATTAACAACCACCGTATAACAAAAACATAAATAAATAATAAATAAATAAAACAGTCAATGACTCATATAAAATATTAGAAGAAAAAAGAACACACACACACACACACACACATAAGAAAGTTTTTTTTCTCTTACAGTTTTCAAATAAATATTACTTAATCGAAAACTTCTCGTGATTTTCGGAGTGTGAAAATTCAACGTTCAACACTTCACCCCCACAAGTATATAGTGAATATTTTATAAACTTTATCTTACCAAAAACGAAATAGAATGTTTACATACCGTAAAACCCTTAAACACAGGGATTATGCTAATTTCAACTCGGTTTTTACGCAATATCGCCATTGCAGGACCTGGTTTCGTCTGTTTGTTTATAAGGATATACCATATATTAGAAATTAACTATCTAATTTGCAATTTGATAATTATTTATTTAGAAAAATACGTGTATATAGATATTTTTTTGAAACTAAAACATAAGTGAATAAGTATAGTGATTGGTAATATTCATAAGTTTGTTGTATCATTTCGGTTTAGCCATAAAACAACCGTTTGGAAGATTTAACTACCATATGATAAAAATAGATACCTATCAGCCTAAAACTGTAACATAAATATTTCTATGTATTTGTACAAATATACAGAGATGGATTCGGTCTTGTCATTCAATAGGAAAAAAGAACAACAACAACAAATTTTATGCATTCCTTTTCACAGTACAAAACTATTCGAAAATTTTAATCCTTTTGACCCATTTTAATTGATATTGTAACGATAAACACAACAAGTTCTTATGGAATCAGTTAACATCTCCAAATGAAACAGTAAACAAATGATCAGGCATTATTACTGAAGTAATAATAGTATAGAGTCACTTATATCATGTAATTTTGTTCGTTTTCATCACATGAAGAAGGACCTCTTCTGTAGCTTATCAACATGGAAAGACACGAAAAAGATCTTTTGATCACACAATGTCTAGACAATACACAAATAAACAGACACAAATTCACGATAAGTTTGTTTAAAGCACCTTTAATATGAAATCAGAATTTGTTAATAATTATAGACAGGTGTTTATACCGGAGAAGTTTGTTACGCATTGTTCAAACACTTTAATGTCTAAAGAATGTTTAGATCGAATTAAAGAGTTAATTTGACGTTCTTACTTATCTCTTAATTAAAAGTATTACCGATAGTATTATTTACTGTCCAAAATGGAATAAATCTTTATTCATAGATATATGTGACGTGAAATCAACAGACCTTATGTAATTAAGATTGTTTTTAATTGTTATTAATTTATATTGAGACAAATAATTAAATTATTAACTGGTTCATAAATTACATCAGTTACAGACACGCTTAAATAATGCATACAATATATTTAATGTCGTGAAATTTCATCAAAATTATCGCAAAACTATCAGAATCTCTCTACTAATTGATATATAAATAAATCCACTGCTATCACAATTACCTGATTTCGTATAGGAGAATCAATACTTATTTAATTAAATATTTATTGGATGAATACAAACAAAAAAATTATAGGCGTTAAAATGAATCGTTAATCTTAATATTTATTAAATTAGTCGTGAATATTTTATATAATAATGAATGATAGATACCACTGAAAAGTCATTTCTACTTACACTGTATCTGGAATGCCTGATGGCTGGCGGCCAAGGACTCGTGGCTGCAGCGAAATGGGTTTTACTCCAGCCAACGGCACTTTCAAAGGGTACGTCTCCAATGTGGCCCTAGAAATTCAAATAAATTTTCGATTGTTTAATTAATACAATTTTGATGCATTAATTACGTATTATGTTTTTCAATAAAACTGTCGTTTTAGCAATTTTTTCAATTTAAATAAATAGGATAGAAAAAACGAATAATGAAAAAGGTATGTGTATATATATATATATATATATATATATGCGGAAAATATAATAAAGAATGTCACAAACTTGGCATCTGTAATTTATATATGTTAGAGAAAATCAATGGGAAAAGGAAAATTTATTTACGGGACATTGCGTTTTAGTTGAAAAAGATTATTATAATTTTATTTACCGCCTATTTCTACGATAAAAAACATCACACCCAAGTTCTTTTCCGGATAATTCCGTTATGTCCGTCCGTCCCCTCATCTTTCACTATATAAGGGTAACCGCTATCGGCTATTGTTCAAATTAGCGGCCTGAAAAACAGAGGAAATACCCGACTGTAAGATTGTGCATTATTCAGACGCGTCCTTTCCTGCTCTTTAATTTACTGTTGGCAATTTATATACGCGTATGCAATGATATCGTTGCGTTTCTCTCTGATTACCACGAAACTTATGCTATTCAAATTTTTTAAAAAAACGATAAAATTTTCCCTAATAATTAACAAAAAAAAAACCATCAACTGATTAGCGACTATTTAAAAAGGAATTCGCACAAAATTAACTTGTTAGAATCCAATCCTATTGTCACATAACATGTTTAGAATGTTATCAGGTCTAGATTTATTGGGAATGATAAAAAATTTGTGTTTAAGTGTATTACTTGATTATTATATAAATTTTTTTTTGTATATAAACACAGTTGATCTAGGAACAATGAACTACACCTGCGCTAAAAACCTACACTGAGTCAGCTTTAGAAAATGCTGATTTAATTCAAAACATTTAATCATACAACGTTGCTATGTATTATTTCTATTTTAATAAAAAAAAATGTAATTTTACACAAGATACTTAATTAAACTATAGAAATGATGATTCATATAAATTTTGTTTTTAAAATTAATTGGGAATACCAAACGCAAAGTAATTGAACGAAAAATTGATCACTTTAATTTAATTATAGGTAGACCTGTGTAAAAACAGTCGTTTCTATCTATTAGAAAGAATTTTTATCATCGTTCAATTTCCACAATAAATATGAGAAACAATTATTTTCAGGATGATTTCAGAACATGCCAAACGTAAAAAATCCGTTGTTGCGTAAGTTGCATTTATTTTGAACCGCCGAACCGCATCTCATTACTAACAACGAAAGAGGGCTGCTGACGTTTGCATGGTCCTTTGTGAATCTGCCGCACAGTCGACATACCACACCATCACTGATGCTATTCGCACTTAATCAACGAAGGGTCCTTTTAGAAACAGAATGACAAAATAAAACCCGATGAAAAAGAAAAACGATTAACATTTTTTCTTATATAGGATAAACGGTAGAAATTAGAAGATTAAGAAGTGACCAACAACTTTCGTTAACTATTGAAACATAGGGGGAGCGACAATAAAAAAGTAGGAAATGTTGAAGATCCAGCAGTCAAGGTCATTAGGGGCTAGCCCTTAATACCCTTATAATAGGAAAATAAAGACGGATATCCTTGGTTTTTTTTTTGAACTTGTTTCGTTTTTTTTGTTGATGTACTTTTTGAAAGTATCTCTTTACAATAAATGCGGAAATAGATACCAGGAGTAAAATTAAATATTCCTCTAATAACAATGGTGATTGATAAACTTCGTTTCTTTTTTTTGTGTGTATTATATGAAAAGGGTTTTCTAGATTTTTCAGATGTGTATCTAATAAAACATGAGGTATAGGGTGCAAATTTCATTGCATCCGTTATCATTCATATTGACATAGGATAAGCGAGGGCTATGTAGAAAATAGGGTGTCCGTTTTAATGAATCAGACTCAAACAATTGTGAAGAGAGCCTGGAAATTGTTTTATTTTATAAGATCGATCATAGGATACACAGAATATTTAAAACTTTGACTTCCCCCACCCCTTTAGTTTTATTGAAAAATACACGGATATTTTAAATACGAATCACTAATTTTGAAAAGATGTATTTTTGCATATTTGCTTATTTTTAATATTTACTTAATTTCACACGATACATCTAAACAAAAATTTACTTGGTAAACGAATCTGCTTTCTTTCATATGTGTAATATAAACGATTTTTTTCAAAGTTATTCGTGGACTATTATGTGGGGAAATCAAAACAAACAAATACATTTTTTTTTTAAATAAATTTCGTTATAAATCAGCAACAAAATTCTATTCACATCAACTATAGAACAACTGAAAATATATTACCACGTGGCGCCCTACTTTTTAAGATAACGTTTCCTCAAAATCGGTGATTAGAAAAACAAATTTCATGGAAAGAGTTCAGAATGTGTATAGCCACTGTAAAAAAACAAACGATATGTACAGGCTTCTTTAGAAGTTAAATAATTTTATTTCTGTAAAATAGGCTGATTTCATTTGACATTCAAATTAGAATTAGAATCTTGTTAAATATAATAGAATATTATTAAAAACAAAATAAACAATCACCAGATAGATACGAAACTCTATTTTTTATCTATCTATCTACCTCCACTGCTTTAATAACGAGACAAAAAAATATATCCAGGCTTAACGCGCAACAACCAAAGTGAGATGTTCAGTAAATGTGAGAGTGAGCTTCTGAGTGAGCTTTTTGCTTAGATAGTAGGTAGCTGAATCGAATCCTATAAAATGAATACAGAAACACAACTACAACAACAAAAAATAACGAAAAAATTAAAGCAAACCTTCAATTTAAAATATTGTCAAAGTTTATCCTGAGGCCAATTTGATAGAGGCAATTCAATAACATCACTCATTCACAAAACTGAATTTTCGGTAAACGGAACACACAAATAATACACACACACACACACATATATATCACATTACGTAACATCATTTATTAGGCGGGATATTTAAAATTTGAGGTTATTACTGTGTTCAGATTCGACGTGCAAGCAATTCTAGTCGAGAACATACTGAGTATAGGCACACGTTCGTGCGGCACATAATGTTGTTTACTGTTTACATGTCTGCTTCGCCTCGCCCGTATGAGATGTTGTTTACTCAGTTATATTTAGAGTTTAGAGAAATGCAAAAGTAAACCAACTACACCTGCCTCGACTGGAGATTCCACAGGGACGGATTATATACACATTTCTGGCCAACAATATTGTTAAAGGGACAAAATATAATAAATTTAATTGATAAAATTGTTAGAAAAACGACGTGTATTATTAATTTAAATACACTACTTCTATCTATATTTTATATAGTTGATGTCTTATCGTGAGTTTTGTGGAAAATAAATAAATAAAAAAAAATAAGAAAGTAAACAGTTTCTACTGGTTTAAGGTAAAATATACAACAATACAAATCTAGGTTGTATTAAACATTTAAACTAGATACACACTAAATAAATTATCTTATATTACCTGTTAAAAGAAAAATGAACCATTACACAATTCTATCGTATTTACAAAATTAGATTTAATTAATTTTACTCCAATTAATTTATATACTCATATGTATATGTATAGGTAGATGGTATCAAAAAAAAAACAACAAAACAAACAAACAATGAAACGTCCGCTGAATATTCCCGATTGAATTATGTAATTTTTCAAATACAACCAAATTTTTTCGTTTTTAAAACAATAATTGTTATATTTACGATTATTTTAATTTGTTAAAAAACAATAGTATCTCGTTTCAAAGTCTTTATTACTCTATTACTTTGATAATTCGACCTATTAAAACGATTACGACATGACTATAAAATAAACAAATAAACAACAACATGAAGAAATTTATAAATATTATTTGATATCAATCACTAATAAAATATTGTTAAATTTGTCAATATTTTTGTAATAATATATAAATTTGTTTAATACGTGATATATCTTAAATGTATATAAAAGAAGATAGAGGGAAAGAGAAAATGGGGGGAATAATGCAAATTGATGTATTTAAAATCCTTAAAAAAGTCTCTTATAAAAAATAGAAAAAGCGATAACACCAAGTATCGATAGATTGTCAGGTCCTTTGGGAAAGAAGAAATCAGTATTCATATTAACTGTTCGCGATTCTCTCAGCATCCCTCGTGCCACAAAGGTGAAAACTTATTATAAGGGTGTATCTACGAAAAGCCTGTATTACAAGACCCTTGATACAGACACGAGTGCACTCTACTGTATAACAGTGAACGAAAAGCTTTTCTAATCGAAAACAACATTCAGCAATATCAAATTGTGACATTCGACATCTTTCAACTTTTAATTGTTTGTTTATCTTGTCATACATAGAATTGTTGTTGTATTAATTTTTTTTATAATGTCACGTAAGAATAGTTGAAATAACTTAAATAGCCTTCAATGACTAGTATTGTTTGTAAAACAATAAAAAAAATGTTTTATTTAGAATAATAATATGCTGTGAAATGGGAATGATTTTAAAGAAAAATTATGAAAATGAAATAGAATTCAACGGTGTATTCGTCAAATAATGCAAATATCGAATATCAAAATGAAAAGAAAACTAAAAGATCCAGGATGTTCATCTTGGAATTTTATGAACGTTATAGGTGAATATATAATTTTGGCAAAACGCGTCTTTACTATTTCTTGGGATGATCGGAAGTCAATAAGAGACAGAGAAGTTGCAATAACTGGACCAGAAAGAGATGCTCGTCACAGAAAAGGTAGTATATAAAGTAGCAAAGTTAGAATGGGTATGGGGGAAATCAAAAGAATTGCCAACCCTAGCGTATTTTAGCATTCCCCTCGTGCACTGTCCGTCTCGCTTTCTCGCCCACCGTAATCGTTCAAACCTCCTGCTCTACGAATCGAGAAGATATTATTTCTTATTTCAAGTCACATTCGAGTAAGTAGGTGGCACAAATTAGGTTCTTGGCGACTTTTGCATCTCAGCGGTGTGACATACAACGATAGCTTTTATTGACAAAAATCAATGTGCGGGGAGAATACTGAATCGTCTAGTGAAAAAGTGTAAATCAAAAGTTGACAAACAGAGTCCGAAGCTGATGAACGCATTCATGCGATCTGACGGTCCATATGCCATTCCCTCAGGGGATGGTCAACTGACAAACTGCCATAACTTATATATCATCCTTCAATGTTATACATATTTGAAAATTTATCTATTCTCTAGTATTATTAATATTTTCAAATTTTAAAGTAAAAAAATAATTGAAACCGACACTACATCAAATAAACCACACACTACATTAGTCAAAATAATAGAGGAGCATTCTATCTTCCTGAAATGTATATAGAAATGAAATTTATTCCGCTTTCGCTAATATAATTCCTTCACCCAATATTAAGTTCCATCGAAATATTTTTTATTACTTGGCAGACTACGACACTCTTCAATGTTGATTTACGCAAATGTCCCTATCTGTACGATAAGACTTAATATATCTAATATATTCAAAGAAATAAACAACATCCCTGTAACTTTTCTAATCATACTTTAAGTAAAAAAAAAACAAGTTAAGAAATTTGATTATTTCAAACAATAAAATGTTGTTGGTGGTGGTGGTTCTTATATTGTCTAGTTGAAAAAGGGATTTCTCTAGTTGTTGGTTACAATAGAATTGTTGAACACAAAATTTTGGGTGGAATTAAACTGAAATTGTGAATTCTGCTCCATATGGTGGTAACAACGGGTGAATGAGTTGAGGGGCCCAGGTTAGACCTCTGTTTGCCAAGAAACAGTATGACAAGTCAGCAAACTTAAAGCTAACTTGACTTTAACAACAGTCAAGTGGTTAGTTAGTAATGTAAAAGTACAAATACAACGGCAAGTCCCTAGAGCTTAGATCGTAAGGTACATACACACACACACACACACCCATACATTGTGGGCTTTGAGCACATGGCGTCTCAACATTTCAAAGATAGTAATAAGAGGAAGAAAGATGGATAATATCGCGTACGGTTCTTTCAGTCGATCCACATATTTGAACACAAGTTTTCCTAAGTTTTGGACTCGTGCGAGCAAACGTCTTTCAATATACATGTCTGTAATTTAGACGATGGCTATAACCCGCTCATTTTGGATA
The DNA here is from genome assembly GCA_028455855.1 of Meloe dianella. NCBI lineage: Eukaryota > Metazoa > Arthropoda > Insecta > Coleoptera > Meloidae > Meloe > Meloe dianella. The sequence continues at coordinate 1,767,057 of JAPTHL010000045.1, read as the reverse complement.
GAGATCGGAGAAGTTGCTAGCTGATTGTTCCCTTAGGCCTTAGCTAATTGTGTAGTAATAGCAAGAAGTAACTGGCGGTTAAGATATCGAGCTTTATGCTGTGTTCAGGTATACTACATAACTTTACTATATATCTATATATAAATCTAACATCTATCAAATTCCTGTCGACTTCACAGTATGTTGTCAGCTATAATATTGAATTTGTTTAAAGTATAAAATTGGACGTCATTTGCTTTTATAAAATATGAATGTCGCTTAGGCGGAAGATTGCAGTAACCCGGTCTCGAATTCCGGATCCCTGACGATATACACAAATGACACGGCTATTATTCCAGATAGAAGATTGCTGAAGCCCGCAACGCACCAACATTCGGATCGTAAATTTTAATGTTCTCTTCCAAGATTCTGCAGAAGTTATCACAATAATTTTAGGGCCCCATAACGTTTAATTAGAACTTCAAACAACACGATAGGCTTGCGCGTGGACTATTTTAATGGAAATTGTTTTTTAAATATAATAATTTCATTTATAATTGAACAACAAATTGGCTTACTATACTATAGATATAGAAGAATTTGACCACATTATCTTCGAATATGTTAGATATAAATTTACTTTTACTTTTGTATTTTTAAGGCGAAAATAAAATCGGTGAAAAACTGCAACTTTTTTTCGTTCTTATTTTTTTTATCATCTCGCAAAGATTGAGTTTATTGAAAAGTCTGAGCTACAAAGTTTTTAAAAGCAATATTAAAACAAACAATTTACGCTGATGGTTTCGATGGACTGAAAGAACAGTTTTTATTAAAATTAATTATCGAGTTAATTAAACTTCATTCATTGGGAATCTATTTAATAAATAAACAAAAACGAAAGACGATTTGTCGGTTGGTTGAATATTGTTTCATAAAAATGTATTATTTAAAATTATACTCTGACGAACAGAAAAGACTAGAGAAAACGGGGGAAGTTTTGAAAGTGAACAAACAGTGCGAAGTAAGCTGAATCTGTTGATAATAACGGATTTGCTTTTATCGTTTTGTTTTTATTGTATTTGCCTGAGTGCCACCTTATTCTGTTATAAACAAATTGGAACAGTCTATGAAGTGTGTTTTGTTTTCATATAGGTATTATTAGGACAATGGTTTTCTAAATGCCCAATTCTATCGGAATCTAAACTGTTTATAAGCTCATTCGTGTGGAAAATCATTGTCTTATCATCAGATTTACTCCGTTTACACACTTATAGCTGACTAGAGTAAACTTCTTTTTCTATAAAGGTAAAACAATTATTTGTTTACTCTCATTCAATACTTTATGATCTATTGTTTAAAAACATAAAATCATGGAAGTTAATCGAATTGAAAACTACTAAATTTGTATATCTATATATGTATGTATGTAAGTAGAATAATGTAAATTTACAATTTTCGTTTACATGACAGTATTAACAGGAAAACAAACAGGAAGACATTTATCTAGATAGAAATATTTTCTTGTTGCATATTTAGATCTCGAAGAGGAAATATAAATCTATAACATTTAACACGATAAAACAATATTTTCATATTAAATTTGTCAACAACATATTTTCTAAAATATGCTAACACGAATTATAAAATCATATAGGCGAAAAAAAAACAACAGAACGTTACCTATAAAGGGATAGCTTTAGAGATAGTCATGTGCAAAAAATTGTTTTTTTTAAATTCATTATGGATTTTGTTGAAGACTTTCCAAAGGTCGATGCAAAAAATATGGATAATTAAAGCTGAAAACCCTTTTTTAAGTTCACTAATCCATAAGTATTTAGAACTACCTTTAATAAATTAAAGCCACGTCTGATTAAGGATATTGTAATATAAAGAGAAAATAAAAGTTGTAAGATACAAGAATCGTGTTCCTATACCTATACGATCGTCATATTGATAAACTGCTGAACTTATTATTGCTGTTTTGCAACACCTTAAATAGTCTTCAGTGAGATTTGGGACATCTATTTTAGATTAGAACGGTATATAGGAAAGTTTAAATTTGGCACTGATGATTTTTATTTAATATCAAATGCGAATAAAAACTTTGTCACTAACTTATAATTAACTTAATAGTGTACGGGATTCAAACAATAACACTCATTAATTATAAACAAAGACAAAATAATAATAGAATGAATTGTATTTTTCGGGAAGTTCTAAAGTGCTCGATAACTAAAAAAATAAAATAGTTCCTTTTTGTATTCATAATTTCGATATTTATGATATCTTTTCAAGAGCTGTAATATCGCTATGGTATTAAATGAAGTTCGCAACTAAGAATTAATCCTCAATCAAGTTCGTTGCAACACGACAGTTGTGAAAATTGTTCAGTTTTCATTTATACATTGGATTATATATGTGATTATTGATAGTGGTTTTGATTGCAGATAGCAATGATCGAAACTCATATGCACTAGAGAGATTTCTATTAATCCGAATGTTGGTTCAATTGCAATGGATTTTTTAAGCTCAAAGTTCTTATTGTAATCTTTGTGTAGATTGTTATTGCTGCGGCGGAGGGAATATTATGTCTAACCTCGAGGCGGATGGCGGAACGGCGATTAAGCCCGCCCAACCCTAATGAAGTAACCATCGCCAAAAGTTTCCAAGGCGCCTTAATGTTCTTTCGTGTTTTTATAATGACACGCTTCGCCGATGATGTCTCACACCAAACTTTCTATAATCTAAAATGGAGGAAATTACCGAGAATCCAGTCAAATAACTAAACAAATTGTTATTAGAAAATATTTAATTATAAACAAACAACTTACGTATTCAGGCATTATAAATTTTAAAACACCTCTAATAACACACAATCCATATGTTGATAATATCACGGCCACGTGGTCGCTTCTCTTATCATACATACATTATTCAACTATTGAAAATGTTTAAATATTTTCATACATATTTATTTATTATATTGCGCTTTTCAAAAATATAATCATCTATATAAATGGTATTTACAGTAAACGTTAAAATTAATTAGCCGTCACATTCCAGGGGTTTGGAAAAAAAGTTGTTTTGTTCGATCTGTTGAAAACTTTCAGTCGTCGTCCCGTTGACTAATCCTTTTGAATGTTCAAAACATAACATGAAGATAACTTGAATACGAATTTAAAAATATTACAATGAATTGAAATATAATCAACCAAATAAGAAATGTTGTTGTTTTTATTCAATTTATTTATTGAAATCTAACAACAAAGAGAACAGAAAAATAAAACAACCAATGATTAAAACAAAAATAAGCTGCATTAAATGCAGACACGTTTCACGCGACGCATAATGAAATAATGTTTGTCCACGACTGTAGTGTATTTCCTTACATACACACTGTGTTTACGAGGGATGGGGTAAATAAATCAATACTGTAGTATATTTGTACTAAAGCAAGAAGACCGGTGGGGTTAGGGGGGTAGCATGCATGTTGTTTACAGGGGAAGAAAAACAAACAAAAAATGTTAGCTATAGTTGTGAACCGGAGCGGGTGCAAAACAAGCTCAGACCTACTTCAACATTGGCGTCTCTATAACGACGTCTACCGTATGTGTGTGATAACAACAATCGCTCATTACCTGCTTCGCAAAGTTCGACTTTTTAATTATTATCGATCGATAACGACCAACTAACTGTATGGTCAGTTATGCAATTTTATTCTTACTATTATTATTATTATTATTGTTATTATTGAAATTGTGCAAAATTGGCAAATATCCTCAAAACCATCTCATCTAACAGTGAATGTTTAAAATTTTCGGTTGCACCATTGTTCATTAAAAACAGATGCCTGTGATTTCAGTTTGTTTCATATATTTGGTTTTCATGACATCAAATACTGTTTATTTTTCTTAAACATTCAGTAATATTTAACATTGTCTTTACGGATATCACGTAAAAATCTATATAGATTCGAATTTATCTTCTCTAATAAAACAAAAATTTCAAAACTATTATTAAATTATAAATAACGACCAAAAATATAGAATTAAATAATACTAAAAATCGATTTACCCTATCATCAACAAAACAACATGTTCAATAACAAAACAAAATAAAGCTTATTTCAAGCTGATATGTGTGCAACTACCCCAACACGTTCAACCACCAAATAGCTCGATTTAATTAAATCTTTCAACACCTGTTTTTATCTCATGTAGCTATATAGAAAAAAAGTCACAATAATACGCGCACATAGTTTTGAAAAGAAAAACAAAAAATTTATCGATTAAATTTCTAACGTGTTTTAATGTAATTATCTCTCACCAGTTACGATTAATTTGAAATTACTGAGATATTTTCATATTATAATACAATATAATACAACAATATAGCAAATGATAATCACAACTAATCGGATTCATAATGAATAGGTCACGTTTTATTAAGATGAAGTTGAATAGAGGGTAAGTAATGACACAATTTGCTCAAATTTCATAGAGTAATATGTGTATTAATAAAGATTTTTGTTATATTGTAGATAAATTGTTGAACATTTATACCCTAAAGTTTTGGGGAAGCTAATACACATTCGAGTGCACATGTGAAATGACGACCGAGATACGACACACAACAAAACAAACCACCTGTTGGATTGTTGTATACCGTAAATGCTTATAGAGATACGAAATATTTTATCAAAATTCTAATTCCCATATAAATGTCATGTTCTGAATACAGTTCTTTATCTTCTATTTATATTTCTTCAAATATATTACGACATTCATTCTATTCTACTCCTTTTACAATTTTTTTCTTTGCTCTTCGTCTATAACGATTATTGTCATTTATATGGCTCCGGTTTTCTTTATGTGTTTTTTAAACGGTTCCATTCCCTATTTTTCCTATAGATTGAGGCAAAATAAAAAACGATTAGCGGTGCTATTACGACTTTTTAAAAAACGGTTTATTCTTTATTTACAAAAACGTACAACATAAACCAATGCTCAAATAGGTGTTTATATTTAGAAGTTGATTTGTAAATATTTGAAATATTTGTACGTTGTATAATTGACAAAATAGCACACGAAAATGGATCAAATAAATTTCCACTTTCATTTATATTTTAAATTAATTTTATCTAATGATAAGGAGTTTTTAGTGAAATATGTGTAAATTGGGTCAAGTTAAACAATTTTAGATAAGCCATAAGTCTCCAAAGTATCCATGTTGCCATCTCATAATCGCCAGTAATTCATAATTAATAGAATTTATTATTATTTATCATTTTTTTTTGATCATATTCTATCGTTGAAGTTCGTATTTTTTTACGTTTCAAATATAGTTTTATTGATTTATTGTGTAAATCCGGAAAACACAAGATGCAGTTTATGTATCCTTAATTCTATTTTGAATAATGTTTAAAGCCTTTAAAGAAACTAAAACTATAAATTTCAAGTGGAACGGGCGTTTAATGTAATAGATTTAGTGAAGACTGAGACGCGACAAAAACTCCATAATACAAACCGTTTAAAAGTTTTAAGAACATTTTCAACGGAAACTCGAAACGCCCCTCAACATAAAAAAAAAGTCACTTTCAGTGAAGTTTTCGCACACAAACCATCATCATACTTATATCATCATTGCCTTGTATGTCTATTAATTCTTTACACGCACATTTCAACCAACACTTCGAAACACTAACGTATATATTTATACACACCAGTTACGTTACGTTTTATATGAACGTTCGATATTGTCCTGATACACGTTCTGTCACCGCCTCTAGAAAATTAAACTTCAAACCAATAATACATTTACGAGATTGAGTTTAAAATTGTTTTTCAATTATTCTGTCTATATTGAAGAGTTTATATCAAGCAAAACAAACGAAAAAAAAGAACAAAATCGGCATTATTTAGGTTGTTATAATGATAAATAAGGGAACTTCTATATAGTTAATGTTGTTGGAACTGAAAGCGTTCCTCTTTTTCGAACTTTAGCACGTGCCCAGTAGCTCTGCTCACGTACCGCCAGATTATCGCTGCTGATACTAACAATATAATATATAATAAACGCTTGCCTTTAAATTCTCATTCAGACATTGCCATTTTCTACAAAGACTGAGAAAGAAGTTAGTTGGAAAGTTTAAAGATGGAAAAGGATAACATTATCGTCCCCAGTTACGAAATAAACCGTTTCGTTTATTATCTCGAGCAATTATACTTACCTACAATTACAGGCAAATTACAAACTACTGCAAAGATTCGTGCAACCGCGTGCTCCTTCTCTACAGTTCGTTTCCCCAATATTAGATGAACATAGAACAGAGAATAACCCCTATGATACAATACATTAAACACTATTACCTATACAGAATCTTTAGTCTGGATCGTTTTTATAAAATCGACTATAAAATTTTTGAAGAAAACGATTTTGTTCTATTTATGAAATATGAAAATAATGTTTACTGAATATATGAAAATCACACGTTTACGTAATCTATATCGTTATTATGATGTTGACTTATTGAAATCGATCAAAATTAACAAACTTATATTAATTGTATTTGTTGATTTAATTTCTGCAAAAAAAACAGAATTGTTGCACGTTCAGACAAGACAGTGTGTCAACATAATGATTTTCATTTGTTTGCAGGTAAACATGATATTTTAAATCATCAGGTACGTAACATAAATTGTAAAAATTTCAAAATAAAATAACCGCAAATTATCCGATTAATAGATGAGATGAGAATACTGATGAATAAATTTTCTTAAAATTATCACAAAAATTTATTATACATACATTGTATATTCAATAAAAAGGAAGAAAATGGAAAATACTCGAATAAAATAACATAAATAGATCTTCTCACATGATCTGATCCAGTGAGGGTCCATGAAGAAGAACGAATAGAATTATAAATAGAAAACAAGGATGTAAATATACATAGTGAGTCACGTTAGGGGGTGCGATAATCTAAAAAGGGTTGATATAGTCCGTGTTAGGAGAAATACGAACTACATCAACTAGTTTTCTACATGAAAATCACTCATAAGCTTTGTATAAGAATATATAACATGTTTGAACGAGGCGAAAATGTCGCCCACGGCCATTTCGGTTGACGGCCCTCTATGTATACCCAGTCTATTGATCGGAACCATGTAAATAAGTACTGCGAAAAGTGATACGTTCAGCATACAATTCAGAGATTCTGGATGCGTCATCGGAGAAAGGACAACATCCCAATGATTGCCAGCGGCGGCGCTAGTTTTCAATCCTTTAATAAACAATTATATTTTCTAATAAAAACGCACCTTTTTCTTGTGAAAATACACTCAACTTATTATTATTTGTGAATACTATAAGAAAACAGGAGAATTTATTAAAATAATTATAGAAAATCTGAGTAATAAGTCGTTATACGGCAATGGTTAACGAAATAAATTGAATCAATTTATAACAGATATATTTTCCCACGTATTAGAAAGTGTTGATTATTGTCGGTCTTTGCAGGGGTGTTCACTCTTAACGGTAGCTTTTAGGACATTGTCCCATCTTTTTGTACGCGAGAAAAACTTTTAATTATTAGGGTCGTTTATTTATGACGAAGATAAAACTCTGTGAATTATGACTGTAAAAATATTCTTTCAGTGAATATCGGATTTTTTAATTATAACACTGGCTAACAATTTATTGAAATTCATAGCTATTGAAAAAAAGGCTATATTATAAAAACAGAATATACTGTATTTTATTTTAAATGTGTGGCATAATTAATAAAATAAAAAACCTAATCAAATAACAAAACAATAATAATAATAATAATAATCTTATCTATTGTTGTGTTTGTTCTTAGTTTTAGACACGAAATGCAACATCGACCTGTATTGTTTGTTTGTCGACAAGATAAGTCGGTGTGGTCAACCACTATCGCTTCACACTCCATTTACTGGACTACAATGATTCGCTGATGGAACAATACAAATACGATGCACGCAAGTGACCATCGGAATTGACCGTCCGCCTTATCTGCCAAGAAGTCATTATTCTGATGACAAAGGCCACCACGCAATTTCTCACCGCACCATTGACAAGACGTGGACATTCCACTACCCATATATATCTTCGTTAATCCAGGACCGGAACTCAAAATCACTTTATTGTCCTAAAACGATTGTTCTTGATAAATTGCCATTGTTATGTCGGTTTTATATCAATTCGATATAAAATATTATAAAATTCTAATATTATTCAAATAGTGATTGATTTTTATGTTATCTAAAAATGCACATAGTAGGTATGTATAACATTAGATAGAATTATCGTTGTTCTAAAGGACATCGAAAAAGTCAGATGACAAGATTGATGTCCATTAGTATTAAGCTAGACGTGTGGCACTATATAATTCATCAAGGGATTGAATGTTATCAATATCCGATAGGTGTAGGTGGTGAGAGATCATCTATTCAGGAATTCCACCTAGCCAACAATGAAACTACTATCGATGAATTTGATATTGATAATATGTTCATGAAAATCCAAATATATGGACGCGTTTTTGTACACACAAACATTCTGACGTATTTAGGATAGAGTTTATGTCAAAGGGGTGACAACGGTATTTGGACATTATAGTGAGTAGCACGTACGAATACGACAATAATTCTCTGTGAAGAGCTACGACAATCATTTGATATAACGAAGTACAGGTGAACTGTCTCTGTGATGAACTGCAGAAGTAATGAGATGAGGAAATGCATTGGAATGAGGGGTCTCGAGAGGAAATGTAACGAAATTATAATTCACAGTCTTATACTTACACTGAATTCAGACTCGTAAAATTTCCTTTAATTTATTTACATTCTACAAATTTAACATTTCCTTCAAGGCAGTTATGATTTCGCCTAGATTCGCAACTGCAACTACCGAATTTATCCAATAAAGGATTCTGTTTTCAATTTAGCCGCCTGCAAGGATAATCTCATTATCTGCGGACTTTCAACTTGACTTTTTCAAATGCTTATACCAAAGCTTTTTCGTTTCTATTAATTAATTATAGACACCGTTCCTTAAGTTTAGATAAATAAATGCCTTCTGTTCCACTACCATTAATTCATATTAAATAATCATTGCGATAATTATATTAGACATTATCGAAATTCTTACAAACAAATACGTATTATTGATTTAGGGTGTGAACTATAAGACTACCAATTTTAACCGCAAAGCTCTTTCAAGAGACAACAATTACAGTTTGTGCTTTTCTTTGAATAAACTTAAGCTAACCACTAAATGTAAATTTAAATTGATTAAATTTTCTTTATATTTTTTCTAACGAAATAGAAATTTAAGAAAAAAAAATCTATTTAAAAACGAAAGATAAAGGAGGAGACAAGATATTTCAATAGGCTTGAAGCGGTCATAATCAATAATAATGACTGGTTGGGAAGTAAATTGGAGATGATTTTGATCCGATTTTTCTAGATGAGTGCACTTAAGGGTGGTGAATCTGAAGAAGTTAAGTTACAATGTCTGAATTGCCTGTGTTTGAGTGTATATAAATTGTGGTTGTAAAGAGTTAGGTGGCACGTCTCAACGGCTTTCATAAATAATAATCAGCCTGAGAGGATCTTAATTTGATATAAAAATTCACGTCATAGGAGCAACAGTCCAATAAAATTTCTATGATAAAACTTAAACAAATCAACATAATTCACAAACATATACCTATACCGTTGTTTGATAGAAAATGACGAAATGAATGTTCCAATAACAGTTTAGTTACTAAATAGGTCATTATTATAGGTATTTTACAAATTTACATCGAAAATTGCTAAATGTAAAGTCAAGCCAAAGGGCGTCAATGGGCATTGTCGCTAATTTCTATGCATAGTCCGTCTTGTTCTGGGCCGGCCGAATGGGGTGAAACAAGCTATATTTTCAAAACAAAGACAACATTATATATTCTATCCTTGTTTAATACACTATAGTTAAATAGTAACGTGAATGATACGGTTTTAGATACTTTATGTCTTTTAACATAGGGATAATGGTCTTTCCAAATCTGCGTATATTCTCCATTAATACTGGAAGATTCCGGATTAATTTCAATCGGACAGGAATACGAGGTGTTCTCCTTCTACTAAACTTACTTACCTCGAGGGAAACAACTTTGTCCAAACGGTAAGCGACCTATCTTGGGACTAGTTAATGTTCTGATTTAGAATAATGCATTTTACGCACATTGCACCTTATTTACGATTATAAATTACATCATAAATGCCTCATTTGAATTTATATAGGTATATAAACATATATAAATTCAAAAATATTATCGAACATTTTTGGATAATTTCCAACATTTCACACTTATAGGCGTTTAATGTTAGTATAAAAATAACATTTTATATATTAAGAAATATCAATTAATGGGGATGTTTAATTATTTAAATAAATACAACGTTATTTTTTATTTCAATATCTGAAGGTAAGTAATTCATTTCACAGTATATTAATTGGTTGGTGAGTAATTTCGCCATATGTTTAAATGGAATGGAATATAGTTCAAATATTCGAAAATAACTTGAAAACTAACCAATTGACCGTATTGCAAGGAACGGCTGAATTACTTTGTAGAAATGCCACCCACGAATCAACAATAGGTGAGGTCAATTTATGTGGAATTTCGAATTTGTTTAGCTCAATAATAAATTGTATTGTTTTAAGCCTGTCAATATTTATTTGGTTTTGGTAATGTGATGTAATCATAGTTTGTTTGTTGAAATGCTTTGGGTGCAAATGGTTTGGAAGGTATTGTTTTCTGATTTACGGGTCCATGGTTAGTGGATAGTAGTAAGATCGGGGGTTGTTTTGTTTGGATTGAATCGATCAGTCCTGATGTTGTAAAGCAACTGCTGCTTATAAAATCTATAGGGATCTTGTTTTTATCCTCGGCAATATAAGTTCGAAACTTTTGTGTTAAGAAATGCTATTCCTGCAAAAGTCGAATATCGCGCCGTACAAATGGCATTCGAGGTATTGCGTTTGTTTTGTTCGAATTCGGACTATTAGATATAGCAGGAAATAGTCGTTAAGAGTTCGATTCCCCGTTACGAGGATTAGTTATTTATTAGTAGCTGTTGTTTCCTTCCTAGGGCAGATAGTTTGTTCAATATTGATAATATAGTACTACCTTATTTATGTATGTTTTATTAAATTGTTTCAATAGTTATTATTGTTAGGACATGAAAAACAATCGTCATGTTCGCTAGTAGTGAAAAATAATGCAGAACACACTGGAATATCAATATCATGTAGATCCACAGTTGATAACTGAAATAAAGTAAAGGCCAGAAATGTCTCGGGCGACGCATGAAAGGACTCTAGGGACGTATTAGAGGACCAACGCGATTGGAAAAAGACGTGCTTTACACGTAAATCCATGTTGACTTTGCACTAACAATCCAGATGATAGTCCATACAAATGCGATGACATTACTGAGACGTATGAGGGCTTTTATACCCTCACCGACGTTATACGAGATGTATCTATCAGCCGACATATGGCAAATAATCGGTTAACATTTAACTGAATGCACTACAACCCGGATGCTATTGGAAATAGTAAATCACATATTAATTTTAAAACATTATACTTGTGTTTGAGAATGATGTTATCCACCATATGTTAAAAAAGTAAACAATGCCAACTGGTGTAACAAACCAAATTATAGAACTCATATGAAATTTATTCACAGGAAATTAGACAACACATCCTTCTCTATCTATCTATCTATCTCATTCTACTAAATAATAACAATGAGAATAGTTAGTTTAAAAAAAAATCTCAAAATTTTTTAAACAAATTAAATTCTAAAATTACAGTTATTTAGTAAATAATATTAAAAGAAAAATAAATCTTATTTAGGTGAAAATCAATTTCTTCAAGTGTACGTACCACACATTTCAAAATATCAATAGCCATAAAAATTCGGTATTGATAGCTACTCAGTATAGTCGAAACATTTTAGTAGTTGACAGATCGTTCCATTTCGAAAATTTATCATTAGATCATTTCCTACTTTCGTATAATATATACAGGCCATTTATAAAATAGCCCTAAAATACTATAATAAAACACAATCTATTTAATAACTTATTATTTTGTTAAATAATAAAATAATTCTTATCAATCATTAATTAATTGTTTTAATATTTCAATTATGTGTTCAAACATTTTTGTTTTATTGTAATTAGGGTACCATCCCTTTCTATTTTACCTATCGATTTTCTTCATTATAACAGAGAATTGCACTTGACATACATTTCTGATTGTTAGTAGAATTATGTAAATTATTTTAAACTGTTTTATTGAGTTGATACAAAATAATTTTAATTGTGAAAAAATTTGTTTTATAAAATATCTATTTATTTCGATTGTGTTATTTTGTAGAAAACTTATTTAAGTTCATTGAAATGAACTTTATTTAGTGTTAATGGTTACTAACTGTTAATTTTCTGTATGTGTGTAAGTACATATATATATATATATATATATATATATATATATATATATATATATATAGATTAATACTTACAATTAATGAAAGTACTGTGGAGTTGTATTGCGTCGATTAACCGAACTAATTGTGATCAGAGTAGTACGGTTAAGAAATAGTTAGATATCGATAACTGATTTACTTATATTTAATTTATTGAATAATTTTTTTGTATTTTTGCTGACTAACATACACAAGATAGATGTAGGTGTCTCTATTACTTTGACAATGTGACTTTTTTGTAAGGGGCTAAATCAGACCACCCATAACGTCAAGTATTGATATTATATGACATTAAATAGTTGTTGACAAGTCGTATTCAGAATATTACAATCAGAACATTTTCTACATTAAAATACTATTTATATAGGTTTTTATCATCGATTTTTTATATCAACAAAATCTTCTAAACTATTGTTTATCTTAAATGAAACAATTTTTTTGGTGAATTTACAAAGATTCTAATTAATCAACAATATTAATTACTTTTATACAGTATAATTTGTATATATAGCTAGATACCAATTATGTAATAAAGACGAATTCGACGTGATGGATAAGAAAAGATGTCGAGCTCTGGGACAAAGCTAGACATTAAGTCTGATAATTAAGGTGCGCTATTAAATATTCATCAACAACAGCGAACTTAACAAACTTGAAAATGCAAGACGTGGCTGTCAGAATTAGATATTTATATTCAGCTATGCTGATTACATCTGTTCATGTCTCGATGATTCTACACTTTATAGAATTAATTGATTAATTGATATTTGATTATATGTGTAAAAATAATAATAATAATAACTATCGAACTATCTAGAATAGTCAAGTTGAAAATAATAAATACTTTTATCAATAGAACTAGGATAGGGTTGTTGTAAGCAACTTGGTGGAATTAAATTAAAGTAACAAATCGCAAAGTAAGGGTTTTCTTGAGCATAAACATGTAACTTGAAATTAACGTGGTTGTTATATGTCTTCAGTCTCATCTCAAGTCTAGTGAACAAACAAGAACAAATGGAAATTAGCTAGAAGCATTCTATGGTGATTAACCCTTCTATTATTGAATCGAACTAAAGATGTTAAATGTTTTTCTCCCCTAGATATCATCTGCAACCAAACAAACATGTTTGCTATACATATACCACACATAACATCAACAAAACAACATTTGTGTTTCTATGTTAATTGCACACCGACCAAATATCTAAAATATCTACAATTAATTTTAAAAAAAGATTGTTTTACTATTGCCTCTAAGTATTTAACTTGTTGATAACATTAGCAGACTTTTATTGATTCGGCAACCGTCTATCAACTATTTAGAACAATTTCGTTGAAATTGTTAAATGGACGATTTTATTATATTAAAGGAATACCCATAATGTGCCCCTATCTACAGTAGTAACAGATATGCTGTTATGATTTTGATAATCCATTATCAGTAAATACTTGTATTTGTTAAGGTACGATTAGAAACAACGAAAATTGTCCTTGTTTACTACAGTCCATACCTAGACTATAAAATAGGGATTAAAATGGGAACTTGTTATAAGGTAATCCCTAACCGCAATTTCACTTATATTCGAAGAATATTTGAATACAAATACAACAAAGGAATGTTGATTTTGGAAATTCGTTAGGAATTGAATGAAATGAAAGAAACGAAATATTGATGATTAAAAACATTGTTGATTTGCTAAAGGCTATCTCCATCCATTGCCTCTTACATTTGTTTCCTTTTGTAGTTATTCGTTGTAAATTTGGTAAGCAATTTTTGTTAGTATAAATATTTTACTGATTTTTATGTCAATTGTTAATTTAATTAGAAATCGAACAATTTCGCAATAAAGAATTTTCGAATTGTTACGCTAACAGCTAACCCAATCAGTCTGAACAATTTATATAGAGTTGTGTACAGCGTAAGGCAATAAGGGAACATTCAGAATTAATTAAAGTGGAGAGGATTTACAATAGTCTTAACACCTCAGCAATATATAGTCATACCTATTCCCCAATATCTGGCCCTATAAGCGCATTGAAATATTAAACACGTCCTTATCTTAATTGCCCTTTGCAGATTATTTATGTAGTTTTGGTCAGAAAAGCATTAGTTCGTGGTACATTGTCACTATGAACGTCTTCGACCGACTTTACATTAGAATATATTAACGAATACCTTAAGTGTCACTTCTTAGATAGTTCGCTCTAATAACTAGTTGAAAGGGATCGGCTTTTATATATGTTACAAATGAGAATGGAAATACCTTTAACCATACAATTCAGGATAAATTGAGATATTCTATCAAAAACTATAATTAAAGACATACCTCTGTAAACCGTATAAGTTTTCACATACTTTCCATAAACAAAACATTATCGAACTATAAATTAACTTTCTTCAATATTGTAACGTTTTTAGAAAATTGTTCTTTATGAAATAAATTAATTAATTAATATATAATTTAAAATTTAGTTTGAAATGGTAGAATTTTTATCTATATGTATTATTGTTCTGAAGCAGATATAAATTGTACAAATCCACACAGATAAAACAACAGTTGATGAAAACTAGATCAATGAAAACATTTCAGTGATTCAGATATTGTTTAGTTCTAATAAAAATAGGTATAAACAAAGTGTTATATAATTATTAAGAATTTTTTGAATGCATTGATGTATATCAGTGATGAAAAAAAGGGCTACACAGATTCAGCGATTGAATTTAAAAAATGTTACCTCAATGAGTTATTTGGCTGACCAAACAAAAAACACGAATTGTTTATACACACGTCATTGATAATAATGAAGCAATAATGCAATATTAATATTAAATAAATAATACAAGATATACCTATGTTACTTAAGTTTATAAGTAACTACCTCCTTATAGGTAATTGATTATTTATAGATTAGAACAATGATGTGAACCAGCTTGTAGATAATCAAAAAACTATGAGTAAAATTTGTTATATAACACATGACATATAATACATATATGTATAAATTACATGCACAACTTACCAATTGGTGATTACAGTTTGTGTGATAATGATAGTGAACGGATAATCCGCACATTAGGTGTCCAAAACACGATTAATTGTGAATTCAAAACAAATCGATATTGAATTTTATTAAATATATTTAAACGTTTATTTTCATATTATTGAAAATTCCAAAATCATCTATATAACAACAATGATTACGAAAATACTTAATTGATATGTAAATAAATCAAAATTTTTAATAATAATTAAAATATAATTATGAAACATCTTTAAGCTTATATATGTACTTATTGAAAATGTGACCGTATCTATATAATAAATAATATATATATGAGAAGCCATCTTCGATAATTTGTACCTTTAAGCAATAATTAGTACATTAAACATTTGATTTTAAAATAAAATAAATATTTCATCTATATACATACATATATAGTATGCTTTTAGAATTAAGCAAATAAACATCAAAATCGATGCATTTATTTAGATAAAAATACGTGCATAATTAAAAGCAATTTAAAGATATTTCCAATTCCATTTTAGAATTTAAATAATTTTAGGTAAATACATATCAAATATAATTATTTAGTTCAATTTGTTTGTTTATTTACGCAAATTTGAATAATTATTGACCAATTTGAATTAATAATTCGTCCAAACAGTGGATAAGTATACTGATAGTATAAGTATAAAGTATACACTGTTTTGCGAAAAGCAGACATTAACGCGGTCCCGGTGTCGCGTTTAATATAAGCTTTGTGTTCTGTTTATTACGAACACAAACAACTTACATGTTACATTGTTATTGAATAAACTTAGTCAAGTTTATTGTTCGATCTAAATTGTTTTAAATTATCCCGGAATGTTGGCAAAGTTTGTTTATGTTTGCTGTCATCGTTGCCGCATGAATAACCACGTGGTTATCGAGGCTTTATTTCTATACACAAAACACAAACGGTTATATCTATTTAGTAGAAATATATTGGCATATATTGTCGATCTGTGGTGCAATAATTGTTCAAATTTTTCCCCCTAATATTTATCTTTTTTATTTCATTTGATTTGATTAAATCGTTAAGATTTGTAATAGATAAGTTTGACATAATAGCTGATGTGTTATCATCATTCAACCGAATCTGGACAAAATTAAATATATATATGGAATATGATAACAGACAGTTTAAAAAAAGATGCTGGAGAGAGTATGTTGTCTAGAGAAGACGTGATCGTGAGACGCGCTAGTGGGCGGTAGGTGGTGGTGGGAGGAGCCGCGGAGTAAGACGAGATCCTCCTTGGAGGTCGGGCTGACGGTGATTCCCCCGCTACCGCCTATTAAAAACTAAAGTAATAGCGATCGGCGGATTTTACCTGCACGGGCCTCCAGCGCGGTTCCAGCATGGTGGTTAACGGCGAGGCTTTAGTTTGGGGTTGCCACTGGGGGCAGGGGCTTGTTTGACGGGCCGACGTGAGCTTGGCGTGTATCGGATAGACAGTACACAACGATACTACTGAAGCTGGTGTTAGACTGTGGACGCCTCTAGTAGTTGCCGTTGTCTTGCTTAGTGGTGGTGGCGGCGGCGCACTCAACACTAACGGCTGCCGTACAACACATGCCAATCATTGGCGATGCACAATAAGGGATACTGGCGACTATCCATGCGATTCTCTCAAATCGCAATGAAATGGGAAGCGTGTAAGCAGCACCCCCATCCCAATCTACTTGTTTACCCGCGTCTACTGATCAATAACTGTTGTTTGCTATCAGCCAGAAACATACATACGCTTAGTTCGCCAGCAGGACTTATCGAGTACCGGCTGAGGAAAGTAAACATTAATGGGCGAGAGTGACGGCTACCGTCGTTTCATAACTCTTGATCTGCTATTCGTTCTCTAATGGACACTACCGACCGCATCTCAGACTGAGCCAAACGAATTCAACATACTTACCCTTCCCCTTTCAATCCCTTTAACCTTCAACAATATATCCTCATCATCCTTCTACTTAAGGTTAACGCTTTTATTAATACTACTATACTAACCACACATTCAAAAAAAAACAGCCTACACCCTCATTTCGTATCATCCACTTTACTATCAATTTACATATATATATATATATATATATATATATATATATATATATATTTATATATACATACATACACATATACATTTGGATATGTATACACAAGTATAAGTAAGCATTTTTGTTTATGGGTAACCTGGTCAAAAAAAAGAAAAGTTATGAAATACGAAATGTTTAGGTACATTTTTGTAGACACACACATACATAAACGATAATGGGAAACTGAAATGTAAGAATGTATGTATATAGGTATCTATCAAGAGATATATAGGTCATGTTCCGGGAGAAGACAGAACAGAATGCGTTCCCTACAGACTTAAAGATACTCAGCTTGAATAACATTTGTGGAAAGACGGATAATATCTATTTAAATACATGTATCTATCCATTCCAATAATACATATGCATATTTTAGTATGTATGTATTATTATTATTATTATTATTATTATTATTATTATTATCATTATAATTTTGATATGGATATTATAAAAAACAAATATATTTTATCCAAATAATCCAGTAATTTAAAATTCAGCTAACAGATTGTCATTTATATTAATTAAAAAATGAATATTTTCTACGTGGGAACGGAAAGTTTGTGACCCCCTTCAAGCTTTATATTTTCTTTCTTATGGACCTTTATTAGAATCTAATTATTTTCGATTTACCGTCTAACGAAGTTTCAGCGTATTCATAATATTAATAAAAAGTAATTTTAAAGAAATTTTAAATAAAGTTGACAGTTTTAATTGTAATTAAATATCTGGAATAACTAGATGGCATCTGCCTTAATCGCTGACCCTAAATGAAAAGGATCATTGCATTATTTCAATAGAAATGAAGGAAATATTGAAGACAGCAATTCA
Source organism: Meloe dianella (assembly GCA_028455855.1). NCBI lineage: Eukaryota > Metazoa > Arthropoda > Insecta > Coleoptera > Meloidae > Meloe > Meloe dianella. The sequence goes on along the minus strand of JAPTHL010000045.1, from coordinate 1,748,554 downwards.
CAAAATATTCTCTAAGTTTGAAATTACATTTGACACATTTATAATTATTATCTAAAATTTATAATATTTATTATTGAATTAATGTAAAATGCTTAATTCATATTTGAAAAATCACAATAAATTTAACAAATACTTAAAAGAATAATATAGGTATATAGATGCCTATATTGTGAAGGGTATAAATTTGCAAGACATTGTTTATTTAACGAAAGGCTTAAAAAATTGCCGAAATTTCAACTTGCCTATTCTTTACATTTCTATCTTGAGAGGGTTGTTTATAATTTTGTTCCCCTCGCTATACTACTGGGAATGACTTCGTGTTATACCTATTTAACTGTGACGGTAGACATCAGTCACCTAGATTTAAGGGGTCGGTGTTAAAAAAATACTAAGGCTTAATGCGACGTACCCAATATGTATAGCTTCTTTTAAAAAGTAAGGTTAATGTCGGAGGGGTTGATGCATAAAGCTCAAAATAGCCGGCATTGTGCCACCAAACTTTGAAATAGATAGCGGCATTTAAAGGTAGTTATAAAATATATATTACCTAGCTATATATAAAACAAATGGTCTCCGCGCGTTCGCGCTGGATAAAAGAATTTAAGATACGAGATATGGTCTGGCCACCAACAAGGGTCCGAAGATAAAGTAGTACCCAGTTATCTCTTGCATACATGCACGTCCTCGTCCATTTGCCATCGTCGTATCCACCAAAAAAGAAACTTACACAGTTGAAATTTATGTTCACACTACAAATCACTTATTTGCCCTTATTAAATACATTTAATTTTATTACCAACTCCGCTAATAAAAATATATAAAATAAAAAAATTAATATATATATATATATATATATATATATATATATATATTTCCGAATAGTCCAGTAAATATTTTTAAATTAACTGTAAAACAAATAGAAATAAGAAAATAGGAAGTCAATTTATCTTGAAGCTTTAAAGAGAGCAATTTGGGTGTTCGCACGAGTTGCTATGAAAACGCATGTCACACGCACGAAATACTGTAAAAAGCAGTGACACCAGACTAGTCCCCTCTTTCATTTAATTCTGGATTGATAGGGCACTCATCGTTAATTCTAAATCATCCTACTATTACTTCATAGCATATATATATATATATATATATATATATATATATATATATATATATAGACCTTACCATTTCTGAGGTAAAATAATTCGATCACCGAACTAAATTACCTAAATAAGTATGGCTAAAAGTCGATTTTAATTTCAACTAAGTAATTCTAACTATTTCGTTACAAAATGATATCATTTTCGAGAATTATACTGGATGAGGAATTTAATATGGTCGGTTGCCAACCTTTATAGTGTGAATAATAATTAACGGTTGTTGTTTTTTTAAATATTTGTTATTGTTTCTCGTTTATTTAAATTATATGTCTGTTATATCAAATTAAATGTTTTACAACTATTGTAATTATTTTCAGTTAACAATAGAGTTTCATTTCAAAGAAGAAATAACGCCTAATGTATAGATATGTTATCTGTATATACATATATTCTATATAATGGTTGTGAGTTGTATCATCTGATTCGAAGCCGGTGGACATGCGGGTGTTTTCAAAGAAGCCCGGTGTCACAATCACAATACTGCAACTGATTACTGTCCAAGACTCTATCATCATCATCCCGCATTTTCATAGTCCCTACTCTTGTATTCTTCCTTCTTGTATGCATCACAAGATTTCTAATGTTTGCTTTAAGTGTACGGTAAGTCGTGTGGAATAATAGAGTGCGTAGATGTGGAAATTTGACATTGTCACCATGACTTTGATCACGGAAATATGTAGAATTACAAGTGATGCATCAAATTACAAAAATCAAGAACTTTTCTAATATTGACATTTGATAATTAAATGTAGATGGATAAATGTAATTTTTAATTTTTAATAAATAAAAAAAATAATGTATGTTTTCAATTTGTTTGATAAATGGTTCAAGTATTTTACAAGGGTGACGATCTGTTTTGCTGATTATTTCAATGGACCTAGGAGTTTTCGATTATCCGTACTTGTTTTAGTATGTTTTTATTAGCCTGTTTGTAGGCGTTCAGCATCATTAATTATGTTGGAGTATTTAAGCATTGGGCAAATTATGTTGTTTAAGTCTGACATTATTTGTGTTGAAATAATAGTTCATTAATTTAAAGCATTATATTAGAAAATAATGAATATGTGTACAAAACAAGTAAAATACAAACAAGCAAAAATTGATGTAGAAACATCATAAAACTATATAGTGCCTACTTCAGAATATCAAAAGTGATTTAGGGGAAACAATAAGGGTAACAATAACATATTCGGTTCTGTATTATAAGACGGCAGTGTAAAATGCTATTAGAAGCGAATCATAAAGCAGCTAAGATTTGTCGCGAATTCTAAAAGCTTCTGTTCGTCTAATAAATATTTGACAGTGAAGTAGTCAGTTTCTACTGTCTCGGTTACCAATTACGAGAATGTATAGTTATCTCTGTTTTAATGCGTTCATCTGCCGGTTAATAGCAGTAAGGAAGAATTAATATAGGTTACACTTGTAACTTTACTAGTCCCTAAACAAGATGACGCTCTTGCTATCTTGAGGAATAGGAGGAAAACATTTCTACAGATAAACCATTTGAAAATTTCCTCATAGATTTATGTTAATTTACCATAACATGACAAATATGAGAAGAAGACAAAAAAATCAAAAACATTTATTTAAATCTATAGTTATATACTATAGGCAAGTATATACATATATATAATAAATATGTTAAGAAGGGAACAGTTTAAAATCGTGTAAATCGTGTTTGTCGGAGATTTCTTTATGTAAATGCGACTCTTTAACAATGGTATTTTCTCATCTAAAAAGTACGCTTTAGGGAACTTGTTAAACAACATCCTCTGAAAATTACATCAGATTTACAGACGCCCGACTTTTCCACCGCAAATTATAAAATTAAGAAGCAATTTTTCTCTTTTATCACCCCCGGCTCGGAACTAAACACGACACCCGACACCGCAAACACAACTCTTAAAACACAACTCAACGTTAATCTTGCCAAATCGCAACTCCATTAGAATTCGTTTCAAACATACTATCTTCTTCCTTTATATTTTATAAAGAAAATAAAATAATAATAACAATAAAGAAATGAAATAAAAATTCAAATATCATATGCTTGTTAATCAACTGAATAAAATAAATATAAAAATTCCATTCACATTGGTAAGAAACTGTATTTGAGCATCTATCTAATCTAAAAATTAAGTTATACATAAGTACATTTCTGAAGTTGGTGTTTAAATGAAAATGATTGCAGTGAAATTGTACACAAGGGTGTCATCGCATAACAGTGAGACGCGTGAATCCAACAATGTTGTATAGAGTAGGTCGATTATAGAACTTTGGCACGCAACCATCCACTGCGTCTCGTTTCAAAGTCCCAAATTACAACCACCTGGAACCACATTGGATTCGTAAGTTTTATACTCGTAAAGAAGATATAAGCATGTCTCTCTTCCATACGTCTTGTTGGATTGTGTTAATTATGAATTCAACAGTCATGAAAACTTAATAAAACCCACAAACTACAAGAGAATTGTCTTGTTAGTTGACTTTGACATTTCAGCCTTTCTTGATAGAACATGCAATTAATGAATATCTATAATATACCTATATATATATCTATACATATATAATATATATGTATATAATATACATACAGAGAGCTTTACAAAAGAACAAAAAACAACCCATTTTAAAACATACATATGTACACATAAAAATGTATAAATATCTGAAGTAAAGGTTTATCCTCAACAAATAAAGCCATCAAAGTAGATAAATATTTCGCTTCACATCGAATTTTGTTTAGTAGCCTCGCAAATTTATCACCCTCACTATCTAAACATCGTATTTCAGACGCGGCCGCTTAACACGACATTTACCTCTTGAAACACTAAATACGAGCAAAATCAACAACTGTAATAAAACATTACTGTAACTGACAAAAATAACATTTGCATCATAATAAAATACGATTAAAGATCAGTTACTATCTATATATAGAGCCATAGAAAAATCCATCAAATAAATTTATTAAATTAGTAAAACTAAAGGAACCAATTCATTAGGCAACAAGACAAATTTCGTTTAACAAACTGTTTTTGCTTTATTACAATAATTATATGATATGGGTAGATTTATTGTAAATTTCTTAATGAATAATTGAAATATGGTTGGTTGCTTATGATATTGGATTTGTGTTGCTAATGAGATTTTTATTTATGTTGTTGACGTTTAGCAAAAGTTGGATAAAGCAATCGAGTTAGGTAGTTAATTTGTTGACATGTTTTATAGCATTGAGGAAAGTTTCGATGAATAAGCTGTAAAAGCACACATTAGACTGGCCAAAGGGCAAACGAAAGAAGTCTAGAGAGAAAACAAGCGTAGCTCGTTAAAGCTATGGCTCTATTGATGACCACCAAAGTGATCAGTTCATGGCTGTGTGCTAACAATAGCCCTATACATTATACATATGTGCACAACAAAGTAGATAAGAAAATAGCTAACTTTCGAGCGAAAGTGGCAAAAAAATTCTATCATAAATTATTAAAACTAATAATTTTAAATGGATAAAATGTTTGATTGACATTTCTCGCAAAAATTGTCATGCAATGATTCCAGATCAGAAATCTAGTTTCATCAGTTTGTGGTTGTTGTGTTAGAAAAGCAGTCTGCAATATTGACGTGTCATCCCTGAAAAGGATGGTCATCGTGAACATGATGCCGATTCGAAGACAGCACGGTCCTACTTGTTTACAGTTTGCTAGGGGCGACCGATTTACCGCAACCCATTGTCTGGCCGTGAGGGGTGATTTCGAGCTTTATCAAAAACTCCAAATGGTTTGCTGACGTCGGCACACTAGGTATACTAATTTTATTGGCAATGAAAAGTCGACGCGCATTAACTACACCCTCATCCTTAATTCCTTTTGATTTTATATGTTGTTTAATTACCTATAACGCTTTTTTAGATAAATTTCCATTGATTATTTAAATAGTAATCTATTAATTTTCTACTATTTAGTAGTTTTATTTCAATATACATACCTATACCACGTTTATTTACATTTTTTTTACACTTTTGTATTTTTGTGTTTACAAAACGATCAATATTTGTCAAATTTCAAACGACATATTTATTGTTAAGCGATACTAATAGAATTTAATTTGCATAAAATTAGTCGGAATAATATAATGAAATTCAAATAAGCAATGATGCCGAAACGACAATGGAAAGGAAAAAGGCAATAAGACAAACAATAAGAAATGTCCATTTTCTTTTCAAATGAAATTGAGACAAGAAATGCAGTGTCAAAATAAATTGAATTCACCTATTGTAGTATTGAAGCAAATATATATAAAAATAATAATAATAATTCCAGTCGAATAAATAGTAAGCTATATAGGTGGAAACATATAAATGAGAATCGCTAACTGTAGTGAACGTCGTCCCCATCTAAGCTCTCTGATTTAAATAAAATCTTCAAGTATCGCGTAGCGGGCGGCGGGTCGGCAGCAGTTTATCAGAACCATCCGTTCAATCAGGAAGACAGTAGATGCAGGTCGTATTCAATTCAAGAGAAACATTCCATTGTATAGTAAAACGTTTCGATATTTATTAGACAAAGATAAAAATATAACGCAGTAATACTATAGAAGTGAAAATCGGCCGTCTGCCTGCATTCGCTTCCACCTCAATGACTTCCAATGCCTCTAAACGCCGCCAATGGGGACCAAACGGCGAAAATCATTGCGGGATAATGACATTAAACTCATTAAATCAGAATAAGAAGCTACGGCGCTTTTTACCAGCTTTATAAGCTTCACTGGGTATCTGAATAGTTTTGCGAAAAATGCGCTGAGAAAGGAAATAAAACAACCAGAGAATGGCAACGCATTAATTTTTAAACTACAGCCCAACGTATCCTTACATTATGTATAGCTCATATGAAAACTTTTAATTAAATTTTGACATATTACTTCATTTCTAATAAAAATTTCGTTCACCAATTATTTACAATTAAATTATCTTCAACGTAAATTAATCAACTCAATTACCACATACTATTTAAAACTACCAATATCAGATCACTGATTCAAAGCAGATCACTACAGATAAGATCTTCATTCTTCATTCTTCATTATCAATTAATTGACGGAATTTTCAGGTTCACGTTAGATAATCGACACTAGATTTTGTAGATGAACTTTTTTTATGACTATTATTACTTTCAAGTTTAAAAATTAAAAATCTTTTTAGAAGAATAATATTACAAAAATCAATTCAAAATTGAACAAATTCAACTTTTTCAAACTTGAAATATGCAAATAAAATCTAGGGTGTCGATTAAAATTCAGGATTCCCTCTTCCAATCGATAGAAAAAAATCACAAATTTTATTTCAACTAAATGAATTCAGAATAATAATTAAAGAAACAACCGACTTTCGATGTTTTTATATTCATCAAAGGATAACAATATACTAATGATAAGTATATCTATAGATAATATTCTGATAAGAAACAGTTTATTATTAATCGTTATTTATATTTTAATAGTCTTATGTTGGTTAAAGGTGAATATATCTATAGAAAATTTATTTACTGTTTTGATTTACAGTTGAGTAGATATTCTAAGGGAGTAGAATAGCTAGCTTTCTCAAAATAAAATCCGAATTTAGTTAGAACTGCCCTTGACGGGATACGATGCAGATTATTGCAAATTTATTTCGTGAGGTGGCTGAGGTATGGCATCACTCCAGAATACCAATGTGCCATAGTCTCCCTACCATCTTTCTACACTTTTAACAGGTCCAACACCATCTAACGAGACAGTTTATGTATTTGCACCATTGAATCTTCTAACTCTTTCAACTAATCCCTCTGACAGAATCTTTGCATGTAATTAATTCCCAAATGAAATATATATTACATTCTCCCTATATAACCGCTAGAACGTACGCCACATCCGGAAATCGATCGTAGATAACACCCCCGCGTCCTGCGCCTTTAAATCTAGACAGATAAGTTTTCAAACTCCTATTTATTTAATTTAATATTTTCTATAACTAATATGCTAATTTTGGAATTATAATATCCGTCTTCTATTAAGATATAAATTCAATTTTGACAAATACATTAAATGAAACTCTATACAATACATTATGGTGATGATGACAACGTTGACGATTGTGTGGAAGAAAATGGGTAATGAGACAACAAATTGTGTTTGTGAGTTTGAAAGAAAGTTAGTAAAGAAAAATAGCGAGATATGGGAGACAGGAAGCCAATAGCAAACCACAATCAGCCTATAAATCAGTCAGTAAGTGAGCGCGAATGACAAAATGCAAATGATGCTGCAGTAAAAAGGCACAATAAGCTGTGAGATACATCAAAACAATTTGAAAGTTCCATTTCACGGAAGGAAGATTTGCGAATAATCATTGCCGTTCGAATCTGTCTCGCACCTCTTTTGCAAGGGAATCGATCCCAACTAGGGAAAAATAAACGAACGATAAACAGGAATGGGGAAACATGCACCTTGCGATTAATCCAATAGCCCTAGCATATTTTTTTTGGCTCTTCTCACTCACCCTCTCGTTCTACCAAACAATATCTGAAACGATTTTCAGTTGATACGTTCTCCAGTTTTCATTATAAAATATATTGCTGCTTATAAAGCCAGTCAGTCTTGTAGAGGATTATAAAAAACATTTCACCAATAACCGAGTCATGTTAAAATAAGCTCTCCCTTTGAATTTTCAACCGTTTTTGACATAAAGCATTATATCATCAATTGTAACCACCTACAAAAAATCGATGACGGTTATCGATAACAGTTATCATTAATTCAAAAATATCTTCTCAACAGTTTTTTTTTAAATTATTTAAAAGGCTTTCTAAATAAAACATTACGTGTACGTATTTTTCAAAAAGTTTTCTGCCTTCAAAAATTCATTCTATATAGAATTACTAACACGTAAAATTTACGTTATTCTAGTAGAAAACTAAAAGTCGATCTATTGTTTATCAGAAATATCATCGAATAAAAACAGCAACTTCAGTAAATTCTATTTGAAGTTGGTATCTTCCCCTAGGATGTTTCCCACCGCAATATTTACTAACACAAAAGGGACGAAACTATTTTCAAATATTGCAGAGGTTAAAACACTATATATTCTCTTTCGAATTGATCATTTTCTTAAAGCTTAAAGCTTACATATAAATTCTATCACAAAATGATCAATTATGAAAATATATCGAAATTTGTTCATCTATTTATTATTAATAATTGAACTTTAGCCGTAATATTCAATATTTGAACATATTGTGAGAGTATTTTAGTTCTTTTTTTTGGTTTAAATATAGAAAGACAGGTTTAAATTGTGGCCATTTAGTTCGACCCTGCCATTTAAAGTAATGTCATTCATTTTTGAAGAACTCTCGTATTTCTGCGCCAGACTGAAATCAAATCGTTTAAATAACCAATCATATGCAAAATTAATAAGGAAAGTTTAAATGAACTTGAAACGTTATATTGAAAAACATTATTTTTATGATATTTTAAATTATTTTTTTTCTATGATCATCTTTATTGTTAAAATTGACACGATCGATTTTAAATTGATTATAAATATGTGATACAGACATGACTGGTGTTATGTACATAGTTGGAAATAGGTAATACAGGTATGGATAAGCTACAGGATTTATTGAAGCGGAACCTTACGAATTAACAATATTTCGACAACCAGTAGGTAGTATGAATTATACACAATTTATATTTCATACGTTTGTATACTTGAATAGTTTCAATTAACAATTCCCTATCTGATAGATTTGAATCCTTCAATTTAAATAAAAATAATAATAATAATAATTTAGAAAACATAGTTTGGTTAATTATTGTACATTATAATTAAATATCAATTGTAGTTTAACACAAGTCCACATTGGCGGTCTAAAGCTCTCCCAAGGAAGGGTTAATATCTTGCCAGGAATTCGAAATAAATCTCTGCAGCCGTGCGGACGCTTTGCCTTTAATTGATTTAATTACTTGTGTTAATTAGGGTGGGGGTATGTTGGCAATTAGATATAAGGGTTACAAAGTAATTTCAAACTGAACATTTTCCACTAAATTAGAAATTATTATAGGAATAATAAAAATTTATTTTAAAATGTATTTCTTTCAATGGTTCGATATTTCTAACGTGAGCCTTTTAACAAATAGTGTGCATGACCAACCGACGTTATGTGGTCGCAAGTGGATAAGTGGTTTTGGTTGTAGGTTTCGCGATCCATTTGTATAGATTGGCCAACAGAAGGACCCCGGATGCAACAGCAATGGACCATGAACCGATTTGACCGTTTGTACGAATAGCATATCAACTGAAGTCCGTAATGTTAAGTTGAATATCCTGTGCAATATCAACGGGACACGTTTCTATAATTGTTATAGGCGAGAAAAACTGTTTCTTTCAAATATGAAATGACAATTTCTGTAGTTACACACGACCGAGAAATTTTCCAACGATAGAAGCAATATTCGAATTGTATAACAATATTAGCTATAATTGATTTAAAATGATATTGAAATTCAAATATATTGTGGCACTTTTAATATTTATGTCTTTACGAAGGGTACACAATGATTACCGTTTGTCTAACATCGTACGAACGAATCCAATAAGTTATTAGTATAACGTGTAAGGGGTGGTAACATTTGTACTATGTCCTCTCACTCTTCTATAAGGGTTCCTTAATAAACACTATGCCTTGTGGTTAAGGTAGTGCAATTAGAGAATACCAACTGGTTTGGATGCTGTAATGACAGATATCTAAGCAACGATTACACTAACTGTACTTCAGTGATCGTCATCAACAAACTTGTAACAGGTGCAACTTGGTTTTATGTTGATGACAATTTGTAAGTATAAAATTGTCTTGTTTATATCAATATTCAAAATTATATTCACAACACCTGGTCTAAAAGGGAGGATCTATCAAGATTAATAACCATTCTATATAAATATATAACATTTTATTCGGAAAATACTAGTTATTCTCAAAGATATCGCGCATCCTCTTGGCAAAAGCTCTCGTCACGAGAACATAAGATTAATAGCAGGCTTTGTTTATCCTATGTAAATGCTATTAGCGCATTTACTGCGCTTAAGAGCTGTGCTTGAGCATTTATTTACTGTATAGATAGAAGATTTGATGTACATAACAACCTTTTTCATAAAACTTAATAATACCTATTTCATAGTTGTTTATAATATGATCCTTTAGCATATTTGTTTCTTAATTATTAATAGAGTAAAATGTTTTGTAATACTTTAGGGAGAAAGAAATGGCTTATTCATTTTATCAGTATCCTTTAATCCGTCAAATTCGTATGATAATAAACTCATCAAATTTATATGGTTATGGTATTAATGTAATTAATCTTTTAGAAATTAAAGTTTTACTATTCCCTAACCATCTATCGTTTCCTATCTTCATATTTCTTGTTACAGTTTGTAACTGTCTAGTTCTATCCCTTTTCGGTCATGTGAATGTAATACGAATGGAAATTTGGTAGATTGTGACGGTCCTCGTCGATTGAAAATGTTCCTTTACAACAAGTATGAGAAACGGACTTCGATTAGGTAAATGAAGATTCAGGAAGAAGCTAGTGACCGCCTTTAACTTGTATATGTCGATCCTTTAAGTAATAAATGGACCTAAATACGCCTTTCTGTATTTGTCATATTTTAAAACGAAACTTATAAGACAACTAAACCACTACGACAAAATCTAATATATGTTAAATAATTTAATCAATGGAAATTAAATCAAAAATTTAATACAAATACAACAACATTGATATATTTCAATAGTTACAAAAACGAGAGACGATCAAGAACAAATTAAAAATTATTTTGTGGGGTTGATAGTGATAAAAGGGAAAGGATTTACGTGGTCCTGTAGTTACAGTCCACAATTTAATAATTCAACAGGATTCGATTTCAGTGGTCAATCGAACAATTTGCTCATTTTTAATCAGATTCAGACCAAATCAATTCAAAAATACGTCTCTAAAATAATACCAAAGAAATGGAACGTATAAGTTTGCCATGTAAACATCGTAATGATTTTAATATATTTCAATTATTCTAAAAATAATGAGATGTTTCTTGAACATTATAGAGAACATTTAAACTAATTACAACTTTGTTACAGACAAACAGTTTAAAAATGGTAAAATTTCAAAGTAAAGCAAAATTCATTATAGAAATAATACACAATTAGTCCTAACTAATTGTTGTAATCTTTAATAATTAAATGTCGCATCATCAACCATTCTCTACTGATGCTATCTAACAAGCTTTAAACAAAGTATGGTTGATCGTATTTAATAAGATACTTATTTAGCCGGTAGCCACCACAACTTACTATACTTACGTCCATTATTTAAAGCTTACGTTTTATTTTATATTGAAATTAATATTTAATTTAATTTATACCTAAAACTATATAAATATAATCAAATCCTTCAGTCAAATCTGTTTTAAAATTCATCATTATCGTTCTAGACAAAAATAAGATTATAATTTAACGAATGACTAGATAGTCAACGGAACACTGAAAAGGAAGTTTTCACGTTTATAACGTTATAAATGAAGTAATATCCTTTACATTTTAGGCTACATGTTTTAATCTCCCAACAATAATTAAAAACAACGCTAATTTTATCTTCGCACAGATTTTCTCGTTATACCTTGGACAGAAGGATTTTATCATTTTAGAAGTTTACAGACAAGATCAATCTTTTACATTTAAATTAAATAGGACGTCCTGATGTAAATTTATTATAAAACATATTTCGTTGTGTGTTTTAATTTTTTTGTTAATCATATTTTTCGTATTTATCATGATGATTTTCAATATCATCATTTTGTAAACTATTATAAATTTATGTCTTATAACAAATCTTTCCAAATTATTTATATCATATACTGTAGATTAATTATAACTTCGTTTCAAATAACAATAACAAATAGAATTACTATGGTTTTAATCTTTTGTATACTCCGTTAATTATCGTTAGTCTTTAAAAATCGCGTGTGTTAATTAAAATTGTCAATTATACACGAAAAACAAAACAAATCAACATGTTTCTAATTAGAAGGTATTTATTGCGATAGCGTCATCTGTTATCGAAAACTCGAAGTGCAATGAGAAGGAGGATCGAATTTCCAGAGATCACTTGATTTGTCTTATTTTCAAATAGTAGGTTACTTGATTTATTTGTATAAATACGAATTTAAAATGACCGACAATTGAATTCAATTATTACCAATGTCTAAATTATTAGAAAAGAACGCAAGTCATAACAGTTGACAACAAAACGAAACACAACAAAACAAACATAAAGTTCAACAAATAATATAGCAAATAATTTGTAATAATTATACTCTAATTTACTTACCATAACGTAGTTCGTTTCTTTACATAATTATTCTTCATTCACAAATAATTGAGATTAAATATAACAAATACACTAAAGCATGCCACAACACAATAAATTAAACATAACCTATTGAATTAAATTAAATATTAGAATGAATAACTTTAAAATATACACTGATCACTGAAAATGTACAAAAACTATTCGAATAAAACAAAAATTGTATGTATTTTTATTTTCAAATTCCAAAATAAACACCGAAATTCGAGTTCAACGTACGCGTCAGAAGATGGCGTCATTTGTTTCTGGTGAAAAAACACTAGATAGCGCTGATGTTTCGCGCAAAAGCACATTCATATACATAGGATCAGTGGCGTAGCTATCATATGGTACAAAGGCATTTGCCTTTAGGCCCAAGCTTATAGGGAACCCACCGAAGCTTGCAACTATAATTGTTGAATTTACGATATAATGAAAGATCTCTAGAGGAGAAACTTTAAACTGGCACAACTTGAGTTATAATTTTATGTTGTGGTGAACATTCTAACGATTGATGCACCTTAATTTACATTCGATTCTAATGTAAATAGCTTGTCGAATTGTCTCTTTATAAGGTCCACATTTCTTTCTATTGTACCGTATGTAATAAAATATTTTAAATAAAACAATAATTCAAAGTGGTGATACACTGAAGTTTTCTAAATAAAGACTAAGTTGACCATAGTAATTATTCTTTGAACTAATTATTAAAAAAAAAAATTGTGTGCGTGTAATCTTTACGCGCGATTGAAGTAAAACTTGTTTGACGTTTATGGCACATATCATGAAACGATTAAACGTTGGCAGGTTATTCTTATCATACAGATGGCTCATTTTCAATGAACACGATTAGTCTAGACAGCTGAAATAAACTTTACCGTATACACCTATATTTAAACTATTGATGAATTTCGGAAATAGAATGCTATTCTAACATGAAGAACATTTCTAAACACTATATGAACAATCAGAAAATTCTAAAATACCAGAAGCGATCTATACTGTGACGATTTGAATCTGTGCGACTTGACTTGACCGTTGTCAAATTGACAATTGTGGCTCGATTTCAATTGCTTTAATTGCCTTAAAGTTGACTACATTTAAGTAAACCGTATATAAAGAAATATTTGTTTAACACTACTTCAATTTGATTGTAAAGCTTTACACAAATAAGTCTGATTTTTTTCAAAAATTCTTCAATCTTTTCATATTCGCAGAAGTGGACTGGTTACCCTCAACAGTATTTATTTTGAAATATATTCATTGTAAGAACACCTCGTAGATTATAGTGGCAATTATTAGGTATGTTCCCACCCACAATTCTAGATTGTTTGGTTGATGACTAGACTACGCATGTCTAGTTAGAAACTGATCAGAAAGTACTTTCAAACATCACCAGCTGGACCGCATTTACAGTTTCTGATGAGAGTATATTTGATTTTGTTAAATCAATCGTCCCGTTTTCCATTACCATCTGCTACCGTGTGGAAAATGAGCATTTCCGAAGCATATTTTTGGAAATCTATAGATTTCAACCAATGACAGACGTTTTAACATGTTAGGTATTTAAAATTGTGGTTGCTTAGCAACATCTATACATTAATGCAATCGAGTACTTTCGGGTGCCCAACACACGATGGAATGTCGGCTGTATCCGTTGGATCGTAGAAAATCGTTTTCATTTATAGTACACTTTTCATATGAAAATTCACGAGCCGAATGGCTCGATGGTTAACGATAGGGATTTACGCCTAGAAGTCCGGGGTTCAAACCTCGGCACGGTATGAAAAGAATTTTCAGAATTTTCCTCTTCTAAATTGTTAATTTGTCTATGCCACAAAGTACATGGACCAGTTAGCAAGAATAGGATGTCTGTCCCTAGCCCCCACCCCCTTTGCAGGTCCCTCATCGTAGAAAAAACGTCTAGAATTGGTGAAATTGAGCATAACCATCATCCATAAAAGGGCATAAGCGCCCAGGGTTTGGTTGAAATGAGCAGTAAACCATCATCCATAAGTAAAAGGGCATAGGCGCCCGGGGTTTGGTTGAAATGAGCAGTAAACCACAATCCTTTTTTCCTTTTTAAACATAAAGTTAAACACAATAAGAAAAATTGTGTGCGATTGAAGTAAAACTTTTTGACGTTTATGACACATGTCACTGAAACGATTAAACTATTTTATATTCTATATAAAATTCGTTAATACCACTCCCACTTTTTGAAGAATATTCACTCATTAATTAAATTAATTGAGAATAAAAAATTAAATTAAAGGTCAAATCAGCCCATGTCAATCTACCCAAAATTCAAACCTGTTCTCCTATTCCTACAACCAACCAATAGCTTTCCTGATGTTGTAGTCACATGACTGAGAAATATCACCAGAAATAAGATACCAACCTTACATCTACGGAGTTTCTAAATTTCGTCACATGAAGTTGGGAATTTTACTATTATTAGGATTTTAGTAGAATTAAATATTTTAAATAGCGGAAACTATTTCGAGCCTTACTTCCGTCAGAAAAAATTTCTGAGTTACCCCCTAGTCGCACCTAAAGAAGTTTTACTTCAAAAACAATAACAATACTTACTTTGCTATCTTATTGTGTTTTTATGCTTACTCATTTCACCAAATTCAGAGGCAAAACTAAAATTCTTCATTTCCAAGTAGGTAATTGTTCTTTATGATCAATACAGAAAATGAAGCACAATCGTTTGCTGGTTATTTTGTATAGAATACTCTACAACCCTTATAGCCAATTATTAAGTAACCAGATGGAAATACCATAGACATGTATTGAAGAAACATGGAAAAACGCACACTCCACACCACTCATATACAATTATTAAGTAACTTGATGGACGTACCATAGACATGAATTGAAGAAAAAACATGGAAAAACGCATACACTACAGCACCCATGGACAATTATTAAATAACCGGATGAGTGTACCATCCTGTTTATAAGACCGTAGGTGAAAGTAGGGCTGCTAGATTTTCCAAATGTGGTTAGTGTCTAGCGACAAGAAGATTTCGCCACCAGAAGAGAATAAGAAATTTTTGGAATTGTTCAAAGAGAAATAGTATTTTATTTCCAATTATGAATTATATAGATACATTTTATGATAAGTTAAAATTTATCTATTATTTTTTTGTACGTTCAGACTATTAGAAGATAGTCAGAATATTATTTGGTTTTTCATGATAACAGAACAAAGAAATGTTTAAACGATTAGTTAACAGCGTTTTCTAGACTTGTTGTATCGAGTATTTTTATCACTTGACTTTAAGACGTCGCAGTGTTAGCATCGGCTTAACAATTTAATAAATTTATTAGTGAACAATGTTTAAATCATTAGCGTTTTAGTAATAATAAAAGTGCAGTGTTGTGTTAGTGCAGTGCGGTGTTAGTGTCAGTGCAGTGAAATAGTGCTAGTGCTTGGTGAATGGATTGGTTTGCCATGCAGTACCAAGGGGTAAGCAGAGATTCAACTAACCGGTAAGTCGGGGATATTGAGAAGAGGACGCTACAAAGGTAGGACGTCGCGGGATTTAGAAGAGGAAACGATCCAAGGTAGGATTTGTTAATTGGTCCATGGATAATTACATGGACTAATTGGTCCATGAATAATTACATGGGCCAGTTAGCAAATAACTATGCCCATAATAAACATTCAATTAGGATGCCCCCCCGCCCTATTATAGGGATTCAAGATAGGTTACTCCCTTACATGCCCAATAGGTTTTTTTTTATTCATCTTTTTTTGTTAGGGACAAATAGGAAATTATTTTGCGAAAAATGCGCCAGGGTTTGGTGAAATGAGCAGTAACCACCCTCAACAATCGTGAAATTCGCGTATTTTCCGTGCTTTATTCGAAATAAAAGTGATTTAGTGAAAAAGTGTGTGTAGTGCAAGTGAAAAAATTAAACAGATAAGTATTATGCAATTAAACAGATAAGTATATATGTGATTAAATTACAATTTAATCAAATTCTATGTTTCAGCATTATATTGTGTTTTAGTAATTTCAGATTCTTTGTAATATAATTATTTTCTTGCATTTCAGGTGATTTTCGTGAGTACCTTACATGTTTATTAATTTTCACATTTTTTTCCCCAATAGATCTTCTATTCATTGTTTGTTTTTTTTATTCAAATTGTATTTCAAAACGAGAATGCTTCAGGGTTTGGTGAGATGCGCAGTTATCCATCGTCAAATCGTAAAATTGGCGAACTTCCTGTGCTTTCTTCGAAATAAAAGGGTGTATAGTCCATGTGAAAAAATCAAACAGGTAAATATTACGCAATTAAATATAGATGTGATTAAATTAAAATCTTATCAAATTCTATGTTTCAGCTGTATATCGTCTTTTGGTAATTTAATATTTCTAGTTCCTTCCATTTTTTACATTTTTTTTCATAATAGGTCTTTACTATTCATCGTTTGTTGTTAGGGACAAAAGGGGAATTATTTGCAAATATTTTTCATCGTTTGAAATTTTATTCGAATTGGTTTTTCGAAACGACAATGCGTCAGGGTCGGGTACCACCCTTAAATCGTGAAATTCGCGCGATTTTCGTGTTTTATTATATGTGTGTGTGTGTGTGTGTGTGTAGAGAGAGAGAGAGAGTGTGTCTGTATGTGAGTGTGTGTATGTGTATTTGCGTGTGTGTATGTGTGTGTGTGTATAGTGCAAGTGAAAAAATTAAACAAATAAGTATTACACAATTAGATGTACTTATATGTGCTTAAATAACAATTTTATCTAATTCTGTTTCAGGTTTTATATCAGCTTTACGTAATTTTGGATTCATTGTAATTTAATAATTTTATTTTCTTCCTTTTAGATGATTTTCGTAAGTACCACTCCATGTTTATTAATTTTTACATGTAGGGAATTATTTTCGAATATTTTTCATCGTTTGAAGTCTTATTCAAATTGTTTCTCGAAACGAATTGCGCCAGAGTTTGGTACCATTCTCAAATCGTAAAATTCGCGTATTTTCCGTGCTTTATTCGTAATAAAAGTGATTAAGTGAAAATATGTGTGTGTGTGTGTAGTGCAAATGAAAAAATTAAACAGATAAGTATTACACAATTAAATATATATGTGATTATTTTAAAATTTTATCAAATTCTATGTTTCAGCTTTTTATCGTCTTTTGGTGATTTTAGATTCATTTTAATGTAATATTTTTATTTTCTTGTATTTTAGGTGATTTTCGTAAGTAACTTACATGTTTATTAATTTCGAGTTATTTTCCCCAATATTCCTTCTATCCATCGTTTGTTGTTAGGGACAATGTGGAAATTATTTGCTGATATTTTCCATCGTTTGAAATTTTATTCAAATTGTTTTTCGAAACGAAATTGCGTCAGGGTTTGGTGAAATGAGCAGTAACCACCCTCAAATCGTTAAATTCGCGTATTTTCCGTGCTTTATTCGAAACAAAAGTGATTTAGTGAAAGTGTGTGTAAAGTGCAAGTGAAAAAATTAAACAGGTAAATATTAAACAATTAAATATACTTATATATGTGATTAATTTAAAATTGTAACAAATTCGATGTTTCAACTTGGATTGTGTTTTTGTAATTTTAAATTGTTTGTAATGTAATATTTTTGTTGTCTTGTATTTTAGGTGATTGTCGTAAGTACCTTACATGTTTATTGATTTTAAGTTATTTGTTCTCAATATTCCTTCTATTCGTCGTTTATTGTTAGGGACGATTCGGAAATTATTTGCTAATATTTTCCATCGTGAGATTTTATTCAAATTGTTTTTCGAAACGAAAGCGCGGCAAGGTTTGGTGAAATGAGCAGTAACCACCCTCAAATCGTAAAACTCGCGTACTTTCCGTGCTTTATTCGAAACAAACGTGATTTAGTGATAAAAGTGTGTAGTTCAAGTGAAAAAATTAATCAGGTAAATATTAAACAATCAATTTAAACTTTTATCAAATTCGTTGTTTCAACTTGTGTTGTGTTTTTGTAATTTTAAATTGTTTGTAATTTAATATTTTTGTTTTCTTGTATTTTAGGTGATTGTCGTAAGTAGCTTACATGTTTATTAATTTTTGTTAAATTTTTCCCAATATTCCTTCTATTCATCGTTTGTTGTTAGGGACAATGTGGAAATTATTTGCTAATATTTTCCATAGTTTGAAATTTTATTGAAATTGTTTTTCGGAACGAAACTGCGTCAGGGTTTGGTGAAATGAGCAGTAACCACCCTCAAATCGTTAAATTCGCGTATTGTCCGCGCTTTATTCGAGTGATTTAGTGAAAATTGTGTGTGAAGTGCAAGTGAAAAAATTAAACAGGTAAATATTACGCAATTGTATGTACTTTTAAATTTACAAAATTCTATTTATTTTTAAATTTAAAATGATTTATTTACAAATCAATTTAAAGTCAAATGTCAAGAAAGCAAAAATTTATGATTAGGGTACTATGGGTAATTGGTGTTGGCTCTTTTGTTTTTTTGACATTTCAACAATTCTTTTGTTCATTAAATTTGCTTCTAGCTAGCGAATACTTCTAGAAGTATATAAGGGTTGTTTAAAATTGTTGTAATTGTTTTACTAACACTGGTGGTGGAGAAAGTGGATTAGGCCTACAGGGGATACCACTATAAAAAAAACGCACCATGTGCTTTACCTCTAAGGTGGTGTGGAAAAAAGCACACAATTAGGTAACAACCATCTGTTCTAACAGCAGAATTAATCTGTTTCCGTGTATGAATCAAACTTCATACTTTATCATACTTCGAATTGGTTGCCAGCTCAGTTCAACATCGTTAGAATCACTTTAAATCGTAAAAAACACAGCCAAGGGTAGTTAAATTTTAGCGCGTTTTCAGTACAATCGCAAGACACTATGGTCCTCATGCACCGACCGTTATTCCAACTGAAGACCTGATACATGAAAATCTGTTCGAACAATTCATTCCAGTGACTTCAATAAATTTTAAAACGATTGTCAGTTCCTGTTCGGGTCACTTTTAAAACGACTTTCTGCTGTTCGATTAATCGATGATCTTCTACATCTGGACCGTTGAGTGAATAATATATTATTCACTCAACGATCTGGACCTTGAATTTGAAGTTACGCTACTGCATAAGATACAATAATCTTTGTTATAACTATTTATATATGTATATTTATAATATTGACTAATTTAGGAGCAATATCTGATGAAATTGAAAATACTACAACTAATCGTTTTTACAGAAATAGTATCTATAATACAACATTTTTAATGGCCTCGGTGGCTACCACAGGTGGAATTGTGTTATTTACTGCCACTGGGGGCCAGGGTTCAACTTCGGTGGAATGACGGGCAACTTTTAATTTAATTTATGCTTTTCTGTTTCTATATAGATAGCACGATTATTGGATCTTTAGGAATTTACTTTGAACATATGCAACCAGCATTATACGTTATTTATATGGTGTATGTATCCAGTGACGTCATCTAGCGGAGCGGGTTAACGGTCCTTGACCTAAATCTACCAAACCCTACAGAAATTTTCTAGTTTGCTCTACGGATTTTGAATGGCCACATTGTGGCACATAAAATTCCAACATATTTCATTACAATTAGCTCTATTTGCAAATTATACAAAGAAAGCCATGTTTTATTAAATTTAATCACTTCGAATTATCTAAAAGAATTAATTATGTTTTGTTTTTTGACAAAATAAACAACAAATTTTGTAATTACAATCGTCACATTTGAGAACTACAATAGAGATAGTTTAATATAATTTACGTGAAGTAGAAAGAAAGAAACAGTGGAATAACTGTCGAAACTTGGTTAATGTTATTTATTATTCTAACTAGTTAGGGATTTTGCATTTGTTAAATTTGAGTTGTACTTAAATTTTTGCTTATAGTTTATGAATTTTGACAATGGAAGCATCTTATTGTTTATGTGGTCAACCGTACGATCCAAATATTTTCATGATACAATGTGATGCATGTAAAGACTGGTTCCACAGTAGGTAAATAACGTAGATTTTATTATTTTATTGTAAAATTGAAAAAATTAAAATGAAACGTCAACATTCTATACATAACCTCAAAAATTATTCAAACACTTAATATTGTTTTATAATTGTAGCTGTTGTAATTTCCAAGAACATTTAGCTATTGAAATAGATAAATATCATTGTCCTAGATGTGTCCCATTATTTGGACCATCAATACGTAAGTAGAATAATGTGTTATTATTCAATTGCAATAATAATAATAATTTTAGATAAACCGTACCGTAATTGGCATAGACATAATTTTTGGGACGAAAATGTCGATACAAAACCAGTACAAACTGGCACTAGTGTCTTTATTAGAGAATTACTAGCCAGACATTTTGCTAGTGAAGGTGAAGTTGTTTTACATATGCGTGGACAACAAATAACAGAAACATTATTACAAGAACAGGGATTTGATAATCCAATTGTTATTGATAGTAAAGATGGTTTAGATATGAAATTACCACCGGATAATTTCAGTCTTTTTGATATCGAATCATATGTTGGTGGTGATGTGGAAATAGATGTTATTGATGTTACTAGACAATGCAATGTTAAAATGAAATTAAGAGATTTTGTCGAATATTATAATAGTTTAAATCGTGCTAGAGTTTTTAATGTTGTTAGTCTTGAATTTTCAAATACGGAGTAATTGCTTTTAAATTGAATAATCAAGTATATATTAATTAAAATTTGTTATGTTTAATTGTAGTTTAGCACCACTAGTTGAAGCACCGTTAATTGCCCAAACATTAGATTGGGTGAATACAGTATGGCCACGTGATTTTCCAATACAACATCCTCAAGTTCAAAAATATTGTTTAATGAGTGTTAAAGATTCGTATACAGATTTTCATATTGATTTTGGTGGTACTAGTGTTTGGTATCATGTTTTAAGAGGTGAAAAATCTTCTATTTAATACGACCAACACAAGCCAATCTAACATTATATCAACAATGGATGACATCAAGTAATCAAAGTGAAACATTTTTCGGTGATCAAGTTGATCAATGTTATAAATGTGTGTTGAGGCAAGGACAAACAATGATGATACCAACTGGATGGATACATGCTGTTTTAACACCAATCGATTCACTTGTGTTTGGTGGTAATTTTCTACATAGTCTCAACATACCTATGCAGCTAACGTATGATTATTTTCGAATATTTCCATTTGATTTTTAAAAATTGTCAAATTTTTAGCGTTTATGATATAGAGAAAAAAATTAAAACAGCACATAAATATCGTTATCCAAATTTCGAATTAATCAATTGGTTTGCTGCTGTACGATTATTACAAAAAATCAATCAACTTAATGTAGAAGAACAGAAATGTCCAAATAATTTTTTAACAGGCTTAAAAACACTATTGATTGCATTAAAACAATGGAATAACGAGAAAGATGTATATTAATTAATTGAACATTTTTATACAAATCTCTATTGATTACAGTTATTATTTTTTTAGTATAATACAAGTATACGAGATCAGATACCTTATACAGTAAATCCTGTACAATTAATGAAGGATTTATCAAAAGAAATTCGTATTGCTGAACGATTTATAAATCATTTAAATCCACCAAAACCGGAAAGGGAATCAAAAAGGAAACGTAAACGACCAGTTAATCGTGATTTTGTTGATTATCCTCTATATCCAAAGTCTTCTACCCATAGTGTAAGATTTAAATAAATTCTTTATTATAATAATACAGGTATTCAATTGAATTTTACACCCAATCAAATGTAGCTGGGGCAGTGGAATTTAATAGAATACTCTGTATTTTTTATTTAAATTATTAATATAAAACAATTTTAGGTTTTACCTCAAATAAAAACGGAAGAATCACGTCAAACTATTAAAATAACATTACCAAAACCTATAAATTATTACGAAAAAACAAATATATTAGAGCAACGAAATAATTTAAATAATTGGGATGAACAAGAATTTTCAAGACCAGAACAAACAACTGCAATACATAGAGGTGGAACTGTATTAAAATTTAAATTAGGGTAAATTAACAAATAATTCATATTTAAATAAATAATAACATTATGTGTATATTAAAGATCTAAAGATATTCTTACACATAATACATCTGACATTCCAAGTGGTCATTATGGTTTAGCAAATAGTTCAAAATCAATATATGATTTCCATGATGAAAGTGATAGAGATGAAGACTGTTTTAAGTTTACAATTGATGAAACTCCTAAAAAACCTAAAAAACAAGGTACAATAAAAGTTAGATATCCAGGTAAAGATTTTAAATTAGTTTCGTACTTAAAAACAACAACAGGTCAATTTCATTTTAGTTACACACAAATTAAAAAAGAAAGATTCTGATGATTTACCTAAAAATGGCATAGAATCTTTATTACAAGCTTCAGTTCTAACAACAGAGTAACTATAATTAATCTCTAGTGATTTTAATTTATTTAATGTTAAATCATTTAAGAAATGAAGATGGTCGTGCTTCACCATCAACTCAGGAAGCTATAGCTGGCATGCTTTCTATTAGTCAAACTTACTTACAAACAGAACGAAATAATCATAAAATATATCGAAATTATAGTAATAGTCCTGACGATAATGATGTAAATAATGTCCATCAAGATGATGATTATGGTAATAATTTTTTTATTAATCGTTCAAAACTACTTAATTAAAAACAAAACAAAAATAATTTAGTTTACCCATCTTTGGATAATTCGGATGATGATGATTTTCATATATTTAAACCAAGAGGACGTTCAAAAATCGATGAAGCTTGGAATCCAAAAGCTCGAGTTGGTCCATTATTACCAAAAATGAATCGTCCAGCACGTGAGGGTACTAAAAAACAAGCTGTTGAAAAAGTATTAGAAGCAGCGGCAGCAAAACGTGCTAATGAAATTATAGAAAAGGTTTTAATATTAATTTATTTTTATAAATAATATAAAAATATGGTTATTTACATTTATATTACAGTCACCGAAAAGGCAGTATCGTAAAAAGAAATTAAAACCAAAGCTAGATGTTAAGAATCCAAATACAAATCCCACACCAATACCGAGTACCTCCTCAACAACAACAGTAACAACAGCAGCAACAACAATAATAACACCTGTAACTATACCTAAACCTAGAAAAGGTATGAAGACTGTTAAACAACGATTAGGGAAAATTTTGAAAATCCACAAAATGATCCACTAAAATTATAATTTATGGTTGTTTTTTTATTCTTATTTATAATAATTTTAACTGACTTATGTTTATTGTATAATAATTTATTTAAAGTATTATTATGTCGGGTTTATTTACTAATTTCTATAATTGTTATATCCTTTGAAATCACTATGTGTTCAATAATGTGGGAATTTATGTAAAGTTCCTGCCTTAACACTTTCACTACTGCATTGTTTGTATTTAAAGTAATTTTTAAAGATTAACCCGTCCATTTAGAGAGATCTTCGAATTTCAACACAACTGCATATAACAATAATAATGATAATTATATATACGTTGTTGAATTTATTCTATTGTCAAATTGAGAAATTTCATAGCGAATTGCTGAATGTTTGAATATAGCAGCAGTGAATGTGTTTTATTTTACATGTTATTTGGTGAGTATGAGATTAATTTCAACTTTTTACTGTTAAAAATTTTAAACTTTATTTTTTTTAGAATCTCATTTTTGTATATTCTTTTTAATATTTAGTATTGCAATCGTAATCAGGGAAAGTGATTATAGTTTCTCATAGTTTAAAGATGTATATATTTAAGCGAAAAACAAGAAAAAATCTTCATTTCTGTGATCTTGCAAAGTAAAATTTTGCATTTGCTCTAATCCTTAGATAACTAAATTTGATTTGTATTGTTGTGATCACACACACACACACACACACATTTCATTAAGAATCTTCAATTGTTGAAGTTCTATAATATTTCGTATCTTTCTTTTGTACTTGGGTTGTCATATTCAAAATTTCATCAATAAAACTTTAACGAAAATCATTGTTATTTTATTACTTGAAGCAAAACATTTTCAAAACGAATCATACAACAAATTGGACAATAGAAAAAATAATTTTGGTCCCCCAAAAATAATGAAATCAATTGTTTAGTATCGAAACTGTATGGTGGTTACTGAATTGGTTGAAATTGATTATTTGGATTATATTCAACGACAATACTGTTACTGACTGCATCATAACCGGTACGATTATACCTAAATATATAGAATGTAAACATTGGTAACATAATTCCTAAGAAAATATTTTTAACAAATGCTCGTATAATCGCACGTTGTAGACCTAATGGTGAACAATTACCAACTCTAACAACATCATCACCACGTCCTGGTACTGGTAAAATTGCGTCAACTTTAATCACAATTAAACCCATATAGCGTTTACCAGGTGTTGCACATGGACCACCTTTCAACCAATAAACCTTAAAATATCGATACGATAAACACTAGTAATATTTAATCTTCAATTTTACCTCATAACAACAGACGATGAAACGATGTAGTATTTCTAATGTTAATATTTCAGCTGACATTTGCATTGCAATTTTAGGATCTTGTAAGTTCTTTCTAAACGATTCAAATCGGTAGTTTTCAATGCTTCTAAAGATAAATCAGTTAATTGTAAACAGTAATCGATATTATGACTTACATAATATAGAAACTTTCAATTATTATAAATGTTAGAATCATTTTGATAAATAATAATATTAGAAAATCGACAATTTCAGCGACAACACGTTTCCATAATGGTGGTATTACAAATTCAGAAATACCCGACTGAAATACTAAACAATTCGATAAGAATCATAAATGACTTTAACGGAAATACTACCTGGCACATTTTGTTGTTGTTGTTGTTGATTATTGAAATTATTATGAAAACCAGGTGGGAATACTCTATTCCACGTACTGAATTGATTTACATTCACTTGATTTTGTAAATTCATATAATATGGAAAACCAGCACAGACATTGTGCCATAATCTAGCCTCATCTAACCATTGTTTCAATTTCTCAACATATTCTTCCCGATTTTGATATGTATTTCCTGTATCAGAATTCGTATCTCTATCATCAGCCTCTATTATCACCATTATATCAATCTCAATTATTAAAAATTAATTATTAATATGTTTACACAATTATAAAAAATTTTTAGGTTATGTTAATGAAAATTTATCAAAAAACTGACGTAAACAATACGTTTTCGCACTCTTTCTACATTGTCGCAAATGCGCTAATGCTATCTTTGTCAGATGTGGCTGCGTCATATTCATGGAAAATAGCGCGAAGATTTGAATAAATCACAAAAACATCTGGTTGGAAAAAAAATTGGAGTATTTATTTAGAATGACATCTTTACACTAATTTGGAATGTAGAAGGTCGGGTAATAGCATCAAATACAGTCATATTTAAATGTGAAATTTATACCCGATCGCTCTACGAGTAATACAGTAGGAAATTAACAAAAATATGTGGTGGAAAAGATAAACATAAGTTACATCTAATTCTTTGGAACACACTAATATAAGTCGAATATACATAAAAACAATACAACAAGTTATTTCTCGTATTTGTGGTACCAATACAATTCATTCTGTTTGCGTTATCAGTATTGCGAATTTGGTGAATGTTGTGGCAAATTATGATGATAGGAACTTGAGGTGGTTGCTGTTGGATGATGTAGATTTGTTGATGGTGGCGGTGGTGGTGGTGGTGTTGGTCGATTATTATTATCCTGTCCATTATTAACGTTACGTCCTACAAATGTATTGTTGGCACTTTTCAATTGAAAATTCTGACTATTTTGGTAGGTGCCATTTGTCGAATTCGGAATGTTCCTTGTTGATGGTGCATATGAACCATAACTTGAATCTTCTGATTGTGCCGAATGAGTACCACGTCGTTGTGAACTTAACATACCATACATTGATTCAGGCCTTCGACCTTTCAAATTTTCTTCATATTTACCATTATCGTTAACAGATTGATTGTTTTTCGTTGTGTAAACCGTACGTTCTGTTGTCGTACTGTATGTGTCCGATCTGGCAGTGCCTGGTGTTACACCACGTACACCATAAATACTATCAGAACGCTGTTGAAGTTGATTTTGTAAGTTTTGCGTTTGGACATGACTTTGTTGATTCAACAACATCGGATATAATGATTGTGCTGGTACTAATGGACCCGGTTTTGGTAGAATATCCCGATTAACACCAGTATTCGATTTTGTATAAACTGATTGTGAACGATTCAAATTAGCTCTGGTAAGTGGTGGTGATTTACAATATAATGATTTTGTACCACCATAAAGTGATTCAACACGTTCTAATTTTGTTGCTGGTGCTGAATATAGACTAGTTGATGTTAGACTTGCACAATAACCAGATGGTACAGCATTAGCACCAGTTGATCGATATGTATTATAAGTAGAACCATGAAATTTTGGTGGAACTGGTTTATCTAAATTATCATAAGTATCTTCATCTGAATGGATACTGGACGAATCACCTTCTGTTGATTCTCTTTTACGTTTACTCCGTTTCGAATTGAAAATGTATTCATAAATTAGACCAGCTGTACAGCCACCGATAACTGGTCCCAACCAATAAACCCAGTGATTTTCCCATTTGTTCAATACGAAACTTGGACCCAAAGAGCGAGCAGGGTTCAAATAAGGTATCTGTAAAATACATAATTATAGCAATATATATTTTCTTTAGTTTTAAATAGTTTTACCGAAACGAAGGAGCATGCAGAATATGTTGCACCAATAGTTAAAGAAGATGTTCCCATCCATTTTCTAGGTCCTTGCATCGACACGAAATAGGCAAATACTACCACAAATGTTAACACAAATTCAACAGCAAATTTCTCCCACGGAGCATCTTGAATTAAACCACCTTGATATCCAGGAATTGTCACACTATCAACAATAAAAGAGATTTCTATTAATTTCCATAATTCAAATCACGTCTCCACTGTTATAAATGACCTTTGATCAATTATGTTGATCCTAATATATCGCATGACATACTAAAACTAAATAGCGTTTAAATTAAATAAGATTTTTATAGTCAGATTTCCTCTAGTCAAAAATGTCGAATTATCTAATCGAAACAAATTTCCCACAGTACTCAATTCTTTTTTTTTCGATACGATACAATTGAGATTGAAAACAATTAAGGAACAATTGATTTTAATTCGATATTCGGCCAGGAACTATTCAATTGGCATAGGATCATCGTTACATAAACGTTTGAAAATCCCGAGGGTGTACTATAACTAACCCCTAACAAACTCCCATAAATAATTTTTTAAAAAAAGAAATGAACGAAAAAGAGTGGCGCTTTATTATGCACATGTTCACACGAAATTACACCACCTGTTATTGATAGAGAACCACATAATTTCAACTCTCATCTTTACAACATGGCAAAAGATTGTAAATATTCATTTCGGGGGATTTGAAATGTTTGCGAGAAACTTAATTATATATTGACGTTTTGGATCAATAAGATTTTTTGAAGAGATCCAAGAAGACCAACACACACGCACACACACACACACATGTTCAACATCTGTAGATTTTCAAATAGACTTTTTGTTTTATTTATTTCTCTGAATATCCGAAATGAATACATAGACGAGATATTTGAAATTAACGTGAGAATCTTTTATTATCAATTTAATAACAAAAATGGCCAGTGTCCTGTTTTGATAAAATATTATCATTATTCCCATATAAATACCATAAGTCGCAATATGAAGATTTCTATAAATATTTTTGTAACAGCTGCAAATTTCGACCAACAATATTCGAAAACTGCTCAACCATACACGTTTCTTAAAAACTATAACAAAACCCTATACATATAATAAAAGATAGAGAATAGTAAAGTTGTGAATAAAGGAGAAAGAGAGTCGTCTAAAATATATAACCATCCCTAAAGAGGAAATGTCGGAGTAAGTGGTCGAAAAAAAAGACCAGGTGGTTGTAGTTCTACACACGTGCTTGAAGATACGGACCTTTTTGTTGAGGATTTATCTATAACGGAGGAGAGCTATTGGTTGTTTTGCTTTGTTTATATAGAAACCCAAAATTAAAAGGGAAGACGAACAAGAGACACGGCATATTAGTTACAAAATTTATAAAACATATGTCGTATATTTGGAGAAACATACTGAATGGGACATTCTATATAAAAATCCTATACAATTCAAAAAAATGGTGTTATTTTTAAAATGACACCAGATGCTGTACCATAATCATAACAATATTGTCTAATTCTCTAGGCATGATTGTTTGCAAAGTGTTGAAAAATCAATTTTAGACTACAAACAACGATTAAATCTACGAACAGTGCATTGTGGGCTTCTTGTTTAATCTGACAATCAATTTAAATAAATGTGATATCATAAGTAGGAATTTATTAAATTTCACTTGCAGCTGCAACAATTACGGACTGATGCTTCGTATTCTTTATTTTCTTTAAACTCAACTAAATAAAAGATGAATACACAGTGCATGTTTAACACGATAATAATTTTAGTATGTCTGTCGTGCATAAGACGTCCCAACGAAACGACCTCCTTCAGTGTCGTATTTATTGTAAAACGGGCAGTTGTTGCTGATACACACTGTATTTTCGAACGTTATTTATAAGATTCCATTAGTGCAGGTGATATCGTATTAAACCGGTACAGAAAGAAAAGACGACCTTCGTTTGTTCATTCACAGCCAATTTTATTTCGATTTTTTTCTCAATACTAATTAACGAAATTAATTTGTTTGGACTTCCGCTTATTTTACTTTTCAAAAGATTATTAATTTATTGTAAATTCGTTACAAATTGGGTCATTTCAAAATTCACGCACGTGTTCAAAATTATCGTTCAATATTCTCATTATTATCAATATCGTGTGTTTCAATAGAGTTGTGAACAATTTAAAAGCGATTTAATGGGCAATCTTCGTGTGAAACATTTATAGTTTAAACCCTAGGTATTAAACATTTTACCCCACTTGATTTTGACGTTAATTGACTGTATTATCAGTGTGAGAACGTTTCAAACGACTTCGAATAATCACGTAAACAAATTCAAAAAATTAACTGACAACTTTTAAGGAAATTTCGTTTTTTAATATACTGGATGAACCGTTGATTATTATTATTATTTTTTAAATAGTATTGTTCAAAAATAAGGGTAACATGCGGTAAAGATTAATACATTGAGAGGGAGGATCGTTGATCACATTTGGTTAGGTGAAGTGTGACAATATACTTTAATTCGCATACAACGGCGTGATTATTGTTGGGTTAACCCCAATGATATATTATAAATAAGTCCTGTACTTGTTTCGTTAATCTCAAGGGGAGTTAGTATTGTTGATACATTTTTTTTTCCTCTCTATAGTTCAACTACTCAATGACTCGTGCCGTTTTTTTTTTATTATTATATTCACAGCAATCTCTCGAGATATCAGCGGATTTCACCCTACCAAACAAATTCAATAATAAATAGAAATATGTAGATTCATCCTTATTCTCATGGACAAAAGACAAAAAGCAAACTTTCGAATAATAGGCGAAAAAAACAACACTATTGTGACCCAATTCTACCTGATCGAGAAAATAAACCCAGAATGGTTGCAGGAGTGCAACAGCTGCATAACAAGAATTACGTCTTAAAAAATACCAAAAAAAAAATAAACAGAAAAGAAATTGAGTAAATTTTCGATAATTCCTCAAATTATTTATTTTCTTTTCACATAAATTCGAGATTTGTTTTTTTTTTGTTATAATTTCAGATAATTTCACCAATGCAATTATAGATGGTTGAAAAGATTGTGGAATGTTTTTGAAGGCAACAGCTGAAAAAGGCAGGTGATAGTCGAAAGTATCTTGACAGATGCTAACATATCCACAGACGAGGAATCTTTGCTTGTTCAAGTCGAATATCTCAATATCAGTTTAGTTAAATAATTGTATTGTTAATAATAATAATAATATAAAACGGAAACGTTTTTATAAAAATTAAATTAAATGGTATTTAAAGCAAAAATCTTGCCAAGATATTTGATACGATTTTCGCTTTATATTTTGCTAAAATCGACCTTGTCGCTGTTATATATATAAAAAAAACTTATTATATTCGTACCCGTAAAGAAATGCTGCACCAGCTATAGCACCCCCACATTGTGCTATAACAAACATTGATGTCCTTAGAAGGGAGATCTTCTTTGTTAAACCCATTGCCACCGTTACTGCTGGATTTATATGGGCCCCATAAAAAAAATAGTTTCGCTTTTCATCTATTCAAATTCAATTACAAAATACAAAAGACTAATCCCAAAAAGACTACATTGATATCATTTTGTAGTGTAAAAATATTTTATATTGAATTCGCATGTGTGTGTTTTTTTTTATCTCTATTCATATTCGAAAGAAAATAATTACCAGAAATATGACCGAAACATTGTGTTAATGATGTCACAGCAAAACCAGCTGATAGTGCAGTTGCAAGAAGTACAGAAGGCATTGATACACCAACACTAGTACCTGCTGTTGCTCCACATACAATAAAAACATAAATAAACGATGCTAAACATTCAGATATAACAGAACGCCAAAATTCTAATGTACGTATTTCAATTTGTACACTTAATTTTTTATATTGATTACTTAATTCATCTTTTCTTATTGTTTCTAATTTTTCAAACAATAACACTAAATGATGTTCTAATGTTTGATCGTCTGGTAAATTAGTTAATTCATCGGCCATTTTTTTAGTATTTTGTTTTTATTGGAAATTTTACAAACTAATTTGCTGCTATTATCTAGTCAATTTATTGCACTAAACATTCATTTTGTTTATAAGATTTAATTAATGAAACAACAACAACAAAATTGTTGATTACACTCAACGCCAGCACCACTAACACTGTGAGTTCTTCACTAAACCCCAACAGGCGCGCTACTCGTTTATTCAGCAAACATTTCAAAACTATCAACCACATGTTGTGCCCCTCTCAGATTCCCATAACCAATCAAAAAAATCGTTTTAAACGCTGCATGCGCAGAAAAATGTTCACAAACACTCAATGAGGGGATGAATTATTTGAAATTCGAAAATTTTTCAAAATATTTCTATCAATTTCTAACGAAGTATGGTCACCCCACAATGACTTGATCCACTAGTGGCATATTGGCGACAAAAACGTGCCATGATCCTGTTTGTAAAAAAATTGTATTGGATATCGTACTGAGCTGGAGCGAACAGTATCCAGCCCTGAAAGTTTATAAAGTTTCCCAAATAATCTTGACTCCGCCCCTGCACTCGCTAAAATAATCTATATTCGGAGATATATCGGTAAATAATGTACAATAGTTTATTCAGAAGTTGATTCGAGTCACTTTGGGATGACTGTAATGTTGAAGATTGCTTTATAGAATAAATAAAGACTACATCTGCGCGGCTAACTACCAATCAGTTTGTCTGTATTCGAGTAAAATAAGATCCTTGAATATTTATACAGGATGTCCCATAGAAATCGCTACATTATCGACTATATATCTTATTGACTCATCATAATTTCATATCTAATCTAATCTGTTTCTATTTTTGGGTGTTTATGCAACTAAATATGCGGCAAGCTGGATATTGGGTTTATACTTCCATTATTCATTTGTTTTTGTTTTTCCAATATAATTTCCCATGAAGATCCAGTTATCCACAGTACAGACATTTCATAAAATTTGTTCAATTAACATTTTAAATACTTAATTAAAAAGGGTATTGGACTTTTCTGGCATGATTAAATGAATGCAAGGCCGCCCACACAATGGAGTCAATTAGGGGAAATTTATGATACAAGTTAGTAACAATTTGTCTAACAAAGATAATACACATGTTGTGCTAAATCAATAAATATGAATCGTTAATTAGATCCGTTATTAATTACGTTCATACGGTGATGTGTTTTTGTTTAAATGAGAAACGTTTATTTATCAAAATCCATAGTAAGTGTTTATCGTGAATTGAGGGAGTTAACCGATGACGTCACACAGGTAGTTGTAATAGTAAACATTCACCTGTGAAACGTTTGTAAACGTGAAAAGTAACATGGCGCTCGGACAACGCCGTAATTTCTTTGTTTTGTTTTTGTTGTTGTTGTTTAGTGTTTTCACATTAATATATGGACAATACGGTGATAGAGAGTATGGACAATATGGACCAGTGAATTATCAAAATCCTTACGACCAACCACAGAATCCTTACGATCCGTATAATATACAAAGACACAATGATAAAGTCTATAGAACGTATTTTTATAAAAATCGACGATATGGTCAACCGAGCACGCATTATAATCAAGGATGGCGACCCGGCGATCCTCGAATCCAAGGGCAAGATGAACGATACTTCTACGATAACGTAATGTTGATAACAATTCATAAAAAACAAAAAAAAAACAATACACATGTGAATCACCTTTATAATAACCGGTTGAACAACCGCCTTTTTTATTATTATTCTTTACAAAAGAACAAATTCAAAATTCCATTCATTATGTATTACAGCAAGGTAACGAGGAGCCGATATTGCCGGGAGTTTTAGGTGAATGGCGTGAAGATCTGCAAGGCAAATTCCGTCAACAAACAAAAGATAAAAAACGGGATATTTTCGTGAAGACAACACATGGTGATGTGCAAGGTTTTCTTGTTTATCTGTTCGACAATCCCAATCCAGATTCGCTTTACCGTCCAGGATCCGAGTTTATTGAACGTGAACAAGGAATTACCGAAGTATTTTTAGGGATACCATATGCAGAACCACCGATTCTTGATGGACGATTTAAAGTAATTATTGTTGTTTATAATAATGATGTTTTTTTTCAAACAATACGAATTTTGTAGCCGCCCAAATGGCATAAAGGCTGGCAACTACTGCAGGCTGTCGATTTTGGTCCAGCTTGTCCGCAACCATCTCGTTATGTTGGTGCAACAGAAGGCGTTCGAGATATGGACGAAGATTGTCTCTATCTCAACATCTACAAACCTCCTGTAAGTTTACAGTTAATAAACGAAAAACGTAATATTTATGAGAAAATCGTGTTATTTTTAGACAATGGAGGAGGAAACCGGTCAAAAATTTCCGGTAATGGTTTACATACATGGTGGTGATTTTATACGGGGTGCATCAAATTCATTCCCCGGCCATATTATGGCAACATTCTACGGTGTTGTTGTTGTCACAATTAATTATCGACTTGGTGCATTAGGTTTTATAAGTACTGGTGATGTTAATTCACCTGGTAATTATGGTATTTTAGATCAGGCAATGGCTTTAAAATGGATTTATGAAAATGCTGAAAATTTTAATGGTGATAAAAACAGTATCACATTATTCGGTTCAGGAGCTGGTGCATCATCTGCTGGACTATTAATGGTAGCACCACACACTAGACATATGATCTCTAAAGTTATAGCACAAGTAAGATTATAAATTTTTCTTATTCATTTATTAAACAGTTTGTTTTTTTTTGTACACGAAAAATTGTTTCAGAGTGGTTCAGCATTAGCTGATTGGACATTTATTGTTGATAAATATCGTGCACAAAATACAAGTCGTGTATTTGGTAAATTAATCGGTTGTAGTATCGAATCATCATGGAAATTGATGAATTGTCTGAAACAAGGACGTAGTTTTCATAAAATTGGTAATTCAGAATTTACACCTGAAGTTGGATTATTTCCATGGTCACCAGTTATCGAAATGAATGTATCTATGCCATATTATGAAGGATGGTATGAGAAAGATTGGCATTTTATTGATGAAACACCAGAAGCTTTAATTAGGAAACATAAATTTAATAATGGATTAAAATATATGTCCAGTGTTACATTACAAGAGGCTGCCAGTTTTATCAGTAAATCAACAATTTTGTGTGATTATTGAATTATTGTTATTTGTTTTTGATGTGTTTGTAGCTTCTAACAAATCATTAGAGCCGTATTTTATTGTTGATGAGAAGTTGTTTGATCAAAAAGTATGGGAATTGGTTCTGCGTTATAATTACACATTAAATCCGAATGGCACCTATGAGGCCATCAGGTATATGTACACTTATTGGCCAGATCCACACAATAAAACCCACATTCGTGACAAATATATCCAGATGCTGTCTGATTTCCTGTACACAGCGCCAAACGATAAAATTGTAAAATTATTGGTAGAACAAGGCGTTGATGTTTACATGTACGTTTTAAACACGACGATTGAATCATTTAAATTGGAAGAATGGCGCAAAGTACCACATAATATCGAACATTATCTACTTTGTGGTGCACCATTTACCGATGTTGAATTCTTTCAAAATCGTTTTGTACGTGATCAATGGACAAATAATGATAGAAATATGAGTCATTTCTTTATGAAAGCTTATACGAATTTTGCACGTTACGGCAATCCAACTTATACACAAATATTAGGTATACATTTCGAACAAGCGAAACATGGCCAATTGAAATATTTAAATTTGAATACAACATATAATTCATCGATTATGTGGAATTTTCGACAAACAGAATCAGCATTTTGGACACAATATATACCGTCTGTTGTTGGCCATCTTGTACCAACATATCCACCAACTACCGAGGTAAATATTTGGATGTTTTATGAATTAATTTTTTTTTGTGAATGTTTTCATCAAATTTTAGTTTTGGTGGGAGCCTGAGATTCCTTACAAATAGCATTTTGGAGTATGTCAGCTACATGTTTACTATTAATCGTTCTTTTAGTTGTTTGTTGTATGCTGTGGAGGAATGCAAAAAGGTAAATCGCGATATTGATGTTCGTTTTGAATTGTTTTTATAATTATTATTGTAACACAGACAATCGGATCGTTATTACAACGATATTTTTATGGTACCCGATACTGATGCAGATGAAGGTATTGATAATGCACGACCAAATTATGAATATACGGAAAAACTACGTACACCAGTCAGTAGTGTACCGGCACGTACAAATAGTGCATCATCATTTCGCACTGAAAGTGGTGTATCATTAAAAGAAATACAAGGTTTTATGAACGATAACATTAGTACAGATGTACCTAGAAAAGGAACACCAATATTAAATAATCGACATAAAAGTAGAACACAAATTATACAAAACGTGCCACAGACCGATGTTTAATTAAGTTTAATTTTAACAAAAATTCACATGAACAAAAATGATAAACACTGTCATAATTTGGTTGGTTAATCACGGTAATTGTGTTGGTAGGTCGACTTCTAAAATAAAAACTTATTTGTTGATTAATTATCAGAGCAAAAACAACGATAGTAGTGTCTTACTTCTTCTAGTCAAAACAGTTTTTAGATGAAAATAAACGTCTATGAAATTTTTGTTATTATTGTTAATTAATCACTGCTTGACAAATTAAGGAACATCACTATTGTATTGCTGGAATTGCTTGCTTATTTCTGATTTGTTGTTACAATGAAGTTCACCGGAAACACGCTGTATATAAAATGGCCATATTACTACCAGAATTTTATATTTAAACATAATCTAAAACTACCAATTGTGTTCGTTGAAGATAATCCGTCCAAGATACTTTGTGCGAAAACTACGTTTAATGTTAATAGAGTCGAGTTTATATTTACCTGTTTAATGTTAGATTTTTTCCACATATTTTATATATTAATAGATAGGATCTGTGCGAGAAACGTTATTGTTTATTCCTCGGATTCTCGTTAATGTTATCTATAATTCATACCAAATTATTACTAAACAAATATAGACACCTGTGTGGAATGTGCTAAAGTGGAATATTGAAATGAACGTCGTAGTCCGGCAAGCTTGAAGTGCCTGGTTCGAGTCCCGGCGATCCAGTCAATGTTTTCAGACTTTTTGAAGTGCAGTTCTTATATTTGCAAAGTAATAAATTCATTCACATTTTCCGTTAATGTTTTTCTTTTAAATCAACCAAAGAACAAATTACAGTTTATTTGTTTAAATTTTCCAATTATATTTTAATAATTAATAAATTCGTTTTATAATACACAGGTTTATTTTTTTATTCAATCTGTATAATCCTCAAATTTGAGCGAGTCACTTAGGACGGCTTGTATGAATCGAAATAATGGGATATTGAGTATTTATTTTATTAAAGATAAAATTTCTGTACAATTCTATCAAAATATAGAAAAAACGAATAAATAAATTAAGCGAATATTGTTTTATTTCCACAAAATTAATCATAAAATTCACTAATCGATGTCTTTATGCAGACAATAGACGTACAATGAATAAATAATTGTTAATAAATATAAATAAATAATTTAAAAAAAATGTATAAAATCGTAAGCCCATCACCACAAAATTATTTCGTTTATCGAAATCAAAAAAATAAAACCAATGCCATCTAGTTGATGCTAATTTGTACACGAATTCATCCAGATATAATCAGATTGGATAGCAATGTTAACATCAACAGTGCATTTAGAATACAACGCATGAATGCATCCACCAGTGGCGTAACATCCAACGTATTCCCCCCATATATTCTCCATTATTCACCTTATTACTTTGAATTTGAATAAAAATTATGGCTTAATCAATTAGAAAAATAATAGAGATTATTGTTTTTTTGAATAAACTAATCACAATTATATGTTATTAATTAATTCCATAATGGTTGTTTTGTTAATTCATCAATTCGATACCATGGAAATTCTGGTGTATTATCAGATCTTGATTGTCGAAGTGGTCGTCCTTTACGTTTACTATCAACACACATCATTCCATAAACACGAATGCCAGGTACACTTGCGTATGTTGGTTGGTCATGCGACATTGGTCCTTCTACAATAATCGCTCAAATTAAAAAAAAAACAAACGATTATATTAATTAACAATTCCTAATTAATTACCCAAAACACTAGTTTCCGGACATCTACAGATGACTAAATAATGCGATTTGCCTGTACGTATATTTTGTAATGCCAATAAAGACCAATCACGTGGTGAACGACAAATTCGCATATCAGCTGTTGGTTCGCAAGTTTTCACCAATGTTAAAGCCCTCTAAATGTGTAAATCATTAATAATAATTGAAATACGATAATTATTGAAGAATCACCTTCGATTTTCGATCAATCATCAATTCAGTCGTGTGTAGATCATCTGAATTTAGTGATGCTGAACATGGATCACGGTACCTTGAAGGGCAAGCACATAATGGTTGGGTCCAATTTAGACGAACATAAACCGCATTGCAAACCTTTTGCCATAAAAACACAATGTTTATTTATTTATGTTGCTAATTGAATGACTTACTTGTTGAATTGCACATTCTGGTAAGAGGTAAATATGCTGGTTATGGGGGTAATAATGGTATTTTGTTGGTTTAACAAGTGCTGCACTGGCACCAGCTGGTAATGGCAATAGATTCTAAAACAATTAAAAAAAAAGAACTATGATTATTCTGTACAGTTACATCTGTTTAATTGTATATTAAACTGGAATAATGAGACAAATCGTTTTTTTTTCTGTCACTATTGAAATCGAACAGATAGAAAGTAGGTGGAAAGATAATCAAAGATGCTTCAGGGAACATAATTATTCCACACAAATAATGTATTTTACAACATCCGTTTCGTTTGTTTTCATATCAAAATAAAACAAATGTTATCAGATTTGCCTTCACCTGTATCATTAATGGACCATAACAGAATATAGTTTTTTTGTTTCGTCCAATTTTTCAATTTCCACGTATTTAATTATCCTATAGAAAGTTTTTTTTATTTTTTCCTTCTTGAAGAACTGCCGATATGCACCTGAGTCATGTTGTGTACCATCTCGAATCATCTATTGTTTTGACTTATCATGGATAATCTTCTGATAGATTGTAAATTATTATGCTGCATCATAATCTTGTCTTTATTCAATTAAAACAATAAATTGTTACTAATGACTTTGAATAATTTGACGCAATCTTAGCCTATCAGATGTTGTTTCTTCATTTTATAGCCAGAACGAACTTTGATCTTACTGCAAAAATTCCTCCTATAACAGTAATTACGAAGAATTTATATCTGAGAAGTCAATCTCTTCAGTTACCGAACCAACTATAATTAAATTGTATTTCACGCATCACAATTGTATAAAATCCGTAAACATCTATAATTTAACAATTAATTAAACTTATGCAGATGCTGGATTCGTTTGCCGTTAATTAATAGAGTTAATCACATGATAATTTTTAATATTTAACAGAAACAATATAACCATCCATTTATCAATGCCGTCATTATATAAATAATAAGTAAAATTTAATTTAAATTCAATTAAATGGTCTAATTTCGCATATCAATTTTCAATTATCATCTATTATTATTTATGGTAATTTGGTTGAATATTGCCGATCAAATGTGTAATTACTAATGAATC
Source organism: Meloe dianella (assembly GCA_028455855.1). Classification (NCBI taxonomy): domain Eukaryota; kingdom Metazoa; phylum Arthropoda; class Insecta; order Coleoptera; family Meloidae; genus Meloe; species Meloe dianella. The sequence goes on along the minus strand of JAPTHL010000045.1, from coordinate 1,709,448 downwards.
GATTGAATAAATAACAAATTCTCAGTATTTTTGTAATTATAAACAAGAATAGATCGATGTTATTGATTCTGATAACTTAACGTAACATACAGTGTGTCCCAGTAAAATTTACAACTACTATTAATTGTGTGTTCAATATAGATGGACTTATTATTCGGAGATATTTTCATCATTTCTTGTTTGAATTTCAACAATAAATTGCACGTTACATAATTATAGATTAATGCGATATCCATCAGCTATAATAATGAAAATGGAAGAATCATCAACAATAATACGTATAATAATGTATGGTCGTTAATTTGTTGATGTCCTGCATCCTTGAAGTACTTCAGTAAAACAACAAAAAACGCAACTAATCAAACGTAGCTATATTTTCTATATTTATCTAGAAAACGACATGTTTTCTTTTTCAACAAGATAGACCGGAAATAATAATAATCATCATTGAGTATAGATAATTCGGATGTGTAATATAATGCAGATTTTGCCAAGTTATAACGATGTTCTTGACCTACGTTAAAGTAACGCATGCGCTTAGATATGGAAATACTTAATGTCAAGGACAATACAGTCACGAACTACCATAAATATATTTACACGTACTACATTGGCGGCAACATAAAACTCTTTACAAATAAAAAAACTGAAAGAAAAAACAACAACAACAAAGAAAGGTTTCTAAGGAGTACAAGTGTTGCATATGTTGCGTTAAAAATATGACTCAATAAGTAATTGAAGTGAAGCGAAAATACTAAGAATCAATCCAAACATCTTATTATTGCCATTTAAGTCGACTTAAAGTGTCTCAATTTTAATAAATATTCGATATTAATTGAATAAAATTGCAATATAATGATAATAACGTAATCGATATTTCAATTGACGATCATATAGCGATATTTGATACATTTATGTCACCGATTACGTTCTATATTGCAAGTATTCAGTTTATATTTGCATTGAAAAAAAAAGGTATTCAATAGTTAATGTGTGGGAAATAATATAAACCTCAATTCAAATCATGTAAACTAGATTGTTCTATACCTCAAAAAAAATAATTATTATTATTATTATAGTAATAACAATAATAGAAACAGCGTCAAGTATATTTATGTTTGTTTAAAATACCACAAAACACCAGTGGAATTTGTTGAATTACCAACAAAGACCGCAATTCTTCTAGATATCAATCTTATATACAGTTGAATTATTATCAAAAAATCGATAGGTTTTTTTCTCATCAGATTTGCTGTAATTTTACAATAGTTTTGCAATTTAAATAGAAATAACTGTTTAATATCGTAATTATTTTAACCGTTATTGAAACGAAAAATTTAAATAAATCCAATATCAATTAAAATGAAGCGCCCATAAACGATAGGTTGATCTGTTTTAATTGATAATGTAGCGATACATATCGGTGGGACGTGTTGTATGTATATATTATGAAGCTTCTATAATTAATTGAAATTTAACAGTTGTGAATAATTGAATTGATTATCCACCTACTTAGACAGCTGTTTCACCGTTTTCTAACAACCATTCCAAACACATTGGATGCGATATTTTCGAAAATATTACCGAGAGATTGTCCAAACAAACAATAATCTAATGCCATATTTGTCGGTGCGATATCTCATTCAATCTGTTTAAACAATGTTCACAAATCATCCGTAAAATATTGTTTTTAAATAGTAATGCAACAGGTCAGATGTCAATACTATAAAAAACTAGTAAACAAAGAATGAAACTAGGCCGTAGATTTTTGTCGAAATTTCCACCTTAACTCATTATCATGATCTTATATTGTATATAAACAGAGATAAATAAATAATACAAATAAATAAACAATGCACATTTCTCATAAACATCTCGCTTAATACGCGCGATGTCCTAGTTTGTTGGAAAATAGGAAATAAAACAGAAATGAATATAGAGGAAAATTGGCATCGGAATCCTGAGAAAATTCACACTTCGTGTGCGTACAATTCATGTTGATCATTATTTATAATTTGGATAAATATAAAAAATGTTTATCATTAAATTGAGAGGTTGACTTGTTAACGGTATAGCGTGAAATTATCAAATTCAATTAACATCAACGTGAATTTATCGAATATTTTATTGTATGTAGATAACATAATGGCGATAATGGTTAATGACTCAATTGTTCTGGAGCGAGTTGTATTTTGGTGAAAATCGCTTCGTTATACATTTTCTGATATTGTTTAGAGCGAACAGTACCGTTCTTTAAATAAGTAATCGTTAAAAGATTGTAATCAAAGTTGAATTTTATATAGGACATCACGATATTTCAATTTCATCTTTAACAAATAGAAAATGTTTGTACTATCGGTATCTAACGATAGAAAAAAACAATTGATGTTATTATCGGCTCAATTTCACAATTTTCATGCACGACAATTGTTTATAAAATCCAACAAAAAAAAAATTCAATTAAATCTCTCATCATTCTCTTTCCTCTACGTCTTGTTCTTGGTGTGTTTTTTAGGATAAATTAAAAATATTTCTACGATTGTAACTTACAGTTAGATCAGTTTAGATTTTTTGATAATGTTACAGTTGGATGGTTCTTCGTTAGATTCTCCTATGGAATATTCGGTGGTTTTTTTCCGAGTTTGTTATCAGTGGAAAAATTGCCATTATCACATCATCAAATTGGAATAGCGACGCTCTTAATTAGTTTTCCAATGATTTTATTTTTTACGAAAATCGAACGCATTATTCTAATTAGTCACACTTTTGCGTATTACAGCACCGTTAATTGTTATATCAGAAAAAAAATTGAATTAAAATCGAGGACAAACTGGACCCAAATGTGTAACATTATCGAAATTTTTCCGAGTCATCGTTCCAAAAAACAAAATCAATTTCAATCTGGTGCTTTTCACTTGATTACAACTGAACAATGTTAATAGTGCAAGAAAAACGACGTTAAAGTGACCTTTTATCATTCGCATCATGTCTTAATGGAAATGAATTTAAACAGTTATTATTAGCGCTTGACTTGAACAAAAATGGGACAATTGTGGCCGACATTAGTAATACAAATGCACGATCGGTTAATTAGCACAAATTCAATAATAAATAATCTTGTGTCAATCTGTTCGTTTTTTTGTTTTATTGTTTTGTTTTTTTGGTCAATTACAGCAACCGTAATTTTGTAATTTAATTAGTGAAAGACGATTTTCGAAAAAACATACAAACAAACGAACGGGATTCAATCATCGTTTCTTTCTTGTGAGTAATTGTTATTTTCCAGGAAATTCCTGAAAGTGCTCGTTTCTTGCTGTTTTTTATTCAATAAAATTCTCTTTCCTTAATTACGTTTATAGTTGATGTAAATTACTCTGAATTTCTTTTGCAAATTAATCTCGTATACAGGAAATTTGTTGATTTTTTTTTATTGTTGAATTTTATTTATAATATTGACTTTCATCCTCACATTATTGTTTGACGAAAAGATTGTTTTATATTGTCACATTAGTGATGGTCGTGTCGAGTGAACAAAGAACGCATAAATTTGCAGATCTGTTAATTGAACTGTGTAATTAGAATTTGCATAGGATAGAACGATGTTCGTATAATACCAACGGCATCCAAGACTCTTCGTCGTGCTTGATCTAACTTGGGTCATTGAGCTGCATCATCGTTGGTACTAATGTTTTTCTCAGGTAAAACAAGGGAAATTTTCAAATTTTCAAATATCAAACAATCGACAATTATTAATCGACATTTATCAACCGAAATATAATTTGAAATTATTTCGAATAAACAAAATCCCTCACCTGACTGATGTTCGATGCGATTTTCATTGATGGTTTTTCGTGTTTATTCAAATAAAATTCGTGTGGTTTATGACTGTCGCGAGATTCCTCTGTTGTTGCAGTTATTTCATGTGTTGTAGTTTCCGGGAAAACGGTGCTAGTTTCTGTGTAAAGACTTGTGAAATCTTGTGATTTTGTCACCGTTGTTGTCGTTGACGATTCCAGTGGTTTCGTTGTTAATTTCTCTTGTTTTGTCGTTAAACGCGTTGTTGTTGTTGTTGCTGTTATTGTTGTTAGAGATGCTATCGGTGTTGTTACATTTATCACGTCTCGTTCAATTTTGCCTTGTCTTAACCAATTTGTTAAAAATTGTTGAGGATATTTCCACAATTGTGCATCAACATTAACAATAATAACACACAAAATAATAATTAACGAGAATTGCATGTTGGCGGAACTGCAGGCTAAGATATTTAATTAAAATATTTCCGCGGCTCCGGTTCAGTTTGTTTTATTTTATTTAATTTTTTTAAATATTTTTAACAATAACAACTCCCAATAATACACCTTTGGTTCAATTGTATTTGAACCGAACAACTATTTTGCAATCTTTGCCGTGCTCTGTCCCGGAAAGAAGCTACATGCACTATGTGCGCGTTGCAAGCAGTTTACCTAACAGCTAACCAAGAAGCTAACCCACTTCCTAACCAATGGTACTGTACTTGTTTTACCACAAAAGATTAGATGAGAAGAGAAGCAAAAACAATTTTACTCCCTCTTGTGTGATGGTTCATTTACCAAAAATCAAGCGCCTCTTTTCAAGCATCAATTAATCACAACTGTATGCTCAACATGCCATTAAATTGCCAACAAATTTATGGAAGTTTGGAATGTATGAAAATCTTTATCGGATATACCAACGCTAAAATTCTTAAACGAATGCTCGTAAAAATGATCTCATCCAATTAAACTAATTTTAATTGTAAAAATCGTTTATTCTTGCAAAATGTCTCTCTTGGTAATTATTAATACAGAAACGAGGACAATTTTCGAAAAACAACAGTCTGGCAAAATTAGAGTAAGTGTTGTTGCTCTTTTTACATTGAAATTTTGGTCATTATCATTAGTCGTAAAGAAATTAACGGTGATTTCTGTTGGGTTTTTTTTTTGTCTGTAGATTTATACAGGCACACAATACTAGCTAGTCGAAAGCTGTTATGTTACATTTTCATAGCCCAATTGTTGAAAAAAATATATTTAAAACAACACTCTGTTAAATATCCACTAAAGCCGCATATTTTACGTGATTATGCATTACGTTTGATACATCAAAAACAAGAAACAATTTTATTTTCAAACGATGGGAAACCAATAATTGCCTTGTTTAGAACACAATTACATCCATCAAAATGAATATAAAAAAAAATACATATAAATAACATAAAGATACAGAAAATTTTGTAAGCTATTTGTATACTATCGAATACACGTGAATAGACAATAAAAAATCTAAATTCCTATAATCGATGGTACCGTTTAAAGATTTCGTAAACTATCAGACATTAATCATTAAAACAATTGAAAAAGATAAACGTAATATTATAGATTGTAAATTTAAAATCGAACGAAATTCATTTCCCACGAATGCCCGAAATCATCGTGAACGATTGATAATATATTCACACACGCATTGACATAATTATCAGAAAATTAACAAATTCTTTTCACAATTTCTTAACAATAAATAAAACTATGTAACTGGGTTTTTATTAAACAAAATAAAAAACAGACAATTATTTTCTTTCATACACAACAACGGTATTTCTATAGTGATAATCGGCTTATGTACAATTACGTGACATTATTCCTCTATAAACAAGTTTGAATTTATTGAGATTCAACAATATAAATAATTTGTTTTTCTTTAATAAGTATACATATGTATATATATGCAGAGTATAAAAGAGTTTAAGTAGCTGCAATCACATGTTCAATTTACCAATTTACGTAACGCCTATGGTGCGACGTGACAACAATTTCATGGATAATGAATGTAAAAACTTTACGTTTAAATCGATTACGATTCAAACTATTCCAACCGGAAAGGTAATTTTGTGAAAATTTATCAATTTTTCCGCTTCAACAACAATTAAATCATTTATAAAATTCAGGCAACTAACTATCTACACTCGTGCTATTATAGTTGCCTACACTACATCGTTAAAGTTTTGTAATTTTTTTTGTGGATAATCAATCAAATTCACTAATTTCGAATATATTTGGCTGGATTTTTGGAACATTTCGCAGTTGTAAATGTAAAATAATCGACATAATCCAGTTTATTATCAATCTTTTGCTGGTATTCTAAATTGATTACCAGTGGCGTAGCGTGGGCTTGCACGGTTACAAATAGTGTTTATACAAAATAATATATAAATTTATTTGATATCTTTGTACAGTTAATATAAAATAACATTAAATTTTACAAGTCAAAATAAATGAAACTAAAATATAGATCGTTCCAAAACATAAGTGCATCGTTGTCCGATCAAGTACAACTGTACAATTATTCTCCGATTTGGTATAGCTATACGAATATTTACGTTATGGAACAATTTGTCGATAATTTTATTAATCAGTAAAACGATCTAATGTCGAATACGTGATCAACGTTAGACGTCACTACCTTACTTTTATAATAATAATAATAATAATAATAATAATAATAATCTTATATAAATCATAACAAATGGTAATATGGGTCATTATTTACATAACGACGAATTGATAAGGGATGTCAATATTTCTAAATATTGATAATGAAACTGGGATGAATGATCAATAATTATCGTAAATTTAGGTCGATGGTAAACAATAAGCATTATAAGTTTTAATTGATTCTTCAGTATAAGTCTTTCCTATAAGTACACCAAAATCGTTATGATGATGTGGACATCGATGAGCATGCGGACATTGACACAATGTATCAACATTAACTTCATCAATGAATTCTTGCCGTTTACGTAACGTGAACAATCGGCAAGGCTCCTTACGTTGACATCTGAATCGCTGAAATCTCGTAATTAATAAAAAAAAATCATTAATCGTTTCAATTAACTTACAGTTTGCGGTGAACAAGCAAAGTAATACTGATAAGTTATGTCACCATTTGGCAATTGGATGGTTTGATGTTTTATTAAATAAGTTACCGAATTTTTTGGACAATGACAATGGACTCTTTGTTCGGTGATATTATTGGTGAAGAAATTAATTGTCCAGGTGGTATCTAAGAAATACCTGAAATTTTCAACAATAATTAAGTATTGATTAGATGTTATAAGATCAGATAGAATTATACCGGCATTTTGGTAGTTTTTTAACAGGTTCACATAATTTATACTGTCGTGTTTTATCAATTAACGTATGTCCATCATCTGATTGTATATCCATGGGACATGTATGATCCCCCCTACATTTACATTGTTTCTCAATCCATGGATTATCGTACATATCGACTTTGTTACAAACAACTTTTGGACCACATTCAGGTAGATCAACATCTGTTTTCTGAAAGAAAGACAAAACACATACCATTTATTTAATTAATTTTTATATTTTAAGCTTAATTAATTACAAAAAAAATAGGTGGAGTCTCAAAGTGAAATTGAGGAAATTGAATTGTGAAATCCAAATGAAACGGATGACTATAATAATAAATTCTGTACGACGTCATTGGATCGGTTCTTTAAAAATAAGAAAAAGGAGGAAGATGCGGGCGGAGCAACACTACACCACACAGGTGTTCCTACAGGTGCCCCATAATAATTATTGTACACCTTGCGTCTCTATACATTTTAAGCGTGGGAAAAATCGTTCAGTTGTTCAGCTGTGGTTGGTGGCCACCATCACCACCACCACCAACAAAACAAACAAAATTTGTGAATATTAATTGTCTATATATATATATATATATATTTTTTTTCAATTAGAATATTTTTACAATTTTTTTTTGTTTCTGATGGACGCTAGATAAATAAACTATTCTTACACGTTGTATAGTTTAGATTTTGATGATAATACAAGACGTAGAATATGTTTGAAAGCTAAATCCACTTCCGTTCTATTCAATTTCGTATCAATGGGACGAGGTGATTTAGAGAGCCGACCAAGAATCAGTGTTGTAAATGTTCGGGGTTCCGGTACTTCCGCTCTTTAAAATCACCAACATTGTTGATCTATTGTTAGTTTGCTAAATGCAAACATTTAAAAGGAATAAGAATTCATAATAATTAAACAATTACCGAATTCTTTTCAACGATTTTAAATGTGGTTCGGTTGTTATTAAAAAAACAACTTTGTTGTTGTTGTTGTCGGTTTTTGTCCTATTATAAAACAAATAAAAAATTGTTATTGAAGAAATAATTTGAAAGGAACGCTTGCGCGGGAATTAACTTTCAACAATCAGCTTCTACTTGAAAGATGTCTCGTTAATAAAGGTTTCTGTCACGTAATGTTGTTTTTATGTCACGTGGTTAGATTAGTTATTTTCAACGTTTGGACACCTGTGAAATGGGTATGCCCCAATGCAGATTACCAAAAAAATAACAATAATAAAAACTACCAAAACTTGATCGTTATTACCACCAAACCACATAGTTTCGAGAATGCCCCCCGAAACAAAACAATTCGTTGTTTTTTGGTGTTCAAATTATCGTTAAATCTTACCCCGATTTGATATAAAATCTTAACAGCACTATAATCGATATTCTTCTTTCTATGGAAATTATTGTTATTATTGTGATTTGGACGATGATGGTAGATATAATGTTCGTTTGTGTGATGTTGGAATACTTCTAATGGTACACGTAAGCCCCAACAGCATGAGAAAAACACTAAAAACACAATACTTTCAGAATTCATCACTGAAATATTTCGTTTAAACATTCAAATTATTGATAAATTAATTCGAAAATTCTAGAATCACAGTTTCACGTTACGTTATTCGATAATATTAATCAGAAATCAATCGATCAATTCATAGTAAAACAATGTGAGTATTTGAAAAACGACACCAATAGGGGGCAACTTTTCAAAAAATATGAATGAATTGCGTCACGTTAAGACTTTGGTCCTACTCGGATCATTTCACGGAGCGTACTACGATGCCCAATCTTTCCAAGACATGAATGGAGACAAATTGGGTATCTAGAGTAGATCGTTGACGCTACATCTTTAAATGGCCCTCCAACGAATTTAAAAATGTCAAAATTGTTTCTTACAAACGACAATGATTGATTTCAACCATCGATAATTGGGAAATTACAAAAAAAATTAATTGTCAATTGGTTGCAACAGAATTTGTTAAATGTGAGCGTTCAGTGGTCAATTCTAGCCAACCGGTTCGGTTTAATTTATGAATGGTAGCAGGAGCACCTTGTACCTATTTGTAAATATTTCATTCATATTTCTCGTAAATTCCATTGACTTAACAAAAAAAGAGATTGTAGTGCAAAAGGTTGTATTACTAATTTCGACGATTAGAAGGGATTTGATGGATAAATAAATAAATAAATAAAAACAAATCTAATCACGTACTGTGAATATTTCTTAAATTTGATTTTGAAACTATATTGACAACTTGTTTGACTTGTCTCTTTTATATAAAGTATATATCTCGCTGTTTTCAATAAACAAATAGAAAAAGTGAAAGGTATGTATGTTGTTATTTTTATACTCAATTTGTTTGTGTTTTAATGACAAAATTATTGTGGGCACATTCAAAATCACGCCAATGAATCGTACTTTTGATTGTGGTAACAAAAAATGGCCTTTTTAAAAATTCACACAAATTAACGATGAGTTGTCTTTAACTTTTTTGATTTGTATCAGTTATAGTTTGGAACGTCTAAAATTATATTCCATCTATATTTATAGGCTATTATTGTTTGATTATATAGGCATTGAGATTTTGATTAAAAATAATTGACCGCCTAAATCTGTTGCCATTCATTTTAAAACATAATTTTTTTTTGGCCGCATTTTTCGTTTAATAAATTAATCGAAATGATACGTATAGTCGTGTTTGTGTTTTATAAATGACAGATTTAATGCGATTGCCGGAAATTGTAGCGAAATTCTAACGAACAAAAAACAAAATCGTGTGTGCTTTTATTAGATACGTGTCCTGTACGTATTCCACACCTGTTGTGGCTCCGGAAGTTCACATAACAGTTCGACGTAAAAGATGACAGAAATAGGAGCACAGCCTTGAAACTGGATAAAACTGATATATTTTTTGTTTTGTTTCGTATTATAGAATAAATTTTATTGGATATTCAAAATTATCGAAACGAATTATAGAGAACCGTATAAGATAATTAACAGACGGATATGTTTGGTTTAAATGGGGACTCTATTAATGTTTCTTGTGGAATTTTCTATTATTTATTCTATTTTTTTTTGTTAGTAAGCGTAATATTCTGATTGTTAATGTTAGAAAATGAACGGGAAAAGATGGTTATAAAAGCCAATTATTAATGGGGCAGGAAATAGAATCGTAACGCTTTTTTCGATATGTATTGATGTTTTAAGAAAACTAACCGGAAACCGTTTATTATGGCAATTATTAATATGCATAAAAATTTGACGAAAGGTGTATGTATATCTACCTTCGAAAAGTGTCTGGCGCCAGACAATTTTTGAATTTATCTATCAAGAAAGTGGTGTCTAATTGTTATTGCCTACTTATATGGAAGTTTTAAAAATAGAATATCCGGTATTTAAGTCTAGACTAATTTTCAAAAAAATTTCAAATACATTACTCAAAAACATTCACAATAAAATTTGAATTTTATTCCGATAAATGGACGAATAACAATAAATAAATAAAATCAAATAGAAACGGATAAATAAGCGGCTGTGTATAGTTGTTTGTTAGATTTAAACAGCGGGGAAATTTTACGTTTTAGTTGTATGGCTTCCGTTACCTGGGGCATCTTAGAAAAACTGGCTGAATTACAGATGCGCCACCACCTATAATCTGTTCATCAGGCCCAAACACTTTACTGTTTATTATTACTATTATTATAGAAATAAAAATGTGGAATTAATTTTGAAAATTTTATTTTATCAAATAATAAATCGCCAACACACAAATGTGGTGTTTATTTGAATGAATTTTCAACGTCGTCCCGGTGAATGTGAATCAAGCCAATCTTGATCGGCACCAGCACCATCTAATCCACCATTAGCACAACTTTCATCGAATAAATTTGCACAACGTTTACCTGGATTTGTGTCACCATTTAACCAATCATCATCAGCACCGGCACCGTTTATATCGCCATTTGAACAACTCTCATCGAATAAATTTGCACAACGTTTCTTTCCCGGATTATTACCACCATTTAACCAATCATTATCGGCACCAGCACCATTCATTCCACCATTAGCACAGCTCTCATCAAATAAATTTGCACAACGCCGTGTTGCAAGACCGTTTAAACGATGAAATAATTCATTTAAATTACGAATTGGTATTAGTTTTGTTGGACGACGAACATGAGGGGTTAAATAGTAGCAATCGGCCAATGATAAATATAAAATGGAAATTATGAAGACGGCTTTCATGGTGCGGGATTATCAACAAAATTCTTATCAATAAACTTTATAGAACAGAAAAATTCTCTACTGACTACCGTACAGAAAATTTTGGATTTATATACCAATGCAATTCCAACAAATAACACCTGGTCGTCTTCAGATTACTTGATAAGCTTTTAATTAAATCAAATATTTATTCATATATATTTAATTAACTCTATGTACTTCTAATAAACTATAATATCACTGAAGTGAGATATGGATTATCACCGAAAATCTGATTATTTACATATGAATTGTGGATATAGACCCAGCTTTATGCAGCAGGTCTATTAAGGTCCAGTTCATCTTGACTGCGTTACTCTCGACTTAAGCACGGCCTTATATTACTTAAGCATACGTCTCATATTAATTAAGTAGGATTTAAGTGTTCAAATAACTTTGGGCTCTTTTAAAATAAGGCCGAGAATAAGGAAGGCGAGCTGAATTGGTTCTAAATCTGTTATCTACGTAATTTCGAGGAAAACGTTCAAGAACGGAGCGCTCTAATAAAAATTTAGATTCTCTCCAATTCTCTTCAATAAAGTATTAATTGACACTAATTAATTATTTGACGTAATTTGTCATAATAAATACCAGAGCCGGACCGGGCACCGGGACAAACATCAGATACAGGCGCTCTTTTTAGCATATGTCTATCTATAAAAATTCAAACTAATATGATTTGGCGTAGTCCTGCACTGATAAATACGCATTCTTTAATAATTTTCCATCCCCCATTACAGGTCGTCATCAATGAGCGGCATAAGCTCTAGAGTTTTTCCTAGGTGACATAAACAAAGTCAAACACAAAAAGAAACATAAAAATAGTGAAGTTAGTATTGTTTTTGTTGTGTCAAATAATAATGTGACACAAAAATTGTCAATTAGTTTCACTATATAATACCCGGACATTTTCCTAAATTCTTTCTGTTGTATCTATTTGTTTGCATATGATTTTCTACAGATTTCTGCGAAATGCATGAGTTTTACCGCCTCCTAATTATTTTAAAAGCACAACCACAATTTGCGCCATCTGTCGGAATATTCTAAACTTGCACACTCATCGACACATTAGCAACACTGTCAACGTTGGTTGTATATGACAGTATATGAGTTTGAGGTTATGCCATTCAAATTTTGACATATTCAGTCTTGTTTTTCGATTTCCATTGAATGAACGGGTGAAAAAAATTAAAAATGATCGATAAAACATTGAAAATAACAATTCTAATCTGAATTTCAACTAATAATATGTGATCTAAATAAATCAATTGTATTTATTGTTATTTAAAAGTCATCCGATAACAATAGACAAAATCAATTTTTAACTATTCATAGTTGGAAAATCGAAATAATCATTGAAGAAAATGGAAAATTTAAATCAAGATAATCAATCTGAAGTGGAGAATGTTCGTGTATTTGTCAGAGTACGTCCATTAACGAAAAAAGAAGCAGCAGAAGGTTGTCGTAACATATTGTTGATAGATTCAAAAGAGAATTTAATTGCCTTAAATCGTGATGATGGTAATCCAAAAACGTTTAAATTCGATCAAGTTTTCGGTGAAGATTCAACTCAGGTAAAATTCATTTAAATCGATTTGCGTTTATTTTCTAATTTAAATCAAAATTTCCAGTTAAACATCTATCGTACTGTGGCCGCCCCAATTGTTGAAAAAGCATTACAAGGCTATAATGGTACAATATTTGCATATGGTCAAACTGGTACTGGTAAAACGTTCACAATGGCCGGTGTACAAAATAAACAAGAATTACGTGGTATTATACCAAATACATTTCTCATATATTCAGTCAAATATCACGTGCTAGTGGTGAAAAATCATTTGTCGTAACCGTTACATTTTTGGAAATTTACAATGAAGAAGTACGTGATTTATTGTCAGCAAATCCAAATAAAAAATTAGCAATTAAAGAACGTACAGATGTTGGTGTTTATGTAAAAGATTTAATGGGCTTTACTGTTGATTCAATTGAATCAATAACAGAATTATTAAATCGTGGCAATAAGAATCGTGTTACACGTTCCACATTGATGAATGATGTTAGTTCAAGATCACATGCAATATTTACAGTATCAATTGAATCTAGAAATAAATGCAATAATCAAACAACTGTTGGTAAATTGAATCTTGTTGATTTAGCGGTTAGTGTCATTTTAATTTGATATTAATTACGAAATATTAAATTTAAATTGTTGTTGTACAGGGTTCAGAACGTGCCAGTAGAACACAAGCCACCGGAGAACGTTTACGTGAAGCTAGCAATATAAATTTGTCGTTATCAGTGCTTGGTAATGTGATCTCCGCTTTAGTTTATGGAAAGAATACGCATATACCATATAGAAATTCAAAATTAACCCGATTATTACAAGATTCATTAGGTGGAAATTCAAAAACTGCAATGGTAAGTAATTGATTTTTTAAACTATCCATTTTTTTCATATAATTTATCCTTCAATAGATTGCCATGATTAGTCCAGCCGATATCGATTATGAGGAAAGTATGTGTACTTTACGTTATGCAGCACGTGCAAAACACATACAAAATCATGCACGTATCAACGTTGAACAAAAAGGTTTAATTGATAAATTCGAAGATGAAATTTCTGTATTGCAACAAAAAATTGAATTATTATCATTACAAACACAGAAGAAGGAAGAACCAAAACCGAAGAAGAAAGAGAAAGTTATTTCAAAATCGAAAGCTGAAGAAATAAGAAAATGCGAAGAAGAACTACAAAAAACAGAGTACGTTCATATATATTTTTTTTAATCGTAAATTATTTTTAATAAAATGATATTTTTGTAGGTCTGAGAAGAATGAGTTGATGCAAAAAATTTCGATGATACAAAAGAAGATTTTAGTTGGCGGTGAGAAATTATTAGAAAAAGCCCAACAACAAGCATTCCAATTAGAAGAAATTTGTGCTGAAATTGATAATTTAGATAAAACACATCAACAATTAGAAAAACAATTAACTGAAAAAGGACAAGAACGTATTGATGTTGAAGAAAAATATTCTAGTTTACAAGAAGAAGATGCTGGTATTACCAAAAAAATCAAAAGAGTTCAATCATTATTGAATGAAGTTCGAGTTGAATATGCTGATAAAGAACGTGAATATCAACGTGAAATTGAAGCATTATTAGACAACAATCGTTTACTAGTCAGAGAATCACAATTAGCATCTTTAATGATTGATAATTACATTCATAAAGAATATTTGGTAGGATTTCGTTGGTATTGCATTGAAATTATAGATTTATTTTGTTTGTTTTTTAGAAAAAAATTGAAAGTCACCTGATTTGGAATGCTGAAACGCAAGAATATCAATTAAAAGGTGTGGCATACACTGGCAATAATATGAGAAAACGCCAGTCAATACTTTTAGAAAATCCCACACCGGTACGTTTCGATATGAAACCAGTTTATCATAAATATCCAGAAAAAAACGCGAAAAACGAATGTATGAAAAAAGATGTTTCACAGCTGTACCAAAAGCACTCTAGTCATTATTATTAATTACAGTATTAGTAATTTGTTCTTCAAATATTGAATGTGTTTAATATTTATTTATTTGAAATAAAACTTAGCTTCAAAAATAAATAAAAACATATATGAATTTATGTGTATTTATCAGTCACTTATCCTTTTATAAATCACAAAACAGTAACTTAATTAGAAAATATCCTTAATATTATTTTAATTGGAAATATTATTAATTTTGTAACTATTTATTAGCTAATTCATTAGATAACCAATCCAAACCTTCGTATAAACCATCACCTTGAGTTGCACAAGTTGCTTGAATGTACCACTGAAAATCATAATTTTTCTTTTAGAATACAAACATAAAGAAACAATAATAACAACTTACACGACGATTATGTAATTGATTCAAATTCAATTTATCGGTTAATTCAGCTGCTGTCATAGCATTTGGTAGATCTTGTTTATTAGCAAAAACAAGTAATACAGCATCACGTAATTCGTCTTCTTTCAACTAGAACATAATTATGCAAAAACATTAGATATATTCTGTAGGGCATTATCTTACAAGCACCAATATGGGCCCCCCGGTACCCGTCCCCCACGAAAATGCATGAACTGCATGCAATTTACATGCGACTATAACGCGCCACTGCATATATTAATAAATAAACAAACTATGAGTCATATGGGAATTCTTGAAATGTAGAGTTATTTAACAAAGAAAGTTTCTATTTGGAAATGTCCTACTTGCCATATTATTTAATTCCTGTTGAGCTTCAACAATGCGTTCTCTATCATTTGAATCAACAACAAATATAAGTCCTTGTGTATTTTGGAAATAATAACGCCATAAATTTCTTATTTTTGTTTGACCACCAACATCCCATACAGTAAATGATATATTTTTATAATCAACTGTTTCAACATTAAAACCGATTGTTGGTATTGTTGTAATAACATCACCTAATTTTAATTTATATAATATCGTTGTTTTACCAGCTGCATCAAGTCCAACTATAATAACAATAGAATAATGAGATTGTTTCTCAAAAGAAATTCGAAAAATTTTAATTTAAATTACCCATCAAAATTCTCACTTGTTTACGACTAAATAAACGCGAAAATACTGTTGATATTGTTAAGCCCATTCTTTAATATTAATAGACATTAAAATTTCGAATTGTATTTTTTCTGTTAATTACACGTTATGCCACGTCAATTTTGTACTGTGCGCCATTAATTGTCAAATGAATTTACGAATTACCTGATAGAGAGCGCTTTGTGAAATTGCCATATTTTTCAAAAGCAAAGGTGTATCGAGTCAAATTATTTCGCAAATAGAAACCTCCTTTTTTATCATTTCAATCATTCAAATTACTTTAGAAAAATAGAATTTAAACGTTAATTACCATATTTTGTAGTTCTGATTCAGCTTCACCAATGCGTTCACGATCATTTGAATCAACAACAAATATAAGTCCTTGTGTATTTTGGAAATAATGACGCCACAATTTCCTTATTTTATTTTGACCACCAACATCCCATACAGTAAACGATATATTTTTATATTCAACTGTTTCAACATTAAAACCAATTGTTGGTATTGTTGTTACAATTTCACCCAATTTCAATTTATATAATATTGTTGTTTTACCGGCGGCATCTAAACCGACTGAAATGCAAATTAAATAATAAAATAAATTATACGTTTAGTTATTTCAATTGTTTTATCCACGTCTCTTCAAACCAAATACTATAACCTTACCCATCAATATACGCATTTGTTTTTTACCAAATAAACGTGTCAAAACACTTGATATTGTTAAGCCCATCGTGTAATAACAATTGTTCGGTTGTTTCCAAATAAAAAACGTTTTTGAAATGCCGAAAAAATCGAATTTTTTGATCTTTTTAAATCACACCAACAACTATTGACATTGGCACTTATACGGGCAGGCAACTTCTACACATCAACGGTATCGCACTGCCATCTAGTGACGTTTAACGAAACTATCCACTAGGCAATAGTAACATTCGAATTGCGACTACCTCAAATTTCGAAGTTTCACATACATTTATTTCTTTTTGTTTGATTTAAATCAGAAGCAACTTAATGAATTTGACGTACTATTTATAGGCATATTAATTAGTAATTAGTGAAACACTAATTTGACCTGACACTCATTGTTATCGAAAATTAACGCATGGTGGCGACACTTGCGAAAGTTAAATAGCCGGAAAATTAAAATCTAATTGAAACGTAGCTATTTATTGGTAAAATTGTTATAAAATCAACGTATTTTCTTCTTCTTGGGGCATTTTCCAAGCCTCTGATATACTTGGAGGGAATCTTGTATTTCTCTACAATATTAAAACGATTTATAGAAATTTCATTTGATTTTTGTTGTTTGAAGTGGCTTACCTGTTAGTAAATTATAAACGAAAAGTACTTGATTTCCTTGTACTAATAATTGATCGCATTTCTTTCCAGCTATTTTATTAATTGTTGTACTAGCAGCAACACCGTGTTGACATTCTTTAGAGAAATCATTTAAACGTATATTGAATAATTCAAGATTATCAACAAGTGTTACTTTTTTATTTCCAGATCGTGTTGATACAGTCATTATGATTGGTGATATTTTACCTTTATTAATATTTTCATCATTACCTACTTTATAACAATTTTTCATAGAATCACAAACTTTTTCCATCAATTCCTCCCATGTGATATTATTTGCTGTTTGGCAAATTTTAACAAGTGCCTCTTTAGGTTTTACCAATCTTTTATTCCCATCATCTTGGCAATTGTGTTGTTTAACATAATCCGTTACAAATTTTCTAATAACGGGCAATTGGACCGTGTCTCCCTTACTAAAACAGCGTACATAAATATTATTGTATTTTTATATAATTCAACAATTCTACGTTAATCCACTGTCTATAAATATTGGAAAAACTTTTTGTGTAATAATGAATGATTCGATAATGTTTGTTGATGTTGTTTGTGTTCCATCATCGGGTTTTTTTGGCCGTTTAGATGGTTCAATATAAAATTCTGTTAATTTTTGATGATCTTTATTAATTGCAATAATCGATTCAACACCTTTCTTAATTTCTTGAATTGTGATAAGACCATCCTAAAATTTAAAAATAAATTTGTGTTTTAATAAACAGTAAAATTCCACACCTTTGCCATAATATCTAGGAATGGTTTCAATTTTTTATATGATGTCTTTTTTATATCTAAACTTTTACCTTGTTGACATACAGGTAACATTTGTAATTTATAAAAATTTGATGTCAATATTGGTAATAATAAGGTTTTTGAATATTTTAAAACAACAAGAAAACAATAATTTAATAACTCATCCATTTCATCGACTGTAATTTCACAATTACTATCAATATTTTCACTATTTACTTCATCGATGATAACATCAGTAGTTGTTGTTATTGTTGTTAATGTTTCTTGTTCATCACACTTATTAGAACTACCTAATTCAGGAAATTCGCTATCATAATTATTCGTTATTGTTAACCAATCGGGTGGACCCATATCAATTAATGGTAAAATTGATGTTTCAAAATCACACAATTTATCACCATAAAAATGATAAATAATCAAACATTTACCTTTACCACCTGATTTTAGCATATCTGACGAATTCTGTGATGTAACACCAACAGCAATTGCTGCTTTATTATTGTTTGTATTCACGTAAGCAACATTATTTACATCAATATTACCATATTTATTATTTACATTTGGTGGTGTTATTACACCTGGTAACATTAGATCAGCACCAGTTGATAAATATTGTTGAAATACTTGTGTATATGTTGTAAATGAATACAATAAATTTGGAAATTTCCATAATAAATATACGGTTGGATAGATTTTATCTTGTATTATAAACATCATTGGATATTTATCAACTGTATAAACTTGAACAATATCGTTTGATGATGTCATTATTTTAACATTGTGGATCATTTGTTTTTTTGAAAATACAGTCTCTAGATCGATTTCTGTTAATTTTGGATATGATTTCAATAATAATTCTTTTATAGATTTGCTGAAATAAAAATAAATACAAATAAACAAACAATAACATATTAAATATTATAAATACCGATCTGATCCTTTCAACTGTGTGTTCGATTTTATTCTAAATGGTTTTCTAAACATTTTTAAAGTGTACAATCAACTTATATTTATAATTATCGATATTTTATTGATAATAAAAACAAAAATTTATTAAATTCTAACACATGTTCTTTATCAGAAGATTAACCTCTTGTCGTTTAGCCATTTCAAATGGAAAAGTTTTTAGACCTAACCATTCCTAACTTTGGTTATAAAGCAGTGTTGCCGGATGTAGATATGTTGAAATCTATCTAGTGATATTTTTTATTATTGATGGTGACAGCAGGGATCAGTTAATAAAGATGTGGAACTCCTGGACATTTCCTTTGGTTTCGAACAACAACCAGAATAATGGCGGTTTAGCGCGAGATTCAAATTGGCATTAAGTTTTGCATTCAATTTTGTAACGCCCAACATATCTAGTGTGGCTACGCTGATGACGTAATAATTCAATATATCATATACAGTAGTAGAATATACTGAATGAGCCGAGATGTTTGTATTGTAAGATGAGCTCAACTCGGCTATCTAGCTATCCTTGTCCACAATCAGAATAATGACGGTCGTTTTCCATTAAAAACCTAGAGTTCCACTTCTTTATTGACTGTTCCTTGGTGTTACGGTAGGGGGAAACCGTCCATACCAGATAATATGCTTTAAGAGATGCGTGAGCAGGCTAGACATAAGCGTGCATCCATTAATTTTGCCGTCCTTCTATTATGACCAAAGATATAAGAAATGCAGGAGACCGTACAGATCTTTGCGACTTTCAACAAAATGTAGCGAATTATGTTAGATTAGTTTACAGAAAAGTTATATTGTAGCACTGCCAACAGCGCAATTTTCAATAGACATACTCTAGTGTGTTTCGGTTAACGAGGCTAGACGAATAAAGTAAAATTCTTCTATATAAGAAAATTAATAACAAATATTTTATTTAAACAAATTTGACTCAATAATAAAGTACACATTAATTAATTTGAAATTGAATAATTGGCATAAATTGTAGTTCCCGAAATTCGCGCTTTAATTTATTTCAAATTAACTACCAACATAATATCAAATATGACTTATCTAGATATATTTTTTTAATCGATAAATGCAATTTAATTTTCTTGTTATATAATATTACAAATTCAACAATTTAATGTGAAATTGTTTGTTGTTATATTGCGGTTATTTTAAGTAAATTAAAATAAATTTATTGATTTTTTTTTTCACATAGCGTTTCTAATTTTATATCAAGTTGGCAGTTTTACTGTTGGTGCAGGTTCTGCACGTTGTCCGCTTATTATTATTATTATTATTAATATTATTGTTATTGTTATTATCGCTTAATTTTTTGAGTAATCAACAACTGATTAATTGTTATTAAATTTGAAATAAAATGACTGAAAACATTGAAATACGAACAATACTTGGTAATAGAAATTTAAATACAGTTACAGATAGTCCTGTTACAGATCCAGCATCTGGGGCAAAGGTTTGTAGTTATTAAACAACATCAAAATATAAAATACACCATTTTTAATTGGATTTGTTTTGAATGAAAATTGTTAAAAAATCGGTTATCTATAAGTTACAAATTATTTACATTTGATTGTAAATTAATGATCCTTCACAAATAAAATTATTGTTGTAACATTGAAAACAATGACCGTGAGAAATGTTATTAATAATTGTTTAACATAAAATTTCTAAACAAATTTACGTAAACCCATTTACCATCTGATAAAAATTACGTCAGTTAGTTGATAAAACTCACAAGATGAGTGATGTTCAAGTGATGGTAATTAATATTTGTCTTGATTAAATTTTAAAATAGAGCTTATAGTTAAAAATAAAACAACAAATGGGATGAAATCAACGATTTTTGCCAAATTAATTAATTGGATTTATTTCTAGGGTTTGGAAGGAACAAATGCCTTCGTGAGCCAAAGATCTAAGTTGGTAAGATGTACATGTTTAGATGTATGCTTTACCCTCATTAGGTCTTTATCAACAAAATGATTATATAATAGATTTAACCGCATGTGTTATGGATTTTTTTGCTTATTTCGCAGTCAGTTCATCAAAAAAAAATTTCAATTAATGTTCTTTTGTTTATATTGTGTCTAATTTTATTTATTTTTGCTAATATTTTTCCTATTTTCTGTGATGTCCTCATTCAAATGAAACAAAATGGTTAAAATCGAAAAATTCCGTAAATAATTACGGTGATTATTGAAAAAAAAATTAACGTTTTCAGGATTCAAAATCATCTGGTGCACTCAAAAAATCTAGTCGATATAGAAGCCGTTCATTATCAGCTTCATCCACTGATTCCTATAGTTCTAGTATGTTTATTTCAATTATAAATAGAAAATTATAATGACTTTTTCCTCATTAATTTTAGCATCATGCACCGGAAGTAGTTCCGAAGAGGATGATGTGTCACCACGTGAGAAAATTCAAAAAAATTCAGCTGGAAATTCCGATTTTTGTGTACGAAATATCAGTCAACATGCATTCGGTCGTCGTGAAATAGATATAGCCGAACAAGGTGTTAATTTATGTTTATAATTACAATATATTTCAATTATTGTTGTTAATTTTGATAGAGATGCCGGGAATTATGGCGTTAAGAAAACGTGCTACTGAAGATAAACCGTTGAAAAATGCTAAAATTGTTGGTTGTACACATATAAATGCCCAAACGGCTGTATTAATAGAAACATTAGCAGCATTAGGTGCTAGTTTACGGTGGGCAGCTTGTAATATTTATTCAACACAAGTATTTGTTTTGTTTACATAATTGTTGAAAAATCAATAAATTGATTTTACTTTTAAGAACGAAGTAGCTGCAGCTTTAGCTGAAGCCGGCTTTTCTGTATTCGCTTGGCGTGGTGAAAGTGAAGAAGATTTTTGGTGGTGTATTGATAAATGTGTTAATGCTGACAATTGGCAACCAAATATGATATTAGATGATGGTGGTGATGCTACACATTTAATGTTAAAAAAATATCCAGCCATATTTAAAATGATAAAAGGTATTGTCGAAGAAAGTGTTACTGGTGTTCATCGTTTATATCAATTATCTAAAGCTGGTAAATTAACTGTACCAGCAATGAATGTTAATGATTCAGTAACAAAAACAAAATATGATAATCTTTATAGTTGTCGTGAATCAATTATAGATAGGTAAATTAATTTTTCAAATGAAAATAATAATGTTTCAAATAATTTTTTTAGTTTAAAACGTTCCACTGATGTTATGTTTGGTGGTAAACAAGTTGTAATTTGTGGATTTGGTGAAGTTGGTAAAGGATGTTCTCAAGCACTTAAAGGTTTAGGATGTGTTGTTTATGTAACTGAGATTGATCCAATCTGTGCTCTTCAAGCAAGCATGGATGGTTTTCGTGTGGTTAAATTGAATGAAGTTATAAGAAATGTTGATATTGTTATTACAGCAACTGGTAATAAAAATGTTGTTACACGTGAACATATGGATAAAATGAAAAATGGCTGTATTGTATGCAATATGGGCCATTCAAATACTGAAATTGATGTCGTAAGAATGATTCAAACTAATTAAAAGAATTAATTTAATCAAAAAAACAAACAAACAAACAAACACTGTCTTATAATTTTTTAGAATAGTTTAAGATCACCAGATTTAACATGGGAAAAAGTTCGTTCACAAGTTGATCATGTTATATGGCCAGATGGTAAACGTATGATATTATTAGCTGAAGGACGATTAGTTAATTTAAGTTGCTCAAGTTTACCATCATTTGTCGTTTCAATAACATCAGCAACACAAGCATTAGCTTTAATTGAATTATTCAATGCACCACCTGGACGTTACAAATCCGACGTTTATCTATTACCGAAAAAATGGGTAATTATTAACAATTTATCTAATGGACAAATAAAATTAATAAAAACATTCAAATTTTAGACGAATATGTTGCTAGTTTACATTTACCAACATTTGACGCTCATTTAACTGAATTAACTGACGAACAAGCTAAATATATGGGTCTTAATAAAGCTGGACCATTTAAACCTAACTATTATCGGTAATATTTTAATTATCATACATTTTTCATTTAAATATAATTATTTAATTTTTAGGTATTAATTAATTTTATCAATTACTCCAAGTTTATTTATTTTAATTGGCAAGATCAAAAATTGTGGTGAAGGAAAAAGCATTATGATAGAATTAAGTCAATGTTAGTTGTTGCCAGATAGATTCCTAGACAGTAAAAAAGGCAAAAAAATAAAATAATTAATGAGTATATTAGTAATAAAAAAAGGCCTATTTAATTAGATTTTCCAATATTTTTAGAAACAATCCC
This sequence comes from Meloe dianella, assembly GCA_028455855.1. Classification (NCBI taxonomy): domain Eukaryota; kingdom Metazoa; phylum Arthropoda; class Insecta; order Coleoptera; family Meloidae; genus Meloe; species Meloe dianella. The sequence goes on along the minus strand of JAPTHL010000045.1, from coordinate 1,686,010 downwards.
GAATATAATAGTTCAAAAATAAAAACATTTTTTTATTAAAATAACATTTCTACAATAGTAAAAAAGGGATTTTATTATTATGCAATTTTTAACAAATTTTTATCATATTCTCCCCGATTTTGCGGTATTGCAATTTTAAAGTAATTATAATTGTTTTAAGAACAATTTAGTTTTCTTCATAATAATGTACCTCTTAAGTATTTTGAATTCATATTCTTTTTAATCATAATTTAAATTGTTTATAATTGCGACACTACGATAAAAAAAATATTTAAAGTGCACAATTGCAAGTGTTACTGTCGAAATAAAAAACAAAAATTATATACCATAGATTTATTTTGATGTCCTATACAGAAAGTCCTCAACCGTTCACTTTGCATAATATTGTTTTTGTGAGTAATCGTCACACTCAACTGGTTCGGAAATGTGCGATAAACTCATCGATAGTTTGTTATTATTTCGCTAAATTCAGTTTAAATTTTAGCAAAATAAAGGACAGACTTCAGTTAACAATGAAAGATAAAGTAAAAAAATGATTTATTTACTCCAAAAGTTGTACATCGCTATAGGTAACTACTAAAAAATAAAGAATATTCAGTCAGAATCCACAAAATTACGTTATAATAAATATACAAACAATATCGCTGTGATAGTGACTATTATCACAATGTATCAAATAATTTATAACTAATTATAAACAAAATAGATTTGTCAAAAACAAAAACAAACAAAACTGTTTAATACTGATTTTATATTTAATTGAAAAATCCGGTAACAAGTCAGTCTTTTCTTTTCATTATATTTAATAGAAAATAGTTACATTTAAGGAATGTTACCATTTTATTATTATTTGGAATTATTGAATTATATTTGAACATTTGGTTTATAATTAACTGATTGTCCATTACGTTCTCTTGATTTCGCTGAATTATTTGATTGTTGTTTTGATTCGGAAAAGACAACACTTGATTTAACTAAACGAAATAATTTTGAATATGCTGATCGATATTGACGATTACTAGCTGCATATATAAATGGATTTATAACACTTGATGCCCATGCCATTATTGATGCAAACACATTCAATATTGGATATTTAACATTATCATCAAATACATTTACTAACATTAATGGTAAAAAACATATTAAAAAACATATGAATATTGTTAACATTAATATTGTTAAACGACTATCATCTTTATCACGTCGATTTGCTTTTCTATCTTGCGTCGGAGTTGTTAATCTAAAATAAATTATAATCAACAATACTTTATTGTAAAACAAATTTAAATTAATCAGCTTTACTACTATAAATAAATAAATTTTCACACAATTAACAACAATCTACTTTCACTATAAATGACTGTATGCAAAAAGTGGTTGTTTTCGAACTGTTGAACCACGAAGTATAGATACTTCGTGTGTTGAACAAAAAACGACAAATTTATAGCACATGAAATACAGTATGTTCCATTTAAGAAGATCACTTATTGAATACTATTCTAATAAAACTGAAATTCGTCTATGAAGAGACATATGTTGCCGGTACAACACGAACGTTAGTTATTGCTATGTCCAAGTAACAGAACACTCGTGACTTGTTCAATGTGAGAGCGGTAAATAAATAAAGTGTAGACGCCATTCATAATTAGTTGAATTGTAAACAAAAACATACGCTATAGACACATATTTACTGCGTTAATTTATCGTTAGTTTATCAGCAAAATCTGAAATACGTGATAAATAATGGATGGGTCTCAAAATGGGACTGGAAGAGAAACCAACATAAAACGCCCTAAACAGGACCACTTCAAAAATGAAAAGGCGACTGGAAATTAACATGAATTACAAACAAACACTTGAGTGAGAAGGTTAAGCGTCGATGCACACTATTCGTGCCAGTCTCGGTACAATCTCGCTTCGGTAAAGTATTCTTCAATGCAAGTTAGATGGGCATGTACACACTATCGTTCTTGTTCTCTATAATATAAACAATAGATATAATGTTTATATAGGATTTTACTGGAGCGATAACGAACCGGGACTGACACGATAGTGTGTACAGATTGATCGGTGCTAGAGCGAAAACGATAGTGTCTATCGGAACTAAGAGTAAGCGAATCTTTCAGATGAAACATTTTGTATATAAACGGATCATTTTCTAAATGAAACATATTGTGTGTATTCTATCGATATTATTGAGTAAGGTCAGTGTATTTCATCGTTCGTCTATAAAACTTGATCAAAACAAATTTAAAAATGACGTCTATAGAGTTTGTGGGGTCGCGTATTCAAATTAAATTTCAATTATTTCTTCCTCTTCTTCTTATTATTATTTCTATTAATAATTGAATATATATATATATATATATATATATATCGATTTATTTTGAAATAAAAAATAATGACATATGAATCTAGATGAGTGTACACCAGACCCAACAAATTTATTAATAGAACAGAGATATGACAGGATATACTTCTCAACTATAATCTAAAACCAATTTATTTATAAAATCGAATATATATATATATATATATATATATATATATATATATGTATGATATATGATATATGTATGATATATGTATGTATGTAAATAGTATTGGTGTACAATGTACATTGATTTGAATAAAGAACGTTTGTTATTTGAAATCAACCCTCGTTTATTTTTGGGTGTTATAATTAATTTGATAACTTACTGGTGTGCTCTTAGATTTCGTCTCGATTTTTGCACTTCCCAAAATATGCATGTATACGATGTTATAATAACGGCACATGGTAATACGAAACCAATTAAAAATAATATTTTTTTGGTGATTTACCATCTTTTTCTAAAATTGTACAAGAAAATGTTGATGGATTCAAACCCAGCTGTCCCCATACACCTAACAATGATGGTAACTGCAATAAATCACTATTGTTAAATATATAAATCTTTTATCAATAGAGAATAGGGTCTATAATACCATTATTAAAAATGCGAAACCCCATGCGAACAACAGCTGTAACCATATGGATGTTCTTGAATACAATTGACTATAGTATTGATGGCACGATATTAAAACATATCTAGTATGTAAAAAAAATCGAATTAATTAATTAATTGGTGCGAATTTCATCAATGTAAATTATTTAGACATGTCAAGGTTATTGATAATGATTATGGTATTTCTTCAATTCATTCCAATTAAATAGTTTTATTTGATAATTGATAACGTTCCGCCCTACCTTTATGATTCATTCATTGTAATTTCAATAGGTAAACATCTAATTTCCTGTTAATCTTTTTTTTCTATTCTAGTTATTGTTAACATGTGGAGTGATTTTGAATGATTACATTATATCTGTAAATGAATCGATTATAATGAACTGAGAATTGTGGTGTAATTAACACCACATTATTTCTATCACAAATTGTCTATTTTTTATTCTCGTTTTAGTTGTTGTTGTTGTTGTTGTTTATGTCGAGGACCAAATGCGGTCTGTTCTCTCTACAGTCGCAATCATCAATTACTTCCTTTCAGAAATATAAAGCACATCTTGTTTCGAATACATTGCTCAATAAATTAATGTTTTTACTATAGTTGAAAGAATTAACAAAGGGCGATGTCCTAGATAGTTAATAAATCATTTACAAATTAATAGTCGATCAAAATATTCGTAATTCTCAGCAAAAATTAACTAAAACTCTAAATTGATAACACGTTTGTTTCAACACAAAAATAAAAGACAACCTACTGTTTCAACTTATTTTTTTATCTTCAGCTAGATAAGAATGACATGCAGTCCAGTGTAATTGTTAAGGGTCATATGTCAATCGTTGTTTTAATTTAAAGACAAAGCAGAGGTTACTCTTATATTAGTCATCTTAATTATTTTTTTTTGTAAAATGACGTAATTTGAAAAATAATTTAATTCTTCATTAACACAAAACAAACAAAAAAAAGGCGAATTATTTTGCGAATTACAACAAATATTTATTTTACCTGTTCAGCGTAATTGCAACCATATTCAATAATGATACGGCAACATTTCCATAAAAGAATACAGGAAATAATTTACATAATGCATCCCCTAAAGTCCACGCTTCATGAATGTATCTTGATGCAGTTAATGGTAAATTTACCGAACAAAATAATAAATCCGATATGCATAATGATAGTACAAATGCTGTTGTGTCGTGTGTGCGTAATTTTGGACATCTTATCAATGCTAGAACGGTCACCAAATTTCCTTAAAAACAAAAAAACAAACAAACAACAGAAATACCAAAAAATTAATTTGTTTATTGTTTTGTTTTTTTTTTGTCAAATTTACCGATAACGCCGATTACACAAAATAGTATTGCGCAAATTGATGCGAATATTGTCGCTTCTCTTGGATATTTTATAAGAAAATCGCCAGTTGCATTATTCATGTTTTTAAACGAATTTCCATTTAAGAAAACGCGAAGGGAAACACAACATTTGAAGTAATCACATAACTTGAACGAACGCCGAACTTGCACTACTGTGTGTGTAAAGGAGAATATTTGAAATTTCTTGCCGTTGCCTATTCCTCTAAGCTTGCAGGGCAATAGAGTGGGGAAGAATCGTATAAAATTATTGAAATTTTGATGGTTGTTATCAATAAATTTCTAGTAAGATTCTTAGGTTTTCTATCTTTCTCTCTCTCTCTCTCTGTCGAACAATCACCGCTTTATCACATTGAAAAATAAACAAAACTAAATTTCATAATTTAGTAATATAAACATAGACAGTGGCGGATTCAGTAGGAAGAATGCCCCAATTTAATTTTGCTTTGACAATGAAAATAATTAAAGCCATTGGATGGATAGTGTTGATTGTTTATAATAGTCATTTGATAGAAATCAAACTCGTTCAGCATTCCATAGGAACATACCTTTATTATTGGTATTTACCAACTATTTACCACCTGATAAATCACATGTGTACATATTTATTGTGAATAACAGATAAGAAACATTTCGGGATTGACGTATTTTACATGAATTTCTTTAAACGAAAACAGTAAACAAATTACCAATAAATGGTTCATTTCGTAACTGAATCATTATTCTAGACGTTTAATAAATAACAACAACAATATATCTTCAATTTAATTGATGATTTTTATAGCAAAACAGATAATTATAGATGTGTTAATGAAGGAATTTCAAAAATATTATTAACAAATGTGTATTTATTGAGTGCAATATCGTTTCAGATATTCAAATCTGTTTTATTATCTTCTACTATAACGGTAGTTTTTCTTTTTATTTATTTTAATTAATATCTACTGAAATTGTGCGTGTTTTTAAATGGAATAATCACTGAATAATCTCAATTAGATGTAGGATTTATTTTATTTGTAATAGTTTGACACATTTGATATTACAAAATTGTAATGACAATTCTTAATTTTGTTCTCACACCCTGTACATGGGATTTTATTATTTATTTATTTTTTATTTATTTATTTATTTATTTATTTATTTATTTATTTATTTATTTATTTATTTATTTATTTCATTCTTTATTTATTTATTTTTGTAACTGGAGAAACAATCCTTATTTTTCAAGTAAAATCCAGGTTAAAAAACTACACGTTATTATTATAATTTAGTCTTCTTTGGACCAGAAGAAATGAATTAGGCACTTGGTAGTGTGGCGGGAGGGTTTTTAGGAGACCTTCAGGCTTCGACAACTAGCTAGTTGCTATAATTTTGGTTGTATGGCGTCAATTGTTGGCGCATGTATACGATGTTCTTGTTGCATTAGCTGATGTGCAGCCCGGTCCATTTCCTCCTGTGTCATATCTAGAGCTTCCTGCATTTCTTTTGATGTATAACGTACAAAATCTGGATCACAATATTTTCCTAAACCTTGTTCAACTAATATCCTTCCAACAAGACTTTCAGCTGAACCAACAACTTCAAATGATGGTGGTCGACGATCGGCTGGACTTCCTGGTAATGAATGCGATAGACGTTCAGAACCCGCATGACCGTTGGGTTCGTTTGCAGGCACTGAAACTGATTAACTCATCAATTTCGATATTAATCTAATCGATACAAAGCAAAGAAGCTACATCGCTAATCGGCTACCACTACGACTTAGGTCTGGACTAAATCTTGAAAAAAAAACAACAATATTCTCTGTATTATTATTATTTTTAGCATTATTATTATTATTATGATTATTATTGTTATTAATTAGTTTGCAATAATTGAGTTCTTTTGTTAGTTTTTATTTAATCATTAAGGATTAAATATTTAGAAACTTAATCCAGCATAAGATTCATGCAAATATGTAGGTACATGCGGGCCTAGCTGTGAGCTGGGGGCTAACCTCTGCCATGGAAGGAAGCCCTGTGATTTAGGAGGGTACAACGCGCAAGCCGGCTGTCCCCTTCCGAATCCAAGGGTTGTAGCGAGGTGGGAGCGCCGAGGACGCCTGGCCATTCGCAGGGCAACGGTTCCGACAAGAAGCCTGCAACTGCCATAGCTTGTGCTTGTGCAAGTTTCAGGCCGCTTGCTATGCGACTAAAGCTCGGTGCATGTTGCACAGACGATGGCGTGGACGTCATGCAACCGCCCCCAATGTTACCCAGGCCTCCCAGGCCTAGACGAACGCGTCGCGGTGGAGGAGTCGGAGGCATCAGCTCAGTGTGGTCACCCTGCAGACTAGCACAAACACAACATCACCACTGGTTAGCAGAATCAAAACCAAGTAATAATTCTTTAAAATAAAAATAAAAATAATAATAATAATAATAATAATAAAACGTCAAAAAATCAAACCAAATCAGCACACACTCACACTCGCTTACCCTTGTAGTTAGGGTGAAGGAAGATAGATTTACTGAAAATCAAAATAATGTTGTAATCATAACTGATTCAATCGAACATATCATCAACCATTTCGCCCACAATCAGCACTATTTACACGGAGGAGTTTCTCAAACTAAGCAGAATAGCGTTATTTACACAATGAAAATCAATAATATATAAAGATGATTGTGTGTGCATTTTAGACTGTGAATCTCCCTCGTGTTGAAAAAAACGGGGGGCATAAATAAACAAATTATAATTGTTATACTTAACAGAATAAACATAATATTGAAATGAATCGAAATAATAATTATGAATATGTAATCGGCTGATAGAACTTACTCAATAACTTGGAAGTTATTTTTTTCCGTATCTCCATTATGAAGGTTGGTAAGGGATCTAAGTGGGATCTCTTCATCTTTAAGTCCTTCTTGATTATGAAGAGATGTTGCACTGGCTCTATTTTGGACGACATTCTTGGTCATTGAGGTTATATGATTCATACCTTCTGTAACTGCTCTATGTATTGAATTATAAGGAAGATAATCGACACTGGAAGCTGGAGTTATTTTAATTTGTGTTGAATTTACTTTTAATGATTTTGCTCGATTAAAACTATGTCCTCTACGCATTGAAGACCAAACACTACCAAATAGGGAATGGTTTCTCTATAATAATATTAGAACGATAAATAAAAATTAAATGATTAATTTATTAGGAATATTATAAACTAATTAATATCTTACTCGATGCATTGGTTCAGGATTGTCATCAACTAATTCATCTAAATTACCAGAAATAGCCCGTTTTAATTCTGGTCCAGCTTCATGTAATGTTCGAAGTCCAGCTTGTAATGTTACGGTATTTTGTGCTTCTTTATCACATTCTTTTAATTCTTGTTCTTTACGTTTTTTAAAACGTCTAAAGTAATCCTGAATAAGAAAGGTCGCATAGAATTTTCCAACAGTTACTTCATCATCAACACCCGGTGGTGGTACAACTTGATCTAATAATTTTGGACTGGTACGTTTCCAAATTTTCTTAATTACAGCACGTAATTCAGAATTAGCATCATCGATATTCCCTTCAGTTTTTATACGAAGTGATGTACGAACAACAGCAAATAATGTTGCATTAAATAATACTGTACCATCACTATTTAATGGCATATTCATTGAAACTAAACGTTTACAAGCAACACGATGCGGACATAATTTACCAAAACCTAATGGTGGTGAAATTTTTCGTAATAATGTTACCACATCTAAATGTTTTATACGTCCTTTAGCATCTGGATCATATTCACTCCACAAACGTATAAACTCATCTAAATGATGCGGCCCAAGTATCGACCAATCTCTTGTTAAATAATCGAAATTATCCATAATAACAGCAACGAAAAGATTGATAATCTATAAAAAAAATATTATTATTTGTGACAAAAATTGATAGAACTATTTCGTTATTATTGTTGAAGGAATTTACCAAAAATGAACATAGCACATAAAATGATATAAAATAAGGGTAAGCTACATCTGAACCGCAATTATTTTCACCCTCTTTTGGTGGTAATCTTGAATCGCACGGTGCTGCCGATGTATCAGCACAGTCCATCATTATCTCTTGCCATGCCTCACCTTGATAAAGAAAATCGCAATTATTCTTATAGAAATTCACAGAGACGGATGTTTAACAATCAAGTTAAATCCATCTTTGTTCGAACACCGAACACAAATTGTTAATTACCTGTTGCTGATCTAAATAGAACTAATACAGCTTGAAAAAATGACGCAAAATTATTGTTTCGATTTATTTGCGTACTTGATTTAACACTTTCAATCTTTCCGAACATCTAAAACAAAACAAAAAACACACACACACACACCAAAACAAAATAAAATTCATAAACAAATAGAATTTTAATTAAAATCAATATCAAATCATAATCAAACCTGCATTCCAATTACAGCATATATGAAAAATAGCATTACAATCAATAATGCAACATATGGTAATGCTTGAAATGATTTTAAAAATGTCCATAATAACGTTCTGATACCTTCACCACGACTTAATAATTTAATAAGACGCATTACACGAAATAGACGAAAAAAATTACCAGATAATTGAATTCTTGAACCGGGCTAAAATTATTATCAATCGATAATATTTATTGGTGTGTTATTATTTAAATCGTTTTTACTTACATTTACATCTTGATAAACGATATCTATAAAACTGCCTAATACAATAACAAAATCGAATACGTTCCAGGCATCGCCGAAATAATTCTGTAATAAAATAACTTTGAATATTTTCTAAACGGCTATCTATCAGTCTAATTATTATCAATTATACTTTAACTCTAAATGCAGCAAGTTTAAATACAAATTCCATTGCAAATATTGCTGTAAATATCATGTTGAGTACGTCTAGTACGTTACCGTATCCAGTTGGTTGACCATCAAATTTCATTGCTAACGTTACTGTATTTGCTATAATTAACGTAAATATAGCATATTCGAACGGTCTTGACGTGACAAACCACCATACTTTATATTGTATACGATGTTTGGGAATGTATCTTCTAACTGGTTTAGCTCTTAATGCAAATTCAATACAATTACGTTGATTTTTATCTAATTCACAATTTTTATATTCTTGTTCACCTTCATTTTGAAATGTAACAATAACAAAACCAACAAATATATTAACCATAAAAAATGCTATTATTATTATGTATATAATATAATATGCAGCTACAATAGGGCGGTAATTGTGTATTGGTCCTTTATTTTCTTCATTCGAATCAATTGATACATATAATAATCCTGGCCATCCTTCAAATGTTGACACAGTAAATAATGTCAACATTGCTTTCGCTACATTATCGAAATGAAAACGATTTGTCGACCATGTGCGATATTCGGTTTTTGGCTTATTAATATCACCATCTTCATAAATTAAATACGTTCCGCTATTATACAATCGACAAAAAAAAATAAAAATTGTTAAATAGTGACGATGAATTTTTTTGTTTGAGATAAACAAAATATCAATAAATCTTACTTGCATTCATTGGCGGTCAATTTGGAATGATCCGAACATTGTGATAATTTACCCTAAATTTTCAATAAAACATTTATTATTACTTTGAATAATTATATGACAATCGATGCATGCGAATCAAATGATTTTTTAATAGAAAAAAAAATGAAAGAAACAAAACAAGCACACCATTATACATATAGAAAATTCACACTGTAACAAATTGTAAACATCAATTTTTATATTGTTATTGTTTATAAAACGTGCATATAATTCGTGCATAAATCATAATTAATGCTGCCTACTGGTTGCGATCACTTGTAGTCATAACTAGTAAAATACATTGAGAAAAAATAAAATGAAAAACACATCAATATATTTCACATGTGTTAGAGATGTTTTCTGGTAATCATACATATATAAAATACATTAACCTCATCCACCTGTAATGTATCGTTAAAAAAAATTTATAAGCCTCAATTTGCAAACACTGACAATTATAAAATTTAATAAAAATAAATACAATAAATAAATAAATAATTAAACAAAGAAAAAACATTACCAGATAATAAAAAAAAATAATAAGAATAAATTCGATCAAAATTTGGCATCTTGGCGTAATTTATATAAAAGCGCATCAAAAGCTTACCAGCCTTGTTCACGAATCGCAGTTATCACAAATCATACAGATGCATTACTTTTAAGTTTATTAAAAAAAAGAGAGAGAGAGAGAGAAAAGATAGAGACAAAATATTGCTGAAAAAATTAATTGAATTAGGATGGGTTTTAAAAGGAGAATCGAAGGATAGTAGAGTGACATGTGTACATAATCTATTGGCAAACATTGCATCTAAAAAGTGCCGATAGAGAGGCAATCTACAGATGCATAACAATTAAACATTAGAAATTTATATAGATTGGTGCAGTATCAAAAGTGACACCATTAAGGAGTGTTATTATTATTATTATTATTATTATTATTATTATTATTATTAACTCCAGAATGGTGTCCTTACATCCTGCTACGACCAGTACATGCAGATCTACTGTCAGGTACAGCTAGAAGCATTGGAGATGATCAAATTTACCTTGAACAGCTGCACTCCTATAACAGCGAACATAAACTGCAGGAGGTAGGTAACCAGCATGATATTGCCGATCGTCTTAATGGCTACTATCACGCATTTGACTACATACTAGCCATAGGAAGATTCGGCATGAAAGGATGGAACAAAACGAAAGAGTCAATCAATATAGGTATAGCAATATATTTTTTATATGTATTATTATGTAATTACACTATATATATATATATATATATATATATATATATATATATATATATATGTATGTATGTATATAGATAGGTAAGGGATATATCGGTCGGGCATCGCGCAGCCAGCCGGGACGTCAAATGCACCCAGGGTGTTGTAAGGCGCTTTCGTTTCGAATTTTTATACAAAAACTACAGGGGAGCTGCGGTGCCCTTCCCTAGATATGACTACAAGTGTGTATCATGTGATTTATTTGTTTAAAATATTGAAAAAATGTTGTTATAGATGACGACCACGAGTGTTGTTGAAAAGACGATATGGCCGACACTGGAATGAACTATATAGAACACATCTCACGCACAAATAGCTTTTCTTTTCTTTTTTTTTGAGCGGGACATGCGGGTTAATAAAGTCAGGCCCTCGGAATTCCCAACCATGGCTGATCACCACATACAAAAAGGTTAATATTGTGAAAAAAATAAATAAAATAAATAAAGGGCGTTGTTGTAAAGGTACCCATAGGTGCATTTGCTCATAAACAACAACGGACTGCTGGTGCCTACCTTAAATAATTGGACTCCTATTACCGCGAACATGAATTGAAGGAGGCAGGTAACCAACACAATGTTGCCGATGGTCTTTACCGCAACTATCACACACTGGACTACATGCTACGAACAGACATACGTCAGAACCAGCAGCACTAACAACAGGCCTGCCTCCACCACTTCCGCAATCAAATATCTAGTGAACGACAGCACCCACTAGTTAACACTTTTATTAAAATCTACATACCTTTAAACCTTTGGCACGATTGATTGCGCGAAGAGGACGCAGAACTCGCAGTACTCTCAAAATTTTCACTACTGACATTGCTCCTTGACTGAAAAAGCCATTAAACAATAATAAATGGTATTTTTTTTTGCATGTCTTAAGAATAGATAATTTACCTGTTGAATATTGAAACGAGTGATACACATACGACTACTAAGTCTAGAACGTTGAAGGCCGATCGCAAAAAGGCACCATCATGCAAAATCACACCGTAGGAGATTGTTTTCAATAGTAACTCTACAGAAAATATCGTCGTAAAAACGTAATCGGATACCTGTAAAACCTGTCACAATTCACACATTATTACGAATACATAACAATTATTTAAGAATCCTTATTGGCACATACTTTACTCATATCCGAATCTGGAGATGAAATTGGATCTTCTAAGGCTAGAAGAGCTGACGATACCATAATACAAACAAGAATCACATTCCCGAATATACTGTGATTACACAACCAATGACAAAATATCCGAATCCTTAAATAAAAATAAACAATAACAAATGAATTAGCTGATTTTATAACATAGTTGTAGATTAGTACATATAACATCATTTTAATTGGAAGAAGGCCATCGAAAAATAGGAAAAGGGACTGAAAAACACTCACTAACCTAAATTCACACTGTAATTCTAATCTATATTAAAAATAAAAACACTAAATGAGTTTTTGTTTTTGTGTTTTGTTGGAAAAATTTATAAAATGCGGGTCAAAAAATAAACTAAAATACAATAATGAGAGGGTCACACTGTTCATCGAAATATCAGTGCTGTAGTTGGATGGCATACTACAATATCGGATTTGGGTTACGGTACAAGCGAAACACACTCCAACAAGACCTACGACACCATTATCTACCACCATATTTCACCTGTTTGTAGGAGAGAAAATGAAGAAGGATGATGCTGGTGGTATAGGCAATGTCTGTGGATTCGTTTTTATTTCGGACAAACGACGAGGACGCGCACCGACTTTGCTGTTTGCCTGAGCGTCATCCCCATCTGTAAATTTTACATACCGCCCACATTACTATCAAATATAAACAAACATAGCTGCACGAAGTTTACGGGCATAAATCGCGTATTTTGTTGTAGTTGTTGTTGTTGTTGTTGTTTTAATAAAGCTTATAAGAAAATTGGAAACGATCCCGCTTCGGCAACTATGTCCCGTTCTTATGGGGCCTACCTGTTCTTATCAGAAAATATAAAGAATGCAGACCCTTTCGGGATTGGACGAATTTTCTTAACGATGGTTACTTCTGATAAACGTCGAGGACGGGCTGAATCTTTTGTTACTCCTATTTGAACGTCTGAAAACGATTCGCCATTGTTTTCTTTCCTAACTAAATTTCAATATCCAATTTGACGTAGTCACTTTTCAACAATTTTTGCTAAAACGATTATGAAATACCTGCAATATGACTTACCGTGACTATTCTGTTCCTCCTCATATTCCTCATCATTTTCCATGTGGATTTTTGTTTGGGACTCGGCCTCTTCTTCATTATGCTCCGATCTGCTCACCATAAAGATTTTAAAACAATAACAATAAATAATTAATTGTTTTTAATAAACCTTTCTGAATCGTATTGGCCATCTTCTTCTATTTCTTCTTCTTCTTCAATTACACTATGTTCTTCATCATCAACATTCTCATCTTGATTTGGTGTTGGACTTTTCGATTTATTTTGCGCTTCTTCCTCCTCTTCTTTTTCAATTGCTGTCAATGATTCTGCATCGGCCAAATTGTCTACAGCAATAGCCAAGAAAACGTTTAGCAGAATATCTAATTATTATAATTAAGGTGAATTTTATTCAATTTATATATAAATTATCGACATTTACAAATAGAAAAGGATACAATTACCACATATAAATAAGATTATAAAATATATACAAGCTAATACTCCAAAACCTTTAACACCATCATAAGCTTCTATACCATCATACATGACAGTATTCCAGTCTTCACCTGTTAATATCTGGAATAATTCACACAATTACAAATTGTTTTTCAATATAAATCGTAACTTACTTGAAATACTGTTAATAAACTTTGCCAAAAACAATCAAAATTGTGCCTCGGTTTATTTGTGGTACGTTTATTGAAACGACCACCAAATACTTGCATCCCAAGTAGGGCGAATATGACGATAAATAAGAACAATAGAAGTAAAAGTGATGCTATAGATTGTATAGAATTTAATAATGATGCTACTAAATTGGAAAGTGATCGCCAATATCTAGAAAATAAATTTAAATTAATTTCCTATATAAACAAATAATTATTGTATTTATTTACTTGGTCACTTTGAATACTCTAAGGAGTCTAACACATCTTAAGACAGAAATACCCAAAGGGGGCATAACATTTGTATGTGTCAAAATCATCTCTGTTATACTTCCAATTACAACAAAACAATCGAATCGATTAAATAGCGATACGAAGTAACCCTAAAATTTTTAATTATTAACCAGAATGAATAACCGTTGAACTATTGACTTACTTGAAAACCTAAACTGTACATTTTTAATAACATTTCCATAGTAAAAAGAGCAATGAAAAACATATTTGTATATTCTACAATTAAATTGATATATGAATAACAATTCACTTATAAATAAAATATTTGATTACCTTGAAAATCGTTCAGCCATTCTGGTTGATTATAATGTTCAGTTGCTAATACACCTGTATTTAAAAATACTAACACAATAATGAGCCAATAAAATGCTTGTGATTTAACAGCCTTCCGACAAGCTCGTCTAATACGTCTATTAACTCTTTCAAAGTCTTTTTTACGTTTTTTTATCCACGATTCTTGTTGGACTTCTTCTTCACCTAAATGATCAGTTGATTCGGTTTCATTTATTGGATTATTTCTATTATCTTGATTTGATTGGTCCTCTCCTTCTGGTTCAATGTCTTCAGCTTGAGTTATCCAATCTAAATAGCCACGTAAATCTTCTTCAATTTGTTGTTTTTCTCTTAATTTATGAAAATCACCACGTGCTTTTGCTTTTTCTCTTTCTTTAGAAAACTCACTAAATAGAAAATATGTTCGATTTATGTTAATTGTTTTTTTTTTTGTTAAATTAGATTTAATTACCCGCTCAAGACACCGAGAATTAAATTCATTACGAAAAATGCACCTAATATTACCATAGATACAAAATATGACCATTGCCATGTTGCACCCATTGCATCTTGTATCTAAAAGATTTCGATTTATTTTCGTTTGAATTAATTAAATAGTTTTGAAGACATACATTGTAAAGCACATCGGTCCAACCTTCAAGCGTAATACATTGAAATACAGTCAACATTGATAAACCGAAATTATCAAAATTTGTTATTCCTGAATTTGGACCGTCCCAATGTCCACTTATACAAACCATGTCAGGACCTTCTTCTGTACAATCAAAACCATTCTCACCACACGGATGTGGTTCATCCATCCGTTGGGCTAAATTTTTATCAATGGTTTTTTTTTTATTTAAAATTTTAGTTAAATGTTTATTGTTGTTTTATACGAATTACAATACCTGTATCGTTATTTCTATAACAAGTACTTCTCAATTTTCCTGAGAATAATTCTAAACCAATGATTGCATAAATAATGATAACAAACAATACTAACAGAGCAATATGTAATAAAGGCACCATGGCACGTAATATCGAGTTCAATACAACTTGTAAACCTATTGAGAATTTAAATTAGAAAAATTTATAAATGTACAACTAATTTTCGAAAATCTTACTGGGAACACCAGATACGAGTCTCAATGGTCGCAGAACTCTAAACGCTCTTAGAGCTTTAACGTCGAAACTATCTTTTGTAAGTGTCGATAATGCTGTACTCACCATACTAAAAGATTAACAATAACATAATGGAGTTTGTTTATTTTATTTTTTTACCCTATAACTACAATAGTAAAATCTAACAAGTTCCATCCGTTACGAAGGTAAGCACCTTGATGCATGAGAAAACCGTAAGCAATTATCTTCATAATACATTCAACCGTGAAAATTACTAAAAATATATATTCAATCTTTTCCTAAAATTCAATGGATATTAATAATAGTCGTTTGTGTTTATTTTATTAGAAAATAAATTACCAAATACGTATTTGTTGTGTTAGAGTCGCTATTGGGGAAAGGTGTGTAAACAGCTAAGGCAACACAGTTGGCGAAAATTGTAAGTAAAATTAAATATTCGAATGGTCTGACAAATTGTTAAGAAATCTACACACGATTTTGTTTGTTCATCATCGTTCGATAAGAATGAAACGATAAAGAACTTGGAAGCGTGTTTTGTTGTTTTTTTCATTTTTATTTTTTTAAATAAAATTATAATTATAAAAGGATACTTCCACTCGACGACGTCAATGCAGAGTTTCCTGACGGGGTTCTTGAGGTGAAGACAGAAGAGGGCGCGTTGCGGTCTATCCGGGGGCGACTTACCACCACGGCGCACAGGCCGTTTGGGGGCAGTCGGCGTGCGGGCCCCCGTTTGTCCCGGGCTCGTCACGCCCGCCCCCACAGTGCTCATCGCTGTCGCTGTCGCACTAATCGGCCCTTGCCATGCGCACCCTCCGTATGCCGGTTGTACAGACCACAGACGATTATTATTGGCGACTGTTTCACGAAGTTCATATTGTAGTCCTGTTAACAATATAAAAAAAAAATATATCAATTGAAATTTTATTCCGATTTCCATATTCAATTATTTCTCAACTATAATCGAATGCATATACAAACAATTATGTTGTTATATATATAGAAAATAGCTGAGCACGTGGAGCTACATTATTGAATAATGCACTAAAATATCAGCTGTTCTAAAAGAATTCAAATTGTTTATAAATATTATAAGACAACAATTAAACAAACTTATTATTTGGACTGATCAAATGAAAATTGAAAAAAGGTCATCGGCCGACAAACGACACACTGAAAATAATTTAAAAAACTTTTAAACTTATTATTGAATGCAAAAAAAAAATAGCTCTACAGATTTTCAATTTTTTATCAATTCACTCGTTTGAAGTTCGTCGTAGTTGATGAATAGAATAGAAATGAACTTTTCATGTTTTCAATTAAATTGTTTCCACATCCCCCATTTATCTTTATTAAACATTACCCCTACTAAACTAAAATAAAAAACGAACAAAACACGGATTGTATATTTAATAGAATTAGAAATTCCTAGCCGAGAGATGATTAATGAATAATTATGAATTATTTTTATGAATCTTATCAAAATCATTTAATCAATTTGATTGGCTTAATTGTAAGAACTCACCCCATTATATAATGGCGGGAATACACTTAAAATACTATAATTATATATAAACAACGATACAAGTTTTATTATAAAAATGTATGTTTAAAGAACGTGTAACTTCCTTGAATCAGAACAGGACGCAGACTGATCATGTTTATTCGGCATCAACAACGGCGCCGCATCTCGACGCTCGACGTCTATGTATTGTGTAATAACTGAGGGCATGCGCTTTCAAATATTCCATTAAAAACTAAGCCAATTTTTTCACCTATTATCTACACAATTTCAAATGTTATCCGATCCTGCCACATATCAATATATTGGAAATCACGAAAACAATATTCGATTAATCAAATTGAAAATTTCGTAATCGTTAAACATTAATTGTTATCGAGTTTTATATTTAATAAAAATGATGCGTTCGTTTTATCGGTTTGTATATAAATTAACCCTTTTACTATTTACATATTAACCCTGAAACCGATAGACAGTTGATATGTCGCCACAATTTGATTAGATTGCCATTTAAAACAACAGATAATAAGTTAATATCCAATAATAATTCAATAATCGTTTAATATTGACTGTTTCCAATACATTATTTCGATTGATAATCTATTTAAATATTCTAAAAGGATAGATTCTATCATAAACAATAAAGAATATAAGTATTTCATATATCGCAGGAAACATGAATAATAAAATAAAAATGTCCGTCGTCCGGCGCATCCACCAATTTTACAACAACAAACATCACATTACGCCATTTTTAATAACATCGCAAATGAGTTTGTTAATTGAATTGTTTATTAATTGAAAAATAACGAACGAATGGATTTCGTGTGGTAGAACTCAAAATTCAGTGGAAACGTGGCTTTTCCACAATCTTAATTGAAGTTACGAAGAAACTTTATATTCCAACTTATAATTAACGCAAACGAAAACAACAAAGCCTAATAAAAGTGTATTATTGACAATATTATATCGTATTTCTAGTGCTATTTTCATATGTAATACAATATGATGAAGATCGTTTACTTGACATTTTACGATGATGATCCTAGATTGAATCAGTAACATTATAATAAAGACAATTACAAGACTTATAAAATAAAGATCGTTAATATATCATTGATGTGAGAGATTAATATAGAAGCGAAAAAAATTGCGGTATTTCAACTAACAATGACACGAATCTACAACTGTAAACAAACAAAAAACGCATTTTATAAATAGATTGAAACAATTCAAACAATCTCTTGTTGGAACATTGTAAATTGAACCCCGATTGAGATTATTAATGAATGAATTCATTATTTTTGAGAATAATCGAAAATATGGGAAGCGAATTTAAATTGATGAACTGATGATTGATTTCTATAAAATGAAAATTCAGCATGTCAAATATGATTAACTATATAGATATGTATTGAATATGTTAGAACAGATGATGCATAATGATGCATCATCAATCCAATGACCTACATTGCAGTATTTGTGATAACTGGGGTGGGTTTTAATTGACTGTACACCAATCTAGTTTTGTTTTAACATTTACGAATACAATTGCATCAATATCAAATGATCAATAGAAATATCCAGCTAGTCGAAAAAGAAATATTATGTCTGATTAAATTCAATCAAATAAAACAACAACTAAAACTTGTTTGATAAACTAAATAAATTGAATACATACAAAATAATTTATCGTTTTATTAGATTAAGTAGACTTTTACGAATGTTTAGTAAATAAATTCACGACAGGCGTAATCTCTCTATCTCCCATTTCAATACGTTCTATTTGATCTAATTGATGAAACAACCACCAATTAGAATATGGTAATTATTTTCTTCATCAACAATTTATAAACAAAATTGTGAGTATTTGAAAACAATAGATAAATTATTGTTTGTTTGTTGTTGTTGTGGTTTTTGTGTTAAATTCGGCAAAATGACGACGTGAACTTAAAAGGGGTGTAATGCTCTGTAAATGAAACTGACAATTCCTTTGTAGTTCAAAGTGAATAATATCAAACTACGGATGACTAGTTGGTGGATCTTCAAAGGACACCATATATCTATAATATACTAAAAACCTGGTGGTTGTCAAAAGTATAGGTATAGTAACCTACATGCTAAATATCGATCGTTATTGGGCGTGGTATCCACCAACATAGGGTGATCCCTTTCATATAATTTAAAAATTAATTAAAACATTAATTAATCAACGACAATCAAATTTACAATGATAAAATCGTAATTATCCTTTATAATTATCGTGGTATTTTATTATATAATAATGGTAATCTTGCGTGCGTCTGATGTTGACAATTCTAGCATGCGGGGTGGTTTTTGGCGGCCAAACACTTAAAATGCCGGTTAACATTAAATTAGACCACATTTATAAAATGATTGCCTTACCGGGACAATACAATGGTGAATCCATAATAAATTTGTATTTGATTTACAAACGACTTAACTAAAACACATCGATTCTCCATGTCGAATTCACTACTGACATTACAAACAATCACGCAACAGAATTATTATTATTATGATTTTTTTTAATGACAATTCTTATCTGTTTCTTATAATGAACACAATTATAATTGTTTTATCACTTCAACATATTATTATTTATTTTAATGAGTAATATTCGCGTTATTTCGAACCTCACCCCGCATAGTATTGGCGGCTAACAAACTCTTTTATACAACCGACGACCGGCGTCGTGACACCAAATTTACAACGCCATCCAACGAAACTTGTACACAACTAACCCACACTGCACTGCAGGACTGTATGTAAAAAAAAAATCCTTCGTTCCAATCCACTTTCTTTTTATGCATAAAATAGATTCCAGAACTAACCCATCGTGTTATCTGTCACCCTTATCACTGATTGGTGTCACAAATAGAATCTTTTGTTGATAATGAACACGAAATAAGAAAATCAATAAAAATTTCAAAATGATTTTGTCGCAAATTAAACGTTAATTTCTATTATTAACATTAGAGGAAATTTGAATTCACTTCCGGATATATTTGATCAATTAACGATTCAAACATGTTCTATTTTCCTCAACATCAACACTATTTTTCTAACATAACTAAATGCGTTTTTCAATAATATTTATATTATTAATGAATTAATGAAATTAGAATCAATTTATTGAACAATATTCAATTATTATCAAAAATAGATAGTGAACGATAATCAAATGGATTTTTATTGTTAACATCAAGCGTCAATCGATAAAATCGCACATCGCTCACATATTTGTAACAATTTAACACTGTCTTTATGTAATTCATACAGGCGATCCGTAGATTTGTACAAGAAAAAAAATCGCGCAAATACGATTATATCTCATAATCTAATAATAAATTAATCAGGAAAAATATGTGGAAATTTGAGTTTCCGAATTAAATTCCCGACGACATTGACCTGAATTTTATTGAAAATACTTGGCATATTTTGGAAAACTTCTACTGGGAAATAATCAAAATTAAAATGCGTTAGCCAAAAACAATGTATAGAGATACAAATAGCTAGAAATAACATTTTTAGAAACATGAATAAGTTACTTAAAAATAAATTAAACCACGCTATAATATTTAAAATGATTGCCAATAAAACAATAAAAATAAAATTAAATTTGTAGATATCAAGAAGCATTTAATTCTAATTAATTATGTATTAAGATGGTATGATGATTTTTTATTTTTTATGTTTTTTTTTGATTGATTGTTTGTTAATTGATTAGCTGGTGAAAACGAACAAAGATCTTACCACGATGGGACCGACATGGCCCTAAATATCAAATAAAAACTACTCCAATAACACCCTTTTTTATCTGAAATTTTCGATAAATAGAAAATCTAATCCAACACATATACAACTCGTTTTTTAATTATTTATTATAATTATTCAACTGTCCCAATATATGTATCGTGAGTCTGTTTCAAAATTAGTGAAACAGGCGTTGCTAAACTAGCATAAGACCAAAATATATATGGAAGGGTCCATATGTATATGATCAGGGTATTCTGCTTGCAACAGTTTCGTTTATATTTACATCTCAATTTAACGATAATACTTAACTTTAATGTTTACCATGTTGCCTAATTTTCATATAAATAATTCACTGTTTCGATAAATAACAACGCGAATCGCCATAAATTTAGGGAAATAGAAATAAAAACCATTTCGATTTGAAAAGACTTATTGAAAATTAATCAAATTATTAACAAAATATTAAAAATCATTATTATATGACTAATAAAATATAAATTTTTCCATTTATTAAGTATACCAATCTCATCAGTAGATTGATCCATTAATATACCTAAGTAAAGTAAATGTAATACTGACGTTAATGAAAATATAAATAATATTATTTTCACTCGAATATCATCCCTTTTGTATTTATGATTACAGTCTCTGCATGGACGTACTTTTATACAACAATTAAATATATCAGCAAACTTATTCCTTGGTACAACCTGAAGATAAGAGAATATACCAATATTAACTAATACAATTGAAACTTTTAATTCGGAACCATGTAGAAATGACGACATTAAAAATGTTGCTAAAACCGCAACAAAACGTCCATGTAACAACCATGAACGATACACATCTAAAATGAATAAACAATAATTATTAAAGAACAAAACAATTAGAGAAAGAAAATCCAACATTTTTTTAAAAATTCATGCATTGGTTGATTCCATTTTTTCACAACAACAGCCAAAGATGACGGCATTTCAATATCTAATGGTTCTGTTATTATATAGCGATAAATTGATTGTTTTGTATTACGATAACCAGCCGCTATCATGCCGCATTCAGATAGATAACAAACGAAATAATGACTAGTGCGAAACGAGAATGCTTCTCGATATGCGACAAACCATCTGTATTTATAAACAAATAAATATTAATGATCGATAACATTGAATTTTAATAGATTTACCGATTGGAATCGTCAGTTATCACATAATTAGCCCAACAATTCGATAACGACAAAAATATTAAAGATGCGATTAAAGTCTGAACAATACCGACTAACCAATAGAAGCTCTGAAAAACAAAAATCAATAAACAGGTGAGTACTATCAAAAAAAAATTACTGTTTTAGGGGGTCTAGCATGAAGAGACTGATAATTTTGATAAGAGATCCATGGACCAAACATAACGTTACTACCACACAGTACATAACCAAAATATTGAAGAATTGATGGTAATTTATGTGAATTATCTAAATCATCAGCTAATGAAATAAGTTTCATGACCAATATCATTAGAATACCACGTATTTGCAACCATATTTCTTGATTAATGAGATAATATTCGCTGGAAATACAATGGATTTAAATCAATTAAAATCTATACTGAAAATTTACCATAATATCAATAAACTAATCGAAATGAATTTGATGAAATTTCCACTTGAAATATTAATGGTTTTCTTCAAAAAATAACTTGAACGCAGTAGAATAAATGATGATACAAAACAAACTAATAATACCAATTTTCCATTTGTATTTTCTAATGTGTTTAACAAATATACACCCATTAAAGCTGTTGTGATGTGAAATAATGATTGTGACATTAATCCTTAAAAATGAATGATTAATTATACGTTTTTTTACCAATAATTCAACCAACAACATACCGGTGGTTAACAATGAACCAAAACAAAAATTAAGCACTATTAGTGTACTAACAGTAGGCAGAATACCGGCTATTGATAATAGAACACAATTTTCCCATATATCTTGGGCAGTTTCTGTGAATTCTGGATAATAATACTGGTAATAATCTTTAGGAATATCATACTCTTGATTTCTAGAAATAATTATGTTAATATGGATGAAAATATTGTCAGTAAGATGTATTTACATTTCAAAATCGATATAGTCGCCAAATTCAGCCATTATTGGTTAATTTTCATGTTAAAAACCTATCAAAATTGTTGATAACAAACATTTTTTTTTAGGAAAATAAATTGAGGTTAAGTTAGGTTGCTATGACGACGACGCCGACGCGTACAAACGAATTTCAAGCGCAAAATTTAACCATTAACATAATTATTTATTAATATAGGAGTAGAACTAAATATAATTCATTTCTTTTAAATACAAAATATATATGAAAATAACAATAATCTAATCATCCCAGTCTTCATCTTCAGTGTTATCATTTGTTTCAGTTCTAACATGTGGTGGTATCATTGATGAGATTTTTTCTAATGTTGCATCTAAAATATTGTCTGGTTTTTTAGCTCCAGATATACCTTTACGTCTCATTGATAATTTTGCATGTAAATCAGCCATTAAATCACCACCCTAAATAAATAGTGATTTAATTAAAATTAAATCGACGAATTTTATTATACGAACCGTATTGTTTAACTTTGATTTTTCGTCTATTTTTGTTGGATTTGTCGCTTTTAATTTGGCATTTTTGGAACCGCCTGCTTTACGAATGGCTTCCATCAAATTAGCTCTTGTGTCTAATTGAGGCAATTCCGGTTCCACTGGTGGTTGTGTACGATTTTCTTTAAGTTTCTCTGATTCTGGTGCATTTTTATTTGGTATTGTTGGAGGTGATGGTTCATGTTTTTCTTCTTCTGTTTTTGTTACTACCGGTGGTGTAATGTCTGGGACTTGTTGTTGTGGTTGAGAAGGTGGCGGCGGTGGTGGTGGTGGCAATTCAATAACTTCCCTAATTCGTTCTTCTTTATTCTTTAAAGTTTCAGCAATTATCGGTAAATCTGATAGATTAGGTGTTGTTATTACTGATGGTGCAATAGCTGGATCCAAATCAGTATCGTAACGGAGATCATCAGCAACACCAGGTAAATCAGGTAAATCTAACGGTACATCTAATGTTGGTACTTCGCCAAGATTTGGTGCATAGAAATAATTATGAGTTGTTGAACGTGTTAATGTTGAACGTTCACGTATTGATTGTGGTGCTATACCAATACCAATATTATCATTGATTTCTTGTTCTTTTATTGATTGTGATATTTGTAACACATCGGACATAACGAAATTTTTATATAAATTTTTACCAGAATTATATAACAATAAATCATTAACATATTCAATATCACATGGTATTTCACCAAGACCATTTATAGGTGTTTTATGATCATTTTTAATTTTAACATGATAAATCTGTAATTTTGTTGAATCATCATTAGTTGGTAATTTTTTATATTTAACTTTATGTCGAATCAATTCTATTGATTTAACATTATCGAATATCGATATATATGGTTTATTAACATCAACAGCTGGATATTTACTACTTGAAAATACTTGTGTTGCTTTTTTAGCACCAGTTAATTTTGTTATTTTCATATTGATATTATCAATACGTTTTTTAATATCTAACATTTTCGTATTATTAACAACAATACGTACATTAATACGATCGATAATATCATCTGTTACTTTTGTTAAATGATTTAATACCTCTGCTATTTGTATAATTGTTTCTTGTTTATTTAAATTTTGAGGAATTATAGGGACTGTATAAATATGATTCATTTTTTGTTTATTTGTTAGTAATAAACCCTATATGTATCACATATATAAAAAGAAATTCGTAGCACTTATTTAGTTACAATTATTTTTCAATTTACAACAAAATAAAAAATATCAAACATTGAGGTTATGTAGTCTTAATGGCTAATAACATGACATGCACAGGACACAATCAGTGTTGTGGGGAATGTTGCCATATTCGTCACCAATATTAAGGAAAACTCAAATCGCAAGTCTACGTTTCAAACAATTATGTTTGATTATAGCAGATGTATCCGTGCCTCATGCTGGTTACGCCACTGAATACAATATATTCAGGTAGAATTGCAAATTTCCGGTGTTCTTTACCGATTTTCTCTAGGCATATCTCGCAACACTGCTCTAATGCAATGACGTAGAAGTATATAGACTGCTTACCGCCTATAATTTCTGTGCTTTAAAAAGAGGGCCTATATGGAGGACAGGTTTGTCTTACTCTTTTCATCTCATTACAATGCGTAGTCCATATGAATTAAGCTACGTAGCCCAGTAAAGGGAGACATAAGATATCATTGTTTCACTCTAATGTACACTATCATAGAGAATCAGTAGATGTCAGCTGAAGCTTTGAAAGTTTTTAGAGTTGCATACAAGATTAGGATGTCCCTAGCCCCCCCACCCCCACCCTTTGCAGGTCACACATCGTAGAAAAAACGTCTAGAAAAGGGTATAAGCGCCCAGGGTTTGGTTGAAATGAGCAGTAAACCATCATCCATAAGTAAAAGGGCATAAGCGCCCGGGGTTTGGTTGAAATGAGCAGTAAACCACAATCCTTTTTTCCTTTTTAAACATAAAGTTAAACACAATAAGAAATATAGTTTAAAAAACACTCTTTAATGGTAGACTGAACTAATAAGTAAAAGCTCCCTCTCCGGAAGAAAATCGTTAATCCATCAAAAAGAAAGATGTATGCAACTCTAAATACTTTCAAAGCTTCAGCTGACATCTACTGATTCTCTATGATAGTGTACATTAGAGTGAAACAATGATATCTTATGTCTCCCTTTACTGGGCTACGTAGCTTATATAATTCATATGGACTGCGCATTGTAATGAGATGAAAAGAGTGAGACAAACCTCCATATAGGCCCTCTTTTTTAAAACACAGAAATTATAGGCAGTGTTGCCAGATAGGGCTATTAAGCGCCGATGAGGCTATCTTTTTTACCAAGCGGCGATATTTTATTCCTTGGCTATAGATAGCCAACTAGGCTATTTTTATTCTGTCTCGTATATTTAAATATTATCTCCTAATTAAATAAATTACTGTTGATTTTTATTATAAAATTTGGGTAAGTATGAAAAACGTATACAACTTTTAAATTAATTCAAAATGTCCCCCCTTAACAATCTGCCCGCCATGACGGGACTACATCGGGGCTACATGCGCGCCGCGGCTAGGCGGCTTCGAACAAAAAGGTTCTGGCAACACTGATTATAGGCGGTAAGCAGTCTATATACTTCTACGTCATTGCACGAAGTATAGATACAAGGAGACCGAACGTAATATTACGAGAATGGTTGCAATTTAAGGGACAGAACTATTGCCGGCAGAGCGCGCCACTTTTCAAGACGTACTCATTTAAAATGTTGCGCGGGAACTATTATCTCTATTTTGTGGAGATTAACAAATACAATTATTTACAAAAATAAAATTAAATGATTGATAAATAAAATAGAGATAGAGTGAGACGGAAAAACAACATTGTATGTTTAATACCTGCCTCATAGTAAAGATGAAAGCGGCGCCCCACCTCTAAAGTACCTACTTTCTTTTGTCAGATCTCTAATATCAGTACGTCCTGAATACTTGCGCAGCCAGTGGCAGAAAACAGAACTATGATCTGGGTCTGTTTTTGGTGTACATAAATTTCAGAAAAAGCCTATACCGTTCGGTCTCCTTGTATCTATACTTCGTGGTCATTGTCTAATGTGACAAGTTAACCTCACTTTTTGTAATAATCAAAATAGAATATAAAAGTATTATAATTGCATTAAAATTAATAATAATTATGTTGGTTAGTTGAATTAATTGTCGATATTGTTGATTGATTATTAATTAGAATTGAAGGAATTTCAGGATTTGAAGGACTTTTCCATTCATACATGGTATGCATCGTTTAAACATCTCACGCTTCCCACAATTCTAGTTGAAATACCGAATAAATTATTGGAAGAATTCAAATCGGACGATTCTGACGTTAATTTAGAGAAGGTAAACATTTTCGACTTTAAAACGGTGATTTGCCAATTATAGCTCGTTTGTTTCAGGTTTGTGAAAGTGATTATTTAGATAGACTCAAAAACGCTATAAATTCATTTGATAGAAATGTATTTGTTAAAAATAATTGGCATGCCCCAATGGTAATTCAAAAGACAATATTAAATAATTTATAAACTATTAAAATAAGAAACTTCTAATTATTAGGATGCTAAAATGTTTAGTTTTGGTAATCAATTAAAAGTAACAAATATCGACGATTTAAAATTATATTTGTCAGCATCAAATATAATATCAGAAGATTTTTCTTGTCAATCGAACATTTCATTTTATATTGCATTAAAACCATGGAAAAGTATCCATCCAGCATCTGAATTTCGTTGTATTGTTATAAATAATGTATTGAGAGGTATAACACCACGTGATTGGCCAACATATTATGCACATTTCAAAGAGGAAGGACCACAGCTTGTTGAAATATTGACAAATTTCTTCAAACAGAACATACTAAATCGTTTCCCACGTAAAACTTGTATGTGCCATCAATTATTTTCAAATTAATTAATCTAATTTGATTATTTTAAGATACGTTTGATGTAATATTAACGTATCCTGATCAACCTTATATTTTGGATTTTGGACCACTCAATAGTAAGATAAATTTGTATGCGTTTAATTGGAAAGAAATCTCGCCGCTTCTTCATAAAGTAATTATATTAACATAAAGCTAACTGTATTGAAAACCACAATGATTTCAGGAAGTACCTGATGACGTTCCTGCCATATTTCGATATTTAGAGACTGATATAGGAATTATGTCGAGAGCTGATGCGATTTATAAAATCGCAAATACTTATTCGTAAGTTAAACCATTAATGAAACGAAATTGATGCAAAATAATTTATTCTAATCGTAATCATCCTTATTAATAATAACTCAATTATATCACAAATAAAAAAAATTATACTACTCCAGTATTTAATTGATCGCTATTTTTTTTGAATTTAGGTAATTCAAAATCGTAAATATTGCAATTATCATCTTGACAATTTATAGGCGGTCTAGCACGTATTCCAACAGTAGTCAATCTTTTCTCAGGTAATTGACACAACATCATTGTAAGTAATTCATACTGTAAACAATCATAATTTAGCCAATTGATTAATAAAATTAATCTTTGATGTACTTACTTCGTCCGGTCGATTATTGATAAATTCATCAGGGAATTTATTGTCTCTCAACATCAATAATGTCCGTATACGTTCCATATCGGTAGAGAAATGCACTAATAATTCGTAAAATATCAATCCTAATGAATAAATATCGACTTTATAATTGTATTTTTTCCCATCAAGCTGTTCCGGACTCATATATAAACGAGTACCTTTTAATTATATTTATATTTTATAAAAGTATCATCAAAATTATATTGCAAATATTACCAACTTCTTTAGTATGACCACGATATGATGAATTTGAATGTGGTATATCACGATTTTCTTCAATATCTTTAACTAAACCAAAATCACCAACTTTTATTTGTCCATCGAGTGAAAAAAATATATTGCTTGGCTGAAATTTGTTATTTTTTTAAAACAAATCATTAATTATAATTAATTTAAATTACTTTTAAGTCTCTGTGAATGAGTCCTTGCATATGAACGTATTCCACAGCCGATAGAATTTGTTTAAATATGTCTAGAATCTTATTGGGGCTTCTATCATTATTTTCAACAAGCCACTCTTTTAAACTTTCCCTTTTACACAACTGCATTTGTATATAAAGAAAAACAGGGGGATTTCCCATGTCATTTAACGTATGATAACGTCGACTTGGGCGTTTCCAATTGACACACCGACTCATTGATTCTGTTTTATTACTAAGATCATTGTCATTATTGTTTGTATTATTTTCGAATACAATATATGAATCGTTTGTTTCGTTTTTATTTAAATTGAAATCGATGTGTTTCGATGAAAATGATTCTGATGGTGACAATATTTGACTTGCTCCACCATCGGTAGCGGTCGATTCATAATTATCCCTTAAAACAAAAATCACATTCAACGATTATAAAAAAAAGCGTGAATATTGTATTTTCTTACTGTATCCATTCATTGTCGTGTTGTTGTTGCCAACCATACGGTGGTTTTTCTACCCAAGAATTAAAATATCGTACAATATTCGGATGTTCAAGTTTAGCTAATGCTTTAACTTCTCTCATAACAGCTTCACGTTGTTTTGTTCTATAAATTAAGTAATTATCAATTAATTAATTAATAAAAATCAATTATAAACTTAACTCATTAGGTAAAATGATTCGTTTAATTGCATAATGGCATTCGTCAATTTTCTGTTTAACTTCAAATACAATACCAAAACCACCTTTACCTAAACAACGTAACGTATCAAAATCATTTAAAAAACGTGAATTATAAACACTATTATCAGATGATTCAGATGAATTTTCAGATATTGTACGATTTATTGTTGTTGGTACTTCAATATGGCGTTCAACAAATATAACATTTTGTTTATTATTATTATTATTTATAAATGATTCAATTATTAAATGGAATATAAATGCTGTTGTTATCATAATAACAATAATCTCTTTCCACCATATTAACAAAAAGTTATCTGTAGGATTACTATCTTCTATATTCAGATACTTTATTGTATTATTATTTTCACATAAACCAATATTTTTTTCACCTAAATCGGTTTCTGAATATAAATAATAACCATTTCCTGCAATAGTATACTGTAATACACGTGCGAAAAGACACAGTAATGTAGTAGTTATTACCATTAACGTATTCAGAGTTATACAAGACTGATAAGGCTGTTGAATCTTCTTCTGTTAATAGTCCAGATGCTGATACTGGTTTCCATGGAATTTTCGTCAAACTCTTAGTCTCACCGATTGCTGTATTTTTCGGATTTCTATGCAATAAACCATATGATTCATGTATATACAACTAGAATACAAGAATTAATTTGTTGAATATTTAAATAAATTTTCACTTATTACTTGTTTTTTATGCATTCCAATATAGATAGACGGTGTTATATCTATACCGTTATTTGGATTTTTTGTTGCAAATAGATCGATTTCGCTAATTTTATAACCATCCCATTTCCATACTTTAACAATAGGCGATGGAAAATGATATTGCCAATTAATTTCAACATTATCTTTATATTGTGATGCTAATAATAAACCATCTGGTATAATTGCAGTTAAATTCCAATTAAATAAATTTTCATTACGATTAATACATGATATTTGTGGTAATTTAATATTATGGTGGCCAACACTAAAATTCCATCTTTCATGTCCTGATTGTGGTTCAACAGCACGTACCGTTTGTATACTACGTTCTAATAATAAAATTTCTTCAACTTCATTGCCATTATTTGTTGTATTTGAACATTTTATCGATGAACATGTATAAAGGATTTTTCCTGTGCGAAAACCAATACCATATGTACGTATTTCAATACCACCAGCAATAACAAGATCATCCGAATATTTAAATGACGATTTTAATAATGATTCAACTGTTATTGGTATTGGATCAATTGTTAAACCATCAAAACGATATAAAGCACCAGATAACGATGGTATTATTCGTATCCATTTTCCGCTATTCGTCAGCTAAAAACAATAACATTTTGCTTTATTACTGTTAGTAAACAAATCCAGCATTCTAACCTCTAAATTGTGGATATTTGATAATAATAAAGGGCCTGGTTCGGTATCGATTTGCCATTGTAGTACTCCATCTGAACTAATTGCTGAAAATTTACCATCAATCGTACTAACAAGGACTAAGCTAGAATATTTATAATTCGTTTTTTTTGTTAGAAAAAAAACAGTAAACAATGATTACATAACCTCAATTCATACCCTGGACTGTAGTTTTCTTCGCAATGAGGCAATCTTCCTATATCATCAGATTTAACTAATGATAACACAAAAATGTAGGAATATATTAGCAATTGGATTACAGGAAACATTGCTAAATTAATTGATTACTCTATTTATTCCTACATTTTTTTTTGTATTGGAAAATATCACTGGATTCAGTGATAATTGCGTTGATTATTAATTTCGCAAGAATTTCGATAAATTGTTGTTTCTAAATAATTGTTTACTAAAAGATAACAATCGTATGATATGTTACTTTCAGTTACTTTTATTATTATTTTGATGATAATTTAACACCTGCGCAATCTAAAGTAATGGGTGACGTGTCTTGTTGGTTTGAATTTCCCGCCATTGCGACACTTACTGGATTGGCAAATCTGCAATATTTAGAAATTGCTTGTTTTGATTATTTAATTGTGAAACGAATCATAATAATGACTGCAAATGGTTGAAATTTTCGATTTTATATCAGGAATGTAGCAGATAGAAAGAGGTGTTCGTCCACTAATCACAGTACGTGATTCCGAGCAGCGCCACTTCTTAATGATGAACTAAAAATTGCGGCCAAATTGAATCACGAATTCCATGTTAACGTAAAACTTTTCGGTGGAATTAAAAATAACAAAACTGTTTTTTTTTTTTGTATATTTATTGAGTGCAAAAATTATGACAATATCTTCATAAAACAGGATTTCATTATAAAAAATTTACAACTTAATAATAAATTGAAGGCATTTACAAATTGTAGAATCATTTATAAAAATAACTAATACGGGTGAAAATTGTTGGTTGTTTTTTTGCAGAAGGAAGATCACTCTTGACAGAATACAAACGAAAGAAAAAAGGAATTATGAACGGATTACCTAAATTTCCATTCATTATTAGCTGCCATTTAAGAGAAATTATAATTTTCTTTTGAGAATGTTGCAGATTTGTACAAGACAATAAAAAAATATTATAATCTTAGTATAAGAACAACTAGTAAAAGCGGATACAATATTCGGTAATAATTATAAATATATTGAAATATCTTACTAAATATCCAACAGTGCAATTATATTTTTGCCAATAATATATGACCATACAAAATCATAATAGTGCTCGGCGACAAAACATGTTTTATATGTTATACACGTACAAAAGCCAAACTACAAAGTTTCCTCAAAAAAACAATGATTTTCCTCAAAAATACATAAACAAAACAATATCAGCGGCCAGTAAATAATAAAAAAATTTGTAATGTTCGTTTAGACGTAATTATAACAAGCAACAATCATGCAACAAATCGTTAACCACAACACTAGCACCGATATCCTGTTATATCCATCATCAATCATTCGATTTATTGTACAGTTCATTATTAATTATTACAGAAAGTCGAATTTCAATTGACACAATTATTGTGATCAATATCGAATACTACTGATCACAATTTCATGTTTATTATTATAAATGTGTGATAAAGGTAACAAAAACGAAATCAGTTTGATTGATTGATGATATTTCGGCCCAAATTCTCCAACTAAATACAAAAATAAGCAATAATTTACAATTGTCGTTTTTTTTTCAGTTAATTGTAATATTATTGCTAATTACCGTAAATATTCAAAATTCTACAAACTACCAAAATTGTAAAAAAAATACTTTAGCTTAATTTACTTTTACTTTTTTTTATATAATTTTTGCAATATATAGCGATTTTAAACAAATTTTTGTACAATAAGTGAAACTGCTTTGGTTATATAATTAAAAAAATAATTTATTAGAAGAAAAGTCATGTGATGCTCCCTGTATTCCATGATCAAATCCTATCAAATCAAAGCAGCTAGTTATTTGTGATTTATCAATAATTTAATTTATACTTATTGTACGTGTTTAAATTGATTTTCGAAGCAATTTTGTCATATTTTGCTAATGATATTCAAATTTCATATCATATCTCTAAATTAGGCAGTGTTTATAAAGAAAAACAATTTTTCTTTGAAAAGTACGACATAAATTGACTTTTAAGCGAATTCAACCAGACTTTGCCATGGTGATTGTTGTTTATACTTAATTAAAATGGAAATGATCAACTTTTTGAAAATAATGCAATTTTTAAGCATTCAAACATTGTTTATAAATTCAATTTGCATTAGAATTTATATGTAAATAGGAGAAACACATTGTTGAACATTATAAATATATCATACTATTAATTAATAACTATATATTACATAAAGATACACAAAAAATATTCCAGTACTTAACAGATCATTAACGTTAGAGTTTAGAAATTAACAAATTTAGAATCGTTTCCAAGCTCCAACGTAAAACAAAAATATATTACTATACATTTTTTTTGATTTTTTTTTCAATTATATCTTAATTTTAAACCTAGAAAAAATGGACGAATTATTATTACCGAAAAAAAATATATATGAGAGAACGAAAGAAAAATTGCGAACACATCGTCAAATAATAATATCAATTAATCAATCCCCACAAAAATCAACTATTATTATAGAAAATTTTTGCTCAAGTACACAAAGTAAAAAATTTTTAAGTTCACAACACTGCTTTAGCAAATTATAAATTATTATTATTATTATTATTATTAATATTATTATTTATTACTATTATTATTATTTAATATTATTTCGAGAAAGCTATTTTGCCACCATATTTATTTATTTCATTTATTATGTTTATATTTAAACATATGTGGCCATTGCGTTATTATTAACACCAGCCGGAATTGACGGTGGTCCTAGCTGCTTCATATTACTAGGTACATATTGACCTATAAATGAGCCATCCTCAGTGAAACGGCCTGAAAGTAATTTAGAATAATTAACATTTTTTTCTTCAAATTAATCAAAAGCTATTAAATTAGTATTGATTAATAATATCTTAGAAAGTTAATTTGACTGTGGAATATACCTTAAATCACTTCAAATGGAATAAAAACAAAACAAAAAAAAAATCAAATCCTTACATATTTAAACAAGAGTAGCAAACCCTTGCGACGTCGTATCGCCTTGACCCCGTTTTCGGCCATATTGGCCTATAAATGAACCATCCTCATTCATACCCTCTACACAAAAACAAATGAATAAAACAAAAATCAATAACAAAAAATCAATAACAAAATAAAAAAAAATAAAACAAAACTTCTAAATATAATAGGAGCCCATCATTATTGATTAAAAAAAATATGAAATCAATTATAACAAAAAAATTATACTGACCTGTATCACCATCACCATATTCAGCCATAGAATCAGTATCACTTTCTGGTCCCACTTTTGGTTCACTACTCATAGAAGCTCTTCCATGCGATTTATTATCCAAACTTCAAACATATTAATAATGTTATTATTTATTAAACTAATTTACAAAAATTAATTTAAAAAAAAATTAATAAATAATAGAAATAACTTACGGTTGAGAATATTCGTGAAAACCACCTTCATCAGGATAATCATGTCTACCATTAGCTTGTTCACGTTCATGTACAGCATATTTTCCACCACGATTACGTTTAATAATACAAACAATAATTAATACTAATAATAATATAGCTATAGCTAACATCATTCCAATAAACCATCCAGCTGTTGCAACATTTTCTTTAGCTCTAATTATAGGACCATCAAAATCTGTACTAACTGTTTGTGGATCACTATCAACATAATCATCACCATCTATTGATGTTACAATAAAATCATAATTTTCACCAGTTTCCAGACCAGATATTATAACAAAATCGTCATCATATACGGGATCTGTTTTTCTATAAACACTTTCACCTTGTTTACGATATTTTACTAAAAATAATGAACCAGGATTTCCAGTTTTACTTGGTATCCATTGTACACGTACAGATGCTGTTAAACCATCTTTAACTGGATCCCATATAAATGTTGGTTTACCAGGATGATAAATACCAGCTGGACGTGTTTTACGTTCAATAAATAATATATTTGATTCACCTTTACTTGTATTTGCTGATATTTGTAAACGATATTTTGTATTTAATTTTAAACCACTTAATTTAGCACTTAAACGATTTACGTCATAAATTGGTGGTTTTTTAATAACATTACCAACAGATGAATTATCAACTTCCATATAACCGAGTGTGTATGCTGTTAATATACCGTTAGGTTTTTCAGGTTTTCTCCAATTTAATAAAAATCCCGATGAACCTAATGGTGTTGCTTCTAAATAACTCATACCCTCTGGTGGACCTTCTGGTGTATCAAAACTTAATGTTTCACTTGGCGGTCCATTATATTTACCATTATAAACAAATACTTGTGCATAATTCTTTGTATATGGATCTAATGTATTCACTAATGCTTTTGTTACAGAACCTTGTACTTGAATTTCATTTGGCATAGGTGATACATCACTCCATGTACGTATTTTATAACCTTTTAATTGTCCACGTACACTTTTTATATCAACTGGATTCCATGTAAAGAATGCTGTTTTAGGTCCTTGTATTTGTAATAATGTAAAATTTGTTGGTGCTTGTTCTGGTTCACTTTCACCAGAAAAACCAATTACTTCAGCTGGTGATACATTTGCTTCACCTAAATCATTCATAGCACTAACTTTAATACGATATTGTTGATATGTTGGTTGATTTTCAACAATATGTTCGTGTGTTTTCCATTTATTAATATCAACACTTGAAAATGGTTCACCTTCAATATCACGTCGCCAAAATACACGATAACGAAAACCAGGACCATTATGATCAATTTGTGACATTGGCTGTGGGGGTGGTAGAAAAAAAAATGATAACATTTTTTATTATAAAAAGAATTCACATAAAATAAAATCTAATAAAATTACCGTCCAACTAATTACAAGATTATCAGGTCTTGTACCTTCACCTTTAACATCTTTTGGATTATCACGTGGTACAGATGGTTCAGTTTGACATATTTCTGAATGATCTGATGGTAATGATTTACCAATTTTATTAACAGCAATTACTCGAAATGTATAATTGGCCCATGGACTCATTACAACCTATATTTATAACAAAAATACAAATGAAAATATAATCATTATTTAAATGATCAATTTAATAAAATTTACATTGAAAGACATGTCAGTTGCTGGCACATTGCCAAAAACAACACTCCAAGTTTCTGGTGTAAATGTTGTATTATATTCAATAATATAATGTGATATTGGTGCACGATTATCACCCATTGATTTCCATCGTATTGTTGCATCTAAACTATGACAATCAACACCTAAAAGTTGTGGTGGATTTGGTACATCTTGTACAATTAATTGTGCTTTTGCTCTAGCTTCATCTAATTCAGTTCTTGCTAAACATGTATAAGTTCCTGAATCTAATTCAATTGTTTGTGTTATTGTTAATGAATAATCAGATGATCTAACAAATCTTGGTTCATCATCAAAATCAATTGGTTGATCATTTTTCAACCATATTATTTCTAAATTTAATGATTCATCAGCAACAGCATTACATCTAAATGTTGCTGATGTATGAGCAGCTACTTCATAATCTTCTGGTCCATCAGTAATATACGTATGTCCTAAGAGAAATTTCCAATTGAAATACAAAAAAGATATATCTATTTGTTTAATTATATTTACTTTTAACAGACAAGTGTCCATGTTCTTGGGCTCTACCAAATTTATTTTGAGCATGACACGTATAATTTCCACTATCATCTGGTTGTACACCAAGTATAAGTAGATCACCATTTTCTTGTACAAAATAACGGCCACCAGTTAATTCTCTATCATTTAATGTCCATTTAACTAAAGGTTTTGGAGCTCCTAATACACTACAAGTCATTGTTACATTTTGATCATTAACAGCTTGAGTATTTTGTGGTGCTTCAATAATTTCAGGAGATAATGCTAAAATATAATTGTTTTATTATATGTATATATAATGAAAATAATAATAGAATTAATAATTTTATAAATACCTAAAACATTAACATAAACATCTTTGTATACATAACCCAATGAATTTGTTGCGTTACAACCATAATTTCCCGTATCATTTTTCGTTAATCGTTCGATAACAATTCGATTACTATATACATGTCTTCGTGAATTTAATGGTGCTTGTGATAAAGGTTTACCATTATGTATCCATTTTATTTCAGGTTTTGGTACACCACCAGCTTCACAACGGAATTCAACTGTTTCATCTTCAGCAGCATTTACACGTTCTGGTTCTATAGTGAAGTATGGTATAGCTACAAAAAAAAAAAATCCAAATTATTATTAATTCTATTAAAATTTAATAATGAAATAAAATAATACCGTAAACATTTAAATTGATTGAATAAGATTTTGCTTCACCAACACCATTACTAACTTCACATGTATATGTGCCTTGATCCTCAAAATCAACCACTT
Organism: Meloe dianella; assembly: GCA_028455855.1. Lineage (NCBI taxonomy): Eukaryota > Metazoa > Arthropoda > Insecta > Coleoptera > Meloidae > Meloe > Meloe dianella. Next base: position 1,648,566 of record JAPTHL010000045.1, on the reverse strand, counting down.
TTATTATTAATGATTTACCAAAATTACCCTGCGTCACACGATCAGACGATTGTATAACTTTACCATCTTTCAACCATACCGTTTGTGGTAAGGGACTGCGATTATAATAGTGTTATCAATTTGATGAAAATCAACGATTTATTGATTATTTAATGTAATAAATATATTAACTTACGTTCCACCATAAATACAGTATAATTCTTGTCGTTTTCCTCTATAAGCAACTGTATTTTTTCTTGAAGCATATTGTGGTACTGGAGGATATTTATTTTGTGCTGCAGATGCACCAGTTGATATAACATTTAATAATACTTTATTACCATATTTATATTCATGTTTAAATGGTGATGTTGCAGCACATGCATAACGAAAATCATCAGTAACATCAGATTTTGTTAAATTTGAAAACCATAAATTCCCTTCTGGATCAACTGTCATTCTTGAACTGTTTATTGATTTAAAACCACCACTTGTATAAAGATATATCCAATTAACAATTGGTTTTGGCCAACCATCTGGTGGTTGACATTTCAATTGAAATGGTTCACCTTCATGACCAGTTAATGATAATGGTTGTGTTGTTTTAAATGAATTTAATTCAGCTTTACGCATAAATACTGAATTTGATGTCGATATACCATGTTCGTTTTCAGCAAAACATTGATATTGTCCAAGATCAACATCTTGTGGTTTTGATATTGATAATGTACCACGTCCTGGTTGTTGTGATATACGATCATCATATGTTTGCCAATCAAATGGTTTACCATTTTTAACCCAACGATATTTTGGTGCTGGTTCACCAATAGCTTCACATTCAATATAAAATGGTTTATCGGTTTCACCACTACTTTCTACTTGAAATAGAACTTCATCAGTCGGTGGTTGTTTAACCATATAAGGGGGCGAGGGTACTGAAGTAGAAAGTATAACAACAAAAAAAAAATTAAAATCAACCATAACATTTAATCAATAAACATCTACCTTCTCTTCCTGAACTGAATGTTACTAACAAAATTATCACAAAACTAAAAACTAGCTCCATTTTGTAATGTCTTGAATACTAAAATACTCTGAAAATAAAAGAAAATTATTATTAAAATATAAAAATACGATTTATATGTTACTCGAAAATATTAATTCAGCCCTTTATTAAATCGTATCTGCTCGATACGTATCAAAAGGGAAATCAAAAATTTGATTGATCACCGACGAAATTTACATATATATACATATATATATATATATATATATATATATATATATATATATATAATTTTATGGTCTTTTTAATTTTTAAACACATAAAAGTACCCACATGAAATACAATAAAACTGTTTGAATTATTCAAAAGTCTAACAAAAGGTGTAATGAACTGCATTAAAATAATAATAAAAAAAAACGACAAATTTTAAACCAAACAAGAAATAAAATGCAGTTATGTCGCAAATTAAATATTTATAGAAAGCATCGATAACAAGATAATTGAGTTTGTATTCTATAAATACAATAAAAAAAGAAGCAAAAATTACTTATACTATTTATATTATTATTGTTAATGAGTAATAATTTATTATTATTATTATTATTATTATTATTATTATTATTATTTTGGTTACTTAATCATCATCTATGATAAGTTGTTTTAAATAAATTTGATGCAGGAAAAATAGTTCCAAAAATAAATGCTGCTGCTCACTTTGACCTGGATATGACATCATCATCATCATCATCATAATTTAAAATCTTTCAATGAAGCAGCTAAGTTCTTGAAAATTTTTTACAGATTTTCCTAATAATAATAAGAATAAAGGTGACTCCACCCACATTTTATTTAAATAGTTTACTCTAATTAATATTAAATGCTTGTTATGAATGAATTTACACAATATGTGGGTAGATTTTTGTTATTATTAGAAAAATTATTTGCAATTTTTTAAACAGATGTTTGAAATTATTAATTTGGATGAAGTAGAAAAAAAACTATGCTATTTTAACAATAACAATAAAAATATATATATATATATATATATATATATATATATATATATATATATATATATATATATATATATGTATATATTTAGGTGACCTCGCAAGGTTCTAATTTTTCTTTTTCTTTCACTTTAATTAACAATAATCATAGATATTTCTTTTTACAATTCAAAAGACAAAACAATTGTATTGTTGTTTTAACAGATCAATAATTTCTTTTGTCTATTCAATTACGATTGGATTTCGTTAAATTAATCTTGTCGCGACACTGATATCATTTTATTTTTAATTAGAACTTTGAATAACTGCCAAATTTCTTGATATTACATTCTTGATGATTGATCATTATTGTTGACAATCCAAGTTAGGAAGACAGTCTTATAGTCGACTAGCTATTCAATTTAAATGCTGTTTTGTTCTAAAAAGAGAACAGCAGTAAGCACACAAAAATAATGTATATCGACCCTACAGAAACTAGATATTATCCAGAATTTCTGGTTATTTTCTTAGATAGAAATAAACAAATATATCTATAAAACAAATCTGTTGTGATTCTTTATAATTTCAAGCACACAATTTTCAAATTAGTGAAACAAAGAACTGAAGATTATTTAACAAAACCCCATCGGAATATTTCACAAACAAAATCTTCCAATAATAAAATAAAAACATAAATTTTCCGTCTGAATTAAAACTGATCTATTTTTAATCATAAATAATTGTCGATTAACAGTTGTCATTGAATAATTACAAGAGGAAAAAAAAATAATAACCCAAATAAATTAATAAATATCTCAATTGATGACACTAGAAATAAATTAAAATATTCATCAAGATACGTTAATCATTACTTTAAGAAATCATTAAAGACGCCAATAAATTTATAGGAAATCATCCTTATTAATGAGACATTTATTTGCATTTCCACATCCTTCCTGTTATTTATCATTATTGCGCGTTGATTATTTATAATGTTTGTCATTATTTGTTTTCTTATGATAGAAAAATGTCTCAAATATTGTGGAAAACCGTGTTCGAAGGATTGGCGTGTGAGTCAAATCAATATTTCGACGTACAAACATACACAGATGTCTCTATATAAGACATTTCCCATTAACAAAACATAACTGTTTTATCTACAATGTTAAAAGGAAATAAATAGAATAAAGGATTGACTCAACCATAAAATAAATTCCTGTAATATTTCCCATACAAAATATATACACATCCCTTGATCAATTTTGCGGTTTATTAATTACAATGCAACTAGTTGTTGATTATTGTCTGGCATTTGAAATGACTCATAGATTTGATCACTGCAATCTTATTTATATATGATGTGTATTTTCACGAGGGTATTAGAATTGGGAATAATATAAGGTTTCAGGGAAACCCTTCGAATTAACGTGAAGGGTAGGAAAAAACAAAGATCTATTTAGAGGGATAAATGTAAAGCAATTGAGATAAAATCGAAAATTCATCAAATACAGTAATTTTTTTATCATTGTTTATTTTATTATTATTATTATTATTATAGTATTATTCAATTATGTTGTTATATAATATGAAAATCGGTTGTTGTTATTGTTATTGCATTGTTAATTTAGGGTTCTTTTGAAATTATCAATTGCCGAAATGATGCATCATATTGTGTGTAGGAGAAGGAAAGTTATTTTTTAAAAATACATTCGTGTAGTCTCTTTTTTCGTATACAATATACGACATGAATATAAATTACAAATGCAATTACTACTCATTCTAGAGCTATTTATATCCATTGATTAAATATGAGAAATACTTTTAAATGAATAAATATGATAAATAATCTAACCATAGCCAATAAACAGGTTGTAGATAATCAGAAATAATGATGATTTCATACACAAAAAATTTTAAATTAGAGAATAATAAATGCAACGAAAACGTCCTTAAATGTCGATGACATCATATTAGAGTATTATTAATTAAATCATAGTTCATAATCGTAATTAAACTGAAATAAACAGTTGATTAATATCGAATCTAGTCATCTGTACTACCACCCTATCGAATCAAAAAAAAAACAAATGAATTCCAAACGAGACGAGTTAGATTTGGATGTATTTTATAATAATTAAGCGATATTAAACGATTAATTGTGTCCCAATTTCCCGTAAATAACCTCAATTATCAATTATCTAATGGAAAATAAACGGAAATTCACTAATTTGCATCAAATTAGCATTCAAAGAATAAACAAAAAACAATCAAATAATCCTTAGCCTACTACAAAATGTATGTTCTATAACAGGATAATGACCTATCTTCCGTAATTAGAATATTTTCACACAAACACTCATACAAAAATCAATTAAATAATCTAAATCTAATCAGATAAGATATTAAACAATAACATACGAGATTTGTTGATAATTTTAACGTTATTCTTCCATAATAAACGTATTATCACTAACAAACACTACAAACACATAGAACAGTTGATATTAGGTGCGGTCTAAACTACACAATCGTCACACACTAACTTAATTTTCAACAATTATTCTTCGTATCGTTAAATCGATTTGTCTTTTATTGTAAGAATTCGAATGTTCTTTCGTGTTTTTTTATTCCTTTAAAAAAAAATAATTCACGTATGAACTAGGTGTGTTTGATTGTCCATCATATATGATTCATTTTTTTTTTGTTCATTTTATTCTTTCAGCCTGAAACGGTTTGGTGTTGGTAGGCGTGGTAGCCATGCAAAGTGACATCTAACGGTATCTGCTACAACATCAAAAAAAAAAGCGTTATATTTTAAAATAAACCGTAGAAAAATTCGATTTTAATTATAAACCAAATAATTAATTATCCAAATAACGAAATAATCATAAAAGCATAGAATTATCAGTATTTTTCTAATTACATCAGAATTATCCCGAAAATATCTATCTAGATATTGTAGATTATCGAATCGATTTTGATCGTAAAACAGATTTTGCATTGATAAAGTAAATTACAGATTAATCGAACATTTTATCATTTGATATTTATTATCTTTTTAATATTTAATCTTCAATAATTACTTTGTGTTATCATTAGTATTTAATATGGCTAATAGATAGCAGCACCATTGTGCATAAGCAACTGTGCAACGATGAGTTTTAGTTAAGACTACAAATAACAGAGGACACTACTCTAGGAAACTGATAAGCTGCTGTATAACTACAACTATCGTGACTTTTCTGAAGAAGTTTGCAAATATAGCGTAGGAGAAACGACTGAAAATGCCACATCTTCATAAGACTCCAAAATAGCAGCATCTCAATAATACCCGTCAATAAGCAGGACACTGTAAAAAGGTGATATTCAATCATGGTCTAATAAACAGGTCTTGACACTCCTATACTAAAAGCATTGGTATACTCTAAATTACCATTTTTAATTAAAAATCGAGTTCAGAGTCTTGATTAAATGGTCTTCTAGAATGCTAGTGTAGCTATTGCTTACGAGATGTCACTACTGTGTATTGTTGATTGCATATATTTGGACCGTACAAATCTAAACATACTGTAAATCTTCCGTAAAGATTGATTCAACTGAATATAAATATTGATACAATAGATAAAAATTAGGTTGACAACCTCCTGACATCGTTCAGAAATGTTCAATTAGTGGCATCCAATTAGGCAATAATTTTTTTAGACCGTTTACTGGGATACTCTGTACGTATCACAATGACGTAGAAGTGTATACTTTACGTCATTGACGTATCAGGAAGTGAATTTGAGGATGGTACACTCAATATTCGCGCCTGTGCACAAATGTCTCGAATCATCTATGTGTGACAGAGAAAACCGACATTTTTTGTTTTTCTCTGATTGTGAATTTTCGGCACCATTCATGTGCTTATTATTATTATTATTATTATTATTATTATTATTATTATCATCATCGTTTTAGTTGTCTGTAATCGAATTTCTGAGCAATAATTCATCAATATATTTAATTAACCCGGATATTAATTGGATTAGAAAGTTATTAAAAAGCGAGATTATGGATTTTGATTTTGTGAAAGTAATTTTTAATAGACGACTCCATATATTTAATTGATAGATAATATTCTAGACATAACTGTAAATTTTAGACAATGTTCTGTTAGATTATTATAACGTAGATTTTTTGTGTTGTATCGTTAAAAAAACGGTGCTTTTTCGATTTTATTAACAAAAGAAATGATTGACATAGAATGGATTTGATAAAGATTGAATTTACAAATATTTTAATAATATTGATAATCAATTTATCATTTTGTTATTTTGGTAATGTACAAGAAGAAGATGATTGTTTTTGTCAGGTAAAATTACATTTTAATATCATATAATGATAATTTGATAATAATTAAAATTAGCTTCAAGGAAAAATTGATGATTGTACATGTAATGTAGATACTGTTGATCATTTCAATAATATCAAAATCTATCCAAGATTGTGTAGTCTATTGCAAAAGGATTATTTTCGATTTTATAAAGTCAATTTACGACGTGAATGTCCGTTCTGGAGTGATGATAGCCATTGTGCTATCAGATATTGTAATGTGGAAGTGTGTCCTGAAGAGAATATTCCAGCCGGCTTAAAGGGCGCTATTGAAGAGAAGCCGAGAGAACGTCCAGCTGATATGGTAATTAGTTCGATTATTTTTCATTTGCCAATAATATATTGATGGATTTTTTAGTATATTAGTAGTAATTGTGAAGATGATCATGACGCAAAATTAGGATATTTAAATACAACAATTAGTGCAAAAGTACAAGAAGATATTGCATTATGGAGTGCATATGATGATGCTCAAGATAATTTTTGTGTACTTGATGATAAAGATAGTGAATCAAATTATGTCGATTTATTATTAAATCCGGAACGTTATACTGGTTATAAAGGGAAATCAGCACATAGGATATGGAATAGTATTTATTTGGAAAATTGTTTTCGACCAATATCAAATATTAATCCATACATACAAAGTACAAAATTGAATAATATGTGTTTAGAAGAACGTGTTTTTTATCGTGTCATATCTGGTTTACATTCCAGCATAAATACACATTTATGTGCCAAATATCTGTTATCTGATATAACATTAACAGAACCAAATGGTAAATGGGGACATAATTTAAACGAATTTCAACGACGTTTTGCAAAAGAAACAACAAACGGTGAAGGACCACATTGGTTAAGAAACTTATATTTTGTATATTTACTTGAATTAAGAGCATTAAATAAGGCAACACCATATTTAGAAAAAGAAGAATTCTATACTGGTAATGAATCAGAAGATTGGGATACACAATTAGCTGTTAAAGATTTATTAAATATTGCCAAACAATTTCCTGATCATTTTAATGAAAGTACGATGTTCATTGGTAATGAACAAGCTGAAAAATTAAAATACGAATTCAAACAACATTTTCGTAATGTATCAAGAATTATGGATTGTGTTGGATGTGATAAATGTAAATTATGGGGAAAATTACAAGTAAATTTATTAATTTTCAAATACATCACACATATTTAATTAATTATTAATTATTTCAGATTCAAGGATTGGGTACAGCCTTGAAGATTTTATTTTCGGGAAAATTCGATAACAATTATATACAAACAACAACATTAAGTAATACAAAATTTAAACTACAACGATCCGAAATTGTTTCACTTATAAACAGTATTGGACGGTAAATTCCCTGTCTAATTTATTGTAGCTGTATTTGAAATACTGATTTTTTTTAGATTATCAACGAGTATATACGAATTAGATGAATTTCGACACTTACTGCGATGATTACTATTTTCTACTTGTACAATTTACTTAAACAAATCTATCCAAGTTGTATGAATAACAAAAATACAATTTGTTTAGTATAGAGAACTGAGTTGTAGATCATGCATCAATTTCAAATAATTGTTAAATTATTCATATTTTATATGTGTTTCAATGATCTAAAGTCTAGGATTATTATTAATAAATCGTGTAAATCATTATTTAAATAATTTTATTTTTAAAAATAGCGCTGTTTAATCAGGGGCGCTGCCTATGCGTAAATGTATATACTGTCTATTTATAGCCCTGGATACTTGAACATTTCTCAATACATTACGAAAATTGGCGGTTGTAGTGAAATTTAACAATATTTGCTTCTTTAATTATGATAAATATCGGAATTTTGTAGAGTAATTACGAATATTTGTGTCTATTCTGCAATATTGTTCTATTTTTGAGATGGGAATATTGATTATTGTCGATAATTATCACCCATCTCTAGTTTGTTTATAGTGGTTAGTTGTCATTTGAGTTGGCTTGCGTCAAATTTCAACATAACCTATACGACACGTCATCCAATAAAAATTTTCAGATAATTGTGGAAAAACATTTGTAAAAGAGAATTAAATAAAATATGTTGACGAAATTCGAAACGAAATCGGCACGCGTTAAGGGTTTATCGTTCCATCCGAAACGGCCATGGATTTTAGCCAGGTAAATAATAGTTTTTATAAATTCGAGGGTTAAGGGGATGTTTTGTAGATTTACACCAAATCAAACAAATAAACTGTTAGTAAATAAGTTAACATTACCAATTTCTACATAATTAATTCAAGTTTCAATTTTTATCTTGAGATTTTGTTTGGTTTGGGAAGTGTAACATATCCGGCGCCCCTTTGGGGATTGTATGATATGATTGAATAATAATACTCCATAGAAGATTTTAAATAAAGGTTTTGGTGTGATATTGGAAAATATTTGATTTATTTGAGTCTGTATTGGTATTTTGTGCATCAACATCAACATCGACAATGCAGTAGATGTTACATCAGACTTAGTTAATCAGATGTCGCATCAAAACATTGCTATGTCTATAAATCTTCTATCAAAGAAAAGCAATCATTTTGATTACAACATTATTATTTGTTGCTAATGATTGATTTGGGTTAGATTTGTCATTATTGCAGTATTCAGTAACTCAGTACATCCCCTGTATTTTGGCTATTCATACGATGTTCAAATGGCATAGTTCATCGATGGTCTGTTTGTTTCATTTTATCATTACAAGTAAATGTTTCTTTATATGTTTTTCTTATAAAGAATCACAATTGGTACGATGCCATTATCGGATTGCTAAAAATTAAAGGGTAGACACGTTCACCTGACCACCTACTTTCTACACTTACCAGATAATAGGTGCCTTGGGCTATCAGTCATACATACGTTGTCCTTGTACAATTTTGATGGAAACTGGACCGTTGCTAAACTGCAAAATATTAAAAACTGCACCTTATCCGATAACTATCTATTTACAAAGTTTTACTTTTGTATTTTTAATAAAAGGCGTAATTTAAACAAAAAAGAATGTACACAGGAATTATTTTTTGAGAATGAAGTTATTAATGAATTTATGTTAGGTATTTGGGCCTTTCTTTTTATATATTTTTTTTTAAATAATTAATATTTTTCATCTAATTAATTTATCAGTATTTTATTGTAATTTGATAAAATAAAATATACAATTTTTTTTGAATAATTTCCGTCATTTATTTAATTAAAAACAATAATATTTTAAAAATTCGAAATATCTAGTTAAATCAGTAAAAATGAGCAAAATTTTCCAATTGTTTATTATTGTAGTTGCAGCGGTTACATTTATTCAACAAAGGGAACAGTCTTTTGAATCGGTGTCTGTTATTGTTGATTCTGCTGTTTCTGTTGTTGTTGCCGCTGTTTTTGCCGCTACTGCTTCTGTTGTTGCTGCTGTTGTTTCTGTTGTTGTCGTTGTTGTTGATGATGTTGTAGTTGTTGTTGTAGTTACTGCAGCTGCATCTGTTGTTGTTGTTACTGCTGCTGTATCTGTTATTGTTGTAGCTACTGCTGCTGCATCTGTTATTGCTACTGCTGCTGTTTCTGTTGTTGCTACTGCTGCTGTTTCTGTTGTTGATACTGCTGCTGCTGCTTCTGTTGTTGTTGTCACAGTTGATGGTTCTGTAGTTGTTTCATTTTGAGTTTCGTTCCAATTTGTTTTCAGAGCTAAATTTGCATCCAATGGTGCAGTACTAGCTGGGAATGTATAATAATGGAAAGTACCAGTATTATCAAATAATCTTTCAAATTCAGTAGGTTGGAGTAGATTTTTTAAATAGACATTAACATTAGGTACTGCTATATTATCTGAAATATCTGATGCTAAATTTCTTGCTCTATTTTCAATACCGGTTTTTTGTTCTTTTTCTTCTTGTTGTTGTTGTTGTTGTGGTTTTTGTGATTGTTGTGTTTTAATATTCGAAAAATCTCTAAAATTTGGTAGTAATTCATTTGCACCACCACCAGTTAGAAAATAAACAGTTGAACTTGTGCCATCTTCATAATTAGTATGGTAACCAAATCCTTTAAATTGTGGTAGTTTATTTTCAGTGATTTCTAAATTATACGGAACCGGTGGTGGTTGTATTTGTGGTACTACTGATGGTATTGATGGTATAAATTGTTGTTGATAGATTGGTGTATATGGTAGATTAAATGTTGGAAATGTTGAATAAAAAAATTCCAACTTTACAGGATTTATCCATGTAAATAAAATTCCTAACATCTGTAAAAAAAAACAACAACAATTATCGTTATTATGAAATTTAATTGTAATAAAACAAAAATTGTAAGAATTGATCCAATTTTTGACCCACAAATTTGCATTATTTTTAAATGCCAAACAAACTAACAATTCATGGTCATTAATATAAAAATGATATCAAGGCTATAAAAGGATTTTCCCTCTTATCTTATGGTGTTATCAAAAATTTGTTGCAATCAAACAAAAAACTTAATTAATTAGCTAGCTATTGACTCAATTGAAGTGTAATTTCAGGTGTGTCTTTTTTTATACATATAATGTTGTTTTGTAAATGTCAGAGATTTTGGTATGTTTCCTGTTATTCCATTATTTTATTTTAATGAAATAACCAAATTTGGTTTTAGGCAAGATATATATATTTTTTTTGATAGGCCTTCAGATTTTCTTTTGTGAAAAATTAACAATTTTAATTATTAATTCTTCAGTAATTATTTTAATCTAAATAACCTTGTAGCACTTTATAATATTATTACAAAAAAAAATTGTTATAATTGTTGAAATTATAATTTAATTATCACTCAATCAAATTAAAATTGATGGCACGATTTAAACAGGATAAAATCACTTTGTTTTATTTATTTTTTGTAATTGCTGCTGAGAAAAACACACTTACAAGATAATACACCATCATGTTTGGTTGTTTTTTTAAATTTATGGACAAACTACCGAAATGGGTAATATGTAACGACTGTTGAAATTTTAGGGATTGTGTTGAAATTTATAGTATCGGATCTTGTTTTCTCCCGTTTAATAGTTTTTAATTTCGTTCTCAAGTATTGAGTATAGTTTGACGATTGATGTACGATTATTGTCAACAACAATTAATTGTACAAAAAAATATTTAATTAAATTATTATAATCTTTTGAAATTGGTGATTAATTAATATGTTAAAATGTCTTATATCGGTCGATAGACTATATTCATTATGTATTTCTATATTTTTTTCTTGGTTTTGATTTTTTTGTAATAACTGGTAATTCAACTGTTGTTTTTTGTTATTTCTCTTGATTATTTTTCCGCCATAAATCGATCTATTTAATATCGTTTATTTCTTTTTTGGATTGCACTCAAAAACTGGCTCTTTATTTTGCATAATATTTAAAATACAAGTAAAAATCAAGAAGATTAAAATGTCTTGTACACCGGAAGCTATGGGAACAATTTGCTTTTGTATAAATAAACGGCCACACATCATTGGGATATCATGTGGCTTCTTAAATGTGTATTATGCAATCATTTTTGTTCTGGTACTTTTATGTTTATTAATGAACTTTTGGTATAATAAAAGTTGCAATATTTTCGTCCTTGCTTCAATCAAAAAATTCTGTAATTTCCTCGAAAATTTTTATAGGACTACTTTTATACAAACAATAAACGAATTTACATACATGGACCCATCACACCTACCACAGAATATCCAACTAATTGCATAATTGTTTCGGTTTTTTTCTGCTTTTTTTTACTTTTCCATCGACCATCATTTGTTTTTAGATATTATCAATAACATGGGAACGGTGTTTTTTTTGCACTGCTCCCTTTTGATTGTTTTCGTTAGTTGATTAGAATTTTCCTATCAATGGGAAAATTTTGATGGCATTTTAAATAAAATAAATATTATTAAAATTTCTTTGATAGGTGTTTTTCCCATCTGATGCTAAATGTAATGAAGGTGAACAACAATTCAATAACGTCTATAATATAAATATCAAATGTAATAAGGGTGTTAATTGTTTAAATATTTTGAATATATTAGTATTAATTGAGAGTTAATGTCAATGTTAAATTATTACGGAATCGTATCTAGAACATTTTTTTTGGTTGTTGTTTTCCTTTATAATTTGTTTATTCAAGATTATAGTTTGGAGAAATGTAACGTGACCTTTAATGCCTTTCCCTTTTTTTTTGTGCTGATGTATTCTTAGGATAACCAGTTGACCAATTGATGCCTACAAGATGGCCAACGCCCAGACCACATCTTTCATAGGTGTTTCATTATTATTATTAAGCAATTCGTCTCTTACAATATGAGCCAGTTTTCATTTTAATAAGTTCTAAAAATTTTGGCGTTATTACACAATTTCTTCTCTATTAATAAGATAAAATTGACATTTAGAAATGAATTTCTCTAATTTATTTATTTGGCTTTTTTTTTTATTGTTTAGTTTACATAATGGCTCTATACAACTATGGGATTATCGAATGTGTACATTATTGGAGAAATTCGATGAACATGATGGTCCTGTACGTGGTATTTGTTTCCATAATCAACAACCACTTTTTGTATCCGGTGGTGATGATTATAAGATCAAAGTAATTATAATTAATGAATAATTAGGTTTATTATTAATGAATCAAATAAATAAATTGAATTTTAGGTATGGAATTATAAACAAAAACGTTGTATTTTTACATTACTCGGTCATTTAGATTATATACGTACAACAATGTTCCATCATGAATATCCCTGGATTGTTTCAGCTTCTGATGATCAAACCATACGTATATGGAATTGGCAAAGTCGCACATGTATTTGTGTATTAACAGGTCATAATCATTATGTTATGTGTGCAATGTTTCATGCATCTGAAGATTTATTAGTATCAGCATCATTAGATTCAACAGTACGTGTATGGGATATATCCGGTATTTGAATAATTAATTAAATTTAATTTTTAATTATAAATTATCGATTTGTTTGTTTCGAATTTAAAAGGATTACGAAAGAAAAATGTCGCACCAGGTCCTGGTGGTTTAGAAGAACATTTAAAAAATCCGGGTTCAACTGATTTATTTGGTCAAGCTGATGCTGTTGTTAAACATGTATTAGAAGGACATGATCGTGGTGTTAATTGGGCATGTTTTCATCCAACATTACCATTAATTGTATCTGGTGCTGATGATCGTCAAATAAAATTATGGAGAATGAATGATTCAAAGGCATGGGAAGTAGATACATGCCGTGGCCATTATAATAATGTATCATGTGTATTATTTCATCCACGTCAAGAATTATTATTATCAAATAGTGAAGATAAAAGTATTAGAATATGGGATATGACGAAACGTAATTATTTACATACATTCCGTCGTGAACATGATAGATTTTGGGTATTAACAGCGCATCCATCGTTAAATTTATTTGCTGCTGGTCATGATACAGGAATGATTATATTTAAATTAGAACGTGAACGTCCTGCATATACAGTACATGGTAATTTCCTTTATTATATTAAAGATCGTTATTTAAGACGTCTTGATTTTACAACATCTAAAGATATATCAGTTATACAATTAAAAGGTGGTGGTAAAACACCAGTATATAGAATGTCATTCAATCCAGCTGAAAATGCTGTATTATTATCAATGCGTACATCAAATCTTGATAATAGTACATACGAATTATATACAATATCAAAAGATACAAATGATGATAATAATGAAATTGATAATAAACGTGGTTCTGGTTTAACAGCATTATGGGTAGCTAGAAATCGTTTTGCTGTATTAGATCGTACACATCAATTAGTTTTGAAGAATTTAAAAAATGAAATTACCAAAAAAGTACAAACACCATCATGTGATGAAGTATTTTATGCTGGTACTGGTATGTTATTATTACGTGATCCTGAACATGTTACATTATTTGATGTACAACGTAAACGTACATTGGATCAAGTTAAAATAAATAAATGTCGTTATGTTGTTTGGTCATCCGATATGAATTTTCTTGCATTATTAGCTAAACATAATGTGACTATATGTAATAGAAAATTAGAAGTATTATGTTCATTACATGAAAATACAAGAGTTAAATCAGGTGCATGGGATGATTCTGGTGTATTTATTTACACAACAAGTAATCATATTAAATATACGTTAATTCATGGGTAATTTGCATATTGTTTTACGATATGTTTTATTTGATATTGTTAATTGTTGTTATTATTTTAGTGATCATGGTATTATTCGTACATTAGATTTACCGATTTATATTACAAGAGTTAAAGGTAAACACGTATTTTGTTTAGATCGTGAATGTAAACCACGTGTTTTAACAATTGATCCAACTGAATATAAATTTAAATTATCATTAATCCATCAACGTTATGATGAAGTATTATATATGGTAAAAAATTCCCGTTTAGTAGGTCAAGCAATAATATCATATTTACAACAAAAAGGTTATCCAGAAGTGGCATTACATTTTGTTAAAGATGATAAAACACGTTTTACATTAGCATTAGAATGTGGTAATATTGAAATAGCATTAGAAGCAGCAAAAAATTTAAATGATAAATATTGTTGGGAACAATTAGCACAAACAGCATTATGGCATGGTAATCATCAAGTTGTTGAAATGTGTTATCAACGTACAAAAAGTTTCGAAAAATTATCATTTTTATATTTAATAACTGGTAATTTAGAAAAATTAAGAAAAATGACAAAAATCGCTGAAATACGTAAAGCACGTTCAGCACAATATCATGGTGCATTATTACTTGGTGATATTGATGAACGTATAAGAGTATTAAAATCATCAAATTTAATATCATTAGCATATTTAACAGCTGCAACACATGGTTTAAATGATGAAGCTGTTGAATTACGTAATTTAATTGGTAATGAAAAGAAAATACCTGATATTGATCCAAATGCAAAATACTTTTTACCACCACCACCAGTACAACAAGCTGAAACAAATTGGCCATTATTAACAGTAACACGTAGTTTATTTGAAACAAATGCAATGGTACAAGCTGCCACATCAACAATGAAAAATCTAATGATTGATCAAAATGTTGTTGAACAAATTGATGATGAAGGTGCTGGTTGGGGTGATGATGATGAAGATATTGATATTGATCATGAAAAGAAATTAGATGATACACAAAATGATGGTAGTGTTGAAGGTGGTTGGGATGTTGAAGATAATGATATTGAATTACCAGATTTAGGACCAATACAACAACAACAACAACATCAACAACAAAATGATACATTTATACATTTACCAACACATGGACCATCACCAAAAATTCTATGGACGAAAAATTCACAATTAGCTAGTGATCATATTATGGCCGGTTCATTTGAATCAGCTTGTAGATTATTACATGATCAAATTGGTGTTGTTAATTTTGCACCTTATGAAAGTTATTTTATGAATTTCTATAGTGCTTCGAAAACTATACACTCCTGGCAATCAAATGTACCATCATGTTTCAGTTATCCACTGCGTAATTGGAAAGATGCCGGACCTAAAGGTGGATTACCTGTAACAGGTATTAAACTCAACGATTTAGTCCAAAAATTACAGGTAATACAATAACATTAACAATTAAAAATAATAATTAATAACAATTGTTGATTAGGTCTGTTATCAATTAACTACTGGTGGTAAATTCAGTGAAGCAATTGATAAATTCAGAAGCATTCTCTTATCAATTTCGTTATTGATAGTTGATAATAAACAAGAAATATCTGAAGCTGAACAATTATTACGAATATGCCGCGAATATATTTGTGGTTTACAAATGGAAACATTACGTAAAACATTACCAAAAACAACATCAGATGAACAAAAACGGCAATGTGAAATGGCTGCATATTTTACACATTGTAATTTACAACCAGTCCATCAAATATTAACATTACGTACAGCATTGAATATGTTTTTCAAATTGAAAAATTATAGAACAGCAGCATCATTTGCTAGACGATTATTAGAATTAGGACCTAGACCGGAAGTGGCAAGTCAAGCTAGAAAAATTCTACAAGCATGCGATTCGAATTTAGTTGATGAATTACAATTACATTATGATGAACATAATCCATTTAATTTATGCGGTTATTCATATACGCCCATTTATAGGGGTAAAATTGAAGAGAAATGTTCGTTTTGCGGTACGTCATATTTACCGAAATATAAAGGGCATGTGTGTAGTGTTTGTACAGTTTCTGAAGTTGGAAAAGATTGTATTGGTTTGAGAATTAGTCCGCATCAGTTTAGATAAATTTTTATTTTTTTTGTATTCCTAATGTTTCTTCATGTATATTTGATTGATATAAAATTAAAAAAATTCATTCAAGAGGTAAAATGTTTTTATTATTTAAGCTTTTAGTGTTCAATTTTGGATAACAGGAGTATAGGTACTAACATGCAATTTATATTAAAAACTAGTGCTGATGTAAATGAAAAAAATCTACAATTAGTATGAATATTTATGTTTACAATTGTTAATAGTTTTTTATAACATTTGATATTCCTTACCTCCTGTATTTTTTTCCCAAGTACTTACCAAAACGAAATTTATAATGTTTTAAACATTTAAAAAAAAGGAATTATCACAATTTTATTATAAAGAGTGTTTACAAATAATTCATAATTTGTTTAAACAATAAAAGTAACACTCTATATAATTATTGAATAAGCCCATTGAAAGGCACATATTAGACATACAAAATTTTAAAATAGTTTTTAAAAAAAAATGCACTTTTAATATCAATCCAAATAGTTAAAAAAAATATATATATTGAACACAATTAACAGATTAATGAACGATTACAAAAACTGCATTAAATAACAAACTTCAAAAGTGACAAGATTTCTATCACAACAAAACAAACGATATTGCACAAAATTTACCAAAAGTATACCAATAAGGTTTGAATTAAACCCATCAAAAATATTATAATTAATACTTCATTGTAAGTCGGCCCGTTATTTGTTCTTATATTAGAATCTAACATTTTATTAATATTCTTTTGTAATTGATTAATTCTTTCACTATGTTCTTTGAGACTCTGTTCAAGATCATGGATGGCCAACATAATACTTGAAAAAACAAAAAGTGATAAATTAGCGATAAGTATCGAGATAGTTTAGAAATATACCTGGAATTCGTCGCTGCTAATGGCACTTTTTTAACAGGTTGTGTTGAATCAGAATGGAATTCTTCTGATGTTGTTGGACTATCATTCACATCAGCATCTGATGATATTTGTTTAGTTGCCATTTTACGTTTTGTTATCTTTGAAGTTGATGATCTACCTTCACCCTATATAATCAAATAAAATCAATTCTTTGATATCATGTATAAAAACAAATATAAATATAGAGAAATACCTGTTGAGGATCAACACTAATTATACTGGCAGTTCTAATCATTGGTGTTGGATGTTTTGTTCTAGTTTGTATAATATAATTAAATTCATATTGATATAAATCATTTCTAGGATCCCATGGACGTAAATCTGAATGTTTATATCCCCATTGGCCTGTTTTTAAATCTTGTTGAAAGTGCACTGGAATCCAATCTTCACATTTTGCTTTACGTTCTTTAGAACGTGCTGAATTCATTATTTTGAAAATCGATCAATTTAAAAAATTTCTAAATTAAAAATAAAACAAATTTACCTCTTTGTGCTTCTTCAAGTAGTGTTTTTTCATCAGTAGCAGCAATTAAATCATCTCTTATAATAGCAGCTGAAACATGTTGCCATAACCTTTCCGATTCATATTCTTCTTGATGATCAACTGGTACTGTATAACGTGTTAAACGATGTTTTTTAACATTCGATGTTGGATTCCAAAATATTTGTTGTTCACTAGTACGTTTATCTTTTATATAAATAGTACCATCCCAATAACCATCAATTGTAGCTAATGTTTCTTTACCTAATTTTAAACGTCCTGTTATACAATTTGTTTGTTCAGTACCACCCAAAAATGGCTTTAAAAACATAATATAAATTAAACAATTTTAATTAGATATAATAATCTCAATTACTTTTAATTTAAATTCAATTTCTGTGAAATAACCAGTTTTTTCACAATTGATTGTAACTTTTCCACCTAATTCCATTGTTAATGTACCCATTAAAATACCTTTACAATGAGCATATGGTACAGTAAGTGTATAATCTTCACCACGCGGTAGTAATGTTAAAACAGCTGTACCATCTAATATAGCTGACGTTGAATTACCATAAAATTTTGAACGTGCTAGAATACTTGCACTTATTGAAAAACCATCTTGACGATTTGTTACATAAAACGCAGATACCTTAAAATCAATTAAAACTTAAAAGAAATATTCATTAAATCTAAACAAAAATCAATACCGGTGGATGATGTGACACTTGTTCAGCTATATAAAAAGTTTTAGAACCGTTCGGATGCGACCAATAACAACGAAATGTTTCACCTAATATTGGATTATATGGTTTCTTTAAACCTTTAGGCTTTTTGTATAAGCCTGATAAATACCATTTAACTACCGTTTTCATTCGGGTAAAAGCATCATCTTCCAATACAGCTCTAATAATATAAAAATACAATTAAATATAAACATAAATATATAATATATGTACGTACCCCGACAGAATATCTACATGATAATAGGAGTCTGTCAATTTATCAAGAAACGATCTTGGTTCTAATATAAATGTAGGCAGTACAACTTTACTTAAATCCATTCCTGGACGTACTTGTTTTACAATAAACCAAATTAACGATTTATGTTCCTCGGCCAGTTCCAATTCAATTTGAACTCCAGCCTGTTTTTATTAATTATTATTAACAAAAAAAACAAACTATAAAAAGAACACAAAGAAAATTACATCACCAAATTCTTCTTCTACATTGGGAATATATGGTGTTTCCGGTGGATCTTCATCAATATCCTCTTCTTTAATCGATAATTCAGAATCTGTATCACTCATTTCACAATCACCAGTACTGAGTTGTGCACCATTATCAGGTTGACTAACATCATCTAAATCTTGATTATTATTTTTTTTAATAGTTCTTTTTTAATTACAATATAATTATAATTATTTACCATGATCGAAATGTTTTTCATAATCAGCTTCTGACCATTGTGTTTCATGATTTGTGCTACCAGATGCTGATTTATTACTAACTGAACGTACTAATGCTGAATCATTTCTTATGGATATTTCCAATGCATCTAACCAACACATCCCTGAAGCTTGGGATGGTGCACGAAATATTAAATATGAACTAGGCAATGGTTGAACAACAGCACCTACAATTTTAAATAAAAAAAGAAGCCTAAATTAAGTAAATTAAGTATTGTTTAACCAATTGTTTCATTTTCAGGTCCTCGAGGTGCCCAAATGGATTGATCTAATGGATTGTATAATTTAAAACAGAAACCATCTTTTTTGCTTGGTCTTTCAATGACTTTAGAAGAATTTAAAAGAATTGTTCCAACCCAATGATTAGTCTAAAAAAATAAATTACAAACAAATTAATTAATATGAATTATTCGTGTAAAAATATCTATATTTACTTTGGCCTTTGGACTCTATAGAGTAATAAAAGTCCAGGTTTTAGAACACACCATAATTTCGTCCAGGATTTTAATGTGCCTCGTACTTTTAACCAATCAGCTAATACAACAACAGATGGATCGTTTAATGAATTTAATAATTCATTTGTAACACGTTTTTTCTCTTTGCGATAATTCTTTCTTTGTGCTTTATATGATTCTTTTCTTGTTAATTTTGTACATGCTTCGGGGCTCTGAAATTGTAAATATTGGTAATATTTCGGTTATTAATTTGTCCATTTCATCTCTCACCCTGTCGATGATCAAGTCAGCACCAGCCGTACCTTAATTTGTTTAAAAAAAAAACACAATTTATTGAGTAGAATTTTGTTTGAAATTCACACGATATTTATTGGAAACTTACCAGGACTGGCCGGTCCAGGACTGTTACTCAATGAATCATTTGATGGTAATTTTGGTAAAATGTTTAATAATGTACGTGACTTTCTATCATCATTACGATTCGTTTTCATTGATGATGGTGTTGTTGGTTGATTGTGTGTATCAGATGTATGTTGTGTGCTTTGATTTGAAGACATTGTGTAATTTAATTATTTTATAAATAACAACCTAACCTTTAATTGTCAATTCACCCTAAATTAACTCATAAGTTACAATTTAATTGTAAAAACCAATAATCAATGATTTTTTCGCAAAATTACACACAAATTATCGCGAATCAATTGGAATTCGTTCAATTTTTTTAACGATAAACCATCGAATATCGTCAAATTTTAATTTTTTCTAAATAAAAACAAATGCCTGTCAACGATGTCATTTTGTTATTGTTACTGAATCATGGCACACTATTGATTATTGTTTAAATTCAAAAAAACTAGAGTAATACAGTGTTAATTAATTATTTATTAAGAAGAGAACGCCATAATCAATTAATTATTTATCGTTTTTAATTAATAATTTACAATATGCACTTGTAGTACGACGATCGAGCAGTTAATTATTTGGAAAATCGTCCAATTGGATGCGTGCGCATGTACCGGTAACACAGTGTTACCAATAGAGAAATTTTGCGGTAAATTAAAACGAACATCAACCAGTTTGATCTTTTAATTTCGTCATCATGATCTTTGTTTCGTCCACAACAAGAGGTGATAACTACAATATTCAATTTGTTAATAATCAAATAAATTAAATTACTATCAATATAGAATACCTTATCAACGAAATAGTGGACATCTAATTTGATTTGTAGACGTATTTTCATTTCATCGGATACGGTTTCGGTGGTTTGTGTTGTTGAATTTTCATCATTATTTGTAATATTACGATTTTTTAAGCGACGTAATGATTCTTCAGTTTTACAAACAGACTTTAAAACATCCTGTACCAACTTTGAATATCTGAAAAGAATACGATTAATTATGAAATAAGCTAAAATAAAAACATAAAACGCTTACTGTTTCGTTATTGTTGAAATAATCGGATCGGTGATAAGTTCAATTTTATTTGTTATTATAGATTTGAATGCTTCATGGAATTTAAGTATGGGTTCTACAGCTTCTATAATGTAATTACTGGGATCTTTGGGTGATGTTCTATTGGTTCTGCGATATAGTCTTGGAATAGCGCAACATTTTGTAAATGCGCAATACTGTTATTACATTTAAGATGAATTAAATGGTTTTGTAATTTATCAACAGTTTCATCAATATATTTCGAATTTAAATCAAATATTTTTAACAGATATTGATGGAACTTATTGGGGATTATTTGAAATATCGTATCGTTAATTTGATTTAAATTATTAACGTTGATTAGATTTCTGATTAAAATGATGTCATTTATCGAATTTACGATGAATTGTTCCCATATAGTCTCATTAAAATCATTAAATTCTTTCAATGATACGTCAAACCATTTTAAATATCGTGATAATAGCAACATTGATAATTTTAAAAATTGATCGGTTAAATCCTCGATAAATACATTTGGACTAAAACAATTATTTAAACATTTCCATAATGTTAACGTTAATTTTAAGCGACATTTTATATCGTTATTATTATCATCAATATAACATTTATCCGGTTTTAAAATAGCATCATTTTCAAATTGTCCGGCAATTTGTTGGAATCTTATTTCAAAATACACCGGCAAATTGAAACGTTTTATATAATTTTCGAATGTTTCATTTGTTTTAATCAAATTTTTATCACCGCATTTTTCAACAATTTTCGTTAAAAAATTCCATGTTTGTTTATAACGTTTTTGAAATAATTCCGGATTACCTGGTGCTGTCACATATGGTAAACCATCGCGTGATTGTTTATCAATCTCGATCCAGAAACAATTCAAAACGAAATTGAACGTTTTCAGTTCATTATTGCTGAAACAGAAATTTGTTGTGAATTTATTCAATTTCTTTCTTGATAAATAAATACTTTTGTAAAATATTTAAAACGTTCCCCAATTTGCTCTCCATAAATTCCAGTGTTTCTTCGTAAATTTTATTGAGATCATGATTACAGAGTTCTAGATAATATTCTGTAAATAATTTTTGCAATGTTGGTCGTACAATATTGATGCGATATAAATTTTCAGCTTCACTTTGTTGTTGTAAATTTTCATACATCCTCAAACAACGTAAAATTGTTACTTCATCATTATTTTCAATGGATAATAAGAACATTTTATTAGTAATTGTTGTTAATTTTTGACAAATCTTTTCGATTTCTTTCATACAATTTTCTGATGAATTCAAATTCAGATAACAGTATTCAAATGAAAATTGATTAACAATACGTTCTAAAATTATCGAATTTTTTAACAAATCCGATTCGGCAGTTCTTAAAATATGTTCGATATAGATTGTTGATTTAATTAAATCGAATTTTAACATTAAATTATCCTGTTTATTGTTGTTCATTTCAACTGATTTCAAAATATCAATACACTCTCTTTCAGCTGTTTGTATCAGATCAACTAATGTCTAAAATTGCGAAATTAATCAAAATTGTTCAATATTGCCGTAAAATTACCTTAATTTCTTCACGCAATTGATTAATAGGTAATGATAAATCATCAATTTTCGAATTTAAATTTGTTAAATACTCAGCTAAATTCACAATAGCTTCAGTTTCTGTTTTTAATATATCGGCCATTTGTTGATGTAAATCATGTCCATAATTCTTTAAATCGTTCCTAATACTCTCCAAATCAGATTTCGCTGTGTATTTAGATAAACACAGATCAACATTGAAATTTTCCTAAAGAAATCATTGTTTATAACAAATTAATTACGTAATAATTGTGAAAAATAATTCGATTACTTTAAAAAACGATTCACGCCAATTTTTATCACCTGTTAAATTCATTTTTAAATGATTTCCTCCAACTTTTTATTTTATGGTTATACAAAATTTTATAGGTTACGTTTTGTGTGACGTTTCATTTTGATAGTTATCTGTAGCACTCTAAAGGAGGGAAATTTGAAATCCAACTGAGAAATTGAATAAAACAATAAAACAAATTGCTGAAAATAGCTTAAATTAATGCATATTTGTACCAAAAATAAATCATCGATTCCCTTAAGAATCGTGTTCGCTTCACTTCTAACTTTTGTTGTGTCGGATTCCTATCGGCTAAAACCCCTCCTGGTTACGTCATCCCTGGAACTGTGTCAGCATTACTTCAGGTGAGACAGGTGGCATCTGCTCTTAGTGGCAGTAGATAACCATTTTCCTTCCTAATTCTTGTGCAGGGGTGGTAGGTGTAGATGGCCGTACCACACCTTCCTTATCACAGTTTATATCATATCACAGAGTTTTCTTTGGTTGGTATTCCATCGTTTCATTCGCTAACCTTGTTGCTTTTTTCTCACTTCGTTATCTTTTTCTTCATAATGATTCTTATAAAAGTGGAGATAGCTTTCCAACATTCTTCGTTTTTAATCATCAGCGAAATTCGATTTCGCATCATTTCGCTTCACTGTAATTTCTACAATGTAGTAGATCTATACTCAGTACAATTGAGCTCATTAAATACTTCGTGTTCGTGTGCAGATTTATGTTAATGATGCATCTATGAGGTGTTTATAAATTTAAGATACCAATTAAATTTGTCACTGTGAAACAATGAAACCTACTTATGCTGTCACTGTTACAATAAAAATTTCTGTTCAGGAACTTAATTGCTTTAACACTAATCGTTTTTTACTTTTTCCTTCAAATATGGCCATTGTTGTAGATGTTTAAACTACACTTTCAAACGGTATACGATAATTAGAAACATCATTACGGAAGACAAATTTAAAATATTTATTACAATAGTAGAGAGTGATCAAATTAAATAAAAATCAATATTAATTTCAATAAATTAAAATTACTGTCTGGGGATTAATTAATGTTTATTGGGAGAAAATGAAGCTTTCTTTCGAATTATCTATTTATAAATAATGGATAACAATAGCTGCAAAATTTATTTCCATGTTTTTACAATATATTATAATTGTTTTATTGGAGTAAGTATATAAATGCGGATGATGGATTTGGAAAAATACCACAATTTTTATTTAATAATAATCAATGGTTATCCAACTCGTATTGTTCAAAATTAAATCTATAAAGTTTACAACGACCCTCATGCAGGTATTAGGATGTAATTATGTTTATCACACTTTCTAAGATCTGAATTATTTAAACATTCATATTATACAATAGTGAATAGTGAGTGTGTTATAACTGTATTTGAAACTATTTAATTATAAATCAATTTTGAAGATAACTGTTTTAAATATTGTCAACAAACGATTTCCATTGAATTTTTAACAATAATAGAGAACAAAATTTGCAATATTATTCACCGCGACTATTTACAGAACGTTCCATTTGAGATAGACCCTAATGAATGATGAAGGATTGTAATTTGCCCATTAAAAACCTCCGATTTATGGTTGAAACAGTTGAAATAGAATATAAATCGGATACTAATCAATAGCTGTTTTATTAATGGAAAGTTCATTTAAATATCGAGCAAAATTTGTCAATAATTCTTATCAATGATTAAATTTTATAAAGAAAAACGACTAGTTCCAAAGATTTTCGAAAGTGTTGGTTTGGATGGAAAGACTTTCTCTAGTGATGGGTGTTCGGAAGGAAAAAGATGACTTTAAACTCGGAATCATACAATCAACTGATGCGTTATGTGGGACAAATTCTAGTTTTTACTCTTACTACTTATACAGTTAACAACGTTTTATATATTCAGTTGTAAACATGCTGTCAACATATTAATATTGTTATTAATAATAATTTTGTTATATTGTGTGTGTTTTATATTATAATTTGTGTAATTTTTGATTTTATCACAATAACGAAAATATGAAATATTATATTGGAATATTAATAGTGAGTAGAATTTTTAGTGAATATTTTAATTAGATTTAAAAATACTATTTACAGATCATGTTGATTGTGATTACTGCTATTAATTGTTTGGATGATTCAAATGAACAAACATCAATTCGTCTTAAGAGAGAACCGCCGATAAGTTATCCTATTAAACAATCTTACGGTCCACCACCTCGTCGAAAACCAAAACCTGTTTATGGTCCACCACTAAGACCTAGTAAACCGAAACCGATATATGGTCCACCTAAACCAATTTATGGCCCACCACCTAAACTAATCTATGGTCCACCACCTAAACCTATCTATGGACCACCCCTTAAACCTATATACAGTTCACCACCTAAATTTTCATATTCTGCACCTTCATTTAGTTATAAACCATCTTCATCATATTTTCCACCTTCTTCAAGTTATGGTCCACCATCATATTCACCACCAGTGCAAGATTATAGTGTACCATATCATAGTAGTGAACCATCATCTAGTTACGGAGCACCGTCACAAAGTTATGGACCACCGTCACCAAGTTATGGAGCACCGACACAAAATTATGGACCGCCGTCACAAAGTTATGGGCCACCGCCACAAAGCAACGGACCGCCAAGTTATTCATCACCATCTGATGGATACGGGGCACCACCTTCACATTACGACACATCTTCTTATAATTACGATATATCATCACCATCACAAAGTTATGGACCGCCATCACAAAGTTACGGTGCTCCAGCGCCAAATTATGGACCACCAACACAAAGTTATGGACCACCACCTCAAAATTACGATGCTCCAAGTTATAGTCCTCCAGCAACATCTTACGGTGTTCCATCACACTCCTACATATCACCATCACCAAATTATGGCGTTCCAAGTTCAAATTATGGAGCACCACCATCAACAAATTACGGACCGCCAAGTTATGAATCACAAACAACATCACACAGTCATTCATCACCAGCATTCTCCAGTTTTTCAGATACTCTATCACCATATCAACAATATGAAATTGCCAGTTTGAATAATCACCCGTTAAGTTACGACACAACATCAGCCAGTTATGGTACACCAGGTGCATTAAACTCTTATGGTAGTCCAGTGGCAACGCAACACGATCCACCACCGACTAAACACGGACATTATCAGAGAAATGAAGAAATTTATCAAAATGATGACAGTTATGTGGCACAATCGCAATTGTTTAATGTTGAAAATTTTGAGAATTTCGATGAGAATAGTGGAAAAATAAGTAACTTTTCGTACAATAATCACAAGAATGAAACGACGACGAAATCAGCGAATCATAATTACGATGGACCTGGGATTGAAGATGATTTATTAGAAATACATGTGGCTAATAAGAAAAGGCAAACGCATAAACAAGATTATTAAAAACAAACAAACAAACAAACAAACAAAATCTATAAACGCCAATATTTCTATTTATTTATTAATGTTAAATTTTATGTGGGAATATTTATTAAGTTCTATCGTATTTTCACCAAAGATTTTGTAGGATTTTGGATAACAAAAAAAATAAATCGATAAATAATCGTTTAATTTATCTTTTATTTCGAATGATTTGCTATTTGTCTCCATAGTCTCGCGTTGTGGTGTGCAATCATGATATTCGAACTATTTCTAATATTTTCAGTAAGTAACATTTTTAACAAATACGGGAAGAATCATTATCGTTTTTTAGTATCTCTGCCATCCAGTCTATTGTTTTAATGATAATTTAATGAAATATTTAGATAGTCAAGTCCATATCGTTAATAATCGATTAAAGCGACATGCAATTTTAGAAGGTAGATGTTTGATAACAAATTTTCTCAGTAATTTCACCAGTTTTTTTTTTATAGAAAATGACTATAATTTAGTGTTTAAAAATGAAACAATTCTACAAGAATTTGAGAGAAATAATACGACGCAATTACCGAAATTTCTAAAATTATTTGAAAAGTTTTGTGTATTCACCAATGGAGATTTGTATGAGATTTCAGGAACAAATCTCACTTTAATTCATCAATTTCCGATTACGACACCAATGCTAGTTAAGGTACATGAAAATTATTGATTTCGAAATTGTTTTTGTTAATTTTTGAACAATTTAGAGTGCAACATTTGATAATATTGGAGTGATGTTGATTGTTGAAAATTCAAAAAACGCCAAAATCTATTTCACATTTGCAAATAATTTAAATCATTATCTAATCCAAACGATTTTCCATCACAACATATCTGATGCTACATTTTTCATAAATAACAATAATTTATATTTATTTATAACAAATTATCGTGATGATGGTAATGAGAATGTTGTGTGAGTTAAAAAAATTAGTTTTGCTTAAATACAAATTAACGTAAATTGATGAATTTTTTCAGTTTATACAAATTCATTCAAACACACTTTGATGAAATTGATGAATTTCAACTGTTCAATGCAATCAAAATTGCAACATTCAAATATAATGAATACGAAATTGTAATTATATTGCAAAATTCTCCCAACAAACAAGTAAGTCTTCAAAAATGATAGTAAAGTAGAAGGTGTCATAAAGTCGAGTCGTTTTCTGATTACTATATTGGTAAATATACCCCGTCTCAGCTAAAGGTGTATTGCCTTTATTAGATTTAACGTGGTTTAATGCACAGTGAAGGAACACTCCTTTAGTTGTGACGCTCGGTATCTCGGTATCAAATTGAAAAGTTATCTTGAAGACTCGTGTATAATCCTTCCGTTTTGACTTGGGCCACTTTAATCGACTGAGAAACTTTCAATACAAACACAAATAAATTGTTTTGTCATATAAAGTCAAGTAGATTAAGTCAAACTAGACGGAGTATACTCGATCACTGACTGATAGATCACTGAGTTGATAATCAATTTTGAACTATTCAAGGTAAGTTCATCGATTTACGAATTCAAATCTGATAAATTGACTAAACTTCAAAAAATTTCCACAATCAACCCCAAAGCAATTCTAACTTATAAGCAAAATGGTGACGATTTTGTTGTAATTATCGATAACAGTTCAATTAACCAGTATTTATGGACAGGTAATTTGAAAAATACATATATTTTTTAATGTAAATCTCTTATAAACAATTCCAGGATATGAACTGGTAATTTGGAATGAATTTCCTTTAAATCTAGATGTTCAAAATTGTATTTTTTTGAACGTAAAAGATGTACCGCTAATTCTATTAACAGAAAATGTACGATTTTTAGTCGATTTCAACAGAAATAATTAATTATTTTTCAATTTTAGAGCAAAATTGAAGGTTATTTTCTAGGAAACAAAAAACTTACACCTATTCAAATCAGTAATTTGCCCGCAAATCATCAACGAATCTCTAACATTGATTATGTTTCTAACGATAACACGTCGAGAATTATTATTGCTGTTACTGATAAAGCTTTAAAATTTCGAATACTTTCACTTGATATGGAAATAGAGATTTTCGGTAAAATTGAAATGTTTGTTAATAAAACAATTTTTTCTCCTACCGGACGAAAACTAATGAGTAGCCATTGTGTTTGGCGTTCGGAAAATTAACGGTGCCCAAAGAAATGTATGTCGTTGCTAGGCAACGCGTTTCGAATTGGTGTTGCGATGCAAAACTCTTTCTATTTTCTTTATGTTCTCGTCCGAGCGGAGAAAAATGTACATTTCCGCACCCCGATGCGTAATCGTTATGCTAGAATGTACTTTTCCTGCTTGTGATGCAATCCACTATTTTAGACAAACTAATTGAGAGCAACAAGGAGAAATTGTCTGAATGTATGTTGAATTTAGAACAATCAATTTATTCATTTAGAAATATGATAAAAAATTATACAACCAGATTTGACAATCAACTATTAGGAAAGAAAATTAACAAATTACAAGTATTGATAATATGATTTTTAAATAAATAATTAATATAATAAATTGACATTTTAGCAACCGGATTTCCAAACGAATTTCGCAAAACTGGTAGACAAAATCGATAAACTTGAACTAGAAACTGAAAGTTATAACAGCAATCCAAAGATTTTAGTATATACGACTTTTTTTTCTATTAAAACTTAATTTTTTAAAAAATAACGAACATTTATTTTTAAGACAATTAATGGTTTTACAATTTTAAGAAACGGAATTAATTCCAGCAATATTATTGCGAAAGATGTTTTACCAAAAGTGATTAATGGACGACCAAAATTTTTCGATCACCTGTTATCGTATACGAAAGATCAAACAATTACAGGTTTTGTTACAGCTGATAATATGATAATTAAAAATTTGACAACAAATAGTGGGATATTTAAAAGTAAATTAGCAGAGATCGTATTCTGGGACTGTCTCGATTTCAATCTCTATTTTCGTATGGCTTGAGATCGAAGCATTCCCGGAATACTATGGTGAAAACATTTCCTAATAACATCGATTTTTAGATTTATTGCTATCGAATAGAGATGGACTTAGTGTCCAATCGTTAATTACTAAAAAATTGATCACTAACGAACTACAAACAGATGTGATCAATGATATCGAAATTGACGATATTTTCAAAATCAAAACCGATAACTGGCTGGAAAACTTTTGATAAACTTCAAATTAAACATTCGAAAATCAACAAAATTAATAAAGTAACTTTTGATTATTAGTGGTTTTCCGATCATACAACACTGATTAGATTTTCGCCTGTTTCGTGCGTTCTGATTGATGTTGATTTGATCGGAGAACAACGCACATTTCCGGACGAGGCAGCTGCCTCGTCCAGAAATAGGCTTTCCCACCACGCGATACAATGCAGTATTAATTGATAAATTTGTAGATTTCATCGAATAATTTCATAAAATTGTTGGCCAATCCGAATTTGTTACATTACGAATTTGGTAAAAATTTAAAAATCAATAATCTCAATGTTAATTCAATTAACAAAATCGATTATGATAAGTTCAAAAACTCAGTTTTCCGTCTAGGGATCCACAACAACATCACCGGTTAATTAGATTGTTAATTGCTTTATTTGTCTTTTAAATAATTATAGAATTGTTTCAGGAAATTTAACGTTTTCTAGAGTGAAGAGTACGAGTTTTAATTTCAATAATATCAACCATATTCCATTTGAAAAAATTCTAACAACATCCACAGATCAAACTGTAAATTCACTAATCGAAATCAATAATGTGATGGTTGAAAATGTAACAACAAATTCAACAAACAACATCAAATTCGGCGATGATTTGGCAACATTCTCCGATAATTTAATAAAAGGCCCAGTCAACATTTATAATGTCGATGTAACAAACAACTTAATTGTCGATCAATCCGTAATTAAATTGAATCAAGAACATATTATTGGTACAAATGAAACCGATTTTCTACAAATCTATAATGGTTTAATTAGAATCAACGGTAATTTAATAATTCGTGATTTAAATATGAGTAAATCATCGAAAATCTATTTGAAAAATAACAAATTTCAACTAAATCCCAATCAATATTGGTTGAAACACAAAAATCAAGCAATTCCACGACATTTTGAAGCTTTAAACGAAATATCAGCACCTCATCTTGTCGCGAAATCGATTAACGGGATTAATATCGACGAATTTATGATTAATACAAATAATGAAACACCATCAACTAAATATTATTTTGAGAAATTACAAATTAACGGTGATTTATTACTGAATAACAAAAATCAACATTTACCAGATTTGATCAAAATTGAAAAGGAAGCTGTAAAAACTACTGGAAGGTAATTGAAGATAATTAAATTCTGCATAAGTTTTGATCTTGATTTTGATCTCTACAAAGTGATCGAGAATTGCGCAGAATTCTCCATCGATATTTCTAAATTAACCGTTTGATTTCTTGTCGATACAGATACGAGATATTTGGTAAAAAGATTTACAATTCTCTAAAAATTGATAAAATCGAAACACCACGCATTGATGGTTATGAAATTAATGATATCATCAATCGCAATATTACACGACATCATTCATTTAAGCATTTAATTATTCATAAGAACTTAATTAGCAACAATATTTCAACAAAATTAATAAACAACATTGATATCAATGAATTTATCAACGATATTTATTATATTGATGAAAATTTCAGTTGTGATTCGTTGAATTTCGATAAAGTTTCAGGTAAGTAGTCATAATTACAGTCCGGACGTAGGTGCCCACCTTAAACGTCCGGACTACAGTTATCAAATTTGATTAATCATGTCTTTCTTTTGTCAAATTTTAGTCCAAAATTTGGATGTCACCACACTAAATGGTAAACATATAAATTCATTAATTCTAAAATATAAAAAGATCGATAATTTAACAAATTTAAACGATGTCTATTTTAAGAAAAATGTTAAATTAAAAACAGTTTTCAATGTTTCAACAATTAATAACATGAATATTACGAATTTATTGAAATCGACGGTAAATAATCGTTTTGTTAGCAAAATATTTTCCTCTGATTATTCAGAACAGTACGGGAAAATCATTGTCGTATTGTCGTTTGTATAATGTAGCGATAAACGCATATTTAATTTTAAGTGCGATTTGATCAGAGGACGAATATTGTTCGTATGGCTTTTCCTACTCTTAACGAATGATTTTCTTTGAAATTCCAGAAAAACCGTTGTGATAATGGCGAAATTTCCGGTAGTATACGATTTGTAGAACACGTATTTACCGATAATTTGAGTGTAAAAACAATCAATAATATCGATATGTTTGAACTGATCAAAACTCTTTTATTGAAAAAGGGTAATCAAAAAATTGATGGTGAATTTGAATTTCACAATTTAAAACTCGGTAATAGTTGAGAAATATTGATTTTTTCCCTATATTCAAACAACAAAAAATTAACTGTTTTTAGAAAATTTAATTACTAAACAAATCAATAATATTAATGTTGATAATTTAATTGACGTATCAACAAGACAATTACAAACATTATCAGTACCTGGTGGATTACGTTTTATTAATATCGGCAATTTAAAATCAATCAATGGCAATTATAAATGTAATTTAGATGAAAGTATAAAAATCTTCATAATATACCGCCGCAATTATGGAAATACGTTACAATTAATAACAATGTAACATTATTGGATCAAACAAGTAAATTATGGAGGATATTCAATGACATTGTCACAAAAACAGGAAGAAATCAAATAATTCCATCGGTAAATATCAATCTATTCTCTTAATTGATCGCCCTAACATGGGTTTAGAGTAATTTATGTTTTTGTTTTCGTCGATCTTTCATCTACTTTCATCAACTTTCTAGTTTTTTTAACATTTGTGTTTTCAAATGACGGCCGGCAGGCATGAATTTCCGGGTTCGAATCCCAGTCGTGTCGTACTTTTTTTAGACTATCATCAAGAGTATGTTGATTGTTGCCTTAATTTCATTTATTGACAGGTAAATTTCGCTAATAACGTTACTGTATCTGAGATGATGGCAAAAGGGAACATAAACGGTGTGAATTTTGATGAAATTAAACAAGACGCCATTCTAATAACCGATGGAAATGAACAGGTATTTCAACAAATATTCAAAAAACAACAACAATTTCGCATTATTTTTTCCAAAGGTTATTAAAGGACGCAAACTATTCCATCAATTGACAATTTCTAACATGATAACAACGGAAAACTTAATTGTTGGTAAAATAAATAATGTGAATATCACCGAGATTATCGAGAAAATTCATAAAAGTACAAATGCAACCCGATTTCGTGGTAAAAAACTCTTCTACGGTGGTCTACAAGCAAAGAAAATCTCCACTAACACCATCATGGATACAGTGCCGGAAAATTTAGTAATTGATGGTGATTCAGAGAAATCCCGAAGCAATTTTCGACAAATTAAAAATTTTACATAATCTAAATGTAAGGTATATCAACGATATTGATTTAAATGCGGTATTGAATGATAGAATATTGTTGAATGGTGATGACCAAGAAATTACGGGAAATTACTATTTTACAAATTTTGAAACAAGTAAAAGTTGCTTTTAATTGTTTTTGTTTCACCTTAAATTTTCAATCAAACAATT
The DNA here is from genome assembly GCA_028455855.1 of Meloe dianella. Taxonomy (NCBI): domain Eukaryota; kingdom Metazoa; phylum Arthropoda; class Insecta; order Coleoptera; family Meloidae; genus Meloe; species Meloe dianella. The sequence goes on along the minus strand of JAPTHL010000045.1, from coordinate 1,615,130 downwards.
TTAGAAAATCTATTCACATCCCAAATTAATGGAATTGAAATTAAAAATATCGTATTTGATGAAGATATTCAACACATTGAAAGCAGTAAGAAATTTCTCGAAGATGTTGAGATTTTTGGTAATTTCAGCAATGATTTCATTAACAACATCAATATAAGCGATATTTATAAAAATGCGGTTCTGTTAAAAACATCGTCAAATATTACCGGATATATGGTGAGTACCCAATTAAATTTGGTTCGGTCAACTTGACTTTAGAGCAAGATTAAGTAGCTAGAGTTAAGACGATCAAATTTGATTGACTATACAACAACAAAAATTGGTTAAATGTCAGTGTAACAGTTGAATTTACCAAGAACTGGTTGTTTAATCCAGGACACACCTTTCTATTCCTAGCATTTTCACGCAGTTTATTTTTTGCTCTATTAGTCGGCTACTGTTTGTCAATTCTGGAAAACTCAGGAAAAAATCGTTATTTCTACCACAATTCGACTAAAATTGTAAATGATTAAAAATCATCTACACGTTTTGTATTCGACAATAAATGGACAATTCTTTAATTAAAAGTTTCATCGGCTACAATTGACATTTCAACTAAGCGTAGACGATTGATATTCATAGATTTTTTGATTATTTTTAGAAATTTCTTCGACCGGTTAATTTCAACAACACCAACATCAATACGGAATTTATAAACAATTATCCAGTTGATAGGATGTTGAATATTATAAATACAGACTTTATCAAAACGGAATCGAATGAAATTTTGGAGATAATTGAAAAAATTGCCGAATTAAATTCGAAAAATTCCATCAAAATTCCATCATTACCAAAAGATTATTTGTATATAGAAAAATCGAATGATATAGAAATTACAATACCGAATACGATAAATGCTCAAGCATTAAATGTTGGTGATGATGTCCTTATACATATTATTACAGAAAAATCGGGTAATCATTGTGGATTACCACAATTTTGTAAATGTCCAATACAGAATACTGTAGAAATTTCATCGAAACATTCAATAACAGACAATGTATTTATGACAAAAGATTATCAAAGAGTTTACAGTTATTATGGTGATATTATCGTACATTTTGTTACGAATACAACAAGTACAGATGCATTATGTAGATGGGATCCGCAAATAAATACCGAAATATCGTCGATGACTTGGTCAACGAAAACAAATGGAATTATCAACATGCAACACGAATTATTCAACGGTTATATCAGTGATGTTGAATATTTTACCATCAATAATCAAACTTATATTGCCATCGGACGATATTATGATCCAATATTGAATACATACGATCTAGATTGTACAATATTCAAATTTAGAAAGGATATAGTAAGTAGTTGATTAAAATCATCAATCAATCAATTAATTTCGTTGTTTTTCTCAAGATGGGAATCGATGTGATTCAACAGATACAAACAAAGAGACTATGGAGTATTACTTTGTTTTATACAGACAATAATGTAATTATGATTCTTGGTGGATCAGGTTGTGATATTACAAGTATTTACCAATTCGATCAACTCAACGAGAAAGTAAAACAATCTTTTTTTTTACAACAAATCAATTGAATTTTTTTAATTATTCAACTTTACAGTTCGTATTAATTCAAGAATTAGCATTCGAATCAATATCAGCAGCTGGTATTCTACTGCATCGTGATCATTTTATTGTTTTAGCAAATAAAAATAATTTATTGATATTAAAATATCATCGACAATTAAATTTTTATGATTTTTATCAATTTTTCGAATTAGATAATGAAATTACAGGTATATCGATATTTTATATTAATGAAATATTAAAATCACCATATTTATGTGTTATTACAAATGAAAAATATTTAATATTATCATTTCGTTATATTGATGGTTGGAAAATTGAATCAAATGGTGAATTAGATGGTTTAAAACATTTAATATCGTTTAAATTAAACAAAAATATCTATTTATTTGCTTTGTCAACTAAAATGAGTCATTTATTAACTGTTATTCAAAATGGTATTAATTAATTGTATTGTTTTGTTTGTTTTCTGTTTAAATTATAAATAAAATACATTTTATAAAGAAAATTTCTTTGTAAATTTATTCGAAAAAAACTCTTCAACAAACGACTTAAATCTAGTAGGAAATAAACAATGGCTTAATTTTTATAGTCTAAATACATAAATCTGTATTAATTACTCAACAACAAAAAAGATACTATTTAACAATCTTTATCTGTATCACTGCTGCCTCTTTTTGTTTATTTGTTTATATACCAAAAAAAAAAAACGAGAAATTATTTTAAACATACAAATAAGGATCATTAAAGAATATCGTGGAGTAATAATAATAAGAAATGTATATTAAAAAAACATTTTTTTTAATGGTTATCTTTGATTCGAGTTTAGTATTTAAGACACCTGTAATTGTAGTATGTATTAAGATGTGCAATCAATTAATGTTGCCGCATTTCAACTGTGATCAATGTAGGAAGATCGTATTGATTCACAATTATAATGCCTCGAAATTAATTAACATTAATGTATAAAAACAAAAATATTAGAATAACTGACAACGTTGAACATCTTACTACTTACTATAGTGTATTCCAAATTCAACTAAATGCATTAAAGAATCTGAAATAATATACTGTTCCTATATACTAAACTTTAGAAAATAGTTTTTAAATATTAAATTGGCAATATATTATTATATATATCTAATCTCCATTATTGCATCCAATAACACCACTGACAATGGTATCGAAATCTATTCATTAACATACATTAATTGATTATTTAATTAGATAGATTACATACCTTTAGTTGTAGATTATCAATATTTAATATCTAAAATTAGATGGACCAGGGATATCATTTTGTTCATTTCTATCCCAAATACTGTTATTATTCCTTCCATATCTTTCATATCCTAAAAATTATCGATAAACACAATTTTGCCAGATACGTCTGATGGTTTATGTATGGTTTGTATCGAGAATTTACGCGTTTATCAAGGAAATAAAATGGACTGTAAACCCGCTCTGTTAGAACAGGGTTGCTTGACAACCACTGGAGCTTCTAAACAATGTAGACAACCGGCAATACATTACATCCTAAACGCATGCAACCAGTGATACACGTTGAAGATCAAACAATCCTTTCCAACAAACCGGGTTCAAAATGATTGGAGATTAACCACAGATGAACCATCAATTTTATGTAAACATTCTACCATTAGAAGGATACCGAGGACTACGTTCTCGTTCATTATAACGCAAATCTCTTCTAATTCTGAAATTATTTAAATTAATATCAGAATTATTGTAATTGTGTTTAATTACCCTTCAGATCTTATATTTCGATATGAGGCACCACGATATGCTGAATCGAGTAAGCGTCTTCTATCAATACCTGATTCAGTTCTATTAGAATTCGATCGTTTGTTATAATATCGAAAAGGCGTAGGATATTTTCTTTGAGATAAATTACTGGAAAAACAATAATTGATTAATTAAATAATTATTTTGATTATATAAAATAATTAGTAAATGAAAAAACTACTTATATCTAGGTCGATCAAATCGTAAATTATTTGGATTATTTTCGTTGTCCCTTTTAAATGTTCTATTATCAAATAATTGTGTACGTTGTAATGTTAATCGATCCATTTCTAATTTGTCAAAAATTTCACGTTCATGTTCTAATTTTAATAATTCAGATTTTTTACGTTCAATTTGATCACGTTCAAGACGTAATTTTTCACGTTCACGTTCAAGTCGTTCAGCTTCATCACGTTGACGACGTGATATTTCACGTATACGTACAGTTTCTTCATGACGTCGACGACTATCTTCACGTAATGCACGTTCACGATCACGTACACGTTGTCGTTCACGTTCTTCCTACAATTTGTTTTTTAATTTTATTTTCGATATTATTAATTTGAATATTATTACTTTGATTTTATCGAATGTTAAAACTCCAGAACGATGATAATTTTTTGAGGATGCCGTGGTTGATGAATGATGTGGACGTCGACGTTCTATTGAACGAGATCGTCTTCTATGTTGGCTAGGATCAACAGATGATGCTCTCTAAAAATTCATTATAATTAATTTAAACCAATATCGTTGATATTGAATTACTCTTCTATCAGGAACACTTTTGGGTTTTTCGTTATTGTTATTTTGATTTTCAACAATTGTTTTATTCACATCTACTTCATTTTTATCTTGAGATGTTTGATCAGATCTATTTCCAAACTAAAGAAATATTTAAATAAAGAAAATCTATAGAATTTTATAATCGTATTACTTTATCAATTTTAATAATCTGTCCATTGAATTCTGTATCATTTAGTTTTTCGATAACTCTATTAGCGTCATCTGTAGAATCCATTACAACATATCCAAAACAACAAGATCCCGGATATTTGGCATTTACAACCACTTTAGCACACATCACTTTACCACATAAAGACAATAATTGTTTTAATTCATTTGCCTTTGTACTTTTCGGCAAATTTGTTATCCATAATATATTTGGATCTAATTGTTTATTTACTGATGTTAATTCTTCTACAACAATACTAATAAAACAAGAACAATAATTAAACAAATTATAAAATATCGAAAATAATGAAATTTACCAGTCTTCATTTTCTTTGAATGTTGAATTTTCATCAGTACTATCACCATTCACAGATTCATTTACTAATGGAATTGTTATTGTAATCGCTGATGTAGATGGTCTTGTTGTTGTTGTTGTTGTTGTTGTTGTTGTGTTATCAACTATAGAATACACAATAGATTGTTGTTGCATAAATATCTTACCTAATCACTTATTATCAGTATTTGACAATAATCACGACTATTGCGTAACTGTTAAGTTAATGAAAACTCACCTACTACATCAACATCTACAAAATCCTTATCGTATGCATCAAATACTGTACCTGGATTATTGAAACCCTAAAATTATACAAAATTAGAATATCAAAAAAAAGAACAATTAAAAATTACATTATCATCGTAAGTTAGATCTATTGGTAAATTCGTATTAGAATTTACTTTGAAATTTTCCATGTCTGTACGTTCACAAGCGATATTATTGTTATCCATTATTCTTTTATTGTTATCTTGATGATTTTCTATTAACACTTTTAATATAATTTGATTTTATATTGTTTTTAATAATTATAATTACTAGTAATTAAACATTATTTTTAGAAATAAAAAAAATGATATCAACAAACCGCCATAAACCGTCAGCTGTCAGCGTGCTATTTAATAACACGTCATGGAGTCAAACGATGTGCAATGTTCGCGTGTGTTCGTATGGACATTTATGGCGAAATTTTATTGATAAAACACTATAATTAGATTAATTATGGTCATTTCAGAGAGGAACCGTTGAAAATTGGGGAAATTCATCAAATTAGATTTATTTTTGGGTATGATAAATTAGACAAATTATTGTTGTATACGAGCACGTGTGTTCGCGAACGATGGGCGGTTCACTGTTGTTTTGATTTTGGTTGGTGCAGTACTCCTCTAGGAGACATTGTATGAGTATGAGTCATATCAACAAGCACTGTTGCCACTCGCCATATAATTCTCGAATTTTACCGCATGATCGTCAGGACGGTAAAGAATTTTTGACAACGCAATTTTTCAACATTTTTATCTCTTAGATACTCGATAATGACCATTATTACACTGCAAATAGGACCAAATAATGGAAAAATATTGTTAGGTTATGTTAATAAAACTCAGTAATCAGCAAAATTTTTTGGCAATTTATTGCAATACAAAGTAATTATAAGCGATATGATTTAACAAATTTTTGGGAAAAAGAAGAACGATTTTATTCATCGGCAGATGTGCTTGGTCCATCGCAGAAATGTTTCCAACGATAAATTGCCAAATCTTGCACGTCAAAAGCTTGTTTACAAGCAATACAACGTACTGGATATTCTATGGTGTGTTTTTCACGAAAATGTTCGATAATCATTTCTACTGCATCTTCTCCGATAAATTCCACATTACAATATAAACATTTATAATCAATTATTGGTAAAATATCGAAATCGTCATTCATTATGCAAGCTTCAATAATACCAAATGTACCTACATTGCTTGGTATAAGAGGAATTTCGAAAATATCCAATGCAAATTGAATTTTCGGTGTTAAAACCTTGCAAATATCAATCGTTTGTGGATTATTTCGTAATTTCTTATTACGATAATATGATTCACTCAATTGTATTTGAAAACTTCCATCTGGGTTGATTGTTGTTCGCAATGATGATTGTTTGTATACATGTTTGATGTCTAGAATAAAGTGACGTAAGATGATGAAAATTTCTTTGCATTTTTCTTCTGACACCTGTGTAAAATAACAATCAAATCCAAATAAAACGAATAATATACGAAAATACCTGTAAGTACTTCAATACTGCTAAATATTCAGAAAGGTAATCTCTCAAAAAATTGCTGGTTTTTTGATAATCCACAGCATCTCGCAATACAGTATTCGGTAATGGCTGGTTATTGAATGATGGTAAACTTAAACAACGATAATAATCAAGACATACATCCCTCTTGAACATCAAATGAGTATTTCTAAATGTTACTCCAACATGAGGCCAATTAATTAATTCAGATAGTGTTAGTTCTTGACACGGTGGTTGCGAATGAAATTTCGGTACAATACCTTCATCTGCATTTACATAAGCAAGTGTATGCATAAGTTTTGATGAATTACTATTTAATATAGCTTGATCATCTTCAGTTTTATTTTTATTAAGCGATTTATCTTGATTGAAGGCCATCACGACTGAATACACAATAATAATTAGAGGAATACGTTATTTTTCAGTATTATCTGTTGTTTTTGCTGACGCCACTTAGTAACAGACTTTTCAAATATACTATGAAACCGTTAATATTGTTTTAACTGCAGCGCGATGACTGACCGAAGCCAAGATCAAAATGGCCTCCGAACCGAACTATGCAACTAGATTTTATCTTGTTATCGTAACATTTGTCACATTCTATTATATTGTTTATTACTAACATTTATTTGAAAAATTACCGGTATTTTCATCAAATAATTCAATTTTTAATACGATAATGTGTTGTAGACGCAAAAAAATATTTGACATTCCCGCTATATTTTCGGTTTTCGATATAGGCAACCGCCAAACACATTCCTCAATGGGTCACTTTGTATTTCGATACGAATTGATATGAGCTGTTCGAATTTGGGATGCACCCCACCTTGAATACTTTCAAAAATGCGCTCAATTTTGACAGGTACGCAATTTTGCCAACTTTTTCGATAATTTTACTCTTATCGTAAAATGTCAAATGATATTCCTTTATTGATAAATTTATCAATTATTTTTATCTAATAATTACGTCCAAATGAAGTGAATTCTTTACATACAGATAAATTAATTAAATTTTATTCTAATATCGACATAATGGTATTGTTTATTGTAATAATTAATTGATAAATTTAATTAATAATTATGGATTGGTTGCGAGCTGGCTATTTTCTAAACAAACAACCCAGGGCTTTGATGAATACTGACGAAGAATGTGATCCGCAAGCCTGTTACGATAGTTTCAAAGAACATTGGCATCAAGCTGTTAAAATCACCAACAGAGTACAGGTATTTTACAACATAAAAACTTATAGGTTATGTCTTAAATACGTTCTAATTACACATTCTTTCATAGCAAACACCTAGCCAAGATGATGTTCTTGGTGTTGTGAATCATTTGGAACAAATGATAACGTTACTCGTTTACGATTTACGAAAAATAGATCAATTAAGGGTACCATTATCATCATCATCATCATCATCATCGCCGTCATCACAATGTTTAGAATATACATTAAATGAGAATATTCTGGATAAATTATTCGATTGGAGTATAAAAGCTGGACGTTATATGAATGCTGTACGTTATGAACAATTAAAATTATATGAAGTATTAATAAGTCGTTCAAGACATGTATTATTAGTACATGAATCATTTATTCGACCATTATTGAAATTATTAAATTCATGTCAAACTGATATATTCTCAGATGATATGGAGAAATTATTAGTTGATTTATTATATCAATTATGTGCATTATTAATGCAAAATATCGATTTAGTTGATTTGTTTTTTCAAAAAAATGCAAACAATTCGAGGTATTTGTTGTTAATTATCGTAAATATTTGTGTATTTAAATAAGAAAATTTGCAGGTTTATTATTTTTACATTATTATCACGTTGTATACATCGTGAGAATTCGATTGGAATGCGTGCCAGAGATGCATTACTATTATGTATGTCATTATCAAAAAAGAATAAAAATGTTGCTAATTATATTGCAGAACAATCAAATTTTTCTGTATTAGCTGCATCTGGTTTAAATGGAATGTATTCAGTTTTACCTAATATATTAGATGATATATCAGTACCTGATTGGCATCGTTTAACACCAGATGATGTAAATGATATAAATGGTTTATCAGCATTTGTAACATCATTAGAATTTAGTAATGCTGTTGCACAAGTTGCACATAAAATAATTCGAAAACAATTACAAGAATTTTTATTTCGTGGTTTTTTAATACCAGTTGTTGGTCCAGCATTATTACAAACATCTATACAAGAACAAGTTGCTGCAACAGCATATTTAGAATTAATATTACGCACAGTAACACAACCAGGTTTATTATATTCATTATTACAATTTCTATTGATACAAGAATATGATGGACAAAGATTATTAAATATATTAATACAACGAATTAATTCAGAACGTGAATTATGTTTAGTATCATTATCATTATTTGAAACAATGGTTAATTTGAATTGTGAAGATTTAATGTTGGAATTAGTATTTCAATATCTACAACCATGTTTACATTTAATGTTATCCCAAAGAAAAATGTTGTTACCAATTGATCCGCATTGCCAAAGTTTTGAGAAATTATTAAATTTAGCACCGAATTGTTGTGATATACCGGATTCACCCCATACAGATATTAAATATAATCATTACAGTGGACAAACTAGTTTATATGGGAAATATCATGCTTATTTATATGATGCAAGAAATAAAATTAATTCGTGTCAAATGTCTTGTAGTCATTGGAGTAATACTTACACTGGTAGCGATGAAATCATTCAAGATTCCACATCAATCGGTATAAATATTTTATTCAATTATGATTTATCGAATATAATTGATGAATTTTTTAGAGGAAAATTCAAATAGTCTACCATCGCTGGGTGAAAGTAGTGGTTATGAAAGTTTAAAAATAAAATTCGATGATAATAATGATGATAAAAATACAATACCACAATGGCAGATTTCATCAATTAAAATCAAAAAAACAAATATAACAATATCAGATAATGAACCGTTGAATTGTTCAGGAACAGCTGGACCGTTTATTGCTGGTCTATTAGAAAAATTAAAAAATTTCCTATCAAATTCTGTTTATATTAATCTACATATTACAGGATTAATATCTCGTTTAGCTGTATATCCTCAACCACTTTTACGAACATATTTATTAGATCATAGTCTTGTTTTACAACCAAATGTGCCATCGTTATTTCAAGTAATATCATCGTTAATTAATGTTTAATTGATTAAATTGCTGGTTTTTCTCTTCTAGATTATTGGTTCATTAAAACAGAGTATTGATGAATATATGAGTCGTCGTCCAGATAATATAACATTGATTAAAAATGCACGTGATTTTCTAATTGATCGTGAAACACGAATCGTTAATGCCAGAAGGAATATATTAGAACATTCTATTATTGAAACAACAACAACAACTCCACCAACATCATATAATAACGAACCATTTCAACGTAATGAACCGAAAAGGCGTAGTTTAAATTTACCATCAATAACAAGTATGTTTGGACGACGTCCTAGTCAATTAGTTGAAACTACTGTACAATTATTACCAACAATAGATGATACAAATTGTAATTTAATTTATCCAAAATTCAATGAAGCCCAACATGTTGCATTATGTGCTGTATTATTAGATGAATGGGTGAAAGAATTAGCAGCACTTGCTCAAGAACATACAATTGCCCAACTTGCCGCACTATTAAAATAATATTTTCAATTTTTAATTATTTTTGTTTTGTTGTGTAATATAACGAAAATCGAACGAAGCAATATTTTTATATAAATCGATTTTAATTCATTATTTATAAATAATTACTTAATCAACAAATTTGCTTTTTTTGTTGTTGGAAAAAAACAGTCAATTATACGCTACAAAGAAAGGATTTCACACACTGATTGGTGCGTCCTTTCGAATATAAAACAGAAGAAATTTTCAAAATAATTTATGTACATAGTGAAATCTTTGCTTTGTATTAAATTCGATTACGGTGTGCATAAGGATCTTTATTTTGAGATTGTTATTCGATTAAAACTGCAAAAATGTCTGTGATCTCTACATAGATTTAATGTAATGAAAAAAAAAACTAACAAATAATGATAGTAATAATAAGGAAATTTTTTATAAAAACTCGTTAAATTTTACTATATATTAATGTATATTTACAAATTATAATTTTATTTATTTTCAATTATTAAAACACAGGAAAAAAGATGTAACAATAATGTTGTATTTTAACTATTAACTATTTTATTTTTTAGGGAGAGTTGTAAATTGTTTTAATAAACATTCAAAAAACTAGCAATCTTTTTAATTTTACTAAAATTGCCAAATAAACAATCAACAATTAGTGATGAGTTAATCAGTTTTGCAGATAAATTTTGAATTTGCCGCTTTATAACAAATGCGAAGTACACTGAATGGTATGCTGAATTAAACGGACCATGTCGTTGCAGCGATAAGATACTTGTCGCTCCTTTATCTCGTTTTAGTTTTCAATACTATGCTGTTAAGAACAATGTAAAACAGAGAAACGTATTGTTTGTGCTCGGTTCTTTCCTTCTTTCCGCGTTCGTAGATTTTACATGGTAATCAGTACAGAAGCGTGAATTCATGTTGGCCCTACTGGTGTTCACTCCTTTTTTTAGCGGCTCGTCGTTTTTTTTTGTTGGTGAATTGTTTTGACAGTTGTAATTGTTTATCTATTTTTTGTTTTAAATAAATTAAAGAAAATCTAATGTAAATTAAATTATGTCTTGATCAAACACACTGGACGTATCAAAATAGAGTCAATGTTTGATTTAGAAAAGAAACTATGTACATTCTGGTGTTATTTGTAGCAATTATTGAATTTAACAATGTTGAAACACAGGAGAGTTTCTGTGCATTTTATGGTGGTAAAATATGTAAAAATTATATTGATAGAAGTAAAATGGTATGGTATAATAATTCAGAAACAAGTAAAAATGAAGTAATTACAGCTGGTTTATGGGAGGAGATGATCAGTACATTTGAAGAGCCTTGTCGAAGTGCTGCTGAAGTAATCTAACAAAATGACGAATTATTAAAAAAAATCTATTGATTGTATTCGTTTTTAGAAACTTTTATGCGTCTATGCCTTTCCTGAATGCAATGTAGACAGACCATTGCCATTATGCTATGATGATTGTATAGCTGTAAGGGAATTATTTTGTCATAACGATTGGGCCAATATTGAACATCGAAAAAAGAATGGTTTGTATTTGAAATCAAGAGGGCATTTCCGTCTACCAAATTGCGATATTCTACCGAAATATGAAAACGAAAATAAAACATCGACTTGTTCGTATGCCGGATTACTCGAAATAAACGAAGATGAAGTCACTTGTAAATACAATAATTATAATATTGATATAAATAAAACGGACACAAATTGCTTTTTTAGATGATTGTATTAAAGGTCGCGGACGTTTTTATAAAGGTAAAGTGAATGTAACTAAAGATGGTATACCATGCCAACGATGGGATTCACAAGTACCACATTCACATAATTCACCACCAAATGTATTTCCTGAATTGAAAAATGCTGAAAATTATTGTCGTAATGCTGGCGGTGAAGAACAACGTCCATGGTGTTTTACAACAAATAAATCATATAGATGGCAACATTGTGATATACCAAGATGTTTAAATTCATCATATGATGATAATGAAAACAATATTATTGCAATGGATCAATATTTGGCACCATCATTGTTAATAATATCATCCAGTATTGGTTTATTAGCGATAATTATTTGTATGTTATTAATATTATTATGCCATCGTTTCCATAAACATCGATTAGGCTATAATCCAACAGAAACAGCTGATGTCAATATAGATTTAGATAAATTACCAAGCAATATGGCATATCATAGGTTTCTAACATAATTTAATTAATCCATTCGTTAATTATAGTTAATTAAATGATTTATAGACATGGCGTTACATTTAATCCAAAATTAGAAAAACTAGAATTTCCACGTAACGACATTATTTATATTAAAGATTTAGGACAAGGTGCATTTGGACGTGTTTTTCAAGCAAAAGCGCCAGGCTTAGTTGTTGGTGAAGAATTTACATTAGTTGCTGTAAAAATGTTAAAAGATGATGCATCTGAAGATATGCAAGATGATTTTGAAAAGGAAGCATGTTTATTAGCTGAATTTGATCATCCTAATATTGTTAAATTATTAGGTGTTTGTGCTGTTGGTAGACCGATGTGTTTATTATTTGAATATATGGAAAAGGAGATCTAAATGAGTTTTTACGGTATTTGATTTTCTTAATTCGAAAGAATAATATAATTAAAAATATGTTCAAATTTTAGACAATGTTCTCCTAGTAATTATGTTGTTAGGAGTGTAGTTGATAATGAATATGGTTGTAGAGATGTTTTTAAAGATAATCAATTAAATCATTTGGAACTGTTGAATATAGCACTCCAAATTGCATCAGGAATGGTATATTTATCAGATCGTAAATTTGTCCATCGCGATTTAGCAACTAGAAATTGTTTAATAAACGAAAATATGGTTGTGAAAATTGCTGATTTTGGATTATCTCAAAAGATTTATCTACAAGTAATTAACATTAATCAATATTATTTTCATTTTGTAAAATGTGTGTTTTTTCAGGATTATTATAAGGGTAGTGAACGTGATGCAATACCAGTAAGATGGATGCCTTTAGAAAGTATACTTTATAATAAATATACACCAGAATCGGATGTATGGGCATTTGGTGTTTGTTTATGGGAAATATTTTCATTTGCTTTACAACCATATTTTGGTATGACACATGAAGAAGTTGTACGTTTTTTGAAAAATGGCAATGTATTACAAAGTCCAGAGAATACACCAGCACCAATATATCAAGTTATGAAAGATTGTTGGGCACAAAAACCAGCAGACAGACCAAATTTTCGTACAATACATCAAACGCTCAGTACTATACATACAAATATGCTGTCAATGCCACCAATACATTCCGCATGAATATTATCTTTTATATCGTATTTCATTATTCAAAATTACATTTGCACGTTTTTCTTTTTTGTTTAGTTAGAAATTGTGATATGTATAGTTTTACAATAATCTTTCAGTCGATTCAATACTTCATCCAACATAGGGGGGGCAACAGGAAATAATTATTTAACATGATCTATCAGGCAAAGACTGATTTATTTTTCGAACTTTATTTAACAGTGTATCAGGGATGAAATTGTAGGTAGAAAAAATCGTTTTCCCTTAGAGATTACATGTGTAAATGTTGTGTGTTTTTATCATTCCTATGTAATGAGTGCTTGGTCCTATAATTAAGAAAAAAGATGTTGTTTTTTTTTAAATTTAATACCCGTGAAAATAAAATCATTGAAAAAACACATACGAGTAAATTTTATTATGTTCGAAATTATTGAATGAAGGTTCCATATTAACAGGTATACAGAAATATCGGAGAAGTATTTGATGATTAATTTTTATGTGCGATGATCACGAACATTTCAGTCAACTAGAAATAAAATTACATTACAAAATTCGATAAAATATGTGTGATTCAAACCAGTAAAATCCATTGTCGCATAAGTGAAAATAGAGTTTGTACTAACAGGATTATAGAAGTAGTAGAGAAGTGTTGAATTCTTAATAACAATTGCTTTGTTTAATCAACACCGTGCACGCATATCGGACATATTTGATTTATCGATATATCGATTAAAACAACCATTAAAGAATAGTTTTACCGATAAGAAAGTATTGTTGAAAATAAAATGTGCATTCAAAATTATATTTTATTTATTATTTGATAACTTACATTGTTCCAAGCAACAAGAAAACGACTTTCTGCGGCCAGGATAACAGAAACATTAGCGAGTCCTTATCTGTATATACACTCATACACGGATGTGTTAAATAAATAAATCAAAAAAGGAAAAGTAATCATAAATTCTTTTAACATTAATTACAAAAACCCATCCATCCGTATTCATTTTTATTTTATTGATCATGCAGAACTGTAAAATCACGGAATATGGTTTAAAATTACGAGACAAAAGACTTTATGTTGACAGGATTACAGATGTATTGAGGAAGTATTGATTGAGTTATAAAACTTTTCAACAACACACTCGGGTATCTATTGCGTTGAAGACAACTAGAAAGAGTCTTCTTGTTAACAGGGTTTCATCGGTATGAAACGGTCTTAGATTGAGTTTTCTTTAAACGGTCCAAATAGTCTTTCAGTTATCAGGATTACAGGAGAGGTAGTTGTTATTGATTAATTGCAATTCACAGTTAAAAATGCGTATTTGTGTATGCATATGTGAAGGCGTTATTGTGATCGACTTACAAAACTGATCCAATTTAGTTGAGAACGTGTTTTTATATTTGGACTTACTGTAACTACAAAGAGAGAAATCAAAATTACAAGACTCACCCAGTAGATAGACCTGTGCTTGAAAAACGTAAGTTGTCTGCATTTCTCCCCTGGTGTATCCTCAATAATATGGCCAGCATGTTCTTCACATAGGGAACCTCCAGTTACTGTCAAGTATTTATCAGATTAATTGCAGGAACTAATTGTAACAAATTCAGAATAATCAACCCAACGGCATTTAGGAATAAACTGGTAGACGATGTGATATAGTTACGTATATTTTTGTTATCGACATTGAAAATAATCGTAATTTTTAGGAAAATTTCAAATCAAAAACTTCTTCATTCGAACTGTTGTATACGTAATATGCACTTTACATTTAAACTTGTGGCAACTAGAGGGAGTTACGTGAATCTAATTTCTCAACAATTTTCGCCAAAAAAATCTGTTATCTATATAGTAATTAAACGATTAATTAAACAACACTGCTTCACTAGTTTTCATCTAATTAAATCACAGCTAATATCGTATGGACTTCTTCAATTAGACTCTGGAATATATGTATTTGAAAGTTTTTATTGATTGAAATTGAACAAAACTATAGTAGTTTCAGAAATTTTTATAATGATGAATAAATTTCTGTTCTCTAGTAATATTAATTCGATTACATGCTTGATCAACTGAAGCGGTTATTGATGGTGGTCCACAGCTGAAAACTCCCACAGTACTTGCCTAGAATTATATAAAAAATTTAATAGATTTATGGTAATTTTATATCTTTAAATGTGTGTTTTGTTTTTACATTGTGTAAATCTGAAACGTTTTGAAAGAATGATGGAAAATTCGGCCGTCCAAAATGTGTAACTGCTTTTAAATGTGTAAACAATGAACGTTGCGATATTCTTTGATAATGACGTTCGCAAATATATAAAAATATTGTACGTAAATCAAATTTTTCGAAAAATTGCGTTATAAATATGTGACAACTAACTAAATTCTTTTTATCTTTTAATTCTAATTCTCTGATTATATCAATTAACCATTCGAATTGTTTTTGATTTCTGGATACCCATATAAAGTAGACCTGAAATAATATTGGCTTAGTTACTGGATAAATTTACCCGATTAATATGGTAATTCACTTTTTTGCACTGACTTTGTTGAGATTTAAAAGCAACATCTTTTAGAATACTTGCAAAAGGTGTCACACCAATACCAGCACCTATCAAAATAGATACCTCATACAGATTCCAGTCTTGATGACCTTCTCCAAACGGTCCATCAAGATACACCTATCAAAATCTTAATAAATTAACAAACTGTTTGGTAATTAAGTAAGAAACCTACTGCCGGTAGAAGCGTTTTTGTTTTGATATGTTCATTGTAGATTTTCCTAAGATTCGTTGTCCATGGTCCAACAGCTCTAATATGAAGTGTTAAATTTTTCTCATCAGGCGATGATGATAGTGTAAATGGATGATATTCATAACGATTCAAAGCAACACAAGCAATCCGTATCCATTGTCCAGATTTGTAATGGAAACTTTCCGGCTTCTTTATTTCCAACATTGTCACATCTAAATCGAACAATTTAGATCATAAATATACACTAATTGATGTTTTAATCATTTCCACTGCATCAGTTTGATAGTAAATGATGTAATAAAACACATTTGGAACGATGAAATGAACAATTGTTAATTCATATACAAAAGAGTGAAGATTAATAGAAGTTTCTGGATATGTTAACCGTTCCCGACTGAAAGTACACGAGTGAAGTACGGTAGGAGCCCGAATAGGACGATGTACTTTTTCCAGAAAATTAAACTCTACCAAATCAATGGAAATGATGAAGTTGAAAAATGGTGGAAGCGCCGGGAGAGATATATTTTTTTAATACTTACTTGATGGTAATGTTTCGGCCCTAAGTACTGGTATTTCGATTTTTTTTCGACATATACTAACCAAATAATCAATTGTAAATAGTATAAGTGGTCCTAAACAAAAATAGTAGAAAAATGGTGCTTGTATTAAACGACCACAACCATGTAATATCATAAAAATAAAAAATAACGGATATAAATTATGCGTATACCAAAACCAATTATAAATCTTTCTACGGACTATATTATGTGAAAATATATAAATAAGTGCCCAAATTATTGTTAAAATAATACCAGTAAAACCGGTTATTGTTGACCAACACCAATAATGGAATTTCGGTAATTCATGTGTTCTATAAAGTGAAATATTGTCATTTAATCAGAATAAAAAATGGAAAAACCACTACTTACGGATGGAAAAAATTACGGAAAAGACATGTTAAATCATCAGCAGTTTGAGTACTAATGTGGTAGAAATTAAAAGCATGTCCCACAATGTGCATGACTATAAAAACAAAATTAAAACAAGAATACAAAAACTGTGTGATAAACGGTTAGAACTTTACTCGTAAAAACAAAAGCCCATATGGCAATATATTTGTGAAATTCAACAGAATCATCAAATGGAAAATAATTATTAGCTACTGTATCTCTCATTATGGTAATCGTATTTTTACACATAGTAACCAAAAGAGATGAATAAGTGAACATCATGGCAGATGCAGCACCCCTTGTTACTGTAACACCATATCCTGCTATTCTTCTTAAGCCTGAATGTTCCCTTTCTACCGAATAATCTAAAATTAAATTTGATTCAACTTGAGCAATTTCAATTAAAATAAAGTTTACAATAAGCCCTTTCTGCGAATATTGCAATTAATACTAATGTATATAAAGTCATCCAAAAGATCCGTTTCGAATTTACTTCAATATAATTGAGAATTGTTGATAGAATTGTATATTGACGTTTTGTTTCTTTTATAGTTATTTCTTGATTATCATCAATTATTTCACTAACATCTTGATTATGCTTTGATGTATCACCTTGGAAACGTTCTAAAATCTCTTGACGACTCCTATAAATTTCGATATTAATCATCATAATTAATGATGAATTTTTAATTAAATTTACATATAAATATTCTCAATAGTATCTCTAGCTGTTTCTAGATATGTTGATTGATTCGCTCTATCAACACCTTTGAAATTGATTGTTGCTTTACTTAAATTACCGATTTCATGACCACAAATTTTCATAAAATCGTTAAACGTTAATTGATCTTTACCACCAACTTGTTGTAGAATTATGTTTGTTGTTCTCTCAAGTTCTTTATCATCTAATTTACCTTCAACACAAGCCAGAAACGATCTGAAATCGTAATATTTGAAAATTTCCTCACATTAAACCGTTATGTAAGTTATAAATTCGTCCATATGTGTTTAGATATGTACAGTAAAGAGGATGTTGCGATAATTACCTGATCATTGCGACGAAATTTTCGCGTGTTAAATAACCAACAGCATTAATATCGTACATATCGAATAATAATTTAGCCTTTTCTTCGGCTGTACCTTTTGCAAATATAACAATTAAATTAATAAATTCACGAAACGATATTGTACCACTTTTATCTTTATCAACTAAATGAAACATTCTAATAACAAATTCATCATTCGATCTCATTGATAATGCATCAGCAAATTCACTAATTGTTAATTCTGTATTTATAATTTCTTTTTCAATTGTATCATCAACAGATAATAAATATTCTTTATCATAATTGATTTTAAATGCTTGTGCAAAACTGACACGATAAAAACGTTCTAATAAATTTTGACGATATTCCATTGTTGTTACTTGTTTTAAGCCATTTTTGATATTAAATGATGTTATATAGTGATTTTCGACATTGATTTCGCTTAAAAATTGATCAAATTCATTGATAAAATTTTTACGTATATATAACGTTTCAAAATTCAACACTAAATCATAATTATGTGGACATTTTACAATTAAATACGGTCGATCATCGATTAAATATGTTGCAATTGTTCGATTATTCATTGTTTCAAAATTTAATGCACGCAATAATTCACCATTTTCTGATACAACACTAATTTGTTTCTTATCATTTTTCAATAAAACAATTATCCTTCTTTGTCCTAATTTATAACCCAACCATTCATGCACAACAAATAATGGATAAGTTAATTTTTTTTGTAATTTAAATGTTTCACGCGTATGACGGTTTTCTTTAATACGCAATGTCTTTAATTGTTCTTCTTTACGTTTGATTAAAAGAAATACGACACCGATCAAACCTTGAAAATGATGTGTAATTAACTCGATTTTAAAGTAGCTTCAAATGATAATTACCCACAATAACCGTTGCTAAGGATGTGAACGTTAGAATATAGGATAGTTGACTATTTGAGAAATAATCATAACTACCCTCTTCCGTACAATTTTCATTTAATACAGCCGATGTCAATGGTGGTAAATGATAGCAATTGAATTTTTGTTTTTTAAAATCTGTACACGTCGATTCCATTAATTTACATCGTGATATAATCGAATCATCTAAATAAATATGATGAATAATTCATATATTATGTTATAATAATACAGATGTGTATATATCTAACTTACTTGGTCCAAATTGGGGTACTCTAAAAACATTCTGTGGTATATCATTAAGATCCATTTTGGTTACGGCCATTATTATGTCATAAAGGGTAATTTGAAATATTCTACCAATTTCAGGTATCGTAAATAAACTGAAACGTAATTTTATATAGTTGGTCTATTTGGATTTCTGTAACTTGAGAATTTGACGATATTTACTTATTATTTAGATTTTCAAACCAAAATCTATCGCCATCGCGAATTCGACGAAATTGATCTTTAATTATTGTTTTAAATAATTCACCTGGACTATCTTTCGTTTCTAAAATACCACCAACCCAAATATCAATGTTATCAGTTGAATTGTTGTATAGATGTTTCATCTCTTCGATTATCTAAAAATAGATCAAGATACAGATGAGGATTACGTGTTGGTATGTGTACGATTACTTTTGGTTCAACATGGGAGAAATGATCATATCCGACTCTTAATAATCCAAAAGCTTGTCTAGCTGTATTATAGTCAGGTAAACCGTGATCTCTAGCTCTTTGTATATTTATTGCCATTAAATCTCTACGTGGAAATTCTAATGGTCCGAAAACGTTACCACGTAAATCTTCAACGATTTTATGATCTTCTTCTTCACTTAATTGATACGCCATACCCATTAACAAACGATCAATATCAATAAATTCATTATTATTATCATCGATCATTTTTAGTATCGGTTCATATGGACGCCAAAATATATTGCATGTTCTAACTGTATTTTTGCCCCATGTATCAAATTTCGATTTACAACCATTCCTAATATAATCCCTTAAATAAACACCAGGCACAACTAATGTATGTCCAAATCGCATAGCTGCACTTTGAAAAAATTGATCAATTTGTGGATCAATACTGGGATCATAATTTTTATAACTTGGTGATTTATCACCTAACCATGATTCTAACCAATCATAATAAACAATTTTTTGATGTGATGCTATTACCCATTTTCTAGCTTCATTAAATATTTTATCACTACTCCAGTCTGGATTTAAATGGCGTAATCGTTTCGCGAGATAATTATGCCAACGGAACCATAAAATGCCGAATGTTAAAAGAAATGAATTCTCATTACCACGTGGATTACCTA
This sequence comes from Meloe dianella, assembly GCA_028455855.1. Classification (NCBI taxonomy): domain Eukaryota; kingdom Metazoa; phylum Arthropoda; class Insecta; order Coleoptera; family Meloidae; genus Meloe; species Meloe dianella. Next base: position 1,594,632 of record JAPTHL010000045.1, on the reverse strand, counting down.
ATTCTGTAAATTATATTATACGATTAATTAAATATTATTTAATCAACGATTTACGATAATGATAATTACTGAAAAATCTGTTAACTTTAAGTGTTTCGTGATTAGTAATAAACATTTTATGATAGAATGGTGGTGGTGGATTAGCCATTGGCAATCTTTGTTTATTATAAGCCGGAAATAGACCATTTTCACTGGAAGCTAAGCAACCATCTGGATCAATAGTGCCGTTTTCGTATGTTCTTAATTGATCAGACCATTGTTTTGTTATGCCATATGTAAGGCCACCGTCTATATATGGTGTTATTTCATTTAATTGTTGTCTTGGATTGTTTGGACTAAAACCAGTTGTTTGATCGAATCTAGTACGTAAAAACGGCAATTCTGTATGGCCTGGTTTTTTCAAATAACTGTGATCCGGCGGTATTAATATATTGAAATATTCTGGTGGACATGCTGGACGTTGGGCGTCTAATAATTCTTCAACAACTTGTTGACCAAAAAACACTAAGAGGGCATTTTTGCCAGTTTTTGATTTTGTACCACTTTTACCACTCAATAAACGTTCACTTAACGTTAAAGGATTCGGACGATTCACATCATTTGGTTGATAAACACCATCCTTATAAGCGGCAGGCGAACGTCGTAATAATGGTCGATCTAACAATCATCATTATTACTATTAACAGAAAATTAATTGATCAAATTCTTACCAACAGCACCTAAAGAGGGTGTTGCCAAATTATTATACCACCCATCAAAACCTTCATATTCATGTTCACGTTTAACATAAGCGGTATTACTACCCCAATTTCCTGTTAATAGCCAATCACCAAGGGTGTATCTGTTGTTATTACCGATATTATAGTCCCGAAATTCTGGTTTTGTCGATAAATTTTCTTAAGAATAATAAAATATCAAATTTAATTTTTTCCGTTAAAAGAAAAATAATTCAATTACCTGTAGAATTTTGGGCATTAACAAACCAGCAAACGATTACAAGAAAAACACACTTTATAGTATTCATAATTAACTAGATCAGTGCCAGCATTTTACTGTCTATTAATCTATCTGTATTCATAGAAGACGGAAAGGAAACCGCTTGATAGCTTATCTTTTGAAAAATCCCCGGTTTTCGAGTTGAATTTGGTTTTATACATTAGTAACAGTTTCTTTATCAATTTAAAATGCAATTTCCGAATTCTAAAAAAAAATAATATAGATTAAAATTAAATGCGAATATTCAAATTGAAACAGAGATTTGCATTCGAGAAATTTTGGAAACTTACCTGAAAATCTATACAATAAAACATAAATTGGCAACAAGATAATTTATTATTGAGAATATCACTGTAATAATTTAATATTTATCGATTTACATTAATTATGTTAGTTAAATTAAGTTGATAGTAAACTTATTGTTTATTTAGGCAATTCAACGTAGATAATAAACTTGTATGAATATTTAAATTTGGCGCATCCGCCATTTTTCCTACGAGCGCTTAAAAACGATTAATTATTTAAAAATGTTCAGTGCAATTCAGATGAGGCCATCAGTTCAGTCACCCATCATCATTGTCAAAACATTGTTATTTTTTTATTTGTTTTCATGTATGAATTATATTGTGGGGTGCGTATACTACAAGCTAATGTTTCTAAAATAAAACATCCAAAAAAACAAAAAAAACAAACAGATAGAAACAAATTGAATATACAGGTTGGAATATTTCCGTTTTGTTTTTTGGATTTTCCGAATTTACCACAATATACAGGATAACTCATGTAAAGTAAACTACCAGATATTATTGTTCTTATCTACCTAGATCTATATCACATCTATATATTATAAACAATTAAGAATATTTTCGAAATTCGTTTACATTTAGTTCTGTTGTACTTTCTGTGGATGCTTTACAACAAGCAAATTCGAATATACGTTCATCTTCACCAAATTCTTCACCATCCTGCAATGTGACTGGTAATGTGCGATTTAATGTTTCTGGTAGAAATAAACAAGCAATTGCACCAAATACTAATAATGTACCTAATATAATATCAGGTATCGGTTCCCATATATTACCAAGATATAATATTTGTGAACTAAAAAATGTTGCAGCATAACCAGTAACATGTATGACTGATACACCTTGACCTCTAACAACAGTTGGTATTAATTCAACAGCATATTGTGCACCAGAATTATAAGCAACATTAATACCAAGACGTGCTATCACTGCTAATATTATTATTAATATTGGATTTGGTATATTGATAAATGCTAATATCAATGCTGAACATATTGTAAATATACCACTGATAAGTAATGAACTACTGGCTAATGCTTTCCGTCCAATATGATCTTGAACCATTGAAATAAATACACACGCTGGTAGTATTGTTGATGATGTTATTGTAAATATTATAAATGGTGAATAATTCAAACCGTTTACATTACGTGATATTGCATCGTAACATAAAGTCATTATCATTCTAAAAAGTAAACTAACAACTATTAAAAGTCTTTAAAAGAAGAAAGAACAAGTCTTAAAACTTTATATACGTACGATTTAAAAATCAAAATCAAAGTTTTTTTACGTAATTTTGGTGTTTTCAGTAAACCAAATAAACTTTGATGATTTGAATTTGTCACATGTTCAATACAATAACGTTTTAAAGATTCAATAGCTTTAATATCAATATTACGTTGATTTATTTTTGCAATACGTTTAAAACAATTTATTGCTTTATCGATTTTATTTTGACTAATTAACCATTGTGCACTTTCTGGTACTAAGAAATAAAAAAATATTATTCCAATATGTGGTAGTGCAATCATTAATAGAAAATCTCTCCAATTATGCAACAATACAGCTATCCACGGCACAGTCATACACGATAAACAATAGAATACGCCGATACACATATTCAAACCAAATGTTCTCAGACTTGGTCGAATATATTCCATAACTATTAAACAAAAATAATTAATCAACAATTATTTGATGAATAATTAATGTGATTACCTATAATATACATCATGACAAAATTCGCATCTGTGGCACAACCAGCAATAAATCTACTAATAACGAAATTAATTGTATTATACGACAATATTGATAAGAGATTGCCGAAAAATGCTAATAAATTTGCAATAACTAAAACATGTAAACGACCAATTTTATCAGCTAATATACCAAATATTAAACTACCAATAACTGAACCAATGAAAAATATTGATTGTCCCAATGCTGGTTTCCAATCGTTATCACATACCCAATTCAACTATAATTTAGTTGTTAGATTTTAATTGAACATCCTATAACTTAATAACTATACCTCTTCGACAATACTGATAAATCCATGTGTATTGTTCTCATCATAATTCCAACCTTCTGTACACGATCCATCGATGGTATTGTTATTTTTTATTGTTATAATTGAACATTTATTTAAGATAATTGTTTCGTTATATTCGTTTGGTGGTGGTTTACATTTATATTCAGGTATAACACTGATGAATGTTTGTCCGAAATAATGAAAACCGGATAATAAATTGATAATACTAAATAGTACTAAGATGGTGTACTGATAACAACCGAAATCACCCACACGATTTAACATATCATCGATATTTATTAAATTGTTATCATCCATCTCTGATTAATCGAAATATACAACTAACTAACAACACATATTTCGATTTGCAATAGAAATATTATTTATATGCCGTATTATTATTATTATTATTGATTGTCACAAGTCGAACAATAAAAATAATTATTTACTTTACAGAATGTGTTCATTTCAACTTTTATGAACTGTTACTATCAAAAAATTCCTTCTCCAGTAACAGGGCTATTAACTTGACGTTATCTTTATGTATATATGTTTATATGTAAATATAAACAAATCAAAATGATAATACGAATTGTTGAAATTTTCTATAAAAAATACGTAAACATAAAGGTATGTTAGTTAATTTGTAGATTTGCATATTTGTTTACTGATTGGCATCAATAATATTTGAAAAATATCGCCAAACAACTTTATTCGCCAATTTAACGTTATCTATAATTGAACAATAAACTAATTAAATAACAACTTTGATGATGATGGAGATTACTGAATTGAACGTACTATAAGTTTTAGGTTAATCGTGCACACTAAAGTCTAATCTATATATATATATATATATATATATATATATATATATATATATATATTTAAATGATAAGAAAATTTGGAAGAATTCACGTTTAGAAATCGTTCTAAATACGTTGCAGGATTGCCATTGCTTAAATTTTATTGTTAAATATATAGTCCACATCAGTCATCCATGACGTCATGTGGTGGACATACTTATATTAATCCTGCAAGAATGTTTCTTCCATTAAAAAGTGAAATACATCTTAAATCTAGATAATTTGATAACTCCTCGTTCATATGTGTTTTTTAAGGATTTATTTGTTTAATTTTATAATTAATTAGTATTTAATTTGGTAATTGAGTACAAGAAGTGATGGTCAATTGATTCAAGTCGATAGTGTTTTGTTTTTCGGTCGGCAAATACCCGCAGATTAATATTAATTAATTGATTAATTAATTAGAAATATTCGTTTAAAACGATTAATAAAGAAGTGTGAACAGATCGTCTGGGGTGTATTGGTTGTTTCAATAATTGGGTCAATAACCCCCACAGGTGGGCAGTATACAGACATTATTAAAATGGCCGATGCACTTTTAGTGCGAAAAACATTGATCGCTTATTGTTTATTAAAAATCGCTCAATTCGATAATTCTTTTAATTAATAAAAAACGTGTTTCTCAATTTTTCTAAAATCTATAATTTAAAGTAATTTCAATAAAGTGAAAAATAACGTTTGCTTCTAAATAGTTTGCTTATGGAAAGAAGTGTTAAAATATCTAACAAATAATGTAAGTAAAACTGTCTTAATTACATTCATTTTCTATTATTATCGTATTCCAATTACTTATTTAGATCAAACGTGACTATTTTGGAGCGGTTTCAAGTAGGGCGCATCTTAACCTAATAAAGCAGTGGTAGCAGTTAAAGGTGAGTTTTTATCACCAATTTGCTATTAATCATCAAAATCCTAAATTTCCAAATTATTCCTAAGAACGTTGGTGTAATTCAGATTTATTTAATAATCTGATAGCGATAATAATATCAGAATTTTAGAAACAAAAATTTCATTTTGTTGCATCCAAAACATATTATTTAGATCAATCATATACGGACATATCATAAGGACAGGGCCGGATTAATCGATTGTGGCCTCTGTGGCAAGTTTCAAAAAGGTTGCGTATTCAAATTTGTCGAAAGACTGATCGTCAAAGATTATCAATAAAATTATGAAAAAGTTTAGGTTTTTTTTTGTTATATTATGTTTGATTTTGGAACCGGCCCTGCATCAGGACAGTATTAGATGCACTCTTGAATAATACTGGATACTTTTTGCATAATTCGAGACGAATTCGCTACATCCTATCATCTATGAAATTTGCGTTCAAAATAATGAAAGAAAATCGTTAATTAACAAAGCGTTACATATACAAAATTATTGTTTTTTGTTTTTGTTTTATTTTGAGACATTTACGATAAATTTTTTACGTGTTTCCTGTACCAATACAGTGATTCGTTACTGGAAATGATTAATTTCACAAATTATCGTATAGACCGGATGTTAAAACATGTATTTTATACACAACATTATAATAAAATAGCAGTAATTTAATCAATTATAACGACATTTTTTACTACATTATTCTACTACATAAAAAATTTTAAACTGTTTTTTCCTCTGTTTTAAGTGATTTTGTGATCATTATATAATTTACGGTTAATAAAATTATCTATATATTAGTCGAAATGTACATTATGTTCCACCAAACAGCACAATTTCTCAATTTGTTGGTTTCTGAGTAACTTTGTTCGATAAATTTTACTTCGTATCCGGACTACCCAATTTGGTGATTGCCACGGTAATGGAAGATCTTATACACCCTGCGTTTAACGTAAACGTATATCTATTTCGTTTTTATTTGTGAATGAAACAAAAACGTATCACAAGAATTCAAAGCAGTGTTTAATCGTAAATAGATAGGTATTTTTCCATAGAGGAACAACACGTGGGGGCAGGGGTTACAGCTGGTACAAATTACTGGGACGCGGAATGTATGTACGCAGCAGCCACTGTCTAAAATCTGTTTACAAAGATCAGTTCTACATTCATAGATCATTTATATATTCATTTATTTTGTCGAGTTCGTTGAAGAATTTTACCGGGATCCGACCCTCGCTCTCGGCGGGCCTGCTTTTAGTTCAAATATAAATGAGATAAACCAAACATAGAAAAATGTTATCTACATCAAAGATTATTATTATAAAACGTAATTTTTTATTGTCGTATGGGAAAATCTCTTGGTACCGTCTCCAATATCTGTGTGTAAAGTTACCATTTGTAAATAGTCATTTTGATAAGTTTATTGGTGAATTGTAAGAAAATTCTACAGAGATTTATTTACGTTCTGTCTCAATTTCTTACCATAAAGCTTAAGAACGCAGAGGAAATGCACGTAAATCCATGAAAATAGAGATCGAGATAATATCTTTCAAAGAATATCATTCTTATCACTGAAAATCCACTTTGAAATGGTTCAAAGAAACAATAAAGGGTGTTAGGAACACACAGAACGAATAGATTAGAGATATCTTTAATTTATATTGAATGAGATTTGTTTGTTTTTTTTTTAATAAATTATAATGCATAGTTGTCCAAGAATTGAAAGTTATGTAGTTTTGTGTTGATTTCACTACCGGTCAAGTGGTCGTTTTGTATTCCGTTTTTCCACATAAATATCGATTATTCAATTTTAGATGTTGACATATTGAAATTGGTTGGAAGTTCAATTATAAATTTATAATGTGTTGTATCGAAAATATTAAAACCACTCCACTATTCTGTTAATCGTGTTAGTTATTGATGACATGATTAAAACAAAACGATATCGTTTTAATTAAACAAATATTATTATATTTCAAGAACTACCTGCACTTTTCTACATACAGATATCATCTTGATAGTAATTTAAAATATGAATGGTAGTGGCCAAAGTGGTCGTAAAATGAAACTGTTACAATGAATGTCGTTTATGCGAAATATGTGCAAAGTAATTCTATACAAAAATGATAAACTACCATACTAGACATTTTTATATTTTCTAATATATTTTAAGTAGAAAATGGTTTTATTGTCTTTACAATGAAATTTTTAAATTTATTTTTGAATATAGCGATTGACTTGAATATTATTGAAGTTTAGATCATGTTTAGATTATCAAATTGAATAACAATCTAAATCCATGTCACTTTCAGCTGTATAACTTATTAAATACATTGCTTGAATAATTATACCAAACACATAACTGACAACTCTCAATATTAATAGGGGTGTTATTTACTATTGATATTTGTGTGTTATTACGTTTATTGTGTTACATGATAGTTAGATTATCAACCATCAAACTCAATTTTGGTTATTTTAATATTAATATATGATTGATTCTAATATATACAATCTAAATCTTGAATATGAATCTAAAATTTGTTAATTTAAAATATTACTAGAGGATACATTTTTCAATAATACCACCATGAATACCTTTCCTTAAGCTTGTTATTAATCGATTAATTAAAAAAAAACAGAACCGTTCTGTATAGATTAAATTGTAAAATTTGAACGTGAAACACAATATTTAAACGAACAAAGGTATTTTCAATATTTAATTAAATGCAACTTGTTAAATCGTAATTAAAATTAAACAAATTTATAAATTCGCAACATATTAATGTTCTTTCTTTATTCAATTTTAATAAAACTAAATATGTATGTAATTTAATTCGTTCAATATTTTCAATATACGACTATTGTATTTGTAATTTGGTAATTTTAAACAGATGTATCTGATTATGACAGGAAGAATCGAAAACTATTCATTTGTTATTTTCTAGAATAGAGCTATTTAAGTACTTATGATATATGTTGGCAACTATTTAGAAATATTATTTATCTCTTTACATTTATCTATTTGAGTATATAATTTGTTAAATTACGGTTTAATTAAACTTTACGAGTTTCTAACATTTGTTGTTGTTGTTGTTGTTGACTGTTAGTCTCAATTTGTTGTTTACCTCAATAACGGAATAAATCTTAAATATCTGAAAATTATTTAATATTTCAAATAACTATTTTCCAGTTCTTATTTCTATACATGATGAAAACTTGATAAGATCATTAGAATTTTTTCTTTTCTATACACAGACAATAAAAATGGGAAAAGACTAATGGTTATAACTTTTTCAGTAAACTTTTACAAAACTTTCAACAAACTTCTCGACAAAATAGAATTAAATAAGAAAATACATTCGTATCCATCTTTTATTCTATATTTTTTATTACAACAAAATTTCTTTTTATTATTTACATCTAATCCAATCACACAATTGCAATCGATATGTTTCAAATGTGCTATTGAAAATTATAAAACGCTAAAACAAAACCAAAAAAAAACACCCACAGAAATCATCGAAAAGCACAATTTTTTGCTTGTCGTTTTCAGTTGATAAACAAAAAAAATATGTTTACGTACAGGACTATCATTTATCACGATATAAATTAATGTGAATGGAAACTGTCATTCAGCTTTGTATTATGTCTTTTGGAATAACGCTAAGTAAATAATATTTGAAGAATAATAACAGACAGATTAAATTTTCAACAGATTTTTGTTTGTTTAGAAAAAACTTACAGTGTAATTAGTACTAAGAAGTTCTACTGATAAATCTTCATCATTTGTTTTATAATTTCTTAGAGATAAAGATTTGCTTTATCAGATAATGAGTCTAATTCAGGAGAGAACCATTATTTCCAATTGTTACAAATTGATTATCTCTTTTATGATTATCTACAAGAGATTTTTAGTTATAATGAACTCGAATTTGTTTGTTTGACTTGATTTTAGTGTAATGAATGTGGCAACAACAGATTTTGTAAACTTAGAAATTATTACGATTTCAGAATTGTAAAGATTCAGGTGTGAAGTTGGCTAAAGAATACAGGCGATTGCCAGTTGTCTGTTCTATACAATGTATAAATCAAGTTATTTTAAGGATGGTATTTAAGAATAATCTAAACAAAGCCGAAGCATTGTTCGCGTTCGTATTGGATTTTCTTGATTTTATATAATTTTTTTCTATTTTAAATGATAGCCCTTTACAATGATTCAAACTTAATTATCTAAGGTGTCAGATAAGAAGAAATACAAGCAATATAAAGTAAATTATGATTATCGTGAGAAAGATAAAAAAAAAATAACAATTACTTCACTTAAACATGAAATGAAGTCGAGCTGTCCGTTTTTTAAATAGTATTTTTATCTGACTTAAAAAAGCTTCATAGCGCTTTAGGCTATTAAGGTTGTGAAAAGTTAAAGTACTTTCGCATTTTTCCAGTTTTCTTATATGATAATTGAATTTGTTTATGTTGCATTTCGAAAAAATTAAAATTGAATTAAATTGAAAAAATAAACGACCATCAGTATTCTAATATCCGTTTTGGTGATGTTGAGATTTGTTTGGGTCAATTCATTGATCGACGAGAAAGAAGGACGAAAAATCAGTGAACTGAATGTTTGAGAAAGCAAAGTATAGTAATAATGAACAGAATCTCGGTGATGGAGAACTACAGAAAGATCAAAGAACTCTTTGAAAACATTATATATATATATATATATATATATATATATATATATATATATATATATATATATATCAACAACAAATATCCAAGGAAAATAAATGATTTCGCTAGGAATGATTAATGACAGAGGTCACCAATTGGGATTAATACTAAAATTTTCATCATAAGAAAAACAAACTTAAAGAATTGTTTATTATAATTTATTTTTTTTTTAATTTCAAAGAATTTTGTTATTTAAATCCCATAGAGGAAAAAATCGATTTACGGATTGAATACATCAACAGTAAAATGTAACCAAATATCGAGAAGTTCAATTTTGACGAGATCTGCCTTTTATCGAGATTCAAACTAGATTAAATTTTTTTATATCGAGTAACTTGGCTCATATACACTTCAAATTTTTATCTTTTAAATTGCCACTTTACATATCGTAAAATTGATGAATATTTAAAAATAAATATAGATATATATGTATGTAACATTTAATTGTCCAATTTTTGATAAATATCAGCTGTATTTCTTCATTTGTAGAACGAATATTTTTCAACAACAAAGATTTTATGATAACAATATGCATAGAAAATGTTGCAACCAACATAGAATAGTTGCATTCAACATAAAAATAAAATTTTATTACCATGTTCCAATAAAAATTGGTAGGTTGTGCTTTGAAATCATAATATTGCTAAAATTATATTCAATATGTACTTTATTTTATTTATAAATATGAATTCTATCCATTTTACTTAAAGTAATTGTTCTGAGTATAAATAAGGAACGGAGACACTACTGATCATTCTATTTTACTTTTTAATATCATCTAATTTAACTTTTCAATAGAGTTATTTGTACCAATATGCCGTTAATGTTGCAAGATTATTATTAACATTTATCTGGACGAATATTTATAATTGATGAGCATTTATTTTGTTGTTTTGATTTTAAAAAAAATCTATTTCAATTTCTATTTTAAATGGTTGAAAATATTGTACCTAAATTGACTGTACGTCCGGCCTTTAGTGATATAAGTAGTACTCACATGTGGATGTTTTTTTCCGGGAAAAAAACCCCATCACCATTTTAACCCGTCCCGGAACAGTTAATGGTTTGACTTTGCAAAGCTACTTACTCTGATAAATGTCTTTGTTTCTATTTCTTTTTATCTAACATTTCTGTCTGTCTTGAATACTGATAATTGAGAGAGAACATAAAGTTTTATGTCAAAATGAATTGGTAAATTCGTTTTTATTATATACACTGGGCTCCATCAGCTAAACAGTTTTTTATTTTCATTTGAACAAACACTAACTAAATTCACCATAAAAGGTGTTTATCGATTTTTTTTTAACATTTATTTGTTAGTTATTTGTACATTGAATTTGAATGTTTGAGAGTCGTTGTTAAAATTAAATTTCGTAAATGTAAATAGTATAGATTTTTACAGTTTTAGTTTATTTTGTATTTCACCGATAAATTTAGTAAGATATAGTTGCATTTTTTACAATACAGCTAGATATATTTTATTGTGTGTATCATTGTTGGGGTGTACGCAATGTATTTATGAGGGTAATAAAGGCGGTCCAGTAGTTCAGTATCAATTTGGAGGAAAAAGTCCGGTAAATAAAGCACGATTTGACGTCAGTAAGTTTTCGTTGGACATTTACCGCTTCACTGAGATATATATATATATATATATATATATATATATATATATATATATATATATATATAGATAGATATATTTTGGTTAAAATTGTGCGTCCGGTCCTGTGGCCTCTCTGATTTTGTTTCAATGTTAAAACTGGCTAATAGAAATAGGTGAAATTTTGGTCCTCTAGTTGTCGTCCTACTACATCCGTTCAACTATACCGTAATTAAACGATTTGTTCGTTGTTCCATTCGACAACCGTGTTCATTAGGTCGATTAAGTTGTTCGTAGAGGGTTAGATACAATTACACATTACACATATGCAACCCCTCTAGAGAGATTTGTTCGTCCATTTCTACTATCATGTTCGATCATTACGCTATGGATGTTACATGTTTTATAATACACTAGGTGTGTTGACATCTGGACCTAACTGTTTTGCAGATAATTTAATTATATGTGCGTTTCCGCTACACTGTTTAATATCGTTATCCATACGCACAGTGTATTTCCTGCTATTTAGTGATTGATCTGCTTAAAATGAAAATGAAACTGTTTGGCTATACTTAATTTTTATAAAGCAATGTTTCATTCACTAATAAACAATGTATTAACTTTGAATAGGAGACTTTTGTGTGTATATGTCATAAATGTATCGACATTACAGTATTATATACAGAATCGGCCACTTCAAATAGACACGTTTGAGAAAGTAGATGAAATGAAACAGAAATATGATGAGCACGTACTGAAAAGAGACAAGTAGTCAAAATTAGTAACGACAAATCACTTCTCAATATCTCTTGTTAGCACGTGCATATCATAAGACTGTTTCATTTTTTATAGTTGCTCGAATGTTTCTAGATGAAAAGGCCATACCTGTAGATATCTAGAATTTAATAATATTGACATTAAATGAAGCAAAATTTTGTATTTTTAAATAACATAATCTTCTTTGTCTGTTTTATTGTTATATAGATTCCATCTTCGAATTCTCCATTTTGAATTTCTCTGACAGTTTTACTAATACGTCTTTCCGGATTTATTGACTATATTTTCGAATAAATTGCCTTTATTTAACGAAATATTGATATGTTCTTTTAATAATCGTATTTATTAATGTATTATGATGGTGTATAAGAAACGAGTCGAATAACTCTTTAAATTTTATGTTGGTATTAAATTATTTGAAGAATGACTAATAAATCTGAATATCTTCTTAAGAAAAGGTCTTTTGTGTGTCAGGATAAAGAATTGTTGGATAATACAAAGTTGAATGATGATAAAAATTCATTGCACGTATAAGGATTAATGTGACTTAAGTTAGCTAAGGATTAAATTGTTGTTTTGTATCAATTTCGATTTGTATGTATTTAGTAATTATTTAACACACTCACGTATCAATTTTTTTCTAATATTTCTTTTATTGATAAATGATATACTGTTGGTGATAGTAGTAGATGAGAAGAATATTTTAAGCGAAATGTGTCACTATTTGAGTTAACGAGACAAATTTTATGTCATTTATCACTAACAACGGGTTGCTTTATGCTGTTTAAATACGAAATATGAACGATCATATACTAACGACTACCCTAGTCAGATTCGAGTTTAATACGATAATTTTATGTGATTGATAATTGTAATTATTAGATGAAGTTAAATTATTTTAATACACTTAGATAATTCATTTTATGTTTTCAATGAGAACGTTAAAAAATCGATTTAATTGTCAGAATGACACTGCATTTTAAACGCAGTATTTTCGACGGTCTATGAGACTAAAACGGTCGTTATTTTCCTAATAATGAAGACATCTGTGGTGATAAATTTCGAAAAGCGTTACAGTATGATCGAAGGCTTATTAATTATGTTTGAAGTGACTTTATAATATCCTCTTCAGTTCTTGAAATTGCCTGTTAAAATAGACGTTTTTAATATTCATATGGATTAAAACTAGCATAAATCAGTAACCGTCCCAAAGAATTACAGGAAATGTCATGAATTATAAAGTTTCTATCTCAATATTCTCTCATACTCTTACGCCTTCAAAAATTTCTATTCACTTTAGATATAAATTTATTGCTAGTGACTTTTATCTTTATAAAATATTAGACATCTCTTCCCAATTCAGTAAAAATCCGTTACTTGTAATCGTCGCGTAATTTTTCCTGTTATAGATCGATCCATAGGTTATCTGAACCTTTTCTTTCTATTGTATTCCAGTTGAGATTCTTTAGAGAAGAGTTGAAAAAAATGTTTGCTTTTTCTTTGGTAGGGGAAAAAAATTGTCTTTAGTCTGGGTTGGTTTAAGGACCGATTTTCACGCTTTCAGAATATCCTTAACAGTTAACGATTTATTTTTGTAAGGGGTGCGCAATTGTTGTAGATGTATTGTTATCAATTTTTAGTATATAGATGTACACATTTGGATATCTTATGTGTAAAATGGCAACAATTAACAGTATAAGAGGGCATGTGTTTGTAATTGAACAATGTGATGTATGATTATAAAATTGATTGTGTCGTATTGTGTATTAATTATTGTGAAAAATAGGAAATATTTTGATGTTTTCCTGTCTATTTGTGTTTTGTTCATTGTTCAAATTATTTAATTCTAGCAGTAGTAATTAAACAATTTAATTGAATTCAAATGTATCGTTGATTCGCTGATACTTTTTGTCCAGTTATAGAAATATCGTGTTGCCAAAACGCTTGTGGCTGTAACTTTTTATTTGAAATAGAGACGATTGCAAGATAAAGGATGATCAAGGGGGATTCGTATCGGTTGTTTTACCATTTTGACCTTATTTGTTTCTTTCTTTTTACGTTACTTCTCCTAAATGTTGCATAAAATTCAAGAATACACCTCTAGATTTGATGTGATAGGTGATTTTTATATGGAAAATGTAGCAGTTTATAAAACAAAATTAAAGGAAATCTAATATTTGAATAACGAATGAATTGGTTGAAGCGTGCATCGTACGAAATTGGTATCTTCATTGTTTGAAGATGAAGCCTGAAATCAACAAAAACATTGTTTGTAAAATTTAATATAAAACAAAAATGATTGAAATTTATAAAGTATACTGTGAAAGACGTTAGTAAAATGTCCAAATAGAAAGCTGGTTCGATTTAAAAATAAAACTTGGAGAAATGGTCAAAAAAGAACCCATTAGAAATAAATTCTCTCCCTAATCGATATTTATGGTTTTATAAGTTAGTTTCGTCTGAATTTCTATATCTTTATATATCAGAAAATCTTTTCTAAAAACGAATTCAAATCAAATTCAAAATAGTTATATAAATTCGTAATTTTATATAAAACAAACAAACTGATATAATTGTAATTTTGTAAATTATTGGTTGATAATGAAGACAATGTTTGAAAACAATTAACAGAATGATGGTTGAAATTCTGTTGTAATTCTAGGCAAGAAGGGAACTTCTCTAGCTTTCCGACAAGACGGATAGATGAGTTTAATTAAGAAATGGACAATACAGAATTGTAGCACGTCTCACTTTTTATTATTGTTGACCTATATAATTCGTTTTTCTATACGATATTTTCATAGACATCATTAAGTCTCTTCATTTTCCTCTATTATGGTTTATCGATATTTTTAAATAATAAACGTTAGTTTATTGATAAAATATAGGTACGTTCATGTTTAACGAGTTTTAAACAAGGCGACCATTCACGATATCAGTAACATACGATTCATCGATTTCCCGCCACAACTATCTTGACCATTGTGCTCATAATAACATGGCATGTTTCCTGAGGGGTAGGTATGCTTCTACTTTCAATGTCCGATGGGAGTTTCACGCCCATTAGATAATTAACTGACACCACAACGATCCCCCTTGTACTTTTATTTGTTTAGAACCCGACCACATCGTAATATTACAACTATTGAATCGATAGTAGTCCTATCAGTAAAAGATCTTTAAAGATTAGGGTATTTCTTCAACGACAATTATTGTTGGTGTTTTTATTCCTTAACAAATGAGATGAAAAGGGCTAACGACTTTATTTTTTTTTGTGCTTGTTTAGTAAATTTTCCACTGAATTGATTTAACTATCAACGACTTGTAGCAATAGTAAAGTTTCATTGACTGGTAAAAGTTCATTATGAATACTGATCTGTAAACTTTGTTAACAACAACAGAAGGCGTTGTCGAGCGTGAAAGTGGAATAGAATCAGCAAAACTTTATTTGTTTCATTTATCGAGCATTTATTATTCAAATTTTTTTTATAATTATTAATTGTATATAGATAATAGTTGTATTAATAAATCACTGAGTGAGTTTAACGTTGTTGTATTAACGTTGGTTAGAATGGCTAGAGGGTTGTGGTTACACAACTATTATTAGATAATCGACTATAATTACTATGGATACAAGAAACCAGTCTGTAGTTTATTGTTAACTGAAACATTTAAAGGCAATAGAAATGTTTACAAACGTATTCCCCCTATTTTATTAAAGGCTACTTATAAATCAAAATTTTCAATGTAATCCATCTTTTAATGGTTGAGTTATCTGGTACATATGATATAAATTTCGTTATCACATTGGTATCCTGAATAGCAAATTAAATGTGAACTCATTAAATATTATCAATATTGTATAATTTCTATTGTATTTAAGATATAATGGAAATAATTTTCTTTCAAAATCCTATTTAAATACTTAGTTATTTTAATATAAAGTATGTTTCTATAGTTAAATTCCGTCGTTGGCATATTGTGGTCCCTGTTTACATCAAGTTCTCTGACCGGAACAATGGGGCGGAAATTCAGAAATGATAGATGTACAATAGCTAGCCGAAAGTCTGTTTTTGGACATATATACAACTATATATAATTCAAGTCGTACAATATAATTTTACATTAACCACACACTGTTATAATAGTATTATTATGTATGTTACTTTATATTTACTTACAGCTCTTAATTAGTCGTAAGTTAATATTTATTATGGGCTTTGTATAGCTATATATATATATATATATATATATATATATATATATATATATATTTAAATATTAAATTCTGGTGGATGCGCCGGGTGATATTCTAAATGTATTATATTAATATCAGTTGGAGGATTTATCATGGATTAATGTAAGGAAATGTCAGCCAAGAACATGTAAGATTTGCAAATTTAAATTTGTTTATACAGAAGAATAAATTCAGTTAGATATAATTAAAATTAAAAGCGCTATAATCAGAGATTTTTCGTGTTATTTAATTTTTAATAAATTAAAATTTAATTAAAATAGGTGATAAATATTAAAAAGTATTATTTATTATATTGAAAAGGTAAAGAATTTTGCCATCAAGGCCTATGAATTAGGCTTATTACAAATAATATAATGCTATACACCATGATGTATACATGTATCTTACAATGAACTAACTGTTATTATGTCGACATTTATTCAAGTCTTCTGTGTGCAACTTCCATCCTGTGCTGTCGCCAGATAGATAGATAGCTTCTATACAATAAATAAAGCCCGTTTCATGAGGATTACTAAAGAGCATATACAATGTTTGTGTATTACTTCTTGGGCTTACAATTTTATGCAGCAATGAAAATCAACAAAATACTAAAGATTTTATTGTTAACTAATAATTAATCAAAGTATATTTCAAATGTTGCATACATAATATATTTCAAGTGAACTATATAGACTATGTATTCTAGATTTATTTATATTATGCAGATGTTTATATGGATACGTGGTCCGAAATGCAATGTTTGTAATTACACAAACTAATCAACAATGACTTGAATAGACAATAACGTTTACTAAAATCCAGTTAAGAGCAAATATCACAATGAAAAATATCTTTATAATTGAATTTACAACAAAGTGATATCACTTCTACGTATTTAAAACATTGTAATCGTTGTTGGTAAAACGTTTAAGTTAGTTTAGTGTGATGATCGTACTATGTTGAATAAATCTCTGCTGATTCAACTAATACCTATGAGCAACGAACCGTTTATAAAACCGACAAACTACCCGTCAAATTCCCTTCAGAGATGTCGCGTTCATTATTCCTAGCTACTTGTAGTTGAGTTTACGATCTAAACTTTTGGTTAGTCTCTACCTCTCACGCCCTTTCAAATAAGCAACACGAATTTGGTAGTGGTGCATCTGATAAACCACACCATCATCTAACTTTACTACTTCTTAAAAGAAACACGTGTTCTGAAAACATAACCACCATTCTTTATGACGTCAATCACATTCTATACAAAAATAAAATCAAATTAAATTAATGTGTATATCTAATGGTTGATTTACAAATTATTCATAGTCAAATTAAAAGAAAACATTTAAAAATTTACAAAGTCAATGAAAATTGAATAATTTGTAACATTATTTTTATTATTGTTCATTTTAGATAAATCACAATTTGAATTATCGATAATAACACCTGATATTCGGTAATACAATCTAATAATAGTTCAACTTGAATGCGACTTTTCTATATGGCAATGCACAAGAGTAATTCACAAGCTTTCCCCAGATGTGTGATATTAAATGTGGTACAGCCATTAAACTAAAATGCGTGAACTGTTGATAAGAATATTGCAATATAAAGTTGCACATGTTAGATTATAACACATAAAATAATATATATATATATATATATATATATATATATATATAAATATTAATAAAATCTTTTAAAGTTTAAACAGTAAAAGCAAATACAAATAGAACAATCAACCCACTTTGTTAACAAGTACTACTGATTTAATTTAAACAGATAAGTCTTAAACTGATCAATAATTATAGGATCTGTAGTATTGCACACTTAAATTGTATTTTATTCTATTTTATTTCATTGTATTGTGTTCTACAAGAAAAGCGAATCGCTTTCAATTCGACATAATTATTTTCAAATTGTCCCACAGGATGATTAAAAATTTGCCATTCACGTTAAAATTTTTATCGTCGATATTTCTATTGTATGATAATAAGTCTGGTAATTATGGTAACTATTTAAATACACGGGACTTTTTACGTATAATTATTTCTATTTAAATGAAAACAATTAATTCGTTTGAATACTTCATTATTATTGTTGTTTATTACTGTTTTTTTTTAATTTTGTAAATAGCATTTATTCTAAGTTATAAAGTTTGATTATTTATCAAAATTGCGGGCCATTTAATTTAAAACATTGCCTATGACATATATGTTTTATATAGTTTGTTTGTTTTGTTTTTATTGTTATTATAAACAGAATTTTTGTTTACACAAGCTTAATTCGCACAGTTTTATAAATAAACTATTGTTATATTTATAAAAAAACAAACAAAGTTGTTCATTGTGATAGTATACAAATATAAATTATATTCTAATCAAAAATTTCAAATATATAAAATTCTATAGCACCTATTAAATTATGTTTGTTTATATAATCCGATTTTAATTGAACAACATTAAAATATTAAATTACACATGTGTATAAATAGAGTTTGATGTCATTTTTCTGGTCAATTATTCGATTATTTTATCAAAAATAATAGTATTCATAATTTTTTATTTGTTTAGTTGATAATTTGTCTTTGATTGTTCTTATAACATTGACAATAATTGTAAAAGAAATGGGGTAGTTTTATAAAAAGAATGAAATAATTAAATAAGAATGTTGAAAGAGGAAGTTGTACGAAATTGCCGGAACAAGTTAATTAGATGAGAAAGATCTCCTGGAGTTAGATTTTATACATTGTATAATGAATAAACAGTTTCTTAGTCAAATTAACATAATCAGACAACTCATAAACTTATTTATTTCTTTAATTTTAATTGCTGATCAAATAAACGTTAAATTTTACGCAACGTTTAATAAAATAACGAATACATCTATGTAATATTTTGTGCAAAGTTTTATATTGCGTCATATAGAACTGAACGACACCTTTTTCTCTTGTTTTACGTTAGATGTAGAGGAACAAAAAAGTACTGTGTATAACAGGTATTTCAAGTTCACATTTATTTACAAATTCTGTTAAACAAATAATTATTTGAATTAAATAAGATCCATTGTCTTTTTATTAATATTTCGTTTCATTTTTAAATATATTTCTAAAGTAAAATACAGTTTACTTTTCTGTAATGATAACCTATCTATACAGTATAGTATTCTATTTGTCAGATAGTGATTTCCAATTCAAATTTTTAAGAATTGATTTAGACAGTTTCCGTATCTTGTTTCCGACTGCATTCACATCACGAGTTTACGTATATATCAAACGTTTATTTTTTTACTCAAATACATTTAGGAAATGTTTATCCTGTTGGTCTTCAACATTTATTCATTTGTATGTGCATGTTTTGCCCCAGTAACCTACACCAGGACCTTCAATTAATGAATATTAATTTTACTATTTGCTAGACGATTACAATCGCTTATCCACTTTTGTGTTGAGATACTTAAACAATTTTTAACATATACGTCGTTTACTTTAGATTAGCCGGCTTAGCTTTTTCAGTAGTACATTCCATGGTCGTCCCACAAAAAGAAAACGTGTTTACTATATCAGAACGTCAGCTAGACAATGTCCAGAACGTTGCTCCAGATATTGACGATGTCTCTGTACAGAAGTATAGTTATTATACTGTTTGAAAGTCAGGCTAGTCAATTTAAAACAGATTGACTATATACGTACATGGAAAATAGAAAAAATTACTTATAATCTTGATCATTCTAATTGTAAATAAAAATAAACTAAAAGATGATGAGTACTGTGATAACATTGAAATAGTTTAGATGGGGTAAAAAAAAATTATACCGGCTGTTCATAACAGATTGTATCTATTAGACGAATTATAGACGACTAATTTTGTACGGCAGTTCTATTTTTATTAAAACATATAACAAGATTTACCCTTTAACGTATTTTACAAGACATTTTTATATTTTGTATTTACGATGTCACATCAATTACAACAGAAACAACATAATAAAAGTACATTGTTTATGTTTTTTTTTTGTTTCAACTTTAGTCACACGACTTATTTTTTCCTCAACCATTTTTACACTATTCAAAACACAATAATAATGGAATACATAAAACAACAAAATTAAGAAGAATTGTAACGTTATTAAATTTGAAAAAGCAAGTTTTTACGCGTTTTACGATTGTACGATAATTTAATGTTGTATGTTGGTCTTCCACATTTTATTATAGTTTTCTGTCTATATATGACAATATGTATATTTTATTTTCGTGTTATTATATATTAACTAATTAGTTAAAGTCATAAAAATTGTGGCCAAACAGTAGAAAATACTCACGGTCTGGCAAGTTTGTTTTGAATTCTTTCAGTTAAATTTTTCTTCAACAATCGTTTATCTTGTTACTGGAATGTTTGTTTAGTGTACTTTGCCCCCCTAAAGAATCGAAAATTTACAACAGTCTATTTATATCAGAATTTTTCATTTTACAAATTAGGAAAATTTCAAGATTTTTCTCATTTAATGTATCTATTTAGATAAACGTAACTATACTTATATAAGTTAATTAGTTTTAATTTTGCTTCAAATAAGATTATTTTATTTGATGTTTCAAAACTAGTTCCACAATTACAATAGTTGTTCCAAAGGTGCTTGACTTATTATCTGGTCATTTTTTATATACTTAAACTCCAGATAATGTCGAAGACTCTCAAGTCCGCTTAAAGTTCCCTGAAGGCTCATATTGCTTTGTCACGCGTTTATATGTGTGAAAACTAATCGGTCCTTATTTATAAGTTTTAGTTAGGTATAGACTTTGGCATTGATGAAATACAGAAAACTATTTACCTCAACGTTTGACAGAATTGTCAATTTATTTATATTTTTTGAAGTAAAACTTCTTTAGGCGCGACTAGGGGGTAACTCAGAATTTTTTTCTGACGGAAGTAACGCTCGAAATAGTTTCCGCTATTTAAAATATTTAGTTCTACTAAAATCTTAATAATACTAAAATTTTCAACTTCATGTAACGAAATTTAGAAACTCCGTAGATGTAAGGTTGGTATCTTATTTCTGGTGATATTTCTCAGTCATGTGACTACAACATCAGGACAGCTATTGGTTGGTTGTAGGAATAGGAGAACAGGTTTGAATTTTGGGTAGATTGACATGGGCTGATTTGACCTTTAATTTAATTTTTTATTCTCAATTAATTTAATTAATGAACGAATATTCTTCAAAAAGTGGGAGTGGTATTAACGAATTTTATATAGAATATAAAATAGTTTAATCGTTTCAGTGATATGTGTCATAAACGTCAAAAAGTTTTACTTCAGTCGCACACAATTTTTCTTATTGTGTTTAACTTTACGTTTAAAAAGGAAAAAAGGATTGTGGTTTACTGCTCATTTCAACCAAACCCCGGGCGCTTATGCCCTTTTACTTATGGATGATGGTTTACTGCTCATTTCAACCAAACCCCGGGCGCTTATGCCCTTTTACTTATGGATGATGGTTTACTGCTCATTTCAACCAAACCCTGGGCGCTTATACCCTTTTCTAGGCGTTTTTTCTACGATGAGGGACCTGTAAAGGCTGGGGGTGGGGGCTAGGGACATCCTAATCTTGCTAACTGGTCCATGTACTTTGTGGCATGGACAAATTAACAATTTGGGTTATAAGAAGAGGAAAATTCTGAAAATCCTTTTTCATACCGTGCCGAGGTTTGAACCCCGGACTTCTAGGCGTAAATCCCTATCGTCAACCATCGAGCCATTCGGCTCGTGAATTTTCATATGAAAAGTGTACTATAAATGAAAACGATTTTCTACGATCCAACGGATACAGCCGACATTCCATCGTGTGTTGGGCACCCGAAAGTACTCGATTGCATTAATGTATAGATGTTGCTAAGCAACCACAATTTTAAATACCTAACATGTTAAAACGTCTGTCATTGGTTGAAATCTAGATTTCCAAAAATATGCTTCGGAAATGCTCATTTTCCACACGGTAGCAGATGGTAATGGAGAACAGGACGATGGATTTAAGAAAATCAAATATATTCTCATCAGAAACTGTAAATTGAATGAATTCAATGGAAATGCGGTCCAGCTGGTGATGTTTGAAAGTACTTTGTGATCAGTTTCTAACTAGACATGCGTAGTCTAGTCATCAACCAAACAATCTAGAATTGTGGGTGGGAACATACCTAATAATTGCCACTATAATCTACGAGGTGTTCTTACAATGAATATATTTCAAAATAAATACTGTTGAGGGTAACCAGTCCACTTCTGCGAATATGAAAAGGTTGAAGAATTTTTGAAAAAAATCAGACTTATTTGTGTAAAGCTTTACAATCAAATTGAAGTAGTGTTAAACAAATATTTATTTATATACGGTTTACTTAAATGTAGTCAACTTTAAGGCAATTAAAGCAATTGAAATCGAGCCACAATTGTCAATTTGATAACGGTCAAGTCAAGTCGCACAGATTCAAATCGTCACAGTATAGATCTTCTCGTATTTTTAAATGAATTCCACATACCCACACTTAAGGGTGAAAATGTATAAAATCAAAATCTACATATAGTTGTAGACAATATTACGTATTTTTAATGCATAATGTGAATATAGCTTTATATTATTCTTTGTAAAGTATATCATTAATGAATATAACTAAACTGTAATATTTTAAGTTAAGTTGAATCGTTTTATGATATGTGCCATAAACGTCAAACAAGTTTTACTTCGTTCGCGCGTAAAGATTACACGCACACAATTTTTTTTATTGTCTCTAATAAAACGTTCGTTGATTGTGAATTGAGAAAGATGGTGCAAACGGTGGTAGGTAGTTGTCATTGTTATTGAAATAATTATGGTTGGAAAGTATAATTTGCGACATTTAGAAAGCATTTTCTCAAATACAGTTAGAATATGAGACAAGGAAAAGGCGTCACCTAAATGAAACGTAAAGGAATCCACGATGACTAGAAAAAGAACTTTTAAAGCTGTCTCATCTGGCCGAAAGAATGTACATGAAATAGTGAGTAAAGCTGCTGAATAATGATAGAAGAGGTGGTGTTAAAATTTTGTAGGTATGTGACTTTTTAGATTTTCTAAATGCATACGATGTTACTAGATAGGTAGATAAATTCACATTTTTCGTTTTGTATAACATTGCATCCATCTTACACATTATATAACTTTGAAAATTTCTATTAAATTTTCACAATATCAATTAATATTATTGAAATATGACAAAATCACCAAATTTTACCAACATCAAGATAAAGCTTTAGAGTTTATAACTATTGAACTTTAACTCTATTATTGTTATCGGAACACCCCGAATTCAAATCTTTATAACCGCAGTTTAATTATCTTGTGTTTAATAACGATCAAATGTTTATTATCAGTTTATACAACAAAAGAGATCAATTTCGATAATTTTTTTGCGATCCTAATCCTGATTTTCTCGACATTTTCTTACAATCTAGAATTTTGATCAATTCAAATCATTGACAAGTATTGTTTTATTATTATTTTTCTGTTTGTGTGTGTGTAGAAAGAGAAATAGTATGACAGCAAAAAAAAGTTAATGATGCTTTTATTATTAATGTAGCGAAAAGTCAAGTATAACGAGGGGACGTTGAATGGAAAGTTAAAGGTGTCTAGCACGCAAATATTGGGTTAGTCTCAATACAATGAACCCTCAAGTTTCGGACGAAAACATACACCCAGATTTGGCATGCACTACAATTTGAAGAATATTTCAGGGATTAAAACTAGTAAAAAAAAAGATTATCCACTAGGAACACACCCCTAACTGATTTTATAATAAAATATTTTTTACTCATTTGTAGGTAGTTTTTCAGTCATTTTACAATTTACGTTACTATAGAATCGATGATAAACATACGCACTACAGAAGAAATATACAAAAATCTTGTCAAATATTTCTCAATATTTAACTTTCAAAAATAAAATAAAATCACAATGATTTATCATGATTGATTTTTTCTTGTATGGTATTTTGAAGAAATAAATAAATTGTGAATAAAAATGTTAAACAAATCTGCGAATAGGAGATTCGTGAAATTTTTAACAATCGACACGAATTTTCATCAAAATTCTCGATATTATTCGATAAAACAATCCGGTTTCTTTTATTTATTATCAAGTGTATATTGGGATAGACAATTATCTGGAGAATCTAAACCATAACAATAACGAATTTAATTTAGTCGCGAGAGACAAGGTATTATGATTATTTTTAATTTGGTGGCAGGGTGAGTTACGTGTCTGTAAGCCAAAGAAATTTCAAACGTTTTAAACAAAAATAAACTGAAGTGAATAATTCCCCGTTCGCCACTAAACTACTCTATTTTTAAAATTTTCGAATGTGTTTATTTTATTTTAAAACAGTGGTTCCTAAACTATGATCCACACCATCTGCAAAAATGATGGAATTTTAGAGAAAACTGTTTCAAATATATTATATTCGTTCCCTTTATTTGCACGAAAATACGTTGTT
Organism: Meloe dianella; assembly: GCA_028455855.1. Classification (NCBI taxonomy): domain Eukaryota; kingdom Metazoa; phylum Arthropoda; class Insecta; order Coleoptera; family Meloidae; genus Meloe; species Meloe dianella. The sequence continues at coordinate 1,569,682 of JAPTHL010000045.1, read as the reverse complement.
ATGTTTATCATATTCTTTACAGGACAATAAAACTGAGAAATGCATAAAAAATATCGCGTTGATCGCGGAACAAATTAGTGTTGTAAAATTCATTGATCGAAAAAATCACAATTTAATTGTTTGGAATTTTAATTGAATGAGTCTGTAGCATCGAAGATATTCGAAAATCCGTTAATGATTCATTATAAATATTTGTTTTCCGTTTTTAATACCTTCCTAAAATTCGTTTCAATTATCGAATTGTTTGTTTAAATTAAATAAATAACAATACAATCTAGAAGTTTGGTAAAAAAAAATCGTATTTGAAAAATTGTAAGTATTGATTTATTTATTTACATACATATTTCTCCCGTAAGTCGGTGCTCTCATGGGTGATATATGCGCTTCCGATAAAAAAAATTATATATATATATATATATATATATATATATATATATAACATCTTCACATGATACGACATCTCGACAATATTCAAAAAACAGCTAGTCTTGTATTTGTTACAACAAAAATCGGTATTTTGAAGTTTTGCCCCCTTATAGTGAATAAGATTAGGTTTTTCGTATCAGTATACGTGAAAAGTATTTGGAAAATGTTGGATAAAATGGTTTTGTATGATTAATGTAACCAAAGGCTATTGATTCAAGTTAGAATAAATAAACGAATAAAAGAAAATGTAACAGTTTTAATGGCTACTCTAATGAGAATGAATGATTATTGTAATTAAATTGCTAAGTTAAAGGTGGATATCGAATTTGAGTGTTTCTGAAAAGTTTCCTTATAATTTCTTTGTTTACAAATATTGAAATTTCATAAGTTTGTTCAATGTAATATAAGACACAATATATTCGTTTTAATGTATTTTTTTTAACGCTAAGAAGCTACAATAACCTTATACTAAACCATCCAGGTGGAGTGTTACGTTTAAAAGTGTGATTTTACGTTCAGAAGATTTATAGATTTCAACAATTTCCTTTTGACTTATTTGTTGACGAAGGTGGATTAAAGACGATGTTGCATAGACGATAGATTGTGTGTAAAAAGCGTCTTAATATATTGATAAATATTACTCGGAAACGAACAGAAAACACTTCAATATAATCCGTTTCAAAATCTAAAAAATAGAAAGAACTGAAAATTTTCGGTTCGTATAGATGAAAACAAAAATCGATAAATCTAATTGTAATAATAATAATAATAATAATAAAACAACCACCAAAACGACTTTTCCTGATTCTGTCAAGTTCCAGAGAGTTTTACGATTAATCATGTGTCTGTTATCCATAATGAAATATATTGTTTTCAATATTAATTATCAATACTGCAGTCAAATCAATTAGAATAATGAAAAGTCAGTTGTTGTAGTCGATAGACTGTTTTTGAATAATTCCACAATCACTCATTCGATTTAATCGATGTTGTAATTTGGTTGGATCTTTTAAACTTCAAACTCAACTAGGATCAAAAACAAGGATGAAGTTTGAGCTGACGACAGCGGAAAATTCAAGTTGAACAAAATAGAAAAGATAAAATTATGTCAACTTAAATACTATGAACGATTTGTTTTTCGTTATGAACATATTTTTGAAAAATTATGTGATATAAAATTATTTCTAATACATAAAGTACGTATGGATAAATTAAGGTTATGGTGGTTTGAAAAAAGGAGGAATAAAAAAAATGTAGAGAAAATATTGGCTAGACAGGCAGAGTGAAACTTGTAAAAAGTATGATAAATTACATACAGACTGTAAAAGGTCGCAAGAGATATTCTTGTTACATTTGACAATTAATCGATTATAGATGTTGTTCTTATACGAATATAATCCTAATTTTTAGTTAAAATTTCTACTAGAATTTCAATTTAAATTTTAGTTGAAATCGAATATTGATTTACGACTATTGACATCAGTTAGATACTCTCTCTCTATTGTCTGTTAGTTGGTTAGTGAAATTAACGATTCGAATTTAATTAAATGCTTTGAAATGGTTAGTTATGTCTATATTTTATCAAGACAATGTAGTAGTGGTCGATTATAAAATGGATATTAATTGTTGCAATTGGTAATATTAAGGAAACACATCTACCTACTATCAAGTTGTCTTGTACAAGTAAAAATAGATTTGTTCCTGAATCTCATAAATCTCCTGGCTACACATCCGATGATCGTTAAATAATCTATTAATTATTATATATTTATATATCTTTTGCGGCTACGTCGTATTGTTTCATTAGAGATAAATGTAAAGAAATGTTCTTTGTGTTGCTGCCAGAAATCTGTATGAGACTCTTCAAATTGTCACCTAGATAATGGGAGTTCTATAAAGCTTATAAATACAAAAGTCATGTGAATGAAACTCGTAACCAAAAACCAAACAAATTTGGTTGATTATTTACGATAAATAAGAGAAAATAAAATATTTTGTTTGTTTAGTGATAGATCGAATTTTTTCAATAATTATTATTCCTTTTATTTATTGTTGCAAATATAATTGTGTCCAGTGACAGTTTAAGTTTTTCTAAATCGATTTTTCTCTATATAGCCACTACAAAAATAATTTAAATTGTTTGCGAGTTGCACTGTTGACAAATGAATTTTGTCGACACCACGTTCGGCCATGATTAATGTCTGCGGTTCGTTTTCTATAAAATGAAGAGTAATTTAATTGGATGCTGCCACCTTGGAATGCACCACTATATTATATAATAAAGTAGATAGTAACGATTACTTCAATATTCGTCGATTTTACACAATCATTCACAACCATTATGGTATATAGTGTTGGCTTATAAACTAAGGAATCGTATGCATATGTTTCTATTAGCTCCTTTATGTTGGACGATTGATTATTCAGATTTCTGCATACCAAATTACTACCTAAATTTATAACACTGTCACCTCAATGATGAGAAAACCTTCACAATCAACGACAGCTATTCTGTTCACTTGTTATATGAGATGAATTCTGTTAAATAAAAAGCAACTGCGTGAATTGCCACCGACTGGTTTCAACTACCCTAATCATGTGAGATAAAACAGAATGGAAAGCAAATCAGTTCAATGGGGAGAGAAAAAACGATGTAGAACGTAATCGACATAAAATTCAACTGAAAGAATCTTCTAACTTTATTTAAAAAAAAAACCTCTACAAATGTTTACACAACGTATGGTTTATTAAAATTTACTTTTAAATTTACCCAGCTACTCACTTAGTAAATTGACGAGCTTGTTAATGTTTATAAAAACAGTAAAAACGACAGTTATGGTAATATTGATTGTAATAGAGAAGAAACGAATTAATTCAAATTCAAGTTATATAGGAAAACATGTAGCAAAAGAAAATGAATAATAAATGACCTGATCTGGGACTGAGACAGGAAATAGGGTGGATGGTCAAACGGATACATCACAGGATTTTGACGAAAAACTAGAATAGGCCCAATAGTAATGTGCTTTATAAAACATTATATTGATCATCAATTTTCTACCCTAACTGTCCTTTTGTCATAAATTAAATTGATCTAACGAACAAAAGCTAATATGTTAACAACATCAAGTGGAATTAATTTAAATTATTTTTATTATATTAAAATACAATGATTGGTAAGATTAATGAAAGGGAATTGTACAAGAATGCAACACCAATATTTACAACTGGAATCATGTTGTCTCATTAATTACGCGAGTTTAGGGATTTCCCATTTAACTTTACAAAGTATACAAATCTTTAGACAAAAGTCACCACATGAATTCGGTAGCGTTAAATTTATAATTGTTTTGTAGAACTTAAAGAATTTAAATAATTTCAACAACAAATTCAAACATTTCGACTTCATCAAGTAATAATAATGATAATAAAAGTAATATTATCGTAATTGATTAGAATTTCTATTTTTCAAATTAAAAATACCATTTCTAATAAAATTCCATAGAGTAGAACTCGATTTAGAAATTGTTAGATTTGTTGAGAACTCAATAGAACTCAATATTATATTTCTATAGAATTTCAGTATAGTGTTGAGTTCTCTACGATTTTTAATTACGATTTAGGTTGTTCTGTTACTGTGGATAATTGTACTTGTTCGTAATGCGTTTTGAAGGATTTTATTTCTTCTAACAATAGCAAAACTCAAGCTGTAATGGTACTTTAGATCAAGCAGCAATGTAAAATTGATATTAAAATCAAACGAACAATATATTGTTTAACAACATTTACAATTTGTTCAAATTGCGTAACATGACATTTTCATTTTCAATTTAATAACACTGTTTTCCAGCTCATCGGTTTTCAGTTATTCACACAATCAATCGCTTTCTCATTGATTCGTTCCAATTCAAATCTATAATTGAATATAAATAAGAAAAATGAAAACTCAGTTGAGCATTTTAATTTTGTTGCCATACAGTGTGTAACTTTTCTCCAGTGAACAGATGTATCGAAATCTGTTTCTATACTTGGTTTAACTTCTTTTGGCCAATGTGACATTACGTCTGAAAATTCTACTATTCACTACAACTAGTAAAAAATCAAAACAAATATTGTAACAAAAGATATTTGTTTAAGACAGATGTGCATTAGTGGTGGTTTCATAGTATTGGTTAATGTTAAAACGATTAAGCGAATACAAAAATTAATTTAAATTCAACAAAGTTTACGTTAACAACATTTGAATGAAATAAAATGCAATTGTCAGAATTAATGGATAAAATTGTGAGAATGTCTTTGTTTTTGTTGGAAAACGAATTCGTTTAGAATTTTCGCTCTAATTTCATTATCATTAAGTAGACGATTGTGTATGACTTATTATAAAAAAAAATTGTGGGAAACTAAATTTAATTTTCCAATATAATAATCAGCAGCATTTATATTCCGTCTATTTCCATAATAACATCGAAAACAATAAGCATAATGTGATTTATTATCTTTCTTTCGTCCAACGTAAAGATGTCCAATTCCGTTATAAATTTTCATTCTAGTCAAGTTGGTCAAGACAAAATCGACGAGGTATACTACTTTCACGATTAATCACGTTTCTTATCGTCATTTAACAGCAACATAAACAATTTTTTTTCATAATTTGATTTGTTGCAAAATTAATTCTGCTCTGTTGAATTGATTATCTTGTATTAACAATAGTAAATAATATAAATATTTATAGGTGGTGCGTTTAAATAAATAAATTCATATTTGAAATTTACACAACATCCAGTAGAAATATAATTTACTGTTGTATATACAATATCCGAATAATAGAAATTTTTAGATAATATACGATAAAATTATTGATCGTTTATCTTATATGTAGATTTTAATTAGAAATTGGAATGTTGTTGAAATGTTTCCAATAGATCATCAACAGATATCTAACGGATTATATAATTTCTTAATGAGCAAACCCTAATTGTTTGAAATTAAATGAGAATGTCAATCAAAATCAATTCCAGATAATAACTTATAAACATCAACCTAATACATTTGTAAAAGTTGAGAATTACCAATTTTAAATTATGAATTCAATCTATTCTAAATAGATAGAATATTTAGTTTCTTTTGTGAATATCGTTATGTTCAATTTTATGTTTGACAGAACAATTGGTTTCAATGGTTCTCCATTCTTGTTAAATTTCATCAGTAAAACACTTCGAATTGCAATAAGAATCATTGAATGTTTGCAAAAAAAATAGTGATGTTTTTTCTCTCGCAGCATGCACATAAATTAGTTAAAACGTATCCCTGTCATTATCACATCGGATTGTTTTTTAGTTAGATAGTAAACAAGTCGATTTATTGATGCAAGATCGAAAGAGAAATGTAGAATCATTTAATAGATATTATTGATGATTGTTTTTTGTTTTTATTCTCTAAAAATAAACCACGAAGTTATTTTCTAATTATTAGGCGAATACAGCTATAGATAGATATTATCACTATCTATAAACAAGAAGTTGAACATCATTAACAATGTCTTAGTAGATAGTTAAATAACTTGGAGAGATTTCCTACATTACTAACTTTAACACGTGTTCAACTGTACCTTAACAAAGATAATTATTTGTATAATATTTCCTTGATATTTTATTACGATTTTTCATCACAATTAATTTATAATATTATTATTATTGTTTATGTCTATACTGTTGTGTGTGTGTGTGTGTTTTTGGCATCATTTTAAAAGTTAAAAGATGAATATTGAGATCAAGATCAAAACTATCAAAGAATTATAAAATTATTACTTTTCATTTATTTAATAAAATATGGCTTTTCGACAACTTATTTATTAATTCGTTTATATTTATAAAGCATATATGTAATATTATAGATATTTAAACTGTTTATGTTGTTAATTAGTTTAAAATACCTACTGTCGTCTGTTAAATATTATATTTCGTTCTCTCTTTTAATTATGTTGTGTGTGCCTATCATTGTTTTATGCGGTTGCTTTGAAGAATTTACGCATCAATTATTTAAATACCACCAAACACATTTATTTTATTCATTAATCAATCTATATGTATACTATTATTATTATTATTATTACATATTTCATGTTTGTAATTCAGATAGTAATCCGAAAATGGAAGTTAGAATTGTTAATGTTTAATTAATGGATATATAACATATATAGAGTAGAGCGCCGATTATCCGAATTGACTGGGATCAGTCAAATAGGTCGCATAATCAAACATGGATGACCGTATTCAGTTTATAAAAATGTATAAAAAATTACTGTTACGTTAAAAAACGGAGTTGGGGGAGCACAATGAGCAGGAGAAATGCTTATTTATCTGAATATTTAACTTAGCCAGTAATGTAACAAGATGACTTATGCAACAAACATAGTCGTAGAAAATTTCCATAAAGCATAAAATGCCTAAACCAAGGACCAAGTATTAAAGTGTCTATCATCTATCACAATGGTAATGCAGGTTTGTGGGTTTTTTTGTGATCAAGTACACTATCAAATTTTATACAATTAAACGAGTTTTCATGAAGAATTCAGATCATCCGCAATACTACCAAGTACGCTAACAATAACGTAAATTTGTGCGCGTGCGTACACACGATACGATCACCTTCCATTACTTATAAACATATCGTAAATATAGAATGATAATATCAATATTCAATTCTGTTATCGATTGTTCAAATGATTCAAATTGTCCCAAAAATTAAATGTTACAATTGTATTGTGTAGAGTTATAAATTAAATTTGACAGTGTTAAAATCGCATGGATTGAATCACGTTTCACAAAACTTTTCTATCTTATAATAGCCGTGATTGTAGTTGTGTTTGAGGTGGTATTCTGTATTGCCCCTCTAATACCTACTACGTTCAAAATGCCAAGTTTTTCTCATTATTACGTTAAATAATAGCTTCATTTATTACAATAACACCGAAAGTCGTCTAAAGTGGTATGTTTGGCTGTTTGTGGCGGATTGTCGAAAAATTACGACATTCCACAAAATATAATTAATTTTTTTTTTGTGTGTGCAGTTTTAATACACAAACGCTGACACTATTAAATATTAATATCAGGTGTTTTTTACGATTTTTTTTTGTCGTTAACTATATGTATCTCAAGGAAGCTTAATAACGTTTTCCTTCTTATAAGAAAATTTATAGACATTCTTAATTATATATGATAAAACGAAAACAGTATACTTTACATTTGATTAACAACTGCTTTATTTTTGTTTTATGTTTGTTGTTGAACTTATTAACTACTATTGGAATATTTAGAATAATTTTTTTCTTCTAATTTGCCAAAAATCAACCGTGGGAAAGTCGCAAATACCACCTGCGTCTATTTATAGATCTATGACTCTTAAACAATAACAATAATACTTAAAACAGATATTGAAGACAATTACATAATCAGTGTCACAAGGCACCGTGAAAATTATAACTTATTTCAGCGTTTTTTCGTCTTGGTGATTGTTGTTGTTTGTTTGTTTGTTTGTTTGTTTGTTTGTTTGCCGAATTGCACACAAGACACGATATAAAAGCTTACCTATTTTCCGTCTCTTCGACTATTGTTTGTATTGTTCTGAATTTTGGTGTGTAGCTTTTGTTATTTGTGTTCTCCAACAGGAGTGTTTCATTCTGTGTGTTAATTGTTTGTCTGGGAGTATTAATACGAAACAGTAGGGTGTTTAATAAATTGGTCCGGAATTGTGGGACTATGAAAGAAGAATTCAACCGGATACAACATTTTCAAATAAATTACTATAAATACAGTCTAATTTAGAATTTTACGAATATGGATTTTAATTTAATTTAAAAGAACATCAACTATTGTCAGCTGTTTCATTAAAGAACATCCGCAGTATAAAGTCAATATTGATAGATTATTATGCACATGCGCATTATTTCTTTGATAGGATTTAGCGTTAGCGTTACACAGATGGAAAATCATCCGAAAAACAACTTTTTAACAATAATAATCCACTGTAATACAAACTCTTTGCCGTTAAAATTAAAATAGAATTTTTGTAATGTGGTGTTTCGTTTGTAAATGGCATCATTAAGTCGAAAATACGTCGCAATCATTCGTAAAGATTCTGGTGATGTTTTTCAACACGATAAACAGAATGAAATACATACAAAAAAAAAGAAGTAAGGTAGACCGAAACGTTGGTTTTATATTTTCTGTAAAGTTCTTATTTTAAAACTTTCGACCCTACTAATAGTTGTTTTTTTTTCTCTCAAAGTAATTTATGCAACGAAACATCAGGAAGATTTTGAAATTTTATCCAAACATCCCTTCGATATACTTATATTAGAAAAAAATTGTCAAAACATTTACCACATCTGCAGAATAACTGGGTGATAAATATAGATATGTGTGTTCACACAGTTCCTTATTTTTATACAAAATAAAGTCACAAGTTTTTATCTACTGTTATTATTCTTATCCACTTATCCATCTTCATTTTCTCAATTCTCTTTGTCGTTCAATTTCAAGTTTACGGATTACTTTAAATATCCAGTTAAGGTAAGTTTTTGTTATAATTATAAAGTATCTAAATTATCATAAAATTGAATCTGAAGTTTGTAAAAGTTAAGTTCCGTTCATCAAAATACAATTTTTGATGAAAAACTAATGTTATTGAATTTGTTTTTCGAAATTTATCTAAAATACGCTTTTATAATATGTTTAACTTGCGAACAAAATAAGATGAATTCGTATATAAGAGATATGGCCCATGCGCCTGTCAAAATAATGTAACTATTTACAAGTCGTATATTCTGAAAAACGATTTACAGTTCTCGAACCGCAATTAGTCCTGCGATTTACTCAAAATCAATCACCAACTAGAAATACACTTAAACCACAGTACTAGCCACTAGAGTTGTATTTGACTTTGTTCAAAAGACATAAAACTACCATTATCTAAATAATTACCATTAACGACCACAATTGACAACTAACATTAACAAAACACTAAGTAGTTTTTGGTTCAGTTATTGTGGAAATTAGAACAAAACTCCAAAGGAAAAACGTGAATTTCCTACATCTGAATAGTCAGTCGTACCCCGTTGTTATTCTAATAATATATAAGTTATCGCGTCAGTTTACGTTTATTCACTTGGCAATCGATTTTAAATAACAAAACTCTCCATAATCACTAATATTTATGAATATAATAAATGATAATTGGAATTATTTCAATAGACGATAATTTTAATAGCGATATCGTTAATAACAGGACATTTTGCAATTCAATTATTGTTATAAGAGGAACATGACAGCTTCAAGCGTTGATTATACAATTGGCATCTTGTTTTATCCTGAAGCTGTTCAGTTTCAAATTTATAGGGAATTACATATCAGACATACAATTTTGAATCAATATGACTAAATATTAATAGTAACCTGGAACTTTACCTATATGTAGTCTATTAATAAGTGTGTTTACCTAAAATTTTCAGCTTATTTAATGAAAACCATGATTTCGTAACATTCCAGGTATATTTAGTAGGTATATATATGTATGCAGTATATTAGTTATAAACGATGGTAATAAAAATTTTAAAAGTATTACTCGATTCTACTTTGATTAAAGCATCGATTATTAATCAGACGCAATGTATTAAAGCTATAAGCCCTTTGTAAAAGTTAATCTGTTGGCTATAATAGGGTGCGGTCCGTTTAAGGAGTCCGTAATTATAGTTTTTCTGTATTAAATTTTCTGTCGATTTATAGTAATCTTAATTTGATAATAAAGTCTTGTTGAAAGTTTTTTTTAATTCAATTACAAACGTTTCTATTGATTAATTTTGTTAAATTAAAGAATTATTGTAGCAGTGTCGTTTAAACAATCGATTTTCTTTGTTCTGTTGATATTGAATTTGGGATGTGGTTTGCTTTACGAGAATTGTTACGGTTTCAGATTGTAGAGGTATGCAACTTACACTTTAGTGCTTTACAACCTCGTCTTGTAATCTATGATTTATTTTCTACTTTTACGTGTTTTGATAGCCCCTTAAAGTTGTTTGTTTTGCCTATTGCGAGACATCCTATAGCCCTGTACGCTGGTGGACAATGGGATAACAATGTTTCATTAATTTCCAATGCAAAGTTTCAAATATTAATAAATTCATAATGGAAATACTTATTCGATGCTAATTGAAAGTTGAAACATTGTGTAAAATTTCAATGGAAAATTAAAATTGAACGATTTTTTGACAATGAATCAATTCAATTGATTTATTGCTTCTGTTTTTCGAATGATTTTACAAGTGAACAAGAATAAAGTGGAATTAAAAAAAAACCTATTCAACAAGAGATGTACAGTTATGTTTCGATTGATTACTGATATTTGTTATTTGGCACTTTTGAATTGTTTTTATGTGTCACCACGTATACTTAGTTTAGGAGTTTCGTTGATATTGTGTTATTGTTTGAAAGTCCTTTGGAAATTGGAAAATTCTTGAACAATATCAAAACAATTTCGACAAATTTAATTTTGTTTTCGTATAGATACGTTTTGTTTATTAAAATACGGATAATTTTTGTCTGTTTATAAATGTTATGAGTTTATTGCATGAATATTCAGTATATTTATAGCAGTTAAACTCTTGTAAAGGAAACTAATATTCATGAAACTTCATATAAGTTATTTACAAATAAAATTTAAACGTACCACAGTGTACGATATTTCTGATATACCGAACTAATAAGCTATACATATACATGAATTGTTGTAATGCTCATTTTCTGGCAAACATATAAAGGCTTCATGCAGTTATAAAAGTAACAATCAGAAGCAGAGCCGTGGTTAGATATTTTGACATCGCGGCCAACAATGAAATACGACATAGTTTAGTACCCAGGGACACATGCCCCTGTCCCTATCCTGTCACGGTCCTGATCATAGGTAAATAATGTTAGAGTTTTGGCAGTAGAAGATAAGTTTCTGTCAGATTGTGCCTAATATTTTTATATTCATGAAGCATAGAATGTTTCAGTCAAGTTTCATTTTATTTTGTCGTATTCTGGCACAAATGTCGCCAGATTATTTAAGTAGTAGGTAGTCAACGATGTAAATGGTAGATTTTCGTGGGGAAATTTTTTAATAAATTTACTTTTATCAAATCGTAGAAATTAATTTATTTTATAATTTCACAAAGGCAATTCCAGAGTAAAGTTTTTATTAATTATTAAAATCATTCATCACGAATTCAATTAAGAACAAATTTTTCTTGATGCCTCCCAAAAATAATATTAAAATTTATAAATATTCATAAGTCAGTTAATAATAATTCGAAACTTGGCCAGAAAAAGGACAATCTATTAAGACTTTAAAAATAATAATAATAATAATAATAATAATAATGATCTTAATGTGGTTTATATGGAAAATTAATTATTCGAGTTTTAAAGTATTCTTGGTTTTAATTGGTTCATCAGTTCGTTTTATCTCATTTTCGCGTACTTTCTAAATCGATATCAATTACAAAGAGATAAAGAATGGAAGTGAATTGGGAAAAAAAATAAAGTAAAAGAACTTGATTGGTGTTCATTTCATTTTATTTTATTTCAATTTTACTGAAAGAATCGTTTAATAATTTATTAAAATTTCATCAACGACTTGTAACATTTCTACTAAAATAAAATAGAATAAATACTGTCTTAATGTTGATTCAAAATAATAATAATAATAATAATAATATGAATAAGAAGAAGATGAAGAAAGAGATCAAACTGAGGATTCTCTGAAATTTCAACTCAACCATGTACCAAAATATCTATCTTAGGCGCGGGAATTTACGACATGTTAATTATACAGCTTGGGCTTCTCTCTATTTCCTTGTGGTGGCTGAAAAGATTGATGGTTGTTTGAATCGAACCAGTTCGTCTTTTTATATTTCAGCTCTTTACTGCATAAGCATTTTTCGATGGTCCTTGACAGGCGCATTCATTTTTATTCAATATTTTATTTACGAGACTCTAATTACATTATTGCATATTTCATGATGGTTTGCAATATTCAAAGAAAATCTATCGATGTTTAAATATTTGCAAACGATAATTTATTCAAGCATACGAATGATATTTCGTAGATTTGTCAAGTGGATAGAATATGAGTTTACATTTAAAACAGTATTAAACTATAGAGAAGATGATGAATAATTTTGCATCCAAGTAATAAAAACTGAATTATTTTTGATAAAGACTGTAGATAGATAAGATAGATTCGTTCACCTGAAGAGTTTGTCCGAGCGTGATAATACGTTTCGAATGTTCTATATATTGGTTTTATTGATTTGTTCCAGTTATTCAGCGAATCAATTAATGATAAACCTCATTCAGTAAAGTTATAAAAATACCAATGCTTACAGTCTGAATAGTTCTTGTAGTTTATTAAATCGAGGGAATTATTAAAAAATATTTTCTTTATATTCATGAATTTTATTTGAACGAAATGTTGAAATTATTTTGAAAAAATTTCACCACATTAAATACAAATCGGTACGTATTTAGTTTTGTCATATCATCTTGAATTCAATGTTTAATTTCAATATAAATGTAATGCTATTAGTTTATTGTTTGAACGGTTTGATTCTGAATGGCTATACGAGAGAAAGGAGACTATTTCGAGATATTTCGATTTGATTAAATTTGGATTAAATGGATTTATAGTCAGCTTCTGTTAATGTCGCGTTAATTAAAAGATAGCATTTTGACAGATTTATCCCGTATAAAGTTGAGCTATGATTGTAATAAAATGTCCGAAATACAAAACCCCTTGAAAAATCGCATCAAATATTTTTAGAGGAAATACAATTGTAGAAGAGAGATTGACGGTGGTTTGTGTCGGCGCTTAACTGACCTCAACTAGACGACTATAGAACATAAAAGAGAACGAATGGAAAAGGAGAGTACGAAAAACTGTGCAATAATGTCTATTCAGTCTTATATATAAAAGCAGTCAAGAAAATTCCTTTAAAATAAATTAATCGTATCATTCATTTACAGTTGAATTATAACAATTTTCTGTAGTAAAATAATGAAAATAAACTGCCCTACTGTATATGCAAATCCGATAATAACAAGACACAAACTAAATTTTGATTAAATCCAACACGAAATAGTAGACTTGCATCCATTGAACGAAGGCTCGAATCTAGCAATTACTAAACTCCAACTTAATATACCCCCGTTAAACAGACCCTTATAACGCTTTTAAAGTTTTCCAAACTTAACACCAACTTTATCACTAACAAAGAGGAAGAAAGCAAAAAAAAACGAACAACACACTCTTATATTCAGAAGGGTCAAGTATTAGTCGTTCACGAAAATTTTATTCCAACAGAAAATATCTATTATTTGAAAACGTTCCAGGAATAGAACATTTCCACGAATATATATTATTAAAACACATTTATATTCTATAAGAATTTACATAATCAACAATATCAATTTTTCGTGAAAATAAATGAAATAAACTCGATAAATCAATATAAAACCTAATTTTCTTTATATTTACGAAAAATCAAATCTGTAAACCTCATTAATCCTTAATTGTGTTTTGTGGTGTATTTGTAACTGCGCAACAACATTACAAGTTTGAAGAGATGATTATTTGTTCTAAAATAGGGGAGAAGTCATCCAAGAAACTGTATAAAACAACAAAATCCGTAGTAGATAGATAAATTCGAAAGAAAAAAAAATGTTTCACATCTAATCATCGGTATGCTAGACAAAGGACTATCACGACCTACATCTTAATTATTTGTATTCTAGATAAGTCTTTTTGTTTAATCTATTGTTCATCATCTATAAATTGTACAAGATGGTTGTTTTGATGTGTGAAATTTAGAAGGGGTCGATACAAACATAAAAGTGTCAGGAAATAACATTTTATAGAGATCAAGATTGAGATTATTGATGTGTTAGGAGGGGCTATTTTGGTAATATCAATTACTAGATGTATTTGTGTTATTGCTGAAACTGAAAGTGCTGTTAAACCGACAACAACAAATTAATAAGCTTTATTTCTTGATTGCTGTAATTACAGTGAGATAATGGAAGTAATTGTTTAAAAATAAAACATCATCAATGATTATAGTAACTTGATTATCTACATATCAATAACACTATGGTAAAACAAGTGAGAATAAACGTTCATCGGTCTATTTAAAATGCAATTAAGTAATCAAGTTTCGTAGACGCAGCGATTTACGTTTGCGGCTATCTGCGACATGAATACTAAATGTTACACAGTCCAAAGCCATCGTATTTTGAAAGGTCTACCGGTATTTCTTACGGGTTGAGATAACTATGTGGATGTTACACCGCCTTCTGTACGATGTATTTTTGTTGTTCGTTCCGTTTTGTCGACCATTCAATAGATAAATCATCAATTCGCAAACCTCTATATAGAGAATCAGTTTTAACCATTTCAGTGTCCATAATACACATACATATCTAGTCGTTCAATTTTCCGTAAATTGTCATAAGGTTATATTCAGGACACTGTACATAATCCAATAATAAAAGGACTCTTCTCCTATCTACACATACACAAACAGTTAAATGAACTGACCAGTACGTATAGCTTTTAATCCTAGACAACGTAAATAAAAAATCGTAGTAATTCTAGTTGTTGTTTTTTTCGCTTAACCAATTGTAACAACTCACGTTCATATAAAATGACAAATTTAATAAACGTTTGACAATCTATATTTATGTGATCGATATTTGGATCGTGATGGGGTTCATTTTCAGTACAAAATGAACGATTCAGAAAACGATTAGCTCTTGTCTGTAATGTTGTACAAGTTAGTTTTTAAAGATACAAAAAAAAAACCAACGATTTTTCACACATAAACAATTCTAAAAAGATACAGATTTGTTTAGACAATACAGCTGCGGATTCTCATGTATCCTAGCTAAAATAGAAAACAAAAACCGATCACATCTGGGTTGAATACATGTCATATTTTATTATCATTCTAATCTCCTTTCAACAAGTCGTTCAATAATATATCACATACGTATAATACAGGTTGATCATTCACAACTGGCGCGGATCAAAATGTAATTTAAAGCGTTTTTTTTTAAATAATAGTAGCTGAATTTTTAATTGAATTTGTTATTTAGAACGGTTTTAAAAGTGTTGAAATATTGTAATAATTTTTCTAGTGAAACTGGATTTCCATGCAAAACAAGACTTTGATTGTATTTATGATTGTATCGAAATCGTTATTAGAATTCGAATTGATCAAATTTAAACGTTTTCTGTACTATACAAAATTAATTTACTTCAATGTTGACTATAGTAGATGTTTAATATTATTATTGTAAATTGTTATCTCAACAATTATCATCTACAAATTGTACGGAATGAATGAACATTTCTGTGTTACGTTATCCTATCCCTAGTTATTATATGATTTATGAAGAGCTTAATGACTGTAATGCGAACTTGAGACAGTTAGTACAAACTCTGAAGCTCACTTAGATCAGTCAGATAGGTCAGGCTACCATAACATCGGCCTTATTATGTTCTATTTATATTTATCGAAATATTCATAAGGTTTTTTTACTTCGTAAAATCAAAACTAAATTACTCCGGACTACAAGCGGTTACACACTACCGTTATTGAGATATATTCAAAAATTTCTATTCGACAAAATTAAATGCGAAACTGGGCTCATTCAGTTTTTGTTTTTAATTAAATCAAAACTTATTAAACAATACCAAAATAAAAGATAAGACTTATATGATTGTTCATATAAAAGCTGCTATTATTATCTGGTATTATCGTTTATTTATATAAGTGCTGTAAACTCTTGTTGGTGCTGACATAAAAGCTCTAACAGATTAACTACTAATGTTCGTAGTATTTTCTTATAATAATAATTTTATTTCAACGGAAAAAACAAACTTCTTGTATAGCTTCATTGGTAATTGTAATGGCGAATCTGTAAAATTCAACAGTTTTATAAAAATTTAAAAGTCATTCGTGTAAATAAATCCACGTAAAACCACTTATCGATACGATGTTATTAAAGTGTTGTTCAATTATTTAAAACATTAAACTGTAGTAACGAGGGTCTTCATCTGTTTATTTTCTACCATATACAACACGAAACCAAAGTAAATATCTTGAAAGCTATATTATACACAAAATATTTATTATTTATTAATTTCAATTAGTTCGCTATTTAAACAGAATAATTAATTTGTTGTTGTTGTTTTTTTAATTTTGGTTAGTACATAATGTGGAATCGCTGTTACTGTGCTAAGTCAAGCACAGATAGACGAAGTATACAATATTACAGCTGCTTAATTCCGATTGTTGAGAGGATTTACTTGTCTGTTGATTCTTTTAGTTGTCATCAATAAGAATTTTATTACATTTGATCAACAAAGTTATCAAACACATGTATTTTTTTAGAGATGCTTATCAAAAAAAAACTAACAAATAAATTTGATAGCAAATATTTAATCAACTAGAAAAACGATTGGTTAAAAACCTTTTGTGTCGATCGATCGACTATGAAGATACTTAAAATATAGCCTCCGTATTTATCATGTTAACGAAACTTCTAATTTGTTAAAATGATGTTGTCTTTAAGAATACAAATTCCTTTCTGACCCTATTCCCACACTACTGGAACTTCCGATTATAAAGGAAATGACTATAACTTGCAGATTTCATATACAACACGATATAAACATAGTAAATATTTTATCGTTGTGTTTGTTAGAAAATCAGAAAAAAAACAACCAACTCAAATTATCGGTAATGTCAAAAATTAAATCAACATAAATCCGATTAATCAAATCTCATGGGATTGATAAACTGTTTCTATTTTTTTATTTATTTAAGGATAATCTACTATTGAGGAAATTGTGAGAGACTGAGTTGAATTAAGTGATTGTTTGAGCTTATTATTTTTTAATATATGAGTTTGATTTCAATTAAAATACACTTTGTAATTTTTTTTTTTCGTTATATTCATTCTTTCGAATGCATAAAAATGCATTTATTTACCTTAATTTTTGTTATTGTTGTTGCTGCATTACTTGCATCAAAAATAAATCATTTACACTTTTCTACAATTTATATAAAAACATGAAAACATATCGTTGTAAACGTGCATGAATTGAGCACGCCTCTGTTTTTGCTAATTAAATTAATTGAAAAAAAAAGATGAATAAATAAAGGAAACAAACATAACGGGTATGTCAAAATGGGTGTTACTGTTGTATAATTCCGTGTTTGGATTACATACTTATTTTCAACATATAGTTTGTATATTTGCGAAGTTATTAAAAAAAAAAAATTAACATTATTTAATTAAATTGACTATGTGGAAAATTTTAATTATGTATCGAATTAAAGATGACGTTCATTCAATTTCTATATCAAATCTATTTCCATCTGTTCCTTCCCAATACTTTACGTTAATTAAAACTCTTAATCACCTATGAGATGAATGAACGTTAACATAAATAAAAACAAAAAGAAAGCTTATTGTCGTTCGATTAATTGGAAATTTGTTGATTTTATTGTACGATTTGTACAGTAAATGCATATGGGTTGTAATGGAAAATGATTGTTTACTTTAATGTAAATCATATAACAATTATAAACAAATTATATAATCAAGACGATATATTGTCAGTTTTGTTGGTTTACACCAACCACTACATAAGTTGAAATTAAATTTATTTGTGTGCACATGTTGTTATTAATATAGGTTAACAGATACAGGTCCAGGTTCAATGGGTTACACTTGGAATTGTTGCCATTTATTTGATTTCCATCTTTTGTTTACATTGTAAACATTAGATCTACAATTGAACAAAATTGATATACGTATATATATTATTTCTTGTATTTCTGTTTAGTTTCCGAATAAGATTATTCCTCAACAACCAATAACTTCACCAAAAATCAACACATTCTTATCTTCTACTATTAGATTTCCATTTTGATCAGCCACAATCTTAAATATAATTATTTCGAAAAAAAACCCTGCTCGAATCATCTTATATAAACTCTATTGTCTTTTAACAATCAATTCATTAAAAAAAAAACCGGTTTCGGCCCTTAGCGGACATTGATTATGCTAATTACGATATCAGTGTGAATATAAAACACCATTTAACTATTACTTTCAATAAAATTAATTAATTGATAGATTTTAATTAGATAAGATTTTCTTAGAATTCTGAAAATAATTACATTGCCATCAATTTGATTTTAAATGGTCGTCGTCAAATTGAATTTGATTATTTAAATGATCAAAATCCAATTGGACTGACGTTATTCATTAATTCAAAGATCTTCCAAATTGTAATAAAATTATTGAAACATCAATATCGTGCTGTAGCTACAAGTAAATACAACAATAAACTGTTTTCATTTTCTGTCTAATAAAAAATAAATAAATAACCAACAAAACTAACTTCACATGTGAGCCTAATTTTATACCGTGTTGCTTTCAATTTAGCCGACTTGACTGCAGGACAATATCGAACAGCTAAAACCAGACAAAATTAAGTAGACAGGCGACAAACTGCTTTAATGTTAAATTGACCAAGAAGAAGATGGAAATCTAATCACAAATACTAACAACTTAAATATTACCAAATGTTTCATTAAATATATAAACAAATAGATAGAATACTTTGTAACTTCAGAAATGAATGAGACAAAGATCAAATGATATCCCACAGAATTAACTAACTCGACACATTGCAAACGGTATGCAGTGTTAATAATAAGTTAGAAATAAAAAACATCGAAGTTTGATACCCATATAATCCGACTCTGATGGATTTAATTATATTTTTTGGCATTGTGTAAACATATCGTATTACTCTTTAAAAGAATGTTAGAAAAACTGTTCCAAAACATGCACGTGTAAATGAAAATTAAATGTTAAATAATTATAACAGATCTGTAATGCTGTTTTTCATCAAAGTGAAAATTCGTTTGACAGGTTTTATAATGAGAAGGATCATTTCTATTCGAAGGCGACTTTCTATTAAACACAGTTGTTTTTGCAGTTTGCTCCAGGAATAATGTTAATCATTCCTCACGATAATTGTGGCGTTAATTAAATGGAAATTGTTTAATGGAAAAAATGGATCAAGATTCGTATGAATCTAAAGTAAACGTCAAAATATCAGTTTAGTTATCTGTGTTTTTAGAGAGATCGACATAAATTTCTGTAAATTCACCATTATTCCTCGTCCATTTTGTCGAGAAATTTTAAAATAAAAGCCGTGAAAAGTAGTGCCATGTTATTTGGCGGATTGTGGAAAGAATTTAAATTCCATCTCATATCCTATACAAAGTTCTCCCTAACAAAGTACAAAAACTTCTCACAAAGGATTGATGTAAATTTGATAATTTATACAAAAATTACAAACTTTTCTATTGATAAATTAACATAAAGGATGGGGGGACTTTCGATTTTTAATTGTGTACTATTTGAATGATGCAAAATTGGCGGATGCGCGTCCCCCGTTATTTATTTCTAACTAAATGTTGGCAAATATATGGAGCAATATTAAAAGATTTATTGGTTTCAATAGAAATTCTAATTTATTATTTGTATAATTGTCGTTTAATTTGTTGTGAATTTTACGAAATTAATTAACTATCATGAATTATATGATAAATCTCGACTGTTCATTATATATTTGTCTGGCTGGTTTTTTTTTTGCAACGAACACCCAACTTCCACTGTTTTTTCGGATGGAATTAATATCATCTTGAAGAAAAATCGCTACGATTAACCATACCCGATGTCTGTCAAAAATATTTATGGTCTATTAAAATATTGACGGCCCAAAGCTGTTTATAAATAAAAATATAATAAAGACTATAAACATTCGGTAGATGTCGTACGTAACCGAACTTTAACATAGTTGAATCATAACATGGACGCATTCTCTCACAATACACAGGAGTCGACTTTAGTATTTGAATATCCGTTGTTGATGTTGTGTGGTTGTCGATTTCCGGTTCATACATATCTTTCGTAAAAAAAAACAATTTCTTTTTAACTCAAAAAAAGAAAATGTTGGTATATTATTTGAAAAAAACAATTCAAACATATTCGATTCGATTTTGTGTTGCTGGTTTCAATTAAACAAACAACAAAATAATAATCCGGAAATGATTTTTGTGGCAATTTGTGATGTCTGAGTGTTTTACAATGACTTCCTGGATCGTCCTTTCGGTTATCCTGTCAGTAGCCGTTAATGCGGATAATTTAGGTAAATTAAACCAACATCAATAGACCTATATATGATCTTTACGGGGAAGGTTCTAAATTGATGTCATTTATAAATTATATTTATTTTAATTACAATAATCATTTGTTTTTGTGAATTTTTTTATAAAGTTCATGACATCTTTTAAATTACCAACATAACAAGATAATATCTTGATTAATAAAAATTAGTAGAATTTCCATCTGGCGTCAAACATATCCATCCGTCATGAAATGTTAATTATTACTGCAATTAATTGTGGTTTTCTAAATAATTTTCGCACAATACACTAATTAAACAACAAATTATTTGAAATGTTTCAATAATATTCAAGACAATTTCTAGTAAACGAATAACGTTTAACAAACTAGTTCAATCATCAGTGATGCGTGATTTAATAGGATCTTTCTCAATATTCCATTGGTATACATATAAACGATCGGTCCGGGAAACCGTACTAGAAAGCCCCAACAGAATCCTGGAATGAAGCAAACTTTAAAATGTGTATGTGAATTTGTGTATATATATATATATATATATATATATATATATGTTTATATAATGTGTGTATGTGTACGTTCGTATATTTTAAATGAATGGTATTGTAGATTCGAAAGGGGGGTTTTATTTATTTTTTACAATCTCTCTCTTTCTCCTACTTCATCATCATGAATGGATTAGAAGATTTTGGAGATCCTTTTGTATTTATTATCGATGTGAATTTTAATTTATTTTTCTGACGGCAAATATTAAGCATTTTGTTATTTTTGTTTTTTTGGGGGTGTATTTATGATTTTTTTTCCGATTGAAGAGTAGTCTTAGAGAGGAAAGGGTCAGTTTGTCTAGAGAGATGCCGCAACATGAAATATGCGGCATGCACCAGATACAGATTGTATTGCGTATACGTGATGTGAATTGTTTACAGACTTTAGTCTTCATACGTGTTGAGGATACCTATAGTACTGTCATTAAACTTCGACGATGTTTTATAGAAAATAGAAAAGACAAGTTGTATGTTTCCTGTTTCTAATCAATGTCATATAACGTAATCTATATTGTAATTAAATTAATTCGATATTTTTATTAATTTAAACCGTATACAGTTCTGGTGTTCTCATCTAGAAACATTGAAGATACTAGAAGAAATGAAACGATTTGATGATGTGCACGTCCTAAAAAGAGATATCGAGATATCGTGTGTTTAGTAGGTTTACTACTTATCTCTTTTCAACATTAGGGCTATTTTATCTCTTCTAGTTTCTCCAATGTTTCTAGATGAAAAGACCAGCCCCGTATAGTTAACGTTCTTGTACGACAGCTTCATCAAGACGACCATTGGAATTCCTTGGGAACGGATCAAATAAAGTAAATGAATGCTCTTGGAATCTCTAAGACGATCACTAAATTTTCAATCTACTTCTCTAAAGTGACCAGAAATTCCACCCCAATTTATACCTCGATCTACATAACTATTTTTATTGTAGATTTATTTATTTATTTGTAAATTCTTGAAGCTTACACTAAAAAGATTTTCACAAATTTATTCAAATATATTGATGTCTTACAACTTTTCGCAAACCAATAAAACCTTAACAATATTATGACAACTTTTTTTTAAGGAATATATTCGAAAATATCTGGGATTATTAAAACTTCAATATGATAAAGAATTTTTATTTTTTATTTTTCCGACAATTTTATAAAATGTAGTGAGATTTATTGCAGTTCAATTAAATGTTGAGTGGAAATTGTTATGAAAGTTTCTTGTTAATCATTTAGAATATTAATATACCACTTCTTGTATAATAGAGTCCTTTGTGTTTATTTCTTGAATAACTCGACACGTTTCATACTGAACTGTTACACCGTTAATAAAATGAATAAATTTTAATATAAATTTGTAAATACAACCATGATACAACCTGTAAGTTTCATTCAGTGTATAACAATGTTGAGAATTAATCAATAAAATTCAATAATTCGATTAGTATCGAAAATTTCAATTAACAACAAAATGAATTTTGAGCATACTCCACCAGCTTTTTTTATATCTCACTTATTTATTGTAACAATATGGGATATTGCAAATTAAGAAAATTTGTCGCGCTATCGAACAAATCGGAAATGTCATATGCATATAACGATATTTTCAATAAATATAAACCATAATATCCGGATAATTTATATAAATAAAAAATATAATTAAATTTGTCACGAACGGGAAAATCTAATAAATCTAAAAAAGGATATATCGACCAGTTTTCTTTCAAGTTTCAAAATAGAAAACGAAAAACCAAGACTATAAATAATAAATATATATATATATATATATATATATATATATATATATATATATACAGAAACAATCGAATTGACAATAGAATTCACTGAGGTATATGAAGAATTTTTTTTTAAATAAACCTTAGAGTGTTCGTGTCGTTTTTACACATTTTTATTCAGCTTATCTCAATTTCAATTTCAGTATTTCACCAAGACCGTTTATGCTTTTGTGAAAAAAGACGAACTAAAACGAATAGATATCTTCTAGTGAATATAATTTTCTTTTATCATTAAATAAATGATAAATATCCTTTAAGGATGTTGTTGATAAAAAATAAATAAAATTTAAAATTACCTCACTTATCTAGATGTTGTGTAAAAAAATAATTTCATCATATTCATCAACGTGAATAAACACAATAAAGACACACAAAACTCTTTTTTTTTCAACATCATTACTGACTTAATTCGTCTATTTACATAAATAAGAAACTAATTACGGATTTAACTAATGGTACCGGTCCAGTTACTATTGAATTTATTGTAACATAATATAATTAAAGGTGTCTGTAGAATCACTTAGTAAACTTTCGGTTACTGAGTTATTTCCAAATCAGATGATTAGCTAAGAAGTTTTTTGCTAACAAAATTTAGAGTTTTACTCCATACATTATTGACGCTTACATTTCTCTGAATGTTTTAGATTGTTTTTAATAAAGCTATACAAACACTTTTTTGTTGTGCTTTAACAAAAAAAATTTAATACTGAATATCTCCCACATCTGAAAATTTTCATTATTTCTCATGATATTACCTATCTTTCTGTAAAGACCATTTACCATTTCTTGTTTATTGAATGAATGAAGAAATTGTTTTGAGCAAAGGTATTTGCATGCGATTTAACCGAATGAGTTTCATTTTGGTTTGTTTTGTCATTTTACCATAAAATTATATTAAAATGTTTACTCGTAATTACGTATTAAAATTTCAAAGAAACGAAACTTTGATAATTTATCAAATTTTCCTTATGTGTATTTATTTTTTTCATCTATTAGAGTATTACAAAAACATTTATTTTTAGAAAGAAAATGAAATGGATCGTTTATGTTATAAGTGTGTTATGAAGATGAGACTTTTGCCCCATACATTTTCATTTCTAGTTTTTACTATTTTTTTTATTTACCAGTATATATTTCATCTACACACAAACACATGATATTGTTGTATTTTCTATTCTAAAATAGATGTAGAAATTTTTTGAATCGAATAAGTTTTGTTCCATGATACAATTTGAAATTATAAAACGCATGCGCAATTTCTCCATACATTTGCTTGGAGCTAAACTATAAATTTTGTATTATTTAATAAATATTCCAATCAACTTATGACCTTTCATCTATTCGATTTTGTTGTTTCTTTTTTTATGTTAAAAAATATTTGAGTTGAAACGTAGGTGGTTTATTGGAGGTGTGTTAGAAATGTTTAAAATATTTCAAACTATAACTTGATTAAATTTATATTTGTTCGTATCGTTATCGAAATGCAATAAGATGTTATTTTCGAATATACAAAATTCATTAATAAAACCGTATGTGGGATTATAAATTCATCGACATTCGGTACAGATTTATCATTACGCAAGTTAACCTTGATTAAATATAAGTGAATAGATAGGTAGGCGGTTTATTCGTGTTTCTCAAGGCTGTTTCGTAACCGTTAACATGACATCTGTACACTTTACCTTAATAATAAATAATCGAAGAGGTTTTTAACAGTTAATCTGAACTAATTATGTTGATGGTGCAATCACTTCATTTGGATCTTCATTACACACATGGAACAACATTGATTTATTTATCACACTCCTACACATTGATTTTGTGTAATAATTGAATCAATAAAGTTGAAATTTTAAAGTAACATCTCGAAAGTTTTATTTTCATTACAATAATCTTTAATAAGATTTAACATTCAATGTAATAAGTGAGTACTTGTCACGCAACGAAACTTCAAATAGAATTATCGAAGTAAGAAGTTTTACAGAATATCGGCTTATGTTTAAACATGAATTTATCCAAATATTTCGTAAAATATTCATGGTTCTGAATATATTTAATTTTTTTTTGTCTCACTTAACCATTTTCACGAAATTTATTTGACTAATATTTTGATTAAATTATAAAGTGAATCTAGTTTTTTTTCAACGCTTCTGTGTTATGAAATATATTAAGCGGTTGCTTGAAAATGAAAAAAAAATGTGTTAACGTTGAGATTTATGTATATGGGAATTTGTATTGTTCAACTTTAGTTTTTTTTTTGCCGCGTGAATAGATTCTTAATGGTGGCTGTAAAATAAATTTGACGCTAAATTTTGATGCGTTGGAAATAAGCGAAAACTTGAACAAGTCCCTATAGGATTTCTCTATTCTATTTGTTTATTTACAAAACCGTAGTAGCTGTAACAATGTTAGCTTATTTGCCTATTGATAAGAGAATACTGTATCTAGACGCTATTAACTAACAATATTTTCAACTCAAATATGGAAATTTTGGAAAAGATTGCTCAGAATACTCTTCATATTTTAAAAATTATTTCCATTCATCACTCGAAAAACGGTTGCATTTAAATGTGCTCCTTTCGTCTAACAGCTAATAAAATTTGGCTTCATTCCCTTCTGTTGCCTTCTCATCCAATTACACTAATTCACTTCCTAAATACGCCCATAACTTTGCAACTATTCCAAATTGAGCACCTGGTTTCTTGAAATCGATCTTCATCTCTATATATTTTAACAATTTCGACCAAAATAAAAAAAAAATTGATGAAACTGTTGAAAAAAACTTTATGATTCACAATCTCACGATTCTCGAGCATAAATTTCTGTTGTGTTTTCGCTTGATCTATTATCGTTGTTTCAAAAAAAAAGAAAAGAAGTATGTTACTCACGTTGAAAGAATGTGCAACACTGAGGTGTGCCTTTAACTACCTGAATTTATGCGAAAATCTTAGAATTGAATCAATTTTTTTTTTGATTGATCACCTTATTTACTACATATAGTTGTCTTATATGTTATTCCCCATTCTATCGTTTTGTCTTAACGAGACGAAAAAAATCATTAAAGAAGAAATCTCCAGCATCACAATGAATTAAATCTATTATTCTCCGACTACCAAGTAGAAAGCTTTTGTTGAATTAATCATCATTGTCAGTCTTTGAATAAAATAGCAATTTAAACGTTGAATAGATCCATCATCGATTGAATTAATAACTCAAGTTAAATTTCATATAAACGACAATTAAGGACAACGAGACCAATAAATTGCGAATATTATGAAAATATAAATAGTTAAATGCGTATATATATAAAAATTTTAATTGACCGAAACATTACAATAATCTACACAACAAGCTATCAATTTAACTAGAAGATAAAATAGGCTTAAGGAATTCTTAATGTATCTAAAAGAAAAGAAAGTATTCATATTTTCTTTCATATTTCTAGTTAATGAACTTGTATGTTATGATTTTGACAAACGAAATTTGAATATCAGCTCGCAATTGAAATTCTGCCTAGTACAGATAATTAATGACGCCAGTCATTAATTTTTCGATCAAATTATCTACTAATCAAAATTTTCAATAGCATGACACGAATGTACGTAATATGTTTTTCTTTCAGTATTACTGATTTTCAGTTTCTAGCTTATTTGTGAGTGAATTGAAGCAAGCTTTTACAAATTTCTTTTGTGACACCTAAGGGCTAATTGACGTGGAGATAACTTTATAACTAGCGCAGGCATAAGGTCCTGAAAAAAGTTCAAATTTAAATATAATCCTACTTTTTTAATTACTCTGATTGACTGTTCAAAATATTCAGAAGAAGTTATTCACGTGTTAAAGATTGAACGTGATCATCGCTGCCCACCCAAAATCTGTATTTGAATCATGCCATGTCCATTTCAAACACAAATTAAGGCAGTGCAGTTGTTAAAAGGAACACAAACGAACGCCAAGAACAGCAAGAAAACTGCTCGTTCGTGATCGATTTGTGTTGTACAGTGCCGACGGGGAGTATGTACGTATTCTGAATTCAGGGTTTGCTCGTTATTTAGATGTGGACGTCTTTTCAAATTTCAAAAATTTCGTGCCATTTTTCATCATTTTCGGCCTACTTTCCGGTTAATTAGTTCTTAGATGTCACAAAATAAATTCTCGTGAGGTTGATTCAAGTGCGTAAATAAGCAAAAAATTGAAAATTAGGTATACTGGAAGAAAACACTCTGTATTTTAGAGACAACATACAGAGTGTACGATTTAATTGAACAATAACGAAAGCTGTTGTATTTTCTGCACAATATAGTAATTCAGATTTTCTAATATTTTGACTAAATTTTTAAATATTTAGATGTTTTTCCAATAAAAAATAAATCAATCTATTTACGATATGCATTAACAAATAAATACGCAGCTAGAAACAGCTAAAAACATAAGGTTTTAAATTGTGTGTAAGCAGAAGGTTCATTATTGTTTAGTACAGATCCTGCTGTGAATAATTTGATTTTTCTTTTGACAACAAAATAATTAATTATTTAAAGCTTTAATAATTATACTGCAGAATTTGAAAATACTATACAAAGGAAATTTTTGGTCGTTCTCATCTCTCTTTATAAACGAAAAACTGGCAATCATACATATTTTTATTTTCTATGGGTGGTTACTGATCAATTATCATGGAATATATTATATATATATATATATATATATATATATATATATATATATATATATATATACAGGATTGGCATACTCATCTAGAAGCATTTGAAAAAGTGGAAGAAATGAAAGCATTATGTACGTGCTTAAAAGAGACAAGTAGTAAAAATTAGTATCCACCAACCCATATTCTCTATAGCTCATCATGAGACTGTTTCATTTCTTCTAGTTGTTCCAATGTTTCTAGATGGAAAGGCCAGTCCTCTATATCTAGATAGTACAAAAGAAAGAATTGATGGATTTTCATGTTGTTATGTCTATGAAAGTCATTAAACCACTAAAACGGAGTCCTATTGAGTGTGATAGATACTTGTTGTTTCCATTCAAGACTATTAAAAAAGCTTATTATGCAATAAACCAAAACAATACTCAATTGACAATAGAAAAAAAAAATAAAACATCAACAATAAACTAAATTTTTAATATATTTTACTATTTTATATTTATCAGTATTCATTTGTTGTTTATTTTTGATTGACCGTCATATTTAGCCTACAAAAATATTTGAGATGTGCTATGTACATGAAATTTGTATTCTTTTAACATAAAATAAATAGCAATAATAAATCATAAGATATATCTGAAAATCTATTTTTATTGCGTTGGTTTATATTGTCGTCAGATACTCCAATTAGATATTTGAAATTAAATTGATTTTCAATTGTGTTTTATCAAACAAAATACTTTAGAGAAGTGATTTTTATACTATGAATTCTATTTATTCGAATTGTAAACGACAAAATTCGAAATCGGAGTTTCAATGAGTTTCATTGCGGCAATTTGCAAGTTGGCACGTCTGTTGCTTTGTGAAAACTTTTTGATTTTAGTGAATTCTCTGTGGAAAAATGAAGGTAGAACCATAGATATATAGTATCGTATGTTTTTGTTTTACTACTCTATATTTTTATGTATATACACGTAGATATTATATCAAGTGATACTGTCTACGGTGTACTTTTAACCAATTTTAATTCGTTGTCCAATTCTAGTGTTCTTCTTCGGTAATCATGAAATGTTAGAAGCTATAAAATCCACCCGCATTGCCATAAAATAAGAAAATCCGACGTTCTCTGTTTCAACTGACATTTCTAGAATAACTAGGAAACGTGCATTTTAATGACTAAACGTTGTGTGTCTATGCATGGATGTATGTATGACAAGAAAATTCAGTGTTGAAATTGCAAAAATTGTCGCAATCCTTTGTTAACTGAATCATGATAGTGTTAAAATAACAGGATGGCTAAATAATAAGAAGAGAAATAAAGCACATTCCGTTTACATTTAAAGTTAGAATTCAAAGCCAAAAGTAAAAGAGATTGTCTTTGTCAAAACACTTTTGTTAAGTAAGGATGAACACTATTAGTTATTTAATACCTTCAGTTGTCTGTATATAGGTATGTCTGTAAGTGAAGTTGGCAAAGTGCTGAATCCGAATAAAAGATCTGTACTGTCAGCATAGTCAATCAGGGCAAGTACCATAAAAGTTCACAATGACCATTTTCTTCATCTTAACGTCGTGATATTGGTCAGTTAGTGGCCATCTAGGTGGGTCAGTTCATCGACATCAACCCAAGTCAACACTTCCCACAATACCACAATTCTAGCGATATCAGAATCTCATAACAATATATATATATATATATATATATATATATATATATATATGGGGGGTTGAATTTCTACACGCTGAACTTCATCTGTCGTAATAAAATAGTTAAAATTGCCTGTTTTTCGTTTGGTTGTCTTGATAAATGTCGTCTTTGTTTGGTGGGCCGCGAACTCTTTGACCTGTTATTTAGTATATTTGAATCATAGTTGGGCTTGTAGACGCATAAATTACATCACAAATAACAAACACGTTAAATTTCTATATGCTTAAGACACGAAATAAAGAAATTGTTTATCTTTTGCTACATATGAAAAGAAAAATTATACAATAACATATAACAATTATAAACAATAAATTTATTATCATCATTTGCAAATTATTGTCGATAGATCTAATTATGATTCCATATATTAAAAGTTTTTTCCGGACAATTTCTATAATAATAACAACGTATAAATCAGATCATCCGCAGATAACGCAAATAGCTCCGTTATTTAGCATCTATATGGTTTGCGTTAACGCATGCGTTATTATTTAAAAACGTTCTCTACGATTAATTATTAAATCTGTTATAATCAGATTAGTTTTATTTGTAGATAAATTCTATTTAAGCTACATCTTGTTGAATTTTCTGGTAGTTTGCCAGTTTAAGATATGGTTTAATTAAATCTATATATATATATATATATATATATATATATATATATATATATTTGTTGTTTTCTTTCTATTGTCTTTATTGGTGAGAATTTTTCTAACAGTATCTTGGAAAATTACCACATTAGAACTAAGAAAACGTCTATTTTTGCGTGCGACATATTATTTGCATAACATAATTGGGTTTGTTACTAATATTACAATCTTGCTATATTTTCTAGTTATAAAAGAAATGAACATCTAAGGGAGCAAATCAAACTGTCTATACAGAATCGGGCTGGGAATAAATTGCACCCGGGCCAAACGATGAGTTACAGGCGCCCTTTTTAGTCTATGTCTATCTATAAAAACTCAAACTTATATGATTTAGCGGCGCCCCATTGGAAACCGCGTTCGGGCCAGGTGCCCATGCAGTCCTCGGACTGGCACTGTGTTTATATTGTTATTAAAAAAATAATAGCTTATAATTTATTTAAAATCTAATTTTTCGTGTTTTTTGTTTTATTTATTTCAATGGTTCTATCAATTTTCTTTGTTATGTATGTTATTCGTTCATTTGTTTTGTTTGTTTTTGAAGAATTCCTGAAAATATTTCTATCCCATCCAGACAAAGATATTTTATTGTATAAGTTACGGGTTACGAATCGTTGTTAAGAAAACTTGTCGTTTGCCGGTTGGCATTCCGACATTTGCCATTTCGTAAATAGTAATAATAACGGTGATGGAGGGATCGTTTATAACAGAAGTGATGTTCATGTATAACTTATTTAAGTTATTTAGAATTTGAAATTCTTTGGCACTTCAACTATATTGTTACATACTTTAAACTGTTAGCAATTTTTCTGTTATTCTACTTTGTTGTTGTTGTTATTGTCACATATTTTTCCTATGTCAAAAATAGTAACGAAATTCTTTTGTTATTTGAAAACGAAATTGTGTGTTTTTTTAAATGCAGTTTGTTTTAATCGACTATTTGCAGCTTCATGTTTGTACACCATCAAAGCGCTTTTTATACTGACGCATTTCAATGTTCAATAACTCTGTCGAATACAAACAGTGAACCATATGCGTTCAAAATGATCTACAAACGATTGTAATACGTTGTAAAGAATTTGGTATAACAAACAAATCGGACATATTCATCTCTTCCTGATACGAATCAACATTACTGAATTATAGTGACAGAAATATTTATAAAATTCACAGATCAAATGAAACAATCACTGCAAGTTCATTTACACTGTTTAAGATAATTGTCTCTTATTCATTCATCTGGCTGGATTCAATAGACTTGATTGAGTTTTTATAGTAGAAATAGCAACGATAAATGTGAATGTACTGTAAAATAATTAGACAGAAAATTGTTGGAAAATTGTGAAAATGTTTGCTTATCAAAGCAAATCAGCCATTTCCAATACATCAACAGATCATTCGTGAATTTTCTACATCAGTTGGTTGTATTGCTCCAAGCCAAAACAACAATACTTTACATCATTTTCCCACATACATACAAACATACATACATAACGTTAAACTTTGATATCATAAAAGAAATTCTAGTTGGAAACTTTTTCTCACTATTATGGAAAAGAAAATACTGTAAACATACTTAGAAATTTTCCAAAGCTTTTTCCCACTATCTACTTAATGTAAATTTTATCGTACCCGTTACGGATTAGGAACAATACATTTTATTATCAAAGAATTAGAGAAAAAGGGAACAAAATACATTTAATTGTTGAATTCTTTTGGTCGTTTTAAGGGGGATGATTGCGGTCTAAATTTGCTACGATTAATTCTAGATGTTAACACTGTATCAGCTTTGAAAATATATATTTACCTATCTACTTGTTTATTTTATCCAAATAGTTATTTCATCAAACATTTGGAAGATTGAAAATAAAAGAGGATAGAATAACTTCAAAATCCCCACATCCAGCATTCTAAAGTGTATTATCAATTTCAACTTCATGTTTTTCGTGACACCACTAGAAAATGCACAAATTCCTAATCCTGATGAATTTCAAAGTAAAAATTTCAACAATTTCATACGAAAATTCGAAAGGAATTCCAATACCTAATCTTGAATGGCCTTAAGGTTAATCTTACATTTCAGTAATTATCTTTAACTTTTCAATATATTCTCTCAATTTTTATAATCATCAAGGGAAACATTTTGTACGTATTTACATTCTTTTTAAATAAGATTCAACAGATTTTAATTGAAAATTTTCGACCCAACCAATCAGTGTTGTAATGGAATTGTGCATATAGCTTCGTTGTTTTCATATTAAATCGAATTGTAACGTGCAACCTGATTAAAAATAAAAACTTAAAAGAGAAAATAATAATAATAGTAATTAAAAAAAGTTGTATCCAATTACATCGTTATATTATACAAAACTTTTCAACATCCAAAGTGAAGAATCAAGTCAAACACGAAATTCATATGGAAAGAGACCCTGTGACATAAAAAAAAAATAACGCTTCCTGTTCTATTTAAAAGAAAAATGGAAGAAAATAACGGAAAAAACTTGGAAAATATTCTTATTGAACAAATCATCGTATTTCACTAATTTTGCCCATTCTACCGCAAATTACGCCTTTTTTAATCTCTTTAAAACGTCTCTTTTTTTTCGCTAACGCTTAGAAAAACATTGCCAGTTATTAATGTAAATTGGGGGCGGTTTTTTCATTATTATTTTTTTTTTGTTAGTAAAGTCAGTGAAATTTTGATCAAAACTTTACATTGAAAAAATTGAGATTCGCGTGATTGTTTGTTTTTTTTTAGATAGAAAAATGGAAAATGATACAAAAATAAATCGGGAATCAGTTGAATTTTAAAAGAATTTAGTTATAATTTGCAATTCCGATTTCGCAAATATCTAATCGTCTCTAGCATGTATTTCCGTAAACAACAAATATAAAATTTATGATAGTTTATACAATATTTATGAAATTCTATTACCTACTGCAAAGGGGGTGTGTTTTTAATAAAAATCGGTTAGAAAGCTTGCATAATCGCACAAGAATAATCGCTTCTTTGCGTCTCTTTTCCTGAAATTATCTACCTGATTTATGTTTATAGTGGAATGATATTGGGGGTAAGATTTCGGCTCGAATATCGAATATATATATATATACCCCAAAACTTCACACTTTTATTGTTATTTTTCCGCCGGTCTCGCTAAATAATCGACTTATTTAAGTAAAATCCGTTTAAATTTCATTTACATTTTATTAGGATTAATCGATTCGTTTACTTATTTTTATTTGGATTTAATCAGCTTAGTGTAGACCGAATCGTTTTAAATCTCCGGATAAAGTAGAACAAGGCATTAACATTTTAACTTTATCATCTCCTTATTGTTAGATAAAATAAAACACGAAACTAATTAAATTTATCATCAGACATAAAGAGATTGATGTAACATAAGATAAAAGTGGAAAATTAATTGGTTATTTTTTTATTGTTTTCTGCTACAAATTGGAATAACAGCGACAACTTAAAATTAAATATAAATAAACAGATCGTTATTGTTAGAAGAAAATTGGGACTAATTTTGAAAAAAAAACGAAAACAGTAACGCCAAAAAGGACAATTTTATAATTGATTTAATTATTAAATCGAACTGTTAATGTGAAAACACTTTTAATAAATTAAAATTATTTATTAATAAAACGATAATTGGGCTTTTGTGATTTTTTTCAGTTGGAAATAAGAAATGTTGAAGCATTATTGGAAAACAACATATTTCTACTGTAAAATTGTTTGTTTTTTCCTAATTTAGACATCAATCTCCATTGGTATGTTTATCCAAATTAAAAGGAGAACAACTAAATTTTGTAAATATCTAAAATGAAAATTTATAAAAAGCCGATATGGAATTCCCATAAGAATAATTTGGGTACATGTAAATTACGGCGGCAAAAAAAATGTGTTAGCTATCTAGCTCTTCATTTAAGGATTTGAATAATTTCCCGGTTAAAATCCATACACACCTCTAGTCTAGAGAATTCTGCAAAGGTCTGTCTCCATATCTGTACACAGTTAAGTCAGTAGAAAAGTAGGACAATATGGTACTACAGTGTCAATTGATGACAATTCAGTATTTCTGACATACTTAAGACGAATCATAAGAGCATAACCCATTGAAAAAAACAATTGTCGTAGAATATCAAAAATATTTATTTCGGCATTTTTTAACAACAATCTAGAAAATTGGTATTCACGATTTAAGTATGACCAAGAGATTGTCCTTTCGAAAAAATGTTATTTTCTTGTAACATGATATTTCAATCCAATATTGAAGAGAACTACATTGAATTGACCTAGGGAATTTCTTGTATGTAGGCCATTTGGGTGATTCTATCCGTTTATAAATTCAACGATCGTTGTTTCCCATTCCCTGAAGGTTTTTTGCCTTCATTCACTTTCAATCTCTTTTTTTATAATAAAACATCTTATAGCCGATTAGCTGAACTCTCAACAAGATATATTTTATTAAAATTGAGTTATTAATAAATTTCTATAGATTTTCACTAGATTTATATAATTTTGGTAATTGAATAGAACAAGATGTGTAACAACTGTCGAAAATTGATATGAGAAATTCGATATGAGGAAGGGTGGTGAGTGTGTCTCTAAGCGATATCGTGTTAAGTTGTATTAAGTTTGTAGTGATGACATTTCGTTGTGGTTTCAGTGGTGAAA
The DNA here is from genome assembly GCA_028455855.1 of Meloe dianella. NCBI lineage: Eukaryota > Metazoa > Arthropoda > Insecta > Coleoptera > Meloidae > Meloe > Meloe dianella. The sequence continues at coordinate 1,534,896 of JAPTHL010000045.1, read as the reverse complement.
TAGGAGTTGTCAAACGGTGTTACTAGGATTTCCGATTACATTAAATACAAAATCGTAAATGTCTATAAATATTTCAAAGATTCAATCAATATTATTACAAATAAAGTTAGCGTTAATTAATTAATTTACCATGATTGATTATAGATATTTATAATTAAAATGTTTTATTGTTTATTTTCTTTAAAATTGATTAATATTTCATTTATATTCTACTAAAACTAGTTCTTGTACGTTTAATTGGCTAACAAGGAGTTTGCAGGAGATTGATGATTAAGTCCTCTCAGTCTCTTCCTTGTCTAGACAACAGATTATTATTCAAGTTCTACTCAATTTAATTACGTATCGTCTCACATATTCACCACTGTACATACACTTACCACTTACCAGTAAAAATTTGAAGTTATTAACAGAAGGAGAACAGCATTTTCTCAAAATTGTACTAAGAAAATCGTAAATTGATGTGAAATATCACGCCAAATGTCTTAACAGATTTTTTTCTTTCTCATAATTTATGTCAGAAGGTGTCTGAATTTATGTTCTAGTGCAATTTTATGAACACCACAAGACTTAATGTGTTTTGACATGCATAGATTCAGCATTAGATGGATGTTTAACGGCTTCATTTTACTTGAAAAAAAAACCACCTCCAACAACAAAAAATACTTATACAAATAAATAAATAACAAAAAAACTTGATCTAATTGAAAATCATTACATGCGAAAAGTTATTGCCTTATTTTGATATAAATCCCCTTTCATAACTTTGTAATCTTATTAGATTTTGTAAACTTTAGTTAAAATAATATTTTGGAATTCTGAACATGGACAAAACTACAAGTAGGATAATATTTTCCGATTCTATGATTACTTTTACGAACATTTGACAATTAATTTATTACACGATTCATTTTAATTCTCATACGGCTCTCATATAATAATGTGTTTTTGATACATTGTTTTCATTTTTGTGTTATCTAAACAGTACTTGAACGGCATAAAGACCTTGTAGCTAATTCGGATATAGGGAACAGTAATTAAGTCTCACCGTACAACCTACCTCAACAGATATACATCTGCTAATTGTTTATAAACGTCAACGTTTTGCAACAACATTAAAAAAACATATATAAGGGCCTTTAAGTATCCGATGTTTTTCTTGTTATTATTATGCAAAACACAAAGAGTTTCCTGTATCTGAATTAAAGTGGTCAAATAGCCAAAATACAACCAGAAAATTAATAGTCAAATGAACACGAATATTTCCGGTATTCAATTACGAATGCTATGCCACACACACTGACATTATTATCGGTTTTCCAATTATCAACTCTGATATTATTATCATTTGGAATTTAATATTGATATAAAGCTATATAAACGATCATAATGATTAATTTTTATTCTTTGTTTCAGGTATTTAAATTGTAAAAATCTCAGTAGTACTAGGCAAGTATATAATAGTTTTAAAAGTTAAATAATAATAATAATAATAATAATAATGATAATAAAAAGAAACGAACGAACTGAATCGCTTCGGTAGCTACATATTTTACATCTAAAATGAAAAGTTAGCTTTGTCATTTGCATACAGCAGACGCTTTAATGTGTCATCCGGCTGCAGCCCAGATATGCTCCTCTTTAAATCCCATTTATTACAATTTTTTTCCGGTCATATGTTACCCTCATTATGCTTTAATTAACTATTGACTTTTCTTTTGTATAATTGTGTTATTAATAAACTGCTAATTAAAAATTATCACAAAAATTGAAAAAATCAATATCGAATTCAAATGAAATTACAGATGGCAAATATTGTGTGAATTCTATCGTTTAGATAGTTTTCGTTTTTCTTTTGATACGATGAATTGCGATGACACTTACGTACAATGTTAAAAAAAACAATATTTTATTCGAAAAAAATATATAAAGAAACACAAACAATTGTAAAATTCCTTTGGTGATTTCAATAGAATAAAAGTGCACATTGTGTTGATTTAGAAATGTCGTAGATATGTCAGAACAAATAATAAAAAGGGTCTAGAAACCATTTTGGTTTACTACAACCATTTCGTAAGCCATGAAACTTATATAAACTGTTTCAACACATGAGCCCAAACATCTAAATAATTATGGTTTACTGGCTTAACCCTAGTTTACAAGATACTTAAAACTATTTCTTTTCATTTATTCGTCCTCATCATCCTTTACATTTCCACTAATTAACAATCTTATAAAAATTTTAACATACAATGTATAAACGTTTTCAAATGGGTAATGAAATGTGATTTTCCATTTACCACATTCAGAAGTTAATAGCTAGTCGTAAACTTAAATGGACATCAATGTTTAAACATATTGAACTATCAAACTTACAATTTGAGTAAATCTGTTTGCATCTATCTAGATATAAATAAGAATAAACAAATAATAAGTTTGATTCAATTGTGTTAATCCACAATATCCGATAGGAGAGGTGTTTTTTTTGTCAACAAACATTTTTTATTCCAATTCTAAACCAGCAATTGCATTCGAAATACATTTTGATATAAATCACTACTGGACGAATTCAAATTGTATTGCACTTCAAAATGAAACAAACGAAAAACCAACAGTTTTCGACTATATTTTTGTTAATGACAACATTGTATTGTAGTAACTATAAAAAAAATGATTTAATTACAAAATGAAACGTAATATTGAAATACATGTCGTTCCGAGATTAAAGTTGATTAACTACAGATAGATTACTGAATCGTTTTTTTATTATTTTTTTTATGTTGACTTAATAGCATGTAAACAACATTTTAAAATTGGATCGATTTATGTTTTTCCTTTAAATTTACATTAAACGTGAAGTTAGCCAATCGCAGATTATATAAGGATGTTCCCTTAAGTTTACGAATGAGATATTATCGTATTTTGTCATCTAGTTTAAAACATTATCTAATGTTTTCTTCATTCTCCTTTTGTGCCTATTTTCGTCAATAAAGCTTGGAATAAAAAGGGCCAGCTTATTATACATCTTTAAATATATATATATATATAATCTGTTTGTGCATATACGAATTTTACTTATAATGGTCAAATGCGGATATAGCTTTTGAAATATTTTAATAATATTGAAAATATAAAAATAGTCAATCAATATATAGAAAAGATGAATGAATATACCTTGTATTGAATAAGAGCTTAAAGCTGACGAAAATATGATTTCCTTAGAGAGGAACGTTAGGTATCTAGCAATTTTATTTTATTTATTTATTTATATATATATATATATATATATATATATATATATATATATATATTTGGTAGATTGTATGTTGGCAACAATCCTTGGAAAATTCCACAACGTTCTGATTGTAAATGAGCGACTTTTTTCTTCGGCAAAATTCACGGTTTATTAATTTAATGTTAGTTCGACAAATATTTATGGTATGTTGATAAAATTGGTCTTTTTTTTCTACTAAAATAATAATAATAATAATCTACAATACAGAAGTTACTGCTAGATAATTGGATTTTATTGACAAAAAAACAACAACAAGAATTCCTGTCTAAAGAAACAAAAAAAAACCAAAATTACCAATAATTTACAATTTAATTAACATTATTTCAACGTCTTCATCTTAATTTGAGGCTGTAATTAAACACTAACTTTATTGAAGTTCTTTTAATTTTCTACACCATGAACAAACTAATAAGATGGAAATTTCAAGACCTATAAAATGTAATTATTTTCGATATTATAAAAGAAAGAACAATTGAAATGATTTATTTCTTATAGTGCACGTAATGAAAATTTATAGGTACTGTGCACCTTATATTAACTAAATTATTATAATATAAACGAATTACCAGTAAAATACAAAATTGATTTTCGTTCCTTATATCCGGGAAGTTATTTCATAATAAGCGTACGTTTTAGTCGTGTATTGATTATAACGGAATTTGATTGTATTATACTACATAGAAAATGAGTCGTTTCGTTTTTATTTAGTAATTGATTAACTGATTCATTGATTGACTGAAAAAAACAACGTCAAGACTGCATTTTTACACGCTTTATATTAGCTTCAACTGTATGTTTATAACGGAATCATCGAACGCGATTTTCACCAACTTCTGAACGTCAGATTCATTTAAAATTTTGCACACTTATCAAGCTCCGATGGCAATACAATAGTTTAATAAGTTTGTCCCATTATCCTGAGCAGGATCATCAGGATTAACGATTTCCTTCTAATACGTTTTAGTTCGGTCTACCATTAAAGCGTGTTTTTTAGGTGTTTTTTTAACTATAATTACTATTTACTCACAGGTGCAATATTATAACATTTACCGGCAATGCACCTTACTTTTTATCTAATTTTCATCCCTTTTTTCTACAAATCAAGTTAGCTAACAAATAATTTCCAATTAATTTCCAAATAATTTGACTATGTATTTAAATTAATTCATTTTTTTTGTCAATAAAAACATTGATACACATTATTTGTCAGTGAAACTTAATTAAAACTGATTTTTTGTTATTTGCGAAAAAACAAGAAGAAATCGAAGAGAATTTAATCTATAAAATGTTCTCTAACTAAATGCTTATTTTACGGTTATTTTAAAAGTAATAGAATAATTTACCATCATCGAACTCTTCTATCTTCACTAACCGTAATATTAAGAACGTGATTTGCATAATAGTGTGAATGAAACCTTTTATGTGTCTGAAAAATGATTAAATTTAACGTTGATTTTTTCGAAATATATGTATATAAGAATGAAAATCTGAAGAATATCAACCGTTCTTGTTTGAAATTAGTTTCAAAAATGAGTCGTAAATTTTTATTTTCTATGATTGATACTGTCAAAAATAGTGATATGCACTCAACATTAACATATGTTTCTGAATATTCATATTTCATATTTCTTATGATGGAAGAGATATTGTTATATTGTTCTTGTTTCATTATTTGTAATACAACTGCTACTTCTGAATGTCACTCATTCTACAATTATTTGAAAATCTTATCTCTTCCACTTGGTCAATTCTATATAAAATAATTCAGCATTATAATCTAGGAAGTTTTAAGCTAAATTGACTGATAAATTTTCGTACAAACCATTTTAAAATGTTGCCATTTCTAATGGTATTCATTAAAACATTATTGTACATAATTCTTTCGATAATACATACTCAAGTTTCCAACGAATTGTTTATAAGAAGCCCCACTTCAACAGAAGTTACAATTAGAGAAATCTACGAAATTTTATTGTAAATTGAATAAACGTTGACATAATTTGAATTCCATGATAGGTTTGTTCCAGTCGACAATCCGTGCTTTTTTTTTAATATGATACTATCTATATAGTTACCAATTCTTATGGAAACGTTGTGGCGCATACGTCTTGACATATTTCAACACTAACTGATAGTAAGTGTAAATCTAATAATCTCTAATGAACCTTACAGATATTTGAAAGTGCTACAAATTCGGTATGTTAATTACACCTCAGAAAATGATCAAAGCTCCTAGTTGAATGCACTTATAGATAAACAGATCAACGGAATTCTATTTTCTAGCTATACTCTACATGTTCTCATGTATACGGAAAACTATCACATTAGCCAACATGACGGTCTGGATTTTTATTTTAAGCTGTATACTGCCACGAATTCTGCACACATCGTAAATTTACTTAAACATGTCGTTTTCTTTGAATTGATGGTTATTAGTGTTGATTGCATGTTAAACAACGAATGTATGTAAAATTCACATATATATATATATATATATATATATATATATATATATATTTTTGCCTAACATTATTTTGTGTGTGTGTGTGTGTGTGTGTGTAAGATGGCGCCACAGTTTTATTAAATCTTAGTGGAATTGAAAATGTTATTTATTGAATAGCAAACCTAATCGACAATATTTCCAAATGCTTTTGATCAAATTGCTGGTTCTCATTAAATTTTCTATTTTTGTTTGTCAGATTTTTCGTATTATTATCGTGTAAATAACAAAATATTCAAGAACATACTGGAATTACATCAGGATTATCAATATTTATTTCTATGATTTTGCTTATTGAAAATGTCTTGTTAGTATTTTGAAAAATGTATAAACGTTTGTTTTGTTTGTAGTTTTCTTAAGTTTTAAACAATGATTGTATTTAAAAATATCGCCTTTGAATCCTTTTGTTAGACATTTTATAGATGGTGTTTAGTATATAGTACAGTATAAAACAACCAAAATACAAAAAGGAAGTGACGTAAAGGACTTAGGAGGAGGGTTAGAAGACTGGTAGAGCAAGTGTAGTGGATAAATCATTGTCCAAAAGAGAGACGTATTATACAGAGGTTTCGGTAAAGGCAGAGAGTCTTTTGGTTGTATTATCATGGCGTTCTATTGTTTCTGAAAACACGTATATCTTTATTATATCGTTTTTTTATATATTTTGTATGTCGAGAACACCGTTAAAAAATGCATATTAGAAAACTTTTAATGTATAACATTAAAAGTTGAGTGTTAGAATATTGAAATTTACAATGTGAATGTCACATTGAACTTTACCATTTATTAAAATATAATTCTTATATAACCATCTATCGATATTGATTTTCTATGTTTGCAGTTAAGTCTCTTTGAATTGTGTTAATAAACGACTGCACTAGATTTTGGGCAACTTAATTAGAACATATCAATCAATTGTCTGGTCCTAGTAAATCCTCTAAAATCGTACTAGAATACGCCTTAGACCAATATAATTGTACTTATGTATAATAGACGACCATACCAAACAGTAAAGGTATTCACCCAAGGGAAATTACGTCAATTCAATTCATATTATTAAGATTGTGATTTAGATTCACATTCATATCGTGTTAAATTCAACTAAATTCATATCATACACGAAATTCACTACAATTATACCGAAGATGCATTTTAATGTCGCTAACAACTGCTAAATATAGATGTGTACATATTGAAATTGATGGTTTAATCTACATTATCACAAATACAAAAATACTGATCTGACAAAATTCTTAACTATATACTACCTGTTTATTTTTATAGATCCATAAAATCTGTCATTTCTCGTAAGATTCTTCACAACTATTTAGAAAGTTTTATGTGTTCATCCATTATTTGGCATTTCAACTATAATGAATTACTCTGATTTCTATTTATGTATATAATATATATATATATATATATATATAATAACAAACTTCTAAGACTATATACTGTTTTTATTAGTTTTGTTACTAGCATTAATTAGAAACTGTCAAAATAAAGTAAAACTTGTCATATTCAATCACTGATAGGATTCTACAAAAAGATGATTCCAATAATCATAAATTAGTTTTAAATAAACGAAAACAATCATAAGAGTTATAAATTGGAACAAATCCAACATAAATCTGTAAGGCATATATACTTATCTCAAAATTTAAGTTTATATTAAAGCTTTAATCGTTAAAATAATTGAGAGAATAGTGTTATTGTTTCTATTGTTGAAATCGAAATTTAAAGAAAACTTTTAATCTAGCTTAACAACTTTGTATAAACTTTCATACATACATCTTTTGTTAAATAATTTATTCGATCCGTTTATATTTTTGTTTTAAAAACAAAACAATCTTTGTTTATAAATAATTCAACTGTTTGTTGTTATCCACTTAATTAATGGATGGTTGATTTGTGTGTTGAAAACTTTAATATTGAGTATTCAATAAAGATGTAAATAAAAGGACATTATGAATATTATTAATGTGGTTGATGTTATAATAAATAACATTAAACATTAGATAGTCATATTTGATTTGATGTAAATTTATCTGCACAATTTTATCTTTGACAACCTGACAAAATATTTACCTTCTATTTGTTTGATAATACTGAATTTTCTCTAATCACTGTACGCAATATAATGACGAATACGGTAAAAGTTTATTTATGGGATTATTGTATTCGATTTTATTCTATAGATATTCAATGTTTTGCAACGATCTATAAATACACAAGTATTGTTTATTTATTTTTTTTATTAATTAATCGTTTTGATCATTTATTTAATACCATTTAATGATTCGTATAAATTTAATCGTATTATTAGTAGATTTTATTAATTTTTATTGAATTAAATTAGTAAAATTTGACAAATTTTCAATGTGATGTTGGCGCGTATTAGTTCCCTTGTCGCTTTCATCATTAACCATATGAATTTTTCAAACAACATCTCTGTTGAAACACTGTCAGAATTTTAAACTGAATCTTCAAATTCAATCATCTTAATATTTGTGATGAAATTTTCGAAATTTCAACACTAATAAATAGCAATACAGTGGAACGTCGATTATCCGAATGTCAATTAGTCGAAACAGGTCCGACAACATGGGGGGGACAGCGGGGTATTTTGTTGTTTTTTGTTCTTCATATACAATTTTCCTGGTGAGAAGATGGATGTTAAGCAGATTGGAAACAAAAAGAAAAGCAACTGCCCCTGTTTTGTCCCTCATTTGCATACGTATAAATATATTTTTATGGGGGCCTGAACACACTGCTTTCACCGGAGTCCGCGAACATCCTGGTTTCTTCGGCCGTCCTTATCCGAAACACTGCTGTACTACTCCACCCCTCTGTCATAATGCTTTTATTTGCAATTTTACGTATGTACGTGCATGTTGGATTATACGAACTATTTGATTAACCGAACCACATTCATCGACGCTCTACTATATTTGAATAATAAAAGATGTGTTAGTTGATCGTAAAATAACAAATCCCATCAACAAACCGGGATGATATGATTTACAACTAAACTTAACGGTGGTTTTACAGAGTCTGAGAGTCTCTTAGGACAAGAATCGCAATAACGTAGTTATTTACTACAAAAAGTTTACTTTAGTTAATTGTTTGTTTGAAATTTATTCCGATAGAGATTGAGACGGAGACAATTTTGTATACAGAATTCCCAATTGTCTAAACTTAACATTGTCTATATTTATTTTAATTATAATTTAAACTAGTTAGATAAATTGACAGAGACACTTATATCCAAGTGGAGTAATTAAGAAAATGTTAGGTACTTACTTGTGTTTGGTAGGCGTTTAACGGCTTCATTTGAGTTTAGAAGTTTGAAATCGAACAATTTAGGTGAATTATTCTACAAATTTTTGTTGTCAGTTAAATTGTATTCTATTTAAAATATTAAATTTCAAATAAATTCACATATTTTTTTTTATGTGTGCTATTGAAGAGGAGTTATTCAAAATTCGCAATATAGGATTTTCTTACATAATAAATGTCGAACGAAATAAAAATAGCTTCATATATCTGGGTAAACAGTAAAAAGCTTCATTCAACTACCCTAGAACGTACTACACATAAAAATATACTTTCTTGCGGCTGTCGTTAATGTTTTAGTTGGACATCTTCATCGTACACACGCTATTCTTTATTTATTTGAACAACAGCAAAAAATACCAGATTTTCGACATAAATGTCGAAAATCATTAAAATCGATTAACAATATTACTGATTTAGTAGTGATATCAGGATAATAAAATCACTCATTCGTGTTTTTAATTGCCTGAATGTACCACACTTTAATCATAACATTTGTGCGAATCCAAAACACTATTGGTTAATGTTACTATTACTACGATTTTAATTTAATATGACACGGGACATAATCAAATTATCCCCGTTGTTGTACATAATCATATCTATCTTATTCTCTTAATAACGTATGACTTGTTAATTATCCTATTTCATTAAGAATCCACCACGTTGAAAACTAATGATTAATGATTACTAATTTTTTCTGAAGCAGATGACTTATTAACAATAATATTTTTCCTGTTGTTTTGTCTGTTTTTGAATAAACAATAAATGCTAATTTTATTCGAGAAATTATTTTTCAATTACAAAATGCAATTATGAACAAAATAAAATTTAATTGACAACAGACTTCTAAAATTCAATTAGTCAGGATAATTTGATATATAAGGCAGAACGCGATGGTATATTCAACTTAAAATCAAATTTCTATTGTAATTTAGGTAATCCTCAAACTTATTGTTAAATGCATTTTATTTGAACATCAAAAGTTCACGATGACACTTCGGACGATATTCTTCAATTAATTATTCATTAAATTCCAAACAAATACTTTTCACTATTTATCACACATAAATATCGATATCAATATTAAATATAGTTTAGAAACATCTAAAACTATCAAACGCATGCGCTAATTTCGTTCAATAAGAATCGGAACAATCGGAAATTGTGGATTGGAACACACCTATTATCAATATTATTCTAAATGAATCTTGATCGATATTCCACTTTCGAAGTATTTTCATTATTAGTTTTGTTTGTCAATAATTCATAACTTTCAATGAACATTGATCCAGTGTGGGATTACAATTGGTCCCGTAATAGTAATATTTTATGTTATAATTTTATTATAATATCGAATTAGTGTATAATTTGAAAATTATGTTTAGTTATTCTGATTGAACTAAAATTAGATAACGTAAATAATTACAAATCAAATGACTATGAATTTTTTAACGATATCATCTAGAATGTATGGTTTAGAGTGTTGAAAGCAATAATCTTTGTGAAAATGTTTCACTACTAATTTTCAAAGTGTAATCAGGCGTACAACCACATAAAGGAGTTAGTCTTACATTGTAAGTAGGATTTGATTTGAAGATCTTCTATAATATAAATTCTCTTATATGTATATTATTAAATGTGACTAAAAGGGATGGTTTTTTCCATCTTTGCTCCTAATAGAATTTATTTTCAATTCACATTTTCTTATTGATATTTGGTGGAATATAACAAAATATGCCACATGTTCCTACACCTTATCAGCACGTGTAGCTTCTCTTCCAAGTACATTTTGTTCTAAATTTAAACACTACTAGTAATGTTTAAAGGGCTGGTAACAGATGTTTAAACCTCATTATAGGTCAGACTATTACATAACCAAAATTAATTAATGTTTTATTGTTAAGCATAAGTAAAAATAATCACTTATTAAGTACTGTAATAAATTCACTATACTAAGGGTTAGTTTCAATTTGTTAACAAAAGTTTTAAGCTTGTTAACTATCTGAGTATATTTGATAAATATATCTGCCGAACGTTTATTTAGGCTGAACAAACTTGAAACTTATTGCAATATGATCAAAAAAATCCTTGAATCCATTTTTATATGTTAGCAAAAATATCGAATGTTTACAGTACAATATTGATGAATTTTAATGTAATTTCATTCGGAATGAATTTTTAATAATTCCATACAGTAAATCATAATACATTTTAACATTACAAACAATTCACGTTGATTTTGTTTGTAATCACTAATACAGGGAATACATTTCGCATCAATGTTGATTGACCTAACGAAAATTTGTTTATTAATCGATTTTTAAATAAATCGAGATATCAATCAATATTCTCTCTGTGTAGATAAATATGATTACTTTCTATGGTGATACACGATATATTTGAGAAAAATGCCGATTTTCTCCAGTTGTTTCTAAAATTAACGATTCTGTATAAAAAAATTTTTTTGTAGACTTTTCTCTATAATGCATGACTGAATTTTAAAATAAACAAAACGTATTTTAAGATTTTGAATTTAATCGGGCGGTACTGGTGCATTAATCAAGTCTGTCGACTGGAAACCATTTGTCAAAGATACCACCAAAACAATACTAGTAAATAGAAGCCAACTGAATACAAACAAATCAAATTTATATCGATAACACGTGAGATTCTATAGAATTGTAGAGATTTACATTTGTAATTTACGTATTTAAAAAAAGAAAAACGAACAAATCCAAGCTTAAGCAAATCTTTCAGACAATATTTTTCCTCAAAACTAAAAAAAACTAACAAAATTTGATTGTGCATGGCCGCGATACAGGTGCATTCACACACAAATCGTTTGGAAAGTATACGTAAGCATTATTTCTAAAATCGGAAAATTAATGATTTCAAACAAGATATTTAAACATTGTCAGTTTCCACTTACTGTAAGATATAACTGACAATTTATTTAGCTTTAGTCTTATTTCAAAGACAAAAGATCAGTCATATAGCGGATGTTGAAAAAGTTAAATTTACAAATACGATCGTATTGAACAAAAACACTCTTTCAAGTGCGAATAAATTACAAACAATATTCGTCGACAAAGATTTATTTGTTTAATTGAACAACAATACGAATCTATTGTTAGATGTGTTGAATTTAAAAGAATTGTTTCGTTTTTCTGTTGTCTTTTTCGTTTTTATGTAAATTCTAGAGATATAAACGAATTATTTAAATTTCGGCAGTCGACTTATCACAAATTAACTGTATTGTTGTCGATAACAATTACTTTCTATTACTACCACTACAGTACTACGAAAAAAATTGTTGAAATTGAATGGAAATAAATAAAGCTAGAGCTAAAAGTTGTACAAATTAGCTGTTCCCGGTATACCAATCAAGCTTAGAAAAGACGTTTCACAACACAGATGCGTCACTTGAATTCAACTAAATTGCTCAATTTACAAGATCCTGCTTTATAAGGCTTGATATTAGAAATTAAGTTTGTCTAATTTATTCTTCGCAATTTTTTTTTAGCTGAAAGATCTTCGGAAAAAAACAGTTTCTCAAAAAGACTTTTTAATGAATAGAAAAGAAATGAAACAACATTCGAATTGAGATTTGAATGTAATTCACTATAATCCAGATTTCAATGTATTACCAGAGTTGAATTTTAGACATTTACAATTTGATTTAATTCACCATATAAACGGAAGTGAATTATTTATCTAATTTTAACTAGAATATTTTTTTTAATCTCATGTTAAATTATTTACTTTTGTAAGTAGTAAACAATTTTTAATATAACCGGAAATTAATTATTCACTCAATTTCAACTGAAATAAAATGTTTCTTTCATTAAAATTCGTTAAGCTGTATTGTATAAACAATGACTGGCTGTCGTAACGTTTAAATTTCAACATAAAACTACAAAGATAGTTGTTGTTGTCAGGGCCGGTATTTGACTGGCACACATCTGTGGGCAAAAATTTTCAACTCGTTAAATATTAAGTACTATACATTATAATGTTACGTCATTTAGCTTTTATCGATGCTATTATCCATAAGACGCTAATCTGTTGAATAAATACTTTTGTACTGGTAAATGTCTCTACATCGATATACAACTTGCAAGTCGTTGCCAAATGTCTTTGTATGTACAATACTAACATGCGAACGAATAATTATCATGAATGTATAAACATTTTAACTTTATTTAAATAACTGTATTAGATAAGTACAAACTTGTAACAGTTCTATAATTATTAGTTCGTCCATTAGTGATGCACATATAAAAAGCCATTTGACATTATTAAATGTGAACAAATTTCAAGTTCCTGTGGTAACAATCGTTTTACAACACATTTGTATTGAAATGAACAAAGTTTTACACATTCACCCCCTATTCTGTTCTATTTCAATGATCTCGTAGTCTAGCTTAAAAATGGGGCAAAATTGATATTTATCTTTGCTCACTCTACATGTGAACCAATTGTAGCTGCTCTAGTATAAATGTCCAATTCCAAGAGAATTGTTAATCAATCAAGGTACCCCTTTGGCGGAACAATTTGTATTTACGATTTATTATAAAAAAATTGTGTGCGTGTAATCTTTACGCGCGATTGAAGTAAAACTTGTTTGACGTTTATGGCACATATCATGAAACGATTAAACTTAACTTAAAATATTACAGTTTAGTTATATTCATTAATGATATACTTTACAAAGAATAATATAAAGCTATATTCACATTATGCATTAAAAATAGGTATAATTGTTTACAACTATATGTAGATTTTGATTTTATACATTTTCACCCTTAAGTGTGGGTATGTGGAATTCATTTAAAAATACGAGAAGATCTATACTCTGACGATTTGAATCTGTGCGACTTGACTTGACCGTTGTCAAATTGACAATTGTGGCTCGATTTCAATTGCTTTAATTGCCTTAAAGTTGACTACATTTAAGTAAACCTTATATAAATAAATATTTGTTTAACACTACTTCAATTTGATTGTAAAGCTTTACACAAATAAGTCTGATTTTTTTCAAAAATTCTTCAATATTTTCATATTCGCAGAAGTGGACTGGTTACCCCCAACAGCATTTATTTTGAAATATATTCATTGTAAGAACACCTCGTAGATTATAGTGGCAATTATTAGGTATGTTCCCACCCACAATTCTAGATTGTTTGGTTGATGACTAGACTACGCATGTCTAGTTAGAAACTGATCACAAAGTACTTTCAAACATCACCAGCTGGACCGCATTTCTATTGAATTCGTTCAATTTACAATTTCTGATGAGAGTATATTTGATTTTCTTAAATCAATCGTCCCGTTTTCCATTACCATCTGCTACCGTGTGGAAAATGAGCATTTCCGAAGCATATTTTTGGAAATCTATAGATTTCAACCAATGACAGACGTTTTAACATGTTAGGTATTTAAAATTGTGGTTGCTTAGCAACATCTATACATTAATGCAATCGAGTACTTTCGGGTGCCCAACACACGATGGAATGTCGGCTGCATCCGTTGGATCGTAGAAAATCGTTTTCATTTATAGTACACTTTTCATATGAAAATTCACGAGCCGAATGGCTCGATGGTTAACGATAGGGATTTACGCCTAGAAGTTCGGAGTTCAAACCACGGCACGGTATGAAAAAGGATTTTCAGAACTTTCCTCTTCTTATAACCTAAATTGTTAATTTGTCCATGCCACAAAGTACATGGACCAGTTAGCAAGATTAGGATGTCCCTAGCCCCCACCCCCACCCTTTGCAGGTCCCTCATCGTAGAAAAAACGTCTAGAAAATTGTATAAGCGCCCAGGGTTTGGTTGAAATGAGCAGTAGTAAACCATCATCCATAAGTAAAAGGGCATAAGCGCCCGGGGTTTGGTTGAAATGAGCAGTAAACCACAATCCTTTTTCCTTTTAAACATAAAGTTAAACACAATAAGAAAAATTGTGTGCGATTGAAGTAAAACTTTTTGACGTTTATGACACATATCACTGAAACGATTAAACTATTTTATATTCCATATAAAATTCGTTAATACGTTGAAGAATATTCGTTCATTAATTAAATTAATTGAGAATAAAAAATTAAATTAAAGGTCAAATCAGCCCATGTCAATCTACCCAAAATTCAAACCTGTTCTCCTATTCCTACAACCAACCAATAGCTGTCCTGATGTTGTAGTCACATGACTGAGAAATATCACCAGAAATAAGATACCAACCTTACATCTACGGAGTTTCTAAATTTCGTCACATGAAGTTGGGAATTTTAGTACTATTAGGATTTTAGTAGAACTAAATATTTTAAATAGCGGAAACTATTTCGAGCGTTACTTCCGTCAGAAAAAATTTCTGAGTTACCCCCTAGTCGCACCTAAAGAAGTTTTACTTCAATAATATGAAGTTTTAATTAAACATTTTTTAATGTATACCTTGTACAACGGCAGATCCGTTCTAGGATTTATTCAAATTGACAGCAAACTCTCAAAAAACCTCTTTAAAGTATCAATCGATACTGCGTATAAATCTATCGAAATGCATTTGTCCGTATAATGTTTAATCTGAAGTTTTAACGACTATACACTACAAGTTTATACAAAAACAAACAAAAACGATAGAGAAACTGTAAACTAGTTTTAGTGTTAAACTTTTCAGAAATCGAAAAACGAAAAGCATTTTATTATAAAACGAACCAAACATCGAAACTATTAATATTAATTTAGAAACAAATTTACGAAGATTTATTGAGATTATTTTGTTAAGTGGTTGTTATCATTATTTTCATCGTTAAATAAATGTTTGCTATAAATCATCAACGTATCTTGAACAGGTAATGGATATGTTATTCCTGTATAGCTTCTGGTATGTGGGCGCCGAGACGCATATCTTTGACAGATAATAGCTGAAACACATCTGTTAAAGTTATGAAATAGAATTATAAGTGCAGTAATGGGATGCAACGGAGAATGTTAATGTCTTAAAGTAAGGGATGAGTCCCATAATTAATGATCATAAATAAATTATAGTTAAAACAAATTTTTAATAGAATTATCATAATAAAATACATTTACGAAATTCGTTTTTTATGTTTTTTAACAACTACTTGTAAATTAATTATTATAACATCAAATCCCTTCAAGTTATTTTAAGCAATTCCAACTGTTTTTCTGTTAATTTACGGTGTTGTATTAAAGTTAAATCTGAAAGTTTATCACTTCGTCCACTCATAAAATTTCAAATAAACTACGTTGCGGATTTTTATTCCTATATTATCGTAGTTTGTATTTATGTCAACAGTTTACTGATTTACGTTAACCAAACATTTGAAAACAATATTTTACATCTCACCCTCTAATAGATGTGTTAATTTAACTTAATTCAAATGATCTCATTGAAGTTTTCATCAAAAATATTACCACCGATTTATACCCATAGACAAACGAAAATATCTAAATTAAACTAAACTCAATTAGTGAGTTTATAAGTTTTTCAGGATGAATAATGACCCTAAACGCAATCAAATATAGCTATCGAACTGTTCAAGATTAACTATTTGTGTTGTTGATTGTCGTTAAGTTGTTGTTTTGTTTTAATTTTAGATTGGATGCATCAAATTGAGTTGTATCTCGATTTTCTGTAGAAATCCAATGAAAACCTTTATCCTAAGATTAAGAAGAAAAATAATCAGTGATTCAAGTGCATTGTTTGAAAAAGAACCAGTAGAAAGACCTTCGGTAATAGTTTTCCGCGTGGGAAAACAAAACAACCTATTGTTTGATTGTTTTCATTCTTACATAAATGAGATCTTGTTGGAAATTGAATGACCTTTCTACTATATTAATAATTTCCGATAATATTTGATTCGTTTAGTTTTTCTTTCTCAATAAAACACCGACAAAAAAATGAAATAAAATTGAATGAAAGAAAAAGAAGCGAAATTCAAGAATAGAACACCGAAGATCGTCGCATTAACACCACATTTCTATACGTGACAAGGAATGTGAACAACAGTTTTGCCAGCTGTATTTTAATAGCATTGACTATTTGAGATAGAGGGTTGATTTTCCTCGTCTTTTTCTATTTACTTGTTGTAATCATCTCCGGAAACTGATTCTAACAATCATTTTTGAAAGGAAATGCGAAAATATGTTGCGTATTCACGAATGGTTTGACATATAAATATAATAAAAAATACATTTACGAAATTTTCGACACGAAATCACATGATAAGTGTGCGATTACATCCTGTTGGAATATTTTTTAAATAATTTTGATTAATTGCTGAAAGCTTTGAGCATAATTTATTTGCGTAATTAAACTGATTTGTTTGTTATCCGATATAGCTTCCGTTGTATTTCATAGAACCCAATCACTAACTGAACCACAGACAAAAATGAAGAAAAAATTCAATCGACACACACATTAATATTGATTTATATACGTTAGCTATATTCAAACGAATATATGACAATGGTGTATAAGTTGAAACATTACTTTCCCTCAAATAGAGTGCGACTCATCCACCGCCCCATCCAGTACTCATAAAGTACACCACTAACATTACTGAAAACGAATAAAACTAATAGTAATAAGAATGAACACTCCCCAATACGACAGTTAATTTCACAATAAAATGCACAGTTCCCGAAAACCAATGAGACCATATTGTAAAGTGGAATATACGGACTCATGGGGATAAAGAGGAAATAACACTGTCGACCAGTAGATATTCAAACTTGTTATCGACGGTTACTTTTCAGAATAGTTGATAGTTGATCCTTTCGGTATCTTCAGGAACGATCAATCAAACGTTTGGGAATTATCTCGTTATACTGAAAACTAATTGCAATAGTGATGATTAAATTGAAATGAGAGTCACTTTGATATTTAATTGAAATAATTGTACAATCGTTAATTTTTGTTAAACAAGATAATTATAGACAATTAGTGTCTAATTTAAAGTTTGATAAATTAATTCTCTTCGGTTTTTTTATAAGAATCTTTGATCTGTAGTTTTCTAGAAGTTTACCAACTAATAACTTTATAATTAAACAAAAGTTTCCAATTTTATTCAAAACGTTAACAACTGAATAATTAGAATTAATTAATGTGCATATTAAGAGATACTATGTACGTTATTCAAAAATAACATCAATATTTTACGCTAATTTTAAGGAAGCTTAAACGTAAAAATATCCGCAGTTCTCTTTTTATTAACGTTACCATTAAACTAGGGGAATATTGAAGCTTTTAATAAATATATTATTATTGTTTGTTTTTATTGTCGTTAAAGATCAAATCAATAAGAATAATAGTGGGTGCCTGAAGAAAACGGCATACAATACACATTTCGACCAATATCAGCATTGCTAAACGTCCAACAAATGTCACATGAAATACAGAATGTTGTCATTTGATCCTTTTGGAGCTTCATAAATGTTTCAGTTTTAGACAAGATGACGATAAAATCTACTACGAATTCTTATTTGTCTTACAACTATGTTAATAAAACAAAACAAAACAAAAAATGTATCATTAGTTTAATTAAACTGGTTGGTACACAAATAAACAATAAAACAAAAGTTAGATAAGAGAAAGTCCATCTTTTGTAGAACAACCTAACTATAATTACTAACACAAAGATTGTTGGTATAGAAATCCATTTTAGTTGTTCTTTCTTTTTTCGTTTTGTTCAATTCAACTAAATTGTCTGCTACATGTGTTGCTTTTCAGTTCCCTATGGGAAACCAACATGTAAACTACTTATAATATAAAGCAAATAAAACAGGCTGTTCAATATTGCTTATTTTCTAACAAAAATCTTAATATAACACTCAATGACAATCAAAATAATTAACAGAGTCTTTAAGTCGAGGAATATCAAAAAACAAGAAAAATTCCCTGTTCAACAATTAAACGAGTTAATTATAAAAAAAAACAAACAACAACAACAACAGTTAATATACCAAAAAGAAACTTATAATTTATGTTACAAACCATTTTTCATTAAATTCTGACTCTAAAATTTATTATGAACACTGTTGATAAAAATAGAATTCATAAATGAAGCAATCAGGATAATTACCTTGGTACATAAATATTTCAATGGATACAAATATTTTCCAACTATTGTAAGATTTTTTTCATTTACGCAAATATAAAATAATTAAATAACATAATCGAATAGAAGACGTTTTATTGAACACATTTAATGCGCGTAAGAAACTTTCCACAATTTTCTTTTCATCATCATCATCATCATCATCAACAGAAAATCTCTGTTTCCAATTTGAAAGAATTGATAAAATTCCGTAAGTGGTTATATTGTGTATTAGGATAAGGTTTTATAATGGACTTGGCGTTTCGTGGTGCTATTTATTATCCTTTTTAAGGGTCGTTCTTCTTACATTACTAAGCTCTCTTATATGAGAAAAAGGAAACGCTTCCAAGTAAGCTTGTTAGAAGGGTTGTGTATTTATATGTATATATGTAGTTGTGTTGTATGTTCACAGAAACGAAAAATATATGAAAATCTCAGTTGATATTTCATAATATCAAATATACATTCATATTTTATTGAATTATAAATGCGTTTTGTACGTGACAGGTTGTCAAGGATCGTTAAAAGTGCAGTTCAAGATAATTTCAATATTTTTAAACGTTTAATAAATATGTTTTGTTTGTTTGTTTGTTTTTTTCGATCAGTGAAATACTGATAGGACAACATCAGGGAAAATCGTCCATCAATTGATTGTGGATTGCGTTTTAAAATATTTCACAATCAGAAATAGTCTTTGTTGTTTTTACGCTTATTTAGATTGTTTGTTTGTTTGTCAAAATATCCAGCAGCATCACTACTTAAAAAAAAACAAATTAAACTCCCATCAACTAATCAGTAAAACGCTACAATTCATTAACCACATATTTTGTTGTTGGATTTAAACGAGAAACACCTGACCATATGTTTCGTTTTCATAAATACAACTCCTTAAACATCAATTTCTGTTATCTAGTAATAAATTCCATGTCGATGAAAACCAGTATTTCAAAACATCGGTGAAATTGTATTAAAACTATTCAATAGTGCGATTCTCAAATTGTCAGCGATTAAATAAGAACATTCTATATTTGGAAATGTCTCTCTGTTCAATTTTCTTTTTCTTTTATTGATTTGTTAAAAGAACTAATTTAAAGTAATAAAATATAACCAACTTTCCGGTAACATGCTACAGTTAATATATCCACAGCGTGGAACATCCATTTCCCGTTTATTAAACATCGGAAGTACATAAAGTCTAGATTTCAACCGGAATCTTTGCAAATAATTTGTTGAAAATCGAAATTTTTCAACAACGAGTGGATTGTTCATTACATTTTTCACAGAGGGAAATTCAATAGAAATCGTATCTGTATCTTCTAAGAAAAAATAAATAACAGAAAACATTTATATACGACCTGCAGCTGTGGTGATATTGTTAATAAACCACAAATAATTGTCTATGTTAATGATTATCAGATAATTCAATACATTTCTTTGACGATCAAATTGATAAATCCGGGAACAGTTCACATTATACAAAATCCTACCAACAAAACAACCTTGTTATTATTCAATAATCTATTTTCCTTTTATCTTTAACTGGTATTCTTTTGGTAATAACATCCAACTTACTGATAACACAATTGTGGTCGATCTATATCTTGATGTTAAATTTTCTATAGCAACAAAAGAATCAGTCAAGTTGTATAATGACTGGATAAGCACAAATGGTGGATGCGCCAGGATAAGATGATTCGTTTTATTTCAAAAAACTACCACACAACAAATAGATAACAACGAATTATTTTTTTTTCAAAAGGATTTTTATCTATCAGTCGCAACATTAGATACCATTACCTGATAATATTCAACCTTAATCTATACGATGGATGAGAAAAGAAGTTATAATTTGAAAATCTGCCGAGTCATTTTCCTTAGTTGTTGTATTCTCTCTTTCATCCAATTTATTTTTTTTGGTGTGGATGCGCGCGTGTGTGTGTGTGCGTGTGTGTGTGTGTGTGTAGATCTTAGAACAAAATAAACAAGAAACATGACCAGTCGGTAATGATAAAGAATTGGTTTAATGATTTGCCGGTCAGATGTAAACAGTAATTTGTGTTATCCTTTTGAATACAATACTCACATAGAGACATGAAATCCTTTGTCTAAAATAAATTATTTAGGTTCTCTTTAGTCAACATAAAAAAGGATCATGTTATTCGGGTTTTTGTGGTGTCCAATAGAACATCAAAATAATTCTTGAGATTTTGTTCAAGCACAATCGGATTATCGTTTCTTTTGAACGGTTAGAGTTATCTGTAAACATTCTTTAAATATTCGTGTGATGATGTTGAGAAACATCACATTTCTTCTTTCTTTCTATTTTTTTTTGTTAATTTAATACGTCCATAAATTAAAAAGAGAGACGTGTTGTGCATGTATACTTGCATCTAGTTACAACTTTATTGAGATTTAGGAAGTAAGTAGAAGTCCTCGGTTTTATATTAATATCTGGCAGCAGCTGTGTTGTTTTAGGGTGAACCTTTGTAATTAAAGGTTGTGCAGCTATATGCTAATAAAAACAACAAAGTTGACGAGGGTCAGTACCAATATTTTTCTAAAGTGAATTTAACTGTGAATACTCATAGTCATTATTTAACCGCATCAACAAAATCGATTTTAATTAACATTTAATTAATCGTATTATATTCGAAAATATTTTATTTATTCTAAACGCATACGTATAATACTACACAGATAATAAAGATGAACTAATGCTATATAAATGAGAAACGCTCACGAATATTCCCTTGTGGTGGTGGTGACATTAATTCGCTTCACTTGCGTTTAATTTTCAATCCATTCCATGAAGATTTTTCACACGAAACCAGTTCTAAAACAACCAGACATACAAATTTACCGCTAATCAACGTAAGTGACAATATAATTAGAAATACACATAGGGATGGCGGAAATGGTGTGGGGACGGGGGCTGCGGGGACAGTCGTATTTCGCAAGTTTAATATTCTCCAGATGTAGTAGATGTAGATCTTAGATGAACAAGCAGCAAATAACATGATATAATATAGTACATTATGTAATAAGTGGAGAAGGTGGTGTGTTTTTGAGCAGCAACCACCGG
Source organism: Meloe dianella (assembly GCA_028455855.1). Lineage (NCBI taxonomy): Eukaryota > Metazoa > Arthropoda > Insecta > Coleoptera > Meloidae > Meloe > Meloe dianella. The sequence goes on along the minus strand of JAPTHL010000045.1, from coordinate 1,512,565 downwards.
AGTCTGGAAATGGGCTTCTCTTTCGAGTTACATTCACTCAATTCAATCTAGCTAAACGTTGATTTTTATATAAGACTCGGAAGTTTTATGAAAAATATTTCTGCTCCAGGCGGCAAAACCTATTTCACTAAATTAACTAAAAAAAAAAATTATTCCCGCATAGTCATTTTTTTGTTGTCTATTAATAGTTTCGTCCTGCAATTGCTTTTATCGTCCAGAAATGTACTTTTTTGCCAACTTATTACACAATGTGCTATTTATCATTTACTTTCCCCTTGATAAGATTGGAAAATGTCCGGCCAGTTCCCGATGAACGTTTATAGAAAAATTCTCTTTGAGGATTTTTACGGTTTTAATTATCGTAATTCATAATAAAATTTTCTATTATTTTAGCAAAATTATAACCAACTGCACCATTAAAATCATTTGTTCAACAAAGGACGTTTGAATTTAATATAATGCAATTAATGTAGACGAAAGAAGAGTTAGTTTATTTTTATGTTGAATGATTATACATAACCCTCAGAAAGGCGGCAATAAAGTTCTATTGTTTCTGATTATTCACGCGCGTTCATCTTCAAGTTAGGTTGCATAAAAAAGAAAACCATTGAAAATTTTCATGAAAATCTCACTTCCGCCAGCCATACAAAAGTTACAAAATTAATGATTCACACAACAACAACAACAAAAAACCTAATAGAAAATCTAAATCAAGCTAATTATATAAAGGTAAAGTGGATTTGTTTGAACAATATAAAATCGAAAAGTTGTTCAAATTGAAATAATAGCAAGTTCGAAATGGAACTATTAAGATGTGATGTATTGGTGACGTTCAATTTTCAACGCACATCATTGATGTAAATTCACAGACATTGTTCTGGAATGTCAAACGAATTGAAACTAATCATTTATTATGTTTACATCATCTATATTTTTACGATTTAATTAGTAATTTTTTTGAATGGTTTTTAGTTAAATTTCGTTGAATTGAATCAATTTATATCAACAATATTCTAGTTGATTGCAATTATTGACAATTTCAAATCTATCTTGATTGTTGAATATTTTATATTAATAGATTATCGAATCGAGTTATTTACCTGAATGACAACCAAACAAGGGTCTCTTGAGGAAATCCAACTATATGAAAATGAATGTCTGTCATCACGTGTGACATTTACATTTTATATTATCGGATAACAATGACTATTATTAACAGGAAAAACGAAATAATCAGTTCGATTATATTGTCCATGTTGTCGTTATCACTATTTGTTATCGGTCACCTATTGACTTAGTTTGTTTATCAACTGTTATCATCAACATCGCCATCACCAAAAAGTTTTCTTTGATTTGCCAAATATAAATCGTATTATACTTCGTCTATTCCAGTTCGTCAACTTCAAGTCGGCCAAGTCTGAAACAACATAGTATTATATTGTTAACTGAGTGCGTTAATAGCAATTAGTGATGATGACAACTTAGACGATCTTATTGTATAATTATTTAGTGTTGTTAATAACAGAGTATAAGCCGAATTTAAATCCATACAGACTTATATTATTGGTCGTTACAAGATTGAAAATCTATTCGAACGAGAATGAATGAATGTCACTGCATGAACTGTCAACAGCGAAATTATATGAGAAACATTAAAATTTATACATCTTTGCACAAAATCTAAGATATAGAATTTTCAAATGGACTTAACGTTGATTCATTATTGAAGTAAAACTTCTTTAGGCGCGACTAGGGGGTAACTCAGAAATTTTTTCTGACGGAAGTAACGCTCGAAATAGTTTCCGCTATTTAAAATATTTAGTTCTACTAAAATCTTAATAATACTAAAATTTCCAACTTCATGTAACGAAATTTAGAAACTCCGTAGATGTAAGGTTGGTATCTTATTTCTGGTGATATTTCTCAGTCATGTGACTACAACATCAGGACAGCTATTGGTTGGTTGTAGGAATAGAACAGGTTTGAATTTTGGGTAGATTGACATCGGCTGATTTGACCTTTAATTTAATTTTTTATTCTCAATTAATTTAATTAATGAGCGAATATTCTTCAAAAAGTGGTAGTGGTATTAACGAATTTCATACATAGAATATAAAATAGTTTAATCGTTTCAGTGATACGTGTCATAAACGTCAAAAAGTTTTACTTCAATCGCACACAATTTTTCTTATTGTGTTTAACTTTATGTTTAAAAGGAAAAAAGGATTGTGGTTTACTGCTCATTTCAACCAAACCCCGGGCGCTTATGCCCTTTTACTTATGGATGATGGTTTACTGCTCATTTCAACAATTCTAGACGTTTTTTCTACGATGAGGGACCTGCAAAGGGGGGGCTAGGGACAGACATCCTAATCTTGCTAACTGATCCATGTACTTTGTGGCATGGACAAATTAACAATTTAGGTGCCGAGGTTTGAACCCCGGACTTCTATGAAAAGTGTCCTATAAATGAAAACGATTTTCTACGATCCAACGGATACAGCCGACATTCCATCGTGTGTTGGGTACCCGAAAGTACTCGATTGCATTAATGTATAGATGTTGCTAAGCAACCACAATTTTAAATACCTAACATGTTAAAACGTCGTCATTGGTTGAAATCTAGATTTCCAAAAATATGCTTCGGAAATGCTCATTTTCCACACGGTAGCAGATGGTAATGGAAAACGGGACGATTGATTTAAAAAAATCAAATATACTCTCATCAGAAACTGTAAATTGAATGAATTCAATAGAAATGCGGTCCAGCTGGTGATGTTTGAAAGTACTTTGTGATCAGTTTCTAACTAGACATGCGTAGTCTAGTCATCAACCAAACAATCTAGAATTGTGGGTGGGAACATACCTAATAATTGCCACTATAATCTACGAGGTGTTCTTACAATGAATATATTTCAAAATAAATACTGTTGAGGGTAACCAGTCCACTTCTGCGAATATGAAAATATTGAAGAATTTTTGAAAAAAATCAGACTTATTTGTGTAAAGCTTTACAATCAAATTGAAGTAGTGTTAAACAAATATTTATATATATACGGTTTACTTAAATGTAGTCAACTTTAAGGCAATTAAAGCAATTGAAATCGAGCCACAATTGTCAATTTGATAACGGTCAAGTCAAGTCGCACAGATTCAAATCGTCAGAGTATAGATCTTCTCGTATTTTTAAATGAATTCCACATACCCACACTTAAGGGTGAAAATGTATAAAATCAAAATCTACATATAGTTGTAGACAATATTACGTATTTTTAATGCATAATGTGAATATAGCTTTATATTATTCTTTGTAACGTATATCCTTAATGAATATAACTAAACTGTAATATTTTAAGTTAAGTTTAATCGTTTCATGATATGTGTCATAAACGTCAAACAAGTTTTACTTCAATCGCGCGTAAAGATTACACGCACACAATTTTTTCTATTGATGTTAGATATTTTGAATTTAACGTTTTCATTACAATATGCAGTTCTTTTTGTAATTATTCAAATATTTTCCATTAAGAAACATCATTTTTATTATACATGTTGGTTTTTGTTTTTAAATTGTAATTCTAATGATATCTTTCACGTGGTTTAATCCTCATTATTTCATGTACCGAATATGAAACAGTTGTACAGATTCAAATTTTGATATAATTCCGTGGGTGTCCATGGTATTACACGATACGGGTATACATTATTGTTTCGGTTTATTTGGATAGTTTTAATATAAAATAGATGAATAGATAGCTAGGTAGATGAATGATGGAAGGATTTTCGTTGATGAATAATTTAGATGATCATGTTCAACAGAAATGAAATACTTCAAATACCAGAAGGATCATCCGTTTGTTATTTGCACTTTTTACGAGGTAGTATTTGTGAATGCGTGAAACGCACAAATACGGTATATGGGTGGAGATGATGTTTAAAATTTTACAAAATATACATGAAAACAATGGGATTTTTTTTTAATTTTTCTATATTAAAAATACTTTTCATTTGATCAATGTTTATGACAAATAACCTCTTGTAAATTCGCTTCTTAAATCTACTTTAAATGTATGTTTTCACTTGAACATATCTTAAGGGAGATATTTAAAATTCAACAGAGATTTAGAAACGATCGATGAGGAGGCGTTGCTTGCGGTGCATTGCACGATATCCTAGTGCTGTGCGGCTATACCATCTGTCATCCTGACGAAAGTGTTTTGCGACACAACTAGGTAGTGTGCGTGAGCTGCTGAAAGCTCCACGATACTGGATGATGCTTATCCCTGTTGGTGGTCCATATATTCTTCACATAGACGAGGTTTTTGTCTTTATTTTTCTCTTTTGCCTTATTATTATTTCATGTTATTTCTACAACTTCAGAAAGATTTCATTAATTCTTTAGAAAAAGTTTGTTTTTGAACTTATACATTTTTCCTGAATATCCAACATTCTGTTTGTTCTATTTCCAGTTTGCAATCGATGATTCGGTTATTTTCATCATAGATAATCGTACTCTTGAGATTTAACTTATAGACAACAACTCTTTCTTTTGAAAAACTAACAAAATTTCCATTTAAAGAAAAAAATTTAATACAAAAATATTGTTTATGATCAGAGTAACTGTATGTATATATATATATATATATATATATATATATATATATATATATGTATGTATGTATGTTAGATAACAGTATCCACTACTGTGACGACTTTGCTGCTCTAATTTCCAATATCTGGGTATTGAAATTCTGCTGGAAATGATCAGAACTGTTCCTCTAATATATGCGCTTTCAGTACTGTAACAGATACATGTACCTTGTCTCACAATGGATTTATTGCTACCGTTTTACTGGCGTTCTGTTAAATCTCCAATTGTTCCTATTTGATTTTGAAATAAAACTTATATTTATGAAACGTGCACATGATGTTTTCCTTTTGATTTTTTTAATTTAATTAGACTTAACAATTTCTATTCAAATAATTTAACAACGATAAATAGCACATTTATAATTGAATTTGAAATTTTAGTGATTAGACTCTAATTGCTACTATATACTTTACATATTTTCTATGATAATTACATACGCGCTAAAATATCCTCTAAACGTTACTAAATGTCCTACTATATCATACTTAATAACTACCCGAAAAACTATACCTTCATTTATCATTTTGCACTTTACCGGTTTTTATCTGATTTACAGCTAATTACTTTTATCAAAATATTCCCAGTTTTTACCTGAACTAACGAAAATAAACACACATTTCAATTAGATTAAAAAACAATAGAATCAAAACTAATTATTCTTTTTCTTGTATTTCTATTTTCTGTGGTTATCGTGTTGGTGTTGGGGTTGATGTTGGTGGTGTTGATTGTGGTTGTGGTTGTTTATATGTCTGGTTCGTCCTCACATCAACAGCTTTGTTATCAGGAACTTTAAAAACATACCAACGAGCCGGCTGTGACGATGAGGTGGTTACATTAAGATGTCCTCCTGGAACGAAAATATCCATTGAGTTAGCCCAATATGGCAAGTCTGCTCCGTCCAAATCACTATGTGGCCCTAAAACAACACAATCCGCCATTGCAAAGACATCATACAATTACAACGTATCTTGTTTATGGCCAAACTCTTTACAGGTCAGTATTCAACACAAATATGTTGGTCCTTTTTTTTATTCTATAGTTTAAATTACCAACATATAACAAATCTCGTACAATTGAACGTGACCAACCAAAATTTGACTGGAATGAAAACTGTTTCTGATATGTAGTTTTTGTATCATCGTTTTTCAACAACAAAAACAATAGGGAACACAAAGTCACGTTCAATTGTGACGAATTTAATGTTAAATAAATTTGAAATAATTAGATAACTAACAGATTTTGTGTACGTTGTTTTTAACACGACCCGCCTAAAAGACTAACATATTTTTTATTGCAGAGTACGCTTTTTGGTTATTTACAAATTTAGTTCATCGTAAATCGTTCAGTTGTTGTTTTTTTTTCCATAGAAAATATTGGTTGTTTCCATTTGAAGGCACAACTGGCAAGTATTCAGCGATTACTGTGTTTAATAGTGATGGAACCGGCAACATTATTTCGTTCAAAATACATCTTCAAAAATTTGTTTATAATTGTTTGTTGTTTGTTTTTATAAAAATATATAAAAATACCTTCAAAACTATAAATCAATTGAAGAAAGTTATAGAAAATCGCATACGGGATAATTAATTCGCGAATTAATATTATAATTGATCTGTAGTGATACAAGTAAACATTTCAAAAGCTTAGCTTGTATTTATTTACAGAACAAGTGGGAGGAACAAGGAACCTGGGGAGAGTAAGTGATCATTATGCATAATAACATCTATGTATATTCAATTGTTAGGTATCTAGCGGCACTGCGACAGCAAAACGAACACTGTCTGGCTTATGTTACATTGCTTTTATTGCTAAGCTACTAGTTTTGTTTTCAATTATTGCTTTTGTTATAGCTGTTAACTCAGTTCATCTATTCATTTGATTTTATCATACATCAATCACAAATTGAGCGTATTCAAAGCTGCACTTGAAACCTCCAATTATTTATTGAAATATTTTGATAAACAACCATAATTGAGACATAATTATTTTGGACGATTCAAGAGTTGTAATTTCAATAGAATTTAGTTTGATTGATTTGCTTTATTTTAGAATCCATTTAGGAGAATCTGAGATGATGCGTAATTAATGTGTTCGCACTAACACACTAACATATTAACACTAAGCAAAGCATGTAGGTAATGACAGTTGCGTTTTTGTATGACAGCCGCTTTAGTAATGGTTTATTTAAACAATCTGAAGGTTATAACAGCCGATCTGACTGACGGTACCTAGTACTCGTTGTTGCAGACTGTCGTGGAAGCTTGCCAGAAGAAGCCTCAATGTAAATTCACAACATCACCAAAAACATTCGGCGGTGATCCATGTCCAGGTGTACGAAAATATGTTGAAGTTGCTTATAAATGTCGACCATGTATGTTTATATGATATCAAATGGAAAAACTGTATGTTTATAGAGATTGTTTTTTTTTTTAGATGAATTTCGAACTAAAGTGGCTTGCGAAAATGAAAAAATCCAATTGAAGTGTAATCCAAACTCAAGAGTTGCCGTTTTCAGTGCCAGTTATGGTAGAACACAATATGAAAGCGTCCAGTGTCCTCAGCCTCAAGGTGTACCCGAAGAAAGTGCGTTATTTATAATCGATTTTCTCAAATTCCAACAAATCAATAAATATTATTTTCAGCATGTTTAGTTAGTTACGCAACTGAAACGGTGATGCAACTTTGTCATGGTAAACGTAGTTGTGAATTATCAGCGGATATCAGTACATTTGGTAGTCCTTGTAAACCTGAATCACGAATGTATTTGAAAGTAGCTTACACTTGTGGTAAAAACAAACAAACAGATTACAATGATTTTATTGATTGTGTACGAAAGTTTATCCGATTTCAGTACCACGAAAAGTTTTAAAAGAACAATACGAAGGTCCATTAGAACCGGATGAAATCGAAACTGATCAAGATTTTTCAAATGACGATGACGATTTTGAACCTTACGATACAGCCGGCAACGAATATATTAGAGAATCAGCTGCATCGCCACCAGCTCCTGATAATAATGGAAAAGGGAATAATTTAACAAAAGATTCACCAAATATTAACACTAAAAATCCACCACACAAAACAAACGGACTCGATTTTGGTATGTTTTATTTATTTATTTATTTATTTATTTATTTATTTATTTATTTATTTATATCTGTTTTTATAAATACTTCGACTTGTGTGTATATTTTCGTTTGAAAATAATATTATCGGCATAAATATTCCATAATATTACAGGAATACAGCAGATAACAACAATATATTTCTACGATAGCCATGCTTTTCAATTAAATCTGAAACTCATTTGTTTCAATTTCACATGAGCCATTCAATTTCCGGGTTGAGATATTTGTCAGTCCTATTCTTTTGATATCTTTTGTGTCCAACAAATTTATAACAAATAGAACAGACGTCATTTACTTTCATTTCTCACTTTAATATATAAAAAAAAGATGAGAAATAATAAATTTAATTAAATATAGCTTTAGTAAAATTGAAAAATTGAAAGTCTGACTGATGAACTCAATTAATTGATCATTTGTTTTACGTAGTCAGACTCCAAAACTCTAAAATATCATTTAATAAATTTAATAGACTTCAAGAATTCCCATAAGTGACTGTAATTCATTCTGGACCATATGATGTTTCGTAGTAAGTTGTGCTGCTGGTTTTCAAAGTGTTATAATTTCAAATTTTGACCTGTTTTTCAAGACATCAATACTTATTTATACTTCATATCAAGTTTTACGTTATACATAAAATATGAGTGTTTTTTTTTTAAGTTTAATAAATTCACAAGTATAAACAAGTATCACTTTTACTTTAATTTGAAAGATGATTGAAACACACAAATCGATGTAGATAATGTTTTTGTAACAAATATCCGAAACCATAACATTGTGATGATATGTCATGATCAAAGTAAATACTATTATACTTAATGATTTATCACATAAAAGATACTTATAGAAATTCAACAAAGTTTATGTTGTGTTTGTTTGTATATTGTGTTGTCCCTTTTGTTGCGGTTTCGGGTTTGTCTATTGACAGAAAGCACGTCAAAGGCATGGTCAGTTTGCATGTGAGCTTTTGCTTAGCTGTTGACCGTACTATAATTTACAAAACTTTATACCAACTATTCGATGTAAATTACATTAAAGACAATCAAACATGTGTTTGATTAAGGGTCATTATAAAAATTGGCTCTTCTTCAATTCATTTGTTATTTGGTTGCAGCCTCCTATCAGCCTTATACATCAACTCCTAACCTATTCCGTCCATCCCACATTCCTGCTGTGCAGAAAACAACTAAAGATTTGCAGACCAACGATATCACAGATCCGAATTGTACAATCACTGTGTATACAGGCGAGAGAACTAGAGTGGTTGGATTTATATCTGAATGGATAAATGCATACACATTTGTTTCACGTAAGTAAAATATAATGCCTGTTGTGCTATTGCTCTGCTTTAAACATGAATGCATTATAATTGTTGTTACTTTTCATTTCTTCTATTTGTTGTTAATTATTATTAATCTCCTTTAAAACTTTCAGAAAATCAAGAACGTTTCTATTTATATTTAATCGTAAGCATTGCTGCTGGTTTATTATTATGCTTAACAATATTAGTTGGTCGTTTATTAATTCAACGACACCGTGCTAGACGTGAAGCTAAATTCCATGCTACAAATGTAGCCGATCATTCATTACCAAATGGTTTCACAGATGATATCAGTGAAGTTGATGCTGATATAGATTTAACAACACCATTACCAACTGTAGCTGTACATTCATCACCTGTAGCTGTATCTATTGGTAGTATTACTGAAGTTGTACGATATCCTCATGTACATTCACATACATTAAGACGACCAATACATGATGATAATGATATACCAAGAAGTTTAAATAATAGTACTAATACACATTATTATTATGGGTGACCAGAATGCCCGGGACGTGGAGGTATACCAACATCACCTACAACATCCGCGTGCCCGGGCCAACGTACTTATTGTTTTTAGTGACAATGGTCAGTGCCCAAATGAACCATGACCAAAGATAAACACTTCAAGACTATTATGTGAATATTCATAGAAGATCTATACAAATTGTAATTACAAGTTATCGTTTTTATAATAATAATAATAATAATTGTTATTATTATTATTATTATTTTTAATATTACCACAGATTGATTGGTGTTTTGAACATACCCTAATTGTGATCCCCTCCTAACATAATATGAACTGTTATCACCAATCTAGTCTGTCCTTTTATTTTGTACGTTATCTTGCAACAATAATTCAAAACTTTGTTAAGGCATTAAAAAAACAACAACAAATAACTTGAGTAATACCATTTGTTTTATATACTTTAAAAATGAATCTTTATAAAATAAAAAAATGATTACATTATAGATAATTAAATATGTGTAAACATGTCTATGTTGTTTGTACAATAAAAATAATTAACTTAATATTGATCCAAAAAAATTCAATATAATAACAAATAACAAAATGTAATTAACAACATTGATTACTGCAGATGATTTACATATACCTTTATCATATATATAACTAGTATAACATTGGCACATACTATTGCGACAATAAAATGTCTCCCTAAAGATTCTGAACATTCTAAACGGTTCGTACAGTACGATTTATATTCTGAAAATTAACAAATTCATTGAGAAAAATTAATTATTTACATAACCAGTGTAAAATCGAATTATTTTTACCTTTTTCTTGATAGCATTTCCCTTCCTTCTCAGAATAATCGTCAATACAACTACAACGATTTTTGGTACATGTTGAATATACATTCACGGCAGAACATTGTTCATTGACCTCACAATCATCACCGATACCATCGGAAACTTTAATTATTGCATTAAGATTATTGTATTTTCTTAAGTATCTTAATTACTTACTTTTGTAACATTTTGTATTGCCAGTTATCTCAGCTGTTGTACAATTTATATTACATTCACAAACACCTTTAGTGTGATCACAATGAGAATTATCCAGAGTACAGGCATATTCTTCATCGCATCCACCACCAATATCTAAACGAATTTATTTATATAAAAAAGAAATTATCTAAATTTGTTAATAATATATTGAAAGAAACAATTAAATACTAACTAGGCATACAGTTGCCATTATCATCTCGATAATTCTCTTCGCATGTGCATACTTCATTTAAACAAATACCATTTTTAAGTTTATCTTGACATTCTAAATCTGTTCTACAAATATTTGGATCGTCACGTTGTTTTACACAAATTTCATTTGTTTTATCATAATCGGCAATTTTACTGCAACTACATTTTTCATCTGAATTACAATAAGAATATGGTCCTAAGGCATTACACCATTCCTTCGATAAACAATTCCAATTATTCTCACTTATAGCTAGGAGAATTATCAAATAATTTACGAAATTTCCATGGATTATTAAATTACTTACATTTAACACAATTTTGATTACCGTCTGCAGTAAAATAATAATCACGACAATAACATGTACCGTTTAGACATTTTCCAGGTTTAATTTTACAATCTATGTCTGTTTCACATCCGACATTCATACCAATTTCTGTGTTAATAAAATGAAATTAATCTTCAATTGATGATGTTATAGTCTAGTTCCAAGCAAGTCTCTATCACCAACGATCTAATGCAGATAGAGATTAGGATCGAGACTTGTTCGGAATATCAGTTGTTCAGTACTACCTGCAATACAAGCTGAACCATTTGAATTAAAGAAATAGCCTCTTTTACAGACACATTTACTAGTTTTACTGTGACATTCTGAATTTTCGATACGTCCACAATCTGTATCAGTTGTACAAGTTTTTGTTACATCATTGAAAACCACAAAATATGTTTGTTCGATATATTCATTTTCAACTCGTTTTTCTTTCGATGTTGTACATTTACCTAAATCGCAAATACTATTTTCAAAATGACAATCAATGTCTAAAGCGCATAAATCGTTCTTTTCTGGAAATTCAGCGTTATTAACAATTGAAGAAAAAAAACTGTTGTTTTTTGTTTACTTGTTGCTATTTTTCTACAATCAATATTATGACGATTATAATGGCCATCAGCACAAACACATTTACCATTTGTACAACTTAATGATAAAGGATTATAACCATCGTAACAATCTAAGGAATTTGTACAATCTTGACCTAAACCAGCATATTTTCTACAACTACCTTGATACCATCTATAACCATCTTTACACATACAATGATAACGATAACAGCCGCTATTGTCTCCTAACCATTCGCATTGTTCGTCTTTACTACAGCCGCCAAGGTATGTAGTAACATCTTTAGCAATTAAAGTTAATTTATGATTACCTCGACAAGGTATATACACTTATTATACATACAATTTAAAGTTTCATCCCCAAGTGCTCGGTATCATGGAAAGTTGTACTATAATTAGCAGTACCTAAAGAATAATTCAATTGTTATCTTATCATAATGGTTGTACACCTGCGTTTGTTTAAATCAAAACACCTGCGGCTTAGATTAGAATTATTCAAAATAGATGAGTAATTCGAGATTTTTGTTTTCCAATTAATTAAAGAAAATCAACGACAAACAAATCTTAATTATTTATTCCTTTTTGCAAAATACTTACAAATTGTTAGAAATGAAAACACGCTTATAATAAATATAGAGATTTTCATGTTGATTCTAATGATCGAATAATGATACTAAATGATAAGAACAATAGCTCGTTATTAAGTAGTGATTGATAAAATTATAATTTTTCAATATAATCTATTTGCTTGTTGCCGAGATGTACAAATAATGTGCGTAATCTTTGTTGAATTTTCACCATATCAGGACATGGTGGTTTTGAATTTTTATATAGAATTTCCACAGCATTTATAAATAATTTCATCGCTTCCCTATTATCGCCGTTATTGTACAATTCTTCAGCTCTCGGTAGAATCATTGTTAATTCCTGAAACGATCATTATTTAGAAGAGAATTAAATAAACAATAAATTAATTACAGAAAGCGCCCTCAAATATGGAAATACTTTACTGGTGTTATTGCAGTAATCACACTGAAAATACGGACAAAAATCGTCTTTATACAAAACGAATTCAAATGGGCAATTAGCCGTTTGACAACTCAATTTAATCTGATTTGAATCCATATCATCGAATAACGGCCATTCTTCGACACGGTTTACAATAACAATCGAACCAGTAGCGTTCTTTTAAAAAATCACGACGCTCATTCAGATCTGTTGTTGTATAAATTGGTCCGTAATTTTCGTAAATGATATCGCCATTTTTAATTGGTTTTATTACACGTACAACCATTTTATTACCAATATTATAACGTACAATACTTGGATCACATGAATGATTAAATAATGCTAGTGTTGGATATAATCCAGCACCAATATATTCATTTTTATAGCAAACCTCAATACCATTAATTATTGTCGGTTTATTTATATTGCGCATTTCGGATATTTCGTGTGAATTAAATTGTAAAATTTGTAAATGTCGCAATATTAAACAACCAATAAAATTTTCATCTTCTGTTAAACAATCATCGTTAAAATTATTACCGAAATAATTAACAAATTTTAATAATCGCAATAAATATATCGACATTACAGAGTAGTGAACTAATTCACCTTTTTTCCTCAAATTGTCGTTTCTACATAGGAAAAACGCTGTTGAATAATCATCAGAGCGATATAATTGCGATTTAATTGGTATTTTTTTACAATTGTCCTTAAGGAAGTCTTTCAAATTCTTCTTCTTTGTGTGAAATACCCTAAAGGATGCTGTGTGATCATTCTGATCGCCATTGAACAATTGATTGAAGCACCAGAATTAAATATAATCGGTTGTATTCTACATTCATATTTATGATAAGTTGTATTTGCCCTTCTTTCACAATTTAAACTGCAAAATGCCACATAACTACATTTCGGACATGCTATTGGTTGTTTTGTTGATAAACAACAATATTGACAATTTGTCAATGTATTATCAGATGATAGAACAGCACAATGTGGCATTTCTTCAATGATTATTGTGCCAGTTTCAATATCATCACTGGCACGTGCATAACGACCCAATAATGGATCAAAATCAAAATAAACATTTTTATGTGCAGCTGTATATTCTTTATTGCCACCTGTAAATATATCTGAATTCAATATTGGTATTATTTCGTTAATTTTTTCAATTTTTCCAATTGTATTTCGTAATTTATTTATTTCGTCAATTTTTCTAGCACGACCATTCTCATCGAATTGTGCATGTTTTAAACTTGATATTGCTAAATTATATGCTTCATCAGCATATTTATTATTCTGTAATGCTTCATAACATTTGGCTTTTCTCAGCCACATTTTGTAATGAAGTCGTTGCGGATAATTACCAATTGATAAAATATAATCAATATCATCGAAAACTTTTCGATATTGTTGTTGTTCGAAGTATGCAGCACTTCGATTCGATATCAAAATTGTTAGTAACTCTCTACATTTCTCTAATAATACGAAAAAGTATATATTAATAAATAAAAATCGATTATAATTCGATATAAATACCAGAATCTTGTGGACATTTAATAATACCATTATTGTACAGTTTGATAGCTTCATTATAATTTTTACTCGCGAATAATTTATTGCCTTTCAATTTTTCTTGTTCGGCCATTTCATAACTTTTACCATTATCAATAAAATTTATCGGCATTATTTTGGCATAATTATAGATAATTTTAATTCGTTCATCTTCACGTATTGTTAATTTAAATTTTTCAATATCGTCATCCGTTAATTTTCCAATAGATTTTTCACAATATTGTTGAAAATAATTAGTTTGTTTCATGATTATTTTACTGTTAGAAACACACTGGTATAGTCACGAAAACTGACATATTTGAGTAGGTATTTTTAGTTTGGAGAAGCTTTTCTATTTTTACAACAAGTAATCTGAACGAAATACCATTTGAGAATTGTCTGCGATATTGGATTTTGAAATATTCGACGATATTCTGTTGTTTTATACATGAGTTTAGAGAATTGGACAGCGTCAAACATTAAAATCCACGTAATTAATTTTGAAGAAATTCGTGATTTTCTACGTAATTGTTCTATAATGGTTTTATTTTGAACTTAGCGCTATTTGTGAAATTTGCCGATAATACCAACTGTAATATATACAGGGAACAGTCAATAAAAGAAGTGGAACTCTAGGTTTTTAGTGGAAAACGGCCGCTGGGACCCTGCTGGTTACTTTAGTAAATTCTGGTCAACTAATAACAGAACGTAATAAATATACACAATACCCCAATAAAGGTATTTATTTTTTGAGCTTTATACAATTTAAATTGCATTTAATGTATTTTATAGATGTCTGGTAATGGGGAACAGGAAGAAGGAATAGGAGAATTCTATGGATTTCTATGAACCATCATTTGTACTATTGGCAATCGATACACATCCATCAATGTTTGTTAAAATGAACGATAATGATCTATCAACATTTGAAATATGTTTACGTGCATGTTATGAAATTGCAAATTCGTTATTACTAATCCATAATAGACGTAATTGGAGTCCATTTGGTATAATTTTAGCAAATCCAGATGATGATAAAAAATCAACATTTCTTGATTTAAATACAAACATGATTGATATGGTTAAAATGTTAAAAAAAGTAAATGAATACAAATTGAGTGATTTAATTGATAATTACCAACGAAACGATTCAAAATCATTTGATTTAGGTGGATTTTTTCTATCGTGCAAAAAGAAATTCAAAGATATCAAATCAGAATATTATGAAAAAGTTATAATCTATTTAACGAATGATGATAATCCTATTGTTGATGATAAAAATCTGCGTTTTACAGCACTAAATGAAGCGAAAAATTTTGTACCAAACGATATAGAATTTGAAATGGTTACAATGAAAAAAGATTTTAATTATTCGTTATTTTATAACGAATTACTTTCATTAATATCATCATCAAATGAAGATAATACAAATGATATCACTGAACAGTTTATCGAAGATGAAGATGGCATGATTGAAAAGTTAACAAACTCAATTATATTACGTTATTATCGGAGAAGATTACAATTTTATATTGATAAAGACGATAAAGAACGATTTTTACGTGTTATACAGAAAAATTACGTATCATCGACTAATTTATTTAATAATTATTTTACGACAAATACAGGTAAACCTGTAAAAAAACTAACTGTATCAGAAATAGATGATGAAGAAAACTATACTTTGGATTATATGGGAGGTAATATCAATTTTACTTTATCTGAATATGAGGATATACGTTCTACAGATTTGCCGATAGGCTATACGCTGATTTATGTAACAAAACGAGTAACAGATATTGGTTTTGTGCTAAGTAATACCATGGTTCTTGAAGCGGACCCAAAAGAGGATTTACCATATTTCGTTGATTTTTGGAAATATTGTATTGATGAAAATTCAGTATTAGTATGTGCTAGAAAACTAACTAAAAGTGATAAAATACGTTTTGTTGAATTAATACCAAAATGTGTTAATAATAAAACAGCATTTTTAGTAAAACATATACCGTTTGCTAGTGAAATAGAATATCCACCTGAATATATAAATAGTCTAAATGATAGAAATATAAATAATGAAAATACACAAGATGAATTACGTTGTGTTGATGCATTAATTGATTCATTAACATGCGAATATAATCCAGAAATGTTTCCATGTATGACTTATATGAAAAAAGAAAATTATATTAAAACGAAATTACTCGATGAAGATGAGGATAATGAAGAATTAAATGATGTTGTAATCAATAAGGAAGTGATTAATGAAAGAATTGCGGAAATTGTGGATAAATTTAATATTGTTTTTGAACAGAATCAGGCACAAACATCAACAAAGCAAAAATCTACATCTGGTACTAGAAAAAGTTCCAAAAAAACAAAATGAATTTTGTATAATTTTTGTAAGCATTAATAAATATATCTATCGTTTTTTTGTTGTTGTTTTCTGTTTGGAAAAGTAATTGGGATGAAGTTACTGGAAATCGCATGTGCATTGTCAGTTTTGCATACTTCAGAACATTAGAGGTCCTTGATGTTTACCTACCCCATTAGAATACCACTGCTTCATCAAAGTTTTTGTTACATCTGAACTACAAAATTGCTGTTGGCACACTGTTAATGTACAGGCACTCCAAATTACACCCACAGGAGCGTACTGAGTAATACGAGGCAGATCTATAAATATATGACAAGTGTTTGTGGATCAGATCAGGACTGTAATCATAATTATTATTAGTCCTAGATCCAACAGAATAAGATAGAAACATAATGACGCGGCTCCCCTATTTTTTTTGCAATTCGACTGTAAAAAACTAAGGCAAAAATACTATTTTAAAATTAAGTAAACACAGTTAACGAAACGCATATATTTGTTAAATAAGAAAAAAAAACACAAACAAACAAAACTATTTTAATATATCGCATGTTCCAGGTAAAGGGACACAGTACCTTATTTGTGAACAGAAAGAAAAACAATAAAAAACAAGGAATCCTTATCACCTTTATCCTGGAAAGCACTGTAGAAAAGATATTCTATTCATTATCACTAGAATCATCAGATATAATATAACAGCTGGTTTGTGGCGATGATTCATCATCACCTGCTTCAGATGATGAACTTGATGATTGTGAATGTTTCGTTGATGTACTTGCAAAACGATTACGTGAATAACGTTCTGGTGATTTATTCATATTAGTACTATTATTGTGATTTGAAAATACTTGTTTTAATCTAGATCGACTACGATGATTTTTATTTTTTTGTTTTTTCATACTTTTTGCAATTACACGTTTTTGATGATCTAATTGTGGGAATAAATCTAGAAAAGAAAATATATTGAAAAATTACATTTGTTTTTTGTTTTAGAGTATAAATTTATACCATGAGAAATTTCTAATGCTTTTTTAGCAGCATTCATTTCAGCCTGTTGTATACTATGACCCATTGCACTGGCCAATCGTTGTCCTCTAAAATATACAGCAACAGTATAAACACGTGTATTCGTAGGTCCTTTGCATTCGATTACTCTAAAAAATGATAATTTTTTTATAAATATAATTAGATAGTAAATAATAATAATAATAATAATAATAATAATCTTACTTATATACTGGAATATCAGGTTCTCCACCATCCATTGTACGTAATGTTAAACAACATTGTTGTAATTTTGATTTTGGATCATTCCAATCTTGATTCATTATAAAATCTTGTAATCTTGGAAATAATGTAACTTGACAAAATGTTTCACAAAATTCTAAACCTTTATCAACATATAATGCACCAATAAATGCTTCTAATAAATCAGCACGATCTTTTGTTTTCAATTCAGCCTTTGGATTATTATAAACAGCATAATTTGACATACCTAAATCATCACATACAACAGCTTGAGTTCTATTATTAACTAAAGAACTTCTTAACAACTATAAAATAATAATAAAATAGAATTATATGTATATAAAAATGTCCAAATTAAAATAATACCGATAAATGGCCTTCATGATGTTCAGGAAAATATTTATATAGATATTCAGATGCAATTAATTGCAATACCGTATCACCTAAAAATTCTAATCGTTGATTAGAACCTAATGTTAAATTTGTATAACCAACACTGCGATCAGTAAATGCCCTTGCTAATAATCTTATATGATCAAATTTTATACCAATTGAATCTTCAAATTTTGTTAAATTTTGTAATAATTCAAATTTAGGTATCCATTGTCGATCACCAGTTGGTTCTTGTTCTTGTAATGGATGTGGTGGTAAATTCATCCATACTTCTAATAATTCTTGATTTGATTTAAATAATGTTTCAGAGAATACACGATCAACAATATCAATACCACCATCTAGAAACAATGCACCCATTAATGCTTCAAAACAATTAGCCATAGCATGTCGTAATTCTAAATCATGACATAAATCAGAACCATGTGCATATAACATAAATTGATCAAGTTTTAATGTACGTGCTAATACAGCTAAATGTTGATTTTGTACAATTGCAGCACGATATGTTGCTAAACCACCTTCTTCTAAATCCGGAAATGTGTAAAATAAATGTATTGATGATAAAAATTCAACAACAGCATCACCCAAAAATTCAAGACGTTCATTATGTGTTATATTCGATTCAGTTTCTTGTTGTTTACCAAATCTTGACATTATATTAATCAACGTATTTATACCGCGTTTTCTTGTATTCATATAATGTATACGTCTATCACCATATTCTGGTTGTCTTATACCACAATTCGTTAAACTATTTCGAGCGTGATCAGGATTCGTACCGAAATTTTCACGATATGATGGATGTGTTAATGCTAATTGTAATAATGAACGATTTTTAAATTTATAATTAATTGTCTCTTCTAATATGTTTAACGAATGATGGAAACGTAGATGGCAGGCTAATACTGGTATCAACATTGCATGTTGAATTATATCGCACATAATACCAGTACGATAGAAACCTTCAGCTGATACAGCAACAGTTATATCACGTTTCATTTTACCTTGTGTACGCATCTCTTGTAATTTATTTTCTTTACTTTCTAATTTACGTTTATCCTCAAATGTTGGTTTTGACATATTCGCTAATAAATGACGAAATTTCACATAATCACGCCATGCTTTTTGATAATCTGGATTACCGGCATAACTTAATTGTGGTGGACGTATACCAAAATGTACAATTTCTGGAAATTTATAATCACCAGGTTTTTGTAAATCAATATTACGATCTAATTGATCAACACGTACAGAACTTGGTTTTTTACCTGGATATGTTACAACCATACCTTTTATTTCATCAGCATAACTTTGCCATTCATATTGTGACATATTTATCATTGTTTCTAAATTATCTTTTTCAATTAATAATTTCGAACTATTTAATAAATATTTTAATACTTGATTCATTGATAGAATTTCTTTACCATTATCAGGTAATTCACGTACAAAACGTGGCATAAAATGAAAACGTGAACAACCATCAATATCACCAGCTGCTTTAAATTCTAAATCAACTAATTCTAAA
Source organism: Meloe dianella (assembly GCA_028455855.1). NCBI lineage: Eukaryota > Metazoa > Arthropoda > Insecta > Coleoptera > Meloidae > Meloe > Meloe dianella. The sequence goes on along the minus strand of JAPTHL010000045.1, from coordinate 1,492,743 downwards.
ACTTCCAAAAATAAATAATCGTGAAATAAATCTAATTCATTTACAGTGAAATTTTCGGGTATCTTCTCTTCAATATACAATATTGTATATTCAATATTGAAACGTATCACTTTACATGTTGGTAATTTCTTTAATGGAAAATGTGAAAACATTGAAAATCCTTCAAATATAAATTCATGTTCGTCATAATGTATTATTGTTGGTGTTTTTATTAAGAAATTCGTTGGTGGTGATATTGTTATACGATAATGATATAATCTTGTTGCATTATTACTATCAGGATCACATTTTTCTAAATGATCTTCACCAGGATAAATATTATGTCGTATACCTGATTTACGTGATTTGATTGAACAACGACATAAAGGACCATCATTCATTTCACCTGGATCATTATACCACATTTCTGGATGTAAACGATCTGGATGTTGTTGTTTTCTTTGTAATTCTTCCATCGTACAATCCTCTTCATCTGTTAATTCCTCTTCAGAACTACCCGAAGAACTGGACTGTTCAGCTACAAATATCAATAGAATGAAAAAAAAAAACAAAACAAAAAACGAATTGATTATATTTACTTTTATGTTTACAAAGTCTTGCCCGATTCTTTCTAGGTGGTGGTTCATATATCGGTTTAGTATCATTAATTTTTTGTGTGCGTAAAACTAATTCTTCTTTAAATTGTTTACATACATCGATTAATCGTTGTGTAGCTTTAGTTATTTTTGAATTATTATTATCTTTTTTATAATATAATTCACTTGGTGTTGAACGTGCCCATATATGTTTTTCACGTTCTAAAATTTCATCTTGATCAAGTTTTGATAATTCTTCAATTTTATTTGATACTTCTTCACGTGTTGAACAATAATTTTTTCTCCAACGCATTAATATTAAATCACGTTCATTCATTGGTTCTTTATTTGATTTTGTTGTTGAAGTTTTACGGTATTCATAATCTCTAGTTTCTCTAAATTGTCGTTCTTTACTATTACTTCTTTGTCTTTTACGATTATTGTAATTTGATGAATGATGTCGTGGTGGTGGTGGTGGTGGTGGTGTAGGAGATCTTGAATATCTTCTTGAATAATGACGTGATTCATATTTTGATTTTTGATATCTATCATAATAATCGTTATGATGATTGTAGTGTTCACGATAATTTCTACGATCGGTTGTATTAGGTTTAAAATTCGTATTTCTATATGTAGTATTCGTATCTCTATAACTGATATATGGACAACCGTAGCCTGATGATGTTGATGATATTGCTGCTGTTGCTGATGTTGATGAAGATGATGATGCTGATGATGATGGAACAGCTACTACAGTTGATGGTGATGACGATGGTGGTGGCGGTGGTGGTGGAAGAGGTGGTGGTACACTAAAATTCATCGGTGGATATTGAGGTGGTGGTAACATTGAATATGATTGATTCCACTGGTTCCATTGATTCCACTGATGGTAAGCCGGATCTTGAGATTGACTAGAAGTTGATGGCATCATCATTGGATGATGTTGATAATAATAATTATTATTATTATTATAATTATCCATTATTTTAAGTTATTGTTACAGCTAAAATCACTTAATTATTTATAATTAATAACAAATAAATTAACATATAACAGAATGAACACTTCAAACATGTTTACAAATTTGGTTAACAATTTGACAGTTCACAGTTTACATGTGGACGCAACCATGTTGCCATATTATTAACGCAATTCAGAGAAATCATACATCTTATGAAAATACACAAATTGAACAATAATATACTCTGATGCCCCATATAGGAGAGTCTTACCGGAGACAATTATAATAATTCTCACCACATACCGTTTGTGGTAGAACTTGCACTGTTCTCAGTGCCATAATGGTAATACATCAGCCGGCATTTGGGCCTTTCATAGTATTCTAAGGCAATAATGTTAGATTTATTGAATTTTATCGAAAAAATTGATCATAAACTCAATTGCTTCTACATATCCATAATAAACATCCTGCAAAATTTGATATAGTTTCTTGATCTACTGATTTTTCTGGTAAGTAATCTGACAACACTGACAGTTTATTACAAGTCAGTTTAAAACGTGGCATATGTCAATTAATAAAAATTAAAAATCTATAAATTAATGATTTATTTATGATAAAAACATTAAAATTGATAAAATGTTGACATCATCGTCATCTTCATCATCTCATATATCTAACAATAATGGTTCATATTCGAATGATCGTACTGGTAATTTTGATGTTGAATATCCTGTTGATCCAGCCTCTGGTGGTTTCTTCAACTCTGACTTTAAAAAGTTTGTTTATTAATTCTAATCGAATAAATTGTTGTTTTGTTTTTATTGAATAATTTAATTCTAGACATGATGATCTTAAAGAGATGCTGGACTCGAATAAGGATAGTTTGAAATTGGAGGCAATGAAACGTATAATTGGAGTAATTTTCGACAAATTCGATTTAATCGAAATATATTCATTGTATTTGTGTTTTTATTTTTAGATGGTAGCTAAAGGTAAAGATGCATCAATGTTATTTCCAGCAGTTGTTAAAAATGTTGTATCTAAAAATATTGAAGTTAAAAAATTAGTATACGTTTATTTAGAACGTTACGCTGAAGAACAACAAGATTTGGCTTTATTATCAATATCGACGTTTCAACGAGCTTTGAAAGTATATTATCTATCATTATTCAAAATTTATTGCAAAACTCAATAATGTGTAATTTTAGGAACCAAATCAATTAATTCGTGCTGGTGCTTTACGTGTATTATCAAGCATAAGAGTGAAAATGATATCACCGATTGTTATGTTAGCTATAAGAGATGCATCATCCGATATGTCACCATATGTGAGAAAAACAGCAGCACATGCAATACCAAAATTATACGGGTATAATTAATGATTATTTTTTTAATACAATAAAATCATTTAATTTATTAATTATAGACTGGATCATGAATTAAAACCGGAATTAATTACAATTATACAAAAATTATTGGCTGATAAAACTGTATTAGTTATTGGTTCAGCTGTAATGGCATTTACTGAAGTATGTCCTGAACGTATTGATTTAATTCATCAAGTTTATAGAAAACTCTGTGCCTTGTTAGTTGATGTTGATGAATGGGAACAAGTTACAATTGTTAATATGCTAACACGATATGCTAGAATGCAATTTGCAGATCCTAACGTTCATGTAATCCATTATTATTATGAATTATTACGTTTATTATTTGTTATTATTGTTATTTTAGTGTCGTGGTGATGAATCAGATCGTCCATTTTATGATTCAGGTTCAGATACATCAGATAAACCAATACCAACATTAGATCCTGATCATCGTTTATTACTACGTTCAACACGTCCATTATTACAATCACGTAATGCAGCTGTTGTTATGGCTGTTGCACAATTATATTATCATGCAGCACCAAAATCAGAAAGTATATTAACAGCAAAAGCAATGGTTCGTTTATTACGTTCACATGTTGAAGTACAAAGTGTTGTTTTAAATGCAATTGCATCAATTAGTTTACAAAATAAATCAACATTTGAACCATATTTAAAAAGTTTCTTCGTACGTACATCTGATCCAACAAATATAAAATTATTAAAATTAGAAATTTTAACAAATTTAACAACTGATTCGAATGTATCAATTATATTAAGAGAATTACAAACATATATAACGAATAGTGATAAGAAATTTGTTGCTGCAGCTATACAAGCTATTGGACGTTGTGCTTGTTCTATAAATGAAGTTACTGATACATGTCTTAATGGATTAGTATCTTTATTATCCAATCGAGACGGTATATGATTAGATATAATTTATATGTGGATTTTATTTAATAATTATCTCATTTACAGAAGCTGTTGTTGCTGAAAGTGTAATTGTTATTAAACGATTATTACAAAGTCAAGCTGCTGATCCTAAAGAGATTATAACACATATGGCAAAATTGTTTGATAGTATAACAATACCACAAGCTAGAGCAGCAATATTGTGGTTACTTGGTGAACATTCACAAAAAGTACCACATATAGCACCTGATGTTTTGAGGAAACTAGCCAAAACATTTGCGGATGAAGTAAGTTTCTCACAATTTAACAAATAGATACAATTAAAGAAGAAAAAATTAATTATTTTAGCATGAAATTGTTAAATTACAAGTAATGAATTTAGCTGTTAAATTATATACAACAAATCCAGAACAAACATCATTATTATGTCGATATGTATTCAATTTAGCTAGATACGATCAAAATTACGATATTCGAGATAAAGCAAGATTATTAAAACAATTTGTACCAAAACAAAATGGTAAAATAACATCACAAGCATCTAGAATTTTTTTAGCTAGTAAACCAGCACCATTATTACAATCACAATTTAAAGAACATGAAAATCTTCAATTAGGTTCATTATCGCATTATATAAAACAAATAGCAACTGGTTATGAACCATTACCATCATTTCCTGATAATCCACCACCTGGTGATTTACGTAATGTTGAACCGATTACAATAAATGATGATTCACGTAATTATAAAAAATCAGAAAAACGCAATAAAGATCGATTTTTATGGGAATCTGGTAGTTCACATGATGATGATGATGATGATACGAATAATTCATCAAATAGTGAATCGTCAAGTAGCAGTAGTAGTAGTGATAGTGATAGCAGTACTAGTGATGATGAAAGTGATACAACTGAAACTGATAGTCAATATGAAGAATCATCAAATAACGATGGAGATTCTAATAAGTAAATATATCACATTACGATTGTCATCTCTTTATTTTGTTTTCGTTTATTATTAAACAATAAAAATAGATGGCAATTTTATTTAAAATTATACTTTTAGAAAATCTGGCAATAAATCGTCATCGAATTCAACTAGTTCATCTGATGAAAATTCAAATATTCATAACGAAATAAAAGATCGTAAAACAATTAAACATAATAATGAAAAAGATATTAAAATCAAATCGAATTTGGATTTATTATTAGATTTAGGTGATATTGAAAATTCAATACCAGTAATGACACCATTAATTGGCAGTATGCTAACACCGACTATTGATAATACAAGTACAAATACAAATACAATACAACTGATACCATCATTATTTACAAATACAAAACAAATAGAATTATTAAATAAAATAAATGGTAAAGGTTTATCAGCCAATTATAGATTTACAAGATCACCACATATTCTATCACCATCAATGACAAATATTAATATTATGTTCAATAATCATAGTAATGATGAAATAACTGATATTCGAATAGGCAAAAAAGTATAAATTCATTTATGATTTTAATTCGATTAATTGATTTATTTGAAATTAATTTCAGAATTTAGGTGCTGATATGGCAATTTACGATTTTGCTTGTATACAAAAATTAATGCCAAATGGTTGTTTACCAGCAACATTAGGAATTGATTTTAATGATACAACACAATCGGTACATTTTGAAATTGTATGTTCATTAGGTAATTTTAATGTTACAATAAAACCATCAATTGGTGAATTAATAAGACCATGTAAAATGACAAAAAATCAATTCATTGATAAACAAAGAAAACTTAGTGGTATGAATGAACATAAAATTACAACAAAATTATCATCAAATATACAACAAAATATCGAACAAAAAATTATCGAATCAATTAATATTGGTATATGTGATAATTACGATTCGGATAATTTAAAGTGATTATTAATTAATTAATTAATAATTTGATTGTTTTATTGATTTATTTAAATTTTCTTTTTAGATTTTGTGGACAAACATTAAAATCGTCGAATTTAATATTGGTATCGATAATAAATAAAGAAAAAATTATTGTTAATTGTGAAAATGTTGTATTTGGATCTGTTTTGCTCAATGAATTAACCCATATTTTTGGCAATTGAATTTGTGCTTCAAATACATTCACAAGAATTATCAATTATTATTTTTTAGACTGTTGCAAATGGCTTATTCAAGTTTAATTACTGTAGCAACACTAAGTATTTATAATCAAAGCTACAGTAACATTTCCATATTCTGTTGTATTTATATAAAATATTCACAATAAATCTTGCATTTCTTTTCTGACACTGTTTAATAATAAAATATCCGGGGAATTGAATGGGGAATAAACACACTGCTAATTAAGAATGCGTGAATTCTATTGAAAAGCACTCATTGTGTAAATGATTTTTGACACTTAATGGTGGAATATAAATAATTTAAAAAAAAATTACAACAAATTGACTTGATATATAATTATTTAAAAAAATTAAAACTAATTCTTAGCATACAACATCACATATTCGCTTACTTTCGTTTTAAATTCATCTTTTGAGTCTCTATACATATCTGATGCTTCTATATTTAAAGGATCATCAAAATTTAATAAGTCCTACAAAATAGAAATTTCTGTTAGAATGGTCGATTATTATTGTGATTAATGAAATTACTGTGAATAATGCGTGTAAACCCCAAACAACATCATTAAGTCGCCGTATCGGCGACCATCCCAATCCATCTACACTATGTTGTCTTAGAAGTGATAAACACACTTCCCCGACTTCTGTTATATTTGGATGCCATAAACGTGTTAAACACTTAACAGTAGGTGGCTAAAATTCATTATTGTCTACACAAATTTGAAAAATCTATCTCAACTATACATACAACCATATTATACTCTTCTGTTACATTTATAACGAAACGAAATACACCACTTTCCCAATAACCTTCTACAGGTCGTACTGTTAATATAAATTTACTTAAATCATTTTCATTTTCATAATATACGGAACAATTGCTTGGTAAAAGTTGGGCCATTTCTTGAGATTCTTTTATCAATAGTTTATCACGAATTGATATACGATTAACATTTGTTGAACGTTCTTCTTGTTGACGTTTTAAACGTTGAGATAACGTAATCATTTTATTTCCTAATGATTTTTAAATTTATAAACAAAATAATTTCATTTTTTTTTCAATAGTAACTCAAAATATTGTTGAGGTTAAATTCTACAGTCAAGTTTACGCCATCTGTTATTCAATGATTAAAGTATTTTTGAAAAGTGGTTTATTTATTGAAATAAGGGTAACGTCTACGAATTTGCTGCAATGTCTGATCTGATGTGTCATTTATGTTAATTCTAATAAATGGCCAAGATTATTTGATTTTTATTTAGTGTGTCAATTTTAGTGTCACAATCTTTAATGTGGTTTCTTGGAATTTTAATGATTTTCCAATTATCGGTTGGCAATAACCAAGGTCATCACATTTGTGACACCTGGCTGACAGGAAATATGACGTTAACGTCAATTTCTTAATATCTTTTCTTAATTAAAAAAATCAACGAAATTAATTAATTTTCAAAGGAATTTTGAATGTGACTTAATCAATTAACGATAATTTTCAATAATTGTCAACAATTTTATTCAATTTTCATCTAAAAATAATAAATAAACGACAGTATATGCGGCAAGTATTTTTAAGCAACACCTGTTAGAGAAAAAGGTATCAAAATGTCATCATCGGCAATTTATATTTTAGATGTAAAGGGCAAGGTATAGATATTTGGATGTTTTTATTAAAATTTTAATATTGAAAGTGAAATGTTTCTATTGATTTTTAGGTATTAATATCGAGGAATTATCGTGGCGATATTGATTTGGGTGTAATTGAGAAATTTATGCCATTATTAATGGAAAAAGAAGAAGAAGGCCTATTAACACCATTATTACAAACAAATGATTGTACATTTTCATATATAAAACGAATAATTTATATATAGTTAGTACAACAAAAGAAAAATGCAAATATAGCATTAGTATTCGTATTTTTACATAAAATCGTTCAAGTTATGACCGAATATTTTAAAGAATTAGAAGAAGAAAGTATAAGAGATAATTTTGTTGTTATATACGAATTATTAGATGAATTAATTGATTTTGGTTATCCACAAACAACAGATAGTAAAATATTACAAGAATATATAACACAAGAAGGACATAAATTAGAAATACAACCACGTATACCGGTTGCTGTAACAAATGCAGTATCATGGCGTTCAGAAGGGATAAAATATCGTAAAAATGAAGTATTTTTAGATGTCATTGAATCGGTTAATTTATTAGCAAATGCAAATGGTAATGTATTACGTAGTGAAATTGTTGGTGCTATTAAAATGCGTGTTTATTTATCTGGTATGCCAGAATTACGTTTAGGTTTAAACGATAAAGTATTATTTGAAAGTACTGGACGTGGTAAATCAAAATCAGTTGAATTAGAAGATGTTAAATTCCATCAATGTGTTCGATTATCACGTTTTGAAATTGATAGAACAATATCATTTATACCACCAGATGGTGAATTTGAATTAATGTCATATAGATTAAACACACATGTTAAACCATTAATATGGATTGAATCAGTTATAGAACGTCATGCACATAGTCGTGTTGAATATATGATAAAAGCTAAATCACAATTTAAACGACGTTCAACAGCAAATAATGTTGAAATTGTTATACCAGTACCAAATGATGCTGATTCACCGAAATTTAAAACAACTATTGGTAGTGTTAAATATGCACCAGAACAAAACGCAATTACATGGAGTATTAAATCATTTCCTGGTGGTAAAGAATATTTAATGAGAGCACATTTTGGTTTACCTAGTGTTGAATGTGAAGATACAGAAGGCAAACCACCAATTCAAGTTAAATTTGAAATACCATATTTTACAACATCTGGAATTCAGGTATAAACAATTCTACCACTAAAAATATAATAATAATAATAATAACGAATTTTATTAATTTTATGTAGGTTCGGTATTTGAAAATTATTGAAAAAAGCGGCTATCAAGCTTTACCATGGGTCAGATACATCACACAGAATGGGGACTATCAATTACGTACTAATTAAAAAAAAAACGATCACTGATATCAACCGAAATAAATCAGCATCTTTGTTTGAACGCTGGGGCTGTTAAAGAGATGCGATTTGTTTAGGAAATCATTTACACTTTATAAAAACTGTCCGAGTACTATTTTTCTGGCTGTATGGTGCTTCAAATTTTCTAATGTCTTTTTGTATGTTTTATCAACAATCAAGCTGCAAAGTTTGTAATGAACTGTAACGAATGCGATAGTGAAAATAGATAATGGCACTAGAGAATTTCAAACAGCATACAATTCTATTATTTGTCGAAGTAATAGTAAATAAATTCCATTACTTCCACAAACTACTAAAAGTTATCACTAGAGAGACGCCTTCAATAATTATATTTTATTATTATAATGTATGTTTCCAATTAAAGTTGATTTACATAATAATTATTTTTATCTTTATTTGTATAAGTGAAAGAAAGTAATAACAATAAATGAGCTACAATAAAATTTATTGGTTCTTAATTAACTACCAGAGTTAATATAAGCACACCAAACATTTATATTGATTTTACCATCATTTTTTTTTCCTTAATACTCTAATATTGACTTTAACGAAATCTACAAAATTCTATCCAACAACAATTATCGTTTAAGTCAATTACTGATTAAATCACGCAGATATTTTGATTTTAATAAACGATAGTTATTGTTCTATTTAGATTTAATAACAATATATCATTCTTTAATATATAAATATATTAAATGAAAACGAAAATAAACTTTTTTGTATAAAAACATATAAATTTCTTTTAAAAAAACTTACTTAAAATACGATCACTTAAATCCATGGAATTACGTTGGTAACTAGAATAATTTCTATAGAGCAAATTTGTAAATATAATAAAAGCGTAATAAACGTGTGGTTTTTGTTTTTGTTGAATTTTCATTTTTGGCAGTTTTTAGAAAAAAAATCTTATCGAATAAAGATATTTATGTTGATGTAACACCTTTTCGAGCAACAAGTAAATTTAATACAGGATGTTTTTTAATATAACTGACAGCTTTCTTATGGGTAACCATTGTAAAATCATAACCATTACATTGTAATATTTTATCATGTACACGTAAACCACTTCTTGATGCCGGACTAGATTCGTGTACTTCAGTTACATAAATGCCCTAGAATTTTTACAAATTGAAAAAGCAATTGTTTATGTTTCATCGATTGTTTTACGTTATCTGTGTAACCTTGGGGACTTTTATGATAATCTTGATCAATACCACCGCCAATTTTAAAACCACAACGCATCGTATCACCATCAACGTCTTTATGGAGTGTTATCGGTATCTGGAAATGATTCATTGATGACTCAGTAAACACACATTGGGGCGTTGTGATTCAAATGAACAATTGCAAATAACAGCAATAATACGATTATCGTATCGTATTTTTCCAGTAATTGCATATCTATCTAACAGCTAATTCATTGAAATAAATGCGACTTGTTATGATTTCTTTTGAACGATGTGACTTACAATTGACAAGTTCAAGTTCTATATCAGAATTAATGGTAGATTTACTTACACTAAGACATTCCATAGCCGTCCCGGCTTGGTGTTGGAATGCCATTTTAGCACACATTTTGAATTCTTTTTTTGATCAGCAAAATAAAAGAAAATATCAACAAAATATTTTGAAAAACAACCGACACACAACAATGACGTTAATGACCTTATCGATTAGTGATTTTGATTTTATCCCAAAATCATGCATCTATTACCAACTTCTAATAATTTAACATGTGACATCACAGCAAAACCAGTACACGCAACTTGCAGTACATTAAAGCCTAAATGTATGCAACTAGCAATACCGGAAGACGTCCAGGAATCAGAACCGTACTTACTACAATTGGTTATACTGAAAGCAGGAAACTATCATTAATTATCACTTCAACTCAAATTTCTGTAGTAATTGCCTTTGTCGTCTCTCTGAAATTGCAAGAAATTTACCAGTCAAATTTCTACGCGTAGTTGGGATTAATATCATTACCTGTCTAAATCGCCCACTTGAACGATTATGAAAATACTACGATAAAATCAGTATTTATCGTAAAATTTATGAGTTCTAACTGTTAAGTTAATCATCAATCATTATAAAAACAAATTTAATTGTGTTAATGCATCGATACACTTACAGAAACTGTTAAAATTGGCGATTTAACAATGATGGAAACGTCCTATTTTGTATTAAATTCAATAAGTTTTTATCTCAACTGGTAATTGATTTTGTTTAAAAAAAAAATTGATAATTTAGGTATAGGGGTGGGGTTGGTGTGTGTTTCAAATTCCGGCGCTTAAGGACGTCGCGATGCTCAGCGACGCAATATATTATGCGCAACCGGCGTCGAACAGCGTGCAGTATGACCCGTGGATCGAATAAGAAATGTGGAACAATGTATGTGTGTGTATGGTTTTTAAAATAAAATTCAAATAACACATATCATAAAATTTCTACGTTTTTTTTTGTTTTCCTTAATCAATTTGATTTAATAAAATAAGTAATAAATATTAGGAACAATTGTTAATTATTATTTTATATGTATACAGCTTTATAGTGCCTCGATTATACTATTCGGTTATTATTAAAGGATTTAATTCTAGATCCAAGATGACCGAAGGTAAGACGGTCAAACCGATATTAACTGATTAGTTTCGTTGTTATAATAAATTCGATTATTGATAATTTTATTTCTATTATTATTATCTAGCATTATTACTGTTAAAAAAAAGCTTTCTTATTGTATTGTTGGTTCGTGTATGATTGCTATTGTTTCATTTCCTTAAAAAATAATTGAATATAAAATGATTAATTTCAATCATTAATATTTATTAATAATAAGGCAATAAGCCAAATATTCTAATTACTTCCGAGCATCTTTAAACATAGAAATTATAAATAAACTCATCTGCAATATATATATTTATATATATATATATATATATATATATATATATGCGTGTGTGTGTGTGTGTGTGTGTGTGCGTGTGTGTGTGTGTGTGTGTGTGTGTGTGTGTGTGCCTGTGTGTGTATGCATCTCAGTTGAAATTTATTTTCGTTTAAAATATTTAGAAATTTTCTATGTCGTTAAAACAATGCCATTATTAAATTAATGTTTAATAGAAAAAAATTGAATCAATTAATACGTTCCATTCAATCAATTAATATTTGAAAATAAGAAAAATTCATGAATGTTTGGTAAAAGTTATTTTGTATCTTTTTATATTCAAGAAGTGGATGCCTTGCAAATGAGTGCTTGGTTATTGTTTTGTTTACCATCTAAAACTCTAGTAGAATATTTCATTTATTGTTGACTTCGAATATCTGCTAGAATTTTGGTGTTGTTGTGCTTTATAAGTATTAGATTTGTATTTATATTTTTGGATTTGGTTGTTGTTGGTGTTATTTGTAGAACTGAGTTTCGGATAAAAAAGGATGAGCACCCAAGACGAGACCGCTAGTCTGCTTGTAGCTCAACCATCATTAACAAATGCCTCATCAACGGCAAATTATTCAAAACCGGTGCTAATGCGTCAAGAGTGCACCACATTTCTTGTATCATCACACCATCCTCAATTATCTGTATTTTCTGATAGTGAAGAGGATGGATCTTATGCCTTGAAGAGAACAGCACTAGATCGGTGCCCGATATCGAACTACATTGCAGGTAAGTAAAATATTCCTAATCAAATTATTTATTCTTTTTTTTTTGAATGAATGCATCTTTTAACGATATTCCATTTTGATAATAAAACTTTTATTATTTGAATTTGATTACAGGCTTGACGTAAAAGGTTGCAAACAGAATTTACCATCAAATATACCAACTAGAAATAGAAGTTCGTCAAATGCATTCCAATTAGCTCCTTATACATCATCATCATCATCACCACGTGGTGTATTGGAAAGGCGTATATCAACAACACCAACATCAAATTTAAAAATTGTGCGTTCTGTATCTAAAGAGAGCATACGTTCTGTCCAGCATTGCACATGTCCCTGCCTTAATGCACCGGTAAGACAACGCAATTCACTGTGCAATCAATCAAAAAATTATCCAAAAAAATAAACAAATAACAAAAACAAAACGCTTTTGATGTCCCTGAATGTTGGTAACCTGAAGCTAAATTTTAACACAAAGACTACTATAAACGATTCCATTAATTTAAAGATAGCAAAAAGCTATCTTTGGCTGACAAATTAGTTATTTCTGCTTAAGCCTAATGTGTTGCTTTTAAAGTGAATGGCACATTTTGTTTAAAAACACACACACACAACAATTTGCATGGTGTTTAAAATAGAATTATGTTTTTTTTTATGTATAGCTAAAATTTTCTAAAACTAATTTGAATCGAAATTCATGAGAAAAAAAGAATCGACTTGAAGTTGAAGATTTTTCATATATTCCCCATTTTGATTTACCACCCCCAAAAAAACAACAACAACACACAACCTTTGTATATAAACTTGTGTATGTAGATTTTCGAAAAGAAATCTACATTTTGTTGTACATTTTTTATTGATCTCCCTATAGTTGTATTTAATTTATTTTTAATCGCACCATTACTTTTTACTTTATTACACATGTAATACATTGTTCCATTTTTTCCATATTCTTGCTCACTTTATATTTATTACAAAGTGGTAAAATCAAATAAATTTTAATAATTATTCGATTAACGAATAATTGACTGATTTGATTAAATCACTTTGAGCTTTTATTACTTAGATGGTAACAAAGAAATAATCAAAACGGAATATTATCGACAATGTGACTAATAGAAGATATCGTTTTTAATTGTAAATAAAACATTTAATAAATATAACTAAATAAATAAATGTGAAAAAAAAATGGCATAGAATTTTTGCTTTCTTTTCAATATTGATACACATTGCATTTACTGTCCACTTCCTTATTATTGTCGCATTTCTCTTGTGCATGTCTCAAATCACTTAAAGCACATATTTAATAAATTAAACTAAGTTTATAAAACATATTTTAATCAATCGCTTGTAAATAAATCTTGTTTAGCTCGTTTAATGGCGTTTATAATACAGATATGATTATTAATATTAAATTAATTGCGCTTCTAAACGAGTCTCAAATGCTGTTGTAAAGGTCATATGTAAATATTGTCAAATTCGCGTTGTAAACATTAACGTTAACGTTAAATTCTTGTTGAATTTAGCGTTTACAATTAACGTTGATATTATCAATTTTTTTCTAATAATTCTAGGGTTTATAATTGACTCTTCACTATCTTTCTCTATTTTTCTATTATTTAAAAACAAAACGAAGGATATTGATGTGCAATAATTGTTTTGTTAACGAAACGATATTGTAATATTATTGCACGTGGCATAATAATTTTTCCAGGTATCATGCAGTTCATGTCCAGTAGCACCACCATCAGTGGTGACAACATTACCATGTACACGTATAATACGTCAAAGTTCACAACCGGAAGCATCAACACAATGTTGTAGTGCAAATTGTGTGCATGGTACAGCACCATCAACATCACTTAGACAACTTAAGGACCATGGTGAAGGTGGTGGTATTGCTGGTATTGCCGCCGATTCATTAAGGATAAATGGTGCTATGCGTAATTTCCGACAGGTATGATGCCGTCAAATCATCAATTAATTAATTTTGTTTCCTCAATTATTATTTTTTACAAATTTCAAAACTAAAACAAAAGTAACAATTAACGATATTAATCCATAATTAAACATCTTAACAACACAATTAAACATGTCAAGGAAGACTATTGGGAATTTATAACAAAATTAAATGTTAAATATTAGATTTAATTGCTCTACAGTTGGTATTTATTCACGTAGAACAATGTGGTGGATTAGTGCCGATTTTTACGTGAATAACTACCTATAATTTCATAATTTAATAGGAATCAGAACCGAAGCCAGACTAAATTTTGTATCATCCCAAAATACAAACGTGGACTACTGTTATAAATATTCATGTTCTGGGATGATCACTGTACAGATAACTCGTTATTTTGTGGTATATCGACTGACTACGGTCCTGATACGATTTTCCATATGCACTAATTTAAATTTTAATATGTTTGTATCATTTGTATCGATTTTAATTGTCTTCAACTTCAAACAGACAATTTCCGTTATTTCAATTTAATTAAATCCAAATCTGATTGCTTGTAGATTTTATCAAATTGTTAATGAAAATTTACAATCAACCAAAAGCTTGTTTTGTTTAATTATATCGAACGCATGTTTTTTTAATTATTATTATTAAAGGTAAGTCCGTTTTAATGTTGCTTCGAAAGATCGCAACTGAATAATAACTTCAAGTCGACAAACTTTTTAAAAAAAAAAATTCTGGACGGCACAATTGAGACACAATTCACATTTGTTTATCACACAATTTGTGTCGTTTTGTTTTTACTTCCACAATAATAAATTGTTTATAATAATTTGAATACAGGATGTTTTATTTTAATTATTTGATTTCAATTAAATATTCACGAATGTTATGAACAGCAAAACTTATGATTAAGTTGAAATATCCTGCATTTTATATTTGAGGATCAGTTATATGTGTATAAAAAAAAATAATCAATGTACTTTTATTTTTGAATGATATATAAACTGACAATGCTGATTCTCCTACAATGACGAAAACAATCGATTTAATTCAAATATAAATGAACAGGAAACGTTATAACTATCTTATATACAGGGTTCAGGGCTGCTATCATCATCACAGACAATGGCTCAGGCACGTAAGCACGACTCGAGCGTATCTTACAGAAGTCACCAATGATACTGTATCCTATGTGAAAACGGTGGGCTTATCAACTGGAAAATTATTCATTTATTGTGCAGTGTATTTAGTTTTTCTATTACCCAAAAATACAAACATCTCAACCTCAATCATTATCATAAGAATGTTTAATATCATTGATTTTATTTTTGTAATTGTAACACGAAATTGAGGTCGAGATACGTCTACAATTTTAACAGGTAGATTAGTTGCTTGGAAATGTTGTTTTATAGATTAGTTAACCCAATTTTATCAAATGATCAAAGAATATTTCATTAATTAGTAGAAAATTTACAAATATTTTATAGGTGAATTATTATTTTTTTAACAACACACTGCACAAAAAGCATGCCACTATATTTATAAACGATAATTACAATAATTCCTGTATGAATTGATAAATAAAATGAGAAGACGGTTTTGTTTTTCCAAAAGCCGTTTTCTTTGTATCTAATCAATTTAATCGAGATTCACCGAAAAAAAAACATCCACCGATAGACTTCACAATTTCCACAGTAATGCTTCCATTAAAAATGCGTGTTCCTTTTTTTTGAATTTTAATTCGTCCCAATTTGGTCCTCAAAGGAAACACCAAATCGGGATTATCTTTAACATTATAAATATTAATGAATTGAAAATCGATATTTATTCAACTCATAATGAATAAAGAAGCACGCATAACAGAAATAGAATTGAAGAAATATCACTGTTATTACAAAAAAAAATCAACAACAACAATTAAACCCTTGTAATAATTGATAGGTGATTTAGGACATCTGCTTTTTTTGCAAAAACCACGCCGATGCTTACTCGCATTTAAACAGCTATAATGCTTCCCGCAGAGAATTATTTTTCTTTTATCAAAACCTTTACAAAATATCACTGAACCATTAAAATTGATATCAAAGGGATTCCTATAGAATTCGGTAGAAATCCCTTTATGTCTTCAACACCGTACGGAGTGTTTTATGAAAAAACTAAATAAAAGACCGTATTGTATTGGATACAATTCAATGTATATTTGAACAGGTTCGTTTTATGAAAAGGACCTGTTGTTGACAGAATTCTAACAATTTCAAATGAAAGAACAAAAAAACCGTGTAATTCAAATATAATTTCCAGTTGCGGAAGCCGATTTCAACATTATCCATTCCTGGTGCTGTTAAAAATTCAAATCGTGATACAACTAATACACGTATGCAACAAGACGATTCTGGTGTTGGATTAGTTGGACATATTGATTATCCTAGATTTATGGAAGAACGTGCAATTGGTGGTGGTGTATATAAAGGTCCATCATCTGGCAGTTTAAAACATAAACCGAATGTTGGTTATCGTTTAGGAAGGCGTAAAGCATTATTTGAAAAACGTAAACGTATTAGTGATTATGCACTTGTTATGGGTATGTTTGGTATTATTGTTATGGTTATTGAAAATGAATTGTCAAGTGCTGGAGTTTATCGTAAAGTAAGGATTAATTAAGAATATCATTATAATTTTTATTAATTAACGCATTTTAGGAGGATTTCTATTCAATTGCGCTCAAAACTCTGATATCTGTTTCGACTGTGATTCTCTTAGGCCTCATTGTAGCCTACCATGCTCTAGAAGTGCAGGTATTCAAATAATAATAATAATATTTATTTCTATTACTATTGTTATCAATTGATTTTCCAGCTTTTTATGATAGATAATTGCGCCGACGATTGGCGTATAGCAATGACCTGGCAACGTATAAGCCAAATAACAATGGAATTGATGATATGTGCTGTACATCCAATTCCAGGACATTATCGTTTTGTGTGGACTACAAAATTAGCAAATAAAGGTGGTGGTCTCGGTTCAAAATGTGTACCATATGATGTGCCCTTATCATTACCAATGTTCCTTCGTTTATATTTAATTTGTCGTGTTATGTTGTTGCATAGTAAATTATTTACAGACGCGTCATCGCGCAGTATAGGAGCATTAAATCGTATTAATTTTAATACGCGTTTCGTTTTAAAAACATTAATGACCATTTGTCCTGGTACAGTGTTATTAGTTTTTATGGTATCATTGTGGATTATAGCCAGCTGGACATTGCGACAATGTGAAAGGTAAGAATGTACACACCAATTATCCACAAAAAATAAATGATTACTTGAAAACATATATAGATTTCACGACGAGGAACACGCAAATCTCCTCAACGCTATGTGGCTGATAGCAATCACTTTCCTCAGCGTGGGATTCGGGGATATCGTTCCAAATACGTACTGTGGACGTGGTATTGCTGTCAGCACTGGTATTATGGTAACAATTGTTTTTATTGAAACCGACATTCTTAATGAAACTAATTTTTTATTATATCAAATCACAATAGGGCGCTGGTTGTACGGCCTTATTAGTAGCTGTGGTTTCAAGAAAATTAGAATTAACAAGAGCTGAAAAACATGTACACAATTTTATGATGGATACACAATTAACAAAACGAGTATTAATCGTTAATTTATAGAGAAAAAAACGAAAAATTACTATAAAAATTTTCTTGCTATTTTTAGTTGAAAAATGCCGCAGCAAATGTTTTAAGAGAAACTTGGTTGATTTATAAACATACAAGGCTAGTGAAACGTGTTAATCCTGGACGAGTACGTACACATCAAAGAAAATTTCTACTTGCCATTTATGCGTTAGTATTTATCATTAAATTGTAAATTCAAATTAATCTTTTTGTTATATTTGTTAGATTAAGAAAAGTTAAAATGGACCAACGTAAATTAATGGATAATGCAAATACAATAACAGATATGGCGAAAGTAATGATTGATTGATTGATTTTTATTAGATAATTAATTGATTTTTTACGAATTTTAGACACAAAATACGGTGTACGAAATCGTATCTGATATGAGTACAAGGCAAGATGCTTTGGAAGATCGTTTAACGACAATGGAAGATAAAATGATAGCGTTACAAGAACAACTAGATCTACTACCTGATTTGATTGCAACTCGGATACGACTCAGGTAATACCCATTATTCCACCATTGCATGCCCGAAATTCGTAATTCTAGCAAGTTATAGTAATTCCTTGCTGGAAACAATGTCTTTTAATCGATTGTATGTGTAGATTTAGAATTTACTAATTTCGTTTGTTTGAAGGCGGAGAAGAATGAACAACGTCGTAACTTCTACATCCTGAATCGGCTGCTGGTCTTCAACAAGCTAGAAGTGTGCCTCCCGGCTGTTCTTGGACACCCCCAGTAGGGAAACAATCAACAGCATCATCATCAGTACCCCAAAGTTGATTTACTTTTAACGACTAGATTTATTAAGAAAAACAAGCAAAACAAATATAACGAATATATATAAATATATATAGAACATAAACGGTATTTAAACAAATTTTTAATTTACAGTTTTTAAATTTAGTCTTCTAATCTTAAGAATTTCGTCATGGTGCATTTGTTTCATTCTAATAAGATTAAAATAGCAATTTTTAGAGCCTTATCTACATCCAGTATTAAAAATCAACAAAAACAAACATGATTAGAGATTTTTTCAAAAAAAAACTTTTTAGATGAACAAACAACAACAACAACAAAAATGTGCTCAGTATTTCCCAATGCATTTGGGCCGAAATTCCACATATTTTTGTTTATTGATCGCCACCAAAGTACTATAATCATAGTTTTTCTATTTAAAGCCTTTATAGAAAAAGTGCCAATATATTTAATAAAACTGAAACAAACAAACACATCACACAAAATTTTGGACAACTCAAAATACTTACTGAAATGAATTAATGTTAATTTACGAAAACCTCTAATTGAAATTCATCTAGAAAATTGTTGTGTCAAACTAAAAATAATCCCCAAAAAAAAATAAATACTAAAGACTGATGTAAATCTGTTAAGATGAGAAATCATACAAACAATTGAACGTTAGAGGTTGAATTTTTTTTGGTTATTTATAGTTTTACAAAAATTCAATTAAAAATAAAAATCTTAGTAAAACTATAATCCTGTTTACGAAAAACAACTAATTATAGGCATATGATTATAGTATTTTTTTAGTCAATATTCTCGTTTAAATTAAACAAGACATAAAATTACAAAATTATCTTGTTGCGAAACATTTCTCGAATTATATTCAGAAGAAAATTGCGTAACACAATTTCTTAACAGTACTATGTATACATATAAGTAATTATTTATAATTTGATGCAATAAGAGAAAAAAGATGACCAAATTACTTCCACAACAACGTCAACTTCTATTCTATTTAATTTATGACAATCTCAAAGGATATTCAATCGTTATCAAAACTGTGACTCTCTGTTATAGATATAAGGGCTGTCCCTGGTCGCTACATATATCATTTAAAAGATTATACATATATAGCGAGTTTGGGCCCCTATTTCCACTACAGTGATGGAAATTGTCAAAATTGAGAAATTTTAGTAATTACAATCGAATATAAGATTCAGATTTGGTTTTTTTTTTTGATAAAAATTCTAAGTAAATTTTGAATTCAAATGAAATTGTGTCTTCTAAATTTCAAACAATTTATCTGAATCGTCTATAGTGTAAATTTAACTAACGGACGATATTAACGCAATTAATTCATTAATTATTGAGAATTCTGGTGTGATAGTGTATGGTGCACCTTAAATATTTAATATGTACCGACTACATTCATTTAGAACCAAACGAGTGTAATTTGGTACATAGATAGATATGTTATAGATATATTTATATATTCAGCGGTCCAAAAAATGTTGTTAAACTGTTAGAGTTTTCTGCAATTTCACAAGTTTTATAAGCATATATATATTACTAAATAGTATTATATCATATAAATATTGTACAAGTTACTAGATACCTATTATTATTATTATTAATTA
The DNA here is from genome assembly GCA_028455855.1 of Meloe dianella. Lineage (NCBI taxonomy): Eukaryota > Metazoa > Arthropoda > Insecta > Coleoptera > Meloidae > Meloe > Meloe dianella. The sequence continues at coordinate 1,472,057 of JAPTHL010000045.1, read as the reverse complement.
TTATTATTATTCAATACAAAAAAAACAACATATAGTCATTTGAGAAATTCATGAACGCCTTTTACGCATTTTACAAGCTAATTTTTGATGAATTAGTTTTTAGCCCAAGAGATATTTTATTGTCCATTAATATTATATATATATATATATATATATATATATATATATATATATATAAATAGATAATCCATAAATTTTATTATATCGACCATTGTAGGAATTTTTCAATTTCAGTTACATTTATCCATAAAATAATTAATATAGATATATTTTAAAAATCGTTGAAAAAAAAATCATTTAAAAGATTTCAGCTGCATTTGCGTGTTATCCGTATTATGTTGAAAGAAAAATAAAATAAATAAATAATAAACTATTAGTTTCTTAGAGAAATGCTGTTTTCTTTAATAAAAACAACCAGATTTACATACAAAATAACGATAGATTTAAATGAAAAATGATGATCGAGACAAAGATAATTATTTATAGTGAATACTAATTTTTAATATATTCCGGATGATCACAGTCGTGTCGAATTGATCTGTAAATCAACCGTGATGATGGCCGATAAATCACTGGATTATCAATAGATTGTTGATATGATAAATCGGTGTATTGTGGTGGTAGATTTGGTATTTCTTCGAAATATTGTCGATTAGCTTGTAGAAAACGATTTTGTCTTATGTTTGTGTTGGTTTGCCTGTATTGTTGTGTTAATTTTCGTTTTGTTTCCGGTTTATAATTCGTAACAACTGGTTGATATTGAACATAATCACTTTGAGGATCATCAGTTGATTCATATTTAAATTTTTGTTGTGTTTTCACAATAATTGGACGTCGCTGCGAATGATATCGTTGTTGCTGTTGTTGTTGTTGTTGTTGTTGTCGTGGATTTTCTGTTATTTCATCTTGTTGCGCATAATCAACGAATTGATCATCAATTTGATATTTTTGCGTAACTGGATAATCATCTGTTTGTTCATCAACTTGATATCTAGCTAATTTTCTCACAGTTTCTGAATTTTTATTAATTTTAGTTTTTACCGGTTGTATTTGTTCATAATCACTCGATTTATCTAAATCTTCATCATTGCCGATAATTGGTAATTGATAACGTGATTGTTGTTCATCAATTTGTTGACGACGAGGCTGCTGATAATAATCGTATTCTTTTACAATTTGTGAAGATTTTGTTTAGTTTTTTGATTTCTTGTTGTTGTTACTGCTGTTGTTTGTGTTCTTGTTGATGGTTGTTCAACATTAGCTGTTTCAGCTAATACTTTCTGTTGTGCTAATAATGCATTCTGATAAGCTACAATGTTAAATGGTGTTGGTTTAACTGGCAACGGTTTCGATGCCTCATCTTCGTATTGATACTGTAGATAATCTCTCCTAAAATTGACAAAAAAATATACGAAAATCATTCAATTCACAAGAAATTCTTACTGTTGTTGATCTTGTTGTGATACATATCGATAAGAAGGATTGTATTTTGGTAGATTTCTTCTATCTTCTTGTCTCACATTCAATCGTGAATAATTTGGTTGTCTATTATTATTATTGTTATAAATTGACGATGTTGTTGGATTAACTTCTTTTAAATATTGTTCAGCAACTTGTTGTTGTTGTGGTGGTTGTCGTGGTGCTTGTTGTGGTAAATTCTGTCTTTTAGCACCAAGTCTTATACGTGCTAAATGTGTTTCTTTTAAAATTTGTTCATAATCTTTGTGTGACGGTGCTGGTTTTTGTTGTATTGTATATTGTTCATCATCAACACCAACATCATCATCTTCATAGTGATAACGTTTTATTGGTCGTCTTAAATTAATTGTCTCTTGATCAATATCGTATTGATCATAACGGGAATTATAAAATGCTCGTGATAAATCGCTATTTTGACAATGAATAAATGTTGTTACGAATAACACTAGAAAAATTGATTTTTAATTAGACGAAAACAACAATTAATCAATTAATTAATTTTACCTATGAAATATTTAAGCATTTCTTTTTTGTTTGTTTGTTTTTTTTTCGATTAAAATTTTATAAATGTTGGTCAATAACTAAGGATGGTCATCGTCTTAACAACTTTATATAGTTGTGTTGAAAGAGAAAGGGCTTTTGAGAAGACAACAACCCATCCCATTCAATTAAAGTAGTTAAACGAGTCAAAAATTTGATACAAATTTCAAGAATTTATTTCACGTTTTTGAAAATGAGGAAGAGTCTAGTTTTTACATTACGGACAGGTTTTTTATTTGGCAATTTATGTTAATCAAACATTAAAAATAAATCTATTTGCTGTAATATTATTACATAATAAATGGATTTGTGAATGTGATTTTTGACCTGGATGTTACTATAATTTATAAATAATGTAATCATATTAGATCTATAATAATTCATTTATAATAAGATATATGTTTCGCACAAAAAAACGCAAATAGATCCTGTTCCTAATAATGAGTAGCAATCAACTTGAAAGGTTATTGCAATCAAGATAATAACTAAATGAAGATTACTTTCATTATTGCGAACATATGCTCTACATCTTCTATATTTTCTAAACGAGAACAGAAAATTATAAATAAAACATGGCATCTTATACGTGTCTCGATCTGGATCTTTATTTATATGCAAATACGCAAATTTGGAGATGGGGATTGTGATTATAACATCCAAAGACCAACTACCTATAATACCACAATTATCGATATCCTTGTTGGATTTACATTTAATCCAGGTTTTAATTCATTACGATTCAATCATTTATAGATGTGCCGAACAACAACAAGGCCACTTTCATCGATTATATAAAGTTTGTTCCGATTTACAATTCCGGATTGTATCGCATACGTCATTATTGCGCATGTCTAATTGGAAATTAATTGTAACGAACCTAATATAATTTACAAATAATTGGGACATTTAAGGAATTTGTAATATGGAATTTACGCATTTAGTCATTTTCTATTTGTTTATTTTTGTTTGATTTCTGTTTCGTTTTTTTTTTCTATAATCAGAATTGTTACGTTTTAAATCAGTCTTCACACTTTCAATTTAACAGTTAAATTGGTTAATAGATACGTTTAGAGGAAATATAATTTACATCTATTTACGTTTAAGAATTTTGTTTGTTTCTGTTGTTAATAAAAGAAGTAATTTTATAATAAAAAAAGAAAAACGACAATTAGAAGAAATTGTTTTATAAACGTCCTTTATTAGACTCCTCTTCGTCGTATTTAGTTACTGTTTTACATAATAATCGTGTATAGATAATAATTATTTACTGTTTATTAAACAATAATATATTAATTAGAAATAAATACATGGCGCCATCTTCACATCCGCATCCTTTATCTATCTTTGTTGAACAAACCCTTAGATAAAATAAAATAAATTCAAACTGTTGTATTGCAGTCGCATGGCACAGTTCTGGTTGAACTGTCACCGTTGCCACTTGGTTTCAACTAGAAAATTTCATAAACAAACAATAATTATTATTTATAATTTTTGTATTGTTTTTAATTAATACACTGAAAAAACATTTATTAATAAATTGATCCATGATACGTTATGATGAGTATTTATCGATTATTATTTATTGTTATAACAATGAATTCAATTGTTGGTAAGTAATAATTTTTAAATAAATAAATTCCCGCACATTTTTCCATTTGATGTTCGCAAAATTTTGATTAATAAACGAATCATTAGATCGATTCGTTGGAAATTTTTCGGTAATTTCTATATTTTTATTATATAATAGCGTTATTCATTTATTATTTTGGTTGAAATAGTCGATGTATTTCATCTGTTATTCTGAATTATTTGTAAATGTGAGGGGTGAAATCGATAACGAGTGATCTTTTTACAAGTTTCCACCCTCGTTGATATATTGTTTTATGTCAATATTTTGATAAAGTGATAGATTTTTATGATTTATACTTATGTATATCATCATATATCATCATATACATATTATATTAGTGTCCGCATTGCAGGTATAGACGGCGTTTCTTCTTTCTACAGTATTAAATTGCTAGAACTGAATCAATAAACGATGACGTCTGTAAAACGCACTAATAAAAAATAGATCAATTCGCAATTTTAATTATCCAAACTATCCCATTATCTAATTTAAATCGAATTTTTTAAAGAGATCAGAAATAATTTAGAATGTAGGTAGAACAATTGTTTTCCACACAATTTCCACCTACTCTGATGACATTTTAAAATTCACAATATAACTCATGTCACACATTGAACTATATTTTTATTACGTATATATATCATTCCAAAATATAAGTACGTGAATTACATTATTGTTGTTTTGGTTTTTTTGTTTTCTTGTATTTTTTCAGGTGCTATGAAGAGGATTGCACTGATTTTCAAGGTCAAACTATAGCCCACGGTTTGCTATATGTACCGGGACCAGCTGTATGTACAATGTGTGTTTGTTATCATTCCGAGCCGATGTGGTGCAAAGCAATTTATTGTGACCCACCATATGTATGTTTTCGTACAAAAAAAAAAAAGTTAAACAAAAACCTATGATTGTTATTGTTTTTGTTTGTTGTTATAGTTTTGTAAGAAATTTCGAGTTGGCGAACGTTGTTGTGAATTTGAATGTTTAGATCCACCAGGTGATGAAGCTTTTAGATTGTTAGAAAAATATAGACAAAAATTACGATTAAATTCTCAAGGAAAATGCTCAATTTTATCGAAAACAATTATTTATATTATAACCAGCGTTATTATTAAATACATTTAAATATTCTTCAGCCAATATATATATATATATATATATATATATATATATATATATATATATATATAATAAAAAAAGAAAGAAAAGCCAGCTCTAATGCAATTGATGAATTTCACTTATTTTTGATATAAGAAAAATACATAAGGCTAAAAAGCTTTTTTGGAAACAATAAACCTTGCGCCGTCTTCCCTGTGCTAATAAAAGATAGGCAAAAAAAAAGAAATAAATGACCAATATTTTCAAAAAATTCAATTTAATTTCTATATGCACGTATTAAACTACCTGCTAATTATGGTGCTTGTTAATTAATAATTATGCTGTTTTCATAAAAAATAAAATAAAATTAATAACACTGTAAATATTTCACTAGTTAGAATTAAATTAACTCTAATAAATTATTAAGTACAAATGTACATGGAAATTTTTGAGTTTCAACCTATTGATTAATTAAATCATAAAAAAAAATACTAATTATAATTAAATAATTGAAAATTGTGATCAATACGAATTGTTAAAAGTAATATTGTTATGTGATATTGATTAATAAAGATATATGCATGTTTATGATATTGTTTTAATCAGAGCCACCCTTAGACCGGTGCCAAGGGGGCCCATGTCTCGGACTTCGCGCTGTTTTGGGTCCCGCAATGTCGTTTAGTTTATTTACAATTATGAATAAACAATATTCGGATCCATTATATAGTTTGGCTGATTAGAAATTTCAAAAATCGTTTTGCCCTGGACCCCGCACTGACCATGGGTGGCCCTGGTTTTAGTACATCATCAATAATAATTGGAGCAATAAGAAATTGTTTTATTTTTATAAAGGAATCGATGACCAATTTCAAAATTATAAAATAATCGCCAATAATTTGTATTGGTAGCATCTATCGACAAATAGCTAAACTTAATTGACATTTAAAAAAAACATCCTAATACAGAAATCTGTACTCAATTGTCAAAAAATAAGACATTATTTTAAGGTTAAGTTGTAAATGAAGAGATAAACAATTAAAACTAAAACAAATTAAAATAAAATGGTATTATTACGATTTCTTGTGTTATTTATGTTCTATTATTTAATTAATTTAATTTCATTGTTTTTCATTTAGAAATTTCGTTTTTGTGGTGAAGCAGATTGTCCTGATTGGCTTTTGGCGCAAATCAACACACTATCAAGGATGTCATCAATTAAATTAAAACAATTAACACAATTAGTAGCACAAGGAATAATGGAACCACCAATTGATGTCAGTATATTATTCTATAATTATTTATTAAATCACAACATTATTGAACAAAATTTCGTTTAATCCTAATTATTTTGTTTTTGTTTTTATAGATGAGTAAAGCTGAAATGTTATTTTCAGATTCAAAATTAGGTAATTTGTTTAATTATGTTATAATTATTTGTTAATAAGAAAACATTTATAGATACAGATGTTGATTTGAAAACCTGTATTGCTTGTTTATCATTTCTTTTAACATCAACAATTCAATATAACTGTAATAGTATTGCATTACATAGTGAATTGCAACAATTAGGATTACCAAGGGAACATAGTACATCAATAAAACGTATTGTTGTTGAACAAAATGGTAAATTAACTGAGTATTTTCGGAACAGATGTTTCAAAGGTATATTTAATGATAATCTAATAAAATTTAAATTAATTCTAAATGTTTTTTTTTAGTAAATCATTTAGATGATATTAATGTTGATTTTGATATTGATAGTAATTTAATTGGTTTGAAATTAACGATAAATGGTACTGAACAAAATCTCACATTAATACCATCTTCAGTTGATAGTTTGTTGAACGATTTAAAACTTGCCCATTCAAAAATGTTACAATTAAATGATAATCCAATGGTGTTTACATAATTATTATTATGTATTTACCATGTATGATAATTGATAATTAAAGATCGATATGAAGAAGTAGATTTTTTATTTTAAAATCTTCCCCTAAATTGTGTAATAAATTCAGTAGTTTGAAACTCAAGTGTCGATATCTTTGAAATTCTAACATTTGTGCGTTATATCAGAACAGAGTATATATTGACACTACTACTACAATACACGTAGAACCGCTAGATAAAATGAAAAAGTAATTTTGTTGAAGAGAATTCATGGCAGCTTTGTACAATCGTTTTCACATTAGCATCGACTTAGCGCTTGCCGCCACATGACCGCTTTCTCACCCTGAAAATTTCCATTCGACTCTAACAACTAAAAATACTGTTAAAAGTGAAGTAGGTGTTACTTTAGTTGTTTGTGTATGCATGTGTGTGTGTGTATATGTCAAGTAGGCGAGGATAAAAAAATTGTCGATAAAAAAGCGAATAGAAAACACATCTATAGTCATGTTCCGCACACAATCAAATCTGAACACGACTACAATCGTAAATCAAACAAAATTAAATATTAAAAACGTTCAAAGTTTTCGTACGCGCACCATTCTAAATTTAAAATGAATGTAAAGGAGATAATTCGAATTTGAGAAATTTGTACCATTTCTTTTCCTATAAGTGAAATAAGTGAAAAAGAGAAAGAATTATGAAAAAGAAATTTAATTTAATAGTGTCGACACATGTGCTTGTCGTTTTAAAGAATTTTTCTCAATTTCCATATTTTCCTGGCATTATCCCTATTCCGGACATAAGCAGAATGATTTTCTAATAAAATCTTTGATTGATTAACTTAATATAAATCAATTGATTAATCACTAACGATAACAAATAAATATTATCATTTATTTAGAGATTGTATTAGATCATTCGATAATGTTGTTACAAATTGATGAAATGTTAAAATAAAATAATAATAAAAAAAAAAGTCAATCGAAACTGTATCTGTTAAATCAGTAATGAAACTTTTCATTGAGCGTCAATTCACTCCCCTATCTTTGTCTCTAATTCTATCTTTGTCATTTCTGTTATATAACATTGGCGAGATCTTTTTGGTGAACAGGCAGTTAGTTAGAACGCGGCACAAATCGAATTACTTACCCCCATTTTAACATGTAATATCCAAAAGGCTTTTAGTAATAGGGTGGCTCTGATGATCTCTTTTTTTCCCCTCCCTTATTTTAACCATTAGAACCAATTCTTCCAATGGAACGTAATTCACTAAAACTATTTGAATCATGATATTTTAACAGTCATTTAATGAACTGTCAATTAAATATTAAAATCACTTAATTAAACAAAAATTAACAAATTAGTAAATGATTAAATTGTTGATAAAACATTTTCTGGCACTAGATATATGGAAAAGATATTTTACAAAAACAAAACAAAAATTATAAAAATTAATCAACCAATTAAGTATTGATTAAGTGGAAAAACGAAATCGACAGATCGCCAGTTTTAAATATTAGTTTATCTTTCGTCTGTTTGTAATTTCATTATAGAAATGTTATCATAAAGAAGGCTAAAGAAAATAAAAAAATAAAAAAAAATTTATGTATATCTATATCTATTGATTAATGGGTAACATAATTGAATCACAAGGCGCCAACTAAAAAAATATCGTTTAAATTAATGGTTGAATTTATTTCTCCTATGAAGTTCAAAAAAGTTTTTCTCAAACAGCGACAGTTTGTAAAAGGAGGGGTTCGCTTATTTGAATGAATGACTTTCGGAACCTAAGAGCGTGAACCACAGTACTGAAGAGATTTAATATCGACAAGGGTCCTAATTTAATATGAATCCCCTCTAGTGTTATTAGTTACATACATATATATATTGTTATACAAAATACTATTATTGTAATGAAGATTTTTTTCTATTCTAGATAACTGATTTATCTCTATTAATAATACAAATCGTATCATAGTTTGCCCTTTATACAATAGGTCTTTAGCATATTAGGGCATTTATTTATTGATATTTCATATTCTGTTGACATTTGATTGAGTACCGTGATAATTTCTTGGAGAAATTTACAAAAATACACCAAATTTAACTTGCAGCAACGTTGAAAGTAAAATTGTCAAATGTGAACCGACCTTCAGACTCAACTAGATACCAATAATGTGTCAAAGACTAGAAATAGTAAAACTTACATTTCTGGACTCCAATGGTAGGTACTGCTTTTCGCACTCGTCCCGCAATCCGCCACCAACATGTAGAGACGGTATTATTCAATTGTTTCTTAATCATCTATAACAACGAAAAATGTCAAAATTATCAAATTTCTAAACAATTTATAGTGTGTTCTACAGTTTACGAGATTGACTTTAATTAATTTTTGAAGTAAACTCATTAAATCATTCATTTTATATTCGAAAAATAACAAATTCCAAATATTTAAAAAAAAAAATTGTGTGCATGTAATCTTTACGCGCGATTGAAGTAAAACTTGTTTGACGTTTATGGCACATATCATGAAACGATTAAACTTAACTTAAAATATTGCAGTTTAGTTATATTCATTAATGATATACTTTACAGAGAATAATATAAAGCTATATTCACATTATGCATTAAAAATAGGTAATATTGTCTACAACTATATGTAGATTTTGATTTTATACATTTTCACCCTTAAGTGTGGGTATGTGGAATTCATTTAAAAATACGAGAAGATCTATACTCTGACGATTTGAATCTGTGCGACTTGACTTGATCGTTGTCAAATTGGCAATTGTGGCTCGATTTCAATTGATTTAATTGCCTTAAAGTTGACTACATTTAAGTAAACCGTATATAAATAAATATTTGTTTAACACTACTTCAATTTGATTGTAAAGCTTTACACAAATAAGTCTGATTTTTTTCAAAAATTCTTCAATCTTTTCATATTCGCAGAAGTGGACTGGTTACCCTCAACAGTATTTATTTTGAAATATATTCATTGTAAGAACACCTCGTAGATTATAGTGGCAATTATTAGATATGTTCCCACCCACAATTCTAGATTGTTTGGTTGATGACTAGACTACGCATGTCTAGTTAGAAACTGATCACAAAGTACTTTCAAACATCACCAGCTGGACCGCATTTCTATTGAATTCATTCAATTTACAGTTTCTGATGAGAGTATATTTGATTTTCTTAAATCAATCGTCCCGTTTTCCATTACCATCTGCTACCGTGTGGAAAATGAGCATTTCCGAAGCATATTTTTGGAAATCTATAGATTTCAACCAATGACAGACGTTTTAACATGTTAGGTATTTAAAATTGTGGTTGCTTAGCAACATCTATACATTAATGCAATCGAGTACTTTCGGGTGCCCAACACACGATGGAATGTCGGCTGTATCCGTTGGATCGTAGAAAATCGTTTTCATTTATAGTACACTTTTCATATGAAAATTCACGAGCCGAATGGCTCGATGGTTAACGATAGGGATTTACGCCTAGAAGTCCGGGGTTCAAGCCTCGGCGCGGTATGAAAAAGGATTTTCAGAACTTTCCTCTTCTTATAACCTAAATTGTTAATTTGTCCATGCCACAAAGTACATGGACCAGTTAGCAAGATTAGGATGTCCCTAGCCCCCCACCCCCACCCTTTGCAGGTCCCTCATCGTAGAAAAAACGTCTAGAAAAGAGTATAAGCGCCCAGGGTTTGGTTGAAATGAGCAGTAAACCACAATCCTTTTTTCCTTTTTAAACATAAAGTTAAACACAATAAGAAAAATTGTGTGCGATTGAAGTAAAACTTTTTGACGTTTATGACACGTATCACTGAAACGATTAAACTATTTTATATTCTATATAAAATTCGTTAATACCACTACCACTTTTTGAAGAATATTCGCTCATTAATTAAATTAATTGAGAATAAAAAATTAAATTAAAGGTCAAATCAGCCCATGTCAATCTACCCAAAATTCAAACCTGTTCTATTCCTACAACCAACCAATAGCTTTCTTGATGTTGTAGTCACATGACTGAGAAATACCACCAGAATTAAGATACCAACCTTACATCTACGGAGTTTCTAAATTTCGTTACATGAAGTTGGAAATTTTAGTACTATTAGGATTTTAGTAGAACTAAATATTTTAAATAGCGGAAACTATTTCGAGCGTTACTTCCGCCAGAAAAAAATTCTGAGTTACCCCCTAGTCGCGCCTAAAGAAGTTTTACTTCAATAATTTTTTAATATCGTTTTGTTCTTGAACTTTTTAATCATTACCAAATCAACGTTGATTGGAAATTTTATTAATCAAAACTTTTCAACATTTGTAAGTAATATCATTGAATGTTTGTTATTCAAAGTTTTTAATTTGTGTTGAACAATAGGGAGACATTATTTTTCGTTTTTCTTTTTCACGGTTTCTCTTTTTATAGATGTATATTTATATATAACGTGACCACTCAATAGCCTACCCCCTAGCGTACTTTAGTTGTTAGTAATAGTAACACTTTTTATTCTTGTCTTATCTCATTGGCCTTCTTCTACGATGCAGTTTTGGGCATAGGTTTATTTTATATTTCTCCAGTTATGACAGTTTTTCACTTCTCTAAAACACATTAAAACCAGCAGATTTTTTCAGGTCATTTACCCGTTGTGTTGGTTTTCTAGTGCGTGATCCACATTTATAAATCACTCTAATCAAGTATCCATAATCAGTTATGCACGTATAACAACTGAACATCATTCTCCATATGTGAATAACACTTAAGTAGTGGAACACATATATCTGACTTAAATGTAGATGTCGCAAGGGTAGCAATAAAGCAATACATAATTTTTATAATGATAGTTATAGTAGTTATATTTAAATGGTACATTGCGCCTGGGGCAAACATAAGTGGCAGGCGCTCTTTTTAACCTATGTTTACCTATAAAAATTCAAACTTATATGATTTGGCGCCCCATTGGAAACCGTTCCCGGGACAGGTGCCCCTGTTGCTCCCCTGTCGGTTCGACATTGAAACGGTGTCTATTTTTCAGGACTTCATAGTATTTTGTCTACCCGTTAATTAGTCTTTGGGTATCATCAAATAAATCCTCAAAATTTCACTTCATTATCCTCATGCATAAACGAGAAAGTGAAAATTAGGTATACTCGAAGAAAACATCCAGTATATATCATTATAAAACAGTACTGCATAATGATTTAACCATAAATTTCACAAGATAATTACAGGCGAGTTTCAGAACTATCGTAGGAGTGCTTCAAGTAACACTGTGGTTATGATTAAAGTTTGCGCCCCTAAGAGATCGCCTAATGATAGAACCGGCCCTAAGTGTAAGCCTTTTTTTGGGGATTTCACCATAATCATTCTGGATGTACATACCTATACACTTCTGGTACATTATCGAATAGACACGTAATATATGTATCTTTCTTTAACTGTATGTATATGTATAAAGTGTAAAAAATCAGGGGACAAATTCTTATATTTCAAACATGGTATAGGAAATATAGTCATAAATTTTTAAAGTTGATTTTGTGTAGTAATCGTACAAATCGATTCATCAACAATACAGTTATAATAAAAACAGTATAATATTTGTACTGGTCGACTATTAACAGTCACTATAAATTAAAACTCTTACAACGTGTTTCATTTAGGTAATTTGATTTTTACCCTCAAAGTTTTGCCTAACAGTGAGAAGAAGAAAAAAATTGGGAGAATTTAAGAAAAATTATAACAGTTCATAATGACTCACTCGTATTTTATAAGTTTTCTAATAGATGACATAAATATCAACAGTGTGGATAAGTTTTAATCTGTATTTCTTTTAGGATACTACATATTTTCGATTTATAAACAAGGGTAGTATTCGATAAAATTATGTAAAATTCTAAAGAATATCGGTATAATAAAAATAAATAAAAAATATCGATATTAGAATAAAACTATAATCCAAATCTGTATATGCAGGGTTCAACTACCTATTTGAATTCTACTGTATAGGAAGGATTTATAACCAAACCAGCCGACACCCCCAACATACCTATAGAAGGTAGTTTCGTTTCGATGTTGAATGTCTTTATATCAAAACCACTTTAATATTTTATTTGTAGTAAATTTTTACAACAAAGTTTTCCCCGATATTGCTAGTCTCAATTTCTTTTATTATTATTGTTATTATTATTATTATTATTATTATTATTATTATTATTTAATTTAATTATTTACATTATTAATGATGGTTTGTTAAAATTGGGTTATCAATGAATTATGGAGACAACGCCAATTAGATGATTATAAAGAGGCTGAAAGTAGAGTAGACGTGTTAAAAGGCTGGCTGAATGTGAACTTAACTATAATAAATAGGCACTTAGGAGAGCGACCACAAACAGCATCAGAGAATATATGGCTAGCCGCCTTTTCCAGACTTCCGAACTATACCAATCTAACAAACTGACAGTAGAAAGCAAACAATGTTATAAGGATGGGTATCCTATCAAAAAATCCCCTTAAAATAAAACAAAATCGTTCCAACTGAAACGCCCCCCCCCTAAAAAAAAACAAAACAAAACCAAACAAGAAAAAAAAAGAATAGAAAACCAGTTATATCATCGTCATTCTTCAGAAAAATATAAGACACCCCCACATACACACAGATATTATATATTCTATTCAAGTTTTTAAATTCAATTTTCGAAACCGTTGTGTACACTTGTTATCGGTCAGTATAGCATTTCGAATTCAATTGTATTCCTCTCAAGAGATAGATAGATCGGCCAAGACTGGTCACAAGGGGTATATATGGAAAATAGCAAAATATCCTTAGATATTCCAAAATCAGATACAGACAAACTGATTGGTACACCTGTGACCAACTTATTGTTTAGTTTAGCTATATCACAAATACCAGATATATTAACACTTTTGTTTTGTTTCGTTATTTTTATCTATTTTTTTTATCAAAATACGTTATTTATTTTGAATTTTTGATATATATATATATATATATATATATATATATATATATATTATTTTTCTATTGAATTGTTTGACCAATTCAATTTGCAACTTTTCAATACTTCAATCTTATGAAATCTATTCAGAATTTTATTTCCAACAACCAAGACCAGAATATTTTCACACAATTATGGTAAATATCATCGAAATCGTCATCGAGACATTCGTATTTCAAAAATTATTCGACTACAAAAATAATCAACTATAAGATGTCTTTTGTGTAGTCTAATTGTGAACAGATTGGCCAATAAAATAATTAAACAATATTTAGACGTGAATTTGTTGTATAACAAATATAAGTAGAGTATTCTATAATCAAATATAGATGAACCTAATCAGTTTATAATTAAAATTAAAATTAACAGTTCGGATAATCGACACTTATACAATTAATCATGTATATGATTTGAATAGTTTTCTAAATTAATTATTTTTTAAGAACACTTTTAATCGAAAGATGAGATAATTGTCTGTTATTATCAAAATGAATCTGATTCAAGAATATTATTAGATTATTTCATACATATTTCGATACAACGGACAACAAACAAAAATGCATGTTGACCAACTTGATTTCAAGACAGTAAAGTTGCTAAATAAACCATTTTTTGACACACATATTTATTGTTTTATTTACGAAGTTGCCAAAATTAAATCTACATAACTATACAATAAACATCGATTTGGGCAAGCTAAATATGGATAACTATATACACAGTTCTATTCTCTCAATATCAGTTATAAAACTAAATATAATAAAGAAAAAATTCACCAAAAACACCACTCAATTTTCAACACAATACAGTTTGGGGGTATATCTAAAAGCTACCACCACCTGTGTGTGTATATTGGATGATTTCAGTATTTCAGTTGAGTACAAATACGCATACGGATACAATTTCCATTGTACTATCAGATAATCGACAATATCTTGAGAATATGCGTATATATGTATACATATATATGTATATATAATGTCGTTAAATCGTATGATACAAGATGTAAATGATAATTATTGAGATTTGACTAATTTGTTCAACATGAAGAGAACTAAAATTCAACACGTGCAAGTCGCGTGTATGTATTATAATACAAAATAACACTGTAATTTGAATATAATTATTTGTATGCATGTATTTACACATGTTTTACAATAATTATGTAATTAATTAATTAATTATAAACCACAATAAACAAAAATTTTAGTATTATTTAAAAATAATTAAATATATATTTAGTTTATATTAATAATTCAACAATAATTCGTATCAATAATTTGTATATTATGTATAAATGATATGAATTGATATTTATTGACAAACATTTGAAGAGAGTTTTGAAATGTTTTTAACGTTTATATATTTTATTATATATATATACACCTTATATGTTATAATACATACATTTATATATGTATATAGAGAATGGAAAGTATTGATTTCTGACATTTATTTGAACTGATACGTTTTGGTATTGCCCGATCACCAGATATAGCCTCATATATCAACTTATATCTCACCGAATATAACACATTTGGTGTGGGAAAAATTGCCTATAAATATTTTGATCAAATAAGCTATTTTCGAAAATAAATTCATGTTTTTTACAGATCTACAAATACTTCACGAACAAAAATAATAATAATAATAATAATAAGAAGAATAATAATAAATAATTATAATATTAATGAGAATTATTAAATCGAATTGTTATTATTCTATAAATATATAGAGTGTTTATATTCTAGACAATAATATATGTATTTGTGTGTATATGTGTATAGAGAATAGATAGAATATATGTAGTGTTGTGTAAATATGATGATACGAAATTGATCGAAATAGTGTTTGTTAGATATATCTTAATGTCGTTTGAAACAAAATCTGATAGAGTCAAACCTTACTTCTACCACTAACATGTTTATGTTACTAAAATACCTCCTTACAGATTGAGTCCATGTGTACATTGATAATACGAGAGTGTATATTCGGAGGGGATAAGGGCGGTCTTATATCGAATACGGGCGTTACCATGTTAAAGCACCATCACCAATCACAGTAAAGTCGTCAACAAAATGTACCTCCTTTCCACCAATGAAAAATGCATTAATTTCGTTTAGACAAAAAAAAAATAGAACAACGAGTACAACCTCCCTTTTACTAAGCAATACGAGAACAACACCAGTATCCGATCAGAATTTCCCCTACCATAAAACAGACACACATAGACCATTGTAATGAGGTTTAACGGTAACACATATTTAACATGCACTCGAGTTCATAGACATCCCCACCTAGAAGGATTGCTGAATCACCTTGCCACCGCCCACAATCGCCACCGATACCACTTACCTCAGAATGTTAAAATCGTATAGTCAAAGTCGAGTTGATCGCGGTACGAATTACTTATATAGATATTTACTAAATAGAAAACATACATTTGTTAATATTTAAGATATATCTATGTATGTTGTAATAAGTATTGAACGTATTAGCTAGTCCATGCTTCAACAAATTAATACAGAAAAGTTCCATCAACTGCATCAACAATATTATCATCATAATCACCATCATTATCATTATTATCATCAATATTGTTATAATAAAGAAGAAAACGAAAATTCAATATTGTTATTAAATATCTAGTGTGTATTTGTGTTAAATGTGTATATCTTATATGGATGTGTGGTGTTGTGTTGAACACGTGTAGTGACAAACAATATTTATTATCAACAGTTTTTTAAAAGTTTGACGCGTTAGTTCGCGTCATAATCAACAACAACCACGGCGTCTCCAGAAGCAATGACGCAACATAGCGACGCTTCAAGTGACCGTTCTGAAGTGTCTGTGACTCCACCACCACCTGTATCAAAAATGTTAGAATTTGCAAGTCAACAAAATTTAAATTTTTTAAATATTGAACATCGTAATATGTTAGCTGCACCATTAGCAGCATTACATTCAATGACTGAAATGAAACAACATGATAATCATCCAGAACATTTACATGGTAATCATCAAGATAAAAATACAGATGATGTCCTGCTTGAACGTACAAGTTTACACGTAGAACGTTCTAGCTTGACTTCACGTAGTCCATTGGGTACAACAACAAACAGCAATAGTTCCCAAGGCGCCAATCCACATGGTATTGACCATATACTATCTAGGCCGTCGCAAATCACAACTGGACCATTACATTTTCCACATAGTTTGGGTTTTACACAAAATACATTAGGTATGGCATCAAATAGTGCCCAAACACCATCAAATTCTGGCTTGCGTGGTTTTAATATTGCCGCCGCTGCCTTTTTTCATCATCATGCCGCAAATACAGTTAATAAACCTCCAGTTGAATTAGGACGAGGTGCTGGCGGACTTTATTGGCCTGGTTTTCAAGGACTCGTCTCAAATCCTATCGCTTGGAGGGACAGACTTACCAGTAAGTACCTATTCAACAACAAAAATACCAAAAAACAAAACAAAACAAACAAATAAACCAACAAGAAAAGAATATTATAGAAATATGTTTGAATAGAAACATTTCATCAAGTTTACCTGTTTAACCGCATGATTCGTATAGTCAACAAACTCACCCCCAAAAGCACAACTATTGTCTCACACAAATATTTACCCCATCATAACAACAAATAATAAATATACAGAACAATACCACAATATCAATCAAATCTTATCAATTTATATAATTGAAAAAGAAAAAAATAATAATAATAATTTAATAAAATTTTAATATATATGATTATTGGAAATCGAGGGATTGTTTGTTACTATGTATAATTTTATTATATAGTCACTTACAATAAATTCTTTCCTATTTAATTATCGTACCCTATTTGATTTCTATTATGTGAACATGTGTCAGTTTCAATCTCAATTACAACTGAAATGTTAACAATTTTGCCCGAGGAATGATCTGAACAAATGTTTACTTTGATAATTGTATTGAATTTATCCAATTTTTACCCTAAGAAAATATTTTGATTTATTTGTTTTGTTTTTAATGAATAATAGAAACTTATCTCATTTTTATTGTTATTGTTATTGTTGTTGTGTTTGTTATTATTTAAGGGACAAAGAATTATTATTAATAGTTGTAATACCTAATGTTAAACAAATGATAAGTAAAGACTATAATAATAATAATAATAATAATAATAGTGATAATTATTTGAAAATGAAATGTAACATATGCGTTTCTTCATTAGTTTAGTTGATTAGGTGCTATCAATAGTAATTTCTGTTATCGTCATGAGAGGCACATATGTTTGAAGCATTATTACATCATATATCATAAGATACAAGTATAGGTGATTGCGGCCAGTTAGACTAGCAACCGGAAATGCCCCAAACCTTTACCAACTCTAACAAACACCACTATACTGCAGTAGGTACATACACATCAACACACACACACACACACACACACACACACAGGTATATACATACATACATACTATATTGTTATATATACACACATTTTACCACCTTCCACCTACAATTGGAAACATTGGGTTGGGATATATGTAATGACCGATGACGTATGTGTTATTTGTTTGGCGCCATCTGGCAGTAGCGTTATTAACTTGGCAAATCAAACAAGCCCAGACATTAATTATAAAGATCTGATAGCAGCCGTCCGTCCGATTTCAAAACATGTTTTCGAATAATATTCAATATAATTTATAAATTGTTGACATTACATCATTTGTTATTATATAAAATTATCTAAATTTCAACCCATCATCCCACAGACAAAATCTTCTCAACTTCTCAAATCGGTCAAGTCAGATTCGTTTCACTATATATAATTCCTCTAACATTATCTTTATTCCTGGATGTTTTTCAATTATTACGTGAAAATTCGATCACTCTCCTCTGTGATTATTTATTTTCAGATAGACGGTATAATAGGGTGGATAAATTATTTTAATTAAACAAATTACAAATTTGTAATAATAAATAGATGAACAAGAAGTGTATATAGTTGATGATATTGTTTGTTGTTGATGATGATAACGTTGGATTGAGGTATGAGACGACCCCCTGTTTATAACATCCAACTTTGCTAATTGAAGACCCTAGTACTGAATTACTTGTTCATCGCTGCAACATTTAACGGTCTGTCATGTTACTGTTCAGAGCCGTTTCAACTCCCTTTTACTGCTACTGCCACCAGACATTTAGAGGGATAAATTTACTTTACGTCCTAATACGGATACTTGAAACTAACTTCCTTATTAATTACAACTATAAGTTAGTGGGTTATCAAATAACTTAATCTACAGTTAAATGTGAATCATTTTTAAACAAACAAAAAAAAATAACAATAATAAAACATATTTGGATGATGACAAAAAAAAACAACAACAAATTTATAAAATTTGATGAGGGATGTTGTGATATATTTGAAATTAATTGCTATTGTATTTTGATCATAAATATAGCACCCCATACAGCAGTTTATGTATAATACGATCATATCCTGCTATATCAATTTACGTATCTTTTAATTGAATCCATAAAAGTTCCCATCTATAATATCCCCCATCTATTGTGAGAGAGGGGGGCTAAAACATTTCATTCTTAGTTTCAACGGGATACCTAATAAATCTCATCATAAAAAAAATATATACATATATATTTTTTTTCACCATTTTATATAGTTGGTTGTAAATTCCAACATTTAATAGATTAAACATTAATTTGTATATATTTAAAAAATATTACCCCGAAATATTACCTATTTCATTAGTTTTTTATTACCAATGAATAATTTGTTCAAATAATAACAATGAATTCGAATAATTATTTTATAAAATTAGACTTTAATAGTCATTCTATAATAACTTGGTACAAAAGGCTTCTGTTAAAATGAAACCATCATGTTATTACTTCAATTATATGTGTTCTATAGAAAAGCGTTTTCTGTGGAACAGGTATAAATCCCAAAGAATGTGTTATATATACATATACCTAGCATTCTAAAGATTGTGTCCAATTTGGTTTTAAGGTTTGTAAATATATGAAATGATAAACAGACTAATTCGTTCATCGCATGTTAATTGCACGTTTTACGGTATTTGATACGTGTTTCATTTATTTCTACCGTATTCACCTAACTATTAATATAGTGTAATAGATAAGCGTACTTTGATTTAATTAGCTGTGGGTAAACTTTGTTACAATACGGGCGCCATAAACTGAAAAAGTTATCACAATTAAAAATGCTGTGTTATCCATCGTTCACTTCTATTGATTTTTGATGTATTCCTAAAAATACATCACACAGATATGTTACACTGTATAAATATACCCAAAATAATAATAATAATAATCATAAACTTTTGTCTTTATTCGTTTAATTATGATAAATAAAGACATAAAATTATAGGATAATAGAACGAATAGACGTGAATAATGTACATAATATATAGAAGATACACATAAATATCATTGTATCAGTATATAGTTGTTATACTGTAGATATTAACTGAAAATAGAAGGGCTGCGGGACGTAATGCAACAAATTGAGCGTTAGATGAGGATGTAATTGTCGGTATGCACGTGTCTAAATTTCCACTCAATGAATCACGTGTAACGCTAATATACGTGTGTGTCTATTTATACAGTATATATATATATATATATATATATATATATATATACCTACATACATATCTATACACATATCGGACGTCCCATCAAAGATGATCATTTAATAATATTTTCTTTATTTGTTTGTTATTTATTAGACAATTACATGATTGTTTATAAAGAGAACAAGAATTATTTGTTATAAGTGTGAATTATTATTAACTGTAATCAGTTGATCGTGATTGTAACGATTTAAAAGTATTTAGTAGTTATTTGAATTGAATCAGATAAAATATCGTAAACAGTAAAAGAGTTCAACAAAATGTAAATAACCATTTGATAACTGATGATAGTATATGTAACGACAGTTTTGGTTATTTTCAAATTGAGCCCTAAAATAACAGTCCATGGGGATGTTTTATACGAGAAAGGAGTTACAATATATATATATATATATATATATATATATATATATATATATATACACAGATATATATATATATATATACAGATATATAAAGAGAAAGAGAATGAGATGAGTAGGAGGGAGATTGTTATCATCACAATCCATCTTCCCGTATCGGGCCAAGTGTTGTGCGTGTCGTGTAGAACAAGCATCACCATTGTAGCAGTGTTTCTGCGGTTGCTAGAGGCGGTAACCTAGCAACGGAAACGACTGAAAAAGAGGGGGTGGGGGTGGTAGCAGATCCTGATCGAGCAAGCTGTTTTAAGCAAGACACCCTGTTAGAATAATTATATCTTTAGATAAAACGGGATCATGAGATTATCCACTTTAGTTATGTTCTATCTCACTTATCTCTATTCTAACACTCTCTTTTACACACGATATACATAGATAGTGAATACTCTAATAATAACTATAGATAGATATCAACCATATAATTAAACCAATTTCATTGACCAAAACATATTTTAATTGACAATCAAATTATTTTCGAAACAACAACAATAATAATAATAATTGTCGATGTATGTACAACAATATAATAAAGTTGTTTGTTGTTATTGTTTTATCGTCATCGTCTTTTTCGTGTTTTTTCTTTTGTTTTTTATTAGTAAGAATATGGGCAGGTTTCTATGTAGGAGATGCCGGAAGCGAGACTATAGATGCATTATTGAATTTGTTCCCGGCTTATATGTCCCAAGAGAAACATCTAACGCTACATCCTGCGTTGTCAGCATATATAGATTATTATATAGACATCTGGTCTGTTCAGTGTTGAATCTTACAGATATAAAAGTATCGACTCTGAACACAATAGAATCCTAACCTGTTCTCTCTATACTTCTTTTGCATCTATCGCGATATTTTCAGGACCATATTGCCAATATAAACTGAAATAGTACTATAAATAATAAAGATGTTCCAAAAATACATTACATAATAGCAAAGCATGTGTTCTACGAATATAGAGAACGTTTTTAAAGTCGCTATAGAAACTTTTTAAATATAGACATTCGACAATATCCTTGGATTCTATCACCATTTATACGTCGTCAATTCTTTTTATAATATTTTTCACTCGTTTATCTATTTCTTAAATATTTTATATACTATCTACCTACTTTTTATATTCGAGTTTATATAAAAGTTAAAATTTATTTATTGTTTACTATCAACACACAATTGAACAATTATTTTTGATTATCTTGTTTTGTTTTTTTCTTCATTACAGTGAATCAAAGTAATATGAGTGGAATAGGTCCAGATAAAGATGCAAAAAAGAAACATACGAGACCAACATTTTCAGGACAACAAATCTTCGCATTAGAGAAAACATTTGAACAAACTAAATATTTAGCTGGACCGGAACGAGCTAAATTAGCCTACGCTTTAGGAATGACCGAATCACAAGTCAAAGTAAGTTTTAATTTGGCAAAACACCACAGACTAAAAAATACCAAACACAAAATCATATAGTGATTTTATTATTATTAAAAAACAAATTAATTAACAATGTAAGTCTTATTGTTAGCCAGCTTAAAAATGGCAACATTTGTAAGTATACAGTGTAATGTTTCTTACTTTAAACTAAACGTTTGGTTGCAATGAGTGTTAGAGAGATATTATGACAATTCGAATAAATTTGAAGTAAGACAACAAATTCAAGAATATTTCATTTTATTTCAGTTACTTAAGATTGCTAAATAATAACCAATATATGATTTAGAGACAAAATGTTCCACTGTATGCTTATTAAGGTTGTCCTTGGCTACAATATAGAGATAATACGACAGCTTAACATTTTTTCCGGTATACATAGATCTATTTATGATACAAGAGATATAGAGGCATTAATTTGAATTTAAATAGATGGATGAAGTGTTGAGAAATATGTTAATTTTTCCAATTATAAATCTAATAGAAATATGTTAAATATTTTGAATCCCTGTATAGCAAGTCGACCGTATTGAAATCCTGTCAGTCAGCCGATTAAACCAGACCACATTGTAATATATCGGATCAGTTCTCATTTCAAAATGAATCCGATTAACTTTAAGTATGTTGTGGGGTTAAAATAGGCCGAATCAAAATCCCTCCCCATGAGTAATTCGGTGGCGACGCGTGTGCCAGCGATATGTTTAGCATTAATGAAAACAGTGGAGGAAAAGGCGGCTACAATCGTGATGGTGATGGTGATGGTGGTGGTAGTGGTGGTGGTGTGGTATAGTTACTATTTCCAAGCTTGACGAACGTTTTCGACAAGTGTAAATGCTCCCCTTTTGTTACTTTGTAAATTTACATTTTTATTGAATCTCTAGCCTCCCAGATTTGAATATAAGCCTGGATGTTGACAAAAAAATAATACCGCTAATATTGAGCTTCCGACCGCACACTTTCATCCGCTGTGATACTCTTTTTTTTACTTTTTTAAATAAACCATTCACATTTTTTAAGTAACGACGACAACAAAACAAAAAGCTTATGCGTTTCAGCTGCCACATCACACAACTTTCCACCGATTTTGACTGTCAACAATAAATTCCAAAACAATTAGAAACAATGTTTTTCGTCATTTAATTTTCTAAATATGTGAATTTTGTAAAATAAAAATCTAATTTATATAATATCTATTTTGGATTTAATAAAGAGAGTGTAAATATCTGATGAATACAGTTAAAATGCCAATGGCTTTTAGGTTTTAGCCGTTTTGATGGATGGAAATTTGTTTGGACGTCATCGAGTGGTAATTTGGTGTGGGGAAAATGCTAGATGAACATTTTGGCAATGGATATTTGAAGGGGTTTAGGGGGGTTGATAGTAGTAGTAGTAGTAGTCGTAGTAGTAGTAGTAGTAGTAGTAGTAGTTGAATGTATTTTAGTCCCCCTTTTGGTCCTGGTTTTTCGGATATCTTCAGTCCGATATCAATCAGATTGGCAAATCCAAATAGCAATGACGATGTTTGTTATAAACAAGTGGCGCCCTCATTGGAGCCCGACGCCCTAATTCAATTTGTCAGGAGATTATACGGCACAGCCGCACACCCTCCCTTAAACGATACATCATACAAGTACAGCTGCATCCATAGACGATGACTTAAGGGGTACTAAGACAGACACTCATCCAAGAATATTTACTACTTTACAAAAGTTTCAGCGGATTATTATATAAATGAAAAAATCGTTATGTACCCATATATATATTTTAAAATAACAGTCGAGATTTCATCATTATCATTTTTTTTATATTATATCTATTTAGTAAAGTTCATAAGTATAAAAAAAACAAGAACAAAATAACGACGTTTATTCATTATTTAAATTTAATTAAACTTGTAACAAAGATTAAATTAATTTTTAATTTTCTACAGTTAGGTATCTAATGAAAGTGGAGGTTCTGTTGTTTCGTAGACATTTAGTCGGGGTTTTTACGATGATTTTCTCAGCGGTACAAGTGCAGCTTGGGGAGGTATTTTGTCCAGATTATTTTTTTTGTTGTATTCTCGAAGGTCTCCTTAGTTTAATGAAGCCTAGCATCGACCGCGGTTTAATAGGCCGTCTTTAACTTGTTATTTATTTACTTTTATCACACACAACCGAGTTTTCATCATTTATTGTTGCAAAGTTTCTTTTTATATTAAAAAAAAACAAAACAAAATCAGTACAAATTGACATTGTCTACAACAAAATATAATAAATCTTTATTTAAATAGTATTATTGTTGTGTTTACAATGATCGTAAACTTTGAGCTTACAATTTGTTTCAGTTGTATTTAATACAAAAACTTTTTATTGACATCTCTGTAATCTTTATTATCGATATGAGTTACAGTTGGTAGCACAAACGTCAATCATTCAATGTACTTAACGAACAACACATTTATGATACGTCCATATATTGATTGGTCAATTGAATATTCTTGCAATACATCACACTTTTTTTTTATTGCTTTCATCATTAATATTTACATAGTGAAATAAAATACAAATATACGAATGATGAATATTACAATAGAAATGAAGTGAACAGTTCGTTATATTTACTGAATCCAATTAAACGATATATCGGGTATAAATTTCCCTTTACAACCCCCGACATTTGATGTAGTTATACCGGCAATTTCAGAGACGGATTAATTAGTGTTTTTTTAATCCTCCCACATCATGGAGAGAATGAGAGAGAGAGAGAGAGAGGAGGCTTTAATTTATAAATGTATAAAATTCAGTTAAAAGTATGATATTTGATAAATGTTAACTATACTGGATACATCACTGTTTTTGGGACGCCATCATTGTCTGTCCAGCCTCAATCCATCATACACATAACACATAGAGAATTTTATTTTGCGGTATGGATGAGATACATTGGCGGCAACATCGACCCATACACACACACCAAACCTAATAGCTCTTCACGAAATGACGGTTTGATTTATTACTGACGTCGCTAATCTACGTGACGTATATATGTTTTTTTTTATTGTTTGCAAGAGCGAAACGGCCGGTTTTATAATTCCAGATAAAATCTGTATGAGTATAGTGGTGGCGGCGATGTTGGTCCAAATGGGGAGGATTGGTTGTCGTAGTGGTTGTTGTTGTTGTTGTTGTTGTTGTAGTAGTGGTGGTGATGGTGGTGGTGTATAAAATAAGAGAAGGCCACCGATTCGTGTTTCCTCCCTAATCCCCGGTCTCTATGTAAATGCAGGGTCATTAGTGTGTCGTTAACCGTTAACGTAAGGCGACCGAATCGATTAACGCTAAGTGACTGCGTAATTAGCTGTACATGTTGCCGCGTTGCTATAGAATTGTGTGTCCGTTATCCCTCAACATTTGGTTTTTGCAAATTAAGGGACAGACGCACACTGTATTCATTTTTATATGCTAACACCCCACATTCGCGATCATTAATGCAGCCGCAACTATGACCAAAAAAATATATAAACAAAATCGAAAATAACTATACCTATAATAATAATAATAATAATAATAATAATATCACAATAAGAAATAGATATTCCTGATATAAATTCAAAGTAAATTAACAAAATTCTAATAATACATAAATGAATATTAATTAAATTTCTAATTTCTTGTTTAAAATGTCTATTTTCGAGCATATCGAACAAATGTTAGAGTAGAGTGGTTGCTTCAGAGGCAACATTCAGCCTCTTTCCTGTATTAACTATGAGACCCTATTGCGTTTGATTTATGGTTGTACTGTAGCTCTAAATACCGTGTAATTCGCAAATTTAATACATAATGGGTCTGTTATACAGAAATCAAGTAAAAATACATAACTTATTTTACTATATTTTACATACCTATCATTATTTTAATCAAATATTATTAAGATTTTCGTTGCAATTTGTTTTTTCTTCTTCTATTTGAAATTTTTCCCAGGTATGGTTTCAAAATCGACGTACAAAATGGAGGAAAAAACATGCAGCCGAAATGGCAACAGCTAAACGAAAACAAGAAGTATTGGATAATCAAACTGATGAAAATAGTGACATCATTTCAGATACAGAAGATGAACATGGTGCAAAACGGCAAAATATTCAATGAAACTTTTAAACTATCCTAATTATGATTACCATAATTATTATTAATTATTAATAAATGAAAAAAATAAAAATAACAAAAGTAATAATAATAATAATAATAAGAAGAAGAAGATGAAGACGAAGAAA
The DNA here is from genome assembly GCA_028455855.1 of Meloe dianella. NCBI lineage: Eukaryota > Metazoa > Arthropoda > Insecta > Coleoptera > Meloidae > Meloe > Meloe dianella. The sequence continues at coordinate 1,445,625 of JAPTHL010000045.1, read as the reverse complement.
ACGAAGACGAATAATAAACGAACTTGTAAATGTAAATAACGGTTTAGTGATCTCAGTGTTTGTGAAGACTTTGTGGATGACCGAAGAATGTTGTGATTATATGCGCTTTGTAAAAAATGTTATATATATATAGGTATATGATATATCTTTCTGAATATATGTATACGTATATCATGCTTTTTATTGTTTATTTTACGCTAAAGATAATGAACAAAATTGTACAATTTAACGATAAGTATGATTTAAACGAAACATTAAAAAAAATTAAATTAAAGACATTTTTCGAAGAAAAAAAATATAGATGAAACAAGAAGTATATATTGTCATTTAATTTTTGGCATACTTCTGTAGTATAAAATAATAAAAATTGCTTTATTATTGATTAATTAATTAATTATATTTTACAATTAATATTCGGAAATGGTATATAAATAATTTAATTACAAGAAGATTCATGTTTGAATTATGATATTCACAGGGTGATTATGTTATAGGACAAGTAGCGTTCCCGTTCATTGTTTTTGTTTGTTTTTTTTTAATTAATTGAAATTTAATGCCGCTATAAAAAATCAATCATGTCTGCAACTTTTTAATTGAAAAACATTAAAATAACAATAGGAACACTCAAAAAAAAAGAAACGTGCAATCTTTGTAAAAATAATAATAATATAATTTAAAAAAAAGAAGATAGATAGAATGCGGCATGTTGCAGCCAAAATATGTATTATAAACACAAAAAAAAAACAATGTATTTGTAATTTTAAAATAAATATGTTCAAGTCAATTATTATTGTTTGTTAATGATTTAATTATTTTCATTATTTCAATTTATATGTTGTCACTACATGAATTTTGATTTGTTTGAAGAATAAACGAGAGGAATTATTGATAGGTAAGATCTAATTTGTAGATAGAAATGCGTAAAACCACCCTTGTCGTGTTGTATGTAAATCCTAGTTTTTCGTTGTAAGATATGCAACTTGATTTATCTTTTAACGTTGGTATAGCGGGGAGAAAAGATTGGTGGCCAGGCGCCAGGAACATTGTTGCCTTGACGACGTCGCCATCGCGTCGGCTCCACAATGCTGACGCCCGTCGATGCCTCTATGTTAGAAGAGGAACCAATCCGCCTATACGAAATCACCGTTGAATTTAATCACGTTTTTACAAATTATCCACCTATACACAGTCAATTTTTCACTTTCCTCATCCCCCGATTGTCTTAGTGATCAATTTATAACTTATAAATTGATAATATATTTGATGATCGAAATATAAAAATTAATAGTCACATATAGAATACGATGAGGGATCAATTGACAATGACAATACAAAATTAAACTCGCCTCCAGCTGTTTTAATCTGTAACCCTCCACCCTTTTATCATTTTAATATTTATTATCATAATTGAAATAAATATATAGTATGGCCCATTGAAATCGCTCTTTGATATTCTAACACAAAACAACAACTGAATGTGTATGTGTTTTGTACATTAAATTGTTGGTCAAGTTGTGTTTGGTTGACTATAAAAATGTGGTTTCGTAAAGTTTATAATATTTGTCACCCTATGGCGATTCCGTTTTGGTCTAAGTCTGAGATGGTGAAATAGGGTTGTTGGTCGCATATGTTCGTATGTATTAAATCAAAACTTTAAATACAGTCCTTTGTAATTAATAGTACATAAAATGGAGTCAGTATTGTACAGATAATGTGTTCAAAATAGTCAACTATCTAATATATCTAACGTAATTTAAACGATCAAAATGTAACAATTTTCGTTGAATATGAAATGTATTATAATATAATTGTAAAATAGTTTTGTGGTAAATTTGCTAAGTGAATTTACATGGGTCATTTAGTTTAACAATGGGTGTTGAACTATGGTTACATTAAAAGTTCATCAGGGCAATAGTTCTAACAGAGTTTACGTATTTAGCAACACATTTATATTAAGGAGATGTATTGTTATAATGAACTTTAATTATGATAAGTTATTTGCAGTTGTTCGTTCATAAATCATAAAATATAATTAAATCGTTGGTCGGCAAGGCAGCGTTCTGCAGTTTCACCCTAATTATATGGTCTTATATGGTGAACAAGGGGCGGTCCCGTCCATTTATACAGTAGCGTTACACTAAATAGTCCTTCAGATACACCAACATCGAAAAATACTATATACAACAATAAAATCATTGATAATAATTAACAAACATGTAAACTATTTAACTAAATATTGTGTTTAATTATTGATAATTGAAGGGTAATTTGATGTAAACGATGGGGTGGCACCATTTAAAAAGTTCGATATTACTTATTTGAACTTAAGGCAACTAGACTGAAGCCCTAGAGCCCTAAGTAATTCGTGCTTCTGCGCTGTAGTGCGCAATTGTCCCTCTGTCATAACCTCAATATCGCAAAATTTTTCTAATAACAATTCACAAAATAACAACAAAACGACCCTTTGGAAACCGTTTCGCAATGAGAATAATCGAGAAATTATGAAAAATAATGCAAAAACATGAAAATTCACTTACACCACTGTGATATGTAAATTGGGTACTGGCAATTCGAATACACATCACATTTAATTTAAGCAATTATTCCCTAAATACTAATTAGTCACTAATTATGTGCACTTTTAAATTCTATGAAATAAACAAAAATTACCACGAAATTTAGCAAAAATTCACCGGTCCGCTGTAAATAATAACACATTGTTTATGGTCGGCGATTGTTTAATGATAGGTGGCGTGGGAAAAACATTGATGACATGGTGGGGGCATAACCTACTGTGATTTTAGACATAATTAATTCCGTGAAATGGTTTGCATCGTTTAAAAAAATACAATAAAACTCGAAATTAGATAATTTGATAGTTACCTAATTACGGAAAGTTAATTTTTATAGTGTTCATTCGATTAATTTGATAATTTGGACAATGTGGTTATGATCGATTGTCATTTGTTTCAATGTGACAGTCTTTTGTTTTTCGACCACCGACTATATGACTTATCGAATTTCGTAATTACTTATATAATTAAGTTCATTTTATAATTTAAAGTGGTTTCGTAGTTGTATAATAGAGAAATAAATATAGTAATGTCTACTGTAAGTAACGTTGTACTCATCTCCCGTTACTTTCAGTTCATACAATTTTTTTAGGAGAAACATTAATCTGAAGCAGACAACAGTAAGGGTGAGTTTTTCTCATTAGCTATTAATTCAAAAATCTATTTTCGACTGTAAAATACAGGTGTAACTTATACACACTAGATAATTTGTTCTCATTAAATGTTTCGATGAAAGGTTTAAAATAAATGCCCAATCACTGGTTACGCCACTGTGTACCCTTAATATGTACACAGTTTGAGCCAATTATATAAAGCGTTGAATACAAATTGACTCTTTTGAAGAGCAAAACGTTTAGGTCTATATTTATCATTATTGCACATTTAGAAGTTCAAATGGGCCCCCTTTACATCTGACCAATTAGATGTTTATTACGTTTTCACTTCTATCTACAATGTTTATGTCGGTTATAACGAAATTAATAAAAAAATAATCCTGTATTTTTTTTGCGTCCTGTTAGATGATTTTCGAATAACATTAGTTTTGTTGGGTTTTGAATAGAAAATGATTTTCAACTTTTGTGTACGGAAGGATGAGCAGAAACTCGTAAACCAAGTTGTTGTTGTTGTTGTTGTTGTTTTTTTTTGGTTTGTTCTTAAATGACATAGTGGAAAGATGGTCCAGGTAGATATATGTATACATGAAAATTTTATTACATAGGTTTGGTCACAAATTTAACATCACTAAACATTTATAAGATTTATTTCTAAACGAGCGTTTTTTTTTGTTTTTTTTTTTAATATTAAGTTGTAATTTGTTTTTATAGCCATGTAATTTATTGTAGATAGTAATTTTTTGATTTATTTTTCATTTTATTATTAATTCCTTTAGAAATATTTGTTGATGAATTGCTGACAATTATGAAAAATTACCCTCTATATAATAGTAATAATGATAATAAAGAGATGAAGAATGATTTGTAAAGGAATTCCGGTCGATTATACTTAATCGGATTCAGTCGCTATAGTGTTCCCTTTTTTTTGGTATATTTCTCTTGTATGAGTGAAAAAAATAAAGGAGAAAACGTAAAAGAAACAGACACCTATTGAAATTTTTGTTATAATAAAAGATGAACACAGTCAAAAAGGGAAAGAAGAAAAAAAAACGAAGTTCTATATTAAATCTAATACCTAGAGGTTTTAAAAGTCAATACTGAATGGTCATTGTTAATAATGCCCTTTATTGAATACGACAAATTGCATCGAAAACAGGAAGTTCGTGTAAAAATCTATTCACAGCTGACTTTAGCCGCTTTTAGAGACCTTCCACAATGAATTCCTGTTTCGTATAGACTATCTGACTCCATTCAAAAATTAGGATTTATACAGGACCGAAATAAAGTGAAATCGGCAATTTTAAATAAATAAAAAAAACAATAAAATTACAATATAAATAGAATAATTTCAATTATTCGTATATTATTATAATCAATTTATAGTTAATACAAATGATTAATGTTGGATAAATTCAAATAAATCAAATACGGTCCTGTTTGTTGGTAAATACCAAGTTTGGCCCAGGTGTCATGCCGGCTGCTAAAAGGCCTTTAGTGAAAGCTAACTTATACACCTTTATGGGTTCACACACCCCAACTAATTTTCTGCATCATTGAATTAACTAGACTCAATGATGGGAGGCATCTTAAACGGCATTTAAAATAATCTAAATCAGATATTTCAACAGATTTTAGATTATTATTATTATCATTATTATTATTATTATTATTTTTTTAATTGATTCTCTTTTTATTATTTTGAATATTTTAATGGCACGTTTTTAAATTTAATACGGTTTATGGTTGTTAAGATAAATATAACGTAAATGTGTGTGGTGGTTATATTATTGCATTAGTTTGAGATTAGTTAGATAATAATAGATGAATTGCGTTTGTATTTATTATTATTATTATTATTATTGTTATTATTATTATTATTATTATTATTATTATTATATTATTGGTAATATTAATGTAGTCGGGAAATATGCGACAAATTGCATTTGAACAAAATTTACATTTTATCCAAACGATTTACGCCATCAATAAGCATAAATTTAGATTACAATCGAATTGATTTGTATTTATTGTATATACATAATTTTTATTCTTTTTTTTTGTATATTTGTATGCATTATGATCATATTTCAAATTTCTATAATATGATATATATATATTGTAAATAATTGTTATAATATCAAACATAATTAAAATCTAAATTGTTTGTTAATATTAATTTGAAAAATATTTAATTTAAAATTAAAGTTAGATAATTTTAATTTTAATTAAAACAAAGATTTGTTATGATGAACAAAATCGGGCTTAACAACTTGACTACATTTTAATTTCATTTAAATTACGTTTGAAACAATTCAATCCAATTTACAGATGTAGATATGGATGTAATTTAATTTTAATCATATTTAGAAGATAATATTAAGTTCCAGTATAATGTAAAACGTAAATAGTTCAAATTGAATTTGTGTGTGTGTATGTGTGTATATATATATATATATATATATATATATATATATATATAGGGGGTATGTCGCTTGAACGATAGGAAAAACAAAGATAGATAGATAGATATATTATGTATAGAGATATACAATTTTATATAAAAGGGAAAAGGGCATTGTAAATGTATAACTGCGTAATATGATGGCATTAACCCTGTGGTATAACGCTGTTGGATCTTGGCTCTCAGTATTAAATGCTTTGATTCAATTTACTACAGCTTATATCCTGGCAAAAGGGTGGTAGATTGGGACTATAACATACATACAACATACCCTAGACTAAAACAACGCCCCGACGTTTGTTACTGATGCTTTCACCTATAACAATTTCGATTGTCTTATCGCTGACCGCTGTCCTTTCACCCCATTTATTTCTTTTACACTACTATCCTATAAGATGTTTCCATATTATTCTAACATAACTTATCCAGATAGTCCACAATTCAATAAACTTGACCCTATCACTAGTTCATTTTTATCCGTAATTCAAACGGTTTTTGTTATTGTTTGTAAACCATAGATATAGAATCATTTCAAAAATATTAATTTTTATCTGTTTTTAATCTACGTATGGCTATTTTACTTTTTTTTTATAGAACGATAAAACTGATCATTGAATGTTTCAGTTAAACGAAACATTATTATTGAACAATTTTATAGATAAAATTAGAAATTAACAATTTTATGGTTAACTATAAACTGATAACAATAATCTTAAATCTCTTAAATCATAAAAATCGTTTATTTAATCTTTTTTATCCATCATTTATACAAAAATTTAATTATTACACGTTTCTATCTCTGTCTATCTATTTATAATAATTTTTCTTTTTTGTTTGTTTTGTTTCATAAAATAAAGCAATTGAATCTCATTTTGAGCATTTGAAAAGTGTTTGCATTCTCTTTTTCGGAGAGTATGAGAGGCAAATCCTTATCCAGCTACCAATCTCTCTAATATAATCGTGTAAGGACGACAGAAATACAAACGAGATGACTTTCAGCCAATTTACATGACAAATTGGATCAATATTTCTTTCTATAAAAATATTTATTTAAGAAAACGACTACTTTAACTCCAACATTGACGTTAAAGATATCATCCATATAACCGACAATCTAAAACAAAGAATATTAATTAATAAAATCTCATTATTTAAATACAACGACATTAACAATAAACAATAATTAACTCTATATAAATTAATTTTGATAATTATTAGGACAATTAAAAAAAACAGACTAATTATAACAGAATTAAAATGTTTTCGGTACTAATAGGAAATAGCGATTCATCTTCTTATATATATGCACTTTATTTAATGATCATCTTATTTAGTGATTTATAACTCGACTATGCTGACATCTACTGAAATTTATAAAAAAAATTAAATTACAGACAAATCCAATATTAGTAAGAAAACTAATTCAGCTATTATCACATAGATGTCGTAATAGCAGTGCGCTGCGTTTCAAATATCTGATATTTTGTATAGATGTCGCTACTGAAAACACACATCGGCGCATATACGAGGCTTATATGAAACGTCAATTGCGAATTACTTAATGCAAAAATGCTACAGGTTTTGTTTAAATACATATATATATATATATATATATAAAAAATGGGTTATATGGAAACAATTTCTTTATTACATCTTGAAGTACACAAAATGTATTATTACAAACATTGTGCTATTTACATATAAAATAGCAAAAATCACAAAAGTACATCTAAATTAGTTATGAAAAATATTTTTCTAATATTATATACATATATTAATATATGTGTAATTCTTTTTGTGCAACTAACAGGATTGTACTTCATGTGTTAATTTTTCTTTTATAATAATAATAATAATAATAATAATATTGATGGTAATATAAATAATAATAATGATAGTAAATTTTACGATTTATCTTTATTGAATGATAAATTTAATAAAACATCTTTAGTTGAATCAACTTGATTTTGGAAGTGTGTATCAGAAGACAAATTTGTTTGAAATATACCTTTAAATGATGATTTTTGTAATAAATTTATATCGGTTGTTGTTGTTGTTGTTGTTGTTGTTATAGCTGATGTTGCTGAACTTTTTGTATCACTTTCTATACTAGAATTTGAACTTTGACTAATTGTTTTTGTTATATATGTTCTTAATTTAATATCATCATCATTATTATTATTATATTTATTACCATTTGTGTCTTTTGTTGGTATTGTATGATTTTTATGTTCAGCAGCTTCAGCATTTGTTATATTATCAGTTTTTTTCCATTTTGTTCGACGATTTTGAAACCATATCTTCACCTGTAATGCAAAATTAATTTTTTGTGATATTTTTTTTATCGTAATACAATCGATATTTACAATTTGTAATAATAATGTTGTTTGGAAATTTTATATGAAAACTATTGCCACCGTTGATATTATCCCCCTATCGTCTCGCTACACCACCGGTGCCCAGCTTTTCTGCTTGTTTGATAATGCGTTATTGATCAATTACTAGCCAACCGTTTGAAACCCTTCATCGTGTTAATTGCCACCCCAAAAGCATTTTGTCCGATTATATTAAACTATTTCTCAAAACTAAATATTTACTAATTGGTAATTTTTTTTTGTTTTAATTATTTTTGAAAAAAGAAATTTCTATTGTTTTTGCTTTTGCACCATTTAAAACTTTGATAAATTGCTGTATTTGTTGTTCCAACACTTCGAAGATTAGTTTATTTTCAAGTATTAATTAGTGATTCAGTAAACGATATTTATAGATGCAGATACTGTAAAGTATTAATTTATAATAACAGCAAATCATTACCGAGATATAATTTACACATAATAGGGGTGTAGAATCGTGTACGCAAATACAGTAACAGCTTAAACATCACCATAGTAACGATATAACCATCATTATAATAAAGAATATATATATATATATATATATATATATATATATATATATATCTATAGTAATAAGAAAATTATCCTACTTAGTCCTACCAAAACAAAAATAATTAAATAAGGCAAACGAAACATTTTCATAGAATGTTTATGATATGCGATAAAAAAATATTATCGTTCAAATAATTAATTTTACACTTCGATTGTTTTGATAAAGTTAAAAAAAAAACAACAAATTATCGATGAAATGATTATTATTTATTTTATTTTTTATGGATAAAATACGATATGCATGAGAATCAAGTGAAATGAAGCTGATGATTCAAGCTTTTCAAAACAATTCTAGTGGCCATTTCCAGTTAGAAACGCTAATCGATGTGTTCGGTAATACATTGCCTATGTCCGACCCTTTCAACTTCGTCGAACTTTCTATAAGAGAGATTAATTCGACTAAAATATCTATTATCATCATATAGAATAACATTGTTGTTGTTGTTGTTGTTGTTGTTATGGTTTAATAAATCAACCTATTTATTGATTATTAATTTTAATAATTCAACAATGAATAAACAAATGAAGTAACTGTAAATGATTCATTTATAAAATAAAGTGTTTTATTATTATAAAACAGAAATGATCCCTAAATACATTCCAGTTAAAGTGGGGTAAATTGTAGATTAATTAAATTTTAAATGGTGGTAGCAAAAGCGTTAAAAGCGAACGAGCAAGTAGAGGGGATGGATTTTGTGTTATAGGTGGTAGTGGTGCGGCAACGGGAATTAGGAATGACTAACGTACTGTTGATGATGATAATAATAATAATAATAATAATAATAATCATGATGATGATATTGGTAGATAGTAACAGTAATGGTATGTGGTTGTTGTGACGGGACAAACAGGAACAAGTTACAGGGGGGTGATCGAATTGAATATGTAGCGTTCCGCTATATTGGAATGATGATACAAACATAGCTTACTAAGTGGTTTGTTAGTATTGTGTCAACGCAGTTACTCGTTTGGCCGCCAGAGTGCACGATTTATCGCTCAATAAATTACACAAATGTTCCTTGTCTTTCACATTGGATAACTCATATTTGGTACAGTTTTATTGGGCGGCGCCTTACCACTCTATCCAATATACAAATCATTGTCGTCACATTTCTATATTAACTATCTCTTTCTATTATTTAGATATTTGTATTATAAATTGTGTAGGTTGTTTCATATGTCATTAACATTGTCGCCAACTAGTGTTCTAATTACAATTTGATGGATTATTATTTATTAAAACAATAAATGCACCATCTAAAATTACTAATGATAATTATCAATCGATTTATATTAACATAAACGTTAAATATACACACTGATTATCTATCACTATCTCTCTCACTATCAATGTTGATTACATATTATATAATTAATTTCCAAAACAATGAACATCTCTATTACAGAAATTTAATCTGTACTATTCATAAATAAATAAACAATCAAAAAAGAAATTAGATAATTTAGAATTGTCGCACAATGTGTCATCAAATTTTTTTCTTGTTGCTTTGACATCTCTGTCTGGGACATGGGGTATAAATATATATCTAAATAGAAAATATTTAAAAATTTAAAGTGAATATTAATTTTTCACACTGGAATCCAATCAAATCGGTTAGAATGTAAATGTAACAGAACAAATAATTTTCAACACACCGATCAAACTGTAATTATTATTAAACATGTACATACACTGAAAATTCAATGTTTAAATCGAATAATTCATTATTAATTTAATTAATAAACATCGACAACTAAACGAATAAATGTATTATCATGTTGTTGTATTTTTTTTCCTCTTTAATTTAAATTCTAAGTACTCATGTACAATTTTTTTGTTGTTCTCTTTCGTTCTTTGATGATAATTATTTTGTGTTATGTGTTAAATACTTCTATATAGAAATTTATAAACATTGGGCATCATGTCTTTAATGTCAGTTGAGTGGTTCGCGTCAAAAGTAATTAGTTGTTTCCGGTCGGGTCGGTGTTAATCGTTTGAAATTCGAATATATATTCTGTCTTATTTTGGTTGGCCGTATCCCATATTATACTTAAACATCCTTCTTATATGATTTACTACATATGTTGTACACTTAAAATATAACAGAATCAACTTGGCTCATTTTACTAACCATACATTATTAAATGAAAAATCTACAGTTCGTTCGCTCGCTTAGCAATCAATTTTTTTGATATATCCCCACAATTTTAACGCACAATATACAATTGTTTAACATAGAATCATACTCTTGATATATTAAAAAAATATATAAAGAAAAAAAGTTCATTGTTCTTTTATATTTTTGCAAATCAAGCAGCTTCACATAAAAGATAAAAAGAATTATTTTCAACATTATACTGTCATGAATATTCTAATGTTTTATAAATGAAAAATTTATAAATGTTGTTTGGTGTATTATTATTATTATTTTTTTTTGCATATACAGATGAATACAATGACAAATTGCGGATGTTTCAGCTGTTAAATAATAATAATAATAATAATAATAATATGTCGTTGACCGATGTAATTCAATATAAAACTGATTAGATAAGGATAGGGTCCAGTAATGCTGGTGTCTCGGAAGTATATCTTTTATATTATCTCTCATATTACACGATTTAAATAGCCGTTTTCTTTATAAATCCAACTAGTTTTTTTATGTTTACTCTATAGTAACCATTGATTTATCGAGTTATATGATGTGAATAATGGAAATACTGTTAGTTAACTGTTGACAAATTACTAAATAGAACGGTTTTACTAGAAGGTATACATATTACAATGAGTATTGATCGGTTTTTAGGGTATGAGTAAAACATCAAGTACTGACATTTGTGATTTGTTGTCGATAACAACTCGAATATTATACAATTATCGCGTTAATTAATTCATAATAATAATAATAATAATGGGTAGATATTATAAATAAATTAATTGTTGGGGGATAAGTGTATCCAAAAATTAGTTGAAAACATATGGTTGACGACTAAAATGACGACGACAGCGGTGTATATTCTTATTTATAGATTTGGAAAGAGAGTGCCGTAAAGCTAATAGTTGATATATAGCCCAACTAATTATAACACAAACGAAAATATTTTCTTTTAAATAAATTAACGACAATTAATAACAATTATTATTTGTTTGTAAATATTTTCGCACAGGGGGGGGGGAATTGTTTTAATTGGCGTCAACGTGCTCTTTGAAATCAACGTATCGATTTGATAATTAGCTGTTGGAAATTAATTGTTTCTTTGTTATTATTATATTAGAATGATAGTAATTTATTTGTTTGACTAAATTGAAAACTTGGACTATTTAATATTTAAATCGCGCAAGTTTGTAGGCAATTAGTAAGAACACGAGCCTTTATTGAGCGTCTAAATGAGGCTAGTTGTAGACAGCTGCTGCAGTAACTCATCATGACAACTTCCCTAAATTATAATCTTCACAACCAAATGTCTATCAACAAATTAACTAACAAAATTTTTATCATAGCTATCAATTTTTCCGTACTTAAACTAACATTATAATATCGATTATTATTTTATAACATTATTCAAATTTTAACACAGATAATAATAAACAGATGTTCAATATGTTATAATTATTTTTTTTTGTTTTGTTTTGTTTTTCAACAAATTCATGACACAATCATTAAAATTAATTATTCGCTAATCCAGATGTCTCAATTATATAAATTATCATCTAGGCAAGCTTATTAATTATATATTTAAACAATATTAGATAGAAATTTACCTGTGTTTCAGTAACATTTAATAGTTTTGCCATTTCCGTACGTTCACTACTACTTAAATATTTCTTCAATTCAAATTGTTTCTCTAATTCAAATATTTGACGTCCGGTAAATGTTGTACGTGCTTTTTTCTTTTTATTTTTATTATCACAATTATCATCATTTGTTGTTGTACTTTGATTTGATGATGATGTATCCAATGTTGGTGTTGTTGTTGTTATTAATTTCAAATCTAATGGTTCTCGGATCTTTTTCCGTTTCCTTGTCGGTTCTGCAAATATATAAATATATTAATCAGAATAATCAAACATTTATCTGTATTTAATATTATTTTGGTTTCGATTCGATAAAAATTGAAGATTTTTTGGTGTGAAATAAGAACAAAACAGGACGTGGTTGATGTTTTGTTTTTGTGGCAGGAAGACTTCGTGGGATAATAATTATTTTAAATACAGTCACTTTCAAACAAAATTATTGACAAATAGCAGTTTCGATAACAAATATAGAACAAGAAATTTATTGTAATTACTACAATCAAATTACTTTCATCTACCTATTGTTATTGTCTATGAAAGATGATTTTATTTACATAATGTTAACTTTAATTAATTTACGCGCAATTTTAAACAGCAAGTAATCCAAATAAAATTAATTGTGCCGATATGTTATTGCATTCAAATGTCAGATAATCAATAATTGAATTTATAGTTCGTGGAGTAATTACTGGCAGTTCATTAATGAGGCACAAACAATAATAAGTTTATGTAATTGTTGTTGTTTTCCTTTTCAAATAACATTAATAAATTGATAGATATTAATATATTTACCTTTAACAGTCTTCGATCGTATTTTATAAACTCTTTCATTAAGTTCACTATTAGTACGTATTGATAAATTTAAAGGTTCATTTATATCAATTGTTGTTGTTAGAATTTTTGTAGTTTTTTCAGCAATTGTTTCACTAATAATCATTTTATTTTGTTTACCAATATTAGTCACTTGTTTTAATTGATTATTTATTGTTTTATTATTATTTATACCTAAAATATTTTCGATGTAATGAGGTGTTGGTTTGTTTGTTAATTTTTTATAAACATGTTCATGCCAAGATAATATTTGATTTGCACAAAATTCATTATTAATAACACTACCGTCTGTATTATTCACATCAGTTGTTGTTGTTGTTGTTATTTCGTTTGTATTATTATTATCATTTAAATCATTCGAATTTGTATTAACATTAAATTCAAATTCTTTTATGTCAGATGACATCTCTGACAAACCACCATTCAGATGAGAATTTAAAACAGGGAAGAACAAGAAGATGAACAAAAATAAATAAATAAACGAATTTAGTTTTCTTGCGAGCTTTTTCACGCCGATATTAACAAAGATTATGAGTTAAGCACGCGCCAATTACTAACTTTTATTGTTGACAGAAAGTACCGCGTGTTCGAGTGACACGCGCATCGAATACCCAACGAACATCAGTTCAAGACTGATGTTACTGTTGCTATATCCGACACTGAAACACTAAAACACACATATACATATATATAGATATATCTAATATACTAACACATTGATAATATATATCTATATATACACAGTTAAATTCGTCGTGTATAAAAGCTGTTCTAACTGTCCTGAAAGCTCAACGCTACTGATCGCTTGGGTGCGCCACTGATGCAGCGCATATAACAGCCACTCAAGCTTTATATAACTACACAATGATCATTAAAATGCCTTAATCAACTTAAGATAGACTAATTGGCGCATACCTTTACTGCATTGAAATAAATAGGGGGCGCAACATGACGCATCTTCCTTTCACAACATTTTATCATCATCATCATCATCAGCCGACAGACGAATCATTAACAGACAGACCAATCACTTTCATTACAATCAAAAAATTAATTTAAAATAACAACAAAAACTATGAGAAATTGTTAAATTTTATTATGCTTAGTCATCGAACAATTAATTAAACACTTTAATTATAAACTTATAAGTATAGATAGATTAAATGTTTTTTTATTGATTAACAAAAAATTCTTAAATCATCATCAATTTGTTACTAAGAGGAAATTTCAATGCGATAATATCATAAATACGTAAATATAACATTCGAATAATAATAATAATAATAATAATAATAATAGAGGATACATTTTTATGGGACGTTATATTGCAAATATTAAAAATCAATTGGCACAAATCTCTGATTGTTAGTCATTAAGAAAGTTTATTATGATGTGGAAGAAGAAAAATATCCAAAATAATCGAAATTGTTTATATAGAGGTGTTATCTCTTGTTTGGTCATCTGATATGTTTAGATTTCTCTTATAAATGAAAGTAAAAAGCAATGTCGTGTATATAAATAATACAATAAGTAGGAGAAATTTGTGAGATCGTAGTAGGGAGGCATTACCATCACTTTCTTTAAATGTTCTTCAATGTAAATTTGGGTCAAACAACGACTTTCTGTAACCAGTTCTTTGTACGTTTTCATAGTGTCAAGATAATAACAATAAATGCATTCTAGAATGCATTTTTGGATCAGATTCACCGGTAAGCCATTTCATTTCTAAATAAACGAAAGCAATAATAATAATAATAATAATAATAATAATAATAATAATAATAATAATAATAATAATACAATTAACAGTTGTTGGTTTTTTTCTTGTTAGATTCAGTTTCTCAAATCTATACACTTTTACCACAATTTCTGTGAATGCTTTTGTGATTATTTTACAGATTTTTCTAATTAATCAAATTTAACATGCTGACAATTGAAAATTGTTTGATTATCATTGAAATAATTATGTTCCTTCATTTAATTCTTCAATTTTTAATGATGTGTCTCTAAATTTATTGTGTTTGTATGTGTTTGTGTGCGTGCGTATGTATATGTGTGCTTTCACTTTCTCCGAACTTTCCGCTTATGTATCAGCTTCGAGGCAATTGGAATTCCCGGATGTCTCAATATTAATTACACAATTATTATTATTATTTATAGGTAGGACATTATTGTTGTGTTATCTATTTCCAATATCAAACGCATTTAGTTTAACAAATTATGATCAATTTTTATGGAATGATAATATTGATAATCATCGTTGGATAAATAGACAAACTACAACTAATTATCGTCGTTCGATTAATGAAGATAATGTTGAAACAGATCGACATTTACGTCCAGATACAATTCATAAAATAACAGAAACCTTAGGTGCATTAAATACAGTTGGTAGATATTTAGTAAATATGACTAGAGGTGATACTGATAATGTTAAATTATCAAGTGATGTACCTAGTGCCATTTATACAATTAGTAAAAATGTATTAGGAAGGAATGTAACAGATACTATAGCACCATTAGTTAGAGAAGCATTACCTGTTGTTCGTGAAAATGATGAATATGATGAACAGGATTCTAGAAGTTGTACAACTCCAGAAGGTGCACCAGGGTAAGTTGGCAAAAGGACAAAAAAATCAAAAAAAAAATAAATAAATAAATTGTCAGTAGTAAATTTGAATTGGAATTGACAATAATTTGATTATAAAAAAAAATTTTAACCAGTCATTTAAAATATTTCTTTTAGATATTGTAACGATTTAAGTGATTGTCCTCAATTGTTATTAAATTTGGGTAACCTTCGGCAATCCTTATGTTTTAAAAGTCTCTTTGTACCGGGTGTTTGTTGTCCAAAATTAGACCCATCAAAACCACCACCATCGTTACCCACAAAAATTCCACATAAATATACAAAAATCACAACAACTACAATTGAACCAAGTTTTATATTAAATAAAACAACAATTACGACAACAACAACGACAACAACACAACAACCTCGACCTGATTTAGAAAATTTGAATTCTTTCGGGAATATCGTTGATTCTAATGGTATATTATTATTATTAATATTTTTAGGTAGATAAATTTAAAAAATTTCTATTGATCAATATAGATTGCGGTCAGCCGGAATTTGCGAAATTTCGTGTTGTAGGCGGTGAAGAAGCATTACCAGGTCGTTGGCCATGGATGGCAGCTATATTTCTTCACGGTTCACGTAGAACAGAATTTTGGTGTGGTGGTTCGTTAATAACAGCAACACATGTATTAACAGCGGCACATTGTACGCGAGATTCACGACAACGACCGTACGTATTTCGATTTTGATTCAATTACAGTTTTATCAAACGATTTTATTATAGATTTGCAGCCCGTCAATTTACTGTTCGTCTTGGTGATATTGATTTGAAAAGAAATGATGAACCATCAGCACCTGTTACATTTAAAATATCGGAAATACGTGCCCATCCACAATTTAGTCGTATCGGTTTTTATAACGATATCGCAATATTAGTATTAGATAGGCCAGCTAGAAAATCAAAATATGTTATACCATTATGTTTACCACCGAAAACAATAGAAAATGAGAATTTTGCTGGACGTAAA
The DNA here is from genome assembly GCA_028455855.1 of Meloe dianella. Classification (NCBI taxonomy): domain Eukaryota; kingdom Metazoa; phylum Arthropoda; class Insecta; order Coleoptera; family Meloidae; genus Meloe; species Meloe dianella. The sequence continues at coordinate 1,428,796 of JAPTHL010000045.1, read as the reverse complement.
GCAACAGTTGTTGGTTGGGGTACAACATATTATGGTGGTAAAGAAAGTACAGTACAACAACAAGCAAATCTACCAATATGGCGTAATGAAGATTGTAATCAAGCATATTTCCAACCGATCACATCGAATTTTATTTGTGCTGGTTATTCAGAAGGTGGTACAGATGCATGTCAAGGTGATTCTGGTGGTCCTTTAATGATGAATTGGGGTGTTAGATGGTTGCAAATTGGTGTTGTCTCATTTGGTAATAAATGTGGAGAGCCCGGATATCCGGGTGTTTATACTAGAGTTACAGAGTATTTAGGCTGGATCAGACAGAATACTCAAAATTAGACAATTATTTAAAGTTTCCCAGTGCCTTTAAGTGATTATTATTATTATTATTATTACTACTACTATTTATATTTTTATTTTCATTAGCATTATATCATTGTTTAATTATTTTTAAATTATGCTCAAAAATAAACGAAATGCTACATTTTCTTAAACATTGATAATATAAATAGTTTAGACGGCAGACAATTGTTAGAATTTCTCATCACCTTGGTATTTAATCAACTTATCAGTACTCTGTTGTATGACTCATTTTAACCGTTTCCGACTCATTTCTGGTTAGTTTATTCATCCACACTGTAAAATATTAATGAATCATTAGCCATGAGTTAAATAATTGAGTTTTTATCTTGAAAATAATTGGGATTACAAAATTTGGAAATGGTGGATGCGCCGGGAGAATGCTGTATTCCAGGGATCATTTCAATCGATTTTTATAGTTTCTTAAATGCAATTATGCTGAATTCAATACAAAAACAAAAGCAACAAATTACTAGTTTTCGAAATTTTGGTCACATTAGACACGAGTTTTGTTATAATTAATTGATTTTCAAAATCCCGTAAACTTTTTAGATAGTACAAAATACAATAATATGTATTGTTGATTGCATATCAATCATGTACAGTTTCTAATATATTGTTGATAGATGTCGCTAATTGTATTTGAAAAGAACGATTCAAATATCTTCTATCTTTGTCTGTACGATCAAATATATAGACAGAGGGTTAGGTTAGATCAGTCAGTTGTTTTCAATTGTAACAAATAAATGTAGTGGCGTTTAATTAAATTTTCTCATAAAAAAAGGAAAACAAATAAAATAAAATAAGAGAAAAACGTGAACGAAATTATGTTTTTATTTATCCGATCGAATTTGTTTAATTATTTTTATTTAATTTTAACAATATTTCTAATTAATTTCGATGTTATTGTTGATAGCAAAATTTGTAATCATGTCTACCCCAAATATAACGAGGTGAGTCTGTTATTTTGATTTATTATTAATCTATCATTATCGTTATTTTAATTATAAACAATTTTCTCGTCGATTAGTGACGATAATTTGTTCGTTTAAATAAATAAACAATAATTCATAAAAAAAAAACATTCTATTCATATTTGATATGTTGTTGAAAAATGCAATTGTTTTTGAAAATAATCCATAGCCGCCTATGTAAATATGCGATAAGACAAATATTTAATATTATGCGATTATTTAAAAAAATTGTTATATATTTTGTTGTTATATTAATTAAACGTTGTTCTAATAATAGAGGGCAATTTATTAATTAATATGAGTTAACAAAACAATTTAGCACACTTAAAATTTATAAATGATTATTATTGTTGTTTACCATCTAATTTGAATACGTTTATAATATAAAAATTAATTGAAATAAATTGATGATTTGTTAGGTTTTTACACGTGGATTATAAATCATCATAATTGTTATTATTATTATAGGTATTACATACACACATTGAACATGAACATGTGATGAAAAAACGAAGTATAGACCAATCTTTACGAATTCTATTACATTATGATGATAGCGTTTACAGGTGAGTTAATTAGTAAAATTCGAAATGATTGCTAGAATATTTTTTTTGTGGGAAATTTTACAGGCTTGACGAGAAACGTTTCAATCTAATAAACGTAAGTATCAATTTTTGTATTTCTTTTAATTCCATAAAGAAGATTTACTTGTTTCATATTGCAAGGCTATGAAAATAGGATCAAGGCATTTAAATTTTGTAAAACGTGAATACTATTCCACGATTATATATGACCTCTTTTATAGTTATTTGGAATTATTAACTAAATGAAATTAAAAAAAAGGAAAAAAGTAATCTCATAAATAATTGTAATTGTACCGAAAAAATATTAGAAAGTATATTTTTTTTCTAATAGAATTTGTTCCATTGCTCACACACGATCTTATTTTCTAAAACAATGGAAATATTTAATTTGTATTTATTTTAATTATCAATTGTAATTATTGTAATTGTTTGTTTATTTTTTTCTCTATAGGAAACAATTTTACCAGAAGCGGTTAGCTTCTGGAAAAGCATTATTTGTAAGACGTGTTGAAAATGTAATACGTTTAACAAGGTAATTTAGAGAAAAATTTTTAAAATATTTATTTAGTTTCTTTTCACTAACGGTGTCATCGTTGTTTTAATAAATATCGAAATTTCACTTAAAATGAAAAGAAATTTGGCCTAATTTTCCTTCATTGTTATTGTTGATATTATAACATTAGCTAATTAATATGCTTTACAGAAAATGTAACGAAACTCAAGTGTTTGTTAAAGATTCTTATACACATTGTATTGATGCATGTAAAGAGAAAACAATGTGTGGTGAAGTTATTGTACCTGATGAACATTTAGATGTATGTAGAATATGTAATGCAACAGGACAAGATTGTGATATTGCACCAGGTTCAAAAGCTGGTAATGGTATACGTGGTTTTGATTTTGTATTTTATGTATCAGCAATGCAAACGGAACGTTGTAATAAATCATTAACTGTTGCATATGCTGCACATTGTCAACAAGAGACAGCATTAGATAGGTATATTATCTTCAATAAAATATTATTAATAATTCATATATGTATATAGATGAGTAAAAATTAAAAAAAAAATTTTTAGACCAATCGCCGGCCATGCTAATCTATGTCCTGATAGTATTAGTACCAAACGTCAAGATATTGAAATTTTATTATCAACCGTAAAACACGAAATATTACATGCACTTGGATTTTCTGTTAGTTTATATGCGTTCTATCGTGACGCTGATGGTAATCCACTAACACCACGTCGTGAATATACTAAAAAACCCCACCTAAATGAAAGGTATTTCATAACTATAATAACAATAATTATATAAAAAAATTTAATTCAAATCATGAAGGTTACAAACGTATCAATGGAGTGATAGAATAATCAAAACAATAAAACGTAAAAATTGGTTAGTACATTCTGGTATTGTTGAACGTAAATTTGAAATGATTGTTACACCAAATGTTATTAGAGAAGTTAAAGAACATTTTAATTGTTATGAATTAGAAGGTGCTGAACTTGAAGATCAAGGTGAAGAAGGTACAGCATTAACTCATTGGGAAAAACGTGTTTTTGAGGCAACTTTTTTACTTATAAATTTATTCAAATTTTTCCAATTTGTTTTTTTTTTGAAATTAATTATAATAGAATGAAGCCATGACCGGTACACATACACAAAACCCAGTTATTTCACGTATAACATTAGCATTAATGGAAGATACTGGATGGTATACAGCTAATTATACAATGGCCGATACAATGTCGTGGGGTAAAGGACTTGGTTGTGATTTCGTTATAAAAAGTTGTAAAGAATGGATTGCAATGAAATCATCTAGGTTTTATTATTTATCATTAATATAAAATAATCACTATCTAATTTTTCTCAACAATTTAGAGGTCTATCCATTCATCCATTTTGCAATAAGGTTAAACGAGACCCATTACAAACTGAATGTACAGATGATAGAAGTTCTGTGGCTTTATGTAATTTAATTGAACATCCATCAGAATTACCGAGAATCTATCAGGTGGATATCAATCTTAAAATGTTCGTCTATTTATTATTTGTTTTTTCAGAATTTCGACTATTTACAATATGTGGAACCTGGTAGAGAGAATTATTATGGTGGTTCTGTATCATTAGCAGATTATTGCCCATACATACAAGAATTCACATGGTTATCGAAAAACATAATTGTACGCGGATCGCATTGTCAATTCAAAGAAAATAATCCAAGTATTTAGTAATTTCATCAAATTGTTTTTATTAAATATATTTATATATATTTTTTTGAATGTAATTAGGACCGGATAAAAATTTTGCCTTAGAAAAATATGGTGAAAATTCTAAATGTTTTGAACATACAAATCAAATGTGGGAGGAACGTTCCTGTGGTCAAATGAGACAATGGCAACATTGGGGTTCTGGTTGTTATAAATATCGTTGTCAAAATGGTCGTTTACATATTTTAGTAATATTTCTAATAATTGTTTTTATTAATTTTTTCATGGTTATGCTTTTTTTTGTTTTTTAAAAAAGGTCGGTAATTATTCGTTCGAATGTTTTCATGCTAATCAAGAAATTTCAATACGAATTATTAGTAACGGTTGGTTACATAAGGGTGCTCTAGTTTGTCCACCATGCAAGGAAATTTGTGCTGTAAGTATTGATTTGAATGATTATGTTTTTCATTTGATAAATGATAATGTTGATTTTTTCGTTGATATAATAATAATTTAGAAAGAATTTAGTGAGAGAAATGAACGCTGTAAAGTTAGTGATGAATCGCCACCATCAACAGCTTATCCTAGAGATGAATTGCATTGTTCATCGGTGATAATAAATTTAAATAAATACATTCTGATTTTAGTATTATTTACATCGAAATACGTTAGTTGACAATTGTTAAAGTAGGTTTTTTGTTTGTTTAACAAAACAAAAACAAAATTGATAATACGCTATTTAAACATCAACAAAATGAGACGAATTATTTTTGTAAAATAATATGAAATTTTGGTCGAATTAGCTCAATTTGTTTAAATATCGAAGTATTAGTAACAAATTAGTATTTTTACATTCCGAAATTGAAATTATGGCTGTGTATTATTTTATAACAATAATAATTCAAATTAAGTGCTAAATAAAATTGAACGTTTTTTTTTTAATTGTTTTTATCTTTTACCATAAAATGTTGAAACACATCTCAATCTTCATCGATATCTTCATTTTGTGTGTGTGTGTGTGTGTGATAAAATTTTATTGATAAAGGGTCCATCTAATAAACAGCAAAACTGTGAAGAAATATAATTATATTTTTAATATTTACAAATAATTGATAACATTTTTTTAATAAAATGCCTTTATATTAATGGTTTTATAGTCATGAAAATAATAACAACTATTTTAACAAGTGTAAAGATTGTACTATAGTCTATATAACAATAAATTAATTGATTTTATTTTTTTTGGAAGTATTCAAGTACAATTCAAAAACGAAATTATATTAATTACAATTATGCATACAATTTCACAAATTTGAATCGTTTAAAATTATTAATTTTGTTTAAACATCTGATATGGCACAGTGAGCAAAATGTACATTTGTCTGCAATAAGTCTTTAGTTGTCTGACCGATCGTGTATCTATCAAACAGGATTCTTGTTAAGAGGCAGTTGAAATACTTTTTTCTTATAATAAATAATTAGGCAAAATAATTAGAATCACCATTGGCACTGTACGAAATACAATCAATCCGGTTCGATAGATTATTTAAAGAAATTAATCACATAAACTAAGATTGCTATCAAAATGATTCAGTTTTATCATTTAAACTAAGTGGAGTGTAATTCAGTTAACTGAACGAATATAATTACATACACATTAATTAGAATGATTTATTATTGTTATTGTTATTAATGGCACAACATCCATTTATTTTCCATGCATCTGTTTGGATTTGCAGAATAATTTCAAAAAATGATTGATTCAAATTACAGTTAGCTTAGCTAGGATTTTAACAATTTTCAAAACAAATGTTTGTACACTATTTGTATTTAGTTCAGTTTGCTTTAAATATTAATTACATTTAATTGCGGAAATTAATGAAACAATTGAACGGTAATTATTGTAATTTTCTTTTGGAATTTCTACTAATACCATTAAGGATATTCGAAAATGTGTATAATCAACGCAATGATTCAAATGAAAATGACACTTAAGTGATTTAATAATTTTGTGGAATCACTTAAAAATGCTGACCTTATTTTACATAATATTTTTTAATTCGTTAATAAGCTACTTGTAACAATAAAACAGTTAAGAAATCTTCCACATAATCTGGATGTTTTTATTATTAGAAATATCTTTTAATACTGATTTATTAAAATTTGTAATTGTGACAAAATTGAGGCAGCTGTATTCTGATAAATTTAAATAGAAATTGATTTATCTGAGATTAGGAATTTTGGCACTACAGTTAGAGTGATAGTGTTTGATTGTGATGTGCTCATTTAAGAAAAATATGCGTGATTTTAGTCATTGATAAAGTGTGCGTGATCTTTTGTATCATTTTAGACATATAACAAAATATTTTGTTTGTTTTATAGTTTCCTATTATTATTTTAATTCGATTGTCATTTATCAATCTTTTTAAAAGAATCGTTCTTATTCTGCCTAATTAAGTTTTTGATGATAGCGAAACTTGTCCAATTGTTGATGTGCTTAAACGTGATGTCCTTGGTTCTATTTCTAGAGAAGTCCTATAAAGTTCCTCATCATCCATTAGTAATGATGTATCCAGAAGATAATTGGCAACTTTTAGTATCAATTCGATTTTATACGGGGTTTGTTGGAAATGTCGTATTTCTCTAATTACGTGGGCAATCTGTATATCGGTTTTTTTTACAAAACACTTTAACGACTTCATTGAATAAATACTCACCATTCTCATCTTTGAAAAATTAAGAAGACCATCTTGCGTGAAATTCGGTGTTCCTTCTTCAATAAACGATAAATCGGTTAAATATAGACCTAAATATGGAATACACGGTGGATCACAACGATGTAATGCATCCCTCAATGAACGAAATCTTCCATCAGATGAAACGACATTTTGTAGTTTTTCAATTGTTTGTTTCGTCTAGTTTTGTTAAAATCAATCAGTTTTGCATCAAAAACAACAAACTGCTAGTCTTGATCTGAATTGCGATCAAGACTTACAATTGGGTCAATAATTACCGTTTTTGATACTTTATCCCATGTTTTTTTCAAACGAAATACAGAACTATTCGTAAATGCCGAACATATTTGTAGTACACCATTAAAATTATGTAAACATCTTGATATATCAGCAACAGCAGCCCATTTTTCTATGGCAGCAACACGCGATGATAAATTTGGACGACGTAAAATTTCCGATGCCACTAATCGTGAAACATCATTGAAACGTTTTGTCATCAATAAAATATGTGGTGCACGACTATTTTTATCATTTTTCATCCATGCTTGACCCAAAAATTCCCTTAAAACATATTGATAAGAATCATTACATTCAAATTTACACAACATACTCGCTTGTTATTGAAATAAATATTTGATGGTCGACATATGTTAATTGTTCGGCTATCTCTAATGCTGATAACGTTTCGATGCTTTCTTTACAGGGCGTCTAAAATATATTTATTTTTTTCTAGAAATGTTAAACTATTCCTTATTAGAATATTACCGATGGTGCTGATAACAGTTGAAAAATGTCAACATTTGTATTTTCGGGTTCTTCTTTCGTCAACAATCTTAATAATTGTGCTGCAGCTTTATGTTCGGCAGGTAAAAGATTTGGACTGTAGATAATATCGTCTAAAAATTCGATTGTTAAGTTTTTTAAGCGTTGATCATTTTCAAAATTTTGAGCATGCTTCGAAATCCAGTGTCTGTGATATTTCTTAATTAAAATCGACGTATATTTAAAAAATAAAACGATTGAATATACCTTAAAACATTCAATACTCTCATTGTGCATGCTGTTGAAATAACATTTTCTTTATAACGATTCCTTTCGGCAATGAATTCACCTTGAGTTTCAATTAAAGTTTGACGCCCATCACCGCCACGACTGCTTGGTGATAAATCTCTAGGATTACTTGAGCCGGATGTTGCAATCGCAAAAGCAGCTGCAGCAGTTGATGTACTACTCCTGTATTATTCGAATAATTACAATTTGAATACGAACAATCGTTAAAAATCTACCTTCGTTTTGATTGTCTAAATGATGTGATAACAACACCAGCTTTACTGGGTTTTTGTGGTGATTCATGTTGGAAACTTGATCGTGCCGTTGATATACCATCATTTTCTTGTACAGAACGACGGGAACCGTAATAACTCTGATTAATTAAAAGATAATAATTAATTTATTGTTGTTGAATTATAAGAACATACTTGTAAAACAGCACTTGTTGTCGTTGTTGAAATACTCGCTGATCTTGATGAACTACAAGATGCTCGATGCATTGTGTGATACAAGAGACTCATATCTTCAGCTGGATCTGAAGTAGAAAGAAATCAACATCCAAAAAACGTTATCAATTATTCCATACCTTCAGTTTCTTCAGAAGTACAACGTTCGATTTTTCGTTCATTTGATATTTCTTGTTTAACTGGCGAATGTTGTTTTGTTGTCGTTGTAGCATCTTTAGTTGGTGATGTTTCTTCTTATAGGTACTTAAGCGTTTTGGTGAATGATGTGGAGACGTTGATGAACCATCCGTTTCATTAGTATCGGAAGCAGATGATCCAACTAGGGTTACAGAACTCAAATTACTCGGTGAACAAGGTGCACTCAATATTGTGACATCTTTAAAACAAATAATTGTTTAACAAAAATTTAGAGAATTGTGATTGATTTAATACCGGTGAGAGTGTCACTGCTACTAGAAGTGGCAACTTTCGGTATCAATAGATGAGAATTATCCTGTTTCGTTGATTCACTTTGCTCAATTTTAATTGAAATTGACTTTTGTAGGGGCGATGAGATACCTTGTGTCGGACTTTGTCTGATAATTCTCGGATATGTATGTTCGTAATTCTCTTCTTCGTCTTTAATTATAAGAAAATAATTAAATAATTTATAGATAAATCGGTAGGTATTTACATTTTTCTAATGTTGATTTCCAATGGCGATGTCCTTGTGAGTCGTAGCTATGCGATCGATCACGTTCACTCATTTCTGAACCGTAACCGGATACGGAACTGGCGCCGCTGGTTCGACGTGGTGAAAAACTACTACGTCTTCTATCATCATATAATTGTAATGTGTTTTCATCTTTATTTATAATGCCTTCGAGGGATATAACCGATCCTTGTGGTTCGATATCGTTACTATAGAAGACTTTCTTTAATGCTTCCAATACAGTAACACCATCGGTGAAGACATGGTATGTTAGAAGGAACGTGTTCAAGAAGTCTATGGAGAGGAACCTTAAATCTGAAAAACACTTTAGTTCTTTTTTACCATAAATAATATTGATGAATAATAATGTACCTTTAATGATTTTTTTATGCAGAAAAGTTGATCAGGAAATGGGTAAAATCATGCATTACAAGGTAAGAATAAATGATAAAAAAATTCCCAGATTATATGGATTTTTTTATATATATATATATATATATGTATATATAGTAGTCATTGAACGAATTAATAATACAAGAAATTTTCCATATTTTTTTATAGTCATTTACCAGTTAATCTTTGAAGGAGACGTTCTGGTGTCGCATATCGTATTTGAGGAACTTTACATGAATTCATCGTACGACTAAACCGGATATCAGCTTCATCTTTAAATAGTTTTGGGTCGTTCTTCAATGATTGCGGCAGTGTGACGGAACTATTATCGGACATTGATGGTCGTATCATATCGTTAAATTGAACATTATCCAAACATTGACTGAGATCGGATATCCAAGCGGCTTTCTCTTGAAGTGATGAGGCAAGCAAATGGACAGTCACCTACATCATTAATTTAGTAAATATATGAAATAATTGAAGAAGTTCGACACGACCGACCGGATTTTAACCCGGAACTGACCGGACGAAGATAGTGAGAACACTTCCACCCGGATTCAAATTCCCGACAGGCAAGTCGAACTTTTTTCTGGAAAATCAAAGACTGACCTGTTGTCCTGGTTGATTTGTATTCTTTAAATCGACAACAATCTTAAAATCACGATTGTGCAGACTACTGGGCATTGCTGATGTTTCGCTAACACCCGATGATTGACTGGAGACAGAACACACTGAAGATCCTGAAAATATTTAAAATTCCCGTATTGTTTTTCGGGAAATTCGATTTAATAGAATTTACCATCATCATCGGCATTGTCGCTTGGATCTTCAATGAGTTGAGCATCAACTAGAGGTACTTTCCCAATATCCGGTACTAAATGTAATTTACCACTCGATGTTCTAAAACAAAATTGAAAATTAGCTCTTTTTTCGTGGATAATAATTGTTTTCTTTGTAAATATCACTAAACCTGGTGGCTATAATTAAATGATTTGAAAACAGGAAACATTGGCGTACCATTTCTTTTTCACTTTTAAAATTCAATTTACTGCGTGAACTTCGATTTTTTTCGGTTGGTAATTGTATTAAACTACCTTGCCTAACGAATACTTGATTTACATCGAGCAATATATCACAACCTTCAACTATCATACGTTCAACGGCTAGATTTTTTCGTCAGATTTTCCGTTTCTGATACCTGAAAAACACGATATTTATTTGTTGTTGATCAAAATTGGAATATTTCGACATTATTACTTCATCGTGCATCTGTCGTGATAAATCTTCAAGTTGCTGTCGGGCATTCTGTAGGCTTTTCCTTTCGACATGATCATGGGGCGTATGAGCTAATAATTCATGTAATGTGATAATATATCTCGGTACTTGATGCATAGGATATGTCAGGAATGTTTCCAATGATCGTCCATGACATGTTGGTTTGCTTTCTAAACGTTTGAGCAACGCAGAAAATTGCGGTGATTGTTTACATTCAGTCAACACTTGGAGGGAATAATGATGATTTCTCACATATTCTTGATATATACTCAACATCGGCAATAGCATTGAAAATAAATCACCTAATACTAATGTAGGCCAACTTTCCAATCTAGATGTTAGCCCTTTTAAAAATATTTGATGTAAAAATAATACAGTTTCACTATTTAAAAATATTGAATTAACATCCTCATGGGAACATGGTGGTTTCTTTGATGATGCAGCCATTTTAAATGGACGTAAAAACACGATACTAATACTTCCATTTGTTCCATATATTCCTCTTCTGATTCAACCATACGAAATACTAAACTATTCCGTTTACGCATACTTTCAGCATGTGGACTTTTAATATATTGTTCAACAATTTGTTTCCAACGTCTACGGCATAACCAACCACGAAAGAAACTTTGTACTTTTTTTATTTTACGTAATTCATTTGAATCTTGTTCAAGATTCATAAATTGACCGGAAACATTTGATGTTGATGTACCTTGATTCGATATTAAACTACTTGTTGATTGATGTTGTGGCGTTGGTTTCCATTCTTTTTTTAATGCGAACAACTGAAAAATTATCGATTTGTATGATTCTCGATGAAATTCACTTTATACAGGGACGGATTTACGACCAGTGCGACTCTAAGCTCCAAATGCTAAAACTTAATATGTAAATCCGGCCCTCGCAAAATACAGCACGTCCCACTAGAATTTACTAGACAACAGAAAATACTACATAATCGTTGTAAATAACTGTATGGAAAAGATATTTTTCCGTACATCAAAGAAAAATTTTGTGTAAAATTCTGAAATAGTAGCACATATTTCCGGATTCGGTTGGCGTTTCTTCTTATAGTAATTCCTGCTAATACCCTACTTTTACTAATCATAAAAAAGGCACAGTAAATGCGGGACATGCTGTATAGTCTGATAACCTACTTCAGCTCTCAGTTTTTTGATTTCAGATGCTAATTCTTCACATTGTTGTGTATATTGCCATTTGGCAGTTTTTTCAGATTCAACAATCTGAAGTAAATGAAGATGTTTTTGTTCTAATTCCTCTTTTTGTGAAAGTACTTTATTAAAACTACAAAAACACGGTAAAACAATAAAAATGATTGTTTTTTCATTATTATTTTTTTGGGATAAATTCGAACATACCTCGCCTCCCTTATAGCTTCAATCCAATTTTTACAATCGGTTTCATTTAGTGCTCTCAATTCATATTGACGAATATTATCCCTTCTATATGATATAGCGAAACAATACTGTAAACACGAAATACGGATAGAAATTGTTTAATGAATAATTAAATTGATAATCGTATTTGATTATTTTTAGTTCAATATCGATCCAGTTTCACATTACACAAATTAAACTTATTTGCAGTTACAAATTAAGAAATTTTAATTGAATATTAATTAATCAATCTAAATAAACACTGACCTGTTTGTCTGTACCATCTTTTGTTTTCGATGCACTACCTGTTGTTATCAGTCTTTCACAGTAACAACCCTCTAAAAGTAGTACGCCGCTAGGACGATGGCAATTTTCCGAATCGTAGTAAAATAATAAGTTCTAAAAAATATTTATACACATTCGTATTTCTAATAGAATTAGTTCCAAAATTTGTTTGCTACCTGATAAAGAACAAACCATCTTAATTGCCATTTACTGCTATCTGATGATTTTTTATGCAAATAACCAGCTTGCGAATGATCATAATGAGCCCTCTCTGATAGCATAATTAATTGATTCTCATTAACGCGTATGGTTCTTTGCATTTTAGGACTCAACATTGTTTCAGCTTTTTATTGATATATCTGAAATTCGCTAAGATAACAACAATATTTCCACTCAACTTACTGTCGTAATATAACAAATATTAATCGAAGATTAAACAGAAATTAAATCTTCAGAATTAATAGGATTATTTATATTATCTGTTCGGTATGAGAAATTACTATTAACTAAACTGTAGACATTTTGTTAAATCATTTTGATTATTTTCCGTGTACGTATAATTAATAATTGTTTTTAATTACTTACACACATCGATCGATTTCAGTATTTTTAGATAGAAAAAGCACAGTTGCAGTAAAACGTGTAAAGAACACTAATTTAGGGGATGAAATAGATTAAACTACGAAACTGAAAATTCAACAATTGCCACAGGATTTGATCAGGAAATCAACGATTTCAATACGCAAGCGTACTTGTTGCACATATTTTCCTCTTGGAAAAATAAGATCGATATACATTGAAATTCCGCCTAAAATACACAGAATATATATATATATATATATATATATATATATATATATATATATCTCACATAGATAACGATATTGATTGGAAATTGCGGAGGATTAGTTCCTGGAAAAATGCTATTGAAAAAATTACCACCAACGTGTTTAATTAATTAGCAAATTCCTGATTTGTTGTTTGATCATTCTATTGGGTAATATCCCTTTGAGTTAAATAAACATCCCTGTGTATAGTGTATCGAATTTTCTAATGTACTGAGTAAAGTGGTAAATTTTGTTCATTTCGTTAACAAAAGCAGAACTCAACACCAATTCTTCATTCTTTTCCTAGCAAATTATTCGAAAGATTTACGACTTTACTGGAAATACTATGCATGCATTCAAACGCTGAGAAGACGAGAATGAAAATCGAGATGACGATTATCATTTTTAACGAATTTAAAGAATTGACGACGGATTATAAAGTAATGAAGTAAATAAAAATCCGATTTGAAATATAACAGCAGTTTATCAAATAAACACAAATTGACATTTTCATATAATATTTATAAAAAACATAAAAAGTTCAATTCAACAAAACATCAAAAGGAAAACGTTCTTTTTACAGTTCACAAACTTCATCTCAAACTGACTAACAAATATACAAAAATGTGTATAAAATAATTATAAAAACAATGTAAATAGTATTTCGTTAAATACAAAATAAAAGAATAATAATAATAATAAAATGGTATTCAACTTGTTTCTAGTCAAGAAGCCAACGGTTCACTTGTGAACCGGGCAAAAAAACTTAAATAAGATCCATGTTTTTAATTAATTAATTGATTTTCTTTTTCAATTATTTTGGGCAACAATAAGGATTTGAAACAATTGACTATACCTAATCGAGGCAACAGCCTGATATATTGCACTAATGGTAACTACATTCAGAACTGGAAACTAGAAAAGTTACCAGTTATTATTAACTGTTTATTTTATATATTTTTTGTGTATGTGTGTGTATTTTTTTTTGTCCCGTCAGACTGAACTGGTCGCATTTCACAGACTGTCCAGAGATTGATTATTTTTTTCTCTAAATTTATTTAAATTTTTTTCTGTTTTCACATATAAATTATTAAAAAACTAAAAATATTTATTGAAAATCGTTATAAAAAGTAAAAAATGTACAACTTTAAAAATTTTCAATAAATACGCAGTTGTAATTACATTGTAAAAATATCAAAATTATACAATCAGTTTACAAACAATCTGACTGCAGTCGCATCTAATAATTGTTTATTTTCTTTATATGTATTTATTTATTTATTATTATTATTTAAATTGGATAAAAGTTACACAAAAATTGTTAGATCAAAATGACAACTGTCTACATAATATGATACGGTCTTGTCCGCTATCATCTACTCCTTACGGGGCAGGCGAGCAAATATACAAACAGTAGAAAAAGGAGTGTAAATCTTTACAAATCATATCATTACATATTTGTACCATATTGTAGATGGTTCACACGGCCGGATATTAATGTATCCTGACTAGACTATAGTTAAAAGGATACAATTATTTAATAATTTCAACGACCTGTGCCCTATTTACACAATTACCTAGGAAACGTTATAATAATAATAATAATAATTAATAATAATATAATATAATAATAATAATAATTAATCATAATAATAATAATAATAATAATTAAAATTCATTAATTACGATTAAAAGATAAAACTCTACAGCACTGATAGGTCAGCTGGGCTATACCAGTCAGTGCAATTATTGCACACATCAAACTTTGCTAATCACCATTTATAACAGTTTAGTATAAAAATTCAAATTTAAAAAATACAAAGTCTTACAATAGCTGATACTATTTATATATATATATAATATATACTATACATATCCGTGCAATTTTATTTAATACATAAAGACGTTTATGGTATCACACATTAAAATAAAGGATGGTAGAATTGCGGACATGAAGCAGGTTCGCAGGATAGCAAGGAAGCCAAGGTGGGCGTTTTAGTTTTCTTCTTTCTCTCACTTAAATTTCTTTTATTCTTTCAATATAATTCTCCCTATTCTCCTTTAATTTAATTTAATTTAGTTTAATTCGATTTAATCAAATTATTTTAATTTAATTTAATGGCATTTTAGCGTATTTGATTTAATTTCTTTTTAAACAAAAAAACAAAACAAAACAAAAACAGAACAAACCTGGTATCAGAACAAAACAAAATTAATTTAAATTAGCAGCGGAACACGGGCAAAGGCGGGCCGGTCAGGTACTTGGGGGCTAAGTTGTTGCCGCAAGCGGAGATCCTCTGCCCAGCAGGCGGCTTGCAGATTAGACTAGTATAGTATTTACAATACCCTGAAAGTTTCTGACTGTACCGCACTATACACACATAATTTTTTATATTTTTTTTGGTTTGTTATTTATTTTTTCTCTTTTTTTTGTTATATATAAACATCCTTTCTTCTAGTGTTCTGGTCTGTGTACGGTCAGCCAAATATGACCAGAACTATTGGCCAAAATAAAAAAAATGAAACAACTAATCAAAAGGCCACACGTCACCAACATCATTCAATCTAGATCATGATCGTTTTGAAATTACAGCGATACATAACAAGTTTCCTGTATATTTCATTAATTTTTAATGGGGAATTTTTAAACTTTTAAACTTAAACAATGTCATTTTCATAATCGGAACAATTCCGTCACATTCTTAGATCTTTACTATAGCAGATAAAGACGACTAGTTGCCAAGAGACCTAACATTCATTACAAAAATGATCATAATTTACAATTTAAAAGTTAAGAAAATAATAATAATAATAATAATAATAATAATAATAGTATTAAAAACAATAAAAGTATACAAATGTATAAAGGAAAAATGAATTCGTACAATTTGCTTAACGAATGCCAAAATGTATCGACTGGTACAATAGAATACACTATCACCAGGAGAGCCTCAGACAGAAGGTAACAGCTTACAGGTAAAATTTTAATGTAAATTTAAATAGTTATGTATAATTGCTACTAGATAATTATGCCTATGCAATATACAGCAATACTGCCATTTAATTTTATTATTATTTTTTTTTGTTTATACCTTTTATTTAATAAAAAATGACAGTTGCTGACTAAGCGCTCCTGCGTTAACACCAACGAAAAGGTACAGCTCTAGGACGATCTGCTCCTTCTTTTACTAATGGTTTATGGAACTCTCGTCCTGGTCGCGAATGAATTGTTGCCCAACAGTGTTCACAATAGTACTACGAAATAAAAATCAAATAAGATATGCGAGTTGGTTTGTTTTTTTTTTTAAAGAAAATTGAAGGGGGAAAAAGCAAAATCTACCTGTAAGCAAGTAACATTTGCACAAAAGAATGGTGCAAATTTACCACCACAACGTTGTCCCTGACATTCATCACACATTTGATCATCAAGCACATATGGTTTAACTTCAACCCTTTTATCAATATCACCATGTTGTAATTGTACAAAACGTGCACTAATTGCAGCAATATAACTTTGTTGATTACTAAAAGCAACACGTCCAGCACCTTTTGGATATTTTAATTCTGGATCTGTATCGATACCAGCATAACATACACCACCATAAAGACGATCCATAATCATAGCTAATTCCACTAAAAATAACAAATAATTAAAATAAATGATTGATTGTTTGTTGAAATAATAAAAAAATTTACCAGCTTTGAGTGGTCGAGGGACACCACCAACAAAAACTGTTTTACGTGGATCTAAAGGCATTGATGCATCCAGAACAAAATCAGCATCGGACAATCTCCATGGTCGAATCTGTACAGGTTTATCTTTAATTGTTGGTGAGGATACACATAAATATAATTTATCCTCATCAGTAATACATGCATCTATTAAACTTTGTACAGAATTTTCATCCTGTAATTATGAATATTAATAAAGAAAAACAATTACACAATTATAGAAAAATGAACAAAACCTGAAATAATAGGAATGCATATCCTTTTGGTGGAAAATATGATTTACTTTCAGCTTTATGTGGCCAATCAACAACAAGTGGACCAAAACGACGAAAACTAGCTGTTATTTCATCTTCATCAATATCTGGTGGTAAACCACCAACAAATACTTTACGTGAAAAACGTTCACCACCTTCTGAACCTTGTGAATGTGGTGATGATCTTGATGGTGAACTTAAAGGTTGTACACCACCTAATGTACCATCAACTAAATGGGGTTCTTCAAGTAATACAGGACCAGCCTGATCATCTAAAACTTGGAAGTATGAAGATTTCCCTATTAAAAAAAAATACATAAATAAATAATCGTAAATCAACTTGGAAAATGAAGAAGAGAAAATCAATAATCCCCGTCTTAATTACTTTTATTACAACTATAAACATATAATGAAATCATATTATAGTTACAGTGGACGTTCAAAAAATACATTCCTGTGGGGGGGTTAAAGATGGACGACAGTTTTATCAATAGCAACAAACGCATGCGTATTATATAGAAACTACCCTAATTTTGCGAGGGCACGTGGATTGAGTGCATCGACCTTTTGTATTTTAAAACACATGTTCAAATGAGTAGAAGGAACGTTTAAACGCAACTACCCTTCTTATTAAATTACATTTATATAGAAATATCGAAAATAAATTGATCACAAATCACACACACCTATTAAAAAAAACGTATACACACACATACACACAAAAGTCGATTCGAAAGTTGGAGTGTAAATGAATAGGGCAAAGTAATTAAGCAACTTAAATGTTACATAAACATAAATAAACGTGTTATTAAATTGTTTTGGCAAAACTATTTGTCTTTTTTTCTTCTCTCATTTTAATTTAACAATTTGATATATTTGTTGATATATTTCGATTAACTTACCATGTAACTGCGACAATGACTGGAAAGCGTTTGTGTTACAGTTGATGAATCCTAAAACAATAAATTTAATGCTATTACAAAATACTATAATAATAATAACAAATTGTTTTTATTAGATAGTATTAAAGGAAAAACGTGACGAATAAAATAACTATTGATGTAGAAATTTCACTGTAACTTCCTCAATTTTTTTTTTACAAAATTTCTTTTTTAATTCGACAATTCATTGAAAATTGATTTTCTATAAAATTTCGAAATTACAACAAATCAACAAAAAAAAACAATACAACACAACATTATTGTAATTCAACCTTCAATATTAATTGATTTTAATTTAAATCATCTTATGTTTTAATGAATTTTTTCAAAAATAATTTAATACGTACATGTATATATAATTAAATAAAACATTTATTATTTTCTTTTCAATTTTGTTTAATTACATGACGACAATGATACGGTCAAGGTTGATATTAAATCATTTAAATAGACATATTCGTAATTATTTAATAATAATTTACTTCGATTATTATGACAACAATAAAACAATATGAAGGTTGAAAAATCAATAATATTGTTGATAAAAACAATAATTTTTATCAATTGTCATTAATGTAGAAATCAAATAAATAAAACGTCACCGAAATTTGCATAAATAATCAAAATACTAACAAAAAAACAAAACAATTGAAATAATAGAATATATAGAAACCGCAATAATAATAATAATAATAATAATACTGTATTATTAGCTTATTGCATAAGATGCCCTTCATAGATTTTTTTAAATACGTGCCTGTTACTAATCGACGGGATTTTTTTTCCAATAAAAGTTAGGTTATAAGAAAATCAGCTGATATTGACATGTGTATGTATGAAAACAGACATGATTTTGACTTAAATAGTACACTTACTCAAATGGACATGTGACTTAAATGTGACGTCAACAAATTAACTTTACTTATTCTTGCATATTAAATTAAATATTTTTAATACTACCTATATTTATAACTATATCTATATATACAGAAAATGGTTATGCGATTTACGTATTTTCTAGGAAATCAACATCGATTAATGAATATTTAAATAATTTCTAATTTTTGTTGTTTCAATTGAATTTATTTACCAAAAAAACATAAGCAAATTTATAATAATTAACCTAATAGTAAACAGGTTGATGTGGCAATATATTTGACGACCGTGTAATAAATTTAGACAAGAAAATTATAATAAATAATAATGATATAGAAAGTGGATCTAACCTTTTGAAATTGATTTAAATTGTAATCCCCATGGGGATGTAGGGATGTGGCGTCTACAGGTGAGGCTCCGTACGCTCTAAACATGATGCATTTAATATTCCAAAGAAACAAATAAACCTAATTACGCACACTATAATCCTTTTTTTTCTATAAACACAAATAACACACAATAATGATTTCCTATTAAAAATAATAATTATACGTGTTATACGTCCTTGAAAATAAAGTTTTAATTAACTTAAATAATAATAATAATAAAACAACGTTAAAGTAACAGAATAACAACGCAAACTAAATGAGGAAATAACAAAATACACATAGAGACTGTTCTGTTGATAGTAAGCACACTTCTATGTCGCAGTCTACAACCATATTTTAAACAATACTGCGCATATGACGATTTTTCTACTGCACCAAAAAAAAACTAATAACGGAACACTACGATCATTCACGAACATTTCGCACTTTATATAAACAGCACCCCTAAAATCACACCCCCATTTCGAAAAAATTTTTACAACAATTAAAATGCGGATGTCAACAAAATTCAAATTTGAACCAAACTATAATTATCAAAAATTTATAAGGACCGTATTAAAGACGAATATGTAGCCTGGAAGATTCACAAATAACTCGTTTGGAGTTTTTTGGAAAATATTAGACGGAACCACTAGAAAATAAATGAAAAGCCTCGAACAACGCCATGAAAAAATATATAAATGAACGACACATAAACCTAAGCCATTTCTATAAAGAAATGTGGCCATTTTCGGAGAAATCAACGACATAATCAAAACAGAGACACAATATTTTTCGTGTTAGTTGTCTAAATTTATTGATATTCAACATCCAACCGCACAACCGGTTATTTACTTATACAGAATTCATTGGAGCAACTAGAAGGAATTAAAGTCTTATTATGTGTATGTGCTAAAAGAGATATAGAGAATTTTTGCTACTTATCTCTTTTTAGCACGTGCACACATCATATTTCTGTTTCATTTCTTTTACTTTAACAAATGTTTCGATTTGAATAGGCCGATACTGTATATTTGATAATTTTCGCGATTTTTACTAAAATTAATTATGGAAAATTCATGTTGCCTACCTTTAATATCTGTTGAATCGGGGCGGTCTCATAATATCATTTAAATAATGTTCTAGGCCTCTCATATTCTCCAATGGACTACTACCATTCGCATTCACCATACCACATCGATCCTAAAAGCATATTTCGAAAAAAAATAAAAATCAAAAAAATGACAAACAAATAAAACGTTTCAATCAACCCCTGTATATCGATATTATTTGTACAACAAACTTTCGACCACACACGATAAATATGATTTATCGACAAAATTTGATGATATTAAACGTACGCCTATTAATCAATAAGATAACGAAATCGATTAAACTATAAATTTTATTATTCATTGTTAATAAACATTCTTCTAAATTACTATTTTACGAATGGAACGTATTAATAAATAATGACCGTAATACGCTACTGTCGTATGGGTTGCCTAGATGAGAAACTGGGTCACCGATATTTCTTTACGTTACAAAATCAATAGATGTAACCCATTATACGGTTTAAATTGAATTTTTGTTACTCTTTTACATTATTTTTTTTTTGATATAATTAATAATCAAAAACGTAATTCGTTAATCGATGCAACTACTTCACATTAAATAGTTTACACGGTCGCAAGTTGTGTTGCATAAAAAACAGGCGTTATTTTAATTCAAATAATTTTTTTCTCAAAATTGTTATTCGTATTTTTTACAAGTTTGTTCTCAAAAAGAAAAATTGTTTAAATAAATTTGTTTGAACAGTTACGTAATAACGGTAAAATTACGACTGTATTATATTTAATTTTGTACAAGGTCTTAACAATGTTGTAGAACAAAAAATTTGTTGTCATTTTTATAATTAAGAAATTGAATAATTTGGATTTACTGTTTATTTATATAATACAAAATGATCCTCTCTCACAACTCATGGCCATTTCTATTTTAAGCCCATTGCTTACCTTCAGTTAAAAATATTGCTATTTATATAAAATCGTCTATTTAATTAAATTATAAAAAGCATTTTCGTGCACATCTATACACCAATATATATTTATATCCAACAAAATAATTTCAAATCATCATTCTATCAGTAAACAACAATATCGAATAGTATTACAGACAATTTTCACAACAACAACAAATAAAAATCAAAAACGAAACAAAACAAATTGATTTAGAGAATCTTTTTAATAGATTTTGTTTGTAGTTGTCTGTAATAAAATTTTTGGGAATTATCGCAGAGTTTTTCCATCTAAATTTATAAAAATGCTCCAAGTTATTTTAGTCAACAGCTAAATATACTGTCACTTCCCCTTAAAATATTTACCGCTATCTTTTCAATATGCGATTCCAATTAGATTTGTTGTAAATAAATTTTTTATCCAACATGCAGTGCAAAATTGTCCAATTAATGAATGTTGTACAATATATACAATAAGAAAACCACACAAACACACACACAAGAATATAAACACAAATTATAAATAAAAACAAATGTGAACTAATGATTAATGGTTTATTATAAATAAAATATTAAAAAATCACAGATAAAAAGGTGACTAGACTAATGTAATGTGACACAGCAAGCAAAACAAAAACAACAGTAACAACAATAGCAACAATAATTGATAAATCCAAAAACAAAAAAAAACAGTAGCAAAACAGCAGCAACAGCAGCACAATTGATAAAAAAAATGTTTTTTTTATCAATTAACAAATGTATCTAGCATGTGGCCATTTAGTGGCAATTAATTAATAAAATGTACTAAATAATAATAATCACAATAATCACAGTGTACATGTGTATATTATGTGTGCAGTGCTCAAAAGGTGCCACACATTACCTGATATGGTAGTAGTTCTTAGCTTCATCCATATTGGTAATTTCAAATGTTGGTGGTTGTGGAAATGGTCCTTTACCAGGATATGATGTACTACGTCTGAATTTAACTGGTGATATAACTTGTTGATGATGATTAAATGTTGGACTTGGTTTTCTACCAGCAACACCAATTTGTTGTAATGGTGTTAAATTTGGTACACTTCTACCTCTATTCCATACAGATGAATTATTTGACCATGTCTGTCCTGGATTTGCCCATGAATTATATGTTTTATATAATGGATGTGTGGATTGTTGTCTACCGATATTATGTGAAAAATTATGTGTTGCTGTTATAGCACGCCGGCCCTGATTTGCAGCAACTGCTGCTGCTGTTGTTGTTGTATTATTACCACCACCAAATAATTGTTGATTACCAAAATTTTGAAAACCAAGATTACCATTTATACTAGCCATATTTGTAACATAAGTATCTTCAATAGCTGGTGACCATAATGATGGTGCATTACTATTATTTTCTTGTTGATGAAATAATGGTGGTAATGTTGTTGTTGTTACTACTTTTGACGTATTCTGTACCACCTGTTCAGTCAATTTATCCGTCATATCATTTGTTGTTGTATCGTCTGTTTGCGATTTATCTGCTGGTGTCGCACCACCCACCTCATCACCGTTAGAGGTTTTCTCGACGAGTTCATCTTGCATCCCGGGCCGTACCTGGCCTATTTGCAATTCTGTATTACCAACACTATTTGTTATTGATGTTGTATAAAATAATGTTGATGATGTTGATGTTGTTGTATTCTTTGTTGTAGTTATTTCAACACTATTCAAACTAATATTTGTATTTGTGCTCAAACTAAATTCCCCCATTAGCACACGTCACACAGATTTATTCGATTATTTATTTTGTTTATCTATTTATTAAAATGTTTATTTTAAATGAAAACGAAACAAAACAATTATATTAAGGCCGGCAGCTAATTTATGATTATTATTATTTTATTAATATTTTTTTTATGTTAAATTATTGTTTAACGTTATGAATATATATATATATATATTTTTTTATTAATTTTATATGAGATCGTGTTATGTCATACACATACACCAGGAAAACACTCCACCAATCCACCAGTGAACCACCAGCCCACTTTTCTTCTGTCACTACTTTTGCGCGGAAGTACCGGAAACGTAACAACGATTTTATACGATCTTTTACGATATACCGATCTATCAAAGATTTACATTAATACGCATGCGTTTCTATGATATTTTCTAATAATAAACAAGGATAGATAGAAAATTGTCGCTGACGTAAAATTATACGTATATGTTGCGCACGCAACTTATCGAACAGCTGATGACGACATATGAACCATAACTGGATGCATTACTATGCGCATTAAATATATATATATATATATATATATATATATATATATATATATATACACACACATAACAACACATACATGTAATAGATAGAGGTTTATGTATAAACATAACGTTACTTCAACACATTGTACAATATCTACACCGAATCGACCAACTTCTATTACTTCCTAGACATTTGTCGAAATATCTTCTCTAATGCATTATCAATATAATCACAAAATAAATATAAACTAATGGATCATGTTACCATAGAAACTAACACTAATTTTGTGAATCGCAGTTGGCTATCATAAAAAAACAAACAAACAAACAAAACCAAATTATGGGACATGCAGTATTTCGGTGTTATAACTGTGATGTGTATTATAATCACAAAAAATGAATTTAAACAATTAAAAAATCATAATTATTTAATAGAATTTCGCAAGATATGTATACCCTGTTTTATTTTGTGCCAAATATTCTCAGTTATTTTTAAATTATTTCGTTTGGAACAAATTTAGATTATATAACACACAAATATTGTTATAAATAAATGAATAATATAATAATAATAATAATAATAATAATAATAATAATAATAATGATGATGATAATGAGTTTGGGGAATAATTTTGAATTGACCGCCATTTATGTGACCATTAGCTAACTTCATTCGACCGATGTATTTCTTCGAACTTCACACGTTACTGTGAAGCAATGATGTTTTCGTATTATTATTTTTAAAAATAATAACAAAAAGTAACCAAATGAATTTATTTATTATTGTAATGCTTCGATTATAATCAAAAAAGATTTGTTTAAATTAATAAGAATATTATTATTATTAAATTTGTTGTTACAGTGAAAAAATTAACCTGAAAGATGTGTTTATGTTTGATTATATTTATCAATTTTAATTGAATTAAACATTTGATTATATAGATATACATACATACATATATATATATATATATATATATATATATATATATATATATATATACACGAAAAATAATAAAACAGAAAAAATGAGTCACAATAGTGACCCAAAACTTTCTCAAGTTCTTAAAGTTGATACTGGTGAACAATCGGTTGATTTGGTGGATAATTCAAAGTTTTACGAAGACAACAATTCGAATCGTGGTAATAATGATAATGATGATATAAGTTCATTAGGACCATTACCACCAAAATGGGAAAAAGCCTATACTGAAAATGGAGAAGTCTATTTTATCGAGTATATATATAATATTTAAATAGATCATTTTGTTTATTAGTTTTATGATTGTTTGTTTATAGTCATTCAACAGGAACATCTCATTGGTTGGATCCTCGTTTATCGAAATTCCAAAAGAAATCATTAGAAGATTGTCTAGATGATGAATTACCATACGGTTGGGAGAAGATAAGTGATCCGAATTATGGTACATATTTTATTGATCATGTTAATCGTCGTACACAATATGAAAATCCTGTGATTCAAGCAAAACGTGCAGCGTTAGAAGTGAATGAGAGAGTCGTACATCATTTACAAAAGATCCAAGTGAATTATGTGGTCAACGTTTTCGTACATCATTAGTTAAATCATCTAGAGGTTTAGGTTTTACAATTGTTGGTGGTGATGATGGTGTTGATGAATTTTTACAAATTAAATCTGTTGTACCAAAAGGTCCAGCATGGTTAGATGGTCAATTACAAACAGGCGATGTTATTGTATATGTTAACGATATATGTGTATTAGGCTATACACATAATCATATTGTTAGATTATTTCAATCTATCAATGTTGGATCAACTGTATCATTGGAAGTATGCCGTGGTTATCCATTACCATTTGATCCAAATGATCCAAATACAGAAGTTGTAACAACAATTGCCGTTGATTCACAACAATTAACAACCGATGATAAACGTTTATTAGATACAAATTATAATTTTTTAGATAATGATGATATAACAACTAGAGATGATATTATTGAACAACAATGTGATGAATTTGATGATATATTAAAGGGTATTGGTAATTTGGGCAAGGTGCAAGTTAGAGTAAATATAGTAAAAGGCAATTTAGGTTTTGGTTTTACAATAGCTGATAGTGCATGTGGACAACGTGTTAAACAAATATTAGATCGTCAACGTTGTAAAAATTTAATTGAAGGTGATATATTATTAGAAATAAATGATATATCATTAAAAAATATGTCACATGATCAAGTTGTTCAAGTATTGAAAAATTGTCCATATAATAGTGAAGCCACAATATGTGTTCAACGTGGATGTGTAAATAAAACACCAAATATTAGAAATAAGTTGAAAAAATTAGACAATAGATATGGCAATAGAGATATTAATAATATATATCGTAGTAAAACACCAACGGCTGATATTTATAGTACACAAACAAGAGAAATATTACCAAGCCGTCCAAAAACACCATTAGTTGATACAAGAAATTTAACAAAAACACCAATAAAAGAATTAAATTCGAATTTAAATACCGATATGTATAAATGTGAATTTATTAACGATAATTATAATAATAACAACAATAATAGTAATAATAACAACAACAATAACGATCATTCAAGATTACGTTTATCATTAATCGATAATCCAGATGATATTGAGGATGATATTGATTTATCTGAAAATAATCAAAATAAATCAATATATGATTATACATCACCAACAAATATCGATCCGAAATATTCATGGTCATTACGTATGTTACATCAATATGATTGTAATTGTTACACATGTCGTACTGGATTACCGGAAGGTTCTGAAAATTACGCATCAACAACAAACAAGAAAGATATCGATTATTGGCCACTAAGAAATTGCGAATATACAACAACATCAGTTACTTTAAATCGACAAGAAAATGGATTTGGTTTTCGAATTGTCGGCGGAATAGAAGATAAATCACAAGTAGAATTATTTCTATAATTTATTTCTAATATTTATTTGAAATAATTTATAAATTTTCAGGTTGCTGTAGGTCATATAGTGGGTGGTGGTGCAGCTGATTTAGATGGTCGTATACATTCAGGTGATGAAATTGTAAGTGTTGATGGTTTTTCAGTATTAAAAGCATCACATCGTCAAGTTGTACGTTTTATGAATGCAGCAGCAGCACGTGGACAAGTGAATTTAGTTGTACGAAGACGTATTTATCATTTACCACCTCAACAAAAAACATCAAATCAATATCAACCAATTGTTAGTTGGCCACATGAAAATCAACAACAATTACAACAGCAACAACAACAATCACCACCGCCACCACAACCACAAGCAACAAATCTACGCTCGAATTTATCTTTAATGACACCCTCTACGCAGTTGCCTGAACCACATTATGATGTAACTGTACAACGTAATGAAAACGAAGGTTTCGGTTTTGTTATTATATCGTCCGCTAACAAACAAGGATCAACAATAGGTAACCAAATATCGACTGTTTCCTTGCTTATATAACAGTTATCATCTAATTTTCCATTGTAATTCCTTAAATTTCCAGGAAGATTAATTGAAGACAGTCCAGCAGAACGTTGTGGTCGATTACATGTTGGTGATTATATAATTGCTGTTAATCACATAGCAATTATGAATCTAAGTCATGGTGATATTGTCAATTTGATAAAAGAGTCTGGTTTATCTGTTACGTTAACTATCGCACCAAATTATGATCCTTGACATCATTATAAAAATAACAATAATAATAATAACAATAACAACAATAACAATAACAATCGAAAAACTGAACAGAAATTCTTTAAATTTACTTTTGCCAATTTTTTTTTACAAAAAAATAAATTAACGGCCAATCAACATCAAATAATCAAATGTTGGAAATGATTTTGTGATAAAAAAAAATTGTTTTTTTCTTTTGCTGTTTGATTTTGATTTAAAAGAATTTCAAATATTTGACTGATAATTGAATCTCAAAATATTCTGGATTTATTTTTGTTACCGATAAAGCTTATTTATTTCTCAATTTTATACGTTTTTATTATTTTATTTTAATTTTTTTTTGTGTTTTTAATTATATTTATCGAATTTTTTTTTAATAATATAAATGGCCCACAATAATGCTTATATTGGCTTTTATAGTTTTTTAAGACTATAGCAGTATCTACTAAATAGTTTAATCTTCCAATTTGGTGCATTTATTATATGTGTATTTTATATTATTTTACGCTATCTTTAAAGATTAGTATCCTCATTTAACAGAATATTTGTTATTCTTTCAAAAATAATAATGTATTCAATTATTATTCGAAATACTTTTATAATAAATAAAAATAATTATTTAAAATATAGTTTATTTGTTATTAAAGAACTTTAAAAAATGTAACAAAAGAAGTGATAAACATACGAGAATTACACGGGAAATATATTGACTATCTACTAATTATTAAAAAAATCAGTCATTTTTGTTTGAGATTTCGAAAATTTAATAAAAATATAACTGTTATTTTTTAATAGTAATGTATATAGAAAAATTAAAAAAAAACCATTATTAACAGTCACTACAATCTATAAAACAATATGTATATATGTACAACATATTTGGAAACGATCAAAACATGCACATGCAGTAGAAACAATAATAATCAAAATGAATTAAATATTTTTTATAGGAGAACCTGAAAATTCGATTCAAATTCAATTAAATGAACGAATAAAAACATTATTTATTAGAAGCCTTATTTGCTTGGAAAGATTGATAGATGGCTTGAAGTTGTAATTCAACATCGCCTAATAATGGACGTTCTGATGATTCACCAGCCCAACATTGTTCCATTAATGTCCAACATGGTTTACTAAATTGTGTTAAACACTCCGGTCGTATACCTTCAAATAATTACCGATGAAATTAATAAATTAATAAATAAATAAAAATAATACCTCTACGGACATTATTCCATAATTGTTCTTTATTTTGGAATTGATCAAAACGATTTGGTAATTTAACTTGACCAGAACAAATATACCAAAATAATATACCAAATGCATAAACATCAACACTTGAATCATAACGACCTAATAATAATTCAGGTGCCATATGTACAGGTGTACCAACAATACTACCAGACATCATTGCTTCAGGTATACAAAAACCAAAATCTGTTAATTTAGCACGATTATTTCGATCTAATAAAACATTTTTTAATTTTATATCTCTATGAACTAATCCTTGTGAATGTAAATAACGTAAACCAGCAACAACATCAATTGCTATTTGTAAACGTGTCAACCAATTTAAACCTTGACGTAAGCCACAATGTAAATCTCTAAACATACGTTCCATTATCAATAATACAGCTGGTGAACTACCACCACCATATGTATAATCAATAACAGAACCACGAAGTTTCAAGATTCTTGGATGTTCTGGAATACTCCTATAATATATCACTCGTAATATTATAATTAACAATGAAAAATATGTTTTAAATAATACCTTGTATAATAAAATTCCATTGCTAAATCGTTCCAGTGTCTATCATCTGGTGGTACGACCGATTTAAAAGCACAAGTTTCAATACCACCCCATGATTCACATGAATAAACAACACCATATTGTCCACGACCAATTTCTGTATTTTGTTTAGGCATACCATTAATAATATAATCATATAATGATGTACTTTCTAATGCTAATCTAGCAAATTTCGGTGCATGTTTTTTACGTATTAAAATTCTTTGTTCTTCAGTTTGTTCAAGTTTACCAGATAATTGACTATCTAATAAACGTACAGCTAATAAAAATGCTTCATGAGATGATTTAATTTGATCACGAAATTGCGATGATATTGTTTTAGCTATTTTACTAGGACTTAATTGATTCATTATATTTGATATCATATGAAGTTTTAAATCTAAACTAGGTGCACCATCTCTATCTGATATTGACCATACTTCATATACTGGTGATATATAATCTATAATAACTTTCTTACAACGATCCATAAATATATGAATAGCTGAAAATGATGTTGTTGCTCTTATATCAATATTATATGCTGCTGTTATTATTTGTTTTAATGCATTCGACGCTGATGTATTAGTTTCTAAATAATCACACGCTTTTTCTATATTTGCTAAACATCGTTCTAATGTACCAGTAAAACATTCTTGTAAACACGTAATTGAATTACTTAATCTTTGAGCAACACGATTCCTTATACGTTGTAATATTAAATCTTGCATTTTTAATTTGGCTTCACGTGTCGTTTGATCGGCTACAACAATTTGTTAATTTAGAAATTCTTACTATAATCACATTGTTATTAAACAAACGATTTGTTGATGAATTGCAGGTGTCATCGAATTCAGTTGAAAATTCACGCATATTCGTTCTCATTTCATGTAAAACATTATTAATAATTGCTGTTAAACAATTCTGTTGATCATCAGCATAAACTTTCAATTCTAAATATAATCTTTGTTCTTCAGCTCGTGCATAATACATACGTTTTGGTGTTATTTGTATCTCACGTGCCATATCAAATGCAGATAAAATGAATCTTTTAACACATTTATTATGAATCTTAAAAAAAAATAAAGACAATTCAATTAAATTCAATTAATTTATAATTAATTATACATACATCACTTAATTGTTTTGCTAAATTTAATGAATGTAATTTTAACATATCTTCAATAAATGGAATAACGTCATTTTTAAAGTTTAGAAATGACGTTATCATATTATACGTAATACTAATACCATTATGTTCACGTTTTAATAATTCATCTGAATTTATAGAAACGGAATCTATGAAAAATGCATTAAATTGTTTTCTTTTTTAATGTTTTTATCTATTTTTTTTTAAGATAAATAATTACCAAATCTGATAAGTTGCGATTTAATTTTTTCCATAGTTAAATCATTTTTACTTTGTACTGAATGTTGTGTGGATTCTGTTAATGAATCTGTAGTTGATGGTCCATCACTATCTGCAACGCTTACAAATAAAAACGGTACAGGCAATGCTTTTTTGATTTTACTAATATAATGCAAACTCTATAAAAAATTTGTAAAGAAAAATAAAATAAAATAAATCGATTAATTACTATTAGTAATTACAATTATTATTATCAACTTACAAAACTACTAACGTAATCTTCATATATTGCATATAATATCACAGGTGTATAATCTTTCAAATGGCATTCTAGACCCCGCATAAAACAGTAATTCGGTATTGAATTTATATCTGGTACAACTAATATTTTAACATTATCCTTAAGTACTGGATTTGGTATTTCAACTTCAATTGAATAAAACCATGGATCATCATCTGGACTTTCTTCAATACGACGTATATCTTCTTCAAGTAATGTTATAAATGGTTGTTGATAATTTCTAACATCATCAACAACTTCAAAATCAACATTCCATGTTGTACGTAACGATTTAATTGCGCCATATTTTATATATACCTGTAATAATGTACAATTAATTAATTGATTTTAGTTTGTTCTTCGATAAGTATATACTGGTCGCCAATTTGATGTGTACGTTGGTAAAATATGTTCATCAAGCATATGATTTATTAATAAAGCTTTTGCATGACTATTTTGACCGTCTACAACGATTAATGGACTTTTTCCAATTTCTTCTTTAATATGATCAATGTTACACTCAGTTATAATACCGTCGATTTCATCTAAACATAAATATGATATTATTATCAAAATTTTGTATAATAATTAATATTTACGGCTTATTTTTATATTTGGTCCAATATCATTTAAGGCTACAAATGTTTCACCAACTAAATTCTTTAACATTTCACATGTTTGATTATGTTTTTTAAATAATTTAGGTATATCGGAGGACATTTTGTTTAAATCGAATTTTTTTTATACAAATCACAGCACCAATTATCACAAATGATTTGATTAAACAATAAATTTATTATACAATCGTTATTTTTAATAATACTGATTAGTAATCATTTTGTCTGTAACTATTTTATTAATTGTTTACAATCACTAATTCTGACGTCCGTTAATTAGTTAAGTAACGGTCAAAGTAAATGGGACGTCGCAAAATTGTGCAAAAAATCAAAAGTTCCCAGTTTACGTTAGCAATACAAATGAGACGCACCAGTCAGGGATCAGTTAATAAAGATGTGGAACTCCTGGACATTTCCTTTGTTTTCAAAGGAATATCGGAACTGGCCTTAACAACAATCAGAATAATGGCAGCCTAGCGCGAGATTCAAATTGGAATTGAGATTCGCTTTCAATTTTATATATATATATATATATATATATATATATATATATATATATCCAATGCCACTTTGAGTCTCGCGCTAGCCGCCATTATTCTGGTTGTTCGAAACCAAAGCAAATGTCCAGGAGTTCCACATCTTAATCAACTGATCGCTGCTGTCACCATCAATAATAAAAAATATCACTAGAAACATTTCAACATAGCTACATCCGGCAACGCTGATTTATACCCAAGGTTAGATCTAGTTAGGACTAAATACTTTATTATGTTGGCAGCATAATTGACAAGTGATTTAATCACAGTGTTATTTATTGTGTATCAATGAATTGTTTTTATCGTTGTAGATTGATGTGAAATAGCATCATTTATGATAAATCGAAATGAATGGCAATGGTATTAACGAATATAACGGTTTATGATGGGTGAAAACTGTCAAGAGAACAAAAGTGAGGTTATGTGCATTTTGCAATTTCTATAAACAAATAAACAATGGAAAATACAAGTTTTCGGATTAAAAATAAGTAAAAAGATATACAAATGATTATTCATTAATAATAATAATCATAATCATCTTTCTGGTAGATTTTCATATCGATGTATAAAATGAAAATTGCATTATTCTCTGGATAACTGCGATTGAGGTCATTTCCAAAGCGATCTTTTTATAAACACACACATTACTGTAGTACGAATATCGCATTTCGATTGAAGTAAAATGCTTGAATTTAACACTGCACATATGGTCCACATAAATTTATGGCTTTTCTATTCATTCACTGGTAAGATTATTAAATTATCTATTTATTTTTTATTAATTATTAACAACAATTAACTAATTATTATTATTATTTGCAATGGTATCTTATAATTAGAGACCGGATGTAGAAATCCATCTTTATTTGGCATGCGGTTATCGTACAATTGTTGCGCGTTAAGGGCTGGTCATTGGGGTAGTTCGATGGTATCGATACAAAAATTATAATCATTCAATAATATTGAAACTATTATCATCATCCATCTTAATATTACTGAATGTATAAATGGTTTGAGGTATTTGGATAATTAACAGACAACTACTTATAAAGTAGGCAACCAACAATACATACTTCACTAAGTGTGTATTGTTGGTTACCTACGCTCACTATGTCTAAATATTTTTTACCCATTTTGATAATATGTAAGTATTTTGAGACGTGTTTGATTATGTATTAATACCGTGATAATCGTTAAAATACATGGCCACAACACAGTTTATTTTGTAAAATTTTGTTATATTCAAAGAGGGATTTCTTAGACAGTTATTTATTTCTATAACAATATTTTGCTATATCTATTTCTGATTGAATATTTTAATTCGTATATTTTTCTTTTAGCTGTTATTCTTCAAAGTGTTTGTAGAAAATGTGAGATTATACAAGAAAATAGCGAACTAATGGTTGTACTGTGTATTTAATATGTAATCACATATTTATTAATAAGTATGGTTGGTATACGTTAAATTAATTACAAGTACATAAATTATTTCTTTTGTAGATCATCATGGCCTGTCTTTATATTTCTGGCGGAATTTCATATCGAGATGAAATGAAAGCTGCAAATGGACGACGACATCGTCATATTCTCAATGGTGAGTTATCGTTTTTATTTCCACTGACAAAATAATATAAAACTTTCTCATTATAATAAATAATTTAATAATAGAGAGATATTCGCAAGGCTGTTAAGTTGAGCGGCGTATAAAAGTTTTTTTTATACTGGGGAGGCTTACACTTGGCCGTATGTTGTTGTTTTTTTTTAAATTCTTTGTTATCAATACAGAAACAGACACAATCGTTTGTTGGTTTATATCGCCAAGTTTAATAAATAAATTAGTCGTAGATCACCATTTCGGGTGTTTGAATTCATGGAAGTTAAAAGTAATCACATGCACACACTATTATTAATTTATTATTTATTATTTTAACATTTACGAAACTACAAGTCGCACACTCTACAACACTCATTGACAATTATTATATAAGTAACCAGATGGAAGTACATATTTATTCCTCTAATAATAAAAAATATAATATTCAACAAATGACCAACAGACGATTGCAATTGCTGAACATAAATAAATAAAATATCGCAGATATTTTCAGTTATTGTTTAATTTTCAATAGTAGGGCCATCTAGTTTACGATAGCTGTACTAGTGCAGCCATTTTGAGATAAGATGGTTTCTTTTACAGGTTTCTTTAATTTGTCAAATTAGTTGTCGACATTATTTGTAGATGGAGTTGTAATCACTGTTTGTTGTTCAACAATTATTGACAGTTGTCATTCGTTCTCAGTGTTAATTATTGTATAGATTAATTGGTATTTCCTTGTAGATTAATATGAAATAGCATTATTTATAATAAATCAAATGGATGGAAATGGTATTGGATATAATAATTCTTTATTATGGATGAAAATGAAAATGAAATCAAAAGTGAAAGATTGACATGTCGTTATCACAACGCAGAAATTTTAATCTATGTCTGACTGGATTGGCGCCGAAATTGCCGACAAATTCGTATTCTGATTCATGACGTCATTCATCCAGATGCAGAAGGTGTCACAGGAAAACCAATATTTTAAATGGCATTTTCATCGAGAGCTGTAAATTTCTAACCAGATTGATTTTCTACTTAATATGGATCGTCAAGCCCATAATTCAGCTTGGAGCATCATGCGGTGGTATATCAATATCACAGGTACATTAGTTATAGGAGTCGATTTGCCTACCTTTAACTTTTTTTCGAACAAACACAGTTAATCGATTGTTCTTTGTATTATAGACACATCCGAGATGTCTGCACGTGGAAGCTCCTCCAATATACGAAACTATTTCTTCTTGGTATTAAAGGTAAGTCCTATGAAATTGAAAATTAGCAAATTCTAAGTTAATATTCTTCTAGACCATCATTATCCAATGTGTCCTTTCTGGGTTGAGAATCTGGACTGGCAGTGGTGTATCCTTAATTCATTCAAACAGGGGTGTGTACGAATGGGACTGAAGTACACTGTCGTCTAATTCGAGGACCAAAAATACCAGCCATACTAATGATGGTTTTTGGTAAATACTGCTAATGAGAATAGGTAGACAGCAAAGATTCGATATAATGGATTAAACCAATGACCCGGCAACCATAAATACAGTATTATTTTTAGTAGGCAACCAACAATACATGCTAATGGTAATTATTTAAATACAAATTTACCCATTTTGATGATAAGCCATTTGAAAAGTGGTTAATTATCAATTAGTATAATGATAATCGTTAAAAGATATGGTCACAACACAGTGTATTTTGTAAAATTTCATAATATTCAAAGTGGAATATGTCAGACAGTCACTTTTTTTATGACAAATTTTTGCTATATCTATCTCAACATTTTGTTCTTGTTGATCGAATGTTTTAATTCGTTTATTTTTCTTTTAGTGGTTTATTTGTCGAAGAATCTCAGTAACAGTGAAATGTTGTCAATTAATAAGTAACACGTATTAATTCCCATTTGAATGTTTTGTTAAAATGGGAATTCGTTAATTTGAAGAAAACGAAAAGGTAAACGATCCAATAAACAATGAATCAAGAATCGTTTCCAGATATAGAATTGGCAAAAACATTATTTTAAATGGATATAAAAACTGATTGTTGTAGTGATTGAATTAAATGTAAGTATAATTAATTGAAATTATAAATAATTGAATGCATTTTAAAATATAAATAATTTTTAGGGTGTAGTAAGTTAATGACAGCAGCAGCAGCTGTAGTAGTACCACTGGTTTACATTTTGCCAGTAGTAAGTTATTTACAATTACAAGATGGTCATAGATATATACCAGCATTAGAAGTGTTTTATGTATTAATTGTTGCAATATCTGGTTATTGATTTCAATCAAGTTTGATAAAACATGTTCACATAGGAACATTATGGAATGTTTGGGTAAGAATACAACAATTATCATTTTATTATTTTCAAATCTAGTGTTTTTATGTTTTATTACTTTTAGGTTGGCAATACAAATCTAGGGACATTTAGTGACTAGAATTTTGGAGTGGCAGTCGTGGTTTTTGACGTTTGACATATGTAAACATAACCTTAAAAAACAACTCTATTTAATAATTTCATTTTCTTTAGAAAGAATGTAACAAATGTAAGTGCATTACGCAAAATTTAACGGAGCTGGCACGATCCATAAATAAGAAAAACAATTCCAATAATCAAGTTCTCATCTTGTGAAATTCAGCAAACATTTACAAGGTAATTATCGTCATTATGTATCAATGTAAATCGTTTATTATTTTTTAATCAGACAGGGGTGTTGCACGAATGATCATTGAAGTATCCTGTCAGTGCGAGGACCAAAATGCTGCACATCAGGTAGCACGTAGCAGTTTTTCCAATTGAAGTATAGAAAGTACCAGCAATTTTAACAATGGCTTTCGATAAATAATGCTAATTAGAATAACTATAAGTAGCAAAGATTCGTTGTATTATTTGTATCAAAGCAATGGATGGGCAACCATAAACACATTACTATTTAAAATGGATAATCAGCAATACGTGGTTAATGGGAGATTTTTAACACTTTACGTGAGAAGTGATTAATTATCAATTAGTACAGTGATAGTTTATTTTGTAAAATTTCATAATATTCAAAGTGAGATTTCTTAGACACTTAGTCACTTTTTGCTATATCTATTTCAACATTTTGTTTTTGTTAATTCAATACTTTAATTCGTTTATTTTTCTTTTAGCTTTTATTCATCAAAGAATCAGTAACAGTGAAATGTGGACAATTAATAAGTAACACATTTCCCATTTAAATGTTTTGTTATAATGGGAATCCGTTAATTGAAGAAAAACGAAAATGTAAACGATATTGTTAATAAGAAGCGATCCAATAAACAATGAATGAAGAATCGCTTGCAGTTATAAAATTGGTAGTACAAACATTATTTTAAATGGATATAACAACTGATTGTTGTAGTGATTGAATTAAATGTAAGTATAATTAATTGAAATTATAAATAATTGAATGCATTTTAAAATATAAATAATTTTTAGGGTGTAGTAAGTTAATGACAGCAGCAGCAGCTGTAGTAGTACCACTGGTTTACATTTTGCCAGTAGTAAGTTATTTACAATTACAAGATGGTCATAGACATACACCAACATTAGAAGTGTTTTAATTATTAATTGTTGCAATATATGGTTGTTATGGAATATATGGATAAGAATACAACAATTATCATTTTATAAATATAACAAGAAACAAATTTGTCATTAAGTCTTCGAAGTTATCTATGATTGTTCTTGGAAAGTAACGACGTTTTAATAAGAGTTGTTAAAATTGTTATTATACTAAACAGATAGATATTATTAATTCATAATGTGAAGAGAGAATATGTTTAATTAATTGTGGTGTAAATAGATCAATAAAAATATTTTATATTCCCCTTTTCTCGCTAAAATAAAAGCTTTTCGCATCCACCAAATTTTTTGAATTTGTCCTTCGCCTTCATGAAAATTTCCTAATTCGCCTGGCGCTTCCACCAACATTTTTCGTGCTAAAATCAAGATCTAGCATCTCTAACCCGGCGCTTCCGCCAAAATTTTTTGAAAATGCACCGTTAAATTTTTCGAAAAATTTTGGTGGAGGCGCCGAAAATTCGCCCGGCGCCTCCACCAAAATGTTGAAATTTTTCCCGACGCCTCCACCAAAATTTTTCGTGCTAAAATCAAAATCTAGCAATCTCTAACCCGGCGCCTCCACCAAAATTTTCAGAAAAATTTTTAACTGCATTTTCGAAAAATTTTGGTGGAGGCGCCGGGTTAGAGATTGCTAGATTTTGATTTTAGCACGAAAAATTTTGGTGGAGGCGCCGGGAAAATTTTCAAAATTTTGGCGGAGGCGCCGGCGAATTTTCCCGGCGCCTCCGCCAAATTTTTTCATGCTAAAATCGAAATCCAGCATTTCTAACCCGGCGCCTCCACCAAAATTTTTCGAAAAATTTTTAATGTGGCTTCGAAACTTTTGGTGGGTGCGCCGGGCCAATTTGGAAATTTTCATGAAGGCGAAGGACAAATTCAAAAAATTTGGTGGATGCGAAAAGCTTTTATTTTAGCGAGAAAAGGGGAATATAAAATATTTTTATTGATCTATTTACACCACAATTAATTAAACATATTCTCTCTTCACATTATGAATTAATAATATTAATAATCTGTTTAGTATAATAACAATTTTAACAAAACTCTTATTAAAATGTCGTTACTTTCCAAGAACAATCATAGATAACTTCGAATACTAAATGACAAATTTGTTTCTTGTTGTATTTATAAAATGATAATTGTTGTATTCTTTTCTTATCCAAACATCCCATAACAACCAGATATTGCAACAATTAATACATAAAACACTTCCAATGCTGGTATCTATCTATGATCATCTTGTAATTGTAAATAACTTAATACTGGTAAAATGTAAACCATGGTACCACTACAGCTGCTGCTGCTGCTGCTGCTGCTGCTGTCATTAACTTAATACACCCTAAAAATTATTTATATTTTAAAATGCATTCAATTATTTATAATTTTAATTAATTATACTTACATTTAATTCAATCACTATAACAATCAGTTTTTATTTCCCTTTAAAATAATGTTTTTACTACCAATTCTATAACTGCAAACGATTCTTCATCCATTGTTTATTGGATCGTTTCTTATCAACAATATCGTTTACCTTTTCGTTTTTCTTCAAACTAACGAATTCCCATTATAACAAAACATTCAAATGTGAATTAATGTGTGTTAGTGTTGACAACACTCCACTGTTACTGATTCTTTGATGTATAAAGGCTAAAGAAAAATAGACGAATTAAAGTATTGAATTAACAAACACAAAATGTTGAGATAGATATAGCAAAAAGTGACTAAGTGTCTAAGAAATCTCACTTTGAATATTATGAAATTTTACAAAATAAACTATCACTGTACTAATTGACAATTAATGACTTCAAATTACAATGAGTAAAGTGTTAAAAATCTCCCACTAACCACGTATTGCTGATTATCCATTTTAGATGGTAATGTGTTTATGGTTGCCCATCCATTGCTTTGATACAAATAATACAACGAATCATTGCTACTTATAGTTATTCTAATTACCATTATTACCATTGTGAAAATAGCTGGTACTTTGTATACTTCAATTGGGAAAAATGCTACGTGCTATGTGATGTGCAGCATTTTGGTTCTCGCATTGACAGGGTACTTCAATATCATTCGTACCACACCCCTGTTTGATTATAAAATAATAAACGATTTACATTGATGCATAATGATGATAATTACCTTGTAAATGTTTGCCGAATTTCACAAGATGAGAACTTGATTATTTGAATTGTTTTTCGTTATTATGGATTGTGCCAGCTCCGTTAAATTTTACGTAATCCACTTACATTTGTTATATTCCTTCTAAAGAAAATGAAATTATTAAATAAATGGTTATTTTTTAAGGTTATATTTACAAATGTCAAACGTCAAAAACCACGACTGCCACTCCAAAATCCTAGTCACTAAATGTCCCAAGATTTGTATTGCCAACCTAAAAACTTATTAAATAAAAAATCACTAGAATTGAAAATAATAATACTGATGGAAATTATCTCATTTTACAATTTATACTTACAACTGAATCAATCACCACACATCCAAATATTCAAATAAATTTCATATAATTAGAGCTGTCGATGAATGGATACTAATTCACCTTCCATATCAACGTCACCATTCCAGTGCAACATGATCCTGTTTTTTCCAGTAAATTCATGGATGCTCCTACATCACACACACCTAAAATTAGTAATATCCATCATCATAATCTAATTAAAAATAATAAACGATTTACATTGATGATTGTTACCTTGTAAATGTTTGTTGAATTTCTCAAGATGGGACATGATGACTTGGTTGTTTTTCTTTATTATGGATTGTGTCAGCTCCGTTAAATGTTGCGTAATCCACTTACGTTTGTTATATTCTTTCTAAAGAAAATGAGATTATTAAATAAATAGTTATTTTATGAGGTTATATTTAGATCTATCAAACGTCAAAAACCACGACTGCCACTCCAAAATTCTAGTCACTAAATGTCCCTA
Organism: Meloe dianella; assembly: GCA_028455855.1. Taxonomy (NCBI): domain Eukaryota; kingdom Metazoa; phylum Arthropoda; class Insecta; order Coleoptera; family Meloidae; genus Meloe; species Meloe dianella. The sequence goes on along the minus strand of JAPTHL010000045.1, from coordinate 1,388,653 downwards.
GATTTGAATTGCCAACCTAAAAAGTAATAAAACATAAAAACACTACATTTGAAAATAATAATAATAAAATGATAATTGTTGTACTCTTACCCAAATATTCCATAATGTTACTATGTGAACATGTTTTATCAAACATGATTGAAATCAACAACCAGATATTACAACAATTAATACATGAAACACTTCTAATGCTGGTATATATCTATGATCATCTTGTAATTGTAAATAACTTAATACTGGTAAAATGTAAACCATGGTACCACTACAGCTGCGGCTGCTGCTGTCATTAACTTAATACATCCTAAAAATTATTTATATTTTAAAATGCATTCAATTATTTATAATTTCAATTAATTATACTTACATTTAATTCAGTTACTACAACATATCAACAATCAGTTTTTATATCCATTTAAAATAATGATTTTGCCAATTCTATAACTGGAAACGATTCTTCATTCATTGTTGATTGGATCGTTTACCTTTTCGTTTTTCTTCAAATTAGCGAATTCCCATTTTAACAAAACATTCAAATGGGAATTAATACGTGTTATTTATTAATTGACAACATTTCACTGTTACTGAGATTCCTCGACAAATAAACCACTAAAAGAAAAATAAACGAATTAACGAATTGAATTAACAATAACAAAATGTAGAAATAGATATAGCAAAAATTTGTCATAAAAAAGTGACTGTCTGACAGATTCCACTTTGAATATTATGAAATTTTACAAAATAAACTGTGTTGTGACCATATCTTTTAACAATTATCACTGTACTAATGATAATTAACCACTTTTCAAATGACTTATCATCAAAACGGGTAAATTGGTATTTAAATAATTACCCTTAAATGTGTATTGTTGGTTGCCTACTCCAATTACTGTATTTATAGCTACGTTAATTATCAGTATTAACCATAAGCCATTATTAGAATTTCTGGTATTTTTGATACTCGAATTAGGTGACACTATACTTCAATCCCATTCGTACACACCCCTGTTTGAATGAATGAAGGATACACCACCCAGCAATTGTATAAATATAATTGCGAACATCCACTCCACTGCCAGTCCAGATTCTCAACCCAGAAAGGACTCATTGGATAATGATGGTCTAGAAGAATATTAACTTAGAATTTGTTAATTTTCAATTTCATAAGACTTACCTTCAATACCAAGAAGAAAGAGTTTGGTATATTGGAGGAGCTTCCACGTGCAGACATCTCGGATGTGTCTATAATACAAAGAACAATCGATTAACTGTTTGCTCAAAAAAAGTTAAAGGTAGGCAAATCGACTCCTATAAATGTACCTGTGATATTGATATACCACCGGATGATGCTCCAAGCTGAATTATGAGCTTGACGATCCACATTAAGTAGAAAATCAATCTGGTTAGAAATTTACAACTCTCCATGAAAATGCATTTTACAATATTGGTCTTCCTGTGACACCGTCTGCATCTGGATGAATGGTGTCATGGTTGTGAATCAGAATGCGAATTTGTCGACAATCCAGTCAGACATAGATTCAAATTTCTGCGTTGTGGTAACGACATCTCAATCATTCACTTTTGATTTCATTTTCATCCATAATAAACAATTATTATATCCAATACCATTTCCATTCATTTGATTCATTTTAAACAATGCTATTTCATATTAATCTACAACGAAAGACCAATTAATCCATACAATAATTAACACTGAGAACGAATGACAACTGTCAATAATGGTTGAACAACAAACAGTGACTACGACTCCATCTACAAATCATGTCGAAAACTAATTTGACAAATTAAAGAAACCTGTAAAAGGAAACATCTTATCTCAAAATGGCCGAACTAGTACAGCTACCGTAAACTAGATGGCCCTACTATTGAATATTAAACAATAACTGGAAATATCTGCGATATTTTATTTATTTATGTTCAGCAATTGCAATCGCCTGTTGGTCATTTGTTGATTATTATATTTTTTATTATTAGACGAATAAATATGTACTTCCATCTGGTTACTTATATAATAATTGTCAATGAGTGTTGTAGAGTGTGCGACTTGTAGTTTCGTAAATCTTAAAATAATAAATAATAAATTAATAATAGTGTGTGCATGTGATTACTTTTAACTTCCATGAATTCAAACACCCGAAATGGTGATCTACGACTAATTTATTTATTAAACTTGGCGCTATAAACCAACAAACGATTGTGTTTCAGTTTCTGCATTGATAACAAAATGTTTTATTAAAAAAACAACATTCGGCCAATTGAACGCCCCCCAGTAAAAAAAAACTTTTAGACGCCGGTCAACTTAACAGCCTTGTTAAGTTTTGAAATTTTTTGTCTGGAAATAAAAATGATAACTCACCATTGAGAATATGACGATGTCGTCGTCCATTTGCAGCTTTCATTTCATCTCGATATGAAATTCCGCCAGAAATATAAGAAAGGTCATGATGATCTACAAAATAAATAATTTATGTATTTGTAATTCATTTAACGTATACCACCATACTTATTAATGAATATGTGATTACATATTAAATACACAGTACAACCATTAGTTCCCTATTTTCTTGTATAATCTCACATTTTCTACAAACACTTTGAAGAATAACAGCTAAAAGAAAAATATACGAATTAAAAATTTCAATCAGAAATAGATATAGCAAAATACTGTCATAAAAATAATAACTGTCTAAGAAATCCCACCTTGAATATAACGAAATTTTACAAAATAAACTGTGATGTGGCCATATATTTTCACGGTTATCACGGTATTAATACATAATCAAACACGACTCAAATTACTTACGTATTATCAAAATGGGTAAAAAACAAAATCAGACATAGTGAGCATAGGCAACCAACCATACACAATTAGTGAACTGTGTATTGTTGGTTGTCTACTTTAAAAGTAATTGTTAAGTATTCAAATACCTCAAACCATTTATACATTCAGTAATATTAAAAAGGATGGTGATGATAATAGTTTCAATATTATTGAATGATTGTAATTTTTGTATAGATACCATCGAACTACCCCCATGACCAGCCCTTAACGCGCGACAATTGTACGATAATTGCATGCCAAATAAAGATGGATTTCTATATCCGGTCTCTAATTATAAGATGCCATTGCAAATAATAATAAGTAGTTAATTGTTGTTAATAATTAATAAAAAATAAATAGATAATTTAATAATCTTACCAGTAAATGAATAGAAAAACCATAAATTTATGTGGACCATATGTGCAATGTTGAATTCAAGCATTTTACTTCAATGGAAATGCGATATTCGTACTACAGTAATGTGTGTGTTTATAAAAAAATCGCTTTGGAAATGACCCCAATCGCATTTATCCAGAGAATAATGCAACTTCCATTTTATACATCGATATGAAAATCTATCAGAAAGATAATTATGATTATTATTATTAGTGAATAATCATTTCCATATTTTCTTACTTATTTTTAATCCATTGTTTAATTGTTTATAAAAACTGCAAAATGCACATAACCTCACTTTTGTTTTCTTCACAGTTTTCACCGATCATAAACCGTTATTTTCGTTAATACCATTGCCATTCATTTCGATTTATCATAAATGATGCTATTTCACATCAATCTACAACGATAAAAACAATTCATTGATACACAATAAATAACACTGTAATTAAATCACTTGTCAATTATGCTGCCAACATAATAAAGTTTTTGAACCTAACTAGACCTAACTTTGGTTATAAAGCAGTGTTGCCGAATGTAGACATATGGACATTTCCTTTGTTTTCGAACAACAACCAGAATAATGGCGGCCTAGCGCGAGATTCAAATTGGCATTGAGTTTTGCTTTCAATTTTATAACGCCCAACATATTTAGTGTGGCTACGCTGATGACGTAATAGTTGGATATATCATTTACAGTAGTAGAAAATACTAAATGAGCCGAGATGTTTGTATTGTCAGATGAGCTCAACTCGGCTATCTAGCTATCCTTGTCCACAATCAGAATAATGGCGGTCGTTTTCCACTATAAACCTAGAGTTCCACTTCTTTATTGACTGTTCCCTGCCTGTATAATAGGTACCTACAGATACCTATATGGATGACATATGTTAGATATAGAATACATATACATATATATGTATATATATATATATATATATATAGATAAGATTATCGTGGTGTGTTATAATTTATCCATTAAATTAATCAATAATAATAATAATAACAATCATTCATTATTATAAATAAATTTATATGTGATAAAGATAATAAATAATAGTAATTCTAAAATGTTTAATCGTTTTAAAAGTGCTGTAATTGGTGCTGTTAGTGGTATTGAAACAAATGGTTTAACAACATCAAATGATATACAAAAGCAAATATTATCACCAAAATTCTCTTATGGTCGTCCATCATTTTTAAGTTTATCAGATGATGAAGTACAAATGTCAGCTGATCATAAATTACGACCAATAATACATCCAAGTATACCATTACCACATTATGCTGGTTATGCTGAATGTGTTAATGCTGGTAAATCGAAATGGAATGAAGATCAAGCTGTTTATCGATTAGGTGTATTAACTAGAGTTGAATTTAGTGAAATAAATGGTATACAAAAATTTTCAATACCATATACATATTATGGTATATTTGATGGACATGCTGGTGTTGGTGCTGCCTTATGTGCTGCCAATCAATTACATCATGTCTTACATGTATTATTAGAATTCTTTATCATATTACAAATACACATACTATATAGTATATAATGTTATATTTTAGGAAAAATTAGTTGATGCTCAAGATGACATATGGATTGGTTTTATTGAAAAGAAACGACATAAAACGACACCTTGTGATTTACTTATAACTGGAGCATTAGAAGCTGCATTCAAGGAAATGGTACTTGAAATAACATTTTTAAAATAAAATAATGTTTAATGTAAATAAATATCAATTAATTTAATTTAAACTAGTTTAAAGAAATTTGACGAAAAAACAAACAAACAAACAAATATTTAATTAAACATTATTGTTTTAATATTTAGGATGAAGTTATTGCTGAAGATCGTAACAAATATCAAGCTGCTGGTGGTTGTACAGCATTAGTAGCATTATTTATTTTAGATAAATTATATGTAGCTAATGCTGGTGATTCAAGAGCAATTATATGTAATGAAAATGAATTTTGTCAAATGTCTATGGATTTTACACCCGAAAATGAACGAGATCGTATTAGAAGATTAGCAGAAGAACAACCAACATTATTAGGTTTATTATTATTATTATTATTATTATTATTATAAACATTGAACAATAACGCATAATTGATTTAATTTAATTTAGGTAAAGAATTCACATCCAAAGAATATATACGACAACCAAAATCAGCAGAATTAGGTAAAACAATTATGTATCGTGATGCACATATGAATGGTTGGGCTTATAAAACTTTACAATTAGACGATCTTAAGATGTCTGTAATTTCAGGACAAGGGAAAAGAGTAAAAGCTGTTAATATATTAATCATATTTTTATAGAAATATTATTGATATAATCGTTTTTATAGAGTCGTGTCATGGGTACTATTGGTGTAACACGTGGTTTTGGTGATCATGACTTATTATCAGTATATCAACGAACACCAATAAAACCATTTCTATCGCCACATCCAGAAGTTCAAGTACATAAATTGACAAATACAAATGATAAACAAGTATTAATTATGGGTACTGATGGTTTATGGGATGTTATATGTTGTAGTAAAGCAGCTGAAGTTGTATCGAAATCATTAAATACATTTATGGAAAAAGAACGTTATGTTAGTGCTGCAACTTGTTTAGTTGGTTCAGCACGTGGTTCATTAATAAATAATAATAATTGGCAATTAAAAGATGGTAAAATGGCATCATCTGATGATATATCAGTATTTGTAATACCTTTATTACCATATAAATTAGAATATGATAAAATAGTTGAAAAATATTTTTAAAATGAATGATAAATTGATTTATCTACGATAATTTATATATTAATATTTCCATTTAATTAATCATTTATTTTACATAAAATTCAGCTTTAAAATATTTTAACGCTCTTTACCATTCCAAAGAATAGTGATAAATTGTTCATTTATATCAATTAATTATAATTTACAAAACATTGATTTGTATTTTTATAAATTAACAAATTATTTGAAAACAATTTTTTTGGGAAGTTTGCAATAAAAACGTTTAGGATAATCATTTCTTATTTTACCTCAAAATTTGTTTTTGTACTATATTCACAATTTATTTATTTATTTCGGTGATTAAAAAGACAACACTAAAATACGATAAAAGATCATAAATTACCTTGTCAACTTTAATGCCACACATACACCATATGGTAAATTCCGTTTATATCCATCCCCTTTTCGTCATTTCAAATATCACTTTATTCTATATCGCACAGTTCATATTGTATTTTCTAATAATTTTATTCAATCATCCAGTAATTGTATTCAATTATCTATTAATTGAATTGCCCATACAACTGTAGAGAAAATTTCTAATAATACCAATCGGTAATCACTGTGGTGATTTAATGGTGAAAAATGTTAAAAAACAAAACGAAATCATTGAAATTTGATAGAAGAATTATAACTATCATATGTGTACATATAGTATAACAGATGGGGGTTAAAACACCCTTTGCATGTGTTTCAACCCCCGCTTATGCTAATTTGCAAACTGAAAATGATGTTGTGGTCATTAGTTGTGAGTAAGTGGCTACTCACCTGTCCATGTAATCTGAATTGACATTGTTGAAATTAACAGGGTACTGTTTCTGTATATTTTCCATTATTGAACAACTGTTATAACAGAAATACTAAATAGTGATTTCATCGTATTTATATTTGAATAAAATTAAATCAAAATTATTATGGATAATAAATATGAGACACTGACTATATAGGTAGGATGGTTTTTTCGTATATATATATATATATATATATATATATATATATATATATAGTTTCTTTTTTTCTATGTTCTTATCAGATAATCTTTAAAAGCTTAAACTAATTTGTCAGGTATCTAATGGGTAAATAATAAAAACATTTTAAACCCAACTCATAAAACTAACATTTGATAAAGTTGAGATAAATTCTCACTTATTTCGTTTAAATTGTTATTTAATTTGAATTGTTTTTCTTTTGAGAAATAGGTAGAATTGACAAAATCTGTTAGATTTCATCATAGATTTCTTATGTTAGATAGGTAATCAAAATTTGATTAAGATAGCTTCACCTTAATAAGCAATACCTACAGTAGAGTAACGATAAGTTTTCACACTTTGACGTTGAATATATAGAATATATTTTCTAATGTGATTATGTTTCAGGTTCATAATGTTATTTTATAATTTCTATAAGGGTGAATTTACAGATGTTATATAAATTATCATAAAACGTAATGATGGAGCGAATTTTAATGATTGTGTTTATGTTTTTAAGAAAATTTGTGTTCTGAAAATATATGATGGAATTAAATTTTCTGTATTATGCAATAAAAGATCTAAGTATATAAATATGAAAATGTCGTATAACATAAGAGAAATGTAAATTGACATAAACAACGAAGGAAATAACCAGAATTCCTAGTTATAAGACTAAAATCGGTTTTCTCTTGTACAACCCTAATAAAGCGTCATAGTGTTCCGCTTTTCCCTTGACTGAACTTGCTTTTCCCAATGACGACCTAATGAAATTCTATGAGCCATGGCGATGAAATATAACCTAACGGGAATGAAACCGTTTGCATGTATATGGTTGTCAAACAGCTATTTTCACTATTAACGATCAGTTTAGTTGACGAAAACATACTTCAATATAAAATCAAAGATGTTCCACTATCATAAAAACATTTCCTAAGATCTCTTACACTATCACCTTATGGTTGTTTTTATGTATTCTATTCATATTTTCATGTCCTCTTTATGATTTAAGAGTACCTATACATGGATGTTTTTTCCGATTGATTTAATTTAACACAAAAAGGATTTTTTTCATTTTAATCAATTGAAGTGTTTATTTAAAAACTGGATGCTACCCTATTTTAATTGCTATACAATTTGCAGATTGAACAATGAATTCAGTCATCGAACGTGACTGTCTCGAGGGATCTGATTATATTCCATTTAACCTAAGGCTATGGCCCGAATCAACTTTTATAGAATCGACAAATAGGTATACCTACATATACACAGTTGATTATTGATGATTATTAGAAGAATTCTTAGATATATTGAATTCAGGTAAAGATTTTGTGGTTGAAATTGATCAATATTTAATAGAAACCGGAAACGGAAGTCCATATCCGGTCATCTCTGTCCAAATAAATCAAAAAAAAAACAACAAGGAATACAATTTTCAGGGAAACAATGTCCAATATTATAGCATCACCAATGAAAGTAATAGAAGCAGTTAATCTTAACGAGAACAAGATATGGGAGCAATCTCCGTGCAAATATATATATATATATATATATATATACAATATAAGAAGACGCAACATCCGTTATTCGAAATGGACGTGCTTTTGCCGGAAGTTCAAAGTGAAGCTAAAAGGAAGTCGGAAGTACTGCAAACAAGGATGATGGCGCGTATTCTACAATAATCACTCTTTACTATCTAGACTAGATGATTGCTTCTGAAAATAACGTTACATTAAATAGAAATCGATAAAATATAAATAAAAGTGTAATAATCGAATTCCAGATGTGACTTATGTTATTGGTTTGAATGTTAAAATAAAATAAACAAAATCTGTTATTTGATTGTAGTAGGGTAAGAGAAAAAACTTATCTAGTGTCAGAATAGATTACGTTTTAAGTGCGAATCTTATTTGCAATAAAATCAATACCAGTAAAATTTATCGTTTAGACTAAAGATCTTCTTATCCAAAATAGATCACTGGTGGACAGATTCAACTAAAAACATCTTCCGTTTTATTGTTGCAACTAAAAGACTTTATCTAATGATTAAATTCTTATCTAAAGTGGTGGTTTAATATTTTATAGCGAAACGGTTGATTCTGATTTCCAACTGGCTGGATCATCTAAAGGTGGCGCCATTTATTAATTATGTCACTTGAACTAGAAATAATAATAACAATAATAATAATAATAATAATAATGATAATAAAAGATATGTATCCACCCTTGTCTCCAACTTGAAGTTATTTAAATTTCCATCCATAAATCTCTTCAACCTTATATACATCGACCTAATATCCTAATGTATTCCGAATAAAAAATGACATTCCGGTGCAGACTCTCAACATCAAAATAAATTGTTCGTTTTTCAACAGCAGCAACAACAACGAAGAAAAAAAAGATAACTTCAATAATATAAATGATTGTCGTGTATGTATATTTGATGATAATCTTATGCAAGTGATTAGTTGATGTCGTCTGTACGGAAAAAAAAACGGATATATCTATCGATTTCCTTTTCGTTTCCATTTCAATAAAACAGAAAGAAAGAAAAAAAAATTGTCTGCATACACATAAATTCTATAAACGGACAAAGCGAAACAATCAACAGGACTAGCTGGACACCAGGGGGTGATTCTAGTAATTGATTTCAAGAGAAATCGATCAATCCACTATCCACACCAATATATCGTTTGAATGTCGAATTATCAATTAATTATATAATATTTAGAATTCTTTTGTCTGTAGGTTACTATCATTTCGAAATTTTCGTGAATTTTAATGTTAAGCTTTATGAGGCACTTAATGTCCTATCAGATATTTTTAGGTGGCATGAATTCTACTAGGGAGAAGGTAATGTCTGTTTATTCATCTAATAGGTACTAATCTTTTGTAAGACCTCTGGAAACGGATTATATATTATTTCAGGTTGGCTGTACGAATAACAAAAAAATAAATAAAAATAAATAAATGATGTTATATTGATAAAGGAAAACATATAAAAGACTAAGTAATTAAGCAAATAAAGTCGTTGGAAGTTTTATTACGTATTTTACGATTTTCTTTTAAATTTAATTTTTCTCTGAGGAATCATTTTATAAAATTGTTTCCGTACTCGTAAAATTATTTTTCATAAAATACAATACGAAACTATATAACAATTAATTTTGACCAACATTTTACTGCTAACATGGCGACATACATACATACACACACATGTAATTCGTAGATTTTCTATTTTCCAAACTAGAAAAACTCAAACTTAAAGTGAAGTATAATATCTAGTTGGTTTTATTAGTTATATGTTGGCGCCAGGTTTTCGTACAAGTGTCTCTTACTGATAAACTTGTAATATAAATGTTAAACTATATAGATATACATATATGTAATAACAATTTCAAATAATAATAATAATAATAATAATAGTAACCTATATAGTCATATTGAATTTTGAATAAACCACAAACCTTATTAATTGGTCATCGTCTGAGCAGCAGGATCCAATAATTAATGTCAATTAATTCCAGTAATTAGGTTTAATGTTGCAAGCCTGTTAGGTAGGCGGTATTGCAACATGCTATTATGTGGGACCGCATGTGGTCTACTATCCGGTACCTTGTGGAAATGACATGCATTTACTATACTGATTGATTACAAATTCAACAAAATAATTGCCTAGATTTTATTTTCGCAAAAAATACAAAACATAAAGATCACCCTCCATAATTGATCATAGATTATATCATAAATCACAAAAATAATCCATAATAAAGGAGAGAAGAAAAAAAAATGAAAGAAACAAAAAGTAAACGATAATAAGTGAAATTTACTTAAAATGATGCTCTAATTTAAACTAATCACCAACAGTAAAGAGTCGTTTAATCTTTTGCTTGAATGATGATGAATTTCATTTATGTTGTAATTTTTCCAGAAGGTACACCTCAGGAGACTGAAACTTTATGAAAGCATCTCGACTTTTTCACGTCACGAATGAGATTAACATTAATTATATTGTTTGAAATAAGGAAGGGTGGAAATATAAGGGAAACGTCAAAAGTACAACAATAACACAACAGAGAAGGAGAAAAAAGTAGCTAATTATCCTTGAAGTATATTCTTTAAAGAATGTTTTCTTTGTTTTAATTTATTAGTGTTACAGCTAATTTTAAAGACTTTGTTATATTTAGCTGAAAATTATCAGAGATTATGTTGTCTCTAAATTGTTTTGTTCTGTCTCAAATACGACAAGAATATTCAAGTAAAACGGGAATATATTTAATTGGATGGAATTCATTTATTTATCGCACTTGTTTTTTTTCCTTCTTTGCTGTAAGTATTTACGATTTATCTTTTATTTTTATTGGAATATTTTAACAAAACTTTTCCCTTTTGTGTTTATCGGATAAATAAATACGAGGTAAAAGATATCAAGAGCCTATAACGATAAAAGCCCCGGTATTTACTCTATTCTTATAATAAAATGTAAGAAGAATGAATTTTTGAAATCACATGCAAATCAGACAAGTCAAGATAAAAATTTATTTAGATTCATTTTGGCTTAGAGATATGCAAATATGAAAGATAATATAAGTTGCGTGAATACTTGGATCGAATTCTCAAGGGATGCAAATACAATCCCTAATCTAAGACGACGGATCGTAAAAAATACAATAACGAAAATCGCCTTCCGTTTCAAGATGACTTTAAATTTTAACACCAACAAAACAGATCTTTGATAATCTAAATTATTTATAAAACCCAAACAAAACAAATTTAAATAATTATAGAAATATTGTTGATTTAATTTGGATAATTCAACAGAGGAAGCTTTCATATTATGTTTTACGTTTCACAAGGATAACACGTACATAGTATATTCTTAGTGGTTGTAGTTTTAGTTTATGACATAAGGGATGGTACGATGCTATCAAGCGAAATTGTATTGTTTAGGTCCGGCAGTTTTCTTCACATGAGTGTGAATAGATTAGGATTATTTTAAGACTGCTTTTGGAACAGTAAAATTTCGATAGTAAAATGTACAATCCTGATTTTCGGGCATGATTTACGCCTGGTTTATTCAAAGCAACACATAAAAACTGATTTTATAGCTTATAACGAATTTAACTTTGGAGGGTTACTATCTAGAAGATTTTCTACAATACTGATTTATATTGTTGTACTTATTATAAAGGTATTGGTATTGGTACGTATTGACAGTAAATAAAATTTTAATTTATTTTCACATACATTGTTGTACACTATACACATATTATGTACCTATCTAAAAATACGAATTGTCATTTTTGATTTTTCAACATGAACATGACTTTTGTTCAATTTTACGTTCTACTTCTTTTCACCTTAATATCTGTTGTTGTTTGTTTTTTATTTCTCATTCAGCTTCAACCTGTGGAATAAAATCAAATATGCATGAATTTGCCAAGACGTTTCCATCGCAAAACAAAATTTATTATAGCCATAACTTGAAAATTGTTCTCTCTATAGACAATAATTACCAGTAAACATTCAGAATACCTCGATATATTATATCGAGTGAACTTCACAATTTCATTTTCAATAAATAATATAGTGAATAGGACATAACTTACGCTAGATTGGAAAAGTTACTAATATAGTAAAGTGTCAATACGGGGAGGGGGTGCAAGGGAGCAATTGCATTTGTTAAAAAATTTCATAAAATCATAATTTTTCTAATTGATTCAACTCTAAGCAACAGACACAGAAATATAAATTCGTATATTCTTTCTTGTACAGCAGTTGCGATAGATATCTATTTATATAGGTATAGATAATAAAATTCCTTATCAAGTAATGTTGGTTGCCGACACAATCTCTTGTAAATTTACTGATCAATTTTATTGTGAAATAATTCACAATTAAATCAAACAAACGAACAAGAATTTTATAGATACGAGTATTCGAAATTTGTCAACGAGGCTAATACTGTTATATAGGGTGATTTGTTTAAATTGGCATAGTGTCCCTTTGTGTATAAGAATGTCTTCGGGTTGTGAATTGACAAGGAACGGTTTCTGACTATACCCACACATATACATATACACAAAATATTATTAGGCCGGGACAATGTAAAGCCTTTTTAAATCGGATATACAAAAGCAAAATTTCAGGATGCGTCATATCAATTTCACATTATATGAAGATCTATCGTCGAAAAAATTGAATTGTGGAGTGAAGTGTCCCCTTCGTTATTATTCCTTGGGTTTGCTGACCATTCGGCAACAAACTCCTATTATAACGACATTTGAAGGGTGACAAAGATATCGAGTCTGTTCGAGTCATCTATAGCACTTACATTTCAAAATCAATTTTACACGCTTCATATGTCTTCGGTTTCGTGAAGATGAAAAAATAATAATAATAATAATAATAAATAACGAAATTATATTTATCGAAAAGTGCAGCTTTAAATTTTATATCGATGATAGTAGGGCCAAATTGCAAAATAAAATTTTATTTCCACAATATTCTGATACAAGTCAATATATTCTAATTCGATATGAGTCTTTGCTTATTCAACGAAAATATCAATAAAAATATGATAATAAACATTGCTTTATGGACTCAAACAACGATAACATATTTTTTTTTCTTTCTTAAAAATAAAAACTGGCACCAAATAAAGTTTCGTATCATTAAAACCACCCCCGAAACACCAGCTTTTTTTTTCATCTTCTTATTTATTCAACTCAACAAATCATCAAATAATGTCATAATATTTGAGTATCTGGCACTCGTTTTTATTACATCTTTTCTCCAGTAACTACAACTAAGAAATTTACATTTCGTTCCAACTCATATATTTGTACATTCTTCCACATTTTTTTTGTTGTTGTTGTTGTTGTTGTTTTATTTTAACGAAACTAAATAATAAAGTGAATATGGTAGTTTTCAAGAAAACAGCAAATTGACAGTGACTTATATTCAACTGGGGCTTTTTAGTCGCTTAACTAAATTAACTTAACGAGGAGTGTTTAGGTGACGGAGTGAAATGCCGCTTCTCAGACGACAATACATGCATCAACCCCTAATTGAGTCCTGGTCTCCGTCCCAATTCTGACACCTGACACTGTTTTCCACTTGACATTTGCCTTCTTCGACATTTTCATCTCTATTATTTCTAATTATATACAAAATAAACCTTACACGAGACAATTTTTACTTTTCAATTGATTTACATGAAGATCTCAATTTAGTATTGGCAAACCTCTTTGATGACAGTTGTATTCATTAATGTTTTTTATTAGTTTTATTTTTTTTTAATTTAAATTTGTGCAAATTTTGATCGTTGGAACTGTAGTACTTATATAGAAACGAGTGTTTATTTGAATGGAATAAAGGCAGACACCGGAATCTGAGAAATATCGCTGTAATTTCCTTGAAAAACTGAAATCATTCGGTCGTAAATTTACCACTTGTTCATACAAATCGTATCCCTCAATCTGCATTAATTCTCGTATATAAAAAAAAACACCATTAAAATGATTAAAACACCACAAAGACTATTATGATCAAATATAAAAGAAAATAATAATAATGATAATAGTAATAGTAATAGTAATAGTAATAATAATAATAATAATGAAGTGTTGCTAATCAATAGACCGAAAATAAAAGTCTGACAAAACAAGATTACAACAAGTGTGTAAAGATTTCTGTAGCCGACATCTTCAAATAAGAGTCCTCCGGATCGTTCCGCCTTTAGGCAACACATGTTGCTACCATTCAACTGTAATAAAACGTAGATAAACTAAATAATTAGAGATTTAATCTGCCTTGGAGGTCGGTACCCTATTTTTGATATGTTTTTATTTGTTATTCAAATAAATACTAATAATAATAATAAATATAGCAATATAAATATGAACATAGTGACACGATCAAGATCGGAGATATGATGGATCAAGATCCATCATATCTCCAATATTGTTTGAAATGGTGATAGAAAACAAGATGGAAATAAATCGAAGGAGAATTTTCGTAAAGTTCATTTTTTATTTATGTTTTTTCTTTGTTTGGCTGATCGATGTGTAAAACAATTATGTCAACAATGTGGTGATTTAGAAAAAAAAAACATATACACTCAGACTAATTGATGTTAAGAGTCAATTTGCCATATTGAGGGTAGTACTAGTCTGTACCTGTTATTTCCTCCCTTTTATGTTTAATCACGCAAAACACCATTTATCTATTGTTTTCACTAATGTAGAATTTCATACTTGTAACAGGAACGGTTTTTAATAAAACTCACATATGTTACAAAATTGTTATGATTATTATAAATTTAAAATCAATAATCATATAATCATCAACTATATAACACTGTTATATTATAATTTACCATAAACAATTAGACTATGCATATATTAATTTTGTATTATGTTAAATTTAGCATTTCAACTGCTGGCTCAATATTTACAACCGTCTCCGTTAGATAATGTAAACATGACTATGCTTACGGCAATATGCCTGAGCAAATACTCAATTGTATGAGCATTACTCTGCTTGATCAATTGAAACAAATTAAAAAATTGTGTAAGACTTGACCAATTTTAATAAATATTTTGTTATTAATATTAAAATCAACAATCAGAACAAAACAATGGCGATACGTTTGATAATAAATTTATTATTTAAATACGAGAATTATTAATAATTTTTATTAAGATAAAATACAGTGGAACTATTTAATATATGTTTTATTCGTATTTGGTGTTGAGATGTTGGAATTTATTTTGTTTCATTTGTTAGTTTGATGAAGCAATAGAGCAGAATGTCACAGAAATGGGAAGTTTTTTTGGCAACACCGATTAGGGCGAGCCCGAGTTTGCCTTATGATAATGATAATTCTGTATTGGCAACAAAACATAATGTCACCGATAAATTATATGTCAACAACGAAACAACGATAGAGCAATTGGTGTGAAATTCATTTGTCCCCTAAAATGCTGTCTTAATCAATCCTCATAACACAAAGATAAAGCTTCCCAATCTTGAAGAGTTATTATCGTACTTGAACAAAAGTCGAGCGTGGAAAGCTGATTGGGTATAAAAAGAATACATCACTTTATAAAGGAGGTGAATTGAGATGACAAATAACAGAGATTAGAGTGAAGCGGCATTCAACGACGCCGTTCGTCGGGACGGGAAATTATCCATCATCCAACACGTAGTAACATAGTCACACTTAAACTTTTTACAAACATTTTGATCGGCACCGATATATAAATATATACAAATATATATGTTGCACAGTATAGTCATTTCCACTTAACAGTTCATTTCACTAAAATTACTTTATTTTTATCAAATAGATATGTTTATGTCGCGACGCCTACACAAATCATTATCAAATGATTTGTTGAAGATTTATCGATGTCTA
This sequence comes from Meloe dianella, assembly GCA_028455855.1. Lineage (NCBI taxonomy): Eukaryota > Metazoa > Arthropoda > Insecta > Coleoptera > Meloidae > Meloe > Meloe dianella. The sequence continues at coordinate 1,372,235 of JAPTHL010000045.1, read as the reverse complement.
TTTAGAAAATAAACAGTAGATAGTTTTCAATTTGCCGGTATGTACTATCTATCTATTAATCTTGTCATTTTGTATGTTGTTTTTGGTTTGAGGAATTTTATTGAGTATCCATTTGGAGTGGTTGTAACAAATTTCGTGATGTGACAAGCTGACCTAATCTAATTGGATGCCGGCGGTCTAATGACATTTTTCGTTTATTCGGTATCCGTTACACAAGGCGAACTTAACTCAATTCGTACCCAATATCGGATTACGGGAATTCGCAATATGGGAAGAACTGTTAAGAAATCCGTTGCCTTGGTAAAAGACAATCCACAAATATAAAGCTTAAAGAATAATACTTGTACGATTCCTATCACGTGCGTTGAGTTAATGCTTAGTTCACTGTAAATATTTGGACCGTGTCCTTATGTGTTTATTCCACAATGGTTTCTTATCGATCTAAATCCCTTTCGTTACGTTTTTTCTATCTTTCTATTTTATTTGATACTTGTGGAATCGTTCAGAAAACAAATATCATCATCATCATCATCATCTATATAATAATGTCTTTTGTTTGGTCTCAAAAAGCTCAACAACTAATTATTATCAATAGTACATATACGATACGTATTTTACAATAATTTCAAGGATAATCCAGAAAACTGTTCATATAATCTCATGGTCATTTTTATAAATGTCGAACTGTTTCAACAACATATCGATTTTTCTTTATTAAGAAAATGGGTCATACTGTCTGGTAATTTTATAAACAATTTTCAAGGTACAAATGACAGTAGATAGTAAAACCGCCACAATTTCTAGATTTACACAACTTTGTGAAAGTTTCTAAAACAGAAGCAATAATAGAGATTATTATACAAAGTATAACTCACAATATTAGAGTGGATGGAGTATTATTATTATTATTATTATATTTTAAAGATGTATATATATATATATATATATATATATATATATATATATATATATATAGTAATACATTGTTTAATATGAACATCAAAGAATTCATCTTTAGTAGATTCTTTCAGACGTGTATTGTTATTATTGTCAATCCACATGTAAAATTTAATCCCAAGAGTTACTTCCCCCCTTGTCTTTTCCTGGATTCCTTTCAATCAACCAATGTTCTTTAGATTCGAACAAACGAAGAAAAACCGATACGACAGCGACATTTCAGTTTTTTTTTTCTTCTCTTTCAATGTAAACAGAAAAGGAACACAGGAATAATGTCGAGATGTAATGAACTGGAGGCGAAGTCATTCGGATATGCTTTTTTTTATTATTAAGAGATCACAAAGTTCCGGTGTATAAAACTCTTAATGGAACAATATTTTTATTCGGTTTTACTTCGACAAATTACTTTTTGCTTATGCCTCAAGCACAATATCTACCCTACTGAGTTTTTGATATATAATATGCCTCTGGTAAATTCTCAAATCAGCTCTTCTTATTCTTCTTCTTATTTCAATTCAATAATAATAATAATAATAATAATAATAATGCACATTGTATTTATCTGAAAAAATATTTTGTTAACATTTGTAAATAGCAAATGTCATAACTGTTTCTTTAACGATTGTTCATTTGAATTACCTGCTGTGGCCAGTCCTGTAAATGCAATCCTATAAATACTAACCTGTATCTGCATACATACATATAAGTAGTGTAGTATAGTCGATAATGTTTTGACACGACATATACGTTGTTTTTTTTGTTTTATTATTATTATTATTATTATTATTATTATTATTATTTTGAAACATCTGAACAGTTCGTGTAATGTATTTTTATGAATAACTATTAGTCATGGACATTAAATGTATGGAGCAAAATGTATCGATCATTAATGGTTTAGTTTCTTTGTGTTGTTCAAGTCAATCTTATAAAGTGCACGCTTTAATGGCACTTCAACCATATAATATTATCTATGATTAAAATTATCGTAATGCACATTATATGTCCTTTTAGAGAAAAAAAACAAGACAGAAAGAAAGAAAACATAACTTTTATAATAATAAATAAACAAACAAAAATGAATTATAGACAGTCGTGATAGAAAAATTGATATTATTTAAAATAAAACAAAACTCCAAACGAATAAAAGTATTTTACAATCGAAACAACTAAAAAATAAAATAAAATCGAAATTATTTACGCAACACCATTACCAGATAGATTTCAGATGATTATCTGTTAGACCATTTACCTTTAGTGGTATTCAGTTTTGTTATCTGAAAAGCTTATGTCTGATAATCTGGTGTTGTAATTATCGCATACATAAAATAAAAATAAATAAGCGTCATTGTCATCCAATTCCATTATCTGCGATAATTTCAATATGCCAGTTAACTTTTACTATGACACATTTATAACTTTTAATAATTAAAAAATAATAATAAAAAAATTGTGAAATCTTTCAAGAGGATTACTTATAATAAATATAATTTATATTTACTTTATAATTGTTTATTGGAAATGGAAAAAGAGACCGCTAATGGTGCATTTTGCGGCGACAGAAACCCCAATAAATAATAAACAATTGCTAATACTTGTCAACTATCTTATCAATATAATTATTTAGTTTAAACGATGGGTATGCATTAAGTCTTTTGATATTGGATACCTATAATTATACGAAAAATATTCATGCAGATGTTTCTAATGATCATTTCAGCTGTTAAGTGTATACGTTAAAAGGGTTGTCATTGTCAACATATAAAACAAATTTAAAAGAATTTGATTTAATATAGTGACCATATAAAGAAATTCATAGATTTAGTATGTCCTTGTCTATGGGGAACAATTGTCTAGCAATATGGTCCATTTAAAGTGTTATTAAGTGTATATACGATCTTCCGGGTCGTCATTTACAACCGGTACGATAAGATCTTTCATCGTCCCTTCATCACCTTTATGGACACTAACTTGAATGTTCGCATCATTTGCGCACCTTTATTACAAAAGGGATAATGACTATTAAAAAATATATATAATCAAATAACAACAGCAATAGTATATAAATGTTAGTTAAAATATGATTTTTTTCCACTCAAATGATTATCGATGATTGTACAGTATTTGTTGATTGTTCCATGAAGAGGGTCATCTTTTTTTTTGTATTTAGGGTTGTGTGATTCTTCCATTTGTTTAGTAAAAGCATCGAATGTGTTGTTCATAGAACCTCAGAATAATATGTTCTATCTAGTTAAGCAGGCGACCGACTGGAACTAATAGCACGGACTAAGCACCAAACTCTGCTCTTATCAAAAAATAATGCAACCTACAAATCTCGACAAAATAGTCAACACTAAACAAACGAAATAGTTATGGTTTATGTGGGTGCCGGAATGGCGGATGCATCTTGAATCTTTAATAACTGAAAGATATTCTACAAACTTATTGTTATTATTACAATAGTCAAATAAAGACGATAACGTATAAAAATCAAATTGTCTGTAAAAAAAACACCATACGATTCGATATAACGTTTTTTTTTTTAAATAAATTAAATACCATTTATTGAATGATAAATGAACAATAAATCCAATAAATTAACTGCTTGATTAAATTCGGTTACGTACAATTCTTTTTTCATATATCATTTATAGTACGTCTGATAGATTTCTGTTAAATTTGTCACCTCAACCCTAAAACAGAATCAAACATCATCACCCTAAAGGATCTCAACTATTTAAGGCGCTTTTGGGGTGACACTTGTAATAAAAACTGACAGTTGTACTGTGAACCGCGGAGTAATCATTTAATGCACAACCCTTTATATTTACTACTATCTAGAAAGCATTTTATTATATTTCACGCAATTAAATTTTCTATTAAATCAAATCATTGAATCTCCGATTACCGAATTTTGGATCTTTTAAACTGATTATTACATAATGATGGGTGTGTGGTTGGTTGTTTGGTTGGTACTACTGATGGTAGTAAAGTATTTATTTATTTTATTTTTTGATCGATAGTGAATTGAGATGAAATGATGAAATGAAATTGAAGATAATACGAATCTATCTATCTATTTATCTAGATAGTGAAATTAACAGTATTTCACGAGAAGACATGATAATTAATGAACAGTTTTGTAGTGCTGCGACAATTGGCTGATAACGCCTCTGTTATCACACAATTAATGAGAAAAGAGATTGAGTTTCCGTGGTGAAGTTTGTCTATGTTGGTATCTAGTGTTGTCCTATTTGACACGCGCTATTCATTTATTGTCTCTTCCAATTGTATCCATTTCCATATATTTTCTTGGAAAACTATAAATAATTTTAATTTGTAAATGTATTACAGAGATATTCTTTCAACATGCCTATTTCATTTATACATAGATGCTTTTTAATAAAAATACTTGTGTGATGTTATTACAACGGTACCGTTGTTGATGAGTGGCTATTTCAAACACTTGATTGACTTTCTTTTTTTTGGTTGTTCTAAGAACTACTTATTGTTTAAATTTTTATTCAAAGAAATACGATTAACAAAATCGATTTTTATTTCAATTGTTATTGTACGTTTATCAAGGGATTCAAGGGATTTGAAATAATTGTATGTCACTTTATAATTTTGCATGCCATTTTAGATTAGAAATCGTAATATGTATGCATGCGGTTGTGTGAGGTGATTGGGGTTTGTTAGTGTGTTAGAGAAAAATAACTCCGATCAAATCATGATAAAAATTCATTTATGCAAAGTTGACTTTTGTGCGAACAAAAAGCCAGAATTTTAATAATAATAGAAGGTTAAAGGGCAGGTCGGCTTTAATTTCTATTAATGGTAGTTAAGATAAGCTTCTTAAAAAAAACTACCAATGATTTTTGCATAATAATAATAAATATGAATTACAATGGGTTAATTTTAATAAGCGCATAGTGACATCGTCACACCCTTGATATACCAAAAGGACGGTCGAATTTTCAAATTAAAAAATAAAAAAAAATTGAATTATCCTAGTGATGGGGTTATATTGTTGGTAAGATGGAACAAAATTCAATTCCGCCCTCGCTTGTCAAAGCACTCTACTGTAAACACATTGCATTGAAATATTCTTCAATTTTTAAATTTAGGGGTTGTACATTGGCAATTTTTAAGAGTTGGTTACACGGAAATAGCAACTGATGAGTATTGTAGTTTGCTGTCAGGACATCTGCCAGGAAATCCGTCGCCTCCAATCTTCTTCATTCAATTTAATTAATGGTTTAATTTTGATTCGGTAACATCAACTGTCACAAGCTTTAAAATCCCTCCATTATAATATCACTTTTAAACTTAAAATCACTCAACCGAAAACATTATTTGCCTTTATTTGTTGTCCTGGTCCGGTCTCTTTTCTATCTACCAAACATTTGTTCAATTGACAAAAAGATACTACGTGCCTTGACTAGGCGTATCTAACAATTTTTAAACGTGCTACCAAACAAAATTATATATATATATATATATATATATATATATATATATATATATATATATATATATATATATATGTATATATATAACTATGTATCGTTCAATTGTTCTCAACTGATATTTAAGAGGGAAGGAGGGGAAATCAAAGAAAATGAAAACAACTCGAATCTCTTATTTTATACAAAAGATCGCTTTTAAGAGTATTGTAAAATGTCTTTTTGAATGTAGAATATACGCAAATTGTCCACTCATGTTTCAGTACTTCAGAGTTAAGGATCTAAGAGAAATTATTACTGCCTTACCCAAAGAGCTTAAAGCTTCTTAAATGCAACATTAAAGTAATTTACAGTAAGATAAAGCATTTCGGTTTAACAATAAATTTGCAAGTTGTACGGAAATGTCTAAAAACATACGACATTTATCGTAATCCTGATTACCAAATAAATGTAGTACTAGAAGGATTAAACCTTGATAAAAGTAAATACTGACACTGTATAGTTAAATAGAAATAATGAATAACAACATTTTTAAATTGATACAAATTGCAAATTATTTATAAATTTTATTTGTTTTATTTACGAAATTGTTAAAGAAGGAAGGGGTCATGCTAAAATTAGTAAAAACATGTTTAGTTTGTATACGGTCTGGTGATTTCACCTTTAGCACGCGTCGATTATATTATGGAATTTGCTACTGTTACTATTTAGATAACAAGTGATTTGTAAGAACCCCTGTTCCTTTCTTAAAGTCCAGCCCTTAATATTATTTACTGTCGCCCTTTATTTTATTGTGAGAAAAAGAAAGACAGATGAACACACACAAACAGAGAGAGAACATAAAGTTTGAAAATTCCTTTCTTATTTACATTATTGTCAATGTGAGCCACATCTCGAAATATATTTGTAAAAGGGTGTATATGGAACATATTTATTTTTAAGCAACCAACTTTAGAGATTTAAATGATCACCAAATGTCAACAGTAAGATAAATACACATCATTACTGAGACCGATGAGCATGTTTGCTTCTGTAAAAAATCAACTACCTAATTCATATGGCTTTGTGAGATTACACTTAACAAACTGTCTTTGTTTCAATATGTACAAGTTTATTTATTTATTTTGTTTGTTTAATAAATGAACATGTTTATTATATTATTTATTATATGCATTCATTTAATGTGATATTTCATTTATATTAAATTGTTTCTGTTAAATATATTATGAAGTTTAATTTTACTTTAGACTTCAAATGAAATCCAGCCGGTCCTGATCCTATATAAGTATACAGGTATTCTATCTAAATTTTTAATATTAGATAAATAATAAAGCGATTGTTATTTGATTTGCTTGTTTATCTATATACTATACGTGTAATTATTAGTTTTGTATATGTCGAGAAAAGACATTGGTGATGTCACAAACAGAGAATGTCTGTAAATCCATTTGACAGATTCCCTAGATTCTTTTCTACAATATTGCTGCAATGCTTATTCGAGCGGTTAAAACGGCGAACTTTGTTGATCACCAATTTACCTCACAGATGGTTGTTAGACGTGTCACTATAAATTCAAGATTCCAATAAAAGACTTACCACTCACATTAATTAAAAGAGATGTGCTTGTACCACCACCTATCAGCTTAAATCTCAAACAATCTCACGATATTTTCGTCTTAAGACAATTTAGATCAACCCTTATCGTATATATGTAGAAATATGTCTTTTGTTTGTGTGTGTGTGTGTGTATGTGTGTGACATTGTGTATGTATTCTACATATATAGATCGTCGTAAATTTTGTTATACGAGCGTGTACTGATAAATAGCTGGCATAACCTAGAAGGGAACGATAGATTTGCAAAGAAATATTGTTTTATTCAAAATTGGTAATAATCACCTTTCAACTCTTTTTCTCCTAAGAAAATGGAGAACTTTTCTAGCGAACGTCTCTCTATACACGAAATTGCTGCGGCGGAGAACATGAATGATTTCAGACATTTATTTATTTCTGAATCAAAATGGCAAATCCAACTTTCAGCATTTTAACAAGATAGCCTAAAAAGTTTGATGTAAAAACGATAAACTGATTGCAAATGTATTGAAATGTTATCAATGTCATTGACTTTTATCAATTTTTAATCATTAATTTGAAGACGACTTATACTTTTGCACCAAAACATTGCTTTGGTATTTGTCAATGTTTATAGAATGTGTATACATTTTCCCATTATAGACCAATTTGTTTTTGTCCGTTATTCTAGTTATAATCAAGGCCAACTATTTATCAATATCCCCTCGTAGTTAATCTGTTTTATTTCAATTAAGGGGTGGAACTAGAAAAAGTAAAAGGAAAATGTAGAAAAATTAAAAATAATTTCAGTTGAAGTTGTAGCACATTATGTTTAATGATTTATTCAAATTAAAAAAAAAATCGTCATATGTGTACATCATTGAACCGATTATAAATTTGAAACGTCACGGTGTGAACACGAAATTGGAGGGTAAAGTGAAATGTATTGTGTAATACACATTTGTCTAACTTTATCCATTTAGGTTTTGATTCACACAAATAGTGAACATAAATTTACGCCCGGCTTTGTTTTACACAAAAGTGAGGCGATATGACATACCGAATTTAGTGCACGCAACCCATCTAAATAGATACTCCACTAATTTTAGATAGAAAAACTATATATATGTATATTCAACTTTATATGACCAATATACACGAATATCCATTCAATTTACACACCCGTTCAACGAAAAATTATCACATAATGGTCCCTTCTACTTCAATTTCAATTCTATAAAATATCTGATATCATTATATGACATATTATTTTTATTTCCGGTTTTATAGGAAATTGTATTAAATCTATTTTATATCTAGCGTGATTCTAATAAGCCTCAAATTTGACTCAATATACCTTATCAATGTTAATCTTAATATACACACATACATCCATACACAATAAAACATACATATGGAATGTAGATGAGTTAATAATGATAATTTCCTTAAAAGAATTTTAACATTAAATATGAACGAACACATTTCATGGTTGTTAATTTTTGATTCTTTAGATCCTTACAGGATGTCTTTTATCGTGTTGATAACGTGTCGACAATAAAAATAACAAAAACTACATACATGCATACCTAGCTACCTACCTATCTAGATAATTATGAAGGATTGTTGAATTTTTTCTGTAATTATCCTCAAAGAGATATATGCTACCACTATCTGATAATATGGACATTATAATTATTGTTGAACAATTGAAATTGTTTCAGTTTGGAAAATAATTGTGCTGCGATTAAATTTAATGGGGATATAATCAAGGTTATTCTTGGAATAATGTAAAATGCATATAATTTCGCGTCACGTATCATACTGACTTATAGCTATTACAGATAATAAAATCTAGAGGTTTTGCTTTTTTTGTAAAAACTGAATCACGTGAAAGGGGTTGTTTGGCGAATTCTCTATTTTTTTTTATTATTCCATATCTACAAAACAAAAAAACGGAAATAATTCAACTTTATTAAGGGCAATTTAATGAAATATTTAACATAGTATGATAATTGTACATACACAACATACGATAAAAGATTATAGGATAATATTAACGCATTTATTACAGTAAAATTTTACATCAACTATTATGTATTGTGGTGCATAAGCGCCAAATTGTCTCACATTAAATTGCATTATCTTGATAAATAACAATATTTCTTGGGAAAACTAACAGATGGAAAATTTTACAGTTTTTACGATTTTCATTTATTACGATTTATATTGCAATTAATAACAGTGGGTTGTATAAAGTTGGCGTGTGTTGGCATATAAGTATTTAAACTGTAATCCACATACATATATATATATATATATATATATATATATATATATATATATATATATATACATATAGACTACTGCATAATTAAATTTTTATTAATACCATTCTAATAATTAATTAATCGTAATTTCGATATTGATGACAATAATAAAATTATATAACAACTATCAAATATATTATCTAATATTTCCATAATTCTAACAATCCAATCAAATTGTATCTAACATAATTGTATATCATTTCATTATCAACGTTGTAAATCCTGTAATCCTTCTAGGCCAGTGATCGTTAAAAATAAATATAATACCATCATAAAAGACACTAATAATCTCCGACAAATTAATCGAATATATAACCTGTACAGAAAAAAATTGGCTTATTCCTTTATATTTCTACTCTCATTCTTCGCCATCATCCTGACAACAACATACATACACATACAAATTCTATTATATTTATTATTTTGTTAATAGAGACACTAACTCGTATATGTGGATAAAGATCTTTAATAATATTTTTGATTACAGTAAACATTTCGTCATTTATTCGCAAATAAAGAAAACATCACTTGGTATACAAGAGTGTACAAATGATTATCCTTCCAGTTAGATTCGAATAAAAAGAATACTCAGAATAGAATAAGAAGTAAGAAAATAAAGACAAATTCTTATGATGAAGTCTCTAAGAGAGAAGAAAGTCTCTTGATTGGGGGCAAGCGAATATAATTGGCGTTTTCAAACAAAGCACAAGATCTTGTGTCGACGACAATGATGCGATTTCAAGTGCTCTCTAGTTAAAATTACATTGCTATACTTATAGTTCTTAGTCATAATATTAAAGGAATTTTGTAGAAGTTTCATTTCAAAGTTGTTTCTTTTTGTGTATTTATTGTAGACAAACAAACTATGGCCTATTTAAAAATGAAACAACCAAATATTGGAAATAATATTTCGCATATATATCATTTTATTCGATTAAATTAGGATATAAAAAACAAATCGATGATGAGATATATTGCCTTTGTTTCTAACCGGATCAGCGTCCAAAGAAACATTCAATCATCAAGGCAGGTTCAATAATGTTACAGATTTTTCTAGGGAGATAAAACAAGCCATGATGAAAATATAGTAGTTTATCATCCCAGTGGCCGATACAATGGTTTATCAAACAAAGGGATAACATACATTCAATCAATATATGTATGAGTGTGTGTATTATGTTGAAAGCTTTAATAATGTCAATATGATATTCACTTTATTTGTCTGACATTTCACCCACACTTATGTATGAAATGTATAAATGTATAAAATTTAAGTCAGGCAAAATCATCAAAATTTTAATGTTAATAACAATGAATGATAAGAAGAAGAAAAAAGAAGATGAAAAAAAATATAGATATATTCAACCTGGACCTATATCACATATATCACAAGACATAGAGAAATGGGAGTTTAATCCGGTACAGTGATATGAATAGAATCAAATTGTAATAATGCGTGTCATATCTGTAGATCTTTAGACGAGTGCTTAAATTTATAAGGACCTGAGGCACATTTTTAAAGCTTAATGTGAAAGGTTGGCTTTGTCTGGTGTTAGAAACGCATAGAAACAGTTTATAACGGAATGTGTGATAAATATATGTCAACATGTTGTTAGTTTTGTGGCTTGTTTTCGACAGTATATGTTTCATAAACAATTTTTTTTCGTGAATTCATTCTACACGTAATATTCGTATGTACAATTTAAAAAAAAACAATGTTGATTTGTAATAATAACAATTATCTTGTTTAGATATGATAGAATAAATAAATATGAATAACATTATCGAAATATATGGATGCCGGAAGAAGCAAAAACGGTATACATACATATATTGTAAAATTCAAATCAAAAGCCGAAATAACAAGAAAACGAAGTCTCAAAACACACATCCATCATGTCGTACAAAACACCCACTTTAAATTCGAAATAAAAACAATTTCGGGCAAACATATTTAAAAGCAACGCCGTCAGCATATACGAATGATTGACAAGGGGTTGCCTCTATGGTAATGTGCCAGGAAGATGCAACATGCCTATGAATCTATATGTATATTGGTTTGGGGGTGAATCCAGCAACTGTCACACAAAACGGATTGGGAACATTCACAATGCAGATTAGCAATACAACGGATACAGAAAGTGAGTCCTTCTACTATTACAACAATCTAGACGAATATTATTCGATGCAGATTACCACATATATTTCAGCCTTATAAAATTGTGTTACATTTTCATATTCAAACTTAAATTGAACATACGTGGTGTCTCTGTATGTATATGTATGGTAGGTAGTTTCAACGGAATAGCAATACAAAATTGAAAAATAAAAAGAACGAACGGAAAAAAACCCTACGAAAATACATAGGAAAAAAGCGGTAGGTAATACCGAAATACCCTATTATAGTCGACAGTTAAACGGACATAATATATTGTACACCTATCAAGCTCAACTCAATTATAGCTGAAGATATTAATAATTTTATAGCGTCATATCACCGAGATAAAGAATTATAACTTGGTTTTCTTACTGATGATAAAGTTTTCCTTTGTCTGTCGACATCTAGTTAAGAATTACCCAATTTATATACATATTCCAAATAGGCGTAAAATTTTATGTTTTTATATAACAATGACTTGCATTATTCTTCTAGAAATATAAAATATTATTGTCTGAATAATACATAAAACACAATTTATTTATATTTCATTAAGAGTGCTACAAGAAAAAAAGCTCGTGTTTTTCATGTTTTCCAAAATAAAATTTTTATTACCATATTTAACACCGAATTTCTTAATGAAATTCTTATTATTTACAACTGAAAAACAACAATATTTAACAAATATTATCAACAATTAGATATATTTATTATCTATGTCAATTGGAATTGGAATTTTAAGATATATGCAAGGAACTTGAAAGATTTTCGGTTAAGACATAAACATTTATTGTCAACGGGCGCCGAAATGGCACATAAATAAAAAGTACGATAGAATTGAAACATTTAATTTGTTTCTATATTACTATGGTGTTAACCACAGTTATATGTCAGAAGTAAAAGGCACCCCTGTACATATGACTCAACGTACGAAAGTATATTTATATTTTACGGCCGCGTATTGGCAGCATCTTATTTTACGACAAATAACATGATAAAGTTAACACGTTTCTATACAAAAAAAAAAAGAAAAAAATCACATTTTTAATTAACAGCATAATTTATCAACATATAATAATCATATACGATACTGTTGTTTGTTCTATATTTCGATTTATTGTTGGTGAATTCTAATAGTCAAATGAGACGGTTGACCGGTTTTAGGGCTCCCAAAGGAATATGATGTAATTAAAATTGTTCTCTTCAAGGATTAACTTGGTCCAGACAGGACAAATTATAATTGGTCATATTATATTTTGAAACAAGGGAAATATTTTGATGACTAGAAATGTTAAAGAAATAATAGGGTTGATGATTTATTATTTATACACAGAGAAATGTTAAATGGAAAAAAAAGACAGAAGAAAACTGAATATACTGAAGAATATCTCTGAAATGTCATAAAATATTTATGCGCCATCTATTTCATTGACGGCCAGATTTATTTAAGTAAATTGCAGTAAATTTCATATATGTATATATAAAAAAAATAGTCGTCATTCATTCGAATAAATACCTAGACACTTGGATATATATATATATATATATATATATATATATATATATAATTTTTTTTATTTATTTTGCAGGCACTTTATGGAACGCCTATTTCCTTCTTTATTTTTAAGGATAATAAAGTATATGGCATTTATGTGACTGATTCTTATTTTATTAAAGGAGATCTAGTGTTTTATTATAAGTCGTTTCTCAGGCTTTGTAAACTTTACAAACTAACGCAAAACAATTGTTTAAATTATTTGCAAGTAGTTTGATACAGTGTAACATATAAATGACTATTTTATGACTTCTTATAAATTGTTTACAACAACAATCGTTCTACAATAATAGACCATAATAGAAGAATAAAATTTAATTAGCTGACAGGTTTCTGAACACTTGGTCACGTACATTTCATGTTCAAAATATATACTTATTTCAACAATTTTGTCCAAACAAACTAATGTGGACATTTATCTAATAACGGTAATAAACTACATACATGCATATACATATTTCTTACTGGCGCCCTTGTTCATTCCCTACATTTTTTTTCAGAACAGAAATGTATAAAGTATTTCTAATTCTCTAGTGCTTTGAAGAAATTTCAAAATCTTTCATTTCGTTTTCCTTTTTCTTTTTTTGAACATCAACCAAAGATAATGGTGTCCTGTCGTAATTATTATTTAGCGAGATTTTATGCAAAAAACAAACAAACAAACAACAACGACCTCCTAAATTTGACAATAAAGTTGGAACACAAATTTACTAAAAGACAATAGAAATCGATATTGAGATAATCTCTTACACGTAATACGCCTGATTATAGACATTAAAATACGTAATATAGAACGTATATAAATGTAGATATTCGTAAAACCACGATATTAAAACGTTTATAATGTTATTAATGTTAACTATAATAAACATTGTTTATAGTAATTTCTAAGATTAATTTAGATAATGCAAGAACAGAAACAATATTAGGACAATAAAACAATATTTACAATAATTAAAATACAACAATAATCAATCAATCTGATATATATAAACAGATTTAATAATATTTACTTAAAACAATTTAGGATTAGGATTGTATGGGAATACAAACATTACAAATTGTTATATTGGTGAAATTTGATGTGAACGTGAGTTATAAAACAACATATAAACCCCCTATAAGAGATTCAAGTCTCTTGTCAGGGAGGACTTACCGGAAATGCGACTAGATACTGTACCACACTACCTAACCACCCGCACCCCCAACACTTAACTATAAACTTATAAGTCGGCAACTTGGCTTGATGGCTATCATTTCGTTTTGTTTTAATTGCTCATCAAAATTTGATTACAGTGAATCTTCTTTGTGTGTTTTATCGGTCTACTGTAATAACGGGTTTTTTTCCACTTTTTTTCCTTCTTCTTCGACCCTATCATGTACGAAACAGAAATTTTTAATTGTAAATTACTAAATAAATTATTATAAGAAAATTATTATCGTAGATTTTTTATTGTCAAAAATGAATGTTTGTCCCCATGTTATTGTACAAATTTAATGACACCACCACTTATGTTTGTCGCATTCGTATTGTGCACTATGGACACTGATTAGTGTTCAAAATATCCTGTCAAAAAACCACCCCGACAGGAAACAGTTACGAAAAATTGTACTCATTAATGTATCTAAAAATACATATGCACCCCTTGATTTCTATATTTCCTTCGGACAATATTAATATGTGTTTCTTTTTTTTTGTATATTATTTTATCAATAATCGTATTGGCCCATTCTCTTGCATTTTCCTTAGATTTATGTTAATTAACAGAAAATATGCAAAAGTTGTAAATTTAAATTTTTTTTTTGTTTAACGAACTTCAATTTACAGCAATTAAAATTCTTTAAAATCTTGTTCCTAAAATAAGGGTAAGGAAGTTTTTATTTGTTTCCTCTATTTTCATCTCAATGTTTTTTTCTTTGTCATTACAATTGTGTTTGTCGAATATTCTTCTTCATTCTGTATTTTTGTATTTTTTGCTTATTGTTCTGATTCATTTTATTTTAGTTTCTTTATATTGTGCTTCTTTTGTTGTTATTATTGTTGTTTATTTGTACCTTTTCCGTCCCTCTAACTTTATTTAATTAATATTTTGCATCTCTGTCTATTATTAGACTACAATCTTGGATTTTTTTTGTTTTTGTTTCTTTTATCCTTTAATTGTGTTCTGCTCTGTTGGTTCCTTGGGTATGTCTTCGTCACTTTGTTTTTTTATGTTACTTCATCTTTCGTTTTCAATTTTTATCTACGTCGTTTTTTATTTTATTTTGTTGTTTTATTCTTCTATTGGCATTTGAAATTATTTTTCTTTTAGCATACTTATTTCGTTCCCCTCTTATTGTTTTCTTTATTCTATCTGTATACTTTTACTTTCGTTTTTATTTTTATTTATAAATTTTATACGCAGACATCTGGTAATACGGTTGGAGCTTATGGAAAAAAAAACAAAACAAAACAAAAAAAAACGAAACTACCTCTATAATAAACCTTTTTATATTATTATAGCGTTTGAAGGTTAAAAATAATAAAATGTTAAATGATATTAATACATTTGTGCATTCAACCATCAATATGGGTAAGCTTCAACTATTAATCTTCCTAAAAGTGACAGATAATAAAGCTAGTCATGTAAATTTACAAACATAACCCAATCCGTATAATGCAACAATACAATTCGCTTGGAAATATAAAAACTATAAAATGCGAAAACCGACGAACTCGTTAAAATTATAACACAACTACTAACCCCTATCGATAATATGTAAATGACTGAAAATTGTAACAATCGTAAAAACGAAAAAAACTTATTATTATTTTAATATCAACGAAGGTAGATAGAGAAAGTATAAATATAAATATTGTTAGATAGTAGTAGGTATTGGGGATTTTACTTTTTATTATTTTGATTATTTATAACACAGATGAGGTGATTTATCTTTAACGGAATTTTTATTAGTTATGAATAAATGCTTATCGAATAATATAGAAAATCAATTATCTTTCAATTCTTTGACACATTTGTGGGGGTGAAGGTAACCCTATGTTAGGATAACGACAATTCAACTAATTTTTATGTCGATGAATACAAATGAAGAGAGTAAATTGTCACGAGACGCCTGTGCTGTGACCCATCTGTTGGTCAATTTTCCCACATTTATTTTATTATCTATTAATGATAATGTATTTAAAAAAAGAATACAGACAAAAAAAAACGTTGATGTAAAGATGATTTTGATTAAATTAGTCAGAAGGGTATAATGTAACGAACCGTAAAATAATATGCTATGTGAATTTAACACATATATCTGATTTGCTCATCTTAAAAATCATATAATCCAGGTAAAGTCTGTATATAGCGGAAATGGTCAATTATAGGACGGTGAATCATTGATTAATTCAAAACTGTAATTGTAATTAACCACCTTGTTGTTATTGATGTTGTTGTTGTTGTTGTTGTTGTTGTTAGAGGAAATGAATTGTAATTCAACCTATTTTAATTTATATGAAATAATTTCACGTTAATTCGTGCAATACAATTTACTGAATTAAATGAATCAAGAATATGTGTTTTGATAAAACAGTTTCTAGGGTGAAAGTTGACTTGTCGACAATCAATCATTTCTATGTTCGACGAATGGCAGATACTTACAAATCTTGACAAATCGTTCGATATGAATACGAATAAAGGCAGTGAAATTGAAGCAGTAAAAGGATCCTCCATGGATGATTATAAAAATATTTCCATTCAAATGTATTATAAATATTAATCATCTAACAATTTCGATTAAGGGTGAATATTGAAAGTAAGTTAGAATCAATTAATGTACAAATGAATCGAATTAATTTGGGGTGTGTTTAGTTGAATTGTCCTTGGATTATCTTTAATATACCGTTAAAACCATTAGTTATTTTCTTATAAGTTATCTATATAAGTAGTAATAATATTGCAATATGGTTAATGTAATCAAGAATCAAAATTAATATAGTTTGTCATATTTAATTAATATTAGAAGTAGGGTGAACGAATAGAGTCTAAATGAGGTGGTCCTTCTGTTAAAGAACCAGCTATTCATGTCATAAAGATTAAAAATGACTATATCTGGCATGGAATTATCCACTGACATTTAATGAATGCTCAGATAGTGATGTAATAAATTTGAAAAAAATAAAAGAAATAGGGTATTCATTTTGGTTGATATATATTAAAAAAATATTCAATTAATAATTTGTTTAATAATTATTATAAAATATGTACATACATACATATTTGATTTAACTTGTTGAAATTGTTCGAAATTATTGAAAAATAAATAGTTTTGAACCAGTCAAATGATGACCTGACCACGTACTGTTTGCACGATTAATTATTGATTTGTTAAAAAGGCATTGCGGCGCCTAAAGCACTGTCCGACTGTCCCCAACAACCTAACTTCCAGGCACATTTCAACCCTCAAATCTACAACAAACATTCATGTCGATATCTGTCTATATACACACACATAGTTATGTAGAGAGAATCATACAACATGTATGTGGCAGCACATATTCAAAGTGAATTGAGATTCAGATAAATTAATTATTCATGCAATACTATTCAACTAAAGATTCACATCATATGGGAGAATCTGCCTCTGGCCTGTTTAGATTCCATTAATAAAGTACTCCAGATTAGATAACCTATGTTTACAACACTCTGTCAAAGTTAAAGAAAAGCCATTCACCGACAGCAATATGCTACCAGGGACGGATTGGCCAGATGGAGAGTAACAAAAATTTTCAACATTTTTCAAATACCTAATCCACAAATATCCAACTAATCTCTAACATTTATTCTCTTAAATCTAACAAATTTCTTTGGTTTCATCTGTTTAAAGAAATCTCTTAAGCACATAAGAAAATAGCTAATGCAACCCTGTACCTATTTACACTAGAATATATATATATATATATATATATATATATATATATAAAATATAAAATATAAAAAATAAAAATTTACATTTCACCAAACAAAATGAACAATCCCAGATATATCCGACGTATCTACCAATATTAAGTTGTCAAGTCTATGAAATGCACAATTTCTATGGGTTAAAACGACGAATTAGGAAAACTTCATTAGTGATAACCGCGTCTCTCACTTCGTTAAGCTTTTAATTACATAACCCATTTATACGTACACATTCACACACTTACGCATTCTATGAACGTTTTATTAAAATATTTAATTTCATTTTGTAGGGGAATAAATGGACACATCATCACTATCAGACACGCAATTTAAACAAGATTAAGCAAAAAATTCACGTTGATAATGAAACATTATAAACCGACAAACATATCTGATTCCCGTATAGAGGAGATTATTCTGTGTGTTATTTCAACAACAACAACAACAACAACAACTACAACAATATAATTAATAATTCATTTATAAAATTCCTTTGAAACAACGTAAAGGATAATGGCATAGAATCGTATAAAAATTTCGTATTGTAATAAAGATAACAAATAAATTTCCATTTGTTATATGTTTGTTCTCTGATAGTAAAGCTTGTTAATAGGCTACACTGACATTTATGCCAATTTATGGAGATTTATTGATTATAAAATTATTTATGCAAATACCAGTTGATGTCATAATTATTAGATTTAAATTAAAAATTAATTCGTTACATTTAATGTGTGTTTTCAACGTAAATATCTGTTTAAAATAAGAGGAAAAAACAAGATTGTGTCTTCTTTTTATTTCATTTTTAAAATCTATTTGTACTCAGTGAAGTGTTCAAACGTGGTTTCTACCATTGTTCCACTGTCTGATCCTCGTGGGAGCTTCAATAGCGTTCTTAACAACCCCTGGACCGTGACCCATCTGCTTCGTATAGGTCCTATTAGTTCCTTATCAAAAATTTGTTTTTTGTTCACTTGTATTTTTCCAAGCATCTTATCAATCAAATGTCTTGTTATTTTTTTCCATTTCAATAATTTATCCTTGACGTCCATTACTTGTAAAGTCATATTGTTTGCAGATTAAATAAAATATACGAATTGTAATTGATATTTAAATAAATTTGTTAAAATGGTGTTCCTTTGATATGTTCTTTGTAATATTGGTATATTTACCAAAAAAAGACCGAATTGTTTATTTTTGTGAAATCTATAGAAGCCCCTTATTCAGAAAATGTAAACTTGAATACAAAGCTAGCGTATTTTAGTTATTTTGAAATGCGGCACGAACGATTGAAGGAACGGCTTTGATCTCATATAAACTATAGGTGATCCCCGCATACGTTGCGCAAATATACAATGCCCCTGGTAATGGTTCACCGAAGATAAAATATTTTTCTTTCTTTATTCAAAATATAATGTTGATAAAGCAAAAATTAATGTACTAACAAATAATAGACTAATTAAAATTGTATTAAATAGATACTGGATATGCGAAATATGTATTTGGTGAGATAAATTTTATTGTCAATATAATATGTTGTAAGTTTTTTGGCCATTAAAAAGATGCCGGAGGCTGAACAATCATTCAACAGTGAAGACAGATCCATACATTCATATACAGATAGTACATAACAAGTAGCCGAGTGTATGGGGCAATCAGTGGCTGGTGCAGCTTTGGTGAAGTTTTTTAGTTTTAAAAACTTTTTCGTCTATATAGAGTCTTGTTAAGCGAACCCTGGAGCGATCAGCATGCTGTCAAATGGTAGCCGTTGAGGAACGTATGCATCAACACGTGCCAAACTTTGCTAGACATAAAGTCTTTGTCTTGTTTCCAAATTAAATCATTTGATTTATTTACATTCAATCAATTCATGGAACATTACAAATTGAACAAGTATTGTACATGAATGAAATTAAAGTGATTGAACATTAGGGAATTGTTAGGGCCAACTAAAACTAATATATTTATAGGTCAAGTTGAAACAAAGGATATTGGCAGCATTACAACATGCTAAATAAATGACAATCGTCGTTGTTTACAGTTGTTGCTATTGTTGAAGTTTCTGTTCAACCCCCAAATTAAGGGAAAGCAGTAACCGTATTTGCTGAGAGATAGGTAGTAAAGTTAAGTTCACATTGTCGAAGTTAGGGTATGCTGGTTGCATGTTAATCTCCTGAAATGGTGTAAGTACCGCATGATTGTTCGCTGACATAATTTACGTCTAGTAGTGGGATTTGTTCAGATATACTAAGCTATGTTTACTGCTGACATCATTTACATTTCTACCGGGAGATTGCCGATTTAACTAATGATCTGTTCACTTCATTATGGCTACGGTAGATATCCAAGATGGATTGTCAACACCATTCTTATAATAACAGTACATAGAAATACAAATTTCACTTTCATTTTGTTTTCTATTTTATTCTATTTTATTTTATTATAAAAACAACAAATCAATCAACATTATTGATTTCTAGACGTCTATTAAACGGTTTTACGATTTAATAAAGTTCGAATCAATACGATATTTAAACAGATTAAATTGCCATAAACAAAATTAAATCTTTAATGATCACACTTTTACAGTAGCAAAATTATCTATGTTCCAACATTTAAGAAGATCACGTATGAATTACCATCAACCCTTTTTTCCTCATCTATTACCCGTTTGATTTTTATTTATTTCTCTTATAACGGTTCGTTGATTGAGAATGTTTTATATTTGTCGAATACAAAGCACCGACCTTACTACTCTAACCCTTTCTATATAAATTCTACAAACCCTAATAATCGGGTTTTATGTCCTACTGTTGTTATGTGCCATTAAAATCACCTACAACAATCAATTCTAATTGCATTGCTCTATAAAGACATTCATACACGTTGTATAAAGAAGATCTCCCGCTGATTTAGTCAATCTAAGGATATCTTAACTCTCCAGGATATAACTATTGCAACTATCTAACTCATCATCTACAAAACCGACACTGTTCTGTTCGATTCTACGTACATTTTATTAAAAATGAATTATCAACACGTGTAGAGATGTTGTGTGCAATTATATTTAAATTAAATATTTGTCTTTTACTAAAGATACTTTTGCGGTAATGTTTTATTGCAGAGGGGACAAACGATTGTGTTATTCATAACAGGAACAGTTCATTCCCTAAGCTTATTTGTCCACTTTTATCTATCGGCCATCGAAATCGCCCCCAAGAGAGACGCTTTAAACCACCAGTTAACATCTTGAGTATTGAGTATTACATAGGCCATCAGGCAGACTACCCATGTCCAGTGATTGATCACCAAAACAGAATAACCTCACAGAAACCCCTATTTTGTGTTTCCAATAAAAAAAAACATCGACTTATCATGCCGGTCGGTGTTTTATAAGCTACCCTATCTAAAAAAAAAATAAAAAAAATAGCAGAAGGAGACGTGAAGACTGAGTGACTTGGGAATTCCGGTTGTTTTTCCGGCAAGATAACAATACATAAATGACTCGGAGATGTATTCACATTTGCGGGAATTTCTTTTCCATGCGGTTCATTTGATCAGGCTCTCTATCTATGGTCAGTTGGTCAGTAGATGGAGCGCATTTGACAAATATACAACATAAAACAATGTTTCCTTTAACAATTCAAAAATTTTCAGTATTAAATGTTAATTTAAATATTCAGATTTATTGAAATGAATAAATTAACTTATTAATGATATACATACACACATATATATATATATATATATATATATATATATATATATATATTTGTATGTTATGTAGGATGGAACATGAAACACCACATGCATGGCAATCTTTCTAGGGACAATTGAATGGGTACGGTATGATCCAATTTTGATAGCGTCCAATCCATCACAGACGACAGCATTTCAGCGGTGGCGACGCACTCTCCTAACTTTCTAATCAAGCATTCAGTTGCAAATGTAATGATGAGAGATCGATGAGATTCCGGTATGAAGTTGAAGGGTTTCCGGCATTGTGACTCATCCCTAGTTGTACTTGTTTTTGTTAAATATGTACGTTCAACTGGACATCATTATATCGAATGAATCGAAAAGGATTTTCTGATGGTCGCTTAAAACTTGATGCAGCATTTGATTAAAACGAAATCACTATTCAAACAAATGAAACGGGGTGAACAAGTGACTTTTGTTGTCCGTACAGTTCATTGGGGGAGGGGGGAGGACGCTTTAAAACAAAAGACTTAAATGACACGGGTCATCCTAGATCGCCGCATGAACGCTTTGTTAAAATGATTGCCATCTGTTTTATTTATGAGCAAGTTGAAAACCGAGGGATCTCGAAAACAATGTGTTTACCATTAAAATTGAAATAGGAACATTCTTTTTCTATATGTACACCCTAAAAAGTCTTCCACTAATCTACTGAAAAGGATTGCAAAGAAACTTTTCAAATAGTCAACGAAGAAAAATCCGATTTCTTTATCTATGCTTTCAACAATGGAATAATGATATTATCTGACTTGAAGTAGAACAAAGGCCCGTGCTAACTCGAGACTTTGACTAATTGAACTAATTAGAAACACTCATGTTTCATTTCTTACTAAGTCTTGTACAACTGAATTGACAATATTTTCTTGTAACACATGAACACGTGTCGTTCTTTTTAGTTTATTTAAGATTTATTTTTATGTCTTGTGTTAATTCTTGTTGAAGGGTGTTAAGACACAAACTGGATGTTCTCAATGTATTAGTTGATGTATTGGTTTGGATTTAGACACTAGTCCGACTGATAGTTAGTTGGAAATATCTGGATGGTCCTTGGTGCCAGTGAGACAATGCTTGTAAATTTATCAGCAAATCTTTACGGTCAATTTGAATGTCTGCAACAATCCGCTTGTAGCGCTGAGTAATGGAGGCGCATTTGATAATTAAATTGCACCGCTAGTTAAGTGCTACTGTAGTTCTCGGGCGGGGATCAACCAAGTGGAAGTTATTGTAGACGCGTCGCGAGACACATTGTGTATTAGGTGGCGCTCTTGCCTCTCTATAAATCATGCTGCCACCATCCCATTTGACTCAGTGATTACAAATGTCATCTAGTAATTCTGCGTTTTGTTGGCCTGATGCTTTATCCGCATTCGTTATCTCTTGTCCCTAGTTTGATACGATAAAGGCCCGTTTGTTTGCATGCCGTAGACCGCACACGATCCTTCACTTGATTGATTAAGTACATCAGTACGAGAGAATTAGATTCGCATATTTAATTTTAGATGATTGAGAACGAACATATAACACCATCACCTCACATCCAAGACCATAAATCAAAACGAAAAAAAAACTCACCCTTGTTTTCGCACACTTTCAGATCACAACTTCTTTTTTTTTATTCCGGCGACACTGAAACTAATTACAAAGGAATGATGAAGGCGTTTCCGCGACATCTCGAAACGAGGGGACCTCGTATGGAGAATCATCCTAAGAAAAGAACAAATCAAATAGTGTCCTTACTATGTACGAAATTATTGAGTTTAATTATTATCATATTATGATAAAACGAACAGAGCTTTAACAAAATAGACTTATAGAAAGCTATATAATACTATCTAACTATCTATCTATCTATCTAGCTATCTATCTATAAATGGTTGATACTGATAAAAAGATCGTGCATTTTCTTGTTTTCTATAGTTGGTTGAGTTTCCGCAAATGAACGAAATACATATGTGGGAGCATTCAGCATTAGATATGGAGATATATAACAAAAAATGATGATCGTTTTCCTCAGGGACTTCCGATACAAAGTTTGCCGTATTATTCTTTAACCCCAATTGTATTTCAAGATCGTTTGAATTTTGTTTGATTTATTGAGTTTTGTTGATTTGAAAATAGATTGAAAATTCAGTTTCAGTGACAGTATGTGAAATGAATTCTAATTTTTGCATTTGTTTATAAGCCGATTCAACTATAGAGGGATGAGGAGGTGTTTGTGATATAGTTCTTCATAGATAACATTTGCTATCATTAATCAGTCAATGTCAAGTAGCATTGTTTTGGTTGGAACGATGCGTCAGTCAACCAGATTTGGTGCCGTCATGTCCGCTTTGTGTTTTTCGTATCGAGTTACATCCTAGAAAAATAATCAAATACTGAAATGAGCATCACTATCTAAATGATTTATTACGACTAAATATTGTAACTATCTAACATATTTTCTATTATTTGCTATATATTTGTTAAATTTATTTAATTATTTATATATTTATTTCTTATCTCTACCTGCTATCTAACAATAAATGGAAATCTATAAATTAAATGAAATTATCCGCTGTATTTTTCGCTTTATTTTTGTTCTACATGTTTATGTATACCTAACTATAAATGTATAGATACTTCAAATAAGACCAAGTCTGTTTTCAAATACCATCTAATTATGTTGGTTTGTTTTGAATGATGTTCTACATCCCTTGACGCGAGGGTGACATAACTCTGACAGACTATGGAACAAGACAAATTATCACCTTGATTACGCGACCCACCTCATTATGCAATCTGGATTGAGTCTACATTGCAGCCAATTTTATCCTATAGAAACTTCCCTTGACATTTTATAGATTAGATATAAAATGAAATTACCTTCTTTAAAGAAGAAAAAATCGAAAACATAAAAATTCATCGTTATTCTACTATCTAGATAGAGTTTAAAATTAATGATTGTGATGAATATATTCTCAAACAAAATTGAAACGATCTTATAGTATACGGGATATGGAAAATTGTGTCGGTTTATGGTTGGTATTTGTGGCGCTCAGGTGTACAATGTCCCAAGCAAGCGATAACAGGGATAAGCAGACCAGTATGCATCCGAGTGCCTAGTCTGGTTGGTAGTTCATTGCAGGCAACGCTTTATCATGAAATATCATATCGGACTGTCAAATCCAATGGTAATGATTGACATAAATTTTGCATAATGAACGCATTTTGTGTTGTGGAATATTCCGTCCTCCCCTAAAAAACACTGCAATACTTGTCGCAATAAAGTCGAAAATCTTCATTTCTGTATATCGTGAAAATATTGTTTACAATATAAATGTTGAAAATATTTTAACATGGATGATGGACCACGTATTAAAGGGAGATTGAAAAACAACGAATTTAACATAGGGATCTCGTTAAAGTGAATTAGCCAGTCGATGTAATTAACTAGGGATCTCTATGCAATGGTTCCTGATAGACAATGTGACAGCTCAGAGGTGACTTCTGCGACGCCGGATCATTAATTTATTTTACAAATCAGCTTATTCGAACCCTCAAAGCTGTTCTGCATTTTTCGACAAGTCTCTCATTATAAGGGAGACGCGTAAATGAGAAGAGCTGCGATAATCCCTTACAACACCACAGCCGTGGAACTAATTACGAAAGTCTAAACCCTTTTTTATAGTACTTGGCAAGCTTCTGCATTATAATTATAATGTAATGGAATCCATATTTTGTAAAGCAGACCTATAATTTTTAGAACAAATATATAGATAATTTCCTCTTTCTATTTGTCTCGCTCTCGCTCTCACCTTCGTTCTCTCTCTCTCTCTTCTCTCTCAGTTTTATTTGCATTAATGTTTATCTCAATTTTCTTTGATAATTAAGAACGATATCGGATCCTTAACAACACAAGCGAATGTCCATCATTCTAACTGTACCATTTCCATTTGCATGGATAATAAGTGAACCCTTGCTCAATTAAGCTTAACTTGGTGTGATGCTCGTTGTTCATCTTAAATCCGTATAAATGAGCCGTCTGGGAATAACACGGGTGACCATGTTGAACATTCAACTACCACCGGTCACTAGGCTGTCCAGCCGTATCGCAATGAATGGTTGTGTTGATTAGAAGATTTAATTACACAAGGGGCACCTATTATCGAACACCCCTGTTATTCAGTCTCTCTTAACGACAAATGTATCCAATTTATTATGATGAAACTACCTACATGCTGTATACACAATGTATATATTAAATTTACAATAATAATAGGTAAATACCTATATTTCGATAAAATAATGTAATCACCAATTTATTTGACTTATTTTTCATGTAACAACAACAATAATAAAACATTTTAAGATAGTTAATATCGACTATTTAACGAATATATGTCAACATTAATAAATCAACTTTTAAGTAATATATTTCACGGTCAGTGTCGATAATAATCAATCATCACTGTTGTTGCGACTTGATATTACCCTCCTGAGGGCTTCAAACTATATCAAACTATAATTAAATAGGTAATGCATTTTGTTTTTTGTTCAATTATTATTTGCAACTATCAAATTGCGTGATAATGATGATAAAATCGCGACAATTTGTAAACTATATAATAACTAAACGCACATTTACCAATAATTATAATCAGTCGTATATTATATAGAAATATTATTATACTGATAAAATATTTTTGATTCAATCTACCACAAATTGCTTGGAACTGGCTAACATATATAGTGAGTCATTCAATCGACATTTATATAGACATACGTACATATTTATATATTGTAAATAGTATAGAGAGAAAGACACATTTCAAAAATTAACACTTGAATTATCGGACATTTAAATCTATATGACATACACATAAACAAGAATACATTAATTTTATCTTTATTTGTTTATTTATTTATTTCTAACACGAATACCTATTGAATCTATTTTACATAGTGAGAAATATGAAAAATTCTATTAATTCTAATAATTATTATCATTGATTGATTATATTATAGATTATAAATATAAATATACCTATAGTATAGTTTAAATCTAAATAGAATAGTATTTTGCGAATTTTAAAGTGGAAAAATTGTAGAATAAATAAACTGTATCTATATACCTATACATATAATATACACTATCTAGATAGCAAAAGATTGATTATATTCTAGACAAGTCTTTTTCAGTAATTTTCTGTTCTACCATATCGCTCTTTGTTGTCAGTTTAATTATTTAAAAAGACAGATTTATTGATAATCTAGTCAGTATCAGATTTATTGTTTGTTTAGGTCATTAACCCTATTAGATTAGAACTACAGATATAACAGGAAACCGATATACTTATATACATACATATATATATATATATATATATATATATATATATATATATATATACCAAAATTTAGCACATCTATTTATCTATTTAAATTATCTTCTATCTAGTTAAGTAGATACCTTTATTCATAAAACGTTGTAAATATAAATTATATTTACGTTATAACTGAATTCTGGATTTATGTTTAGTTTTATATTGAAAAAATTTAATGTCCTGGAATGGCCATTGCTGGAAGAGGTATATAACATAAGTTAATAACTGCGTATAGTACAATATTAATTTGTTATACAGTAAATTTCTATAGAATCAACTCATTCAATCTGTGAAGAGGGTGACTCATGTACGATTAGCTATAAAATAAACCAGAGGTAATCAAACAAAGGATTTGTAATAAATTACTTTACGCTTATTTGAACTTATGTACAGGTAAATAAAATAATCGTTTTCAATACATTTTTATTTAATTTTTTTATTTTGTAAGAGACGTTTCAACTATCTGATTTCAAATTGTAAAATGGTTTTGTTTTGTTTCGTTTGTATTTTTGAGAGAGGATAATTTGCCACAATCAGCAACCAAGTTATATTATTAATAAAAAGGGGAAATTTTCAGTACCATCTGATTGTTCAATATATACACACGTGTGTATGTTCTTTTATACTCAGGTAACAATTATTTATGGTGGATGTGAAGTCGTTTAAAATTAACGGACCTGTCGTGTTTCTGGGGACAGACAAAGTGCTCTTGAATGTCTTGAATATTTTTGTGTTGTGTTTATCCCGAAACAATATTTTACCTCTATTTATTTTTTACTCTCTCCTCACTTATAGGTACAATACATTGTGTATCATTTTGATATATTTGATTTTCCGTTGAAATGAAATAGATTTTATTGTGTGTTTTTTCAAGATTGTTTTTTCCATTGAAATCTAACAGGTGTCTAACCTGTTCTAATTTTCTATATAAATATTAGGGTTGTATTGTATTGTTCTGATACAATTAAATTATATGTTTAGTCTATTCAAGTTTAAAATGTCTTTATTATTATTGTATAAATAAAATAGAAACGATAAATATAAATAAATGTACGTACGTACACAACACAATAGTTAACTATAATTGAACATAAATATTTCGTGCTTGTAACTGAAAAACTAACGTATTTTTAGATTGGTTCCGTTTAAAATACCCTTAATTCCATCATTATTGTTCATGACTATGCTTGAAATTCGCAGAAATATATTATTTTTCAACCTTTAAAAATTCTTCTTACTACGATCATGTATAGCACTTCGTGACATTTATGAATGTTGTAAACAGAACTGGAAATGATATGTGGCACACCGCAGATAATTGGCTTATTTTTTATTTTTTACTTTACAATTGTCATTTAAGACAATATTGTGGTCTATATGGACGACTCAATTTTAAAGTTAAATTAAGAAAATAAAAAGGACAGAAAGAAAGAAACCTCTTTATTTTATCTCTAATATTTTAGTGGTTTTGTTACTACATACATATTGAAGAGTTACATTCGTTTGTATTGATGATTTACTTTTAAAACCTTTTAACGTTAAATAAATATAGGGAAATGTTTCTCCAAGGTGTCGAACATTAAAATGTAAACCTAATTCTGACATGTTAACGCCTCTTAACTAACAGTTTAGATTTAATTGGGAACAGTTGATGAACAGAATGCGCCAAAACAAACTACAGTTTCTATTTTTTTTTTATTTTGTACAACCTCCATCTAAGAAGAATTCCCTTTGTTTCACTGACGTCGTGGGAGAGAGAGAGTAGTAAAATATTTTTGGAATAACAATTTGCGTGAAAAATACTGTATACACATATACATAAATATTGTTTACAAAAATAGTTGCAACAGTGAAAATGAAATTTCTAAATATTTAAGTATAATCAATTATAGTTGCTTATTTTTAGTAAATTATAAGCCACTATGATTGCGTTTATACAACGGTAATCCGTTACAGGTAGCAGAGTGAATCTCAGAACAAGAAAAAAAAGTACAAGAAAACAATTTTCAAATCAACACGCAACTATTTCGTAAATAATCAGCAATAATAGTAATTGAATTTTTTATTTGTTAATTTAAAATAAAACAATTACAATATATATATATATATATATATCCACGATATACACAGTTTTAGTTGAACATTAATAATAGATAATGATCAGTGTTGGCTATGTGGGGCGGAGGACAACAACATTGTCCGTTCACGGGTACAGTTAAGGTTAGGCGAGCGAATTAAATTGGCCCCTTTGGCATGGGTCCGAGTGCACGTGGTCTTTCTATTAGAGTTAGCCCGCGGAAGATACTCTATTTGACTTATGCTGGTCATCGTCATTGCCAATTACATTTTAATATGTATACATGCGGGTATTGCTGTATTGTTGTTATTTCGTATATGCAAATGGTTATTTTATATATCAGGGTCATTTTAGAACATTGGTCAGTTGTGATGTTCATTTGATTAATTATCAGTCAAGTGAATTGAGGATTTAAAAAAAGAAGAGAGAAATGGAAATTAATCTTTGTGATCGTCTAACCAACGTATATTTTCAACTAACTGACGTTGTTAACATAGAAAAACAAACAAACAAAAACACATATAAGTTATGTGACAACAACAACTCGACAAGCGATATCGCCCTTGATTCACAACATAGGTGTTTTATACAAAATCTATCAGCCTCATCATCAGTCGTTATCTAACACGTCACGCTACTCTTTCTGCATTTTCACTATAACTAACAATCGCCATTTTATATATAGACAATTAATATTATCGATTTTTTACTACTACTAATTAGTAGTCCTGATTTGATTATTCTAAATTGTAAACAGATAGGGCCTCTCTGTATAAGTAACCTGGATCTAGCAATAATAGAGATTGAATTGTGGGTGTTAATGAATCCAACTGGATGCAGGCCTGGATGCAGGCACGCAAGGGTGCTTTTATCTAACATAACTTGGAAATCAGATACTAGTGAACACGAGTATCTAACAGATAAAGGTAGAGATACAGGTTGAACATGGAATGACCGATCGTCAAAGAGATCAGGTATCCTTGTTAAAGTGGCCGGTATCCACCGCGATACCTGCAGCCGTTTCAATTTCCCCAATCAAAAAGTAATTCGATATAAGTTGGCCATATCAAAAATAATGATGGATATGTCATAGGGATTCCTTAATATTTGAACAAACAACATGAAATAAAATGAATCAGGGTGAACGCTTTTGTACGTCTAATATCCGGCAAATTGACATAAATATGTGATATAGGTGGGTGGTAATATAGTGGTGTACGTGGTCAGAGAGTGGTCAGTCGACCACACAATGGCGGAAATAGTTGAAAGGGGTGACCATTCCGGATGACCGTGACAACTGCACTCTTGAGGGATACCAGAGATATCCTTTGGTTTATTCATTCGCGTAATTGTTTGTTTTCTCACGGTTCGGCAGATGCTCTAATTGATGTGTCGCATGTATTAAAGAGCTCTCAATGGTTTCTGATCCTTTCATTACACACTTTGTCTCATATAGAAAATAGGGAATTCGTATAAAACTCGAATTTTACCCTTGTTGATATTATTTCATTTAATACTAACTATGTAGATATGTGACTAACGGCACCAATTCTTATTTTATATGGACATAATTGATTCATAATTTTTATTATATATAATGTTCATTATAGATAAATGCTCTTCCTCATCCACTAGACTCGCATGGTTGGCGTTTATTTTAAAAATATTGTTGTTTGATATTAATCTTAATGCAAACTCAAATAAAACAACTAGTTTCCGAAACGATGAAGTAATATTGATGAAACACGCACACTTAAAAGGCGTGACGATCATATTTAGTAATTTACATGCTCAACTCACGAATGCTACCGACCCTCTATTTAAATTCACAAAATACCGTTTTTACACACAAAACAATAAAATAAAATAAAATAAAATAAAATAAATAATATCGTAAATATCTTCAAATCAACAGAAAGATCAATAATTGAAATGATTTTTTTTTTACCTTCTAGTATGTCTGGAGTTAACGCTTCTTTGAAACCGTCGTATAATTCAAAAATTCTCATAACATTGAGTTATTAATTCCATCGTGTTAAAATTTATAATTGGGAGTAGGGGCTTCAATAAAGATTTGCCAACGTTCCGGACAAGCTGATTGGAATCGTAATATATGAATTATAAAACGAAATGCACCAACCATCGCATTCCTGGTTCACATCAAACGTTAATTTGGGAAAACGGACGTAACAATGTTTGACACAATAAATGATAAATGTGTGTGTGTGTGTGTGTGTGTGTGTGTGTGTGTGTGTGTGTGTATGTGGTGTTATATGAAAATTAATTACTACGCCAACAATTGATCATTTTAATATTAAACACTTCAAAAGCATTTTTCAATTGACAGTTATTCAATGAATATTTAAATTAAATAAAATTGTATAGTACAAAAAGATGTTTTATTTTGTTTGAAAGCATTATGGAATATCATAATTTAAAATAAATCCAATTATATTTTCTATATTTTTATGTAAACGTGACAATGACAGTAATGTTAGAATAAGTTTGAAAGGGTAACCGCTATATTTGGGGGAATGCGAATTGTCGCTAACTATCCCATTTACAGCACCGACTACGGTACGTACTTACACATAATCCAGGACATTACCAACAGAACTCCACTAGGGACATCCCTTTTCAACCGAATTGCCAACTCTTATTAATTGCAGTGAAACTGGGCACTTTAAAACTATCAATCCTATTCACATGCAAATGAATAATAAACCCTATAAAGCTATTTCTGAAAATCAACTCTAACTAGAAACTAAATAGAAAATTTTATGGAAAATTATTCATCATTTCATATATTGTTAGAAAACGTTTTTAAACCAGTTTTACTTTCTATACTTATACTCGTACGTATTATACACATACACAATGTTATACATAATTATACGAATACGTTTACAATTTCAAATTTAATATGTGAATAGATATTTGAAATTATCGGTATACTTAAAACGGTTGTGTACTATGTATTGTAAGTGGAAAGAAGTTAATTGATCGAAAGAGTGTCACTCGAAAATGTCCGTGCTAGCTGGAGACCCTCAAAAAGGACTAATTGCTAGTTGCAACAATTGATTGTCCGTTCTAAGTTGCTTGATTTGGTGTGGTATACAATTTTTGTGTGACAGTAAGTTGTAAAACACAGCGGTAAAGAGTAAACACGTGTCTACTTTAGGACAAATCGTCTACCCTCCCAGTATCCAGCTGAGATCGATATCAATACATTTATTGAAATATGCGTGTGTGTGTATGTGTGTGTGTGTGTCAATGAATTTAACAAAAGATAAGAATAAAAAGTTATACAGAAAAAAAACGAGAATTAAAACGAACACTATTTAGATTAAGTTTTTATAAATAGAAAATTAATTACTTAAAAAAGAAAAGAAAAAGATTATAAAAGGATTATTTAATGAAGAGGATAGAAGGAATGGCATGATTTACAGGTGAATAATTTTAATAATTAGCAAACGAAAGTAAATATGGCAGATATTTTTATCAACAAGGTGAACGGCATTAGTTTCAGTAGACAGACAACATAACAGTGCATCAACGATCTGAATGCGTGTAAGGTAGTAAGCAGGTGCGACGCTTTTATGACAGCAACGTCAATCATCATCAAACCGTGTTTGATTATATTCAATGATAAAAACTTGTCTATTATTATTAACTGTGAAGATTTTATTATAATACGACCACATAAAACAGGAAAAGAAACGATACTAAAATAATAAATAACAAATTCAATTGTTTCTTCTTGTAGGTACATATTGTTATAGAAAACAATTAATTTCAAACTCATTTATCTACCGAAAGTACAAAAGATTGTTTTTCTTTACGTATAATATAGATATATAGATACATCGATAGATTACATATATGTTTACGTGTGTAGAATGTCAATGAAAGGTTAACATGCCGCATAGGTGAAGTGCACCGAATCGATGTCGTCAATTATTGGACATGGAAAAGGTTATAAATAGCGACATTTCTAAAGGTCATCAGTTATTTCAAGGGAAATCTACTAACAAAACAAGGGAATACGTCTTCATCCATTAACTATTTTGATGTAATTAATATAGCCATTATTTTATACAGCCCTTAGTAGTTTTTTTCCCTAATCTACAACTGGGGTTGTGTAATTATAACTTAATACCTGTTAATTATTCTTTAGTCTCTCGACGAATATAAACACATAAAGTTATAAATCACAAATACCTAATTGTTAGCTAAATCTTTCGCATTAAATTATAATTTATTTAAGACACTATATAGTAATAATTTAATTATAAATAAATAATAAATTTATTTATATGTTAAATAAGTTATTACGTTATTGTTTTTATTATTGTTATTGTTGTTGTTGTTGTTGTTGTTGTTATTGTTATTAAATAATGTAAATTGTATAAAATTAGTTGTAGGTGCTGCATTGGTAGAAGAATTGAGTGTATACGCCACTGATTGGGGTGCACAAATGGAAGAATAATTCTGTATGAATTTGCATATAGAAGGTCATTTTTACATCCGCCCCTATGTTGTTTGTCATGTAACCCTTTCATAAAAGCAAGAAGCGCGTCAGAGAGGAGAAACATCGACATTGCCGTCCACTAAGTATTATGGTGATTCATTCGATCAAGTGATGCGTTAAATATTTTGTCATTTATATTGTGTTATTTCACCATGTATACCATCTTCAATTGTTTATAAAAATAAATCGTTTATATGTACATACACTTACATATTATTATATATACATGTTGAAAACGTTATTGTTCTATTTGGTACAATAAACAGTGATATGTTGGTTGTGATAATGACAGTTTCACTAATGATCTAGATTATGGCGGGTATTTCAGATGTTGGTCAGTAATGATCGTATATATTAAATGTGATCATGTCAAAGGATTCCACACTCTGTCGCTTACCATTCAACATCATTCCAAATCTATCAACAATGCGGAATTAGTTAATGGGCGTGGCGATTGCAATCTAATGTAATAAAGCAATAGTTGACAATACAAAATTCATTTTCAAACGAATATAATTACACACAACTAAATTGTTATGTGAAACAAAGGAGGATTGAATGTATTTGTTGAAATCACAAATTACCTATTACCACATTTGAATCACTTTAACATCTTTAAAATATCGACAAGTCGTAAAAAAAGAAACCATTTCATTGAAGACAAGCATAACGAATTTCTTAGTTGAAAATGCAACAATGTTGTATTGAGAATTATACAGTAGCTGACATTCATGTAGTTGTATTATAAAAATTATTATCCAAAGATATATTTTCGTTACCATAAATAGGAAGCGTAAATTTTTTTATTATTTGCAATATTTTTGGTAACTTTGTATATTTCGTATATTATTTATTATTGCATTATGAAATAAATCTGATCGAATTTACTACCTGTTTTTGAGGCATTTATGTGTTGAAACGGTTGAAAACCACCTGAGACTGATCGTAACCCCTGGAGTTAAAGTTGGCGACACATCGGCGTGCGTGACACCCTAGGGAGCTCCCCTACGTACCAGAAACTGCCGCCTAAATGGTTATGTTAGTCTTTTGTTCATTTTACAAGACGAAAATTTTTAATTTTTCTGTTGAAAGGGTAGAATGACGCACTTGGATTTCATGGTTTGTGAGGATTAATAGAAATTAAGATGTAAGTTACGATATTGTTAAATGGGGGTTCTGGCCAATTTGTTTAGTTCTAAAGAAAATGACGTTTCCCGCAATTGCCCATTTCCTTCAGTTAACGTGAACTTTATACAAATCACCCTCTCGCGAACTCATAATAACGGTCATGTGATTTATTTATGAGTTGCTTAAATCGCCGCCCTAATCTCAAAAATCTGTTAGTTTACGATGCGTACACTTGAAAAAGGTTTTCATATTTTTTTTTCATTCGCCTTTAATAATAACACCCCTACATGAATACTTGAAATTTTTTAGTTCGTATAATGTTATGTAAACCGTATGTAACCATCTGTTGTCGCTAAGAGCAATAAAATGCCACATAAAACTGGATTATTAATTTCGTTCAAACTAATGATACATTTGATTTCAACAAAGCTGTTAACAATAAATTTTCAACTAAAATTGCAATTTAAATAAACGTATATCTTGAAATTTTTATTGTAATTATTTTTAATCGTAGCAAATAAATGATGACAATGTTGTTAGATCAAGGGGTGATTGCCAATGGTTTTTTCTTCAAACCGACAATTAGTTATTTAAATCAATTGTTTTAAACATCATGATAGATGTACATATGTTTATTATTAAAATGTCCATTAGTTTCTTATCAAGATCTACAATAATTGAAACCATTCCACTGCATTAGTCAATTTTATTGAATTGAACTTAATTGTTCATTATGGAAACAAAATAGGCATTCATCGTTTTACCTGTATTGTGGTTTTGATCACGCCTATTAACAATGAATTATTATTGATCATTAATCAGTATCGATGTTTCATTACCATAGCAATAAAGCGACGTTCACAATTCACAATCCATGGGTAGGTAAAGTTAGTGGCTGGACTCGATTGTCGGACACGTCGGCAGCTCGACACGTTGTTGCTTCGATGAAGATTGATGGTAAATCGTTGGGTTATTGCACGCAGTTTTAGCCCCTAGCCCGACAATGTTCAGCCCTCTTCTATACCACCGTTGGTCCGATAATAATGTACAACCCCGCATCCATAATAACATTTCCGAGTGTTGATATCGGTTGATTGTCTTATTGAAGAGCGCTATCAAACTGGTAGATGTTAGAAAAGAGATGAGCACTTTAGGGTGGCACTCTTATAGACATCATATAGTCTAGTGATAGTTGTTTCGTTCATGTTTTTATATTGTCGATTGTGGCCCTTTCTTTCAACGTCATTACGACATCAATTCTCTACATCATGTAATATAAATCAATATTTTATTATCCGTCAGACTGTTTGTGACTGACATGTTTTATACGGAATTTGTTAATTTACTGAACTGCATTCTCCTGTTTCCTGAATAAGTATTTTCGGGTCATTGGTTTACGCATGCATACAGGATAAATAAAATATCACTGCTACCCATTCAATTTTATGGCCTGTGGAAAAGTGGTTTTGCAATATGGGATGCAAAATTCAAAACCTGCTGCATCAAATAGCATACCAAATGACACAAACTGTTCTGATTGACATTGCGTTGCGTCATAAATGAACATTAAAAAAACAACCGTTACTCAAACCAATATCAAAACAAGACCCCCAACTTATATATATATATATATATATATATATATATATATATATATATATATATATGTAAAATTCATATGTTATGTAATTAATTAAATATAGAAGTTTTTATACATTTAGAATTTTGTTTATTTTTAACCAGAACTGGTCCATTGATAATAATAATAATAATATGATTAAGCTCAACAATGCTACTAGAAAAAATTAATTGTCATAATAAGAAGAAGAAGAAGAAGAAGAAAAAGAAATAGAAAATAACAACATCTTGCCGTAGGGCATCTCCTGAAGTCTGACAGTAACGTCGTTTTTTTTATGTTCAAATCGGTGTATTTGTTTCTGTCTGTACAGTAGGGTTATTTATAAGAGCAGTAACCCCGAAATCGTAGTGCTGCATAATAGGTTACGAAATGGATAAAGTCAATAGGGGAAACGCTTTTATGCTTTCAGTTCGGTACGTCGGTCAACCTGCTCGTCTATTTTAGTTTTTTTTTAAGGTGGAGACTGGTTTAAGTGTAGCTGTAATAGTTGGTTGAAGAGCACGTAACAAAGGGAAATTAATGACACCCGCACGCAAACATAAATATCAAGAAAAAATATGTTGAAAAACCGATTAAATATGTATAGAATAATGTATTGAGTAAATTTTAACGTACATAATATGTAGATGATTGAGTGAATGACAGACGATTGAGGGGACTTTATAAAATAACCAACGAACAATACATGTGTTATAAAAATATTATAAATCCGATTCAAATTTTATAAGAAATTTTATCTCTTCTACTACAATATACTGAAAAAATAAAATAAAATAATTTATGTACCTGTAATACAACAATGTTTCATAATCTTTTTTAGGTTTCGCTTTGTGCTAATATGTTCCGTCATCAGAGATAAAAATTATTTATCGTAAGGGGGGTGTGTGTACAATTTCCATCAGTTTTCCCTTTTATTACAACAAAGGTGATTTCAGGCGTTACACAATAAAATATTTTATCGCAACTCCTATTTAAATTTCTACCAAGCGTTTGCTTTATACTTTATGTTCAATATATAATCTTTTCTTTACATAACTATATACGGTTTTAAAGAAAACCATTTTTTATGTTGACATTATTTCGTCAAAGCTTAAGATAGACCCCAGCTTCCTATTGTGTTGGTTTATTTTTTCAACATTTTAACTGAAAACAAATCCCAACCCTATTTATGTGCATACATACATACATACATACTCGTATATAGATATTGTATGTATATACATATATAATAGTACACGAATGAACATTGTTTGAAATAATACCAATATATGTATGTATATGCATAAACTAGATAGAACAAACACTTTGGTATGTATTTAGTAATTAGATTGAACAGTGATGAAAAAACGTGTTAGATAGATGATGATTATTATATTGATTTGTTTCACCATCAAAATTTAGATTGTTCATTGCCGTAACTAATAAAATGCGATTATAGAAATGAAACAAGCTACCTTATTAAGCTGGCAGTTCATCATTATACGATTACAGCTATAAAACCAATGCTGCACTTCGATATGCAGTTTAATATTAATATGATTGGTTGATAAGTTTGATCGTATACAACACAGATACAAATCATTCGTTATTACATATTTCGAATATGACCATAATTTTATGTAAATATGCTCATAATAAATACGTGCCAGACGTACCTACCTAAATCACCACAGGTAATCCAGTAAATACATTTCATCAACTAAGCACAAAATGCTTTCAAGCTCATTTCAGTTTGAATTATTATCAAACTAGTTAAATGGATAACTAGAGAACCGTTTTATTTACGCATTCATTTACCTAGCAAAGATTTCAAAAAAAAAAAATCAAAATAAAGAAATTTATGCAGAGCTATTAAATTGTTCCAATTTTTTCTTTTTTCGTGTAAGTGTTGGAAAATGTTTGTGGTGATGTATTCTACTTTAGTTGACATGTTTGAATAATCCGTACGTTCAGTAAACACAGTATACGGTGACATATTAAATCGGTACAGTACCGAGGGATAGACGATGAATATGCACTGTCACAGAAATAGGATAGAGAGAGAGAGAGAGAGAGAGAGAGAGAGAGCGAAAGATAGCGTGAGAGTCTGTATTGCATTGATATTGGCCAGATTCAATTTCCAATATGCATAGAGGGACATTTGGACATAGTACGATTTAGAAGCATTACTGTGTGGTGGTGATCGGATTCCTCATTCCATATACAAATCCACCCGTTGTCCTACCGATACACCATCACTATCGCATTCAGGACGCAAATCGCACCATAGTTCTATGTAGTGGCCGTTCACAATATGCGCATATATTCGGATCATTCAGAATTTAATTGGTTTCGGTGCCATATTTCTGTATACTGCAACCAACTACCATTCAACTATGTATGTATATGCATTACGCTCAATACTCATACAACGACTTTAATTGAATATTACTTTGACCAGCGGATCATACTCGAAGGTACAAAACATTTTCTCTAATCCTGTTTAAATGCAGAATACTACATTGATTACACTACATATTCAAACTATATGGAAGCTGTACATATCGCTAACTTCAACCATAATCAAAAACTAAATAAAGGATATTTTCATCAGTGATGTGCAGTTGTTTGTTTGTTTTACTTCGAAATTTTCAATCGTACTCTCAAAATTAAATCAATTTATTCAAATTAAACCCTCTTTTCGGCTATTTATTTAATTCTGTTTTATATCTATAATATGGTATAGTGCACACATTCATCTGAAACCCACTATCTACCACGACACTAATTTTCATCAACTAAATAACAAATATATCATATAAAGATATACTTATCTACTTATATTAATATGAAACTGATGAAAATAATGACATACAATCATTTACAGATATTTTTTCACCCTGTAACCATAATTCTTCACGGTCAATTCACTTGCCCTCTTCAATCAATCTATTCGTAAATCAAAAAGAAAAGGGTTACCAACTTAATTTACATATAATCCTCAGCTTACGGTTCCATCCGCAAAGTTCTATGCCATCTTAATCACATCAACGCAATTTTACTGAAAATATATTTAAATTTAAATGGAACTAATTTGAATAAATCATTACAATAGTTATTTATACATCTATTCGAAATATATAAATAAATAAATATAGAATGAATAAAGAGTCATTCCGTTATATTGATTATAAAAGAAAAAAACAATTAATTAAACAAAAATACCACCAAGGGAATTTAAATGACATGTGCAATTTCTTTAAAATGTAAAAGAACTCGTATCTCGAAATGGATTTTAAGAGTTGATATTTTACTAATGCATTTCTTAAATACCTATAAATCAGTGTTTACTGTATATACTTGTTGTAGGTATCATACGTTATAGAATAGGGGAAATGTTTCTTTAATAACAATACAAAATGTCTCTACTGATATTTGGGCGTGATTTAAAGATGGAAATTTTCGTAAAAGTACTTCTACCTAATATAAATTATAGTTTTGATTATTTTTCCTTCCATTCATACATAATTCAATATTTAATTACCGGTAATACGATATTCGCGATATTATTGATAGTTATTGTTAATTAATTTTGATATTTGTTTTGACTATCTTAATGCGATAGAGAGATTTGATATGGTTTATGTACCACAATAATTGTAGATTGTATATAGCCGTGTAACACAGTGTTTACACTTTAATGCTCATTATAATAGAAATATGTTTAAATCGATAATTACAGATAATTATCGACATAATTACGATCGATATAAATTTAAATATTAATTTTTACGTTTGATATTTGAATGAAATCTTCCGGAAACCGGAATCATAATCCTGCCAAGTATTTTTGTTGAGTACAAGATTGCAAATTGAATCGTTTTGTATAATAATACTCGAAACGTTCTTATAACAAAAGGGAAAAAGATCGTTCACAAAATCATAAAAAAAAACTCTAACATATAAAGAATAGTCGTTGATTTAAAAAAGGCAAGTGAAATCTTTGGAGAAAACACAACCATATGCCCCATCAGACATCATTCCTAATTCGTAATTCCAATTTATGGCGCCTTCAAACTAGTCAACCCATATGGCAAGCAAAGTGCT
Source organism: Meloe dianella (assembly GCA_028455855.1). NCBI lineage: Eukaryota > Metazoa > Arthropoda > Insecta > Coleoptera > Meloidae > Meloe > Meloe dianella. Next base: position 1,331,666 of record JAPTHL010000045.1, on the reverse strand, counting down.
CTCTCTCTCTCTCTCTATCTCTCTCTCTCTCTCTCTCTCTCTCTCTCTCACCACACAACAGAAACACACATCCACACAGACATTGTATATACATCGAATACAATTTCGATTCCTTTTGCTTCTTCACGATTTGTCGTCTTCAAAACGACACATTTCTAAGACATTTATGTTATGTCTAAGGCGGAAGACGCAATTGAACATAATCCCTTTGCTATTTTATTTTCTTGTCTTTATTGATCGTATCTATCTTATCGTTATCTATTGTTCAGTTGTCTGTAGTCTTTCTAATATAGAAATTCATCCACTGAAATGGTTAATATCATATAACTCTGGTTAAGACTAATTAGTAGTAAATTTTTCTTCTTCTAGATTTCGATATTATTACGGACAAGTAATGATTAATTGTAAACGATATCGATAGTTAATGATCTGCTTTATTCGAATATAATTGGCCATAAATCGTTGTAGATTTTAAGCTAAATTGTTTCCTTTTCCTTTACGTGTCCTGTTCCAGATACAAGGGGAGACCTTAATTACTTCGAGAGAACGTTGAAAAAATTTATATCTAATTATTTTTGAAACAAAATCACTCATTCAATATTCAACAAATCGAGTAAAAGTAAAACGAAAATTGACCATAAATCATAACTGAATGTTGTGTTAAACGATACGTAAAAAGGAAAATATCTTATTCATAGGTCGATGTCAGATGCAAGTGTTATATTTTGAGTTATGTATTGGACAAAACTCTCGAATGGTCAAGTTGAAAATGCCTTAAAGCTGTTTTTTTTTTCAAGCACAACTTCCGTACTTTATAGTCAGTCCTTTGTTATTCAAAAAGGTTACCCAAATATGTCCAAAAATAAATATATTTCTGTAATTTTAAATCAGACTGCCAGATACACTCCTACTTATTTTTTATCCTATTTTTAAATCATCCTTTTTTCTATTATTCTATTCATTGATTTACTGTTGTGTTTTTTATTTTATATAGAGCTTTTACAGCTACTGTTTTATATTTGTATTATATTGTGAATAGTGTGGACGAAAATTGGATTATTTATGCCTCTAAAATACCCTAAAATATTTCTAGATAGAACATATTTGGAATTGTTCGTTTAGAAAAGTTTCTCGATTTTTTTCTTTATTTCTTTCGGGGCCTAAAATATTATCTCAATTTGCTGTCACCAAATTTTTTAATATGTAATTGTCAATACAATTTAAGTTGATATTGAAGAATTCTAAAATATCTATTCTGTTTCTTTTTTTGTGAAACCATGAAATTATTGTTTACATGTCTACAACCCTCGTTTGTTACCTATTCCCATAAGATATAACTTATATATATGTAAGTTATTCATTATATTAATGCGTTAGATTCGAATTTAACTTTAGGCTCTTTATAACAAGAAGAGGCAAACATGAAATTCAAATCACGAACATATGAAATAAAGTAAACAAGATTTTTATTTTTATAACATCAACAATCATCTTATTTCACCAGTAGAATCATAAAATTGACAAAAAGAAAATCTAGTCATCTAGAAAGAAAGTATGTTTTATTTTTTAATATAGTTGATTCGAAAATTTAAGTGTCTATATGTGTGGTATCTAATAATGTACAAAATACGTATGCCGTAACTAATATTATTTTGGCAAAAAGATGCCGCCCCATTTCTGTATGTATTTCCATCTTCTTTATCTTTTTCGTGAAAGTAAACCGACAGTCTTGAACAAAAATTCTAATTTCGTTTCAACTCATGATTGACAATATTTAGTAGATAACAACATACCATAACTAAAAAGCTAACCAGTTTTATATATTGTCACTATGTATTAGTTAAGTTACGGTCTATTAAGTTTTATATAGCAATTATACTTGAACCAACATCAATTCTTTACATTATATTAACTATAGATAATTTGAACGAAAAGATGTCAATCATTCTTTGAAAAGCATTATCTTTATTGTTTACTATATGCTACTAACTTGGGTACATTTTTATTGCTTCTATTTAAGGGTAGGAAAAAGTCCCTTTTTATGTTATGAGTTTTATTTATAATCAATTTGTAACGCTTGGTGGTCAACAAATATAAATTCAACACGGTTATATTTGAATTAAAAAAATTGCATCCATGAAAATTCTATAAACAATATTTGTAATAAAATTTAAATAAATGTCAAATGTCATCTATTGAAAATTAGTTAAATTGTCATATCAATCAAAATATAAACATTGATTCTATACTATTCAAAAGCTTAAACGATCAAAAGTAAGAATGTTTTGTAACAAAAATTGAATCAAATATGTCACTGTCACTTCCTACAATCAAAGATTGTTTTATGTTTTTATTCTGAAAAAGAAGTAACGTATATGCATGTATTGTATATATAATATTAGTGGACAATTTTTTTCTTTTACATCCATTCTGAAAAATGGGCACGCATCTATATTCATCTGCGTCTGTATTATTATTAAATAATAAGCCATCATTTAGAAATTGTAAATGAAACTTTAACACGTTTTGAATAAAACAGATTATTGCAATGTTGCTTTATTACAAATATAAAACTGGCTATTAATCGAATTTGTCATTTTGAATAATAAAATTTTATCATTTTTAATATTTATTTATTTATTTATTTTTTATTGTTTGTCTCATTGTGGAATTAAGGAAACTATAAAGACTTCTAATCGCTTGGAAAAATACGCTCAACTCATAATTACTATGTACTTTATTGTAGTATTACCAAATATAGGAATCATTTAATTGTTTAATTTTAATGTAATTAAATATTAATTTATAATAGTAATTAAACAGTATATGAAATGGGTAAAAGATTGATTAAAAACAATGAAAGATGCACCTCATCGGAACAATAGAATTTCAGATCGAATCTTGACCTACATTACAACAGTATGATACAGATGCTGTAATCAATACAGTGTACAGTAGGGGATGGTGACAAGAACAACAACAGTGCAACTAGTTACATATAGGGTTATGCATTTAGATGCAGCGCGAGCGCGAACTCCTCTACAACCACTACCATTACACCAAAACAACCACGATCACCACCACCACCACCACCACCACCACCACCACCATCATCATTGGGTAATATCCCCCGTCCTCGCTACATCTTACTGTCCTTGGTCCACGTCCTGCGGGAGCATTAGCCTACAATCCTGATACGCAGCTACCGGCTACCGCAACAACCAACACACCATCATCTCCACCACACTCCTCATCAACAACAACAACAACAACAACAGTTCAAATGGGAGTGAACCCAATAATTGTCTATATAAGCCACCTGGCCAGTTGTGCTCGACCGACTTTTCAAATAAACTTTCTTCAATATAAATGTTGTATTGTATAAATATAAATTTATTGGTAAAAAAAACAATTTTATTATCTACCTAAAACATTATTAATGGCAAAAAAAAATTAGAGGTCAACCAAGTTCAAAAGTTTCATATTATTATTTTTATTATTTCAAAATTTATTCTATTCATATAATATATTCAATGGCGTAACTTGTTACAAAATTTTACACCTAGGGCATGGAATAATTTCATATTAATAGTAAATTTAGGCAATACAGAGTAATAACAATCAATTAGGGATTTCATTTTAAATTTTTACGATATAACTACATATGTAATAAAGTTGAAAATATTTTTTAAAGTTTGTATTATTATTGTTGAAAATAGGTGCGAGATCTTAGTTACGCCACTGAGAATACACTAAACGTTCGCTACTTATTGTTAGCTTTGTGAGCCACATGTGCTTAAATTGCAAAAGCTGATCACGTATTCACAGCTACTTCAAGCAAGTGTAATGTTGTATTAACATTATTTGGTTAACACTGATGATTATACAGTGTGACACTGGATACTGACAGATATTTTATTATTTATATTTTTTAAGGCTATAATTTTAGATTTAAATTATTAAAATTCATAAAAATATATTCAAATGTTTGCTAAAGTAAATGTACATTAATGATAAAAATCATGTCAAGGATAATTCCTCTAAAGGCCAAGGTCATGCACTATGTATGATGAACATGTAATTTGTGATTATCTTTTTGTTTTCGATTTTGATTAATGATAAAAATAAAGATTTTTTTCATTCTATATACCTACTTTTTGTTATTTACATATATATATATATATATATATATATATATATATATATATAAGGTTACGACTTGTTGAAGTTCTTATCTTTTGGATAAGAGTAGTAATTTTCGAGTTGCCCTTGTAGGTCAAATATGATTTGTTTTATCAAAATAACAATAAAAAGTACTCTAAAAGCATTAAAATTGATTGATAAGTTTATGATTCTGCGTAATAACTAATGGTTATAATCAATGTGAGGCATGTGAGCATAAATATGTATTAACAAATTAAATTTTTAGTTTTCTTTGTTTACAATATTGTTTTGTTTTTTTAATTGATTGTAGTGAACAGATTTTCGAGATGTGATTGTGTTGAGGTTGTTGTTTTTATTTAATTAGAACAAGTAAACACAACAAGAATGTAAAGTGTTATTTTAAATTTTTGATAGATTTTGTTGGGTGTTTGTTATACTTGTGTTATATAGGTAGATAATATGGCAATCTATAGACTAGATAGAAATACATGTTTATTATGAGTTTAACTGATCAGTTTGCACGATGTTGTTCAAACTATTTATCTATTTAGGAAAGGTTTCCCCCTCCAATATAATAAAAGAAACAAACACTATCTAGATATGCATTGCTCGTAAAACTGTCCTTGATCTGTGGGTCGCGTAGTACAAGACGCCGAGACGAACCGAATGAACACGTGGCCGATCATACTCGCTTTTCCTCCCTGTCTCCCAATGCACCACACCGTTCGATGACGTCACAAACATCACTCGATGCCTCTATGCCCCCGCAATGCAACCTAAGCACGATTAAATGCGCAGATACTAGATGCAACACAGCTAAAAGATCTGGCAACCAAGTGCTGAAGATGATTACAGTTTTGTATATGTATAAGTGTATATATATATATATATATATATATATACATACATATACATATACATATACACACACACACACACACACACACATTTTCTTGTTGCTCGCGTCTAGATTTGTGACGGCTAGCCTGGATCAGTGCGGGGGACAAAGGCATAGGACAAGAACCGGGGGACTGGCGAGTGCACGAAGTAAAACCGCACCCCGCCCCCACAGGAATACACACTGCAGGTGTCAGCCTCAGATGCTGGATTGCCACATTGTATTCGAACGCAATTTTCAAATCTGTATGTTTAACATGTGAAACACTTGGTCTGATTTGCTAATTTTATGTTGTTTTTCTTAGAATTTAGAATGCCTTTAGTCCATCTATACCAATACTATTATAACCAAAAACATAACAATTATATGTTGTATTTATAATACATATGGCAACATACAACAAGAGGTGGTTGACCACAATCATGGGCCCCCTTTCTATTAAAATCTCAGAACTTATACATCGTGATAGACTCAGCTACCAGTCTTTCCATTGCCGTTATTATAATAAACGATCCACTCGCACTGACACGTAAAATATTGCCTCACAAATAAATTAATTTTTAAATTAACTAGCCCCGAACAAACTGCAAACCTGTACACCTTTACTATTATTATTATTATTATTACAAAATAAAAACAATCTCAAAAATATATACATCTACCTATATAGTGATCTATAGATAGTACGAAAACATTCATAATAAATTCAATACTGAAAACTTGAAAACCATGTAACCAATACATTAACTGCAACTGATGCAGTGGTTTCATTAACCACGTGTTCTGTCCTATTCAGATACAACGTCTCATCAATCTTGACTGACTATAAAAAAGAAAGTAACTCAATACACTTCAAAAAAAACAACAACAAAAAAAAACAGAAGGAAGGAAGAAATAAAAGACAGAAAGGATGAACAAAACAAAAGCGAACGTTGTCTAAATAAAATCCAAGGCTAGTTTCATAAAGGTATCAAAGTTGTTCGTTGAGATGGGGTGACCTATCAACTTGTTGGTTGCAACAAGACGGGTGTTTTTTTTGTGTCAACATGTGAATTATACAGTCTGTAAAAGAGAAGAGAAAGAGAGCCTTTTATAACGTCTCGAAAATCAGACAGAACCTGCTTGCACCTGTTGTATAGTTCTCCCCTTCAATATACATAAACGTACATATAATCTATATATATATATATATATATATATATATATATATATATAATTTTTTTTCCTGTATCCTTGTGTGAGATATGTGTCTCTTTTATTATTAGACTACCAATACACGCAATTGCGCCACATTTTTTTTCAATTTGAATGAATAAATAAATATGTAGATAGATAGATAGGTAGATAGTTGGGAATATATATATATATATATATATATATATATATATATATATAAATAATATACAATCTATCCATCTAGATACATAGAAGTTTCTATAAAATATTATTGTGAGGTTGTATCTATCTAACAATTGTGCGATTAGTGATGGGTGTGGGGAACTGCAAAAACATATCGCCTTGGATTGTTAATTGTGCAATAATATTTAAATTATTAGATATGTACTCGTATATTCCTTTGTATTAAACTATGTAAATGTAATGAGCATGCGTTGTTAATAATATTGTTATATAGTCATATAATTAACACAATAGACTGCAAATTTTATTATGAAAATTTTTATGCCCTTTCCCTCCAGAAATATGGACTATTCATTGCAACATAATTATCTCTTGATTCGTAATTGCATTAGATATTATAATTAGTTATTTAATGCATAGATAATTATCCGTTAATTTTCATTAATATTATTTAATACATATTTATCTTCAAAATAGATAAATAGAGAGAGTGTGTGTTGAAATTTTGAAAGCATCTTTAACCTATTTAAATCGTGTATAAACTATCTACATATACAACAGTATCGTGTAGATAGATGATGATGATGATGATGATGAAGAGGACCAAAAATCTACCTCCCCCCCTCCCCCAACCCCCACAAATAACAATCTTAAACATATAGAAAACATCAAAGTGGGGATAATCAGTCTTTATTTCTGTTTTGTTATAATAAGTGGATATCTTGTTTTTATTATTTTGCAGGTTCTGTTGTTTACTTTTATTAGCCTAAGGCTATGTTGTCCGGGCATTATTTATAATGTAGTGATACCAGAACTTGATTCTCTGTTGGGCTGTGCTTTAAGAAGTTGATGACCTTATATAAGCCCCGCACCCGTCTTGTCCACATTAGGACACACTTTCGATCCCTCTACTCATATACATTTACAGTTGATTATAGTTTTATCTATAATAATAATAATAATAAATTTATATGAAGTTTGATTTGCATAGAACTGATATTTTTGTAAAAGTTACACAATTATCTAACCATTAAATGATACAAATAACAGAAACGAATTTAGTCAATTTCTTTATGATTAATTAATTATTTACCTATAACATCATTAGATATTTAGTTTGGTATTATAGGAAGAATGATAATTGCATTTTAGACATTTCAAATTGTGCAATAAATCATTTATAATACATATCAACAATAGACAATACTTAAGTTTAATAAATAATTTATGATTGCTATATTTCTCTCTGCACAAAATGTTATAAACATTGAATGATACTCAATAAAATTACAGATAATTTATATGTTATTCATTTAAGTTCGTAACATTTAAACGAGAATTTAACATGCATTGAATTAACAAAAGGAAAAAGAAAACAACATAATCATCAATACATTATATCAAAAACCAAATAACGAGATTTTATAGTAGGTAAGTATACAAATAATATGTCTATGTGATTATGATTATGTTAAATTATTTTTTAATTAAAAAAAATTAATATATATATATATATATATATATATATATGTGTGTGTGTGTGTGTGTGTGTGTGTGTGTGTGAAATTTTGTTTTATTGATGAATTGTTTTGTTATAAATCTGGTTATTTGCGCCCCCATAATATTAGTTGATGGTAACACCTGATACCCATTTCGTAACAGGTGTGGTAAAGATGACGTCATGCAATAAAGTGGTGAATATAATTAACCAATAATTTACCCGTAAATCACTGTTGTAAAACACCAAATCATATGGATTTATACCTTATGGCAGGTCATAGGTATAATTATTTTATTTTAAACTTATACATCACGAAAATCTTAATTATTATTACAAAAAATTATAACAATCAATTTTCCGTTATATTGATAATATAAATATTTAATCTTTTATTTGAAATATCGTTTTTATTTATTTATTTATTTATTTATTTATTTATTTATTTATTTATTTATTTATTTATTTATTTATTTATTTATTTATTTAATTTATTTATTTATTTATTTATTTATTTATTTATTTATTTATTTATTTATTTATTTATTTATTTATTTATTTATTTATTTATTTATTTATTTATTTATTTATTTATTTATTTATTCAGTATGTATCTTTCTCTTTCATTCGTTTATTGTGTATTATTTCTTTTGGTTTAGACAAGTTGTATCGTAAACACGTTGGTGTAGTGCCGTTGGAAAGATTTAATTCAACCATGAACTGCTTACAAATTCTGGTAGAGACAGTGGCAATAAATAAGTTGGAACAGTAGCTTGTGTTGGGAAGAAGCCTTTATAAATCTTTGTCGAAATTATTTTCAATGACTTAAGGTTATTTAGAACTACAATCAGAACCGACTGACTGGTAGCAATTTTAACTGTAGAAAGGTAGTTATTAAAAGCTTTAGATCGCCCACTGTTTTTAAAAGAAGCTAAATAATACTTGGCCAAGAACCAGATCCTTAAGTAATACAAGTAGCTCGAATATTTCATACGTGCTTACGTGCTACTTGTGTTATCCAAGGACGTATATTTCATATTAAAAAACATATACTACTTGTGCGCTACCTACCTCAAGGACCAAGTTAAATACAACAAGTACATATATAGTATGTTTGATTATTATCTAAATACAGATAAAATTTTATGAACTAAGGATAAGTTTTAATTTAATAAACAGACATTTGAATGAAGTTAATGACGTTTATATTTAACTCTATCCTTAATATTATAGGTATAAAGGGCTGTAGATACATACATATATGTATGGATAAACACAGTAAGTGGGAAAGTGAAATGTCATATAATACCCTAACAATCATTAATCAAGGGATGTGACGCATTATCTCCACGCCCGATTCTAATGCCAATTTCAAACTCATTGCACTATATAGTAGGTACTCTATACTATATACTCTCTATATATATATATATATATATATATATATATATGTATATATATATACCACCTTTAAAAATTATATGTACATATGTATGTATACAAGTAAAAACTTAACTTTTATGGAAAATTGTATTTCTAAATGAAATGTAAAAAGAAAAATGCGATTCATGCTGATAATACACGAAAAACAGAGTAAATGCAGAAAATATGTTAGAAAATATGCCAAGTCATTTTATTGATGGACGACTCTAGCAATGTATTGTGACTTATGTCTAATTGGATTGGAGGAACTCTAACTTCCCTGAACAAAATGAATTAATCCAATTCGCGATGCGAAACACAACAAGCATTAAGGGCGCCAATTCGAAAATTGCCATAAAATATCATTAATTATTCTTAACATTGCTCAAAATAAATTAAAAAATGAAATGTAGATATGTATAGATAACTTTTTATTTCGACAATTACAATAATATCAAATGAATGAATAAATAGAAACATTTTTATTGTTAAGTGATAATAATTGGCAATAAAATAATAATAAACTGTTGACTGTTTTATGATAAAACCCTGTTATTTGTGGTAGTTGTTATCGAACCACAAGTTAGATTGTCGACTTGATAACGACATTATCCAAGGTGTGTATACAGATAATAATGACCTTTATTTGAAACCAACAAAGCTTTAATAATCCTTTACATTTATATTATGGTTATTTTGTCAGCACCTGTGGTCGTTATCTTTTATTTTACTATATATGAATTATTTGATAATGATGCGCTGATTTTGTTAGTAAATCAGACACCATGACTAATGCTAATTTAATAAAGGTATAACGATGTCATCCCCCAAAAGCCAGAAATCCGCTAAACTTTAAACAATGACCACACTTGGGTGTCGAAAATGTTGACAATGACATATAATGGTAGCCAACATTATAGAATAATAGTGTTACCAGTCCGTTAACTTGAAAGGGTGTATTTTTGATGAGTTTGAAAAGCACAACAGGGGTCCCCACACATTGCCCACGGATCATTACACACAGGTGCATATACTGTCGCGATGTAACAGCTAACGTTGAAAGATCACCCCTCTGAAGAGTTCCTCGATAAAAAATTATTCAATAAAAAAAAACTACAGTTTTAAAGCGATGATTATTTAAGATTGGTAATATACATACAGGTAGTAAGTTTCTCACAGATTTGCTATAGTAATATTAATAGAAGATTTCACCCTCAGGCATAATACGGTAAGGGTCAGTATCCCGTCGATTTGAGTTATTAATAATAGAAGAAAAAAACATTTGCTCACCTTTGATGAGTAATATCTACTCTCCAAGTCTCAGGGGTGCTTATACGATACTACTTAGTCTCTGACTCAGGGATGATGGTACCAGCACTTTACAACTTGTATTAACCACAGGAATGGAACAGGTACATGCATATGGATCATCGGATCATTATCAATAATCGCCCTCAAGCGAGGGTGGATGACTTCAATAGTTTATCATTTAAATCATATATAATCAGTTAATGGAGTTTTTATTGGTTGAATGTATAAATGAGCAAAAATGAAATGAGTCACCTGGACGGTTTTCTTTTTGCATTGTAGAGAAACTGTTAAGAGTTTACCTTTAAAAAGATTCAACCTGCTTTATAAATAAAGAACACTTGAACGACTACCTGTTAATATTTTGCTTTACAAAGACGCTTTAATAAATTTTTGTCCCCCTTTGTAACGCCCAATTGTAGACTATTCAAAAAAAAAACAGATTGTGTTAATCTTGTACGTTATTCTGCATTTTTTGTTTATAGTTTTTTCTTTCCTTACCCTCCTTTTAAATCGACTACCCAAAACTTGTTTACATTATGAACCCAATTAGGATCACAATGTTGATTTTTAATATGTTAAAATTTAACAATTTAAATCCTGAATATCATTAGAAATAGTGTTGACAAACAGTGACATCTTTAATTGCACATAACATTGAACAAAAGAATTGATTTTCGTCATAATGAATCAAAGACCGTTGAAAACTACGTGTAGGAATTAATGAATAGCTGCTATTCATTATTTTCGTTATTCTTTTCTATCACTCTAAATTAAAAGCGAAAACAAAAAACAAAACGGTATTTTCTGTACCAATTTACTATCGTAAATATGAGATTTATAGACATTGTTTGTGTGACTCATTTTTTATTTTTATTTTATTTTTGAAAAGAGATCGTGTTTCCAAGGAATGGCAAAATCCGCCATATGGGTGGTGGAATTATGCAAATGAATTCGGACATCATTTAAATATATGAAAATATATAGGGCGACGGTGATGTCCTGTACACACGTGTGTTGTTCACCAACCGTGGCATGGATTTTTCTGATTAAACCAAACTATCAGCATATTAAAAAGGGCATATGGTATACCCTTCTAGTTTTTATTTACAAGTGCCCACAATTCAGATAATAATTCAATTACGTGTACCAACTAATTGAAAATGATTGAGGTTGAATGTCGTTATTATTTTTTTTCTTTATATAGACTTAGAAATAGTCTGAATTAACTAAAACCAAAACAAACACATATGTTTTAAACTAACCTATTACCTAATAGTAATAGTAAAGAATATTTGTACACCGGTTATTGTGCGTAAAAAAAATGATAAAGGGAGCTTATAAACCTTGAGTTTGTCTAATACTTAGTAAAAGTGCTTAAACTTATATACCACTTTATGGATTGATAGTATAAGGGAGGGCGATTTTATTTGGACGACGTAATTTTTATATTTTATGACTCTCAAAACCCCTTCTTGTTTAAAAGTCTTCTTTTTATATGTTTACGCTATTTGATTTATCACTAACACGATAGGAAGCGAAAGTTTTAGTACCGATTACTGTTTATTTAATGCTTAACACAAAAAAGAATAAAGATAATCGTCAACTATTAGTATGTAAATTAGATTTAATTAAAAATTTAAAGGTTATCATTATTATGTTGCTTTTGTTAAATTCAAACTAATCAAAAAAGGAGTGAGTGAGTGAGTGAGTGAGTGAGTGAGTGAGTGAGTGTGTGTGCGAGAGAGAGAGAGAGAGTTGGTCATTTTTGAAACGAAATCATCAAATAGTTAATACCAAAATGAGTAAGGGTTAGATAGAAGCTTTTGGTCGTAAAATAAGTCGAAAGCAAAAGTAATGAGGCATCGTGGAGGTTTATCACTCAATAAACAAGGCTAAATTTCTTCTGACGAGCGGTAGCTAATGCCTAACAAAAGCAATAATCAATATTGCCCCAGAAATAAATCTAACTTTATTATCATTATTATTATTCTTATTATTATTATGATTACAGATGTAAGAAACAGGTTTAAGTAAAACACACGTTGTAGATGTATCAGTTATAGTGTATGTTATACATGTATAGTGAATCGAACACGACTTGACGGGCTTAATGACAATAGAGTAAATATCTGTATTTGATTGATAGAAAAAAATAGACTTACCATTTCTAGCGATTCTCGATGTCCATCAAAAATAAACAATAAGTTGCACCACCGATGGTCGCGTACACTAAAACACACAAAAAACACACAGAGTTAGATAATGTAATCGTATCCTTATTATCATTTGATTAACAAAAAAGATCAAATATTGACCATAAAAAGGGCTCTATCTAGTATTTAACACAATTTGGGTTGTTTGTTTTTTTGCAGAATTTCTCAAATTGATTACCAAAATAGATAGGTACCTACATAAATGATTTGATTCAGTGGCAATCAATATCCACTAAATAAAAAGTGAAATAATTTGTCGATAAGAGGATATGTTTGGTTAAACAAGTGCGAATTTTTGTTTTATTGCCATTTATTATTCAAAAGTCAAGTCAATTTAGTTAACGTGGATTGACTATACATACATTGCCGTTTTCATTGTTTATCTTTGAAATTATAAAGTCATTCCTTTTATCTCAGCTGCAACTTAACTACCTATAATTTACTTTCAACTTTTTACGACATAGTTTAAATTTGAAATGTTACGCCCTGAAATTGAAATCAAACAAAATCACAACGTTTATAAAATCAAATATAAAACAACATTTATAAATGGCAAAACCAAGAATAATTACGAGTGTTTTATTAGTAGAACAAATGTTCTCATATAGCACGTACATACATACATACATACAATAATGCATGTAGATATTTAAGTGTATATAAAATGAGAACTTAGCTATTGTTTACAATTATATAGTGCACGGTTGGACGACCACGGTCCATATAGGTTTAACAATATTCGACAACAGTTGCTACAATTAGTACAAATGGACGAAAGAAAGATCATGCAGTCAAATACAGGATACTATCCAATAATTACACTACAATTATATATCTTTATCGAATATATATCATTTTAATTTAACTTTTCTATCCATTCAATTTTCCATCTCATTCCATCATTATAATTGATCATTAAAAAAAAAATAGAAACACAACAACTGATAAATGAATTTAATTGTTGAAAATAACGAAAATCATCGATATTTTTTTTCATTCAAAAATTCTATCATTAAATGTCCGAATGAGTAATTCGACATATTTGAAAGGGATTTGCCCTATTAATTTTATTTATCTAGTTGAAATTGTCTACGCTATCCCCATAACAGAGAATGTAATATGTCATGTTGTCATTCACCAAATGAGTAATTACCGCATAGTGGAATTACCTATTGACAGATGTGAAGGTGAATTGACCCTAGAGACTTGTAACATTTGGTTATGCAAGTTACAATATTGTCTCCCTCAATAGTAAACCTGGTTATCTTAATAAATTAGACAAAACATACAATTTAAGTCATGCCACACCTGTAAAATGTAAGTTGATGAAAATCTGTTAATATTTCGATTAGTTTAAGTGGCTTCAATGATAAACTAACTGACAGTAATATCATGTGTAGGATGTTAACTTATTATAAGCAATTCAATAATTTATTATTTGTTGTTTGATAATTAATTTTTATATTAAGAGAAATTACAATTTTCATCCTACTTTATTGAAATAGAACGATATACCTATGTATATCAACATCATTGCAAATAAATTACGGTGACAATTACAAGTTGAATAGAAACAGAATTGTTTACTACATAGATCCCTTCAGAAACTATTCAGTAATAATTTTGAACACGTAAATATCAGATAAACTCAAGTTTTATAAGCCTACATAGGTCTACAATAGACTGATACTGTTTTAAATCTATTCAAAATTGTTGGGGAAATATTGTCATATTTAAATAAAAATTATAATTTTTTTCATTTTCCTCATAGTTGAGTTTCAAACGTATATATTATGGAACCTTTTCCTGTTACAAAATCAACATTTTTTTCTCTGTCTGTTTGGATTAGATTAAGTGAAAATGAGTTCGCCCTAAAGGTTTTTATTCTATCCCGAAGTTGTCTATTGCTGACATACGACCATCAAACAGGGCAGGGCGATAGGGCAGACGTATCACGACCAACAACAGGTCTTTTGATGGTAGGAGGAGGCAGTGTGCTAGAGTTTACCCTTGTTCGTTGCCCCTTTTCTTGGTCCGTTGACCTTCTAAGCCGATTGAGGTCCTGTATATGAGAAAATCATCTAATTTGAGCAATTCTAAGATTATAACAATTTATTTACAACTTTTATATATTATAGTGTTAATAATAAATATTAAGAGATCATTATCATTCAAAAATAAAACGATTATTTTAAATTAAAGCTCGAATTTATTTTGGTGCTTTTTTTTTGTTTTTGTTTTGTTCAACGTCTTTAGTTTCTTTTTGAAAATATAATGCGATAACAGCTCAGGTCATCATTAAGTTAATGTCCACCACCTGAATTTATTTTCACATCTTGTGCTTGTGGCTCAGCTCAGCAACGGCTCATCTTAAATATACTACGTATTAGCAGTAGTTGTAGTAGATACTACTAAAGAAAGAAAAGGAACATAATAAACCGGTTATCATTTCCAGCTGATGTGCTTTTTTGTGTACGTATGTATATACCCACTTCAGGCATGTAGAGTGATTTTAAAGAACCAACAAGCAACTCGAAGAAACCGTCACTATATCTGATCAAAAAACACGATCGACTGACTGGATTTATATTCAACTGACCTGTTATCCACTATCATTTACATTGTATAGATTATATTTTGACGTCTGGCATCATTCTATATACATATTCATATTATCTAGTAGTAGAGTAGACTGTTTGTCTATAATAATCGTCAATATCAATTTAAAATAGTAGTAGTAAGTGAAATAGTAAGTATATACTGTTGAACTTACAACTGGATTTAGCACAATAGACTGATAACTATCTTTAATCTCTACATACATATGTATACATATGTATATCTATACATCTATACATATAGTAAATAAATAATAAATGAAGTCGTAAGAAGTTGCAATAAAATACAAACGGCGGTCTCTATTTAACATGTCCATTGGTTTATTTCAAACGTGACTTTCTCTCTAAACATGATTATCGAAACAGATAAATAACCAAGCTATTATTTCCATTTTATACTCTTTTCTATACATATTCCAAGACCCTTTCCGTCTTGATACTGAAAATGATGAAACGAGATAGCCGTTATATTTGGGTGTAAAATTGTAAACAAACATAAGAGACAACATATAAACAGGTGTTAATTTTATCGTTATATTGTATTTGTTATTGCATTGTAATTTTGTTTTGTTCAAATCTAAATGATGAGAGAGAACAAAAAAAAGTCCTTGACAAAAACAAATCCCCTTAAACAGCTAAATAAATGCAACAGAACTAAATAAGTATTAAATTGTACATATGTGTTAGATAGTATGATAATTACATGCAATACACGGTTTTTGCAGATAATAAATGACGCTTGAAACTGAAGTAAATGCAGGTGTTTGTTATATGTAAAAGATATACAACCGTATTAGATAAACGTGGAAGTAATATTAACTTATTGATTTAATGTTGAATTTTTAATATATTGATTACTGAATTATACTTGTTGAAATCTGTAGTTGAATGGTCTAAAGAACTTTTAACAGCTTTAAGTAGAGTAGAGTATATCTATCTATTTCTATTCCAGAACGATTCAATCAGCGATCAGTTGGTTGAAAAATTGTTTATACGAGTATACAATGATTACAGTAGATAATAGGATTGTTGTGTTTTGTGTTTATTTTAAATATCTACTCTACAGTATTACACTTATTATGATTTGATCGTTGATTGTTTTGAGTTTTGACTACCAGTTTGAATCCGGATCTGCCAGGTGGGCGGATGAGTATGCGCTGTCGTTTTTACTAAAGCAATACCACGCATCAGGTTCTCCACGCGCCTATACACATGTGGCGCACGACGTGTCGACGCACGTGTGACATTTATTGATGCAGACTAGATGCACTCAAGTTCACCGATCCATCCTGCAAGATATCCTAAAGCAATCGTAAAAGTATTGTTTTTTTTTGTTAAGTTTACAACATTCTCTAATTATTATTAGTATACGTAATGATAGGTATTTATAGACGTAGATACCGTTGTTGCTACTACCATCAGTTTGAGCGCTATACGTATACATACACTCGTATACTTATAAACATTAATCGTTGTGGTACAAATTCAGGAAGTAATTAGAGAAAGTACATCATCATAGTTTAACAGCTAGATAATACATAGTATACCGATGTTTTATTTCAATTTCTTGTTGATTTGTTAACCGTTTTTGATCTTATTTGATTATAATGAAATTTAATTTTACAATCTCAGGTCGATCTAGTAAATTAGCAATTTTAATAAGGAAGCTATTTAGTAGTTTAATACTCGATACAAGAACAATTGTGGGAAAAATTGGTCCGTGGAAACAACGTTGCCTATTGCATCTGAATGTACATTAAGAAGAAACAAACAAAAAACAATAAACAACTCGAGAAAATAAGATGGTGGTGAAACAGTACGACGAGTAATCGTGCGAGTGTTGTAAATACGCGGTAGCGGGGGTGTCGACTACATAGTTAGGAGCGTCGCGAGCCAAGCGCGCGCTGTGGCCAAGGCTAGTGCATTACTCGCCGACCTTGAACGATCACTCGAGTAAGCCGCACTTGCACTTTCCTGCAGTAGATACCAGGAGGCGCGCTCGTGTCTTTTTTAAGACCCATTCGAATAGACCCATACGCTTATTGTTTGGTCCTCCTGGATCTCTCGACGGTCCCGCAAGTCTTACTGTCATGTACCATAACAGACAAGGAGTAGGCGGAGACAACAAAAGTTGTTGACCTTAGGTCATCACCAACCACGCTTTTCTCCAACCATTCTACACTATCTAACATAATATTATTTGTAATTATTTTTTTTCAAATTTCATTATACATTTATAAATCTATTTCCGATATCGTTCGGTTAGAAATTTTGTCTTAGAATAACTGTACATTTTCATTTCTACGTAAAGCAAATATGGTCAGATTTAAGATCTCATTATAACACCGATTTAATTATGTCGATAGAATTTACCAAAAAGAAATATGAATAAAAATGAAAAAAAATCTCTGTAATAAGATGAGTTAAAATGATAAAACAGGCTACTGGTTGATAATTGTAATTAAGGGAAGTCCATAGGTCAACAAAGCCAGGTGTCTCCTACTGTAGGCAGTAGCTGTCCAGTGAGCTTCTCCCCACTGCCGCTCGTTCGCCAACGTGTTACAATTTCAAGTTTTAACTTAATAGTCTTTTTTTGTCTTATTTGTTGTTGTTATTGTTGTTGTTGTTGCTGTTGGGTGTTACGTATTTCATTTAATCGTCCCCACTATTATTCAACCGCAAAACCAGAAGCTAGCTACTACATCTAACACTGATTAATAAATTTGAAATCAAATAAACATCAAGATTACGAATAAAATTAGTTAGGACCGTCCATCATGAATATTTATACAATTAATCTTTAGAAACAATAGGGTTAATATTAAGTTTTAAACATGAATATAATAACACCAAGATGTTGCACAAGTTTAGCGACCTCATATAGTTGAAACTATAACCGGATGCTCACCTGTGTCAGCGTGTGGCTCCTCAGATTGTAATCGACATCGACCTAGTTGACCTCTTTGATATTTCTTCCTCCAACAACTAACTGGTTTAGAAGTTGTCTTTATTTTCGTTTTTATCTCTTTTTCTTCTTTTAATAATCCCTAATTAGGTAGTAAGACAATAACCTAACAAAATATTAAAAAGTTCGATTTTACGTTTACTTTAATTTAACGTTATCGATATTAAATCGTAGTAAATTAGTGTTGTTCAAGGTTTTCAACTTCGATTTAGTAAATTTAATTTTCCAACAATTTTATGGAATAAATATGTTTGACTTTTTATTTTTATTAAAGAAAGGATCTGTACAGATTTAGATAATTTTTAAGATGATTAACGATGAATAAAAAAAGAAGCAGTCATGGATATATTCAATAATACAGGTTTTCTTCCTAGGTAGTGCGTTGCATGTTTACGACAAAACACGATGACCCCACAACTGTGTATAAGTTGCAATTGACATAGCTTGTATGTAACGTTTGTATGTGCTACTCACCTCAATTACATTTAATAACTAACTATTTTTGATATGTTATTCATTTAATTGATTCTTATCTATAATTATTATAATAACAATAATCCTATATATAAAATATGTATTCTTTACTACAAAACAAAACAACAAAACAAAACAAAACAAAACAAAAACCACTGATTTCAAATTTCGCTTGAAGTTGTTAGTGGAATAGTAAAATATAATTTCTTGTTTTTTTTTTCCTTCAATCTTCTAAAGACTTGCCATGGGTTTGTCGTCTGTCGCAATTCAAAAACAGAAAACAACATAGACTAGAAGGAGCATGTAACAACAGGATTGCTTTAACCTCCAAACGGTAGGCGCCAGATCGCCGAGATGCCTCAGGCAACAGCTTGTTTTATTTACTCGTGTGGTTGATCATGGAATTAAGCATTGTTCGATAACTACCAGTCGTTGTCTTTATACTTCCTTAATGTTTACCATTTCTATAGTTACTAAGATAAAAGAGGCATTATCAGACGGACAATGACGTTTACGATTTGATTGATTTAGCATTAAACAAATAAAATAAAACGAAAAACAAAAAAAGCAATACAGTGACCTTTTGTTTTTGAATTGTCCTTAAGTCAAGTTAAGTTAAGTTCTCAAATTAATATTTTAAACAATCCAAATAATTTAATTAACATTTAAAGTAATTAAATCGTATACGAAAATTTATGTAAAATAAGTACTGATAATATGAAACAAAGTTTCATTGAAGAATTTCAAGTAATTAGACGAACGTAATGCAAATTAGTAAAATTAGATTTAGACTAATACCACTAGATAGTATAATGAAATTAACATATGCAAATCGTACTAAAACTGGAGATTAACTGTCACAGGTTTGTCAAGCTTGTAAATACATATATCACCATTTACAACCGACAGTAAAGCACCCTCATCACTGAATTGGTCATTACGCAAACTAAGTTTGTTGTCTGGTAATAGTCGTGTAATATTTATTAATAGATATAAAAATCTTATCTAACCAATTTCCTGAGTGAGAAGAACAAATCAAATTTGTAATGTATAATAATTTATGCAAACAATAAACTGTATTATTTCTATATAGTACATATTAGATAGTATTATTTTAATATTGTGGCGATGCTACTACGAATTGACTTTGCTTGGTGTTCCAAACACCTGGATCGGTTTTGTTGACTATTGTTATAGAAAATTATATGTTAGCCGTCAATGATGAAGAATAAAATTGCTGCATAGTGTTTCACAATAGCCCATGACAATAACTATTATATGCTACTTATAATCTTGACGAAATTAAAATTACACTAATAATAAGGCCCCTAATTATCCACCATTGATTCTATATTTTTATTCATCAAATACTGTTTATTATTGATGTTTGATTTGATATTAAATAATGAATAGTGATAATCGTATACATTAAAATGACAGTAATATTTATAAACTAATTAATGGAACAGAGATAGGTTTATTGCTGAAGCAATAAATTGGCGGATGGCGACATATTATTTATAGCTAGGATAGCTTTATGTTTAAAGGGAATATAAGGAATAATAGAAACAAAGACTATGAAGGAAGATCGGACCAATAGTAATCAATAGTGAGAAGGGCGAAAGTGCATTGCTTAAATCAACTGCCGTAACATGAAACAAACTGTCAGTAGGGGCAGTTATGGCCTATCATCTCACATATCGTCGAGGTAAGTGTGTCCACAACCCTGTGGTCATATAATAAAGTAATCTCTGAAAATGTCGACCGCTCTTGGTCCGGCTATAACCATAACTATAACTCACCTCCAACCCCTCTCAATCAATACAATACACATCAGACAGTTTTGCGAACTATCATCTATAAACTACTACTATATGTATAATATCCATTGTTTCCACCTGATAAATCAATTAAAAACCTTTCATTTTTATTATTATTATTGCAAATGGTAGTCCTCTATATATATATATATATATATATATATATATATATTCACTTTAGAAATCATTTTTTATTATTCGTTGACCATTTATCTATTACTAGACTATAAGAGGCAAATGAACCATTTCAATATAGCCAGGACGTAAGGGTTATCATAGAACGATTGGCGGCATTTACATTTTCTAACATTGTAGAGATGGTCAACTGTGTGTAATTTGAATGAAATATTGCCATTACAATATTTTTAGGGTGAGTTTTTGAATTTTTGTCACATTATCATTTTTCACTCATATTCAAAAATCGAAAAATAAATCACATCAATGGACACTGAAGTGTCTAAAAATAGAAATCATAAACAAAATACAATAAATTAATGCGTTGCCAGTTTTTTTTTTATATGATGACTCACATAATAACAATAAGATAAAAATCAGATAAAAAAAAATATGTGAGGGGGTGAAGAATATGATTTTGCAAAATCTCTAAGCTACAATAAATTATATTTGGATGATGGGTGCTAGCGATGATAATTTGTAGACAAACTGATAGTAAGCCTAAAATTATGTCATCTGGAGGAGGCATAAACAACGAAAACTGTTTTGTGATAAAAAGTTTGTTTTGTCTTTCCACTACGTAGTAGGTTGCTGCTGAATGATAAGTTTGTAGATAAATTTAGAATTGTTGGATAATTTAATATAATAATTCTATCTTTCTCTTTCTTTATATCTATATTTATATATTTCAATTTGATGACAGTTTGTTGGTTTGTTTGTTTGTTTGTTTGTTTGTTTGTTTGTTTGTTTGAATTAAAATCAAATACATAGTGCTTATATGCGACTATATATCATCAAATGAATTTATTGGTTGTTACAGGACCAAAAAGGCGCACCTGTAATTCATAGTCATATCACACCTTATCGAACCACCGTTGCGCCTGTTCGGACCTGTTGAACTTCCTCGACCATAGTCGGTTTACAATCAAGTCATGTCTACATATCTACATTATTCTACAATATACTTCTAGACTTACCCACATTCGAAATATTGTTTATTATAAATGACAAACTGATGGCATTTTGTTATGAAAAAAGACATAAATCTTATTATGATAGCTAGATATTACACGTGACAATTTGTGAAGTGACATTTCACAGTCAAAATAATTTTCATTACTTTCCGTATAACACGTGTGTCTTTAGTTTTTAGATATCTAGATATAATCTTCAACACATTTCCAATATTTATAAAAAGAAAGCTTAAAAAACAATGAAGACAAAACGGGTTTTCTTTATACTGTTTTTCTATTAATAAGAGAACTATAATTTATTTATTGTAGGACTTATAAGACGAATTATCTTGAATCATCATTTTTCGATGATTTGAATGACAGATATGTCACTATTTATTTATTTATATTTTCCTACGATAATTTTTTGTATTATGCAAAAAATTGTAATAATGTAAAACTGACTAATCTATATATGGTTTACAATTAATAATGCCATCGAATTTTTGTAAAATCTGTTAGTCCGGACATGCTTAACTTATGAGTCATCTCTATCAGGTTATAATATTATACTTTCTCGTATGAATATGTTTTTTGCTTGCTTTTTAAAATTTATTACCATTATCAAATTAATAATTCATACTAAAAATTTTATAAATTTTTATTGTTATATTACTTTTTTAATTATTTTTATTGTTGTTGATATTACTAAAATAAGCCAATGGACGAAATAACAAATTACAAACAGTAGAATAACTAGCGCCCTAAAAACTGTTTAATTGGCGACAATTATTGTGGTATTGTGCTAATTAAACTTCATAAAACTAAACATACGCTATAGAGATAAACGAATCACTAACATTTGTTTAATAAATGAATGTTAAAATCTTGACAAATAATCAACATATTGACATTATTATTGAAATAAACATTCCCTCTACCACACACACCATATTTTAAATGAAATAATAACAAATTAATTAAGATTTTATGGATAATATTACTTACTGTTCAACAAATATATATATATATATATATATATATATATATATATATATATATTTCGTCATTAAAAATAACCCTCCTAATCACCCTTTTTCACTTTTAACAGTATGTATAGGGAATGGTAATTTATATTTTTGTTGCCATAAATCGTGCCAACGAAAATTAATTCGATTGTCGTTTGGTCTCATTATTGCGTTTTTTTCTTCTTCTTCTCTCTTTTAGTGTCAATGCGTGAAAACTATTATTAAAACAATATTAGACTAATTTAGTCATTTGTCATATTAATTTTATAGCTCTAATATACCTTGTATTATTAACTAAATGATAAAAAAATAATAATGTGTTTTTGTTTGTATTCTATTAATTGATACGTTTTCAACATATTTAACATTAGAATCATATATTAGAAAGGACAAATTTAATTGTTTATATAGCCTTTTGTTGATAATTTACAATATTCATTAATGTTTAAACATTTTTTAAATGAGCAATCATCATTAATTTGGTTTAATTCATTTTGCCTCTAGTTAGTATATACATATATTCATTGTGTGTCTATTATATTATTGTTTGTTATGAACGCAATAATTTTGAAAAAAAGAAGCTTTTAGCAGCCCTTTTATAACTCTTAATGACAGTAAAATAATGATTGTCTCTGATAAAATTACAATTTAATAACAACAAGCTAGTTAGAATATTGATTTTAGTCATTTAATATTCATCAAGATTCTTAAAGAATTTATTGATTATGTTTAGCGACAATGGAATTTAACGATTTCTTTTTGGAATTGTTGTGAATCATCGAAAATTAGAAGATCAATAAATTCCAAACATATTTATTGTATGGTTTTACCACAATTTTCCTACAAATTGTTTCTACACCTGTGCATGTTCTCAACCCTTGAAAATATATCGAATTGTATTTTTATAGTTATCTTATGAACTGTTTATAAAAACGAATTTAAATTAAATTGGAATGTATTCAAGTTAAAACAAATTGATTGTTGGAATTTAATTTAATTTGGCGCCTGCACCCAACCCCCCAGCCCCCCACACCTGTTGACAACAGAATGTCATTAAGTTAATGAACGTTTTATTAATTTATCTCCTGGTTCTCATATTTTTGACAAATCTAATCATAATGATATAATCGTTTTGTTGTTGTTACAAAATAATTTGTATTTACTTAACTATCTAGTCCATAATATAAATGAATGAATAGAATTTTTAAGGGAATTTTCGTTCGTTCTAATTCGGATTGAAAGTTTTTTTGTAGGGCTATAATCAGTATTAAACTAAGAATAAAATCAGAAATGTAATATAATTTAAGCAACAATAAGATAAAAAACTGTTGCTGAGCGGATCGAGTATCAAGGCGGATTATATGTAGAGATTACAGATAAGGGACATAACGTCCCAAGGGAAACCTGTCAGTTCCGAGTTTTTGAACATCTACCGAAATTAGTATTATAGATTATAATGTAAAAAATATTAAAGTTAGTTACCTGCAATTTTTGTCATTTATCCTAATAACATTACCGCCAACGCTATTATATACGGCAAATAGGGGTGGGTGAGCCAATTTTACAACAGGATGGGCCTTTATACCAAACTAATTATAGTTAATAAGAGACAACAAAAGTCGATTCCTGAATATGTACCTATATTCTACTATATGGTACGGTATAATTTTTTCCATAGGGGTTGTTTGTATACATTTTTTTTATTACTATTCTTTCTGTGTATTTTTGTTTTGTTTCTTTGTTTTGAAGGGGAAGTCCGGTAGTATATAGTAGATTTTTAACATTCAGTTCGTAGTTTTAACGATGCAATTAGCGTGTGTAATTACGATGATTATGGTCGATTCAATTAAAAATGATCCGATGCGTATTAATCGAAATAATAAAGACTAACCCCCCGTGGATGATGACAATAAATCGTTTCAATTTACAGCTCTCTTGAGTGATTCGCGAAGTATGTGTAAATAATAGAAGTGTTCGTATATAAGAGATAAAAGTATGATTGAACTACCACTCCCCGCCCTTGGGACATATTCAGCTTGTCACATTTTCTTCTTATATGAAGATTGAATCGCAACAAATAAATGTGACCACTTCACACCCTCAATGGGAACAATGACGAGGTGTAGTACTCAACTTATCAAACAACTAACTTTAGCAATTTTTTATCATTGTCAATTGTGCTTGAATTTTAGCTATTTTCCCCTGTTATCATCGTTGTTCGAAACTAATTTACATATCGCCCTATATGAAGAGATCTATCGTTATGGAACTCATTTAATTTAAATAGATGTAAATTACGGACATTTTTTTTCATAGTCAACGATACGGTTCCAGTAACAACGAACAAAGGAAACTAAACGAGCCGACATCAATCAAAAACGTAAATAAATAAATAATTTCTGAACTACTTGGGCTTGAAAATATTCAATTTACATTTAGCATATATTTTTCATTTACTTGACAGAGTGCCAGAAATAATAATCAAAAAATGAAAACATAATAATGTCCCGATTTTATTAATTCGACTGATAAACAGTGGAAAAAAAGATGCAAATGCACTTCGAACGATAGCTTTTTATAGCGTCAGCTATTCGAAAGTGAAGTGAATTCAGGTCAATTATATATAGGGGAGATGTTCTACTCCACTTCTCTAGAACGATATTCTGGATTCTCCACTTTTACAACTGACAACGGTTTATATCTTATAATGCCTATGTAGGTATTAGACTTTAAAATGTTCATTTTACTGCATTATTTTTATAAACATTGCCTTCAAGCTATTAAATAAAGAGTTTGAAAATGCTATATATTTTTATAGTTATTGAACGGCAAATCCAATTTTTGAGGCTATTTAAAACGTTCTGGAACTTACTGAAGAGAATATGCATAGTGACATTTATTACCCACGAAATCTCTAAATTTTATGTCCGATAACCGATCAAGCATTTTAATACCGTACTTTTATAGTTTACCTAAATACTTATCTTATTGAAAGAAAACTTCAATTAATACTCTATTATCTATTTATATACATATAGATACTTATATCTGTAGATAGAATTACTGTCAACTTCAGTCAAGGTCAATTTATGTCAAACAAAAACAAAAACAAAAACAAAAACAAAAAATCAACATGCACACTTGGATGATTCTTTAGTTCAGTGTTTAGCAATTCGGAATGATGGTGTTTAAATTGCCACAAATCTGATGATGGATGAATTGTCGGTGAGTTTTTGATTTGCATGCGTGTTTTAGGGATGCAGTTCGTTCTGTCATTAATAACTATACAAACAGGGTGTCACTGGCGATTAACAGTTTGTTAAACAGTGAGAGAGGTACCTAACGGCACCATACACATAGATATATTCAACTACTGTTTCGGTTGAGGATCATCATTGAAGTGAATGCATGCATATTTAAACCAGTTAATACATATTCGTAGAACGAGATCCTGTGAGAGATCCCTTCCGGACGGATTCACAGAGCTCAATTATTAGAGATTGATTTGAGTGTGTGTGTGTGTGGGTATGTGTGTTTGTGTGTATATTCTTTTTATATTTATACATTCTATACGTCAATATTATACTACAGTTGAATGCAACAGAACAATTTCCAATTAACTCGTCCTGATAATCTCCCATCTTCTCGCTAATTACATAATACGAATAGGCTTAAATTTATTCATGCAGATAACTTACCCCTTCAATTATTGTGTAGCGGATTGTTATCGGGTGGTTGAATTAACGATTTCAACAAAATTTCATTGTTAAAAATCAAATAATTATATTCAGTAAAATTGTTATAAAGTATGTATTTATTTAAAGAAATCTTGAACCTGTCACTATCAAAACGACTACTTGCGGCAGTAGATAATCGCATTAATCACACTACATACACCTTAATTAACAAACTTGATGGTAAAAGGTATCGATCATTGACGCTCTATCAACAAGCTTTTCTTGATCGTTCAGGTACTAAATTAAAAGTCACATACATCTGACAGCGTTTATCAAATCAACAATTAACAAACACTTGATCTTCTAATTTAAAATTTTATGAAAATTTCAAGTAGCCGTTGAATGATAAGCGTATTTCCCATTCAGTTATGTTACATCATTTATCTTGATTTATTTTGTTTTTCTTTTTTCCATATTTATTTTTACTATGGAATATCTGAAACTGTCAAATATCCCGAGTGATTTGTCAAAATCAACAATCAAATTTATGAATTTTATATCGAAAGTTTCGCCGACATTATATTAATATTAATAATTTTATTGTTATGGTAAAACAAGTTAAACTTGACTCACGTAATTTAATATAGGTATTTTTTTAAATCATAAAAAATTATTAAGCTCATAAAAAGGCATTTGTCATCAGAATTCGTTTAATAATAGTAAATTCGATATTTTGGTCAAAAGTTTAGGTAGTCAAAACATACATCTACTCATTTCAATTTTACGATTTGAGAATGTTTCGTTACTATATTGTAAAAAAAAAATTTGAGTACGCGTAGGTAAGGTACCAATGTTCGTCTCAATTTTTCAACGTAAGTAGAAACAGGTCTGTTTTTTGAAGGTCTGGTGAGAATGTTGGTACTTTTGGATAAAAAAAAAACAAAAAAACACACGAAAACTCCAGGTAGTAAAGCAAATCCTGTATGTGTGGGTCGAATTTTGTAAAATTGGCGTTTCCAAACAGGTGATTTATGTCTGAACAGGTGGGTTGATTCAATGAACTGAAAATACATAGGGTAGTGAAATTTGAGTTTTATTACACATACGTGTGTGTATATACAAAGTGGTTTAAAAGATTTGCACTGAGTGTTTTTTTAAGAGAAAATAATATATAAACAGATATCTTCAATATGAGTTGATATTAACGAATTGGTGGTTTGCGGTTCCTGTCTTCATCGAATTGGTTTTGTTTAGGGTGACTCATCTTTGTGCTTACAGACACTAGTTTCAGACATACATAGCGAACGTACCACAAGCATCAAATGAGTCAAGTAACTGGTCAAGGCCAACAGCCACCTTCTAATATTCATTTTCTTTTAAAATATAAATGCAGAAAGACGAACACAATTTACAGTTAATGACTCATTGACAAATAAATAAAACGATTTTATATCTATATGTACGTGAAAACTATTTAACATAAAAATGATATGATTAACTGACAATTTCAACGTTGTAATTTTTCTATATATTTAGTTTATCATATAATTACATCAGTGTTATCGGTTATATGTATACATAATATACATATAGATGTGTGTGTGTGTGTGTGTGTGTGTGTGTGTGTGTGTGTGTGTGTGTGTGTGTGTGTGTGTATAGATAGAGAAACAATGTATAAGAAAACATCTGGACGAAACTCTACAAAACTGAATTTCAAGAAAAGGGACCAAAATTCTAGGAGTTTCAATGTAAACGAAAATCAGCCTTTTTCTATGTATACCTGGACTATGTCAGCACCCTATCGACAATATGGAAAAAAAGAAAACAGATTAGAACTGTACAGTTTGAAAGAAAGGGAGAGATACACCATAGTCGAACTTTTTGATTTTATCTGAAACATACACACGTGCATGTGGGGTTGTTTATTAACAGGTTATTCTCTTTCATTTTGTTACCTAATTTGAATTTTTCAACATGCAAACTTGTTTGGGTGGACAATATGCAGCTGAAAACATTTTATATACCCCCTTTACTGTATAATTACTATTTAAATTTTTTTGTAATTTTTTAGAATTTTAAGTTTTTAATAGTTAGTTCAGAGACCTCTTTAAAATAAAGAAAAATAAAAGAAAGAGACAGACTACTGAAATTTAATATGTATTGTTATTTAAACTTGTATTTTCAGTACTTAATTTAAGTAATGGTGGGGATGAAGAGAGTGAATCACTTAGGTGATTCAGGTGTGTTGTAATACTTATACTTTCTTCTTAATACCGTTAAATTGTAGCGTCGATATCGTTTTATTCTTTTTGTCGGCCAACGACTTTATTATTTATACCTACATACCATATATTATATTTTATTTATTATTATTTATTCATATTTTTAGTTGAAAATATATTGTGATGTGTATTATTATTGTTAGACTAGTATCAAACAAAGAAATTTCATTCAATGCCATTATCACGTCCTTGGTCTAGATAGATCTATATAACTAATGAATTGCCCTGGCAAAACAAAGGATAATCAAGTGTTATAACGATATTGTGCAACATTTAATGTCAATAATAGAGAATTTTAGAATTTTGCCATAATCTTCATAATTTTTTCAAAATTGTAAAACGAATTTGAGAAATTTTAAAAACAATATCTATATAACAATAACATAAAACAAAGAAAATTATCTACCTTCACTTTATTATTATACAAATATTACGTAGTATTGTTTTTTTCTTTATATGTATAGGTCATTATGTGGTTTATTATGTTTCCGTATATCATCGACGTAGATTTCCGTTGAAAAACTAACGATTATTTAGATATATGTATACATATCTTAAATACAACAAAGGAGAGATCAACCTTGACATTTACATGTTGCATCTTGTTGGAAAAATTATTTTAAAAAACGTCAATAATCGAAATTTATTCGAAATTTCGATTTATTAAAAAAAAATATATTGGTCAACCTTGAAATATGTAATCGAATAATTCAAGGTATCACCCTTGTTGGAAATCGTTTTTGTTTCGTTTATTACCCAAATTTGATGACTGACTCATGGATCCAAACTGTCTCCTTCATAATATTGACATATTTTTAAACACATTAAAAATTGATTTTAACTCCTCAGTTCCGCCTTATCATTATTTATTTAATGATAACATTGACATCATTTCTAATAGCCAACAAATTCGAAATAATGTGATATAATGGTAATAAAAAAATAAAACCCAGAAAAAGATTGCACGGATTTAATTAAACTTGATTTTTGAGTTTTTTTTTCATTTTGAATGTCAATGACCTGGAAATTTATTAGAAATTTTCAAGTTAAAAAAAGTGTGTACATCTGTTGAATTTTGATAGATAACAAAAGATGAACGATAAATTGGGTTAGCTATTGTTGTTGGGTGTAGTGGAAAAAAAAGTACAAGCTCAAGGAAAAACAGGCAAGGGCTAAAAGCACACACCTGCATCTTGTACTGTAAGACAATAGGACCAACAGGTTTAGACCTGTCCCAAGATCTGGATAAAATTGAATACAATGGAGGAGACTAATGTTGCTAATTTCGAAATTTTGTCGATAAATAATAAAATAAGTACGATATATAGTAAACATATTATGATAAAATTAAAAAAAATGTTTTCTTTCTAAATGAAAACAATGAAAAATTAATTTGAATTACTGTCGAAAATTTACATGAAATTATAATTATCACGGAGTTGTGGCGATTAGGAACCTGATTTTCTATATGATGGACATTTATAATAACAAATGATCTGACAAATTTTATTTAATATTTTTGCGTTTCAAATTCAATTGATTTGTCACAAAGAAATTTTTATATAAAACGTAATTATTGTTTGTAAATAAGCCACTTGGCTACAGAGGATCTTTTTGGGTGTATAATGATAATAATCAACTAATACACCACTGTGTCGTCTACACTGTTATTATTTATTGTTTATTATTATTATTATTTTAATTGTTGATAATATGTATTTGTTTGAAATATGAGGTCTTTGTGATAAAAAAAAACAAAATCTTCATATTGTTTATTTAGATGAAATTAGTTTCGATAATAAAATTAATAGAATAGATTTCGAATTTATTTTTCCTATTAAAACTAATTGTTTATTTTGAGTTGGGCCTACTATCCATCTAGATACCTTATTTTCATTGTAATTTTTGACCAATATTAAGCTCTGTTTTCGGTAGACACGCCTATGTTATTCGTCTATTGGTCTAATTATGTTTTGCGAATATAATCTTTATATTATATTATCGATAAAGTATAGAATTGCTTGTTACCGTTGTACAGCGCCGTTGTAATTGGGAGTAAATTTGTCCCTTACAGCTTTTCTGTTTCTGTATAGTGTAGAATGCACAATGAATTCAGTCATCGTCTAACCTTTGTGGAGTTTGGATGTGTTCGCTCAAATTTAACGCTTCCCGCCTCGTGTTCAGTGTTTGTTTAGTGTTGTTACGTAATCGAAATAATTATTATTCAAAAGAAAAATCAGAATAATTGATAATTTGTGTTTCTCGAAATGGCAGTACCATTTGCCATGCCTGAAGAAGACATGAACGATCTCATCAGAATGGTGATATTAATTCTATCACAAGCACGTTCTGAACGTATTGAAGAAAATCAAAAATTATTAGGTAAGTTTATGTTGAAAATAATAAATAAAAATTAAAGAAACGAACAAAAGAACAGAAAAGTGATGAAGAAATTCTCTTTTTAAAAAAAAATAAGTGTTCAAAAACAACACTGGTGTTTATTATCTATATAGTATTGAAATGTTGTGGGAGTGACATTGTTTGCATCTAAACGAAATTGTGGACCTGTTGCTGGAGCCGTGTCGTCTTCGGTTAGGTTCACGGTCGGCCGTGAGACGATTGCTAAACGCTTGGTAGATATCGAAAAAGGAGTATTTTTCTTTTTTTTCTAAAAAATCATCCAAAAACAAATCCATTCCAATGATCACTTTATGGATATTTGCACTATAGACCGTGAAGTGACGAAATACTATGTCATTTTTTTCTCAATTTATTTTCGATTCCCTTCAACACAAAATATCTGAATAATGTAAATAAACTCTTTAGTTAGATATTAAGTTTTTTGTACAACTATTCTTATAAGATGGTATTATCTGCCGCACCCGGTTATTACCGTATATTATTGCTATAATTAGATAGTTTGTGTTTGGGCGTCGTGAACGCTTTGTGGAAGGTAAATAAATGTTGTGAAATAGCCTTTTACGAATGGCCTTGTAATTCGCAATGTGTATATGCAATCGATATGTAGGCGCTAACAGTTGGAACTTCAACATTATGGTCGAGTATATGCATGTATGCGCCCCAGCTCAAGACAATAAATTCTTCATTTGTATTTCCACAAAACAATTTGCTATATTCAATTTTCATTTATCTATTTATAGAATGCATGGAAGAATTAATGAAACTTTTGATTGAAGAAATGGAAAATCGATCAAGATCAACAAATTTCGACAGTCAGTTAAGACAAGCATTAAATCTTGTCCGTCAAGGTTTTGAAACATTTCCTCGTCGTACAATAATGAGAATACATCGAAGACGAACAATATCAGATTCATCATGTTGTGACGATAAAATTAGTAAAATTGATAACAATCAAGATTGTACTACAATTAATACAATTATTTTAAGGGATTCTCACAACAGAGAAGAGGTTAGTATTTAATATTAATAACAAATGAGTAAATTTGAAAATTTGAATTTTTTTATCCGAGATAACTATCACAAGGACTCGGAAAATTTTCAGTTTCCCTTCATTTAGTCTTTTTTGCTTTCGTTTTATTGTATAATTGTGCGACCTCGCTATAAGCTTTGTTGTGTGTAGATTTTTTTGTTTGTTTTTGTTCTGTGGCGTATATATGCAACCATGGGTGCACAGTTGCATAACTCGTTAGTTGGAATCGACATGATTATTATTTAGATAGTTCTTCGAGGTTGGATTGCGAAATTTCCAGCGTCTTTTTTTCTTTCTTCAATTCTATTAATTGCAATAACTGTAAGAGTATTGTTCCTATAACTTAGTGCATTCAACATAACTGACCTTGTATTATCCATTTACAGTCTTAATTATGACGTAATTAGGCTTTTTTCAAACAACTTGATAGAAAGATACAAGTTTTATTATTATTATTATTATTATTATTATTATTATTATTATTATTATTGAAATTTACGTTGATTATTGTTATTGTTACAGCAAGATGGTGCACAGATAGAGAAGCATCATACAGAAGCAAAATCGTCAGTTTGGCGATTGTTTCGTGGAACAATGAGATCATCATTTTGGAAAGCGATGCCGATTTTATGTGTTGTTGGTTGGCATTTATTTCAAACAACTTCATATGATTGCATGTAGGTTTAGGCGATTATCTATATATACATTAACATTATTATATTATACGTAGGTCATTTGTACACTGCCCGTGTTGCGTGTGTGGTTCCAAAGAGAGCAAATTAAATCAAAGAGTAAGAATTGATCTCATTTTGTACGAAAGTGTACTCTCAGGAATTTTTAAATGGTATTTGAATTGAGATAATTTTCATTTTGTAAATTAAATATGTACATATTACAAAAAAAAATTGAAAAAAAATTGGACGTTTTTTTGTTTTTAAAGTTGGATTCAGTATAGCCAAAGATTGAATGGTGCCAAAAGGCTAGAGCCAAGCAGGTGGGCGGGACGTCGTCCCTTTGTTCGCTTTCGCTACCATGAGTCTGACTGTTTATGTTTTGTTTTTACGTTTTTTGGTACAGCATTTGTTAAAATATATAATGCTGTTCCTGATGGTTTTCAAATGATCTCCGTAGTTAGAATAGCGCGGTGCGGCGAAAGCTGGACACGTGCCGATCCAAAGTGCCGATCAGCCCGCACCTGATAAATTTTTTTTTTCCCAAAATTTTTGTAAATAGTTTTGGTGATCGTTTTGTTTTAGGTCACCAGTTATATTATATGCGTGTTAATATAGCTTACTTTTTTCTATATACATATATATATTTTTTTTATAAAAAATTATTTACATAACTATGTATTGTAGTGTCCTGATAATATGTATATATAAAAATGCCGATATTTTTAAATGACTTTAAAGCAATTTGTAATTAGTTTAGTTTTTAGATTATTAAAATAGATATTAGAAATTGCGCTGTAGATTGCTCGGAAAGCGTCTCTGTGATTTGCCGTTGAGGCAGTTTTTTGTGCCGTAGCACTTACAATCCTGTTGATTGATCTCTGACTTACTTTTTTTTTATCAAAATGTTTATGTTTGTAGTTGATTCCCTAGTCAGTATTGTAGTTTTATTTAAGTGTTGACTAGGTTTTTCCATTAAGATTTTTTTTCTATAATTCTAGATTTAGTATGTTATATTGTTTAGTTGATTTTATGAACTGATAATGCCATATGATCTAATTTGTATTATTTTATTTTTCGTCATAATTCTGTAAAATGTATGTTAATTTGTTAGCCTTTCTGCATTACCTGAGCTGGACCAAGTTGGCCACCGAGGCCTGTGATATTAAAGCCCTCGGCAGACCAATAAAACCAATTCAGTTAAGAATCGCTTATGTATTATATTTTCGTTCAAAATAAATGTCATCATAAGTTTTTATACAGTTTATAATAAACGTACATACATGCATACATACATACAAACAAACATACATACAAACATCCATACATAAATACATACATACATACATACATACATACATACATAATATATCTATATAAATATATTGCTATATTTTTGTCGAGTATGGTATAAAATGGTGTTTTTGAAGATATATTGTCAGCCAGTTTAACAAAACCATACTCACATCTACTACCGACGGTCTTTCACTTGTAACTTTTTCACTTTTATATAGTTGATTTGAAATAAATATAAATATCGTGATATTTGTCTATTATTAATCTAAATACCCCGTAATCAACTATCCTAATAGCAAATCAAATACAGCTAAAATTAATAATTGTATTTAAGTATTTAATCATAAAACGTAAGATAAACAGAATGTCACAGTTTAACTATTGTCTGTGTGTAATTGTTCACCATTGTGCGATTTATTTACATAACTATCAAATACAGTTACTGAAAGGGTTATCACACTTGTCAGATATAATTAGATGATAGAAATGGACACTTTGTATCAGTCAACCGCATACTATTTGTTAATTAATTATAGTTGACACAATACTATTGTTCTTTAATACCTAATTGAAATTCCTTATACATACATGTATATGTATGTAAATAAACAATAATAAAAACAAAATAAACAACATTTATAATATGTATCGAAATTTGGTTGCCTTTCATTTTAGACAAACATAAATAATTTCGACAAAACAGATGTATTCAAAACTATTCACCTTTGGTATAGCATTTATTCGATAAAAGATTTACGATCTGTACCGTCCACTTTGTATTTTGTTAAAGAAAAGGACGAGGAAAAAATAAATAGAGTATCAGATTTGCTTGTTTGGGACAGGTCCCAGCCATCAGTCACGCTGATGTTCTGGCGTCAAGCTGTCTGGAATTCAAGGTTACACATCCACTAAACTTGTTCTTAAAAACATTCTTTAACAACCACCACAAAAGATACATCAATATTATTACGAATATAAAAGAAAATATTTCATTGAAAATTCATATATAGATAGTATAGATAGATATTTTATTATCAATTCAGTTGAATTTGATTCTTTTATCTTGATAAATTTCTAGTTTAAAACCAATTGCTGGTTCGTTTATTGGAAATAGCTCCATTTACAAAAGAATTCCAATATGAAATACGGTATTTCATATAAGGAAGCAAAATATTACAACCACTTTAAACGAAAATGTTACTCGAAATAGCGACTCCATTAAATTGGCAGTTTATTTGGAATTTAGTTGGATAGAAAATCTGAAAATGTTGAATGTTTTATCGTATTCCCAACGTGTTGTATTATTGTATTTCCAATCAACAAACTATCTAACTAAATTTATTGTTTTATAAATCACGATAAAATCTAATTATTTATCATTGATAGGAAGAAACAATATTGTGTGTTTAATTATTTTCGATCATGAAAAAAACTGCGATATTTGTTTTGATTATATTCATTATTGTTATTGTTATTGTTGACGAGACAATAAGGTATCCAGTCAGACGCCTCAAAAAGATTTTCAAACACATATGCCCCGGCTGGTCCGTCTTGTAAGTAAACTATAGATAATCACGTCAGGCGTCATTTTTAAATAGACATGGCAGTCAGGGAAACCATTAAGTTCATAGTTGCCCCACTTGGGACCCATCATCGCTAACCCCCTACTGTTCAGTAAAAGAATCCATATAAAAGTGTGTTTTTGTTTTCTATACAAAAACAACTCTGAAAACTGTAAATAAACTTGATAGATATTCATCAAGTGACAATTAAAACATTGCTTTATATCTAACAAACAACAAGTCTAATCTATTATGACTTTTAATTTTTGTTTAATTTTAATTTGATTATTATATTATTTGTTCTTTATGGACATATCGAATTAATTTTGTTCGAGGATTTAAAATTGCAAAGATGAAAATCTGTGATCCGCATAATCTAAATGGGATTGAAACCGGTGTCAATTCGTAACATTATCTCACTTGGTTCGGTTCTCCCCTATTGTTAAAGTTAAAAAAGTATTTGACGTTGTGCTGTGACGGATTACAGTAGGGCTTAATGTCAACATCATGATTCAAATTACAGTTACGGTTAACCAAAGGCATTGGCAAACGTTTCTCGTCACTAACGCCCAGTCTTACGCATCATAGGGTTAAATTATAGATTGGGACATAAAACTATTAATTTTACAATAGATATAGTTTGGCAAAGGCTTGCCAATAATTGTGTATCAGTTCGACAAGAGATATTATCATAAGGCCACCCCTTTTAAATATTTCCTAGACGGGCATTAAATTGCAATGAAAACTTTTCAATATCTATAGATATACATATTTATAGTACATACATGCCTACATACATACGCATTAAAGTAATTAACTCAATCTTACCTAATTGTTTTATAAAAATTCCAGTACACCTATGTATATATAGCCGTTAATGCCAAATAAATTTATATTGTTAGATAAAAACTAAATGGATAACAAATGTAAGGTGTAAATAGAACCTAAAATCTTATTTTTTATACCAATGAGTCTGATTGAAATTAATCTATAGACTAACGGATTTCACCGGTTAGCAATTAAGTATATATACAAATTATTTCTTATATGATAATAATCCAATATATTGTGACTATTATTTGAATTAATATTTAGCCATTTTTATGTTTGATAAATCAACAATAGAAAAAAATCTGTAATACATGAAACAAACAATATTTGATTGTTTCATACAGTCAACATCATCCCCTATTATCTTGTATCTGTTTTTGACACGTGACTTAAGAAGGGGCGAGAACAATCATTCGATTCCCTGTTACTCATCTTTTTAATCTTTTTATTTTCTTTTCTGATTCCGCATTGTCGCTGCTTTTTTGAGGGTGGTTCGAATTAATTTTCTATATGGATTTTTTATGTAGTCATTTTGTCAGTTTCCGAAAAATTCATAAACACCATCGATCAACAACAATATGTTACAATAATGAATATATATATATATATATATATATATATATATATATTTATATTTTTTAATAAATTTATCAATACGGTCCTGTATTAATAATAGACAAGTGAATAACAAGAAGGCGGTGAAATAGAAATATACATAGTGGGTGTGTATGTGACGTTAAGAGGGTGCCTGTTATTTTGCAACGGAGGACCCGTCAGCTCGTCTTCGCCTGTCTTTTGCCTATATCATGACATATCACGCCTCCATTAGACAAGCCCTCGAACATTCTCTATTATTATTAATGTTTTAGAAGAAATATAACATCGAACAATAAGACCGTATCTGGTTTATTTCGGAGCTTGTCACCTGCATTATATCTCGTGAAATTTCAATTTGATTTTTCTTAAGACTAAATTCACCATTGTCCATAAAGATATGTTATCAATCATCAACTAAGAAGGGTGAATGCTGAACGAACTGGATTTCACATGTACGACTTTTATTTTGTATTTATTGCATCAATTTTTCTTGCCCTAGAATCTATTTTTTTATTTCTTACTTTTACTCTCTCTCTCTCTCTCTCTCTCTCTTTCTGCCTTTTTGTGTTTCTTTCTTTATTTTCGTTCCATCAATCTTTGTTTCATTTGATGATGGGCAAGATTGTTGATCACAATAGTGATGTTTTTGATGCATCCTATATATATATATATATATATATATATATATATATATATATATATATATATATATGTTTTTGTTTGGTCGTCCTCCTCGGTTAATAGGAATGGTGTGAAGCCACGTGGCATGTCCTTCATTTGACTAAGATTGAATAAGGGTGTTTGTTACTTGATGCTAAAACGCATGTGTCTGTTTTTATTCCATTTCTTCTCTACCACAATACAACAATATATACTTATTGTTTGTTGTCGGATTGGTTTGATATGCGAGCAGTCTATAATCTTCTTTTATATAAACGCAACTGATTGCTGGTTTTAACCCTAATCGAAAATTTATATATAAATCCACCAAAAACTATTTATTTATTCCATTGACGTTTGGTGTAATTATTGGTCTGTTAACAACAATTATTGAGAATTACTAATAAAGATACAACACAATTCTTTAATATTTTATATTTGATGTGAAAAGTAACGCTCTTTAACACGTGCTTTTATGACACAGCACAATGGTAATTACGATTGGAATAGACTGTCAATTCAAGGGTTTTTTTTTTATTATTAACACAATGAGGGTGGAATAATTTGACAACTATAACTATCTTATACTAACGTTGTTATATTAAAATAATATGTTATGGAAAATGAAAAACTTACTTATAACCACCTATATAACATAATAAAAAATTGAAATGATTATGGTTGTTGGATATTTTTCAAAAGAATCGTCTGGGATTTGTTAAAATTTAAAAGGATGTTTGAAAATAATTGAAGAAGCTCAAAGGTTTTCCAATAATTAAAAAGTAGCAAATGGTAATTCATTGTTACGGATAGAGACGTAACGATTCAAATGAACGTAATAATAAGTAACGGATAACAAAAGATTCTTTGACAGTAGCGAACTTCAAAGTGTATCGTAACACGTTGAATCGAACCCTCTTTCCGTTTATCCCTTAATACCCATACAAATCCGTGCTTCCATATAACAGAATGGAAGCTTACCGCATACTTTTTTCTATATTTCATGACATTGTTCTTTTTACTGATATCTAGAAGAAGTCATCGATCTAACATAAGTTAGTATTAGATAAAAATTCATTTATTAATAAATTACTCATTCAAATTAACAATAAAATTAAATTAACTGTATTATTAATAATATTATTTAAATAGGGAATGTGAACAAAGGTTTCCTGTTTCGATTGCCTTCGGCAACGTAAGCTTCATTAGATGGCAAAGGATTAAAGTTTATCAAGTTATTGTTTTGCAGATTTAATTGCCAATGTTTATAATTATCATTTGATTCGTCTGCATCCAAACGTAGTTCACCAGTACCGGTACGATCAGGAAAGATCATAGGGGCAGCTTTATGATTTGGTAGAGGTTTTTGAAAATCTAATTCATTAAAATAATAACTTAATGGATACGATAATTCTTTAGGTTTTCTAAATCCATTATTAAATTCATTACTTGATTCATCTACAGGAAATACTAATTTCTTTTGTTTTCTATTGGTAAACAATAAATTCTCACTTTTATAATAATTATTTGATATATATTCGACTGGTTTATTTTGTATTCTTTGTTCGACAACCGCATCATCATCATTATTATTATTATTATTATTATTGTTGTTGTTGTTGTTGTTGTTATTATTATTGTTATACGGATTATAATTTAGATATTGCGGTGGATAATGGATTAAGCCATAATTTCCTGGATTGGTTTGTGGTCTAACTCCTGTAAAATATCGAAAGAATCCACCATTGTAATTATTAAGATACGCAATTAATTTATCAGCATTTCGAGGACATTGCGGGTAAGCATCAATACATGATTCAGATTTTCCTTTAGAAACATATCCTAATAAAACAGCTCGCCCAAATGCAGTAATTGGTGAAACATTACCTAAATTTACCATTGACAATAATCTAGAATAAAATTGATAATAGAGAACATCTGTACTATCGTTAATTTTCACGTACGATTATTTGTAGAAAGTCGAAATTAAAATAACTCACCTAATAATTGATTCCATATTAATATTAACTGGTAAATTTGATAAATCAATTGATTGCCGTCTATTTGATAATGTATCTGATGTTGCTTCGCATAAAAGTCGTGGTACGCAACGTAATTTATCATTTTTGAGAATTGTAAATAAAATTTCCATGACATTTTGTGGTTCTTGATAATAAGGTCTTGGAAATTGTGGTCTATATCGAAAATTTCCCGAATAATATTCTTGTTTAAAAATATTAGGTTTATTAATATAATTGAAATTTTGACGACTTTCTATAGCGAATTGAGTGAGCTTTCTGAAATAATTGAAATATATATTTTTTTAAAATTCAACATGCCTTAAGTAAACTTACAATAAATAATCAGCGGTCTGATTTATTGGCGTATTTTCGATACAAAATCCAAAATTTCCGATTATTATCACAATTAATATAGCCCCTAACATTTTTAATTTTTCGTGTTTCACTTGATCAAATTCTATAAATGACTGAGCGAATTAATATATTTTGCCGAAATGTATACAGAAAATTTCTCGAAAAAGAAAGTATTGTAGGCGTCTGGATTTGCCATATATAAATTCGATTATATTTTTCTATGTAACGACTTTCTTTAGACAGAAAATCGGTCAAAAATTTGCATTAATTATTCTGTATTTACTATTAACGACACAAAAGTTGTTTAGTACTGACCCAGATATTCCCCTAAGTACTTCAGCACTAATGAAAGGAGTGCATCATGTATTATTTGAAGTACATAGGGGACATACATTACAATAGGTGCATTTATAAAACGGAAATTCAAAGCCAACACAGACACACCTAGAAACAAGATCATTTCTATTTATTTAAATAAAAATTTGCCTTCACTATAGAGATTTTCATTAATTTATATAGGATGCGTCATAAATGAATATAAATTGATCTACAAGTGCGTTACTTTAATAGAGATTGATTGTTGAAGTATTGTAAAAGTTTTCAAGTTGTCACGCAAAACTCTTATACGAGCAAAATAAATATGTATTAAATATCGAGATTTTCCGTTAATATCACTTA
Organism: Meloe dianella; assembly: GCA_028455855.1. NCBI lineage: Eukaryota > Metazoa > Arthropoda > Insecta > Coleoptera > Meloidae > Meloe > Meloe dianella. The sequence continues at coordinate 1,290,689 of JAPTHL010000045.1, read as the reverse complement.
AATAAATTATCGCAATATTAATTAAACATTTCAATAGACATTGTTTTTATTATCATCAATTACACCAGAATACAAATTAATAAAATTACCACATTCTCACTTTCCAAAATAATAATATACTACCTATTATAAGAAAAAAGAAGAAAAAAACAACAATCAATTTTTAATTAACGTAACGATAATAATTAGGCAATACTCTAATCTTTCGTCACCTATTGCTAAAACAAATAAATTATTGCTCTCAATTGGCGTAAGAAGTATATATATATATATATATATATATATATATATATATATATATATATATATTGTTTTCAATAATAAATATTTAAAACTCAGTCAACACATGCACGTCCTCTTTTAGCTAATTGATTGCAGAATTGGGGTGAACCAATAAAATCACCAAGAAAGACACTTAATAAATAGAATTCTTTCTGTTTCTCCTTCGTCACTTTGTAATTACTATAACAAATTAAAACGTAATGATCACAATTAATTAATTGAATGAACCATCTACTTATTTACATAATTGATAACAAATTAAAATTGCACAATAAATATCGCGTTCAATTGAATTAATTTCCATTAAAATAACTAATAGGACAAAAAGTACTGTTTAATAATTTAAAAATATAATTTATGACAGTAGTGTAACCGAGAGAACAAGAAAATCGATGAGGAAATGAAATAAAGTTTTCGTTGTTGAGTATCAAAACAAATGAAATATATTTCTTTTATATATTAGCATATTTCAGTATCAGGTATGGTTTTTATTTTTGTTAGGCGATTTTTTGTTTTGTTTTGTTTTCATTAAAGTTTATACGAAAATCAAATAAGAATTGATTAAGTTGAAAATGTCACGTGTATTTATATTTACCTGAATATATCTTCCCAATCGACTATCATTTCACGTCGTCTACCTTTCGTTTTATTCGCTTTTTCTGCGTGATGTAAACAAACTTTAGTGTAAATGCACACGTTTTCACCTAATTCAGAAACTAATCTTTTCTCAGCTTCAATCATATCGATCATGTCATTGTTAATATCTCGTTTTGTACGTCCAACATACGTTTCTAACATAAAATAATTGATAGTTGAATTCAATAAGGAATTAATTAAAATCTACTTACTTGGATTCAATGAATAGGCAAGTTTTTTGACAAAATTCGACAATCTAACTGCGATTATTATGATTGGAAAACCTATTAATTCTACTGGTAATTCAAATGACGGTTGTTGAGCAACTACTTGATATTTGCCATTATCAATTATTGTATGTAGATTTATAATTAAATATATTAAAAATACAAATTTTGTTACTTTCATTTTGATTCTATTTAAATAGTATCAACACAGTTGATGTTTGTAGTTGACTTAGAAAGAGTCAGGTTTACTAAAAAATATTGTTAAGTGAAAGTGACCACCACTCCCAGAATTTTCTACCTTGGAAGTTATAGAAGCACGTAATCCCCACGATTGTTTATTCATAAATATTTAAGTCGCCAATAATGAAATCGAAAGTGAAATTATCAAACGTTAAGCGAATTCAAAGTTATTCGATTAACATAACAAAAAACAAACACAAATTTTACTAATTTCGCTTGAAAGGTTACCAGAATTTTTAGCAACAATGTTGTTTTTATGACCAATCTTAGGGCTGTACTGAAACTGACCACAGTTGATAATGGGATATCGACATAAAAGCATTTTTGTTAAAATAACTGTGATCGTAAAATGATTGGTTTTAAAAAGCAATCTAACGATTTAAAATTGTAGAATTTCATATGGAGAAAGGTGGCATCAAATTTCGTCATTGTTGTCTATGTTTGTTATTTGTGTTGAAATTTCTCACTATTTTGCCAAAATAGACAAATGTTATTTGCAAATTTGATATTATAATCCGTAGTTTATTACATACTAAGGTCCAGTTTATCGTGCCTTCCTATCTAAATCTCGACTTAAGCTCTCAACCTTATCTTAAATCACCTTTATGTTTCTTGAGCATAAATGTTATTTTAATAAGGCAGCGTTGTTAGGTGTATGAAAAAGTAAAATGAATGTTTTATTCTAAAAAGGTACTTTAGGAATTGGGATCATTCAAGATAAGGTCGATCTGAAGTTACAAATATGGAATGCATAAAAAAATTGATTCGCAAAGAGTGATAATACTGTGTTGGACTACAAAATTTATATAGAAGCAGATGATTTCCTTTTTTATAAGAGATGTACATGCTTTGAAAAAAAAGTGCGAATCTATATAGTGTGAGTTGATTTATTTATTATACGTCCTAATTTACTATTTTCAATCCTCAAAGATATACAGTGTATAGTTCTGGTAGGTTTCATTCGTTTCAAACGGTAAACAAAACCTCCTTTATCGCGCCGTTTTTTTCATATAGAAAACAAAATCCCGGCTTCGACAGGAATTAAAGATTATATCAACCAATCAGTATTGATAAGAGTGATTTAAAGGCAGTTTTTATGTTATAGAGGTGTATTTTAATATACCAGTATTGTACACATATAGTTTCTTTTTTCAGACTTTATTTCAGTTTGTATATTAAATAAATCGATTTCATTTAACACGTCCACAAAAGTCATTAACTTCTTGCAGAGTGTCTTTATTGCGAGTACGTTAATTAATTGTCATGTTTTACGTTCAATGCGATAAGTATTTCAATAATTCTTGAAGAAACTATTTCTATTCTATAATGCAACAAAAAAGCGTGTAAAATGAACTGAATGAAATTTTTTTATATAAATTAACGTCCATTATTCTCCTGTTTTTATAAATAACAATCTCGAGGATAATTCTTTGCCAATAATACGAAAAGAAAATAAACGTGAATTTTTATTGGATATTATTTCATTTAATTGACAGCTGAAAACAGTCACCGTTAATCATATGAAGTGGTAAAAGCTTGGGCTTAGATAGATATGTTTTAGGAATAGTTTACAGTTTAACAGTTATAGCCTTTATTTACGACCAATATGTAAATGTTACGTTTTCTCTTTTTGTTTCATCTTGTATAATAGTTACTTAAATAGTAGCTTATATTTATTTTTTTTTCTTCAAATCTTTATTTTAGTGTCTATCATTATTTTTGAATGATAAAAATAGAAATTTTCTTCATTAAGTCGTTAAATTTGATTTGTTTTTATAACTTGGCAGTGATTAATATTTGGTGGGATGTTGAAGCAACAACAGACTTTAAATAAAAAAATATTATTTTTTATCTATTTACAATATGTACAATATTCGTTTATAATTGGTGGTATACAGTGACATAAACTTGTGTTTATTTCGTTTTTTTCATTACGAAAATAACTTCAGTCATTATTATCATTATTATTATTATTTTCGTTCCGTTTATATCCAATATAGTAACGATCAGTTGTTAACTTAAACATAACATAACATAACACAATAAAAATCAGAATCGACATACTCTCTAAATCATTTTATCTCATACGGACTTTTTTCATCATTTGTAATACTTGAAGTCCAGGAAATGGACAAGTTGGATAAAAATTATGACAACCATTCCCTTCAATACCGGCAATTAATTGTCCCATATGAGCAGCGAAATGATATTTTGATGTTAATTCAGCTGTTGTACTTATTGATGTATCTCTGAAATTATTAAAAAAAAAAACAAAAAAAACCGTAATAATTACTCTATCGAAATGACGAAATTTTTAATTGAAGAATGTCGTGTTACTTTCATTATCGTCTCTATTATGGCGAAATCAATGGTTATATTACAGATGTTACAACAGAGTGAAAGTTAATGTTATGTACATTTCCGTAATATATTTTTAACAATCAACTAATAAACAATGTCATATATGATTTTTGTTAAATTTACGTTACCTCAACAATGACAATAATGATTTTTCTGATTCTGTTAATTTCTCCTTTTGTGGTGTTGCATTTAATTCGCAAATTAATTTTGGTAAACATGCATTTTTGATCGTTTGTAACATTTCAGATTTCAACGTCATAATTCCTAGAAATATATTATTATAAACAACTATCGAATCTATCAAGGATAACTAGTTCATTATTTACCAAGAACTGGTACCAATTTTTATATAATACAGTTCTATATAGGTATAGCAACCCAAACTTTCAACAATCTTTTATTAAAACAGATTAATAATGTGTGCAAAAGAAACAACAGTGGTTTTATGTAGATACTATCGTATAATTTCTTTAAAAAAATAAGTTAATCAAAGTAAATTAACGGGGTTGTAAGTTGTAAGTTTGGGAATTATTTGGAAATTAGATTTAGAATAAATGAATTACCGCCAATATTTTTAATAGATTCATGTTCAATATCAGCATCTATATCAATATCTGTTTTAATATCACCATATCCAGGATTTTTTGGTTTTGGTCTATTTTTACTATTTTCATCAGTCTTATTACCGGCTATTAATTTATTAATAAGTCCCAATAATCATTAACTAACACTAATATAACACAAATAATGAAAATAATTTTTATCACAATTTTCCCAGTAATTACCATTGTTTAATTAATAATTTTGTCTATATTTATTATCTATTAGGTACAATACTTTAATAAAACATTATGCGACTGACCAACACTGTTGCTGTTGCTTACCTTGCTGATTTCAGGTTAACCCCGCTCTTGTTGTTTGTTTTATAAGTGAAAGTAAAAATTTAAATAATACAACTATATAGTTACTGGCATAGTTAACTATTACCGAATAAAATACAATATTATAACTGATTGTGTGTTTTTTTTTCTTCATGTATTCAGATTACCGTCTTTCCATTTCCGTACAGGAAACTAATTGTATTTGAAAGTTGAAACTACCTTTTTTTGCCATTTCATTCACGTTACGCAATTGTCACCACATTATCATATTTAATAAATGTTTAATTTACTCCGAGGGCATGTTAATATCACAGTAAAATTTTTATTTTAAAATCATATCACATTGACATAGTAACGTATAATCGATGTTTTATTTAAAATGAATTATATTTTTTATAGTTATTTCAAAAAAACATTATCTCGATATAAATCTTTATTTATGTGGATTTACTTATTAAAAAACTGTAAAAAAAAACAAATTGTATTGTTTGTAACCTGTAAAAGATATTTAAGCCCTTTTTGAATTTCATTGAATTCATAATGAAACCTAAGATATAATTTCCTTTGTTAATAAAGTTGTCAAACAACGACACAAAGATGAGGCGAATTCAAAAACAAGCAGCTTTACGAAAAATTGAGATCAAAATCGAGATAATATTTGTTACTAGACAAACATACATATATGTATAGTTAGTAACTGTATGTATATGTATATAGATAGCAATTTGGAAAACTATTTTACAATTTCTTGAATAACTGGTCAGATTAATAATAATTATTAAGCATATGCTGCTTTTAGATTTAATCAATTATCTATTGGCTAAAATAACTGACTACCCCTCAAATTAATCGATTAATAATATAGAAAGACATTCATTTAGAAAAATGAATAAAATTGAATGAAGAAAGCTGTAGTTATATTGTCTCTGTCTGTTGTTGTTTTAACACGATTAGAAACCAACATACAAAATTAAAACGGATAGAAACATTTTCTTGAAGGTGGTTAGTAATTAAAAAGAGAAGAAAAAAAAAGAAAGTTAGCAAAATGACTCATCACACACCTGTAACGTATGAGTCATTCACACCTGCATAGGGATGTTGTTAAAGAATGTTTTTCGTTGACCTGAGGGTTATGAGGGATGAGGGATTTTGTGTAAAGTCGTCAAGTCATGCCACCATAGAAAATTTCAATAACTGAAACTTTTAAATAAACTTTGCAAATATAACGGAATTTATTGATTTCTTTCTTCTTTTTTTTACTTTCAATACTTATACATATTTAAATAACGAACAAATTGTTATTTTGTAGTATTTTGTTAATTTTTATATTATGAGGGTTGATAACTTTTCCATAATGACGAGGTTTGAAGGTGTTTAAAGACATATGTTTATGAATATTGTAATTCTCACGGTTGAACATGCAAGATAAAAATTATAGTTCGAAAATTTGATTGTAATGTTAAAAATGTTTATTTTTTTTTAATTTAGTTGATGATTAACCTGTGCAACAAGTTCGTTTCGATTGATCAGTTATTGAACAATATCCTGGAAAATTTGTTAAATGAAAATAATCAACAAAATTTAATTATTAATTATTGATGAATTTAATATAATGGGGATGGTTTCACTGAATTAGATTCCGTGTTGATTTCAGATATGATAAATGCTATTAGTAAAGCAGTAGAAATAGTTTTAATCGTAAATAGGATCTTTCTAATGATCGAGTTGATCAAATTACCAAAAAAAATATATATATATATATATATATATATATATATATATATATATACATATATATATTTCGATATTACAAGTGTAGGATTATTCATATCATTCTAATAGTTAGTAGATAATATCGGTTAATAATAATAACAAATTTCCTGTGATCGGTGTGAACAGACCAAGTGACGATCACAATTATATTTGGTTTTTATTTGATGGTTTTATTGATATTGTGAGCACACTATAAACTCGGTTAGTTTTTGATAGATTTTACTGTTGATATCAGACAATTTTCAAACTGTAACGAATTGGTTTTAACAGAAAATTTCCCAATGGAATTGCATTCCATTTTGTGTCTAGTCCTGAATTTATCAAAGCAGATATATTGATCAGTTGTGTTTAGGGTCGATTAATCTTTTTCACTATACTATTTTATGTTGAATATTTGTTTATGTCCAAAACGTAATAGTATTTCAGGTGCCATTTATTCATTACCTGATTATATCGCATTTTCATCATTAATTATTGAGATTATATCTTTGTTTATGTTTTACTGTTCATTTGCAGATCCCATTGAAAAATCACCAATAATAATCAGATTATTTTTCAAATTTTATAACATAAACAAACATGTACGAGTAGATACATATCCTAAATGTATTATAGGTGGATCTATAGGTATTTTTATATATAAAAGTGATTCATAAATCGATTTGGAATTGGTTGGCAAGATTTGTTTTTTAATAAAAATAGCCTAGAAATAGGGGAAATAAAACTGAAGAGCACTAGACTCGTTAAGTGCACATTTTGTAGGGATTCGCAGAAATTGAAAATTGTATATAACATCTATTTTCAAATACAAATAACTCATAATGTGTATTTGTTCAGTTGTGGATAAGAAATGATTGAAGCTCAACGAGAAAAAAATTACATTGTCACATTTAATAAACAAAACAAAAAAAAATAATTCTTTTTGTGTAGTTCAATATTTGTACAACGATCGTGCTATGATAAATTTGATTTTGACTACGATAATATTACAGTTCTCTATTATTTATAATCAATATGAACAAACAAAAAATAAGTTAGATTACTATATAGAAAATTGTTCTGTTTTTTTGTGTTCCGTAATGAGAATTTGCATAGTCGATAACTTGAAATGAAAACATATCGCCACTCATCAAATACTATTTGTTAGGGCGCACATGTCTGCTAGTGAATACAGTAATCTGGCTCATGTGACATTATATGAATGTGTATGCATTGCATGCGAGGAAATTGTACGTATCATTAAGCCCGCCCTAATCAAATACGTCTATCATCAAATACATGCCAATCATGAATAGCAATTTACAGAACGACTATGCCCAACTAACCGACCCAGGCAAGGTATACATATATGTATATCCCTATTTGCCGAAAAATGCCATAATATGTAAACAACAGAGGTGGACTCGTCGTAAAACATGTTTAAATCATATTTTATAAACCACGGACTTAAAAGTTATTGTTTGAATTCAATGAAATTGCTGAAGCTATCTAAATAGATAACTCTGTATTCAAAAAAACTTGAAGTTTAACGTGTACAATTTATAAATTTTGTGAGATAAATCCGTCTCTGGTTGTTGGACACAAATTGCTTCAAATTATACAGCGTATTTCATTTGCAGTTTTGGACGATCGTTTTGATGAGACATTATTCTCATCAGTTCCCTTTTTTTCCTCTTGAATTGTTCCATTTGTAATTAATAATTTCAAATTTCTCTATCATATACATGTGTATATATATTTTTGTTAGATTGTTTATTTTTCAACAATTGAAATAATGCAAATTGTCCAAGTCGCGAGAGATTTGGCCTAATATCCCAAGCTATAGGATGAACATATACATTGTAGAGAGTTACGGAATAGGGTTGAAACTGGACAGCAATGATGGATTACACTGTCATCTATTTGCACACGTAGCAAATTGTGTCGACTATATGCAATCGTGACCAGAGAGTGTATGCTGGTTAATGTTTTTGATAGAATTCACTCAGTTATCAATCTTCTTGTACTGTTCTTCGTTGGCCGTCGGATGTTTGAATGAAATATTGCCTTTTATATATAATTTTCTGTCGTATTTCTATCTAGTTGTTGTACATTAAAAACTGATCCACATTGGCTATTGCGATTAAAATCAACATTCATCATTACATATAACAATGTAAAAACAATTGCTTCTCAAACAATAACAATAACAATATATCGAATCTATTAAAAATTTAAACAATTAATGACGAAATTTTATCAGTTATTTCTAAATAGCCATGATTCACTCAGATAAATTTAATATCACGTAAAATATCCACTTGTAATTGGATTGAAAGAAAGCTCTATTCTTAAAACGTTTCGTAATTCATTTAAGACCAGTATATTATTACATAATTTAATGTGATCATAGGAGACTATGAAATTGAAAAGGGCTTGTCAGTTGGTTTGTATCGTTTTCATTTTCCCTATTTGTTTGTGTTTATTGATAGGAAATAGGAAGAATGAATTTGTCATGCGAAAATCGGTTGATCTCTCCAATAGGGTTGTTAATATTCTACAGGTGTCTTGTATTGAACATGTCTGTTTAAGCTGTAACACGTTAGTACACCTGTTTTGTTCTCTCCCAAACAGTAATCTGTTGGATGATAATGCAATGGGTTTGTATTCAGATTCGAAATTCAATTGTTCACATTGTGTGAATGTGTGGCACCCTCACTCAATATTCCAATCACCTACAGTTGACAAGTGGACAGCAAAAATATTTACGAGACCAGTGACTATCGAACTGAACCATTCTTTACAATGGATAAATCACTCTTTTGTCAAGTTTGTTAGAAAAGTCTGTTAACAATTAATTAGTGAATTCAATTCCACCATGTTTGATAAATAGGAAAATAAACAAAAACAACTTAAATAAAGTTCTATCAGTGAATAAATCAATTTCTAAATGTGTATTGCGAATTGAATCACTTCTTAAATTAATCAAATCGAACGACACATAACTCCACTTACACGAAAATTCAATTAATCATTAGGACTCATCATTGAAAAGGGCTAGTTTTCTAATCAATAACAGCAATTTCCTATAGTAATTTAACATTATCACACATGGATAACTTACGAATTTCACAATGTAGTAACTTATTTCTTCCACTAACAATATTCTCTGAGTGACAACTAGTGGTGGAGTTAAATGAAATGTCAGTCAAGATGGCGTGTGGTCGCCCCCTTAAACGCCCAATTCGTGTTGCTCGTTACACAATAATAATAAATCAATGGACAAAATCTTGATACAATCAACCCCTCAAAGATAGAAAAATTAAAATAACTTAACAATTGAATTATATACAACTGTTCATTTTGGATTTTTATAGTTCATTTTTTTTTTAAACAAATACATCCATTAAAATCTATGCTTAGTCACGAAGTTCAACAGATTTATACTATCTACAAACAAATAGAACTAAGAAAAAAAAGCTTGACTTTAATTAGATTCATTTTCTCGTTTTGAAATTGTTCAAAATGGCTAAAAAATACGTAGATGACACTTGGACATGTCTACGCATATATTTCTAGATAATACCAAACAGTTTTTTTTTCTCTTAAAGATTCTGTATATAATACAAGAGAAAAGATAATTCTTTAGCAATAGCAGATTTGATAAATATATTGTCTAAAACTTTGGTTTTTGTTATTGATGAATGTAAGCTGTATAAAAAATTTAATGCATCAAGAATTCTTTCAAGTGGAAAATTCGTTTCCAACATGAACGATTTATGGTTTCGACAACATACTGCCATAATATATATATTATGTTGTTGTTTTGTTTTATTATTTATATATATATGTATATGTATATATATATATATATATATATATATATATATATATATATATATATAGATTGATTGTCATAATTCAAGTGTTATATAGTTTTGAATAATAATTATCGATTGTAAAATTAATATCAATGTTACTAAATAAGTCAATATGGTCAAAAGTGATTTATTATTGTGCTACGCTTAGAAGTAGAGCACCTGTGTAAGACTGGTTTAAATAGTAGCCGTGGTTTTATACCAATTTCCCATTATCCAGCAGGTATCTAGTAGTTTCCTATATGAAACTTATTGTGTTTATTATACCTATACTATAAGGGTTATAATTTAAAAGTTGACTGATTTAAAAATAAATCATTTATTGATTTAGATATATAAAGACTGACATTTGTATTATTTATCGAATGAAAAGTGATAATGTTTGAAATAACAATTAATTTTTATTCAAATAGATTGATGTAAGTTTAACAAAAAAAACAAACTCATATACGGAAGCTGTAATTTGCATATAGGGGCATTGTATGTCATAAAGATCAATGGCTGGAATAACTATTTAGCATTAAAATCATCATGTCTTAATATTTGTGTTATCCTGTGTTGTATTTTTCAACATTGATAACAACAATATATGTAAAAAACAATAAAATTCATTGTTTTTAAAATATGATATTTGGTTAATATATAATTGCAGTCGTAATTTTCATATTGTTGTTACTATATAAGTTAAAGATTGTATGATAAGTCGAAACGTTAATATTATCGTTGAAGTGGGGGGGGGAATTCCCTATACCCGCATGTGTATATAACTATTACTAGGTGTAATAAAGAACTTTCCAACGAGTTTTTTAATCCATTCGGAATATGAGTCGGTACGCAAATTAAATTTTGTGGGGGTGGACAACGCATATTTGTTCATGACGCGTTTTGTAATGGCATTCCTGATACTAATAATGAAATGGCCATTGTCTGTTAATACACAAGGGATCACTAATTGTTTGTATATTGTCAATTTGCATCTGATGAATTTTATGACGCGCTCACTGTACCATTATACTATATCAAATTAAAAATTTCGGTAAAAAGACGACGAATTTATGAATATATTAAAATAATTAGTTTAGTCAAATAATAGATTAATCGAAATATTACTATTATTTTGTTATAGTAATAATAATAATTTATCAACAATTGTCGGTTAGTTATTCATTTATTGTTAAACGAGAGGAAATAGATTTATATAAGTCCGCATCAAATTGGGTGTACTGAAGTGAACAAGATGAAACTCGAATCGACATCGTCGAATTGAATAGCTTTGACATAAATATGTTTAAAGAAAAGCGTGCTAAAAAGCTCGTGTGCTTTTACGCTCCATCGATAACTGATAATTACGTACGGGTGATCTTGAAGAGACTCGTTGGGGTGCAATCCCCCCTGTTTTAAAAAAATAAAACTGTCGCACGCCCACAATACTAGCATAATACTAGTCTTTCCGGCAGTCCGATTTCAAAAACGACAAATAAACTTTATACATGGACGAACTTAAATGTTGGCGTGCACTTAGTTTAAAAGTGCGACTTGATTCCCAAGCGGACGGATTGAACACCAATCGACAATTTATGATAGTTTAAACACTAATGGTAATGTTCAAGTTTTTTTTTTAAAGTCGTGAATTTCAAATTTATTGCCTATACCGTGCAACTTCCACCGGTCGATTAATGTATTTTTATTACATACGTACACTTTATTTTATTAGAAAATTGAAAACTACCCTCAGAGATTTTCATTATTATTTTTTCCTCTTTCCGTTATTCGAACTTGTTTAAATGAATGCATTGTATTTTTCCGAACTCTATAATAGATGCGACTGACTAAAGAATTTAATTATGTGAATCAGAAGACGAAATTTTGTAAATGTCCCGTGAATATCGTCTAAAACAATTCAAATAATTTAACATTTCAACTTTAGCGCATTCTGAGTTATAACTTTAAAAAACATAAATAGCGGGCGTTAATTCAATAAAATGAATGTCATCGTAGTCATATCAATGGAAGAATGCTGCAATTGAACGTATTTTATAGCTTTACAATAAAACCAGTTGTAACACACAAATTACAACTTTATTATCGAGGGTTGATATAGCAAAAAATAGATTAATTTTCCAATTTCCTTCAAACAGGAAGCAATAATTTTGTACATTTTGTAGTAGTTTTATTTCGATTAGACCGTATTCAGCAGCTTAATTTAGGGTGATATTGTTCAAGATATAAATACTTTTAAGCGGGGTCGTAAGGACCGCTTTCAGAAGCCGCCCTACCCCTACAATCAATCTGTATTTGCACATAATAAACACAAAGAAAGTCCACTTCCGTTACGTCATGTTGTTGAAAGGAAACAAATTTTTTACTAACAGATCCTTTAACTCTCGGATAAGGTTAATTCCTCACTGTTAGAATGTTTCTCATTTTGTTTGTTTTTATCTAGTTTGATGACTGAAATTCATAGAGAGATTAATATATAATTGTTGAATTGTCTGATATTTATTGTAAGCAGAAAATGTGTGTTATAAAAATGTCGAAGGAATATTTAACATTTAAAATATTTAAGTAATACAAATTCATATCGAATGTGATTTACATCAATTGTAAGAGTTTTATGTATATGAATGAATTGAGGAACATACATATATGAAGAAGTAAATCACAATGGACAATGAGATTATCAGTTTGCAATTTCTGCACTACCGTCAACTTACTAAGAATGTGCAATAAACTGATTGAAACCCGCATAATTTAACTTGTTAATATATTGGTTATAAAACGTACAGTGTTAAAATAAATCGGCTCCGACACAATGTATGTATTAAGCTATTACTACAAAGGCTCTGTTCGAATTTTATGATGATTGAAGTTCGAACTGTGTCAAGCTACTTAGCATGCAAACCTGCTTTATGATGTGCTTTACTATCCGACTATAAAATATTTTGAATGTATTTAAATGAGACTTTTTAATTTCATCATAAAAATCAAATTGTTTTTATGCTTGTTTTGATTTAACAACGAACAAAAGTTGTGAAATAGATGTAGGATATATACCCGCATATTCTTTATCGTTGCAAATTGGATAGAAATAGTGTAAAGCTGTTAAGCTCTTCGAATCATCTTAAATTCAGTTGTTACCCTTGTACACATTCATGTCTAAATCTATCTTACAGTTTCTACTGCTGACTGTCCCCATAAACATTGAAATGGTCATTGAAAGACTGAACTATCCACGTGCAATATCAATATGTGGACATAAACTGTGCCGATAGGGAAGTCGCAAAAGTAGATTGAAACGTATCATCCCCACACATCGTCTAGCCGCTAAACAATACCCCGAAACCATCAAAGTAGAAAGAAGTTGATTGTCATCTAACCAGCCCTTCAACTGCCTATTTTTGAGGCTGTGAAAATGTGGATAACCCTAAATTACATTTATTATATGTAGCACTTCTACACTGAATAAATTATGTATTTCTTTAACATGCATGTATGTGTATTAATAAATACGGTAGAAAAACAATGTTGGAATTGATCATAAAATCATAATGTTTTATCAGGAATGTTGCGTGTCAACTAAAGAAATCAACGGCAGGTGAAACATAATAAACAATTATCAATAAAATAATGTTAAAGGAAGCATCATAGGTGTTTACTACCATATTTTTGTCATCCGGACGTTGAACAGACACATCTCGATTTTTAATTACATAATTTCAAACAGTGAAGGATATTCTACGAATAAATTAAATACACCATGTGGCGCCCCCGTAAAAAGATCACAGTACTTTATCAGCAAGTGGTATTGTTTGAAAATAATACTTATTCACCACGGAAATGTGATTACTCCTTTTACCGGAAGTTGAGCAATTAAATATTAGACAATTTAACACCTGATAAATTAATAACAGCCACGCCACGTTATCCGCACAGCAGTGCATTTAAAATTAGTCTTATTTGAATATTCGAGGTCGTACTACATATTGTTATCACCTTCCAATATATTGAACATGATGATTAGTTTGAAGCGTAGTCGTTTAATCAATTTCAATTCGTCCACGTGCCAAAACAATACGAAAAAACCGCCAATACAATTATATAATGCAGAAAATTCGAATAATTCGATTATGAATGATTTCTGAAATATGCTCAAATAATAGGTATATTTGAGCGTTATAATTCAACCAACTGGAAGATCTCTAATTGGGATCACTGGTCAATGTAACATTGCCTGGACGTTGTATTGTCCGCATCAACTCAGCGTCAACCTTTGATTATCAGTTCATCTTTATCGGCGCCATTAAACTTGCATTATCCACGCTTCCATTAACTCATCAATCCATTAGTTATTATCCATTATAATCGACTAAAATGGTTTTGAAGTAGCGATATTTTACAAGTTTTACAATAAATGAGAGGGAACTTATGTTGACGAGGTCATCAATCAATATAGATAATTCCATTTTGGAATTGCATAATAGACTAAATATATTGCGACGATGGTCGTGTAAGTTATCTTCCAGGGTGAAAACAGATTTTTCAAGAGTCTCTCTTTCGAGGGATTGTTGGGGAGATGTCGACCTAATGTGCAGATAACGTGCAAGTCACCAGGGCCATCATGCTAACGGTTCAGCTCGACGCCAGCGAGTCGTCACACTGACAGAGCATTAATGAGATTTTCGATTCAACTACAATCCTATAAATTCTTCCTAAATTTGTTATACATATATATATATATATATATATATATATATATATATATATATATTAATTCTATTCATGAAAATTATATCACAAAAATTATTTTAACATTTTACGTTTATATGAAATAACTGTTAAAAGTCTACGAAATATGTTTGGATAAACTGAAAATCAGGTGATAGATTGCCGGAAAACATAGTTTGTTGTTGTTAGAATTGTAGTAACAGTTGAGTTTTAGGGGACTGTTGATTTAAGTATAACCTGGTAATCCGACATGAGTCGCGACAAACACGTACCCATTTAGATGTCCAACTGTATACGCGTTCCGGTCCGGCATCCGATAGCGCCATTGAATTATTGATGTCCAGTTGGCTTACTAAGACAATTTGATATATTACTCCAATTGGGAACAGGAGCCAGTAAATAAACCTAAACCGTCACGAACAGAAAGAGAAATCGCTATCTAGGGATAACATGATATTCTTAAAATTACATTTAAAATTGTTATTGTTGGCCCTTTGGGACAATTTCAAATAGATCGGCTTGTTTGTTTTATGGATTATGTGGTAAATTTGATAGTCAAACCGTACCAATGACACATTAAGATCCAGTCACTTTGATGCCAAGAGTTGATGACATACAACATGAAAATATATAAATATTGACATTTCATATTAAATGTGCGATAGCCTTGTTTATGCTACTCGATCAGAATAACAATCCATAAATTAACTCATTAGACATCTCCGTTCTATGTTTCTAGCCTGCATAATACTGTTTGGACAAAGGGGTGCGATTGCTTTCATCACTCATTTACATAATACTCCCAGAAAGGCACTTAGTGCCACTATTATAAATACAAACACACTGTCGAATACACATAGCTAGTCATCGATTCACTAAACCAATCAGCACCCCATTCTCACAAAGGAGATGGTTTAACTGCCTTATAGGTGGGGGTTAAGGACCAGGATAAATGCTACTAATTGTCATACATTAAGAAAAACTCTGAACATAAACATTTGGAAATGTCTTCGAATAAAACTACATTCACTTGATATATGCGAAATACCAGTATTCTATCTACAAACTGTACAACTATTCAAAAGAAATCTTTGTTAGTTTAAATATATATGATTCTACAATTGAAAACATTTTAAAGGCAACTCCATAAAACAACCATTCAGAAGCTACATAATTTCCTGACATCATTCAAATACAAACATAATTCTTTTTAAATGTATCTTTTAGTATCTATCCTTTATATTTGATTCAAATAAAACAACAATATGACGAATTTTTAACTAAAATTGTTGCATTGATGTCGTAAAAATGATAATTTGAAATCAACTGCTATTTTGGCAAAATGAAGTATCTACATACATATATGTTGTTAGGACAACGCCATAGGGGACTCTATCAGCTGATTGGGTCATGAATTACAACTAGAACAATAATGTAATAACAACAGTTATACATTGAATCTAATAATGAGAACCGCAAAATGTATGAAAACGTCAACGATACATTTTATTTTGAATGTTTAAACGAAATCAGACTGACAATAGTCATAAAATTGTTGGCACTGATACCTATATAACTGTAATCACAATCTATGTAATTTAGATTTTTAATCAAACCCATAATAATTAAAACAAAAAGGGGGAGGATAGAAAAACTAACAAAGGTTCGTGACAATTTTTTGGTAAGCGTCAAATTGATAGACATAAAGTGGCCCTTTAGAGATTACAATGATAAAAATTAATGGTCTTTGTTGGTTGGTATTAAACAAAAAAATGTTTGACAATAAATAAAGGCGTTTGAAATAGCATTTGTTACATTATTCTTTATTAATAATAAATTAAGAGTTTATTACTAAAAGTCGTAGGAACAATACAATACGAATCTAAACTATTATGATTGTATATTTTATTTTTAGACAAATTTTATTTATTTACTATCATACAACAATGTGTCCAAATATGTAGATGCTATCATTTCCGGACCAGTAACATATCTCTGATGGTCATCAAACACATTTTGAAGTTACTCATAGTTGAGGAAATGGTTTTTATTAAATAGTAGGTATTATTTAATCTACAAATTTACCACTTTACTATATGTATGCATCAAGTTTTTTTGGGGGGTCGAAAAATAAAAACTGAAAAGTATTATCGAATCACGATTTCCGGTTTATTATTATTTCAACTTTTCCTCAATTTAATGATAACAATAAATAATACCTATCAGTGCAATTTAAATTAACGTATTTGTATTGAATTTATTTACAATGTCTATTATTGAAAGTTTAAATTTAATACTGTCAAGTTTATAATAAAAATAATAAATAGTGTGTTAGTGTGTGCTTTTTTTTTATAAAAATTATTATTTGTATGTGAAAGAACTGGTTTGGGCTTCATTTGATCATTTAGACATTTTCTGTATTAATAGTTGAATTGGCCACAACGTCAAACTTGATTCATTTATTATAAAATTTTAATGTTGTGATTGTCTATTATTACTTTGCAGTTTAACTGGTTATTAGATTAACTTTATAAGAATAAAACATTTGATTTTGACCTTTATTTATCTGTTGGGTCACTATCAATTTTTCATCTATTGTTTGACTACCGGTTGCTTTTTAAATTCAATGTCAGCAGTTCTTCATGTAGAGTTTAGTACTTAAAATAAGTAATAGATCTCATTTTTAACGACACCTATCAACATCAAGGTAAAGGTCCGTGACGAGACCGACAATACACAGCTTGAATATGATATATAAGTTTCATATTGAAGGGATACATTTTCCCACTTTATAAATAAAAATATTTTCTATTGAAATTTTTATATTTTAGCACAAGTTTATATTGTTGAACTGGTTTGAGTTCGGTTTATTTTTCTTACTCTGTTAATAAGAACATATTCATCAAGTCATCAATTTGTCTCCCCTTGATGATTCTTATTTGAATATAAAATAAAACGAATACAAGAGATGACTGTTTATAGACATTTTATATTCATGTATTTACAGACGAATGAAGATGTTTAATGAAGGATGGATCATTTGTCAAAGAAACAAAATAGGTGCAAGACAATATCACTATTTATTTAGTTTTATCTAATATAGACCACATACAGGTCACCGACCTTTATTCAATTGGACAACGAAGACAACAACACATACACAGATGATAATACTTGGGGACGTGTATCTAATAGCATTAAGCAATCATTGCTGGCTTGCACGAACAGATTGTTTTGCTCGACTGATTCAATTCCGT
Organism: Meloe dianella; assembly: GCA_028455855.1. Taxonomy (NCBI): domain Eukaryota; kingdom Metazoa; phylum Arthropoda; class Insecta; order Coleoptera; family Meloidae; genus Meloe; species Meloe dianella. The sequence goes on along the minus strand of JAPTHL010000045.1, from coordinate 1,272,450 downwards.
GTCATATTCCACAATAGATTGAAAGAGTTTAATTAAAACTAACCATTAGTTTAATTAAATTACTAACAATCTTTAACGCTTTTCTTTTTTGTATACATTCAGGTACCTATGTTTAATGTGTGTTAAATGAATTGTATGTATCATCAATTTTGAAGACTAAGTAAGGTAGCGGGTTATATAACCGAGTTAAATAATCGATAAGCGATGCTATTAGAACACAACTGTACTTACTTAATATATGTATGTACAAGGGTTGTGGGATGCAGTTTGCAAGTACATATAATACATATACATATAAATGCGCGCGTTACCTAGTAACAAAGGAGAATTGAAATGATTTTACACCATATCTATGTCACTAGGTATATAGGTTATTATTGATATCTACATAATTTTATCATTCACAAATCTTTATTTTTAATTCATATCTAAAATTGCCGTTAATTAACATTTATTATAGATGACAAATCGTAAATGCATAAGTCCACTTTAATCAAGATAATATTGGCAAAATATGATCTATCAGATCGGGTAGTTGGCAATTACAAACTGTTTGATGCATGTATTGGACAAGCTTTAGACGTGTCTAGTCCGTAGGGAATGTGATTTACAGCAGTGCCATTGATTAGTAAATGTCACATAAGCTGAGATGCAATACAGTGTTTAGCATAATGTACGGTAATCGGCAAACAGCCAAACAGTACTACGTGTCCGTCAATATCAACATCAAATCTATTAATTTGGAAATGTTCGAATAATCTAGTTTTAGTTTACCTGTCCAGATAATACATTTACTAATTCTGTTATTACGATTAATATAACCGTTCTTGACATTATAAACTATAATGTGTAATGTCGAACATGATCTGTATTATTAAATTGTTGACATATTATAATTATATATATATATATATATATATATATATATATATATATATATGAATTAAATCTATAATGATCATACGTAATTGTTAATTAATTAATAATATTATAAATTTTATATTTCAAATAGATTAAAGCGGTATTGAACGTTAAATTATCCAGTAATTAAATTATCATTTGCATACCATTCCAATTGTTCAAGGATTGTTTTAGTAATAAATTATTTGTCGTATTTAGAGAAGCCTAATGTATCAATCACATGAATATATTTTTATGGGAACTCTCAATTTGTTATTAAATAAAGTTTAATAGATCACGCCTTATTATTTCATTATAATATAACCTAGAGGCTATTTAGTTTAAAATGGAAGGCGAAACAAAAAACGATGCTAAATATTTCTAAATACATAGTTAATTAATCGAATTTGACAAATTTAATATTGGTGGAATCCATATTAGTGGATATGTGGTCAGTTTGTGGTACTTATGGTTTTCATGTTATCGTGTAAACAAGAACAATGCATCCTATATAGGTCTATGCGCTAGCAACAGCCAGATTATAGCCATGCATTCAATATATGCGTCGCTTTGCAATTAAAACAGCATTGACCGACCCTCATCCTTTCAAACTTCCAGTACAAAACACCCACATTGAGAGGGGCTAAATGGTACATACATACACATATACATGTACATTATAGATATACTTATGACGCCTCTTAAACATAATGAGTGACTCTACTATTTAGATAATGGTATCTAATTGTGATTACTTTCTAAATCGTATTGATAACAAATTTACTACAATTTTAGAAACTGATTTTGGACTAAAGCCAAACCAACTAAAGAACAAAGGACCATTCTGTTGTCATCTGTGACACTGATATGTTCTTAGAAAATATACTAAAATGAATAGAAACCCTTACAATTGCAAAATGACTGTATAAATTAGTTCGAACAGAAATTGAATTATTTATTATTTAGAAGTGAATTATTCGAAATTTATCGATACAACAACAAAAAACAATAAAATGAGTATCTAATGAATTAATTAAAATGAAAATTCATTAATTCATTTCTCATTTCATTCACACTAAAAATGGAAAATCATCATACGCACTAACAAAAACAATAAGTTAAAAAATTGCTAAATTTACATTTTGAATAGACATGTACTACCATTCTTGTCGTTTTAGTCACAATTTATTTGTGGGTTCTATTATTGTGCTGTAATATTCGTGTATTGTTTAAGAGGGTCGTCATGAGCTTGGGGTGGGGACAAATGGGGAGTGGAATGTCGTGATGAAAAGTTTTTCATCAAAGTGTTGCTAGGATTAGATACAGATGTCAGGACATCTCAGTAATCGGCTCTTTATGGTTGCCAATAACCGTCCAATAACTAACCAGTATTATCAGTATAGTAGAGATATAGTTACGTTGTCTAGTGTTAGTCACGGTCTATTGTGAATGTATTATTCACGTGAAATGTGAATTGTACAAACGTTACTATATCGACATTCTCTAAGTAAACATTACACGATATATTCTATCATACGTTATACATGACCAGGGGATCCTATTAATTGATGTTTATATATTCATTACATTGGAAACCGATCAAATACGGTTGTAAATCTACGCTTAATGCACTATAACCGCTAATTGCTAACGGAGAGATCACCTAGCCCTGTCGTATTATATTAAGCGAACAAACAAAACAAATGTGATGTTGATAATTATGATGATGATGATGATGATAATGATGATGGTATTAATAATAATAATAATAATAATAATAATAATAACGATAATGATAGTAATCATAAACAAAATTCAACCCTTAAAAAATCATTTTGGCATCTATTCATTAATTTAATATCACTGTATCCGATAACTCACTTCCTACTTTTTATATTACACAGAGCATAATTTAAGGATAGATTGCCTACTTCGCGGTTCGTTTCTCTTTTCGAGTTTGTCCTTTGTTATTTTAATTCACCCTGTCGACGAAGGTAAGCGAGCTTCAACAGCAGCCGGCATAAACTTTGAATTGAAATATATGGAGTTGAACAGAAATTGGGAAACATTTAAATTTATTGCTGTCAGTGACAACTACCGTTACATTTATAGACATAATAACTTGTGAACAGAGTATGGAATTTTCTATTTTCTACACCAAAAATGCAACGAAAATTTATTCACTTACTAAGTCATCCGGACGCGATCTTAACATATTCCAAATTCATCTGCATTGCAACAAATCTAAAATTCTGTTGCCAACTATGTATGAGTATGTATTATTCAAACGGATATTACAATTTATTAAAATAAAAAACAACTTCTAGATAGCATTAGAGTAGGTATATTGAATTTAATTAAACCGATTCGAATTCGAGATTGAAAACCGGATGAGATCTTTTGTTTGGTATAATTAATAACTATGTATTGTATATGTATAGCTAAATAGTAAAATTGATGGATAGAGAGAGCGTTATGTACAATGTCGGACAATACTTGGATGTATTTTATTTGACAAATGGGGGTGATGACCGTGCTAACGACAAGAACTGTTATTTCATTTTGAACCAATGAACTCCATTTCATCGGTCTTAAATCACCTTTATGGGATCCGAGTAAGTCGTTTTAAAATCAAATCCAAAATAACAAAGCTTGACAAAACAACGCCGACTCTACTACTCATAAAATTCTATTTACTGTTGGAAGATATTGTTGCTTCGTATATCATAAAGATATTCACTTTGTTCGGATTGTAAATTCGTATCGTGAAAACATTCAGTTATCGAAAGTTATTCCTTTTATATCAATAAAAACAAGAAGTGAATTTCGTCCCTATCATAACTATGATTGTATATAAACTGATACCTATATGAAATCACCATATAGTCAGTTATAAATCATATTTTACGTATTTCCGTTGTCCGAAAACGTATCTTCAGAATTTCACCAAAACAAGGGGTGCATTATCTCTAATATGCTATCAAAACCTATAGTTATAACTTGAAACTGGACATTTCCATGCACTCATATGTGCTCATCTATGTATATTGACAATTTTACATCCCCTTTCAAACAAGATTATATTACAATGAGTGGAAAAATAATATTCATATTGCATACCACCAAAAATATAAAAAAACTATATATATACATAAAAATATACAAATTAGGAGAAATAATAAAAAATTTGCATTTTAGAACATTATCAAGTCGGGTCAGCAACTTCACTATATCGTTACCTAGGGACATAAATTTTGTAATTTACTTTACCAATAAAGTAACTTTTATTGTTATAATTATATATAGCCATAAAATTAGTTGCTGAATAGTTTACATCATTTTTATTGTAGCTACTATAACTTAGTCATTATCTCTCTATGTATAACGGATATCCCATAGAAAGTATTAAATATATATTCACTGTAAAAATGAAGATTAGGGGAACCATTCTATTTTTATTTAAAAATACACATTCGCAATAGTAAAAGGTTGATCAATAAACAAATTGACAGTAGTTATAAATGTCAAAAAACATAACAACCTTTCTGTGGGATATTCGATACATCTATCTATTAATACTTTGTATGTGTATAGTATGATGTGATACTCTTAAAAACGCGTGATTATTGAAGGGGTGGTTACACTGAATAGACAAAATCAAATTCAAATTGTTCGATCATTATACAATATTTATGATTTATAAAAAAGGGGGTGTATTCACTGAAATATACGAAGAGTTCATTGAATGACCTGTGTCCGAATTTTTTGAAGGATCATTTGACTCTATAAGCATAATGGATGATTTATTGCTGTATTCATCGAGTCGTTTATATGGAGATGATGATGGTCTAATGTGGGCTTTTGGCAAGAGCGAAATGTGACCAAGTTTCCGGTTGTGGGTTGTTCGTTCGAAGATTTCTGGTTGACCAAAAATACGGTAAATTTAATTCTTATATTCTAAGCGACATTATTTAAAATAGTTTTAATTATATATTATATATATATATATATATATATATATATATATATATATATATATAGGTATATTAATGAACAATGCAATTATAAGATTAAGTGTTACATTGGTTACAAGTTTTAATTATCCTCGTAGATAGTTTATTGAATTAAAGAATAATCCTAAAGGATGGGTTATAGCTGCATCTTGGAATTACAAATCATAAAATTAGATGAAAAGTAGAATTTCGGTTTATGTAGCACTTACTCTTGTGGATCTTGGTTACGGGCCGCGAGCAATTTATAGGTCTTAAACACTGTGTTATGGATGTATAAATATTAAGTAGGTCTAGTAAAAGCCTTTAGCCAGAGTACTCCACAATCAAATGATAACAATTAAAACCCTTTGCTGCGGGCGGTTCGTGGAGCGCGACGGGGATTAAGACGGCTTTGTCATCAAGGTAATGGAAGCTTAAAGGGCATCTTGTGCGATTGTCTCATTAATGCATTCTCAAATCAAAGATAGAATGACTAATGTAAATGATTGAAGACGGAAACAAGATAAACCCTTAGGCACTAAAGGAGAACATAAATTTCAAGTTTGACTGTTAAACGTTTAGATGTCAGTTTGATCAAAATTGCACGTGGCCTCTCATCTATTGATATATTTTCGTGAATGTTTGTCAAACACGTGCCATCCACTCTCAATCTACATACATAACAATTCGTTTCCACTCACAGTTGTCTTAATAGTTTCAGGTTCATTTAAGCAATTAATTAGACAACGAACAATAATTGCTTCGATTGCTAACGGCAGTTTTGTGTGGTTGACATCAGTGACGGACGCCTTCGGCGCCCTATACCGGAATTCAACCGTTGTCCTGTCTCACAATGTTTCGATACAAAACCATAAAATTATCTACTAGTGGAGACATTTCCGTATCATCTAAATCAAAATAGTTCACAAAGTTCCCTTCGGCTTTCACAATCACATACTCCTTCTAGACCAAACATTCTGCTTCGATGCACTCTATGAACCGAACTTTACCTAACTTTCGTAGCGCCACATTTTCACCCTCTTCGTTACTTCCTCCAATTAGTCATCAACCGTAAAGTATAGCATAAAACAGATACATATTTTCAATGAACAGCATCATTTCGTTTGTAACACAAAACTAATAATTGCTTTATGAAATATAATCTAAAAAAATGAAAATACAATCGAAATAATCCAAGGAGAATCTTCTTTCTTTCCAATTTAGTTGATTTATATACGACAAAACAACTGTAAGGGTCCTTCCAAATGACAACACACAAAACTTTCTGTATTACACAAAGACAAAACAAGTCAGGTTGAAATAATAAATAAAAAAAGAAAACAACGAGTTCTTTGTGATTAAAGTATATTCACAGTCAATTTGGAATATATATTTGTTATCTAGTAATTTAGAATAGAATTTTTAATTAATTAATAAATAGAAAAAAATAAATAAAAACGAATATAAATTGTATCGTAACACAAATGAAATATAAAAGATTTGCCTAAAGTGCTGACTTGATATAACTATATGTATTAAAACCCTAAAAAAGTTTAGCATCAATAACAGCTTCTGTAACAGAAGCAATATTTTCAGAAATATGCATTGTCGATGCAACATACTTAACAGAAATAAAAATCTTGCGCATACGACGACTACCATAAATAACATATTTCACCCGAAATATTTCAGGAAGTAAATGGAATGCGTATGCAGCTTACACGGCACCACTCATAAATTTATCAGACTCCTAAGAAAGAAATAATGCGTTCAACCGAAAAATGCGGTTATTTTCCTTCACATATGTACAGAAAAACTCTGAATGAAAATCAATGTTTGTCTATAGTTGCTTTTATTTTTTATTAAATATAAAAATGATTACTGGGTATGATTTAAAAATTAATTATTTGCTGTCGGGGTTTTTTTGCATTTATTCTCTTCTTTTCAAAACGTTTTACTCTAAATTGCAGTTATATAAAATTAGGGGAAACTAATATGAATTGGGGTGTAATACGAGAACCTTTTCGTAAATCTGACACTATCTTTATTAAGTGCCACCGTTTCGGTCCAATATATCGTGTTTTGGGCCAATTCCTACAATATATTGCCACAACTGCGCTTACTATTTCATTTGATTTTTTTGTCTCCTTTGTTAACAAATAAAATTATAGTCCGAAAATGAAACCTTTCATTTTTTCAATTTATTCCCAGTTGTCTATGTAATTTAAACATAAAATTTGGAAATATTGATATAGTGATGATTGCATGTTTGTTCTCATTTTCTATTTTTCTATTTTGATTTCATAAAATTTTTGGCAGTGATTACAGTTGTAAGTATAATTGTGTAGTATGTTGTTTCGGTTGAAGAAATATCATCAGTCTGTTCAACCCTAGATAATAAGATAAAATGAGAGAGAGAGAGAAAGAGAGTGTGTGTCGTCTATAAATGACTTAAATCGTTGGCAGTAAAACGAGAGGGCATTTAACATACGTTACGCCCTGCGCGTTTAACGAAATGTTTTCGTTGATTGGATAAAACTAGATTTGTCTTGCTATTGTTCCCATTGATTTGATTTTCAGTTGTCTTAAAATTACTCTAATTTATAAAAACAAAAAAATACAATAGGAAAACTCATAAATTTTGACTAGTTTTTGAAAGAAAAGTTGATTTAAATATTTTCATTTCATTGTTATGAATATAATATGAAATTTAATATTTATGTTTTTATTGTCATGTCTTTATGATTACAAGCATTTAAAATTGACTTTTTCTAAATTCGATAAAATCGTTAACATCATTTAAAGGCACGTTTCTATTAGTTACAATGTTGCGTTGAATTATATAGTTAGATATTATAGTCTGTAACTAATTTAATTATCGTTCAATAAAGTTTCTTAGCGTTCTCGATCATTTTTAAGTTGCCTTTCTGTTATTTATAGCCAATAAAAATAGTTTTATATAATGTAGTGACAATTGTAATGACTATTTTCCCCATTTAAAATCTATTCATATAAATAATTATTAAATCTACTATTATAGTAAATATATATATATATATATATATATATATATATATATATATATATATATATATATATATATATATATATTGTATCATTTTACGTCACAGGTGTTCAAAGGGGCATTGTCACTCGAACACAATACGAATCAACTAATTGGTTTGTTAATTACATCAAAACCAATAAAAGACCAGGGGAAGCTGAATAATGAAATATCCATTTGTTGTCATCAATGATTTTAATCATTTACCTTTATTTTCAATATAATTTTAAACTTAATACATCTGCTATCTTGCTATCTACTATGGTTTTGTTTTTGGTCTTTTTAATTAAACAAATCTATATCAGTTTTATTAACATTGTTGTTCAATATTGACAGAAACACTTCAACGATAACCAATAGAGTAGTTTTTAATCAAATGCTAATATAATCTCAATCACTAGTTGAAAGTGCAGCACTAAAATACAAACAAAATTGTACACCAGTAGGTAATAAAACGTTAGGGAGGAACAGTTTTTTTTTCTATTTTGTTTTGTTTTGTATTGTTGGAGTAAAATAAAATGCCTCGTTCAATTTTACAATGATGATGTGAATATTTCTAACATAAAATCAATAAAATACGAGATCTAATCTAATCAGTTCAATTCGATTCTTATAGCTTCCCGAGAAAATAAAATTCAAGCATCCCCTTTTAATCAACGAAGCAATTGAACCTAATAAACATTGAATTAAAGACGAATTGACTCGTCTTTGAAATTTCGTCATTTCTTGCCGCTAATTGTCAATAAAGTTTCTTACGGTTGTAAAATTCAATAGATTTTAAGGCATTTACAATATTCTATCACCATATGCGATGGATTTCTTTATTATAATTTTTTAAATTTCATTAGATATATCGATTTCAATTTATTTATATCATTATAGTTATTATTCTAGTTAAAATTTGTGACGATAATAAAAAAAACTGGCGTCCATGTTAATTAAACTGTTTTAATGCTATATGGAATGCATTTAAACGAATTTTCATATGTGCGCCAGTTTATCAGATTAAAAACATTAAACTCTTTCCCCAACGGCAGAACTTACCGATTAAGTTAAAACGAGAAGTCCCCTAAACGTATTAGAAATATTTGCCGGTAACGATCATTATCCTTGAAATTAAGTTGACGTTAATATTGGACATGTGTACATGTATTTTGAATATGTGTATGTAATAAACTTGATTTGGTCTCTGGACACTTAATTGTAACGAATTTTTCGTTTTATCCTATCTTCTAACCCTTAAGGGAATTCATAATTACATATTACACTTTTATTATAAACTTGAATTAACTAGAATTTTACACTTATCACTAGAAAACTTTTTGATATTGAGAATTGTAGAATATTTTCAAACAAAGAACTTTTATCGCAATCAAGATTAAATTTGAAATCATCTTGCAGCTTGAATTATGTGGCGACATCTGACTTTAAACAGTTGTACCATATCAAATACGAAAATTTAATGCTGTAAATTCAATTAAATCTACATATCTTTCTGTTTCTTTCAGTACAATGAAACAATGAAATTCTTGAATTTCTAATAAATTCTTACATTCTTACATGACCGACATTTTATAACTGACCAACAGTCCCATTTGTTTTTGGCAAAACTTAATTTCCAGAAGTTTCTATTCTATGGGATCTGACATAAATTTTACTACCATCATCAACAAAAACATTCTTTTTTTAATAGAGCTTTAAATCAGTTTGAAATTTAAATTGTGATTAAAAACTGGAGGCATTATTGTTGTGATTGTGAGAAATTAAAAGTATTTTAATTATATATTGATTTAATCTTTTTAAAATGTTTAGATGATAATGAAAAGGGTTGATTGAAAGTGAACGTTCCCATTTTCCCATATAAACCGTATTTATATATATATATATATATATATATATATATATATATATATATACACACCCGGGTCCATTGTTGACTAGACTGGACATGGGGCTTTTCTTTTTATACAACTGGTCACATTTACATGTATTTGCATGTGGTGATCACTGGTCATTTATAAACGAACTTGGTACGTGTCACTGATCGATTACCCTGTCACTCAAATGATTCCGCATATTTCATGCCGTTCTTTGCATGGTAAACGCATCCCTAAATTGCTATTATAAACCTAATCGTATATCCATTCATAAATGTTACAATTACGACAGGAATAGATAATGTATCAGTTACAAATATTAAAGTTATGAAAGTTTTGATAGAATTTTAACAAGTAATTTAATTGATCAACATTCTATTATTGAAAAACTGGATAGTTTAATCATTCTTGTTTCTCTACTTAATTTTTTATAGAGAAACAGATGTGTATTCGTTAAAATTATTGCAATATCTAATTAGATCAAAAGTTGTTTGATCTAATAAAATTGTTAATGATATTTTTACTATCACATTTAATTAACGAACAAGTACGGATGTTGCAAAATTTCTCTTATCATAAAACAACATTTTCTCAAATATTACGATCTTAAAATCAAGCTAATTTCCATTCAAGTACAATTTTAATATGTGGATATCTAAATAGGTTTGTATTTATTTTTTCTTTCTAATTACTAATATGAACGTTTTCAGTTTTCCCAGACACAGTTTTGGTCCAGTCTATAAATTAAATAGTAGGTCTGTATACGATGTTAACCAGTGAACGACCAATTCGTATAAATTGTACTTGATCATAAACTGGAATGTTCGAATTGGATTGCTGAACGCGTTATCTTGGTGAACATAACAATTCGAAAGTTTAATTGCTGAGTTAACTACTACTGTGTCCATTACTACCGTTTAATGATGAGGTGTACGATAAATAGATGGATGGTATATACACATTCTCTCGCTTTCACCCTTACAAAGTCATTTTTACAGAAAATGTTTGATAATAAAAACTATATTGCTATTATAACAAAACGAAATCTAAATGAATTTCATATTATCAAATAATTCAACGGAAAATAACGAAAACGATAATAGAATTAATAGAAATAAACGTGAATTTATTTGTTTATTTAAATTTAAAGCTTTACATTGACGACTTTAATTCAAACAATCGTTATTCGTTTTTATTAAAAGAGATAATAGCAACGTTCTAAAGAGTTTTTAATAAATTCGCATCGTTACTTTAATGGACCGTTTTCCTACTATATAGTTCAATGAAAAAAAAAGGCTTTTGTAAAAATCATCCGCAATCCAAGTTTACCAACGTTTAATCAGAAAGATAAGATTTAAACCGTTGTAACATCTTTACATGTACAATAAATCATCAGGATTTTACGAAAGGACTACATTTCCTCATTTTTTATTGGTTTATAAGATAATTTAAAGGATTTTAATTATTTCTTTTAAATAAGTCGGTATTTAAAAAAAATCGTAATCAACGTTCTACTAGCGTCATCCTGTAAGGGTAAGCGATATCCACAATTACAGGTTTCTGTATTGTCATTAGTTCCTGGACGATTTTACAGATTTTACACAAAAATGATTTCAAATCTTTCAAATGTATGTAAATAGGTATGTGTGTATGTGTATTTTAAAAATGTATTGACACTTTTTTGTTTGAGTCTCATTTATTACTATATAATAAAAAAGAAAACGTTTGTAATCAAATAAATTGAATAATTTGTTAATTCGTTATCTTACAGGAACATATCAATTGATTAATCGGAATGGTTTCTTATCTTATCTATGTTACCTTGCACAAATTCTGGGCGTTGGATCATTTCCCTGCATTAGTTAGTGTTAAATTGTTGCATATTTTAGAAATTAATATTATTATTATTAGAAATGAGGGAGATTATAAGTCTCCAAGTAGGACAATGTGGTAACCAAATTGGATCAAAGGATATATATATATATATATATATATATTTAAATTTATTTTCTATAGATTATTATAAGCAATCATATTATCTAAATAGTTCTGGGAAGTCATTTCTAAGGAACATGGTATCAATCCAGATGGATTATATGTTGGTGACAATGATTTACAATTAGAACAAATTGGGGTATATTTTAATGAAGCAGGACATAATAATTTTGTACCACGTAGTATCCTGGTTGATTTAGAACCAGGAACAATGGATGCTGTTCGTAGTAGTCTTTATGGTCGTTTATTCAAACCAGATAATTTTGTTTTTGGTCAAAATGGTGCAGGTAATAATTGGGCAAAAGGTCATTATACTGAAGGTGCTGAAATATGTGATAATATCCTTGATATTATTCGACGAGAAGTAGAACATTGTGATTGTTTTCAAGTAAATTATTATTCCTATTATTTTATTATTAATGATTAGTTTATGATTAAATTTTAGGGTTTTCAATTGGCGCATTCGTTAGGTGGTGGTACAGGTTCTGGTTTAGGTACATTATTGAATTCTAAAATTCGTGAAGAGTATCCAGATAGAATGATAACAACATTCAGTGTTGTACCATCACCAAAGGTATCTGAAGTTGTTATAGAACCGTATAATGCTACATTATCAGTACATCAGTTAATTGAAAGTAGTGATTTAACCCATTGTATTGATAATGAAGCTCTTTATGATATTTCTTTCCGTACATTAAAACAATTATCACCAACTTATTCCGATTTAAATCATTTAATATCATTGACAATGTCCGGATTAACAACATGCAATCGTTTTCCTGGACAACTGAATGCTGATTTAAGAAAATTGGCAGTTAATCTAGTACCATTTCCTAGATTACATTTTTTCGTTCCTGGTTTTGCACCATTAACAGCACCGAACAGTGTAGCCTATCGTAAACTAAGTGTTAAAGATTTAACTGAACAAATGTTTAATCCGAGAAATATTATGGCAGCTTGTAATCCATCAAATGGTCGTTATTTAACAGTTGCAACAATATTTCGTGGAGCTGTTTCAATGAAAGAAATCGATTATGTTATGTTTGATATACAAACTAAAAATTCATCGAATTTTGTTGAATGGATACCCCATAACGTTAAAGTTGGTGTTTGTAATATACCAGCACCTTATGCTAAATTATCATCCGTTTTTATGGCAAATACAACAGCTATACAAGAATTATTTATAAGAGTTCATGAACAATTTGCAGCTATGTTTAAAAGAAAAGCTTTTCTACATTGGTATCTTGGTGAAGGTATGGATGAGATGGAATTTACAGAAGCGCAAAGTAATTTAATTGATTTAATATCAGAATATCAACAATATCAAGTATTATTTTTGTTTATTTCCTTTCATTTTTGAAAATTGTAAATTTTTTTATGTTACTAATTGAAAATTTTAGGATGCTGGAGTTGATGAAACATATGATGATGAAGACATTGAAGAAACTGATGAAGTTGACGAACATACCGAAACCTAATATTTTTATATACATTTATGTTGCAAAAAATTAATAACAATAAAATAACAAAAGGCTAAAATAATCGAATTGAGTTAATTAACAATTATATATAATTATATAACAATTATTAAGTAACCCAGATGGACGTACCATAGACATGTATTGAAAAACACATGGCAAAGCGTGACGACGTAACTATCTCTATTTTTTCATATGGTTATCCTTGTTATGATTCTCGTTCCCTAGATATTTGCGCCGCTTATTAGGAACTACAGTTACTTATAATAACGAACTCATGCTATCTATATACCAATGCTTTGAGTTTAGGGGTCTCAAGACCTGTTTATATGACCGTGGTCCACATATAATGTTAGATAGCCATTTCAAATTATCGAATGAATGTCGTGGAGTCATAAACAAATGCACCAAAAAAGACAAAAATTAATATTATATAACAATTATTTAAGATCGAACAGATTCCTATTAAACACGCCCATGGTTAACTGATAATGATCATGATTAAATATGATGCAAACCATCAGTAATTATAAATATTGAAATCTCTTATACACTGGTTGCATATACAAAAAGTACGAATTCGATTTTAACCTCAATCAAGTTATTCTACCTGTTGCATTCTAATGACGTCATGTTTTATGCACTTTTAGATACTATGATTATGTTCTATTAGAGTTGCAATAAAGGGAATACATTTTTTGACTCACTCCTTGTTGTTCAGGCTTACTCTGGAAACCTATGGGATGCCTACAGCGTTTTCCTTTCCAGTGCATCGTTGAACTCACTCACGAAAACACCAACACTCGCCACTATTATATATGTCACTATTTAATTAGATTAAAACGAAATACGAACGAACAAATTGTATGTATACAAAACAGGAACCGTCAACAATTTTTAAACACGAGTTGAGTTAAACAAGTAATTTATTGTTTTTTTTTCGTAAATCGAAAACGGTTATAAAACAAATGAAGTTCGTATAAATGAGACATGCGCGATTAGATTACGTCGAATTTGATTATGACATTTATAGTTATTTATTGTTTTAGTATTGGTATTGACGTAAACATCAAATTTCCCTAGAAACAATATTGGAGGGAAAATGTTAATTAATTATGTTTTTAATAAATAATGTGTGATAATTTTGTTCATTTACAAATTAAACGACATTTTTTATAATATATTTCTAGAATTTAGTTCATTTGTATTAGAATTAATTTAGGCGATGTTACAAAAATCAAATAACCTCAAACAATAAACATAATGGGTATACAAAATCTATTGCCATTTTTAGAAAAAAGTACAAGATGTACACATATATCCGAATTTCGTGGTAAAACAGCAGCTGTAGATAGTTATTGTTGGTTACATAAAGGTGCTAGAAGTTGTGCTGAACAACTGGCAAAAGGTATATCTACTGACAAGTATGTTACAATTGTTTTTGTAAATATTTACATAAATTAAATGAATTTTTAATTATAGTTATATACCGTATTGTATTAGATATGTTAAACTATTATTATCACATGATATACAACCAATTATGGTATTTGATGGACGTTATTTACCAGCAAAAAAGGTAACTGAAGATAAACGACATGAAGATCGTAAACGTGCTAAAAAACAAGCAATGGAATTATTAAGAATTGGTAAATATGATGAAGCACAACGTTATTTTAAACAGTGTGTTGAAATTAAACCAGAAATGGCATTGAATTTAATTAAAGAATGTCGAAAATTAAATGTTGAATGTATTGTTGCACCATATGAATCTGATTCACAATTGGCATTTTTTAATTTAAATGGAATTGTCGATGTTGTTATTACTGAAGATTCAGATCTTTTACTATTTGGTTGTAAAAAAGTTCGACATCTTTACAAATAATTGAATTAGCATTATTTTTTATAGAATTGAAATAATTATAGGTTTTCTATAAAATGGATTGGAATGGTTGTGGTCAATTAGTTGAATCTGATAAAATCCATATTTCAATGAAATTAAAACCAGAACAATATTCATTTGATAAATTCCGTCATATGTGTATACTATCAGGCTGTGATTATTTAAATTCTTTACCAGGTATTGGTCTCAAAAAAGCATTAAAATTCATCACAATGACTGTTGAGACAAAACCAGAAATTGTATTTAAATTACCTAATATATAATCAATAATTATTTATTTATTTAATTCTCTGAAATTTCAGTTTTTGGACAAACTACCAAGGTATCTAAATCTGAAAAATATTACTGTTGATGATGATTATAAGAAAAAGTTTCTAATAGCTGATGCTACATTTAAACATCAAATTGTATTTGATCCAAAACAGAAACAATTAGTTCATTTAAATGATATTAATGATATCGATATTGAATATTGTATTAATGCTGGTGAAATATTTGATCATTCTGAAGCTTATCAGTTGGCTTTAGGTAATTTAAATCCTATGACAATGGAGAGAATTGATAATTGGCATCCACCGTCAATTATAGAAAATCTGGTAAATTTCTATAATAAAAACCTAAAATATAATTTTTTTCTTTGTTCAAATAAACTTGTAGCCCACATCAAATAACTACAGTATATGGAGTAATTTACATAAAAAAGAAGTGAACATTCCAAAAACAATTGTACAATTGCCTAATGAACAAGATTGTTATAACAATACCAATGATATTGAAGATGATTCGAGTAAAATAGAGAATATCGTTGAAATTTATAAAGCACAAGTAGAAATAAGCGAACATAAATCTGATATAGAAGATGAAGATGTTACAGAAGAGGAAATATCGCCAATAATTTCAAATCGATCGAAAAATCCATTTTTAAAACAAAAAATTAGTAAATTCAATTTAACAAATATCAATGAAAAGATTTTAATTAAAAGTCGTTTTTTCGCATCAAATAATACAAATATTAAGGAAAATTCAATAATTATTAAAGAGGATCAAAATGAAATAAAGGAAATAGTAATTGAAGAAAAGACTGAAGAATTACCTCATATTAGTATAAATAAAACTGAATCTCCCAAGAGAAAAATTAATTTCAATAACACAGAAAGGAACGGTATTAAAGTGAGTTGTTTATTTGGTATTTATACAAGAAAAAAAAAATATATATATATATATATCTATATACACATTTCAATTTTACAGGGCGCTAAAAGACGAAGAATTGAAAATTCTGTTGATAAAAAACAGCCAACAATTCGTGATATGTTCAAACGAATGTCTAACATTTAGACGAGTATTATTTATTCTTTTTTTATTATCTTTATATTTTTACATTTTTTTCTTTTAATTGTAAAATAATAAAATTTTAAAAGCGAATATATCTATTTTCTAAATATTGTAGTTGAAGGTCTTTTAAAAAGTATTTCTACCTGAGTAACTTAGGGGTGAATCATATCTTCTACATTCTCAATTGTGTGTTTTACCTCTTAATTTTCAGTATATTTTCAGTTGTGTTAGAGTGAACATTAGGTAATAAAAAAAACATTTAATTTATTTGGAACTGGTATTGATTTCGTTCTGTTTGTTTACAGTTGTTGAAAGTTGCTTTGTCTTACCCTTATTTCAAGATGGTTCATATAGGAAAAACCACAACAACCCTTCTCATATTAATTGTTCTATATCATTTCGTTGATACATCACCAACAACAAACAATTCACCACAAAATGATAACAACAAGGAATTGACTAAATGGTCATTTTATAATATTACAGCACTTAGTACAGCAATTTTGGTGATTAGTGCTGGTTTTGCAGCAATCGTCTCATTATTTCTTCCAGTATTTACATATAAATTATGTTATTTAATTGGTGGATGTCAAGATAGTTTAGATCTATACATTGATAGTATTATTAACAACAAAAGATCGAAAAGATCTGCTGAATATATTGAATCGATTTTAAGTACAATTGTCGATGCTTATGAAAGATATGCTGATGAGGAGCTAAAAAAAACTTCCACAACATCAGATATTAAATACAACTGAAATATTATTAAAAATAACACCAATTATCATCAATATTATTAAAATAATATTTTTAATTATACATTTATTAACACAACTTTTCAATTTTTTTCAAACATTATACAATTTGATTTATATGCTGTATGTGTAATTTATAATGAACCACTTAAATATTTGGATTAATAAATAAAACACTAATACAGTATTATATTTTCTGTTTTATTCAGTTACAATTAAAATAAAGAAAAAGAAAAAAGAACAGCCGTAATACAAAAACAAAATGTTAACATTATAAAAAATATAAACAATTTCAAATATCATGGTAATACATTTGCAACAATTAATTACACGATAAAAGTCTTTAATTATCGTTTTATAATCTTCTATAAATTTATTTATTTATATATAAAACATTGGTTATATGTACGTTATATTGATGGTAGTAATGCGTGCAGAAGGGTTGTTTAATACACGCATCAATTTGCATATTTATTATTATAATACGTCTCATAAGGGAGATCCTATTAAATAGGTTCATTAACAAGGGCCTATTAATTTTCATAATAATGTCGTGTTGTTTCTAAAATATTATAGTGACTTTATCTAAAAAACAATACTAATTACACATATATTAAAAAAGAAAAAATATAGATATTGCATTTATTGTTATTATTAGATTGTTAAATAGTTCTGCATAATTGGCAAGTTTTTTTATTATTACCCACAATAATAATAATAATAATAATAATAATAACAATGTAAATAGTTATAAAATTGTATAAAATAAGTTATTAAATATCATTATCATTATCATTATTGTTATTGTTATTATTATTAATAATAATAAAAAAGGAACACGTTCCTATCACACGAAACTAAAATTTCATTAATAGATATTCGATATATAGCCAACATTTAGTTGTTTTTATTCAATGCTGTTAAAGGTATATTACGTCTTTTACGTGTTAATACGAATACAAAACCAATAATACCCATTAATGTAATATAAACAACAGCTGCATTTATTGCAGCAATTGCCCATGTATTTGGTTCTAATTCACTACGATTTATATAAATATCATCTTTATTATTATTATTATTTTTATTGCGATGATTATTAATAATAATAGCACGTGGTGATCTTTGTAAATTTGGATTTTGTTCACAACCAGATTCTCTAACATATTTAGCCCATGTACGATTTGTTGATGTTAATATACGTTGTGGTTTTATAAATGGACGTCGTCCAGGTACTGATGTTTTATTCATAATAATTGGTAATGGTTGTTTATCAATATCATAATTACACATTAATAATTTTTTACGTTTTTGTTTACCAACACTAACATGTTCAATATCTAATGTTGAACCTTCTAATATACCTAAATTGCCTTTTTCAAGATTTGCCCAATCCCATAATTCAGCAACAGAACAATCACATTTCCATGGATTACCAATTAATTTTAATTTTTCAACATTTGGATTAACAACAATATCATTTGGTGAAAATTTCGATAAATTATTATAACGTAAATCTAATAATTCAAGTTTTGGTAATAATTCTAAAAATTTCAAATTATCTGATGTTGAAAAATGATTACCATTTAATATTAATTTTGTTATATTTCTAGTCCAATAGAATGCATCATTTGGTAAATATGTTAAATGACAGTTACTAATATCTAATAATTCTAATCTTGATAATTGTTTTGGTAATAATGGTCCTGTTTTAGATACTTGTAATGGATTACCAGCTAATTGTAATTCAGTTAAATCTGTATATGTTAAATTATTGAAAAATAATGTTGCATTTATTGGACGACGTAAACCACAAAAATTCAATTCTAAACTTTCTAATTTTGTTAAATCACTAAATAATCCAGCTTCTAAATTATTTAAATCATTACCAGATAATATTAGTCTTTTCATATTTACCATTTGTGAAAATGTTGTTGGTGATATATATGATAAATTACTATAACCCATATTTAAATATTCAAGTTTATCTAATGGTTTTAATAATTTAACAAATGCATCATTTAATGGATTATGTGATATATCTAATTCTTGTAAACTTTTAAAATTATTAAATATATCTGGTAAACGCGTTAAACCACAATTACTTAATGTTAATTTTTCTAAATGTATTAATGGTGCTAATGCAACCAATAAATCAGATGCAAATAATGAATTACCAGATAAATATAATGTACGTATTTTTGTTGCATTTGAAAATGCTTCCTCAGATAATGGTAATGATAAATTACAAAATGATATATCTAATGTATCTAATTGATGTAATTTACCAATTGTATTTGATACATCGAAATTAGTTAATTCATTTTGTGCTAATATCAATGTACGTAAATACGTATTATTATTGAAAACACTTTCCGGCAATTGTGTTATACCTGAATTACGTAAATCAAGATATTCTAAACGTATTAAATAATCAAATACAGATGACCAATCAGTTGTTGCAAATATATTACCGCTTAAATCTAAAAATTTCAAATTTATCAATGATATAAATGCTGTTTCACCAATATATGTTAATTGACAATCATTCATTTTTAATGTTTCTAAACTTATTAATGGATCAAATATTTTATTTTCTATAACACTTAATGGATTACCAGATAAATCAAGTGTACTTAATGTTGTTAGATTTGTAAAAAATAACGTATTTAAATGTTTTAAACCGCAATTGCTTATATCTAAATAATGTAATGATTTTATCGATAAAAATGGCCCATCTACCGGTTCCAATGGATTACCTTGAAGTTCTAATGTTATAAAACCAGGTGAATCACTATAAATTTTAAACAAAAACAAACATACACACACATATATACATATAATATAATATACAAAATAATATAATAATAGAAAAACAAAAAATAAATAGATAAATAAATATCGGATGTACCATGGAAAAGTTTGAATTTATTTGGTTTTTCTCTATTTGCAGTGACGCCGTATACATACTTTGCCTGGGCGTCCTAAAAAAAATCTGAATTTGGGAATCACACACAGTGTTGAATTCAGATACTTTTCATGGAACATCCCACATTAATCCCTTGTATATATTACATACATAGAATACATATGTGCAAATATACTTACTCAAATGCATCTGGATCAATTCTAGTGATTTGATTATAGGCAAAATCAGCATCAATTAAATAATTTAAACCAGCAAATGATTCTTTTGTTAATTCAGTTATTAAATTATCAGCAATTTGTAAACGTCTCATTTTTATGTCAGATGGAAATGTTGGTATATTACTAATACGATTATTATTTAAATCCAATATATAAACATTAAGGCTAATTTCATCAATTGGTATTTCTGTTAAATTACTATCTGAACAATCTGTTACCCAATTAATACGAAAATAATGACAATCACAATCATCTGGACATTCTAATTCAGCTAATTCACCATTAAAACACAATACAAAATTAATTAAAACTGTTAATAATTGTATAACCAATATATTCCTCATGTATCTGTAAATAAAAAACCATACGAAAAAACGTAAAACAAAACTATATTTATATTATTTTAACGATAATATGTATTCTTGCGATTCGTATAATTGAAACTAACCATGAACAATTCTAATACATTTATCTATATGTAGATAAACAAAATGGGTCAGATTTAGTTAATGTTTGTTGCAATAATTTAAACAAAAGAAAACAAAAGAAATCCTAACCGCCATAAGAAAATAATTGAACATCTAACAAAATAACATTTTAACTGAAATAATAAATAAATTTACAAATTCTAAAACAATATTCACATCTTTATCAATCATAGATAATTTTAAAAAATTGCCGCCAATATGCGTACGCAATTCAACAATAACAACCGGCGCACTATCGATTAACCTCTATATGTAAAATTTTATTTTTTACTTATAAGAATTTTTTTAAATACTTTCTACAATTCATTAACATTAAATAATAAAATATTAACAATAATTATAATAATATCAAACGTACCCCATTATGTTATTGAATTTATAATAACGTAGTGCATATCATCACAATCACAATATCGAATCGAATGGTTATTCTGGCACGTAATAGAAATAACAGCAGAATAAGATTGTCGTTTCTATTCGTTGTATAGGTAAAAGCAGGAATAAATAGATATGACTGAAATGTTACGAACCATCCCGAATGTAGACGGTTTTCTGATGTTCAAAGTCTCATCATTTTGTAATTTATAAATTCATTTATTAGACAATTGGCTTATTTACCTATTAAATACACGAAGGAAAAAAATAACAACAACGGTTTTTCCATACTTAAGTGGGTTAGTTATATTTGTATTTTATGACTAAGCTTAATTAGACGAGTCTACTTTTTGCCTTTTTGTTTTTTTTTTTTAATAGCAATCTGAAATGTTCAAGGAGGGGTTCTTCAGTATTGTTGATAAGGATGATGGTAGAATAAAAGGGACTAAATGGAGGAAAGGTAAATTGGAGATGATGTTGAGTTTTAATAATGAGGGAAAACATACTCATATGTAAACATTAAGGATAATCACTTTGTGCCAGGGAGCATTGTTAATGGGGAAGAAATTGTTTTTCAATAATGTAGAAACACTCTGATAAGTGATTGTTTTTTTGTTGATTTTATTAAAGTTGAAATATATTTTAATTTTCTAGAATTACCACCCACTTTCGTCATTAAAAATTTAGATAATAATCTTGTTGTTTAACAATAAGGAGTGAAGGATTTTTGCCGAATATATGATTTCTTTTGAGGTTAATTGCATTATTGTTCTTAGATTAGTAATTTTAAACTTGCTACTATCCATAGATAATAACAAATTAAGCGATATTGAAAAATTATTTATTGCAAATAGCCCACAATTATTTATATGTTGATTCTATAATTGTTGATAGATAATTGACAAATACTATCATGTATCCTACCTACAAATAGGAAGGTCACTTTTAAACAAATACGTTATTATTGTGATTACTATCGTAATCTTTCTACCGAAACACTATTATCTTGATTTTGTCCAGTTAATTATAATTTTAGGTTTTTTTTTCTACGGAATAGTTTACATCAAGCCATATTCTAAGAAGAAACAAATTGGTCCCGATTTTTTTACTTTTACTTATTTGCTTACAGGTGTGTTACACCAGGGCCACTGATTGAAAAAGTCTCAAATTCAGGAAATAATTGAAAATATACACTGGTCGCCGTTTAATATGGCCAATTCAAATCGATAACAATAAATGAACGACAACATTGTACGTATATTTTATGGTTGTATTGCATCAATAAAAAAAAGGTAAGTAGAACAAATTTATATTAATTTAAAATCGAAAACAAAAAATTCACTTCTGTCATGACCGTGAGTGAACATCATCCAGTTGTAACAGAATCATTTTTTAATTACTATAAATGAATTATATCTAATAGAAAGATCTAGATTTTTCCATTATACCCGCATAGATATACTGTAGGTCTTTGTTTGTACATTTTCAGGTTTTTTATTGAGTGATTGGGAAAAAAGATGGTATTTTCTCGTGTAGATGATAACAAGGAGAATCCACAAAAAAAAACATATATAGTAACAAAAATCTAAACGATTCGTTTGGAAAACGTAATAATTAACAACACGTGTTGTTTACCACGCACAAACTACTTAAAAAATTATAAAAAAAAACATGTGTACATCAATAGGCAGCAATATTGTATTTTTCTAACAATCGGTATGTACAAAACAGTCTGTTGTAATGTTTAGAAGTTTCAACTTTCGATTCATAAAAATTACATGTTGTTTTTATAAGCATATATCCCTACATCCTTTAAATTATATTTCCCGATGAATAGGTCGACGATTATTGTCCAGTTGTATGGGAAAACAATAACATCGTTAAAATTATCTGTTTTTATATATTTTCTGGTTGTTGTTAGAATAGGGAGTAGTGGAGGAAAGTCGTTTTTGAAGTAAAACTTCTTTAGGCACGACTTGGGGATAACTCAGAAATTTTTTCTGGCGGAAGTAACGCTCGAAATAGTTTCCGCTATTTAAAATATTTATTCAGTTCTACTAAAATCCTAATAATACTAAAATTTCCAACTTCATGTAACGAAATTTAGAAACTCCGTAGATGTAAGGTTGATATCTTATTTCTGGTGATATTTCTCAGTCATGTGACTACAACATCAGGACAGCTATTGGTTGGTTGTAGGAATAGGAGAACAGGTTTGAATTTTGGGTAAATTGACATGGGCTGATTTGGCCTTTAATTTAATTTTTTATTCTCAATTAATTTAATTAATGAACGAATATTCTTCAACGTATTAACGAATTTTATATGGAATATAAAATAGTTTAATCGTTTCAGTGATATGTGTCATAAACGTCAAAAAGTTTTACTTCAATCGCGCGTAAAGATTACACGCACACAATTTTTTCCAAGAGTGAACTATATATGTATCGTTCGATGACATAATGGTAGTTTGGATTAATAGGATACAGTTAGGATAAAGAAGTTTGTTGAAATAAACTAGAAATGGGTGAATCAATTTTAAAGAATTTTTATTTATTATACATCGTATGATTAAACATTGCGTAATGAAAAGAAATATGTAGTAGATAGCAATATAGCAATAACATTAGATAATAGGTGATGACATAATATACATGAGTAGAAATTGTTTAAATTTGAAGTTTTCAATAATAATAATAATAATAATAAACAGAAAATATTAAAAGTCATAATAATATTTGGGGTAAATATTTATTTAATAATTTTCATAATAGTTTCAACCATAAAATTCAGTCTTCGAAACAATTTGAAAAATTACAATAACTAATAATAATTAAATCGGTTCGGATAATCTTTATTGCTTTCAATTCTTTGTCACAATTTTACACATCATTTTCAATTTAAAGCTATTTGACACAATTTATTATTGTTATTACTATGATTATTATTATTATTATTAGGTATTATCATCTATAATTTTTTTTTAATTTTTGGAATAGCAAAACGGACACTTTATAAACGAATCAGTCTTTTTTTGTATGTACTGGTGATTTGTGTGGATGGTTCGCGGAAGACGTAATTTGACGTGTTAAAATCGCGAACCAAACAATATAATTTTTTATTCATTATTATTTTTTATAAAATATAAATTTTTCTCCATTTATTTTTATTTGGTAATATAGTGTGTCCGGTTTATGTCCCGAAACAGGAAGAACCTGAATATATTTGATCCAGATGGATCATTTAATTATGTTTTTTTAATTTTTCTCTTAAACGTAGACAATATGAGGCCTTGTTTTCTTATTTAAATCTAATTGTTCATAAATATTTAATGTAGGTCCGGTACTGTATGAATCCCATGGGGCTAATGTGCGATAATCATGATGCACTAATGGTGGTCCTATTGTACATTTATCATTTCTAATTGTATCAAAATGTTCATTACGACCATTCGAACATGTTTCAGTATTTTTATTTCTATAATGTTGTTCATTTGATGTTAATTCGTGTTTTTTAGTTTTTGTTTTAATTGGTCGCCAATAAACAACACCTCCAATAATACCAATAATGAATATTGTTGTTAATATTACCGAAAATGCTGTTATCCAACTAATACTGCAATCAATTTGTGATTCAGTAGCATTAGCTAATAGTATGTCGATTAATTGTTCAGGACCGGCACATCTGATATCATTTAAATCAACAATTAATTCATTTGATTTATAATCTGCATCATTATCATCATCATCATCATCATCATCATCCTTATCATATGTTAAATTGTTGTGATTTTGTTTTTGTTTTTGCTTTTGTTCTTGAATCAAATGCCATAGCCATGATAAAGAACAATTACATTGTAATGGATTACCAGACAATTTTAATACTTTTAATTGGTCAAGTGGAAAATGTGTTACTTCCAAATTTGTTAATTTATTATTACGGACAGATAAATATATGACCCTGGGATTTCCATGGAATAATCGTGTTGGTAATCTGTCTACACCTATATTATCATCCAACCAGACTTTTTCTAAATTAATATTATCTACAAATGCTCGAGGATCGATCCATTGTAGAAGTTCTAAACGATCTAATCGTAAATATTTCAAATGGAATAAACCTCGAAATGCCACTGGTGGTATTGTACTTATAAAATTACCACTTAATTTTAATCGTGTTATATTAGCTAATTTAGCTAATGATCCTGTTGATATTGATGTAAAATTATTGTCACTTAAATCTAGATGTTCAAGTGATGATAAACCAGACAATGCTGATATATGAATTTCATTTATAAGATTTCTATCAAGTAGTAATGTACGAAGTTCAGGAAGATTTGGCATTTCGTCTTCTTTAATATATTTTAATAGATTACTTGATAATGATAAATATATTAAACTTAATGAATCGCTAAGTGCAATTTTTGGTATTTCCAAAAATAAATTACTATCAAGAAACAATTCTTTTAAATGTTTTGTTGATTTAAATATACCCTCTTCAAGGTAATATAATCGATTATTAGATAATTTTAATGTTTCTAATGAGTGAAGTTCACGAAATGATTCCCAACTCAATTCTTTAAGATAGTTATGATTTAAATCAAGCGTTGTAATGGCTCGTAAACCTTTAAATGAATCTTTAAAAATCTTTTCAATTTCATTCTTATTCAGATTAAGATATTTTAGATTCTTTTGTGCATCAAAATTTGTCGATCCTAATGTTTTGATTTTATTACTTGATAAATCTAATGTTAATAAATTATTATAAAATGATAATGTAAATAGGACGTTCGTTATTTTATTGTTTGACAAATCAATATGACGTACTTCTGGATTTAGTTGTATTGGAACGACTTGAAGATTTGCCAATGCACAGGATGCTTGAAGTGCATCGTCATTGCAACGGCAACGTGCTGGACAAAGAGCTCCATCACTAGCAGGGCCAATTGTCGTCAGCACCAACATTGTTGGTAGTGCCTGCCACCACATTGGGCGGGTGTTTTTACCCCCCATGCCAGACGCGACCGTCCGTCATGGGACCTGTAACAATAAATAACAAATTTTTAATTTTATTTTATACATATAGGTCAATAATAAACCAATCATATCAAATATTCAAATTTATATCTTTCTAATATGTACATATCTATTATCTCTTATCAAACAAATAGACTACTTTCTATCCAATAGATCGAATTAAACAGTTTATCATCAACGACGCCCAGTTCAGATATCGTTGCTTAGGAACGTGTAATGTTTTCTCCGTCCTTATCCGTTCCGGTCACGGGAATTAAGACAAATGACTATACAAAAACCAGCGGATACTACTTGATAAGGATTTGATGGGAGCACATCTACCGAACGAAGAAATTGATTATCATCAAGACCTGCCAGATGGGATCCATGTGACGTTCTGTCAAGGATGTGAAATTACATCCTATATAGTTGGGATTTAAAGCAGCAATTGAAATAAGTGACTGAAAGTGGAATATGGCAATTTTAGAAAATTAAGTTGAATTGAGTAAGCGATGTTGAATAAGGACAAAAAATGATTATAGGGAAGACCATTTAGAATTTCCGTTTATTTTACATCAGATTATTAATTGATAAACTTGACTAACCATAGATAACAAACCAATTTAATTAAAACATACTGTCAGTAATTTGATGTTTACTGCATGATTATCATCAACTAAATATATGTATATAAAAGAGCTGCTTTCATTTATATTTTTATTATTACTATGTCGATTATGTATGTGGTTTTTGTGTCTTTTTCTTTCTTATCTTTTTTTTGAAATCAGCGTCTGATAATTTGTCGTGTTTTCGAAACGATGAGTAAATGAGGTGCGATTGTAACACAAAAACCCAGGGAGATTGTTTCATATACCACGCAATTAGTGCAGGTTTTCTAAGCGAGATAATCGAGGGATGAAATGGTGGTGGTGGTGGTGGTGTTGGTGTTGTTTGTAATAGTAGTAGAGTAGAAATGTTGAACGTTATGAAATGGCGAGATAACCTGAGTGTGTATACGAGTTTTCATGTTGAAAAAATTTTGAGTATGTAGACAGAAAACGTGATGACCCAGCTGTAACGAATAGCTCTCTGGTGGCTAATGTTGTCTGCGATCAAAAACTCGTCCCTGGCTCAATTTTCTCGTCACTTTCAAACAACTTTCTTTCAATCTCTCAGTTTCTTGAAAAGATTCTGAATGTCTCTCGACAATTTTAAAAATATTCCACCCTCATAGTATACGGTGATATTTTTATTTATCTTTTCAGACTTTTTTGTTTTCGGAAAAGTTTTTCGAAAACTAAAATAGATATAAAATAAATTTATTGTATGAAAAAAATTGCAAATAGTAAGTAAAAAAATTCATAGAAATAATTAACGTAAATTTAAATATTTAGTAGGATCTGTATTTCATAAAATTCCGGGAAACCTACAAGCAAAACATCCATCGATAGACAAGCCACTTTCTTTATATATGTATCACTGTATTTTCCAACTATATAATGATAGATAGTTGAAATGAAATAAATTGGAAAAGAATATATTATGGTAGTCGAAATGAAATGAAAAATCGTGAGGATTTTTCGTCATACTCAAGGGGAAATCATAACTCATATTTTTGGCCGAATGGTAGTTTATCTGGTCGAATGATGGAGTTTGACGAATAGATGGAAAGAGATGAACGCGATGAACTCGCTCAATTAAACTATGTATTTACTTACATGGGAAACTGGAAATCGATTGGTTTCATCTCATGAAATGTTTATATGCGATTATATTTTTCAAACGATTTCATCTCATATACAGTGACAAACATCATTTTATCATTGATACTCAACCGAAAAAATAAGTAAAGAAAATCAGCAACTCGACAATTGATAAAGTTAATCAAAATGATGATTGAATAGCAAATAAACAAGTATATAGGTATTGGCATTGTTAATATATTAATGAAACAAATAAATTTCATGTGTTTATTTTAGATTATCTTTTAATTTTGTAATTAAGTTTTAATGATAGTCATTTTTTATAGAAGCTAGCTAGCCAATTATATTTTGTTTGGTTAGTCTGTGGCCAACCACCTGGGGTGCGATAAATGAGGTAAAACTTCTTAAATAGCAAAACCAACAATGTAAATATGGCAGAAAGAGGTTCGTTATTATATATAGAATACCTTAAAACGTTAACAACCTCTTTACATTATCCATAAAATTATAACTTTATTTAATTAAATATTAAAAATACGCCAAAATCCAAGTGACTTTTAATTATCCGTTAATAAATTTATCATTCAGTATTTTAGTCTTTTATATATTAATATTAATATTGAAGGGAAATAATCTGATTAGTGTGTGCAGCAGCGTAAACTTTCAGGAGTCGATCAATATCAACATGTATTTAGACTTGTAGAGATAAACTGAAATTTAAGCAATTGCTATACAGCTTCTAAAGATAATAAAAATACGTGATTTGATTATTAAATTGAAACAACCGATGCTTTTGATAACAATAAACCATAACAATATTATCGTTGTTGTTTAAAATTAGTTTAATCCATTAAAGATTCTACGTTCGCATTTTAAAATCTATTTGAAAATAAATTCAAATTATTGAACAATTAAAAAAAAATAACTTTTACAGTATATATATAATAATATATCTTTTTCTTTTACCCAATAAATACAACCAACGAATAAGTTATCCCCGTTGCAATTATTTCAGCCAACTCAGAATCAAGTGAATGTAAATTGTCTTTTAGTGAATTATTCTTTCCAACCTCAACCAATCCTCTGTAAGTCAGATGGAGCCATTTCGAACAAAACCGAAACGAAATCGTTTGATAAAACAGATGCATTTCAATTTATTAAAGTTTATTTGTT
This sequence comes from Meloe dianella, assembly GCA_028455855.1. Classification (NCBI taxonomy): domain Eukaryota; kingdom Metazoa; phylum Arthropoda; class Insecta; order Coleoptera; family Meloidae; genus Meloe; species Meloe dianella. The sequence continues at coordinate 1,243,247 of JAPTHL010000045.1, read as the reverse complement.
AGTTAATTTTAATGAAGCTTTTCGCTTTTCATAAATGCTATACCTAATTAAACCCGATAAATAATGAAAGGGCTGCATGTATTTATTTGAAATATATGACAAACTCAACGGTGAACGAAATATAACATTTAGAAGCTTGAAAGTTTGTTAATTAAACGGTATTCAAATGCAAAGAAAATAAAATGAACACAGTCGAAATAATTAAAACTTGTACACATTCCATATAACGTTTATAATTTTAAAATAATTCAACACCCAAATTATTAATCGTTTTATTTTATTTTTTATCGTTATCTTTATTATATTGTTCACTGTTAGAAAATTGGACGATTGTATTTTCGACGTTATGGGAAAATAAACTAACAAGGATGGTCGGATGGTCATTTTGTTAGATTGGGTGCCTCAGGGACGGTTCCGAATTATGTTTTCAATAAATTCAATCACGTCCACTCCACTTTCATTATTCACCTTCAGATTGTTGTATACTTTCAATGATATGAGTGTTGCATGATGGCATTCAACAAAATGAATTAAACCAATACTGTACTGAAGTTTGTTTTTATTGTTTAATTTTATTATTATTATTATTATCAGTATTTGTAAAGGTGTACCTATCCTTTAGGAGAGTCGTTGAGTTGAATCGTCTAAGTGTGTATTAAGTGTCGGATATCCTGTTCAGACTTCCGCAAATCCATCTAAAGAACCACTCACACAATTCCGGACTAACGTAAATATATCTAGCATAAAATTGTGAATAGAAAAGAAAACATTTTATCTGTCTTTTAAAAAGATTGTGTGTAAGTAATTGGAAAATAGAGACATTTAATGAATTGAAGTGATTCTGATATCGAAATGAGAAAAGAAAACTATCTGAATTGGTGCAGACTGTAGAATAGCTAGCTATGTTCTGGAATTAACAACGTTTTTTTTTCTTCTGATAACAATTATCCGGATTTATGGCTCACATCCTTCAAGTGGAATTAACGCGGGCTCCGCTATAAAACAACGATTTGTCTAGAGCTTTAAAGGCTTGCTGGCCTTTCCGACTTAGCAGTTCCGAAACTGGCATGACATCCATCAGAAACATCCTGGAGTTCTACTATAGATCTATTACTTGATGATGTTAATCTATTTACAATACGATCTATATGTATAATATTATTGAATATTTGATGCTAAACAATATCAAATATAATCAATCTTTTTTTTGAAATTCAGGTATATATAAGTATTTGTGTTCTAAATATGCAATTTTGTTGGCGTACTATCAGCTGTGTGATTAAATTCTACATCTGTGAGATTCAAATTCAATTTAAATTAAGGATTGCGGTATTTATTTAGTTTCATAACTAAAACACTGTATGCAATACAACTTTGTTTCTATAATTTTATTAAAAATTGAATTTTAATTAAATATTTTTATTAATATATTTAATGTTTGTTGTTGATTTATTGTTAATCAATGGTATTTGATAATGAACATATAAATATGAAATATTTTACTATAGAATAGCTGGACTAAACACAATAATTGTATTATTAATTGTTTCGGAAAACACGAATTTGTTTGTGAATAAAATAAGAAATACCTACCATAATGTATTTGATAATACTGTATAGGATGCAATTATTTAAACATCAGAAACAAAATTTCGATTTTATTTTTGAAATCTTTTTCAGAATTCTACATTATTGATTTTATTGTATTAATTGAATTATCTTCAACGTATATATATATATATATATATATATATATATATATATATATATATATATATATATATATATGCATAGATAAAGGATGATTACATCTTCGTCAAGTCAGCTTACAAGTTTGAAGCTTTTTCATTTATGTAAAAAGTCATCAATGTTAATACCGTAACTAAATAATATTCTAGTTTGAAATTAATTGAAAGGGTTGTTCTGTGGCAACGAGTGAAATAGATATAGTGAGTAAAATTCATATTAAAGTGGAATGCATGTGACAGTAAAAGTGGTGTAGAAAGGACACAGTATTAGAAAAGCAGGCACAATGTCTGTTGCAGCAAATTTGCGGGTCACGTTCCCTACGTAACATCGGTAACCCCTGCGGCTTACTCTCAATTATGGACATATCAAGTTCTTCTCAGTCCCGCGTGAACGTTGACTGCTTTCATCCAAAACCCAATGTCACGTCTTGACAAACACTCATCATAGAAAACGGTTATAGTTGGCTTTTGTTTCACGAATATTTTCCAACGATAGTTTTTGGACGTATTGAAAAGAAGAAAAAAAAAGCAGCATTTTCAGCACTTTTCAGATAGCCCTTTATTTTTAGACTCCAATTATGTTGGTCTATTGTGATGGTGTCGGTATAGCGATAAGACCAAATTGATTTTCCCTCTTACGATATGAGAATTGCCTAGTTTATGTTTATAATAATAAAATCTATCCCTTTACAAATTCCCAATTTTCTAGGAAAATATAATAATAAAAAAAAACATACCATTTCATATTCAAAAATGCTATTATAAATCAAGCCACTTAACAAATACCCATATGCCCATTGTATATTTTATTGAAGGAAAAAAAAATTGAATACGTATAAAATCATATCAACATAAGAAAAGAAATCAAATCAATCTTTTTCCACGAACTTTTCATTACAACAAATCAAATATTACGACGCAGATAAGTTGAAATCAAATTTTTGAATAGTCCACAAATACTAATCAAATTGTAATCCGCATCATGACAATCTAATCCGAGAAATGAATGATCTGACTTCTTTTTCTTAATTTATAGCGTACAATTTTCATAAGAATATTTGCTTGACCTGAATATAAAATGAGATGAAGTCTTGAAAGTTTTGAGAATGAGAAAGGTAAACTCAGTGGAAATTTAAATAGTTAATTCGAACATAAAAAGCACTTACTGTTTTGATGGAAAAACAGAAAAACTCAATTAAACAACATCATTTCACTTTATTGAAAAAGAAAAAAACATTAAAATATGTCTAAACGTATTACGACGACTTATAAGATGTGAAAATATCGCGCGTGTGTGTGTGTGTGTGTGTGTGTGTGTGTGTGTGTGTGTGTGTTTATGTGGTCGGATGTTGAGGAAGTAATCAATATGTTAGAAATATCTAGGAGTAGTATTGTGGCGGTAGGCAAATTTTCAATTTACATACAGTAGATAGATAGTAGATGGTTGAATTTGTTTTTGTTTTTCCTCTTTTGTTTAAATTTTATTATCGTAGTGGGCTAAGTGGACTCATTTTAATTTGTTCCCAACTAGGGTTGCTTTTAATGGTAAAGTGGTTAGTTAAGAAGCTTACAGGATGTTCTTAAATAAACATCAACAAAATCATTGTATTTTATTAACTGAGAAACAACTGTTTCTTCTTTGTTTCAGTATTAACATTTCCTCATCACAACGTTGTTGTTGTTGTTGTTGTTATTGTTGCTATTGTTGCTATTGTTATTGTTACACCGACAAATTGATAAATAGATTTAGAGTTGAGTAATCCTCTTGAGCATTTGTTAGTAATATCGGTAGTATCACTAACTACAATCGTGTCGCAAAGTCCATGCTTAAATGTCAACAATACGAACTGTGGAAATTACGATCCGTAGAATAGACATATAAATCTAAATGACTTTGCTTGGCATAATGAAGCTCTTTCAGTTTTTAAAGGGGGTGTCGCTTAACGGTGATGTTTTCGTTTCGACAATTAATCATTTCCATCTCTATCGAAATCTAGTAAAGAAAGAGACCATTGCCAACATCTTTACACACCCTTCAGTAAGATGATGCCACTGTCTGACGACATCCTTCATCGCACCGACAATCTGGAGTATCTTCCCCATTTCTCATTCTCCAAACTTTACTCCTGTATGTTACACAGTCAAAGGCGTCGTTATGTCGACATTTTTACATTTTAAATATGACAGATTTTTCTACGACTACAATCGTTTTTTTTCTGATTTTCTTTTGTAATGATTATGATGCTGTCAAATATGAATTCCAACCAATGAATATGGAGATGCATCAGCTAATATTACTGATTATCAACACTACTGATTTTGAATGTAAACGATTATTATTATCACATATTTCAGCTTTTCTCCTTCATTCTATTCAACAAAATTTCCGTTTTTATAATGTCAAAATATTACATGTAAAATTTAATATCAAAATGGACTAAATTTAAATCGATCAGAAGAAATATTAGTTTCAAATTTCAAATGTTAAGTGCCGTCAACTAACTCCGTAACGTGGCAGTTGACATTGATAAACGATATCCAGATTTTGCGTTAACTTGGCATTATCTGGATTTGTAATCGATGGGTGTGGCCAGCATTAAGAGTTTAAAAAAAACTGAATCAGTCACTATCACGCTTAGATCAAAACTGTGTCTATATTTAAAAAAAAATGAGATAAAAGAAAAAATACATAGCGGAAAAACCTGAGCGCTTATACGGGAACTAGTCAAAAAAAAACAACAATACAAAATACAATTTTTTTTCGGCTTGAAACTTCTAAAATTAGACCATTAATTTCCACAAGGACAAAAAGTAACCATGTATTATTTGTATTGTTCTCAGTTGACACACATAGAACGTGTTTAATTATGTACATTTTCGTTTTTTGTTGTGCAGACTTTTTTGTTGGGTTTTTTTTTGGAAATGTCAAATTTAACAATTGTTATTTCAACAGATATACTGCCCAATTCTGAGCAATTCTCAACTTTTACATTGGTACTGTTGTTTGAAAAATCTACACTCTAAGATAGTTGATCTCGCTACACTATAACTGCAATTTTTTTACGGACGATGATGGACATCGAGATACAGATTTGTTCAGAATAACAATTCGATAAACCAATGAAAATAATTACTTCTTTAGCTGAATTTACTCATAATTAACACTGTTAACTAAATATTATTCGATTTAATGAAATTTCAATTGATTGAGTATTTATTTCTGTTCAAAGCTATTTTATTTATTGATTGGTGTTCGTTAAAACTGAATTTAATGTGAACAATTGATTTGTTATATATATATATATATATATATATATATATATATAATTTGAATGAAAATGTAGGAAGTCCAACGTTGTCTGCAATGTACATATAGATTCGGTTTTCATTTAACAGCTCCTTGTTTAATTCATGACATTTAATTCTCTGTATTTTACACAACCGGATTTACAGTTGACCGGATTAAAGTGATACCGTCAAAATCATACAATTCAAATCAAACCTATTTACATTTCACAATTATGATAATTAATTAAGTAATTACATACATATTCACTTCTACTGAATTGATAAGAAAATTTGAGAATATTGATGTGTTTGATAGAAGACATGTTGGAAAAACAAATATTCCTATCTTATATAGGATCCAATCTAAAGATAAGATAAAGCTGTTATATAACTACCAGCCTATAACTGTAGCTTTTTGATCGGGCACTATCCGTAAAGGAAACGTCCTTATCCCGACTATATATATGTATGTAAACTGTGCCCATTGACTTGTAAAATAAAACTCATAAAACGGTATTTATATTACATTGTATAACTTATACGGCGTGTTTTTTATTGAGTATTTTGGAAAAAATACCTAAAGATAAAGGAATTGATAACTGCAAATTAAATTGTTATTCGAAGTATTTTCAAATAAAATTCAACGATTAAATATATAGAGTTGTGGAATTAGGATTATTGTCAGTGATAGAGGGATATTTGGTTAGATAGTAATGTGGGTGTTCTATGGCAGCCAATATGAATATCAGGGTGCGACTAATTGATGTTCGAAGTTGCGTGATCTATATCTGAGGTAAGCAAAGGGTCAACGTAGACGGTGAACGATGCGCCACTAGGGAAACACCATAACTAATAATACCACTAACTAGATAATACAATTATGAGAAACGAGACAAAGACCCCTCACCTGATCAACGACAGAATTGCTGGAATGATGTCATTTTGGTATAAGATCTGTCCGAATACCTATCAGCATCGTATTAATGAATACCAGTACGTGATAAAATGTACATAATGACTTTTTGATAAATACACATCCAGGGAATTTCAATAAATTCCAATTAAATTGCTGCGGAATGTGACTCTTATAAATGATAGTTTGCTAAGTAATCTGTACTCATTGATATTGGAAATATAAAAAGCATATTTCGCTATTGATCAGATTTTTTTTTGCCAATTTGTGATGGTTTTATTCATTCTATTGAATATACATTAAACAACATGATAATAACATAAACAACTTACTGGCCTAAATGTTTTGCTACAAACGAACGTATTGTCTTTGATTAATGGCCTTCATTTGTCCCGAGTGCAAAATTCCCGACCGATAGGGGGTTGGAAATCCATGTGCATTTATAATACACCCATTTGACAAAGTCAAACGATTACATCACAATGGTATTGCTGGGCGGTGAAGTGTACTGATAAAAGCAAAACCATACAATGATTCAGTTTTTATTTATAGTCAATGCTATGTGTACTCGTATAAGCTGAATTGTCGCTCTATTTTTCAACAATTCCACAAAAAATAAAAACAAACCATAAATATTCCAATTTGCTTCTTTTTTTATTTGCATTATTTTTGTTGATTCGTTAATACAAAGTGAGTGGACCCAATTTATTAATTATATCCATTTTCGATTTTATCGATTTTCAGGTATAAATGATGTACCTATTATGTACCTATTATGTATATGTTTAGAAAATCAGTATAATAGAATATAAATGAATTTAGTTGTAGGTGTTTGTTGAGAGTTTAAAATTAACCTGACAGACATTTTATTAATAAATGGATTTCGTAATTAATTATAAATTTTACCTCTTCTATAATTAGTGTATGTGATGACAAAATGATGTAACCGTTGATTACAGACGATTTATTTCAGTCTATTTAGTTTTAGATTTCAGATAGAATAGCAATCATCTTAAACAAACAAAAACTACAGGAAAATTAAATTGAATATAATTTTGGGTTTGTGGATAAATTAAGTTAATTTACATGTTGTCAATTCTAAACATAACTATTTGTCCATTCTTTGACGTTTCGAATTAGTCAGTTTGGGTATGTCTGTTGATTACAGATGTTGTTTGAATGATTGTGGTTTTGCAGTTGGTTACTTTTGAGTGAAATGTTAAACGGAAACCGAAATGATAACAACATAACTTAATAACATCCCTGTTCGATGAGTTTAGGCAATGTTAATAAGTTTACAGTACACCATTAAACTTGTAAATGAAGTTCCATTGGGATGTTGGATGTCCGTTAATATTATATAGATACCTATACCTATACAGAATATATCTATCTATCTATATAGGTAATGTCATCATTTTCAAGGTATTCATTAAAACATTGTTTACCTATATCTACGATTTGATATTTTCAACAATTACGTTTGATTTGTTTATAAAATAATACTTAACTGTCTTTTTGACTTTATTGTCGATTACAATCATCTTTCACTACTGGTTTGTAATTTACCATGACCCCAACGATAAACGCAAATGATCCTCTTTTTATATATTTTTACAGTTTGTTTTCACCCTAGTGTTGTGTTGTGTTGTGTTGTGTATGCATGTGTGTGTGTGTGTGTGTGTGTGTGTGTTTTTTATGTTCTATACACACGCACAACATACTCATAATTCAAATGTTATGGACTTGATGCGAATAAATAGACAAAGACGCACAAGTGCAACAATCTATGGCGTTATATTAAACAACACCCTAATCTTTTCTTATGTAGTGAAACAACAACCCTTATAAACATAATACGGATAATCTTATCACTAAATCCATCTTAAGAAAATTTCTTTTTACACAAAAAATATTACGAAAAATCTCTTTATACTATGTATAAAATACAATTTTAACATGAAAATCGATAGTTTTATCAACAGTAATTTCCGTTAAAGATGATAGAACTCTTAAAATGAACAAAGGAATCATCTAATTAATAGTAAATTAATTAAATCGAATCTGACGTTTATCAATATCTGAAGATTATCCATCCGGCTTTGATGCGGTTATTGTGTGAAATTTGCATATTACAATTCTTATTATAATCATCGAATTGTCATATAAAAAAAATAATAATGGAGTGGAAATATTCCAATAAAATTATGATTTGTGTGGTCATTGGCTTGGATTTTCTTATTATTTATTTCAGACGTTTGATTTTACAAGTCGCCAAAATAACAATAAATTCGATGTGTTGGTCCCCCCATTAACTGTGCATGTTTCGAATATGAATTTGAATTTGTGCCAAATGTATTCTTCATTATTTTAAAGCCAAAACTCGGCCAAGAGTAATATTTCGAATAGTATCATCTGTAAGTTAAAACAATTTATAAAGACTATGTATTGTTTTTGTTTTAATTTTCTTAAAATCGATACAACCATCCATGGAATAGAATTTGTTATTAATTGTTCCAAACACGCTTCCAGCAGAAAATTTTCTATATTGTGAATTTAATAGAATATTCGTAATATTCGTAATAATATATGAAAATGACATAAGAAGAGCTTTGCGGAATATTTGTCTACAACTGTAGGTGTCTAGTGTGTAAGTACAACAGAAAACCACTTAACCACGGATGACAAAAGTACAGCATCTTAAACCTGATATCAGATTGTATCCAATAGATAACGCTTTCTTAAATTTGTTGACCTCATTTTAGAACTGATCACATTAAGCAACGATCGTTCTAATTATTTCATAAATTGCCTTTTTTGTTCAACTAGCTGAAGAATCTACAGTAGATTATTGTAAATATATTTCAAACAGAATGAACACACAGAATGTGTAGTAAAAATGAAAACAAAAAAATGTGAGTCATGGGAGACATAAATACTAACAATGAGTCTCTAAAAAATATAGTTGAAATAAAGAAAAATGTATGGTATGGGGGGCTTGGTCGATTTTGTTTTAACGGCAGTTTCTACCCACATAGTGTGTTCTGTGGTCCCTTCATTTGAATTTCATATTCAAGACTTCGCAAATGGAAAAATCACGTATCATGTGGGTTAGAAAATAAGATTCGTTTTGTGTAACAAATACATTTATGTATAGGATACTCTTGAAAGCATACCAGAGCTTAAATGATATCTGTACTATATCATATGATTTCTCTAGACTGAAGACTCCTCGAAATATTCAAATCAAATATACAAGATTAAAAAAAAGAAGAAAGATAACTTTCGAGAGCTGGCGTGGTAGTTTTCAGAATGTTATTTTTTTACATATAACGTTACAGGTTATCTGTATCGGTTTTTTTTTTGTTAGCATGATAAGCTTTCAAGCGAACGATTACCGAATCGACACGCAAGCTATGAATCTTATTCATCTATTCAACAGCATAACAAATAAGTTGACAATAGTAACTTGTATGATTCGATAAAAAAACGTCTACGATCTTATCGACAACACTTTACCAAAAGGTTCTTATTTCCATATCATGATAGATTTTACTATCTTGACGAAGAGTCCCAACAATATTCCAGGAAAACTGAAAGGACCTTTTCGGATTTTGCTATACTAAACCGTATGTTCATCGATTTGAATTTATTCATACAATCTATATCGAATATTTGGAAACAACATCCCTTGAAGAAAAAAATCATTTACAGTAAAATATTTCAATATTTACTATTCAGTATAATGGAAAATTTCATCATGCCTATGTATACCTAAAACGAATCGTCAAATATCGGTACGAAAAATCGAAAATTTTAAATCTAAAATCAGCAAAAACCGTAAACCAAGATTTGAATATTGGAATGACGACAATGAAACCACTGCAACGATCACAACCCTCAGCATGATATTTATTTATCACAACCGAATTTTTGATATTACAACAATCGAACAGTATCGATTCGTCTACATTGAACCAAACTGTTAGATAGATAGTTGGTAAATGCAAATGTTGTTTACAGTAACCATAAAATTTTCCAGTTACTGTAAAGAATTCAATTGATTTTTTTTTAATTACACTAAGTATATGTCGTTTAGTTTTACTTATATTCATAATTAAAATATAAATCTATCATTTTCGTTTGACTAGGTAGCTGTAATTCAAAATTCTTTTGCTTGACAATAGTTATCGTTCTGATTATTTTTGTTGAAGAAAAACTAACGCACTAAATCTGAAGTTGTGTTTGAAATCTAAGCGGCTGCCTTTAAAATCCATGAAGTCGTGTCAAGTATTCTGTTATATAAGATGGTATAGTTGTTGTATGCTTTTAATGAGAAGAATATACAAGGGGGATTAGGGTGGCACTATGTCCGGCGGTACTTCAGCCATAGTTGCGTATAGCTGACTACTGTGTAGAAATGTAATGTGACAACATACATATAAACATAGATAGATAGAATATGTATACAAAAGGAAAGCACAATGTATTATTTCTTCGGTGACAGTTGTTACGCGAATTGACGCAGCGGTTTGCCGAGGGACTTCGACTCTGCCTCTAATTAGAGATGTTTGTACAGCTGCACCACGTTTAACCAACTCAACGCCGTCTGCTCCCTATACGTGTCACTCGTTTGTCATTCCCTAAGAAATATATATATATATATATATATATATATATATATATAATACTAATAGAATAGCATAGATCTATAATAGATCGATGCTCTTCTATTAGATATACTATCTATACCAAAGCCTGTCTAGAGGATGATCACTATTAAAAGTGAACGTTTAGTAAATGCAAGTTGAAATTCAAATCTCTACTGTACAACATCCCAATTGTGAATATACCTTGAATTTAATCAAGTCAGACTGAGGGAACATTGTGATGTTAAACCTCATTTTACCTATTTAGCACAACAACTGTTCATTTATTCTATATGTGTATTGCTTCTGTTCTCTTGGTACAAACAATGAAACAGCAATGAACGATTCAAGCGTTAATAAATTAAATAACAAGTCAGTTTTAAGTTTAAAAAAAAAACCAGAAATATTAAAAGTCGAATTAATTGGTGCGTTATAATACTTTGTTTCTGCAAAATATTATAGTTATAACAACACAGATTTAAATCATACAAACGTATTTAGATTTCTGTACAAATATTGTATGTGAATAGTATAAATTCTCTTTGCCTGTGTACATTCTAATTTAATTGACTTCAATACAATATTTAATATGTATATGTTGAACACGGTAACATTATGTATGATGTTAAACTAAAGGTGACAATACTGATTTTATACAGGTAATAATGTTGCTAGATAATCTATTTGTGTTTTTGAATATCGAAATAAATCTATTTACAAAACTGATCTTGTTGGAAGAGACGGATGAAGTCGTTAGAGATGGTTATAAAACCAAACTACTCTACTATACATATAACATTTATTTTAAAACATGTTGTTAGAGTTGGAAATATCAATTAATGTGACAAATATGTGAATTTCAAACAGTTGTTCGCTATTAAATATATTAATATATCTATATAACAGAAAATATCCAATATATATTTATATTTTATTATATTCAAAAATACGACAATTTACTAAACTGATAAACCGTTAATGTTATCACATTTAATCAAAACTGATTTATTCTATCTATTTATGCGTAATGTGTATTTAATATATTACTGCATATTGCATTGAACGTATATTATTGTTTTGAATAGGTCTTTTGGGAGTCCCTAACATCGACGATTGCATGATTTTACAACAGTTCCAATGTAATATCAGTAACCCTTCGCTATATCCGCATTGTTTATTTCTATTTATTAATACCCTTTGTACCGATTTTATTCAGTAACAAAGTAAATTATCATCAATTCTACAATAAATTGGTAGATATGAAAACTTAATTTTTTTCAATAATAATTAGATCGAATATGTTTAGTTTTTGAAATAAATTAAATAATTATCTATCTATATCTATCTATATAATTAAAATACGGAAATAATGAAATAGTACCCTATTAACAAGGCTTTTATCGTTTATTCTGAAATGGTTTTTCTCTCTTAAAATTGGTTAATTTCCGGAATAGAAAGACCATCTATTGTTAGGGAAACTTTAATTCGTTTTATTCTATCAAAGAATTCATGTTGTCTAAAATCGAATATAATAAAAATTGTATGTTTGTTGAATTGATCGTTTCGAATTATAATCATTTGTTTTTTCTCGTTTTTCATTTTGTTGCAATATCGTAGATGTGAATTATTTTATTTCTAATCATCTAGTTTCATAGTTTCAAGAACCTATTTCAAACATGATGATTAATAATACTGTGATAATTAAAACAGATTACAAAACTAGGATATATAGAGCTAGAGAACAACGGATAACTTATTAATATTATATTAAACAACTAGACTACATAGTTGATGTATGTATTTCGTATTAAATTGTAATTTATAGAAAATTTTATCAAAATTTTCCAGTTTTAACATCTAGACAATGGGTTAGTGAAAATTGCGTTTAGATGCGGACACATATTCAGTCCGGAATGTTTGGCAAGTAATTACGGAATAGGGAATCAACCCGACATGACCAACAATTAAGTGAAAGAGCCTTAATGCCAAACAAATACATTTCAATGTTGATAAATTTACGTATTTGCTTACAGAAAAATTTTAAGTATTTCTAAAGTAAAACAACGAAAATTAATTACAGTCAGTTATAAATTACCAAAAAGTTGTGACAGTTAAGCAGGAGTTAAATTTTCAGCATACACACCCTGTTAAGATACTTTTGAATAGAAACTATATTACTATTTTTTTATTGTTAAATATTAGCATTCAATAAACAAATGATTATTCGTACGCAGATATTAATTTTGTTGATAAATCTTGAATATAAACAAAATTTCAGAAGAGAAAATTCCATAAATTCTAAAATATTTCGGAATTGTTTACAAAGGTTCTCTGAATCATTTCGGGAATTTAATAATTTTTAACCGTTTACGTATCAATTTTTTGATACATTTCGAATAACTGATGGTGTTTCGGAGGTGAGTTGGTGGATTTGGAGTTTGAGAATTTGTGAGGATGATAATAGATGGATCATGTGTGAGCAAGAGTCACCGAGTTGTTCCATGTTATGTTACACCCTGAGCAACTCTGGAATTTCAAATATTCAGAAACAAATAGTATCCGGTCGACGTGTAAACCAAAATTAATTACTAAGCATCGAACTTATACATATAGATAACACTTGTTTGTCCAATGCATTTTAAACGAAATGGAAGTATTTTTATTTCATAATTATTGCTAACAAAAATGGAAATAAAAATGGAAACAAACATTATGGAGAACAATTGTATTAAAACGCATCTATAAATAAAATTGCATTATTTACTTGATAATAAATCATAATATTCCCTTTTACAATGGGTATATGCAATAATAGTTTTAAATTTATATATCATTTTTAATATTGCTATATTAACGTTTATCCGAGAAGCTTACACGATTTAAGTGTCAAATAAATATAGAACGAATAACAATTTATTCAAATGATCCAATTCACTATTTCTAGTTTCCAATCAATAAAAATATTTCAAGTTATTTTTGTTTGAAATAGATAAAAACTAATTCCATTAAATTTTCATTAGATTAAATGTAGTGAAAACTGAACATAAACAAATTAATAAATCAAACTTTCACTATCACTTTTGATTTCGAACTTCATACAATCCATTTGATACAGATATGTTGTTGTTGTTGTTGTTGTTGTTGTTGTTATTGTTGGACGAAAGTTCCAGTGATTTTACACGTTTGCTTTTTCTCAGTTATGAATCAGTTTCTACGAAATGATACAAATTATTATTATTTCTGATTCTTTTTTGTTTATTTTCAATTATAACAAATTATCTAAATAGACGACATTTCCGACTTAAATAATTATGTTTAAAGCTGTCTAATATATGAATACATTGTTTTTGTTTCGTTTGCCAAACATTTGTTTGTTCATCTATGTTTTCAAAAATATTTTCTTTGATATAAAACTCCCTGGATTTCTGTGTAAATTTTATTATAATCATGTGTAACTATGTAAATTTAGAAAGCATGAAATTGGTATTGTTTCGCATACGGCATTACCGGAGTAGCTTTGTGCTTTTGTTAGTGTATCGCTCTAGAAATATTTCACTATAAATTCGTCAATTACACACACCTATCTATATCGGATTCAATTTACCAAAACGAGACCTAAACGTAATTGGTTTTTGTTGTTCTGCATGTTAGTAAACAAAGTAAACGTTATTTTATTGATACTAGATAGTAAAGCTAAGCCAAGCTATGTCAAACAGGCATCATTTGAACAATGTTGTTAACAAGAGGAAATCTCAGAAACGTATGCAAATGACGTACGCCACTTAGTCGGGCGCTTGATGTTAATTTGTTAGTGTTATTACTGGATAAGATTGCTCAAACAAGCTATTTGATAGTCCCCTTTAGGAAAACATCAGATAAGTGGCGTTCAATTCAACAGTAACTGCCAGCCCCGTCTCGATATCATTCCCTGAAAACGACGATTCTCTTCAAAATGAAATAGATTCACTGCAATGGGAACTTCTGCATTCAGCCGATAAGGCCGTTGTGACATTAAAAAATATATATATATATATATATATATATATATATATATATATATAAAATAACGAGCTAACTGGAAAGTAGATTGATGATTTTGTAACGAAAATGCTTTGGAGTTGAAATTTTTTCGAATTAACTAACGGATAACTAGGTAGAGAAAGACCACCCACTGAGTGTGTACGTTGGCACAGTTCCCCTGGAGTTCGGGATTTCATGTAATGAGCTGTCGAGCGATGGACGCGTTGTTTTAAATCATTCCTTCATTTCAGTTTCCATTAATTCGTAATTTAAATTTGCGCGCTACTAGATTTAAATGAATAAAATGCCAAGTATCTATAGTCGAAAATGAATTTGTCTATAAATGTGGTACAACAGAATCAATACTGTCCGAAATTGCTTTCTTTCAGGGCAACAACCACTGACAGTCAGGTGTTTTAATTAAATTAAAAAAAACATACAAATAATGAGAATAAATGAGAAGGGAAACTAATTTATCAAGGTGCAGACGTAATACAGTTTGCACTAAAATGGACAATGATGGATTAAAGTCAAAACAACTTCCGCGCCCTTATCTCTATGTCATAGTTCACAGCATTATATAACTTACTGTATAAGTAAATTGCAATCTTTAGTTAACAACAAATATTCGGAGTCATCTTTATTCATAGGACAAATACTGAACGTGTCTCTGTTATATAAAATTCACTTTTCGGGTTTTGTTAAGGACTTTTTTTTGTTAATTTTCAATTGTTTATTAATCAGATTGAACTTACGGTTTAACTTTAAGTTCATGGTTTGAAGTTCATTTAATTAACTCCGTTTAGTTGGTGTATGTTAAATCGATAAAAGTAATTGTTCTCTTAAGACAAAGTTTAGTTTTACGAAATTGTGATGAACATTATAAGGTTTTGAGATTGAAACTTGAAAGCTAGTGAATGATAGTGTAAATTTTAGCCGGAAGAACGAAGTAACCGAACTAGAACAGGTTGTTTTACTATTCTGTAAGTCCAACGTTTTGTCTAGGTATGTGTACCAGTTCCGACTAGAGATTAGAAACATTTAAACACAAAGTTTTGTTAGGGAAATCGCTCTTTAATTAACCATTTGGGGGCAATTTATTATTATTCATTATTAAAATCAATAAAATAATTTATTACATTCATTTAAAATATGATCCTCTTATAATTTTACTTTTGAGTTGATTTCACTACAGACAATTTACTAGTTAATATAAAATTTCTTTTGTCTCTCGTTCAACCGCAAATTATACTGAAGGATTCGATCATTTTATTTAATCATTTTCAGTTATATAGTACAGTCTAATATTTAGCGTCACATTCTGTCTGTAGATTACTAGAATTGATCAGAATTGACTGTCAAACTACACTTATTGTTGTTAAACAAATTGAACATTTATTGTTTCTCTAACAGACATCTATCTACAACAAAATGCAAAGAACAACACTTTCATATCTCATGGCTACACATATTCACAAATGTCTTGTATCTATCTAACAGTGCCGTGAAAGATTGTGTAAAATCTTAATATGTTGTTGAATCATTTCATAATATTAATAATTCTATAGGCAAGACCCGACTGACCAAAGAAGGTAGGTAACATTGTTTCGATGTACTAAAACATTATTACACACCTGAACAAAGTTTGTGTCTCAAACGTGAACCGAACATAAATCAAAAATTATTAATATTTAATTGTTTACAACATCAACAGAATAGTGGATACACATCTTCAGATAGTTACATAAATATATATATATATATATATATATATATATATATATATATATATATAAATTATTTAAATGAATTGAGTTGAAATAAAGGGAATATCAATATATTCGTTCAATTACTGGAAAAACTAACTCTATACATGTAAAAGAATACAACATAAGTAAACCTGAACGAATGCACATATATCTATCGTTTATATACTATCTAGATAGAAGCAGTACAAACCATAAAATCAAATGTCAACTTTGAATTTCATCGACTTAAATTGACATTGAAAGATAAAAATTCGTATTTCTTTTATAATATAATTTAATAGAAATGATGATATCTATATAGATGGTTTAAATATTGTTTATAAAACGAAAACAATATTTTTCATTTGGTTGCTCGAATTAGGTAATATTCAAAGTCAGAAAATTAATTAAATCTAATTGAAATTAAACAAGGAAACGAAGCCTTTATATTTTCATATTTTAATAATGCAGATGCCGTTAGGTTTTGGTAGAATTGAGTTGGTTGCGAATAATGGGATGATTTTAGCTTTGTAATTATGGGCGTGGCGAACCTTAAACTATCGTATTCCCAAGGGGATCCTGGCAATGAACAATTTATCTCAAATCCGGTTGTAAACAACAGTACTAAGATCCTCTTATTCAGATAGCAAATGAATAAATTAAGACGACATATATACTGAAATATAATTATATTTAATACTCACGTCAATCGAATTTTATAAATAAAAGTATTCGTTGCACTTATGTCTTGGAACGACATATACATATTCATTGTTGATGAAAACGTAAATGAAGCACTGTATATAGAACTATACAAACAGAGACATTTATACTATAATATAGTCGGATATTTGTCTTTTGTTACTAAAACAAAAACCATTTATGCAAAAGTAAAATCTTAGAGATTTTCAGTCAAGCTATATTTATATCGTTCAGTATTTCCGGAGTTAACTTTGTGATTTTCTGCTATCTGACTTTCTGTTCAACGCCAAGATTCATATTCCTGTGAAATGTTGTTCATCTGTATCTTTCTCATCCCTTAATACAAATATTGTCTTACCAACCCCCTCCCCCACCCAACAACCAATAGTACTGCATCTACTACCACCATCATCAGCATCATCATCATCATCATCATCATTATCATCATCATCATCACTATGACAGTAAAACGTATTTACTTCAAAACGTAGATTTTCTCGTTATCTTTGTCAATTGTTGTTAAAGCTTGAATACACCGAAATCGGGTTTATTATTTCGATTTTGTCACGGGAACCATCATAGATAAAATTATTTGAAATTTTTATCTATACTGGACAAGTTTTATACTAAGCAATCATAACGTAAAACAATGGTTTTTTTTTTCCAACTTTTTATCGCGATTTAAATCATAATGAGTTATTTCACAAATAAAAATAAATCTCATTTAATAAAAGTCCTATCCAAAATAATTAAACTTGGTCGAGTTTTATGCTTTGAATCGAAAAATACTATGTAGATCTATATAGATTGGTATATTTACAATATTTAAATTGTTAATTTCATGTAAATTTCTACGTAATTAATTTATTATTCTGACATATCTAAAATAGAATCAAGGCTTTATTTATATATATATTGTATAACATAACATATACATTTATTTATACAGTGATCGTCAAAAGTTGTTCCAATAAAGTCTGATAAGAATATAGGTACACCTAGGTTTAATAGTAGGCACATTTCAAGTGAAGAGTAACAGACAATTTTAAATCTTAAATTTTAGAGAATCTTTTATAAAACAATTCCAAATACGAATTTCAGTAGCATTATTTACCAGTAAATCTCATCCGAATTGGAAAAAGGCTGTACAGACATTTTAAAAACCGTTATTTCGATATCGTAATCATCCTATGTTTCTCTTTG
Organism: Meloe dianella; assembly: GCA_028455855.1. Lineage (NCBI taxonomy): Eukaryota > Metazoa > Arthropoda > Insecta > Coleoptera > Meloidae > Meloe > Meloe dianella. Next base: position 1,224,976 of record JAPTHL010000045.1, on the reverse strand, counting down.
TTTTGATTTGAATTTCAACCATAACCCCATAACGTCATTGAGCTGTCTCGTACAATAATGTTTATTATTAAATTTCATATCTATCTACTAATAAGTATTTATCACATTTTACTTGCATTTTTTCGTGATATAGATTTATAAAAAAATGTAGAAACGTTTTTTTAGTTGACAGTTGACTAAATCTCGGTATATGAGTATATGAGAATTTGTTATTTTCAACGAATGTACCATAGTTGAAATGATATCAAATTTCCAATATACACAAATTGTCTGTTGGCCCCTTTTTGTTCGCCAACAATGAAAAGAAATTGTGAATAAGTTTGTGTAGGGTGAAAAACTATACATGCATAGTAAAAATCTTCAGAGACCAACTATCTATATAGAATTGTCTTCAAAATAAACTGACCCTGAATTATCAACGATAAAAACTCAATAATTCGTTTTGTCGGTTTTTATTTTGTTGATAATTACTGTATGTAACTTGATGGTGTTTTAAAATTCAATCATTTTGCTAATAAAATGCCATCAAAGACAACGTCAGTAGAATCAACTCGAAAATATAGTCGTAGATGTATTCGTCTAACGATGCTAATATCGTTACGGTGAAGGAATGATAATGGAGAAACGACAAGAAACACCACAAACATAAAGGTGGAAGGAACGTTATCCATTCTCCTACTAATGAGCGATCTAAACAAAATTGATAAATTATTTGCACGCAATTTCAACAAAATTGTGTTTGTTAAATGTCAACTTTGACTCGAAATAAATTGTTCAGCATTGTTGTTGGTTTGTTATATTTCAAAACATTTTTCTAAATTTACGATTCAACTTGGTGTTTTTTTTGTTTTTAATGATCTTTCACCAGATTGCGTCGTTCTTATCAGTGGCATTTTCTCCCTAAAACTAACATATCTTAAAATACCTATTTTCATTCTCCTTCCATGATATCACATAGCTTCAATGTTTTTCTTTTTTTATTTTTGTTAATTTATTTGATAAAGAATAGTCTAACATTTTCGATTTTTGTCCTGTCATCTCTTAAAACAAATGCTTTAAGCTCTCTTTATTTCCTTTATAAGTTCCATTTCTCTATCGATCATAACTCGGCAAATCCTTTTCCTTTTATTTCTGCATTTTTTATCGCCCCAAGTTCCCCATTTTATTTTTCCACTTTTGCTAACGGCTGCTTTTATTACCATTCAGTAGAATGATGCAATACCAGCTGCCACTAAAGCTCGATTTTTTGGTCACTACTTTATTATATCGTTCTCATATTAAAAATATTTTCTATCAGAAATAAAATAAAACAAAACAACTGTTATATCTGTCATCGATGAATGATTTAAATTTATAGAGAGACGACGTCGCGACGGAACCGTTTGTTCTTCCGCAAGCATCGATATAAAATCTCGTTTTAATTTGGTCGTTTCAATAGCGTTTTACTGTGTTTTATTTGCGAAAGAAACGTGCAAATACAAACCATTATAAAGTATGTCGTATTGAGTTGTGTTTAAAACGGTTGCAGATAATATTAAATATTTATTTGGTCTCTTCTACATAGTCTGAAAATTTCAAATTATTAAATATGGTGGTTCGGTGCAAGGGTGGCATAATGAATATAGATAGTTATTTGTACTGTATCGTATAAGAATTATACATGGTGATTCGTTTAAAGAGGTCTTTTATTGATTACAGTTAGTTGTAATCGAAACCTTGTTACATCAAACGATTTGTTAAATTTCACGCAAATTTGATAGCCTTTTGCTCAAAAAGCTACAATATTTCCAAACGACTGCGTTGATTTGCGTAATATTTTGAAAAGTCCATTGTTTGTCCAAACAAAAAGCTACATATTACAGAGTTTTTAATTTATTTTATATAAAATGAATGCAATAACAAGAGGATTTCGTTACAATTGAATTTTGTTGCGTGTATATGAAGTGGTGAACTAAAGTGAAATGTAATTCATCAAAGTCAGCAGAAATTGTATGGCACTGAAATGAAACAATTTTGTTTATTCTCAGGAATCGTTGATTCTCTAGATATCAATATTTCATATGTTTTTTGTCCATACTTAGCGTGTAATTCCACGTTATGATTTAATATATATTTGAAATAATTAATTATCTAAATAATATCAGAGTTGTAAAATTTTTAATTTGAAATGATGATTATTTTGATGGCAATATCGTTGTGAATTTAATATTTGTAATAATTTTAATCACACCTTATAAATATGTATACGAAAGTTGATGTTTAAACTGAACAAGTTAGAAACAAGAGTCGTTCAAGTTCTCGAGCGAGATACCTTGAAAAACCATTTTAAAACTACTTTGAAGCAAAACTTTTATATAATTGCAGCAAACCAATTCGATTTTAATAATTATTAACAATTATCCCTTGACTATCTATCTCCTGAATACAAATTTTAATTCAAAATGTTTCTAAACTCAACCAATTATGAACACAATAAAATGAAATCAAATAAAAATCGTCAAATACAACCATAGATAACATTTATCGGTACGTTTTTGTAATATTATTGTGAAAAGGTTAGGTCGTCAGGTGCGTTATATGTGCGTTAGGAAACCGTATGGAGTCGCAGGTGGTCTCCTTTGGGCATTGAGTCATTTAATCCCATTTCGCCTATTTGGACATTCGCGACTTTGCTTTTAATTCGATAAATTCCCTACTCCCATGATAAACCTACTTCAGTAAAGATGAAACAAAGTAGATATAAAACGAAGATAGAAATAGATAGATAGATAGGCAGAAAGAACGCATCAATTTAATCAAAAACTCTAACAGCACTCGCTAAATCGATCTTCAAAAACAGAAACAAAAAATGGAGAAACTTGTTAATTATATGATACTAAGAAATATCTGAATGTAACTGAAAAAAACACGCTGCAAATGTTCGTAATTAACAATATTGTCACTTTAATTTTATTGTAACTTAATAATTATGTGGTTAATTAGATAGTTATGTAACAATTGACTGTCGACCTACACAGGGGAATGTCCATACATTATCAGGTCAGTATTCTATCTAAATAGATAATTCTCACTTGTCATTTAATATAGATGTTGGTTCATTTAGAATTTATTTAATTATTTACATTTAATTACATTCACTAATTAATCTTTCACAACAATCTGTTGCGTAGGAAGATTTCCAATTTCTATTCACTAACAATAAGTCTTAGAAAGTGAAAGCTACAAATTTCACTGACATTTCATTTTATATATGGTTCCAGAATTGGAGTAAATACATCGATTCCTCACGGCAACATAATATCTTTTACAATTTATATTCTAGATAAACAAAACAAGTATCTACATAATTAACTCAACTATTTACTATTTTTGCTGTGTCGATTGCGCCTTTTCAAATAAAAATAATCAATCAATTGATTTAAACAAATAGGTAGAATCGTGAAAACTTTAAAGAGTCCATTTATATTTATCGAGAATACATCGTTATATTCAATTTGAAATATCGTGTAATAATATCATAATTTCAACAAAACATGTTGTTTTCCTAACTATCTAACAATAAGTAAAATTACGATCTCTTTCATTTTCTATTATTCTAGTTGATCTTTATCCCATTTTAGAATGAATAAAGACCCAAATATTTGAAGCGCTTGCGTATATTTCCTTTATATCGACATTCCATGTATTATATTACGGTTAGATATTTAGAGGAAACGTTTCCCAAAGTGGTGCAGTTAATCAATTTGTACAACCGCATATCCGGTATTAGTCTAAAACTGCCCAATATCTACGACATACCGCATGTGTGCATTCATTAATTATCTATACCTAATAATTGTATTGGCTAGTAAAGACTTATTAATTCCAATCAATATTTAATGGATTCTAATTAATTTAAATGTCATATTATTTGTTTTGTAACATCTTTGATCCAATAGTTGGACAATTAAAATCATTTAGTTGTATTCGTGATAGAGATTTTCTAACTACTTAGCGTTCTTGTTCTATCCGCGTTTTAATGAAACGGCACAATTGTTTCTTATTTTTTCCTTAATCGAATATTCCTGAAGTTAGATAAAATTCATTTACATTGAACATTGATGATTAATTGCAATACACGGCCCTCAATAATTTCGTGCATGCCCAAAATTAAATTACGAATTTCCTTAATTATTTGTTCGTATAATTGAAAAATTCCAAATTATAAAATTATATTATTTCAAGGATCTATGTTAGATTATATTTCTAAGAATAACAAAAGCCAAAATCCTAGATACGTTTCTGGTATCATTCCATTTGTTTTACATGTCAAGTTTTTGTTGAAGAATAGTAAAGCACATGACACGTGAAATTAATCATCGAAGTTGAAATGTGTATTCATGTTGTCGGTCGCAGTAGCTTAACTATGTTTTATCATTTTAAAGATGTTGTTTTTTTTTAATTAGGTATAGCAAGTCGGTTTTTGACGTGGTACAATGTTTTCGATAAAATACGCTACATAATGTGTATAGAACATATGTATTTTCAGCGTTTTTGATATCAAATAGTTCTGAAAAACTTTAACACTTTACATGGTTGGTCAGTTAGTGTTTCTGTATTTTTTGGTACAGGATAATAACAAGCTTTATTTGATGATTTTGGCTACTATACTGAGCTAGTCCCACGAGGGTTTAAAACAGTAATTGAGCAGATTGTTGCGAGGATTGCACTTGATTAAAACAAGAGAACTAACAGGGATTGTTTGAGTATTTACGATTTCCGTATATACAAACTTTATAATCGAATTTTTACTAAATTCATCATAAAGAAAAGTCGAATCTCTCGTGTAACATCAATTTATATACAAAACAATAATAAACTACAATTGATTTTCTTTATATAAGTATATAAAATGAATAAATAAAAATAGAGCAATTCAATTTTGATTTTTTTTTTAACAGTCAAACGCCAGATGTTGGTAAGTATTATACAGGAATTGTATCTTTACAGAATACCAGTTGTTGAGGGTGGTTGTATAGTCATTCTCTCTCACAAGTACGGTAACAACCGTGGCCCGAAATTCATTAATATTACTTTATCGGTCTTAACCAAGACCTGATGTTATATACACGGATTCAATCCCTCATTTCAAACTGTCAACTATTCAAAAAACAAAACTTTAAACTTAATTAGAAATTGTTCATTTTGAGAAAATCTTTTATTCTGAAACTTAAATGTGGACATTCATTATTTTTCCATTAATATTAATGATACTATCTAAGAACGTCAATGGTAAAAAAAAATGTTTGTATTCAACAAGACTCTTTTGAAATCTATCTTTTATCTTAATAAACAAGAGTAGAAACAATTATGCACTATATAAATGGAAAGGACTGTTTAAATAAGTCGCAAATCAATTTTTTGTTCAACTTGACAAATTCAATAGGATTTGAAATAAAGAACGGAAAAATACAAAAGTCGAGATGAAAATACCAAAAATATATTTCGTTTTTTTTTTCATCTAGTGTTATAACCGAATTCCTGTCTGTATCACATATTGTATTGGTGATGTTAAACAGATTGTGAAGTGAATGTTAAGGGACTGACAATTCAACAAATGGGAATTTGTAAAATATTTTTAGATCAGAGACTGTCATAGATAACTATAAATATAAGATATTTAAAAGGCATTAGCAATGTAAGAACACCAACTACATGCAAGTTAATTATCTTTCAAACTGTTACTGTTAATTACCTACAACTTAATTTTGTTTTTTTTTGAAAGTTTTTGAACGTCTTAGGTGTGGTGTTTCAAAAAAAAAATTGATATTCTTCCAAATAATCTTCTTAAATAGGTTTTGCAAAACTTACCGTTTCTTTTAAAATAAATGTTTGTGATCCTGTCACTTTTATTGATAAACACCACACTGGAAGAAGTATTGATGATGATCTGTCAGATGTACGACGACCGGTATTAGAAAATAAAACTATCACCAATTTCGACGTTCTTACACTAAACAGTTAAAACGCCCGACTGGTAAAACGACCTAGCGTCGGTTTATATCGACGCTAGTCGACGTCCCGCGCACTGTACTAGCGCCGACCGGCGCTTATTCTCTTCAAAGAAAATTTCTTAAATTATTCACAATTATGATAATTTTTAACAATAATAATAATAAGGATAATTATTTTAAATCTGTAAAAAATCTCTGGTATTTCTATCATTATATTTGAATTACAAATTGCCAAATATATAAGTACACAACTCATTCAACTCATTCTTATTGCTAGATATATTTCTACGTTCTTGATAGATAATTATTGTTCGTTACGTGTAAATTTTACCGATCTAAACTTAAAATAACATCTGTTGAGTTTTTCATTTTTCATCGTAGAACATTCTGTCTGAAATACTTACAATTCTTAAGTGTTCTCTTCAATTCTTTTTATTTTTCGTTTATTCCTTATTTGTGTGTTTGGCTTGGTCCTTTGTTTCAGTTCTACTCCTTTTATGATATATTATTTGAGTAGATGTCTCTGAGGCGCAATAAAAATCTAAACAAAGCATCTCTGTGCCATCCTAAATTTTAAGATAAAAACAACCCCATCTTACATATCCTAAATAGGAATAAAATTTATTTTTTAAGGTAGCATAACAAGTTATCGCACAATTGTACTCAACCAATCCACAGATTCTTTATATATATATATATATATATATATATATATATATATATATCTTTTATTCTTATTTTTATTTTTTTTTTGTATGAAACTAGAATGAAACAACCCGTAAGATTTTATTTAATAAAAGAAAGAATTCTCCCGTAAAGGAGAAGATGGAATTTAGAGATATACAGATAAAATGCTGTTACCGGATGTGTCCGCAAGGCCTTTGTGACTGCAATAATAATTAAATATAAACGTGTTTACAAACTTCTAATAATAAAAAGAAATATTTGTTTTCCAAACAAATTTCCAAGAAATAATTTTGATCGAAATGCAGTCTTTCAATGGTGCATTTGTGGTATTTTATTGTTGCAGTAGTGACCTAGATAATTCTTGTAAAATCAATTGTAATTTTATTAGTAGACAAAAACAATTATTTCATGATTGAAATTAGCCGAAATCGATAAAGTCAACGATTGTTTAAATATCAACAATCTGATGAGAATTTAAACACTTAAAACTTGAAAATAATTTAGCGGAGATTAAGAAAATCCTTATGAACGAAGTCAAACTAAATATTAAACAGGAGTAATCTGGGTGTTGGTTAGTGAAAATTAACTAAATGACAACGTTGTATTATGATCATTAATATCATTATTATTAATGTAAGATTGTAATAAATCGTTTAAAGAGCTGAAGATTTACTTTCTGAAATGTCACGATCCTTGATTTCTTTAATATTTCAATATATTTTGCTTCAATTACAACACACAGGTTCTATGGTATTCTGTAATTTAGATTAGATAATTACTAATAATAGTAGTACCTAACTTCTAATATTCAATTTTCTTCTTCGTTTCATTTGTTCTTGTCCTTTAAGCTAATTCTTACAGTGGATGTAGTAAATTTTCGATAAAATCGTAGTCTTCAGATAGTCTCTAATCAACAACATTAATCGTGTCCAGAATTACAAGTAACTCAAAGAAATTGTTCGTTTAGTTATAATCAGTTTGTGTCAATTCTATCGAAGACAGTATAGGGTGAGTTAAACATTTGTCTAATATAATGACCTGGGTCCTTGTTGAGCATACTGAGTGAACGGACATGTACACATGTAGGATTCAGGAATCTGCAACGGGCGTGTCACCCTTCCAGATTTCCTAGTCCAGTCTAATTATTACCCTTCACAACACCGCCTTTAACGACTTACTGATTTTATGCAACATACAACTACCCCATAAAACATAAGATAAAGCACATGAAACTTACAACCAGCCCTCATAAATTTAATGTCTATTACCACGCCCAGCATAAATATTTTCCGCGACAATTTGCCTGAATTACAACAAACATTGTTCCTATATTGAATGATCGAAATAATAATAACAACAACAACAACAACAATTTGATACAAAGTCTCTTAACTGTGGATAAAATTAAAGTGTTTTCAGATTCTTCAAATTATATATTATTGATACAGTTTTCTTTTCAAGGTTAAATTTTCATCTATATTGTTGTTTATTTTCACGAATTTCCGTCGAAAGCCAAATGTATTATTATCTAAGTGTAAAATTTTATTGAGTCATAATTCATATAGAATTGTCTACGTGTATCTCATATATTAGGTTGGAATATCGTACTTGTCGTCAGAGCAAACGATATACGTGAGAAATTACAATCTGCCGTGAAACGGAGCAAACATACAACCACCACCAAAACACCACCCGTTTGCCCTTCTTGTTGTACAAGCATGAGAAGAAAAATGTATTTATATATATATATATATATATATATATATATATATATATATATATATATATATATATATCGTACATATTTGGGAGTCACCTTGGGCGCTAATAATTTACTTGTCTTGCTCAACACCCTACCGTTATTTACGACCAATAGATACGAATAATTAGATGGATGTTCGCCTCTAAAACCAGAAATTTCAACAAAACTTTCTCCACGAATCTCAACTCAACAATAAAGTTTCCCAGTTGAAGCAATACATTTCCTCTATAACTTTTCTCCAGCTACATCTGATAATTGATACGGTTTCAATTTTTTCTTCTTATTCTGTTATAATGTTTTATTCACTCATAACAAGTAAATATTTCAATTTCAAAAAAAAAGGATTTTAAATTGTTGAAATTTTTCCATTATGTATATAAAGTTTACAGTGAATGCATCGTAATTTTCATTAGAGTCTTGATTGTTAATTCAAGTTTCGTAAATTCCACCCCAAAATCAAGAAATGCGGCGTCTACATTTACATACAAAACTAATAGAAATGCGAATTAGCGAATTGCTTAACTCTCAAGACGCATACATTTACGGAATTTATTAATTAATATTCGATATTAACACGATTCGCTCACTCTAGAAAAATTTCCCCCTAATTTAACAGACCAGTTAAAATGCAAAAACATTCCAACTATCTATACCTATTCCAATACATCTGAATTAACAATTAGATTTATTGATTTTCTTGTCAGCTGATTTAATAAACAATGATAACTGGAGATTTCAATTTAAATATTTTTGTAGATCGACCGAATTGTGATTTATTTGAAAATTTCATTATTACGCCGTTTATTCTATTGACGTGTGTCATTTACAATTTTTCAATTTTAAAAAGGGCAGTGCTCACAAGATGATAAAGTAATGTCGAAATTTTGATAATGTTACAAATTCAAATGAGCACTAGGAAATGTAAATAGAAGAAAATATTCAAGAATTTCTACGTATCCTGCATAACAAATCAAGTTGAAATAGTTTTCTCACATACAATATCTCCCATGTATCTATCATACGATACGAATTTCCCTATTTGTCTATGTACAAATTTCCACAATATATATGATTTATGTTAAATCATTTCCAAACAAACAAACAAAAAATGTATAAGTGTGAAATTTAAAAACGGATTGTTATTGTCGCAACTGTTACTTTTAACAACTTATGAGTTATTGTTTAACAACGTTAGATGCAAATTGTTGAATACAAACTTCAATTTATAACCGTGAGCCAGGGATATCGCTCTGCCTTCAGAATCTAAACTGCATACTTTTACGATACGACTAACTGTCAACAATTTAACTGATACAAAGTATGCAAAACTGTAATTAAATAGTTTTCATTTTATTGTTATAAAGCGCTTTATGGACAACACAACAATATATATATATATATATATATATATATATATATATATATATATTATAATTTAAATTCAACAGTTATTAAACACCTTACTCTACAATTGATAAATTACAGTAATTTACAGCAATTAATTTACCAATTCGTAGCAATTATTGGTTGGAATTTCGCACTAATTAAGGCTCCCTGTCCCTGATGACGTTTTAAGGTAAGAGAAATGGCAATTCAAATGTTATATTTCATGAACATTAATCGATTCGCATTTAAATTGACGTTAAAACGATTATTATAATCAACTGGTCGTCGATTTCTACTTCTAATTGAAACATTTTCTAATTATAATAATTAAATATCATTATCGATGATTTTCACATATAATTACCCTAAAACAATTATCTTCTTTTATTTGAATGAATCATACAAAAAGAACGATCAAAAGATCGGTTGATTGGAGTGTGATTAAGTGGCATTTTAAAGCGAGGGGGCTGACATCAATTTAAAATTTTTCATTCGTCATTTCTTTCAAGATTTTATTATGGAATCTCAGTAATTCGAATTGTAATAATTGAGTTTACCTCATGTTACATTTATTACTCCTATTGGATATGTAATATAATAAATGGTGGAGGTGCCGGGCTATCAGGGATACAAAAACCTTTTCATTTCCTTTAGGATATCCAACAACTTTATGGCAACAATGAGCATTTTATTGCGTTTATTTTATTATTTAAAACGTGTCGCGTCGAAATTCTAGCGAAAATAAATAATTCAACCATGTTGTCTTTAATATTTTCCGAACATTTTTTTTTTCAATTCAGTTTTTAAAAAGTATTACTGGTTCTCTAAGTCTTTCAAGTTATGAGAGAGTTCCTGTGGCTTGGACAGAAACTTTCTATCCAGTCTCCTATTAGATAGTTTGACATTAGATAGTGGTTCGTCATAAGAGTACCGAGTGAATTTTTTTCCTTGTTTTCTGTACCTTTAAATGCTCGATAGTTAAATTTAATGTTCAATAGTTGGCCAGTAATATTGTAAAAGAAATGAAGATCGAGATTGTTAGAATAACAAGTTGTGTTTTTTTAATGAGTTATTTATTATAAAATGTAATATTAATACGAATATTCACAGTCTTACTGAATAGTATTACGTAAAATACAAATACTTAAGATCAAGTTTTAATGTTATATAAAATTCATTATTATGATTATTATTATAATAATTTTTAAAAATTATGTGCGGAAACATATAATCTAAAACTAATAAAAAAAGATTGAATTTATACATTAACTACATCATAATTTACACAAAAATTACCGAATCGACATTTACAACAAAAAAAAAATACAGATTTCCTCTATTTTATTATGAAATAAGAAAAAAAAGACCAGTAATGAAAATATAATCATCACGCGAATTTAAAATTACCATTAAAAAATAATAATAATAATAATTATTATTATTATCAATGACTAGTTAAATTATCAAACGGAAATTCATCTTCATCTTCACTAGATTCTTGACTGGATGGTGGTGTATCTAATTGTGGCCAACCTAAATCTAAATATTCTTCATTTGCTGTACATGTTAATATTCGATCAATTCTTTCAACAAGTTGTGAGAATACAGGACGTTCATTTGGTAAATATTTCCAACAGTCTCTCATTAACATGTAAATTTCTAATGAACAACAGGGCGGTTTCTCCATACGATGACCATTACGGAGAAGTTGAAATAGTTTCTCAACACTAGGCACAGAAGGATATGGGGTTCCTATTAAATGAAACATTATATTAAGGCGTATATAAGTATATATATATATATATATATATATATATATAAAAAGTTTCAAATGGAAATACCTCCAAGTGTCATGATTTCCCATAATAAAATACCATAAGACCAAACATCAGATTGTGTTGTATAAACTCTATGGAATAGAGCTTCAGGTGCCATCCATTTAACAGGTAATCTACCATCAGTTGTTTTTCTATAATAATCATTACAATGTATATCTCTAGCTAAACCGAAATCAGCAATTTTCAGTACGTGATCATCACTAACTAAAACATTTCTAGCAGCCAAATCACGATGAATACACTAGAAAATAAAATAAAATAAATATGATAATATTATTTGATTTGTTCGTATACCCTTCGTGACGCCAAATATTCCATCCCTCTAGCTACTTGATAAGCAAACGAAACTAAATCTTTTTGTGTTAAAGTTTTACGTTCTTTTTCAACAATACCAATTGCCGGTTCATAGCCAGAAGTCGGTCTGTGTTGTCGTAAAAAATCACGTAAATTACCATATGGTGCAAATTCAACAACAACGTATAATGGACCACCTTGCGTACAACAACCTAATAAATTAATTATATTTATGTGTTTGCCAATCATTTTCATCATTTCCATTTCAGATACTAAATCGGTTAAATCGTTATCAGTATGACCCTCTGGAATCAATTTTATTGTTCATTTATTTATTTAAATAAATATTATTGATGATAAAATCACCTTTCAACATTTTTACAGCAACTATTGTACTAACACCGGGTTTTAATAAACCTAAAGCTTCAGCTTTAACAACTTTACCGAAAGCCCCCTCGCCCAATGTCTTCCCTAAGCATAATATATCACGAGGTATCTCCCAGTCGGAATCCATTGGTAATTCATATTCTGATATCATACCATCCCCTGATGTAGTATTGTTGTTTTGACTTTTTTGTTTCTCAATTTTAACAATCGGCATCAGCTAACATAAAATTTTATAAATTGAATAAATTATACCTAAATGGAAAAGAAATTTTATAATTTATTCATTTACCAGTGGCTCTGAAACATTTTCAGTATTATTTTGTATTTTCTCGATAATAACTTTTTTTGTCCACTGTGTTACAACAGCTGCTTTAGCATTTTCAATTGCCAATATCTGTTTGCGTTTCTCACTAGAATTTGATTTTATTTTAAACAATAAATTTATTAAATTTTAATAATTATCCTTACGAATTTAATTTCCGTATAAATGCGTATATAGTTACAAAAAATGATAATAGAATTAACGACGCTATTGTAACATAAATTGCGATTTTTTTCCATGAAACTGTCGGTTCTTCTTCTAATTCTGCAAAAAATCATTCCCAAATATTCGTGATAGGTATCAACAAAAAAACAACAACGAAACATCTTACTATCAACAACTTTCAAATAAGCTTGAGCTGCAGTTTGGCCCAAGCTATTTGCAGCAATACACGCATACCATCCTTCATCTTGATAAGTTACATTTTGAATTTCATAAACTTCGGGATTGGTATTATCACCACTTTTCTAAATTAAAATATAAAAAAAAATATTGATCAATATACAAGGGCGTCACATCGCAATCTACCCTGCCTCTCTAGATCCTTATTATTTGAGTGATCTAGACAGCAGGGAGATCCTACCACACCTAGCCGATTTAGATTTAACTCTAGCGGACATTTTATGTTATTTTTGGCTATTTGAAAGATCACTCCGCATACTTCCGGTTGTTCAAGTATCCTGTGTTTTGCCTTGTAAAGCGTTTCTTTAACAAGCGATTATAGAAATACATATTCAGGTAATGTTAGATAGATGTTATATGTCAGTCAATCAATTTGACCTTATAAACCACTCCAAATGTCCGGAAAATGTTCATTAATTCAATTTTGAGTTGTTAAAAGTTGTATTTAAAGTGGGATGGATGAGGTTTACAAGATCAACGTAAAACTAATCTGTAAAGGTAGAGAGTGATTTTTCAGATAGTTTGAATACTTGCGGAAGAGGTTTAGAACTATCTAGTTTTTGTTAAAATCTGGTAGTTGTGTTGGATCTAAACTAATTAATGTTAAAACATCCTGTTAGATATACAAATATCAAGATAATTTCTTACATGCATTTTATGTTGTTAGTAAAAAATGATGTACCTGTACAACAACAGGATCTCGGTCTGGATATACCCTTGTCCATTGAATAAAAGGATTTAAATCAGAAAGAAAATTACAAGTGAGATTTATGTTGGAACCAACGACCACAGTAGTGTTCTCTAGTGCATTTGTAACTACAGGCCTGTTGTGATAACGTTCTAAAAATTAAACACATAACACTTAACATAGTAATTTTTTTTTGTAAATTCACAATAAATCATGGAATAAAAATTATAGTTTTCATGTTAAAGTTAGAAGAAACCAAAAAAATAAAAATAGCGTCCATCACCAACCCGGCACCACAATAATAATGAAATAGAATAGAGACTTTATAGGCTAAAATAAAAACCATTTTAATTTGTGTACCTTCAAAAGTATGCCTTGTATACTGGTTATATTTTCAGTATCATTTGTAGGAAACTTCAAACGATACCATGTAACAAATGGTTCTAAATCAGCAATAACTTGCGGACATTCAAATACAGCTGTACTATTTACCAATACTGTTAAATTTTTCGGATAGCCGTCTTTAATGTATGGTTTTGATGGATATCGCTCTATTTGAAATAATTTCAAAAAAAAAACAAACAAACAAAAACAACAACACTGAACACTAAATAAATTACACACAAAACGAAAAAAAAACAAAATTCCTTTTTATAATAAACTTACCAACAACATCAACGCTGTATGTATAATTTATACATCCTAATTCATTACATACAACACACGTATATTCGCCTCTATCATCAGTAACAAGATCTTCTAACCACAAAGCCCAATGTTGATATTTAATTTCCCCTAATTGTCTTTTTGGTGGTTGATCATTTTTATACCATGTGATATTTGGTGTTGGTTCACCGCCAGCTTTACATTTCAATACAATCATATTACCAGCTGGTTTAACAACTAAACGGGACATTTTACGTGGATTCACAAAATATGGTGATTTTTTCTCAATTTCACGTCGTTTACGAGCCACAACTACAGTTGAATGTGTTTATTTAGAAAAACAAAAAACTCATAAAACGTGGAAATTTGACAATTTATAACTTACATGTAGCATTCTCACACGTTACACTGGATATTAAAATTAATAATATTACTAAATACCAAATATAACGAATCATGATGATTGCATTCGATCTGTAATATGGAGAAAAAACACATATTTCATTTCCATCATTTTTGAATAGATATTATTTAAAATATAGATTAAGGAAACCTTTAAATAGTCAGTTCTCCATTTCGATTATTTTATTGATAGTTAATAACAAGCCCCACCTTAATGTAGGTAGTAACATAGAGACGATTAACCAATAATATTCAGTTTTATAAACTGTGTTTACTATCTAAATAAATAGATAGATAGAAGAAAACAACCCGATGACCTTAAAATACCTATAGTAAATGAAATTTAATTCGACCAACTATATAAACTCATTATTGCCTTGAAGTCAAGTTAGCCGAATCAAATTTGATGAATTATATCTCAAAATATTGGCTAAATAGTATATGTATTGATATCTAAATAAATATTGATTTTACACAATAGATGTTGAAATATACTGTCGAATACGGTCAAGCTTTATTTTCTCATAAAAATGACGAAAAAGAAACAGAAAACAACTTTTGAAGTTTAATTATCTAGTTACAGTATGTTACAGTTTGGTTTATTTTATTTCTATTATTTTTATCGACGAAAAAATTGTTTATTTTGAAATTGAGTAGAGTGTGCAATTATTTTATCCACATATTTTCACAATTTTAGACAAAGAGAGGTTGGACTGTATTTATATATTGCGACTTCAAATCCAATTCTGGAACATTCAACTTTTTGCAGAAAAGAAAACTATGAATCTTTATAGCTGTCATTCATATAGTTGCAAAATTTGACCTAAAAATAATGATAAGATAAAAATTGACTTATTCAAGTGAAGAAGAGAAAAAAAATTAAATGACAATTAATCAAACTGACTGGTCGATTTTCAGGTATGTCATTCGTGCAATTAGAGTGAATTCAGAATAATATCTATATAGAGTCACTGAACGAACTTTATAAATTTCTGATAATATTTCAAACTTTTACGTATTTAATATGAATTAAATTTCGAATATTAGTGAGAGTTCTTTCGATACACGGAGCCATGTTCTTAATGCCTTTTGTATAAAAATAAAACGGAAAAAAATGTTGTAAATAATTTGAAATGACGGTATAGCAGCTGCATTAATACCCTAATACAAGTCTTACTATGCAAATAAGAATTCTAGACAGGGCGTTTTAGTTTTAATGTGATGCTAAATTTAACTAGAAATACACCATAGAAAGGCGATTTTCGAAATATTTGAGAAACATAATCGTCAAATCTGAAATAGGATAGTTTTTATGATTACAGCTATTTAGAAGAATTTCATTCGTTTTTTTTTCCCTTGTTTGGGCTGGTGGCAAATATCAAAATTTTCGACAAATACTAAATCTGTTCCGGAGCAGGTAAGGAGTCAAAGTCAAAAAGGGGCTGGAGAGGAATAGAGTCATATTGTTGACTAAAAACAGACACACGTGTATACCACATGTGCCGACTAATAGACAGAAGTAGCTAGTGTGTTTCCGTTGTACACCGATATTTTCTCCCTACAAAATACGAATAAAAAATTTCATATTAAATACACCCAGTCATATTCTACATAAATCCATCAATTGTTATCACAATTTTTGTTGTTGAATGAAATTCTATACACGATAATGTTATTCTAATAAGTATCGATTTAAATTCCTTTCAGCAATTTGAATATTTAAACGGTAATTTTTTTATCTTTCAATATCGAAATTATAAATGTGTGAAGGAAGAAATTATGTCGATGGCCCCGATCAATACAGGAAATAATAAACAGATGCTATCTATCTATCTATCTATCTAGCTAGCTAGCTAGCTATTTAGTTAGCAAATTTATTTAATTAATTTTGTTTTTGTGGGAAAACGACAGGACAGGAAAACACGAAAACTATTTAAAATATAGAAAATAGGTACTACTATCTATCTATGTGGATACCTGGTAGTTTTCAAATATAGAACCAAAAGACAGGATATCCGTATCATTTCTAATTTTATATTGATATGTAGAAAGGGAGATTTCTGTTAATTTTCAACCTTCAAATTCTAATGATATTGAACAGGAATATATTTTGCAATAGTTAGAGGTGAAACGCTATTTTTATAAAAAAATTCTTAGAAAATTCATTGACTGAAATTAATCTTGATATTATAAACAAGTAGTCTTACGCAGATGGCCATATGGCGCCTTACAAACCTTGTAATGTATTTAAAACTGTTTTACATTACCTCCGACCCTAT
Organism: Meloe dianella; assembly: GCA_028455855.1. Classification (NCBI taxonomy): domain Eukaryota; kingdom Metazoa; phylum Arthropoda; class Insecta; order Coleoptera; family Meloidae; genus Meloe; species Meloe dianella. The sequence continues at coordinate 1,207,870 of JAPTHL010000045.1, read as the reverse complement.
TACAAGACTTTATCTTGATTCCTGTAGTAACCACAAAACACAAGCTTTATATAGTATCTAATTGTTATGTTTTAGACCTATTTCAAATAAATCCTACACAAGTCTTTAGTCATTTTACCCACGAAATAAAAAGCTAGGAGTATTAATTTTAATATTGTTCCAGTCAATTAAAACAGCAGATGACCAAACTTAACTTTATCATTCAAGCTGTTCGATTTCTTTACAAACCATTAAGTCTAATGATCAAGAAAACAAAATGAACTAATAATTATAAAAGTGATCAAATACTTTACGATATTTCATTGATTGTTTTTGTTATTGAATTTCATGTTGGAGGCAAGTTTAGCGGAAGTACTACGACCAATGGACCGCCACCGGATATCGTTTAACAGGCAATTCAAACCTTAACTTATTAAGATGCAACGTTGTAGCTTATTGAATTCTATTTAGTATTCTCATTGTGACTATATAGAGTGTATATATTGCAAATGATTATGTTAAGAACAATGGCCGAAAGGAATAGAAAAACAGAAATTCGATAAATTAAGATTCTAGTTGTATTACTTCCACCATCTTTAGTTTTAATAATTCGTTCGTTTTTCAATTGAATTACACCTGTAACTAATCTTAAATAGTACAAAACTATAAATGTTTTAATGAAAACAAACAAACCAAATACCTATCATAGAAAAGTTAATTAACACAAAAATAAATTTAGTTAAACTGTAATTTTTCGTATTATTAACTGTTGATAGAATTTAGGGGAAAACAGGAAGAAAAATAAACGAATATATCCTCACGTTCAATTAAAAAAAATTCCTTTACACGTACCAAACATCGTGTTTTATGAATGATTCATGTAATTTATCTTTTACTTCTCAAGAACGAAAATCTGTAAATACATATTATCTACCTATGTATTTAATATTAGTGGTGCATTTGATGATTTGTAAACCGCAAAATCCGCAATTGTATTACAATCAATTTAACCAACAATTACATATACTGACATAAGAGATATTTACATTTAAGGTCATTGCAGTTATATAAAACACATGTTTAATATGTCGAATTTTAGATTTTTTAAATCATTTATTTTATGACAAAAAAAATTAAAAATCATGACAAATACGAATGCATGTGGAATTTTTGTCTATTTACACATCATAAAATTTTAAGTGATTTGTTAATTTTTAACAATTAAATATATTAACATTTCTGTCATAAATAAATATATGTGAACTGTTTTGATTTGAACTTGTTGGTAAAATAATCAAGACAAATCCAAAAATATATTCGCGTTTCTACGAAGTCGCAAAATAGAACGCTTTAAAATCGCCCAATTTAGATACACTTAATCAATTATTGTCCATTTATCTTAATTGTAACAATTGTTATCAGTTGAAAACAATTTGCACTCACCCATCAGATAAATACACAGGCACATACACACACTAACGTACACACAACACATCCACACACACACACACACACACACTCAACGTACTTTGTACTTCTCAAAGTTTTCTTATTATAATTTTTATTTTGTTTCTTAAAATACACACAAACCGCGCCAACTTCAGACAAAAATCGAACACAAATCAAAACGAATACAACTAGAATTGAAAAGATAAAAATGTCTGTTCACGATTACATTTTCGAAAGATGCGGGCATAAACTAATGATCAATTGAATAAAATTAAAACGAGAAGGAGAACACTATATACACATTAAGAGATACGAACACTGGTTATAACGTACTCGTTGGTTGGTTGTATAGAAGTTGTATGCGTGGGCGATTCGTACGGCTTCTGTTCAACTTCTGTTTTTAAACTTCCAAGTCTATATCTACCACTAAAACGTTACTAAAGCTGAGCGAAACGTGTTATGTATAAACAAAATCGGTTTCTCTTTATGATTGATGAAACAACCATTGCAAAAGCTCCAGATGGGACCTAGTGGGGGCGGGTTGGGAGGGGGCTAACTTTTCAAATGGGCCATTCATAAAAACATACCGATGTTTGAATGGGACACTTTTATATCGAATTTCGGATTATTGAGGAATTAGGAAAATTCAATTTCACTTATACGATAGGATGCAATAAAAATTCAAATGCGTCATTAATGATTACCAAAATCGGAAAGCAGACAAATTCATAATTGATATTGTTTGTTCTGACGTCTATATCGGCACCTTCTATAAATACCATGACCAAAATTGTGGAATAATATGCACGGATTGTTATAAACAAAAATTTATTTTAATTTACCAAGAAAAAAATCGATTTATATTTCGAATATTCTCCAAATATTCAACATATATTTCAATCTACTTGTACGAATACAAAACCAACAAATATTTAATTTCTCTTTATATATATATATATATATATATATATATATATATATATATATATATATATATAATATGAAAAGTTCGAGAATAGGTATATACCAAAAATAACATAATACCGGAAACGGGAAACATTGCACGCGCCTTCCATATCTCTGTCATAACCACGTTCTAAAGAGAGGGTCCCTTGAAGACTTGTCACACCAGACCTTTGTATCTATCTAATACTGTATCTAAACAGGTGCATCCCGTTTTTAAATACTCCACAAATATCAAGATATATCTATGTAGGTATATGTATGTAAGTCGGTATAGGTATAACTATCTAAATAGAAGAAAATTTATATCATTTGAATAATCGGGATAAAGCCGATATATGTATCTACTTTCAATTCAACTTAATTTATTTGACAAAAAATTTATAAATTACAATACAACTGATAATAATCTAAATATTTCTATAATAGTTATTAACTTATTTTAAATAAACCCATACTTTATAACAGAAAAATTAATTTTCGATAATACTATATTGTTTATCGAGCGAAACATTCTTTCGCACGATAAAATATACTAAAACAGTCGATGGAATTGCACAATGTATTTCTGCATGTAGTATTACTATACATCTATAAATACTGGAATGTTATCAATAATAATAGCTGAAACAAAATAGGAACCAAAGCAAAATTGCTTTTATGTAATTAAAAAGAAAACAAAAACAAGAGAAAATTAAGCAAGAAAATAACTAATATATCTAATAACAGCCAAGCTAGTGTCACAGTCTAGGGCAAGAAATTTCAATATTTTAAATTAACTAATAATAATTCATGAATTATAACTATTCTAACATTTATTTAATTATTATTTAATTTGTACAGTGAAAAGCGTTGATTTTATTAAATTATGATATAATCAACGTTTTCTTTCACCATTCAACATCTACTTTCAAACAATGTTTATTAGTAAACAAAAAAGAAAGAAGACAAATTCAACAGTAGTTTTTCGAAAATAGATTTTTTATTCTAACATTGACGCCAACAAATACGTAAGCTCCTCTCACCTACATATACCCAATGTCTATACAGCAAATAATTATTTAATGAATCTGGGCCATAACGAAATAAAAAAATACGCAACTCTGACTAGATAGTACAATACACTCGTACAATATACAAATTACTGTCGTGGACGTGCTGGTAATGGTGGCGGTGGTGCTGATCTACTAGGTACTGGAGGTGGTTCCCGGGGTATTGTTGTAGCTGCTGATATTAATACAGTTTCAGGTGGTCGAGGTTCTGGTCGTGGTGGTGGCGGTGGTGGTGGTGGTCCTTGTGGTTCTGGTAAACTACTTATATCATCATTTATTTCTTCATATATATCAGAATCTTCTAGTGGTAATTCTGGCGGTGGTATATTTGGTGGTTGTGATGATGATTTTGTTGGCATACTAATAACACCAGCACGTGGTGGTATACGACGTGGTGTTGCTGGTGATTTAACAGTAGTAGTAGTAGTTGTTGTTGTTGTTGTTGGTGGTGGTGGACGATTTGGTGGACCTGGTCGTACTACAGTTTTCATTTCAGGAATGCCTAAACCTTTGAATGTTAAAATTAAAATTAATTTAACTTAATTTTACTTAGCAACATACAATTATAATCTGATTGAATAGGTGATGTATATAATGGTATTGCATTACTAGAACAAAGACCAATTTCTTCTTTAGCTTGTTCAACCCAATTTGGTGTTTTTAATGATAACGTTAAATTATGACCTTCAACCTAATTTCAATAAATAAAATATTAAAAATATATACACAAACAATAATTTATGTTTAATTATAGAATTACCGTAATTTGCCCGTTGGTTTTTTGTAAAAGTTCTAAAACCGATTGACCATCTCTAAATGTTACCCACATAGTATCAGCAATAAAACGAACTAAAATTGCTTCACCAAATTGTGTAAAATCATCAAGTAATATCATAACAAGATGATCATCAAATATTTCATCATTTTGCATATCACCATCATAATGGACAATAATTGTACCATCCGGCGGTCCCATATCAGCAATAACATCATAAAATACATTTTGTTGTTTAATTTCATCAATTTTCCGTGATTGTATATCAATAATAGCAATGACAGGACGATGATCACTTTGTTTTAATTCAGCACGTCCATAAAATATTAATTTACCAGGATGTGAATTATCATTTTGATTATTAAAACCAATTGATTGTGTACGTCGTTTCCATAATACACGATCTGTCCATGCTGGTGCACGACATTTCTCACTAGTATCATAATCATCACTAAATAAATCGTATTTATATGTTGGTGGAAATGCTATTTTTCCTTCAATAAAATCTTTAAATACATTGCCTTCATCTTGTTGTTTTTTCAATTGATCACATTCTAATATACGATCCATATCGCCGATTTTTATCAGCTCTTTAATTTCGTCTTTATCCATATCAACACGATAATTAAAATCACCACACCAAAACAAATATTCGTGAGAATTTAATGAACGACTCTATAACAATGAATAATAATGATATATATTTAATAAAGTTAAAATTCTATAAATAATACCATGGGAAATGTAATTTTTCTTGTAATTTCATTATAATCAGCATTTCTTTCGTTAACTTGTGATTGTCCAGCAGCAAAATGTGCACAAACGAAACATAAAGATGTTGCATGAAATACTAAACGTATTGCTGCAGCACCTTTATTACCAGTATGTCCACCTAAACCAGTTTTAACAGAATCAATAGCAACATCTTTTATATATGGTACATGTTTTGGTTTTACAAAAATATATAAACAAACACCAACTAATTGTTGATACGTTAATAAAACATATTGTTTATCACGTGATAATACTTTTTGTAATTCAATTGCCCATGATTTTGCATTTTCACTACTAGCATTAACAATATTAGCTGCATTTAAATCAACAATTTCCTCAAAACCAATTGCATAAATATCAACTGGTATTGTTGTATTATCATCATCATCACCATTATGACTTGTATCAACTAAACGATTAGAATCTTTTATATGTGGATCTAATAACCAATCAGATAATTGTATATCTTTAAAAACAACACTACGAAAATGTTTGCCACCATTAACATTATAAGTACCAACAGCTACACGTATAGGAAATGATTCTGTATATTCACATGAACGTCGACACATTTCACGTAAAACATAAGGTGGAGCTGGAAATTAATAACACACACACACACACACACACACACACACACACACACACACACACACATTTATATATATATATATAATGAAAAAAAAACAAACAAAAACTAATAATAATACCGTGTAGAATATTATAAGGGAGAAGATTACGAGCACGATCAGCTAATTCTGTATTAAGTGTAGAACCAACTAAAAGAATATCAATAGCTTCTTGTTTTGAATTATCAAGAAGATTATTTTGAATTGTTCGAGCTGCTGATCTTGCACCATCCATTAACTGTAAAATTATGATTGAAATTTGAAAATAAAATAAAAGAAAATTGTAATACCTTTGAACCGCCTTGGATAGCACCAGTACCCGCATAAATTTTACTAATTTCATTACCATTATTTATCCACATTTGTTTAAATACTTCTTCAAAACGAGATATTGTTTGTTTTTTATCGATTAATTTCATCGATTGTAATTGTTTTGCCAAAATCTAAATAAGAAATGTGCATTTATCTTTATTGGTGTTTTAATTAATTACAGTCTACCTCTAATCCGAAAAATGTTTGTACACAGTTTGTTCGATCTAAACAATCCAAGCAATTTGTTCGAATTGTACCTGTTTGTAAACTACAAAATATTTCATAAATAACAATTTACCATATAATTAAAATCAAAGTAATTTTACTTATAGATTGTATTTCCATTAGCGAAGTAATAAGAGAATTCTTGTAATTGTCGTTCAACTTTTATTCTCAATTTTTGTAGATTTGTTTGATTACCACCTCTACATTCTTGATGATAATCAAACACAATATGTGGTATATCAGTATGGCAAGATTCTTTATGATGTTTTTGAAATTCTTGACTAAGTGTAGCTTCTCCTTCTTTACTACCAATTAAACTTGTACCAAGTAAATTAACAATAATTTGTTTGCCATAACGTTCTTTTATCATTTTCATATGTCTATCAAAGGCTGGTTTTGATGCTTCATAACCACGTGATATGCGAACTTTATGTGATCCTACCTGTAGACATATTAAAAAAATAAAAATAATATAAAATCTATTAAGAAATTTCAACTAATTAATTACCTGTACACCTGGTTGTTCCCAAAATAATGGAACAGATCCTCTTGTTTGTAGATATGAAGATACTTCATTTTCTAAATAAATAACTTGTTCAGTTTCAACGAAATTAGCAACATGACCATCATCATTGGTACCACGTACATTGAATCTGGTGCCTGCTCTTTCACAACTTAATCTTGAAATAACAGCAGCTAATGCTTTTCTATGTCCAACATAAACAGTACGTATTTCAACTGAACCACACATTGATCTAACAAGCCAAGAATTACAATTAATACCATATCTAACTAAATGTACATGCAACATGCGATTCCTATAAAAATTAATTAAAAATAAACTATCGATAATTATTAGAGAAATTTGATGAAAAAAACCTACCAAAAGAATCTATGATCAGTAATTGATGTTTTGTTACGTCTTTGTGCACATAATGTTAAATCAAATTGTGAACCACCTGGTGATCCAGTATACCATGAAAAATAAAATGTACCAGAGTTTAATAATTTTCTAACTTCAATAATTCTATCTTCATTTTGTTGATAATGTAATGGTATAAATTGTGTTTGTGTTATACGAAATATTTCAGAATCACCAATTTTACCAATTGAAAAACAACCAGTTATCATAACAAGATATAAAATGGTTGATTCACCAGAATTTAATTGTAATACACCTAAACAACCGTATGCATCATATATTTTTGTATATTCCTTTTTAACAACTTCTGTTTCAGGAGCAGCTTAAGTTACATAATAATATGGTTAATTATAAATCACTGATGATTATCATAAATTAACTTACATAATACAGCAACAGCTTGTGATTCAAATAATAATGTTTCATCTTTACCTTTACGTTGTAACAAAATACTATGAGGACTTGGTGGTTTTAATTTTTCATGTACTGAAAAACCTTTATACATAGCCATTTTTATGATTTAATTTGTTCACATTATTTGTTTTATATATTAATTGAAAACAGCTTTATTAATTTCAAAAAAAAACGCAAACACACAGCTGATTTGTTGTTATTTTATCCGAATACACCTCCTAAAAATAAAAATCAATGCCTCCTCAATTTTGACATCTTCAATCCTTGTGTTGTGACGTGTAGAAACTACATAACCTAAGATCTGTAATATTTAAATTAATTTTTTCATTATTAATAATTTCAATTGATCAAATAAGTTCACAAAAAGTATGATTAAAATAATTGTTATTCTATTTAAATTCGTATTCATTCAGAAAATGAGATATCAACTTAATTATTCAAATGTACCGCCATATTTTAAGAATAGATAACTTTTTTAATTTTCATAATCAACTTAAATGTACTTACAGGGAACAGTCAATAAAGAAGTGGAAGTGCTCTAGGTTTTTAGTGGAAAACGACCGCCATTATTCTGGTTGTTGTTCGAAAACAAAGGAAATGTCCAGGAGTTCCACATCTTTATTAACGGATCTACATTCGGCAACAGTGCTTTATAACCAAAGTTAGGTCTAGTTAGGTTCAAAAACTTTATTATGTTGGCAGCATAATTGACAAGTGATTTAATTACAGTGTTATTTATTGTTTATATATTAATTGTTTTTATCGTTGTAGATTGATGTGAAATAGCATCATTTATGATAAATTGAAATGAATGGCAATGGTATTAACGAATATAACGGTTTATGATGGGTGAAAACTGTGAAGAAAACAAAAGTGAGGTTATGTGCATTTTGCAATTTCTATAAACAAATAAACAATGGAAAATACAAGTTTTCGGATTAAAAATAAGTAAAAACATATCAAAATGATTATTCATTAATAATAGTAATCATAATCATCTTTCTGATAGATTTTCATATCGATGTATAAAATGGAAGTTGCATTATTCTCTGGATAACTGCGATTGGGGTCATTTCCAAAGCGATCTTTTTATAAACACACACATTACTGTGATATATACGAATATCGCATTTCCATTGAAGTAAAATGCTTGAATTCAACATTGCACATATGGTCCACTTAAATTTATGGCTTTTCTATTCATTTACTGGTGAGATTATTAAATTATCTATTTATTTTTTATTAATTATTAACAACAATTAACTACTTATTATTATTTGCAATGGCATCTTATAATTAGAGACCGGATATAGAAATCCATCTTTATTTGGCATGGGGTTATCGTACAATTGTCGCGCGTTAAGGGCTGGTCATTGGGGTAGTTCGATGGTATCGATACAAAAATTACAATCATTCAATAATATTGAAACTATTATCATCATCATCCTTTTTAATATTATTGAATGTATAAATGGTTTGAGGTATTTAGATAATTAACAGACAACTACTTATAAAGTAGACAACCAACAATACACACTTCACTAAGTGTGTATTGTTGGTTGCCTACGCTCACTATATCTGAATATTTTTTTTACCCATTTTGATAATATGTAAGTATTTTGAGACGTGTTTGATTATCTATTAATACCGTGATAACCGTGAAAATATATGGCCACAACACAGTTTATTTTATAAAATTTCGTTATATTCAAAGTGGGATTTCTTAGACAGTTATTTATTTTTATGACAATATTTTGCTATATCTATTTCTGATTGAATATTTTAATTCGTATATTTTTCTTTTAGCTTTCATTCTTCAAAGTGTTTGTAGAAAATGTGAGATTATACAAGAAAATAGCGAACTAATGGTTGTACTGTGTATTTAGTATGTAATCACATATTTATTAATAAGTATGGTTGGTATACGTTAAATTAATTACAAATACATAAATTATTTCTCTTGTAGATCATCATGACCTTTTCTTATATTTCTGGCGGATTTTCATATCGAGATGAAATGAAAGCTGCAAATGGACGACGACATCGTCATATTCTCAATGGTGAGTTATCATTTTTATTTCCAGACAAAAAATTTCAAAACTTAACAAGGCTGTTAAGTTGACCGGCATCTAAATGTTTTTTTTTTACTGTGTGGCGTTCAATTGGCCGAATGTTGTTTTTTTAAAAAAACATTTTGTTATCAATACAGAAACTGAAACACAATCGTTTGTTGGTTTATAGCGCCAAGTTTAATAAATAAATTCGTCGTAGATCACCATTTCGGGTGTTTGAATTCATGGAAGTTAAAAGTAATCACATGCACACACTATTATTAATTTATTATTTATTATTTTAACATTTTCGAAACTATATAAGTCGCACACTCTACAACACTCATTGACAATTATTAAGTAACCAGTTGGAAGTACATATTTATTCCTCTAATAATAAAAAATATAATAATCAACAAATGACCAACAGACGATTGCAATTGTTGAGCATAAATAAAAAAATATAAAAAATTATGCTTCGGCCAACTTAATATCGCAGAAATTCGCAGTACCTATTTAATTGTTAATAGTAGGGCCATCTAGTTTACGGTAGCTGTACTAGTGCAGCCATCTTAAGATGTTTCCTTTTACAGGTTTCTTTAATTTGTCCATTTAGTTTTCGGCATTGTGTGTAGATGGAGCTGTAGTCACTGTTTGTCTTATGACTTGATAATTAACAAATTCTAACTTAATATTCTTCTAGACCATCATTATCCAATGAGTCCTTTCTGGGTTGAGAATCTGGACGGGCAGTGCAGTGGATATCCGCAATTATATTTATACAATTGCTGGGTGGTGTATCCTTCATTCATTCAAACAGGGGTGTGTACGAATGGGATTGAAGTATAGTGTCACCTAATTCGAGTATCAAAAATACCAGAAATTGTAATAATGGCTTATGGTTAATACTGATAATTAACGTAGCTATAAATACAGTAATTGGAGTAGGCAACCAACAATACACATTTAAGGGTAATTATTTAAATACCAATTTACCCATTTTGATGATAAGTCATTTGAAAAGTGGTTAATTATCATTAGTACAATGATAATTGTTAAAAGATATAGTCACAACACAGTTTATTTTGTAAAATTTCATAATATTCAAAGTGGAATCTGTCAGACAGTCACTTTTTTATGACAAATTTTTGCTATATTTATTTCTACATTTTGTTTTTGTTAATTCAATACTTTGATTCGTCTATTTTTCTTTTAGACTTTATTCATCAACGAATCAGTAACAGTGGAATGTTGTCAATTAATAAGTAACACGTATTAATTCCCATTTGAATGTTTTGTTAAAATGGGAATTCGTTAATTTGAAGAAAAACGAAAAGGTAAACGATCCAATAAACAATGAATCAAGAATCGTTTCCAGATATAGAATTGGCAAAAACATTATTTTAAATGGATATAAAAACTGATTGTTGTAGTGATTGAATTAAATGTAAGTATAATTAATTGAAATTATAAATAATTGAATGCATTTTAAAATATAAATAATTTTTAGGACGTATTAAGTTAATGACAGCAGCAGCAGCTGTAGTGGTACCATGGTTTACATTTTACCAGTATTAAGTTATTTACAATTACAAGATGATCATAGATATATACCAGCATTGGAAGTGTTTTATGTATTAATTGCTGTAATCTCTGGTTGTTGATTTCAATCAAGTTTGATAAAACATGTTCACATAGGAACATTATGGAATATTTGGGTAAGAGTTCAACAATTATCATTATTTTCAAATGTAGTGTTTTTATGTTTTATTACTTTTTAGGTTGGCAATACAAATCTAGGGACATTTAGTAACTAGGATTTTGGAGTGGCAGTCGTGATTTTTGACGTTTGACATTTGTAAATATAACCTTAAAAAATAACTATTTATTCATTAATTTCATTTTCTTTAGAATGAATGTAACAAATGTAAGTGCATTACGCAAAATTTAACGGAGCTGGCACGATCCATAATTGAGAAAAACAATTCCAATAATCAAGTTCTCATCTTGTCAATGCGAGGACCAAAATGCTGCACATCAGGTAGCACGTAGCAGTTTTTCCAATTGAAGTATAGAAAGTACCAGCAATTTTAACAATGGCTTTCGATAAATAATGCTAATTAGAACAACCATAAGTAGCAGAGATTCGTTGTATTATTTGTATCAAAGCAATGGATGGGCAACCATAAACACATTACTATTTAAAATGGATAATCAGCAATACGTGGTTAGTGGGAGATTTTTAACACTTTACGTGAAAAGTGATTAATTATCAATTAGTACAGTGATAGTTTATTTTGTAAAATTTCATATTTTAAATGGATATAACAACTGATTGTTGTAGTGATTGAATTAAATGTAAGTATAATTAATTGAAATTATCAATAATTGAATGCATTTTAAAATATAAATAATTTTTAGGGTGTAGTAAGTTAATGACAGCAGCAGCAGCTGTAGTAGTACCACTGGTTTACATTTGACCAGTATTAAGTTATTTACAATTACAAGATGGTCATAGACATACACCAACATTAGAAGTGTTTTAATTATTAATTGTTGCAATATATGGTTGTTATGGAATATATGGATAAGAATACAACAATTATCATTTTATAAATATAACAAGAAACAAATTTGTCATTAAGTCTTCGAAGTTATCTATGATTGTTCTTGGAAAATAACGACGTTTTAATAAGAGTTGTTAAAATTGTTATTATACTAAACAGATGGATATTATTAATTCATAATGTGAAGAAAAAGAATGTTTAATTACAATTGTTGTAAATAGATCAATAAAAATATTTTATATTCTGTTTTTCTCTAAAATTAAAATTAAAAATGTTTAACCTGGTGCATCCACCAAAATTTTTCGTGCTAAAATCAAAATCTAGCAATCTCTAACCCGGCGCCTCCACCAAAAGTTTTCGTCCTAAAATTAGAACGAAAAATTTTTAGCCCGGCGCATCCACCAAAATTTTTAAATTCACCCGGCGCCTCCACCAAAAATTTCAAATTCACCCGGCGCCTCCACCAAAATTTTTCGTGCTAAAATCAAAATCTAGCAATCTTAACCGGCGCCTCCACCAAAATTTTTCGAAATGTACAGTTGAAATTTTTCGAAAAATTTTGGTGGAGGCGCCGGGTTAGAGATTGCTAGATTTTGATTTTAGCACGAAAAATTTTGGCGGAGGCGCCGGGATAATTTCCGGCGCCTCCACCAAAATCCTGAGATTTGCCCGGCGCATCCACCAAAATTTTTCGCACTGAAATCAAAATCTAGCAATCTCAACCCGGCGCCTCCACCAAAAATTTTTCGAAAATGCAGTTGAAAATTTTTGAAAAATTTTGGTGGAGGCGCCGGGCTAGAGATTGCTAGCTTTTGATTTTAGCACGAAAAATTTTGGCGGAGGCGCCGGGCGAATTCGAAAATTTTGGTGGATGCGCCTGGTTAAACATTTTTAGTTTTAATTTTAGAGAGAAAAACAGAATATAAAATATTTTTATTGATCTATTTACAACAATTGTAATTAAACATTCTTTTTCTTCACATTATGAATTAATAATATCCATCTGTTTAGTATAATAACAATTTTAACAACTCTTATTAAAACGTCGTTACTTTCCAAGAACAATCATAGATAACTTCGAAGACTTAATGACAAATTTGTTTCTTGTTATATTTATAAAATGATAATTGTTGTATTCTTATCCATATATTCCATAACAACCATATATTGCAACAATTAATAATTAAAACACTTCTAATGTTGGTGTATGTCTATGACCATCTTGTAATTGTAAATAACTTACTACTGGCAAAATGTAAACCAGTGGTACTACTACAGCTGCTGCTGCTGTCATTAACTTACTATACCCTAAAAATTATTTATATTTTAAAATGCATTCAATTATTTATAATTTCAATTAATTATACTTACATTTAATTCAATCACTACAACAATCAGTTGTTATATCCATTTAAAATAATGTTTGTACTACCAATTTTATAACTGCAAGCGATTCTTCATTCATTGTTTATTGGATCGCTTCTTATTAACAATATCGTTTACATTTTCGTTTTTCTTCAAATTAACGGATTCCCATTATAACAAAACATTCAAATGGGAAATATGTGTTACTTATTAATTGTCCACATTTCACTGTTACTGATTCTTTGATGAATAAAAGCTAAAAGAAAAATAAACGAATTAAAGTATTGAATTAACAAAAACAAAATGTTGAAATAGATATAGCAAAAAGTGACTAAGTGTCTAAGAAATCTCACTTTGAATATTATGAAATTTTACAAAATAAACTATCACTGTACTAATTGATAATTAATCACTTTTCACGTAGTGTTAAAAATCTCCCATTAACCACGTATTGCTGATTATCCATTTTAAATAGTAATGTGTTTATGGTTGCCCATCCATTGCTTTGATACAAATAATACAACGAATCTTTGCTACTTATAGTTATTCTAATTAGCATTATTTATCGAAAGCCATTGTTAAAATTGCTGGTACTTTCTATACTTCAATTGGAAAAACTGCTACGTGCTACCTGATGTGCAGCATTTTGGTCCTCGCACTGACAGGATACTTCAATGATCATTCGTGCAACACCCCTGTCTGATTAAAAAATAATAAACGATTTACATTGATACATAATGACGATAATTACCTTGTAAATGTTTGCTGAATTTCACAAGATGAGAACTTGATTATTGGAATTGTTTTTCTTATTTATGGATCGTGCCAGCTCCGTTAAATTTTGCGTAATGCACTTACATTTGTTACATTCTTTCTAAAGAAAATGAAATTAATGAATAAATAGTTATTTTTTAAGGTTATGTTTACAAATGTCAAACGTCAAAAGCCACGACTGCCACTCCAAAATTCTAGTCACTAAATGTCCCTAGATTTGTACTGCCAACCTAAAAAGTAATAAAACATAAAAACACTAGATTTGAAAATAATAAAATGATAATTGTTGTATTCTTACCCAAACATTCCATAATGTTCCTATGTGAACATGTTTTATCAAACTTGATTGAAATCAATAACCAGATATTGCAACAATTAATACATAAAACACTTTTAATGCTGGTATATATCTATGACCATCTTGTAATTGTAAATAACTTACTACTGGCAAAATGTAAACCAGTGGTACTACTACAGCTGCTGCTGCTGTCATTAACTTAATACGTCCTAAAAATTATTTATATTTTAAAATGCATTCAATTATTTATAATTTCAATTAATTATACTTACATTTAATTCAATCACTACAACAATCAGTTTTTATATCCATTTAAAATAATGTTTTTGCCAATTCTATATCTGGAAACGATTCTTGATTCATTGTTTATTGGATCGTTTACCTTTTCGTTTTTCTTCAAATTAACGAATTCCCATTTTAACAAAACATTCAAATGGGAATTAATACGTGTTACTTATTAATTGACAACATTTCACTGTTACTGAGATTCCTCGACAAATAAACCACTAAAAGAAAAATAAACGAATTAAAATATTCAATCAACAAGAGCAAAATGCTGAGATAGATATAGCAAAAATTTGTCATAAAAAAAGTGACTGTCTGACATATTCCACTTTGAATATTATGAAATTTTACAAAATACACTGTGTTGTGACCATATCTTTTAACGATTATCATTATACTAATTGATAATTAACCACTTTTCAAATGGCTTATCATCAAAATGGGTAAATTTGTATTTAAATAATTACCATTAGCATGTATTGTTGGTTGCCTACTAAAAATAATACTGTATTTATGGTTGCCGGGTCATTGGTTTAATCCATTATATCGAATCTTTGCTGTCTACCTATTCTCATTAGCAGTATTTACCAAAAACCATCATTAGAATGGCTGGTATTTTTGGTCCTCGAATTAGACGACAGTGTACTTCAGTCCCATTCGTACACACCCCTGTTTGAATGAATTAAGGATACACCACTGCCAGTCCAGATTCTAACCCAGAAAGGACACATTGGATAATGATGGTCTAGAAGAATATTAACTTAGAATTTGCTAATTTTCAATTTCATAGGACTTACCTTTAATACCAAGAAGAAATAGTTTCGTATAATGGAGGAGCTTCCACGTGCAGACATCTCGGATGTGTCTATAATACAAAGAACAATCGATTAACTGTGTTTGTTCGAAAAAAAGTTAAAGGTAGGCAAATCGACTCCTATAACTAATGTACCTGTGATATTGATATACCACCGCATGATGCTCCAAGCTGAATTATGGGCTTGACGATCCATATTAAGTAGAAAATCAAACTGGTTAGAAATTTACAGCTCTCGATGAAAATGCCATTTAAAATATTGGTTTTCCTGTGACACCTTCTGCATCTGGATGAATGGCGTCATGAATCAGAATACGAATTTGTCGGCAATTTCGGCGCCAATCCAGTCAGACATAGATTAAAATTTCTGCGTTGTGATAACGACATCTCAATCTTTCACTTTTGATTTCATTTTCATCCATAATAAAGAATTATTATATCCAATACCATTTCCATCCATTTGATTTATTATAAATAATGCTATTTCATATTAATCTACAACGAAAAACCAATTAATCTATACAATAATTAACACTGAGAACGAATGACAACTGTCAATAATTGTTGAACAACAAACAGTGATTACAACTCCATCTACAAATAATGTCGACAACTAATTTGACAAATTAAAGAAACCTGTAAAGGAAACCATCTTATCTCAAAATGGCTGCACTAGTACAGCTATCGTAAACTAGATGGCCCTACTATTAAAAATTAAACAATAACTGAAAATATCTGCGATATTTTATTTATTTATGTTCAGCAATTGCAATCGTCTGTTGGTCATTTGTTGATTATTATATTTACTATTATTAGACGAATAAATATGTACTTCCATCTGGTTACTTATATAATAATTGTCAATGAGTGTTGTAGAGTGTGCGACTTGTAGTTTCGTAAATGTTAAAATAATAAGTAATAAATTAATAATAGTGTGTGCATGTGATTACTTTTAACTTCCATGAATTCAAACACCCGAAATGGTGATCTATACGACTAATTTATTTATTAAACTTGGCGATATAAACCAACAAACGATTGTGTCTGTTTCTGTATTGATAACAAAGAATTTAAAAAAAAACAACAACATACGGCCAAGTGTAGGCCTCCCCAGTATAAAAAAAACTTTTATACGCCGCTCAACTTAACAGCCTTGCGAATATCTCTCTATTATTAAATTATTTATTATAATGAGAAAGTTTTATATTATTTTGTCAGTGGAAATAAAAACGATAACTCACCATTGAGAATATGACGATGTCGTCGTCCATTTGCAGCTTTCATTTCATCTCGATATGAAATTCCGCCAGAAATATAAAGACAGGCCATGATGATCTACAAAAGAAATAATTTATGTACTTGTAATTAATTTAACGTATACCATACTTATCAATGAATATGTGATTACATATTAAATGCACAGTAAAACCATTAGTTCGCTATTTTCTTGTATAATCTCACATTTTCTACAAACACTTTGAAGAATGAAAGCTAAAAGAAAAATATACGAATTAAAATATTCAATGAGAAATAGATATAGCAAATTATTGTTATAGAAATAAATAACTGTCTAAGAAATCCGTCTTTGAATATAACAAAATTTTACAAAATAAACTGTGTTGTGACCATGTATTTTAACGATTATCACGGTATTAATACATAATCAAACACGTCTCAAAATACTTACATATTATCAAAATGGGTAAAAAATATTTAGACATAGTGAGCGTAGGTAACCAGCAATACACACTTAGTGAAGTGTGTATTGTTGGTTGCCTACTTTAGAAGTAGTTGTCTGTTAATTATCCAAATACCTCAAACCATTTATACATTCAGTAATATTAAGATGGATGATGATAATAGTTTCAATATTATTGAATGATTATAATTTTTGTATCGATACCATCGAACTACCCCAATGACCAGCCCTTAACGCGCGACAATTGTACGATAACCGCATGCCAAATAAAGATGGATTTCTATATCCGGTCTCTAATTATAAGATACCATTGCAAATAATAATAAGTAGTTAATTGTTGTTAATAATTAATAAAAAATATATAGATAATTTAATAATCTTACCAGTGAATGAATAGAAAAGCCATAAATTTAAGTGGACCATATGTGTAGTGTTGAATTCAAGCATTTTACTTCAATGGAAATGCGATATTCGTATATACTACAGTAACGTGTGTGTTTATAAAAAGATCGCTTTGGAAATGACCCCAATCGCATTTATCCAGAGAATAATGCAACTTCCATTTTATACATCGATATGAAAATCTATCAGAAAGATGATTATGATTATTATTAATGAATGAATCATCATTACGATATTCTCTTACTTATTTTTAATCCGAAAACTTGTATTTTCCATTGTTTATTTGTATATAGAAATTGCAAAATGCACATAACCTCACTTTTGTTCTCTTGACAGTTTTCACCCATCATAAACCGTTATATTCGTTAATACCATCGCCATTCATTTCGATTTATCATAAATGATGCTATTTCACATCAATCTACAACGATAAAAACAATTCATTGATACACAATAAATAACACTGTAATTAAATCACTTGTCAATTATGCTGCCAACAAAATAAAGATTTTGGTCCTCACCACAGATCACTAGATCTAACTTTGGTTATAAGTCAGTGTTGCCGGATGTAGATATTTTGAAATCTAGTGATATTTTTTATTTTCGATGGTGGCTAAAGTTATGCTGAAGAATGTGATTACAGTAGCATAAAATAAATGTATAACAGGATGCTTTTTGATAAATTCATTTAAAATCATTACGTTATTAATTTTCAAAGTGATTAATAATTTGTTTATATTTTATTGGAAAAATACTTTAAATCATTTACTATATAGAATTCCTTTTACAATATGCAACTTAAATTTTTCGTTTTTCGAACGGAACGCCACTGATTAAGTTATGAACGATTTCAATTCATATTTTTGTAAATTTGATCGAGGATAATATTTTTTTTTAAATTAGATGGAACTTTCATTCATTTCTACTATAAAAATGATGATTCTTTTAGTAGTTTAAAAAAAATTCTTTTAGGGATTTAGTCATTTTATTGAATTCTGTCGAACAACACAAAAATTCCTAAACGATAAATCGATTGTTCACATTAACCTAAAAGAGTGTTTTCTTTTGTTAGAATGGATAAGATTTAAATGAACGAAATTATTCTGACATAATGAGAAAATCGAAAAATATTGTTTAAATTATAAAAATAACAAAAATAATAATGTTTTAGCATTAAATTTATAGAAAACAACTGATGAAGATAATTCTTTCAACATGGCTGCTAATAACAATCAGAATGGATGGTTGAGTGGTTTAGGAATTGGTTTTGCAGGTCCATTATCATCAGTTCCTGAACAACAACAACAACAACAACAACCACAAACACACCAAGCTAGTGCTTCATCAGACACAACACAATATGAACAATTAGATAAATCGAATATTTGCAGCAATACTCTTAAGGTATATAAATCAGCCACAAATATCTATCTGCATAACAACTATCTATTGTTTTTGTTATTTAATTTTTGTTTTGTTTTGTAATTATTATATAGAGAAATCCAAAAATGGAACTATCGAAAAGTGATTTACTTAAATTAGTTACTTATTTTGAAGGAGAGATTCAAGCGCGTGATATTGTTATTGCCGCATTAAAAGTAAGATAAAAACATAGTGTAATAATAATTTTCTAATTCTTTACTGAATTTTACAGTCAGAAAGATTGAAACAAGTAGTGAATATTGGACGTTATCGTCCAGCTGTTATATCAGATCCTTATACAGCATTATTAAGAGATAGTATAGCTGATAGTGCAACAGCAAAACCAGCATTTTGTGAAGGTGAAATGACTCAATCAGCTGAACAACAATTACAAGCATTAGAACAATTAGCATTACAACAACGACGAGCCCATCAACATATGATCAATATATTAAAAGATGCTGAAGAAAAACATAAAAAAGTTATACAAGAATTAGAAGAGGAAAAATGTAAACATGAACATGATACAGCACAAGGTGATGATATTACATATGGTTTAGAAATGGAGAGAACACGTTTAAGACAAGAATTAGAAATGGAACGAACATCTAGAAAAAAATTAGAAAAAGAACTTAAAAAACAATTAGAAATGGCTGATGAAGAAAGAGCCAGGCAAAAACAAATTGTTTTGTTATTATTGGCTGAAAGAAAAAAGATTATTGTAAAATATATTGAAGAAAGAAAAAGAAGTGAAGATTTAGCACAAGTTAATTGATAATCTATAAGTATTATTTAAATATATTTAAACATTTAACATTTTTAGATATTATCTGAAGAAAAATCTCGAATTGATAGTATGGCTGAAGGTTTAGAAGAAGAAAGTAAAAAGTCACTTCAAATGGAAGCTGAATTAGAAAAACAAGTACATGTTTTTGAAGTTGACAAAAAGTCACTGACTTTACAGTTAAGTGCAAAAGAAATTAGGTAAATATCCATTTAAATTAATACAGAATATCAAATTGAAAAATAATAATATAAAAATACAATATTAGATGTCAAGAATTAGAAATGGAGGTCCAAAAAATGAAAGCTGAATTTGAAACTTTAAGAAATCGTAATACATGTGATAGTGCAGCATCAATGATGAGTAGTGTAGCTAAAGTTGTACAACCAACTGCAACAGTATCTAGTGTTCCTGTATCTGGACCCAGTAAATAATTTCATTTTAATATTAGTGATAATGAATTAATAAAATTATATTTTAGCTACTGGCATTGCCCAATCAGTCATACCTGGTCAGGTACTTCGTCAAACAGTAATGACACCACCACCGCCTGTACAGAAGGTAAACTAATTGACCATTTAAAATAAATTTTACATAATTAATATTTTAGTTAATTCCTGGTGGTACTATAACATCACAAAGTAGTCAACCTCCAACACCTGGTAAACCACAACCGAAACCAGGTTTCCATCCACAATATTCAAGTGGTAATATTCAAGCACCACAAACACCACCTAAAAAAGGTACAATAAGTGGACGTGGTGTACCACCACCAATACCACCAAACAAACCTGTTATACCATGTAAACAAGCAACACCCAGACGACCAGATAGTGGAGAGACTGATAAGAAAAAACCAAACATCACTAGTAATAAAGATAATACACCACAACAATCACAACAGCCACAACAGCCATCATCTTCCTCATCACAAAATGAAGTAACATCAGCTAAAAATCCACAAGGAATTGAATTATTAGGACAAGAATTAGCTGATTTTCAACAAATGTTCGTTACAATGGCAACTAGCAATAATACTTAAATTATTATTTATGTATTCATTTCCGAGAATCAGTATTATGTGATTCTCAATAGCTAATAATAATAATTGACTACAAAAGTCCACTCCTTATGTGATAATTAAATTAAATCTACTTAAATATTACATGAACTGTTGGATTTTTATCTATATTATAATTGCATTTTGCAGAAAGAAAAATCCATTATTCTGAATGGATGTTGAAATAAAACCAAAATGCAACATGATTTTATTTTTTACTTTTAAAATACCTCTAGATCTCCATTATTAGATAATTTTTTTATTCTTTCAAACTATAGATTGCACGAATCATAAAAATGTAATAATTGAATTATTAAAAATTAATTAGTATTTTCAAAAGACACTGCATTTAGTTTAAGCTGTTAGACTGCGAATTCAACAAAATAATAATAATTAAAAAATAATGGCTAAGCTGAGATAAAATTAGAATATATTATTTGTAATAAATTAGAGTTTAGGTAAAGAAGTGTAAATAATGTAAAAGTTGACTTGTACAAAATTAATTAATATCCACTCTGTATATAGGCGCAAATTATTTATAGTTTAATTATTATCAAAAATAGGAGCTTTGATAATCGATTATCATTAATTTTCAATTATTCATAGATAGTTTAACGTTTTATGTTTTAGAACAGGTATGTTAGTATTTTCGAGGATCTCCGATTAAAATTGCCATATTTAATGATTTTTTTTTATGTGACTATAATTATAAGCCTATTATAGAGTAATTAAATTAAATGTATACTGTGAGGGAGCTAGTCGTTAGTGTAGCCTAGCAGTGGCAGTGAGGCCAAGTGTCTATAAAAAAAAAGATAAGAAAAAGAATAATTATTCTGATTATATTAATCGTGTTTCATTATGATATTCTGTGTATTAATTGCTCTATGTATGATCTCGAATGTAAAGAGCACTCATACTTTGTAAGTTAAGACCAAAAAAAAAGAAGAAAAATCAGTTATTTCCTTGTTGTTAATAATTTCGAAAAATTAAATTAATTTTATCAAAATTTAATTTGATTTCAGTAATAACCATACAATAAAACATCGAGATTATGTTGAAGAATATAGTTTATCATTACGTGATATTTTACCACTTAAACCGAAACATTATGATAAAAATCGTGCACCAAAATTACAAGGGCAACCGACTGTTGTTTATTTTCATGTTACTGTGTTATCTTTAGATTCAATTAATGAAGAATCAATGGCAAGTTAATTAATGCGATCAATCAAATTATGCTAATTTAAGATAAATGTAACGGATGATCAATATGATATCTTTCGAATTCATGATCATTCGTTACCTTCTATATGTTAATTATTTATATAGATAGATTTCGCTTTTTGTTTTATTTAGACGTACGTAACAGATATATTCCTTGCTCAAAGTTGGCGAGATCCCCGTTTACGTTTACCAGAAAATATGAGTGAAGAATATAGAATATTGGATGTCGAATGGTTACATAATATTTGGAGGCCCGATTGCTTTTTTAAAAATGCTAAAAGTGTCACCTTTCACGAAATGACAATCCCAAATCATTATTTATGGTTGTATCATGATAAAACATTATTATATATGTCCAAGTAAGAGACTATAATCGAATTATCTCATTTGAATTGATTATATAATTTTAGTTATTATTAATTAAGATTAACATTAGTATTATCATGTGCTATGAAATTCGAATCTTATCCACATGATACACAAATTTGTTCAATGATGATTGAAAGTTGTAAGTATTCGTTTATTATATTAATAAACTACAGTTTATATTTAAATCATAATGATAATAATATAAATTTCTATTTTGTTAATATAAATATTAAATGAGGATTATTCAAATTTAAAGTGTCCCATACTGATCACGATCTTGTATTTATATGGAATATGACTGATCCACTTGTTGTAAATCCAGATATTGAATTACCACAACTTGATATTTCAAATAATTATACAGCCGATTGTACTATTGAATACTCAACCGGTAAATTACTGCTATATTAGTTAGAAGGCAGATAAACGCCACTATTAAAACAATAGTAATGATATTGAATAAAATTTTTAGGTAATTTTACATGTTTAGCTGTTGTTTTTAATTTAAAAAGACGTCTAGGATATCATTTATTCCATACATATATACCATCAGCATTGATTGTTGTTATGTCATGGATTTCATTTTGGATAAAACCAGAAGCTATACCAGCTCGAGTAACACTCGGTGTTACATCATTATTAACATTAGGTATAATAAAATATATTACAAAATATTCAATAATTATTAATTTATAAATAATAATTAGCAACACAAAATACACAATCACAACAATCATTACCACCGGTATCTTATGTAAAAGCGATTGATGTATGGATGTCGAGTTGTTCAGTGTTTGTATTTTTATCATTAATGGAATTTGCTGTTGTTAATAATTTTATGGGACCAGTTGCAACAAAAGCAATGAAAGGATATTCAGATGAAGATCTTCATTCTGAATTCAATGAATATAGAGTAATTTTGTTCATTTAAAAATCTATGTATACATATGCAAATAAATATTTTAATATTATCATCATTTTATAGGGTATTGGTAAACAACGTTTTAGTACTGCAAGTCAGCCACAATATAATACGTTTTGTAATGGTAAAAGTATAGCACTTTGTATAGATCAGTTTTCAAGATTCTTCTTCCCATTTTCATTTATCATTTTAAATATTGCATACTGGTGTACATTTTTATGAAATAAAGGAACAACGAAATAAATTCAATTATAATGTGTAAAATAACAAATTTGAATAAAATTATTGATGCTAAATAATTAATTGATTTGGCATTTTTATCCTAATAAACATTCCCTTGTGTTAAATTGTTTCTTACAATTGGTCATTATTGCTATATATAGCAAAGACAAAAGAATATACATGTTTCCAACAGAAATTGAGGTTTCTATTTGTTACTTTTTTATATATAATGTGCATGGTATTATTAAGATATTTCATGCAAATAGAAGCTATTTTATTGGTGTTTTTGTAGCTAGATAAGACATGGTGTAACCTTGTATATAATGAGATTTTATAGACAATCGATATGGCCACCGTAAGAAGAAGTTACAAGGAGTGCTAAAGAAAACTTAACAGGCCCATGTGTGCGACAAAGTGTAGAGGACGCTCCTTCTTGTGTGACTGTGGAAGAAAACTTGCTTGGGCCTTCTGGACTGCAGCAGTTAGAAAAAATGAAAACAACATCACTACATGTCACATGTATATATGCATAAATTTTTTAATTTATTATTGTTGTTTGCATTTATTTTTATTTGTTTAATATTTTGTAATAAATTATTCCTTGAAATTATACTATCTATATACTTAGTAATTTAGAAGCAACATATGAATTTGGCGCTACGACGAAATTGATCAGTAGCGTACCGACCACAACTAAACGTAAATAACTTTCAACTACATACAATTGGCAATATCTATGGCAATACATACTACATTGAAATAGTTTTGTGGTTAGGTTTTTGAAAAGTGCGAAAAAGTGGTTTATTTATTTAATATAAGGGTAATTTCACCAAATTCCATCAAGTTCGTTATTTATATTAATTAATTATATAATTAATTATTAAATTATGTAATTGAAATTTTCTTTATAGTGAATTTATTATTAGAATAACTGCATAGTAATGTTTGTTAATGATATGTATTTACGTGCAATATATTTCATCATGTTATAGTTTCATTAACAATATTCACGTTTTTTTTTGTTATGTAAAATTAAATCTTCTAATATTAATCATAATTTCTACCTAATTCTATAAATGTTATTGTTTATTTGTATATTGGTATTTAAATTTTTTTATTTTATGATTATATTTATATTTTGTCCTGTTGTTACAGATTTGTTGTTTTGCCTCGTGTTTGAAATGGAATAGGTAATCATCACTATAACGTGTCTAAATGCGTTATTTTCGTTATTTGAAAAACATTTCAAAAATAATCGATTCTAATCAAGTTTCTATGGCAATTCACATATCAATTGAATCAAATGAATCAACAGATTTAGCTGTTAATTTACTAAATAGTGGTTGTGTTATTGCTGTACCAACTGATACAGTATATGGTTTAGCTTGTGATGCAACAAATAAACAAGCTATTGATAAATTATATTCAATAAAACAACGTAATGAATTAAAACCAGTTGCTATATGTTTGGGTGATGTTAATTTTGTTAATTATTGGGCAAAAATTGATCATTTACCAAAAGAATTATTAAATTTATTATATCCAGGACCAGTAACATTAATATTAACTTGTGCCAAACAACTTGATAAATCATTAAGTTTCAATAATAAAATTGGTATCAGAATACCGGATTATCAATTTATTAGAAAAGTGGCAACTAATTTAAATAAACCAATTGCATTAACTAGTGCTAATGTAAGCAATCAACCAAGTTCAGTAAATATAAATGAATTTGCATCTTTATGGTATAAAATATCTGGTATATTTGATGGTGGTAATTTAAGTTATGGTGATTTAAATCGTAGTGCTTCCACTGTTATTGATTTATCAAAAATTGGTTATTATCAAATTCTACGTAAAGGTGTTGCTTATTATAAAATCATAAGTATTTTAGAACGTTTTAATTTAAAATCAATTGATAATGAATAAATTATTTAAAAGCGTATCAATTAGTAATAATACAGACAATTTAATTAAAAGTTTTTTAACAAAACATTTATCAAATAGTGTTAAAGAAATTCAGTATTGTGGTGTTGAAGAAACTAATAAAAATAACGATATAGTCGAAGCATCAAATCAATTATGTACTGTAATTGAAGCTATATTTTTACATGGTTTAAAAGATTCATTTACAAAACGATTTCGTCGAGCAATTGCTGATGTAGATGAACGACCAGAACCGAGTTTCTGGTCACCATTATTAGTAATTTCACATAGACAAATTATAGATCAGGTATTTTCTATTTCTATTGTTTTCTATTAAAACATTTTTATAGTTTTATATGTTTATTAAATTATTTTCGTTCTAGATAACCAATTTATCTCAAATTACAACAGAAGTGGGCCAATGTCGCGCCTGGGTACGTTTAGCTCTGAATGATTGTCTATTATCGTCATATTTAATGATAATCCGTTGCGATCCTGGTACATTAAAATCGTTTTATAAACCAAGTGCTTATGTACGTGATGGTGAATTATTAGAAGTTGCTCAACGATTAATTGAAGGTGTTGAAGCATTTAAATTATTCACATTACCATGTAATTCAAGTTTATTAAATACATGGCAATTACCAAGTTTATATTTAGCTGGTATATGGTCACCAACATTAAAAGCTTGTCCAGTAGCACCATGTGATGATGTTGCACAATCTGTTGAAGAAACAATAAAATTTTTATCTGATAATAATTCTGAAACATGTTCATTAAGTTCAGCTATATCAATAACATCACAAAATAGCGGTTTACGTCAAATGGTAGCATTAAATGAAGATGAAGCATTGAAAATAATATTAGGCAAACATAAAGATAATAAAAATATTGATGATATGAAATCATCATCTGATTTATCTGAATCTGAAGCACATAGTTGTGATTCAGATAATATCAATTTTAATTTAGGGAATTCGTTAAATCGTCGTACAGGTTGGTCATTTGATGACACACAACAACAACAACAACAAGATGAAGATAATGATGATGATAATGAGGATAATGAAAATACCGTGGAAGATAATTTTCCAAATATTGATAAAACACCTTTACAACCAAATGAACCAAAATCAATGGAAGCTAGTTATAATGCTTTAATAGAAAGTTATAATATGTTAAGTGGTGGTTATATAAAAACACCTGATTTAAGGGATGTTTGGCAAAAATTTGACGACAATCATTGTGAAGATGTTGTAGAAAAGAATAATGTAAATAAATGTCTTCTTTGATACTCGTTAATTGAGAAATTTAATTATTGTTTTTAGGTTGAACAGTCTAATAGTTATTCAGGAAATATCAATGTTTGTTTAGCAAAACTGAATCAGTTGCTTTGGCAGCTCAAATTGGTAAAATTTCCCGAGAAAAAGGTTTAGATTATCAAAATTATGAATGTGCAGGATGTAAACATCCTGTTGGCATTACACAGAAAACCAAGTATTTAATTTTTTAATTATTTTTTTTTACGTATTAGTAATCCTTAATTTTTTTTAGAGTTTGTTCTTTTACTGGAGAATATTTTTGTGATTCTTGTATGGCCGATGAATTAATATCAATACCAGCTCGTATTATTCATAATTGGGACTTTAAAACATATCCAGTATCACAAAAATCTTTAAATTATATAAATGAACTTAAAAATCATCCAACTATAGATTTTAAAGTTATTCAAATTATTATTTCTTATATAATTTTAATAATTATCAAAAAAAATGTTTTAGATATTGAATCCTTTTATTTATGGTGCAATTGAAGAAATGGCACAACTTCAGATGTTAAGAAATCAACTAAATTTCTTAAGGGCATATTTATATACATGTCGAGAGCCGATAATTGAACAATTACAGAAACAAATGTGGCCAAGAGAATATATGTACGAGCATCTACATCAGTATTCAATTTCAGTAAGTTTTACCTCAAATTTTTGTAAAGTTTATTGTTTTAATTTAAATAATAAAGGATTTGGCTGAAATACCAAATGGTAATTTAGCTCAACATTTACAATCTGTTGTAAATTTTGGTAAAGAACATGTATTAGGTTGTTGGTTGTGTAGTCAAAAAGGTTTTGTTTGTGAGATTTGCAACAAACCAAAAGCTTTATATCCATTTGATATTGAAAATGTATATCGGGTAAGTTATCTATTTGTCATTTTTAATTTTTTATTATTTTTCAATTTTAGTGTGATATTTGTCATGCAGTTTATCATAAAGGATGCCTTAATTCGTTAAAACCCTGTCCAAAATGTGAACGAATAAAGAAACGTGTTGATTTACCACTTTTAGGTCTTACAACCGCCGATTGATTTGAATTAATTTATTTTTCTGCAATTGAATAAAGGCTTGTTTGGAGAAATTCATTTTTTTTTATTTATTAATTACATATTTACATTTATTTTTATTTTTACAAGGAAAAATATAAAATTTGATATTATTTAGTTGTCAAATTATATAGTTACGAGTTTTGGTCCCTACTGTAAGCAAACCAAATTTGTTAATTATTTAAAAAGTTATTTATTCAAACGGTTAAAATATTGACATAGTTCCAGTCATTTGTTTTTATATAAAAAAAAAAACCAACATGAAAAAACTACATGGCATGGGGCAAATTCAACAATTACTTCTATATATTGTTAAAAAAATTATATAAATATATATATATATATATATATATATATATATATAAAAATTAAACATATTAAAACTTGGGGAAGAAATTAGTGAATTATTTGTTTATTTTAGTATCGGTTAAGGCACGATGGCTGCTTCGTAATGGTAATAATGGTGATGAGGGTGCCCTTGGACTTGATGGTTTTGATTTTTTCTTTCCATGACCAGTTTGTAAATTTCTTTCATGTGCATACAATAAAACACCAATATGTCGATGTCCAGCTTCCATTGCAATTTTCAATGCTGTACTACCATCCTAAAAATATATTTTTTTTCGTGTGCGTTTTTTATTTTGTAAAGAATTTAATAAAAAATTTACAACTTACAACATCTGTAATGCCTGAATCACAATCTGGTTGGATTAGAAAATGCTTAACAATATCGATATGACCATGTTCAGCAGCACACATTAATGCTGTACTACCATCTTCATCTTGTATATTTATATCAGCCCCAGCTTCAAGTAACATTTTAACCATATCTAAACGACCATGACTAACCGCTAACATTAAAGCAGTTTGACCATGCTAAAATGAATTTATTAATTTTAATTCAAATAAAAATCAATTATCATTTAGTAATATTAAAAAAATCAACCTGTTTAGCTCGAATATTAACATCAGCTAATTGAAATAATCTTCTAACAACATTTGCATGTGTCTGTGAACGTACTTCAGCTAATGATACTAACATAACACTTGTATAACCAGCTTTATTCGGTTTGTTTATATCACAAACTTTCGAATCTAATAATATTGAAACGACATCGAAATTACCATGTGATACAGCATAATGCATTGCTGTATTGCCACTATCATCAATCATATTAACAATATATTCTAATAAGATGGATGATATTTCTTCAAATGCATCTAAATAATCTTCAACATCTAATGGATTTGCTGTGACTAGACTTGATATTTTGAACCATTCTTGTTGAATAATATCTATAGCTGTTGTATTTTTCGAATTTTTTGTTTGAGATTTTTGTAAAGAATCGTTTAATACTTTTAAAGCTCCACACATTTCTTTACTTGGTATAGCTCTGTTTAAAATCAACAACAATAACATTTAACGATAATTTTTTTAAAAACTACTAAAAATAATAATAATAATTAAAATTACTTTTTTCTTTGCGATTGTATATCCGGATTAAACAATGCGGTTTCCGATACAGGTAATGTTGATTCTTGTATATGAACTTTTGTAATTGGAATATTAACATCATTTTGTGGACTAATTGAATCTATTTCTGCTAATTTGAAATTTTGTTTAACTTTATCTAATGCCGTGGAAGATTCACCTGTATTTGATAAATCAAGACCGGACAACCTTTAACAGAATAAAAATTAAATTCACTTTCGTCATAATTACTACACAAATAAATAATAATCAATTAACATTACCTAGTCAATAATATATGTTGATGCATATATGAACAATGTGCATTTTGATTATTTGAACAACAATCTTTCGATTTTAACATTCGGAATGAATAAGTATTACATGATTTTTTTTATCGTTCAAAATATTAACATTCTTTTTAATGTAAAAAATAACAAATTTCATTAAACGCATGCGCTTATAAGTACTTATAATTGAATTAATTGATTTTTCACATTTTATTCTTAAATTGGAATTCTAATCGAATTGATAATTTTTTAAATAATAACAATTATATACATAACAATTATTTAATAGTATCGATTAAATAAAAAAAAGGGGGATTATTAATTAGAATTCACCTATTTTATTTTGATGAGAGATGAGGGATGAGCTATCTATTAAGAATTCAATCAACGCACCCTAGTGAGAATTTCCGGAAATTTTTCATCCCCATTTATAAGGGGTTGTACATACAGGGGTTGGTGTTTTCATCTATACAGAAACAGACTATTTCATTTGTTCTAGTTTCTCCAATGTTTCTAGATGAAAAGACCAGTCCTATATTATATTAGGTTTAAAAAGAGAAATAAACTTACCCCCCACTGGATGGTTTTTCCGGGCATAATTTCGTATACGTATCTTGTCGTTTGAATTTTCTATTTTCTACAGGTGTTGTTGGTATTTGTGGTCGTGGAATTCGTGATGGTGTTGGGCTACCATCTTTTTTTAAATCATCTTTATTTGTACATTTATTACATATGTTTTTCTCCTGTTGTTGTATAATATATGTTGTATTTGAACTAGCATCTTTCATTTGAGGATATTGTTCTTTAGCTTCACAACCAACATGTTTTCTTGTTATAATCAGATCTTTCGTATCAGTTTGTTTCGATATTAATTTATATTCGTATTGTGTATTTTTATTTATTAAATTAACATCATGTTGACAACCTTTTGAATATGTTGTTTTTAAATCATATTGACAAGCTTTTGATATACCATTTGGTTCATATTGTGATAATTTCGATATACCTAAATAAACAGTTTGACAAGCTACTGTACGATTTTTGATTTTATAATTAATTTTATCTTCACCCAAATTAAATGATTTACTTCTAGGTACGATTAATGAAGCTAATGATATTGCACTTGTATGAGAATCTTCATTTTTATCAGGACCAACACCAATTGTACATTTTGTAATATTATTGCATTTGTCACAAATTAAATCACTAATTGTATCATCTGATACACCAATATTATAACATTCAACAATTTTTTGTACATTAAAATCTAAATATTTTGGAATTGCTGTAATTCCAATATTTTTATAATGTTTTTTCAATTCATCAGTTTGTGTACAATTGTCAATAAATAATAATTTTATTGTTTGACTAGTAACTTCACGTTTATCATTAATTAATGTTTGTGTATTCTTTGATACAACAATACGATTTTGCTGTTGTTGTTGTTGTGGTTGTTGGTAATTATTAATAATATTTCGATTATTTAAAAATTTAATTTTTTCATCATACCATTTATCTGAATAATCACCACCATTTATTGTTATTGTTGATACTGATTTTGTATTTGGATTTTGATGGCCAACACCAACATTTCTTGTTAATACACCACACATAACACCAAAATCTTTACGTGGTGGTGGTAATGGTGGTTCATGTTTTCTATTTAAACTATCAATGTTCGTAAAAGAATTTGAACGTATACGATTATTATTTGTTGATGATAAATGACGAATTAAATTTGCATTTATTGTATTAAATTGCGATGATTCATTTTCAGCCTTTAATTGATATAATAAACGACGATTTTCTTCTTTTAATGTTGATAATTCATCCTAATTAATAACAAAATTATTAAAAATGATATTGTCGCAATATGTCAATATGTGAATAACTAACGTGTAAAAATAAACAATAATATCGATTTGAAAACAAATTAACTTACTTTTAAATGTGGTATCATTTTAACTTGATCTTCTAATTGTTTTGTACGTTCTAAACTTAATGCCATTTGTTCTCTTATGTTTTGTAATGCTAAAGGACTCATACCACATGATTCAATACTGACTGTATCAAAATCACGTTGACCAACATTTGTAACATCACCATTTTCCGGTAGGACGGTCATACTTGAACCGGAAGACATTGATGATGTTGATGGTACACGTTTTATATTTTCTGTACATATTAATATACGATCAGTACAACCAATATATAACCAATAATAATCAATATTTAAGTTATCTGATAATTTTCGCTCAATATTTATGAATTTATCTACATAAATTATGAATGTTCTTAATGTTATATATAATAATATAACGAATGAATAAAATAAACGGTATAAATGAAATTTCTCCATAATTGAATCATATTTAGCTTTTCGTTTCTTTTCTTTTTTAAATATAATAATAGATAAATAATAATAATAATAATAAAAAAACAACTCTATGTACAACAATAAATTTAATTTAACTGAGGCCAGGAAAAGTACAAAACTTATTAAAGTAGAATTTGTGACGCATGCGTGCGCCCCAAAAGACTACCATTCATTTTATATGGGTATAATATACCTTATGAGAGTTTACCTTTATTTCATTTTTTTTGCTTTCTTTCTATTGTTCAAAAAATTACACAATTTTTCTAAATGGATAACCACTGAAACCACAATATTATAATAATAATAATAATAATTCATATAACAATAAGAATATCGTATTTGAATAAATATTAAGTAGTTATTTTATTCTAATCGACAACAATACGGGTTCATAACGGAAATCTAATTACTACATTGACAACGATGCCATCGCATAAAAAAACAACATAAAGAATTAAATATTGAAAATGTTAATTAATTTTAATTAAAAGACACGTATCAATTGGACAACCGGTATAATAATAACACAAAAATCATCTAACAGTAAAGCGATCCATACAATCGAATGTGTAATTATTTATAGATCAGTTTCACCAACCTCAATTAAATTTATCTAAATTATTTAGAATTTTTGAAATTAACAAGTATGTAGGACCTTCTTACTTTAGTTCTAAACAAACACACACTGTGTAAACATTGAAAATTTTTGAGAAATTTCACTACTGATTCTATATTCTATATCTAATTCTATATCAATTTATCTCTTTCAGAATATTGTGTGCGATAATAATGTTTGAGTTTTGATTTTAAAATTATAATAAGTATCTAAAATAGTAATACGGAAAAGTACAAAAAATCTACCTAAGAGATGTTAATTGATTCTATAGGTCATCTATAGGCTCTAGATAAATATTTGATGAACGTAACAAAGGTGACGTGGGTTTTTTTTGCACTTATTTAAAAATATTTATTATAAAATATTCACCTGAAACGGCTGTCACGTCCGGTAAATTATTCGATAATTTATTTTTAGATCGTTGTAGTGTCTTTTCAAAATCGGAAACAGCATCATCGAAACCATCCTGTATATTGTATTGGTTTGTTTTAGTTGTTGGGCAATCTTGTTCCTGTATTGTCTATATATTGCAGAATAATTGTTTTAGCGATAAAATGATTATTATTTGTTCTGAAACATCTTC
Source organism: Meloe dianella (assembly GCA_028455855.1). NCBI lineage: Eukaryota > Metazoa > Arthropoda > Insecta > Coleoptera > Meloidae > Meloe > Meloe dianella. The sequence goes on along the minus strand of JAPTHL010000045.1, from coordinate 1,174,477 downwards.
ATTACCTTATAATTTTGTTCAAGTACAGCTAAAACTGGTGGTGTTATCCCTAATAATACTTCCATAGATTGTCGTTGTCTACGTCTATCCCTTCGACGTTTTATTGAACCAGTACGATCAGATTCTTGACTAATTGATTCACAATAACGGACAAAATCTAAATCGATATGGTAACCGTATGGGCAGCAATGGCATTCGTCATACCAATTATACCCTATCAAAATATTGAAAGAGAAAAAACTCTAATTAATTAAATTAAATATATTTCACACGTTCATTAAGTCTATTTTTAAGAACAATCAATCGTAAATTTAAGTTTTCTAAAATTTTAGCCTAGGAAATAGTTAATCTTATTAGCAATTTTATTAAAAATTTTACTATATTTTGTAAATCTATAAACAACTGCAACTATTTGGTTATCATCAACATAATTGTTTGGTATAGTATAAAGAAACAACTTTAATTTTCTGAACGTTATTCGAATAGAAATTAAAGTTAATTAGAGTGAAATGGGGGAGTATGTCAAACAACATTTTGACAGTCTTTTAAATAGATAGGTACAAAAAAAAACGGAACTATTTATTAAGCCGATTATTGTTTTTATCAATTTTAATTAACATTCTGACCATATAAATGGTACAAATAAAGTAAATAATACACCAACAGAATAGAGGTGTGTCATTCATATTATTAGAAAGTAATCTTGAAGAAGAATAATAGTGTGGGCTGTTCATTCGTGTCATTTCACTTGAGAAAAAGTGAATATATATATATATATATATATATATATATATATATATATATATATATATATCTACAGAACGTTCCATTTAAAACGTAAAATATATTACTGGTGTTACTTACCATTATCAATAGTTTTACTCGTTGTGTAGGCCATATTGGGACTCTCTAGAGAATTTCTTATCACTGTAAAGAAAAATTTATTGTTACACATGCAAGTCATTAACCTATTCTATTTTTAATTTAACATGAATAAAGCTATTTCAAATAACGTTTTTTTCCTTTATATTTTTATTTTTTCTATTCTATATATAAAACAGTGACGAAAAGGCCAATACTTGATGTTAAATTTATGTTCATTATTTGCACGCATATAAGTAAATAAATAAATTGTTTACGTTACAATTAATATATTAATTTTATTTAAATTACCAGTATCTAGTAAATGCATGGAAACCAACTATGTAATTGATGTCAATATCAATAAATATTGTAATAAGAGCGTAATTATATTTGTGGTTGGAAAATTATAAAATTTAAATCGCATATGTGTAATCTTATGGGCATTGTATGTTATTGGGGCATCCTTGAGATATTTATATTGTAGCCTTTATATTCTAATGGCCGAAATTTTGCAACAATTACAATTATTTAAATATCTTATCTTTTAATATTAGTGAATTATCTATATAGAGTCCGTTTGTATAAATATTTACGCTATCATCGTTGAGTACATAAAACATTCAACAGGTGTTTGTTTTATTTTAATTCTTTTCGATAATGAAATTTAACATTCGGTGTGAAATTTTGATTTCATAATAAAATTTAAGAAAAATGACCGATCATTAAAAAGTCAAATTAAAAAAGCCTTAAGGCTAAATATCAATGGTGCGATTTGATATTTTTTCACTTTCAATGTAAATATCATCGCTATAAATAATTAATTTTCTTCAACAAATAACATATTTTAATTGATTCTCAAATGGGAAAACAATGATTTAATAACAATTTGAATGATTTTTGAACAGATGTTGGTTTATTTGTTATTTAAAAAGTAAAATTAACGCCTACCAAATTCCAAAGAAACACACTTGTAACTTTTGCGTAAAATAAATGAAAAACCAACAACAAAAAGCTACCCTCTTATTTCACAACAACAACACTTATATTTGTAACATTATTACTATTATTATTATTGTGTTTTAATGCATATTTATTTAAACATTTCCATTAAGTTCTTTTTTATGTTTCCTTATTGAAAATGGTCATAATTAAATAACAATTTTTATCATACACCGACAATCACTTGTACACACACACACAGACACATCATGATGAACAACGGATTCTGTTTAAGAATACTTATAATGCGCATGCGCTACTCAATTTCTACAGGTGAATTAAATTACTGATTAAATATTATTAACAATTGCTATTTTAGATAATACCTATCTAGATTATTCGGTTAGATTAGATAAACTAACCTATCAATATATTTTAACTGTTAGTTGAATAATTAAATATTGATATTAAGATGGGTATGTCAATTTTATCGATACAAGTTATACGAGTTCAAATTTTTAAGTTTTAGAAAAAGAAGTTCATTAATTCACAAGCGTACTTTAAATGGTTGTTTGTATTTTAGGTAGGCAACACATTATACATTATTAGATCTTTCTATGCTAAGATATTCAAGATCGAAGGTTCGGCGGATATGTATCTACAGTTAGAAATTTAAATAATTAATAAAAATGGTATTCGTTTTATTAGCAATGACAATTATAATATTTGTATAATACAAAATAATACACAGTATATTACATATTTACATTAATATTACAAAATATAGATTATAACAATTTGATTATAAATTCTTATGATAAAGCCAGCCATAACATACTGAAACAGTTTATTTCGGAAATATTTTGAAGATTTTAACTAAGATAATCGCAATTATTTTATTTAATGTTCATTAAATAAATTGTAATACTTATGTAAGTAAATATATACATATGGGTATCTATATACTTTGTTATGTATGTGATATATGATGATAATCAAATTTTGGTCTACTTAAATTATATCGACGTAGGGACGTCCTCGTTTGTCTTGGTTCGAATTTCGATGAAACACCATTAATCTATTTAATTGTTTTTATTAAAGTTAAATAATATTATTTCAAATAAATGAACTGAATTATAAAAAGACAATTTACCTTTGATTTGTCTGGACGTATTTCAGGTAAATGTTGGGGATGGTGCAGATTATCGTTTTGAAATTCTAAGAAAACAATGAAATATTATACAAAAATAATGATGATAATAATATAGATATTGAAACATACATATATATATATATATATATATATATATATATAATATACCTTTATCTCTATTAGCATTCTTGTTTTTAATATTGATTTTAGGGAAGCGTATTTGATTGTTAATAGTAATTTCGGATGTATTAAATAAAAAATTCTTATTAATATCAGGCAATTTAAAACTCATTTCCAAACTAGGTGTCAACTGTCCATAACGATTTGTACGACTAATCGTAACAGCCCATTCTCCTGAAATAATTTTAAATCGATTTATCAAATTTATAATTGAAAAATAATTATTCATTAAATACCTAATTGTTGAAATTTATTATCGTTAGTTTTATTTTTATATTGCATTGATCTTTGTTGATCAAATTTTCCTCTATTATTATTATCATTATTATTATTATCACAGTTCAATGATTTCATTTCAATATTATCACGTATATTTGATGATTGATTTATTATATTGTCGTTATTATTTATTTGCATTGTTTTAACGCTAGTATTAACGTTATCATTTCCTAAACAAAATCGAAGTAATATTGTTGCTATTTATAATAAATAAAGTTTTATTTGTTTGATTGTTTTGTTTTGTTAGGTAGTTGTGCTTGTATTTTTAAACTAGACTATGTGTGCATTTTTAAGATTTCTGATATCTTTTATTAGAAAGATTAATACCTTCATCAGAAGTACTATCAGGTGATCCACGATTTTTATGTAACATATAAAATGTTATCCATCCTTTTGGTATTGATGCAATATTATCATCTTTAACAACAGCCACGGCTGCTTTGCCTTTATAAATACCACTAGCTTCATCCAAAAATTTCGTATCATTATCATTATTATTATTGTTATTATTGTTATTATTGTTGTTACTATTATTATTGTTCCTGTTGTTGTTGTTGTTGTTGTTGTGATTTGATGATTCTTCAGGTATTGATTCGAATTTTTGTTGATATTTAGGACTTGAATGTTTCGTTGTTTTCTTATCAAATTTGAGTTGTTCATCATTATTCAATGTATCTATTAATATATTTGCAATTAATTGATCGAATTTTGGATCATTAATATTATCACAATTCAAATCTAAATATGTTGGTTTTATTTGTTTATTATTATCGATTTTTGGTAAACGATTTATTAATATTGGTATTTTTGATTTATTGTGTTTATAATTATTGTTACGTTGTTTATTTGATGGTGTATCATCAATACATTCCATTATTTCTAATATTTCAATACGTTTATTTGAATTATTAAATTCAGTTTTATGATAGAATTTCTTTGTACCATCATCATCATTACATAGTAATTCACTTTTTGTTGTACATAATGATGTGAATTTCTCATTTTTTCTTATTTTTAAATTTGAACAAAATTGTTTTGTTTTATCGTAAATATCAGTGTTTTTCTTAATTATTTTCTTATGATTATCGTCGATTTGAATTTTACGAAATGCTTTTATATTTGGTAGTAATGGTTTATGGTTTTTTGTTTTTGTATACGAGTAATTAATATGTTCGGAATTATTATTGTTTAAACAATTATCGTTAGAATTTGATGAGTGTTTTTTGTTTTGTAATTTTTCTTCACGTTTTTGTTGGCGCTTTATCAAGCGATCTTTCAATCGATTTGGTAAATGTTCAGATACGGCTTTAAAATTTGTTTTATTTTCAATTTCTATTGGTATAAAAAATGATGTCGATCTATTTTCTATATTTTCTTTTAAACAATTCTCATTTTTAGTTATATTCATTGTTTCTGTTGTTTTTATTATTGATTCATCTAAACTATCAGCTAGACTTGATGTATCTGATTCTTTATCAGTTGGTGTATTTGATGATATATTTACTTCCATTGATGTTGTACGTGGTAATGCTGATAATCTTGGTACAATTGGTATATCAGTTTTACTATATGGACTTCCTGTACCCACATTACTCAACATACATTTAACAATTTGTGTGTTTTGTGTATTTTGCGAATTATCAAAATTTTGTTTTAAATAGAAACTTGTTGTTGATTGATCATCATTTGTAATAGTTGTATTTTTAACATCATTTATAACTTGATTGAATATTAAATCTAATGTTGTTTGACTTAATTGTACATTTGAGATAACATTTACATTTGTATTATCCATTGATTCTACATTTGTATCATTTATTAAATTACTCGAATATTTAATATATTGGGACGGTTTTAAATTATAATTTAATTGTTTTGTTGAAATATCACTTCCATCAATCATTTCTTTACGTATTTCAAACGGTGTTCTTGATTTACTACTATTCGTACAATGTCCATCTGGAAATTTTGAATTCATTGTAATTTTCGATGTGATTTTATTATTATTATCATAATTATTTTCATATAACGATAATTTGCGTTTTGTTTGTAAATTTTTATTAAAATCATGTTTTGGCGATAATTTTCTATGTTGTGGTGAATTTTGTAATGAACGTCTATTTTGTGTTTTTATTAAATGTTCGGGCGATGAATGGATTGATGTTAATGAATTTGTTGAACGTACACTTGTTAATTTTTCATATTGCCATTCATAAAATGATCCTGGAAATCTTGAATATGAATATTGTCGATTATTATTATTATTATTCCAAAAACGTTTTAATAATGTTGTTTTTTTTATTTGTTTATTTAAATTTGTATCACTACTGCAAACTATATCTGTATCATGTCGGTATCGTACATCTGATTGTGTATTACTACTATTCATTGATTCAGATTGTTGCATAGCTAATACATGTCTTAAGAAAAATAAGAAGAAACCTTATAGTATTTCATCTAAATTATTTGAGAAACATTGTTTAAATCTCATCTATCTAATAAAATGTAACATCTGTACATCTGTATGTGATGAATCTATTAGATGTAGAGATGAATTCAGTATTCAGTAGGTATTATTAGGGATTGATTCATTTCTGAACTGTAAACTTTCATTGTACAATAGTGGTGTAAAAGTTAAATATATTAGATAGGAAAAAAGTGAAAAGAATATCTATAGTGAAAATAAATAAGCGGCAGTGTTAATTAATTTTGTGTGGTTTTATTCGATTTTTGTCTTATTTATTCAAAAGGACTAAAGTGCAATCTATTTTTCTATCTACATATTTGACATTAGAGGACATTAGGAGTTCAGTAAAGGATTCTATCTTATCGATCATTCGTCTATTTAATATTTCTGGCATAAAAAAAGTTTAATATTGATTTCTATCTATTTTCAAGTACATTATGAGACGGTTGAATGAAGAACACCTTATTGAAACACCAAAAAACCAATAGAAAAAACACATTATTAAATGGTTAATTAATTATTTAGGTGAAACGGAAGCTTAATGCGTTACTTAATACGATTTGAGCGAGAAAAAAAATCAACTATATAACACGAGTTATTCCACGTAAATTGAAAATTAATTTATGCTTCATCAGACTTATGATAATAGGTAACAAGACGTTACATTGACGACTTGTAATTTTATTGTATCTAACAGATAAAAAGGGTGACCGTTTAGAATCCTTCAAAATCTAATGTGTAGAATATTTCAAATCAAATTATAATTTTTTTTATACTTCTTCAATAAGGGATGATAATTAAACCATCGATTACATGGCAATTTTCGAGCTACATGTTTTGAACTTTTTGTAATGTTAAAATTATCTCTTTATCAATTTATCATCTACCAAGATTTTTCAAGGCGATACATTAATTTGTGTTTTCTTTTATGTACCTGTATAAGTAAATTGACTATTATCTGAAGAAATTTATAATTACCCGCCACTGAACTGATTGATTCCCAAGCAATGCGGGCAAATTGATATTAATCTAGCAAATCGAACTTCTCAATATATCAATATCAAAGGTTAATTATAGGTATTTGTTGCAAGTGCTATTGATAATTTGATATTCATCTGCTGATACAATAATATCTAAAGGTTTACTTACAGATTTAGTCTAGATATGTTAGAAATTTTGTAAGACTCTGGATATATTTAGGTAGAGACGTCAACGTTCGATTTTAGTATTCTAGCAATTTCGTTTTTCCTTTTTTCTTCTAACAAAAAACAAAACTGAAAAATCCATAGATTCACATCAGATTTTCTAATTAGAAATATATATATATATATATATATATATATATATATATATATAAAACTGTATATCACAAAAAAGAAAGAATATATATAACGTTCCAAAACATGAATTATAATTATAGTCAATATTTGTTTGGGGAAAATACAAAATCGTACAAAGAGTTAATATTTTATGAAACAATTGAAATCCATTGATGTGTTAATTAGAATTGAACTTTATTAATCTTGTCTTATGTTTCTATGTTTCTTTTCAAATGTTTACTATAACAAAAAGACTCTGTGCTATCTAACAATTTCATTCATTTTTAACCTAATTGTATTTTTTGATTAAGCAGATAATCTTCTATTTATATTTTTATTGGTGCTTAAAGAAACGAATCGAATTCTTTCTCAGATAATTATACGAAACAATTTTGAACAATATGCGTGACCTATACAAGTGTTTTTATCGATTTCTGCGCTGGACTAAGAATAAGAATTTCATCTGAGTCATTTATCTAAAATCTTTGTGACGTGTTTGGAATTAATAATTTAATCCATACTATCAAAAAGAAGGAAAGATGAAATTTAAACAAAATTTCAATTGAATAGTATTGAACCAAATATATATCACTTACTTCCTCATTATTGTTTCCGGTGCACTTAAACGTCTTCTTAATAAAATCGGTGAATGAGTTTCACTAGATTTTCGAAATTTCTCATCCATTGTTGTTGTATTATTTATTTCTAAAATAATCAATGATATATATATATATATATATATATATATATATATATATATATATATATAAAACAATCCTGAAATTTGTGCTATATTTGTTTTAGATTTTCTGTCTGAAATAGTTAAGAAAAGATTAACTTGGAAATATTTTGACGCTGCGTGGGGTGGTTTATTTTTATAAACATTTATCAATGAATGGATTTTTTTGTAAAAATTATTAATTCAAATAAAAGATAAATGTGAGCCGTATAATTTGTTAATTTCTAACGCATGACAGACACAACGACCAATTTCGAAAATAGCTACACCATTCTACTTGATATATATAGCCATTTAAATAAATCATTCAATATTTTTGGAATTCCCTATTTCCCAAAGACAATAAACAATAAATGAAAATTGTGACCTCCTAATCTGATTATTTTTCGGGAATATCCAGCAGCCAAGGTCAGTGTTATTGATTCATTCATTTATAAAAGTAGTAAGTACTTATACCTACCGATTCTAGAAAGTGGTAAATTGTATTAAATTTAGAAAAATTGAAAATTTTCTAATGATAGCAACTAGATAGTAAATATTTTAAGTAAATGAAAATATTTAATTACCTTGTTAACACGTGGAAGTGGAACGTTCGTTGAGTTATTTCATGTACTTGTTGAAAAAATTAAGTAATTCTTGGCGTTTTATTCAAATTACACTTGTAATTAGAATTGATTTAAAAAAAAGGCATGTGTATACACACTGTTTTTGTGCATTAAAAATTAAGAAAACTACACATTTTCGTCGAATGATATTTATCTAATTAACGTAGAGTGAAAACGGTCGATATTTTCCATAGGTTGACATCAATATTTTCCCAGTTTTCACTTATTTATAATATTTTTAAAGACTTACATAAAAATATATCTACCTATATTAACAATTTTCCATTAATTTCCTTCAAATTTAAAATATTAAAACTGAATTAGCATTTAATATTGGATAACTATTAACAGATACAATAAGTAAATTAATGATATTTAATTATTAAGAATTGAAAAAATACAAATTGAATTTTGAAAATCTGTCGTTTTCTACTCGTAACGTGCTTTACATTAAGAATGTATATAGATAGTTCGGAAATACGGCGCCTTTTCAGTCGCTTTTATCGGGCCGTCGCCGGTTGGTAATAATCGTCGCGACGCCAAACAAACGAACATTGGCGTACCTTCAGGTTGGATCGAAAATTGACACAATGAAACATAACAAAATTTAAAAAAAACCCTTATTGGAAACGATCCAAATTTATTGTAATTTAGATTCGCTTTTGTTTCGTTTTCAATATGCAACTGACTGACTCATATTTATTGTTATTTTAAAGAGTTTAATTAATTTATCAATAGTAATAGAAATAAAATAGAAAAAATTAAAAAACATATCTATTTTTATTTACATTTAAGTCATCATTCACTTTACACTGGTCGTATAGGCCTACACATCAGAATTGGCGTAACACAGCCATTACTTGTTTGGATTAATATTAAATTAAAAATTGTACACTTTCAAACTTACTTGAAATGATCCATATTATATATTATTACAAAATATTTGGTAATCAAAGGATAACAAACTTGTGAAGAAAGAAACCTATTAGGAAAAATTATTGAGAAAATTAATTAAAATAACCAAATATACAATAAAATTATAAATAAAAACAATTCTCAGTAATTTTTCCATAATTGAAATTGCTGATTAAAATATTAATAATATATAAACACTGTACAATGATCAGATTTGAAAGTAAAGGAATTCATTTGTTCATTGTTGCCGTCTATCATATTCACGTCTAAAGTCACGTTCAACTGGACGCCAATCACCTGGTGAAAAACGATCTCTTGGAAATTGTTGATCAGCTATGTACATTGGTGGAGTCGGTCCAAAATTTGCACCATAATACATTGGTGGTCGTGGATTTATTGTTGCCATATTGTCTCTTGGATTCCTTGAGTATTGACGCCAATCAACTTTACCATCAGGAGATCTAAAATAATATGTAATTGACACAATATACTTTATATGTAGATAGGTATATGAATATATTTATTGTATATATGTATATATATAAAAAAAAACAAAAACCTTTTATCAGGTCGTGCAAAATCTCTTTCCCTATGATAACTTTGTCTTTGATAATCAAAACGATCACGTTTATGATCAATAGGAAAACGATCACGTGATTGACTATTTGACCATCTCTCATGATCACTATGTGGTAAACGTTCCATTTGTTCATGACGGAAACTAGATTTTTGTGTACTTGATTGTTGTTTGCGACTACTACTACGATTATATCTGGACCATTCACCTTCTTCTTCAGCTTCATCACGACTACTTTTCTTTCTTTCCTTATCACTTTTGTCACGTTTTTCTTTCCTAAATAAATAAACGTTAAAAAAATAATAATTAAATGTTAATTTCAATATGATGAAAACTAGAAATCAAAATTTACTTGTCTGAATGATGCTTTTTTGAATCTCGTTCTTCTCGTTCACTATCGTCTTCATGACGTCTTTTGCTGCTATGTTCTCGTTCATCTCTATCACGACATCTATCTTTACTACTAACACCAGATGCAGAATCCTATTAAAATATGTTTATTTATATTAATTAATATACCATCATAATTTTTACTTAAACAAATTTTACATACTTCATTTTTTTTCTCATTTTTATCAGCTTTTTTACAAGCTTTCTTGTATAGTTTATATAATTTCTTAGCATCATATTCAGTGAATTTCGATACGAAATACCATAAATTACTGTAAATATTATTAATTTTTGATGTGTTCAAATTTATATACATATATATATATATATATATATATATATATATATATATATATATATATAAAATAATATTGAAAATTTACCTTCTCCATTCTTTAATTTTATCAGGTTCAGTATATTGATTCAAACAATGATTAATTTGTTCACCAATTTGAATTAAACACAATCTAGTATGACTGACTTGATCTGATTCTGAAAGTGATTGATCTGGATTATCTAAAGCTTTTAAAGCTTTTTTAACAGGCCTCATTTTCTCTTTACACTAAAATAAATTGAATTTTTTTTATTAGTGACTATTAAAATAAATTAGAAAAAAATAGTAGATATATTTACTTCATTAAATATGGAAGGATCTAAATCTCCTAAAACATCTAATGCTCTAGGTTCATTATTGGCAGTAAAATGCATAGGTCCAGCATCTTTGCGATCTTTCTTTTTGTCTTTTTTCTTTTCTTTCTTCTCAATGCTTTTGTTTAATGTATTATAATCAACATCTTTTTCATCATCCTTTTTTAATATATTTCTATTATTCTTTTTATGGGATTGTTGTTGACAACCACTACTAGTTGATTGATTATTTATTGATGTTGATTCATCATTTGAACTAACATCATCATTATCAATAATTTCTTTTGTTAATGCTTTCACATCTTTGGCTTTTCGTTGTCGTTTAGGTTTAGATACACCTTTCTTTTGATCCAATTGTTTTTTTAATATTTTCAATAAATATTCAGCTCTGGATTGTAAATGTTTTCCTTGTGGTTTTTTATCTTCATTTAATAATATTTTATCACCAATAGCTAATGTTGGATCTAATTTTATTTGCTCCCATGATCCCATACCATAAATATAAATGCCTTGTAATAATTTTGAATCTTCATTTATATCCCATTCAACATCGAAATGAGCTGGTTTAGTACGTACATCTAATATCCATTTACTACGTTCATCACAATTAGATGGTAATACCTCATCTAATGGTTCTAATTCTTCTTCACATGCCATCATTGTTTTAGCATTAACAGATACACCACCTAATTTAAATGATGGACCCCTGGCTCGTTTCCGGCCTCGACTTGATGATTCATCATTATTACTATCATTTTCTTTTGTATGTTCACCCATATATGCACGGCATCTTTCATGTAAAAGTTCACCTAATTTTCTCAATTCTGGTAGAGGTTTTTCTTGTAATTCAGCATCACAAGCAACAGCTTCCAGTCTTTTTAATGGTGCACTAAACTTTTTGTAGCTTTTAACAAATCGTCGAATCTAAAAACATTGAATAATCAAATAATTAATAATATTTGAAATTGTTTAAAATATAAATCAATTACTTCAACATCAGTGAAATTTTTTATTCTCTCTCTATTAGCTAATGGAGGTCTTCCACGTTTTCTTGGTCGTTCTTCATCACTTTCCTCACCTTCACCACTAGAACCACCTGATTCTTCTGCTTCTTTTTTACGTTTTTTACGTCCTTTACCTTCTTCACCATCACTTTCTGATTGATTAATTTGTTGTAATGTTTTTCTTGATCTTGGTGGTAAATATAAATCTTCCATTTCTTTTGAACGTTCTTCTTGTTCAACTTTTTTACGTAATTTTTCAGGTATAATATCATCCCAATCTTTACTTTCTTCATCAGGTGCTGGTGCTACATTTACTGGTGATGGTTCTGTATCTTCATCAAATGCAGCAAAATTTGCTACTTTAAATGCTGATAATAATTCATCACCGGCCAATGTTGGTGCATCATCACGTGTTTCAGCACGTCTCAAAATTTCATCTATATCGCACTAAAATAAATACTAAATATTAATTTTTATATCATTAAAATAATGATAATAATAATAATACATTAGGATCCTCATCTTTATCATCTTCATCTTTAAATAATTCTTCAGCTCCAAATTTTAATATTGCCGTTAAATCTTCTTTATTAAATGGATTATTATTTGATGATCCTTTTTTGTCTAATACAGTTCTTCCTGTTGTATCCATACGTTGAATGACTAGATGATCTAAAACCATTTTTTGTTTGGCACGCTCAACAATTTCTTCTTCAACAGATCTTGCCGTTACTAATCGATAAATATTAACTTGATTTTTTTGTCCAATACGATGTGCTCTAGCTTGCGCCTGTAAATCATTTTGTGGATTCCAATCTGAATCAAATATAATCACAGTATCAGCTGTTGCTAAATTAATTCCTAAACCACCAGCACGTGTTGATAATAGAAAACAAAAATCCTGAGATCCTTCAGCATTAAAATGATCAAGTGCTTGTTTTCTCATTTCACCCTTAATACCACCATCTAAACGTTGAAATGGAAAATGACGCAATTGTAAATATTCACTTAATATATCCAACATTCTAACCATTTGTGAAAATATTAATACACGATGACCCGTTTCACGTAATCGTATTAATAATTTATCTAATAAAACTAATTTACCAGAACCGCGTAATAATAATTGTAAATGATCTTGTTGTGAATTTTGTGACTCATATTCTGTTGGTTTTGTTAATAATGCATGATTACAACATTTTTTTAATTCAATTACAATATTTAAAAATGTATTTGTTGAACCTTTAACACCTTTTCTTAATGCATTGTAATTTTTTGTTAATATCCATTTATAATATTGTTTTTGTAATGCAGTCATTTCAACACGTAAAATCTGTTCAACTTTTGCTGGTAATGATTTTTCAACATCTTTTTTAACACGTCGTAATATAAATGGTTCTAATTGTTTGTGTAAACGACTATAACCTCTAGTTGAAGCATGTTCATGCTCTTTTTCAAACTCTTCCCATGTATGAAACCTTAAAAATTTAGATTTTTATTAAAACCAAAAATAAATAATAAATAATCAATTAAATTTTTAAAAAATAATTCTAATAAATAAACATACTTATTAGGCATTATAAAATGTAAAAGGGCCCATAATTCTTTCAAACTATTTTGTAATGGTGTTCCAGTTATTAAGAGACGATGATTTGTATCAAATTCCATTAAAGCTTTATATAATAATGAATCATCATTTTTAAGTCTATGTGCTTCATCTACAAGAAGGGCCGCCCAACTTAAACTACCAAGGAATGCTTTATCTTTAAGTACGATCTCGTATGTTGTTAAAATTGCATTGAATTTCAATCGTTTGGATCCCTCATAACTCCATTCATATTGACGAATCTGTTAATTAATAATTTCCGTAATTATTATTTGATATATCTATGTGAAATATAATTGGGGGAAAAAGAGACTTACAATATCCCTTGATTGCACATCACCTAAATATGTGACTATATTCATCTCAGGTGCCCATTGCGCGAATTCACGTTGCCATGATGTCATTGTTGATAATGGTACAACACAAAGGAATGGACCATGTAATTGATGTGTGTGGAAGAGATAATATAGATAGCATATCGTCTGAATAAAAAATATTTTCCATTAAAAATCTAAAAAACCACCTTTTGTATTTACCTGAAATAATTATTACCTGAATTGTTTTACCAAGACCCATTTCATCAGCTAATATAACTGAATTCTCTTTTGTCCATGAATGAATTAACCAATTTAAACCATCCATTTGATAATCTCTTAAGATAAGATTCTAAAATTTAAATTAATTCAATTATTATTATTATTTATTACAATTATTTTTGTTTATTTAAATACCATATGAACACCCATCATATAAGATGGTTGAGTTTTAACTTCATGGAATTTTGGTCGATATTTAAGTACACGACAATGTTTTGTTGGTATTTGTTTAGATTGTTCACGATCGTCAAACTCTTTAATTTTTTTCGGCCATTTTTTCTGTATTAATACAGAATCTTCCCATGTTGCATCAGCATATGGTAAACTTTCCCATTTTATATAATAATCAATACCACCATCGGGTTTATTATATTTAGCAATAATACGTTCAACGTCATTATAACTTTTTAATAATTCTTGTGATAATTCTATTTGACATTCATAATATTCCACATCTTCTGGTGTTGCATATTTACGCCATTTTTCTATTTCGAATTCTTTTTTTATATAATTTTCTAATTTTTTTATACCCTTGACTTTTTGTTCTTTTAATGATTCTTCGGATTCCCATGTATTATGTATATGAGCCCAATCTTTCCATTTAATAAGATATTGTTGTTCTGTAGTCTGTATATCATTCGGATTAATCCCTTCATTTGGGTCACCATGTTCTTCAATATAATAAATTGTTGTTATATTGCCAGTAACTATAATCGATTATCATTATTATTTTATTTTAATTTATTTTTTTTCAAAATAGCTTACCCCCTTTTTTGCCACGTCTTTGAGCTAAAATTTTTTCAATAGTTTCACATTTTTCCTCCGATACATTCTCACTGGTTTCTGTATATTCAACTTCTAATAAATCTTCTGAATCAGTTTTATCATCAGTATCTTCTTTATAACTAACTGATGTTGTTGCATTTCTTCTAGATGCAGCACGTCTTTTATCATCATCACTATCTATACTAGAATCATCTGAACTATATCGATTTTTTGTATTTGCTTTTCTAACTATACTACGTTTAGCACCAACTCTTTTACTAGGTGGTGGTATTTCACGTTCTTCTTCATCTGATTCTGATGAACTATCATCATTATACCTCCATTCACTACTACGTTTCTTTTTCGGTTCATTAACTTTATTTTGTAAACGATCAGGTTCTTTACGTGATCTACCCGATCTCCTAATACCATAAATATCTGGATTTTCTTCCCACTATTCATCGATAAATACATAATGAAGTTTCAATTAAAGAAATGAGAGAAAAAAAAATTTTCAAATATATGAAATAAATCTCACCTCACGTGAGTCAGATTTTCTTTTTGATGATTTTGAATCAGGTGACGATTTTATTGTATTTGAACTGCTATTATGTAAAGGACTTGATTTATTATCTTCTTTACTTGAGTCCTCATCATTTTTTGATATTTCACCACCAGAATCTGAACCACTAGATGATGATGAACCGGAATCGCTAAAATATTCCGTATTTATCAATTGGAAATACGTTCATCAATCAAAGATTTCAATAGGTTGATTGATATATTAATTTAAATTTATTGACTTCAATTTACTTTTATGTTAATTATCGATAAATAAATTTTATGTTTTAAATAATCAAAATGTAAAGACTTCCTTTTGTAAAACGATGAAATTTCAATTATAAATACAGTTGACATTACGTAGTTAAGAGGATTGGCTATTAATCGATTTGTAAAAAAAGATGGCTGCTTTTGATACCAAGTTGATTTTATGTAGACAAGTCTTTTTTTAAAAAAAACCTTTAGGCACCATTTGTTTAAAAAATTTAAATAAAAAACAAGATACGTTTTATAAAAAAAATCAATTTATTAGTTATTTCAAATAACTAAATTTTTAATGTATACAGCCAGCCAGTCAGCCGTTTCTGATTAGATATATCATAAATTAAAACTCAATTCTCATCTAATGCATTAAAAATAATTGTTATAATTCACATTTAAAATTCTCTTCAATATGGTTTAAAATTCTTGACAATAATGAAATTTTGATAGTATTGCAAGAAAATTAAGTTGTCTTCATCTTACCTGTCTGATCCAGAATTATTTGATGATGAATCACTTTTGCTTTCGTTGTCTGAACCAGATCCAGAATTATCTGAATCTGATACTTCACCAGTCTAGAAAAAAAATTTTTGATTTGCTTGTTAGGTTCTCTATTATTAAAATTATAAAATGTATTTTATTTGTCGATGATGAGACAAAGAGAAGAGAAAAAACAGTCATATATTCTTTTTATTTTTCGGCTGTATTACAAGATAATTATAAAGTGAATAAATACATAAAGATTTTAACAATAATTGACATAAAAAAATTATCTAAATAGAATATACACACACACACACATATGAAAACCATGACACAATTTAAAAATAATAATTGGCTATGTTTTTTTTTTTAATATTTTTGTCAAATATACAAAAATATATTTGAAGGGGTTAACAACCCTTTGATTATGGTCAAATTAACATGAACATTGCGTAAAAGGTTTAGTATTTTGTATTATGATTTAAGTGAAATTTAAAACCATGAAAATATCTATAGGGTAGTTTTATTTATGGCGTTTTTCATAATAAATTTTTGAATGTTTTTCTTAATTCTGAATAGAAATTCAAAAAAAAATTGAATATTAAATAATTGTGAGGATATAAATTTGTATAACTTTGGACAAATATTACATGGTATAAATATGAACTTATACAGAAAGAGATGTGCCATAATCTATGTATTTGATTAAATAACCATTACATCCCTTTTCTGAAAAAAAAAACTGTTCAAATTTTATGTTAAAACCATTGTAATTGCATTGCCAACATCCTAGTATGTTTTAAGACAATTAACAGCAATAATAACTCAAAAAATATATACTGAATGATAGAATAGCATCTTAGAAACCTGTAAGGGAGGTTATATCAATGTAAAATACAAACTTTGTCTCAAAATTGCTCAAAAGGGTCCATCTTAAAAATTCAAAATTTTAGGCTGTTTAGATGAATAAAACAATGAAGAATGCAAATATGTAAAGAAAAGTGTGGAACACATTTGGGAAAGGGGTGAAATTAACAAAAAATCACTTGTAAACAATATTAATATAACAAGGATATGTATTAAACGCTGTGAGAAAATGGACCACGCCCTTGACATCTTATTGACGCAATAATTAAAATATAGCTTAAAATTTATTAAAAATATGATTTTATAAAATATCAACCCTTAATTTTGATAGTAAATAGTAGTTCTTACCTCTGGCATTCTGTGTGGAATTTATTAGCTTTAATTTTTAAAATTTATGATAAATTTCTATTAATTATACACCAAAACAATTTCAAAATGTTCATAAATGTTTTCATAACTTCAATTTTAATAAATTTCAACCCCTTATGCAGTATTTATTGTTTTTGTAATTAAAGATCACACACTACTATCGTGGGACGCCATTTTGTCCAGTACGACGAATAACTTATGTACAAAATATCCGAAAATTATTAAAATTAACCGAATATTTTTAAAAATTGTTTATAAAAACACGTTTTTAGGTTATATTATCACAAATCACCACTAGATAGGGTTAAGTTAGTTATTACTGATACCACCATAATCGTATGCGAATGTTTCACGCAGCCATTTTAACTTTCTATGTGAATCGACAGCGTAGCTAGAAACGTATAACGCAACATTAACGTAAAGGACGAAGTGGGGATAGAGGAGACATACGAAAAACTATGGTATCATGAGAAGAAGTGGAGTGTGTTAGAAATGGTAACGTGACATTAACGTTGACGTCACTAACGTAAACCTTATCATATCATTATTAAGGTAGATTTTCGTATACAATGTAAGCGAATATGTAAGAGATAGATATATAGACATATATATATTTAGTTTGACTCCTAACCAATCAAAATGTGCAAAATTAGAATTTCCGTTTCCGGAACAAAAATCTTGATTTGAAAATGTAGGAGACCTCTTTTTACATATGAATAAATATTCGTCGTACTTAATAAATAGATATTCAAAATAATGGCGGTAAATTTGAAATTGTTCAAATTATTAAAAACGAAAAAAAAACTAGTAAGAATTAATTTAAAAAATATGAATAATGGAAAATATATATAACGTTTACGGAATGTTAAGAAAAAAATAATGAAAGAGATATTTATCAAAAATACGTTCAGAATTTATCTACAAAATAATATTTTTTCATTCCCCCTAAAAGAAATAAGGCCCTATAAAAGTTTGCATTATTTAAAATATTTCTGAGTATGTCATCAACGAAAGCATAAATACATATACCATTTACAATTGGATTTTACATTTCAAAATATTCAACTTTAGAAATAAAAAAGTCTACACCATTTAATTGTTTAAAAAGAAATACGAAAGAATCTAAAATGAATACTCTTCTATTATCACATAATTATTATCACCTCTATTTTATTATTAAAATACGAAATGCCTGATCCTTTGTAAATGGTATTATTAAGCGTTTTTTTTTGTTTTTATATATTTACCTATCATGCGAAAATAATAAATATGGACTATAAATTATATACGTTGTTCTAATTTTGCTTTTTTTACAAAATAAATTTCTAAAAATTCATGAAAATGATGAAGTCTTATTGACATTTTGTCATAATTATCATTTTCATTGATTTTCTAGTCTTAAAAAAATTTTAAGATCAACACTAAAGATAGATCTCAGTCAGGTTAACAAGCTTAGCAAATAGATTTATGGCATTTTTCTTTTGTTTAAATTTAATATTTGTACTATTTTATTT
This sequence comes from Meloe dianella, assembly GCA_028455855.1. Classification (NCBI taxonomy): domain Eukaryota; kingdom Metazoa; phylum Arthropoda; class Insecta; order Coleoptera; family Meloidae; genus Meloe; species Meloe dianella. Next base: position 1,155,376 of record JAPTHL010000045.1, on the reverse strand, counting down.
AGAATATTTTTGCCAAACTTGCCAGAAAAGTAAAAAAAAAAACAAAACTTAAATTTATATCAAATATTCACCGATTTGAATTAACTATGAGACTCTTGATATTGGTGTGCGAAGCACTAAAACACTTTCAGCTGATATAATAGGCAAGACATTTTCACAATGGTAGTTAATGAGATGACTAACACTATTGAACATTCTATCTCGTGTTCTTATCTGTAATAATAATAATAAAAAATATATATATATATAAAAACTAGTTATAAAATAAAATTGATTTTTAATTTTAATTAACTCACCACTCCTTCGGGATCTATAAGAAGTAAATGTTTTTTCGTATTGTCTTGTATTCCAGATAAAACAAATTGCCCTTCAGAATTTGGAGATTCTCTAACTAAGAAATCACCATCTTTTTGTAATAAACGTTCAGCTTCAGCTCTACTAATTTGACCATGAAACCAGATTTCTTTTTCTAACTCTACTAAATGATCTTCAATTCGTCTTATTGGAAGTTGATGTGGTGTAGTAGCAGTGAAAGGTTCTATAATTATCATATTAATACTGATGATTAATAAATGAAAATTTTAAAATAATATATTTATACTTACGCATGTCGAAAACATCTCGTTCTTTCGGTAATATTAATCGATCATTAACATAATCATGATGTGGTATTGTATCAAATGATGATGATATATCTGAATTTAGATCAATTAAATTAGGACTTTGTACAGGTGGTAATGTTGTTAATGGAGGTACGATTGTAGGTAATGGTGGTACTGGTGGTGGTCCAACATCTGGTGGTACTTTACCAGGTAAATCATTATAATAATCTTTATCGGCATCACCACCATTTGATGTTGATGGTTGTCCTAACGCACAACTATATCAACTGAATCAGTTTTATTTATACAAATTCTTTTATAAAAAAATAATAATAATAATTTTAAAACTAAACTTACGCCGCTTGTGCTGGTTTTATATATTGTTTATAACGTAATTCAAATGCTTGACCTATTGTTGCTAATACATCTTTGGCTAAACCACCACCACATTCTATAACATAACAGGCTCTCCAATCATTTGCATCTTTTGCTATATATCCAACAAAATCCAAAGTATTCTAAAACATTTCAAAACAAAATTAGTGAAATCTTAAATCAAAACCAATTCATCAAAGAAAATATATAAATAATTTTTCTATAATCAGTTTAATTTTATTTGGTCAATTCGTTGACTTTATAATGTTTCAATAGGAAAATAATTTATTCGTGAATCTCCAATTAAATGTGATTCTGCTACACCTTTTTTAAAAATAATATTCTATAGTATAGTAGTATCTAGTGAAATAACTATGTCTGACTTGAATACAGATTACAGATACTGCAATTAAGCAGTATCTCTATCAGTAGCTATTGCGATAAAAATAAAACTATCTAAAAATATTGCTTCATCGCCGTCCATGTTGAATTAACATTTATATAATATGTATGTATATACATAAATAAACCAAATAAATAAAATATACATCTACTTACACAATCACCACCTGATGCAAATGAAATATGAGGCATATCATGACTAGCAATTATTTGATTATTATCAAGTGATGTCAATGATAAATTTGAACTTGATACAGTTAAATTAACATTTTCACCAGCATGTGTCATATTAGGAACTTCGGCAATTGCTTTTAATACTTTCTTATCAACTTTACGTTTTTTATCGGCAGTCTTCAATCCAGCTGTTTCACATACTCTATTAATACATTCTCTGAAAATATTTCAACAATTATTTTATATATTTTTACAAATAATAAAGACAATCAATCTAATCCGTTATGGCGGAGGGTTTATATCATATGACTGGAAACACCCAACTATATAGGATCGATTTGATATCTAATAGAAAAATACTTACTTTGCAACACTGGATCTGGTTTTATAGTTGAGAGTTTTCATGGAGGCCTTAACTTCAAGACATCCAACATACTGCAAATTTTTAAATTAAACTAGAAAAGAATCAAATTACATTTTAAATTTATGAAAAACTTTTATAACATTAATTGCGCATTATAACGATTATGTTAAAAATAGTTCTCCATCCTGTTATAAAGGTGATTCACAAACAAAAGGCGTAGCAGAAAACAAAACAAATGCTAATTTCCACTATTTATCTACTTATTCAGATATATATATATATATATATATATATATATATATATATATATATATATATATATTTCGTTCTCTATTATTAAATGTAAAAGGAAATAAATTTAGGTTGAATCTTTTTAACATTATCATCATAAATTCAGATTATATTTGCTAATGCAAAAAAAAATAGGCGTGATCAATATTTATGGTTGTCGTTTCCATAAAATTCATGGCTATCTAATGGTAGAATGTACAAAAATATATATTCGTTAAGCAAAAAAAAGAAGAAAAAGGGGAAAATAATTTAGTATTTCTTACCCGAACAGCATAAGTAGCACCTTGTTTTGATATTAATTTATCCGAATGGATCCATCCACCTTGTGGTTTACTAATAAATTGCGACATTTTAAATAGAATTTCGTTAGATAAAATACTCAAAGTAAATGTTGTATTATTGTAGACGTTTCCATTACTGCTGTTACTACTGCGCACTTACGGCATCTTTTGACCATTTAGAACAAAAAAAAATCCATTGGACTAATATCAATATTATTATATAGTAAATTTATTTTGATTGTTTATATTTTATTTTATAGAAATAATTAAACGAAATTTTATAGAGAAATAAATCAATGTTCAATTTTAAAGACACTAACTTATCTACTTTCGTTCTACTATTTATTATGGGTATGTTATGGGGACATGGGTATTGGGTAGTGTGGGCTAGTAACCAACTATAGCGCTACAATCACTTTTATTATACGTCAGCCCCCCCCGACTTATATAGCAAAATAGTATCCAGATTTGTCAGACAAATGAGAGCGCTGTGGGTCTTACTAAATCGTTTATATTGACGCCATCAGATGTCAGTTTAGATGGCGAAAAGAAAAAGAGAAAGATAGAAATTTTTAAATTTTGTATTTCGTCGACCCTTTATTGATAGATTTATTACTTTCTGTCTAATTTTGTTTTGGTCTCTTTATGTGTAAACAAACGCCATTGCTCATTTCGTTATTTTTATTTTACAAACCAAAACAAAATTTAAATAAAATTCAGTTTGCAGTGTGAAATTATAAAAAATCAATTTAATAATATATTTTAAAATGTCACCAATACAAGGTAAGTATTTACACAATTTACGTTTTTTATATCAACAGAAATAATCATTGTTAAACAACATTATTTTCATATATTTACAAAAGAATAAAAACTATGGAGAAGTATTCTTTGCGGATCAACGGAGGATCAGGAAACAGTTCTACATTGGTTTTCAAAGAACTCGCAAAACTACGTAAAAAGTTATATTTGATAACACTGATAATAAAAGGTAAAGTATTTTGTCCATATATATGCATACATCACACAATTATTTGGTAATCAGTGCATCATCTAATGATTTTTTTAATCACCTTATTATATTTTATTTGTATATATGTAAATATACTTATTTTTTTAAATTATTACTTCTAATATACTTATAATAAATTAATTAATGTTTTATTTCCCTTCATTAACGAAAAAAAATAATAATAATGAGAATAATAAGCAACCCAGTGAACGTGTTTAAGTTTGGTTTCGAACCAAGTTTCGACATGAACCTATCCTAGTCTTGCACCAGCATCCAATGCCAGCACCTAATACTTTAGCGCCATCTGAGTACTTCCTACAGCTTCAGACACTAAAATTTAGCATTGAGTCGGCGATCTAGAGTTATCTATGTTATACGTCATATGTTTTGCTTAATAATAATAAACATAGATGGCAACACCTTTTCGATTTGTCCGTTATTACAGGGGCGTATTAAAAATATTAAATTGTTATTATTATTATTAATATATAATAATCATTTATTGTACAATTATAACGGAATACACCTGTAACATAACAATAATAAGAAAGACATAAGAAAAAACTAAGGTATCAAAATTAATAGAAGGAAGTACCTGTTAAATAGTACCTATATAGTTGGTACATACTTATAAGTTGAAATTGATTTTATTGCAGATAATAAGTTATAAGGAACTTTATAATGTTAAGAAATAATATTTAATTTCAGCGTTGAATAGTATTATTAAATATAAATATAGTAGTAAGAATAATATTAATAATAACATTATACGATTAAATAGAATAAATAAAAAATAATATTTCGATTTAGGATGTTGAATTCGGTTGACTTGTAACATGTTCAGTATTAGTTTCATCGATTTTCGGTTTTCCAAATGCCAAACCAAGTAAATTTCCAAAGAAACTAAGACCTTGTTCTGTCGACTCATTTACAGCAGCTATTAATTCCTCTTCATTTAGCTGTTCCGATTCGCTCCTAAAATAAGTCACAAATTCTTGTTAAACAAAAACCCAACAAAATTCAATATCGTTTTCTCAATGTTCTTTAATTATTTTATTTTTATTAAAAATAAAACAGGAAATTCCATTTTTCTATTATCTAACATAAAGAAAGAGAAAAAGAAAACATCTCTATTGTTGTTGAAATTACTTACGATGTATGGTTTTGTGTAATTGAATCGAATGTTGTATTAATATTTTGTTCCATTTTCATGCCTTCAGGTCCCATCGTAAAACAACCAATATTAAAACTGGTTGTAACTTCGCTTAATAATTTCGGTTCCAATAGTAAACAACCCCTCAGTCCATTATTGTACGGATTTAAGTCAGAAAAACGTGCACATACTTGTGCTAAATTAGCCAAAAGGGATATACAAGTAGATGGTGGATTTGGACCTTTTACTTCTTCACTATGTAAAATACTTTCACCATATGAAACATTAACGGCAATGCCCTCTTGTTGTGATAAAAACTTTAAACCTACACAACCTAGCAAAAACATACAATTGCAATTAGGATCTATCGCTTTACATATTTATTATTAGAACAACACGAAAAGACAATATTCTCTCTATTGTATTATTAATTATTTTGTATAAACACTTTTATATATATATATATATATATATATATATATATATATATATACGTTCTTTGTTTTCTTTTGTTTATTTTTCCATTTACAGCAATCGTAACATAATTAATTAATCTCAAATTAGTTTGAAGGATAATTAATACCTGGCCCGCCTAAATCGATATACGTCAAATTGAAATCAACACAACACATACAAGTAGGTCCATCACAATCACAGTTGCTTGGTGTTGTATCAGATCTATCTCCACGTTTCTCTGGCATATATTCATCCTGATTCCATAGAATATCTGTAATTAAATTTAATGAAAATGATCAATAGTGAAATCGATGAACGAACATTTCTCGAATTGAATATTTGATTGTCAGATAGAAAAAGAAATTGTCTGTCCATGCAGTCTGGCAAGTGAAATGTTGAAAGACGATATCTACTATACTAGATACATCAATATCCTGATGATATGGTGGATATATTTAGATAAAAGTATCATATGTATATATGTATATGATTGAATATCATTTCTTTCAGTGTGAATCCATTTAACATAAGGATAAATATGTTCAACTTATATCTAACTTTCATTTTTCAAATAATTTTGACGTGAAAATTGTCAGTTTAGAAATTTAAAATCGACATATTTTACTGGTGTTAGAAATGTTAAACTTGTAACAAAAAAATATATATGTATCAATAAAAATAAAAAAAAAGTTGAACAAGTAAAAGTTTAGGAAAACAATGAAAATGTATCAGAACAAACTTGGTATCTATCCAGTTGTTTAACAAATAGGTTGTTAGAATCTTCAAGATTCTAATCTATCGTACATTTTCACCCTGCTGGTCATTCATGTCGTATTTTTCAAGTGTAAATAGCTAGAAGCGACATGTCAGAACAAATTTCCAAATTTTCATGTTAACCAATAAGTTATTGAATTCTACAAGAAGATATCAATCTTTCACCATGAAAACAAAAAACCAGAAAAAAAAACCGAATTTTATAATTAATAAATTATGATAATTAACGAAATTTTAATGAATATTTTATTAAATAACTTACCAAATATATTAGTAGCGGACACAAATGTTAATACAATAGAAATAAATATGAAAATTCGTGTCATCACGGAACGCATTTTCTAATGGTTTTTGAGTTGGTCAGTACCAGAATGGGTACCAGCTATAATAATTAAGAAGGAACCGTTTTAAAAGATCTTTTGTATGCCATCCACGATCATTCTCGATAATCTTCGGTCCTTGGCCGTGATGGAGGTCACTAGGTCACCTAGTTTTTATATTTTATTGTTCAAAAGACGTTGTTGATTATTACTAAAAAACGAAACTGGACTACATATGAAAATGAAAATTTGATAAAGTCAAATTATTAACAAAAATTAACTAATTTAGATAATACCTATATGTATTATATTTATTAACATACGATTTATTGATCTAGATTAGAATAAACAAATATTTGTATTTAAATAGAGCTTAAATATACGCATTACAGTTATTGAGACAAAACAATTTTTCTTCTATATAGAAATTTTGAATATTAGAAGTCGATGTTAACTATTTAATAGATGATAATAATAAATGTTTAGTTTTCACTTTTTAATATCTTATACATATATCTATCTTTTTCTGATATGTGTTGTATATGTGTATTGGGAAAATTTGACCGATTTTATACTGAAAACGAAGAGATACGCTTTCTTTGGATGTTAAAACGGTGTATTTCGATGGGCACGATGACCTAACTTGAGTGACCGACATACCGACGGCCCCCTCCTCCATTCTTCTAGGTCCTCATTGAAGAACGTTCTGTACAGATTTAAACAAACAGTCAACAAGTGTACTTGTATTTATTAAAAAGAAATTAGCAACATAATTATTCTGGTAAGTTCCATTCAAAATTAAGTTTCTATTCTATTTATTATAAACAAATAACAAACAAACAAACAAACAAACAAACAAACAAACAAACAAAAGATATAATTAGAGAAATCACTAACGGGACTATTTATATCTATTAACAATTAATTGAATTGAATGTTTTTATTTATTTTTTTAAATTACTTAATAAAATCTGGAAGAATTCTTGTACATTCATCAATAACTTATATAGATAGTAAGTAAAGGCGTTCTCTATGTTCCGGTATATCTAAATAAATAGTCAACCAAGTGATATGAGAGAATATTGCCTACAGTTTACAAATATTGTGATTTAAATAATTCGGTCGATACCTATATAAAAGAAAGATAAAAAAAATCAATTAATCGTGTAGAAAGGGTCATACAAACCAACAAATGAAAATTCCTGCTTCGCTAATCTAATTCAACAATAAATGCTTTTGACATCTTGATTTAACGTAGTAATTAAAAGTGTATGTGCTTGAAATAAATCGCTTTCAAAATAGATTGCGTTCAATTGGGGTAGTAACTAAGTTGGTGTGCTATTTTTCTTTTTTGATTTATTTGTATTTATGGATATGTAGAATATCATAAATAATTTAGTATTACATCAGTATCATTATTGAAGAAGAATGAGCAAAGAATTGAATGGTTTTTTATTTTTTCTTTTCTTTTCAGGATTTATTGGTGCAAAATGAAATTATCATTCATTTTTGAACTATTGCTGATATTCATCTTGATAGCGTTTGCTGCATCAGCAGTAATAGGTAAGGAGGTTTTTTCGCCCCGCATTTTTTGTCCAATTCAATAGAAAAAATATGTTCAACCTTGTACTGAAAATTGTATGAAAAATGTGAAAGTATTTCCTGTTAAATCAAACACAATAAATCCCTTGATAAATATCAAATAATTTTACAAATAAATAAATACAATAAAATAATAACAATAATAAAAATAAATGAATAATTAATTAGAAAGGTTGTCGATTCAACGAGTGTGAAATACATGTTTGCTTCTAGATTCTCAAAGATTAAAAAATTCCAAAAGGGCATTATTACGAAAATATGGTCATAAATTGAACAAGAATCGTCAAAATGAGGCGAATAAATATTGTAGTTGTTCAACGAAACTATGTAATTGTTGTAGAGAATTTAATTTACCTGTAGTGGCATTACAAGGGCCTGGTTGTGCTTCACTTCAATATCTTAAAGGTGATAAATTAGCAATTTCAATGAGTTTCGGAGAACGAGTTCTTACAAACACAACAATTTCAAGTATGTTGATATACATAGTAAAATCAAGAGATATTTTTATTTTCAAAATAAAATTATTCTTTTTTTATAGGTAGAAAGCCACAACCTGTTTGTATGCCATTACCTGGTGGTGTATCGAAATTTTGTGGACGAGTTTATAACATCGGACGTAAAGGAGAAGATTTCAATGCTTGTTTAGGACTTGAGTTGAGAGCATTGGATGATATTGAAGCTGCTTTAAGAGTTTCTTGTTTTAAATTTGGTCCAAAAGGTCTACGTGTTGAACCACCACAACGACTTCCTTTAGTTGAAGAAGACAATGATGATGATGATGATGATGACGATGATGAGGATGATGATGATGACGATGATGACGATGACGATGAAGACTTTGATTTTGATAGTGATGATGATGATGATGATGATGATGGAAATGATGACGATGAGGAAGATAATGACATCGATTCAATTGATTATGGTACATTTAGTGTATTTGATGATGATTTTATTGGTGAATATTTCACTGATTCATCATCAGCTGGTACAAAAAAGAAACCAACAAAAAAGCCTGTTATAACAACAACTAAAGCTCCTTTAAGAATAAACACCCCTAGACCGGTTCAAATAAAATCTGAATTAAATAAACCTTCAAAACGGAAAGTAGTAGTAACAACATCAACTAAAGCACCAAAAATTAAATATCCAACACGTATAATATCAACTACAACTGATAAACCTAAAATAGAAAATTATACACAAACAACTACTCTAAATTATATAATGAATCGACCTCCATCACCTCATATATCAATTGCTGTCAGTATGTTGGAAAATCTCTCTAAGACAACGACGCCTGTGCCTATTACCATCGACGCAAAACCAGACGAAACCTCTTTTACATTAATGCCTAGTGATAATACACGAATTCAAACTACAACATTAGAATCATCAACCACTATTATAAATGAACACTCAATTAGTGTAATGCCTCAAATGGTTACAACAATCGACCAAATTGCTGATAATGATTCACAACAAAAATATGAAATGACAACGTTAACAGAATTTTCTGAAACAGTTGAAACTACACCAACACCAGAAAATATAATAACCACAACTACTAAAGATGACGATGATGATGATGATGACGATGATGATATTATTGATCCAATTTCAGATGTTGTTAAACAAGTTTTGGATGTTGATGATGATGATGATGATGGTAAAATTAAAACAACTACGCGTTTACCAAACGACAAAGACATTGTTGATATGACAAAAATTGGTAATAAACAAGAATCTAAAGATATTTTAGATGATATTATGGATGGTATGGTGGATACTATCGCCGGAGATGATGAATCATCTGAATCTGTTACGAAAAAATCAAACTCTACAGCTGTAAACGATGATGATGACGACGATGACGACGAGGACGATGATGTTGATGATGATGATGAGAATGATAACGAAGATCAAGATGATGATGATGATTATGATGAAAGTAGACGATTCCAACATAGACGATTAAAAAATACTAAAGGTCGTCAAAGTCGCGATATGTGGTTAGCCCGACTGCATTGGTAATCATCTTAAAATTATATTTATTTATCTATTTATTTATATTTATCTTTGTACATAATTCATATAATTTGATTGTAGTTATATAGTTATATTTATATACATATATAATTTATTTTTAATTCAATAAAATAATCATTTCAAATACAACATTATTGTATTATTTTATCAGAGTAATAGAAAGGAACAGATGTAGATATGTTGTAACATTCAAATAGGTTTCAGGGTATGCAAGATGGTTATTTCTTTAATATTCACTGAATTGATAATAATTCACAGATAAGGGATTGAAAGGCTTATAATAAATGACATCCTCATTTTGTGTCACAAAAAGGTAAATGACGGTAGGTACTATTGTAAAAAAGCACTTTAAAAAACAAGAGATGTAAATAAATAAAAAGAAATAATTGAATAACAGTTTTAAGTATGTATTGAGAACATGTCTGAGATTAACTGGTTTTTCAGGTTAATTACTGTACAATTAATGATCGAAATATTGATCGGAAATCGATCGATCTACAAAACTATTTTGTAAATGGGTACAGATACGGTTATTCAGTGTTGGTTTTGTGGAGAAGACTGAATAGTAAACAGTGTTGTGTGTGATTGTAGAAATTGGAAAATATGCAATATTTCTATTTTTTATGTATTATTGTGTTTATCCACATCAATATTTTATATGGAGCAAAAGGTAATTGAATATTGATTTCATATTTCGTTTTGTTTTTTTACATTAAATGTACGTCGTAATCTTCATTACACACTATCTGATTCGAATACATTATCTTACCTTAGATATATAGTTACCTAATATACACGAGAGTGCTAATTACTTGATTAGATAATATACGTTTAACGTATAGTTATATACTCTTGGAATGAGGTTTATTTTTGCTTGGATTTTATTATATTCAACAAAATGCTGAAAGAAAACAATCAAATTCGCTTGTGTTTTAGCTATTTACAAATGTTATTAATTACGTTTTCCAATTATCTGTACACATTTCTTTGTTATTTTGTGGCATTTCGTTCTTCTGATATAAGTGGTAAATTAAATAGTTTCAAGATCCGTTTCTTATCTAGATGAGATTCGTATAGCGGATGGGTGTGCAAAATAATCTTACCCTCATTCCACAATGTTATATTGTTGAGTTTTCTCTTTTGTGGTTTTTCAGTTTAACAATTCTGTTTTAGATAAAGTTGCATCAAACAAACGAACCACACCACCACCACCACCACCATCATTACCAACATCAACAACAAAACGAGGAAAAAATACTACAAACATTGTGACAATGACAACAACTTTACCAACTGCAATTTCAACAACAACAACAAACCGGCCTCCTCAATTGGGTGGATTTAGATTACCCTGTGCATGTTTAGAAGGACAATGCGGTTGTTGTACTGGATTTATATTGGAACGTTTTAACCAAAAAGCTTGTCTCAATGTCACTTATGAACCTGATGATTTTGCACTAACTGCAGCTATGTCGATGAATGGAAAAGTTTTATACAAAAGGACAATATCTGGTAAAGTTCCAATAATAACATTAACAATTCAGTTAAAACAATGATGATAATAAAAAAAATTACTTTAAAAACAACACTTATATCTACAGTGAATGTGAATAAATATTCCTGAAAAGTAATGGGTTTCAATACGAAAACGAACACTGCATAAAATAGCAAAAGTTTAAATAGCTTTCTGTTAAGGATCTTATTAAAAGGCAATCTAAAAATGTTGAAATTAATAATATTCTTTCTTATTTTAACATGTATTTGAAAACCAACTGAATAAAAACTTCTAATTACATACAACGTACAATCGATTGAAAACGTTCATTATATTTAAATGACAATTTAATGATTGATTAAATTATTATTTAAATTAAATAAAAACAAACAACAATAACAATAACAACAACACACTCATTAAATTGATATATTTTTTTGTTATGTTTTTCTAAGGTAAAAATCCACCACCAATGTGTGTTCGTTTACCTCGTTTACCATTCATACGTTTTTGTGTTGAATTATCAAATATTTATTTTGCTAGTCGTAACGTACATTTTTGTATTGATATGGAAGCGAATTGGGAAGATACAACATTATTAGAATGGTCATTTGATTGTGTACGAATGGGTTTAGGTGGTGTTGCTGTTGTTGGACCAGAAGAAGGTGGTGGCATCCCATCAAATCCAATTGATACTGTTGATCAAACTGATGAAGATTACGATGACAGTGCCAGAAATATACCATTGGAAAATAAAAATTTGATAAAAACAAATTATTTTAATATAATTTTTGATAATAATGTCGATCAATTAATTAATAAAAAACCAAATTTAAAATTAGTTAATATTACAGAATTATCGAATGGTGATGTGTTTATTATTAAAAATTGAATAAAATATTATTGAAAAATTCTTTTATTTTTGATTAACTTAATGACCATTTGTTTGACACATAGATTTTGGGTAATTTAGATGAGTTAAATATCTGTTGATCTCGAAATATTGTTCGAAATTTCTACAGTATTCTAAATAATAATAATTAATCCTGAATAAATAATGAAATAATAGAATAATATATATTGGAAGCACGTTTTTAAGCTTTCACCGAACTATTCCGATGTTTATTTCAATAAACTCGTTACATATAAATAAATGTTTTATCCTAAATTCTCTTTCACACAGCAACAACAGTAGAAAATGTTTCATTATATATATAAATAGTCGAAATATTTATTTAACAGTTAAACGACGAAATCTGTATTTGACATATTCATTAATTTTCGATTAAGTAAATTTGGTTCGGTGTATTATTTAGACCCAATTATGGGTATTGTTTATCTTATAGTTAGTTTGTTGGTGAGTTTGTGGTGTCCTACAAATGGTTCTTATATAGATGGTAAAATATTGCTATTTTTTTTTAATTGCTCAATCTATATAAATCATTATTAATTATTATTTGTACGAGTCTGTTATCATTCATAAAAATCAAGGACTTTGATTTGGTTGTTTTAATTAAATTTTTTTCTAATGGTTTTTTATAGATTCTGATTTTGAATCAATCATGGTATATTACAATCCAAATACCCATAAACCATTTAATGTTATGTCAATTGAAAATATTTTAATATCAAATATAACAACAAAATCAAAACCAATAACACGTCGTATCGGTTTTAAAAGTAATGGTTGTACGTGTCAAATGTTAACATGTGGCTGTTGTGCTGGATTAAATTTACAACAATTTAATTTTAATAGAGAAGGTAATTAACGATATACAAAATTAATTATATATTATATCGATTTAAATATATTTAAATATCTATTATTTTATAGGTTGTATGAATTTTACTTATGATCCATATGATTTTTCAATTAATATGAATATGTTTATGGATGGTAATTCGATTTATTCTGATTCATTATCAGGTATACATATTATAATAATAATTATTATTATTTTAGTGTTGTTTCAATTTTCAGACGTTTAAAATGATATTGAAAAGTGGCTTATTATCCTCCATAACCGCGCCAGGATTCGAATGCAATCTTGGATAGGATAATAAGATCTATTTCAAAATTACTTTAAACATACATATATCTACAATAGTTATACATATATGTTGTTGTTGTTGTTGTTGTTTTAGCTAAAAATCCACCACCATTATGTTTACCAATACCAATACCTTATTTACCGTTGTCAGTAGATGTTTGTGCAAAATTATACGATATACATACACCTGGACAAAATTTACATATGTGTTTTGATTTTGAAACTCGTGTACAACAAGCTAGTGTTCTTATTTTACATTTTGATTGTATGAGAATGGGTAATGATGGTGTTGCATTAGTTAAACCTGGTGATGATATATCTTTACCAACATCTACAGAAATGCAAATCGATTCAGATATTTACGATAAAGTAACTGAGATTAAATATAAGAATGCTATCTAATAACTATTTATTTATTTATATATTTATTTATTTATTTATTTATTTATTTAAATTAAAAAAGTACAAAAAAGACTCCATCAGTACTTATATAATAAGTATACTATCTACGTATTTAATAGATAGATACTATTATTAAGGTGTGGGGATATTGACATGCTAAAGTAGATAAGGCAAATACAGAATATTAGTAATTGGAACGATGACACGATGACATCAAAGCGGTAGAATAACTTTCAAGTTTAGAAATTGTAAGTGTATTTATTAATTTTATTGACCATTTATGAGAGTTCAAGCTAGATATTTAGATCTTCACCTAAAGCACTGTAACGATATCATTCTTTAATCTCTTTAAATATACCTATCTACCCTATGTAAGATAGTGTTAAAATTTGGTTTCTTTAAAAATGTGTTAATTATTAATTTTAATTAGATTTCAATTAATAGAAACGTATCACATATTGTATAATTAGAAACAAACAATCTTATTATATAGATTTTAATATTGGTTTATCTATTCATTTATTCTAATTGATCAACCTATAATTGTGATAATTAAAGGGCAATTATTTATAAATGAAACATTCCATATAAGTACATACATTTATGTAGATAAGGGTTGTTGTATATATTATTGAGATAACCGCAAATATGTTGGGATAACTTGATTTGGTGTTATTTGTCTTTACAAAGGCTGAAGGTTGAAGGTTATAGATATATTAGATTGTTTTAAGGTGAAAATTAGCACAACCACTATGTAGGGTTGATTTTGTCAAAAGGGTGCAAAAGGTAGCCATTTCGTTAATAAATAACAAGATTGTGTGTAATAAATATCTAAATTACATCCGATATAAATAGTGTGTAATTATTATATTGTGGAATTATATTCTCTATAATTTTATATAAATTTAATCTCATACATACATATAAAATTAATATCAACAAACACACTGTCATCATTATATGGATGAAATTTGATTTTCGAATGGGGTGGGAAATAAAAACAAACAAAGGGGTGGATTGTAAAAAGGAAATGTTTTTGGTGATGTCGTTCAAGTCTGGTTATGTCACAACGGTGGGAAACGTGATGACAAATCAGATATTTTTCATCACAATCACATTGATTGTATTCTAGTATCTAACCGTTCAATTTTCGGTAGAGTATCAGATTTTATATAAATATAAGTTTGATGGCAGATATCTATCTAAATACGTTTAGCCTTTTGAAATATAACATATATTGAAAGGCTAATTTTAAGATAATTTTAATTTGATGACTATGGATGTTAAACAGTACTATGTAAACGAAATGAACCGGAATAGGGGAATCATGTTATCGAAGTTGTGGTATGCCGCGATCTAATAGATTGGGCGGGTGACTGTCTATATAAATCGTTGTGTCTGCCCCAAACGTATACTACTTATATATAGAAAATGAACAAAACTCAATTGCATTATATGCTAAAGATGATGCATTGGAGACATGTGTTGAATATACAAAAATGCTTGCTTGTGATTCTATTGAAATTGATGTTTTAAATTTATTTTTTTACGTCAATCTAATTTCAATCTCACTTTAAATTCAATTAGTGAAAAATTATTTAATTTGTTGTAGTAGTAGTAATTAGAGGGGTGTTTTTTTATATTCATTTATTTGAATTTTTTAATGAATAAAAGTGTTTACTGGTAGTCGTATCACTGTTAATTAATAAAATTGGATAATTTCGTATAATTCATGGGATCCTTGCTTTATAAATTATGCTGTTGGACATCATAATGCATATGTAGTTGAAATATAAGAATTATTAATAGTTAGATAACAGTATGTGAATTATTGAAAATCAAATATAACTTTACTATAATCGAAAATCTTGGCTAGAAAATATTAAATTTACTTCACTTTTATTTAAAAAATCAAATAAAATAAATAAATCTTTCCGTGGATCCGATCGTTGACTTGCAGAAATATCGAAAATGTCAACCTATTTCCATAAAAACTAATATATATATATATATATATATATATATATATATATAGAGAGAGAGAGAGAGAGAGATACAGTATTCGTCTATTTTACTACAAATAGCAACAAACTTCGTCTTGTTATTATCACGAACAATCTATATTGAATTGTGTGTACGTATATGTATAGACTTAAATCGGTTCATTTTCAATTCAGTTCCTTTTCACATTTCGCAAACAATCCAATATTACCATGTATGTATTTACTTGTTGAACGTTTTTATCTATTCTAAAAATTCAAATACTCGTATAATAAGAGAGAAACGATAAAATAAATATATCTATATACTTCACAGAATGGATGTACATACATATCCTTTAAATATCAATAAAAAAACTTAAATTACCAAATATAGATTGTAAAAAAAAACAAAAAACGTTATACCTTAATGTAGGCTCCAACTATCTAATTACGGCTCTGACTAAATAAATGCATTTCAACGGGTATTATATGTCATCTGTGTACTGTCAAAATGAGTTGCAATTGTTTGACATTCGGTTTCCGCTTTTGCACATCATTAATCATTTTATTATTTAAATTAACGTTACTTTTATAAACGTCCGTTTTCGATTGTTTCGGTATTTTTTAAAATGTTTATAAACGTTCATTAATGCGTTTGATTTTGTTAAATTTTTCTTTTATTATTATCATTAAATAGAAGTGTAGTGTTTTCGATTTCGTGTTTTTCGTCAAAAAAATTGTGATTTTCTACGATTGTCTGGTGTTTTTCATTATTAATAGAGAGTGTTTATATCTTCGTCATGGTAAGTAAAATGAAATCATTTAGATTCGATTCCACTTGTTGCTATTCGGTTGCAACACCTAACCTCTTTCTCTTATTTTATGTTCATTTTCCGTGTATAAACAACAGTCTTATTGGTTTTCTCATAAACAGTGATGAAAAGAATTATAGGTATAGGTACGTACTTATTACCTATATATAATTTGATTATATAAAAAAATTGTGTGCGTGTAATCTTTACGCGCGATTGAAGTAAAACTTGTTTGACGTTTATGGCACATATCATGAAACGATTAAACTTAACTTAAAATATTACAGTTTAGTTATATTCATTAAGGATATACGTTACAAAGAATAATATAAAGCTATATTCACATTATGCATTAAAAATAGGTAATATTGTCTACAACTATATGTAGATTTTGATTGTATACATTTTCACCCTTAAGTGTGGGTATGTGGAATTCATTTAAAAATACGAGAAGATCTATACTCTGACGATTTGAATCTGTGCGACTTGACTTGACCGTTATCAAATTGACAATTGTGGCTCGATTTCAATTGCTTTAATTGCCTTAAAGTTGACTACATTTAAGTAAACCGTATATATATAAATATTTGTTTAACACTACTTCAATTTGATTGTAAAGCTTTACACAAATAAGTCTGATTTTTTTCAAAAATTCTTCAATATTTTCATATTCGCAGAAGTGGACTGGTTACCCTCAACAGTATTTATTTTGAAATATATTCATTGTAAGAACACCTCGTAGATTATAGTGGCAATTATTAGGTATGTTCCCACCCACAATTCTAGATTGTTTGGTTGATGACTAGACTACGCATGTCTAGTTAGAAACTGATCACAAAGTACTTTCAAACATCACCAGCTGGACCGCATTTCTATT
The DNA here is from genome assembly GCA_028455855.1 of Meloe dianella. NCBI lineage: Eukaryota > Metazoa > Arthropoda > Insecta > Coleoptera > Meloidae > Meloe > Meloe dianella. The sequence goes on along the minus strand of JAPTHL010000045.1, from coordinate 1,137,902 downwards.
GAATTCATTCAATTTACAGTTTCTGATGAGAGTATATTTGATTTTCTTAAATCAATCGTCCCGTTTTCCATTACCATCTGCTACCGTGTGGAAAATGAGCATTTCCGAAGCATATTTTTGGAAATCTAGATTTCAACCAATGACAGACGTTTTAACATGTTAGGTATTTAAAATTGTGGTTGCTTAGCAACATTTATACATTAATGCAATCGAGTAGGCAACTCTATATTATAGGTTTGTTTTTGTTGTATTTAACAAATTTTCTTATTAAAAGCACATTGGTCTGATTGGTCGTAAATCGTTTCTAAATTAAATAAGTAATGTACAAACGAGTTATAAGTAATGTTGACTACAAACTTTAGATCAATTTGTTGTATTTTCCAATAAGATTTGTTTGTTGTTTAAGTCTACTTTATATGAGTTGAATACGTAAAAGGATATATTCCCCATTGAAATATTGCAGTATAATATCTGGTATCTATATAGTCAATTATGTTAGAATTTGTATTTAGCATAAGGAGATATTTTCTACAATGATTATGATTATTTATTCAAATTATCTGTTAAAAAAATGAAAAGAAAACGAAAACAAAAACAATCAGTAGTTTGAGATGTGAAATATTATATTTATTTTAATAATTACAAATAATATTACGTAGTTATTTATATAATTGTGTGTGTATAATTGTGCAATTATATTATATAATGGGGACCTTAATATGTATTATTCATATAACTTTATGACTAATATATGTGTAGTATTTAGAATCTGTTTAATCTTGGTTATGAGTTTCATTGTTGATTCAATAGTGGCTATATGAATGACTTCTAAATAGGTTAAGCAGTTCTGTAGTTTTGTATTATTTAAGTAGATACAATAGATTTTCGAATTTGGTATCAGATGATAATACAAATACATTCATCTAGAATCAATATTTGATAATAATAATAATAATAATAATAATAATGAAAAATTTCACTCTGCAAACAACACAAAAATTATAAATACACTAATCAAATAGATGTTTATTTTAGTGTATATACATTTTTTGTTTTTAGTTGCAGGCTATTTAATAAAATTATAGATGTTGAAAGTAATATTAAAAAGAGCCTTATTATTTTTCACAACACTCTAAAAAGTGTTCAATTGCTTACCAGATTATGCCCGGCAAACATAGAGTTGTGGATTTGAATTCCGGAGTGGCTGAATTGAACTTTTTCAGACTGTTATGGCGAATAGTAAGCCACTTTTCAACATTGATTTGAAAATCATAAATATATACACATGCAAACTGTCCCTCTCTCTTCTTTTTGTGGATGACTTGTTTCAATATTCTTTATAAATCCCTGATAAATTACATACATTTATAATTAATTACTTTATAAATATACCTATGATTTGGTTTAAAAAAAAGAGAAGAAAATGAAAAAAAAATTAGGTAAATATCATATAGATTTCTTCAAAATATGATCGATTCATTTGTATTAAATTGACAACAAAGATACACCCCACGTTTTATCCAATGTTTTTGTGATATTTTCGTATATAGAAAGATAGATGATATAAAATTGGATGATTTATCATATTTTGTAAAACATCTATAAAATGGACATTCATACATATTGTCAATATGATTATTATTTATTGGTATAAAACATATAGATTTAATAAAATAATAATTTAAACTATTTTCGGGTAATTCTTCTAGACAATTTTCTTTATAATTCCATATAGCACCAATTAAATAAATTCTATTTATTGATATATGATTTAAATTACTACAATATGAATCATTACAAAATACCATTTTCAATGAGATATTTTCTAAGTCTAACGAATAAACTAACTTACAACCAAATAAATATGATTGTGGATTAAATAGACTCGATAAACTTACAGATTGTAATGATGATTTAAGAAAATTTTGAAAAGCTTCTATTTTACTATTAAATTGTTTAAAATAATTGGTTAAATTTGTTGAAGTCCAAAATGATAGTTTCTCCCATAATTTCGGTGTATTATTATAATAAATTGATAAATAAATCTCTTCTAATTGTTGATTGATAGATATCGAATTTGTTAAAAACAAATTAAGTTTATCAATATCTTGTTTAATTATTCTAATTAAACGATTATAATTGTTAATTTCTTCAATGATAATTTTATTCATTATTGTATTGTCTATTGGACTGGTTTCTTTAACATAATCAGGAATATTATTTGATAAATTCGTAATATTTTCTAACATATCTGTATTCTTCTCTTCATATTGGTCATATTGGTAGTAAATTATTGAAAATTGTTGGAATAATGTTTTTGATTTTCGATATTCACGAATTTTATTATAACTATTTGGTAAACCAAATAGTTGAATGTCTTCAATATTTGGTAAACTTTCTATATGTTTTAAATAATCTTCATAATCATTCTGCATTATTAAATTGTAAATTTTGAAATTATTAAATGTGTAAGTTGATTTATTTATAGATGGATTCAGATAATCTTCCAATAATGTATCAATTAATATTTGATCAAATTTATCAAACATACGACTGCCATAATTATTTGTTAATAAATAAAATAATTCTTTATATGGATCTATATTGTTTTCTAATATTAATTTGATAAATTTTGTTGATATAATAAAATCATTATCATTAAAAATATATGAATAATTCGATTGATAATAATCGAAATTAAATCGTTCTTGTATAATACAATGAAATAATGCTACATTGTAAATTAGTCTTGAGAAAATTATTTGTTTTTCTTTAGCACTTTTATAGAAATCTTTTGAATTAATTGGAAATTTTTTATAAATACTCATCAATTTTGTTTTACAAATACAAGGTGATTCTGTAATAATTCTAATAGTTTTTTCAAGGAAATTAATTGGGAAATCTTTAACATTATTTGTAGTCATCCATAATCGGAAATTCTCATTTGTATTATTATAATTGATATTTTCGATATATTCATCAAGTTCGATTAATAATTCAGGTGAAATATGACAATTTTCCAAACATATCCAGAAACCATATTTTTGTGCATTGTTTAATAATTCTCTAATTAATTTGATATTTGTTCTTTCAAAAACAATAAATTTTAATTTATTATTAAAATGTTTAGTTTTTGCGAAATTTATTAATGTATTTATGGGATTCATTTCTGGTGTTTGTATAAAAATTATCGGTGATAATATATAAGAATCTTTATATGGTGTTTTGATATCGAAAATATATGGTTCTATTATAAATTTACCAATTTCTTTTATCAAAACATCTTCCAACATTATTGTAAATCGATCAGGACGTAATATTTTTATAATTAATAATTTTCTCCAATTTGCATTATAAATATTAGGGAATACCATTAATTCAGGCTTATCATTTTTAATAATATTCGAAAAGTATTCGATATTATCAATAAAAAATTGTGGAAATTCTCTATAGGTATTTGTATTATTTAAAAAACAAATTCTATTCCATATTTTTTGTGATAACCAAGATATTGGTTTTGTTATAAACGTTCTTTTATCAATGTTTTGTATTAATAATTCCATCGTTTCAATGTCGATTCTATTTTTGTATAACATTAAATTGATCGCTATCAAAAAACTAATTAATAATAAATGGATCTTATAAATTGATCGTCTAATATTTATAAAATACTCATAAACAATAGTATTAACGATATTATCAATTTTATCTTTTAAATATTTGGATTGACGAGAATTTTTTATTGAATTCGTATATAAATCTATAAACCAATTAATTGAGAATTGATATGAATAATCTAGTTTTGATAGATTGAATGCACAAAAATACAATTTAGATGATAGTTTTGATACAAGTTTATAATCATCTTGAAATTTATTCAAATCCTTTTCAATATTTAATAAATCATTCTGTTTTATTATAATCATTTTTGATATTTCTTTTGATTCATCTAAAATATTTAAAGCATTCTCATCATCCAATATATCAATTTTTGATTCCGATAATACTTGTAAGATTTTCATTTCAATATCATTTAATAATCTTTTATTATCAATATTTTCATAATTAAATTTGTCACGTAATTGTTTTGTATGTGGTTGTTCAATTTCAACAATAATTTTGATTAATTTCTCCTCAACGGCATTATTAGTTAAATTAAAATTTATGATAGTTAATCGATCGTAGAATTCCTCACAATAGTTGATATTTTTTATGTTGGCTGTTAAATAAAATCGAAAATTTCCATCTAATGGCTTTAAATTACCGAAAATATTCACATATTCTGTATGATTTTGAAAATAATTAAATTTTCGTAAGAAATTTGTCAAATATGGATTAATATTTTCGATATTTTCTAATAAAATTGGATAACCAATTTCTATAAAATTTTCAATTTCATTTGAGTAATCTTTATTAAAATAATTGCAAATAATTAAATTATTGTCTCTTTCTATATTTTTTATCCATTGATTTGCTTCTTTTTGTGGATCAATAAAAAAGAGCCAACGTTTTGAAAATTTCGTTATAAATCCATTTTGAATAAAATAATTATCATTTGGTAAACCATTTATAAGCCAATAATCGATTGATAAATCATTTTGAAAAATTTTCACAATACTATAATCATAATCATAAGGTATTATTGTTGTATTGATAATATCAAACCAATTTTTAATAATTTCATTACGATTTTGTTCAGAATATGGACCAAGATATGCAATTATACCGCTAGTTATTAATAGATTTCCTGATAAATTTTCGTATTGATTTTCTAATTGTTGAACAGTATTTGTCCAACGGATTTTCTCATCAATTAAACCATCAATCAATTTTTCTGCTCTATTTAATTTCGTTTTACAAACATCAACATTTCTTTGTAATATTTGTTGTTTTTTAGTTGCTTCATTTAATAAAATATTTAAATCGGCTAATTTTTGTTCAATTCTAATAACCTGTTCTTTCTTTTCATTTAATATAGCCAAAGTATTTCCATATTCTTTTTCGGCTTTTTCTAATTTCTCCTTTTTAGGGGCAACCTCTTTAGCCACTTTATCATACATATCCATTGCAATTATCCATTTACATAAACCCTCAGCAGCACTGGACGCTTTTGCAACTATATGAGGTTGAAAATCTTTATGTGATAAATAATCTTTACGTATTTTCATTATTATTTCTGATTTAATATTATCTTTATCGAAATCTTTTAATGTTTGTAAAAAATTCATATCACCTAAAATACGTTTACTTGGTCCCCAATAATCAAATGTTTTTCGTCCAGTTGATGGATCGGGAATTCTATCTGGTTTAACATCTTTAATAACACAAACAGCTGCCATAACTAATTTTATAGCATCTGGTGGATTTTTCATTGATTTAACTAAAGTTATATCAGTAGGTTTTAATGTATTCAATGCTGATATGGCGTCTTCTAATATTGGTATAGCTTGTGCTAAATCAGCTTCACAGTCTAATTTTAAAATTTGTGCAGCTGCTGCTTGTTTATTTGATATAATTTCATCATTTTTAACTAAATTTGATGCTCTTTCAACTTCTTTTGTTTCTTTTTCAATTTCTTGTGTCATATTATATGAATGTTTTGTCATTTCTTCTAATTGTCCTTGATAATTAGTTAATGATTTTTGCATTTCGGATATTTGATATGTGGCATGTGATAATTTATCTAATGCTTTTAAATAATTATATTTATCATTTGAAATGTTTTCTTGTTTCATGTTAATTAAATCGTAATAAATTTTAATAAATGTTAGATAATTACCAAATGTTATTTGAATACGATTTAAATGTTTTATTATAAAATTATGGAAATTTCGTGTAACATTTGGTAAAATATTTTTTATATTTTCATTAATATTAAGATCATTTATCCAGATTTTCGTTAAATTTTCTAAAGCTGAATTTGGCCAAATATCATAATAATCAACATCACAATATTTTAATAATGATGGATAATAATTAAGTATTTTACGATAATTTTTATTAATAGGACTCAATTGAATAATGATATGTAAATTATTTTTACATAATTTTTGAAAATATAGAAATATTAAATTTTGATCAATCTCAATATTTTTATTGCCATCTTGTAAAATAGTTCTTACTAATTCTAAAATTTCACGTTTCTCATCATTTGTATATAAATCAGGTATTTGATTTGTTTTTAATAATAAATCAATATCATCGATGAATTTTTCATTAAAAATTATATTTTGTTCCACATATAATATTGATGATTTTTCAAAGGCTCCTGTCATTTTTAAAATTTCTTTTAAATCCTGTTTCCAATCAGTTTCATTATAATTTGGTTTTGATTTTGGTTTAAAAAAATTCTGTTTATAAATATAACAAGCTAATTTTGTTAAAGATTGTCGACCACTACCACATACACCAATTTGTAATAAATTACTACTATTAGATGTTGATAATATACGACATATTCTTGATAAATGTACTAATGCATAATCAAACATAATTAAATCAAGTTTATCGAATTCATTCTTATTAAATTGTTCTATTATTGTTGATGCTAAATCCTTTAATTGTTCAATTTTAACTTCATCAAAATAATTACGAGAATCAAGATTTGTATATGTACCAAAGATTATATCGAATTTATAATAATTATCGAAATTTTCATCGAAATATTTCATAAAACATAATTTTATATTATTGTATAATAAATCAATATCATTATTGTCAAATCTATCACCAAATACACGTAGAATTTCATGTGTCCAAAATTTATAAAAGAATTTCTTATTATTATCTGTTGATTCTTTTCTAATTAAACAAAATATTTGTATAATTTTCGAAAAATTATTTAAACTAAATCGATACAATGGATTTAATATTGTTGATTTAATATCAGATAATATAAATTTATATAAATGATATGTTGCTGAAACAATTTGATCAACAATTGGTATAATATCATTATTAAAACCTAATTTTTTCCATTTATTTAATAAAATTGTCGAATAAATCCTCTGTATACTGTCGCCATTTATATCATTTATTGAAAGTATATTAAAATGTCTTAAAAATCTTTGTAATTGATTTATTTCGTTATTATTATTATTATTATTTATCGTACCAATAATGTTTATATTGTGCAAATAAATTGTTTGATTATTTGTTATCCAACAATGTTGATCAAGAAATTGTCGTAAGAGCTCTATCGAATTATTATTAAAATTATTTTTCGGCAAATATAAATCATCGATTAAATATAAATTATTTTTATTTCCCGATGGATAATAATGGAACAATTTTGTTTTATTTAATTTTGTTAAGAATAAATTTTTCAATTTTGATGGTGTTAATTGATTTGTAAATGTTATTAAATTTATTTCATATTCATCGAATCGATTTGATAAAATATTTTTTAAATAAATTGTTTTACCTGTATTTTCTGATCCAATCAATAATAATGGTTTATTATAATTAATATGCATATTTATTATAAAATTATATTTAATACTATCATAATGTTGTATGAAAATTTCTGTTAAATAATCATATTCTTTTAATTTTTCGTGTTTAAGTAGATCAGGCCAATATTTCCAATTACCTTTCATTTTATAAATATAATAATAATCATATAATAAACCATCTTGTGGTATTGTTATTTCAATGCGATCAATAATTTTTGGTTTATTATATTGATTGCGCCATAATTCTTTATAAAATCCATCAAATTTCATTTGTGATTCTATATTTAATAATGATGATAAACCCCATATAGTTGCTTGAAGGGAACTTGCTTGAATCCATATTAGAATATTTTTGTAATCATCATCACATTTTATTGCATCATTCATAAGCATTTCCATAATTGTTATAGTTGCTTTTACTAAATTCTTATTGTTGATTTTATAAAATTGTAAACAATTTGATTGAATAAATTCTAAAGATTCTGATATTATCCAATCAAATAAACCTTTTAGATATTCAGTATTATCTTTAATCCATTGATGATCACTATTTAACCAACTATCAACAATTGATTTCCAATTTATAGTATCACAATCAATATATATAATATTGTAGTTTGATATCTAGATAAAAGAGATACAAACAATATACATATTTATAGGAGAACCAATAGAATTGTATTTGTCTAAAGTTTATCTAAGCTACATATATATCTAATCGATTGTAAATGATACAGTATAATATATCATTTAATCAATGGAGTAATTTGAAAAAGTAAACTATCTGGTGGAAATAGTTACTTAATTAAAGTTATTAACGAATTAAAACTTTATGTTCAAAGTTAATTTCATTAGAATATGGACAGACAGACATTTCCACTCTCATGTTATTTTTTCAACTATTTAGTCCTTGGATATCGAGATCCTAATAAGCTTGTAAAGCCTCTCACAAATGAGAGAAACCAAAAATTAGACATAGGTATTAGAAGAAATATATATTAGATGCGTTACTATAACTATACTTTGTTTATATCCATAGTATTTATTATCTAAGTAGTATACATATGTATAGTAGTAAGTTTGTATCGGTTATATATTTGAAAGTATAATTAGTACTTTGAATTATTAAAATAATCATCATTATACCTATACTTTTCCTAAACTAATTATTTAATGTTTAACCATCCATATTATCATTTGGAATGACTTTTAAATTATTTTATTTTATCTATTTTAGGAATAATTTCTAAACATGTCTATTGATCATCCAGTTTCATATTGGAATGCAATTATGTTGGAATGTTGGATAAGGATTACACATCGTCACTACGGTAGAATTGTATTCAAAAATCGAATCATATATTGCTAATTTGGATGAGAAGTTGTAAATGGTAAGTGTTGTGAAATTATATATTTTTACATTTAAATTGCTGACAAAAAGCAGATTTAACAATTAAATAGAACCTGAATCCTTGTTAAATGTTTCATCGTTCGTATTAGAAAATCGATTTCTTGTTTCAAACTAGTCGCACTATTAAATACAACAAATGTAGAGACTGATTCGATAGATTGTGTGGTCGTGACTCTTAAAACTATTTGACAGTTGATTAAATCTAATTTCGTTCAGTGCTTTTATGTTTTTGAGTTGAATTGTTAGAATTTTTGAACACTCTTTTTTTACTCCTGAAACCTAAAAGGTCTCTATTCAAATTTTAGTTAAGTAAGTGATGTTTGTAGGGGTTGGTCAAGAGTGGTTTTTTTCTTCTCCTACTTTTCTACTTGTATGAATACAGTGAATGCAGTAAATAGAGATTAACCCTTGTATAACACGATTGTTAGATTTTTGAAAAATGTTGTATTGTAAGAAATCGTGTTAAATAGACGAGACTAATAAAAGCGGTAATTATTTTGATAAATCAATTGTATTATTGATTATGGACAAGATTAAATGGGTTTGATATTCGTTCAAAATGATCACACATATAATGTAAGTTACTCTTTCTGTGTTACAATGAAAAAATTGTTTTGCATCAATAATGTGTTATATAGAATCAGTGCCCGAGGCAAGTCTCAAAGAGGTTGTTTGAAGAGATTCAATTTCAGAGGTTATCAATAAAAACGAGACCATAATCTGAAATAAGTGCACCTAAGTCTTTACCTATTTATTCAGATTTAGATTTTGTTATCTCATGTGTGATTTGGCGCCTATTCGAATTCGACGGCTTACGCCGTTGCCTAGCCGCCTCACCTATGGGAGCGGCCCTGGTTAGAATAATATTGAGAAGTTATTTTATATGTTCCTGGATTTACTATACAGTTTAAGTGTTGGATAAACAGAAATTTTCACTTACAATTTTTGGTGAACTTTTCAATAAATTATCAGTTTCAAAAATGAATTTAACACTATCACATTGTAGAATTTCTCCTGATGATTGTAGTATTATTTGATTCTCTATAATGTTATCAAAATATTCCATTAATGTCGTTTCTAAACGACCATCAATTATAATCCATTGAATATTTTCATAATTATTCCTAATATAAGTCCCAAATATACCATCACACCATTTTTGATCATTATCAAATCTACCATACAATTCTTCTAATGTCATTGTTGATGGATTAAGAAATTTTAATTGCACATTAATATCATTAATATCATTAAACAATTCATTTAGAATACGAATCATTGTAGATTTTCCTGTAAATGTTTCACCAACAATTATACAACTAGATTTTATTTCTAATAATTTTGATAATTGCTTAATTTTATCATAGAATTTCTTCGTAATTTGTAAATTTTGATTTTTACAAATTAATTTTAATTTCTTATCAAAATTCTCATCATTTATATTATTTGATAATTGACAGGACATCATTTTGTTGAGATGTTGATTAAAAATTTCAATATCAGTTAAATTTGTTAATCTTGGTAGAATAAGATTATTTAGTGCTTTATGAATTATTAAATTTTCGTCTTCATTTTTATCGAAATTATTACAATTAATAAGAATCTCTTTAATTATACTTAAATTACAATTTTCATTTTTAATTATTGATAAATTATTAAGTAATTGAAGGAATAATACGATTTTACTAGATAATTGTTTAAAATTTTTGAAACCTGATGATAATAAATTCACTTCTGTTATAATTTTAATGTCAGGCTTTAGAACTCTTATAATTCGACATAGACATTTTAAATTTTCCGGAATATATTTTGAATCGTTTACTGTAAAACAGATAAAAGATTTATTTAAATTTGTTGTTTGAGAATGATTTAAATAAATTTTTGATAATTCTCCAACACATAATGCTATAATATTATTTTCAATTGAATCAAATTTATTTAAAATTAACCAACAACCACAATTATAAACTCCTGTAAGGTATTGTAAAATTATTTTAAATTTAATGAATTTCGAACAATTAATAAAAACACTATAAATACCAAAAGTTTGTTGTAAACTTTTAATTATTTCACAATTATTAGATGTATTATTATTTGATTCACAAATTGTATATAAATGATTTTGATATGTTGTTATTAATGTGTGATAATATTTTTCTGTTGTTTGTGTAATTACAATTTGTTTAATTACACCTAAATATTCATAACAATAATTAATTTCGTTATTAAATATCTTAATAATACATTTATTATTATTATTCTTATTTAAATAATAACGTAATAGAGAAATCCATTCGAATACATCAATATTGTTAATATTATTTTTAATTAATTTTTCAACAATATCTCTATTATAAATCAATAAGATAATAAATGATTTAAAATTGATTTGGATTATATTTGTTAGATTCGAATTAATATTTTCTAAAATTGTTTTTAAATTATTTTGTATTTGTTCTAAATATAGTTTTAAATTTGATTCAATTAAACTAATTTGAGCATTTCTAGTGAAATATATTTGTGAAACTGTTAGTAAAACTTGACTAGGCCATTTTTTAAGCCAATTAATTAAATTTGTTTCATAATAATCTACAATAGCTTCATCAACAAATTGTTGTAATGTATTATTGATTTGTATTTGTAAATTTTTCATCCAATTTTCCATATTTTCATTAACAATTTTGATAGGATGCTTTAAAATAATCAAATCATTCATAAAACCTTTTATCGATATTATATTAAAATTATCATCAATATCAAATGATTTTATCGATGGAAATATATTTGTTGAATATTTGATAACATATAATGGATCAGTTGTATTTGATACAATTTCAATCATTTCATCATAAGATAGAAAATATAATCGTGGAAAATATTTTCGAATAGTTTGAAAATAATTATCAATACCATTATGGATAATTTCAATATTATTATTGCATATAATTAAATCATTTAAAAAATTCGTATTTATTATAATATTAAATACGTTAGAATTTGAATGAATTATTGTGATATAATTTTGTAAAATATTTAATATATCATAATAAAGTACGGTTTCATTTTGTATACATTCCTTAATTTTCTTATTATTAAATAGTGAATATAAATGAAGAATTTCATATTCTACATTCCTATATATGTTTAAAGTGTTATTAATATTTAATAATTGATCATAAAATTTTTGAACATTACCATTGTATGGTTTAACAAATATTGAACAACGCATATTATTAACTTTTATCAAATGATCATCTATTATAATTTGAATATTATCAAATTCATCTAAAATATCGATTTTATTATCATTCTTTATTATTATAAAATGGATATTATTCCATTCGTTTATCATTTCATTTAAATGTTCATATAATTGTTGTTCCTTTGTTGCAGCTATACTAATAATTTCAAATTGTTTTAAATATTTAACAATATTTTTATCAATAATATTACGTAAACTTGTACCAGAATTTGGTGTTAGATCAAAACCAATAATATTCGACATTTCAATCCAATGACGTTTCATTAATGCTTTATTACACATTGTTTTTATAATATTTAAAGATTGTTGGAATGTCTTTATTAAATTAATTCCTTCAAAACATAATTTTAATGGAGCTGGCCAATTTAATATATCAGGATCATCAATAGTACCTTTAAAACGTATTAATAAATTATCATCTTGTGCTTGACGTAATTTATTACGATAATCTTTTTGTATATATAAAAGTTCATTATGTAATTTGTCAATTGTTATTTTAATATCATCGTAATTAATTAAATCAAATTGTCCATCTAACCATATAGATAATGAACGTCGTATATTTAAACATAATTTTAATAAATGATAAAATGGATAAACGTAATTTTGTAATTTTTCAAATTCACTATAAAATGATTTTGGGAAATTTAATACAATTTCTTCGTTATTAATCCATTGAATTTTTTTATCAATTTCATCAATTTTTCTCATATGTAACACAATATAATGTAGATATTGTTCAACTTTATTTATATCATCCATTGAATCTAATAATATTAATAATGGATGAACATTTTAACATCAACAATAATCTCTTCGATAATTGTTTGTAATTTTTCTTCAGCTTCAAATTTTAATTGTTCATAAATAATTGTATTTTTTTCGATAATTGGTAATATTAATTTTAACCAATTGTATATCATTGAATTTTTATTAATATGTGAATCACTTAAAGTACCTAATTGAATTAATTCTAATAAATATTGATTAGCTTTTATTACACGATCTTTTAATATATTATAATATTCATTTTTAATCCAATTCATATATTTACTTATCTCTATAATTTCATCTGTTGTTATTGGTATTTGATTGGCTTTAATATTGATTATTTCAAATATTCCATATATATCGTTAATTTCCCATTCATGTTGTGCATAAAGTTTATTAAATATTTGTTCAATATTACTTGATAAAATACATTTTAATGATTCTCGATAATTAATTAATTCCAAACAACAAAATTCAAAATAGTTATTATCAGGTATATAAGTGATTTTTTTAATATATGAACGATAATATAAAATTTTGCTACAACCATCACTAAAATTTATATCATTAATTACAATACAATCATCATCATCATCGTCATCATTATTTGATAATAATTGTTTAGAAATTGGTGGAAAACTATTTTCGAAATGTTCAATATATTTAGAAATCTTTAAATATTTCTCTTCAACATTTTTTGTAATTTTTTTAATACAATCATTTAATAATTCATCTGTTATACATAAATAAATCCTTTTTTTATAATAACCTCTAAATTTATATTTTTGTAATATTGGAAAATTTTCCATTGATTTTAATAATTTGTTCGACATTTTTTTATAAACATCTATAATATCATTAGATGTTGGATAAAGTATTAATCGATCATCATAAATTAGATTTAGTTTCAAGTAGGGAATTGATTTTCTGGTTGATGTAAAATTTACGATTTGCATCAATGTATTTGTTAAAATTTTACTTATATGAACTGATAATAAACCACTACATGCACCTAAATAATTACAATCATCTAAATTTTCAATATCAGATTTAATAACTAATAAAACAATATTATGATAGAATTTTTCTAAATATTGCAAAGATTCATTATAGATACCGTCTAGTCTATTCTCAAATTCATCTAGTTTTAATGGTTTATTTAATATATCTTCTAAATTGAATAATAAATGTGGTAATTTACAAATGCATTCGTTTTGTATTTGTTTAATTAATGGACGATATAATGAATATTTAGATTGTAAAATATTACGTGTCCTTTGAAATTTATTGTATTTTTCTGTACGTCCTAAATATTTATAACCGTCTAATTTCGTTTTGTATTCGATTAATTTGATTTTATTTGAATTATTTGATTGTTTCATAACATTTATATATTCTTCTTTATTTTCAATTAAGTAGTTCTTAATTAAATCAAAATATTTCTGTTGAAATTTATAACAACCAATTCGTTTCAATATTTCATTTTCTATACATTTTGATATTGATGTTATTTGACAATTTTCACAAAATTCAATTATATTATTAATATTTAAATCACAATTAAAATACCACATGTATGTATTTCCAATGTAATTATTATTATTTATTATTTTACGTAAATATCGATTTATATGTTGTTGTGTTTGTTGTTTAATAGTAAATAATTTTATTGTAGAATTTTTCGATTTTAATCGACAACATAATTTTTTTGTTCGTTTAGAAACTATTTCGCTCATTTTTCACTTTAAATTTAATAATATCACTACATATCACTACATATCACTAGAATATTGGTACATCTATACTATAGATATCTAATAAATATTTCATCAATATGTAGATAGTTACTTAGCAACCGTTCTTTATATAGTATGTATATAGGAGGTTGTTTTTCTCTGTCTCTTCATTCTATCGGATGGCCTAAGAAAGGATACCCTCTGAAAATAAATAATAATACAGAACATCAAAATCGTTCTTATTATTTCGACTAAGTAACGACAAATTATTTTATAAATTTTCTTATTATATTATGTAAAGGAAAATCACAAAATCAAAAAGTCACATTTTTATAGAATCATGATGATAGATTTTCTTAAAAAGACCTTCACTTTAACATATCGAAAATGTTTTACATGTTCCATTCAATTTTAAAACGTAAACAATGTAACATATGTATTTTATTCTTACCCTTATATACATATATGATACTTTAATCTATAAAGGAAACCCTTTAAAATTAGATTTATATAGTACATATATGTTGTTAAAATATGTAAACATTTTTAATAAATATACATACATACATATATATATATATATATATATATATATATATATATATATATATAGAATATTGCTATTAAGTCTAAATATAAATATATGTGATATTAAAAGTCAGTTTTTGAAAATGGCTTTGTTAAGTATCAACTTTTTTTATAACTTTATATCCCAGATTTAAAATGTAAATGTAAATGTTGTTTTGTATATTATCAATTATCTATTTAATATTAAAAGAGTTAAGCTTCTAAATTAATTCAGAGAAACTTGATGATTGTTTAAAGTATTGTAATTGCAGTATGTTGTATCTAGTAACATTTTCAATTATTTTTTCTTGTATCAAATTATTCTTCTTTTTTTTATTGTCTCAAATAGTTCTATTATAGGATGTCTTAATCTTCAACTTTGAATCTTAAATTCTTAACGATCCACTGAGGTTTGATTCGTTTACCTTGTATAGTTCTTATATACCTATAGATTTATCTTGTGGATACCGAGAGTCACACCAATGTCTCCAAGGCCGTTAAGTTGGCCGGAGCATAAATGTTTGTTTTTAAATTTAACAAATGCAATTGTCTGTTGGGAATTTGTTGGTCTTATTTCAACATTTGTTATTTATTATATTTTTTATTGTTGGAGGAATAAATATGGGCTGTTCATTTGGTCGAAAGTTGTTTGTTTTTTATTGTTTTTTAATTTTGCTTTGTTATCGATACAGAAAATGAAACACAATCGTTTGTTGGTTATTTTTTATAGAATCCATCAAGTTACTCCATAATTGTCTATGGGTGGTGTAGAATATGCATTTTTCCATGTTTTTTCAATACATATCTATGGTACGTCCATCTGGTTACTTAATAATTGTCTATGAGTGTTGTAGAGTATGCGATTTATAGATTCGTAAATATTAAAATAATAAAGAATAAATAAATACTGAGTCTGATTGTGATTACTTTTTATCTTCCACTTGTTGTTCACCGCGAAGATTTTATTTTTATTAATTGTTAATAAATTCACTGAAACCCAACAAACATTGAAATTCTATACAAAATAACCAACAAACGATTGTGTTTTATTTTCTGTATTGGCAACAAAGCAAAATTAAAAAACAAACAACTTTCGGCCAAATGAACAGTCCATCAAATATAATAACCAACAAATGTTGAAATAAGACCTACAAACACCAACAAATGACCAACAGACGAATGCAATTGTTAAATTAAAAAAAAACATTTCTTCTCAATCTAGCCAACTTAATATCGATAATGTCTCCTGCTAATAGCCCACCATCCCACAAGTTGTTCAATTCACTATTATTATTATTATTATTATTATTATTATTATTATATGAATTATGTACTTATATGTATTGTCGATTACTGTTGTGGTTGAAATGGTTGTTATTGATAACTATTGTAAGATAGTGAATTAAAAACTAGCTGTTAATTTATACGGATGTAGCGTCCGTAGCGGAACGGCTGCTTAGTATTTCCTGGAGCGCGTTAGGCGTCGGTCGCGCAAGCGCTTATCATTTATCCAGCTTCCAACTGGAGAGTAGCTCAACTTCAGATGCCAGTTGATACTCGGTTTATAGTAGTGTTGTGAGGCATTACTTATCTAAAGAAAGAAAAAAAACCGCACGTTATCGTCCGATACGTAACAATAAGGATACGAATAACGTATGCGTACGTGATCTATTTTAGGACCTAAGTTCGTTAGTAATGGATACGTTCGAAATGTAGTTAAAGACTTATTAAAGAGAATTTTTAAAATTATTTAGTGTTTCAATTGTCAAATTAGTGAATATTAGAAATTGTGTTAATGTTCCTTATGTGTGACAAAAATAAATTGTAAATATTATTGTTTTCATACATTTTTAAGTGATTTTAATAGGTAAGCGAACGTGTTAGTTCAACTATAAATGTAATTAACCGTTCGTCCTTCTCATCTTTAGTTACAAAATAAAAGATTTATAGTCTCACAGAAGGCGCATATAAACGCATCTTTGTGATGTTAGCCGTGTCACGTTTAATTGATTTAATTAAGACCTAGCTGGAAAACTTAAGCACGTGCAAAAATTTATCGGAAATTCCCCTTTAATACAGTTAACTATCAACCCTTTTATTTAGGTTCTAAAGAAGTGACAGTCTAATTTATTTAGAACACAATAAATTCACCACTAATTGATTACACATTTCTGTATTCTGGCTGTTTATCGCTGCTTACATTTAAACTACATAATAATAACAAACGTTTTTCTATTTATATGTAAATGCTTTAAATAATAATTATCTAAATCATCAGCTTTTCTAATTTATAAATTTGAAAATGCTTCCACAACTAATTGTTGATGTTATTTTTTTTTTACAGTACGGTTTTAATATATGACAAAATTGTCTCTGTAAAGTTTGGTAAAGTACTAACAACATTTGAATCAAATTATCCATTGTTCCGTTCCATTTTGGCAACATTTGAGAACACTTTTTTATTTGTTAGATAGAACATAATTATTTTTTAGTAAAAATAATTTCTCCATCATCTTTTGTATATCTACTCAATAGATTTACTAAATAACTAAATTACAAGATACAAATGTTCATATATTCAACGATATTTAAACAATAGAGTTGAATTTTTTTTTTGTTTTATTTCGATTTCAAATAAAAGCATCTATATATAAAAATTCATATTATATAATTTTGGCATGTGATTTTCACGATGAAATTTTAATGAAAATTGGGACACTTTTGGGATAATTATCGAAACTATGCCTCAATTTATTCCCATTTTATAATACGAATAACAGTATGTTTAATTAAATATGTTACAAATTGATAATGTAAAATCTATTTCTATCTAAACAATATATTTACATAATCACATGTGAGAAGTATATATATATATATATATATATATATATATATATATATATTATGTATTTAAATGTAATAAAACAATTTATTCTGTTAAAAAATATTTCAACACGTGTTGAAATTTGTATGATAAACGAAAAATTCGCGTTGGATATAAGGTTGTAGAATCTAATAGTAATATTATGTTCGTATAATGTTACCAAGCGAAGACGGGAATACTTTATTCCAAACAAATTATGTAGGTAGGGATGAATTTGATTCACGTTTTTGAATATTTTCAATTTATCATAAAACTCTTTTATCATAACAAAACTAAATAATATTTTTGAATTAGATCATAAAGATTATTAGTAGATTATCTACATTTAACATTTAAATTCAAACGGTATCAATGGTGCTCTAAAATTACATATTATTATTGAATAATTAGATAAGTGAATGTGCCGTTAAATTATACGAATGTATGTGCCTTATACAGGAAACTGATTAATGCAATATGGCGTTGGCTAATTTGAAATCAGTGCCTTGTCTAAGGTGTTATCTTTAATCTATTCCATATATCTACCTTAAATACCGTCTTATAATTCTAAACAGGATTCTACTTTGCCTATTACAAACGATTTATTATTCTGACTTCTTCTAGTTATCTCTAGATTATTACATTCAACTGATTTTATTTTAGAGAAAATTATCATTATTTATTGATATATTTATAATATAGTTGATTTCAAATATATACGAATCTGTGTATGTATCATCACTGTTTATGTATTTTTCGCTATCTCCAGTTCAGCAATTGATTTCAAAACTATAGTTCAAATGATACCTTTAGGATAAATTAACATATCTTATTAAAGGTTTTTCGATTTTCAAGTGAATATACTCTTTTTCCACATCTCTGTGAAAAGAAAAGAAAAACCAAATTTTACCAAACATAAAAAATATGTATAAAGCATAAAATCTGTTCAATGGTATTGTTTTATGATTTTTCCTATTCCTATACAAGAGGAATTCTATAAATTTCAGTTCTCATAAATTATATATTCTCTCAATATGACTATACCATCTGATGGTATATACATATATACATATATACAGATGTAGTGACGTTTTTCCTTTTGTTTTCAATTTTCTACATTTGATTGGTAGTGAAATATTTAGAGGTAGATTGTATGTTTTGTAATTTAATAAAAGAAAAAAAAAACTTCCTGGTCAAATTTTGTAATACAATGTACTCTACAAATTTTACTATTCTTTCCTTAATATATGTACATATATGTAAAATACAAGAAAACTTTGTACCTATCGGATTTTTCAAGTTATCTAGTAATGCAAAAGGTTTGTTGTTAGATAGTTACTTGATCAAAACTTTTCAGTAAGTAAATGATGAATTTTTTCCAATGCATAACACGTTTTTTATTGAAAAAAGCAATGAAAAACAATTTACATAATTGAAAATGGAATAAATAGGAAAATTTTGGGGGATAACATCAACCAAATTTTGGGGAATACCAACGATCATATTTTTTCCTCAAAATGTATAATATATATCTTTGTTGTTATCTAGTAGAGTGGGAGGGTATGATGTTATTTGTTGAAACCACTTATTTACTTACTAAAAGCACTACATATTTATTAGATGGTGCAGTTTCACAAACTTGATGAGTATATAATTATATAATACTTATATAGTTGTACTTATTTTAGATGATTATAAACACCCCCAGGGATTGTGTGGTGTTTCGACCACATAAAGTTTAAGTAACACATCAACATATATGTATGTATAATAAACATAGATAACATGTCGTAACAACAACAACAACAATAATAATTATTGAATAAAGTAATTTTAAATATTGTACATATTTGACGATGATTATTACTAAAAATATTGATTGATTGATTGATTGATTGAAAAGAGTGTTACAGGTAGAGGGGTACTCTAGTAATGCATCAATTCGGATAATCGACGTATGACCGTATTGACAAAAAATTGTAAATATAGAAATTCGATTAATAAACGTTACGGAAAATCAGATTTATATATTAAAATGCCCTCCGGTAAAGGACAAATTTAATTGCAGTCCTATTACATAACGATCCCATCATATTCAGCTGAAATTATTGTCTGTACTATTATGAAGTAAATTTTTTAGATTATAAACAATTAAACCATCAAGTGAAATGGTAATATAAATCCAATTATTAATTATATTAAAAGTTTATGAGTTATACAATTGTTTACGAATTAAGGACTGTGATGATTTACAACATTTCGAAGTTGGCTTCCGGATAACACTGTTTGGCCCGGAGTTGTACATATCATAAGATTCAGAAATACATGTTTTATATAATTTAAAATAATACGTAAATTAACATTAATATTAATATAATGTTATTTAGATATACTTATAATTCGTTTAAAATATAAGTTGAGGCTATTTTATATTGTATATTGCAAGTTGTACAAATGAGAAAAACATTAAGACCTACACTATGTTATTCAATTTTGTTTTGTGTTTGTTTCAGTTATTTTCGACCCACCCCCCAATTTAAGTATCCACCAGTTTAAAATTAATTTATTAGCCAAAAAAGTTTATAGTCGAAAATTACTCATTTCTCTTGTAGCGAAAACAAGAAGTAATAATACAAGTCAACATTTAAACAATTTTGTAAAATAAAAATCGTTATTTATTTATCGGAAATCCTTTACTACGACTACTAAGACTACGACCACGATTACTACGACTACTATACTGTATTTTGTTGTTTTCCAACAATAATTATTCATGAAATTGAATTGAATTTAATTTCACAAAATATTAAAAGCCTGGTTACAGCTAATTCGACAATACACAAGAGACTAAGAAATCCCTGAAGTCAACTTGTCCCGGATTTCGACTAATCAACCCATAGAGCCACAAGCAATGTATATTTCGTCCGTTATCGCCAGTTAAAGTTTTGAATTTTAAATGTTACTCTATTGCTCCCTTGATACATAAACTAGGGTCGTTTCGTTGCTAAAATTCTAATATTTAACATAAGATATTTTTACGAGATCTGTTTTTACAATAAGTAAATCAAAGAAAAAATGTATAAAAATCATTCATCAAATAATCTCTAGTTGCTTCATAAAATGTTACGATAGTTATATTATTTAACAACGTTCACTAATACGGATCTGTGTTGATATTTGATAATGTTTAACGATAAATCTGATAGTATTAGACGATAAAATATAACCATCTATGGCAATAATTTTGTCTAACTTAACGGCTTCTTTATGTGTAGAATGCATTAGAGAAAAGTGGTGAATATATCTCGTTGTTATTATCAAATGGATGACATAACTTAAATTGTTAATAATTTTGAAGGAAAGAAAAATACAATCTCGAAACTTCTTTATTGTATCATCATATAATAACAATATCACAATGAAAAGTCAATTATATATATATATATATATATATATATATATATATATATATATATTACGTAAAAAATAAAACCACAAAGAAAAATTCTTACACTTCCGTAGTTTTATTGTTAACGAATATTTGATTTATAACATTCACCGCAAGAATAATATCAAATTTCCTCAAATTTTTCTATCTATTGATAGTTTATGATTGTTTGAATTGTTGTTAACAGTTCAATAGACAA
This sequence comes from Meloe dianella, assembly GCA_028455855.1. NCBI lineage: Eukaryota > Metazoa > Arthropoda > Insecta > Coleoptera > Meloidae > Meloe > Meloe dianella. Next base: position 1,116,188 of record JAPTHL010000045.1, on the reverse strand, counting down.
ATTAAGGAATTGAATCGTTATAGATGATTCAAGTTGAAATGATGAAATTGATTTTTTTATGGTCGAGTGTATGTTAAGAACTATGCTGAATTCACATTTCACAATGACAAATGAATTCTTAAATGTCATCAACAATTTATTGAAATTATTACATTCTTATTGTGAAAATTCTATTGTTCTGATTAATTTAAAATTTACAATTTAATTAAAAATACTACTGATTTTCATTTGCAAGGGAATTTTGTTAGAATTTGTTAGATAACTCACTTATAAAGAATTAAGAGCATTACTATTGTATGTATAAATGTATATAATATATTCTGGTATATCCGATAGTAAATTGTTGTAATAATGGCGGATGTTCTGCCATTACTACTTACAAAGTTAGGATGTTTGAAGAGATACTGAAACTTTGAGGTCACTTAAACTGTTTGTTTATCGTATTAGTATCCAAGACATTTATCATTTGAACATAAATCATGCACCAATTATTATAAATAACTTATTATCGATTCTTTACGGTAAACGAAAATCCAATTTTATCAATATCTATAAACTATATACAAAGAAAACAAAAATACGTAATTTTACTGTTTCTATTACACATGGAAAACTCTATAAATCGCACCAATCAACACATTCTAACACCACTGTATACAGAAAAGTGTAAATTATTCTTTTTATTGACATTAAATGATGTTTATTTTTTGCTTATTCAATATTATCTAAATAACATATATTTCATATATCTTTAGATACAACGAGATTTATGTACACTTGATAATCAAATAGAAACCGATTAGTACCAATTAACATTAAATTGTTAATAATTAATTAATTAATCAATTAATTAATTAAAATTTAAGTAAGACTATTCGTGTTCTTGTGATTAAATTAATTTTCGTGTGTCTTATTATCGTTAGGTGAAAGAAAAATAAATTATATTCAACGATTACTTATAAATAATTTCAGAAATTAGTTGTGCTTTTGGCTTTTAATCTTTATGATTTTATAATAAATCTTCTTAATAATATTAGTTTTAGAGGCAGTTTTATTTTTCTGCACAAATTTATATACTGTCATTTTTACTTCATTAGTGCTAGAAAGAAAATTGGTCACGTTAAACATAAAATTTTAATATCTAACAGTCTTACAAATAACCTGAAATTGTATCAAGTGCATCTATTAAATGTTTAAAATACGTTTACATATTTCAGTCATGGAATATTTTTATTTATTTTTTCTTTAAATTTATGAATTTTTCCAATATGTTGTCATTTTTTATGTGCGTGGCTCTGTGTCAAGATGAAAATAATAAACACTTGTCGTTTTAGTAAAAATTAGTGATTACATCGTTTTTAACATAGAAAGATCACTGAAGTATCTAGTAATAACAATGAAAACCTATTGAAATATATACATTGTGTACTCTTGTCTAGATGTCAGAGAGAATTTCGGTTTGGTGATATGGATCAGAATGTCCAATACTTGATGGAGCTTATTATCAATCTAAATGTAAAAAATGTATCTTATACATTGATGACAATACAGTCGCAATATTGATTTAAGATTAATAATAATAATAATAATTCTGAATCCCGATGAGAATGATTAGAAATTGTAATACGATTCATTATTATTTAATGCATAATGCGTAAAATAGATAATAACTAGCCATTTGCGATTTACTTAAATAAACACCTATATAGGTATTTTGCGGAATATCTTTTTTCTGTTAACTTTTTTTTTTGGTTGAATGCACTAACAAGTTAACGGTGCTTTACGAAATTTGTTACATTTGATCAGCAGAGTAGTTGAACAATATTTTTTTATTGATGATAACGATGATCACAGACGACAAATAAGTAAGTCTACAAGCTATATAGATGATAGATAGTGTAGATGACAACTTGAAGAATCAAACTGATAGTTCTCTCTTATAAGCGTTTCTAAGTGTTGTAGAGCAATATTAAATAGAATTGTTTTCATCAAAACGATTAAGTATTAATTTTGTTGAGTGAAACAGATCAGACTGGTTAAAATAGTAATTCTTTTTTTTTATGAAATATTGAGAAATTTGTTCTACTATATAATAAATACACACTCGTTCTTTTTAAATACGTGACAAGAACTATATAGTAATATTCAATATGTTTGTTTGGTCTCAAACAATGATTTCATCTATATGATAAAGCACATTGATTTTATTTTCATCAAAAGAAATACTATCTACGACATATTTGTCTACTGGATATGTAGTGGGAAATATCCATTTTGGATGGTAGTTGAATAGAAAAAAACAGTAAAATTAATAGAATTTTGCACCCTTAATTTTTGAAAAAAAAAAGTTGATCTTTGTGATACTCATTTCTTATTTTTGTTGGGAAAATTAAATTTAACGGTTTTTAAACTAATGGTTGTTAAGAATTCTATAATATATAGTTTCAATAATATATTGTTGTTTTTCGAAAGATAATAATAATATCAAAATGTCACCTCGATAATTACCTAATATGGTTCGATTTTACGGCATTTTTATATTGCGTAATTAACCGAATCAGTTTATCTAAAATGATTCGATTCAATATGTTTTATAAATATTTATATATTTATGTATATAATATGTATAGGTAAAGAGATAGGGATTATAAAACAGTTCATAATAGAGTTTTCCAGGTGGGAACTGTTGATTGGATGGGAGCAATTGTGCTTTCATATTCCGGTCCGATGGTCTACTCTTATCGTGTCCTTCTCCTTGACTTCGTTCAACTGATAACGTTATTCGTGTCTAATGCCATCTCTATTCTTACACCAACTAACAAAATATATTCATAGGTTGTTCCAGCTTTTGTTAATCATAGAACTTTATATTTGTACAATCTTTCGAATACATTAACAATGATTTTACATAACTAACTGTTTGTTTGTTTGTGTTTTTTTTTTGTTGTTGGTACATTTAAAAACGAATTTTATAGCACTTCCTTGATCTCGCATCCAAATTGCTTTTTTGGGTCAACAAGATCGATTTACATTATATTATTATGTTTCATATTTCTTGATGACAAAAAATGATAATAAAAGAGTCAGAACAGTATTTTTATATAGAATTTACTCTTCTGAAGGGACATCGGAGTAATTTCCATTACAATTGATATTGATATATTATAAAATACGATTATACGTATATTCTACATACATTTTTAACATATTTTCGGTGTTATTTTTTTTTATATGTTTAATCAAAATTAACTATAATAAATAAAGAAATTTAAGACATTTTAGAAAACTTATCAATCATTTAAGAGGAGGAAATTTGATCATTTATTCAACTTAAATAAGTCTATTGACTTTGAGAATTTTGTTATAAATTTAATTGCAGTGAAACGAATGAATAAGTACATTAGTGAAAATATATAGTCTAACGTTTATGATATATTATATTAACAATAAGTATTATATTTATCCGAAAACATAATGGAGGCATTATATATTTTTTCCCTAGAAAGACCTTTTGTATGTTACTTTATAAAGATATTAATCTTAAATTAAATTTAAATCTGAAACTTCGAATTTTCGTGGATAAGTAGTATTAAAATATTTTTATCGAAAACGTTTTATTTATATTATAAATGATTACTAATATTATCGAAATAATTACCTTTAATTGAATTTTAATTTTATTTAAAATTACTTATGACTTTCAAATAATTGATTGTCAACTTTATCTCTAAATTAACGTTTCTTGACTTTGAATATACATATATGCAAATAAATGCAAAAAGTCGAGAAAATTAAACAAGTTTCCTGATGGCGATAGTTAGATGAGATTATGGAGTTAATGTGTGATAATTGGCTACAAAGTTAATCGGCCTTGGATTTCAGTTACAATTTATATAAGTGACATTTTCAAGCATTTACAACACAGTACAACTATCACACTATGTTATATATATATATATATATATATATATATATATATATATATATATAGAATTATCTATCTTTATTCACAAATAACATAAGAATGTTGTAGAAAATTGAAATTTCGTTTAATGTAATTCTCTGGAAATGACGTAAAATAAAATTATTAAATATTGATCGATATTCGTTGATTTTATGATGTGGAAATATTTAAGGAAAGTTTTTGAATTGAAATATCCGTGAAACAAGTGACTGAAATTTTGTGAAACTTTAGACATTTTTGATTTGCATAATAACGTTATTTAAAGTCTGAACGAATGATCATTACATATCATTGCCAACTGAATTTAACCATAATAATCTCATATAAATTCGGTAAAGCTATATTCGACTTTCAACTGCCTGTTAACATATTATATTTGTTAATAAGAATATATTTAGTAAATGCGCAATAATATTGTTTTTATAATATCTAACTAGTAGATTATCGATAAAATGTTAATTTTAAAACAACAATGCGATAACACTGTTTAATATTTTCAAAATTAACTCAAGAATTTAAATTATACTAACAATAAGTATAATAGTGTATGTAGGTATAATAGTTTGAAATCTAGAATTACTTGTTTTCATATTAGACAGTTCAATGATTCGTAAAACAAGTATATAACTTCACAAAACTATTAATAAATTTGAATGTCGTTAATTAATGTTGTCGTCAGTTTGACAAATAATTTCGAATCGAACAACTTTATATATACTTTATATATATATATATATATATATATATATATATATATATATATATACTTTATATATATATATATATATACTTTATATATATATATATATATATATATATATATACTTTATTTTACAACTAGATATCTATATAGAACAATTTGAAATTGTAAGAAATACATTAAATTTGGACAACTCGACTATGGTAGATTTATTTAATTTATTCTTAAAGCTCATAAGTCCTTTCATTATCTGTATAGCAGTTATCATATAATCTTCTAGTTAAATACTCTATTGTTTAATGTCTCAATCATGCCTGAAAGTGAAAGCATAAATTCCCTATGTTTTGTTATCCACTACTTGCTAAAATTTAGTTTGTTATATTTGGTAGTAAATGAGTCACACTCTTCCTTAATCATATTAATTCGAAAATATTAGAAAAATCTCGACATTTATTTTACCATTATTCATCAGAAGAACTATCTAAATAATTATCTGCAGTAGTTTACCTGGCGCATCCACCATTTTTATACCTCTAGTTAAACCAACATATCAATAGTCATGTATACATTACTTTTTTGTGTACAATAAGGATTCAACAATTCTAGCGTATTAGAATTTTTCGAAAAACAAACTAAAAAGCAAGGTGATCGATATAAAGGAATTTGTGAATAATTGCCAAATTGGTCAAATTAAAAACCAATTAGTGACCTATCGTTCTTCTTTTCGTTTTTGTTTTTTCCTCTTTTTGTTTCTTTTTCTTTTTCTTTTGATGGTCGACGTATTAACAGAGTTAAATGAGATAAGCTTCCCAGTTGCTCTATAATTGCAATTTAGAGCCAGTTAAGATGAGAATATAATCAGATGTAAATTTCAGTAATTGGCTCTAATTCGATTGAACAAGTTACTGAATTTATATATGGACATCAAAGTTAATGAATTTCTAATAAAAAATAAAAATCTATTGTTTATTATTTTATTATTATCAATTAATTAAATTATTAACTATTATACGTATGCGATAAAATTGTTCGTATAGGATAAATGAAACAATAGAGTGTGATTAACATTTAAACATCTAGAGTTTGTTCAAGTTATTGTATAAAATAGCCGTTAGATTGTTTGGGAAACTTTGTAAAACTACAACAGCAACAAATATTTAATGTAAAACTTAATGTACATCTCTGTATGTGTATAGATGATTATGTTGTTGGGAAAGCATCCCTTTGTTAAACTGAGATTCAATTGTTAAAATACACTTTAGATATCTGTTTTCCTAGATTGTTGTATGTATATTAATAAATTTGATTTTTCGTTTTGTTTTAAATTTTATACTTACTATGATTTCTCTATAAATTTGGTTAAATTTGTTGTTATTTAATTTTATTACCAACCATTTGTAATGGATAAGTTGAATTTAATAATCGGGCATAATTGATGATAGTCGGTTGGCCAATAGTTGAATAATTTTCAGATTGTAAATTAGTCTGTGGGAGAGGATGCGGTCCGTTCAAACTGAGGAATGTCAAACGTTAATAACATTAATGTTAGATAACAGATTTGCATATGACATAGAGAAGGATGATGTTACAATAACAACAGTTTACATATTCAAATACCTGACAGGCAACGACAATGCACAAATAGTTGTATTTATATTTACTGGTTATTCAACTATATGTATACTCTGACTATGGAAATTAATTAATTGCGATTTGTTAATGAATGATTTAAATTGGTAAAGTCTGTAGTAAATAGAATTTGTTTCGTTAATTTCAAAGGCGCCAGAATAAATATCTGTTGTGTTGACGACCTTCCGCCCTCATTCCGAGGACTGGTCCGGAATGCTACATAAGTTTAGTTGAACCGTAATGTTTTATCAGCCTTTTCAATCTCGCAAACCTTGGCAAACCGCCCCCGACCAACATTCTTAGTCAACGAGGACAATGTTTAACTAAATTAAATATAATTTACTATTATGGTTTTTTCGATGTTATACTAAATACTATATTGTATACATGTGATCTTTAAAATATGGCTAAACTCGTTAATTTTGTCCTTTTAATCTTCACTATGTCAACAAGTACCCCACTTAGTTTATTTGAATATCAACTTCATAAAACTTGATGATATTAACCATTACATATTCAATTTATCGTGTCGATATTTTGTGTAACAAAAAAATTGAATGTAACATACTCTATTTTTTTGAAATAACCCAAACATAATCACCAATAAGATCAAAGCAATTTCTTTTATATATCAGGGGTGGTTTATTGGTAATTTGATTATCAATAATAGATTATAAAAAACTACGTAAGTTATCGATTATATACGTAGAATCGTGGTATAATATTCACTTTTTATTGTATTGTATGTATATGAATTGAAACTTTAAATTTACTCTTCACCAATGTCGCTTGTGTTCTCAAATGTTTTGAATTGCATTTAATTTCCTATTAGGTGCTGTATCAAGAGTTCTTCGATTAAATTGAATAAATATGTTGTTATTTTCAACGTATCGCTTTTAATAATAGAATGGTCAAGAAATTCTAAATACATATTTACATATAGATAAATTTCAATAACAATAGTTTAATAACTTTGTCGTCAAAATTAATTTCATTATATTACTATTAAACATTTTATTGTTATTTTATGTTCGAATACATTTTATTTGAGGAGACGTTTATATAGAACCAAATTAATTAAACCAGTTCAAGCCGAAATTCATTATCGTAATTTATACTTTTTTGTTTTTGTTTTAATAATCGTAAGATTCATAATTACCTACTTTTGTTTTTAATTAAACAAAGAATTTGTGTCGTAAAATAGATTAATAAAAAAATGTTAAAATCTTTTCAAGTTTTAATGAAACTTTAAACCATCTTATAAAATCGATGGATTCTTTATAATTAATTTAAATTGATTCTAGAATTAGATTAAAACTAAAAAGATTACTTATAAATTTTCTAAAGTAGTACTTAAACTAATAAATTTATAAAAAAATATGAATTTGAAATTGGAATAAAATTAAATGGCAGTATATCGTTAAAAAACATGATGTTGTGAATAGATACATTTTAAAAATGTAGAATAGAACGTTACTTACTGTGAATTTGTTTTCTATACTGATGGATATCCTTTAACAATAGTATTCTACTGATATTGGAGCAAAAGTAGATTTCCATTTCAAATGTTCAATTGAAGTGTAACATCAAAAAAAAAATTAATCGATTTTAAATTAAGACTCAAATAATTCTTGAAAAAATTCAATACGATCATCTCTATTTGATTTCAAAAACGTTCAAAGTCAATCTTCATCAACATTATTCTAATTCATAAATTATGTCATACATTTCTTGAATGATGAAAGCTCTATATTACAACGAAAATAACTAAACAACCTCAAATATTGTTGAATTTTTTGTACACGAAATTTCTCAAAATACTGCCCTGAAATTCAGGTGGGTAAAAGATTGATGGTCGTCTAATTGATAATGGAAAGAACGTGCCTATATTGACACTATAACAAAAGTCTTGGATCGTTCTTCTAAAATGTTTTACTTCCACTTAATTTTCTAAAGGCTGTTTTTGTTTATCGTTTTTTATTCATTTTAACTTATGTAAACGACAGAATCATTACAAAAATCGACAATATATTCATATGTATAGATTGTTGAAAGATGGTTCATTTTAAATTGAATTTCCTAAATTCGACATTGTATTTCCATTGAACTGAAAGAGTAGTATTTGATGACCGGTTTTGATTTTCACAAATAAATATCAAAAAAATCAATAATTTCAATTTTCTACACAACACATATAACGTTGAGTGATGTATTAATCTAATTAAATCATTGAAAAACAACGAGTTGATATAGAAATAATGGAACGTAAATTTATGAAAAATTGTGGACAATAAATCTTACCAAACAAGTGAAAAGATGTGATTTGCAGGTGAAATTTATCACAGAAGCTCAAAATAAATAAATAAATGAATAACAATAATTTAATTTGAATTACATATTTAGTGACATTTTCAAAATTATTACACAATCGAAATCTAGGTGATGACAAGTCTAATAATAAATATTTTGTTGAATAGTAATTTTCTTTTCCACATTCAATCTCTCAGGACTACTCAATGACGTATACTTTCATTATACTTGTCTAAAGATTTTTTCTTGTTAATCCTGTAGAACGAATAGCAAAATAAGAAAGCAACAATAAGGAAAGGAAAGAAATAAAGAAATCTAGACATTTCACCCCGGGAAACGTATTCGTACAAAATCACATTGTATTATTTTTTGAACTTGAATCGGTACAGTTTGTGCTCTTTCATGGGATATATTGAATCGTTCGTTAGTGGATCTCCCAGTTGAATAATTTGTTTTGTATGTCCTTTTCCAGTGACATTTAACTTCCTCTTTTTGTAAATTTTTCAAATATATTTCTATATTATTATTATTATTATTATTATTATTATTATTAGTTGATGGAATATCTATATGTAGAGTTAATTCTAAAAGTTATTTTTGATATAAATTTAATTGAATAATTCATTGATAAAAACCGCAGCCAAGACAAATTTACATTATTTGATTAGTTAATTAAACAGAATCTAATTTAACTTAATTTCAATTTAATCTATAGTAGAGGCAACCGTAAAATAAAAAGGTCTCTCCATTATTCGACTAAACATATTTCATAAAATTTGGACAATTCTAAATTTTGTAATTTAAACTGTAAATCAAACATTTGTTATTTATATTATAATAACTATCGTCTACATAGCAGAAAAATAAAATTTAACAAACAAACTTCGATCTAATGTTTTAAGATTTAGAAGTTTTAAAATTTCAATTAAACCTAATTTAAAATTTAAGAGAATTGATCAAATGGAAAAATATTTTCATAAAAATTTATTATATTAAGTTCAAAATTACTATAGTTTTTACATTTATTTATAAATAATAATAACTCTCAAGATCTATTTTTGTTTAAAAGCTATACAATGTAAAATGTGCACGTCGTTGGTGCTATTGTAAAATTTCAATATATAGTCACGAATAAAGGAAAGTACTTGAAAGACCAACAAAAACTTGGTGTAATTATCTAGCAACTTTTGAATAACTATGATATAAGAGTTAGGCTACAAAAGAAACTGTATCCCATTTTGTTAAAATTTTCCAGGATAATTACCAAAATTACCTATTGAAAACAATAATAATGAATTAATTGAAGATATGAGATTTCTATTTAGTTACTATTATAGTATAAAGAAACAATTATGAAATTAAATCAAAACAGTTTTACCTTATTTGGACGTTCTCTGCTATTTGTGTGTGTGTTGATCATTTATCAAATATAGCTAAATAAGTATAAATAAATTTGGACGTGTACAAGTGTTTTCATCTTTTGAAACGAGTCGAAAGGATGAAAAAAAAAACAAAATTAAGTTTGGACAGTCAGCTATAAACTTCTTGGTGAACTGCCTGCCAGCAATCCTAGAGAATATCGGTAATAAAAAAAAACAACAAAATAACAAACAAAACATCAACTGAACAGCATATTTTCGTATGTATATCTATCTGTATTAGTGAGATTTTTAAGTGAAACTTTTAATAAATACAATAATTCTTTATGGGACACAATTTATATTCTTTTTCAGTCTTCTCTTCTTCACTCTAATTATACTACCATCAAAGGAAATTCCTGCATTTAGTCTTTAAAGTTTAAAAGTCCAATGAGAAGCCTAGAAAAAATATAATTAGTTGCTTAATACTAGTAGATGAGAAATATTTTCAAACTGTACTTTTTTCCTTTTTCTAATTATTTCACTTAAAACATCATTAGGAAAGTTAAGAGTTAATTTTAAATATTAATTAACAAAAGATAAATTTTCCAGAATTAATAAATTATAAAACAGTCAAATATACTTTGTCTCTTAGGGTTTTCCATTTAAAAGAGATATACCTATATAGTAAAATCTTACAAATTAGCTTTGAATTAATATTTTAAGGAGAAGAAATTTTCAATCATACATCTAAACTAGAAAAACCATAAAAGTAACCAACCAAATCACGTTAAACTATCGGGAAGTTTACAAATTGATTACACAATAAAAAAATCTATCGTATTATAAAATTTCTTTATAGGTACTTAATTATTTTAAACAATTATAGACAAAATATTTGTTTCATATCATAATATCGGATGGTAGAATCTCCAACTATTTGATAAGTAACAGATGGATGATGTTTTCAGTAACAAACAAACCTACCTATTGACAACGGACCACTTTGGCCACGACGTCTGGTGGTCAAAAAAGCACTAGTTTTAGTGTGCACTTTAATACACAAGTATATTGAGTAATCAATTAAAATTAATTTTTAAAATAAATAAAAAAAAATTAATGAAAAATGGAACTCATTAAATCAAAGCCTCGTACAAAAAATAAGAGTAGAGTTTATTGTGCGGTGAATGGTTGTGGTAGTAAATCCCCTGAAAATTTAGAAATTATATAGTTTTCATGCCATACTTAACCCTGGTACAAATCCACATATGAGAGTGTGTTCATTACATTTTAAAGAGAGTGATTTTATCGTATCAGGAAAGTTAGCAATGTTTAACCTTAAAGATACGTAAAAATGTAAATAAAGAGGCACGACGCCAGCGTCGAGTGAATCGGAGTTTAAAAAAGGAAGCAGTTAAAAATCATAATGATATTAGAGAGGATTCTAGTACTACAAATTTGGATAAAATTTTGCTTGATAAAAGTGATGAGAATTGCTTTACAAATGATAACGCTGTTGAGTAAAAGTCACAACGTCATTGTTTGGATTATCATTATTTTTGCTACAATTCATCAAATGTCCAGCTCGCAGAATTTTTTCTGCGTCTCTAATATTTTTCTGAGTGAGATTTGATCCAGCCCAGCGAAAAAATTCGTTTATCGAAGACATAAATAATTAAATTTTATAACACTCATTCAATGTAAACTAATGTTTAATTTTTTGCTTGCACACTAAGACTAGTACTTTTTTTTACCACCAGGCGTCGTGACCAAAGTGGTCCGTTGTCAATAGATCCAGATATTATTTCCATGGCATAGTGGAAATGAATTTGTGATTTTCAATTTAATACAACAAATCACAAATGAAAGTTAGTTTTACATGATTCATCTATTTATATCTACCCTTTGTGCAGTTAACAAAAGGTACTTGATTAGATTAAAGATTAACGTTTAGCTGTTATTTGTTTTAACAGAATAAAATGAAATAATAGACGCAAATATTTGTATGAGTTTTAAAAAAAGCGCCTGTTTAAACATTGTAAAGATTATAGGTGTTAATATTTATTAGTATTCTGAAGTTTCGATACGACATTGATTTCAAAGCAACAAGTATATTTACCAATCGATTTAAAAAGAAAATCCTCTCATAATGTTATATCAAGTTCTTTCTTTACTTCATCTAATTCAAACTAACGATTAAGTTATTTAAATTATGTATTTGAAAGCCCAATATATTTCGGTTCTTTTGTGGAATTGTGTGGTATTTGAAAGAGAATCCAGGTTCGCGTAGTATATCGACATAAAAACATCAATATTTCGAACGCAAGTTCAATTCTTAATGTCTAAAATCGTGGTGGCATTTGATAAAAAACATTTCGTACCAGTTTTGGAAAAGAGACACTGAAAACTCTACATTATCTATTACAAATATCTGATTTGAATTTAAAATAGTTTCGATAAAAATCGAATCGTATTAATATTTAAAAGTTGTTCAATAACCAACGAATAATGTATTTACTGTATGTTGTTATCACTATTGTACATAATCGTATGTTTATTTTACGTTCGATTTACCACATATTATATTATCCTAATTTAAATTTGTCCGTATTGGATTTTATCTCAATAGAAGAACAGTATATTTCTGTAGAGTTTTATTGTAATGTTCTACTTATATCGTATAAGTAAAATACATAATATACATCGTAGTTGTCATATATTTATGTATTTATATAGTATCTATTCTTTCTATTGTGTATAGGTATTTACAACGAGTGGTGTAGCAAGATAGAAAGATGGCTGAAATGATGGTGACCGCACTACGACATTCGAATCTGACATTTCATTCTTACCGGGTATATCTATATATATATATATATATATATATATATATATATATATATATATATATATATATATATATATATCTAAGGAATTGATGGAATTTAATATATTTTAAATATTTAGTTTATAATCGAGTACAAAATTTCATCGCTACCATTTAATTTAGAATTTTCACATTTTTACTCCAATTTTACTGTATATTCAATAAATGTTTCTTATAGCGAGATTTTTTAAATAAATCAGTTCCTTTCGATATTTAAATGGACTTATATTTAAGTACTAAATATTTTACCTTATTATAAGGCATAAATGGGGAAGGAATGAAGGAAAGTACGAAAATTAATAAATTTAAATTTTGTTTTCTCTTCATATCCATTTGCAAACTACCTACTTATTCCCAGATTGGTACGTTATTATTTACAATCGAATAAAAATAGAACAATTTGTAAGACAAATTGAGAAAATTCAATATTTGAGCATTTAATATAAGAGAAAAACAGTACAATTTTGTTAAAAAATCTCATCTAATTTAAATAAACCAATTTTTATTTAATCTCATGCGTAAAAAAACATCGAAATAGAACATTCTAACGCTAACACAGAGAGATATCTAATTTCGATCTAATTTACAATTAAATTGTATTATTTTGTTTTATTATTATTTTAAACAATAACGAAATTTGATCGAATAATTGATATACTTGATATATTATTTTGTTGTTTTATTATGTAATATAGGTATACCATATCCACGATTCTAATGTCGAATTTTGCAAAACTGCTGGCAACCAAATATTTCCAAAGTCCCTAACTTTCTCCTACTAGTTTAGTAAATAATGCGGATGTTATATTGGTACTCCTGCTTTTCACCGTGTAGCATAGACAGGTTAGTGACAATTCTGTCATTTGAAATTCGACATTAGAATCGTGGATATGGTATATCTACCATTTATTAATTTTTGTTATTATACAAACACGAATGCAATTTTATATGTCTACCAATCGGTGGTTAGGTAGAAATTTGGTATAATTCCAAAGTTTATTTAAAATTCAAATTAAATTCCAGCAGCTGAACTAATTTAAACAATGGACACCATTAAATAGTAAAATAAAAAAAATAGGAAGACAAATCTAATTTTACACGTATGCAAAAGTTGGATATATGTGGAACAATGGTTGAGCACATTTGAATATATTTTTCATCAATTATCAGTAGACATAGGTAAAGACACATCGTGTTGAAAATGTTTTTGAAATACATATGGAAATGAGTATAAATCCATTATTTTTTATAAAGAAATCCTATACATATACAACGATAAAGGACGTGAAAAGAAAGACGATTTTGCTAAATACATTATAGCACTATTTTTAAAAATAAATCTCCAATATATACCTATTATAAGAATTTGATGTAGTCGTACCTATAAATTTAGCCCCACTATCATAAAATGGAAAAATAACCGGCACAGATCCTAAAGAATGCTAATATATAAAAATGTGCTTTAACAGTAAAATGTATTGCCCAAAATCCTCTTTTGGTTAAAATTTGTCTAGTTACATATTCTTTACAGAATGTCTCAGAATACCACGTACTCAAAAACAAGAAGATCATCTCTCTTGTCATCTCACCCCTTTTATGAAAGTTGACATAAATAAAAAGATACATTTTTTTTAGAGAGTCTTTAAATTCAAATTTATATCCATCTAAGCTTAACATTGTAATTATGTTGTTTTATATAAAAATATATATAAATTAAGATAAGCAAATGCTCAATTTTTTTTATTTTGACTTCAACAGATTAAATCGTACACGAACTTTTTTAACTGGTATACTTTTAAACTCTACATCACAGTATTGAAAGTAGTCAACAGCAGCTCTAAAATTCAATCTATTCTATAAAGTGTAATGCAGAAAGTTGAATAAGGGTGATTGCAGTAAAATTGAAATTTCTGTATGTATCGTTTGATGCTTTAATTATATTTTAATAGACATAAAAATTCATATTCGCATAATTGTTATTCAGTTTGTTTCGAATCAAATATTTGTATATTTGTATATTTGTATATATATACGTATATCAACAAATGTTAAATTTAAATAAATCAAAAACTTTTTTAAAGTTTGTATAGACAATTTCACAAGTTATTACAATCGTTTTCTTTTGAAATAATCATTATTGATACTTGAATTAAGAATAAATTTTATTAGAAAATCCTTCTAGAGTATTAATGGATTAACGTATTAAAAGTTCGCCTACTAATTTTATGTATAAACTAATTGAATTCTCCTTATTTTAGGATGCATAAAGGTGGAGGATGGTTTCTGAGTAATTTATAAGACCGATAATGAAAATGGTGGGTCTTGCTGTAAAAGTCACCACGATGTTTCTCCTCTATGGGGCTATATTTTCATCAGGAACATCGAGTAAGTATATTTGTATTTTATAACTTGTTCTAGATAAAATTTATTTTATAAATACATCAAGTATTTACGTGCTCAAAATTAAATTTTTTTATCGGCGATAAAGAAAAAGTCTTATTCAGTGTTTTTGTATGTTTTGTTGTAACTTTAATTATATAATAGCTATTATACTATAAATAAGTGATTCCAAAAATCGATCTTATTTTTTTGACAATCACATCAATCACTTTATTCCAGTTCATTGCGAAATCGGTTTTCAAATAATTCGTTATTCCAAAATTAATTTAAAATAATGGTAAGTTACTTTTCGATCTATGTAATTTCATCGATTTTTCTTCTTTTTTTCACTCCCTAGATTTTATTTCAATCATTTTATGGTAATATTCCTTTTTTCTTATCACCTCTTGTCTGTACTTGAATGTTCCTTTCATTTTCGTGAAAAAAGAGGCTAATGTGATGGGATGCTATTTAAAAGAATGCTGGAGGGTACTTAATACTGAAACGAGCTGATGTTATGTAGGGCTCTAGACAATGACGGCCATTAATAATACTATCTATCTAAGCAGTGATGCTGGCTGGCTACAATTAAAAATCCGAATTTCAAACCTCCTGAGTGGATGTGTTTTGATTTTTGAATTAAAAATATGAAATAAAAACAGGTGTTCAATCAATCTTCTTCCCGGGTAAATTCTCTTATTAAATGAGTATTTATTACCTTTCACTTCTTATTCCTTTTTTATTAGTTAGGCATCTGGAATACTATATTACTAATATTATTATTATTATTATTAATCTAGGGACGTCAACTCTTAATTATTAAAGTTAACAATACGCTTGTCTCTATTCACATTTCCGGATTCTTTTATATACTTTTTACTGTGTCTGTCCACTAACAAGTTGATCATAAATAAAGTCCAAACTTTTTTTGGTTGAAACACATATTAAAATGTTGAAAAATCTCCCAGAATTACAAAAGAAACTTTTATATTTATTTAAGAATTTAAAGGAGTTTTTCTTATTATATACCAACACCTAAAGTTAATGTTAGTTTCAGCATTCTCAAATTAACAAAGAAATTCCATTTGACACTCAAATATAGTTTTGTCTTTTTATTTTTTATCCGCTAGTAATTAAAGTATTGATCGGTATTATAATGAATTTCAATGCCCACACACTTTTGTTAGCAAAATACCTTTAACGGTATGAAAACGGTTTTTATTATTTCATTTGATTATTTTTGTACAATCTTCGAAATTTATATTTAATTGAAAAATAACATAAATTTTGTAAAGACTGTCTGTGGTGCTGAAATATTGATTTAAAGTTTCTTAACGAACTAAGACAAAAGAATGTTTAACTTTAACACATTTGTAGAACATAAGGGCAAAAATAACGAATTAAAAACGTTTAAATTTTAAACAATTTATGCATTTTTATCAATGTATAATATCGATCATCTTCAGAGGTTGTTTTTTTTCCAATAAAGTTTTTATATTGATCAACGTATTCTTTTTATATCAAATATTTGATTTTCGAAACCAAATAATTTTTCCTTTTCGTCTCCAAATAGCGATTTCTGCTTGCTATTAAGTAAACAAACATTTGAAGAATTATTGTAAAGTAAAAATGTAAAAAAAACAACTTAATAACAAAAATATTTTTTTAAAAATGAACTTTATAAATGAATCGACATGAACAGAATTTTTAGAGATTTGATTAATGATGTCTCGTACAATATCGCTACGAAACAGATTTTACAAAAAGGTGGAAATTTCATACAATTCTTTATTGAATATTTGTTGTTTCCTTTTGAATTATATATGGATATCTACTTTTATATATATATATATATATATATATATATATATATATATATAAATGAATAATGATTAAAAGTAATCATTGAATCATTGTATATTGTAATAAATAATATTATTATTGTAATAATAATAATATTGTAGCAAAAAGTTTATAATATTAACAAAAGGAAAAAGTGACAAGTAATTTCCTAAAATTAGACTATGGCTATATTATTTTCTTATTATACTAACATGATGACTACATTTACTTTATTAAATAAGAAACAGCTTTTATGTCTCTGTTTATGCGTGTTTTAACCAAATTAGTCGCCGTTGAGTGTTTCATGAAAATCTTATTTAGATTTACTGCATACTTGAAAAATTACTTCCTCTTCATAATTTCGATTATTTTAATCAACAGTAAACTATTAAAGTTGATAATAAAGTACAATTCGACATAATTTGCTATTATTTGTTGAGCAATATTACCAAAAATAACATATATATATATATATATATATATATATATATATATATATATATATATATATATATCGCCAAGATAGAATAAAATACCACCGGAGTGAACCATACTTCGTTAGAGAAATGTGAACTGATAGTTAGGATACAGTTCTAGTCTATATTTCAGAAAAATTAAATTTTTTTCTCCTATAATATTCTGTATATGTATCTTTATAACACATATGTATTTTAAAAATTCACATCGATCTAAATTTCTCGTAATAATAATGTACAAAACACATTTTGGTTTTTTGAGTTTATTCACTTTGAATAAAAATCCTTTGCGTTATATCTTGTTGAGTGCTATCAAATTTACCTCATCTGTTTTTATTTCCGTCTTTTGCAAATTTTTGTTTATAATGTCATGCCAGGTTTCATGTGGTCTTTTTGTTTTGTTTTTGCCTTTGGCCTTTATGCCCCCAAAACTCTTTTTGTTTTGTTCCTCCTTATTCATTCATCATAACGTTCGTGTCATTTTATGTTGATTACAAAACTAATTCATTACAAGTTACCATCATATTGTGATTAAATCAGTTTTTAATCAAAACTGATATCACTACTGTATATTTAACATACATTTTTAATTTAACTTACAAGATGATATTTATGCTAAACATTCAATTTTTTAATTATTAATTGCTCGTATTTTCACGTTGATTCTACTTGATTTTGAGTTCTATTGTTTTTAACGAAAAAAAAGGAATAAAATATATATGAAACTCATATTTCAAATTGATCGAATTACAAAATGCTATTTTGTAATGTATTAATCATTCGTTCAGGCAATCACAATATGATTTATTAAACGTTAACAATAAATCCTTGTTGAGAAACAAATCATAGATATTTGAACCGGTGATTAATTTTAATCAAAAAAAAAGAAAGACTGAAAACGCAAGCCTCATATTATTGTTACATAAATAATAAAAATATAATACGAAAATCAAATTAATAGTGAAAAAATATATAACACTAGAAGTGTCATATTTGAATGACATTATATCATTTTTCTTAAAAAATTTCATCTCATTAACGCAATATTTCCTTTTTACATTATCCAAAGTGTTACTTTGTTGTGGCGACGTTCTATATTGATTTTCGTTCGTGCATCTGGAATTTCACACATACTGTTCTTATAGTCACTGTGATTAATAAACTTTTCAACATTATAAACTAAAAATTATTTATCTATTCTATTTCTACCTATATAGATATTCGTTGTTTGTTTATAAAACAAATGGTTTTTGTTGTACAATTTCTAGAGGCAATTCTATTGAGATTTAGTTTTTAAAGGGACACGAACAGTGTTGTTAGAATTAGAAACTGTCTTTATACATATAGCAGATAAAGACAGTTTCCAATTTTCAATACACAAAGGATATGATCATTGTATATCGTTGTACATATTGACTTTTTATAAAATACATATAATAAATAGAATTGTTGCAATCAATAAATTTGAATATGAATGTGGTCGTGTATCATTGTAAATTAAAATTATATCAAATAAACATCTTAAATAGCAATATTTTATGATTAGAAAGTTTCATATAAGAAGAAATTTTTAAAGAATATGTTTTATAGTTTAAGGATACAATGAAACTGTTCTGCTTAATTCTTGTTAAAACTAAAAGCTTTTAGTTTTATGTGAATTCACTGTTAAGTTATCTAGTGTTTGTAATGTGGATACTCTATAAAAAAATTCACTGTTCTATATTCCGTCTATTTTGAATTGATAACTTAACTGCAAAACAGTAAGAAATCTATCTATTTCCAGCTTTAAGATACTTTTATAAAACTTGCTGAATTATACTATCACTGTCTCTTAATCAAGTCGTCGTCCAAGTCAAAATGGATGAATAGATTGTGTTGTTGTTGTAAAGTATAAGAACTGAAACAAAATTTATAGTAGATTTCTAAGCAAAAAATTAATATATGTATATACTTATATGCAAGATGAAACGTTGAGGAAAATTGAAAAAGTCGAATAACTCATCTAAATAGTTTTTCCCTTTCTTATTTATAATATTGGTGTGTAAATGTGTATAAAAGTATACGTATTTATCGAACTCTTTTAGAAAACTTTCCAGTAAACTACTGCCACAAATGGCATAGAGACACACACAAATCAATTAATTTCTATCTATCTAATAACAGTTTTAAAGAATTTTTAAAATTTTTCACAAGTCAACAGTATATTATTGTAATTTTTTCCAACTTTAAAATTTAAAACTCAATATTTTTGTGAAATACAAATATATCGTATTTTGCTAATTTTACTCGAAAATATAGTTGAGCTTAAACAAACAAATTATATACTTAAAAGATAAACGTCAAATTTATTTCAATACCACAACGAATGGAGATGTAAAATAAATCTCTAATTCAGAGTAGAGCTTATTGTTTCCACCGTCTACTACTACCGTGGTACAAGCTTTGAAAAATAATTATAATATTATATAGTTTATCCTCGACAGTTATACGATTGTAAAAAAGGATGATATAGAAATATTGGTAAATGATTGATAATTTTGTTATTTTAGCAAATCGATATTATTAATCTTATTCAAAAAAATAGGCATGCAGAAAAGATTTGTTGAATTCTTGTGTAATTCAAAAACTATTGTAAATAACAATTCTAGTCATTTTACACATTAAATAGAAATCAAAAGGAGACATTATTATAGCGTACTAAATGTTATGTAATTGGATGCTTCTACTATTGGAGGAAACCATCAATAAAACATTTCATCGATGATTCGGGCCGACAATAACAACCATCACCGAATGCAAATTCGAATTCGAATCAATTGAGTATCCAACCAATTTCAAATCGATGTATATTGCTTTCGAGAATAACTTAAACAAGTTCTCTTATAGCTGTAAATAATTGACTAATTAACACAAAGAAAACGATTAAAATTTCTTTAATTTCCACTTTATACGTTTATCTTTCAACATTATCAATACTAAAATTCGGTTATGTTTAACCCTGTACAATTAATATTTAATTCAAGTTTTATTCGAAAATTTTTATAAAATGATTATCAAAGTGTGATCGTAATAATTAATAAAAGTTGAAAAAAAGCGCGTCTTCAGTTAAATAGATATTAACACTTTTAAATTAATTTCATTTTCTATTTTTAAGTGAAGAAAATTAAATGTTTAATTAACTTTAATTTAAAGCAATTATTTGAACATTAGGTTGTCATTTCATTTTGTTATAATGGCAACTTCTCAATTGTCCAATTCACAGGTTCAATTCTATGTACTTATATAGATTAAAAATTAAAATAACAGCAACAACAACAACCCTAATTACCAATCAGTTTATTTTAATTTTAGAGATCTTTATTGATGTTTTTTTCCTAACCAGTTCATTGTTAAAACTAACAACGTCTCTTGCAGATATTTGGGAGTTCCTTTGGAACAAAGCCAATGCTCAAACTCCAAGCTCTTTATATATATATATATATATATATATATATATATATATATATATATATATATACAATGCTACAAATTTATTCAAGGTCCATCGCTTAAATATTTATTATACTTGTCACAACTATCTGTATTTTGGGTATACAATATGTTCTTGACTTTTTGCTTCTATATAACTTTAGATAGATATAATTACAACGTCTGCAATTATGATTTGTTTTAAACGTGATATTTTAGCGTTTGTTAAAATTTAATCATTTTTGAAATATCAAAAAGCGAAA
This sequence comes from Meloe dianella, assembly GCA_028455855.1. Lineage (NCBI taxonomy): Eukaryota > Metazoa > Arthropoda > Insecta > Coleoptera > Meloidae > Meloe > Meloe dianella. The sequence continues at coordinate 1,094,912 of JAPTHL010000045.1, read as the reverse complement.
TTGTTTTCTAATAAAATCCTGATTGTTTCTTATGGAAAACGATAAATTTATGTTACACTTGAGAATCCACCAACGAAATTGTAGTTAAAAGAAAGAACGATAAATCGTTGTAAAAATATCAATTTATTATTAGTATCTAGAAACTTGTTATTGTTATATTTTTATTTATTTTTTTAATCGATGCAGATGATAAACTATAGATTTAACATCAATTTAAATTGTTACCAGAGACATTCCAAACAAATATTTATATAAGAAAATGAGAGATTTTCAATTAAAAACGACTGAATTAAATAGAACTAACGATCAAATCATCAAAAGCTCCAATGGAAACTTTACAATCAATATACTTTAATAACATATGCAATATTAATAAAATCTATATAATATTTGTTTATTTGCAGATACAGAAATGAACGATACAACAACAATATCATTTTTAACTGAAGATAATTATCATTCATCAAGTACGGATGTGGTAAATTTTTCATCAACAAATTTACCAACTTCTACAATTGTTGATGATATGTCACAATCAACACCATTGACAATTAGTATGGAACATTCAACATTACCCACAGAACCATTAAGACATAGTTTAGGACGTGGTTTTCCTTTACCGCATTATCATCTACCTGATGCCAGAGGTGGTCCATTCTTTGAAGAAGGAAGTGAACCGCATAATATTACAGCTAGAGTTGGTTCAACTGTAACTATTGATTGTCGTATTGGTCTTCTACAAAATAAAACAGTAAGTTTATCTATTTATTCAAGTATTTTGTTGTATGTATTTTTGGTGGATACCCAGCAATACTATCGACAGGTGTATACGTGCAATGATTCGTCTAGTTATTTAAAAATCGTTTAATTTTTCGAAATTGTGTTATCGAAACCGAATGAACGTATAAAACATGATCGAAGTTTGTTGAAAATTTTTATTGACTTGAGATTGGAATAGTAATGTTGACAATTCCAACTATTTTATACACGTATGTAATAAATGAGCTGTTTATATCTAACAATGTCTTCAAGGGAATTGATATAATAACTAAATATGAAGAATTTGGATATACGAATTATGATTAATCTGAAAATATTCATAATAATAACAATAATAATGAGGATGACAATAATAAATAAAGATAATAAATAGTGTTGATACATGATTATTGCAATTTTCTCGGCGCACCATTTGAAACTGATTTGAATTAAAAAAAAAACATTGGTTTTATAGAAATTTTTAATTATAGATGAGGAAAAATAGCATTGACTTTGTGATAAATACTTGAAAATAATCCAAAATTCACATTTATTTCTACTTTATCCAATAGCTAGAGAAAACAAATCGCATATATTTAGAAATAGAGTATGTTTATTTATTAATTCTTCGTGGATACCATGATATTTATCCATAACTCCATATTCACCGCAATTATTATTCTTTGATTAATCTTGAAATAGTCTTGGAATATAATAAAGATCAGTAATTTCCTTCCTTAAAGACTTGTATAATTTCCAATTTATAATATAAAAGGAAATTCTAACAAAATGTTCTCATAGTCGTATTGTTAGTTTGATAATTATTGTCTTCGAGTATTATAGTAGGAGTAATAAAAGGAACTGTTTAAGAAATAAATCTGATAGAAAGTAGAAATTTTAATCAGTTATAATACATCAGAACACATACATAAAACAATAATTCACAATGAAACATTATCTTTGTATAATTTCTATTGTATAAACTCTACTTTCTAGCTAATTTTAAGGAAGATATATCATTTGTTTTAGTCAAGCTATGTATTCATGTTGAAAACGCTTCGCATCTTGGAAACTTTTCTGAAATAAAAAGGATACTTTACAAAATGCAATTTTTTCATTGTTAGTTTAAAGCAAGGAGGGGGGGGCTCAAATTTTAATCGAATACATGATATTATTTGTTGATATTACTCTTTGAAATAAGAAAAATATAACGAATTCAGTTCAATTTTAACATTGATTTTCAAACAATTGCATCACACAATGTTCACAAGCAATTTATCTAGATTTATTGCTTTTTTGCCAAATATGTAGCAACATTTTTGTATAAAATATTGATATAATTAAAAATTTTCCTTCGTTTGTTCACATTTCTCATTAGTCACGTAATTGAATAAAAGAATTCTAAGAAAAACAATGATTGTGATATTATTGTTGTAGCATTGTGTAGAAATGCGCTTATATTTAGAATTAGAAGCATTTTCATCAAAATACATTTTTCATTAGGTATTACATACAGTTTTCTATTTATTTAAAATTTTTAAAACTGCAATGCATGTCATAATTTCCGTATATTTCTCTTATTAAAAAGACAACATATACTTCATACTTCAACATATATTTCAGATTGCATTTTTATTATTTAATTGGATATTCATACTGCACAAAAAGAGAATTGAAATCATTTTTAATAAGAAATGGATTGATTATCGAAATGTCGAAATGTCGAAATGTATCCATTAGTTTTTGCGTCATTTTCAGAAAAATGTCACAAAAGTGTGCGAAAATTGCTTAAAAGACGAATTTTATCCAAATTACTTTTTATTGAAGAAAAATCTATTACGGCCAGCTACACTAATGTCTACAAGTTTAATTTGTATTTTTTTTTTGTATATATTGAAAGGCGAAAAAAAATACATATCTACCAAAACTATTAAGAAATACTGCTGCGCCATATCTTAACGTTCGATAAATTTTCACTTCATTTAACGATGACACCAACCTAAAACGTAAGTAATGAATCAAGCTAAAGGAAAAAAAAATACATTTCTGCAGGAAAATAGGTAGTAATCGTTCCAAAACATTGGCATTGTTCTTATCATTACAAAGCCAATTAGCCAATAATGTTCAACATTAGTTTATGCTATAAAAATTATTACATTATCAGGTCATTGATTATTTAACTAAAGAACAATCCCTTAAATATATCATAAATGTATGTACGACTTACTCTACTCTAAAAGTACATTGACTTTTAATTCAGTTGATTTGACAACATTATATTAGAGAACTATCTAAACACGGTCTTCTACATCATCTATAATTCTATATTTTTATTGTCAACTTACACATTCCCATTTTGATGCAGTATTGCCATTAATCATGCAATTAGTTACAAATCATATCTACTCCTGATAAATATTCAATAAATATAACTAATATAAAAATGATTATATAAGTTTCTTATTGATAATTTACATAATTATTTAATGGGCCTTAGTATTCGTGATATTTTAAGATATTTTATTTTACAGAGTCTCTATTCCCATAGGCAATATTTTTGTCACGAAACCGAAAATAGAACAAACCGGACTTTCATCATGAAAGATTGCTGAAATCCTAATCTATTCAAAACGAAAACGAAAACTTTCCTAATATTTCTATATTGTTAGATATCTAGATAGTATAGTATAGTATAGTACAGTATAGTATAGTTTGTTCCTTCCTCTGTTTATAAATCTATAAATAATTGAAATTCGATCCATTTCGTTTCTAATAGATACATTTACTATGACCTAAAATAATACTATTATAGATATATCACAACTAAAATCTATGCATTTTGCATGCATAGTTTTATTTGTCCTGTTTAGCAATTGAAATATATGTAAATTGGACTTTTTTTTAATGAATACATCATATATATATTTTCTTTTTTTATGTATAAAACATTTAAATTTATTTGCAACTTACATCTAGTAATTAAAGCTAATGGAATGTTCTAAAGTTAAAATTAAAGTCACGTTTTCAGAATATCTCTACAAAGGTTTATTTTTTACGCATAAATTTTATTGTATCCTGGCAAATTTTAGTTGGTTTCTCAAGTAAACTTCACTGGCTTCATATGATATATCTTTTGATCATCTTCCACTGGGATTTGTTACAAAAAAAAACAACAACAACAACAAAATATTGTTTAAAGTACGTATGTTTACAAATATATAAATTGCCTCTCAATATTTATACTTATAGAAATCAATAAAACACCAAGACGAAATTTAAAAATCAAGTCGAAATAACGACTAATTTCATTTTCTATATACATATTGTGAAGTTTTATGTACCTACACAGTTTAAAAACGTTACCATCACATGGTTGAGCGATCTTCAAACCATTTCAAAATCGTTATAGTGACATTTTTTATACAACTAAAGCCAAAAGAGGTTTTCACAACGACAGGTCTAGAAAAAGAAGAAGAAGATTTATCTTGTTGCCTTTTTGAATAGCTATTGTCGAAATAAATGTTCTTCTTATTCTTATTATATAATACAATATTTCAATAAGTTTTTGTTAGGGAACACTATCTAACAACATTATCAATTTTTTCATGATATCATTACAAAAAATTTTGCTCTAAATTGGTCAAGTACGTTATACTCCAGTAAGTTTAGTTTAAGAAAAAAAAACTTATACAATTCGTAACAAGTTAGAGTGAAAAGTTTTCTGTTTTTCTAAAAGATTTCTATTTTTGTTTTGATTGTTCTGTATAGTAAAAGACAACGTCCTGTACATCCTATTGGACACGATTCAAGAATTGAAACTTCACAATAAATGACTTCTTTTCACCGAATTTTTATCGGTTAAAATGTGCTTGACTAGTAGAGCGCATACATAAAGTTAAAAAACGCGCTAAGTATATAAAAGATGGGTGTTATATGTATATGTACCAATCTATGTATCTATCTAATGCAATATCACATAAAGCCTTTATATGGAACAAATTATACTTTTAAGACTTTTAATAATAAATAATATTGAGCACGGTTATATATATATATATATATATATATATATATATATATATATATATATATAGTTTGTTAGGTTTGTTACTTATCTAGTTTTTTTTTATCCACTTCAGTTTTAATCACTAGAAGTTTTATTAAAGTATATTATATAAGTACATTTCATTAAAACGATTTCATTTAAGCCGATAAGAATTGTTTTTAACACTTTGCGCAAAACAATCTCTTCATTCAAAGAATTAAAAAGATTCTTTATTATCTTTCATTATTATTACTACTATTACTGAATAATAAAAGCACTGGAATATATTTATTTTAATAGGTAGATTTGGTAAATATAAACATAGCCATTTTGCAAATAAAAAACAACTGTAATTTATGGTAATTGTTGCATGTAATTTGAAATATTTGGAACATTTCCATTTGAATTCAAATCGTCATAGTTCATTTAGATAGTATGTAGTAGGATAGATAGTAGAGTGTGGATTTCAGCTATAGCAGCTAGCACGCTAGGCACTTAACTAAACTAGCTTTCGCAACAAATCGCACAATATTACATTGTAAAATTACTTATAGAGAGAGAGACATGCGATTTACTTACAAAACAATTTCGTTAGGTCTAATTGATTTAATCATTTAATTTCAATAAAGAAAAACAATTATTTTCGTTAATCAGAATTTAATTAATTATTATTATTATTATTATTATTATTATTATTCTTTCATTTAGATATCATACAAGCAGCAATTATACGGTATTTATTATACATATACCAAACTTGAGTTACACATACATTAACATACATTTCTATTGACAAATACTTGTGCAAGTAGTTTGTATTCAAATATATTCTTAACGTTTTATTACAAATAGAAATAGCAAAAAAATTATTATTATTATTATTTAGAACATTATATTAGATGGCTTTTGTCTGAATCTATATCTAACACATGATTAACTGTAATAGCATGTCACAATGACAAGTTACAATAAAGAAAATTCCATATCACATTACATATAAATATGAACGTTTCCTAACTTGACTGTTGTTTCTTAAAAATGATATAAAAATGTCATGGGACAAATAAAACAAAAAGACTGTTATATAGTACTTATATCAAATAAACAAAAGCAAACAAAAGATACGTTTATTCAATATGAAAATTGCAATACCTTAAAATAATTGGTTTATGATATAGATAGACATACGTTTGTTTTTTTATCATTTGTTCATATGCTATTTGACTATTTATAGAAGATTTTATTATCTTCTGATTGTTGAAATATCATTAGGGTAAACATCAAAATTGTGGTCAAAATTCTTAAGAGGAAGGACATTATTGTTTTATCCTATAGATTTAAAGAGAAAAAAAAACAATAGAGAAATAGCACAATTAGGACAGGATAATCTTGAGAATAACAAACAAAATGCAATTATATTTGTTAATTTTTTCCGTGTTTGCTATAATTTAATATTGTTATATAAATGTTTATATGTATCTACATGCATAGATGTTGAAGAATAGACTGTAAATGTCTAATATAGAAATGATGGGAATTTTTTTGTTGGTTATCATTGAGAAAGATTCTCATCTGAATTTTTAGTTACATATGGTTCTTTATATAGGAAAATCCACACATATCTACGTATATCTATGTATATAGTGATGACGGTCGTTTTATAAAGAAGATGATTTATGTTGGCACACTTTACAAATAACCTGAAGAACCTTATTCGACTATTCAATATTTTGGTTTTTAGATTGTATAGAATCTACTGTACTTCGCTTTCAATGGTGTCAATTTAATAATAAATAGGTTTAAGTCTATAACAGACATTGATACATTGTATGATAAAAGTATATTCAAAGAATATGCATGTCTTCTTTGATCGTCGCTTTGATGTTAGCAATAAGATAAATATATTTTATTACGGTCCACTATTTGGCGATTTCAATCGTCTCGTTTTGTATAAAAAAAAAATTATTGCTTTTTTTGTTATCTACTTACCATGTATAGTAAGAAAGAAATTAGAGTATTATATCTACTATATATTAAATATTTTATTGCAATTCTATCTGATCAAATTATTATTATCTATTACATATCTAGTATATATGTAGAATAATGTGTATGTATTTATGTATGTATATGGAAATTTACTATGACAAGTAAATAACAAATAAACGCTTTACAGTTTTGATATAGTTAACATTTAGGATAGTCGGTAAATCATTTGACATGTATTTTATTAGGGACGGGGAAACACTATGAAACTGATAACAAGTGATAACATGTTATACGGATGTGGAAAGCGAAAATACTTAGTATATATATATATATATATATATATATATATATATATATATATTGAATTTATCGCAATGTCGATATTATTATTATTATTATTTTTCAAATACATATTTTATACTTAACAGAATATAAATTGATCATTTTTCTTTGTTATTGTTGATTGAAACGAAAGTTACAATTGGATTAACTATTGGTAAAGTTCGATCTGATCAAATTTAGTTTTTCTTTTTTTGTTTTCACTCAAAGGATAGAGTAACAGAAGAAGAAAAAACTGAACGACAGGATATAAAAAAGCAAAAGTTCTCTTTTATTTCTATTTATGTCTGTTAGTGTGTGTGCGTGTGTGTGTGTGTGTGTGTGTGTGTGTGTGTGTATAATATACATATGTACAGGGCGCAGCGTTCTTATAGTTTAGGTCCCCTTTCCGTTAGAAAGAGAAACGAATTCTTTTTTTAGTCAAAATCACTTCATCAGTTCATAAACACATTGTAAGACTTTTTATGACAACAATTACAACAATTAGCCATTAAAGTGCAAATATGCAATTCCCGGTTTTCCCAAAAAAGTTTTTTTTTCTAGTCCAATATACCTAATAGAAATAAATAATTAAAAATACGATCAATTTTGCCCTCCTGCATTTCATGCACCCCTATACACTTTCTGAGAACGCCCCTGTATATGTATGTATACATACGTATTTGATTATCAGTTGGAATTTTATCATTTAAAGCAATATTCCACTTGTATTTTGGTAGTTTTTGTAATCAACAAAGATTGATTTTCCACATACACATATGTATTATTTAATTTAACATTGCGTTATAATAATTGTTGTTATTCACTATCTATAGAATATAATGATAAGGAAGAAGACTATCTTTATTGAAGATCGATGAATTGAATTAATTTGACATAAATATCAGGTAACCCGTAAAATTCGTTCATTAATGGGGAACAAATAAAATTAATTAGATAAACGGATGGAACATTTACAAAATTTGCATATACACATATTATCGATCCGATAGAAATTTCGTTAAAATATATGTGAAAAGTTACAATGAAATTTCCTAAAATCCTTATCTATAAAGTCAAGATATATTATCAGTATGAATATTATATTTTGATGAAGAATCAAAAGTCGCGCTCAAATACTAATAGAACGAAATTTTTAATTTGATAGGATTTTCTCTACTATATCATGTTTTGTTTTTATCTAATGTAATATTTACGCTCTAGCTATTCGAACTTTTACAACTTTACTTTTAAACTTTAAGATTTTTCAATGAATACATAAAAACATGAAAATTCATTCTATCTTACTTAGATACCTATACATATACAATTTTCTAAAATCTCTAGTAATTCTTTCCAGAGATGTGGGGAAAAAAATGATATATCTAATTTATAGTATTACGAATTAATTATTTTACCGAAGAACTCAATTTAACAACTGATGAAAATTCATCAATAAACTAATTATAGGTATGTAACGTCTATTCTAAATGTGCGTGATATGTTGTTTATTAAATGATTTTTCGATAGAAATGCATAAATAGTTTAGCTTTTTAATAATGTGGCTCGTCGTTCCTACTCAGAATTGTCTGGTAAAATATTAAAATTCAACTACTGTACTGTGCACGCAAAGAACTAACAATTTGATTAAAATTTTTGAATTGTTATGGTTCTTCAAATTATCTTCCGGAATGACAGATTGTTGTCTATCTAGGAGAAATCACAAATGAATTTCGTGCTTTTTTTCTTTTTTTTTTAAATCAATATTTTTTGATATAATAGAAAATCAAATGTTTATTATAAAACTATGAATTTATGAATGTAATTGAATGTTGAAACGACAAGTTAAAGTAAGAAAATTAGGGATTGCTTTAGAATTACGTGATAGGAGGTACTGAAAAGTTTAGCCTTATTAGATTTACAACTGTAGAATAGAATATAGGGGATAATATATTCAACATCAAGAAAGTAACATAATCGTTATGAAGAAGACATTTACAGACAGGGAATGTGTATTGTGAATCCCAAAACGAAATACCTTAAGGAATTGTGAAAGTGTGATTTCATCAACAGCCAAGACATACATAGCACACACACACACACGCACACACACACACACACACACACACACACACACACTATATACAATTCATACTATTGATAGAATAATATACTGCAACTTTACGCATTTCAGAGAACAATGTTTGTTCAACAAAACTTTTCTATAATTTTTTTCAATGTTTAGTCGGTGTATTTCTTCAAACAACTTTATATCTAACACAAATTCCAACAAAGTCTGATGTCAGATGTAGAGGTACATACAATAATAAAGTTTATTGTATCTATCTGGGTTTTTCTGAATTTTCAAATTTTCATAAATTTTCTTGTCTTTTTCTCTTTAAAAAAAATTGTTTCATTATGAATTCATTTAAACTAAATTAGATATTAATTTAAGAACAATCATAATCAATGATTTGTAAATTACTAAGAACCAGAAACTATATTTAATTCTGATTCGTGCTCTATAATATATATGGTAGATAATATAATCACAATTGTTTTCTCATCTACACTTTACAAATCACTTGAATGGTGTGCAGAATACACAAGTCCTAGATATTGTTAAATAACACTGTTTTCCTACAAATTTCCGGAAACAATCCCCTAAGGACATTTAGAAGTTTGACCAACATTGCGATTATAGTTTGTTTGTTGAATTTAGTTTATGATACCGATAATAGGTAGATAGTTGGAAATATATTACTAACAATAAGAAAACGGAAAGATATTTTGTTTTTAATCCTTTTCGATGTTGTGGAAAGCGTAAATTAGGCCCTTATTTATATGTGTAGCACTCACGATTTTTATTGTATTGCTTAAAAGCTCTCCATTTTCCCTCTTGCATTTCTACATTTATTCTAACATGTTTTATTGTTGAATATTAGCCGTTATTTCCTTTTCTATGTAGGTATATTTATCTATGAATATGTTCGTGTTTTATTTTATTCTAGACGGTTTCAAAATTGATTAATATGATGAATTTTCAATTAAAAAAATCACTTCTCCTATTTTTCATTCAAATTCAAACCATTTTTTTGAAAATACACTGTACATACATATATAAATAAATATAAATCAGTAGATGATTTTTGATGATTTGAATTGTTGGTTTAACAGCTATAAAAAAATCAAGTGATTTTTTGTAAAATTGCTCGTCCGAATGTTGTTTTAGTTTAAAAATCTGCACATGTTACAAATATCGACATTTTTGATAATCTTCTTTTTCAATGTTCTTGTTATATTTTTAAATACTTTTAATTTATCCAATACAAAACAACGTCAATTTGTTCGATGTCATTAAGAAATTTTTCGAGAATCAATTTAGTTGACTATGAAAAATCGTTGACCAACTTAACAGTTTCTTCAAATAACGACAAAAAAAAGAAACAGAGAGATGAAAAAGTAGGAAAAGGTTTTTGGCTAACAATTCCGTGACACAATCCAATGAACAAGATCCTAGTTGTACTTTGTACTGATTGAACTAGTGAACGATATCCTGTCAGAAAACTAGCAGGTTTTGTACACTATCCTCTTACCAGAACTGTTAATCAGAAAGAAAACAGTACTATGTTGGACATTTCTCTTTGTCTAAAGACTTTTCAACTTTTACACACTTACACATACATCAAAATTACGCTGACAGTTAAACTTTTATTACTTGACAACAGACATGTATGTAGCGTTGTTCTGTGTAATAATATTAGACTTTCCTTGTTTATCATTTAATTAGACGCAATATTAACTAATTACATTCACCAACAGCGGCATTTTAATTGGAATAATTAAACATATAGACGACAGTAATGTTTCTATCTCTATCTAGTGAAGCCTGTATAGGAATTGTTTGTTTAATTATCTCAAAAATCAAGTTCACTCTGAAATCTTCATTAATAAAAAAAGAAGACTTAATTAGATAATAGGGTAATAGGGTCAAAATTTGGGGTTTTATGTAAATTTTTTTTATCATTTCAAACTCAACACTTGTAACCTAACGAATACAAATTAAAACAAATGTTTTCTGTATGTAGAAATATAAATTATTAATCATTATTATTCAATCTAGTTTGATTAAATTATAACAAATTTTTATTGATATTTAAACAAAAACCCAAAAGGGTTTCCAAACGTTTGTTTAAAATGTTTATGCACGTTAAAGTATATACATTGAAATTTTCATAAAATAATTGAATAATTAGATTATGTACAATTACTAAAAATTCGTATTAAAGATAATTTCATAAAACTATAGTGAAAAGTTATGTCCTCAGTACACAGGTATTGTAGCTAGGATCAATATCATTTATGAACAGAACATTTTACAGTATCTATATGATTGTATGTGCTTTTAGTCTACCAACCCAACATCACAATTTTGATTTTGAACTGCTATGATGAATCGTTTGTCCTCAAGTTAATTTACAATAGTTTAATCATTTTTTCTAGGTGACTGACATTATTAATGCAATTGAAATTTTTCACAGGTAACATGGTTACATCATAAAGGGGATTCTATTCATCTTTTAACAGTTGGACGCAGTGCATACAGCAGTGATGAGCGTATTACACTCAGTCTTCGATATCCAAACAATTTCCGTTTGCAAATTGTTTATATAACAAGACGAGATGAGGGACTATATGAATGTCAGGTAGCAACACATCCGCCAAAAGTGAAGCGGACATTTCTTAAAGTTACAGGTTAGTATTTGAATATTCTTTATTCACACCATTATGGTCTACTTTTCAAAAGGAATAAAAGAAAACAAAAAGAATATTATACAGCGAATGGAATAATTAAATATAACAAAAGATTTGGAGATAGTCCTGAATTATAAAAAAACAACTCCTCATTAGTAGGCTCTCTTTCTGTGATCTCAAAAAAAAACAAACAAACATCAACAACAACAACAACAACAACAATTTGTATAAGGGAACTATTGACAACTTCCTTTTTTCTTGTTTTTATTCTAGTTTTATTCAATAACAAATTGCTTTACTAAATAATATATTATTGATTCAAATATCTGGATTTATTTCATCATTTATTTGCTATATCTACAGAAATGTAGATGCGGAAAATTGATAGAAATTGAATTTAATCAATGTCTATTTAGGATAAAGCTGCATAAGCTGATTAAATTTGATAAATTATCTTCTAAAATTAATAAAAATGAATTATCTATAAACTTCACATCTTATTTTTTTTGTTATCATTATTATTATTATTATTATTTAAAATATAATTTGATGAAAACTTACAGCCAAAAACTCTTGTGGTTTCACTATAAATCAATAGAACAAAATAGCATTTATATTTTCATACAATAAACTGAATTCCAAAAGTAAAACAATCTCAGAAATACATTAAAGAACTTCACTATGAATATGTATGCATATTTAAATTTTATTAAATATAAAAATGGAGCAAACTCTAAATCGAATGCTCGATCATCTTTAAGTGATTATCCTTCTATATAGACGCGTCTAGGGGTTTTTCTCCACACTCCTTTGATTCTATTAGAATGACAGACTTTTACACAAAAAAGAAGCTGCTGTATAGAATAATAACAAAAAAGAAAGTTAACTATATTTTTCCCTTATATTTTATACATATATATATATATATATATATATATATATATATATATATGATAGATACTTGTGAGATAATTTGTATCAATCAATTGTGAAGAAGTATAATGTGGAAAATTGTGTGTGCTAATTAAATACTGAAATTCTATCAATGCTGCTCATTTGAAACATTAAACATTAATCAATACATTCTATTTGTAGCACCGGAAATGCGAATAGTGGACGAATCAAATCGTGAGGTGACTGAACGTTATTACAAAGCTGGTAGTGCTCTTGAACTGACATGTCTAGCAACTCAAATTGGGGGACCATCAAGAATCATCCTATCACCTGGAGACATGGCGACCGTACAATTTCTAAAGGTAGCAGGTAAGTAAACACCTTCACCATGTCCACCGTTCTCTCTGAATCTTTCTATCCTCGTTTCTAGTCGGTTAAGAGGATTAAGTTACTTCATTGCCTGGCTAGAAATATCTCATTCTATAATAATAACACTGTTCCCTTACTTTTTCTATTTACTTTTTTTTCAATAAAAAGAAAATTACATAAGTAATTATCTAAACACAAATTTAATGTAGTTTTATGTGTAGTTTATTTATTAATTGATTTATTAATTAATGTTTTAAAATTTTCTATAGTAGTAGTATTGGGTAAAATTTTTCTTTTTTTATAGACAAACGATAATTTAATTACTTGAAATGTGGCAGTAAAATGTCTCATGGGAGCAATTACTTGAAACCCAATAAGTAAAACAAACGACTAAATTCATTTCCATTGGGGAAATGAATGATTGTTAAAGACATAATATATTGTATCTATAAAGTAGTTTTTTTATTTCAAATTAACGTTGCCGATTTTCTATAGTAAAATGATAGTTTGATGCGTCCTACGTTCGCGTGATTCTGCTTCACGACAGTTTACGTCATCAGCATTATTTCTCAGTTACTAAAAGATGATTAATATCCATAAAAGATAGACAACTGAATTCATTTAAAATGAATATATCTACTTTATAATCGAAAATATATTTGATATTTTAAGAAAATTTTAAAATAATTTCCAATGATCAGAATTGTATTACATACCTACTTTTACTTTCTTGTTTTTTTTTTGTGTTTTTGATAAATTTTTACTATGTAGTAGAAATTTAATGACTTTCGTTGATGGTTTTTCCATAATTAACGTATTATGTTGCAGTACGAATATGTCGGTAACAACGGACTCAGCGGTTTCAACTTTGACGGTTATACCATTGGAAAAGCGGCACTCGGGGAACTACACGTGCGCCATTGGAACATTGGCATTTGCGTACCGTAGCTGTACACGTTCTTAACGGTAAGTTATTGCAGTAAAATCTGCCAAATCTCTCCATTAATCTTAACTCTAGAGAATAATGTACTTGGTTTTGGTGAAAACTCGACCACTCATCTTCGCGCTATACTTTCTGTAATAAATAAATTCCAAGAAAAATCAATTTTCAGTTAATATTATTACAAATATGTAGTTATAAATATTTACTAAAAAATATAGCTGGTGGTGAACATAAATTAAACTAAGCCGGCACCAGTTGATAAATTCCAACTAAACTCAACCTTTTTTTTTATGATTACATTGAAATGGTTATTTATTTATGTAGGTGATATAATAATAAATTTGAGAATAACGTACCAACCTTATGATATACTTTATGTAGTAAATTATTACTATTGATTACTATTATTACAATTTATTGAATCAATGGAAATAGTGTCACGATAATATATCGTTCAGTTTTATTTAGGTAATTATTTGGAAATAAATGGGTAGTTGGTGATTTAGAGTAACTCATTGGTCAATTACAACAGTCAATATACTGTACAATAAAAATGTCATATTATAAATAGCTTTGTTAATTTTATCAAAACTACCTTAAATAAAGGTTATGTAAACAATATAATCTATCAACCATTGTTCTAGAAACATAATTATTTGAACACGAATAGTTGGAATGTTTAACATTAACTAGTTCAAAATGATATTCAATGATATTCCATGATATGGCGCAGTTCGCCTGGCGCCTCCACCAAATGTACCCAATGGTACTGTGATTCAATTAATTTGTCGACATTCTTCATAATTATTATTAAGTAAAATAATTAATAATAGTTGAAATATGACATTTATTGTTATAAAGTAGATTTATTATTGAAAGACAAGTGAATTTAATGGTTATAGCGATCAGTTTATAGCATCAGTAAATGCGAATATAACACATGGTATCAAAAATTTCCGTTATCTCTGTAAAAGGAAGTAATGACTAGAAGCAGAATATATATATATATATATATATATATATATATATATATATACAGTTGTCAGCACATACATAATACATATATACCTATATATATATGCACACATATATACACGATTCGCCGCACACTAAACGATCAATGAAACCACAGTAAAGCTTCAGGACCCCCTAAGACCTAGTCACATTTGTGGTCCCTTTGATTTATCCTGACTACAAAAGTGTAAGTCTTATTCCATACGCGAATCGTTTTATTATTATAGGATATCCGCAAATTGCTTGAATCGACCCGATAAAGAAAATGGCGTCACATAGCCATTAAACAACCGTTGATAGTTATTTGTGCTGTTGCCAAAACGTTTATCTTCAGCAAAATCTTTTCCAAATAATGAATTATAAAAAAAAACGTTGTTGATGATTTAGAAATTTTTGTATTTTCAAAAACAAATATATTTGATAAATTGAAATCATATAAAAAAGTGCATACGTCTTAATTCAAAATTTCTAGTAATTTTTCAACGGCTTTGTTGTTGTTGTATTGTTTTTGCTTAAAAAATATTCGCCTACAGCTATTTTTACAAACAGATCGGTTCTTTTATTCATTTTCTTCAATAGTAAAAACATTTTGAAATAATGATAAGTAAAATATTTCTAAATTTAACGACTTTCAAAATACTAAATTAATAATAATTCGAATGTTAAATATAAAACGTCCAGAGAGCCATTAATATGCAATATGATTTTATGAAGAAATATGCAATGTCGCTAACAGTTAGTTCAACCTATAATTTATAAAATAACATCAAAATCATAAAAACCATCTTTTCAAGTAGCCTCATGGCAATATTTTAATACTGATTTTTCACTAAATCTGTCTAGAAATGTCCTCAGACTCCTCAGGGCTGTTACATCTATTTTCATTAATCACAATAATCTGAATAAATCCAAAAGAAAAAATTCCAAATAAAGATATTTGGATACTGTTATTTATCAAATAGAACTGTGTAATACTTTTAATATGTTTGATATAAAGCTTTAAATAATGGTATAACTAAATACGAGTAATTTTGTATTTCTGTAAAGTTAAAGGAATTTTACCATTGTCACTCTAATGGAACTCGAAACCCCTGGCAAATATCCAGGTATTCAATTAAATAACAGGTTATTCTCGTTGAGAGCTTAGCTTCCAATATTGGCACGATATTTTAAGGCGATATCAATCTACAATGGTCATTTTAACAATTATTTTACTATAGAGAATAGTATTAGTTTGGTTGAAAACACTGTCCAAAATTAGATTGTTGTTGTTTTTTTGTTTTTGTATCATCAATCGATCTGATACGGTTGTATTTACACAACAAACGTCTAACTATTTGACCATATAATTATATGATATATTCACTGTTTCAATGGTGGTCTACCATTATGACTACCACTTCCGTCTATAGCGGATGTCTGGAAATTGTCAGTACATGTTAGCCATTTCTCTGGTTATAAACATAACACAATACATCACATTCCAACTAACTTCTATTCTACTATATCCTTTTCGCATTCATTGCTGTCTAACCACTATCTACATCCTATAATGTTTTGTATCAAACAATATTTTTGAAACCTAATCTCTAATCTCTTTGTAACAAATTTCGTTGGAACCCTTGCATAGGTTCGTGCCACTTTACTTTAAATACTTGACTAATGGTGTGTTGAAATTTAACATTGATGTATTAAATACTGTTCAAATTTTGTTACCAACAGTAGAAAATTATTATTAATATGCTATTAATATGTATTTAAGTTAATGTTGAACATTAAATTAAGGTAATACAACATTGCATTAATATGTTAAAATTTAACGTCATCTTATTCTTGCTATTTTTAAATTGTTACTAGATAACATTGTAATTATTAATAATATCAAATGTTATTCAGTTTTTTATTATATCTTATACTATGTATGGTAGAAAAAATGCCAGTTCTCATATTCACTTATGAATAACAAATGAATCTATTCTCTATAGCTTCAAAATATATTTTCTATACAAAAGATTCTTTTTGAGGAATGTTTCCGATAGGTGAAACAAAATCAAAATCGATTTGTATAAAAAAATAACCAAAACATCGATCCAATGTATTTTGATAACTCCTATTTATTATTCAAATAATTATATAAACATACTATAGTTGTACAAACAATAACACAGAAATTAATTCAGAAACAACAAATTTAATGGTGAAAAAACAAATATTTCATATTTCATATTTCTATTTTCAAATAAATTGGTTATTCTAATTATTATTAACTTGAAAAAGTATCTACACAATCTGGTTCATTTAAAAAGGTGGTAATTCTTTGTTTGTATAAAAATGATCTAATCTCAATTAGTATTATTTATTTTTTGATTTAGATTTATTACTTTTGAACACATGTATTTTTGTTAGACTCATACATATATATTTCTTAAATGAAACATACTTCAGATAGTCTAAAGACGATATTTATGGTAAAAAAAATGTTATAAATATTTTGTTATTACATCAAAGAATACTAAATAAAGTATTCCAAAGTATGTTCATTCATATTCAAATTTTATTAAAGTTGATTGAAATATTTTTATGTTCACAAATACACAATACATAATATCTTTTATATAACGTGACAACGTTTTGAATTTGAAACTTCGACGAGATTTAAATTCTTCAACTTAATAATAATAATATATGTATTGTCATTATGATTTTCACTTCCATCAATATACTACATGTATCTATATCTAGTCTAGAATTTATACATTCTGCTTTTGTTTGTTTGTTTTTGGTTGAGATCACTTTATATATATATATATGATATATACGTGATGTTTAAATGCCACTTGACCTAAACATTTTACATTTAATTATAATCTTATTAAGTAGACAAAATAATGTTTTGTTAAATAATTTAAACAATTTGATAATTAATTGCAATGTACAATATTTTGAAAATTTCTGTGAAGAGAAAATCGATAGTACCTACCTAACTACATAAAGTACAAAATTTACGTTAAATCATTTGGGATAGAGGGGAAAGTTTATTTTTTAGATAAAGATTTTAAATTTCCCCAAACATTTTTAAGATATCATGAGAATACTGTTTTAAAAACCATATTATAATAATAATAATAATAATAATAATAATAATAATAATAATAATAATAATAATAATAATAATAAAAATAATAATAATAATAAAAATGAGTTTGTTGGTAATTGTCAGAAAAAGAAAGAAACAAGACAAAACAACAGCTATTCTTTCATTAAATGAGAAATGATTCTTATTTAGTTTTTATACGTAACGAAATTTTTGAAAATTGTCAATCTCAATATACCATAACATTGTCATCGTTTATACTGAACAATCTAAGAAAACCATAAACCGATAACAGAAAGTGTAAACACAATAAAACTACTTATCGACAAGGCGTTTGATCATAAAAATGGTTGTGGGTTGCCGTTATATACCATATCCTATTTCTAACTTTTTAAAGGAATGAATCCGTTTTGATCGATCATAGGGCGTGGCATTTTCTAACTTCTCATTCTATCTTGAAACATGTCATCAATTCGTATTTTTTGACATCAATTCGTAGTCTTCATTCATTGAAATTCTAGTGTACCAACCCGATTCGATAAAATAACTCGGCCCATCAATTTATTTATACGACAGTTCTCGTATAGTAAGTAAAGTTCCTTATGTTCAATGTTCAAAACAAATTTTGTAACTTTTAAATTTTCGGAATATTTCATTGATTCAGTTTTATGTTGTTATGTTTTTATTTCATTTTTTTTTCTCGATAGTTATATTTAATATAATTAATTCGTGACGTTTTTATCATTAATACGGATATACTGATTTTTTTTCATTTTCAATTAATATTTATAGCACCATTTACAGTTCAGTTAACTCTAAGTTAGATAAAATTTGTGGATCATCATCCGGGCAAATTGCCAACGAGCTTTTCTAAGTATTATTTGAAAGATTGGAGCCGCCTTTCTTATAATATTCATTTTATATATTTAAATATTAATTATATTTAACTAAATCTAAAATGTTAAAATCAACTACATTTCATTGTATTAATAAGTTTATGAATTTTGTATGCAATTCACGATAGGTTTATCTGAAATTTCAAACTTAAACTTCCAAAACCCATCTGATATTTTATTATCAGATGAACAAAAAGATAATATAAATTATTAATATTATACTGCTTAGTTTGGTTGGGCATTGCTTTTTGAAATTATAGCCAACTCTCTAAGGTGTAGTTTTTAATTCTTGGAATGTAGTATATCAAAAATTTTCGAAAAGTTTTAGCTTAAGACATAAAAAAAATGAAATAAACAACTTTGATTTTTCCTTTGTGCAATAACGAAACGACATATTATATGTACTAAATAGTCTATAGATAGTTTAAAATTTAATTTAATTAATTCAAAATAATAAATTAACAACTAATCTTAGAGACATGATATATTATGATATTAATATTCTGGCTCAATTCAGACTTATGACGGTCAAAGTACGGTCAGGGTACAGTCAGATCACAGTCAAAAATTTAACGTTTCAATCACAATTAATGGTGAAAAGCCAGTCGCAATTCTCCTTAAGCGTGATGCCGTTTTCCAAGTATTCGCTAATGAAAATTGAAAATTGCTTTGATTTTGGATGAAGAGAATATTATTATGTTACAACGAAGAAAACGACGGATTTGAATGCTTCGAAATCATCAAGAACAAGGTGAATTTTTCACTCCATATATTTTGAATGTATCTCGAATTCGAACAGGAGATCCTTTTCAGACAATATCATTGAAACATTCTAAAAATTATTATATAGATGGTGTTTATATTCCGACACCTCGCAAAGAAAATTATGAAAGGATCATTAATAGATTTTGGACAATATGGAATTTTCCCAACTGCTTCGATGGAAAACATGTGGAAATCAACTGTCAACAACAGGACGTCTAACATTTTCAACTGCAAGAAAACTTTCTAATTGGTTTTATTGACTTTGACGCTGACTACAAATTTATATATTTATTTATATATCAATCATTATGACCATGACTAGATTGAAGAAACGCTCATATTAGACGATCAAGTGAAATCCTGAAATGACCGGAGGTCCTAAATTGTTCCTAACTTGATCATAACCGTCGGACCGTCTAGTGTGAATGCATTTGTGGATTTCTGTCTAAGCAATGTTGACTGGTACTATAACGGTTAAATTGTCCATTTATAAATGTTTTAAGTAAATATCTGGAAATCAACTGAAACACCTGAAAAATTCTTGATAATTAAAAAAATAGAAAGAAATGGACTATATACCATGTTTAATATTAAATTCAGCGAAAATTGAGTTTGTTGTTCTCTATTGTTTTAATACAAAAGTGTTGTCGTCGCTAAGAAACAAATATAAATATAACACGGAACAAGTCATACGATTTCCAAGATTTATTAGAAAATATAGATTTTTTTCCATTTGGGTACGGCAACATAAATTAAGAAATGTAATTTATTTCATTTTCTACATCAGAGGCTATTTTTTGGATTGGATTGACATGTTAATTATTTTTGAATTTTTTCCAATTTATTTCTTATAATTAAGTCTCTTGATGAATTTTACCGTGTAACAATTAAAACACTATTACTTCGTATTATCTAGAACACTTTAAATCTGTCAGAAATATTATTTGATAGATATCAACGTATTTAATTCACAAATTTTGAGATAATGATTTCAATTAGCACTTGAGTAATTAGTGGTTTTGTCAATAAATTCGTAAATTTCATCGATTTACGTCATATATCAAGTTCAGTATGTACCCTAATGAATTCAACCTGAAAATAATAAATTAATATAGAGTGACAATATTAATTTTTCCATTATCCCAGGCTGATGTAAATTCTTTATCGAATGTGACACGTATACCAATTTATTACGAAATAATTCGTTAAAATTAATGATTTAAACTTTCTCATCCAAGACACGCTAATAATAAAAATTATAACAATAACAAGTAATCAAACACCGTCAATTATCAATAATAATTTATCAATATAAACATACAACAACTATAATCAATAGATTAAAAAACCTATCAACGAAAATTAATTTACCATAAATAACACTATTAGTTTGTTTGTTTCTTAGTGGTTCATTTAATCTATTTGAGGTTTGAGGGTTATTTCTCGCATATAAACAATATAGAGAATAGAGATACCAAATAAATAGGATAACCTACGTCAATTCATTCGTTGACAGGCAGTGTTACTACTAAAAAAAAAGAACGAAAGAAAAAGATATAATAAACAAGATTCGTTTCTATCCTTGGTAAAGCAATTCAGAAACAGACTATTTATCTGAGTAACCCTTCTGGCTATTTTATGTTCGTGATATCACACATAGATGATACTAATTTTATTTTATTTGTAGAGATTTTAAATTGCTTCTGACATATTTCCATAAAAATAACAATATTTATAACAAATAGAACAAATCGACATCATTACTACATAATGCAACACACTAATCTAAATAGAGTCAACCATCATATACAGTATAGTGTCGATTAACCGAGAACTAATTGCGATCAAGTTAGTAGTTATTTAGTACAGTAGTGGTTTAAATAACTGTCGGCGGTTTAAATAATCGACAATCTAAAGATACTGTAGTTTCCGCTTTAATTTATTTTCACGATTTACATACCTTTCAGATATTGTATGTTTTATTATCTATCAACTATTATTATCTACAACTTATTTGATTATTAATAGATTAACATTTTATAAAATGATTAAAACATTTTTTTGAATAATGTGTACATTTGGTGAGATGAAAGTTATCCATTCCAATTGATTTATCTACATGCTAATAAATGATGTTTATTAATTTTCCAGGTGAATTACCAGCAGCTGTACATCACGGTAATGTAGCACCACCAAGATCTATCACATCAATGATATTATTATTGTTTACTGTTTACTTGTTAGCATCACATAGGTGACCAATATTAATTAATTAATTAATTAATTAATTAATTAATCAATCAATTAATTAATGAATTATAATTAAACAACAATATGTCATGTTACTATATACTTCAATAACTATTTATTTCTTTTAGGTAGTTATGTATTAATTTATAAAAAAAGAAATAGAAATAAACTATTTATATATCATATCATCATGCTACCAATAATGAATAAGGCCAAAAATATTAGAACGTAATTTATCCTAAATTTAGAAGATAAGGTGAATTTAAGATAATTATTTAGTAGTGGGCTTTCTATTGATAATGTTGTAAATAAATTTTTATTAATAAGAACGAAATTACTACCTATCTATACACACTGTATTCTTTGTTAAATCTATCACCCTAATATTGCCATATATGTTGCAAGTAATAATAATAATAATAATAATATTATTATAACAAAAACCATCCAATAAACAAATATTCGTCTATTTAGTTTTTGTATTTTCTTGTGTTTTAGTAATACCTACATAACTGTTGGATGGTATCTCTTTCGAATACAGTAATGCATAATATTTAAATTATGTTCCGTTATATTTATTTTAAATGATAATAAAACAAACAAAATGAAGTTTAATTATTTAAAGCACAATCTAGACTTGTATAATTACTTATTATAATTACACGAAAAACTTGACCAAATCTATGCTTTAGGTATGTCTAATCTCTGAAATTATTTTCATGTGGGGTAGCTATTTACCTAACAAAGAAAACCACTTGGCAAAGAAGTCATTTTAAATAATATTTAATTAAAAATGAACTGTGCTTGAAAGTTGAACAACAATAAATAAATAGAAAATGTCATGTGATGATATCGAATAATTTCCAACTGACTTTTATAATTCGTCACACTTTACGAACTTTACGACCATTATTTTCCTCTTAAATACAAATATATTTCGATTAATATTAATAAATACTCTTATTAACATCTTCCTAATATAAAAAGTTAATGATTTGTCGATTATTCATTAAAAACTGGGCCTGACCAAATTGTAAATATTATAAAAATCATATTTCATATAAAATTGAATTTATTTTAATGTTTTATTAGAAATAACGATTTTTTTTTTAATTTAATTTTTTGTGAGTTCAAATGTCGACAATTTTAATCGATTATACTTGAATATTATCGAAACTTTTGGAAGATTTTTAAAATCGGATTAAAACTTTTCAAATCTTATTGTGATATCCATAGATTAGATTCGTAAAAAAAAAGTCGTAATTATTCAAAGATATTATCGTTCAATTATAACTTTCGTCTTTCGATGTACCTACTTCATTTAATTTAACAACAACGAATTCATTCTATAAACTTATTTGAATATTGTATAAATGTAATGCAAAATTATAAAATCGATATCAAAATAAACAATTCATCTTATTGTTATTATAATGTTTATAATTATGGAATATACAAAACGAGTTGTAATCAGAATGAAATGTCTGATTCACAGCATAGTTTGCTTTCGATTTTATACACCATAGCCACGAGGAGGAGAGCTCTTTGTTCGATGTATATATCATAATTCATTTTCAAATTACTTTACATATGTATACATGTATACATACTTGTATGATATTTATGTTTATCTTGTACGAAAATTTGAATAATTTTGTTTCGGATTTGTTTCTTTCTCTTTACATCAGTACAAACATTTCTAAAATGAACTGTTTCTAAAAATTTTATCATCGATAAGTTTGACTACATAATTATCAAATGATTCATAGTGTTTACTTTATTTTAATTTTTGTTGGATTTAAAGTATATATATATATATATACCCATGTCAGGTTAGTTGAGAGCTTTCTCTTGTTTCATCAAGCGAAACTGTCGACCTAACAATTAACTAACCTCTCTCTTATAATATCTTCATATCTAAAGAGCCAGTTATTAATTAAATTTCGAGAAAATTAAATAAATTTCACACAATATTAATGTTGAAATGACCAAAAAAAAAACCTCAACAAAGTAATAGTTAAAATAATTATCGCTTAAATAGTTTACAGAAATAGTAAAAATGATGAAAAAACTAGTTAAAATACGTTTTCTGAATGGTACAAACATTTATATTACATTGCATTGCATACCATTTTATCATCACCTCAAAGAAAGAGCTCCTCCCTCTATAGATTTGCCACCTTTTACTATTCCTGTAAGTATAAATATTTTACAATTAATTGAACTCACCAGTGAATACAATGTTAAACGACACGATTCAATTTAGCCAACAGCGATGATTTAATATTGAAAATTTATAATGACTGCTTCGCGATTTTCAATTGATAAATTGTTGTTTTTAATATGTAATTGTTTTATGTAGATTTTATATTTTCAATTATTAAGTAATTTCCTTATGAAATTGGATGTAAGTTATGCTCAATATTGTTCTTTTTTAAGAAAGATTTTTTTCATTTTTCTTTGACCAATTTCAGTAGGAAATGCCACATTATAAATGCTAGTACTATTTGTTCCTTTCCTTCAAAGAAAGATAAAAATGTGGGATTTATAGCGCCGTTGATTTAAATGTAGAATTGTATTATACGATAAGGCTAAAAAGTTATGTTGATGTAACAGGGATGTGGGAAATGCAATTATTTATGCTCGAATAGATTTTCCTGGCAAAACAGTTCCCGTTACATGGACAGGGGTTAACTTTTATGGAAAGTTGTAAATAAGCACATATTCTGTACATGTCATGACCATTTCTGCACACGATACAAGACCAGAGTCAAACTAAATGTTGCTTATGCTGGTTCGTGATGAATGTTTGTTAAATGGCGCGTGATCTAATTTAACAGCTGTTGTGGAAATTTAAGCTCTGATCAATTCATTCTAACACAATTTACAACAAATACATTTTTACATATTACCAAGATATCTAAATCAAATTTCTTTGTTTATTTGAAATGAAAGATGAGAGGAAATGCGCAATCATATTATTATTTAGGTACAGACTCAAAAAATGTATGGTTCCATATTCCGCTGCTTCACAATAATATCATTAGATACCACAACAATCACATACATACACATGTATATATATATATATATATATATATATATATATATATATATAATATATATACCCTTTCGTTCATCATATATCTTTTGTATGGATAAAATGGGGATAGAATACATACTCAATCTTTACAAAAACATAAATGTTTTAACTGAACTTAATTCCAACGTAGAGTGTTACGTATACGTAAGTGGTTTCTCTAACTGTCTGAATGTTATTTATTTTGGGCGTGAAGAATGGACCAAAGACTCTTCTACGACGGTTTACAGATAGAGTCAATCTTACGATCCTATTTCTTTCTATCTATCTATCCTGTATTCTAGTTCTGAAAACGGTTGACATAGTTGTACAATTCGTTTTTGAAAATGACGATATAAACTACAACTACTAAATACAACACATATTTTTTTTTTTTGGTTTTCTTTTCGTCAACAAAACAAAAGAATAATCAATGTATCTAATATATAATCAAACAATATCAAGAAATAAGGGAATTCAATATTGTTCTATCTATTTATTTAATATCTAATAAATTTTACCATCTTATACTTATGTACATACATACCTATTTATTTACATATGTATGTATAAAATTGACTTTTAAACAAATACTCTACTACAGCAGCATAAGCAAAGTTTATTCGCTCTATATAAATAATGTTATATATATATATATATATATATATATATATATATATATCGTTCTATATAATGTGATGAATTATTATATGAAAGAAATAGATATTGTTTGTTGTTTTATAAATAAATAAATAAATAAATAAATAAATAAGTAAATGATAAGATAAAAATGACAGTTGTAGTCTTTAGCTATTCCTTTTCATTTCCTCATGTATCTACTAAATAACATTAGGCGTGACTTGCAACGTAAAAATGCCATCCTTTGAAGAAAGAAAAAACCTCAACACGTACTTGACTCTCCTTGTTGTAAGTAAAGGTAGTTTCGTCTTGAAAATACAGGCAAAAAAAAATACAATGATATCCTTGACAATTTCCCTGTTATACAACTCTATTCAACTACAACAGTTAGACGTTAGGACAACATTCGGCTTATCATGATGAATATAATAAGATAATTCAAAGTATTAAAAGTTATTTTAATTATGTCTAAAATAGAAATTGTATTAGAATTTCAACATCCTATTAAATACGTAATGTCTTGAAGTAGAATTAACCGTCACAACCTCAATAACCGCAAAATGAATTAATTAATCTGAAAGATTAAACTGTTCAAATCGTCAAAAAAGAAACGTAATTCTTTGACCATATCATTAAAACCAGAAAATTTCAAAATAAAAAGAAATAACGAATAAAAAACTAACATAAAATAAATACATCAATCTATTCTAGTAGATTCACCATAGCCTTAACCTGACATTGGTGCAGATTTACAATCTAAAATGGATTAACGTACAAATGAAATTTATTATTAGAGGGATTTGGTGGTAATCGTTCGTGAAATTTTTTTATCTTTTATACGTATTTCAGCACGTCTAGCTTTAAACTACATTCAAAAAATCATCTAAATTTCCGGCAACAAAATCATCCACTCTTAAAAAAACAAAACAAAAAACAAAAAGGACATTGATTAACAAAAAGAAGTTTTTCCAAACATTCGCTTGTAAATAGAAATAATCCATCCATAAGTATCACTAATCTTCAATTAACGAGTAACTGATCATGTGATTGCTATTTCCAAATAAATTTGCTGAATAGAATGTTTAAATGAAAATTGTTTACAAATCATTCGTATGCCTGTATTCTATTTTTAAATCGATATTAGTTATGTTGAATATTCGCTCATATCGAAAGATTCCTACCTGTATATATATATATATATATATATATATATATATATATACAGGCTCGGCCCGTCCAAGTAGAAACATAGGAGAAAATAGAAGAAATGAAACAGAAATATGATGTGCATGTGTTAAATAGAGATATAGGAAAGGTGGGTGGTTAAGTAGTAAATACTCATTGCAAAAATATCCACCCTCACCATCTGCAGCAGACCCCTTTTGTAAACCATGACAATGTTGTTGTTCCGTCTCTCTCTTACTCATTGAGTCGTGATGTTTCTACTTCAAAAAGACGTAAAATTCTAGGCCAGATCGTTTTCTTAGTAGAAAGAGGAGTGGTTATTACAAAAGGGGCATGCAGAAGATGGTGAGGGTAGATATTTTTGCAATGAGTATTTACTACTTAACCACCCACCTTTCCTATATCTCTTTTTAACACATGCACATCATATTTCTGTTTAATTTCTTCGATTTTCTCCTATGTTTCTACTTGGACGGGCCGATCCTGTATGTTGGATCATGGCAAAATATTGACATCAAGCAAAAGAAAATCACCTGATATAGAAATCGACTTCGGAAGGTTATACGACATACTATAGGCAGTAATAAAAAAAAACTACAACATATATATATATATATATATATATATATATATATATATATATATTGATACAATTTTACTTTGTTTAAATTAAAATCTGTATTTTCCATTGACCAATCGTTGAAATGAAGCAAAACCGATAAAACAAATAATAATAATAATAGTAACATTAGATATGTCAGCATGTTAGTATTTTTCATTTTTTTTCCATCACGATAATAACGAAAATAAAGTTGCAATAATTTTAAAAGTAATTTGCCAATGGTATACGTTATAAACATTATTGAATACCTATATAAGCAAACTGTTAATATTCACGTGATGCAATAACACCAACAGATATTAATGTTGGAATAGGATCCTCAAAGTTATTGTTATCAAATGTCTATAGGTACTCCGAACTCATTCATTTAATGAAGCTTTACAATTTAACATTATATAGATACCGATTCAACTTGATTTTCTTTGATTATTTTAAAACAAAAATATTAACAATTATCTTTTAAAATATTGAAATTAAATAAAAGCCGATTACGACTTATTTAATATAATTTCTGGTAAACTATGTGTAAATTTTGTCAAATTAATTTTTTAAAACCCTTTAATTAATGTATTGTGGAAGCCCCCCATTTTGATATTAATTAATTACCAATGTTGAAATTGTTAACACAGTGTGATGGGTTTGACCGACATCACTGGTTGTATTGATAGAGGAAATACATAACGATTTTACGGACGTTCCCTCTTCCACCTGATTGAAACAAATTATTAAAGGGTCAGAGGACGATTCATCCACACAGTGAT
Organism: Meloe dianella; assembly: GCA_028455855.1. Classification (NCBI taxonomy): domain Eukaryota; kingdom Metazoa; phylum Arthropoda; class Insecta; order Coleoptera; family Meloidae; genus Meloe; species Meloe dianella. The sequence continues at coordinate 1,066,535 of JAPTHL010000045.1, read as the reverse complement.
AATGAAAACCAGATCATTTAGGATTAGAAAAAAAACAAAGGAAATTTTAATTAAAAATAACATAAAGCACCGATATAAATGATTTTAAAATAGTCGGATATTGTCTGGTACACTTAATTGAACAAATTGAAAATCAAATCAGAAAATTGATAAGATTTTCGTTCTGAAAAAATAATGGCCAAAACACAAACCACCTTTCTAAATTTACATTTGATGTATTCTATGTTTTGTTTTGTTTTGTTTTGTTTTGGTTATTTAATTGTAAAATAAAAAATTATAAAAAAATAACTTCCAACGAAAGTAGTCGTCGAATCTCCCTTTCATCGGTGACCCTCTTTCACGCTATAGAACAATCACTGTTATTAACATCTAGTTAGATAGTTTGGTACTCTTCATCTATTTTGATTTCATTTACTTGAATCTGAAACAGTAAAAACGACATTATTTCTAGATAATAGGAATATTACCATTAGATTGATAATAATTGATACTCCATCTTAAATAAAAGAATAAAAAGAAATTTGTGGAAATATTATAGTTTGGAACAAAATTACTCCCTTCATATGTGTGTGTCAAGTTGGCTAAATTTTAATAAACAGAATATATGTATAAAATTTTATACAACATTTTTATTTATCTAATGAAGCAATTAAATATTTTTTTAAATCATAAATACAGTTTGATAGAAAGAGTTCATTGACTATTAAATGAAAAACATAAAATAATACTAAAATGGGAAATGGAATGAATACAAATTGTTAATTGTTATTTGTTTCAATATCCCTACAATCGACCCTTTTAACAAAGTTTTATGTAATTATATACATCGTATACTCACAATATGTATTCGATTTTCTAATTTCAACAAAATTAGAGAATTTTATTATATACAACATCTATACATGTATTATTTTATTAAATATTATTTTCTATAAAATATGACATAAATGTTTTGTGAAATGGCTTGTTTTCTAATTTAATCGCCAAGTGATTGCTTTGTGGTTGAAAACTCATAACAATACAGATTATCGAATTATGATTATGTAACTTGATTTGCTAATTCATCATAGAACCGGAAATTTGATGGAAACAAATAAACTAATCAATTTTTTTACGATCACCAGAATATATATATATATATATATATATACACAATTATGATTTTCTAAATACAATAGAAATTTCAAGGCAGAGGGTGGGGCAATCGAAACCGCATTTCGTGTCTATTTAGATAAAATCTTTACCATTTATATACGATTTCATTCAATAGAATTCTAGAATAAGTATTTGGTTGATCGTATATTATGCCATCAAAATTATTATTTCAAATGTATTTTGACAAGAACATAAGAGACGATCAAAACATGATTTGCGTCTTTAACTTTGAAGTCGTCTTTCTTTTTGTCTTATAAAAGAAACCAATATATATATATATATATATATATATATATATATATATATATATATATATAATTATATAGGCAGAAGGTAATTAAATACGTTTTTCTTCTTCTTTATTTAATTTTCTTTTGGTAAATATTGCATAATCTAAAATGAATCGCATAACGGAAGCCGGAAGAGAATCAGCAACTTTTAAACAGGAAGTGAAATTACAAACTTGTTCCATTTAATACTAATAGAGATCTAAAGATATTTACTTATAGAATTATTTTACTCAATATTCATTCATTTAGAACCTTTAATTAACTAAAAATTATTAAGTTAAAATTTTTAACAATAGTTTGCCTGTACCCAAGTTTACGAATTTACAACATCCTCTCAAGTCCTTATAAAAATTCCAGATAACACCAATACCTATTATAAAAAATATAAATGATTCATATTTGTGTATACATAAATCTAAAGTGATTTCATTCTGGTAGCGGAACTAATTAAACGATAATTTGTTATATAAACTACAAAAACAAGTAAAAAAGTTATTAAAAGTATAATAATGGGTGGGGTGGCGTCAACGAAATTGTGTGGGGATTCTATCATCAAAACGAAATTGACATGGGGAAGCTTCCAATTCGAAAATATATATTTCAGTCACACATTAATCATCACACAATTGAATATGATCTATATAGTAATTACGTAGATTTTGTGTTAAATATATCAAATTTAAAAATAGGAGGAGAAAAACCAAATATTAATTATGCAGGTAAGTTATTATTTTTGCATATAAACATTTAATAAAAAGTTGCAAATCTTTATATAATCGTGTTAGATAGTGAAAGGTTTCAATTAAATACATTTGATAAAGATGTATTATATATAATTATCTACCTGATCTTACTATGTACTTCCAGCTCTTATTAGTACTCGCATAATAATTTCCTATGAAAGTTTAGCACTTCCGTCACAATTTCAATATTTTGTTATCTACTACAAATACAATTACCGGGCTTTTTATTCATTTATTTTTAAATTAACTTTTTAAAAAATAAAATAATTTCACTTTCTTCACATTCTACTCTACTTATTCAACCAACGTTTTGTTTGTTTCTTTTCCTCTGATTTAATTTTACAGTTTAACGGTTATTACACAATAATTATTACTAATTTTATGAAATAGATTTACAATCATTTTAAACTTTTCTATTATTATTATTATTTTGAATGACTTGAGAATTGTATTTATCCAGAGAAATATGTCCAAGATTGTCATGTATTTTATTAAAGTACTTACATGTATGTCTTATAATTTAAGAACCTTTTGACTTTGTTGGATTTACTTTTGTCTATTTACAGATAACAAACAATTTTGATAATGGAAACAGAATTACAAATGACAATCTCAAAGAATGGTAAGTAATAGAGCTTCTTTATAATTGTTAATAAAAGAAAAATAATCTATGCAAGAATAACTAGATAGAAGGAGATACATTTTATTTTTGGCCTAGTTATTTTCGCTAAATCAAATTAAAAAAAAGGAAAAAGCATAGGTTTCAAGTGAGAGCTTTAATATTTGATTGTTCCTATATAAGATATGCTTTCTGAATTTCCTTCTTTTTTTTGGTACAATTTTGCTTATAATTTGTTATCTTTTTTTAAACAATGAACCCTACTATTTGGAGCAAATCTTAAGGTACTCTACTGATTATGGAAAGTTAATGATAATAATTATGTAAACTGTATCGATGAAAATATGTGTCATGTTGTATTCAAAAAATTACAGGTATTGTTGTTAATCATGCACGCATGAAAATACTTCACGATCTGGTTATATTTATAACAACTATTCAATAGTTTTTCTGCAATGTTTTCTGTCACCAATCAATTTCTGAATTGTTGCTTAAATAGATCGAAAAACATCGTATATCTTCTTTGTCGTATTTAAAGGATACATGAATTTTTCAAACAAGTTAGAAGAAGACGGGATAACATCAAAATGAATTCTTATTAAGTCTTCCGTGAGTTATAGTGAAATCGTAATCTTTTGCGTAAATAAATTCGTTTCAAGGGAAACTGACTAACATATAAACACAAATTATTCTTTTTTTTTTCATTTAAATGTATTGAACGAACAGCTATTCTAGTAAAATAATGTTATTCTAGTGTATATAAATGCGAGAAAAACGTTATTGATTCACATAATAGAGATTTTAACAATAAAATTCAGATCAATGTAGTTTTCTAGCAATAAAATACGACTGTTTCTCGTATGACAAAAACAGATCATTTTAATCGCTCGATTCTATTTTGTAATGTTATTATACCGTTGAGCACTTGAACTGGGTGACATATCAAAATCGAGTGTTGTTGTTTAATCGCCTTTAAAATAGGGATGAAAGTCGTAAAAAAGAACACAAATAAAAAAATTCACAATTTCTAGGTTAATCTTAACTGATTTTATAATTGAATTAGTTTCCGAAATTTCATTTTCTGATTAGTTTAAATTAATTATTCGTCCATGAATGAACATAATCCAAGTAGTTTTCTAAATGAAATTTAGGGATGATTATATTATAAAAGGGTTTATTGTCTTGTGAACCAAATAAGACATGTTATATGTTTTTCTTTATAAACAAAACGTAAAATACCATAGAAATCGATAAGAAGGTTAGTGAAAACAATAACTATAAGTTTAAGCTACAAGGTGAAAATTGTTTAGTTTTAATATGCACACGAAACAAACAAAAGGCTATAAGGGATTGGTGGATGTTGAAAACATTTAAACATCTGAAGCTGTTTAAAACTAAATAATTGACAGACCCATCATTAATATTAGAGAAACGAATAGAAACATTCTCATATAAAATTGAAACCCTCAAATAAAAACTTTGGTTATAGTAAACGAGCTGTAACCTTGTTTAACGATCTCTGACGCACCCTACGTACAGCTTTTATTAATATTATCTCCTTGCTTTTTAATGTTTTCTAATTTCAAATGCAAAACATCATTCGTTTATATTGTACTACCTTTTTACGTTTTCTAATTATATTTTTCTCTTATCGGATTATTTTATATACTGTTATCGTTTTAACTAAGTTATTATTATAATTAATTGATTGTGATAGTTCTTCAAACAAAACAACCAATATTTAATTACTCTTATCTGTTTTGTAATGATTCAGTAGTGTTAATCAGGGATAATATTATCAAAAATATGTGTCAAGATCCTGTCGATTCTTAAAATGTATGGAGAATTTTTATAAATAAATCTTTATCTCAGATCGAGTAGAAGAAAAGAAAAAAGAAAAAAAGGTCGGTCCCCAATTGATTTATCTAAGAGAAATGCTCTAATCCTGCCTATCTTCTCCAGTTTATACTTAACAAAACCATTAATTATGTGAGACATTTTCTGACTATAGTCTTCTTAAAATAAAGGTTGACACGTTGCACATCAACCAATCAGAGGAAATTGTTTTACTTCTACCTCTTTGAATGTTATTACGTAAACATCTTGAAGATGCACATTAGTTAAATGTGCCATTGTGTTTAACATAGATAAAAGTCTATCTATATTATGTACTATTTAGATATATAGAATATGGTTCATTTTCATGTAAATATATTGAACGATCTTATTCATAAGCTTATATTTTATCTATAATTGAAAATTATTTATTTTTCCAACATGTTCTAAATAAATTCTTCTAAAAATAAAACATAAACGGTTTTTCAATTTTAACAAAGGAAAAGATATGATCCTTATTAGCAATGTTATCTGGAAAGCATTATAATTGACTAGTTTAAAGTATTTTCTTTGTTTTCTTATTGAGAACTGATTGAGCTTTTCTGGATGATGCTTTTCAAAACTGCATTTTCCACTTCCTATTATTTCTTTATATGCCATATAAATGTATTATTATACGTACTATCTAACTCTACATATACACATATGACAAACAATACAGGAATATCAGAAAAAATACCAACATCATACATACATATGTTTTTGATCGTTTGTTAGAATATTGTTTTCGTCTATTTTTTTGTTGTGTCGTTTCCTTTTTTTGTCTTTATTATTTGATAATATAAAATAGCAACATACTCTGAAAATAAAACGTTCTTTTTTGGTGTGACATGACGATAGGATAGCATTTTCTGCATGTGACGCATATTTACAAATACAATGACACACGATTTTGACTGTCATATGATGTGAATGTCATTATAAACATTTCATATGAAAAGAATGAGTAAATAGGTATGAAATATTCTATTTGACGAATTCAATTTAAAAATTACGCTTTGATTAATGTTTAAATTGAAAATAATAAATAATGGAGGAAAAAAAGAGAAACAAAATAAAAATATGTAAGATTTAAGTGAATGTAGACGACATTTTACTTATCGTTTAGAGATAGAAACAAAGTGTTGACAACCAAAAAAGAAAGACACACAAACAAACAATCACAACAACAACATCAACAACAAATTATATACATTAATATTAATCAATTTGTGTCATTTCCTATTATTATCTATTTTAGAAGTAGATATTAGAAATCTCTTAAAGGAATTAGACGAAAATAGAAAATAATCGAACATCGACAAAGGTCTACAATAAGGTTTTAACGAAATCGGACAATCTCTTAACTAAAAGAATGAACCTTTAGAATATGGTCCAATTATTTGAAGTAGTAACGATTAGAGTTATGATTATTACTAGTTAGAGAAAAAGAACAAAGAAAAACTTTCTCTAATCTAATAACATTGATACTCCTATTGTTACGTATCATTATTATTATTATTATTATTATTATTATTATTTATTTTTTGTGTTCCAGGTTGTCTCGTAGTTTCGTCAAATTTCCGTTGTTTATTTTTCTATCAATCAATTTACTACTTGTTTTGGTGGCTGCTTTTATCTTACTAGGAACATCATTGATGCTTAATACAGACAAACTTTGTCTCAATGAACAATGCGTAAATACAGGTGAAATTATAAATTTAATAATTACTAAATGTGCTTACATGTTCTTCTCTCGCTTTTCTTTAATAAAAATAATATATGATTGGGGATATGAGATATTGAACAAGTCAGAAAACATAAGTCTAAGTGTAGATGTACCCTTGGTACAGGTACATAATTCTTCATATTATATTAGATAACATGAATCGAATCTAATCTTTGTTAACATACATATTTCTTCAGATAATTCAATATTTTTCGTTTACTTTCGATACATTTTTCTTTTTAATTTTACAATCAACATTGATCATTTGTTGAATACTGATCAAAAAAAAAAACCAAAACAACACAACAAATATCCAATAATTGAGATGATTTTTTTCTGTTTTAATTGTATCATTTATAAATAACAAAGCATTTCTATCAATTTGATTTGTGTTCGTTAATTTCCTAAAAACAAAACCACCGACAACAAAAATTGTTTGAAATTTAAATGTGCATAACATAAATTTGTTATATCGATTCCCCTTTAGGGAGATTTTCCTATTTTATATTTTTGTATTATGTGGTCAATTTTGATTAGTATTTTCCTACTCCATAACTGTAATGGAAAATAAATAACTGAACAATCAATAGTGTGAATGAAGCAAATCAATATGTGGATATTTTGATATTAAACTGCTCAATTGTAATTAAATATTTGAACAATTATATATAAATTAATTAAGATTCTCTTTTTATTAAATAAATATATGTAACAACGTTTAAAATTTATTCGGTAAACATTAAATAACAGGGTAAGCGATGATATTACATAAATAATTTTCAGACTTTTGGATATAAGTATGTACCTATATTAAAAAAAATATGTAATGCTAACATTCAAAATTAATATTTTTCTATTTCAAATACAACTCGTTGAATATTAGAAAGGAACGTTTTAACTTTTCAAGCTTCTATTGAAAAGAATTTTAAATCTACTAACAAAAATGCAATAATACGAAGCAAAATGTTATGTATGCATGTATGTATGTATGTATAGTAGTAACATTATTAACATATTAATTGAATCGTACGTTTTCATACTTTCCAACATATAAAAAAACAAAAGAAAAATCTTAGATAGATAAACAAAGCGCATTTATGTGAATGACTAAAATGAAGAAGAAAAATTTAATATATTTTTTGTGTTTGTCATATTAAGATCTTTAATATCACAATGTAAACATGCCACGTAATATTATAATAATAATTTATCGTGTGAGAGTCACGTGTAAAGATTTTATTCTTTTGTTTAGAAAACTTGATAAAATAACTTAAGAACTCACATTAGCCAAACCCTCGTTCAACAGCTTTACTCAAGTGTCGAATATTGAACTTTTCTACTATAATAGTTGGAAACTTCTTAAAAGTTATTCCAGAAAAAGAAAAAAACAATAAAGACAAATGAAAGACACAGTGTTTTGTAGATGAAAACAATACTAATTAAAAATCGAATTTGAAAATTTATCGAAACAGTTTTATAATACATATTAAGAAAATCATGTTCAAAACATCATAAAATTGATTTTTCCGTGTGATCTAATACTATAAAATTGGTTTGGAAATGACCCTCGGCGTACATTTAATCAAAAAAGTACAAAGGACTAACCCACAAAGAACTATTCTTTATTTAGTTCCGTCTTGTATAGTCCTTTGTATATGCCAGGAACGACAACCATTTCAATAGTTAGTAGATACAAGGAAAAAGTTTTAATTTTATTTGAAACAAATTTTTATCGCAATAATAATTGTCTGTTTTATTTTATATACATATATGTATAATAATAGATAATATAGTACATACATGCATAATAATAATAATAATAATAATAATAATAATAAAACATTTACCATTCAATTAATTGGATAGTATTTGAATTACTGGAACGTGTAATGGAAATTTGTTTAAAATAATTGATTTCTATTTTCTAGCTGCTCGTATATTAAATGCAATTGATAAATCAATAGATCCATGTAATGATTTTTATCAATATGCTTGTGGTGGTTGGATTAAATCAAATCCAGTACCAGAATGGACAGCCAACTGGGATCGTTTAGCTTCACTTAGAGAAACATTAATGCAGGATATGAGACAATTGTTAGAGAATGATAATTATGATACTACTAGTTTTATTCCACCTGATTGTATACGAAAAGCACGAAATTTATATAGAACTTGTATGGATACAGGTAACATACATATTTGTAAATTACAATATAACTTCATTCCCCCTAGTCTAGTATAATAATAATCATTATTAGACAATTTCATTGTTTTCAAATTTGTACATGTGCTTGTATTCTTTCTAATAGAAAAAACAGACAGAGAGAGAAATGTATATACGTATGTGTGCGTGTATGTCTATTGGCCAAACCTGATTTTACAATAAAGTAAATAGTTTCGCCTAGGCCAAACTGAATCACAACTGTAATCAATGTTGACCGGTAAGGATGAACTACTTTTTCTTAGTCTAAATTAGATCGGTCTGTTTTCATAATTAATTATACAACACAAATTAGTTTGGACTAACCCGAATTGACGCTGAGTGCAACTTGCAACTTTAAGAATTAAAATTGAAAATGATTTTCACTACAGATGAAGCCTGTTATTTACTACAGTCAACCGAGAAGCAGAGTCGATCTGCAAAATGTGTATTGAAACGTTTATAGATAGTACATATACCATACAACACATATGTATATAATATAGTAGCGCTTACTGTCGTCTGCCGATATGAGAATATTTCAACTTCCATTTGCATACGACCTATTTATCCAATAATTGGGGAGTGAACACCATCGAATATAGATTCAAATCAGTACAAATTAGTTTGTCCTGTACAGCTAATTACGATTCCAGGTCAAACTATATAATTGAGACTATGAAAAACTACTTTATCCTAGCCGGTCAACATTGATTACGGAATGATTCCGTTTCGCCTAGGCTGAATTGATTCGTTTTATTGCGCTTTGGATGGACTATAGTTTGGTCTAGGCGAAACAAATTTATCCTGAAATCAGGTTTGGCCGGTATATATATATATATATATATATATATATATATATATATATATATGAATTGTATAGTCATCTCACGTGGCCCATCGAAATATTCTTAGAGCCGGTTGAGTTGCATTACACCTATATCAATCATCTTTACAGATCCTGTCATTTGTCACAGGATAGAATTTGTCACAAATACTCTATTCGTGAATATCTTATTGTTATATATATATATATATATATATATATATATATATATATATATATATATATATATATTGAACATCTAACTCCTTAAATCTACAATTGTTTCCACTCATTTTGAATGAATAAATGGAAAAGATACCCAATGAAATATTACGTTTATATTTAATAATAATAATAATAATAATAATAATAATAATAATAATAATAGGATATATATAGATTAGGAAATAATTGAAACATTTCAGTCATGTGTCTTCTGTTATTTTTGAGAATGTACGTCTCCATTCGTGCTCATGTATAATGTGTCTATACGTTTATACGTATATAGATATAGATGATTCCGTTCACGTCATTCTACGTTCATATTTTTATTCTATATGGATTATTCGTGTTTCACAATAAAAAATCGATCTTGACTAGATAGTAGTTTATTTAAAGAAATAAATATAAAATGGAGATTACAAGATGTATTCTTATAAATTTGAAGAATCTAAAATTTATTTTAAGAAAACTCCATTTATTGCAGCTAAATTGGATATTAAAGGATTATACCCTATTTACAAAATATTAAAACAAGTTGGATTGTCTATTTTACCACCGAATAGTAATTCCAATCAATTCGATTTTCTATATACAATAGCTCGTACAAGACGTCTATTGGGTATTAACATGTTAATCGGAATGAATGTTGCGGAAGATGTTAGAAATTCATCAACCAATAAAATTGTGGTAAGTTTACATTTATACCTATACGTATAAGTTTTATATCTGTAGGCATGTTACATTTAAGATACTCTGTATTCATTTCAGATCGAACAAGTATCTCCAGGGTTTGGTGAAAGATATTTGCTGCAAGCAGAAAAGTTCTCAACAGAAATAAAGAACTATAAAAAGTACATCACCCAGATGCTTAGAGCGTATACAAACTTTACGGGGCCTAGTATTTCGCTGAAGATATTGTAAATTTTACTACACAAGTAGCAAAGGTAATTCTTACATTATATAACACTATTCAACAGATTTAAAATCTGGCATGATGGTAAAATGAGGTGTGAAAGCTAAAATAAACTACACTGAAATGTTTTCAACATAATAAAGTTTCTTAATATCAATTTTATATGTACGTATTTAGAAAAGTGTTTCTATTTCGAAACAATACCTCCACTATAATCAACAATGAACAGATTAATCACAATAAAATTTAAATTAGTTTTTGTCGCTAATATGCAAACCATGACAGGTTAGATAGTACAACGCAAATATATGCCTTCTATAAATCACATTGCAACGTGTATGTAAAAGTGAACGTATGAACAATAATACTAAATCAACAACTATATATATATTCTTTCAGGTCATGACCCCTTCTGAAGTACGTCGAAGTCCAAATCACCTTTTCCATGAGGTTAATCTCATAGAACTTACAAATGGACCTGGTGTCGATAGTGAAACATGGAGATTTGTAAGTTTATCGTCCATTCAAATTGTTGATATTTGATTTGTTTTTTTCTCAAAACATATAAATGCTTTATTAGAAATTGGACTTTCTATCTCAATTTGTAGAAATTTCAATTCAAACAAAATCAAGGCATATCATTTTAAACATTTGAATATTTAAATATTAACTTATAAGTATTTTTCTACTAAAGCGATTTTTTTTATTTCCGTCTAAACTTTAATAATCCATATAAATAGTCATTCTTATAGGCGGCACAGATGCTCCTTTTGATCCTCCGTTATACTATTATTGTGTTAAAATAAAACCGATGTATCTTTCAATCATATTCTGATCAGTCATACAATATAGGATTAACACAACATAAATAACTCAATAAAAATGTTAATAGATGTAGAATAATAAAATAAGATTTTAATCGTTTTATCAGTTTGAAAAAAGGGTTCAACTCGACCCGCTGAGATTCGAACCCGGAACATTATGCTTGCCGGACAGACATATTACCAATTGCAAATAGAAGTAATGTGAAGTAAATTTTTCGTATTACACAAAAATAAATCTAATTTTATATTGTCTATCATTGTTAAAAAAGCACTTTCCGTTTCAACTCAAAACTAAATTTAAATTATTGAATATTTCCAGATAAATTGGACAAAATACATGAATATTGTATTTAATGATACAAATGTAATATTGAATCCTATAGAAGATACTGCCATCCTTCTTGATTTACCTTATTTACAAAAATTATCATCTTTATTAGAAAATACAAGTCAAATAACATTAAGTGAGTAGATAGCAGTAATATTTTTGAATGAACTTGTTACGCGAAATCTATAAAATTTATTATATTAGAAAGATTCTTGTGGTGGAGTGTATTCTCAACAGTAGCACCACTTACAGTTGGAAAGTTTCGTTCGTTAGAATTTGAATTCTCTCAACAATTGTTAGGATTACAAAGTCGAACACCCAGATGGAAAGGATGTACCAGTAATGTTAATGCTAATTTTGGATTTGCTCTTAGTTATCTTTATATAAATTCACAATTCAATAAAAACAATAAAAATAAGGTAAATAATTTTAATAATATTTAATATTTAAATGAATATTAATTTACATTACATTTAATTTAAATTCAAATACCTATAATGTTTCCGTTATTCAATTATTGTTATACATTTTCCTCCTACACATATATTTATTTTCGGTAAAAAGAATAATATAAATAATAATAATTATTATAATAATAATAATAAATATACAGGTATTAAGAATGTTAGAAGATATACGAAGAGCATTTGAAGATGCTGTTCATGATTTAGACTGGATGGACGAAATTACACGTGAGAAGACATTGACAAAGCTTCACGCAATCAGAGCTTTTGTTGGATACCCTGGTTGGATCATGAACGCTACACAACTTGATATTCATTACAAACAAGTATGTGTTTTAATTTTTAGATCAAATTTTAACGAATTGATCTGTTTAATTTTAATTTTTTCTAAAAAATTTATTCAAATTACAGGCGCATGTAATTGACGGTAATTTATTCGATACTTATCTAAATCTAACAAATGCCGCTGTACGAAAAAATCTACAAAACATTCGAAAGACACCAAATCGTGATCGGTAATCGCTTATCTTTATTATCTAGAGTTTTTCTTTTGTTGTTGTATGGTATATAGTTTTTCTAAATGTTTGTTTTTTTTTCTTTGTTATTGTTTAAGCTGGGTAGCCTCAGCTACAACAGTGAACGCATTCTACTCGGCAACATTAAATTCTGTCAGTGAGTTTGTTTTTTCACAATTTTTTCTTTTTTAATACATAATAAAAGTATAGAAATAAATCTGCAAAATAATTTTCAGCTTTTCCAGCTGGCATACTAAAACCTCCATTTTATGGTAACGGAATTGAGTAAGTAAACATTAAAGAGACATTTATTGGTATTAATATTATCATCACATAAGCTATTTGACATAATATTTGTTCTAATGTAAACCAAATGGATGCTTTGGATAACTGTTATTTTTACATTCCTTTAGGTGAAATGTGTAAGTTGCGTAAACGCAACTTTCATGTATGTCGTAATACGCTCGATTTAATACTGTTTACACTAAAACGCATTGCATTTCGCATTGGAGAAACAATATTTCAATTATTTTTTTTAATTGAAATTTACGCTAGAAATAATAAAATAATAATAATTATGTAACAAAAGAAGTAGATATGTATATAGATATACGTATATATGTATATGTAGATATATATATATTGTATTTATAATACATCATAGATAAATTGGAAAATTATTTATACTTTTACACTTTCTTACAATATTGAATAGAAAGAAATATCGCATCGAAAAATATGGTATATGTATATGGTCTAGTAAACATTACTGAAATCTCTTCGACACCTTTTCCTTTTCTCTAGTTAAATGCAACATCAATTTATATTTATGCGTTATTTTTCACATATATATCACATACATACATTTATAACTAAATCGATTTCGTAAAACTACTATTAAAAAAATAACAAACGATATCTTTTCAGTGCCATAGATTATGGTGGTATTGGAGCTATTATGGGTCATGAAATAACTCACGGCTTTGATGATCAAGGTAGTATTTTTAATATTATTTTATTATAAAATTAATTGATTTATTATAATACATAGGTAGACGATATGATGAAAATGGTAATTTGAAACAATGGTGGACATCATTAACATTAGATCATTATCATAAGAAAGTTCAATGTATTATTGATCAATATAATAATTATACAATGCCAAATTTTGGAAATACATTTCACGTAAATTACAATTAGAATTTTTTTCTTTTTTAATTTGTAAAATTAAAACAAAATGTGCAACTATTTAACTTGATGTGGTTTTTAGGTGCAAGGATATAACACGCAAGGTGAGAATATTGCTGATAATGGTGGATTACATGCAGCCTTTGAAGGATACAGAAGACATAAAGGCATTATAGAAACCACAGATAAACGATTACCAGGATTATCAGATATTACAACAGATCAATTGTTTTTCCTTGGTTTTGCACAGGTTTGATATTTTTCAGAAATCAATAATTATTTATTTACACTAATTTACACTGAATCTATATAAATATAAATAGATTTGGTGTGGAAATTCAACATTAGGAGCATTGAAAAGCAAATTAGTTGATGGTGTTCATAGTCCGAATCGTATCAGAGTTATTGGTACACTTTCTAATTCAAAGGAATTTGCAAAAGCTTGGAATTGCCCAATCGGGACGCCAATGAATCCTAAAGATAAATGTGTGCTTTGGTGAACTTTATAGAATAGCTTGAATGTTTATTTATTTAGTTATTGTGTTCTCATATAGGAACATATTATATTAATTTTATTAATTGTGTGTTGATTTTAATTTGTACAATCAAACAATTGTTTAAAAACTATATATATATATATATATATATATATATATATATATATATTATATAATATAATTTTATTATATGTCCATTAGATATTCAACAATGAATTCAATAGACTTTAGATTTCAACATAATTAACACGCAAACATATATTGTTAATTGTTATTTCATTTTCACTGAATTGTTATTGTTTTCTTTGAATAAAAGACTGACCCATGTAAAAGAATTTCCTTATTCATACAAAAATTATTTTTATTTATGGTTTTCCTAAAATCATATGCAAAATACATATGCAAAACAACTCTATTTTCAATTTTAATTAGCCCTCCTCCGTCGATTCCCATCTGTGTTTAAGTTTATTATAGATTTTATTATAATGCTATTAGCTGGATGATGGGAAATTTTATACAAATCCCAATATTAAAAACTAATTAAACGAAAAATTAGGGTTACAGTCCAACAACATGCAATCAATTAACTGAACGAAATCAGTTAAAATACCTAATTTGTTTTATTGTTATCGTTTAGAATTTGAAATATAAAGAACATATCAAAAAATACAATAGTTTTAATAAATACACAAAACAATTGTTGAAATTAATATTTTTTATTACTTAATTATTGTTTTGATTAAATTAACTTCCAAAAGGAATATCGCTTGTTTATTTGGAAATGTTGAAAATTGGGGAAGAAAAAAATTCAATGTCGTGCTCATATTCAAACAAAATTTTATTTATGTTGTCATTAACATTAAGGAAGACCGTGTCTTGGTACGACGACTCTGAGACGATGAGACCACGCAAATATAATAACGTGATTGTGGCATGATATATATATATATATATATATATATATATATATATATATATATGTAGGATGAACGTTTTCAGAAAATTGACATTCCTGAAAGTGCAGCAAAAGAGACCAGTGCATTCTCTATAAGTGTTAGAGACAATATAGTATAGAATTAAATTCCATGTAAGTAAGTATATTTCATTTATCTCACAAATTTTGATCAAGTTATATTTTATTGTTTCATTTAACTATAATTAAATAAGTCCAAATTGAATTTTCTCATACAGATTTATACATAGTGGATGTTTTCAGTGGTTATTTTCTCAATATCTAATGATACATATTTCATTATACTATTCGTAAAGAACTATTACCACTGATTGTGAGTTTATTTAACACTTTTAAGAAATAAGTAACGTCGTTGTTGTTGTTTGATTAACAATTCTTTCAAATTTTTGACCAAGACCTCAGGAAGTCAATTCTTATTCTAACAAAATAGGACGATTTTAAATAAATTTTATACACCAATTTATAGCCAGTATCAATAAATCCTTACTATATATACATATAATCATCAGTTCAATTTAAGTGGATTATGTATTTTTCTAAATAAAAAATTTCGCTTGAACAATTTGACTTGAAGACAACAGTACGAAAGGTTATTAATAAAACAAAAAGGGTAAAATAAAATCGTTTCATTTCATCTGTAAAGCAGAAAGACGGACAATAATAAAAATATATGCAATTAGAAAATATCAAAATAGTTTGATGATAGCATCTTGAAAATACAATAATCTCTATAATGTTATTGTAATATTCAATAACATCCTGTCGATTTGTTCAATTTAAACAATTTATCATGTGTTTGTATTGAGCTTAGTAAAACAGAACAATTAATTTAAAATTGTTTGGAATACCGTGTTATATATATATATATATATATATATATATATATATATATATATATATATATATCTAACTAGCGGCATGACCAAAAACAAAGCTTGTCATCGTTTACAAACCATTGTAAATCGAATGATTAACTACTAGACCAAAATCTGACGTATAAATTCTATAGCTGAGAATGGCATGTTAATTATTTTCTACAGATTTTTTTACATGGTCAATATACGCCACTGAACAAATCGATCATTGTTCTGGTGCAGTTTTTTCTGAACAATAGCTCCTTTATATCATAATTGCGACATATTGTATTGTTGCACTTGATTTATCGATAAACTTTTCATTCTGTTATTATTAAAAAATAATATAATAGGATATATATATATATATATATATATATATATATATATATAAACAAAAAAAAACGTTTTGTCATATATATTTGACGGTTGATAGGTTTATTTATTTTTATATTATTTTCCTTATGGTTTTTTTTGCAAGTCTAAATGGAACAATCAACAATAATTGATGATCGAATAATATTTTTGGGTAATTTTGTTCAAAAAAGTTTAAAATTAAAACCAGAAAAATGGTCACGTTTGATGGCAACTGAAGATCATAAAAGTTTAGTTATGAAATTTCTTGAACGACCATTACCAATTTTATTAGTCATAATACTGACACCTACAGCACAGCTTGTTGCATTCAATGATTTCCCTTTAACACAACTGAAAACTAAAGGTAGATAGCAATATATATATATATATATATATATATATATATATATATATATATATATATATATATGATATATACGAGAAATATTTCCAATATAAATAAACATTACATTTACAATTCAAATGTTTAGGTGTATATTTTATTAAAAAACGCCAACATCTATACCGAAAACGCATCCATCGAATGTTATTATTTCTGGAGATTTATCAACGAAAATTATCGATCAATTAGCATCACTTGTGGATGAGGTATTTTATTACATTTATTTTATAATAATTATACTCATATAGTTTAATTGATTAACTGATTAATTGTATTAATTAATAGATTTTAGCTCCGTTATTATCAAATTTGAAAAATCATACACAATGGCCTCATATTATATCAAAAGATATACAAAAATATGTTCATAGTTTAAGAGGTACTGTTTATCAAGTTAAAGGTCATGTTAATGGTCAAACAATATTACCAATGCCAATTGGTGTTGATAATGTTTATGATGTTGAAAAAGCATTAATTGAGAGTAATGGAGAAATTTGTGATTTATATATGAAAAGTGCTATTGAAGGTGTTATTATTAAATGGTCAACACAAATAAATGATGTATTATTAAATGATTCATCAGAAAAATTTGGAAATTATTCAAATCCAATACCATCAATCGGTATACCGTATTTATATATATATATATATATATATATATATATATATATATATATATATACATATATACGTATAGCTTTACTACAATCGGACCGAAATCAAATGGTTTTTTTGACCATACTTAGGTTTTGTTTAAGTTTCTAAATAGACGTTAGATGCATGCATAATTAGAAAATTTGTGATAAATAACACATTTAACTCCACCCTTATCCCTAAATGTGCTATTTATATAGACATTATTACTATTAGATAGATATACATATGTATATATAGATAAGATTCATTCATTCCCGGTAGATATCTACAGTTTTATTCAAAGTGAAAATTTATTTCAGTTCGATTGATGAAAAACATATGATAACACATATATATATACATATATATATATATATATATATATATATATATATATATATATATTTGTATTATTGAATTATTTATATTATTTTAGAAATAGAATTTTGGAATATTCGCTTGAAGAATCTACAATATATTTATGAACAATTACGTGAACCTAAAGTTCGTAGTATGGCTGTAATATTGGAGAAATCAGAGAGTGCATATTATGATTGTTTTAAAAATTTCTTTAAAAATATCGTAATTGGATTAGATGAAGCAAAAGATATATGTTTATATTTAAAGCCATTGAAAAAACATATTAATTTAATTGAAGAAACAGATTTTAGTGAATGTATACAATTATTAACACCATTAATTCACGTTGTCTGTTTAATATGGTCAAATTCAAAATATTACGATCAAATGAAAATTATTGTTTTATTAAAGCAAATATGTAATTTATTAATACAACAAGTTAAAAGCTTCTTAGATCCATCAACATTATTTCATAGTGATGTTGATGAAGCAATGCAACGTGTTGGTCTATGCATAAAAACATTAAATCGTTTTATCAAGATTTTTAATAATTACAAAAGGAATTTAAATTATTTCTTTAAAGATCGTCAACCAGAATTATGGAATTTCCATTCAGATATGGTGTTTACGCGTTTCAATTCATTTTTAAAACGTTTAAATACGATACAATGGTTTTTTAATACTGTACTTGAATTTAGTAAATTAGAAAAAATTGAAATTGGAGGTATAAAAGGGAAAAGTTTAAGTCAACGTATTACATTAATATATAATGAATTTCAACAATGTTTTGCAATATTTGCTGGCAAATCCTATGATGTACTTGATCCAGATGATCCATCTTTTATAGATGATTTTGAATATTTCAAAAAGCAAATTTATGAAATGGATATGAAATTAACAACGATTCTATGTCAAGCATTTGATGATTGTAATAATTTTGAAAGTATATTTAAAGTAAGATAATATTACTGTATAGGTAGATATATTAATTATTGATTTTAATTTTAAAATAATTATTATAGTTAATAAACATTGTCAGTGCAATATTAGACAGGCCATTAATTAAAACAGAATTTACAAGTAAATATACACGAATTCTTGATATCCTCAATAACGAAATAATAGCATCAGAGGTAAGTGATGATTATATATTTGTCGATACAGTTCGAAACAAGTCATAATTTCTATTTCTATATCAAATTTGATATAGAAATACCAATTTTGAGTATGTTTTGAACAATAAAATAACAATGAACCATTTGTAAACGGGCCCTAAGATTGAAATCTAATCATAAGACTCGTTCACAATTGCAAACAATAATAAATTAAATTTTCTTTATGTTAGAAAATTAAAACGGTAAATTTTGCTTTTATAAATTTTAACTCTGAGTAATTGAATAATAATAATAATAATAATTATTATTATTATTATTATTATTATTATTATTATTATTATTATTATTATATATTGCAGGCATTATTTCAAGAGCAAATGATGCATAAAGAGAAGCACGGACAATTCATTTTAGACAAAAATATGCCTCCCGTGGCTGGTACTTTACGATGGACTTGTAATTTGTGCTCTCGTATTACAACCCAAATGGAAAATTTTAAAAGTTTACAACATCAGTTAAATACATTTTTTATTATTATGAATTTTTTGTTTAATTAATATTTTAATTTTAATAATTTTTTTTTAGAATTGTTAATAGCGTAGAAGCACAAAATATAATTAAACGTGGTGATTATTTAATAGAAACATTAAATGATTATAATCAAAAGTTATTTCAACAATGGACGGAAATAACACCAAAACAAATTGAAATAAATTTAAAACAATGCCTTTTGAAAAGAAATATTAAAACGAACGAACTTTATTTAAATTTTAATACTGAAGTAAGTATGTTACGATTCAACACATTTTTGCTCTCTTTCATTCTCTTATTGTATGGGCATTAGAAACTTATTAAATGATAAGAATTATTATTATTATTATTATTATTATTATTATTAACAATGTCTAATAATGTCTGTCATATGACAATGGACAAATATGAAAATTTGTATGATAATGTTGCAGATAGATAAATAGATATTTGAATTTCTTTTTCAGTTATCAGCAATTTTAAGGGAGATCCATTATTTAAAATTAATGAACCAAATAGATATACCGGAAATTGCATTGAAATTATATGAAAAGAATGAAACATTTAGAAAATACATATATAATTTAAATGGTACAATTATATCTTACAATAAAATTCGACGTACAACAAAAGATGTTGAATTTGATTTGATTGAAAATGAAATTAATGAAATTGATTATTTGATAATTCAAGGACAAAATACATTGAATTGGAATTCAGATAGTATTATAATCAATCACTTATTTTATCTATTAATTTAATAATTTTTATATACCTAATTCAGATTTATGGGAATATATGATTGAATTACAAAAACGTGTTGATAATTTACAACAACATTTAGAAAAAAGTCAAGAGAATCTTATGAAAATCAAAAATATTTTAATACCATTTACAAGGAAACCATTATTTGAACGTAAAGATAATAAAAAAGAGAATGTTTTGTATATAGAAGATCGTGAAGAAAAAGTCATCAGACATTATGAAAATATTAAAAAAGCCGCTATTGAAATATCTATTTTAATTGAACATAATATGAAACTATTTCAAATGGAATATAAACAAGATACAGATAAATGGATAAATTATGTAGATTTCATTGATAAAATTATAATGGATTATTTATATCAATCAATTGGTTGTAGGTAGGTCATTTGTAGATATACATAATTGATATATTATTATTATTATTATTATTATTATTATTATTATTATAGTTTAGGATATATAAATGAACATATGGATCCAATGAATAATCTATCACCATTATTTGAATCACAATTAATTTTACAAGAACCAAATATAATATTTCAACCATCGTTAGAACCACAAGATTCAGATAATCTAAAATCACTTCTAACAAATCTAATAAATGATATTTTAAAAATTGCCATAAATATACCAAGGCATTCGAAATGTATCAAAATATCTTATCTAGATGAAATTAAAACAAATCAAGATATAAACGATATAATAAATGATATATATGAAAATATTGATATTGTTATTAATGAAACATTTGAATATTGTAAATGTTTTCAAAATTATTCATATTTATGGTTAGATGATAGAAATTTATATTTAGAACAATTTTTAAAATATAGCCGTCAATTAACAAATGATGAAATTCATTTGATTAATATAAATGATCCATTAGCACCAAAATTAAATCCACCTAAAATGGATGCTTACCGTGAACAAATTGATAATTATGAGAATATTTATAATGATGTTGAAAATATTGATATTGAACATATATTTAATTCATGGTTTAAAATTGTTATAAAACCATTTAAACAGGCCTTATTAAATACAATAAGAAAATGGGGGAATATGTTTAAAGATCATCTTGTTGATCATGTTACAAATAGTTTAACAGAATTAAATCAATTTATACAATCAGCTGATGAAGGTTTACAACAAATTGTTATTGATGGTGATTATCAAGCACTTGTTAATATTATGGGTTATTTATTGAAAGTTAAACAACGACAATATATAACAGATGAATTGTTTGGACCATTACATGATACAATTGAATTATTAAAATATTACGATCAAGATATACCTGAACAAGTTAATGTTTATTTACAAGAATTACCAGAACAATGGAATAATACGAAAAAAATTGCGTTAACTATTAAACAACAAGTTGCACCATTACAAGCAACTGAAGTTATATGTATTAGAAAACGTATTATCGAATTTGATAATAGAATTATTTATTATCGTGAAATATTCAAAAAATATTCATTCTTCCAATATTCATGTCCTCAACCATATCAAATTCTTAATATCGTTGACAAAGATTTAAAAATGTTTGAAAATGAAATGAGCGACATTCATGATTCTGGTTCATTATTTGAAGTTAATGTTCCAGACTTTAAAATATTGAAACAATGTAGAAAAGATATGAGAATGTTAAAAGTAAATATTGAATATTTAAATGATTGAGTATATAAAAAATAAATTTGAATAATGTTTCTTGTTTGTTTTTGTATTTTTATTTTTTTAGCAACTTTGGGATTATGTTTTTATTGTTCATACATGTGTTGATGATTGGAAAACAACACCATGGCGTAAAATTGATGTTGAAAATATGGATATTGAATGTAAAAAATTTGCTAAAGAAATTAAAATGCTCGATAAAGAAATGAGATCATGGAACGTTTATATTTGTTTAGAAGCAACAGTTAAAAATACATTAACATCATTAAAAGCTGTTGGTGAATTACAAAATCCAGCTATTAAAGAACGTCATTGGAATCAATTAATGAAATCAACAAAGGTAGAATTTATCATCATTTATGTATAAATAATTATATTTTAGATAATTTATTACAGAATTTAGCCACATTACCACCTGAGTTTATAGTACGTATTAAATTATTATTATTATTTTTATTGTTCAACAACTGGTATATTATACATACATATATATACATTTTGATTTGTTTTATTTAAATTATTATAGAATAAAATCGTTATGGATCACAGTACAACATTAGCTGATTTATTAGAATTGAATTTGCACGAATGCGAAGAAGAAGTTAAAAATATTGTTGATAAAGCTGTAAAGGAGATGTCAATGGAAAAAGTTTTGCGTGACTTAAATAATATATGGTCAATAAAAGAATTTGAACAAGAATATCATACACGTACTGGTTGTAAATTATTACGTATTAGTGAAGAATTAATAGAAACATTAGAAGATAATCAAGTGCAATTACAAAATTTGATAACATCAAAATTTATTGCACATTTCTTAGATCAAGTGTCTGATTGGCAAATAAAATTGTCTATTGTTGATCAAGTAATAACAATATGGTTTGAAATACAAAGAACATGGATGCATTTAGAATCAATATTTATGAATTCAGATGATATACGTCGACAATTACCAGATGATTCTGAACGTTTTGATAACATTGATAGAAATTTTAAACAATTGACAGAAGAAATGTCAAAAATACCAAATGTTGTACAAGCAACAAATCGTTCAGGTGTATTAAAACGTTTAGAAGAATTACAAAAAAATTTAATTCTATGTGAGAAAGCATTAGCTGTTTATTTAGAAACGAAACGTTTATCATTTCCACGATTTTATTTTTTATCATCAGCTGATTTACTTGATATTTTATCAAATGGCAATCAACCAGAATTAGTTGTTAAACATTTAACAAAATTATTTGATTCAATAGCAAAATTAAATTTTTCAAAGAATAATGATGATTCTTTAAATAAATTAATTCATGGTATGCAAGCTAAAGATGGTGAATATATTAATTTTATTGAAAATACAATATGCAACGATACTGTACGTATACGAATGATTACCTATATACCTATATATCTATATTGACTTTTTGTTGAATGTATAATATTTATTTATTTAGGTAGAAGTATGGTTAAATAGAATTCAAGATTCAATGAGATCAACTATACGTTATCTAATTGGTGAAGGTGTACAATTTTACGAGGAGAAACCTAGAGATCAATGGTTATTTGATTTTCCCGCACAAGTTTCACTATGTGGAACACAAATCTGGTGGGCAACAGAAGTGAATTTAGCATTTTCACGTTTAGAAGAAGGATATGATAATGCAATTAGAGATTATTATAAAAAACAAGTATCACAATTAAGTACATTAATATCATTATTATTAGGTGATTTAACAAAACAAGATCGACAAAAAATTATGACAATTTGTACAATTGATGTTCATTCACGTGATGTTGTTAATAAATTAATACAAACAAAAGTTGAATGTGCAACAGCATTTCAATGGGTATCACAATTAAGACATAGATGGGATGATAATGATAAACATTGTTTTGCTAATATATGTGATGCACAATTTAAATATAGTTATGAATATTTAGGTAATACACCACGTCTTGTAATAACACCATTAACTGATCGATGTTATATAACACTGACTCAGGTACTTATAAAAAATAATATATTATGCAAGAGATTATCGTAATTTAATTAATGAAATATAGTCGTTACATTTAATAATGGGTGGAGGACCAGCCGGCCCTGCGGGAACGGGCAAAACTGAAACCACCAAAGATTTAGGACGCGCTCTCGGCATAATGGTTTATGTATTCAATTGTTCTGAACAAATGGATTATAAAGTATTTCGAATCTTTTAATAATAATAATAATAATAATAATAATAATAATAATAATAATAGTAATAACTGTTATTTGTTGAAAGTCGTGCGGCAACATTTACAAAGGATTAGCACAAACTGGAGCTTGGGGTTGTTTTGATGAGTTCAATAGAATTTCAGTGGAAGTCCTTTCTGTTGTTGCTGTTCAAGTTAAATCAGTTTTAGATGCAATTAAAAATAAAAAAGAGAAATTCGACTTTATGGGAGATATAATAGCATTAGTACCAACAGTTGGTATATTTATAACAATGAATCCTGGTTATGCAGGAAGAACTGAATTACCAGAAAATTTAAAAGCCTTATTCAGGTAACGTAGATTATATTTGCAATAGAAAAAATAAAAATAAAAAAAAGGAATAATTTCTCAATTATCTGTCAGACCTTGTGCAATGGTTGTGCCTGATTTTGAATTAATATGTGAAATAATGTTAGTAGCTGAAGGTTTTCAAGACGCGAAAATCTTAGCAAGAAAATTTATAACGCTGTATACACTATGTAAAGAGCTCTTATCAAAACAGGATCATTACGACTGGGGATTAAGAGCAATAAAGTCAGTCTTAGTAGTGGCTGGATCTTTAAAAGTATGAAAATTTAAATTTAATATAAACAAAAAACTAATAACGCAGTATTATTTACTATTATTTATTTATTTACATATCCATCATATATATATAAATATATATATATATATATATATATAGAGAGGTGATCCAGGTAGACCAGAAGAAGAAGTACTTATGAGAGCATTAAGAGATTTTAACATACCCAAAATTGTAACAGATGATACACCGGTATTCATGGGACTTATTGGAGACTTATTTCCAGCATTAGAAGTTCCAAGGAAACGAGATGCAGATTTTGAACGTACTGTTAAGCAAGCTGCTATTGATCTAAAATTACAACCAGAAGATAATTTTATATTAAAAGTTTGTTGATCTACATATACATAAATTTAATTAACAAAAAAACTTTAATAACAATATTCAAATGCTGACGATAAAATAATAATAACAATAATAATGCATGAAAATAATTCGATACGTATAAAGAAAATTGTGTGTGAAATTATTTGGAAATTTCAGGTAGTTCAACTAGAAGAATTACTTGAAGTACGTCATTCAGTATTTATTGTTGGTAATGCTGGTACTGGTAAAACACAAGTATGGAAAACGTTATTTAAAACTTATATAAATATAAATAGAAAACCAATTTATAATGATTTAAATCCAAAAGCAGTTACGAATGATGAATTATTTGGTATAATAAATCCAGCAACAAGAGAGTGGAAAGATGGTTTACTTTCTGTTTTGATGAGAGAACAAGCAAATTTATCATGTGATCATCCAAAATGGATATTATTAGATGGTGATATTGATCCAATGTGGATTGAATCATTAAATACTGTTATGGATGATAATAAAGTATTAACATTAGCTAGTAATGAAAGAATTGCATTGACACCAGGAATGAGATTATTGTTTGAAATATCTAATTTACGAACAGCTACCCCAGCTACAGTTTCACGGGCTGGTATACTTTACATTAATCCACAAGATCTCGGATGGAATCCGTAAGTAAACTTTTTATCTTATTCAAAGCACACCCTCAAACAAAGCACATCTATTTAGATAATTTTGTTGTTGTCTTTTTTTCAACATCTTCCTACAATAGACTTCATGGATTATTATTTATAAAGTATTATTATTATTATCATAAAATACCTACTGAACAAACAATTCAATCAAATTGCATCTCATCAATAATATCACATTCATTGTCCTAAAATCATTTTCATTTATATTTCGTATAGTCGAAATTAATCCAATTAAAAGAACATAAAGAGGAAACGACGATTTTTTTTTAGATTTGTTACTAGTTGGATTGATACACGTACAAATTTATTGGAAAAATCGAATTTGATTATGCTTTTTGACAAATATATTCCTACATGTTTGGAGAATGTACGTAGTAGATTTAAGAAAATCACACAAGTCGTTGAAACGTCACACATTGAAATGCTTTGTCATTTATTAGAATGTCTTCTAACATCGGCAAATACGCCACCAGATTGTCCAAAAGAATTATATGAATTATATTTTGTATTCTGTTGTGTATGGGCATTTGGTTCAACAATGTTTCAAGAACAAGTAGAATTTTTTTCAATTTTTCTTTATTTATTTACTTATTTAATGATTATCATTGTTTTTCAAATATATTCCAGACAACTGATTATCGTGTTGAATTTACGAAATGGTGGATAAACGAGTTCAAAACCATTAAATTTCCAACTGGTGGCACCGTATTTGATTATTACATTGATACTGAAACGAAACAGTTCGTTCTGTGGACTGAAAGTTTAGGGCGTTTTGAACTCGACCCCGACATTCCCTTACAGGTAATTTTTTTCTGTTTTTTTTTCTATTTCGATTATTATTATTGTTATTGTGTATAGTGATTTTAGATCAATAGCAAAATGAATTTAAAACATATATTTTTCAGGCTGTTTTAGTTCATACGGCTGAATCAATACGTATTCGATATTTTCTAAATTTACTGATGGAGATTCGTCGTCCTGTAATGTTAGTAGGAAATGCTGGTTGTGGAAAGACTGTATTAATCAATGATAAATTAACATCATTACCTGATAATTATACAATAACAAATGTACCATTTAATTTTTATACAACATCAGAAATGTTGCAAAAAATTCTAGAAAGACCATTAGAAAAGAAAGCTGGACGAAATTACGGTCCACCTGGAAATAAAACGTTAATATATTTTATTGATGATATGAATATGCCAGAAGTAGATAATTATGGTACTGTACAACCTCACACATTAATAAGACAACATATAGATTATGGTCATTGGTATGATAGAAATCGTTTAATCTTAAAAGATATACATAATTGTCAATATGTTGCTTGTATGAATCCAACAGCTGGTAGTTTTACAATTAATCCAAGACTACAACGTCATTTTTACGTATTTGCAATAAGTTTTCCAGGAAATGATGCTTTAAAAACAATTTACCATACAATATTAACACAACATCTTACTAATATTGAACATAAATTTTCTACCATTATTATTAAACAAAGTGAAAATATTGTATCAGCTTCAATTGCATTACATCATAAAGTTTCACAGATATTTCTTCCTACGGCAATTAAATTCCATTATATTTTCAATTTACGAGATATATCGAATATTTTTCAGGTAACTGTATTAAATATTTAACATTTAATTTCGATATAGACATCCATAGGGTAGGATAATAGATACTTATTAAAAATTCTAAAATGCTATTACTTGATAGGTTTATATTTTTCTGTTTTTCTTTTTTTCTTTTATTTCTTCAATTTTCTTAGGTGTATATATATATATACCGAGAGAACTTGTATCATCTTTAAACTATATAAATAGGCAAATGAGTTTTATACACACATACCCACACACACATACCCACACACACACAGACAGACAGATTGAATTCATTCATCGTAGATATAAATTTTCTAAACAAAACATTTTGCCACGATACAAATATATCATATAGGTAGATATTCATTCATATGCTAACCAACAAAAGAAAAACAAAAAAATATTGTTTGTAAAACGTCAACATTTTAGGGAGTGTTGTTCAGCAATAATGATTGTTTAAATCAACCGACTGACATTGTAAGACTTTGGTTACATGAAAGCCAACGTGTTTATAGCGATAAATTGGTAGAAGAGAAAGATATTGATGCATTTATTAAATTACAATTAGATATATTTAAAAAGAATTTCGAAGTTAATTATTATCTCTATTATACAAATATTTAATATCTGTTTTATATAAAGGAATTATTTTTTTTAGGAAATAGATGAATCAATTGTATTTGAAAGACCGAACATTTATTGTCATTTTGCTAGCGGTATTGGTGAACCAAAATACATGCCAATAACAAAATGGGAAACATTAAACAAATTACTAAACGAAGCAATGTCAAGTTATAATGATCTAGTTTCAGCTATGAATCTTGTATTATTTGAAGATGCAATGATGCATGTTTGTCGGTAATTATTTCTTTTTGTTTATTTATTTATTTATTTATTTATTTATTTATCTAATAAATAAATACTTATTAAAAATGATACCTAAACAGATAAAGTTAATTGTTCATTTTTAGTATTAATCGCATATTAGAATCACCAAGAGGTAGTGCATTATTAGTTGGTGTTGGTGGTAGTGGTAAACAATCGTTAGCTAGATTAGCTGCTTTTATATCATCGTTAGAAGTATCCCAGGTGCAACTCAAGAAAGATTATGGTGTATTAGATCTTAAAAATGAACTATCATCACTTTATCTTAAAGCTGGTTTAAAAAATGTTGGGATCATGTTTCTTATGACAGATGCTCAAGTACCAAACGAGCAATTTCTAGTACTCATAAATGACATGCTAGCTTCAGGCGAAGTGCCTGATATGTTTCCCGATGATGAAATAGAGAATATTATAGCAGGTGTTCGTAATGAAGTAAAAGGAGCTGGAATGTTAGATACAAGAGAAAATTGTTGGAAATTTTTTATTGATCGTGTAAGAAGACAGTTAAAGGTTGTTTTGTGTTTTTCACCAGTCGGTTCAACATTACGTATTAGATCTAGAAAATTTCCAGCAATTATCAATTGCACGCAAATAAATTGGTTCCACGAATGGCCACAAGAAGCCTTAATTTCAGTATCTTTACGATTTTTACAAGAATTAAAAGCTTTACCGGTAAATATATATATATATATATATATATATATATATATTCATTGTTATAAATAAAATCAATTATCGTAGATAGAATTACTTGATCCGGTATCGAAATTCATGGCCTATGCCCATACATCTGTAAATGCTGCATCAAGACTTTACCTTCAAAATGAAAGACGTTACAATTATACAACACCAAAATCTTATCTAGAACAAATTAATCTTTATATAAAACTTTTAATTAAAAAAACCAATGAATTACAATGTAAAATTGAACGTTTAGAAAATGGTTTAGATAAATTGAAAACAACATCAATTCAAGTTGATAAACTTAAAGAAAAATTAGCAATACAAGAAATTGAATTAAAGGAGAAAAATGATGCGGCCGATGCTTTAATAGAAATTGTCGGTATTGAAACTGAGAAAGTGTCAATTGAAAAAAATTTAGCCGATGAAGAAGAAGAAAAAGTTGGTATTATTGCTGAAGAAGTTAGTAAAAAACAAAAAGATTGTGAAGAAGATTTACTAAAAGCTGAACCAGCATTAATTGCTGCTCAAGAAGCACTTAATACATTAAATAAAGCAAATTTAACTGAATTAAAATCATTTGGTTCACCTCCTGGTGTTGTTACAAATGTAACAGCGGCTGTTATGGTACTTTTAGCGCCTTCTGGAAAAATACCAAAAGATCGCAGTTGGAAAGCAGCCAAAGTAAACATAATTAATTTCATTATAATACATATTATGTGATTTATAAAAAAATTCTAGATTGTGATGGCAAAAGTTGATGCATTTTTAGATTCACTAATCAATTATGATAAAGAAAATATTCATCCAGAAATTATCAAAGCCATAGAACCATATTTGAAAGATAAAGAATTTGAACCTGAATTTGTTAGATCTAAATCAGCTGCAGCTGCTGGTCTTTGTGCTTGGGTTATAAATATTATTAAATTCTATGAAGTTTACTGCGATGTTGAACCGAAACGTAAAGCATTAGCAGCTGCAAATGCTGAATTAGCAGCTGCCCAAGAAAAATTGTGTATCATAAAAAAGAAAGTAGCTGTAAGTTGAATTAATAATTTCTATTGAAATAACATTACTCATCACGTAATTTTTATGTCGTTCTTTTTTCGTTTTAATGCGTTTCAATTTTAAAATAACACAAAGTCTTTAGAAGAACAATTAGCAAAATTAACAGCAGATTATGAAAAAGCTACAACAGAGAAATTATTATGTCAACAAGAAGCTGATGCAACAAATGCAACAATACATTTAGCCAATCGATTAGTTGGAGGATTAGCTAGTGAAAATGTCCGTTGGGCTGAAGCTGTTAATAAGTTAAATTTATTTCTATTTAATTTTTCCCATTTTCAAATAAATATACCTACCTGATATTGATTTACATTATAGTTTTATGGAACAAGGTAAAATGTTACCAGGAGATGTTCTGTTAGTGACAGCATTTATATCATATGTTGGATGCTTCACTAAACAATATCGTCTAGATTTGTTACATAAAATGTGGTTGCCATTTTTGAAAACACTTGATGTAAAATATTTATGAAATATATTTAAAAAGTGATTATAAACAACAATATATAAAATGTTTAATATTTCAGTCTCCAGTATCAATTACCGAAAATTTAGATCCTTTAACATTGTTGACTGATGACACTCAAATAGCAAAATGGCATAATGAAGGTTTACCAAGTGATAGAATGTCTACTGAAAATGCGACAATTCTAACAAATTCAGAAAGATGGCCTTTAATGATTGATCCTCAAGTATTATATATTTAAAATGATAATTTAAAATCATTCACAATATAATTTTTATTTTATTTATTTTTTTATTTCACCAATATTTTTCTAGTTACAAGGTTTAAAATGGATAAAACAAAAATATGGCGATGAGTTGAAGGTTATCAGATTAGGACAAAAAGGATTTCTAGATGTAATTGAAAAATCAATTACCTTAGGAGCAACAGTTTTAGTTGAAAATATTGAAGAGAGCGTTGATCCTGTTTTAGACACTTTACTTGGAAGAAATTTAATTAAAAAGGGAAAGTAAGAAATATTCTTTCATTTTAGACAACAACAACAGAGAGACAATAAAGGAATTTTCATTACAGAGCTATCAAAATTGGTGATAAAGAAATCGAATACAATTCATTATTTCGATTAATACTACATACAAAACTAGCTAATCCACATTACAAACCAGAAATGCAAGCTCAAGCAACTTTAATTAATTTTACAGTTACTCGAGATGGCTTAGAAGACCAACTTCTTGCAGAAGTTGTTAAAGCTGAAAGACCAGACTTGGAAGAACTAAAGGTAAATAATCTACAACCAAAATTTGATGATATTCATGAAAAACTTTCCAACCTATTGCACAAACTTTATAGAAAGATTCAGTTGAGCAAAATATGCACGAAACATTCTAATTTATATCGTTGAGAACACAAATTATCTAGAACAGAAATGATATACATTTACAGATATTTTTTTGTTACATCCTTTGTTCCTTTTTATGTTTTATTATTTAGTTTTTCCTTTCTCTTTTATTTTTGTTATCAAGTAAAAATTATATATATATATATATATATATATACGCCAAGAGATTGAAACTATAAATTTAGAAGCACAAACATTTAAACGCCACATAATTTCTAGGCTGAATTGACGAAACAACAGAACGATTTCAAAATAATGTTAAAAACATTAGAAGATGACCTATTGTCACGTTTATCTTCAGCTGGTAAAAACTTACTAGGTGATACAACATTAGTAGAAAATTTAGAAACAACCAAACGTACAGCAGCTGAAATAGAAGAAAAAGTTACAGAAGCTAAATTAACTTCAATGCAAATTGATCAAGCTAGAGAACATTATAGACCAGCAGCTGCACGAGCAAGTTTACTTTATTTCATTTTAAATGAGTTAAATACAATTAATCCAATTTATCAGTTCTCTTTAAAAGTATAAAACTTTATACAATTATCTAAGTGTTTAAATAAATATCTTTTATCAATAATTTTCAGGCATTCAGTGTAGTCTTTCAAAAGGCAATAGCTAGAGCTGAACCAGCTGAAATTGTTGCAATACGTGTTAATAATTTAATTGATTGCATTTCATTTTCCGTATTCCAATATACTACACGAGGACTTTTTGAATGTGATAAATTAATATTTGCATCGCAAATGACTTTTCAGGTAAACGATTATTTACATATTAATTAATTCACATTAATTAATCAACCAACAAACATTTTTGATTATTCTTTTAAAGATACTTTTGATGAATGAAGAAATATCATCAGCTGATTTAGATTTCTTATTAAGATTTCCAATTAAACCACATGTTACAAGTCCTGTTGATTTTTTATCAAATACTAGTTGGGGTGGTATATGTAGTTTAGCAAGTAGAGATGAATTTAGAAACTTAGATAGAGACATTGAAAATTCACCAAAACGATGGAAGAAACTTGTTGAATCCGAATGTTCAGAAAGAGAAAAATTTCCACAAGAATGGAAAAATAAAACCGCCCTTCAAAGACTATGTATGATGCGAGCCCTTAGACCAGATCGAATGATATATGCTGTGATGTAAATAACATATACTTAATTACATATAAAAATCGTTTAAATGTCCAAATAATTGTTAATGTGATTTTGTTTATTAGGGCTTTTATAGAAGAAAAATTAGGAACAAAATATGTTGAAAATAAGACTGTAGAATTTGCTAAATCATTTGAAGAAACAAGTCCATCAACACCAATATTCTTTATATTATCACCTGGTGTTAATCCATTGAAAGATGTTGAAGATTTAGGGGCTAAACTAGGCTATACATTAGATAAACAAAATTTTCACAACGTTTCATTAGGTCAAGGTCAAGAAATTGTTGCTGAAAAAGCAATTGAAATAGCAGCATTAAATGGACATTGGGTAGCATTACAAAATATTCATTTAGTTAAAAAATGGTTACCAGCATTAGAAAAATATTTAGAACGTTACGCTCATTGTGCTCATACCAATTATCGTATTTTTATGAGTGCTGAACCAGCCGCCACTCCTGGAGCTCATATAATACCACAAGTACCTAAATAGATTGCAATCTCAATAATCTAATTGATATGTTAATGTCCTATTTTTAGGGTATTTTAGAGTCTTCAATAAAAATAACAAATGAACCTCCTACAGGTATGCAAGCAAATTTACACAAAGCTTTATCGAATTTCAACCAGGAAACCCTCGAACAATGTGGAAAAGAAGCTGAATTCAAAGTTATACTATTTTCATTATGTTATTTTCACGCTGTTGTTGCTGAACGACGAAAATTTGGTCCACAAGGTTGGAATAAAGTATATCCATTTAATGTTGGTGATTTAACAATTAGTGTATTCGTACTTTATAATTATTTAGAAGCAAATTCTAAAGTACCATACGAAGATTTACGTTATTTATTTGGTGAAATTATGTACGGAGGTCATATTACTGACGATTGGGATAGAAGATTGTGCATTAGTTATCTTGAAGAACTTTTGCAACCAGATTTGGTAATTGAAAACAAAACAAAACAACAAACTTTTATCATTTATAATTAAATACAATTAAACCATTTATCTGCTGTTCATAATAATATTTAATTTATTTTAGATTGATGGTGAATTATTATTAGCACCCGGTTTTCCAGCACCACCAAATACTGATTATATTGGATATCATAATTATATTGATGAAATAATGCCACCAGAATCACCTTATTTATATGGTTTACATCCAAATGCTGAAATTGGGTTTTTAACAACAACAGCTGATAATCTATTTAAGACTGTATTTGAAATGCAACCACGAGATGCTGGATCGTCCGGTGGAACTACAATAACAAGAGAAGATAAGGTAGGTAAAACGATTACAGATTAATAGAAAATCGAATCATTTGGAATATTTTGCATTTTCAATTAATTCTTCTATTGTTCAGAAAGCTTCTTTATAATCATTATTATTCTTGTTATTATTATTATTATTATTATTATTATTATTATTATTTAAGATAAAACAAATGATTGATGAAATAATAGAAAAACTTCCTGAAGATTTTAATATGACAGAAATAATGGGAAAAGTCGAAGAACGTACACCTTATGTTATTGTAGCATTTCAAGAATGTGAACGAATGAATTATTTAACATCAGAAATTAAACGTTCATTAAAAGAATTAGATTTAGGATTAAAAGGAGAATTAACTATAACGTGTGATATGGAAAATTTGGAGAATTCCTTATTTTTAGATCAAGTACCACAAATATGGACACAACGAGCATATCCTTCACTTCTCGGTTTAACATCATGGTTTGTTGATCTATTATCAAGAATTCGTGAACTAGAAACATGGTCTACTGATTTTGTTGTAAGTACAATATATATATATATATATATATATATATATATATATATATATATATATATATATACATATTATTAATTATTACCATTATTCTTTGTAAATTTTTCAGTTACCTGCTTCAGTTTGGTTAGGTGGTTTTTTCAACCCTCAATCACTTTTAACTGCAATTATGCAAAGTACAGCACGTCGAAATGAATTACCATTAGATAAAATGTGTCTTCAATGTGATGTTACAAAAAAACAAAAAGAAGAATTTACGTAAGTATTGGAATAAAAAATTCACCAAAATAATAATAATAATGTGTTGTATTTATAAAACAAAAAAGAACTGCTCCAAAAGAGGGTGCTTATATTCATGGTTTACATATGGAAGGTGCTCGTTGGGATATTCAGGCTGGGATTATAATGGATTCAAAATTAAAAGAATTATTTCCTTCAATGCCAGTTATAAATGTTCGTGCTATAACACAAGATAAACAAGATTTGAGAAATATGTACGAATGTCCAGTTTATAAAACAAGAACAAGAGGTCCAACGTATGTTTGGACATTTAATTTGAAAACAAAAGATAAATCATCTAAATGGACATTAGCTGGTGTTGCACTTTTATTACAAATTTAAAACAAAAGAAATTGTATTATCATAAATATTTTCCAACCAATTATTTCACGTATATATATATATATATATATATATATATATATATATATATATATATATATATATATATATATCGGTATGGGAACGGGGAAAAAACGGAAAAACAAATAAATCTATTCCGAGTCGTAGATATCAAAAAATTTAATTAATTATATTCAAAAAAACAAAACAAAAGCAAAACAGTATTTATCTTTATTTACCGTTATTTATAACAGTAAATTTGAGGTGTGACCATAATTTTCTTTCTCATAAAATCCAAACCCATATTAGAATTAGATTTATTAAACTTGTTCGAAATAACATTTAATTCAATTATTGCAACAAACACATCAACAACCAGTTTTTATATCCATATAAAATAATGTTTTTACTTCCAACACTATAACTGGAAAAGATTCTTCATTCATTGTTTATTGGATCGTTTACCTTTTCGTTTTTCTTCAAATTAACGAATTCCCATTTTAACAAAACATTCAAATGGGAATTAATACGTGTTACTTATTAATTGACAACATTCCACTGTTACTGATTCGTTGATGAATAAAGTCTAAAAGAAAAATAGACGAATCAAAGTATTGAATTAACAAAAACAAAATGTAGAAATAAATATAGCAAAAATTTGTCATAAAAAAAGTGACTGTCCAACATATTCCACTTTAAATATTATGAAATTTTACAAAATAAACTGTGTTGTGACCATATCTTTCAACAATTATCACTGTACTAATGATAATTAACCACTTTTCAAATGACTTATCATCAAAATGGGTAAATTGGTATTTGAATATTTACCCATAAACGTGTATTGTTGGTTGCCTAGTCCAAATACTGTATTTATAGCTACGTTAATTATCAGTATTTACCATAAGCCATTATTAGAATTTCTGGTATTTTTGATACTCGAATTAGGTGACACCATTCGTACACACCCCTGTTTGAATGAATAAAGGATACACCACCCAGCAATTGTATAAATATAATTGCAAACATCCACTCCACTGCCAGTCCAGATTCTCAACCCAGAAAGGACTCATTGGATAATAATGGTCTAGAAGAATATTAACTTAGAATTTGTTAATTTTCAATTTCATAAAGACTTACCTTTAATACCAAGAAATAGTTTCGTATATTGTGTGTAGCTTTTGTAGGGCATAAAATTTGCTACAAAAAAATTTCTCAGAGCAAATGCTCCCCGACCAACGGTTTTTGAGTTATACAGATAAAAAGTTAATGTTACTGAAATTTGACATCAAATCTCTTTTAAAATGAAATTTATTACTTTTACATTAAAAATTAACTCTTAATTGAGATTAGGAAGCGACAGTCGAGTCGTATTGTGAATCCAGTATTGAACTCTAAAAGCTACTTTTAAATTTGATAAATAAATTTAAATTTCAATTAATAATTACTATGAAATCAAATTACCAATGTAGTGAAAGGAGGCATTTGCTCAGAGGAAGTTTTTTGTAGCAAATTTCATGCCCTACAAAAGTTATCTATGATTGTTCTTGGAAAGTAACGACGTTTTAATAAGAGTTTTGTTAAAATTGTTATTATACTAAACAGATGGATATTATTAATTCATAATGTGAAGAAAAAAATGTTTAATTACAATTGTTGTAAATAGATCAATAAAAATATTTTATATTCTGTTTTCTCTCTAAAATTAAAACTAAAAATGTTTAACCAGGCGCATCCACCAAAATTTTCGAATTCGCCGGGCGCCTCCGCCAAAGTTTTCAATGCTAAAATTGAAAACAATTTTTTAGCCCGGCGCATCCACCAAATTTTTGAAATTCACCCGGCACCTTCACCAACAGTTTTTAAATTCGCCCGACGCCTCCACCAAATTTTTTGAATTTACCCGGCGCCTCCGCAAAAATTTTTCGAAAATGTACAGTTAAAAATTTTTGGAATCTCTCCTTCAAAATAAGTAACTAATTTAAGTAAATCACTTTTCGATAGTTCCATTTTTGGATTTCTCTATATAATAATTACAAAACAAAACAAAAATTAAATAACAAAAACAATAGATAGTTGTTATGCAGATAGATATTTGTGGCTGATTTATATACCTTAAGAGTATTGCTGCAAATATTCGATTTATCTAATTGTTCATATTGTGTTGTGTCTGATGAAGCACTAGCTTGGTGTGTTTGTGGTTGTTGTTGTTGTTGTTCAGGAACTGATGATAATGGACCTGCAAAACCAATTCCTAAACCACTCAACCATCCATTCTGATTGTTATTAGCAGCCATGTTGAAAGAATTATCTTCATCAGTTGTTTTCTATAAATTTAATGCTAAAACATTATTATTTTTGTTATTTTTATAATTTAAACAATATTTTTCGATTTTCTCATTATGTCAGAATAATTTCGTTCATTTAAATCTTATCCATTCTAACAAAAAGAAAACACTCTTTTAGGTTAATGTGAACAATCGATTTATCGTTTAGGAATTTTTGTGTTGTTCGACAGAATTCAATAAAATGACTAAATCCCTAAAAGAATTTTTTTTAAACTACTAAAAGAATCATCATTTTTATAGTAGAAATGAATGAAAGTTCCATCTAATTTAAAAAAAAATATTATCCTCGATCAAATTTACAAAAATATGAATTGAAATCGTTCATAACTTAATCAGTGGCGTTCCGTTCGAAAAACGAAAAATTTAAGTTGCATATTGTAAAAGGAATTCTATATAGTAAATGATTTAAAGTATTTTTCCAATAAAATATAAACAAATTATTAATCACTTTGAAAATTAATAACGTAATGATTTTAAATGAATTTATCAAAAAGCATCCTGTTATACATTTATTTTATGCTACTGTAATCGCATTCTTCAGCATAACTTTAGCCACCATCGAAAATAAAAAATATCACTAGATTTCAAAATATCTACATCCGGCAACACAGCCTTATAACCAAAGTTAGATCTAGTGATCTGTGGTGAGGACCAAAATCTTTATTTTGTTGGCAGCATAATTGACAAGTGATTTAATTACAGTGTTATTTATTGTGTATCAATGAATTGTTTTTATCGTTGTAGATTGATGTGAAATAGCATCATTTATGATAAATCGAAATGAATGGCAATGGTATTAACGAATATAACGGTTTATGATGGGTGAAAACTGTCAAGAGAACAAAAGTGAGGTTATGTGCATTTTGCAATTTCTATATACAAATAAACAATGGAAAATACAAGTTTTCGGATTAAAAATAAGTAAGAGAATATCGTAATGATGATTCATTCATTAATAATAATCATAATCATCTTTCTGATAGATTTTCATATCGATGTATAAAATGGAAGTTGCATTATTCTCTGGATAAATGCGATTGGGGTCATTTCCAAAGCGATCTTTTTATAAACACACACGTTACTGTAGTATATACGAATATCGCATTTCCATTGAAGTAAAATGCTTGAATTCAACACTACACATATGGTCCACTTAAATTTATGGCTTTTCTATTCATTCACTGGTAAGATTATTAAATTATCTATATTTTTTTTATTAATTATTAACAACAATTAACTACTTATTATTATTTGCAATGGTATCTTATAATTAGAGACCGGATATAGAAATCCATCTTTATTTGGCATGCGGTTATCGTACAATTGTCGCGCGTTAAGGGCTGGTCATTGGGGTAGTTCGATGGTATCGATACAAAAATTATAATCATTCAATAATATTGAAACTATTATCATCATCCATCTTAATATTACTGAATGTATAAATGGTTTGAGGTATTTGGATAATTAACAGACAACTACTTATAAAGCAGGCAACCAACAATACATACTTCACTAAGTGTGTATTGTTGGTTACCTACGCTCACTATGTCTAAATATTTTTTACCCATTTTGATAATATGTAAGTATTTTGAGACGTGTTTGATTATGTATTAATACCGTGATAATCGTTAAAATACATGGCCACAACACAGTTTATTTTGTAAAATTTTGTTATATTCAAAGACGGATTTCTTAGACAGTTATTTATTTCTATAACAATATTTTGCTATATCTATTTCTGATTGAATATTTTAATTCGTATATTTTTCTTTTAGCTTTTATTCTTCAAAGTGTTTGTAAAAAATGTGAGATTATACAAGAAAATAGCGAACTAATGGTTTTACTGTGCATTTAATATGTAATCACATATTCATTGATAAGTATGGTATACGTTAAATTAATTACAAGTACATAAATTATTTCTTTTGTAGATCATCATGGCCTGTCTTTATATTTCTGGCGGAATTTCATATCGAGATGAAATGAAAGCTGCAAATGGACGACGACATCGTCATATTCTCAATGGTGAGTTATCGTTTTTATTTCCACTGACAAAATAATATAAAACTTTCTCATTATAATAAATAATTTAATAATAGAGAGATATTCGCAAGGCTGTTAAGTTGAGCGGCGTATAAAAGTTTTTTTTATACTGGGGAGGCCTACACTTGGCCGTATGTTGTTGTTTTTTTTTTAATTCTTTGTTATCAATACAGAAACAGACACAATCGTTTGTTGGTTTATATCGCCAAGTTTAATAAATAAATTAGTCGTAGATCACCATTTCGGGTGTTTGAATTCATGGAAGTTAAAAGTAATCACATGCACACACTATTATTAATTTATTACTTATTATTTTAACATTTACGAAACTACAAGTCGCACACTCTACAACACTCATTGACAATTATTATATAAGTAACCAGATGGAAGTACATATTTATTCGTCTAATAATAGTAAATATAATAATCAACAAATGACCAACAGACGATTGCAATTGCTGAACATAAATAAATAAAATATCGCAGATATTTTCAGTTATTGTTTAATTTTCAATAGTAGGGCCATCTAGTTTACGATAGCTGTACTAGTGCAGCCATTTTGAGATAAGATGGTTTCCTTTACAGGTTTCTTTAATTTGTCAAATTAGTTGTCGACATTATTTGTAGATGGAGTTGTAATCACTGTTTGTTGTTCAACAATTATTGACAGTTGTCATTCGTTCTCAGTGTTAATTATTGTATAGATTAATTGGTTTTCGTTGTAGATTAATATGAAATAGCATTATTTATAATAAATCAAATGGATGGAAATGGTATTGGATATAATAATTCTTTATTATGGATGAAAATGAAATCAAAAGTGAAAGATTGAGATGTCGTTATCACAACGCAGAAATTTTAATCTATGTCTGACTGGATTGGCGCCGAAATTGCCGACAAATTCGTATTCTGATTCATGACGCCATTCATCCAGATGCAGAAGGTGTCACAGGAAAACCAATATTTTAAATGGCATTTTCATCGAGAGCTGTAAATTTCTAACCAGTTTGATTTTCTACTTAATATGGATCGTCAAGCCCATAATTCAGCTTGGAGCATCATGCGGTGGTATATCAATATCACAGGTACATTAGTTATAGGAGTAGATTTGCCTACCTTTAACTTTTTTTCGAACAAACACAGTTAATCGATTGTTCTTTGTATTATAGACACATCCGAGATGTCTGCACGTGGAAGCTCCTCCATTATACGAAACTATTCTTCTTGGTATTAAAGGTAAGTCCTATGAAATTGAAAATTAGCAAATTCTAAGTTAATATTCTTCTAGACCATCATTATCCAATGTGTCCTTTCTGGGTTGAGAATCTGGACTGGCAGTGGTGTATCCTTAATTCATTCAAACAGGGGTGTGTACGAATGGGACTGAAGTACACTGTCGTCTAATTCGAGGACCAAAAATACCAGCCATACTAATGATGGTTTTTGGTAAATACTGCTAATGAGAATAGGTAGACAGCAAAGATTCGATATAATGGATTAAACCAATGACCCGGCAACCATAGATACAGTATTATTTTTAGTAGGCAACCAACAATACATGCTAATGGTAATTATTTAAATACAAATTTACCCATTTTGATGATAAGCCATTTGAAAAGTGGTTAATTATCAATTAGTATAATGATAATCGTTAAAAGATATGGTCACAACACAGTGTATTTTGTAAAATTTCATAATATTCAAAGTGGAATATGTCAGACAGTCACTTTTTTTATG
This sequence comes from Meloe dianella, assembly GCA_028455855.1. Taxonomy (NCBI): domain Eukaryota; kingdom Metazoa; phylum Arthropoda; class Insecta; order Coleoptera; family Meloidae; genus Meloe; species Meloe dianella. The sequence continues at coordinate 1,025,329 of JAPTHL010000045.1, read as the reverse complement.
ACAAATTTTTGCTATATCTATCTCAACATTTTGTTCTTGTTGATTGAATATTTTAATTCGTTTATTTTTCTTTTAGTGGTTTATTTGTCGAGGAATCTCAGTAACAGTGAAATGTTGTCAATTAATAAGTAACACGTATTAATTCCCATTTGAATGTTTTGTTAAAATGGGAATTCGTTAATTTGAAGAAAAACGAAAAGGTAAACGATCCAATAAACAATGAATCAAGAATCGTTTCCAGATATAGAATTGGCAAAAACATTATTTTAAATGGATATAAAAACTGATTGTTGTAGTGATTGAATTAAATGTAAGTATAATTAATTGAAATTATAAATAATTGAATGCATTTTAAAATATAAATAATTTTTAGGGTATAGTAAGTTAATGACAGCAGCAGCAGCTGTAGTAGTACCACTGGTTTACATTTTGCCAGTAGTAAGTTATTTACAATTACAAGATGGTCATAGATATATACCAGCATTAGAAGTGTTTTATGTATTAATTGTTGCAATATCTGGTTATTGATTTCAATCAAGTTCGATAAAACATGTTCACATAGGAACATTATGGAATATTTGGGTAAGAGTTCAACAATTATCATTTTATTATTTTCGAATCTAGTGTTTTTATGTTTTATTACTTTTTAGGTTGGCAATACAAATCTAGGGACATTTAGTGACTAGAATTTTGGAGTGGCAGTCGTGGTTTTTGACGTTTGACATATGTAAACATAACCTTAAAAAACAACTTTATTTAATAATTTCATTTTCTTTAGAAAGAATGTAACAAATGTAAGTGCATTACTCAAAATTTAACGGTACTGACCCAATCCATAATCAAGAAAAACAGCCAAATCAAGTCTCAGCTTGTGAAGTTCAACAAACATTTACAAGGTAACAATCATCAATGTAAATCGTTTATTATTTTAAATTAGATTATGGTTATGGATATTACTAATTTTAGGTGTGTGTAATGTAGCAGGAACCATGAATTGACTGGAAAAATTGGATAATATTGCACTGGAATGGTGACGTTGATATAGAAGGTGAATTAGTATCCATTCATCGACAGCTCTAATTATATGAAATTTGTTTGAATATTTGGATGTGTGGTGATTGATTCAGTTGTAAGTATAAATTGTAAAATGAAATAATTTCCATCAGTATTATTATTTTCAAATCTAGTGGTTTTATATTTGATAACTGTTTAGGTTGGCAGTACAAATCTAGGGACATTTAGTGACTAGAATTTTGGAGTGGCAGTCGTGGCTTTTGACGTTTGACATTTGTAAATATAACCTTAAAAAATAACTATTTATTCATTAATTTCATTTTCTTTAGAATGAATGTGACAAATGTAAGTGCATTACGCAAAATTTAACGGAGCTGGCACGATCCATAATTAAGAAAAACAATTCCAATAATCAAGTTCTCATCTTGTCAATGCGAGGACCAAAATGCTGCACATCAGGTAGCACGTAGCAGTTTTTCCAATTGAAGTTTAGAAAGTACCAGCAATTTTAACAATGGCTTTCGATAAATAATGCTAATTAGAACAACCATAAGTAGCAGAGATTCGTTGTATTATTTGTATCGAAGCAATGGATGGGCAACCATAAACACATTACTATTTAAAATGGATAATCAGCAATACGTGGTTAGTGGGAGATTTTTAACACTTTACGTGAAAAGTGATTAATTATCAATTAGTACAGTTATAGTTTATTTTGTAAAATTTCATAATATTCAAAGTGAGATTTCTTAGACACTTAGTCACTTTTTGCTATATCTATTTCAACATTTTGTTTTTGTTAATTCAATACTTTAATTCGTTTATTTTTCTTTTAGCTTTTATTCATCAAAGAATCAGTAACAGTGATATGTGGACAATTAATAAGTAACACATATTTCCCATTTGAATGTTTTGTTATAATGGGAATCCGTTAATTTGAAGAAAAACGAAAATGTAAACGATATTGTTAATAAGAAGCGATCCAATAAACAATGAATGAAGAATCGCTTGCAGTTATAAAATTGGTAGTACAAACATTATTTTAAATGGATATAACAACTGATTGTTGTAGTGATTGAATTAAATGTAAGTATAATTAATTGAAATTATAAATAATTGAATGCATTTTAAAATATAAATAATTTTTAGGGTGTAGTAAGTTAATGACAGCAGCAGCAGCTGTAGTAGTACCACTGGTTTACATTTTGCCAGTAGTAAGTTATTTACAATTACAAGATGGTCATAGACATACACCAACATTAGAAGTGTTTTAATTATTAATTGTTGCAATATATGGTTGTTATGGAATATATGGATAAGAATACAACAATTATCATTTTATAAATATAACAAGAAACAAATTTGTCATTAAGTCTTCGAAGTTATCTATGATTGTTCTTGGAAAATAACGACGTTTTAATAAGAGTTGTTAAAATTGTTATTATACTAAACAGATGGATATTATTAATTCATAATGTGAAGAGAAAGAATGTTTAATTACAATTGTTGTAAATAGATCAATAAAAATATTTTATATTCTGTTTTTCTCTAAAATTAAAATTAAAAATGTTTAACCTGGTGCATCCACCAAAATTTTTCGTGCTAAAATCAAAATCTAGCAATCTAACCCGGCGCCTCCACCAAAAGTTTTCGTCCTAAAATTAGAACGAAAAATTTTTAGCCCGGCGCATCCACCAAAATTTTTAAATTCACCCGGCGCCTCCACCAAAATTTTTCGTGCTAAAATCAAAATCTAGCAATCTCTAATCCGGCGCCTCCACCAAAATTTTTCGAAAATGTACAGTTGAAATTTTTCGAAAAATTTTGGTGGAGGCGCCGGGTTAGAGATTGCTAGATTTTGATTTTAGTGCGAAAAATTTTGGTGGAGGCGCCGGATAATTTCCCGGCGCCTCCACCAAAATTCTGAGATTTGCCGGCGCATCCACCAAAATTTTTCGCACTAAAATCAAAATCTAGCAATCTAACCCGGCGCCTCCACCAAAAATTTTTCGAAAATGCAGTTAAAAATTTTGGAAAAATTTTGGTGGAGGCGCCGGGCTAGAGATTGCTAGCTTTTGATTTTAGCACGAAAAATTTTGGCGGAGGCGCCGGGCGAATTCGAAAATTTTGGTGGATGCACCAGGTTAAACATTTTTAATTTTAATTTTAGAGAAAAACAGAATATAAAATATTTTTATTGATCTATTTACAACAATTGTAATTAAACATTCTTTCTCTTCACATTATGAATTAATAATATCCATCTGTTTAGTATAATAACAATTTTAACAACTCTTATTAAAACGTCGTTATTTTCCAAGAACAATCATAGATAACTTCGAAGACTTAATGACAAATTTGTTTCTTGTTATATTTATAAAATGATAATTGTTGTATTCTTATCCATATATTCCATAACAACCATATATTGCAACAATTAATAATTAAAACACTTCTAATGTTGGTGTATGTCTATGACCATCTTGTAATTGTAAATAACTTACTACTGGCAAAATGTAAACCAGTGGTACTACTACAGCTGCTGCTGCTGTCATTAACTTACTACACCCTAAAAATTATTTATATTTTAAAATGCATTCAATTATTTATAATTTCAATTAATTATACTTACATTTAATTCAATCACTACAACAATCAGTTGTTATATCCATTTAAAATAATGTTTGTACTACCAATTTTATAACTGCAAGCGATTCTTCATTCATTGTTTATTGGATCGCTTCTTATTAACAATATCGTTTACATTTTCGTTTTTCTTCAAATTAACGGATTCCCATTATAACAAAACATTCAAATGGGAAATATGTGTTACTTATTAATTGTCCACATTTCACTGTTACTGATTCTTTGATGAATAAAAGCTAAAAGAAAAATAAACGAATTAAAGTATTGAATTAACAAAAACAAAATGTTGAAATAGATATAGCAAAAAGTGACTAAGTGTTAAGAAATCTCACTTTGAATATTATGAAATTTTACAAAATAAACTATCACTGTACTAATTGATAATTAATCACTTTTCACGTAAAGTGTTAAAAATCTCCCACTAACCACGTATTGCTGATTATCCATTTTAAATAGTAATGTGTTTATGGTTGCCCATCCATTGCTTCGATACAAATAATACAACGAATCTCTGCTACTTATGGTTGTTCTAATTAGCATTATTTATCGAAAGCCATTGTTAAAATTGCTGGTACTTTCTATACTTCAATTGGAAAAACTGCTACGTGCTACCTGATGTGCAGCATTTTGGTCCTCGCATTGACAAGATGAGAACTTGATTATTGGAATTGTTTTTCTTAATTATGGATCGTGCCAGCTCCGTTAAATTTTGCGTAATGCACTTACATTTGTCACATTCATTCTAAAGAAAATGAAATTAATGAATAAATAGTTATTTTTTAAGGTTATATTTACAAATGTCAAACGTCAAAAGCCACGACTGCCACTCCAAAATTCTAGTCACTAAATGTCCCTAGATTTGTACTGCCAACCTAAACAGTTATCAAATATAAAACCACTAGATTTGAAAATAATAATACTGATGGAAATTATTTCATTTTACAATTTATACTTACAACTGAATCAATCACCACACATCCAAATATTCAAACAAATTTCATATAATTAGAGCTGTCGATGAATGGATACTAATTCACCTTCTATATCAACGTCACCATTCCAGTGCAATATTATCCAATTTTTCCAGTCAATTCATGGTTCCTGCTACATTACACACACCTAAAATTAGTAATATCCATAACCATAATCTAATTTAAAATAATAAACGATTTACATTGATGATTGTTACCTTGTAAATGTTTGTTGAACTTCACAAGCTGAGACTTGATTTGGCTGTTTTTCTTGATTATGGATTGGGTCAGTACCGTTAAATTTTGAGTAATGCACTTACATTTGTTACATTCTTTCTAAAGAAAATGAAATTATTAAATAAAGTTGTTTTTTAAGGTTATGTTTACATATGTCAAACGTCAAAAACCACGACTGCCACTCCAAAATTCTAGTCACTAAATGTCCCTAGATTTGTATTGCCAACCTAAAAAGTAATAAAACATAAAAACACTAGATTCGAAAATAATAAAATGATAATTGTTGAACTCTTACCCAAATATTCCATAATGTTCCTATGTGAACATGTTTTATCGAACTTGATTGAAATCAATAACCAGATATTGCAACAATTAATACATAAAACACTTCTAATGCTGGTATATATCTATGACCATCTTGTAATTGTAAATAACTTACTACTGGCAAAATGTAAACCAGTGGTACTACTACAGCTGCTGCTGCTGTCATTAACTTACTATACCCTAAAAATTATTTATATTTTAAAATGCATTCAATTATTTATAATTTCAATTAATTATACTTACATTTAATTCAATCACTACAACAATCAGTTTTTATATCCATTTAAAATAATGTTTTTGCCAATTCTATATCTGGAAACGATTCTTGATTCATTGTTTATTGGATCGTTTACCTTTTCGTTTTTCTTCAAATTAACGAATTCCCATTTTAACAAAACATTCAAATGGGAATTAATACGTGTTACTTATTAATTGACAACATTTCACTGTTACTGAGATTCCTCGACAAATAAACCACTAAAAGAAAAATAAACGAATTAAAATATTCAATCAACAAGAACAAAATGTTGAGATAGATATAGCAAAAATTTGTCATAAAAAAAGTGACTGTCTGACATATTCCACTTTGAATATTATGAAATTTTACAAAATACACTGTGTTGTGACCATATCTTTTAACGATTATCATTATACTAATTGATAATTAACCACTTTTCAAATGGCTTATCATCAAAATGGGTAAATTTGTATTTAAATAATTACCATTAGCATGTATTGTTGGTTGCCTACTAAAAATAATACTGTATCTATGGTTGCCGGGTCATTGGTTTAATCCATTATATCGAATCTTTGCTGTCTACCTATTCTCATTAGCAGTATTTACCAAAAACCATCATTAGTATGGCTGGTATTTTTGGTCCTCGAATTAGACGACAGTGTACTTCAGTCCCATTCGTACACACCCCTGTTTGAATGAATTAAGGATACACCACTGCCAGTCCAGATTCTCAACCCAGAAAGGACACATTGGATAATGATGGTCTAGAAGAATATTAACTTAGAATTTGCTAATTTTCAATTTCATAGGACTTACCTTTAATACCAAGAAGAAATAGTTTCGTATAATGGAGGAGCTTCCACGTGCAGACATCTCGGATGTGTCTATAATACAAAGAACAATCGATTAACTGTGTTTGTTCGAAAAAAAGTTAAAGGTAGGCAAATCTACTCCTATAACTAATGTACCTGTGATATTGATATACCACCGCATGATGCTCCAAGCTGAATTATGGGCTTGACGATCCATATTAAGTAGAAAATCAAACTGGTTAGAAATTTACAGCTCTCGATGAAAATGCCATTTAAAATATTGGTTTTCCTGTGACACCTTCTGCATCTGGATGAATGGCGTCATGAATCAGAATACGAATTTGTCGGCAATTTCGGCGCCAATCCAGTCAGACATAGATTAAAATTTCTGCGTTGTGATAACGACATCTCAATCTTTCACTTTTGATTTCATTTTCATCCATAATAAAGAATTATTATATCCAATACCATTTCCATCCATTTGATTTATTATAAATAATGCTATTTCATATTAATCTACAACGAAAACCAATTAATCTATACAATAATTAACACTGAGAACGAATGACAACTGTCAATAATTGTTGAACAACAAACAGTGATTACAACTCCATCTACAAATAATGTCGACAACTAATTTGACAAATTAAAGAAACCTGTAAAGGAAACCATCTTATCTCAAAATGGCTGCACTAGTACAGCTATCGTAAACTAGATGGCCCTACTATTGAAAATTAAACAATAACTGAAAATATCTGCGATATTTTATTTATTTATGTTCAGCAATTGCAATCGTCTGTTGGTCATTTGTTGATTATTATATTTACTATTATTAGACGAATAAATATGTACTTCCATCTGGTTACTTATATAATAATTGTCAATGAGTGTTGTAGAGTGTGCGACTTGTAGTTTCGTAAATGTTAAAATAATAAGTAATAAATTAATAATAGTGTGTGCATGTGATTACTTTTAACTTCCATGAATTCAAACACCCGAAATGGTGATCTACGACTAATTTATTTATTAAACTTGGCGATATAAACCAACAAACGATTGTGTCTGTTTCTGTATTGATAACAAAGAATTAAAAAAAAACAACAACATACGGCCAAGTGTAGGCCTCCCCAGTATAAAAAAAACTTTTATACGCCGCTCAACTTAACAGCCTTGCGAATATCTCTCGATTATTAAATTATTTATTATAATGAGAAAGTTTTATATTATTTTGTCAGTGGAAATAAAAACGATAACTCACCATTGAGAATATGACGATGTCGTCGTCCATTTGCAGCTTTCATTTCATCTCGATATGAAATTCCGCCAGAAATATAAAGACAGGCCATGATGATCTACAAAAGAAATAATTTATGTACTTGTAATTAATTTAACGTATACCATACTTATCAATGAATATGTGATTACATATTAAATGCACAGTAAAACCATTAGTTCGCTATTTTCTTGTATAATCTCACATTTTTTACAAACACTTTGAAGAATAAAAGCTAAAAGAAAAATATACGAATTAAAATATTCAATCAGAAATAGATATAGCAAAATATTGTTATAGAAATAAATAACTGTCTAAGAAATCCGTCTTTGAATATAACAAAATTTTACAAAATAAACTGTGTTGTGGCCATGTATTTTAACGATTATCACGGTATTAATACATAATCAAACACGTCTCAAAATACTTACATATTATCAAAATGGGTAAAAAATATTTAGACATAGCGTAGTGTATAACCAACAATACACACTTAGTGAAGTATGTATTGTTGGTTGCCTACTTTATAAGTAGTTGTTTGTTAATTATCCAAATACCTCAAACCATTTATACATTCAGTAATATTAAGATGGATGATGATAATAGTTTCAATATTATTGAATGATTATAATTTTTGTATCGATACCATCGAACTACCCCAATGACCAGCCCTTAACGCGCGACAATTGTACGATAACCGCATGCCAAATAAAGATGGATTTCTATATCCGGTCTCTAATTATAAGATACCATTGCAAATAATAATAAGTAGTTAATTGTTGTTAATAATTAATAAAAAATATATAGATAATTTAATAATCTTACCAGTGAATGAATAGAAAAGCCATAAATTTAAGTGGACCATATGTGTAGTGTTGAATTCAAGCATTTTACTTCAATGGAAATGCGATATTCGTATATACTACAGTAACGTGTGTGTTTATAAAAAGATCGCTTTGGAAATGACCCCAATCGCATTTATCCAGAGAATAATGCAACTTCCATTTTATACATCGATATGAAAATCTATCAGAAAGATGATTATGATTATTATTAATGAATGAATCATCATTACGATATTCTCTTACTTATTTTTAATCCGAAAACTTGTATTTTCCATTGTTTATTTGTATATAGAAATTGCAAAATGCACATAACCTCACTTTTGTTCTCTTGACAGTTTTCACCCATCATAAACCGTTATATTCGTTAATACCATCGCCATTCATTTCGATTTATCATAAATGATGCTATTTCACATCAATCTACAACGATAAAAACAATTCATTGATACACAATAAATAACACTGTAATTAAATCACTTGTCAATTATGCTGCCAACATAATAAAGTTTTTGGAGCTAACTTTGGTTATAAAGCAGTGTTGCCGAATGTAGACATATGGACATTTCCTTTGTTTTCGAACAACAACCAGAATAATGGCGGCCTAGCGCGAGATTCAAATTGGCATTGAGTTTTGCTTTCAATTTTATAACGCCCAACATATTTAGTGTGGCTACGCTGATGACGTAATAGTTGGATATATCATTTACGGTAGTAGAATATTCAAAATATGAAAAAAATTTAAAAATTATTAGGAAACATTGAGAAATTGTAGAATTATGGTAATCTGAAGAGAAACAAATTGTAAATATTAGACATCCTAAGCAATGACACATGCATTTGTTAGACTTATCTGAACTATACGAAATCACATTGATAGTGAAGCCGCATTAGACAGCATTGTCAAATGGTTGACGATGTACCTGAGTGTGTTGCATACAGCGGCAGTGGCAGTTGCGAAGAGTTCACGCAACACACAGACTGGAGAATTACAGAATATCTGCATGTGTCATCAATATACGTTTAACTTAACAAAGTACCTATAATATAAACATCCTCTTCTAGCCCCGCAACGACCCACCCTTGTATCACCATCTTCTAATCCCGTGACTGATAAAACGATTTACTATAAATAACAGAAAGAAAAACTTATCGAAAATCTGTAGTTTGAACTATGGAGACTTACCTTTTAGTTGAATCGTCTGAACAAGTCATTGGACCTGTATGGCTTATCAATCTATTTCAAAACACTAGCTCTGTTATACTTCATTGCACTGCAGAAACAATATTAAACTTTTAAAATCACTGCAAAACTTTAATTTCAAACACTATTCATTAATGATTTATTAGCAAAATAATTTACTGCATTTTTGAAATACATATCAAGACTAAGACGTATTAAAATCATCTCATTAATTAAGGGTGCAGCATATCAAAGGGTACGTCGCTTATATTTGTCCCTGGAAACGATTTAGGGTTGTAATCACAATTTCATGATAGTAGTGAAATATTTCCAAAAGTACGTATATAAAATGAAAATTTAACGAAAACCCAGAAGACACTCTCCAGTGGAGTAGTTCAAATATTTTTAGTTTTTTAAAATTAAATTTATATCTCCCTTAATCAAGAAATTAAAATATTATCTGTATCATCTTTCTAATATTGAATATTTCAATGTTACTTTAATTGGATTAATATTTTTATTTATGAAATAAACAGTTATATATTTTAATGTGCCACGTCAGTGATGTTTGTTATATTTATACTTAATGTACCAATAATGTGTGTATTTAATTTCGTATTCGAAAATTTGAAGTATTATTCCAAATGATTAATCGAAATGATTAATCCAAATGATTTTACATTCGGTTTACAACTTTAAATTGAGTCGAAGGAAAATTCCAACAAATTTATTGAGAACGACTTAAGTGTGAAGTGCAGCAAGACGAAAATTTGCTCATTTAATTATTACTCATTACAATGTCGATCATGTTTCTTTTGATTGAGTAAAACTAGATGACAATATTGACCAATCAATAATAAGCAACGGTTTAGTAAAATAGGCCATTCAAAAATTCTGTAGAACCGTTTAACAGTAATCATAATAACATAAGTAATTAGCACATAATGGACAGCCAATATTTGTTGAAACTGCTCTAAAATATGATAAAGCTGTGTTAATTTTCAGTCAATTCAAATCGAGATTCATTTTAGATAACAACTATTATATATAACAAAGTTAAATATGTTTATAAATAGTTTATTGATATTTCATTGTGTTGTTTTAATAAATTGTAAGAGTTTACCACCAAATAATACAACTGTTTTAATATCAAATATGCTAAAGTAGCCCATTGGGGTGCTGCACCATCAACAACAACAGAAAAGGCTTACAGTGAAGGCAGAAGTCATAGTGGACAATCATTATGGACGCACAGGTAATTATTGATAACTATAATGTTTGGGATATAAAGCTAATTTGTTTATGAAATTCTAGATCTGATGTTAATATTGCTTCTAGACAAGATTTAAAGAAACAATTAGTAACTTATCAATATCCAATTAAAAAAGATTCAGTAAATCATAATGAGAAAGTACCTGGAGTTGGTGAAGTAATACAAGAACGATTTAATCCACCACCATATTTTGGTTATGTATACGATAAAACACCTAATAATCAACAAAATGATAATTTTCCTGTTTATAATCCACCATCAATATCACAACAATCAGATTCATCACCAACTGTTAATACAAAACCAGATGATGACAATAGCGATATAATACCATATATTTCTGATGGTAATGATGGTGATAACAATGATAATGCACCATCAAATGGAGATTATTTGTATAAACCACCAAAAACGTCTAGTAATGATGTGAAAAATTATCCATCATTAGGACCACCTTTAGCATCCCATGATAATGGTGATGATGATGATGATGATGATGATGATACGCATAATAGATAATAATAATAATAATATATAATGAACATATATATTATCCACCATCAAATCAACCTGAAGTTATCCTAGATCATCCACCACCTGATTATAAAGATAATGGTAATAAACCTGATAATGGTGCTGATATGGCTGAACATGATTTAGTACCACCATCAACATTAAATAATGGTGGTTATCAACAGAATTTTCCACAATATTTACATAATGAACAACATGGACATGCCTATGATCCATACGATGATCATCATCATATTTATAAAGAAATAACAACAACAACAACCGAAGCACCAGAAGATGAACGTGTTAATAAAGGACAATACAGTTATTATTATTTAGGTAGAAAATTATGGTATATACCATTATATTTTAGTTTATATTTCATGGTATATGTATTTGTACTGATATTAAAATCAATTGCTAGACATAAAGTACAATTTAAACATAATTTACATGATGCAATTAGTGGTGATAATAGAAGTGGTAGACTTTTAAATGATAATATCGATCAAATACATAATAATGTTACAAGTGCTATTAATAATACTAGAAAAAGATTTGTCTATGTTGCTATGTAGAAATAAAAGAGTTTTAATAAATATTTAATAATTTACTATCTATATAGTTATATGTATATCTAGTTATTTGTTTCAATTTATTCGCATCAATTTTGTTAAGTTATATTTCCAAAACTGGTACACAATATTTTTATGCGGTTTTTGAATCAATTACAATTTAAACCACGAATCTGAACAGTAACGTAATTTCAAATTCAAGGCCCGAAGGCAGAAGATCAAAGGCAACTGTCTCCGTGCTTTATGATAGATATATAGTTCGGTCACTGGCTCTGCATAGGTACTTTAAAATTATTTAGATACCAATCTACTAAAATTGATCTAATAAAGTATGAATACTTGATTGGTTGTACGTTACAGATATAAATTAAATAAACAATTTAATTATTTGAACTGATATTATAGTTTCGCTTTTTACAAATTATTATTTAGTACGATTTTTAAATAATTAAATTTATTCAATAAATACCGTAAATTAATTAGCAGATAAACGATTTTACTCTAGTTTATTCTATGTATATATAACTAACAGAATTCCAGTATTATTTGTTCTTATAATTATTATCAAATTCCGTTACCCATATATCCCATATAGGCGTTAAATATATTAATTTTTCATAAATTTCATAATATTGTCTAGTGTTACGTTAAAATAGTTTCATTTTAGTTTTGTAACAGATAACACAAGATAAAGTATAAAACCTCTGAAATAGTCAATACATAGCCAGAGGAGGTGTTCTGTTATTATTATTATTATTTAGTGGATACTTTAATTAAAATTATGACTGCTTCTCTAATAAGAATTTGTTGTTTATTAGTTTTATTTAAATTAAGTTTGATCAATACTTCAACAACATTAGTTTATCCAATTGCAACAACAACTGAAACTTCTCTTGAAACAACAACCAAATCCAGGTAATTAGAAGAAAAATGTCATCATTAAAGTTTATCTATCTAACAATAAGCTTGAATAGATATGAACAAGGATTGGAAGACTATGATGAAGTTCAAGCTCGACAAAGTCGCGGCATGATGATAGATTATCAAGATGATCATCATGATGATTATCATGATCACGATATGAAACAAGAACAAAAAGCAGTTAAACAAGATCCATGGAATGGATATTATGATTTTTTAATAAATGAAGGTTCCTTTAAATTTTGGGCAGTCTTTCAGGTAACAATCATATGATTTTATGATCATTTATAATATTATTAATTATTTTTTGTCAAATGATTAGTTGGTTACAGCAGTTATATTAATTTATGCAGCAGTTGCGGCAATTTATTATGCAAAATTCAATGTTATATCAAGTGATTATGATTATTATGATGATTTTTTTGGAAGATCAAACAGTGATTCAACAAATAATTTATGGTCGGGATTATCAGCACAAACTTTCCAACGAATATTTGATGCTTTATCATCAAAGAAGTATTCGTAATTATATGATATTTTTTTTTATTAGTTTTTGGATTATTTAGAAGCTGAATATTAGGACCAAAGATCTCGATGAACAAATTATTTCTCCATGTATAATTTATAATTAATTTTTCTAAATTAAAGAATGTGTTGATACGAACTACATGTATATTAATGTTTTATATTTAAAGGGCACTCCAAAACATAGGTACCTACATTGTTATTCGACATTTAATCTACTGATTTATTATGATTTATAAACAAGAATAAATTATTTAAAAAAATTATGTTGTTTTTAACAAGATATCAAATAATTAACATACCTACCATTTTTCACCACAAAAATTACCTTTAAAATACATCACATTTAATCAAAAATTTGACATTGCTTAAACGAATATGATCCAATATTCTTGGCAATCCTTTTCGTTATTGAAACGTCTAATTCAATTTTGCACATTTAACTGAAACTACACTGATTTTCTCTGGCCAGGTCAGGTCAATATTTAAACAAATGCCAAAATTAAACTAATTTGTAATGTATTCAATTAGATAGTACATACACTAGGTAGTTTTAAATTAATTTTTTTTTTTATTTACCCCTTGTATAAAATATAAATTAAGTATGAAAGTAATTGGAATATAATTTTGAATTTAAGCCGTTATGTACCATAGACATGTATTGAGAAAAAACATGGAAAAATGCAAACTCTAGAACACTCATGGACAATTATTAAATAACTTGATAGATTCGATACAAAATAACCAACAAACGATTATGTTTCATTTTCTGTATTGATATCTAACAAAGCAAAATTAAAAAACAAACAACTTTCAGCCAAATGAGCAGTCCATCTTTATTATATAATAAATAACAAATGTTGAAATAAGACCAACAAACGATTGCAATTGTTAAATTAATAAAAAGCAAACCTTGATGCTTCGATCAACTTAATATCGGCATAGATAGATAACTCGGTTTTTGAATCTATTGCTATATTAATCTAAGCTGCAAACCTTTTAGATCAAAATTACAGAGTATATAGCAGTCGCTTCAAGCGCTCTCTCTGATTGTCAGGTCAGATTAACATAGAAGAATAGGGGAATGAAATTTGAATGGAAGTGGTGGGAATCATTTGATCATGTTGTTTTTGACACAATTCTATTTCCGTTCAAAACCATAAATATGAAATTATTCAAAGCAAATTTGGTGATTCTGCAGAGTTTCCGAAGAATGCAAAGTACCATATTTGGTTTATCTTCAGGTTGATGAAGTGATTTTACATATATAGATAAATATAAATGAAATTCATTGATTCTAGGTTATGGACGATGTGGTGTTGCTGTAATTCGTGTATCTGGTCCTAAAGCTAATGATGTAATAAAAAAATTTACAAACATGACTGAATTGCCAAAACCACGTACAGCATATTTAAAATCAATAAAACATCCAATTACAGAAGAAATACTCGATAAAGGTTTATTATTATGGTTTCCTGGTAATTAAAAGTTTTTATTATAATAAATCAACTTGTTTTTGTGTAGTAATATATTGAAGAAAATTTAGGACCAAATAGTTTTACTGGTGAAGATTGTTGTGAATTACAAGTACATGGTAGTATAGCTGTTATTAATTCAATATTAAACGCATTATCAATTCTATTAGATTTACGTTTAGCTAAACCTGGTGAATTTACACGACGTGCTTTTGATAATGGTAAATTAGATTTAACAGAAGTTGAAGGTTTAGCTGATTTATTACAAGCAGAAACTGAAGTACAAAGAAAACAAGTACACGATTATATAAAAACAAACAATAAAAAATTTAATGTTTAGTTGAATTATAGGCATTTTTACAAACTCAAGGTGCATTAGGACGTTTATATAATAATTGGCGTGAAATTTTGTTACATAATTTAGCACATATTGAAGCTCATATAGATTTTGAAGAAACTGAAAATCTCGAATTTAATATCATTGAAAATATTACAAAAGATATTAGAAATTTATCACAATGTATTCAACAACATCTTGATAACGGTTATAAGGGTGAATTATTAAGAAATGGTGTTAAAACGATTATTATAGGTGAACCAAATGTTGGTAAGAGTAGTTTACTAAATTTATTATGTAAAAGACCAGTTGCAATTGTTACATCATTACCTGGTACTACGAGAGATATAATTGATGTTACATTAAACATAAACGGTTATCCAATTATATTAACAGATACTGCCGGTTTACGAAAGAATACCGATGATATCATTGAAAAAGAAGGGATTAAACGTACGATAAATTACTATAAAATTGCTAATTTAATTATAATTTTAATTGATTTTGAAAAATATCATAAATGGTGTTTGATCAATCAACAAAAGAAATTCATCGATTTTATAAAATCCTATTTAAATGATATTAACTTAAAAAATCTAATTAGAGAAGATTGCGTAGATTATCGTGAATTTTTCTTAAAAAATTGTATTATCGTATTCAATAAAATCGATTTAGTTTCGAACTTCTCTATAGAAGACCATCATAGAAATATCGCATATATTTCTTGTCGAAACGAGTTAGGAATTGATGAATTAATCGAAATTATAGGCGAAGAATTAAAATTATTGTACGTTGATTTCGTTTATTGTTAATTTTGTTTAATAATTAATTATTTTAGATGTGGGGAACCATCAGAAGAACATCCATGTATGAATCAAACAAGACATCGCCAGTGTTTAACAAATTGTTTGAAATCACTTGGGAATTATTTAAATTTGGTTGAAAATAATTCAAATATTGACGTTGCTTTATCAGCTGAATATTTACGAAATGCTATAAAACATTTAGGATATCTCGTTGGAGTTGTTACAAATGAACAGATTCTGGATGTTATATTTAAAGATTTTTGTATTGGTAAATAAAAATATTTTATTTATTTAAGGTATTAAAATATAAAAATTATAATTATTCATAATTCTTATTTAAAATTACCAAAGACTACATTTTTCGGATGGATTCATCAGACTATCATTTGGACAGTTAAAAATTCTTGAGAAATCTTCAGAGTTACTTAGAGTGCCTATTACTCTATTTATAATAATTTTAAATACATAATAATAATAATAATGAAAAGATAAAAAATTACCTGAATATACCAGGAGAGTGGACCGCTACCTTTAGTCGACTTTTTAGCGTTTCTATACGTTGTTTTCCACACCATACCTGTGCGAAATTTAAGAAAAATAATTGTTTACCGGTAAAATTTAGACCTGGTAATGTTTCATCAGCGTTCGGATTATCTTCTAGCCACATTTCATAAGCCTGTAATTAAACAAAAATTACATCTCATATTGAGAAGTGTTACTGTTTAAATTACTCGAAAGGCTTGTTTCAATCCACCATTATCGGCAATATTTTCACCTTGTGTTATAAAACCATCCATATTAGTATCAACATCCGGCATTACGTAAGAATTATACTGATCTAAAGTTATAAAACAAAAACAAAAAAACATTAAGGTCTTTGTTTTTCTTATCATGCCTATTACCTATCATGCATTTGGCCCGTTGATGAAATTTATAAATCGAATCCTCTTTCCACCATTGTTGTAAATTACCATGTTGATCAAAAAGTCGTCCTTTATCATCAAAACCGTGTGTTATTTCATGTCCGATAACAACACCAATACCACCGAAATTTAACGATTTTGGAAAGTGTCGATGGTAGAATGGCGGTTGAAGTATTCCAGCTGGAAATACTAAATAGAAGTAAAAATAATTTCAATTAATTTACACCATTTGTTATCAAATTATTTTGATATACTTATTTGATTTTTATTGCGACTGTAGTAGGCATTTACAACAGCCGGTGCTGTGCCCCATGTTGTTTTATTAACCTCTTTACCAAGCTTTTGTTGTTCAATTTTTGTTAAATATTTCAATATATTTAACGTATTCTGGAAGAAATTCTCCGGATGTATATCAACATCATAATAACGTTGTGTTAATTCGTCGTTATTCAACAAAAAATCAGGATAACCAATTTTTAAATTCATTTTATCGATTTTTTTATGTGCATAATTCTTTGTATGTTCACCTAACCATTCATTTTCATTTAAAATTGTGCGAAAAGCATCCTGCAATCTTCTTGTCATATCTAAAGTCTAACAAATAAATAATTTGGTAAATATCATTGGGGGTACATCATATAGATTTATTTACATCGTTTTTACTATTCTCATCGAAATACTTTTTGATAAACAAACTACCAACTGCCATACCCATATTTGAGTTAACTTGTGATACACAAAATTGCCAACGTGGTGGTGATTGTTCACGGCCAAATAAAATTTGATAAAATCTAATAAAAAAATACTCATATGCATAAATAATAGATTTTATTAGTTAATTATCGCAAAATACCTTTGTTTCGCTATTAGGAATCGATCATCTAAATTATTCGTACGATGTTTAATGAATCGCCACATTAGATAATTAGCAACTGTCCTAATAATGTTAATTATATTATTTAAAAATAATTAATAGAAAAAAGACTAATATTATACTTTGGTTTGGTTTGTTTGAGAATATCAATAAGTTTATATAAATAATCCAGACAATAACAAGCGATTTCTTCATTTAAATCAACTTCTCTACCAATAACGATGTTAAAGTATTTTATCCAATTAAATTGTGGAATGTAATTCGATAATTTAAAAATTGTTGTACGGAAATACAAATCTGTAACATTTCGTCGGTTTTCACTAGGTATCATTATCTAAAAAGATTAATTTCTACAAATGATAAATACACATTTTCCATATGCTATAGATACTATATAATACTTACTTGAGCTAATTTCGTTTCAAATTCAATCAAATCGATCGTATCACTTTCAGCATCTTGATAAGTTGCTCCTAATAATGTAGCAACAGTTATAATAAATTGTTTATAAGCTTTTAAATATTTTCTATAGGATACATCTAAAAAATAACCACGTCCTGGTAAACCTAATGTTGTTTGATCAATTTGTATCATATAATATTTCGAATTGATTATATCAGGACCTATCCATTCTGTTATCAATATATCATTATTATAAAGTTTTAAATGTCCCATTAATGTTTCTAAATCGAATTTCGTTTCATCCCATTGATTATTCAACATTGCCCAACCACCTAAATCCTCGAGTAATTCTAACAGCGGTTGTGCACCTAATCTTTTCAGTTTATCTGTGTTATGGAGAAAAAAAAACCAAATTAATAATCAGTGAAATTATGAACAATTCTCAATCTCGATCTAGATATTATTATTATTATTATTATTATTATTATTATTATTATTATATATACCTTCATTCATGCAAGATTTGTAGAAGAATTTCGCCTTAATTACAGCATTAAAACTATTCAAGTCCGGATTAATAATTGTCAAATTTGATAAAATTGAATTTTCCTGGAAAAAAAAGAACAACAAAAGCAAATTTGTTTAAATAATATTGATTGTTATTTTTAATAAATTTCACCTCTTCTGTGGTTTCTGTTAGAATATCTTTTAGGGCTAAATCGAGATTTTCACGTAACATTTCAAAAGTGTCATATGATGTTCGATCAGCTGGTATTTTATGATATTTCTCCCAATTACCACAAGCAAATCCGTAAAAATCGTCACAAGGATCCGTTGATTCGTTCATATACTTTTTCATTGTTTTTGCTAAAATTTGTTGTTTTATACAGTAACCGCCAAAATTACAAAAGATATATATTTCATCTATTTTGACTTAGTCAGCTTGGCTTTAAAACGGTCAAGTCGATTATGTCAAAATAAATAAGTTCAATTTGCAGACGTGACAGTTACTTGTATAAACAATCGTTAATATTCTGTAAACGAATCATTATCATTGTTTGTCTGCCAACAATTTTGACAGTCATTTCTATATATATATATATATATAGGTATGGTAAGAATGCACGATAAATTACCTACCTTGTACAATCCTGATTTGATGATAGTCGAGTTTGTTTTTCCAAAACAATATTTCGTTGAATTTCGTTGTTGTTGTTGTTGTGGGATTCCTTGATTTTTTTGTATCTGGTAACATCTGAATTGATTTTTGCTTATTTTATAAACGAATTGTTATTATTATTACATACCTTCCAATCTAACGTTAATTTATCGTAATTTATTGAATATTCATATGATTCATTATACACATTATCCTCAAAATCGCTAATCTAAAATTAATCGATTAATATATTATTTTAATATATAGATATTGTTCAATAATAATTGATGAAAAATTACATTTTGAATATTCCAAACGATTTCACGTTTTTGGCGATTATAGTAAATATTCGTATTGTTTATAACAAAATCATTTCGATATGATGTTTGTACGTCTTTAAGTACATCTCGTTTATCTTCATCTCCCAATATTTCATTTTCATCATACATTCGTAATGCTAAATTATTCAAATTAATCATTAATTTAATTATAATTAATTTAATCACTTACATATGATATTTTGCGAATTATTGTTATTCGTTGTTGTTGCATATCTAGTAAAAAATATAACAAATATCATAATTGGTAATAATATTATTGGAACAAATACGAGACGTTTTAATTTCGTTTGCCATTCTCTTTCACGTCCAACACACCATCTAGAATGAATTAACTTGTCATCAATTAACTGTTTAAATGTTGAGCATTTCAATTAAAATTTTACTCAACAATCGCTGTGCATTTTTTCTTGTCTCATAGATAAATTTACTTAATTAATTAATTAGTTTAATTAGATAATACCTTATACGTCCAGTTTCATGGTGTGCAGCTAAACGACATGAACAAATATTCGTTTTTCTTTCCATATTTATTTATTTATTTATTTATTTATTTGTTTATTTATTTTTAAATATGGAATAAATGTTTAAAAACTTCACACAAATACTACAGGAACCTAAATGATGAATTCGACCTTTATTTCATTTAATAACTGGGTCATTTTGATTTAACTATAAGCGAATCAAAAATAATTTAAAATTCTCACAACGTAGATTGTTG
Organism: Meloe dianella; assembly: GCA_028455855.1. Classification (NCBI taxonomy): domain Eukaryota; kingdom Metazoa; phylum Arthropoda; class Insecta; order Coleoptera; family Meloidae; genus Meloe; species Meloe dianella. The sequence goes on along the minus strand of JAPTHL010000045.1, from coordinate 1,004,947 downwards.
AAAGTTAATAGAATTAAAATTTGCAGTAATTCTTTTTGGTAATTATATAATTCCAATACAAAAATGAAAATTATCCGTATGCTCTCAAAGGGGGTTTTGTGGTTTTATCGGGTTTTTTTTCTAAATAGAGATGAAGATCTGGTAGGGCAATACCGATAATACGCTTAAAAATCTGTATAGGCACGTGCGTTATAATCAAATTGAAATTAATATGGAGCATCATGAATAATGGATCAATAAATTGTTTGTTTTTTTTTCTTGTATCATGGCTTGTCATTTTTTTTTCTAAATATAAAACGTAATTATTATTGAGAACAATTTGATTTTACATTGTCCCGGAAATGTATGCGGGATACTGAAGTTATTTCACAAAGCTCCACACTAAAGTGCCTGTAAATCGCCCTTAACAACAACAACAACAAAAAAAACTAGAAATAAAAATAAAGTAACGCTGTAAAACACTTCCAATAGCTATTTCGCTATTTCGACTATAATTCAACCGTTTTGCATTGTAGAATAAATTGCGCCACTTTGACGTAAACCAAAGAAATTCAAATAGATAACAATAAGAATAAAAGAAAAAAGATATATTTTCTGTTAGGTTCTCCCAATGGTTTGCACAATTCTACAGACTGAATCCAGGGGAGATCAAGCAGTCGCATGAATCTCCTCGACGACACCACCACCATCCTATTCAACTCAACTAACGTAATCTTCTTTCACAACAATTTATACAGTGGTGAATATTTTCTTTTTATTTAAAAAAAAAATCCATTGAGTTTTTGACTGCCAACTGTTTGTAATTGAATTAAATCTGACACATTCGGTAAATTAACATGGATGAAATGATTGTACTGCGGCCTTTAATTTCATTAATTAGTAAATTTATATTAACTATACGATGGATAAATATTGAAATATTTGGAATGGTTGAAACGAATTGGGATGCTTATACACAGTTGAATTTTATTTATACATGAGAAAATATTTTGAATATAAAGAAAATAATGTATTTTTGTGAAAATGTCGTCAAATAATACACATTTGATAAAAATTGTTTTTGATCTTATTTTCTTTTTATGTAAAATTCTGAACGCACGTACTGAATTCGCCTGCATACATAAGTGACAAGAATATGAAAAACATAAAAGAGGGTTAGAAACATGATGTTGGCAAAAATATAAAATATTGTTTTTCATTTCGTTTTATTTTATTATTCTTCTTTTTGGTAATGTGTCTACGAATACGACTACGAAAAACGGATAAATTCAGTGTGTTTTTTTTACGTTTTCAAAAAAGAAAAACATTTCAAGCGTCTAATTAATTTGTGTCAGTTTTCCAATTAATGTTTGAATTGCAAATTAACTAAATTGCCACATTTCAACTGATAAAATTCGGTCTCTTTCTATTTTGTAAACTCCCATTCCCTCCAACCACCGAACAAATTGTCGTAGCATTTCACAATGACAGTTATGATAATCTTTAAAATCCTTCATGTAAATCAAACATAAGAAACAATTCTGACAACTGGCAACAACCAACCAAAACACCACCGCCAACATCGCCGCCATCAACAACAAAGAGAGTAAAACGTCGTCGCTCACGGTTGTACACAATTGATGTTAAAATGGTGTGAGGTTTACATTATTTCGCGTTTACTAGCTGTTTCACACCACCGGTACAGATCTGAATAATTCAATAACACTTTAAATAGGCGGCACTAACATCAAAAAGATGCGTTCTACATAGAGTCCAATTTGCCAATATATCTTTTTTTTTGTTTTTGTTTTTCATACCTAACAGTACCTATCTATATGTATAGAAACAATATATCAACATATAGATATAGGTATTGATCAGGTATATTTTAGGGGTTGGGAAAAAAAAAATGGCGATCAATGTATAACTCTAATTATAACGTTAATAAACTAAATAATGTTGAAAAAACTACTGGCTATTCAGTCGGTGTGTTAATTAATAAGGTAATCTGATTGGCTGTCATATGTTGTTTTTAGCGGTCCAATGCTTTTATTTTTAACTAATATCTCAACCTTTATCTGAGTGCTTTTGTAGAATGATGTGGGTTATAATTTAACACCGCGCTTCTGAGTACTCACTGTTGAAAATATCACCTAGACGATAGAATGTGACAGAGTATAAAACTACATGTATTAAACACAAATCAATACAATTTCAAACATCACATAATCAATAATTAAATACGAAATACTTACAAACATAAATGCGAATCGTTAAACTAATGATAATAACAATAATAAAAAGGCAATTAATTTTTTTAATAATTCGATTAAATGTTGAATTTAAATAGAAGCTCTCATCTATATACATATAGACATAATCACATTCTAAGTTATAATATGAGTTTGCAAGTTTGAACATAGCAATAAGGTTGTGATATACATTTTACTCTATAATTACCACAATTCCGCCGCTTGTATTAAAATACATACTTATTTAATACATCATCACAATCTTATTTTGAAAACACACATACACCACTTAAACATATTTACAAATCAATAATGATACAATTTGCTATATTTCAACCATTATTCAAATATTATTAAAATCTCAGAGAGAAACGCCCATATACCAGGTGTTTATAATTTACTCGCCTATACGCGATATTTGCAATACACAAATAAGGATCGGATTCAATAGTTTCACGCAACTTTGTCGGTGCCTACTTCTTATATATTTATTATACCTATATAGATACACATAGGTATGTATAATAGTCTTGACAGTGACATATACTATGATGACTGTGCTTTTTTGATTATTATACCTGTAAAAAAGAAAAACATATACGCATATAGGTATATAGAATATATAGAATCTAAAAGTATGGTCCTTTCCATTTTGGCCAGTCAAAACATCTATTTAACGGATGGTTATTTATTTCTTCTACAGTTTCTTTTCCAACATTGAATTGTTGTTTTTATTCAATTTCAATAAAACTCCATCTATGACACTAAATCGATGAACAAAATGTTAAATAAACAGGGAATATCTACCAAACACTCCCGTCTTTTCTTTCAACATTATTAAATCAATAAAGCTGATTTTGTGGTTTATCACAATAATATTCAATTTGATTTTTTTTTATTGTTTCTTGTGTTAAATATAATCAATGGATATATTACAATAGGAATGTTAGTGGTATTTTTGAGTGACGGTTTTCTTTTGTATATTGGATCTGAAGTGGTCCAAACACTTGGGCATTTAATGTTGACGGCTCATCGGACCTTTTGTTGAAGAACCTAACTTCAAAATAACTTCAAATATCATTGTCTTTGTTAGTTTCTCAAGTATAATAGTGAGCTATCTTGCATTAATGAATATTCTCATCCTTTTTTCTTCTTTTTTTGATTTCATTTTATTGTTGTTATTATTATTATTATTTTTGACAGGCTTATTTAAACCAACCACTTTGTATGTTTATTAAAATGTTATGTTCATATCTTATTTATTCTTTATACCTATTATGATTTTGTTGTTTGATCTATACAAATTGAATAAAGCTTTTATTATAAAATGAAAAATAATTAACAAAAAATATAATATATCTCGCTATATAATTATCGTGTTATTTTTTAACAATAAACAAAACATGTCATCTATAGACAAAACAATTGATTTCCACACTTTAATATTTGTATTTCGAAAATTACTCGGTGAATTTCCATTTATTTTATTCCAGAATATGGAGTTGAAAGAGTAATATCCATTATAAAACACAATCATTAAGGGCACGATTTGTCTTTTAAGTTGTTGAAAATTTTGTTTCGTTTGTTAAACTATAGGTAGGTATCGATCATCTTCTGGATGTGTTTAAGAGTTTGTCTAAAAGAAAACTATATGGGTGTAATTGGTCAACATTACATTTTGGTGTTGATAAAACACTAGACAAATGTAAACTGAGATGAAGTAGATGGTAGTCCTCTTGATGTTGTTTATTGTAAGCGACCTCCCCAGGAAGCACTCAAAATGTACCACTCCCAATGTTGAACAAGACAATATATGTATGTACGAAACAATATTGACATACTCCACCGTATTTTTTTTCTCCTTATTTTAAACATCAACAATAATAATATAATTTATTATTGATAGTAACAAGTTTTGCTAATTTTCATTTGACCATCTTAAATAGGTGAACAGAAGAAGCTCGATATTTTATGTACATAGCTATATTTATATATTTTGGTGTTGAATTATATTGTTATCTATATAATACATAGATACGATAAAAATTGATCAAGTTGTAAAGGTGTAAATGACGACAGAAGTACAGCCCTGTATCTAAACATTTAAGATTGTTGTTTTTATTATATTTTGAATAAACAAATAAATTTTTCTTTCTCTCTATTTACAATAAATGTTATGAAAAGAAATTATTTGTCATCTCATCACTATTATAATAACAATTGGCGTTATATTGAAAACTAAAAATATTTATATAGTTTATTTAGTGAATATTTACGATTTAAACAATAACATCTTATATAAAAATATCCTTCCTCTGTGAAATATTCTTTTATTGTTGTTATTATTTGAAATTAGAAACAAATATTTATATAAATTGAATAAATCTTTGATTTATTCTTTTTTATTATTATTGATATGAATATTGACGCGGGTTGTTTGATTATTTTGCTGAGACACCCTTCTTTTATTCGTTTTTCGTTTCATTTTTTTATGTGTCTCTTCTGTTTCACAACAGTGTAAATGTAGCTTTGAGGCGGGTTGAAATAATTTTCCAAGTGTAAGTAAGTCCCAGCGGGAGTCTCCCGTATTCAGGCTAACAATGTGTATTGAATAGGGCACTGTTTAGGTCGACAATTATTTACTAATTTACACAGTCCAATAAATACAATTACAATTGTCACTATTACAAATCAACGATGCATGAAAACATTACATTGCACAATAATAAAAATAGACTCTAGGAAGTATTTATTTTTCTCGAATTTTTTTATCCGAGAGTTGAATTTTAATGAGTTTTCCATTAATTTTTTTTCTTTATTCTTCAATACTTCGATATTTTCTATATTGAGATTGTTACACAAATGTACTATACATATACATTCATTGATTTTTAAAGTAATTCTTCTTAAATACACCGGATTTTTTTTGTTGTTGTTGTTATTATATTTTGAATAGAATCCGGAAATCTATTTAAGGAAACATTGTTGTTTAGTTAAAGTAAAATGGATGTTAATCTATTGTAAAATTCAAAATTGTCAATAGTGGTTTTGTGGTGTCAAGTAGATTAGTAGATACAATAAGAGATTAGTGTCAAAAACCGACAATATTTGTACCTCCTAGTGGTTCGAGCACGTACTTTTCCTTAAAGCCCTCTCGAAAATTCATTCATTGCATGATCGAATTAGGTTGATTATGGACCTTTAGATACACATATGCACAGATTGCCAACAAAAACATTTACCAATATTGACACACAAAACAACATTACTTTATTCAATTATCAATATGAAACGCATTAAATTACACACAAAACTATTGATAGATACTACAATTAAAATTGTATATCTTTAACGATTTAATCCAACTATCTATTTAGCGCAACAAAGAATCAATTATATAAGCATGTTAGATAATTATAAATATTCCGTTAATCTATCTAATCTTTATCGATCTATAGTTAAACACGTTTAGTTAGATAACGACGCACAGTTATGGAAAATGATTTCCATTGGTATTTGATCGATTTTTCTAAAATTTATGTTATAGATTTTCAAGTGAATTGATTTTATACAACGGAAATTTTTAATGGAACAATCAATCTTTGATTTGATCAAGTGAGGAATACGAGCTGCGGCGGTAAACTTGCGAATTTCGATATTTCGTTGAATTTCAGGACGATTTTTAAATTAAAGAGTTAAAAACCTGATGTTTATCATTTATAGGTATATGTATATATACATATATTTACATACAATATAGTTACATTTTATTTAAATACACATCTATTTTCTTATACGTATATATTTATGTACAAATCTCGATCATATTGTTATAAGTACAAATAAAGGTGATTATTATTCTAAAATTAGAAATTGAAAATATCAATAATTCTCTCTAAACATTGACAATTTTTTTTTGAGAATAAAATCGTCCAGTCTTCTTAATTATTATCATTGTTATTATTATTATTTTTGAATTTCTTTATTCGTTTTACCTTATCGCTTTGAAACAGGCCTTATTTAAATCACTGTTGAATCCACCACCTCATTACTTTAGTTTTTAAACAAAATATTTATCACACAAAAATATTTAAGAGTCTGTTGATGTGTTATCATTTTCTATTTGGGCACCTGGTCTGGCTTGTAATAATGCTTGATAATAATTAACAATGGGTATTATAGGCCACTGTTTTTGTGTTGTTGTTGTTGTTGTTGATTTTGTTATTGTTGTTGTTGTTGTTGTTGTTGATTTTGTTGTATTTGTATGTTGTTCATTTTGATCACTACTAACAACATCAATATCTTCATCTTGTGTATCATCACTTGAATCTGGTGCTAATAATGATGCAACATCAAATTGCCGTTTTCTAGATTGTCCACGATTGGGGACTTGATTTAACATTCCCGTTGATGGACCTGGTGTTGGACTAACTGATAATGGTGGTGGACTTGGTGAATCGGCACCATCTTCATCAACAGCTAAACCCATATGTTTACGTACTTTTCTTTGGGCTTTACGTCGTCGAAAATCACCTTTACGAAAATCATCAACATTAGCTGGATGTATTGCCCAATAATGACCTTTACCATTAGCACTACGTCCAGCTTTTATAAAACAATCATTTAATGATAAATTATGTCGTATTGAATTCCTCCAACCAGGTCCACGTGTACGAAAATATGGATAATGATCAAGTATATGTTGATAAATATCTGATAATACTAATTTGCCTTCTGGTGAACTTAATATAGCCATTGCTATTAAACCAATATAACTATGTTGTGGTTTTGGTTCTTCTGGTTGTAATGCCCGTGGAAATAACGGATAACATGTTAATGGTGTCGGAAATGGATTCAATAATGGATAACGTAAACGTTCAGCGACGGCGTATTGATACAGCTGCAAACGATATTGGTCGATTGGTAATAATGCTCTAGGTCCATTTGGTTCCATTGTAAATGGTATCGGTAATCGAGGTGATGGATTTGTTGTACTTTCGTTACTACACATTTTTGTTTAGTTTTGCTTCAAATAGTTCACCCACTTTAATCACACAACACTAACACTAATCATCTATAAACACTATCTATACAATTAATGTTTTTTAACTAAAAATTGTGAAACTGATAAAAACACACAACTCACAAACTGGCTAATACAATTTAAACAATATCAGTTTGCAAGTTATGTGTTCATGTGTTTATATAATATTATTTTATAAATAATAGAAAAAAAGATGTCTTTAACATAATAAGCAGATTTATGTATTAATTATATAGAGATATACATATATAAATATATTTATATATATATATATGTAACGTTATACAGGAATGAATAAACTATAGTGTAAGTACTGAGGCCCATCTGGGCATCTAAACATATAACAAACACGAACTATTTGTGAACCAATATTTGGTAACAGTCTAGAGGCGTTAACGATTTTCAACCAATCAGATGTACGTTGCCCCTTCCGGTGAAAGGAAAAAGACGGAAACCACGCCCAGCCATGTTGTTAAACTTGTGTGCCGCCGTCTCTCTGGATACCTATAACAAAGATATGTATATAGATATACTTTATATATATATATATATATATATATATATATATATATATACATATAACCCTCCTTGACGTTCTAACAGGGATAACCACCCTGAATCTTTCCCTATTTGTATATTCAGAAATCACTAAAATTTGCATTTTCAACGATTCTCAAATGTAAATACGGAGCAATTTCTTTTGTTCTTTTTTCAAAATCAAATAATCTAAAACGATATTATATAATATCTAACAATAAACAATTGAATCAATAAATACAACTATTTATCTATCTATTGCAAATTATAATTATGGCAATTAATTGGATTATATAATTAAACATGTTAAATTAAATTAAAGGATAAATTTGTAAAGTTAAATATTTAGAAATGAGACACGTCTAAATTAAGCACCGCCCATTTGTCCCCACTACAAATAAAATAAATTGTAGTTAAACCCTTTTATATACAACACATATACAACATACATATACATATGTATGTCTATACAAAACATTTGGCAGTTGTTTCTTATATCTATCTCTCCAACTATATATTTTAACTGTTGTTGGTTAAATATTGTCATTATTTGTTCCCCACAAGAAGGGGGTTGATAAATCAAACATTAAAATGCTTACCTAAACGGATGTGTATGTACACATATTTATTCAAAAGAAATGACCCTTTTTTAATAGATCTCACTGACAGCTATTGTTAAATGAATTAACTCGATTTTGACAATTCAATATTCTTATAGTATCTATATAGGTAAAGCAAGAGGAGAAAATATACAGGCTGTCTCAACGATATCGGAACTTTTTCTTTTAAATTTTCACAATATCCACTAAACAAAAGGTGAAATAGAGAACAGGTTCTGCATAATATAAACCTCTTAACATACAGAACTTATTTGAATTACTGCTCATATAGCATTTTCTTTTGGTATCAAAAATGGATTGACATTGTACGTTTTGCACACTATAAACTCCTTAATTATCTGGCTTATTGATGTTGTTATTTGTCTTAATTAATTTAAAAGTCAAGTTGACCAAATTCTGCTAAGTGCAGTAGGAACATGAGACATCTTGTAGGTATGAAATCTAGAACATTTTGATGGACAAAATAAAAATAAAACGATTTTATGCAATAAGATTGTAACAATTGCCATGTGTAGGTACACTAACTAGAGATACCTATTTATATATAGTTAATTTTAAATCGATTGTTATTTAGTAGATTTTCAAATAGTTGTTTTCCCTACGTATAGAAAACTACATCTATATAGAAGGATCGATGAAACTATTGTAATCTGAACTACAATTCTGGTCACGGTTTTGACCGTATCTCGTGTCACGCATTGTATTTCTAAACACACTGTCCGTCCGTGATATGTCCGCACGATCGAATAAAACACATGGAAACTGGTTATTTTCCAGATTCTCTTCAATTTATCAACGGCTACATCATTAATAATAAAAATTGTAATTTTTTTTTATCTAATTGGGAATGTTTTAAGTGTTTTTAAAAATAATATTTATTTTGCTTGCACAACGGTCCTGTACCTACTGTCTACCTATATCAAAGTTCAGATACCTTTTCAATAACATTATTACCACTATTATTATTATTATTATTATTATTATTATTGTTGGTATATAGACTATTTAAGTTTCGAATTACAATTGCATTATATTTTTATTTCTTATATAAAAAAAATTAAATTGGTTTACTCGATGGAATTAGATTGATTTATTAATTTATTTGTGTATGTTTGGGTGTGTACTGAAATTTGTAATATTTTCATAGTGATTGATTTTAAAGTAAATCTCTCAGATGTGGATTGTTAACAGTAGTAGAATTCTCGTGAGTATACAATCTATCTAGATAGGGATCGTTTTATTAATTTTCAGATTGATAAAATGATATTTACGGGTATACGATTGTTTTCTAATTGATGGAAAAATCCACTAACATGTAAGTTTAATTTATATATATATATTAGATATAGTGCATCCATACAATATTTTCAACTTAATTAAATATATCCAATGTGTATATGTATATATCTGTATAGTTATAGTAGAGAAAAGGGGAAAAATCGCGCAAATCCATAATGCAATCCGCTTAAAGTCTATACAACACATACAACAGAATCCTGCGATCAATTTCTCTATAGGTTGATATAATATTATCCTTGTTCATGAAGTTGCGAACAGATACACGGTGGGGAAAAAGCAAGCCAACAGGCCCTCAATAGTATATATCTGTCTCTATCACTCTTAACATACAGAGTCAGCTTTGCCAGTAGCTGGGAGTTTAATTACAGACTAGTAGCATCCCCTGGGACTGGTGGGGCTTCAAGCCACCCTTTTCGTTCATTCTATGTTTAATTTTCTATCTTACTCTTTTGATATCAATTTTATAGCATCTATTTCATTCTATACAACTGTATATATAGATATAGTATAGGTATAATACTGGATTGTACGTCCCTCTATAAAACGTTAAAGCTCAGAGAACGGTTCACACCCGCTTATTTCGCTACCATACCAAAAACCGTACACGTTGTCTCGTATTGACTTTTTATTAAGTCCTCAATGAGACACAGTTGAAAACTATATAAACGTCTAAGCATTGTTAAAGTTATACTCATCTATCTAGAATAACAACAAATTTCTATTTAATTCACTGTTATCTCTAGTTCTCGTTAAACATAACAAACTTACAAATTTAACTATCTATGTATCTATCTAGATACCTATTTACAACAATTCAATATTATGTAAGATTAGAAAAAAAAACGATCACATCAAATTGACAACGAAATTAGAAATTTTTTATTAGTTTTTTTGTTACTGTAATTTAATTGAATTGACTCTCAATTTATAAAAACAAAATAAAAAACGACTTTTAAAACAATAATAATACAGATAGTGTTTACAAATATTTTCTATCAAAAAAACAACAACAACAACAACAAGATAGCGGGGGATGATGTTGTATATTTAAAAGCAAATACGCTTTCCCTCTTTTATTATTAATATTATGGTAAGTAGGTCTTCATTAGGTATATAAATGTTGTAATAACTGAAGTTGGAGCCCTAAACCAGTTCAAAGACTGTTTTGATGACTTATTTTGAACAAAACAAGCCATACAATCACTTTATAATACCACTTTGTTGTTGCCGCAATGAGGAAAACCAATAAACGATTATACATATATCTATATCTATACGTATTTATAATGTTTTTATAAAAACTTGGAATAAATAATTTCATTATAAGTGAAATGTAATTTGGTAAATTAAAAATCAATTTTACGATAGATTTTCACAAACAAAACGTCATTTTATCAAAAACAACAGTAATTTATTCAAATTTAAAACAAACAGCTACTTGGATCGTTCAGTTCCACTGAATTTACATAAAATACAACGGAAATTTAATTATCAATTGTTACGTTAACGTTTACATTCCAATTATTATGTTTTACTGCGGAAGAACAATGTCAAATTACCTTAATTTTAACGAGCAATAGAGGTCACCAATGAACTAATTAAATAGTTAATTGTTTTTTATTGCTGCTTTCTCTCTCTCTCTCTCAAATTTACAATTGTTCTTTCTAAATTTAAGACAAATTGCCTTTTGCTATTTATAAATACGATAAGATATCAAATGACTACTTATTTATGTAAATGTGTCGTGTTGGGGACTTAAAGGACACCCTTTGCTCAACAGTCCACAGGGACTGTCACCCTCTTATTAACTAATAGCGCGGTAAATACTGTGTGATGAATATAATCATAAACTAATTTCTCAAACCCTCATCCAACTTGTAATAAAACAATCAACATATGTAATGACGAGTAAAAGGCGTTGTTTAAACTAATCCACCCTATATACCAACTAGTCAATAAGATCAAAACTACTACCAACCATAATATACAATTTGTATATCCCTAACATTTTCAAAACTTCAATAAAATAGGGTTGGGGTGATCTTTTTGTTCATTGTTAATAATATACGCGAATAATTATATCAATTATCGTTGTATTCTTATCTATATTGTAGACGTAATATAACAAAAATGTAACAAAGCATATTTCCTATTAAATATGAAATGATTTCAATGTGAAATAATCTCAACAAAAACGTATTTTCTGCAAGATTTGTTCTAAATGACAATGACTGTGCGTCGACCAAACCAACCATTGTTGATTTAATTGTTTCCGTTTTTGCACGTAGCTTGGTAGATAGGAAAAAGAGGGTAGACTATATATACATATATATATATATATATATATATATATATATATATATAAAATGTAGATAGAGTTTCTCTTTAAGATGAAAAATAATTACAGGATTTTTTTTGAAAAATCAAACACTATAATAAAGACAGACAATATTATTAGCCTGTAAGAAAAGGAAAGATGACTAGCACGACTTCAACAACCGTTCATTGAATTAAGGCCCCTTTCAACGTATACATACAACCCCTTCAACGGCCGATAGTAGAATCATTTACCAAAATTTATATACTAATCGATAATTGAAGAAAATAATCAATATTTCTATTAATATAAAAAAAAATGTAAATAAATTACAAATGATTGATAACGAAAATTTTATGTAATCACTCAAAAATATATTTAGGGTTGAAATGATTTGGAGGGTGTATTGGATTATTATTAAATGGTCGACAGTTCAGTTCAACATCAACCACTGTTGAAATTAGTCCCCATCACATTTCATGACCATTACCACATCACTATGCATCATCAATTGCTATTTGCCCGCCTCTAAAATTCCCTTGCTTCGGAATTGTTACTTTCAAACTCCCTACTTTCTCCTAAAATCCCTCATAATTTCGGGTTCAAATCAGAATGGGTACAATACAATAGTGCTACCATTTGTCAATTCATAAATAGACTTAATGAGGATGGGTTGTTAAACGAAAATTCAACAATTTTCTGTCACAAATTTTAACAATTTGTTATTAATAATAACAATTGAAATTACATTAATTGACACGTAATTTTAACAAAATCAAATTGTAGATAGTTCTCTGATATTAATAGTTCGTTGATTGAAATCCTTGATTGCCGCCGAAGTCGTTTTACATCCATCGCTCTTGTTTATTAGCTAGAATACAGCTAAAATTAAAACAAACAAAAATTGATTATTAGCAAAAAAGAATAATAATTCATTTCAAATATAGATGGCAAAGCGATAAACATAAATACTTTACTGAATCAAATAAAAAAAACAGAGTATTAAACATTTTTTTTGTCTATCTAGTAATTCTTTTATACACGCGTTCACATAACTAGATAACAATAAGTATCATATATATTTATATAACAAAAATTTGACGTTCGAACATTTCAAGAAATAAATAAAGTTGAATTTATTTTCGATAAGTCTATCACTAAACGATTCATGGAAAAGAAACATTTTTTTAAGCATCGTTATTCATGAAGTCAACAGATGAAAATGTATCCAATACTAAACTAAAAAATTGTATTCAAACGTTTTCCATTTTTGGTAAAACTCAATTTTCCATTCAACTGTTTACAGAATATTCATACTGATAAACATAAAATTAGACAAATGCCATAGAATATTTATTATACTTACAGCATTAGTATTTAGATAATAGACAGTTGTTTGAAACGACAGCTGATGACTCTGAAATTTTTTAAGTAGCGAGGACAGAGAATGGATTTACTTAATAAAATCTCATGCTTCTATCATCACTTCTCAAAATCTTTCTCATAAACTAAACAGTGCAGTGCGTAGTTAATCAAACAATTTTCAAAGTCAAAATTTCATCCAGGACAGTAACATATCACGATTATATTAAGAATTATTATTACACAGTAGCGTACAAGTTCTAAATTATGCATTGAGATCATTTTGAATTTATTAATTTATTCTTTCGACTGATCAACACAGTTTCGAAGTGGTGGGATTGTCGTTTATAAAAAGGATGTCAATACTATCATAAAATATATAAGCACAGTCTTCTTCATCTGCTAACCAACTTTAATGTTTTGATCATTAATCATAAATCAAAAATACTTCTAATAATAGATAGTTATTTTGTTTATAGCAGCACATAAAGTCCTTTAAAAGGCGGAAATCTTTCTCCATTCGATTAACAAACAAGAATAGGAGATAAAATTTCCACCGGTCAATGGACTTTGTTGTCAGAATAAAAATCAGTCACGAGTAATTCATAAAATTGGAGAAGAGAAAAAATTTAAAACATACCTTGTGACGTGTCATTCTATCTAGGTGTAGTTAGTAAGGTCTGCATTTCGGTGGAAAGACAAATTGTATTTACCATTAATCTGGAAAAGAGTAATGAATGTAAATTAATTATATGTGTAAATAGTATCTTAACAAGATGCTTATATACTTCCATTTATTCAAAGGATTTTCAATGTATGTAGCACGATACGTCGATCCTATCCCATTAAAAAGCACCATTGGGGAGGTACGTCACTTGATAATTTGATAAAATTAAAAAATTGAATGAATTTGAAATAACATAAGAAAAATGCCCATGCAAGTTTTCACCGTTTTAAAGTATGAACAATCATATAAAGCAAGAAATAATAACAAACAATAATCGGTGTTTAGGAAATCCTTTAATCGACACAAAAGGGGGTTACACTCCATTGAAAAACAAGTATCACCAACTTTTCCGCCTATTAACGAATTTCTATGTTTAGCAGAAAACATGAACGGAAATTTAGTGCCTTAACACTTAAAGAATTAAAGATCAAATAAATTTTTTTCAATTTACATTTCTCTTACCAATTCCTGGAGAAGATATTTTTACTAAAAATTAAACAAAATACCTCAGCAGGCTTTGAAGATCAACACACTCTACTGAAAACATTCAATAAGCAACTTTTCCACCTATTGACGAATTTGCTATTCAAATCATCTAACAGTTTATAAAACAGTTACACTAATGATTGCTCAAAGCTTCATTTATAAACAGTTTTTTTCTGGATAGGCATAAACTACATTAGACGAAAAATAACTAGAGTGCTGTTCTTATTATTAGGGACGTTGCTCCAAAAAAATTTAAAAATCATCTTTTCTTCCAAATTAATATTTAAAAAAAAGTAAAAAAACAACACTTACAAATCTATTGACATGAGTTACTTAGTTTCAATTGACTGCTTTCTCCTCGGGAAACCGCTTGAGTATCCTCATAAGAATAACAAAGACATGATTTTCCAGTTAACTTTGATGAGAAGCTCACAAAGCACCTACAAATAAAATTATAAAATCACCTCAACGTAATGACAAATGCAAATACCGTTTTGGTTATCTCATAAGTGATAAAAACGATATGAAGTTCCTATACTTCCATTTAAATTATTTCAGGGAATTATTATTTAAGAAGATTTTTCAGGCGGGAGCAATTGACCGTAATTAAAAACAATAAACTACCATCTGCTAACGGGCCACAATGTTTAGTTTATCAAACAATTATTATTAATTTATAGCATAAAAATCACATAAGGCTCAACTAACACGTAATAACAGATTCAATTACCTTTTTGTTTACCACACAAGAAATAACGATAACCAGAATTTTCTGCTACCCAATTACACCCTAGCTCTCATTGACTGTATAAAACCATGGCATGATGATTCAGGAATTCTTCAGGAAGTGAAAGCAGCGTGGTGAATTACTTTAATCTAAATTCACCAAGCACCTCCACCTTCAAAAAAAATTCTTTGTTAAAAAAATATATTTTGGAGTCACAACTACAACTTTGTTTTCTAGAAATTTAAATATTTTACTGTCAGAATCGTGGGTGGTGAGTCGTTCATAAAATCCTTTGACAGACAGAAAGAAGCTCTTACTTGTACAAAAAAAACAGTAAAGTGCCCACTTTCTATCTGCCAACGGAGTTCCGTGTTTAATTCATCCCACAGTCTTCAAACTGACAATTAATAACTAAAACATAATAACAAATTCTATTACCATCTTGTTTACCTTAACAAAATTCAAAATGATCAGAGCTTTCTGTTGTCATTCAAATCTTTTTACTTTCTGTACAAGACCATGACACGATGATTAAGAAATTTTTCAAGAAATGGAAAAGACGTGATGAATTTATTTAATGACAATTCACCAGTCACTTCCACCTCTTGAAAAAGTCTTTAGTTTTGAAAGAAAACCACATGTTAGTAAAACTACACCACTATCTCCTTGGAATTTTCATGTTTTCTGTCAATATGGTATTGTCACTTATAAAATCGTTTCGGAGACAAAAAGGACGTGAAAACAGTACAGACAGTCCTCTCCATCGGTCAACGAACCTCACTGTTCATTTCATCAATCAGTTTACAAAATTACTTTTAAGGTCCTTTAAAAGGCGCAAATCTCTCTTCATTCGATAAATATTCACGAATGGAAGAAAAGATTTCCACCTGTCAATGGACTTTGTTGGCAGAATAAAAATCAGTCACGAGTAATTCACAAAATTGGAGAGGAGAAAAAATGTAAAACATACCTTGCGACATGTCATTCTATCTAGGTGTAGTCAGTAAAGTCTGCATTTCGGTGGAAAGACAAATTGTATTTACCATCAATCTGAAAAAGAGCAATAAATGTAAATTAATTATGTGTGTAGAATGTATCTTAACAAGATACTTACTTTCCTTTATCCTAAGGATTTTCCATGTATGTAGCAATATACGTCGATCCAATCCTATTATAAACACCATCATTAATAATAAATGAAGTATAAAGTAATAAATAAAGTATGTTACCTTTATCAATTTATGTATGGGCGTAACCAAACAATATGGCGGTTATGGAATTTATTGCAAAATAACCAGACAGTGTGATAATTATTGAATTAAAATTATCACTTTCATTGTCACCATTTAAGAATTTCTTTTGTCTTCATAAATTCTTTTTCCACTTGTTTTCCCCATATAAGTAAAACTTGTGTAACAACCCTTAACAATTACCCTTTTTCTGGCTACTTACAGAATATGGAGAAAAATGAATTGATTAAAAAACATAATCGGATTAGAAAGCAAAAGCATCTCAAAAGGAATCACTTACGTTTTTACTTGTGAATACTCAATTATATTCATTGATTTTGTAACAAATTTACATGCAGGCGGCACACTTCCGGTGATATTTTTACAGTTTTATAGATGTTTTATTGTTGATAATTTATAAAATTTGACACTTCTTCGTGGACGTTGTATAGTACCTAATCACCAAAACACAAGACTGTCATTAATTTCACAAGTAATTATCGATATGTTTATGGAAAAAATGATCACTTTATGGTAAATTGGACTAGAGAAAAACCAAATAACTATCATTATATACGTTTAATTAATTACTGTCAGAAAAACGTCTTGATCTACTACTGAAAACTATATGTATATGGTAGGGATTTATCAAAAATGAATCATCATCTAAGCTCGCTATTTATAAAACAATAGAATAGTTATCGGCGAAAATAAATTTATAAGAACATTCCCATAGAATGGCTAGGATTGCATTTCTTAATGAAATATTTTTATCATTATCAAATAATATAAGATAAGTACTTATTTTTTTATAAACAATAAAATATGTAAATTTCCACCCCATTAAAAACTAAATAATCATAGAATGTAATAAATAAATGATATTAAACAATAATCGGTGTTTAGGAAATCCTTTAACAGACAGAAAGGCTGGTTACACTCTGCTGAAAAAACAGTGTCACCTACCTTTCCGCCTATTAACGAATTTCTTTGTTTAGCACAAAAGATGAATGAAAACTTTATCAATTAAGAATCTTTTTCTATATTTACATATCACTTACCAATTCTTATGGAATTGAGAAAAGTTGTACAAGCCACTTCTCCTCTTACTTTGCTTTACAGTCCATTCAACACTTTTCAAAACACTTACACTGGTATAAAACTTGGCCCAAAGTTTCAGCTGTCGACAGATATTTTTCTGGATATATATATATATATATATATATATATATATATATATATATATATATATATATATATATATATACGTCATATTTTTCGAAACGGTGCTCCAAAATTTCTGAACATTATCTTTTCATTTTAATTAAAAATAAGAAAACAATAACTTACACTTACAAATACCTTTACATGAGTTAGTTATAGATGACTGCTAACTCCTTGGAAGATTGCTTGAGTATCCTCATAAGAATAACAAAGACATGATTTTCCAGTTAACTCTGATGAGAAGCTCACAAGGCACCTTCAATTAAAATTATAAAGCATTACTAGTAGTAGAAAAATCACTTGAAACTAATGACAAAATCAATTACCTTTTTATTTATTTCACAAGTGATTACAACTATAAGAACTCTCTACATCTATTTGGATCCATTCATTTTCTATATAAAATCATAGGACTATAATTTAGAAATTCTTCAGTAAATTAATTTATTCCAAAACAGTTCACAAGCTTCAGACGCTCTGAAAAAACTCTTTATTTTTAAGAAAACTTTGTTAGTTTCATAACTACATCTCAATCAAACCGAAATGTAAACTTTTTACGGTCGAAATAGTGGTATTGTTGCTTATAAAATTCATTGACCGACAGAAAGGATGTACATACTACTGTCAAAAAAACAGTATACACACCTCTTTCCATCTGTCAACGGACTTCAATGTTTAACTTATTCAGCAGATTACATTAACATGGTGTCTTAGAAATAATTCGAAAAGATGGGAGACCATCGTCAATTTATTGAATGGAAATGTACCAGCATTCCCACCTATGCAAAAATATCTTACTTTATGAAAAAAGTCGTTAATCCAAATAAATGACATGATGATTTTTGACCTCTTTCTGAAAATGGAGAGACACTGTAAATTCATTCGATAACAATCTACAATATCATCTCCATCTCTCAAAAAAAAATCTTTTGCTACAACAAATGTTCAACATTACCATAAACGATTGCAATGAATGAACCTCCACACATCTTTACTGTTAAAATCCATTTTTCAACTGGCACACATAGTTTATCGCGAGTAGTACTGTTGTTTATAACATTCATTGATAGACAGATAGGGTACATTTGCTGCCTTGAAAAACAGTAAAGTGCACAATGTCCATCTGTCAACGAATTCCATTGTTTAGTTTATCAAAACGGTTCCTGAATTATTATCAACTTATGGTTATGGAAGGCAGCATTACTACTATCAAAAAAATCACACAGGGCTCAACTAAAATGTAATAATAACTCAATCCCATCACCGTTTGCATACGATGATGATTGAGAGATTCGTTAAGAAGTGAATTTATTTGAAGTCTTTGATTTTGAAGAAAGACTAGAGGCAAATCTAAATATTTCTTAAAATTTAATTTTTCGTCGGTGAAAATGTCAGTGTTGTCTACAAAATTCGTTTACAGGCAAAAAGAGCATCAATACTATCGTAAAAAATCGGTCAACAGAAATTCAAAAGTGCTAGAAATTATTTTTGAATTTTTTTAAAAGGCGGAAATTCCTCTTTATCTGATTAATAAACAATGGACTTTGTTGGCAGAATAAAAATCAGTCACCAGTAATTCACAAAATTGGAGAGGAGAAAAACTTTAAAACATACCTTGTGACGTGTCATTCTATCTAAGTGTAGTCAGTAAGGTCTGCATTTCGGTGGAAAGACAAATTGTATTTACCATCAATCTGGAAAAGAGTAATGAATGTAAATTAATTATATGTGTAAATAGTATCTTAACAAGATACTTATATACTTCCATTTATTCAAAGGATTTTCAATGTATGTAGCAACACCATCATTAATAATAAATAAACTATGTTACCTTTATCAATTTATGTATGGGCGTAACCAAACAATATGGCGGTTATGGAATTTATTGCAAAATAACCAGACAGTGTGATAATTATTGAATTAAAATTATCACTTTCATTGTCACCATTTAAGAATTTCTTTTGTCTTCATAAATTCTTTTTCCACTTGTTTTCCCCATATAAGTAAAACTTGTGTAACAACCCTTAACAATTACCCTTTTTCTGGCTACTTACAGAATATGGAGAAAAATGAATTGATTAAAAAACATAATCGGATTAGAAAGCAAAAGCATCTCAAAAGGAATCACTTACGTTTTTACTTGTGAATACTCAATTATATTCATTGATTTTGTAACAAATTTACATGCAGGCGGCACACTTCCGGTGATATTTTTACAGTTTTATAGATGTTTTATTGTTGATAATTTATAAAATTTGACACTTCTTCGTGGACGTTGTATAGTACCTAATCACCAAAACACAAGACTGTCATTAATTTCACAAGTAATTATCGATATGTTTATGGAAAAAATGATCACTTTATGGTAAATTGGACTAGAGAAAAACCAAATAACTATCATTATATACGTTTAATTAATTACTGTCAGAAGAACGTCTTGATCTACTACTGAAAACTATATGTGTATGGTAGGGATTTATCAAAAATGAATCATCATCTAAGATCGCTATTTATAAAACAATAGAATAGTTATCGATGGTTCTAAATTAACATGGACGTTCCTTTCGAATGACTAAAATTTGTTTTCAAAGATTCGATTTGATTTTTTCTGATAAATATATTGTTTTTATTATTATTGTCGCATATGAAATATAGTCGACTAAAATTTCACCCCTAAACTGGTGACATTTGTTATACACTTGTAAATAGAAACCCTGTAATATGATCGAATGAAATAATTTTAGTTAGTTGTTAGATACCATCTGTTAGAAAGTTTGTCAAAATCAGTTAAATTTTCGAAAATATTATTTCAATTATTATAAAAGATACGAGATATAAAAACATTTTATCTGAATCGATCTATTAAGTAGCAAATTTGTATTGAATATACCTGGCCATTTTCAACAATAGAACATTTATTTTCAACGTTTTTATAAATAGTCCCTTTGCCCCTTAGATTTTTCAAAATAAGATGAAATGGTACGCGACCAGAAAATTATGTGTAGGTAAAAAGTAAAAATTCCATTGTTATATTGACAATACTTTTAAGTGGCAATTTGTAAACGTTCACACCTTGTCAAAACATACTTATTTTGTGATTTTTTTCAATTGAAAAATTCACTAAATGGTATTTCAGTTTAAATTGACAGTTCTCTTCGTTGAAATGGTACCAGGTAAGATTAATGAATGAATGAAAAATAATGAAATAAAATACAATTTTTTTTTTCGAAATAAACGTTGAAGCATATACGATGAAATTTCGATTCAAATATCGTATCTAGCTGTAGTAAAAGTGGCCTTATTTTCACCCTCTAAAGTGACATTTAATTTTATAATACATTTTACAGGTTGTATGGAGAGAAACTGTTTCAACATAAAAGCATTTTATAATTTAATCAATTAGACGTCTAAAAAGCTCACAAACTGTAAATTGATTGAATTAAATTTTAACGCTCATTTGATAGACAAAAAAAAGAAAGAGAAAAATCATACAAAATATTCAAAGATCCATACCGACAACAACAAAAAATTCGCTAATTGTGATAGTATTTGTTTTTATTTAAATTTATTAATTTAATATGTAGTTGATCAATCAAATTATTGAATGTCCGGTTATAATGCACGTGCAATAAAGTACTTTGAACTGTTAACTATAATAAATAGATTATATCTGTGTAGTAATGTTGTTACAGAACTATGCCATGTCACAGCAACAGAATATTGTTTCTATAAACCAATTATCTTACCCTTCATATTACAAACACACACACAACCACCACATCTATGTTAGAATATAAAAATGCATTCAAATAACAGTATAAGTCGATTTTCATTCAATATCAATTAAAGACAATATACATATAAACACAAATATCAATAATAGAAAGATATTGAAAAGATGGAAAAACGATTATTGAGTATTTTGAAAAATGGTTACGGTTTACGATGACGAACTAAAACATGAAATGAATTTCCAGTTATTAATTTGTACGATTTGTAAGCCGATTTGTTCTCAAGTTATCAGATGAAAAGCTCAACCACAGTATAGAATCGAAATAGGGTGGATTGTATACGTTCCCTGTTTATGTTCTGTATATTATTGAATTCTATATAAATTTCGATTAGTTTCTATAGCACAATTATGAAAAATAATTAAAAACGAATAATCAAAAATAGAACTATTACCTATAATCGGGATCTTTAAGGCGAGTATGTCCTAATTGGTCTGCAGTCCAGTTGTCAAGCTTTTCTGACTTGTACGAGTTATTGCCAACTTCAATAAAATACACCTGTGAAAATGTACAGATTATTATTATTTTTTGAATAATTAATTGAATTTGATATTTCTTAACTTGAATAATCCTTGAAAACAATTATATAAATGTCCATCCAACCATCACAATTTCTTTAAATTGAATAACGCCCATGCTTTAAATTTGAAACGCCTCCTCTACTAATTTATTAATTAATTTGTATTTGTTCTATTAAAAATGTTCTATACACTAAAAAAATAATATTTTCAAACTTGCTAAAATCTACAATAGAATAATATGATTGCATCGTTAAAACCGATGAAAAATCGTTATTCCTTTATAAACGATAAAATGAGCAAAACTTCGATCTATTCAAAAATTGAACAAACGTAAATTGTAATTAATACATACGAACAATAATTGATGTTTTTGGAAATCCCTTAACAGCCGGAAAGGTTGGTTACACTCTACTGAAATAAGTGTGTCACCCACCTCTCCGCCTATCAACAAATTTCTACGGAAAGTTGGTTAATGTTTTAGCACTTGATGAACTGAAAATCAAATTAGTTTTTTCATTTGCATATCACTAACGAATTGTTGTCAAAAATATATCTCCTTGGAAAATCACTTGGGTATTCTCATAAATTTATTTTAAGGAAAGTCATATGCCGTCTCCACTGCCTAGAGAAACTGAATTTTTTAGAAAACTCTATGGTGGATACATAAAATCCTTTGACCGGCAGAAAAGAGCACTCAACTATCTCAAAAAACTGTTGAGCCACCCCTTTCCACCTACCAACGGACTGTTCTGTTTAATTCATCCGGTAGTTTTCAAAATTATTTTTATTTTATTTTCAATCAATGATAGTTTTTTGTTGATGGCAGGTCATAAAGTCCTTTAAAAGGCGGAAAGGTTTCTCCATTCGATTAAAAACCAAGAATAGGAGATAAAATTTCCGCCTCTCAATGAACCTTGTCGACAACAGGGTTTCAACTAATATCGCTGGAAATAAAAAGAGTTCAACTTACCCCCATGTGCTACTAATTATGAAGAGTTGGACTCCTTGCAAAATCTTCCTAAAGCAGACTCTGTAATGAAGTTTTAATAAAATTACCATCTGAAAGCTATAATACGGTTGATAACTATATGATGAGAAATCATTCAGTACATTGATTGTCTCATTAAGAAAGTTCCTTCGAATTGAACAAATGTCATCAATTTCTTATCGTTTGAAATAGAATTAAAGTTAACTTACTGTCATGTATAACACTTCCTGTGCAATCTTTTAAACAGTGAAGAAACGCTCAATTCACCAAAAGATTTGCTGCTTCAAGCACGAAAAAATATCATCATTTCATGTTACCAAAGATCATTAAAAACACAACCAAAATGTCTCATTCGAAACTAAAACAGAGCCTACAAACGAAATTTTAAAGGATTACAATCAGAAGATTACAATAAGCTTATATAAAACGTAATAATAGGTCGATCAGTCATTTGTTTTTCTCATTATTATTCAACTAAGAGAACTCGTCATCATTTCTTATTAGATTAAGTGTGATTTTGTTGTAAATTAAACTTATAAAACTACTTACCCTTACAAATGCCCCATCATGCTTTAAGTATAGTTAGATATTTTCTTCTTCTCTTCGAACATCTCAAATACATAGTAACAAGAAGTGAATCTATTTCATTGCCTACCACAAATACAAGATTTCTGAAGATTTTACCATATACCATATTACATAGGAATAACAGACTCCTTAAATTCTAAAAAATGTAACAAGGATTGCATTTCCCATTAGGCTTGCATGAAAAATTGTAAAAACAAGAGCTTAGTAGAGAGCATTGTACATATACGTAATGGAAAAAGAAATGTAATTGTAAAAAGTTTGTACGTTGAATACACAACTGCAACAATGTCTTCATAAAGTTTGTGTAGTATAAAATAATTCATACCTTCGCTGTCAAAATTGTGAGATGTGATGTATGAAATCCTTTGACAGACAGAAAGGGCCACCCAACTACCATAAAAAATTGTTGAGTCAGTCATTTCCATCTATCAACGGACTCTGGCGTTCCTTTCACCCAGGAATTTTCAAATTTATTATCAATGAATGAAAACTGTTTGCTTACGGCCGCCCATAACGTTTCTTGAAAGATGGAAATCTGTCCCCACTCAATTAACAAACAAGAATGGACCTTGTTGACAGTAGGGGAGAATCAACCACGATTAACCACTAATTTAGTTGGTGACAAGAAAAAAGTTCAACTTGCTCCCATGTATTATTAAATATGAGGTATCGGACTCCTTGAAAACCTAGCTTAAGCAGGCCCTATTATGCGAAAATTGACTTTCTTAAAACGATGATTTCGATCAACCGTATATTCAAAAAAACATTCTGATCTAATTAATTATGCAGAAACAACATTCGGTAATTTTCAACTGTTATCCTCGCTCACTATAAAATAGTAATGCCACCAGGGTGTAGGGGTGATATTATTATTTTTTAACTATCCATTGGTTAACTATTTTATAATTTAGACATAATTACAAAAACATCGCCTCTACAAATAATTATTCTACTTCACCGTTAAGGTGAAAGCTCACTATTTAACAATAAGACTAGATAGATAATACCGTGTAGTCCAGCTTGTTTTTTTTTTAATTTATTGTAAATATCCTTAACACTAATTATTTTTATTACTAGTTGTAAAATTGAAAAATTTCCAAATCTTCCAAGTGGAGACGACGCGAACGTTAAAACAAAATGGTGAGCAAGATGAAGTTTCGTGTTTCGTCACAGTTACTATTTAGGTTGTTTCTTAATAAAATCATAATTCTACGTTTATAACGACTATCAATTAACAAAATCCGAAAATAAAAGGAAATGTTTGAAAAACTCGCACCAATATTCACGAATTTGCACTTGTTTTCTCCCTAATTAAGAAAACTATTTATTTAACTGACGCTCTCTAATAAGTAAGATGCCACTTTAGCCGCCAACACATCCTATTGGTCAATATCCCTCCTAAATTATTCCCACCTCCCTAAAAACCGTTATTTTTAAACAATTGGTAAAAAAAATGTTGTATATCAATTAAAAAGGAACAATAAATTTCACTAAAATGTGAAATATATTTTTTAATTACTTCAAAAATATAGAATTTGTAGGTATTTTGTTTTTATAGGGGAACCACCCAGTAGAAATTGCAACGTGTTCTTATTTTATAATAAAAGCTGAACTGCGAAATTTCAAACCAATATGGTTGCAAAAGAATAAATAAATGAATAAAATAATAAAACATACTTTTTTCCTCCTGGAATTCACGATATTTTCCTGGAGGACCTTCTTTATCTGCAGAACAACATGAAGTTGGCGTTGCAACGGACAACGGTAAAGAAATATGGCGGCACACAATCTTTTTTAAATTATCTTTTTTATATTTGCGAAACAGCTTTTTTAAATTTTAATGGAAATATGATCAAAAAATTGTCACGCAAAATTAAAGTTTGTCGAAAATATACTTTGGGCAAAAAGTTTTATTTGAAATCCCTATGATATTCACACTTGATTAATCTATAATTAAACTCCGATTATGCCAATTGTTGCCTTCACCCACTATAAATCAGTGTTGCCCACTAAAGAGGAAATAGGGAATTATACTTTCTTATGTTAAATTTTTTTTGACAAATATGGCGTTACTTTTCAATAGAATTACTAACAATTTATATTTTTAATTATTATTCTACACTTAAGGCAAGATGTCACTTCCAAATTCAAAAATAAAACGAAACTTTTGAAAAGCAATCACTAATAATCACGAATTTACATTTTTTTCTCAAGTTATAAAGAAACTAACTGACGCTCCGATTGTGTCGTGGACCGCCAACTCCTCCTATTGGTCATAATCCCACAGAAATCACCCCCCATGAACAAATTCGTTATTCTTCAAATAATAATTAACAAAAAAGCATTTATCAATGAAAAATCACTATTGAATTTATGAACTATTTAGAAGATTTATAGAATTGAGGAAAATCCTTGTTAGATGAAAACGCCCAGTATATGTTAATATCTTATGATTTTTTCAACAATTTCGAATAGATGTAGATATAGATATATATATATATATATATATATATATATATATATATATATAAAAATATGAAAATTAAATAAAGTAGTAGCACTTACCATTTTCTTCTTCCCAATTTTCATAAAATTTTCCTGGACGATCTTCAAATCAGCAATCAAACAACTCAAAGCCAACAACAACCGAAGAAGATATCGCGAAAAATGGCGGCACAATTATTAAATTATTTATTTATATTGACTAAATCGTTTTTTTTTTCAAATTTAACTTCTAATATTAGCAAAAAATTTGAGCAAAACTTGAAATTTGTCAAAAATTTAGTTAAATAAAAATATCACTGGAATATTCACACTTGAGTGATCTAATTAGTATCTGAATATGCGAATGTGGATTATATGAGCCACGTTAGGCGTTTTTAAAGGCGAATTTTTAGTAGGTGGGGGGATCACTTCCTGAAAATTAGTGCTACCAACTTAGGAATATTGTTATCATTTTAACAATTATTTACTAATTTTCCTATATTAAAATTCGCAAGCAATTAATATATGAAGGAAATATCGTTTGTTAATAAACCAGATATCATTGATCTATCTGCAATACTTGATCGATAATTATCATGATCTACTGGAAAAATTGTATTGACCTCTGTAATTACATTGAAGTTACAGGTGTTTCATTGACATGAACACCTGTAGAAGCCGCGTTTTTCAATAATCACATTTTTACCAAAAATTGAATATTATTCTTACCCTAACGCACTATTCAACATTGCTTTTAGATAATTGTTTTACATATAAAGTGAATAATCAAACAACCACCCCTTGTATTCAATACAAATTGTAAGGGATCTAAGGGTATTATCAGTCACTTTGTTGTATATGAATTGTTGTTGTAATCACTTGATTAGGGTTCGATTTACTTGCATAAAAGATCATTTATTGATTATCATCAAAAAATGTTTAGAGTCACTAAAGATTGGTTGCGTAAAAGAACGGGGTAATACTGTACATATTTTTTTTCAACATAAAAGCGTATGCTCATCTGCATACTGGTAAACGCGCAAAAAATACTAATTAAGTATTAAATAACATTAATTAAGATGTTAATGTGAACATGTCTCAACGTATTTTTTTCTAAATTGTTGATTTCTCAAATATACTATATGCATATTAATCTATCTAATTGCCATGGAGTACGTTATTATGTTCTTATGGTACAACGACAGGTATCCATGACCATTGGTCTGCCAATATAAAAGAATAAATAGAAAGGCAGGTGTTAAATGCATTGGAACTAAACATCATTGGATAGTCTTCAGTTATGGCCCCACCTACCAATTATCAATTATACTTTGCTTAATGATTTTTTTATTACTTATTTCTAAATATTGAAAAAACCGAATGAATGACTTATAATAAACTTTAGTTTGAAGACTAAAAAGTCTTGATATAATTAATTAATCACTCCTTCAATTTTATAATTAACAAAGTATATTATATAGAATATACATATATGTATAATGTTTATACTATTGATAAAGAAAAGTATCTGCAGAAATTACCCCGTTAAGAAATTGTGTACCCAGAACATTATGTTCTATTTTTTTGTAGAAATCAACTCAGGAAATTGTTATCTCTATATACTAAACAAAATCGAGAAATTAATACAGTTCGGCGATAGTGCTGATCAAGTGAAATCTGAGTTGTTTTTTCCTCAAATTATTATCAATAAAGATATAACGATAAAAGTTAGGAGTATTTTCTTTGAGTAATTAGAAACCGTCGTATTATTAAATTGGCAAATTGTTTAATTAATAGTAATAAAAGGTAATTATTGTCTGCAGGCCATGGGCAATCTGGACATTTGTACAGGACACCAAATAACAAATGGATGCAAAGGAAATTTAGACAGAAGTTTTTAAAATCTAATAGATTAGAAAATAGGATTCATTAATTGAATGAGTATGTGATAATCAATCTTTACTAATTAATCGAATCTATTTTATTTATTTAATTTTTTTCCAATGTACCATTTAACATTTCCAGAAAAGAATGGAATGGAATACCTATACAAATACAGGGCCGGACTCATTCATTGAATGTCTGAGGTGAGTCTCAAAGCGGTCGGCTTTCACAATTTTTAGAAAGACTCATTGTCAGAAATTATATCAATAACAACGTGACCATAATCTGAAATAACTACATAAAATTATTCCTAAGTTTTCTTATTTAACCACTTTTATTTTGTTAATTACGGCGTGTCATTGACCCATATTCTTATTATTTGTCACATTATGTTGGTTTGGATATAAAAATAACTGTAATAACAACATTAAAACCTTAAATACTTACTACACTTGATAAAAAAATTACAAGTAACTCTTTTAACTGCTTACTATATAATTTCATATTTCCATTCGAACAAAGTTTAAAAGTTATACTTATGTATTAATATTAAATAATAATAATCGAGATCGTTAATTGGGTATATTTATGAGTTTTATAAATCGATTAAATATAAATTTATGCACTAAAAGACCTATAAAATCGATGTTTAATAAAAACATAATTATTCATTCATAATTCAAAGTCAACCATAGGAATATATCCTCATATTATTTAGTGTTCAATTGAATTGGTGATTAAAAGATTCTGTAACACACGGTGGCACCCCCTAGACAAGGTAGTCATTTGATTTTCCGACATTGGTGAATATTTGCACAAAATTTAATTCTTCAAAATATAGCTATTTTTAGGATAGTGGCGGCTATAGTTATCCTATGAGCAAATAGGGCAATTGCCACCAGCAGCAGGGAGCCTCTAATCAATCATTTATAAACACATTGGCTTTCAATTAGTAAATATTTCTGAATTTATCCTGGACATGGGCTCACCAAAATTCAAATAACGTACAGTTTTAGCGAATTTTTTTTTTAATTCAATAATTTAATCAGTATTAGAAGTCATGTGACAATCTGGACTTTTGTTTTATTTAATTAATATAAGAACGATATTATTAATAACGAATAATGTGATGTGAAATTTTTTGGGCCACCTGTATGAATCGTAATTGACCGTTAAAGAAATTTGATATTATCTCTTTTTTTTTGTTATTTTTCCGCCAGGATGTAAATTTTTATCAGTTTTATATCTTCCTAGAAAATTCAAATAAAAACAAAAACACAAATTCCGTTGAACAAATGAAATGTGAGACGCTAGATATCAAATGATTAATAATTATATTATTTTCTAAATTATTGAAAATTTTTATTTTGTTATTAAATTCCAAAATTGTATTGATAGTAATAATAATAGTTATTATATAATAACAATCCTGATCGTTTGTTGTAGTTATAAATTAATTTGATTAATTTCAAGTATTAAGTAGTATAAACGATCGACTGAAGTAGTAATTCAAATTATTAAAAATATTTAAAATGAATCTACCCCTGAGTAATAATTAAACTCATTATAGGTAATAATGCGTGGTCAAATGATCTTAAAAAATGTCATTAAAACGCTACTTTGAATCATTTCAGTCGTACGAAGAAAATCAAATTGTGAACAAATAATGACAAAACTTATTTAACAATTGTCACTATGATAATATTTGATAGATATATAAAATTCGATAATTAATTTATATTCAATTAATTAATAACTATCTATATACTCCTTATATACATATAATGCCATATTTATCTAACTGTTGATATTTTGTTTGATGAATTTTTAATAGACCTTCCTTTATTATTTCATTTTGTTTGTGATATTAAATCTGAAAATTTCGAATAAAATCTAGTTTAATGGGTATATTGTCTGGTACAATCAATCAATCATCCGGCGCTCATTAAATGCAGGTAATTGTCACCTACGTATTTCCATTAATTAATTTTAAAATTATGAATTTAAATTTAAGCGAACTGTATCTATAATAATATTGTTATTTTTACGTAAGTACAATTTGAAAATTTACCGAATATTAATTGAATAGAATAGTTACTATCTATAATTATTGATTGATCAATATTTATATCTAAGAATATTTATGAGAAACAGTGTGTGGGAGAGAAAGAGAGAGGGAGAGCGCGAGAGCAAGACAGAAAGAAACTTCCTGCAATACTGTGCCAGCAGGCTATAAGTTATACTTTTGGAATAACAGGACAGAAGTTTAGTTAGTTGCATAAGCACATGGAAGCAAAAATCTCTTCTATACTGTAAAAATGTGGAACCCTTTTTATAGTTATGTACAATTTATTTTCAGTATTACTGATAGTATCAACGCTGTCGTCACTGATTTCCATTACCTAAATTCCGTAAATTCGTTCATAAGTTTACAAGATGCACCTTGGGATGAATAAAGTCCATATTGTCTGCGTTCAGCTTACCTTTTTTTGTTTACAAATGATTACAGTGAAATCAAATTGTTAGATAGCAACATAACTATTCCCCTACTCTATGCCATTATATTCATGGCATCATCTTCCTGTAACTTCCAATCTTCCATGACATGTAGTGTTTATTAAAAAAGAAATAAAATTTTGACATCACTTGTACGCCTTTTCCACACCACCTGTGAGGTAACGCACAAGGTGCGTTTATTTCTATAGTGGTATCCCCTGTAGGTCTAATCCATTTTTTAACTGCATATAACGAATACTACCTATAAAATCAGTCTATGGATATGGATAATCCGTAGAGAGGCCTATATACCGAAAACTAAACACCGAATCAGTAGCGTAACAATCATGAGGCTGCGACGATCTACCTTTTTAGCTTCCTTTTCTCATCCTGCGACGATTCAAAACTTACTATCTATAAATAAATTAAACAAAATTAAAAATTATAGAAAAATACATAGTTGAGACGTTGTAGAAATTATATTTTATAATTTATTTAACATTTGTAAATACAAAATTGTTAAATATGTTCTACAGTATCGGCCCGTCCAAGTAAAAACATAGGAGAAAATAGAAGAAATGAAACAGAAATATGATGTGCATGTGTTAAAAAGAGATATAGGAAAGGTGGGTGGTTAAGTAGTAAATACTCATTGCAAAAATACCACCTCACCATCTTCAGCAGACCCCTTTTGTAATAACCACTCCTCTTCGACTAAGAAAACGATCTGGCCTAAAATTTTACGTCTTTTTGAAGTAGAAACATTACAACTCAATGAGTAAGAGAGAGACGGAACAACAACATTGTCTTGGTTTTGAGACATTTGGTGAATTTAAAATTAATCGTAATTGAAAAGAAACGTAAACATCGATTAAACTTAAACTTTTGTTTTTTTTCTAATGCTCTTGCATAGTACCATAAAAAATGTGTATCTGCACTGTTTGTTAAGATCGACAGTTAATTGAAAACAAACAAATTACCAAAAATTTTTATTGTTTAATAATTCGTTCAATTGATAACAATAGCAAAAATCTCTTTAAATTCGGTTTCCATCAGCAACGCATTTTTAATTTTAATTCTCCAAATTGCTAGTTTGTTGTTGTTGTTCCTCCGTCTCTCTCTACTTATTGAGTTGTAATGTTTCTACTTCAAAAAGACGTAAAATTGTAGATCCGATAGTTTTCTTAGTAGAAAGAGGAGTGGTTATTACAAAAGGGGTCTGCTGAAGATGGTGAGGGTGGATATTTTTGCAATGAGTATTTACTACTTAACCACCCACCTTTCCTATATCTCTTTTTAACACATGCACATCATATTTCTGTTTCATTTCTTCTATTTTCTCCTATGTTTCTACTTGGACGGGCCGACCCTGTATAATGATGACACACTGGTCATATTCAATAAAGAGTGATTTATAAACACCGCCTTATCTAACAGACATTCTATTTTCAATGTTATTTGTAGCTCTATCAAAGGCATTCATTTGAAATTCGGTTTGAAACAATAAAGTGAAATAAAACACAGATATAGAACAGCATAAATTTATTGTAGATAGTAAAATAACATTTTTAAGTACTGAAAATAACTCAAATAAGGGGCAAAAATTGGAATAAAGTAACCATTGTGTATATATGAAATTTACTGAATTTAAATTATTATTATTATTATTATTAATATATATTTAAAATAAACCATAAAAATTATTCTTAATACGTAATAAGGCACTTTCATTTTATAATAATTATGTAGAAATGGCGCTTAAAAGAATTTGTTCAATTATTGGAAGTTTAGATATATTTAAATAATAATAAATTTTGAATAAT
The DNA here is from genome assembly GCA_028455855.1 of Meloe dianella. Classification (NCBI taxonomy): domain Eukaryota; kingdom Metazoa; phylum Arthropoda; class Insecta; order Coleoptera; family Meloidae; genus Meloe; species Meloe dianella. The sequence continues at coordinate 972,569 of JAPTHL010000045.1, read as the reverse complement.
ATATACAATAATATAAAGGCAAAACTTCCATTAAATCAACGAATTATTTTAAATATATGATTGTAGAGAAACGAACAAAAAAAATATGAAGAAGCTAACGAAATTAATATCTAAACTTCCACTTTGAAAGGAGAACCTGGAATATGATCGTCACCCCATTTAACAAGAACAATATATTCGCCCCTTTCTCGTACCACATAACTAACATTGTATTGATTCCGTCCTTGATGTTTAATAAAAACTTCGTCACAGGGTCCTTTTGGTCCATGAACGCCAACAAATAAAATATTCGTACCTAAAAAGAAAAAAATCATTTATTTTTAATTTTTCAATAAATTCGTTTAAAACGAAATTACTTACCGGCATCTTGAGCTGAAACGGTAAATTGATTCTGTTTGCCTAAATAGGCTTTTTTCAAGCCCATACCCTTTGATGTTACTTTTGAAGCATTACTCTTGAAATGTGGAAGTACTGGTCCTTTACCTTGAATACCTTTTCCAGTTTTAGCTGTCGTTTCAACAACAACTGATGAGGACTCTTGACCTCCAATATCAGCTTTAGATTCACCTAAATTATGAATAGTACATAATTAAAATGGTTACATAAAATAATAATAAAATTTTCAAAATTACCTTTGCTCTGAACTTTAAATGGTGATCCAACGATATGGTTGTTGTTGTATTTAATACTGATGTAATAATCTCCAGGAGCTAATGGTGTATATCTAACTTTATATCCTTCTTCAACTTCAGTACAATCCATAGATACTTTACTAGGACCATCAATATTTACAGCCAAAGTACCAGCGCCAGCATTAAGAGTGTCGATAATGAAATCAGTTTTAACACCTAAAAAATGGATGAGTAATACTTAATTTCTTAAAAATTGACAATATGATACCCGTTTTAACATCGGCAAGACCAACACCAGCAGCATGAACAGCAGCTGGATCAGCTGTATCCTTTCCAACTTTCACACTAAATGGTGACCCAGGAATATGGACCCCATTAAATTTACAATAGATTTTATGGACACCATTTTCATGTGGCATAAAACGTACTGAATATTCTTCCATATCAATAATTTGAACGAAACAATCATCTTCATGACCAGAAGGTCCAATAATCTACATTTTTACAATTGTTGTTTGTTTTGTTTTGGTTTGGTTTTTTGTTTTATTGAGATAGTACTTACTTTAGCGTCAAGATTGCCTTTAGCACCATTTCTGCGTACAACGAAGTGTGAGGGTTTATCAGCCTGTATACAACCCTCTGGAAATTGGATGACTTCAAGTAAATGGGCATCGCCAACAGCTGGCGATATGTAGACTTTAAATGGTGAATCAGGCACATGTTCATCATTGAATTTCAATCCAATACGGTATTCACCTGTCACACAAAACGTACTGTTATCACATATACACTAATCTATCCAACAACTTGTTTTATAAGAAAAAAAGACCTTCATCATCATCATCATCATCATCATCATCATCAGCGGGTGGTGGTGTATCTAAGTTTATCTCCTGACTCACTTTATACATGATTTAATTTTAAACTTGTTTATCAATAAATAACAATGGAAACATTAACTGTTATATTATTACTAGATAGTATATAGATTGGTTGATCACTTAAGTCATATGAAAAATATTCTGCTAACTATTGAATATATGATTCAATTTTCTATATTTAACATTTTAAAACTACCTTGAAGTTATTTTTTTGTCACAGCATAACACACTTTAAAACATGCGATGAAATCTTAACTTGGATGAATGCCAAGAAAAAAAATAAACGTTGTAATAAATATATTTACATAAATAACGAACACTTTTATTTCATAAATATTATTTTAAATTAACCATCATGAAAACACCTTCGGCTAACCAATCAGGTTTTCCAATTAGTAGTAAATAACTTTTGTGAAATATCTATATCTATATAATAACTGTTGTCAAAATTGGTAACGATAAATTTTATTTTATTCATATGACAGTTTGTCATTTTTCTATATATATATATATATATATATATATATATATATATATACAGGTTGGCCTGTCCAAGTAGAAACATAGGAGAAAATAGAAGAAATGAAACAGAAATATGATGTACATGTGTTAAAAAGAGATATAGGAAGGTGGGTGGTTAAGTAGTAAATACTCATTGCAAAAATATCCACCCTCACCATCTTCAGCAGACCCCTTTTGTAATAACCACTCCTCTTTCTACTAAGAAAACGATCTGGCCTAAAATTTTACGTCTTTTTGAAGTAGAAACATTACAACTCAATGAGTAAGAGAGAGACGGAACAACAACATTGTCTTGGTTTTGAGACATTTGGTGAATTTAAAATTAATCGTAATTGAAAATAAACGTAAACATCGATTAAACTTAAACTTTTGTTTTTTTTTAATGCTCTTGCATAGTACCATAAAAAATGTGTATCTGTACTGTTTGTTAAGATCGACAGTTAATTGAAAACAAACAAATTACCAAAAATTTTTTATTGTTTAATAATTCGTTCAATTGATAACAATAGCAAAAATTTCTCTAAATTCGGTTTCCATCAGCAACGCATTTTTAATTTTAATTCTCCAAATTGCTAGTTTGTTGTTGTTGTTGTTCTGTCTCTCTCTTACTCATTGAGTTGTAATGTTTCTACTTCAAAAAGACGCAAAACTCTAGGCCAGATCGTTTTCTTAGTAGAAAGAGGAGTGGTTATTAGAAAAAGGGTCTGGTGCAGATGGTGAGGGTGGATATTTTTGCAATGAGTATTTACTACTTAACCACCCACCTTTCCGATATCTCTTTTTAACACATGTACATCATATTTCTGTTTCATTTCTTCTATTTTTTCCTATGTTTCTACTTGGACGGGCCGACCCTGTATATATATATATATATATATATATATAACTTCTAATATGAGCTAAATGCCAATAAATAATTACAAAAAAAAACAACGAAAAAAAAAGCAAAACGGAAATGACAACATACAAAACTGACAGATTCAGTGGAACACTGATAATAAATTCCTTCAAAGATCATAAAACATTTATTAGTTACGCTATTAAAAAATAAATCAAACCACCATATTTTTTTTCCTCCTATAAGATAAATCGAATTTATTTGCAAACATTTACATGCATCCGGTACATAATACGTTTTGGCAAGACTCTAATTGTTAATTTATTTGAAAGATATCTGATAAAGAGCCAGCTAATAGTAGTCGACTAATGTTCAATTGATAAAATTTCATTGTAAATGAAATGTTATTAATGAACGATAACAAATGATAAAGTTAATTAATAAATAACGTTTTTTTTTTAATGAAATCATTTTGAATATACCCTGTAGAAGTATTTAGATTATATGTAGTTATACAACTAATAATACACTCACCTGGTTCAGATACTTTATAAGAAACATCACAAGAACCATCTTTACGATCTGTGAAATTAATTTCAGCTTTACTAGGACCTTCTACAGATATAGCAAGTTGTCCACTTCCAGCTTCTCTAGTCCATACATTAAATTCGTTAATTTCGCCTTGCTCACCACGTTCTAAACCAGCACCACCAGCTTTAACTAAATGAGCACCATGATCACGATACGGTCCTACAGTGAATTGGAATGGAGACCCTAAAATTGTTATACAACACCAATATTAATATTAATTTAATAGTGTTTAAAATAATAGAAACTACCAGGAATATGGATATCCTTGTATTTAACAGAAACAGTATGGACTCCTAGTTCTTTAGGTACGAAGTGTACAGCATAAAGACCATCTTGAACTTCGTTGATGACGGCATCTTCAGTAACACCACCAGGAGATGTTACAGTAGCACTTAGATCAAATGATGTAATTCCTATAATATTAATAATTTAAATCAATTAAATTAAACAAATTATAATAAATAGTAACAGTAAATTATTAAATCTGGTCTAAATTAAAATATCCAGAATTAAATATATATATATATATATATTTTTTAAGAAATCATCAAATTACCAGGCATTTTAAATGTGAGTTTGCATTGACTTCCGACTTCAGTTACAGGTACAGCTTCACGTTGTCTTTGGATTCTTTCTCGTTGTCTATTGGTACCTTCTCCGGTGACCTAATGTTTACGTTTTATTTAATTTTTGTTTTTTAAAAAATAAATCGGAATTTTTGTAAAATTATTGATAATTTACCTTCACCGTAAATGGTGATCCGTTAACATGATGATCAGCAAATTTCAAATTAACGATATAATAACCCGGTTCTGTTGGTTTATAGGAAATATTCAAAGTACCATCACTATTATCGTTGCATTGGATTTCAGCTTTACTTGGACCTTCAATTGATAGAGATAATCCACCAAAACCTGATTAACGAATAAATAAATAAATTTGATTAAATGTTAATCAAGTGTTTTTGAAGAAATTTTAATTTCTATTAATTACCTGCATTTCTTGTATCAACTGTGAAAGTATTATTAATATGAGTTTTGCCGTCTTTAAGTGCATTTCCTGATACTGTAACTTTTCTAGCATCGCCAACTTCTCGTTCACAAACATTAATTTTAAATGGTGAATTAGTAATATGATTGCCCATTTTTTTAACAGAAACTATATGTTCACCAATTTCTCTAGGTGTGAATGATATACCAATATTACCAGTTGGTAAACGTTTTAAGAAACATGGTTCTTCTAATCCACTAGGTGCTTGAATTGAAGCATTCAATGAACGTATATCAGCATCAGATATTTTACCAGGTAATGATACTTCACTACATGAACCAACAGATATTTGATTACGTTTTCTACCTTCACCAGTAATTTTAGCATTGAATGGTGATCCTTTTATATGTTTATCACCGAATCGTACAGAAATTTTATATTCACCAGGAGCTGTTGGTAGATAAGAAACTGATACAGTGCCATCTTTATTATCATGACAACTAATTTCAGCTTTACTAGGTCCTTCAACGGCCATTGATAGACCACCAGCACCAGCCCCTTTAGTTGAAATTGTAAAATTACTTGGTTCACCAGATACACCATGGGTTAATCCTGGACCATAAGCTGTTACATAACCAGAACTAATTGAATCTACATGGATCTTATAAGGGGAACCTTGGACATGTTCACCGTTGAATTTTACAGCTAATTCATGGAGACCTTCTTCACGGGGATCGTAACGGATGGTCACAGTACCATCGTGATTATCTTCAATAACAGGTTTATCAACGTTTCCACTTGGCATTTTAATTTCAGCTAGAATTTAAAATAAAAAAATTTTTGTACTTTAACGATGATTTTATAAATACCTTTATGCGAATTAATTGAATAACACGACAAAATTATTAAAGGGGTAGAATCAACACCGAAATCGTCACCACTGATTGATAGTGATGGTATGTTAATATAAACTACTGGAAATTCTTCGCGATCGACTTCCGAATGAGTGATTGTTTTTAAGGATTTTTTATAAAAGTATGAAATTTCTGACCAATGTTCTTGTATTGGTTTTGGATTATTTAACCAGGCAAACATTTTCGATTAATTTTCACCAATATATTTCATTATTTCAATTGTAGAAATATGTAATCATGAATAGTTTCTAATTAAGACCGCCAGTGAAGAAGACTAAATGCTAACTGAATTTTCAGGATAAAGATATGATTTAAAATATGCCTATCAAATAAATGAATATCTGGACAGCTGGTCAGAAAATAAGTAAGGTGTATCATACTTAACATCTAAAAATAATCAAATATACATATTTAATGTAAAAATTAGGTTGAGATCAGGGAGGAATTTTATCCGTTTTCCACGCATGAATATGAAATATTTGATGGAATTTTGAAAAATTTGGATCGATTTTCCAAAACAAATTCGTTTGCCAGAAATGCTGTCGCTACTCGTCAATATAAAGAATAAATATTAGGACTTGTTTATGAACAAAAATGTCATCACGTTATTCTTTATACAATACTCAATATCTTAACAATAAGGGTAGTGAATTTATTTCCTTAAGAAGTGGTGCTTGTTATAATGATATTGCCGAGATTGTATATTTTTGTATATCTTTATAGTACAATGTTGTTGTTTATAATTACCTGTAACGTGTCCTCCAGTACTTGGTAGTGGGATATTATCTAAGTTCAAAGGTCGGAAAGTTTGTTTTGATTGACTTGAAGATTTCTTTGATGCTGTTTCAGTGACTGTTGTCTTTTCTAATTTGCTACTAACTTCTTCAGCCTATTAACATACAGAGAAATTTTTAAAGAAATCAATCATATTTTTTTTTATATCTGTCAGTCAAAATAGATACCAGATGAAATTATTACAAATGAAAACGAAATGGAAAGACTCGTGCCAAAATATACAAATTTTTCTAATATGCTCTACTTGTCAACACCCGCTTTCAATTTTTTGAAACATAAAGACGACATTTGTTTCATTTTATTAGTAAGATGATTTTCTTTGTTTTTCTTTTCAGCATAATCTATCCACATACAAGTAACAAGAAGAATCTTTCAAAAAAAGTTCGATTTAAAATTAGATAAAGTGAAAATAGTCAAACGAATTACAGGAATTTAAAAACATCTGTTTAGAAAGTTTTAAGCCAAAAACTGGATTATTGAAGACGAAAAATGTAAATTCAGATCTAATCTGTTGCAACATGTTCAAAATTATACAGTGTATCGGCTAATCTATCCAATTTAACATTAACTTTAACACGGCGATTCTAACAATAATTTATTGATAGCAATTGCTGCTTTTACATCTTCTAAATGTTGCAAAGTGGAATCACGAAAAATTGCAAAACTATATAGCAAATGATGACATGATCATATATGGTGTTTTTCAGAACTTTCATTTAAAAATTAGTTTACTGTAGTAAGAATAACAATGGGGTAACAATTAAAATAGATTGCCAGTCGTATTAAGTAAGGAAACCTTCTGCTATGACAACACCGTCCCAATGCGGCGCCTATAAATTCCAATTTATATCCGAAACTGAAACGTTTTCTAAAACTACAACATTTGTACACACGAAAAAGAAAACACCTAACTGTTATTAATTGAAAACATAAGTTGAATTTGTTTTACAATAATAGATTTTTGTATATTTTGTTCTATATTCGTTGACCGTATTAACCGATTTCATATTCAGTACTATTGTCTTATTACAATGCGAATTATTAATCTGATGAGTTGTGAACAGATGTAGAACTGTTGTTAGAGATGAATGGTGTTCCGGAAAACTTTCATAAATACAAACTTTGCCAATTTATTATACGTAAAATTTCTGCGTCTCAATCATTAATTAACGAATCCATCCCAATTAAAAATAAATAATAAATCGTTGTTTTTATATAATAATTATTTAGTTAATAATTGTTCTATTGGTGTCAATTTGTATAATTAAAAGTTTGATTAGTAACAGATTTATATAAAATTTTGATGTTAATAAGGCTGGATATAATGAACGCATAAGTTTCAAGTTATTTATTTAACTTCCACCTGTTTATAATTTCTCATGGTATCGTGGCAAATACTATTTTAGAGTCACGATGGATTTGATTTTGGCTTGGTTAATATTTAGTAAAAATTTCTATTCCCACAATATAATTTTTAATTAAAATTTATTAATTTTTCTGAAAAATATCTATTTTTGATTGTAATAGGCCAGAAAAAAAGGATTGGATTTCTTATATGTATTTATAACGAAAATCTGGACAACTTGTAGTTAAATCCATCTTTCATTATTAAGTTGTTTTTTTTTTCTATAATTATAGTTGAGATTGTGTCCAAAAATAATGTTTAGACAAAAAAAATCGATTTTATTTCCTTTGTTATTGAAATTTTTAACAAAAAACTCTTCGTAGATACATAGATCAATGGAACTTCCGGAAAATATTTGGCAAACATTTAGAGATTGATAGTCCTGTAAAAATGATATTTTCTTTGATGGTGACAGGACGACAATCAACTCTAATCGAGACTATCTCGTAAATATCGAATAATTGTCAGTTTAATAAATTATACCGACACTAGATATTTTGAGTATCATTTTAAGGAAAAACTCAATTAATTATCTATTTATTTAACTTATAGTAAATGATATTAGTGAATTATTATATAGTTAATTTAAAATACACTATGGTACAATTGGTTTAGATTTATGAAAATGAATTAATTGAAATCATAAATGTCGTATATTACCTTCTACTGGGAATCACAGAGAAATGTTCTCTCTGAAGATTGAAGACAATTAAATTATATGCATATAGAAAATTTTAAATTTAGTGGATACTAAAAAGAACAAAGCTCGAATATAAGTTCGGCAAATTTCGATTGTTTTCGTTTTTCTATTAAAGTTATACCGCCCCCATTTTATCAGATTTTTTTCAAAATATCCATATTTTACAGCAAATTCATTAAAATAACAACAAAAACTGAACCAAACACATGTCACAATCTACTTTAATCAGTATCGTTAATGATCAGATCAATTTGCAAAGCTTAAGAAAATAATGTTTATGGTGTTTACTTTAGATGAATTATTCAAAAAAAATTGATTATTGTGGACAAAAATAAAAGAGAGTGGACTATTTTCGATTATTTTTATTATGCTTGAAAGAATAGGATGACGAAAAGGATCGTGGTGTCTATCTATATCTAACTAAATAGTACCTATCTGAAATTAAATTAGCTAACCGAAAATTTCAGATATTTCAAGATAATAGCTGGAATTGTATCTATTTAATATCAGTTGACGGCTTTAAATGTAATCAACATTCAAAATCTTGCCAATATTCGAAAATATCATTGTATTCCCCAAAAAATTTCAAGCTCGCTAACAATCAAACAGCTTTCAGCATAGCCGTTACGAATGGTTGTATATCCGTCTTTTTTACATTTATTCTTTATGTATTTTAATATTACTATTTAATTTAATAGAATTTCTAACAGTTTTATACCATATTTTATTCGAATAATTAGAATTTTCACGTAAAAATACTATTTTTAGATTAGGTATTAATTTTTCACATTTTAAAATAAAATCATATAGATGAAAATGTTTTCTATTATACCTCAAGTAAATAATTTTTTTCTAATCATCTATTTGTTGTATAGAAAACTATTTTTAAGCACTGACGCTTTATTATTATTATTAAGAAAAATGAGAATTAATTATTAATAAATCTGCTCCCCCATTATTATAAATATAGCATTTATAGGACCTTGGATAAGTAGTGTGCGAGCAATTATAGTAATTTTCTAGAGAAAATATGAAATAACTGGTAAACTATTCGAATTATTTGAATGATATCGAATTATTAATAATAACGACTTTCATAAATTTTATTTTATTTCAAGATTTTGTAAATATCCTGAAATAATTAGAAGATGAAAAAAGAAAACAATATAAACGTAAATGTAAAATTAATTTTTTCTATCACATTCACTGTTGTTGTTACTTTCACAAAAATCTATAAATAAAATGAATTTATTTTTAAACATTGTCAACTATAATCAATACAAATTTAACGCAATATTTCAACACAGATGCTGATTTATCATGAACGTGATCGATATTTACCGCATAAATTTACGATTAAATATTTTTTTTTATATAGGTATAACTTACCGTAAATGTGTAGAAACCACCAGGTACCGGTTGTCCTCCGAATTTGATATTTATGGTATAATCACCGGCATCTTTGACTGTATAATAAATACTAACAGTACCATCTCCATTATCGACAATATTAATATCCAAATCGCTAAATAATATAAATAATCAATTTTAAATTTGTTGAAATTCGTAAAATTTTCTATAAACCAACCTGCCACTAGTTGATCGAATTCTACAAGTAACAGCTCCATTTCCAGCATTTTCAGTATTAACTGTAATACAATATGATTCACCACTACATAATGTCCTTTCTATTCCTTCCGTGATTTTACATTTTTCCGCCTAAATTGATGTACATATTTATTATAAATAATTTAGTGAAATAAGTAAATTTATTATTAATGCTTACATGTCCGATAGCGTAAACTTGAACGGGAATTGGAGCTTTTGATATTTCATGTCCACCATATTTTACATCAATTTTATAACGTCCACAATCATCAGGTGTATAAGTAGCACTATATGTGCCATCTTCATTGTTATTTATTTTAACAGATCTTGGATTCCCATCAGGTCCTAATATTTGAACATTTAAATCACCATATCCGGCATCATTGGTATCAATTAAAAATGTTGTTGGTATAGATGCTGGTACACCATTTTCATCAATAGTAGGTCCACTTAATTTAACACGTTCCGGTTCACAAACTGGTCGAACTTTTATTGGGAATGGACTATTTGGTATATCTTTACCATTATACATAATTTGAGTTTTTAAATTTGCACCTTCATTTGGTGGTACATAAGTCACATCAAAAGTACCATCACCATTATCGATAACTTCCGGTCGTCTTAGTAAAGATTTCTGATCTGAAGTTATATTAACAGCAACTGGTGCTGGACCAACTTTAGATGCATCAATTGTAAATTTCGTTGGTATACCAGATCGACATTTAGATGGTTCTAATCCAGGTCCAAATGCTTTTACCAATTTTTCATCAATATCAGGAACAACTTGAACTTTAAATGGTGATCCATTTATATGTTGATCAGCAAATTTAATTGCTACATCATATTCACCAGATTCAGTTGGTATATATTCAACTGAACATGAACCATCTCTATTATCTTTACAAGTCATTTTTGCTTCTGATGGTCCTTCAATTGCTAAAGATAAACCTCCAGTACCAGCACCTTTAGTTTCCACAGTAAACACATTCGATTTATTTAAAATGCCATTTTCTAATCCAGGACCGTATGCTATGCACTTTTTAGCATCACAACCACGACGAACATTAACAATAAATGGGGATCCAGGAACAGGAACATTATCATAGAATATATCGATTGTATGACGGCCTTCTTCAAATGGTGTATAACTAACTTTATATGTACCATCAAGTAATGGAGTTACTAATTTTTCAGTCTGAGCTCCAGATGGATTTGTTATTGTACATGTCACTTTACTGTCATCTCCAGATTTTGGAATGCCTCTAGTATCGACCAGAAAATCAGTAGGTGAATCCACGAAAACACCTGAAATTCATAGAAATTGTAAACAGTAATCTTAACAATAGATCGACGACAACAAACAATTCATGCGATAATATCATCAACAAGCAATTCTATTTAAAAACAAACAAAAAAAGACAAAAAAAAAAGAAAAATAGAATTAATCTGTTAATTAAATTGATAACAACAAAATGTTATTTGTTTGGTAATTGTTCCAAGCATTTATTTTTGCACACCGGTTTACCATGAAGTTGTATTCCACTTCCAGAAACTTTAATTTTATTCATATCAACTTCTGGTATAATAATAGCTTGAAATGGACTTCCAGGTATATGTTGATCATTAAATGTTATATTTATACCATAATCACCAATTTCAGTTGGTAAATATGCAACTGAACATGTACCATCCCCATTATCACGGCAATTAATTGCCGCTTCACATGGTCCTTCAACAGTTACCCCTAAACCACCTTGACCTGCACCTCTAGTATCAATCATAAATTCAGCAGGTCGATTGACAATACCTCTATGTAAACCAGGACCGGAAGCTTTTACTTTTAATGGATCACTTCCGGTCAAACATGTTAATTTAAATGGTCTATGTGATATTGGTTCACCACCAAATGATATTCCTAATAAATATTCACCTAATTGGGTTGGTGTGAAATTAACTAAATAACCTTCATGTGTTGGTATTACGTGTGCTTTTACTTTACTTCCTGAAGGACTTGTTATTGATATTGAAAATTCAGCTTTACCTGCATCTTGTGTTATTACTCTGAATTGTTGTAAACTATTTACAGGAGCCGCTAAATATTTTAATAAAAATCATTTCAATTATCTATTGAAACATAAATTTAATGAGATTACAGTAAAACTCTTTTTATCAAATATTAATTTTGATTACACCATGCATAGCAAAATCAATTCAATTCTAAAATGAACCACCTGAGTGCGCTAATATGCATATTTAATTTAAAAATTAAACCGAAATTACGCCTAAATCTACACAAATACCTAAAAAACAGAATGTGCGCTTCGATTGGAAATATGAATTTATATAAATTAATTAATTATTAAATATGTACTATACATACAATTATTTGTATAAATATTATTGTCTATTATTTTGCTGCAATTTAGTGGTTTTGATTTCAACTATATATATATATATAGATACTCTATTAGAATCATGTTACGGAAGTTACTGAAAAAGTTGACAGGCGAGAGTTTTACTGATTTAAGTTTTCTATTTTCACTTATATTTAAATGAATCATAAAACTTACTTGGTTCCAATCCATCTACTTTAATTTTTGAAACATCAACATTGGGTACAACACGGAATTTAATTGGTGTACTGGGAACTGTAACTCCATCATATTGAAGCGTAGCTGTATGAACTCCTGACTGAGATGGTTCATATTCTACAGTATAGGTTCTGTCACCATTATCAATTAGTTTAACAGGGATTTGTTGGCGTGTATCTTCATTGATTAAGAAAACATCAAGTTCTGCTTCTCCAGTTTCCCTATATTTGATAAATTTTTTCAAATAAATTCTATATAATTTTTTTTGTTATAAACAATCTTACCGTGTGTCTATATTAAAATGTGTTGGGGTATTTGCTTTGACACCATCTTGAATTCCAGGTCCAAAATATTGGACTTTAGAAGCATCAATAGGCTCTCCAACATACACTCTAAATGGTGAATTTCTAGTAGCAACACCTCCATAATTAACTTGAACTATATGTCGAGTTCCATTTAGAGGCATATAGGAGGCTTCAATTGTACCATCTGGTTTTTCTGTTAATTTAACATCTACTTTATTGCAATTAACATCAGTTGCTTTAACATCTAATGGAGCGGATCCGGCTTTTCTTGTGTCAATCATGAATTTTGTTGGAACATTCTTTTGTACTCCAGTTGATTCAATTCCAGGTCCGTAAACGTCGACTTTTTCTGGATAATAATCAGTATGTGGTAAAATTTGAGCAATATAAGGACTACGGGGAATGTCTTCATTGTCGCATAAAATATGGACGGCATATTCACCAGGTGCTGTTGGATAATATCTGACATCAGCTGAACCGTCACCATTATCGTGACATTCGATTTTCGCTTGTGATGGACCTTGAATACTAAAACCTAAAGCACCGGTTTCACCATTTGTTTCAACAGTGAATAAAGATGGATATCCAGTAACACCACCAATTAATCCAGGACCATATGCACGTATTGCTGTTTCTTTATAAGGACCAACATTAACTTCAAATGGCGATTTGTAAATTTCCTGTCCAGCGAATGTTATCATTATTCGATATCGACCATCTTTCATTGGATGATAAACAGCCGAATAGGTTGTTCCATCGATTTTTGATAATTTACAAGGTTCTTTAATACCACCAGGTCCGATTATTTGAACATCTAAATGTCCTTCACCGGCACCTTCAGTATAAATATGAAAATCGGCATCATCTTTAACACGAACTCCAGTCGGCTGTAGACCACGACCACTAGCACGAACTTTTCTAGCATCAGAAACAGGTGATATACGAACACCAAATGGACTATTTGGAATGGGTTGGCCAGCAAAAAATATATTAACGGAATGTAAACCGATTGTAGGCGATATATATTCACAACGCCAAACATCGGGAGTTGTTTGACGAACTTTCACCGGAATTGAATTTTTATTACCGGATGGATCGAGGATTATCACTTCAGGAACACCTTTTCCAGCATCTAGAAATTTAAGAAAAACACAACAATAAGAAATTCTGAATATTTTTCAATTGTATTTAACGTACTTTTTGTAAATATATCAAAATACGTTGGTCGATTTATACAAATACCATCAGGCTGTAATCCTGGTCCTGATGCATTTACTTTTGTTGGATCGCCAGCATGTCCTTCAACTTTAACAATATAAGGACTTTTTGGTACTTCACGTCCAGCAAATTTAACGGTTATCTTATAATTGCCTTCTAATTGTGGTGTATATGCAACCGAATATGTTAAATTTCTATCATTATTAAAACGAACTTCAACTGGTTCTTTTTGTCCTTTTGGATTTTCAACAATTACATCTACTTGACCTTTACCAGCTGAAAATGTTTCAACTGTGAAATTAGCTGGTGCACCAACAACTGGACCAGTTGGTTCAATACCAGGACCATAAACTCTCACCCTGTAAATTATGATTTGTTTATTAATAAAGCAAAGGCCAAAATAAAAGAGAATACAACTAGAGAATAATAATAATGATAATAATGAAAGAAAAAACAACAACAACGAAAAGTAGCTAAACACAATGAAATTAATCAATAAAAATCGGTTAGTTTGGCACTATATGGAAGAAAACCAAATAGTTAATGCACTGTTTTTTTTTTGTTTTCTATATTTTTCGATATCTCGACTTACCTAGGAGGGGGTATTCTAAATTTAAAACAAAGAAATATATTAATAAATTCGATTTTGTTTCGAATAAAAAAAAAGAAAAGAAAGAGAATTTCAATTATTTTTGTGGTATTATTGGATGCTTACTTATTTGGACTAGTTCGAGGTCTTAATGGAGCACCTGTTTTTAATTTAGCATTTGGATATTGTGATAAATATGTCATCATTGATTGTTCATCAACATTTGGATTTACGATTTCTTCTGGTTTTATCAGTTGTGGTATATTTAACCAATCATCAGCTAAGCCCATTGCTTCAGACGCATTCTGGATTGAATCTTTAGTATCCCAATCCTAATAAAATTAATCTAATGAGATTTATATTATGGGATGATGATAATGGGATTTTACCGGCCAATCAGGACAAAGACCCGGTGCAACAGCATCAACCAAAGCACCAACAGCTTTACCATCATTCCAATCAGTTGTGAAATTCTTTATTGGTAAATCTGGTACTTTTGTCTGGATCCAGTTCATGAGTCTATAATATTTATAGTAAGTGATGTATTAATAAAGAAAGTTAGCAGATTTATTGATTTATTTATTATTCACCTTTGTTTTGGTGTGGGCTCTGTACCGCTGTTGTTCATATCGTCTTCGCCTTCCCACATCGGCAAAGATATTGAATAATGTAAAATTAACGTCCATATTAAACCTAATATTAATTTTAATTTACAATCTACAATATGACTTGAATCTGGAACAAATCAAATACCAATTATTGTTTTTAGAACAAAAATGATCACGTATTGTTTGATAAAATTTATTAGAAAGTCATGGAATTTAACTGGAAAATTAGATTATTATATAGAACAGAACAATTATCGGAAATTTCTATCAATTTATTGTGTTGATAATAATTTGAAAATAAAAACAAAAACATAAAACATTTAATCCTGTTTAAAATATAAAATAAATCTAGAACAACGTAACTGGGTCTATCTAAAGAGACGGCCAAGGAGAAACGATTGAAGAGAGATCGTCATTTCCATAAATGTGAAGGCGTCCAAATGCAGACAAAGATTTTCAACTACCAGATACAACAGAATATTAAAAAAAAAGACGACAAAAATTTCAATAAATTTCATTTTGGAATAAAAAATTTCAAAATAATTCTAAAAGAGAATTTATCAAACAAGAGTTAATGAAGTTCAAGGCTAGAAATCAATTTATAACTCATCTCTGACTAATTTATCAACGATTATTTTTTTTATTTTTACATTTAAACAACAACTGCATTGACTCATTTTATAATGTTCTTATCAAAAATATATCGTAAGGTTAATAAATTTAAGGTCACATACATGATTTTAATTGTTTCAGTCAAAACATAATCATTTCTATTATTATTGTTGTTGAAAGAAAGAATTTGTTGATTCGTCAAATTATTTTCGAAATTTCTGGTCGCCGACCTTTCGTATTATTTAATTAGATGATTAATTTACGAAATGAAAATTAATATTTTGCAGTACTTTCATGCTGGTAAACTTGCTGACTGCACCTTTTTCGGTTTAATTTCATTCGATTATGATATTTTCTGATGTGAATTAAGTAAAATCAAGAAAAAAAGGAAGTTTACTTATCGTTTTGGTTTCCTTTAACGATAAATTAAGCAAGCATTGATTCTATTATTATTATTGTTATAAGAAATGATGCAAAATTTCCAGTTTGCATCATCAATGATTGTTATATTAAATGATTTTATTTTTATTTATAAATATGATGTAATACTAATTGTAAAATATTTTGCAGTAAACTTGACCCCTCCCCAACAAACACAGTAATAACACCTTTAATTAATTTTTTTTCCCTCTACAAAATTATTCTGTATATGGAGTATTTTTATCATGGGTCTGACGCCATCGGCCTTGTAATACTTCAAACCCATCTCGTTAACCATTCAGTTTAAAGATTTTTGTTGCTGTTGTGAACAGAAAAAAAAGTACAAACTACTTTCAATTTTGTAACAATCAATTAATTCAACTAAAACTAAACAAATTTTGGCGCTATTATTTTAATGATAATAATAATACATTATGTAAATAGATGTGGTCATCATTATACAGTTCCAGTGATGGTTATATCATTGATGAATAATAATAAATTTCCGAAATTCGTTAATTATGTGTATGATAAACTGAATATAGCGATGACATAATGTTTTTGTGTACATTTTAAACAAATTGAATACATTTTTATGTTTGACAATAAGATAAGATAAAATTTAGAAATTTCTTTTTGATTTACTTAAAGTAAACTTAAAGATTGACTTAAATATTATTAAGGAATAAATGTTTCTTTGTTTCCGGTATGTTTATAAAGACATAAATAAAATTCCGGCAATGTTTTTGAATTATATTTGGAGTAAAAGAATGTGTGTTGCGAGCCGGTTTAGCGGTCTGGAATTTTGCAATAAATACTGGCGAGTCGCGATAATTTTATAAAATTTTGTTAGAAAGTTATATAGTTTTATTTTTGTTTGTACTTATTTAGATATGTTTCAAAAGAAAAATTGAATTGTTTAAATGAAATTAACTTACCAATATTGACGATACGTATGCCTTCATCATCTTGCAGGAATTTTAATGCAACCGATACATTTTCTAATTTTTGTGAACGGAACGCTGGTTTTTTATTATATTTAGGTAAACGTTTACCAGCTAATACTTCAATTAATGTTATTAAACGTAAACCATCACTTAAATCTGTTTCTAAATTTGCAATATGTTTTTCAGCAACTTTTAAATGTTCATTTGCCCATCTTGTAAATGTATTTTGTTGTATTTTCTTCCATTGGGCGTCCTCAGCTAATTCACGTTCGGTCGTCACCATTTCGTCCTCGTCATTAAACTCACAATAGTTAACATCGCGTTGTTGCTGTTGCTGCTCCTGCATACATGGTTCGACCGGTTCGTAACCGGTGTTTGGGTAGGGAAACTCGCTCATCTTTTCCTCGTTGGTAGAGACCTCTAGAGATGATCAATTATAAACAGTTTCACCTATGACCCCTGTAAAATAACCACCAATTCATACATCCAACATTATTCAAAAAATAAACAACCACTATCAATAATGTACCATAAAAAAACAAAACAAAATCAAAACACAGGACCGGCATTAGGGTTCTATGAACTTATTTAAATCAAAATTTCTAAGAAAATATTAATTTTAACACAATTAACTAATTATCCATATTAATTTAATTTGTCGAATCAAATAATTAACTTTCAACTGTTAGTAGTCCTGTTAGATACTTTATTAATTTATTATTATTATTATTGAAACAAAATGAAAATATTTTCGAACTTTACATATGTAGTTTATTGCACTCAAGTGCAATTTTATCTGCTCTTATCTATAATTATTTATAAGAATACAAATCATTCTTTATATTAATAACAAATTATCAATAATTATATAGTCAAATCTTAAGGCATTCAACTAATTTTAAATCATAATAAACATTTCAATAAATAATAATAGGTAAAAGTTTATAGTATCAAGAATTATGATAAGAAAGTTGATTGTTTCGTTCTATATGAAAACGTTAACAATGCATAATTAGCACGTGTTTTGAACAGTAGTAGTCAGGGCCGTATTAAAAAAAATATTTCCGTTCTATTTATTCGAACAATGAAGGATTTTACATACTCTATCAAAAATAAAAAGAACACGACAAATCTCTTTTGCCAAGACTCGAGAATTTATTTTTAAAAGAGACTTCACCCCAAAAAAAATTATAAAGAACCAGGTGTTGACCTATATTATCGAAATTTTAAATTACAGGTGATTATTTATCATCTACAATCGAAGTCTATTCTATTTATCACGCTATTTATAACGAACTTGTCCTGCATTTGAATAGTTTCCAATTATTTTTCGTTATATATAAATAAACGAATTATCATGACCATTCGACTTACCTTATTATTGTTGTAGGGTTATTTTGTATAAAATCATGAAACTTCTAGAATTTCTATTAAAAAAACTAGTGAATAATGTGTTATTTTTTGTTATTTTAACAATTTTTTGCAATAATAGAATAAACTATGCAGGAGTGTATTAACAAATAACGGATGCGGTTGTGGTTTTTTCAATGTAAAACTTAAACAAATTCTTTACGTTATTTTTCAAATGTTGTGTTATCATCACTAATCGTATGTGAATAGAGGTATATTTTAGAAATTTCGCATGCTATTTGGGAAAAAAATTGTCGAATTTTTTCGTAATCATTAAAATTGGCTACTTACTGTTTATTTTGTCGGTAATTTTAAATGATCCACCGTAAAATCATTGCACTTTTATAACACTTTCGATGTGGTAGAAGGTTTGAACACGACTTAAAACTAAAGATATGTATGAAACTAAGAATAGAACATCGTCCATGAGTTTGGTTGTTTATAGATTGTTTTAAAACTTAACCCCACTATTTTTTCAGTATTATTCAGTTCAATATCTTATATCATCTGTTTAATTTTATTTAATTTATTTATGTTATTAATTTTTCTATTTTACACTATTATCAAATAAATTACAAACATGTTTCAAAATAGCTGACTTTTATTTATCTTAACACTGTTACTATCAAATTTTCAGGACCAGTTCTGAAAGTGCTATCGTTTTATCCACTTTTTCGAATTTGAAATTTATTTGATTTTAATCTTTAAATAGTAATCGTATCATAATTAAACTATATTTGTCTATATTGTGAGTAATGTGACCTGAAAAATAAGCCTCATTACCTTATATGGATGTATTTCGCTAAACATACATTCGACGACTTTAATCGAAATTATTACAAACATATGGCGTTTTTCTGGGGGGATTTTTTTCAATGATTTCAAATATTAAATCGTTGTCAATCAGGCAAACATTTTTGTTATAAATTAAAGCAGTCAATGCCCTTTTATTAAACAATAAATGCGTTATTTATACCTGAACAAATGAAAAAAATAATATTCTTTTCTCAGTGTGTGTGTGTGTGTGTGTGTGTGTGTTTTTTTGTTTTATTTATTTAAAGAATTATTTTGGAAAAGTGCCAATTTTTTCACCGTTTTTTTTAAATTTTACTTACAATTAGTCATAATAGATGACAATTGTTTTTCTAAATGTTGCTGAATTAAATGATGAATCGATACAAGGAAATGAATCAGTGTACGATATTTTCTATCTATTTAAAAATTCAACACAATCATAACTATAGATACAACTAATGAAGACTGGTAATTAAAAATAATTATGAACAACTTCAAAGGATTAAATATGTACTCGAAATGACTGTACTTTAATCCGACAATAATATTATTATTATTTTATCTTAAAATAGTCAGCTTTGATAGTTTGACAAGTAATTTTTAGATACAAAGATTTGTAACGACCAATTCTCTATAAAGTGATTTATAACGGCTTTATTGGATTAAAACGAACAAATCTATTTCTCATCTGACATTTAAAACGCAAAAAAGTCTGCTATATATGGTTAAACAAGAAACTGTATGTAGATAAGGTCATCGTCAAATGTCTCTATGTATGCATACATGAATAACCATATATACAGTGTGTCTCACCTTAAAAACCAATATTCATGTTGATAATGTTATAAAGACCCCATTAGGAAAATATGACATATTTGGACCTATATAGTAATGTAATTCACTGTCAATAAGGAACCATAAAATCCAAATGTGTTTTATTAATAAAACAATTTTATAACAACAGAATTAATAACCCATATGTAATTGACTTTCCCTTTCTTTTGATCGTTTTTTCAATAACACAATACAAATTAAAAGTAATGCTAATAATGCTATAACTAATGCTACTAATGTATACATAGCATGTCGAAATCCAGCGGCTGGATCTAAAAAAAATAATTAAATATCCAATTAAAACAATCAGTTTGCACAAATCTTGATTTCAATCGCATTGTCAATCTCCAATCAGTGCCGTAACTCTGAAGATATTAAATTTGGCTCCTTCATAGCATTAGGAAAAAAATGGCGGGTGAACACACTAAGTGCCCCCCTCAGGGGTCAGAGTCCTATGCGGTTGCACCTGCCTAGTTACGGCCCTGTTCCAATGCAACAGAAATATGACTTATGCAGAATCTCTTCAATTATTTTCAATAATTTTTAATATATACCAGGACTATTTTGTAATTCTTTTGGAATATAATTCGATAAATTATTTTTAATTGTTGCTAATTTCGGTAATAATTGATTCCAAAATACAACATTTTCTAATCGACTTTTATCATATTTATTATAATTGGAATTCGTCATTGCTAATTGTTCAATAAAATAATCGTTACTTGTATATTTTCGCCATTCAATATTTTGATTTGTTGGTGTTGGATTTCTGTAATGGTTTTGATTAATTTTGAATTAAATTACATTTATTGTGATTTATTTAAAATGACTACCCAAAAATAACGAAATTCGCCCAAAATTGTTTTAATGTTCTACTCAATTTCATTTCATTTTGATTAAATCGTCTACGACTGATTTGTTTTAACAGAATTGGACCAAAAATTAATAATAAATCACTTGTAATTAATGGATCTACAATAAAATTCAATTATTTTCATTTCAATTTAATTTAGATCAACCCTGTTATTATATAACCTGTTGTATTTGGAACAAAACCGATATCGTCCATAAAATAAACATAAATCGGTTGAACATATGACGATACTAAATGGGAAAGTTGTAAATAATGGGGTGCTTGTATTTTAGCTTCAAATTCTAAATTTTTTAATTGATCAAACAATATTCGCACATCACCTTGATTCATTGAAAAATATTTCCATTTTATTAATTCATATATTTGATCTTTATTGGCTGAATCGAAACGATATAAACGTATTATTTCTGGTATTTTTGCATTTTCTGCATATTGTTGTAATTGAGAATAACCTTGACTTGCTAATTCAAGCCATTGCACTATTGATTGACGGTAAAATTAGGGTATTTTTATTTAATTTTATTAAATTTTTCTTACTGAATTGTTGATTAGCTATCGGTTTTGAGATGCCTGTCAGAATTGGTACTTGCAAATATGTACCATCTTTTAAGGCTTTAGCAGGATCTAAAGGTAAATATCTGTTGGTCTCCGGTAAAAACGTATCAATTACGGGTAAGAATTTATCAATCCACATGTAATTCTAAATAAAGAAAATCAGTCAGTTGAAACAAAATTTGTTGAATCAAAAAAAAGAAAAAAGAAATACTTCAGAATATTCTGCTAGAGCTTGGAGAATATGTTCGACACTTTTTTTCTAATACAAAATAGAGGATTCGTAGTGTAACCATCACATCCCAACATTTTCAAAATTTTCCTTGAAGCTACAATAGGATCATTATTTAATTGCCAAGACATTACACCACTACCATGTGAAATAATAGCTCGTTGAAATAAACCTGAAATTATCCGAAATAAAAACTATTGAATAATATTGATAATTATTCGAAAATCGTAATTACCAGCAGTTCTTGGTGATATCATATGGAAAATCACACTAACACCCCCTGAAAAATGTCCATACAGTGTAATTTTTTCGGAATCACCACCAAATTGTTTAATATTTTCTTTAACCCATAATATACTGAAATATTGATCTAATAATCCAAAATTACCACGTATTTCTGATGTTCCTAAACAAAAAAATCCAAACACATTTAAACGATAATTAATTGATACAATTATTAATCCTTCAGATGATAAATCTTGACCGGATATTGGGATATCACTGCTACGATCAAAATTGTTACCTTCAAAAAATATAACAACTGGTAATGGTGCATAGAGACCAGCACTCTATAATTTATAAAATTAAAATTTTCGTTCTAACAACATTAGAAATATCACCTGTGGTGTCCAAATATTTAGATAAAGACAATCTTCATTATCATTAACACCTGATTTTATTGGTAATTGAGGACAATGTGCCCCATAATTTGTTGCTTGAAATGTACCATTCCAACCATTATGTTTTTGTGGTGGTGCAAATCTTAAATTACCAACAGGTGGTGATGCATAGGGGATTCCCAAAATGTATTTACCGTTTTCCCAGAATCGGTAAATATACCAGACTGAATTTTCATATTATTTTTAATCAATAATAAAGCTACAGAAAATCAAAAACTTACTCCTTCTAATGATCCTTGATTGATACGAATTGTTGGTCGTTTATCACGCCAATTTTCACATAATGATAATGTAATTAAATTAGAAATGAAATAAAAATATTTGAAATATTTCCAAAACATATCAGAATTTATTTATTCGTCTTTTTGTTGTTAGATAGAGAATTTTTATAAAATTTATGCCGTTACATTGTATTTGGTCAATGTTAAAACTATGTTATAATAACAAATTTTATGTGTGTCCATGTAAAACTTCCGGTTAATACCTTTTGTTTTATTTCCGGTAGTAATAATTTAGACTACAAGTGATTTTATTATAAAATATAACAAAATTATTCTACTAACAATACAAAGGACTTTATTATAAATATATTTATCGATATAATTGAAGTGTTTTTTTTTTAATTAACCGGAAATTTGAAAGATCGTATTTTCGTGCCATCTGAGTTAATGAACAGACGACAACAGAAATTCAATTATTGTCCAAATAATAACAATCATTGATAAGTAGTTTTTTATTTTTATTTATCTCCCAAAAAGGACGAATATTTAAATAAATTGTGTTAAAATTGTTAAGTTGGCAATACAATTTTGAATTATACAATTGTTGTTTAAATGATAGCAATATAATTTTTTTAAATTATTTTATCAATATTTTTTTATTAATTGTTTTAATTCACTTTAAAATCAATAATTTTCCGACAATTCCGTAATATTTGTGTTATTTTATCATTTATTTGTATTAAGTACAACAAATAATTGGACTTTGATCAGAAAATTATCTCATCTTCCATTATTTTATTTAATAATTTTTTGATTTATAATTTTTCAAACAGAAAGAAAATGTTAAATTTTTTGAATAATTTGCGTAAAGTTCAAACACAACTAAAAAATATTCATGTAAGTCTCAATGAAATTATTATAAACCTTAGACATAACCTATAAATTTTATTGGTCCAGGTGCCTGTACGTTATTTGAACCTTTTAGAATACCAAAGTAAACATTTATTGAGGAATAGCGGTGTGGCTATACAGGATTTTTGTATGGTTGATTTGGATTCATCGAATGAATTTAAAAAATTTAGTAATTAATATTTCAAATTCTGTCTGCATTTCGTCAAGTAATATTACTTTGTTTATAGATTGTAAAGAGTATGTGATAAAAGCGCAAATTTTAGCTGGTGGTCGTGGTAAAGGTCACTTTAGTAATGGTTTCAAAGGTGGTGTTCATGTTACAGAAAAGTAACATTTCTCAAATTCTTTAAACAACAGAAAAATTAATTTCTCTCAATTTCAGACGTGACGAGATTAATGATATTGTTAATCAGATGTTGGGTCATCGATTAATTACAAAACAAACGCCTAATGATGGTATTGAAGTTAAAAAAGTAATGATAGCTGAATCGGTAAATATAACAAGAGAGACATATATATGCATATTGATGGATCGTCAAAAAACGGTCCTGTTATAATTGCATCACCAGCTGGTGGTGTTGATATTGAAGCAGTTGCTGAAAAAACACCAAATTTAATAAAAACAATACCAATCGATATATATGAAGGTGTTACTGATTCGATGGCAAATGAAATTGCTGAATTTTTACAATTCAAAGATGATTTAAAACATCAAGCTGTAAATGAGATAAAAAAATTATGGCAATTTTTCCTTAAAGTTGATGCAACACAAGTTGAAATTAATCCATTAGTTGAAACTGATAATAATAAAGTCGTATCAGTTGATGCTAAAATAAATTTTGATGACAATGCAAAATTCCGTCACAAAGATATTTTTTCATTAGAAGATGTTACTGAAAGTGATCCACGTGAAGTTGAGGCTGCTAAATCGAATCTAAATTATATAGGAATGACTGGAAATATTGGGTAATTTTATTGATTTTTCATACCAACGGATTTTTATTAACTTGTTTTTTTTTTCATGTATTAGATGTTTAGTTAATGGTGCTGGTTTAGCTATGGCCACAATGGATATAATTAAACTTCATGGTGGTGATCCAGCAAATTTTCTAGATGTTGGTGGTGGTGTTAAGAAGAACAAGTGAAAGCTGCATTTAATATTTTAACATCTGATAAAAACGTTAAATGTATATTAGTTAATGTGTTTGGTGGTATTGTTAATTGTGCAACAATTGCAAATGGTATTGTGGGTGCGATGAAATCGATGAAGTTAAATATACCAATTATTGTACGTTTAGAAGGTACAAATGCCACTGAAGCACGTAAAATATTGAAAGAATCTGGACTAAATATTGAAACAGCTGTTGATCTTGATGATGCTGCCAAAAAAGCTGTAATAAATGCTTGAACACATACAAAAAAAGAAATGCAATTTAAACGTTGACATTTTAATTCTTTATATGATATTTTTTATGGGGACAATAACAAATTATTACTGTTCTATCTGATGAATTTAGGAAATTAAATATTTTTTACTGTTGTAAATAGATGTTTTTATTCCAGTATTCCTGTTTTGTTTATCTTGTAACAATTACAAATAATAATTAATGACGGATTTAAATGAACCTAGAGCAGGAATTAAAAGTAAATGAACCGTTTCTACTACTGCAATCACAGATGTTAAACTATGCAATAATAATATGTGATTTATATAAATTTGTTTTGATCCCTAGTGAATTTATACAAAAAGGATCGAATTCGTATCTATTTACAAGCAAAATCAAATTTATTCTAAACTGAATCGATTTAAAATAAAATACGATTAAGTCAAAATAAAAAAAATGCTACCATAAAACACTAAATATACAAAAAAAATTACGAGTAGTTGAAAAAAATGATCACAAATAAAACTAAAATAAAACCAATTACATGTATATTTTTCTAGATCTGCTGGTGATGTGATCATATTACATTGAGGGCACAATTTTTTCGCCCCCAATGTCTGCAACCAACACTGTTCACAATGTACATGCCAACAACATACGGATATCACTGGTGTTCTATATCTTTCCATACAAATTAAACATTTATAAATTTCTTCACGATTCTTTTCTTTACTTTCTAATTCTCTAATACGATTTTTTAAAACTTCAACTAATGGATCACCTTTTGATTGTACAGTATTTTCACAATTCTCCCCGCCATAATCGGTTTGTTGTGTACACTTTAGATCTTCACCAATTACAGCTTTTCTTAATGCTACATTTTCTGAATCACCCGGTAACATAATAATATCACGTTCAGAATATTGTGAAGAACCGTATGTTTGAACATCATCACCATCAACATTTAGATCTTCATCTTCATCAGTCATGCTGATTGATGTACCAAGATTACTAACACCACCTGGTAAAAGGGAGGTAATCCGAACACGCGATTGTCCAGCCCATTCATATTCCTCATAAGCTTCAACATCGATACTTTCATCACTTTCACTTTCATTGCGTTCAGTGCGTCTTAAACATTTCTCCACATGTAATGTAATTTCTTCTGATGTTTCTTTATTACAAATTGGACATGTTACATCTTCTAATTTACGTTTTCTCGTTTTCGATCTATGACGATTTTGACGATTCGATCGAACTTTTTGAAATGTTTCCCATGTTTTATCCGGATTGTCATTTGATGATGATGATGATGATGATGATGATGAACTAGCTCCATTTCGATTACCATTATGTTTATGTTTTGTCAATGATATTTTTGATAATTTATCAACTTCTAATAAATAATGTGATTGAACTTCTGAGATTCTTAATGTTACACCACAAACAGGACAATAAATTGGTTCTGTTTGTCTCTTTTGTTGCGACATCCACGACCACTTTCTTCAATATTGAAGTTATTCGTCATTTCGATTTCTTTGATTGGAACATCCATATTTTTATTTAAATAACAACTTTGTCATCAACTAGATACTTCTACCACACTGTATTTTAATAAAATTATTATTTTGTTTTAATTAAAATCAGATGTTTGAAGATATTTATTAGAATTTTTGTTTACGTTTGAGGTTATGATTTCATTATTTTTGATAGCTTTGTATGTAGTACAAATAATGATTAAATGTTAATCGAAACTTACGCGAATCCATTATTTTCAAATTTTCTATATTTCACTGTTAGACAAAAATGATTTAAATGAAAATACAATGAACTTTTTTGAAAAAAATAAAAACAAATATAAATTTCTCAACGGATGTCAATAAACATTTTGGCAACGTTGCCAGATGTGTCTCCACGAACAAAATCTTAATCCTCATTTTTTTCTATATAAATATAGAAATTATTAATAATAAATAGCTATTTATTGGATAGGTACTTATGGGAAATTAATGTTTATCTTTTATAAGCATTAAGACGCAATTATTTTCTAACATATAAGACAACAAATCACCAGACCTTACGCATAACCAGTAAATTTGGCATTGATATAATTTTGTATTGCCAACCAAATAGCAGCGAAATTACTAAATTGGCGGTATTTTCAAACTAAAAAAATAACGACAAAATCTTGATAAAAAATTTATTTGTGATGATTCAAACACAAATCAGTGTAATCAAATCTAATTCTAATAATAATAGTTAAAATTAACGAAATTCAATAATCTAATTCTACTTAAACCATACTGTTAATTGGTAGAGATTGAAAATTATAAAAATAACATGGCAAATCCTCTACCAATCTTACAAGAATTATAGTATTTCCATATTCAATAGGAAATATTCATTCCACACACAATCATTGTTAATGTTCTTTTTTGATATTCACCATAAGAATAATGATTTAATAAAAATTTGAATTTTTTTTTATATAATGCA
Organism: Meloe dianella; assembly: GCA_028455855.1. Classification (NCBI taxonomy): domain Eukaryota; kingdom Metazoa; phylum Arthropoda; class Insecta; order Coleoptera; family Meloidae; genus Meloe; species Meloe dianella. The sequence goes on along the minus strand of JAPTHL010000045.1, from coordinate 945,012 downwards.
TGGGTACAAGTGAAAGAACAATTAACAATGTTTTAGTTTGATGTTTGCTTAAAAAAAAAACAATAAGACCGAAGATATAAATAAAACCAATATATGTTTAAGAACAGTAAAAATCCCAGTCTCATTCGCAAGGCAACATTCACAAGCCACAATATATAGAAAATAATCACATAGGCGTATAAAACAGCAATATTAGAAGTATTTTTGATGTGTGCCTGGACACTTACTTTTATTATATTTTAATGTTATAATTATTATTAATCAGTAACTGAACGAATAAATGAATAATAATATTAATTCAAAATAATAATAATAATAATAATAATATTGAAACTGAATTGGTAAAATCGAAAATTAACGAATTTTGACAGCTGGTGTGAAGAGACCACTTTTGCTCAACCATAAACCAACACCAGCGCCCAATATTAATGATATTAGATTTGTTAATAATATTGTGCATAAACCTTTACGTGAAAATACACTCGTATTACCAACACGAGCATAACGAATACTTAATAATTCATTTTTATTTGGACGAAATGCCCATACTTTTGGTGGTATTTGATCTGGTCGACTATTGAATACACTTAAAATGTCTTCATCCTGAAATAAAAAAATTGAAGAAAAAAACGATTTTTTTTAAAAAACATTATTTCTACTCATCATTTTTTGATAAAATTCTATAATTACTTTGTCATTTATTTTCCTTTGTTACCAACGACAAACTCACGTGATATCGATTAAATTATTGGATATTATTAAAAGAATTTTAACAAATTTGTGATAAGACGTACATATGATTTAATTAGAAAATTAGACGCAATTTCCTGATTAATGAACTGTATAATATCATGAATTATATGTACGGTTGAATGACCAATTTTGTATTTGTATTGATAATATGATAATGAATTTTGAAATTAACGAACACAATTATTTACATCTTTAGCTTCTGAATTCATATAATATGATTGCCATTCCAAATTTAGCGGTGTACCCTGTACTGGACTGTTTGGTGGTGATTTTGGACTGCTTCTTGGTGAATCTCTTCTAGAACCAGCTAATGATACTCTAGCTGATGACTGATTTGATTCACGTTGCGCTTCTCGCAATAAACGTAAATAATCTTCAACATTTAATTGATGTGTTACTGACGCTGGTGTTGCACTACCTTGGAAACATGATGAACCAGAACCGATATCAACCCAGGATTCTTTAAACAATAATACATATAAAAAAAAATTAATCGGAATATGGATAAAAATAATTTTTGTTTCTCTGTTATTTAAATATACGTCAATTCTAAATATAGTTACACGTGTTATTTGGTGTATATTAACCTATATATATATACGTATATATATATACGTAAAGGCTGTTGGCCTTATATTAAAATATAATAAAGTTCAATGATTGTTGTTTTTTGTATTATTTTAATGCCAATTATGGTAAATCAACAACAACAACAACACAGATGGAATGTAAACAACGCAACTCACCACCAAGTAGATCATCTGTACTTGATTTGGATGATGACATTTTGTTTATTAATTAAATTTAGTTAATTAACAATTAAATTCACTTATTATTATTGAAAATAATTAATAATTTTAATAATATTATTGTCAAAAACACCACACAATTGTAATGGATAGGACTCAAATGGCGTACGTGACATACAGACAACAACCAGTTAGATTCTGCTTTGTCTTAAAACATTGACGTCACACGATCACGTGATCATTGATTTCAACCAATCAAAATCCAACAATGTGTCCCCACTGTTGGATTACATTGCAAAAATACACAAAACTGATTCGTAAAAAAAACATATAAAACGTAATTTGTTAGACAAAGAACGATATAGTAACAATGAAGCGCGTAATTTAAACAAACAACAATATTATTAATTGTTTATTAAACAATAAATATCATTATTATTACTATCAATTCTCGGAAGTGGCAAAAGTTCATTATAATTCTACAAGTATTTTGTTTAAAAAGTGGGAGGAATAATAATTTAAAAATATTTATCGAATAGGAAAAAAACGACCTATTTAGATATGTTATATTTAATGGAAAACATACAAAAACAAGTGTATAACGAAATTATTCTTTAATTAAAAATCTAAACTATCAAATATTATTGAACAAACTACAATTTCTCTTTTAGTAAACCTATGATTAAATAGTGCCTAGTTTTCCCCAGTACACCACGATGGCAAAAGCATTAATCTTCAAAGAAAACAACACTAAAAGAGCATTAAAAAAGAATTAAATAATAACAGTCGGTTAACAGACTATCAATGTAAAAATATATTAATAATCTGTTAATTAAAGAATATAAAAACAAAATAAATACCTTGATAAAAGTAAAATAAAACTAAATAGCAAAATTCCATGATTCCATGCAAATAAATCAAATGTGGTACGGATTATCAGTATCGTACATTGTTTTTCTAAATATAAAAATAGTATTAATATACATTGATTGTTGTATATATGTATAAAAAAAAATTGAATATCGTAATTTTTATAATTCGTCCCTATATGAAAAGCAAAAATAAATAGAGACTATGTCGTTATTTGGGTGTAATTACAGTTTTTTTCTTTCATTATAATATTCATTTGAAAATTTATGAAACATTCATTTTAAAACTAGCTCACAAATATACACTTAAAAAAAAAGTTAAACATAAATGTTGCCAGTCATTTTACTGTGACATCAATTAAAAATGTTTGTATATGTATAAAATAATTAATTAGTTAACATTAATTTCTAATAAACAGTTATGATAAAGTAATTTTGTACAAATTTACATAAAACGTATTTTTTTGAAAATAAAATTCTGCAATAAACCATTTCTACAAATTCGTAAACTGTTCCAAAAAAACGTAAAAGAATATATGTATGTATGTATATAGAAATATATGTTAATTGTTAAAATTGGTTAAAAAAAGTAATTATTTCCTCTGCGATTTCTTGACTGTCGGAAATACAGGTTGATCTTTAAGAATTTGTGGTGTATTAATTGTTGATGAGGCATCATCAGTTGATGTTGTAGTGGTTGCCGTTGCTGTCGCATCACCATCAATTGTTGCATCATCAAACAATTCAGTGAAATCAAAATTTGTATTATATGGAGCTAATTCCGAACCAGATACTAACGGATCAGCGGCTATAAAACACAAATATTTTTATTAAATATCAAAAAATAGATCATTAATATGTTTCAAACGAAGGTGTTGATTGAATGTTTAAATTAATAGAAAAAAACAAACAGAGGTAATTATCTTTTATATATCCGAAAAAGTTTGACTCATATCTGTACTATCATCTGCTTACTGTGCAGATATGTTCTCAATTACACAACAAACTCCGGATTCGAGATGGGACTTTTTCGGAAATATGAAACATAATTAACATTGTTTCTATTAATTTAAATAGTAAATAAAAAATACCTGACTCCATGAAATTCTCATTTTTATCATCATTATTCAGATCATACCCTGGCGGTGAATCATTGAACAACTGCAAAAAAGAAAAGAAACATTAAACAAATACCTGAAAAAAACATTTGAAAAATAATAATACAGTAGCGAACGAGACATTGTGTAATTATTAAAGTGATTAAACAATTTATCGGTCGTAACTGTATAGTATTTAAATAAACAAATATCTTACATTCACTTGATGGAAGTTTAACGGGATCTTGTTTAATTCCTTAAAATAAAATCAGAAATATAGTCCTAAACTTCTTTAGACGAATATTGTGGCAGTTTAATTCAAATCTATGTTGTGGAAACTTTTTTCGAAAAATGTTGTTCTTTTACATAAAGCAGTTTTGTTAACGTACAACCGTTATATTTTATTATCAATAACAAGTAACTAATAGTAATTGTTTAAATTAAATATTATTAAACTTACCCCTAATAAGGCATTGGCGTCTACATAAGAATTATAAGTGTTTAGAATATCTTTAAATTGGTCTAATTCACTTTGTGCTGATTCCACATGGTTACTTAAATCCTCACTGAAAAAACCACTGATAGAATACACAATTTATCATTTGAATTACATATACTCAATTAAATGCCCACAAACAAAAATATTTAGTTTCTTTAAAAAAAATTAAGAGACAATTAACACGTTTAGTGCCGGTGGTCACTTTTACAATGGAATAACATTTCATATATGGGTCAAAAAACAAACACAATGCAAAACTAAACAACTTATTGTCCACTCAAGTAGACGAAGAAATCAAATATTTTTGCCACTAAATTTGATACAGAAAAATAGAATCACATTTGAAGAAATCTATTTAATTTACCTCTTTACAATATCAATCAAACTTTGCTCACGTGTAGCAACGGCCATATTAGTATCAGATGATGTTTGTGGTGGTGATGAAAATTTATCCAATGCTTGTGATATATCATCTTTATCAACATTTTTCTTATCTTTTTTACTTATTGATGAACTATTTGTTTTTATTAAATTACTTAATAATGTATCTTGTGTTGTTGGATTTAGAAAAACCTTATCATTTACGTTTGTTGTTGTTGTTGCTGTTGTAGATGTTGATGTTGGACTTAATGATCCATTTTCTAATGTATTTATTAAATTTTCTTCAGCAATATCAGTACTATCTATTAGATCAGATGGTTCACCAATATCCTGCATCAAAACAGATGTATTGATTTAGTATACTTTTTTTTATGTAGAAACTAACCACAAATTCTGGTTTATCCCAATATGCTTGTGATGAACTATCACCATTACCTTCGTTTAATAATGCTGATGATAATGGTGAACTTACTTCATTCTGCTGAGATGTTGTTGAGGCAGTTGGACTATCAATCTATATGGGGATAAATCAAAATAATCTTTAAACATCAATATTTGGACGACATCTTGCATAAAACTACAGAAAACTAAAGCCAAAAGTATAGAAACTAATTTTGATATATTTATTAAACGTCAATTATGTTTCGAAAACAGTTGCTAAACGAACAGGCAATGAGTATAAGAGATTTTAAAACATGCTTTTTCTATTCTATAATAGAAATACTAATTACTTTGGCAAATTATTTTGGGTGTAGATAACAAAGAAAATGTCATACCGTATCGTTTCTTAATTCCACCGGATTAGTATCTTCGTCCTTTTTAAAATATCCAATTACTTTTTTTACATGTTTAAAAAAAAAATTTGATCAAAAACTTACCAATGGTGTATCCTCTTCATAGAGATAATTCTTCGGTGATAATTCTAAATCATTATCTAGCTCATGTATTGTTGGTCCTTCTACATTATTATTACCTTTATTCATATCTATTTTACTCTTTTACTTGGACTTTCATTTAACATTAACTGATAGCCCCTTTTTATACCAACAGTCATTCGAGATGGATGTACAAGAGTTACCAAGAATTGAATAAGCTAAAAATTTCAATAGTTGTCATTTTTTGCTAAAAATTTCTCTTATTATTACTTACTTTATTAACAATTTTTTGTTGTTTCAAATGTTTTTGTCTTAAAATAGCAACTTCACGCCATAATAGCGCATTTTCTTGTTTCATTGCATTTAATTGTGAATCAACAGTAGCTTGTCGTCCACGTAATTGTTTAACATCAGTTAAAACTTTAGTTAATTCATCGTGTTTTGTTAAATTTTCGATAGAAACTTTTGATGGTGTTGCCTGAATGAATTTTTTTTTTTGGATATTCAATAAATAATTATCAGTTAAAACACATACCTTTCTTTTGATACTCCTTAATAATTCGGGTTGATCCTTTTGAAAGTATGGATGTGTAAATTGTATTTCATCTTTATCAGCATCCATGGTACCGTTTTCAACAGTTGACATTTTGTGGAAACCATCTAAAATCCGATGGTATATAAATATTATCAACAAGTTTTTATTAATTGGTTTAACATTATTATTAGTTTTTTAAATTTTTGGCACACACAAACAATAAAATGGTAGTGCCCCGAAATGCCGGAAGATATGAACTATAATAGAAATAACCCGAAATTATTAATATTTAATTGTTTAAATGTTTCGTTTTACAAAATATTCGATTTTTCTTTTTTAACATTTACCATAGATAATAGGGCACAAGTTTAAACAAATTTATTGTTTAATTGCACACATAAAAATATAATTAAAAAAATAATAATTGTTATACTTACACATATTTAATTGTCTAACAAAACTGCTCATATTGTTATGTTTATAGTAAAGTGGCAACAATTCATACCAGAATTGTGCCTGATTTTGTATAATAAAACTATTTCCAGACTGTAACAAAAGAAGATTTTTTTACCATCAAACATTGCATGATTAATTTAGAGAGGAATATGGGACTTTTTCAAGGTGAACAATCAAGGAAATAACAATATCTGGACCGGGCTCTATATTATTCTGATCTTTAAACCTATAAAGAATTCTTAATGAGGTAATTATTATTAATTAATCATTGATGTTTTTAATCAATTTTATCATTATAAATGCTCTTATAATGCAATAATAATTAACAGATTTGGTAGATACAAGTGGTTAACCGATATAAGTTAGATATCAAATAAAATTGCTGTACGTTTTATTCGAAAATTTCCATAAATTATTCAAATTTGATTCGTTTGTGTAAAGTTTCGATCTAATATTATTATTAAAACCTGAATAAATAGGACCTTGATTATGCTCCTAACCTAAGCAAGTATGGCGGATATTAATTAATTTTTTTCAAAAAATTCACAATTTCGAGCCATATTAAAGATTAATAATGTTAAAAACAATTTTATAGATTCCATACATTAATGACGACGTAAATATGCCAAATTTCTTTAAGTCTAAAACGTAGGTATTTTATGATGACAACATTTAGAAATGTGACATAATTTGAATTGTGATATAAATAATAATAAATTACGATCTATTTCGTATGATCGTTAATTAATTAAATAAATTAACTTACCGGACTCCAACAAATCAGATGGTCGGTAGATGGGTCGTTAACCATTTTCCATAATTTGCCTAAAAAGGCTGGTGTATTAACTGTATTTTCACCAAGTGGTTGCATTATTTTATTATAATATTATATTTTATTATATAAATATGGATCTATTCAAAGAAATTCAATAAAAATTATTTAAATAATTCTGTTTATAAAAGACCATTAAAGACGAAGACCAATTAAAAACGTAAGAACTAACACCATTAAAACAAACAGATGGTGGCACTACTTTCCATATAATCACCAATACCAACTTAAATATGAAAGCATATTTAGCGGAAAATTTGAAATTTGACTTAAATATCATAAATAAATTTGTTATAAATAATTTACAATATTATCGTAATATACATATCGTTTTTTATCACATATAAAAATACTCAAATTTTGATATTTTAAAATTTAAAAAAAATTAATTAAAACTAAAACAACAACAAATAACATTCACTTAATAATAATGGGATTAAAATAAATCATTTTGGTTTCTTTTGTTGTCTTTCAATTATTAATTATTTTTTATAACCTACTGATAAGAATATGAACTTGAATTTCATTAGACAACATAACGTGACCGCATATGGTGTGTGTAATATGGTGACAGTGGATAATTTCGCTTCAAAATTATGTACATTATTGTTAGAAAACAATCCTAATGGTAAGTTAAATGGATAATTGATTGTAAATTGAGCATGATTATTAGATTTCTTTGGCAAGTTACCTAATAATAAAGCGAAAAATTATGATATTTGCTTCTTGTTTATTGTTTGTTTGTTTGTTTGGGCAATATTGATTTGTTATCAAATTGTTAGGCGCTTGCGTTGCCGGCGTCGTTTTATGCTTAAAGTCAATAAAATAATAATTACACCTATTTTTTATGTTTAATCAAGATCTTTAAAATTTAAACGTAGATATTCATTGAATAGATACAATATTTATAATTACGTAACTCTAGTTGTTAATCTTTTAAGCGATCGACTAGAGTTAGGGGTACCCCGATTTACTGTCAATACCCCTCTGAACTTGGAACACAAATAGTACCACCTATACGTTTTTCTGCGAGACGTACTATTTAGTATATTGTACAACGAGTAGGAAAAGTCGAGTCTAACAGGACCAGAATTATGACATGATCAACAAAATAAGAAGAATATCTATTTATATTTTGTTTATTGATTTTTGCAGATGAGACGCGTGATTGGCGTCTATTGGGTCAAGAACAAGATGGTATATTATTATTTTCATGGATACAATCGAATAAACAAAAATCAATAACAAAAATCGGCTTGTATAAATTTTCGTTAAATAACTTAATAATAATTTATTGTTTTGATACTATTGTTAATTGTATACAAGCATCAATAGATAGAACAGAAAATTATTTGGTCTATATTACAAAAGATATAGATTCTGATGATAATAGAATATTTATTTATCGACCATATTTATTAAAAATAAAAAACAATAATAATGAATCACAAATATGCGATCTAAAATTAGATCGTTGTAAACAGATTTTTGTACAATTTTTATATAGGAAACACTCAGTATTAAATGAAAATTCACCAATAAGATTCTTAATACTAATTCATCAAGAATGTAAGCTCATTAAAATTCAATAAAATCGATTAATTAACAAAAATTAATACATAATAAAATTCCAGGTATATTACAGTATCAAATAAAATACAATGAAACTAATTTAAATTTAGATAATTTCTTATATGAATCATTAGTAAGAAAATTTACATGGGCTCAATGGGATCCTGTACATCAAACATTATATTATATCCATAATAAAAAACCAACACGTTGTCTTGTAGAAGGTGAAGAAGATGATGATTTTTTAAATAACACAAAACTATCACCCACACTATCTGGATTGCAATTTCATGATGATTTACCTCATGAGAGTGTGGTATTTGTATTTTCTTTTATCTTTTTAAGACATAAAGCACCCTGAATATTCTGATTGCGAATGTATGGACCGCTTTAATTTCAATATAATTTTAGATAAATCCTTAATCAAGTTTCTTTTTGTCGACTTGTGTTTGGGCTCTAGTCAAACGTTTTTTTATCTAGGAATTATTCCTCCCTATTATTATCTAATTGTTTTCAGTTAAATATTCCTTTGAATTTACCGCATCTGTCGGCTGTACCTGGACATTGTGGAATTTACGAAGATGATACAGTACCACTTCGAATTCATGATTGTTCTTTAGATTTAATTGTTGTTACCGATTCTAGCGGATTACTTTGTATTTGCCATCATTATCTTTATCAAGTAATTAAAATACATACATATATATATATATATATATATATATATATATATATATATATATATATATTGATTAGTATTATTATAAATGAATGCCAAATTTTAGCCGATCCAACCAACAACTGAGTTAAAAGACGATGATACAACTCTTGTACATTTTGCATATTCTGTTACCGTTTTGCATCAAAGTTGTGTTATCCATTGTGTTGTTCCTGGATTGCCTTGGATTAAAGCAAAGACGATTAGGCCATTGTTTAATTTTTATGGTAAATTTGTTTGTATGTTTTTTCTAAGATTTGTGGGCAGTTTTTTTTTTTGTAAATTTTAGGTGAACATATGATGGTTTTTATACCGGAAATTTGTACACAATTACTAGATATAGGATCATTACATGAACCATGTTGTCATATTACAACAAAGCCTTTATTAATCGATATTGAATCGAATAAAACATGTTTAACATCTGTGGTAACATTAGGAAAAGATTATGCGCTAAATTTATTAACTTTTGATTTAATCGACATGACAATACCGACAAGTTTACTTCTACAAACATTCAAAACTGATACAACGCTTGAAAATAAAATGGCTATTGTTCATTATTTGATCCTGCATAGGAATGAGATAGAAGCAGCAGCTGAGGTATATTACTATTTTCCTAATAAAAATTAATAAAACTATTCCAAGAAGGGAATTTCAGTTGATATCGTGGCAAGCTGAAAAACCATTAACTTTGGGCTTACCAAATTTACTAAAAGAATTTCTAATTGGTAGTTCTTGTGCTTCAGTTCATAGAAATTTACCATCAGATGCTTGTCATTTAGTTAGTCTTCTACCAATGACCACCCTCCATTTAGGTTGTGATATTGAAGTTAAAATCAACGAAAAAATGATTTGTTTATCACAAGATATCTTATGGAATGCTTCAATGATGTTATTATCACCACAACAACGTATTGTACCATATCGTAGTGATATATGGGTGAATTTATGGGAGAAATTAGCGAAGATTTCTAAAGGTAGACAACGTTTTAAATCAAATCAAGTTGTTGAGAAACTTTTAGTATCACTTGTTTGTTATCAAGTATGTTTTAAATAACCAAAAAAAAAATGGTAAATATATAGATTTTGAAAATTTCAGCCTGAAGCTTTATCACGTTCAAGTACACCAATGTCACCGAGTGGTTCTTTATGTTCATCATCAGCACTTAGTGATTTTCTTTCAATTGGTAATCAATGTGGAAGAAAATCACAAATTGATGCATTACCATTTTATGAAATTGAAAGCTGCACAGCCAGTAAACAAGAACATATTATTTCTGTTGTATGCTTAGAAATCAGAAATAAATCATTCTAAAACATAAATTCATCTTAAATGTACTTATGTTTTAGAATGATATGTAAATTAATAATTTTAATATTGATTTTTGTAGAATTTACGGGAACTGAGTATGCATTTACTGAAGCAAAGTGCTGAAAATCGTATAAGTAAATTTCAGTGGCAATCGCAAACACCAATGCATGTACATGCTGTAGCAACAAGATACATAACAGCCCAATTAGAACAATCACGATATTTATGCCAAATTTTATGTAAAACAGCCACTTTTGATCCCAGATATGAAATAGACAAAGGCTTTGTTTATATGTAAAAAACAATCCTTAAATTGTCCAGTAATTATCGTTATTATTGTTCTTTTTTTCTTTCAGTGAACAATTACAAGAATAACGTCGATATATACTTTTTACAATATTGGAACGTTATTATTTATCTGTTGAATCAATAGCATTTCCTCTACCACAAGGATTCACGTCATTTTTTACCTATTTAGGTTATAAAACATTAAATTTTGATATGTTTCTTCAATATATTAATCGTAATGTTTTTGAACTTCAAGTAGATGTAATGAAAATTATTATGGCAGGTAATTTCGTCTTCTAATAACAAAGATAATTAACTTAATTTTCTAATTTCTATTCAAAGACATTGATAACAGTAAAAATGGTGTCCAACAAAAATTAAAATTGTTGACATTGTTGCCAAGATCGAGAGCAAAACGCTTATTGAATCAGTGGCATCATCCAACAAGTTTAATGTTAAGAGCTAGAGAACATGCATTGAATATACTATCAGGTGTAGAAAGTAATACAACTCGATTACATGGTATGCAAAAGAATAAAACATTTAAAGGTATTCTTTACTAATGAAGCTTTCTTTTTACAAAAATACGAGAAAAAAACAAACTAATATTTTCCGACAGGTTTAACAGCATTTCCATCTGGTGATAAATTGTCACCACTGGATACATTTTTGGATTTGTTAACTGCTAAAGCTAGTCTTACGGAATTAGATTTTGGTTTGCTAATAGAGGCAACAGAATCATCTACTGAAGAATTTAACTAATGTGCAATATTTTTGTGATTTTTGTGATTTTAATTTTGATTAAAAAATAAATTGTGCAATAAAATTGTGAAAAATTGATAATCATTGTAATATCTTCTTTTTTCGTTAATAAATGTTAAACAATTCGTATGGCTTTATCTTTTACTGCAGTCTAAAACAAATCGACTCGACCCCAGAGCTTCATGTTTGTCGGATTGACGTGTTTCTATACTCCTCCGATTGTACATCTAGTCTATAGTGCAACTTGGGGATCCGTAGATGCATACGTGATGTAATTGGAAGCATGTCTACACAGTAGGCTAGTGAAATATAATTGTTTTGCTGTTCGACAATCAATTATTCCGTACCGTGAGTTGCACCTGTGCAATTACTAGATAGAAAATATCGATACCATGCTTCCAAATTTGCGTATTCAGATTTTCTTCTAGGTCCCTCATCGTAGAAAAAGCTTATCTCTGCCGTTTACAGGTCCCCCTTATCGTAGATGGTGAAATTAGCAGTAGCCAACCATTCATTCGAAATGGCCTAAGCGCCCAGGGCTTGGTGAAATTGAGCAGTCATCACCCTTTTTTTTGTCCGTGACATATACATGCATGTATTGAAAAAACATGGAAAAGCGCACCATGGACAATTATTTTCGTTTAAGTAAGGAATAGGAATGAATTGTCATTCAATTTACAGTTTCTGATGAAAGTTTTCAATTTTTTTAAAACTTTGAATCAACATCATTGATGAATTTTTCAATCGTATTTAAATTTAGTGCGTCCTATATGGATGTCATAAAATTGTAAAATTCATATTGCAAATGAAAATTTCTAAAACCGGCCCTGACCTTGTAGCTGAAAAAAAAATTGTAAGACATTTATATATAGCTATCTATATATTAGCCATCTGTATGTGATAGTTGGAAGTATAATGGGAAGAAGGATTTTGCGTGAAATTCAAAATTCAAAAATAATGTAATTTTTTTATAGCTGTTGACATACAAAAGTTTGCGTTAATTTCATTCTAAAATTACATTTTGAAACATTTTTAAAAATAGAACTATCAAAAAGGCACGTTTTTTTTTCCTTTTTCTTAAGTACCAAAAATTATCAATTTAATAAATTACTTAATGTCATTAATACGATTATTTTAATCGACTAGGAGGATATTGATGATTTTTCTTTTAGTTTTATTACAACATATGTATATACCAACTTAAATAGTTCTATGGTCGAATTTGGTCAAGAACCGTTGATTTTGCCTGTCAAATTTTGTTTAGTATCTTAAAAATAAGAAAGATTAATGAAATCGTGATTCAAATGTCGGTAGTTAGATAGTTCGAAGGGGATTTAGATATTCAAATCTAAGTAGTACGTCGATCTGCTTAATATCTGCATGTCTGACCTGATTTTAATTTTTTATGTATATCTATATATTTACTCTGAATTATTCCTTTACGAAGAGAGGAAACTGATAATAGTTGTTGTGTTCTAATTATCCTGATTATCTAAGTTGTGATTTGTTTTTCATCATTATTATGAAGGTATATTTTATGAAATTTGTTTAATTTATTTAGATTAATTATGTGGTGATGTTGTTGATTTGTATGTATGTTAGTATTGGTGGTGATTGGTTCTTATGAATGGGATATTGATGATACTGGGGTTGGATGGTAAAGAGTGGCGGTGGTGGCGGCGGCGGTGGTAGTGGTGGTGCTCGTTGCGTCGAGCGTGTCAAGTGGAATTGATTGTTGCGGCATTCGTAGGTTATGTAGCGTTTAGAATGCGCCATTCCGGTGATTTAGGAGACGTGTGCATCATCATGTTATTTATATTTAGGGCCGGGTAGGTGTTGTTATCTGGAGTTTGGAATCAAGAATTTTAACGGGGAAGAGGAATAATATAGCCTGACTTATGTTATAATTGGGAATTGGAGTTGTTGCCAAGACATTGAATATTTTGTTTGATAATAGCATAGACCGTAAATCTATGGTGGTGCATTTGCATTATTATGGTAACGATCGTTACGTCGGCGACGACGCTGAATATTCGCGTCGCCGCCGTCCATCGATGGCAGCACTAGTCGATCGAATATGAAAACCACGAGGACAGAGCCATAACAATTCCAAGATGATAGCACCCGGACGCCACAATACGTCATCAGCGTCGTAGCAATATATAAATACTCATACGGCGCTGGCGACGTCCCGCGTCTTTTATTAATAGAGCGTGGGGCGAGCGGATTTTATGTGCAAGCGGACATTTGCAGTGTAGAAGAAGAAGGTTTAAGTTGATCGTGGTAGGTTAAATTGTTCAGTTAAACAGATGAGAATTTGCGATCGTGTTGTTCATATTGCGTGATGTGTAAGTGTTACAAATATAATAGTTGTCGTCTTTGTCGAAACGCCAAATTATCGACAACAGCTGAAATACTCATGACGACAGTGAATAGTGTCCGCAGTGCGAATTAAGGAATCAATGTGGAAATTGTCGACTGTATTTTAGTGTACAAAAAAAATATATATATATATATATTTTGATCCAGTCCGAAGGTATATCGACACCCTGCTGGTGATGGGAGACGGCAGGCAGCGCGCCGCCACCCGGTGACGGTGACGTGATCTGAGGAATGTTCATCCCCGACACGTTGCGCAGCTGTATGGTGGAGCCCGATGTGTCCTCGTACCTCCAGACGCCGTCCTCGGGACAGGTGCCTACCCGCTGCTACCCTCCTTACCCCCCTCGCGCCGTCATGCGTGATATGTAATTAACATGATTAACATGAGTGTTATATTCTGTATACTCCAAACGGCCTCGTTGGGAAGCGGAGTAAACTATAACCCGGACCCGACCTGGCCGAGGACCTCGATGTTGACATGTCTGGTTTTTTTGTTGTTATTTCTCTGTTTTCTGTTGTATGTCTGTAAATCTCTGCACCGTCGTACTTACCTGTTGTCTTGTCGCTGTTTGCTGCTGTGTTGCTCCGACGCTCATCGTCGCATTCTCCATCGCTCTTTTCTTAATACAACGCGCTCGCTAGCGGCTAAAAATACTATCATATAAATAGGTGGAATTCGAAGACGAGCTATTCTATCGTCCGCTTAGACAACTCGAGGACCACCTCCCTTTATTCCCTCCTCCCGATAAACACGCGCATCCCTTTCAACAACTTGACAACCAGTACACACATTCACACATACATACACGCATCCATACACACACACATACACTTAATCCTAAAATTTTAATCAAGCCAATTTTTAATAAAATTCAATTTTCAATAGACCAATATTAATTTTGTTTTTCCTAATTGTAGAAAAAAATTGTAAATTTCAATGGAAACTGAGAGTTGAAAGTTTCATTTTAGATAAATAATTTTCCTTAATTTCCAAATAAATATCCTTATCACTATCATTGAATTATATTTATCAAATTCAAGTCCAGATTGAAATGCGCTACATCGCCGCATTTCGCGACACATTCTCATTCGTTTGTTGTTTGTGCAATGCAGTTGTTGTTTTATGCATGCAAAGTTTGTACGTGACCGTACGTGCTGTTATTGCCGCCGATGGCCCCAACGTTCACGCTACCCACCAAATAAAAATTCGTACACTTATTTAGTACATCACCATTATATACTTTAAAAACAAAACTCGAAAAAGAAAAAAATAAGTTACTATTAAAACTCTTATCTTTCTCAGTTTTGTAGAAAATTTGTTTGTCTTTGTTTCTCTCTGTTTTGAAATTGTCTAAAAGGAAAGACCAAAACAAAACTCTCAAACTCTACTGCAGCCAATAAATTTAATAGATTCTGGCTGGATACTTGCGGAGAAAGAAATCGATAAATAGCCCGCAAGAAACAAATAGCAAAACGACCATTTCATACAGAGATATTCAAATATTTTGTCTTCTTGTTTTTCAAACTATATTTTTAACTAATGTTTGTAAAGTTTCTGCTTATTACTATTATTATTATTATTATTATTATTATTATTATTATAAAATTGTTAGTTAGAACGTTACTAGTAAATGTGTCCATATTATCATCAGGACGAGTTCCACCCATTCATCGAGGCACTTTTGCCTTTCGTCAAGTCCTTCTCATATACTTGGTTCAATCTCCAAGCAGCAAAAAGAAAATATTACAAAAAACATGAGAAACGGATGTCTTTGGAGGAGGAACGTCAATGCAAAGAAGCCTTACAAGTAAGATATTTTGTCATTTCTAGTTGACAACGTGTTTAAAGGAAACAGAAAACAAAAAAAAAACAACGTCTTGACAATTTGATAATTTTTGACAATTAGTCGATCAACGAAATTTACAATGTCGGTTGTTAAATAGCGATGATTTATTTTTATATCGTCTTGTTGATGATATTATGTAAGTTGTATACGGTGTATACTGACATTAGGATAAATGGTACACATCCACCGATTCAGAGATAACATTGATTTTGGTCGTCTATTTATAATTTTACTACGATTTGTTTTTATGTGCGGTTGAACGTCTAAATTTCAAACATTAAAAATACATTTACGTTCCTGTTAGTAACTAAATTTGTATTTTTATTTAGCAAAAATATTTGCTAATCCACGTGTAAAGAATTTTTTGACAGTTATAGGACATTTATAATTCTAAGAATCGAAGATATTCAAATTTGTGATTTTATTATTCTAGTAACATTCGGAATGAAAACCGCATGTAAATACTGTAAAGAATTTTGAATGATGTTGATTTATTTATTTTTGAAATATAGAAAAACATAATAAAATAAACAGTAATTATCCAAAATGTTAAATGATTAATTTATTTGATTTGTTTTAGAATGAGAAGGCCGAAGTCAAACAGAAATGGGCGTTCCGTTTGTTGGGCAAACTTAGAAAGGATATCACACAGGAATGTCGTGAAGATTTTGTATTAAGTATTACAGGAAAACGCCCGGCTGTGTGTGTTCTATCAAATCCTGATCAAAAAGGCAAAATGCGTCGTATAGACTGTCTTCGTCAAGCAGATAAAGTATGGCGTTTGGATCTTGTTATGGTGATACTATTTAAAGCAATACCTTTAGAAAGTACTGATGGCGAACGACTTGAAAAAAATCCCGATTGTTCACAACCTGGACTTTGTGTAAATCCATATCATATTAATGTGTCAGTGAGAGAATTGGATCTTTATCTAGCCAACTTCATCAACAGTCATGGTAAATAAACATTCGAATTTTATTAGTCGATTTGAGTTTAAAGAAAATTTACGTTTAGACATGTTTACAACCACCAGTTATCCTAACAACCACGTTTGTTACAATTTTATATTAATAAACATTTGCCTTGATAACATATTGACGGTTGAATTATCGTGATGTTTAAAAAAAAATTATTATTATTATTATTTTCTTTTTGACTGTATGTCTTGTGATTTAGATAGCCATGAAGATGCCAACATTGGAGATTTGCCAAAATGCGCTTTTCTTTGTAGAAAAACTTTTTTAGACATTTAGAAATTCAAAATAACATCACCACTTCTATTAGTAGTATTTTCCGTGTAATTATAAGAAAATTTACAACAACTATTCATTTAAATACAAAGAACAGTTGACATCATTTTGAGAAATATGGTCAACGAGAATTTTCAATAATCGTTTTAATATTGTTGATACACAACATTTTGGCATAGTGCCTGAAAATTTCAACCAGTAGCGTAGAACGTTTTGTAAACTATATCTCTACTAAATTATTTGTAAACATTTTGCTAATTTACTTTTTAAATTTTGTAAATAATTTGTTATGAATCTATTATTTTATGGGTTTTATTAACGTTGTTTAATACATCAAAAGATTATCCGTGTTGGTGATATTTAGTTAAATTTAAATAAAAACAGGAAGTCCTCACAGCTGATTTCACTAATCTGAAAACATGACAATTTCATAAAATTTATCCATAAATAGAGTAGTTTCATATTTGAATTTGATTCTTCAAAAATTTCAGTGAAACTTTTCGATAACTAATTTTGGAACAATTTCATTTCAGAAATATTAAGCGGTGTTTGTTACAATAACAACAACAAAAAAGAAGACGACAGAAAAAACAAAGGTGAGATGAAAATTATCCATATTTTTTTACGATTTTTGTAATTTCTGAAATTCCTCTTTTAAAAATTAAAAATAGTTTATTTCTCTTTTGGAAAATTTTGCTGATATTGTTTCGAGTTACAGGTTACACCCACAATCCTTATAATGGTGTAATATGTAACGACATTATATTGGCTACAGGAGTATTTTCATCAAAGGAATTATGGAAGTTATCCAAATGTAAATTTTACTAAATTGACCATTAAATTTTATACTAATTTTATTTTATTTTTAGCTTCTATACTACATGAATTATCGGATCCTCAACCAAATATGAATAGTGTTAAATTAGAACATCCAACATATTATTGTAACAATTATTCTGAACAAGGACCTGTTGTTACTGATCGAACAAGTACAGTTGATGCAATGGTTGTATCAGCAGCTTATTGTAAATATTAATTAATATTTGATTTGATAATGTAATCTACCGTTTTGTTTGTTTGTTTTTTAGCAATACCTCAAAACACCACATTAGTGTCTTCCAGTTCTCAACAAAGTCCAAGTACAATATTTTATCAGCACAGTCCTGAACCTCATCAACACCAAAATCAGGTGAAATATCCTGAAAACGGTCACGATACACTTTCGGATTTTGTTACATTCGTATGCCAAGAAACGGACAGTAATAATCAAAACGCACAGGTGAATAAAAAAAAATTGATGATAACATTTTCAATAAAATCGTCAATTCTTTTATGATCGCAATTTTTCAGCAGATCCAAACGAACATGCCACGAAGTCCAAAATCACAGTATTTTCCATCGACAATGTTACCACCACCACCCTTACCACCAATGGCACGTCCAGTAGCTATAATTCGTTCAACTGGTGATGTTACATTAAGTGGTACAAATTCACCACCAGCTAGTATAACACCACCATGTAGTGAAGCATCACCAGCTGATGATGTACCAGAAATAAGTTCATCACCACCATTAAGTCCTGGAAATCATGAACGACGTAAATCACCATCACAAAGGAATACGGTGCCTACTAGCAGTCCATATTCACCTTCTAGAGATTATTCGTTTAATCATTTCCACGGGCAGCCGGGACATGTTGGTAGTGTGTAAGGATAACCACTAGAACCACTATATGATGTATTATTAAATATTACAGCTCTTCAGTTACCCCAGTATGACCGGGATGTCTGGAGTTATCAGTCCTACGAATCTCAGCATGTACTCGCCCAGCGTGAGTACGTCCAGAGGTACTCCGCGTTCTAGTAATATACCAAGATGGAGTGCACCATTATTTACATTAGATCAAGAAGATTTTAATATGATAACGCATCAAACAAATCAAGAATCCAATTCAATTATATTAATGGATGATGGTACGACAACAACAACACCAACAACACCAACAAATTCAGAGCACACTGGACAGTGCTGTAACAGTGCAAATTTAATGTGCGATACGGACAGATTTTTCCAAGCAGGTGATGCCTTAGAGAACTCTACACAGAGAGAGTCCGATCAATTACCCGCCTCAAAGTCGCCCTAATAATAAAATCAATAATATGAAATTATTAAAACAACAACGACAACGACAAACTGCCTTATGACCTTTTGCAGCTTTCTTGCCAATTTATGTGTGATTATTATGTTGGATTTTAATGATTTTTACGCGTCTCGGTGCGCTATAGAGGCTGCTCAAATAGTAAATAGACGCCTTAGTTAGTAATAAATTGATAATATTATTAATATAGGTTAATATAAACTTGTATACTTATAGTATAGACACCGGTGCCAAGACAGGCTGTGTTATCGATCGCGGGTACGGACCGTTCATTTTAATCATAGACACAATGTTAAAATGGACGGCCCTTTGGCCGGCCTGCCGTATGTTGGTGACGTTAGTTTTCAATTCCGTTCCTGATGTTGGGTAGAATATCCAGCGATGCTTGTCTTCCACGAATGTGCTTGTTGAGCGAACAAGCAAATGAGCTGGGTCTGTGCCTTAGTATTACAATAATATTTAAAAAAATAATAAATAAAAAATGAATATTGTTACCGTAGCTTTAGTTAGATAACGTTTATTAACCGAGCTTGCTCACAGCGCAACGCCAGCTCAATTGTATATTACGACTATACGTGAGTTGCCAGCTGCACCAAAATGGCATTATATAGTTCACATGTATATAATATATTTATATACTTACTATTTATTATACATTACGGTCACAATAAATCAAAAGCTTTCCTTAATCTTTTTTGATATGAAAAAAGTATTGCAAAAAAAGAAATCCAAATTCTCCGACACAAAATTTGGATTTTTTTTATTGTTCGTTGTTTATAGATATTTTGTTATTTTTTAATAGGAAAGATTTTGATTTTGTTCTCTTTTTGTTTTTAAAATAATTGTGACAATTGTTAAATCTACTGTGATTGAGTACCTTTAAAGCAGCCGCGGCCGAGCGAAGGGTGCGACGGACAGGTCACGGGCGTCCCCCAGGTCACGCTCATCCCGACTTCTTTATCCTTCTCATTTCTAGTCGCGTTTCAGCAGAGTGACCCCGACTGATGTACCTATCCCTCCGCTCTTCAATTATCTAACAAATATTTGCTCTTCTGGGCACTCTGCATTTCGTTTATTTCACTTTACTGAAAAAAAATGAAAAAAGAATAATTGACTAATCAATAATAAAAATCTCTACAGTACAAATTTTTAGACCTTCATCTTTATATAAATACAATTTAATAATAATAATTAAAAAAAAAGGTAAGATTTTCGTTTTCATGTTTTTATATTTGTCAAAATTTTTAGAAAAAAGCTTACTTGGTTAAGAAATATAATCAAATAATGTGATATAAATATTTACATGACATACGTAAGTTCGTACATTGATCCATCCATCCACCCATTTCTAACACACAATATTCACGAATATCGCAATTTGTTTGATCTTCAGATAATGATTAACATAGAATATTTAGTTTTTATATAGAATTCGCAACTATTCTCAATGCTATGTTTATTGAGAATTTAAAAACGAACAGTTTGTATCTACATATATACAGTATAATTGTTTGAAATCTTTAAAAAATAATGAAATATTTATTGACACTTAACCAGGTCTAATTAATATTTTTTAACTAATTCAAGCTTTTAATTATTTGAGTTAAAATGTGAAGATCTAATAATTTGGACAATCTATTAATATAATCCAAGTTATAATTATACAGTAAATAAATAACAAAAAAAGAAAAGAAAAAGTATTTGTTACTTATGCATATACTTATAGAATCGGGTGATATTTAACCAGTGCCATTGATATTTTTGATTCAATTGTTAGACGTACACACGTCAGTAGTAGTTATTATTATTATTATTATTATTATTATTATTACAATTATTATTATTAAGTAGTATGCTTAAAAAAAGCGATTGTATGACTTTAATTTTAAGAATAAATCAGAGGGTTTATTTCATAATAATGACGTTTTATTTAAATAGACTGTGCTATTCTTAAGCAAAATCCCTATCTACATCTTTATGTTATAGATTGACTTGAGTATGAAATTGAGTTCGTGATAAGTCAGCCCAAGGATTACACAAATCTTTTGTATAATTTATGAAATTGATTGATGGTTCACGAAATCTCATCATATGATTGATGAAGATTTGGAAGACAATCTGTAAATCTCATCTATTTTCAATGATCAACAATTCCAAATTATCCGAAAACATATGAAAGTAGATCAAGAGATTTATACAAAAGAAATTCATTTTTCAAGTTAATTTTAGTTTTAACCCACAGACATGAGTAAACGGTGTTCTTTTTTTGTACCACCTTCCTACCCACATTGTCCCGGACAATATTGTAAAAAAAAATATGCCAGAGTTGTGTTATTTTTTCTATTTTTCAATGGGGTGTACATTCTATATGTGCAAAAAACAATACCAACTAACCTTGTTCCTTGACAACAATGTCTTTAGTAACATTTCTTCTATTGTTTATCTTCATAAACGATGAAATTCATGTAGTTTGTCGGCTGTTTAATAATCCTTTGAAGATCACTATGAGGCAAAAAGGGAAGATCCAGTTCTTCTTGACTTTTGTTTGACCGGTAGAAACTATTTCCCATTCACCTTCTAATAATAATAGAGACGCAGGAGTACCTGTATAGATAATTACATCATAGATAAGAATGATAGAAGTTATTTTATTGGAAAAAATCCTGGAAAATTCTAGGCTGAAGATAATGAAAAGTAAAATTATTATTTACAGGCTTATATTATTTAAAAATCACAAAATCACAAGATAAATATAATCTGTAACAAAATCAATGTCACTCTAATAAAAAAAAACATAGAAGAAAACCACAATAATTGTAATAATACTTAAAATTCGATTATGTTAACTTAATAATAATAAGAATAATAATAGTTATAATGATTATGATTATTATTATTTTACTCTGAGACGTTCCCTATCTAACATCCACTGAAAATACCAGTGAGCTTTATTCCTTCTTGTATTTCTAACACGCGCTCTATCAAATAACCAATCACTGGCATGTTCTTTTTTTCTAATATTGTTACGTGCTCTACTCATATTAATATACCAATCACCTGTTATATTCCTTTTTCTATCTTTCTCATCATTATTATTGAGTAATTTATTATTGTTAGATTTAGGTGTTTTATCGTTATTTTTATAATTTTTATGGTGTTTCTCATAAGTTTCACCTTTTTTCTGTTGTTCTTTTTCAATATGTTTATTTCTTTTATATTCTTTTTGTTTATATTTATTATCTTTAGTTTTATCAAATTCTTGATTTTTTTGTTTTTCTAAATATTGTTTTTGATTTTTTATATTTAATTCCTTTTTAAGAATTTCATGTTCTTTTTCAATTAGAAATTTTTCTTTATGTAATAAATATTCTCTTTAGCCTTTAATTCATCTGATTTACAATTATTTTTAGTATCATCATCGTGATTATTGTCCTTATTTAGGTTGTTTAATTGTTGTTTCAAATTGTCAATATCTAAACGTTTATTATCAAAATCTTTTAATGGAATAACATTATCTTTATTATTATTATTATTATTATTATTATTATCTAAGTAATTGTCTTCTTTATGTTCAACAAAATCAGAAGATATTCCAGATGCATCATCATAATTTTGTTCAAAATTCGTATATTTATCTGTAATATAATGTTGAAACATCATTGAAAATATTAAAATTAATACTGCAAATATAATTGGACAGAATATATATGACAATTTGATTCCATTATTATTATTGTTACCATCGAATTGTCGATTTATTATTTGAAGACTATTAATCTCTTCAATAATATCTTCATTATTATCTTCTATTTTATCATCATCATTGATTTTATCATTAATATCTTTTGTAATATTTATAGATTCTTTATTATTTATAATAGTTTCATCTTCATCACTTTTAGTTTGATAAGATGAACTAGATTCACTAATAATACTAATACTATCACTATCAGAATCAATATTTTCATCTTTAAATTTTTTCGAATCATTTGTTGTTGATAATACATTATTATCTTTAATAAATACCCATGATTTTGCTATTTCAGGACTATTATCCTCAGTCATTGTCTGATAATAATCAAAACAAATTAATACGAAAAATATAAATAATGACAACATATTACCTTCTATTGATGTTGTTGTTGTTTAAAAATATGTGACTCACTTAATATCCGTTAGAACAGCTGTAACGATAGAATTTATCTCGAAAATAATAAGAAATGATTGTAAACAATTAAGAATGTTAATTAAAAATGAATTTATGACGAAAATTATCCCAAAATAACATAAACAAATCGACTACGTTGTTATTGTTTGATCAACAATCTACACACTTATTACTGTCAGCTGATTGAAAAATTAAAGAAAACTGTAAAGTATATTTGACTATTACAGTATAGATGTCATTACTAATAAACGCCAGTGAATGCGCAAATCCAACAAAAGATGGTGGCTTTTTATTTGTCGGTAAATAAAATCGGTTGTGAATAATAATTTTTCATAAAAATTAGTGCTATTTTAATCACAATATTGACAAATATCGATATGAATTTTGAAGTAATCGATAATTGAAGATATCTAGGTTTCTATATGTGTTAGATACATTGCATAGATGGCTTCACCCCTAACGTTTCTTTAGTACGTATTTCTGTCATCTGATGTCAGATCAGTTTGCTAACGATTTTAAATTAGAATTTTCCTATTTACAAAAACAATTTTGTTGTATTTTTATCGATAGAAATAACAATTATTCAACATAAATTAAACTCATTTTTCTTATTTTATTCAAATAATCAGCGGTTATTTTACAACTGTAACAACGAAATTGAAGTACCAGTAGATGGCGTCACCAATACTGTCAACTGAATGACTGAAGTGACTTTCAATTATTTTCATATTTTGTTGGTATTTAAATGAAACATAATTTTTTCAGTATTTTTTTCTAAAACGGGTTTTCAATAGTAATTTTTTTATTCAATCAATCGACTGGCCACTTGTATGCCGAATTTCCAAACGAACGATATCTATACAGAGTGTCCCACGTAAACTAAACACCTATTAACAACTATCTAAAAAAACTTAAAGATGGCTGATGATTCATTAATATTGATATTACGTGACATTTATAATAGTCAGCACTATTTAGATAAATTATAATTCACTGATAAACTGTAATATAAATTTTTCACTTTGGTATATGTATGTATTAATGTTTATTTGCTAATAAGGGCAATTTTAAAATTTTCCATTTTAACAGAAATTACATAGAAATGTAAATAATTAATGGTGTACCTAATATCTTCTAATGCTATAATAATTATAATCTAAAAATTTTACTAATCGATTGTGCGTCCGGTCTTTATTTATAACAAATATAAAATAATAACAATATAAACAAGATTAATTTTATTTATTTACCATTTATTCGTTGTAATTTAAAAATCACATGTGTATTAATAAAAGTGCAATAGTGTTTTGTGAATGGACCAGTATTTAGTGCAACACAGGAAGAAGGAGTTCAGTTACACTAAAGGGTGATTCTTAATATATTTAGCTACTGGTTTTTCTACAATATCTAATCTCATTTCGTTTTAATCACATTAGATCCAAACAGCATGGGATGGGGGTAGAAGATATGATTAAATGGTAAGTCAATTTTTCTTTTAGTTCTCTCAGAAGCAGATTAAAACAGTCGTGGGACAAATGTAGTAATCTCATCTTCATATTTTACTTTTTGATAAAAAAATTTAATATCTACACTATTTAATTATACTTATGTTAGATAATATGTAGTAAAATATGTAATAATAATTGATGATAGGATGTATTGAAGCGAAGATACTGACAGTCTCCATCAAATACGACATCTGTTTAATCCGTTTCTGGGTTTCTTTTTATATAGAGACTATCGTACTACAAAGCTTATCGCTGAGACGTTCAATATAATCGATTTATGTTAACATTTCCAAATTTCTCTGATACTGTTAAATATTCAGTTCACAATTATAATAAGGAATTGAACTACATAGTCGTTAGTAAAATCAAATAGATTACATAACCGATGTTCTATAGTAAAGTGTTGAATGTATACTTTTTTTTTACTTTTCTTAAATCCTTTTAAAATGAAATAGCAACGATACAACTGATAAAAGAAAATTTCTTTATAAACATCTAATAATTCTTAGGTAGATATATAGGTATTTATTTAGATAGGTTTTACAATAATTTATAACTGAAATTCATCACAAAAGTCACATTTCGTTGATTGTTAGGGACGTTAGAATTAAGAGGTTTTTGGCTAGTTAGGCTTTTACAACTTTTGATGCGAAAAATTGAACCAAAAATGGAAAATCATATGAAACCACACTCTTTGCAATACAGCTTCTAGGGACACATTACTCGTATCTCTCTGGTTTTTTAAAATACTATGATTTTTTTTTGATGTTTTAAATCCTAGAGCCGACCCTGTTTCTTTAAAATTGTTATAAGAACTGATCAGTTTCCCATGACAACTCTTCTTATCCATACCTGTCTTATCGTTTTTCCTCTTATTGAATGCATTCAAGTATTTTAAGGGATTATCATTACATTCAGTTATTGTATCTGAAAATGCGTGATTTGTCATCAAATCACACATATGTTGTCAACAAAAATTTCACTTGTTATCCAGTCACATTATGGAAATTAATTGTTCTTTTTATTATATAGTATTTTTTCTAATTATCAAGTTATCGAATTTTTTTGAAAGTACCTAAAATAAAATAAAATTGGATAGTTGATCATTTTGGTGATTTGCATTCCACTTGTTGCTATTGTTATTATTTCCTTTCTTTCTATATATTCGAGCCTAAATGTTGCTATCTATCCACTAAACGATACGATTTTATTGATGTGGTTACATGATTACAAATTTCAAAATTATTTTAATTGAGTGGCAGCAACAATTGTTCCACGATGTCAATAACTTGAAATATAATTTTTGAATAATACTTATTTTCCATCTATTAACTTATCCATGTTTACAATTCGATCTTTAAAGTTAATGAAGATAACAACTTATATTATATTGACAAATTGAAATTATTGAATTATTAAGGATAGGTATTCCATATATCTACTCTATACGTTGAATCTTTCAATCTTAATAATCAAATTCAAATGAATGTTTAATATATATATCATAAAACTACTCAGATATCTCCTATACTATCTTCCCAATTATGGTGCATTTTTGGTTAAACAAAGTAGATGTGATAATAGCAAAATTTGCCATTACTGGTTGTTGTCAAATCCAATTTGGTTTGCTATATAAATTATATCTATATAGTGATTAATGTGGTTTTTTAAGATAACGCTAAAGGGTGTTTAATTTCCACTTTTATGAGGATCTATTTACAAAAATCCACTAGAATTTTGATTATTTTTGAAATGTATATGTCATAAGTCCTTTGTTAGAAATACCGTTTAACATGGTGGGAAGTATGAAAAAAATGTTCGAGATATTTGACAAAAACACTCAGATTTTAAAAACCGTAAAAGTCCGTTACTTTTAATTTTTTTAATGGAGGAGCGAAGAGAAAGTTATTGTCTTTTTTGATTTTTTTGTTGTTGCTAGTTTATTTAATCTATATTGGTTGTAATAAGCTAGCCGTTTTGATGGCGTTGACTTAATTAACGGTTTATTAAAAAATAATAAGTCTTTTACTTTCTTTTAGTATCGTTGTTTTTACGTATGTAATTGTATAGGTATAGTTTATTATTTGTCCCATAAAAGACGGTAATGTATTCTTCATATATTTACACCGTAAAATATTTGAATTCATCATGTGTTATTAAAGAATAAGCTTCTAATCAGTAGCTATTCGTTATTGAAGTCTGTGCGACTTGTCATTATTTATAAATGAAAAGTGCGGTATTCTATTGAATAGCATTTCAGAAAATGACCACCCATGATGGAAGACAGTCGCAATCTACTGTCATTTTAATGTCATATCCATCATCAATCTATTTTACAAATTGTTATTACGGCTGACTAATATTGAATTGGTCATTAAAATGTTACCGACTCGTCATTAAAATCAAACAGTTATTTAATTTTTAATTTAAATCATTCATATTATAAATATTGTATTATTGTGTTTCATATTTCTATTAATTACAATAAGGTATATTGTATGTCTATGTTTTTTTATTTAATAAGAAAATCAATATATAAATTGAAATAATATATTTTATACAAAAGACATGATGTTATAGAAAATCCCTATTTTCAATGCTGTCACTTTAAATTTCCCCCCTTACTAGTTTATACTATGAAAGAATGGATGTTACATACGAAAACTGTTCCCTTAGGATAAATAAAAACATAACAGCTTTTCACTACAACGCCGTCTTTGCAGTCACATTAAGCCTTAAAAGGATAATGACTGACCTTTTTGCACGTTTTTAAAATTGAATCAACCCCACACTGTACATATACAACACGACTTTCTTCTTTACAAAATGTTAAACAAAGACAGTAGGTACATGTGAATAAGATTTAAATTAAATTATGTCAACCTTAAATATTGCGTTAATATAAAATGATAATGAAATACAGTAATTCAATTGTAGGAGGCTTGGTGGAAACAGAACCGTATTTATCCTTTTCGGATCCCTAATCAACGTACAAATTAAAAAAGAAATAATTGTGTACTGTGATTGATTTTGTTACTTTTGCAAATTATAGATAGCGGCTCTGTTTGGATAGATATGTGTATTGTAAAAAACACTCCAAAATTATACCATCAACAATATTTCATATAGTCCATATTATGATAGATTCCTTGCCTTTGGCTAAAAACATTCCATTCAAGCCACTGAAAATTAGATAATTTTTAGAATCAGAAAATTATTATTAATACGTTTTACAATAATAGTGTGTTATTTTGTTGTTATTGTCCGGCCCTTTTTAAACGTGTGTGAATTTAGTTTGTCTTATTATTACTATTATTATTATTAACTGAAATAATATTAAATATAGATTTAGAGATATTTTTTTTTTGTGTAAAGCATACAATTTCTTTTCGTAAAATAGAGTCCTAATTGCTCACGAGAGGGTCAGATGGTCGATTGGGTCAATTTTTGTCAGAATTAGACAAGCAGGTGGAAAAGACCCTAAACGAATACAATAAATTAACGATGTGCATGAAATTTTACGCTTATTAAAATAATAATTTTGGAAAGAGATTATTGAAATAAATAAATAAATAAATAAATAAATAAATAAATAAATAAATAAAAAAAATGAATATACATAAGTATATATTTGTTTGTAAAAGGAAATGATGTGAGAGCCCTTGAAGAATAATTTAGATTTGCTTTGAAGCGGTGATTTGGGGCCTGGTATGCAGTGTTCCCGGTTCGATTGATTGTGTAATTATTCACCATAGTATCCACTAGATGGAAAGCATATGTGTAGTACATATAATTGTAATTTATTTTAGTCTACAAATAGGAATAGCGTGATCAGATAGAAGTTACGAGGTTTCGCATGCACAGATGCCATCTGCAGATAAGGGTAATTAGCCGTGCTGGGTTCTAACTGTGTGTTGTTGTGTTGTGTTATTGTTGTTGTTGATGTTGTTGTTGTTGTTGTGCGCCATATAAACTAGGTTCCGATACGAAAACGGACAAAACGTTAAATCACAGAGGAAAACATAGAGCATTGAGGAGGACCCAGCCCTCGATTAATCTAATAATCCTCTACTACAGTGACCAGCAATATAGAAAATCAACGAACTTTAGTCAAAAGCTGTATAATAGGCCAATGTGAAATTATTTCACTAATAAAAAATGATGCATTTTCAATTCTTTAAAAAATCAAATTATGTACATTCTTTGATTACTTTTTTTTATTGATTTAGGTTTACATATCATTTTTCTTCCTTCTTCTTTCTTTCACATACATTTCTTCAAATAATTTTGGTTATTTCTCGTTGAAATTTTCTTAGTTTTAGATCTACTCAATTAATTGTTTATTGGTTATTCCTGCAAATTTATAAAAAAAACAAGTGACAGTCAACTTTTTGTTGGACAGCAGTTTAGTTGCTTTCAATATAATTAGCCAAAATTTTCACCATCGAATGGTGCTGTGCAATATTGTTGGATGGAATTTGAGAAAAATGTTGTTTGATAAATCATTAAATTTGCTTGATAGACCTTCAAATTTCATGCAGTCAAAAAACAAGATTGTTTAGTTGTTCGATAACGATGCTTGGTTGTGAGTAGCTATAGTTAATCTTCTTGAAGCAACATTTAGTCAGTCAACTATAAGTTGCCTAATCTACTATTTTCTTTGAATTGACTAACAATCTATGGGTATATTATCACTAATTTAATTTAATTCTTAAATGTTTATATGTAATATTTCTTAAAAACTTTTGATTTTGTGAAAGTCTTTTATGCTGATGAAATATTTATAATATGTTCAAATTATTGAGTCTAGTTTTGTGGTTTGATCTAAGTCGACGCTGTTTTCTGTCGATTTTTTGTTTCATTATTATTTTTTTTATAGGGCTGGTATTTTTTATGTAAATGCGGCTGTATGTCCAAATAGACAACTGCAATGTTGTTTTTATAACAAGACTGAAACCACACGCGATCATTTTAAGAGTTGATCAGCTGCTCAGGGGGCAGACAATGGAAATTTATTGTTTTCTTCCCTGCATATATTGTACATTGCCGATAATGTCCTCAAGTGATCTATACTTTTATCGCTTTAAAAACGATAGGATTAGTTTTATTATCATTATTTGATGGTACCTATATATATATATATATATATATATATATATATATATATATATATAATAGTATAGTTTAATTTGATGTTACCAAATCGTTAAGAGTTGATTGTTGTTGGGTCATTATTATGTATTTAATGTTTTGCCAACCAGGTCGTTTAATTTGTGTGGTGTAGAGTGGCCCGCATAGTTGAGAGCGATTGTGATACGGTGGGCGTGGAAGTTCTTAGTGCCGCTTGCCGACCAGGTAAAACCTATGATTGCTGCTTACCTGACAGCTGGTGATCTATTCTCCAACATTAATGGTCCCATGTTCATTTAGTGCACGGTATGAGACGCACGTTATACTTAATAATATCACGATTTTTAACAAAGATTTTTTACTAAACACCAGTAAACAACTATAGACACGACAACTGTATACAAAAACTAATTAACCCCCATTCAAATACCTACAATCAATACGTATTATATAGATAAAACAGAATAAATTTAGATCCAATAAATATATAGGTAATTAAAAGGGCAGTTGGGATTTAGGTGTGTGTTGAATTGTGCAAAATTGCCTCAAGATGTTTCTTAATACTTAAATAGATGGCATTTATTAAAAGTTGAAAAATGATTGATAATTCGGTTATTTATTGACACATATTTCAGGGTGTCACATGTCATTGACGAATGATTACATATAATTTTTCTCTCAGACGAAGGGCATTTCAAAAATATAAGAAAGACAATATAATGAACAGGAAAAAAACACAACGTAACATGAAATAAAAAAAAATACTATTCGAAAATTTTAAGGTACAATAATTATAGGTCGCAAAACAGCAAAAATACTGATCCACGTACTATTTGACAGCTCATAAATGTGGTAATAACATTTTATTGAGGCCGTAGTTTGACATCAAGGCTGAGTTATGGTTTAAGCTAAACATCCTAATGAGGACCTATTGGCGGTCTTTTCTGTTATAATGTTTAGAATGGGTATAGTATGGACGATGGACGTCTTATACAGAAAAACATAAAGACACATATGCTTAAAACACCTTTACAGTTTCATTTAAGTATATTGCTGATTGTAAAATAAAATACTAGCTAATTGGATGGAATTCTATTGATTTATTTTCATCCATTTTACAATTTGTAATTAAGAATCTTTTCGTGAGACTCGATCTACAATATAGTTTATACATATAATAATAAAAACATTTTTATCGTGTATTTGGATAAGAATCCAATGAATTATTTATCATTTATATAACGACTATTAAAGTAAATGTTTGGTGATCGTACGACATATAAAACCATTTTCGATTCTAATTCACATTTGGTGACTGGAATATTCCAATAGTGTCATTTATATACTTCCAACTTATATTAATGTATCCACTAGTTTTTCACATGTCAAAATACTTTGATATATTACTATTGCATATCGCAGTAGCAGGAGAATGATCTAATGATCTATAGCCCAGAATCATTCCTACCGTAAGCGGCTTTCTTTGTAAATCAATCAATATTAAATATCCACTTGCTTGCCGACTTGCAACATACATACATCCATACATAGATATACCAGTGACATTAATTTTCCAATTTTAACCATCTAATTCACTAATTTAACACAATACCCAAAAATTGTGTATTCATTTAAAGTTTCTCAAAAAATTCTCGAGTATTTGCCCTCTTAACTTGTAAAGCTTGTTAAAAACTGCTCTAACTATTATTGGTTAATTGAACAATTTCTTAAATAATTATTTGTTTTGGGGAGGCATTATCTGAGCCGGCCACACAACTTTATTCATTATAATTTGTCTCTGTAAAATGACCGTGCTTCGTTTTAATGCAGGGCTGGTATTTCGAAAATATAAAGTAAACTCTATCAGTGCATATAATCTTCTATTTGCTTAACGAATTTTGTTTTTAGATATTATGATAGTTGTATTAAAATGAACTATGCCCAATCCCAGGTGATCACCAATATACATCGCCTATACACATAATTGTAGTAAAGGTTTTGGTTTGGTGACAATTCCAAAATTTGATTATATCTTTAGTTCTTTGGTTTCCTTGAGGTCGAAAAGGTAGTACAAAAGAAGAATTGTCAGTAGTATCAACATATATAATGAAACATGTGTGTTTGCGAAAAGTACTTTCGTATGTTTGTATAATATGTATATACTTTTAGTAATAGATATATGAATAACTAATAAATAATAATAATTAAAAGAAAAAAGATTCCGATTGGATTTCTGGTTTGGTATCAATCAACTATTTTCCTCAACAGATGTTATTTTATATTATTTTCGTGATTATTTTGAAGTCATGTAGTCCAAATTAAGTTCGGTTTATTGTAGGTAAATATATAGATAGTTGTTTGAAAAATACGTCTGTCTGTATTTTTGTTGCATGGCTATACGTTTTTGAATTTTGTCTATTAATTTTATTTTATTTCTTGACAAAACATTACCCAGTCTCCTTTTGTCTATTGTAATAATATACCTATAGATTTCTAAACGTTTATCTATAACGAAATTAGGAAAAATCAAATAAATATTTTCCATGTTAACCTTTGCTAGTTTTGTTTCGTTCAAATATTCGATTTCGTAATATTTGTGTTGGTGCATTTTTTTCTTGGCACGCACTGTATATTTTATTTATTGAAAATGAGTAGTGTCAGTTACAAATTGTACATATGTTACAAATCAAATCTTATAACTATCTTTAAAATATTACAATGTTGAAATATTATTGTTTTTGTTTTTTGATATTAAATTTTTTCTTGCTTTGTTTGGGTGGGTTTCTTGTTTGAATTATACAAATTTTAAAACGTCACAAAAATACTTGTTAAAACTATTAGCAGTTCCGTTGAAACAGTAAAATCAGATTTCCTCTTTATTGGACCATGAAACATTATATAAGTTTATATCAGTATGCACGAACGTAACTATTCTAGGACGAATGGACCACACAAAGTGGGAAAATTCTTTATTTAAGGAAACACTATATATGAGTGACGTTTGTTTTTACAATACGATTATTTCTGTCACCAAAACTATATAAAACTGAACAGTGTACGTTTTAAATTTTTATTGCTTCAAATAAAATATAAATAAAATAACACGTCTGAATAAATAAAATGATGTTAGCGGATCATGGAAATAAGAGGACAGTTATAATTGCTATTAAAATAAAATTATTTATAACGGCACAATTCAATTACTATTTACGTCCATAAAGGTGGACAATTACCTACAACAACAAAAAAAAAATCAATAAATAGAAAGAGATTATAGGGAAAAGGATTTAATTTAATGGTACTTTTTTTGTTATTTTGCAAATAATTACACCATCTGTTTGTATTTCTAAATTTATACCATTAATCTGGTATAAAGTTGTGTTTCATTTCTAAATTTTTCATCAATTTGAAATTATTGATTATTAAATTTCGTTAATTATTCAATGTGCTTACTGAGCTACTTAGGAAACTTTTCCATCTTGACGGGCAAGTTTTAATGAAACATCATTCTTAGGATAAGTTTATCTTTTTCATTAACTTTATTAGAGAATAGTGCTGTAAATATTGTTTAAATAATTTAAATTTAAATTATTTAAACACTGTTGATTAAACAGAATGTTGAAATTGTTCTTATATGTGTGTAAAATAGAAACGATATAAATCAATCCGATGGGACTGAAAGTAAAGTGAAATGGTGCGATAGAAAACCGAATAAAAGCTAGAAAATTGCAAACGTTACTTTACGAATCTCCTCTGTTGATTCGAAATAGTCGAAGAAAACTAACAATGACGCTACGTTATTCTAAAAAGCCACAATAAATACAAAATCAATCTATCTTCTGGTCAAAAGGATGTTCTTTTTGTGGTCCATTTGAACCCCTCGTAACTCATTTACATTTTCAGTTGAACTTTTCAAGTCCTAAGGCATAATTAAACTATTCGACCAAATAAGAATCATCAATATTTTGAGTTATTTAGGTATCCCTAAAGTCATAACTGGAATATTTTATACATTGTATATTAATGAGACAAGAAATTAAACAAAGTAAACAATTTTATTATCGTTATTATTATTATATT
Organism: Meloe dianella; assembly: GCA_028455855.1. Taxonomy (NCBI): domain Eukaryota; kingdom Metazoa; phylum Arthropoda; class Insecta; order Coleoptera; family Meloidae; genus Meloe; species Meloe dianella. The sequence continues at coordinate 910,788 of JAPTHL010000045.1, read as the reverse complement.
TCATTTTATTTAATATTGTACCTAAATAAACGAGGGTTTGTCGTTTCTGTTCTTTTTTCCATTAATAAACATGTCATAGAGGGATGAAAGTTGAATTTTATCATTCATGAAAGCTGGCTGAATATGTGTTGATATAGGAAAGGTGATTCGTCAATTTTGTATTCTTGAACAAAGTTCCTTGGACAATAAGAGAAAGCCCGCTTGTAAATCCTATGGGAATTTGGTGTATTAGTGACAAAGGAGAAACGAAACAATGTAAAAGAAATAGGGAAACTGGGCGCGTGTTACATATACATTCTCATCAATAACTCACTATCGTTCTTGTGAAATATGGAATTGTGGTTGTTATGACGTACGACCAACGGTCCCTAGTCAATGTTGGCCCTTCAAACACCCGTTAAACCACCCTATCTTCCAGATTTATCTTAATTATTTCATTTCTCATTCCACATACTCACACATTAAAAACGAATTGAATAATTGTTCGTGTATATTTTCCTTTTATTTTACCTTTCTATATAGTTTACAATTAAAATTATAAATGATGAAGTAGTAACCGGATACCGTGTTATATTTATATATATTTTTAATGTTCAACTATCTTGCAAAATACAAAATTGATGAGTTATTATTATACTCTCTTTGATTTCATTCTAGTTGTTGGTGATTAATGTGGAAATCGTTAGTAGTTCTTGTAGCGTGACTTTAACTTGTACACCTATTGCATAAAATTTTGTCACGGTATTTACTAACATGCCGGTTTATTAGTTTTACTGATATGCTTATTATTAATTCATTACTTTTTATCGATAACATAGAAAAAACAAATTAAATCATGGATACCATTCATGACTGTATTTACGTGGAAAGTCCAATATAATTTTAATATTTTAGTTGGTTATTTTTTCATCCCTTTTTTGTGTATGATGAGCGGCCTTTGCAAAGAGACCCAGTAAATAAATGAGGCTGCGCGACTTACCACAGGGGGCATTCGAGACTTTACCCCAGGAGGGCGTATTCATTTCCAATCACCACTGGATACTGTTTTAATTTTATATGAAAGAATATATTGTTTTACAATACTTCAAATTCTATCTAAACAATAATATTATGAAAATGAAAATTTTTGATTCGCCAACTTTTATATTTATCGTGAAAATAAAATCATATATAGATGGTCAAATATAAGCCAAATTCTAAATGTCCATCAAATAAGGGATTAGAATTTTGATTTAAATATTCTTTTATAAATCTACAACAAACAGACGGAGCGTTGTATGTAAACTGACAGTTTACATTAAGATTTCCTTAGTGGTCAGCTTTTTCACCGAAAAATTCTAATGTGTCAATCTTTAGATCCGGAAATTTTGCAATAAACATATCTAACTATATAAAATTATATCATCTTAATGCGATAAATTAATTAAAAATAGAACATTCCATTAAATCTGCTTCAATTTGATGTTTCATGTACATTACCTAATTTTGTTTAGTTGTTATGTAAAATACTGTACATAAAATGCACCAGTCTCTACATATACAATTTGCATGCTTTCAAATTTCGGTATTGAGTGGATAGAAGTCGTTTAGTATTAACCCCATAATAAAATAACACTGACTAGATTAACTTTATTCTGTTCTATTCGATCTAGCAGTTGAAATGCAAGAATGCAAGAACACACTTGAAAAACCGATGAAATAGCTGGACCATTCTACCGTACAATATAAAAATAAGGGGGGCGAGTTTTATCTTTTATTCTAAATTCATGTGTTAACTTTACTCATGTTAGATAAAACTGGGAATTTTTCACAACTAAGGGTGATATCTTTAAGGGATGATAATTCTAACAATATATTTGTCATTTAAAATTCTCTTTAGTTTCTAGTGAAAATTTGTCTGTTTTTTTTGGGTCTTATGTTTTAATAGAGAGTTACGTTACGTTACGTGGTTCCTATCTTTATATTGAGCTACTAGAACTAAGTACAAGGCTCTCTAGAATTTGATGTCATCAACTGTAGTGATAAATGGAGCTATATTTTACTCAGAGACATAGGACTTTAGCAAAGATGATATCTTTCGCTTCTCTACGTCTTAACTTGGACATTGGTTATTTACTGACCGTACAATCTTATTTATAATTTATATCGACATACTATCTTACACATAGGTGGCAATTTCTCAAAATTTTGATTTACCACAAAAATAAGAGGGCATATTAAACTTTTTTTTCTTTCTATTTAATGATGATTGGATTAAAAACCGAACTATTTATTCGACAGCCGTAATAATTTTGAAGAGTCCACCTAAATAGATAAAAACTAATTTGTAATTAAAACAATATATCACGTGAACCAATTGTCGACAAGTCCAAATGATGATGTTATCGTACATTATTTATCACGCTTTTAATAATTATTTTTATACAGGACTTTGAATATAAAATAGAAACGACAACCGTGTCGTTTATGCCGCCGGCTAAATGTTTTATCAAAAACACAGATCATTTGTATTACAACATTGTTAAAATTAGGGGTAGATTTTAAGATATATTTTGTTAGGGATCGTTGATGAGAAATCAACCTTATACTTGTCTATCCCTCTAGCATATACGTATATATATATATATATATATATATATATATATATATATATATATATATGGACGGGCCATGATCAATTATTAAAATCTTCCACCACTATCGATTTCTTGATTGAAATTACATTTTAAAATGATTAATACATAATGATTTTTTGTTTGATCTAAATAAATGAGATTAACGTTAGAGACTTCCGGAACATTTGGTCTTCCATAATAATAAAAAAATTATGATTTGTTCTTTATTTAAGGTATGTATTAAAATCTATAAGTATGTCATTTATTAGTATTTTAATGACGTTTTAAAAAATCTCACGATTTACAAGTAATTACGGTATTGTAGCTAATTAAAGGTGAGGATTAGCCAGTATTATCAGAAATAAAAATTATGTGATTCATACAATTATTGAAATTACATTTCCAATATCATGCATATAAGATTAAGTGAGTAATTGACCATAATATCAATTACTTGTTGTTTTGTCACGACACAAGAGTAGCTGGCAGTGAGTAAAATCATCATAAGCAGGATCATCGTGTAATATTTTATCTTTTGAATTATAGACGGTCTGTTCATAATATTGTATTGCTTCACTCCAATGTCATTCCGTTTTATATCCAATATATACTTAACAACAATATAATTATCGTTATGCGTATATTATACGAATAATTATTATAAATATAAATTATTATTTATTTAATAAATACTAGAATAATAAAAGTTGCCGTTTATTATTGTTTGTGTTTGAATAAATGAACTCTAAAACTGAAAATGTAGAAGATGTTGTGGGCGGGAGGCGAATGTGTAAAATAAGACAAGTAATAATGGCAATATGATCATAGTGAAATAAATTTTGATGCATATGAAAGTGCACATGCCTTAGGTAAATTGGCTAGTGAGTGGAGAAAATGTTTCACTCACGAGCATAATATTAGAAGATGTTTCAAATATGCAAAAGGTACAGTCACTTTCCGCAGGCTGTAACGTTAAATGGCCGTAGTAGACTTAATAAATACAAAAAGAACAAAATTGAATTTAAATAGATATATGACAATATATATATATATATATATATATATATATATATAATAATCTATAATAATAATAATAATAATAATAAAGTTCAATCAGGCATAAATATATAGATAATGACAGAGGCGAAATTTGCAAAAATTTATCACATAAAACACTAATATAGTTAAATTGATAGAAAATATGCCTTCAATGCAGGGTCAAGTGTTATCCTATAAATTTATCTTGTAATTTATTTGAAAAGACGACACTTTTTTCAAGCAAGGCGGAAAATACCAGTGGACATAAAAAAACCTTATAAATAAATTAATTAAAAAATTTGATAGTTTGATAATAATTATTAATTATATTCTATTTATGTTTCCTATAATTTACATTTAATGACTTTGCCTTTATTTTATTTGACGTTGAATCGGTTTTATTAATTTTTGATTAACAGAGAGACTAAATTATCTACTTATACATAGATATCATCGATTGGATTGGCGTGCTAAAAATCTTAGAGTCGGCCCTGCCAAAATCAACTAAATTTCTTAATTTGCATTAACAAGTTCTTAAGCATTCTGTATTTTCTATTGTCATCATTTATTAGAGCTATATATAATAATTAAAAATAATAGAAACTATATAAGTAGCTTTACAGATTTTAGATACCCATGTAGCTGTTTATGTTTCACAACAAAAAAAAATTACAGGTTGATAAAATTTGTCCCTAAACTCCAAAAGTTTCTGTAACCGTAAATTAATAAGTAATTGAAATTCTCAAGGCGTTCAATTATTTTGACAGTATTATATAACTAATTGTAAGTAATCATTGTCGACAAATATTAAAAACCTTTCAAAAACACTTCAGAAAAACTCAACAAATCTATATTTTATTGTTATTTTTGTTTCTGATTAAGTCTTTCATTCATATTTAATTATGTCTTAATTTTGGAATACAACATTTGTTTTTGAAATATTAATTAGTTTGATAAATTAAACATCAACAATTAAAATTAAAAATTTCAACAAGAATAGAAACGTGTCATTATGGTTCGTGTTATAAAATATGTTGTTATATGTTGATTATTTCTAATAAATTGCATATATTATATAGTTCCATTTAATTACAGATAATTTTATAGTAATAAATTATTTTTGATTTTGGAAATCTCTCAAATAACAAAAAAACAATCCCAAAAATTACTGAAATTATCGAAATTTTGTTTATTGCCACAAAAAAAGACTTGATAGATAGCATAAATATAAAACAAAACAAAAATAAATTTGTAATTGGTGATCATTATTTTTGAGAAAAATAAATCAACAAATCACATTAAATCAAAAACCATGTGTATCAGTTATTAATAAACATTTCTAGCAAATTATCATAAAGGTCATTTATAATACCATTTTATTTTTTCTTTTGATTTTGACTTATTCAAATTTACATAATTTTTGTTGATTAAATCAATAGGTATCTATATGTTTGTGTAATTGTAGCCAAGCTGTCTAGTCTGAAGATATTTAATATTCAAAAATATTAATAATTACGCACACGTTATTTGAAAAATTTAAATAAAACATCAGACAAGTTTTAATTTATTACAATCAGAGTTGTTTAACTATAATTTTGTTCGCAAATTTTCTAAAAAAAATTAGTCAACAATTTTCCAAATTAAACGAATGTGAATAATTTAGTTTATCCAAAATAATATGTAATAAAATGAATAATTCGACCATTGGGCAATTCGTTGATTTAACACATTTATTTTAAATATAGTAATTGCTAAATAATGATATAAATTTAAATTGCAATAGAATTGTAAACATTTGTAATTAATTCACGATTAATTTTAAAAACTATCTAGTAAATTACATGTAATTTAACAAATTCTTAATTGCTATATTCTTAGAAAAGATCTTTTAGACCCATGTCAAACTTAAAGCCGATGGTCATAATATGTTATTAGCGTGTCACACAAGAAATATTCTTGTCTAAGAGTTTTTATAGAACATAAAAAAATCAAATAAAAGAAAAGGTCTAACAATTATTTACCTAATCACGCACATCTAGACCAATAAATTTATATTAGTTTTAATAATTATTTAAAATAGTTCGTTATCAATGACACAGATGGCGTTTGTTGTCAGATCCTTATTTGATCCTTCCTTGCCAGATTGTCTTTCCAATTATTAATAATTCGATAGGTGAAATGGAATAAAATTTTTAAGAAAAACAAAACAGTAAAAAAAAGAGTACGACAGCTATAAGTTTAATGAAGCCCAAAGGCAATACATAATGGTTACTGTACACTGGAGTGTGAATATGCAATAACAAATAACATTTACAGAGGTGTGCTGTTTAGGATAATTACAAATATAACATTGATTCTTTTTTTGGATTTTATAAAACACTTTCCAGAGGAATAATTTTTCTATATATTTAATTCAATTGTTTTTATTGATAATAATTCCACCGAAAAGTGTACAAATAAAAATTGAAATGTTGACACAATTTTTCTTCAATTATTATTATTTAGCAAAAAATAATAATTTCGTATACATTTAGTTCTAAATAGATCAAAATTCGGCTATTTTAAATTATAGTAAATATGTATATACATCTATACATTAATAGGCAAGATAGCGTATTTACAAAGTTATTGCACATATAAATATACATGTTTGATTTAAAAAGATATTTCACTGATATAAGTGAATATATTCATTTGCATGCATCAACAGTGAATTTTAAAATAGAGTTAATTGTCGATTTTTGGGAAGCTTTTAATTAATTTAAATAGAAAATTAAATATTAAAAATAAATAATTAGACAATTAACGTCTATTTTGAACTATCTCTTTTCTTTCTTTCTTTTTTTTAATTATATAATTATAAAAATGAGCAAATTGAAATATTCACATTGATAGCGCGATTTTCTATTATAGATAACAATTTTTGCATTAAGAGATCACCTATTATCTACTAAGAAATTTATTTACAATGAGTATTTTTCAAGACTGGTTGTTATATAAAGAATTAGTGATTGTTTTAACAAAAAACAAAACAAAATTAATGAGGAAAAATTGTAAATAATTATAAAAAATAAATTATAAAAGCTGACCTACAACTAAGAAATCACATATTTATATTGAAACAAAAAACAAAACAAAGAAACCACCTAAAAGATTTTTAAGTACAGATTGATCACCACCACAACGGCACAGTTTTTATGTTCAAACAATTATTTAATAATGGTCACGAATTGTCTGTATGATTTTTCTTAAATAAATTTATATGCGTTGCTTCATTAACTGAATGCAAATTTCTTCTTGTTCTCGATACAAATACTTTATTACATCCCATAACGGTGCATTTAAACATATCAGCAATATGGTTGTTTTCACAATGTTCTTTTAATTGTATTGAATTAGGAAATGAAATTTTACACAGCCGACAAGGAAGATTACCATCTTTATCTGGTGTTGGTAAATCTTCTTCCACACAATGTGTATATTTTATTGTTGATATAGTTAATGGTGAATTTGTTGTTGCCGTTGTTGTTGCTGTTGTTGTTGCTGTTGTTGTTGTTGTTTTTGTTGTTGTTGGTGAATTTGATCGTGATGAACGTTCTTTTGTTGATATTGTCGATGCACCATTAAATTGTGTAAAATGACTAAAGTTACTTAATGGAAATGGAATACTGCCTAATGGTGGTAATAATAATGGTGGATGAGGTATACGATCGCCGTTAATCATTAATTGATCTAAATTTGGTGGTGGTAGATGATGATTTTTTAATGCTTCTTCAGCATATAAACGTGTTAAAAAATCGCCATGTAATGCTGGATTACTAGCTAATGAAGCAAATGGTGATTTATCCAAAAATAAACTAGCCACTGACTTATCAGAAGAGGTAGATAATAATTTTCTATGTAAATTTAAATTTGCACTATGTCGATCTCTGCTACGTTTTGAAGGAAATGCAGCATTACATCCATCAACGTTACATTTATGCATCAATTTTAAATGAACATTCTGATAATGCGTTTTAACACCAAAATGATTCTGAAATATTTTACCACAAGCAGTACATCTTCTTGGATTATCTTTATCAATAGGAACGTCCATTCCACTGATAAACTGACCATTATCAAAATGACCAAATAGTTGGTTTTGACTATTCTCGTCCGGCGATTCAGCTCCATTACTACTACCGGCTGAAGATGCTTGAGAACGAGCTGGACTTGGTGGTCCACCGCCCATCATAAAAGCTAAAGGAGGAAATTGAGAACCTTGTCCGCCCAGTCCTAAATGTAGTCCTTTAGCCATCAAATCACCAAAATGTCCATGTGATAAACTCTCCAAATGTCTTAATGCATTCGATGAATCAAATGACTCGTCACTTTTATTACTTTCAACTGAACTTGCTGGGCGTTCGTCAGTTTCTTCTGTTGTTTCAGTTTCATGAAATGGTCTTTCCTTTTTTAATTTATCAACCATGAATAACGGTGCTAGACTTTTTTTATTTCGGGAGTCGTCGATTTTTCAGGTTGTTCATTGGCATTTACATCGGAATATCGTTTTTCTAAATTTAAAGGGGATTCGCATCTTTCTTCAGTTTTTTCTTTTCTAACTTTTTCTATTTTTCTATCTTCGTAACTGTCTGGTTGTTTTTCTTTATTTTCAATCACTAATAAATTTGGCTTATCAATTAAACACTCAGAAAATACATCATTCGATGAATCACCATCACTAACAGTATCATCCATAATAGCAGGTACAGAACATTTTGTAGGATTTTGACTTTTACGTTTTCTTTTATTTGTTTGTACATTTATTTCATCTTTTAGACTGTGAGTATCAACAATGCTTAATGAATCTTCATTACTATCTAAATTGCTTGTTATATCTTCTTCTACATCGGAAATGGACATTTTTGGTTTCTTAGCTGGCATACTAAAGTCCTCTGGTTGGTCCGATGCAATACCATTTGGGACTTCATTTTTTTCAATTTCTTCTTCTTCATCACCACCAACAACTACAATACCATCATCATCGTCATCATCTTCTTCTTCAGATTGTTGATGTGTACTGGCTAGACTTAATGCACTGTAATCTTTAATAGAATTTTTGATTTCTTCATTACGTTGCATGCTTAAATCTAGCGTTTGTTTGAAATCCATTGAACCCAATGATGTATGATGTCGAATATCTGGTGGTGGTGTTAATAATGGAAAAGGCCCAAAAGGATTAAGAGGATTTAATGCAGCTGCTGCTGCAGGAAGTGATAGTCCTGTTTGAGGAGGAATTAAGAGTGGATGTGCTTGGGCACTTCTTCCGTCATGGGGTGAGATTTTTCTTCGCAAATGAGGTGAATGTAATTTAGGATTTGGATTAGCACTATGGCGATTTCTTGACCTTCTTGAACTAAACATCATATTACAACCTTCAACTGTACATTTATGCATTTCTCTTAGATGTACAGCGGAGAAATGAATTTTTAGAGCACCTTTATCGCAAAATGTCTTTAAACAAACATTACATTGCACTCTTTTCTTGCCAGTAGCTGGATTAATAAACTGAGTACCTAAATTTAAAGGTAAACCTGGCGAGCCCCATTGCCTTTTCGTTGGTGTAGTTGGCTTTCTTCCAGGTACTGCTCTCGGTTGTCTGGGAGCTCTCAATAAATCTCTATCACGGCTTAAATTAAGTGCACTATGAGAATTTTCATCTACGTCATCGTCTTCTTCACTATTATTATTACCACTTAAAACTTCCGCACTAGAAGGTGATTTAGATTTCATTCTGGTGGACATTAAACCAGGAAATGATGAAGCTACAAGACTGGCCGCTGCTAATGAGTTGACAGAAACTGCAGCTGCCGCCATAGCTGCTGCTGAATGACTTAAAGATGGTCTTGGAGGTGGTGGTGGTGGTAAACATGATGATAACGATGTTGTCATTGATAAATTTAAGCCAACTGTTTCATTTTCTGCTGTCCGTCGTCTGCTAAGATCAGGACTAACTCGATTTGGGAAACTTGTGAGCCCACTGCCAAGTTTACGAAAATCAAATGGTTGCATATTTTGTAGTCTATTTAATGGTGATGTATTTAATGGACTAGTGCTGACACTTCTTGGTGGTGAATTTGTAGGCAATGGTCCATTGGATGTAGGCATTTTTAAAAAATTTAAATGATGTTTTTGATGTGGTGACATTGTTGGTAAACGTGATAATTGATAAGTAGACGGTGGAATAGTTTGATGTGACGGGCGATGATTAGGTGACATCGCCCGACGTAGGTTTTGTGAATGGTGACGCTCTAGGCGCTCCAGTGTGGGATCCTGAAGTGCCTGTTGCGCCAAAAGCAATTGTTGTGTTATGGTTCGCGTCTCTCCAAATCTAAGGAATTGTTGGAGGACCAGAGGCTCCTCCTCAGGACTGCAGATACTCCATCGGTCCAGAGTGCTGCCGTGTGACTCCTGAAACAAATAAATATTTCAAAAAAAAAATCGTTGCTCCTACCAAATGTAGGCATATATTTGTTGTTTCATTAAAATATATATATATATATATATATATATATATATATATATATTCATAAAAACATTGATTATTAATATGATAGAAGTGAGTAGTTGGCAAAAATGAAAGGAAAGTGGATGTAGTTAATGTTTGATAGTGCACTGATTGAAAGACGAACAGACATGAAATGTATATTTTATGAAGGCGATGTATAAAAATATCAAGCTTCGATAGCATTCTTGTTTAGAAAGGAAGCCTGCAGAATGTCTCCCGCGCGTTTATAAATAAACGGGGTGATAGTCACCTGCCCCTCTCAAGTTCAATCTACTGCAAACAAACATAATGTCTTAACACAAGAGGACGCTGTTAGAACTTTTCCAGGACGCGTAATTCAACTATTTTCAGATATTAAAAAAAATATATATCGATATGTTTTCCGTCGCTCAATATATTCTAGATACTATTAAAATATACCATCACCATATTTACAATAACTATACGGATAAATTTATCGTAATGAAGGTGAATATTTTGTTGGCTTAATAACGGAAAATTGACGAACAATATTTGCGTATTAATAAGTAATTTTGTGTATGTAAGCAGCCTAAATAACTAAATTTATTCTAGATACCAAATTGGTTGATGTTGAATCTATCAATTTGTTATTTGTAAAATCCTAATTATCGTCTCAATCTATACATTTACAATTATCCCATACATTTCACAATTTTAAGTAGCTTCACTTCCCAAATCTAAACAGATGGTATTATTAGCAACTGTATTATATAACAACAATATTCAATTCACCGTTGTTGTTCAATTTATTATTGATAAACGGAATAAAATTGCTTACAAATTAATTTTGTGTAGACGACTAATAAACAGATAATTGAGAAAATCGAAATGCATTTCAAATCAATTTTCTTATTTTAATTGAATTATATCGCATACTACTATATACTTGGATAGATATAACTATTTGAACAGTAAATGTACCAAAATATTAAATTAATTAACATTGTAACATTAACATACTTGATTTGTTGTTGACTAGGATGGTTAAAATTTAACAGACGAGTGAACCCTTGAGACCCATATTTTATTAAACGTTATGGTTTTAATTTATATTTTACTGCAAACTTACACTAAAATTTATGTTTGTTAAATAAAAATTGTTATATGTTGTTTATATAATTATAAACGATCATATATCATTTTGTTTAATTTTATTTTTTCAATGAGTTGACAATTTCTATGGATATATACTATATAGGACCAATTTGCAGTTTAGATTAGGACGAATTGGTGACCGGCGGCAACTTTACGTCTTCGATACCTGCTGTGTAATTTCATGGAGGGCAACAACCAAAAAAAAAAGAAAAGTAATTTCAGATAATGGCAAGATTGCCGCCCTTATAACTCACTAGAACAAATCAGGCCTATTGTAATATTGTCTAGTTTAAATGAAACTATCAAAATCTGACAAGAAAATTATTTTATTATTGCATAAATAATAATAGATTCGATAGAATTTCTAATCATTTCGCTATAATATAAATATTTGTGTGAGGTCAAGTGCAAGATTAAAATTTAATTTTTAATTTTTAAATCTTGATATATTAAATATAATTTTAATTATTTAAGAAATATTTCGTATTAATTAAAGTTGAAAATTGTTTGTCATTAATTAACTATATAGTATATAGTGTTAGAAGATTCAGGTTTGGAAACGAGGATGATACATAAACAGTGAATTTAAAAATAGAAAAATCAGTTTAAGTTTGATTATAGACATCCAAATGGACATTTAATCATAACCCACTTATTATTTAAGAAAATGTATCATTAACGACGAGATCTGACATTAGAGCCGTGGAGGTTAGCACAAAAAGAGGAACGAAAACGGCCATTTTCAAAATTATAGCTAACTAAAAATTATTGCGTCTCGCAAAAATGATATGCAAAACACTGTGTAATTTCAGTGTCTGTGATTCCGACCAGTGCACGGAATCGGCCAACTGAATTGAAATTTGAAATTTTAATATGAATCAAAAAACGCATTCGTGCTAATAAATAGTTGTACGATGCGTTTCATGAATTTATTAGAAAATTTAATGAATCTACTTTATTATTGTGTATTATGTTGTATAACAAACAAATTAATGTTTTGTTGTTGGAGCGTCGGCAGCAGCAAAAGGTGAAACATAGAAGTTAGTCGAGGTACCATCATCGTCGGGCCGAACCCAATTTGGTGTCATGATAAGCAAAAAAATCCAATTTTCGATGGCAACTTTTTTTGTTAGAATATGACATTGGAATCTACAAGGGACGCTAATAAGCATTCGAGAACGTGTGTCAATCATAGTTTTTATTATCGATTTTTGATCGTCAACTCGTTTTCAATACCAGGACTACAATTTAGTTTTACGAAACACATACCGAAAAACACACTATTATATCCCATTTCACACTGTCAGGCAAGTTAATTGAGCCCTGGCCGAATGACAATCACCCGCCGACACCAATTCTGCCCATCTTATTGCTGTCATCATTATTATTGCGCGGCTTTGATGTTTAAAAAAAAATCCAATTTCCGCTGTTGTCCATTTTGATAATAATCACTTGATCACCAAAAACACTCACAATATTTCAAATATGGGACGATTTAGTTTGATTAACACAAGAAGGTTGTCACTAAGGACTTATCACCACAATCACATAATTTGTCAGTGATTTATTTATATACATATACATACATATATACATAGAGGTATATATATTTTTGAACTTGACATTAATATCATATTTATACATATAATACGAGTTTTGTTTGGTCACAATTATCCGGGGCGGCTTTGTTTCTTTTTTTATGGAAAAAGACGAAAAAATGTGTGAAATGCCGAACGAAGGTGCTAACGAGATTTAATTAACGTGCTTTCAAATACCTGCAGTATATATCCTCTTGTGTAATCTTCGGCGGTCCAGCCGAATCCATGCAACACTTGGAGCACTTGTTGTTTTTTCAGCACAGAAAACAGCCTATCCAATAATATTTTAAGTCGTATTGGAAGTGCTTGACATCCGTAAAGGACTAAACTAGCGATGTCAAACGCAGCATAAACATGCACCGATTCGGGGACACTGTTACTGAAGAGATGTCGCGTATCCAACTTGTCCAGTGCTGTAACAAAAGTGGGGATGATCAGTTTGCGTGCGCATTTGACGGGGTGGAGTTATAAATTAGTGTGGGGGGGTGTCAAGGTGGACGTTTCGTATAGGTGACGATACCCCTTGAACGGGATAGTGGGACACCGTATAGATATAGCAGTCCCCATTATTTGTTGTCGTATCTCACGGTACTGTACTCAAATACTTGTCTTATTTTACTCGTTTATGGGTAGCTATCCTCTTTTATATTAGATACCAGAACATATAATAGATATATACCTACGGGTATAGATAGACAGTGTACAACAGAAACTTGTTATACATATATGTAGACCTCTCTCTATATTATAAACACAATTATTCCAAGCCCAGCCCGAATGAATTTACTTTATAACACTGATACGATGCCACCCCTTTTCGTTTGTCCTTATTTAAATATTATTTACTGACATTGTTGGACTATTCTAAAACTTTATATACATCGACTATTTTGGCTCACATATCCCTATAAACTAGCATCAAACTGTTATATCTACTTATTTTTATAAATGAATGCTTAATTTAAAGTATCATAGAATATAAAAATATATTGAATTAATTAATTTTAGAACCTTTAATGTTTAATTTAAATGATTAAATGTGTATCAAATTAATGATTATGAAATGTTGAACAGTACTGTGTAAGGTTAACTGGCGGCAAAGATGATCATTGTTTAATAACGATGGACCGCTTTAGAATTATCATTTTTGATTGAAAAATCATATTCGGCGGTCGCCTGGAAGGTACGTAATTACTTAGATTTAGCATAACTGTCTGACAATATATCTATGTGAGGGTCAATTACAAATTGTAACTAAACTTCTAATAGTATCGCAATTAATCACTTGTTAAAAGTAATCAATTACTAGTAATCGATAAGTTAAGAACACTTGTTCGATAATTATTTTCCTGTTTTAGTTAACATTGTTAAATGTTTACTGGAAAGATTGTTTATGTTTGGTGTTGATGTTGGTTGGCAATTTGGCAGCCGTCTGAACTGTTTGTCTCTAAAAAAAATTTATATTTAGCTATCCAGTATCTAAACCAATACAACTTCAATTTAATTACATATTTCAAAAATTAACGACTGAAATAATAAAATATTTGCTCAAAATTAAAACATAAACTGTTCTATACATTGGTAGATATTTTTATAAAGATTTCATATTGTCATATCAAAATGACAATAACAATAGAAAATGCAATCGAATACAAAGATTAATTGGTCATTATTTTATTGTATTTATAATTGAGGATATAAAAACTGAGACAATTTTAGCGGTATTTTAAAGAATAATACATTTCATTATATGGTCGAGTTCACGCTTCTATAGTGAACCTGTTTTAATAAGTTTCACAGTGTCTAGATGGCGTCGAACGCACAATAACAACCACCAAACTATATAAATATCTATCTATTTACATTGTTGACGGTATGTGTTGGATGGGGGGTGGTGGAGTTGTGTGTGTCAATTAATATCCCGGAAAATTATGTTTTTCCATACAAGAATCACAGCTATTGCGGAATCATCATTTTAAAATAAGTAACCCATTTAATATCCATTATATTTATATTTTAATAACATTACATTTTATTTTCATAACCTGCACGAATCAATCAGAGAATTGTGCACTTTATTGTATAATCAATTGTGCAATAGGAACATTATTTTAAATTATTAATACAAAAATAAACACTTGTATTTCTTTGTTTTTCTTTAAACCTTCTCACGGAAAAAAAACAAGAATGACGACCACCAAACGTTAATTAGTTTCACATTTAATTAATCACCCACTATTGAAACTTCCGATTCGTGATATCACAAGTTTAAAAATGAACAAAATCATCATCAATAATATCAAACGTGTATCCATCCAACTTCTTCTATGAGATGAGAGGGGTCTTGTTTTTCCAGTAAAACTCAAATAATACATATACATATGTAGTATATAGTATAGGACTAGAATAACTACATCCCTTGATATGTGCTTGAATAAAACATATTAAGAAAAACAATAATTGTTGATAACTTAATTGATTATTTATAAAAATGAAATTAGACTATTTGTTTATATAAAGACAGTTAAAGATAATTTGTAGAATTTTTAGTTTTAATAAGACACAGTCATCATTTTCAATAATATTTCTGCTTGGATCAATAAATTATGTCGATAAGATACTCAAGTATTTAAATAGCATTTCTAATCAGATAAATAATACTTGTTATATAACAATAAATACGTAAAGTAATTTGTTCATTTAGGTAGTTACTGTAGTAAATTGATCCTAATTTTTCTTCAATTAAATAGACAATTTTAGCCGACAGCAATCGATAATTGTTTTATGTTTATTTATTTACAATGCATTTAATATATTCGTTCATAATATGTAAACAGTGGTTAGTAATAGGTTCATAACGTATAATCTATTCAAATCACCAATGTAAGAAAGATAATAACTAAATTAACAACAAGACAGGTAAATGACTATTTTTCATATCATTTATTTTTATACTCCGTCTATATGCTTTGGTTGACGTGACGTGAGCAAAATATCCGATTACTTTTCATTGTTTTAATGTCGAGTCGGTTCAATCTAAATAACCGAAGTATATGTACTCCCTATTATACATCTAAATAGGTGCTTTCGTTGAAATAATCCTTAATATGCGTATTTAAATGAATAATGAACTATTTTAAAGTTTATTATAAATACTCAAAATTAATAATAAATTTGTATTTATGCAGAAATTAAATAAAATAAAAAAATAGTGTCAGTATAGTCGTATATTATTTAGTATATCGTTGTGCATCATGGGTGGGCCAACCGACAAAGCAACTTAAATGCATTAGGATACAATTGCTTAGCAGGATACCAAAAGAAACCAACAGTATTCTTACTTCAACTTTACATTATTGACAAATAATAGGGTTGTTACACTTGTTTTAAAATAATAACTAAAATGTTTAATCAATCGTATAAATTTAATCTTTTTGTTTGGTATTGAAAAAAAAACAGATTTTTACCAAAGTTAATTCTATACAGGTAGTTTGAAAACAAATAGATATTGACATGTGCTGTGATCGTTCAACAAGAAATTTCCTACAACAGACTATAAAGACAACTTTATATAATGAAAGTAACAAAAAAGTTCGTATAAAAATGCATAAGCTCCAGACATTTTTCAGTTATCTACAATTAATCACAGACAATTATATAATGCTCAATATATTTTTTATTTAAAATAGTATTTGAATAAAAATGCGACAGCATCACCCATGCAATGAGACAAATAATTTTCTAACATCTGATAATGATGCGAAAAAAACATTTACGTTTTGTTTCTGATCGATATGATAACATTTATCGACATATTTGATATAGGTTTAGATTTATTGGGCATCTGTAAAAGCGGCGGCACTAAAGCTGTAAATATATCTAGGACAAACACATGGTGTACCCACTTAAGGAGCGATCAAGATAGTCGAGTTCTACTCATCAGCTTTAGCGATTGTATAATAATGCAATGTCATTCTGTATTGTGTTTCTTGTATGAAAGTGAGGCGCCTGGCTAGCACTCTTTCAATTATAAACCAATACTCGTCTTTGTCAGTAAATATTTTATAGAGTGTCATTGGGACAGTTATTGAGTCGAGGTTTTCTATAGATTTTGTTTCTTCATCTTTTACATATTTGAAAAGAAGTAGCAAAACTAATGAATAGATTCCTGTTCCACTTGATTGCAAAATTTATATTAGATCGTTTCGAAATTACAGAAAAATATTTGGCAAAATAGAAAATGTCTTGTAATATTTATTAATTTCATCAGTAATTTCGGTGAACATTAATGAGAAACAGTTTAAAATCGGAGTTTACATTAAAGTAATTACTAATATATAAGATTCAAGATATTTCTTAAAAAAAATCCATAAATAAGAAAGTTAAAAGCTTCCAGATTAGTGAGTTGCAGAAAATGTTTTAATGGATACACACAGTACAAACTGGGACTGAATCGATTTTCACCCCTTCTGCGCTACCAAGTAAGGGCGTCTCCGGCGCGACGACATCCCATTGACCCTTTTGATAGATTGACAAATAAATATGCAAAGATTTAGTTTGATGGTTTCATTTATGTTGCGACACTAACGCACTCAACTATGATTAATTATTATAAATTTTCCCATAAATAGAGTTTGTTCCCATTATATATCTACATACATATATATATATATACATCCACCCTTATAACTACAATAACAATAAAAATAAGTCTATTTTTATTTATATATATATATAGTATCTGTCTAATAATAGTTACAGAGGTGGAATGACGGTCCATATACCCTTCTGTTCAAGAATTAAAACATTGTTCGAAATCTGAGCTCGAACATCATCGAGGGTAGGAGTGCGCGCGGCCTTTACCCTATTTTTAATGCGCCAGAGGCAATTACATATAACGATTTTGGAGGTGCACATACACAAACATTCATAATTTTTTTTCCCAAGTAATTCCCATATTCTCCCACAAACCAGCCATATATTTTCGATATATTATTTTGCCAAAATATTTCGTTAGATAGGAAAAATATTTTAGAAAATGGAACGAATTTTATTAAAACAGTATTAAAATCTAAATAGTTACTAACTTATATAGATTGAAAATTCTTGTTAACGATACTTTGACATGAATCAATTTATCTATAAAAATTAATACGATGGTATTCGGGTATTTTATTTAAAGTGGAGATAATTTAATAATATATCTAGATTATTCAGGGTTGTTTGGGAAGGTCAGGTATATATAAAGAAGAATCGGATATAGCGCCTCCTTTAGACACGGTATTCATTTAAACGTTAACTACCCTAACTAATCATATCTTGAAAACGGCTAGAAGCTGTTTTTTTTTGAAAAATTATCGATACGTCATTTAAAGTAATGAAAAATGTTGTTATTAATTTCAAATTGCATATCGGATTAAAACTATCTATATTTTTTTCTAGCAAAACAATTCAAGATGATGATCTGGAGAGAGTGAATTTTGAATTAGTGATGACATAGGGGGATATCCTGTAATACACATAAGGGGGGAAAAGAGTATTATAGTAGATATCTATTTTGAAATCAGTTCGAATTTTGTTCGTGTGTTGATTATTATTATTATTATTATTTTATTTTCCTCTCAAGTAGATATTTCGAGATTATCAGGACTTGTTGATAATAATTAGTCGAGTTGAATAATATCGTTGTCGTATATCGTAAAATGCGTGAGTCGTAATGTAGGGAGAAATGATATATATCATAATTAAAGTTCAATCTCCCCGTAAGAAGTTATGAACTTGGTTTTGCTTTGTATTTCATGAGAACGGCAAGCAATAATGGTCTTAGTGGTTTTGTTTTATTTGAAGAAAAGAACGAGCGTCACAGTTGTTATGTCAGTATATGTATACCTATATGTAGATACCTAATATGATATTTTGTATATGTGCATCCTATATCGGAAATCTTCTGGTATTATTTTAAAAGCGTCCCCAATAATTTTAACAATGTTTCATTTTGCAATCATGAATTGTCTGTTCAATTTTTAAAAGGGATGGTCTTATTATTCTTGTGCTTCTTTTCTTTATTTCTGGGAAGTTTTTGATTTGATAACGGTCGTGTCTGATGGTTGGTTCTAGATCCCAGATCTCGTTATATTAGTTATAAAATATCCAATCGTTGAATCTTTGTCAGGTCTTAATGATGCTAGCCGAGACAATGAATTTCAAGACATATATTATATGACCAACTCATCGGGGCCCAGGTAAAGCTTTGCCGCAAACTAATTCCCTGCCGTCAGGGAGGGCGGATCGTGGACCTGCGTGCCTGTCACTTGCCACTGCCCGGCCTCGACCTCGGGACCTACACCGCCCCCGATGTGCGTCCTCCGCAGATGCATCAGCCTTTTACTTAGATCCCATCTCTCTAAATTCTAATTGAGATTCCTTCCCAGGCACACTGAACCGCGTTGTTTCAGATAGAACATACCTATATATATATATATATATATATATATATATATATATAGACTACAGTATCTACATAGGTACAAATAACAGTTTTAATGTTATTTATAATGCGGACCTTCAAACATTGTACGACCCTGACTGATACACTATTCATGTAGCATGAAATTATTCATGCTACCTCGTTAACTTGCAATCTGTCGCCCTACACATCATAACACAATTAATGTTCGATGGCCTCGCGAACGCCGAATCGAACGTCAAACACAAAACATCATTAAACACAAGTTGCCACATGGCGCCAGACTCTATCATGTATGAAAAAGCATTTCGTAAATTTTTCTTAATATCACCAACACAATTATATTGCTTTATCATAATCGAAATAAAATATTTCCAATTAAATGTTCCTCATATGAAACATTTTATCGATTAAAATAACTGATGTTTAAACTTTAACAGTTAGATAAATAGCAAATAATTTTCAAACGCATAATAAATGATCAATTAAATTTTCATAAAATTTAATTAAAACAATAAAAGAAAATTATTGTAAAATACAAATAATGTTAGTGGATTAATGTATCATTACTTTGTTTTTTTTTTCATTATTCTATACGCAATAAATGTTTTATTATATGAACAAGCATGTTAGTATTTTTACGAGCTTTCTCACAGCAGGATGTATCGTTTGCGGTAAGGTTAACGGCAAATAAATTCGGCAAAATCTTTCTTACCTATTCGAAAATCGTCCCATTAACTGTTTTGACAATTTCATCATATTGTTTCGACATTAAATATTTATATTTAGATAGTTACCACTGCAAGAACAATATAAATGATTCTTTATTAATTATGATTTAGTAAAATAATTTCAAGGTTAATTAAGTTTCATGGTTGTATATTTAGTTTAAGTATTGTGTGGTTTTAATTTTTCAGGGGTGAATAATTATAATACCTATCAGGTAATGTTGAACAATAATATAGATCGTAGTATTCTTCATCTTTTTGGTTGTTTTTTGGGGATGAATTAGTAAACGGGCATTGTTGAGTTAAGATGATATGTTGCTATACCTAAATAGTAGTATATAAATTGCGTGACTCATGCAATGTAAACGCAGTAGTACAGCATCCGAAGATAAAGCGGTCATCCAGTTATAAATAATACAGGCATGATGAAAAACTTGCATTGTATGCATGTATAAAGGGTTAGCCATTAATAGCTAACAAAGGGCTAAAAAATATAAATATATAGGGTGCCCCTTTTATTATAAAATAAAATCTAACTTCATATTTGATGACAGCTACTCTTCGCCTCTTCCGGGATTTTGTTCTTTGATTCCTGTTTCTTTATCGATCAAGATGACTGGTTGCTATTTTGAAATTATGATTTAAATGAGCGACTACTATTATTTATACCTATTAAGTATAATGTGAAAATATATTCGATTAGAATTATCGGAAATTTTGTCATACCAGGTGATGACAATTCAAATACAACCCTTATCCCAACTATTCTATGGAGATATATCAGATATATAGATACATATGTATATAAATAGTCAGTTCACACACCTGGACGACGCCATTTTTGTCACAGTCTTCGTTTTATTGACAACATCGCATACAATTCCAATCTTCCATCTTGATATCTACTATATACATCGCCCATCAATAATGTTGAGATGACATCTGTTACTTACAACAACCAGTTGTTGATTTTTGACCTATATGACCTTTTTCATGTCCAATTCATAGAAAATAATTCGACATTACTGTTGGATTTTTGTTCAAATCATTTATATTAAAAAGGAGAAAAAAGTGGGACAGCAATAATTGTTTAATTTTTTTCTAAATAACTCTGTAATTAATTACCTTTAAGTACTTTTGAAAGATAAACATATAACTTATCGTCACAGTAATCATTAAAAGCAGTGTTTACGTTTTTATTAAAATGACTGTCGTCAAACTAATTACAACATAAACATTGCAACTTTGTAGTTACAATTTAAGTCCAATACATCCGAAATGAATCTGAACATTTTTAAATATTTATTTATTTTATGAACCACACCAAAAATAATCTTTCAAGAGAACTAACTCAAAGTCAAGTGGTGACTTTTCAAATAGAGTTTTATAAAATAATAATGTTGTATATTTTATCTGTGGAACATTTTTTTTTGTTTTATAAATAATTTTAATAAAAATTCGATATTTTGATTAGTTAAAGGTCGGTCGTGATACTATTGTGTATAGAAATAATACTTTATTGTATCTAAAACTAATAAAGGACCGTGTGTAATGTTTTGGAACGAGTTTCTTTGTTGGACGTTTATATTGGAGTAGTTTACCTAAAGTGAAACTAATTTCGAAAGGTGGACATCATCTCAACCTATAATTATAGGCAATCTTTAGTTCTTCCTTTAGAGGTAGACCGCTCACTTCGTTCTATAACATTCTTTTTAAATTTATAGAACCGTCATTTTTTTTGTCTTTCCCAACGACAGTTGACAATCTGCATTTTAGGCGACAGCGGTATATAATTTATTATTATTTAAAATGGAAATTACTAGGCGTCCAAGCGTCCTCCACATTTTTTCATATAATTAACTGTTTTAATAGAGTTTTATATTCTTGTGACTAAATTGTTATTTCTAGATAATAAAATTAATTTCTATATGTGTGTATATTGTGGCCGCCATTTCGGATGTTCCATTGTTGAACACATGGGACAATTATAACAATAGCTCATGAACAATTGTCGTATTTTGTCAGTATTCTATTGGTTGGCGTATTATGTGACAATACCAACCAATGAGGGGAATTTATATAGAATGACATAAAAGATGAAATACATGTCCTTTTTATTAAACATTAAATAAAAGGACAAGAAATCGAGTTTTTGATCGGGTATATCATGGCTACTTGTTTTGAAAATTTATGAAAACAACCATCATTGTCATTATTAGAAAAATGATTGACAGTATAATACGAGTATATAATATATTTTAGAACGAAAAATGCCATTTGTGTATTAGTTCTCATAAGTTTTTCTATAGGAGTAGATGCATCCCTGTTTTGATGCGGACAAGGGTCCAAATCTATATCAATGGCCCTCTTACAACATCATATTTAATCCAGGCATTGTAAGGACAAAGAATTATGAGAGATTTTGTTCAACGGACCATATGACATTAGGAAATTTTGTATCGAATTACCGAACAAATAAAAAAATACTCCTATATATTTTTCATATTTTATATTACAAAAATGGTTCAATGATTTTTGCAAACAATTCAACAATACATTAACAAGGGTACTACTATACTTTAACTACCCTCAATTACTAACATAACAAAATACTGTTACTATATGTATAATATCTTTGTTGAAGGATGTTGAATTCCGGTCGTATCGTCGTTTTTATTTATTTATTTAAATGTCTCATTGTTTGTTGGTTTGTTAATGAAATGATGAAGACTTTAATACATTGAAGATAGTATAGTGATTTTGTGAGAAATGTATAAGTAGATGAAGATTGTCACAGTTTATGCCCAAATCTGCATACAATGCAATGACATGTCGTAATGGGAAAAGTTGTTCCGGCGAACGAACTACGGACGGTATGCTTCTTGAACACAATTTTCTATTAATCACGGTTACGTTCCGTTAATTAAAAAGTTCAACCGTATATCTAATAATCTTTACATCAAAGCCGCACTTTTTCTTTTCCTTCTAATTGACATCAAAATACGTTACCAATTTAAATAATAACAAATACAATATACACATCTTTTGGTATATTTATATTAAAAAATAATTAAAATAATATGTACTTGCAAACTATTTACATATGTAGGTATTCAAGAAGTTCCAAATTTTCTAATTTATAATAATAACAAGATTAATATTTAATACAATACCTACTATTTAATCTAGTGCGTACTCGCATAAAAAAACAAACAAAAACAACAACAATAGACAATAGAAGTTGAATGTTGGCAGTGAAATTACATTTACAATCGATAATTATTTTCTAATGATTGAAGAATTCCCATCTATATAACCTCGTCGGTAACGGTATGAGGAGACGGTCTAAATGTGTGCAGTGTGTTGTTGTCGCGCCACTATAGTGGCAACGGTTAGCTTTTCTCAACAAGAAAATATTGTTTCTAATTATTTAGCGATATTCTTCTTCTTATTATTATTTTTATTATTATTATTATTACCTAATTAAAAATGGCTGCTTATTGTCGAAGGGTACAACTAAAAGTGCATGTACGTATATGTATACGTCAAGTAGGGTCGAACATCTGTCATGTGACTGATTTCTAACGTAATGGGGTCGTGCATAATGCTTATATGTATACCCTTTATTTGAGATGCTGAGTGCCCAAGTGCACGGCACAAGGGCGATTCTCTTGCCAATCAAAAGTGTATATATTTAGTGGGAGGAGTCCTTTAATGTTGACAATTGTACAATTTCAATGAAATGGTTTCGAGTTGTATGTTTTCCGTCTATTCTTTTCTCTTCTGACGTTCTTCTTTCTATGTGTATAAGTACATATGTATAAGAATACCGTGAAAATTATCCCTCTATGCAAATTAGCTCCAGGACTATTCCAATACACGCACAACACTCTGACACATGTTATTTTGAATAGAAAAAGCCTTATCATTACATTTTTTGACTAAATTGCCTTCAAGCTAATATATCGACCTAAATTTCGCAATGATTCCCCACTGTGTGTAGTGCAGATGTAGATGATGAACAAACTGTATATATGTATATATTTTATTATATTATGTAGGTATATATTGTCCTGCGGATGGTTGTCTCATGATGGTGGTGTTTTTAGCACATTTATTATATCCCTAATATTGGGTCGTGCCGTATCTCACCTGGCTATCTCTGTATTTCTAAAACAATAAAGAACATTACAAAAGTTAATTGTGGGTTGTCAAGGTGTCGATTTGTAGTCTTGTTGATGTTATCAAAAATAAATATTACGCGTTGAAACAACAAAATTGTCCATTTCGGCTATTGAAAATTGACTTTAAGAAAGTAACATTTACGGACTAGATTACAAATACAAAATTAGAATGATCTTGATAAATTTGATTGAGAGAACCTAGTTCCGATTGCATGTCACGTTTGGTAACGGAAACGGAAAACTATGCAGATGGCATTGTTGTAGACACTTTACATGCACACCTCAGGAAACTAAGGTCCAATTTCATGTCCAACAAACTATACCTAAATACTAGATATCTATAGTCTCATATAAGTAAAACACGCACTACTGATCTATCTATCTTATGTATCAACATTATAAAGTTATTTATTTATTTTTTTAAACAAAATTACTTTGGAATGGATAAAACTGTCTTTTAATTTATCATTTTATCATACAATTTTGATTCTACGAAATATGCTGCTATATTTTGGGTTTCGGTATTGTCAAGGACAGGCGACAAATTTCTAGTTATAATAAAGCACAGCAGGAGCCCATCAACTTTGTGGTCGCTCCTTTTAATATGAAAAATGTTGCGGAAAAATAAAACTATAACAATAAAAGAAGAAAAAAGCCGCTGGAATTTGAAAAATTATAATAAAATAAACATATGACAAGCGTTGAATGTTTTTCATAAATGTTTCATTATTACTATATATATATATATATATATATATATATATATATATATATATATATATATATATATATATATATATGTATAGGGTGTTCAGTTGCTACAGCATTATAAAATTGTTGAATACAAGAAGTTGCTATTATTGTTGGAAACTGGCGTTTAGAATCAGATGGTGGTCGTTAAATTGTAATACCAACCCTTATTTAAGATAAATGACTTTCTCGTTGCAAACCCATGTAAAAGGTCGCTTAGACAAAGGTTATTACAAAGTGTTTTTGTTATCTTGTTCATCAGGTTTTCACACCCAACGTTTGATGGATGAGTTGGGCCCATATCTGATGAACGTTGGTCACGACACCACTTTCATAGAACTCCAGATACACAATCATATGGTAGACACTGTGTATATATATATATATATATATATATATATATATATATATATACAAAATGAGTTGAGTTTCTTGATAAATCTGGCTAAAAACAGAGACTTCCCGCGGTCAACGTACCACCAATTCTAATAATGAGCATGAACCAAATCCACGCGAACGTTAAATTAATATATTATCAATCATCTCAGGCTATCATTTACTTTTAATTATCCGGAATTGATAGCGGCAATTTTAACTGCGTTCTCAAAAGACAATCATTATTGTATACTTAAATACATTAAAGTCTAATATTTAAAAAATCATATTTTATAAAATTTGTTGTGGTTGTATTGTCAATTTTAGAATTTCAGTTTTAACTAATAAGACGATGAAGTTCAGGTAGAAAATTTAAACAACATATGCACAGGAAGCAATAGAGGTTATATTTTATTCCCTTTTGTCGTGCCCAAAATTAATTTCGTTAAATATTAATAAATGACATACGCAATCTTGATAATGTCGTTAGGTTGTTAAGCTATAACGAGTCCATTATTAATTACACGGTTTAATCTTAATTTAAAATCTGTGATTTTAAGCACGCATGTTATGTTTTCATATATTATTTACTGATTTCATTTTATATGCACCTCCTTCCTATATTTAATAATGTACCTATGTATATTTATAATATAATATTATATTGTTGACGGTTTTCATCAGTTCGATAAGTTGTTGAGTTTTTTATTAAATGGAAATCAACAAGAAAAACTAACGTGAGAAACAATAAGGACAATAACATTATTTCATTCTATTTATTTATTCATTTTTTTTTTTGTTAAACAACTTGCCTGTCATAACAGGTATTCAAATGTCATGTTATTCTAAAATACTTGGACAAGAGACAAGCGACAGTATATACGTGCAAAGCTTGTCACTCTACTAGAAATGTAAACTGTTAAATATTCAAAGGTATGTTATAGATTTTTGCATGCATAGGTATTGTATATACCTATCTATATAGAATGTTTCTACAAAAAAACTTTAATTGACTTTTTTAATATTGCTATATAAAAAAAATTAATTTGACTACCTATCACCGAAAATGATTAAAAAGATATTTTCAGATTATATTACTTTTTTATATCTAATTTTAATAAATCTCGTCATACAGATTGTTTAAGTTGCTTTTGGATTTGTGAAAGTAAATGATTTGTATTTTTTAATTTGGATAATTAAATTTATTCATCTAAATATATGTATATACAATCTCATGGTGACTCTTGGTACTTGAAGCATAAATATTAGAGATTTTACAGGGAATATATTAGTTATGGTCGACGATTGTCCTGCTCCATACTCGCAATAATTAAACATTGCATCCGTTATTTATTCTCAATTTCAAATAGAATTACCTCCGGTCACGTGATTGAAGAGAAATAAAACGAAAAATCATAATATTAAATTTAATATAAAAGAAGATAGAGAATATTTCGCGTAAAGAGTCAATTATTCAACACCGGCACTTCGGTATAAAAGACCTTGCATTTGACTTAATTTAATTCAAAGATTTCCCAACGATATCTCTAGTGTCGTTAAGGTGGTCACATAGCGAATCAGATATGGAGATTAGTAAACTACTCAAGAAACAAATGAATTTTTAATTAAAAAAAGTAGGAAAAAATTGAATACATATGCATTTAGAACGAAGATGTATGTGAAACTTAAAAGGAAGTCAACGAGGTCTCTATTGTCGTTAGATATATATATATACTTATTTAGATTGTCATAGATGAACTCGGTCACGAAAATGTGAGAAATTACACAATTATTCAAATTAGGATACGTTAAAACTTAACGGACAAAAATCATAATGATAATATCAATTGATAAGGAAATATTGCAAAAATTACAACATTCACCTGTATTCTATATGATAATGGGACTATCATAATGACGTGAAGATATGAGAAGTAAAATCATAATTATGGATGAGGCGGAAGTTTGAAAATCACAGAAGCGAACAATATAGATTTTATAGTGCAAATTCATCTATAATTAAAAAAAAAATTAATTGAGCAGGTATTTTTCTAGAAAGTCTTATTAACTTTTTTTTATTATTGGAAATGTCGTTGTTCTGAGTGGAGGAGTGTCCAACAAGACGTCCATCTATAAGTGCACGTATAGATCTGTAATTTCGGACCTGAAATTAGAAAGGCTTCCCACGAATTACTGATCAATATAATTTTGATCTAATATTAATTAGAAATAACGAAAGTAAAATTCGACACGTACTAAAGGTTTATGGAGGAAAAAAAAATTAATAATAAGGAGAGTATACTTTAAGAATTTGGTCGATATTTTAACAGTTTCAATGATTTATAGATTAAATCAAATTTTCGAGCAAACTTAGTTGACTATGTTTATACATATAGACTCATATATTATGTCAATAATAATTAAAAACATCCGATTTATCGTATTGTTTGATTAAACATTTTGTTTAGATTTGAATGACGTCCGCCATCTGCAGCAAATGTAACCGGATACAATTGTCAGTGTTGATCTACCCGTAAGCAGTGATGTTTAGGGTTTTACATCATGTTAACAGCGTATATTTTAAATTTCATATATCCATTACTCGCACATGATGTGTTCAAATTATAATTAAATTAACCCGTTAGTACTAAAATTATCAAGATTTTGTAAATATTTAGACCGCTACATTAACAACATTTTGTAATTATCTGTTTAATAATGATTGAGTAATTGTCGAATTTAAAATCATTTTAACTTTTCCACACCTTATTGTTAGACATTTTTTTAATTGTTTTTGAATACCTATATAATTCATGTGTTTTGTAATGTGACATTTTAATTCTTTTAAATCGGGAATCATGCCGTTTTACACATACTCAACGACACATACTATCTAACAAAACAATATAGACACGACTCGACTTTCTAAATTGTATACATACATATATTCTACCAGTCCAATGAAAGAAAATGAAGATGAAGAGAAAAAAATCATATGTCGGTATGTCTATTCTTGCATTTACTGCTCACAATCAGTGTGAATTGGAAAGTAGTGACAAGTAACGATAGTGACGGAGTAATGTGAACCAGAATATCGGACTTGTATATATGTGTATATACATATTTGCAGATGACAAGTTATGAAAAGCTGATTTAAGATTTTCCAACGAAAATTTCTCTACTTTTCGTAGAAATAAATATAAAATGAAAGAAAAATAAGTTTATATTGCTGTTTGTTTTTGTTGTCTGTTTGATGTTAACTATAGATGATTTTAAAATAATTATGTTAGATATATAGAACAATTTTAAATAACTGTTAAACGGTACGATATTATAAAGTTGTTGTTTTTTCCTTATAATTTCCGCGAATATTAGAAGCCTTGATTGTTTGACGACTTGAAGAATTCTTCAATTCACTTCAATTTCACTCCTATTGTATAGGATGGTTGAAATGATGACGTAAACAAGGCCGTTCACTAAATATGACGTATACAAACTATATACCACAATTTCTAATAGACACGATTAATACATCCTTGAAGATCGATTGAGCTTTCAAAAGATATACCTTGGAATCCGTCCTTATCCTTCCATCAAAAACTAACGGGGAATTCTTTTTCCGTATTTCAATTTTATCTCTTAGAAAGTGTATGGTTCAATTCCAAATAAGAACCGTTGAATATTGTCGACATTTCTTGAATATGACATGTCAATAAAGAATACGGACAGTTATTCTATTTTTATCGATACTGAAACTATTTTGTCTGATTAAAAATTTAATACGATTACATATTGGCTGTACATTTATGGTGTGAAAATAACTATCTAATTATTAAAAAATTGATTTAATTGATTTTAAACAATTATCGATCTTTTTGGATTTTTTGCTGCTGAGGGTGGTTATTTTTGTGGATAGTTAATTTAGACATGAGAGATGCATTTATTGCTTGTTTAAACGATCGTGTAATCACCATTATAACTAAAAACAAATATTAACTTATCAAATTGAAGAAGCGAATTTTCAACAATAGACAGATTCTTTTATTTCTATAATTCAACCATTGCAAACGCACCCCCACGATTACTGTCAACGATTCACATTTAACCATCAATTACGTAAATCCGGTAATTTTCTTCTCATTTTAATGCTATTTTAAGAATTGCTGTTTAACGTTATTCCATTATATCGTGTCTAAAGAAATTTGCAAGTTTGTTGACTTTTAAATAAAGGGTGATTATAGGATTAATAGTTGAGTGGTTGTACTGGAAACGTTAAAAAGTGTCTGGATATGTTATTAATTGGCTTCTAACCGATTAGTAATTTTTTTAACTAATAGTATAACGTGAAACGTTGAGATAATAGTAGAGGCCGTCTTGTAGACTACCAGATAATTAAAAGAACGTTTTGTGGCTGAGTGCGTAGCATCAACACACATACATATCTATATATTTATGATATATACAGGTATACGAAACACACACAAACACGCACACAACCATCAAAAATTAAATACGATTTTGTTGTGAGAAATTATCAAATTTTCTGTAAATTTAGGGTTCCAGGTTAATCGTTGCGTGGCACGACAGTTGCGCCATCAACATGGCACACTCTGTATGAAATACATAACTATATATGTATATATATTTATAGTTATATATATATATATATATATATATATATATATCCTTTAGGGCCTTATAATATATGAGTAGGTATAGCATAGAAAATTTGAAATCACGGCTTAGGTGGACCCTATTATTATTTTTTATTATTTATAGTGTAAAATTAGAACACATCAAATTCTATATAAATTATGTTCTTGGTTTGAAGGAAAAAATGTCGGTATTATGACAAGAAAATAACATGAAATTGCAAGGGAGTTTTCGTTTTCAATACAATTTCTATAATTATTATTATAAAATGTCGATATATATAAATTAAGTCACATATTATAAATAAAATTCGTAAAACAAGCTTTAGACAAATTTAATCGATATGTGACCTATCGGACTTTTAAAAGTATACACGTGCAAAGCTCGATCAAGATCATTAAAACTTCTAATTATACATTTAACCGACAATGTTTAACTGCGATCAAATCTAAACGCGCTTCAAAACCGCCAACTTTATAGTTCTGTCTCTATTTATATCTATCTATCTATCTCATCTCCATATAGATAAACATTCAATATTTAAAAAAAAATCTAACCCTCAAACTTTATTAACAATTCGTTAATTAGCTGACTCAGCATTTAAGCGGTAGTTTAAGAAATAACGACAACCACTAGATAGGGTTAAATTTGCGAAATTGTTGGGTGTTTTACTGTCACAATTTCATTAGGTAATAGACATTTAACACGGGTTTCTTGATAATGTACATAAATGGCGGCCATGATGGTAGATTTGATAAGTTGGAAACTGGCCATTATATGAGGGGATTATGATCTTCCGACCGAAATAATTAGTCGGGAACTGCGAATGAGTTCATATTAACCCTTAACGTACTGGGGTCCAAATAACCCCCCGCCAGAGTTCGGGTTATGTCAATAACCACACGGATATTTCGAATTAAGGCAGATTGTGGTCGGAATTTCCCCACTATCCAACACACACACAAATATAAGCACACATTTACATTACTTGTTTTTGTTACGTATGTCAAAGTTGAACCTCAATTCTAATTTTACTATTGTTATATATTTAATTGTAAATATTCGAGTTGTCAACAATTAAAATAGTAACTGGACTATAAAAATTAATCAATGTGAAGGTTGGTTAATGAATATATTATCGAAAAGAACTAAACTAAAAAATGATGACATTATATCGTTACGTAAGTCACGTGGTGCACTATTAGCGCTCTTTGTTTTGCTCCTTGAATTACCACCGTTGTCTTCTCTCTCTCTTCCTCTATCCCTCTAATCGTTGTTACGACTTTTATTACATACAAATTACTCAATGCGCATTCTATACAGATAGTTTATTGTGTCATATCTATATTCTGAAGCGATAGTAGTCATTGTCACTCAATGACTCCTTAGATATAAATTTGTCATACACCATTCTGTGTTTTAGTTTGATAGGTGATTTTACGAAAAATTCCGTTAATTACATATATCATCCACTTATAATCTCATACATGTTTCAATATGATTATTGTTATCCATTGATTGTTAGGTGTTAGATAGCTTGTTGCTAAACTGATCGCATTAAGCAGAGACAATTGTACATACTTTTAAAAAAATGATTTCGAATGAGATTCGTATAAAACCGGATTAAATTCGAGCAACGAGTTGAACTCCCCTTTTTTATCGTCCCTCTGTGCCACACATAAGTATTATCATTCCGCAAAAATGACAAAACCTAAATTGAAATGGGGTGAAAAATGTCTGGATTATATCTAATCAAGTAGTGCGGGATACAAACAAGAAAAAAAACAATACAACAACCAGAACGTTTTTTCTTCTCTATGTGAGATGTCCAACATTACGTAAAAAATATAAATCAAAACTGCAATAAAATTAAGGTAAATTAATTAATTTTTGTTTTGATAAGAAAATTATTAAAATTAACAGTTAAAATTATTAGAATAACACTCCCTCGATCGTGACAACCTTGGGCTATAAATTGTAATTGTTTCCTCGCAGTCAGTTATTTTTCTTGATTTTCTATTTTTGAGCATACACTCCACTTGGAACTATATTTCAAATTGTCAGAAACAGTTTTATTGCTATTTTAATGGTATTTTTCTAGAAGATTATTCACATCAGGGTCCACCACACTATATTAAACCATAAGCTGATTTTATAGTCACGATCACAGCAAGGTAGCACCTTTGTCAAACATTATCAATACATTTATATCGATGAAAGATTTTAATAAAAATCTATATAGATCAACTATTCAAGGTCGTGTAAAAATTAAATGTAAAACTCACATAATCGGAATGATTAAAGATGATTTTAATTATTATTGAGGTTTCATCAATTTAAAGTTGTTCGCCTTCATGAGAGTAATCAAAAACACATGTCATTTGATTATAGGAAAGAGAAGAGAATGTTTCATGTATATAGAATGTAGTCAGTCATCATAGTACAATGTCAACTCTGTGACATAATCACTATTTACCATATAAAAAAGTATTCAAAACAATTCAATTGAATTGGAAAAATTAAAAATTAATCCTTAAAGCTCAAGTAATTAGCGAAAAAAAATTCCTCTTATTTGTCTTCCTGAATTACTGGCAAAATATTTAGAAAAAGTTATTTGAAATTCTGTTTGTAGACGTATTAATTCTATTATTTTGAAAATTCCCCTTTTTGCCACGTGACATATAGCCATATAGTATATACATCAAAATCCATTCTAAACGAACAAGATGAGAAAAATGAAAATAATCAACCTATTAGATGGGATTCGTACCCTCAAGTAAATAGTTTAAATTGTTTTGTATTTGATAATTGCTGGTTAATTTTGTACCATATTAGAAACTTCAATTGAAGTTTTAATAATTTTACGAAGCTTACGCACGCAGCACTTTGCCCGAAACAATCATTCAATATAAGCTCTCCGTCTGTCCGACTGACTCATTACTCCAGGGATTGCTGCAGAGTATCAATTATGAATCTCTGCACTCAGAAAAACGCGTTCTAAAGATAATCGATATATCTATACACATACTTGAATAAAAAGTGTAAACAAAAAAAAATTTGAATACGTTAAATTTCCGTTCGAGAGTTTTCAAATTAATTTGAAAATATTGATTTTTGTTTTTGTTGTTGTTTATTATTATTATTTTTAGGCACAATTGTGTTGATTTTATCCATGATTCTTGTTTATTCTATGGTAATCGTTTAGATTTCCTTTTACGAAATCATATAAATAATAAAACAAGTGAAATGTTCTTGTAATAATGTAACAAGTCACCATATGTCACTTTAATGGTGCATGAAGTGTCGGCATATCTTTAAAATACCGGCATTTGCAATATAATGTCACTGTTTATCGCTTTTATGAATTATTTATGTCAGTTTTTGGGTATTATTAGGGGAGGGGGATGTCATTGCCTAAAGGAAGAACATTTCATTGCAAAAATTAATTCATATTATAACTTAAATAAAATATTATATTATCACTCCGTAGGTTGGATAAACTACCGTAAGGGATAGATGATGTGCATCAAAATAGTTGTTGCTATACATACATATATGTAGATACTGTATGTATAGATAGAAAAGCTGTAAATAAATTTTTCCGTTTTAATTGTTACTTTTAAATAGTTACATATTTTTGTTTAATTTCTGATGTCTATGTTTTCGACTTTCTATTTGAATGTGCTTATTGTTTAACGACTCTTTGAAGCACATCATGTGCTATTTTCAATAAATCAGATTTACATAATAAATAAAGGACTATTAGATTTATACTTACCATTTAAGGAGTAGGTACGATGGATTTAGTTGAAAAATTTCTTTGTCAGAATATAATATTTAGACTGTACTATTTGTTGGTAAATAAAAGGATCCGATAGCGTCCTAATACTCGTAATCGACAAGTAATTTAAAAATCGAAAGAACTTCGGTGGAAATAATAAAAAAAAATTGCACGATGCCGCATTATCGGCCAGGTGAAATTTGAATGAAAACCCAGAATATAGAGACAAGAAAACAAGCCAAGGGTAGCTGCTCCCGTTGAACAAATATCAAATGAACTGAATATTTTTCCAGTTGAAAAACACTTTCTGAATATAAAAATCGAGGTAAGCTTAATTAAAAATCGCAGTCGCACAAAAAAGTACACGTGAATACGTTCAGAGTCAGTAAAACTAATTACAACTTCAGAACTTTTGAAAACGCGTGCTTGAGGGCCCCGAATCGTTTCTGCTGCAATATTCTATGTTGGTCACATGGAATATTATTTTTAACATTATTATTATTATTATTATTAGATTTCTGTGTGTATAAATGGATTTCCATGGCCATTAGACTATATCATGAAAATGCATCCATCACGTTAAGCTGAATTTGCATCTGATTGAAATTGGCAAACGGTTGGTAGATCTGTACAGTGGGATGCCGCCAATATTTTTCCGGTTTTGAGTTATGTGAAGTGAAAATGACGTTGCGACAGCGTTTTGCATGACAAAGGATCACTTGACAGTCTTGTAAATATGTGAGGAATTATTCATGAATGCGCGATATGGGGCGCTCTAACTGACATTTGTGGTGGCGCTTTGTAATATTCTATCAAAGAAAGAAGCATGTCGCATTAATATGGATGTACCCCTATCATGCTACCATGTCCTCACGTTTTATGTCGACCAGTTGCCGGTGGATTCATCCGAATACAAAAATAAAAACAAAACTGAGAACTACACAATATCGAACCCACAACTAACCCCTAAGGTGAACACTCTATCTAAACCTGCGATTTTTTCTAAATGATTGTATTGTTGGTATATAGTCAATTAATGACAAATCAAAATCGAATCAAGACAGCTGAAGTTTCTAAATAATTATTGGAAAATTAATTATGAGGTGTAACTACTGCAACTACAACAACTCGATATTACTCTCACTTTCGTAACTCTTAAAAGAAATTAATTTATGGATGTGCAATAAAATCTTAACGATCCATAAATTACGTTTGAAACGTTTTGAAAATAATTCCAGTTTCCACATAATTTCATCTGAATGTCACTGTTTAATATATTTACCTTTTCCAAAACTACATACGGTACTCCCATCAACGTAATTATGTTTAAAATTGAAATATTAACTCAACGGCTTTCAAAATAATGATTTTTTCATCTTAACAATTAGATTAAAAGGAGAACTGAGAATTTGTTGTTGTTTTAATTTTCGATTTTGAATTTGAGCAAAATATTTGATAGGTTTTCAATTTATGTGGAGTATAGTTTATGGTCGTGTAATGTGGATGTTTTTTTTTATATAAGTATGCTGGTGCGATAAATTCCATAAGAATAATTTGTATAATGGAGTAAGTTGCCGAATTCCGTAAGAGCGTCAAGCGTCATAAAGTGATCGGTGCCTACGGCATAAACGTGTTAGCATACATTACACAGTGACAGGGCGGCTGGCAGCCTTTGTGTTGTGCGATCGAGACAGGCTAATGTCATCCTGAGGCGCACTCGTTCAAGACAATCCCATTTGCTGTCAAATTGGGGCCCAAATCATTTTAAAACCACGCATGAGATCGAACCACGATTCGATCATTGTACGGGAAGCTGCTGCTCCGCTATTTACAACACCGTCATTTCGAATAATAATATACCACAACAACGAATACAAGACAAAGAATATATAAACTGGTGGAGATGTTATAACAATCTACTAAACATTAAGGAAAAACAGAATCATTGTACTTTTAAGGGGCAGATGTGCTAATATCAAAATATAATTTTAAATCAATTTTTTTATCAACAATATAGTGTGATTGTACATACAAGTTTCTTCTTTGTTTGTTACAATCAAGAAAACTATGTATTATTACAGGTAAATATCACGGTAAAATTGGAGGTTGCCTTGATGAGATTGTCAATCACGACTTAAAAATCAAAATAGAGGCAATAATAAAGTAATATGACAAAAACTTACCGTAATATGACCTTCTTCAGCCTTGTCAATTTTATAAACAAAAGACTTACCTGTAACAAAATAGAATTATATTAAAACAACACAGTCAAGGACATTCAGTAATTGTTTAAAATAAAGTCCTGTTCTTAAATAACAATCATAATTATTTATAATAAGTAGATGTCAGGATTTACCTATTGAAATTTATATTAAATAATAATAATAATAATAATAATAATAATAATTATTATTATTATTATTAAGTGATATTTTAGTGTTGTTTTGTTTGAATAAATTGCTATTTTTAATTGATTTTCTATCTTTTCGATTCGTCTTTCGTTTCAATTTAGTGACTTCATCAAATAGTTGTACCGATTTTAGAACAATATCGTTAATTTTAGTTTTGTATGGCCGCCTAATGGTTTTCGCTTCAACTTAATTGTAACCTGAATGTAAATTGATATCGTCAAAGACTGAAATAATAATAACAACAACAACAAAAAAATTAAGGTAATAAATCATCTGTTGAGAAGAGCAAAGCGGTCCTAAAATGAAACAAAAGTCAAAGCATCTGGATCGATAGTCGACGTATCTTCGAGGCATAGAATAACAAAGATGGAGATAAAGCTCGTCGATATGGACACTACAGGAAAGTTAAATGGAAGCTGATTATTTATACAGGGATTCCGGCAATAATTGAACAAAAATTTCTGCTTATAATATTAACTATTTTATCATTCATTCTAAAGGCATAGTGTACCAATCAATATTTTATGAGAATATTATATATATATATATATATATATATATATATATATATATATATATCGATATTAGGAAAATATTACATTATTTTTGTTTTTCTTTTACTTTAAAAATCGTTATATTTCGACAATCAAATAATCGGTCGGCATTCAATTAAAATAGCCCAGCAGGTTGCTGAGGACATTGTTTTGTTGTTCTTATGTGTCCGAACCGCTATGCTTATGCCCCAGGTTACTCCGTCGCACAACAGGGGAGCACAGCTGTTGGTCCTCTCAACACAATCGAATTTCTACCCTGTACCTCATCGCCTACGATCGTCTTTTGTTTTCCAATAGTGCCGAAAGTTAATTACGTTATTGCAGTATTAATTATCATTAAAATTTTCAGTTTTTCCATTCTAAAAACATATTCACGAAATTTTCCTTTTAAAATCGCTTTACAGGAATGGAGTTTCAGACCGGACACAATGCCATATACGACAGCGAAATCGTTAATATTGTTTTATTGAGACGACCTCGATGTGGTCCAGTGAATTTCAGTATTGCGTTTTAATGTGCAAACTAATTTAGTCTATTATTAATAATTTCCAAAGCACTAGATAGAAACAGATTGTAGTAGGAAATAAAAAGCGACTATTGTTTGAAGAGAAATATTTGCTTATAGAGAAAATTGTGAATTTTCATATTTTCATTCATGGAAAATGTAACGGAGCAAACCTTAGGAAATCAGGAAGCTAATTTGTCAAGAGAGCAATTCGATTGCGTAAAAATGTCAGGCATCTGACAGTAATAACATTAAACATTCATGCGGTTTTTATTTCTTGTCTCCCTCTACTCGTCTCGTTTTACAAATTGCGTTTCCGTTTCTTTCCTATTTCTTTTTCTGTTTTTTGTTGTTTTGTTTTTAATCAAATCTTTAGTCAATAGTATTCTTCTTCTTCTTCTCTGTTGTAGAAGCGAGTTATTTCAGTTCTTTTTTTCCTTCTGTCCAATTATGTCACAATGTCCCCTTTTACAAGAAGATAGCAAGTTATTCGATGATGATTCTATCTTTGTTCCGTTCTTAGGTTTTTTGGGGGAACTGAATGTAAGTCTTTTATAAGCATCGAGGGTGTTTTTTATCTAGCCACTTTTTCGTTGACGTTGACATCCACTTGTTGAATATCTCAACTCATTTTATAAAGACCTGAAAAGAACAATCTTTCGGTATAAAAGTAAATGACTGTCAAAAAGTATAGGCTTTGACATTTCCTATTGGCTCGGATGGCTCCTCTTGCTGATTCATTGCCGATTATTTTACCTTCAAACGAGCAGCTGCTCTTCTAATGACGCGCTTGTCCCTAAATCGACTAACACCGCACCTCTCATTTCTGTTATTAACATCTTCTGTCCGATTTTTTTTCCAACAACAATCAATTTATTTATACATGTATAGATTATGGTAGATAGAAAGAGAGAAATCAGACCATCTAATAACAAACAAATTTTTTGTAATTGATTTTTTTTTGTAAATACTCTATTATTATAATAAGCATGTTTGGTAATATTCTAATTATCGACTATAGTTTTTGTCATCACTATAAATTTGAAATACACACGCAAATCTAATTTCTATCCAGTTGTATCTTTATTTGTTTCTTTTCTTGGTCTCGGTTGATTTACGATTGAAGTTGGCTGCTGAGGAGCTCAATTTGTTGAACAAGATTGGTTCTGTGTCGTTGTTCGAAAATAATTGGATGTTTGGTAGAAAGAGAGAGAGAGGTGAGCAAATTTAAAACAAATAAGAATAAAATTTAAAATAATAATCTATAGTGAAGGGACCGAAATCAAAGGTGTAAGACCACTATAGAGTTCGTTTATCTGAGCGACCTTAGTATTATAATATGCCACAATTTC
Source organism: Meloe dianella (assembly GCA_028455855.1). Classification (NCBI taxonomy): domain Eukaryota; kingdom Metazoa; phylum Arthropoda; class Insecta; order Coleoptera; family Meloidae; genus Meloe; species Meloe dianella. Next base: position 872,115 of record JAPTHL010000045.1, on the reverse strand, counting down.
GTTTCAACATGTAATGATAGGTTGGGAGGACATGTCTTGGGAAGTGTCACGACCAGCAAAACTGTGGCTATATACTCATCTGGCTCTTATCTTACCCGAATTCACCGACCTGCCGCATTATTACGTCAAATTATCGGACTAGTGCCAGTGGCCTTCAACAGTGCTGCTTCACAACCTTTATTTTCATTGGGGACTATTGGTTTTTGTTTTATTATTACTACACACAATCATCTCACGTCTCTGTAGAACCAAAGCTATACCTATCTACATTGGACACAAACAAGATCACAAACATGATACTATGCATATAATCATTTAGTACACTCAACAATAAGAAATAAATCAAGAATACCTACATTCCATACATTTAAAAATTTGGAACCTGGGAATTTTTTTTATAAATGTAGATAGTTAACGTTAATGGAACTGTAGTATCTATCATAAAGCGTATCTATTTTTTTCCTTTTGTTTTTATGTTATAAGCTTGATCTCGTATCACTATTGTTCCTGCAACACAGTAAGGTTCGTTTTTTTTCTTTTCTTTTTTAAACAACTAAAAATAGCGATGATCAATTTTTTTATTGTTAATTGGTGTATATAGTATGTAAGTTAATGGTGTCGTTTGAAAGTATGAAAACGAAAAAAAGACGAATAATGGCTCCATTGACAATTATCAATGTCATAACTGTATAGAAATAGAAGTGAAGATAATCAATCATATTCGAAGAGCCTTCCAGTCGCGTTTATACAAATATAAAATCCTTGACGAGCTGAAAGGATCATGACAGTGCAACAAAAAATATCTATTGTCGTTTACTATAATTGTAAACAGTGGGAATTTAAGTAAAAATTAAACGAAGATCTGATAGGACACAACGACAAAAACAACAACAACAACAACAACAACAACAACAATAATAATAATAATAATAATAGTGATAATAATAATAATAAGAATAATAATAATAATAACAACAACAACAGAACGGTTCAATTAAATATTCTTTCCATATAAACTTACGTAAGTTTGTAATAATTAAAGTAATTATAGAGAGACAAGTGATGCAATCACTGAAGATTTTTTTTCAAATCGACCATTGAGAATACTCGCCTGAAGGCAGCATGATACAAAACTAATTATAGTAGACTTGACGTTATTTCAAATGCCGTGATTTTGTTTAAAGGGACAAAATGACAAATGAATGTTGAAAACACAGCCCACTTGATAGATTTGACATTGGTTTTGTTTATTTGTTGTCTATTGGAAACGATACCCGGACACTGTTCAATTATATATTTTTTAATATTGCCTCTCTACGTGATTAAGATTATGAGAATTTGTTTACGCGGTTCTTGGTAGGAATAGAAGGAAAAAAAACTATCATCATCCTATTATAATGTATTCAATTCCATCTATGAGGTTTCCAATAGTTATTATTGATTCCTTTCTTGTCACAATTTCGAGCTGTGAGTTTCTAAGAAGAGACATTATAAGACCGCGAAGAATGTTACGTTTTTTTTCTCTTTCTTTTTCGAATGCATTAAACATGATGAGATCGTTTTGATGGAGATCTCGTTTTATTAATTTAATAATAGACATAATTCTGGAGTAGGTAATAATTTGAAACAGGAACTGTTTTAATGGTGAAAAGAAGCGAAAGTGGTTTTGTTAATTTTTCATGCGTTTCATCCGTCCAAGAAATCATTTCTGGTATATGAATATTTTCTTTACATTTAGAATGTTCTCTTTAATATAGAAAGCGATCACTAAAGATGAATCTGTACTATACTAAACGCTAATACTTCCGCTACAATTTTAACTTTTTAATGTTTATCTGATAAAATCATTTATATTGTATCACATATGCAGTTCAACTATATTATAACTGACATAATAATAAGATAAGAGAAGTTGTCTTAATATAACCGTGGGCAATTTTTTAAGTAAAAAAACAAAACACATTTCTATGATGTCAAATCAAGAATTGATCACGAATAACGAAACAATATTACCATACAGTTGCAATTTAGATAGTATATAGTAGGGATGCAAATTAGAGTAATATCTAGTAAGAGAATAACAAGAAGATTCACGAAAACGCTTCGAAATTCCAAGTAGCAATCATGAATATCCATAATAATATGAAAACATCTTAGTCATTCGTGACAGTGGCCATCACCAATACACAACGCAACCTTAGGCTCAGTTCACGTGTTTTATGACGTAATGCAAACGCAACGTGGGAATTTATCTGATAAATCGACAATTTTCATATTACAAATAACGACATTTATTGATTTTAATATTCTCTCGAATTTATTTAATATGAATATTTGGAAATTTTATAGTATTATCTATCTATATAATCAACGATAGAAAGGATGATCGTGACGAAGGTGTGGATCAGGTATTAGTGTTCACTAATGGACCGTTGCAAAAGTTGCAAGCGTAGTTGCTTTATACACTGTCATTGTGGTAGCCACTGTCGTTGAAACTAAATCGTGCAACAGTGAGGGACAAAGGGGAGGTAATAATATACCATGCTGCAATCATACACGAACCTATTTAGCACTTGAAATTATATGGACAAAGGATATTTTGATTTGCCTACTTGCCTAGGAAAATTGACGATTCCAATTTGCATCATATTCGCTTTATTCGAATATTAACCGCGAATTTAAATTATAAAGAATTCTATATGTATAAGTATCTATATACCTATATGAATACATATAATTTTTCATTAATAATTTTCTAACGGAATAACTCATTGTTCTATTCTTAAATAAACTTCAATTGAATGTCCGTTCAAGGGCGATCACTTCAAATAATTGGAACAGGTATTTTCAAGACAAGAGGAGACACATATCTGAATGTATTGTTCAAGTTGACAGTAGATACCAACCAGAATATCTAACAAAGAACCAATCATAATAATATGATTCCGACATTCTTCACCTACTCATGAGTTATGATGTAGTAGACCTCTGGAATCATTAACTTGCCATTTAAAAAATCATTACAATTGGTTTTATATATGAAGACCAACACAATATATGATTCTTAAATCGAATAATACAATAACGCAATTAAACTTATTTAAATGTATAATATTTATATTAGATTGCCTGTATAAATTTAAATTTGATATAGGTAGATAGGCGATAATTTGACATCTTCATTCCACAAAAACGATTCAATTTATGGCTATGAACTATGACTATATGGTCTTAATTGTTTAGAGTTTTAAAGGAGTATTGTTGAATATATTGTAAAAAAAGCGTTTCACAGGGATTCAACTAATATGAGTAAAGGCGCTAAAACTCACGTTAATAGATACCCTGAAGGTATTAAAGCGGTCTACTGAAGTTATAATATTGGCCGAACAAACTCATTTGGAATTTTTTTTTATTTGTTTTATATGAATGACTTTACAATATTTAACCAAGTGATAATTTCCAAATATCTAATGATATTAATAAATAAATAAACAAAATTAATAATAAGACAAGTGAGAGTTTAGTTTGTTTGTTTTTATAATAAGGTGTTGGAAATGAATCAGTCAGTGGTTGGGTGTTTTTTTCGATTGAATAGGGATGATATTTTTGTTTAGTGATTTCCACGTCCCCATTTGATTACAAATGACGCCTATGGCAAACTGAGCAACAAAGGACATAAAGAGAACACAAGACATACGGCATAACATTGAAATATCAAAGATCCAAACATTGACTTTGATAGGCATTCTCTCCCTTTGCTGGTACATGTTACAATTATGCTGAAATTTAATCATTCGTGTAGCGATTAGTTTACGGTTAGTGATCACAGACCGCGACGCGAGGAATGTCCAGACCAGAACTACGATTAGTGGAATGCAAATTGTTGACGATTCTCTGGCTAAAATTTAAAAAAAAACAAAAACAAAAAACTTATGATCAAAGCAAATATAATTGATTGTTTGTTGCTTTATTACAAAATCATGTGTAAATCGATTATAGTCCTTTGAATTTGTGAATTTATTTTACATTTTACCACACAATAAATAATTAGATACCAATACACAACGTCTATCGATACAAAGTTCGATGGACTGAATTATAAATTACACCACAAACATTATCTATGGTTCGGTCATTTCTATCCAAAATATTATTGGTATGTAAATATTCACCGGTTCTCAAATATAAAAACAGTAACAATAATATGCAATTAATAAAATTGAGATCAACTGTTGATACAGTTAAAATAGTTTGATATAAGCTTGTTAGAAAACTTCAATTACTTGCCTAATTATCGATACAATACCGCAACAAAATTGAAATTGAAACTTTAAATCGATTAGAATAAAGGAGCTTTTTGCAAATTTTAGTTCAAAGAATACCGGCAATGCTGGATGCAACGTGTACAAACGCAACTTTGTATTTTAATATACGAAATTTTGCATGCTTCGGTTCACTTGTTACTTTAACATATAAATATTGTCCTTTGTGTTGTTGGAAAGAATTCCCATCTGAATTGTTGCTTCAATGGATATTGTTCAACAAATTTATAATATTTGAAACCTGCCCACTGAATATTATATTCGGCAGATTTACTCAAATATTTTATTATTTATATAGGTATATATTTGAACTGCTGATGGGCTTTTCGTTGTTGTCTTTGTATTGTGTAAGTGTAAATTCAGCAATTATGACCATCCTGCCGTATAACGATTAGAAGCAAATGCATTGGTACTTCTTATTTTATAGATTTTTCTGAATAAAACATAAACCGTTTATTATGGATTAGTTAAAACACAAAAATCATTGTGATATTTATTAGGGTTTGTTAATATTATTATTATTATGTTAATTTTCGACTTCATTTTGATGTTCTTTTTCGAATAAAATAGACGAGCAGTTAAATAGTCCCTGTAACAATAGCCCCCTCTCTATAAGAGAAAAGTACACTTGTCCATTTAGTTGTTTTAGCATTTTCAGTTGTGTTTATAGACAAGGATTGTTTGAAGTAGAGCACAATGTTCATTGTTTTAGCTTAACAGTTGCGTTTTCCCCTTTCAATTTAAAGGTACTTTTATTGTTGAATAATCCTTTTAAATACAATAACATTTTAAGTTCAGTGTTTTGTATCTGTTAAAGCTTTTACCAGTCTTCAATATTGTTAAAAATTAAATTTTTATAAAAATAAACTAAAATAAATAACGTTGTTATGATACTTAACAAAGAAATAATTAATATATGCCCTAACAAAATCGAATTCTATTGTAGATTGGTTTCTGTAGAAATATTCGTAGGTGGTAGTAACGGTCGAAAGATGGTATCGGTCGGAACAGTAATATCTTGTCAACAGTCAGCCAAAGGCAATTAATTTCGGTCGTGGCGAAAATTACAATAAGGACAAGTTCCATAAAATGTTTAATTATAGATTGATAGATTCTTATAAACTATATAAAAGGTAACAAATAGTGAGTGTCATGAGGCCTTTGTGTGAAATAGCAGGGGGTAAGGGCTCGTGGGCACCAACGCTGTTAGTGTTCGTATTGTGTCGCGTACCTGTTTCGAATTATATTTTAATGTGTTTTTCCCAAAACAAATGAATGTCCATTGTCGGTATCTTTGACTTTCAAATACCGAAACTATATTATATGTTTTGAATGTAAAGTGTCTGTATGGATTTATACCAAGTTAACACTTTATTATTTATCGACTCACGGAAATTTGTTTAAACACATACAATGTGATTTACGATCTCGATTTTTCTTTGTTTCTTATTGTGGATCACGATATATAACTTACTTGTTAGTCCACTTGGTCTACCAACTTGGTTCTGTCAAGCCAATATGCATTATGATAGATGTTCAGTGCTTCTTACCTTATTTATTTCTTAATCATTCCAGGCTAAATACAAACTTGCTTATTACATTTTAACTGAACTTGTTCAACATTCCGCCAGTTTTATTATAAAATCAACACTTTCCATAGATAACATTAAAAATTATCTATATAGATATTTTACAAATTAAATATGCATAGATAGGTGTGATATGAAATTTAGAATAAAATGATAACAATCACTAACTGATATATAGTCAAAGAAGCGTAAACAATGATCTTAAAGAGTTATGATCGGTCCTCTATGTCACACAAATAAATTACTTACTATCTATCTAACATAAACAAGAACTCGCGTCAAACGAACTTCTGCCATGAAATGCATGAATGTTTATTTAATATTCACAATCGTCCAATATAAAATAAATAAAATATTAATAAAAACATTATCAATACATGATATGTCTTACTATACATTTAACTATACATAGCAACATCCATATGACATATTTGACAAGGATCCAGACACAATCACAACAGAAACAATACAGACACATAAAAATTATCGATTTTTTTTCTTTTTCTTTCTATAACGTACCAAGGACAAGTAATCAAAATTAATATATATATGTGGATACTATAATGTATGTTTTTAACGAGCGTTATTCACCCTCAATTCTGTGCCCTAAATCAGGGTTTCTACTATTTAGAAGAGAATAGAACCGACAATAATAAAACCTGTCGTTTTCGACATTATTTGAAAAAATAAAAAGAAACAAAAATTATTGTCCAGTTTTGAAACGCACTATTTTTACACCTCTCTCAATAATTAACGATTTTATAACCATACCTTATATAGTTCTAACTATAATAAAAGTTTTATTTAAAAGAAAAATAGAAATAATAAAAATAAAAGGACAATAGTATTGATACTAGAAACGAGGGAAAAATCACATAAATATCGAGTGTAATTAACATAATTTATTTTTTCTGGTCTATATTAATGCACATTTACGTCCCCGTCTTTGAGACGACGCCCCCCGGTGGGACTCTATAGATTGATATATAGAGTCAGCGGCGTGCTTTTTAATTGGAATATATTTTTTATCTCTAAGTAATGATAATAAAAGAAGTGACCCCTAGGGACTGTGGACGTATTGTAAAACTATAATGTTTACTGTTTTTCTGTAATTAGAAGAGAATTCAAAACTTGACACGCTTTGTTAGTTAGATAATCACAAAAACACCACTAGATAGAAATAACAACAACAACAACAAAATGATTAAATACTATCTAACACAATTCCAACAGTTTTTTATATACATCTATATATTTTTATTGTGATTATTAGATGTTGTCATCTATCAATTATAAAAAAAAAATTGTTCAAATACGAAGTAAAGGTATTTGTTAATAATTGTGCCAACGTTTATCTAAAGTACACCTGTAGATTGGAATAAAATGAATAATGAAGAGGATATTATTTCAAATTGTCACTCATATGAAGCAATCGTGACACTATCTCTGATAATATGTTGAGAAATTCTTTAAATAAAAAGTTATGCTGTCGTTTGCGACAGTGACATTTTTACATGATGTCATATGTGACACATCACAAAATAAAATACACTGTTGTTATTGTATGGTTGTATATAAAGAATTTACTGTGGGATATTCTTTAGTATATGATTTACTATCTATAATAAGATTGCCGCTTATTGACTGACCCTGAAAACAAATTCACTTTCGTTTAAACACCGCTATATTCAACCAGTTCAATAACGAAAGATCAATAATCAAATCAAAATAGAATTGCACAGAAAAAACAACTGACTTTTGAAAATTATAGAAAAATACAATTATAAAAATACTCTATGATTGTGACGTTTAGAGCTATTCATTAAATTTATAATTTCATATCGTGTGTTGTCGTATAATTGAATCGAATTATGTTGAAATTGTGAATCTTCATTGACACCCATAGAAAATATGTGTGAATGCATTCCATGTCACATATAGATGGTTTTCCTCGATTGCAAATGTAGTTTGAGTTAAAGGTTACATTTGAGTCTATCTAAATTGATTTGGTCATGCTTTTCCTATACTTAAATGTTTAAATCTATATGTTGACTTTACATACATACATCCATACATACATACATACATACATATAAGTTTAATAATTTATTTAAAATTATTCAACTAAACAAACCATTAGAATAAATTTCAGTCATTCAATTTCTTAAAAATATTGAAACACAAACATAAAGACTTATAATTAGCCCTATCTACATGTGTAACTCAATTCATTCAAAACCACTATGTCGTCTATACATGTGCTTGCGAACCACAACAAAACTAAACATCCCCTTTTGTTCTAATACCGCAAATCATCATGTGTGTCCAAATTATTCTGAATAATATTTGAAAATATTATCCCTAACCTATCATCTGATAATATAAAACACAACTGCTGTTTTCTCCTGTTATTTTATTTTTTTTTTTTTTTAAAAGAGGCAATCCCAATGGGTTGTCTCGTAGATGTGCTAATTTTTATGTTTTGAACTGAATGCTAATTTGGAAGTATATAGTTGCCGTTTTAACGAGACTAATTTTAAAACTTATAAGGCTTGTACATAAACATAAACGTTGAAAAGGAGTAACTACTAACTAGATAGAAAACATTAAACAATGGTACGTGACTTTTTTTTCCATTTTTGTTAATTATTTGTTTTTCCAATAAATAGATTTAATTGTAACAAATTTCTATATAGTTGGTAATTTAAAATGATGATGGACTCGAATAAATTGAGTAGGTAGTTTAGAAAAAGTTTTAAAATAACAACTGAGGGAAAGTTTAGAGGATATTTTCGGAATGGAGAGTAGGATATATAAAAGTCAAAGCTCAACATAATATTCTAAAAGTTTTGTTAAGAAAAGCTCTCTCAGTATAAGCAAATTCCCTTGGGCAACGGCATAAAGTTTATGTGAAAGAGTTGTCAGCGGCAATGTTATAAGTATGATCGATAAGATTCTGGTAAAATTTAAAGCCGAGAAAATCCGGAAAATTTAATCATATTTTCATATAGCTTTTGTTATAAATTGTTCAAGCAATCTATAATAAACTTATTATTAAATTGAGCTTCATCATTATATCTAAACCAATACAATCAACATTGAACGAATGTTGCCAATTTTCTTTTAATTGTTATGAAATGATATTATGCCAACAAACTCATTAAAATTCCTTTAGCAAGTAGATGTCAACGTTATCCTTTTATGCCTTAGTGAGTCAATTATCAAATTGAATCGATAGTATATGTATAGAGGTATATAGGTACACATTAAAACAAATAATTCGACAATAAGACAATGACACTGAAGCATTATTATATGTATGTATGTTTGTATGTATATCGAGACAAAGATAGGAAACGCCGTTAGTCATTATACATCGGTCATCGATTTATATTTCTGAGACAATGTTCGATTCGTTTACTCTACAGTTGGTCAGTCATTAACTGATTTTAAATTGGAAATTTTACAGCTGACCAAACATAGTTACTATCACAATAGTTAACAAGAACAACTGAAGACGCCACTGTTGATGAACGCCATCTCCAGAAAACTAAATGAAAAACAAGCATACTAACAATAAGACAAGTTCGGTGATAATAATACTGAGACTATAATAAGTTTAAACTCATAACTCTAGGTCGTCAGGCAACAACCAATGGATGCTTAACGGTCACTTAAATCCCATCTGAGTTTATAAAAGTAGGCGTTCCGAGGCTATATTATCTTGGAGGTTGTTTTTTTTTTTGAGACAAAACATTGATTGATCATATACAAACTGATGACCTATTGTTTAAAATGCATTTTTACCAAAAACTATTACTCGAAACAATTACCATATAAAAACTGGTAGATACTCATAACGACTGCACTAATTTTACTGTCTTCAACATTGTATATGTATAGATAATATATTTCATTATAAATGTTAATTACCAACATAGCATAGTCACATACAATATACGTATGTACATTTTTATATTAGATACTTGAATGTTTTTGTTTTTTTTTGTAACATAATGTGTCTAATAATGCTGCAAGTATGCACGTGTTTATTAAACGGGATTATATCTGAAAGCTGTTGAGGGGCAATCATTCAAAGTCAATGACAGTATTGTTTTAACGTTAATGTTTGATGGAGGTCTGGCATAGAAAAGAGCGCGCGGTGCAAACAATTTCAGTCGACTTTTTGTTAGCCTTACTCTTTTTTCTTTTTGTGTACGAACATAAATGTTGTTAATTATGATAAATATTCACAGCTTTTTCCTGGGAGAGCCATAGAAGCGAACGGAAGTCTGTATTGTTATTCTGCGGGAGTTTCGTTTGTATTAGTGTTTAACCCTTGCCTTTTAGCCTGGTAACTTCCTGCTATCGTATGGCCCCCTGGGACAGAGTCCTGTGAGTTTAAATCCTGCCATCGTACCTTATGTCCTTTGACTATCTCATCACTAAAATCAACCTTAGGCTGTATTCGATATTGAAGGGTGTACCATGTTAATTTGAACGTTTCTTTTTGACCCTTCCGATCTATTGGACGATGCCGCTAGCAGTCCAGTCAGTTTTCGATCTCCTGGGATACCGTGATCTAAACGTTGACCTCTTCATATTTATATATTCAACCAAAATCAAATCAAATACAAACTGTGTTTGATATTAATTTACAAATATCTACGTTTTTTCGTTGTTGTTGTTTTTTATCGCAAGAAAATTATCGAAATTTGATAGGAAAATACGATGTTATTTTACAATTCAAGTGATTGTAAAGGGTCCACAAATTAAAATGAATAATTTAGAAATCATCTATTACTTAATCCCTGCAAGCAATTACAACAGAACAAGGGTAAATCTATATAAGACGGGGTTTCAGTGCGACGTTCTTCAGCTCTGCCAATTAAAATTGATGTTATAATTACAAAGCCAATCAAAAGTTCTCTTCAGTTCAAATTACACACAAAATTAAACTTAATTAGAATGATTTCAACAAAAATGACAACTTTAGCAAATATTATTTCAGCACCCAGAATACGAATAATAATTGATGTAATATTAATTAATCTTGAGTGATTTTTTTTATATATATTTTTTTGTACCTGATAAATTGCATCAAATTATATAGACAACAATTTACTGTATGTACAGTTGCATAAATATCTTTGCTTTTTGATCTATTCATATACAATTTAAATGTATTAATAATATAATTACCATTTAAATTTGTAAATGGATTCACGGGCCATGTAATATAATCGAGATCCGGTAGAGGAAGCGTCATTGATGTTGGTAGCGTCATCTCATTACGATGTTTGCCGAACCGTTTGAGTTTAGTCAACATCTTAAGATCTTGAGGCCTTTGTCTCCAAGACATTATTATCTTCACCGTTAAAGTTACGTTTAAACTCATGGATTAGGAACCCTTTGTTTGTTTTGCTTAACTCGACTGAAAACGATCTTATTAGATCAAACAATGGATATTAGGTATAACTCAAATTCTCAACATTTCAAGTATTATGGACGTTAAGTATGAAGACTGTCAACACAAATAAATTTAAAGTTTTAACAACAATGTTTAATATATGCAAAAAATATACTCTTAATGCATTGACTGACAATTTTAGGGGAAGTTTTGATAGATTAGGGACTAGTATACTCATAGTTCGGATAATGTCTGAAGTACTAATATCAAAAAGAGTTATCTAAATAGTGACATCGATATACTGATTTTATCGTCTATTTCAAAACAACAAGGATAGTTTGTTAAGAACAATTGATTATTAAGAATAATCACATATTTTCTAACAATTGATAGAACAAATTGCAAGAAAATTAACTTTCTAATAAATAAATGAATAATAGCCACTAAAGAATTCCTTTTATATTTAAAAAAAAAGAAGAAAAATTCAATATCTACATACTTAGAAAATCACCCGTATTCTTAAAGAAAATCTTTATCTTTATCTTTATCCCTACTAGAATTATCCTCAAAAACATTACTAAATAATAAGAGGCAATACCATAAACTCTAGATAAAGTTGTCAAATATAACTGAATTGATAAAGAAACCTGATAAAATATTATACGTATATCTAATTGAAATTAACACGAGTTTGCTATGCTAATTACAATTTGTAATTAGAATCTCGATCAGAAAGTCAACATCTAGGAAAATATAGTTTCAGGTAATTAAAAATCCATTAGCGAAGCGTGTAATATAAATTCTTATTTTTAATGGGGAATACATTAGCTAGTGACCGTTCGGTATTGCAGATAGCGATACGAATTGTTATGTTTGTACGGTTAAATATCATCCAGCATTATCATTAATTATAATTTTTTGTTCCTAGTAAAATTCTTACGGTATCCATCATTACCAAATATAACAATTTAATTGTGTTGTATAAAAAATATAAGAAATTAATTAATTAAGTTATGTGTATTATTGATACGTCTGTGATTACAACAATAAATGTATCGCTTATAAATTACTAATTCGATTAAGAATGATGGTAAAATAAAATAGTTTTAATTATATAGGCAAGATAATTAAACAAGTTATTTAGTTATAATTACATAGTTGAGCCGCGACTGCGCCAAAATGATTGTGGTTGTTGAACAATTAACTCTGCCACAATTACTGAACAAAGTTTACTGTCTTTGCTTGTGTTGCATTCAGTTTAAATATCCGTAAATAAAATTTCCTGATTATTATTTTCTATTAATTATTGTTAAAAAAAAACACCACTATTAATATGTAATCAACAAGTATTATTCAAATCAAAAAACCGTTAATAACAGACTAATAGCTATCATCAAAAATTTATACATGATTCTACATAGAACGTCCTTTCTATCTATGACTTGTTTTCAAACAGGCTAAGTTTATAACGATTATCGATGTTGCAGATACATTAAGACCAATTGCAAATGCTCTAGGGGTCAAACCAGTCGCTCTGTGACGGATGTTGTTAAATCAGCCTGTTCAGCGCATCTAAAATGCAAGAAATTCAACAGTTAATGCTTCTGCGAGATGATCATTTCGATCATTTGCCGACAAGATTAAAAGACAAATTTAAAAAAAATCCACATATTCACCCAGGGCATTTTGACTACTTCTAAGTAGTAATTTTAAATAACTTGACCGTCACTGAAACGACATTTTGACTCACATTAGATTACATTTGACAAATCGACCGTAACCGATACACAACAAAGCAAAACTTATTAATTTATAATACAACAACAGAAAAAAAATTGTTATTCACATTTTATTATCGAAACTGTCACCTATTCTAGGTTAGGTGCTGTAAGTATTTAAAATGCCTTTAGCAATAACATTAAAGACCTAATACCGTCAAGGATACAGGATTGTAGATGAATTGATGACTTGATCTATATATCGAGTTCAATCGAATAGATTTGAAATTGTTAGATAGCTGGGGACCGCTTCTATACAGAAATGATTCGCTTGTTGATGTGAACTTTAGGACGCTTTGTTTGATTCGTGTATATATATATATATATATATATATATATATATATATATATATATATATATGTATATATACATATGTATATAGAATATAGAATTGTCGCCATCATAATTGGACATGAGAAATTGATTCGTGTTGTATTGATGTTATGTAGATGATGTTATTGTTTGTAGAAATCAATTTGTTGTTGGTGTCATAAAGAGTAGTGTGGAAAAATAGCGGTTGTATCACAGCGGTTCATGAATAAATCGTTTAGAACGAGGTTTATAACGAGAAATGTTTAGATGTCGAAGGGGGTCATCTGTCATTATGAAAAATTCAAATTACACTATTAATCTTTCAGTTCTCTGTGTTTTGTTTTTTTTTGCATAGTCAGACAATACTATACGTGACAGCGTCCGGTCTAAGTCGGACATGTAATGGGGTGGGATGCTAGAGGGGAAACTGAGTGATATGGTCGCTTTCTTTGCATTATTTAGTATAGACGCCTGTATCCGTCGCTTGGAGTGATAGCTTATGTTCGTTAACTTGTACCACTGGGCTTGATAACCGTGTATTTGATCGTTTCCCATATTCACCGGTGAGTCTAGATGAGTGGATGACCTCTCCCTACGGGTATAATAAATACCATTTTTTATGCTCGTTTATAGCACACCACAAGAATTTCTCAATTAATACGTTCCTTGTTGTTATTATTTAAACAACGTACAACACGAACAATTGTTAATAAAACAAATATTACAAATAAAATACAACAAAATTTCAGTTTCAATGACTATCAATTTAGAAACATAGAAAACAAAAACCGACCATATAATAAATTCGTCACTAAAATTTCGAAAAATGTTTAATTGCATGCAACCCTTAAATACAGTCCTCTAATTGCATGATTTGAGATCAGATAAAAGTGCATTTGTATGAAATTTTTATATGCACTTTTTGATATGTAATGAAACCAACAATTACACGCTTATGAAGAATGACTTCCTTTATTAATCGCAAAAGAGTACAGGGGCAAGGGAGGTAGGGGGGGTCCTAACAACATAGTAAGACCAAAAAGCGTCACGCGATCTAAAACGAACCCTAATTAGATGATTTAATTGTTTTGTTACGACGCATGTTGGCTCAAGCTTGTTTTAATTCAAACTTGATTTTGTTTTAATTGTCAAAGCTGTTTTAGTTTATTCGTCGACTCTCCCAAACGATTTATTCAAATTACACCTTCCATATTTCACGTTACCTTAATCACCATTGTTGCTAAAATAACACGATTTTTTTTTACAAAATAACTCTTTTGTAATGTCTTTCTTAAATTATTCATTATTGAAAATGCAAATATTGGATGAATTTTAATTTATCACAATATATTTCAGTGAAGTTTCCTCTAGTTAATAATTTGTTTATTATTTATCAATTGATGAATTTTTAGTTATTTAAAAATCATTTGCTTGTGTTTATTATAAATATCTGATTGAATTGAAATCGAGAGAATGTTACGACTAATTGAATTTTTGTGATAATTTATATACGATCAATCGAGGAATTAATTTCGATTTGTTTTAAATGGTCAGTTGGGAACGTAGTGTTTAAAAAGTATAAATGTTATTTTAAATGGCTAAATTCCGTGTCAAATGCGGTGTTTCCGTTTTTAATTATTTGTCGAGTTGTGCGATGGCCTTACAAAGTGTGATTTATACACATGGATTAGTTTTGTACAATGTGTTTGTATGGAATCTGTTAATGAATTTATAAGGTCTCAGTAGGGCTATATTTTATATAAATGACATAAAGTAAATACGACTGCCTCCCTTAAGTTGGAACCATTGATTATGACAGAGTTAATCCATAACTGTATGACACTAACCTAATATCCGGAAAAGGAAAATCGGATGTCGTCTTGATAACGAACATCATTTATCATGATAATGATCAAATAAGTTTTCCCATCTACCATCAATGAAATATTGAAAAATTAATATTTAACTAAAGACAAAGATGCTGGTCAATTTAAAATCATGTTGATTTTATTTGATTTTTTACTTATCCTCAAGGTATTCTAAAATATTGATGTCTAACTTAGATAAGAAACAGTGACGCGTATGTCGAGTCAAGAACATGTACCGAATATCAATTCGATAGCGGTTGACCATAGCGGCAGATCGTATTTTTCGATTTCTCGACGCTAAAATATCATCGACGTCGGATATGCATGACTCTGGTATAAGGCGACTGATGGGCCAAGCGTGTGCCGAATATCTAAACCAGATATTTATGTCCATCGTCCGATTATGCGGATCTATATAAGTTACGATTTTTTTTTAAAGGTTTCGTGAGG
Organism: Meloe dianella; assembly: GCA_028455855.1. Taxonomy (NCBI): domain Eukaryota; kingdom Metazoa; phylum Arthropoda; class Insecta; order Coleoptera; family Meloidae; genus Meloe; species Meloe dianella. The sequence continues at coordinate 856,385 of JAPTHL010000045.1, read as the reverse complement.
TGGTGCATTTTTAGGATTACAATATGTGAAAAATTACGACCTTTCATCTTTGACTGTAGTTTAATTCTTCTTTAAATCGATCATGCAATGAATTGAGAAACATTTTATTTTAGAATATTCTCTCCATTGTCTATTTTATATCCGTTTATATATGCTGAAATATGCGAGGACAGTAAAATCAACAACACAGCAGGAAATTAATGAAGTTAGTGTTTCTATCTAGCTTTCTCTTGATTGAATTAAAATTTGATTAAAAAAAACAAACAAAAAGTATGTAATCAATGTCGTCAGGCCGGTGTAAAGAGGGGCCGGAAATGTTAGAGAGATGAGATTGGAACAGCAATGACAGGCGAGTGACTCAATCCATCTCGAGGTCCTGCAGGGAAAGGACTGCGGCTCTCCCAATTTCTAGTCTCAATCCTTCGGGAGGACTACCTGTTCCTGATTTATCACTCGTCTGTTCCACTTTCTGTTAAACTTATCCTTTCCTTCTACCGATCCTTGATATTTAGCGAGATTTACTATATTCCCTTAGAATAAATTATCCGGGAAATCACTGAGGAAATGGCGCAGGGATACCACTTTACTAACACTCTAGCTAATTTATAAATGAATATTTCCAGCATCCGATATACCACGATCAAAATAATCAAATTATAAATAGAAAACAAAAACAATATTTGATTGAAATGAAATTCGTTTTGGTGAAGACACGATATTTTCAGTAGATGCCTGACGATTGTGTCGGGTCGTAATTGTGCAATAAATACTAGCAAATAAAAATATTTAGGTTAAGTTATATATTTAATTCTTCTTGTAAAAAAAAATGACGATTGATGCCAAAGTAAATATTATTGTAACATCTATAAATAGTGGAATTGTCGTTCGAAATAGGACTTCACAGCAATCGGAACGTATGTGTTAACGGCTGTCGCGATTTGTTTACAAAAACGACATGTGTGTATGTAGTTAGTACCGCGACGCTGTAAACAAATCGACGCCAAAACGGTCCGACGCTTTATGATGCGAACGACGAATGTAACTCAGGCCACCTTTACATCTGTTTATATGTTCAGGCTTGTTTAAAACTAGACCGTTGACAAAATGGGTAATTGCTTTCAAAGATTATTTACACTACTTTACGTTAAAAGAAATTTAATAGAAACGAGGCGCCAGAAAAATATACGAAAATTCCTATTTTTAATGTCATTAGATTATTTTTGTTTAGTTTGCGAAACCACAAAGATCTAAAACAGCAACTACGATGTCGTCGTGATATACCAAACAGCCCTTGCATTATATATATATATATATATATATATATGTATATCAAGTAGTTTACTACGCTGTGGGAGTTTGTCGACGACAACAACGACGCCCGCAGTTGATTAAATACCGGAAATACAATCCGACCGTTTTAACAACAACGAGACATCCTGAGGCCATCAACCGAATGTCGCTGTACGAGGATGATACCTGAGGAAGAAAGTTAGTTGTATTCGATCTTCAGAAAACTAAACTTCCTGCTTTTTAGTACTCGTAAATTTAAAAAATACACAGATAGTATCGTATAATATTAGATGAATCCATTCTCTCTTTTATATTTCTCATCAATAAAACTGTGTCTTTAAATTAGGGTAGGTATGTGGGGTTTATTTCTTTAGAAATTCTTGATTAACTTCATGTATTAAATTTGCAAATAAAAGTTGTTGTATAATAGTAGCATAAGTTCAGATTTGACGATATAATTATTGTATCTTTGAGACTCCTAATGAGTTGGCATGAAATACGGTCCGATAAATAAGCATATTTAGTTTGTAAAATAACATTGAAAGAGCCGTGCTTCTATATTATTTTGTTGCCTGAAGGACATATTGCTCGCTCCATGCCTTCTCATATAGTTGTGGAAAAACTTGACTGTGAACGTTATTATTAAACACACCTTTACAAGGTATAGAACTGTAAACAATGGTGTGATTTTGCATTTGTTGAAAATTTATTATTTGTGTCGTGATTAATATGTTTCTATAATATAATGTTATTATTGTTTTGTTTTATTTTGTTTTTTTTGTTGTTGTCAATAATTAATATCAACTATGGTATATTAAAAAAACAAAAATTCAAAGGGACTATCTGTTAATTGTCACAAATGAGATCTAGACCAGTCAGTGACAATATTAGTAGATTTTGATATATTAATTCACAGCCCTGACAATTTGTAAGCAGCGGGTGGTCAAACATTGGGGGAAATTCCTTCAACAAAATGACACACGACAACGGTGGGTGACTCGACAAAGGATTAAATATAGCTATACTAGCACTACTTTTAAATTAAATTAAAATGTAATGCCGCTATGGCAGTATCACTTATTAAATTACGACATGCAACTGTATAGCTATTAAGGGCCGGGCGAAGGCCAAGACCCCAAACTGCTTTAATATTCTGCCGGGTCATAGTTGAACTGATAAACATTAACTGTTAGAACAATACAATTAAATACACATTTAAATAAGTATTTCTGTTTTGTTTTGGTTTTTAATTTGAAAGCACTTAAAATATTGTCATTTATAATCAGAAATTAACTGTAAATAATTTTGATATATATTATACATACATACGTATGTATGTGTTATATGTATGTATATAAAAGATTGCGAAATGATCGATCCAGACATCGTTATCAATACGATCGCTTTGTTTATTGGTTGGGCAGTGTGTAGGAGCATTACAAGTTATCGAATAATGAACTGTCATCCTTGAGTTATAGGCAACGGTTGCGGCAACAAGGAGGATAGTGGACCTTTTCGCCGCGCCCAGTCATTTAAAATTTACATTCGTTTTGGAAAACAGTTTACTATGGTCATCTATAGTCAAATGTGCGACTAGTTGACCACTATGTCTATGCATAGACAACGATGTCTCGAACAGAATCACCCTCCAGGGATATTTTTACTTTGATATGGATGATATACTGCATTGTCGACGTATTGAATTTTTAGATATTTATGCTGCTACATTTCTTTCGCACCGTGTTCTATTATTATATCGGTTGAAAGAGCATCCCTTGAGAACTGACCGTCTTCTATACGTATATACATATCAGATACGTGACAAATTCAATTTATATCGATTTTTACATATAAAACACTTTTAATTATTTAATTCCTATATTTAAATTGAACTTTTGATAAATCTGAAACATTTCAAATCTGAGATCAATAATCAATTATATCTATTATCTAATATCCCCAAATGTTTTGTATATGTCAAAGATACATAATTCAATTTCTTATAAAGCTTTGATCTTGGTAGAATAATTGTCCCCATTTCATTTTATTTCAACACATTCAATTCTCTAACTTTTTCATTTATATTTGTTTGTTGATGTATATGTATATACCTAATAAGTTCCCAATCGTTGTCATTTTTCCACTGGATATGAAGTAATTGAGAAATTTTCAATCAATGTACTGTAATAAATAGGCATGTTTTGTTTATTATTTCGAATAATTAAAAAACAACTATACGCATTATACAGATATCGGTTAATTACATAGACGTTATAATCAAATAAATGTGCTTACCGTGATGAACCCAACCGTGTTTACAAGTTTCGCAGTAGCGTAGGTAGCACTTCCCAGGAACAAAACATTCACAACAGCAATTAAACAACGTACATCGTATTGCCTGTAAAAATATACATACCATCAATAATAATAATAATAATAATAATAATAATAATAATAATAATAATAATAATAATAATAATTAAGATAAACGTGAACAAAATATAAAAGAAAAATAAAAGTTGTTTGAAAATTAAACTAAACCCTTACAATTGTAGAAAAGGGGACCACCTTATATTGTAGGTAAATTCCCTTTCTCGTTGTTTCATGTCAGAGAAATTGGCGTCAACCTCAATGGTTCCATAGGGAGTCTTTAAAAAGACCTATTTGAATATTTTCTACATGGATTTTAAGATGTCTGAATTTTTATCACCCAAATATCGAGCCCCCTACAACTGGGCGTTAGATGACTAAACCAGTATTAGTTTATCCACAGGGGATTAACTCATTATTATAATATTTAAAGGAATAGTTAATATGAAATTTTGGATAGTTAAAAAAAACACAAAAAACTTTTCGAATAATTGTCTGGTATGCATAAAAATTCACTCACTATACATACTTGATGAAACTGATAGAGGAATTTATTAAATATTGCATAATCCTCGTCGAATTGTGGTATGTTGGTAAGTTTGCAATGAATTCCGCTTGATGTCCAACAAATTCTTTACCCTTTAGCATTTACTAACAAACTTCTATACTTAATACCAATTCTAACCGGTAAACATACCGATAATAAAATAATTCATCCCAGTTAAGCAAGAGCACACTTGAAACTATAATAAACTGTTGTTATTTATCGATTTTATGTTTTGTTTGTATTTATATTTTCTCAATTTTTGTTTTGTTTTTGTTTATAATTTTTTTTACGAAATCTGTTTTTTATTTGTTGTATTAGCTAATTGAATCTGATAAGGATCATCTAAATATTCAACGAAGGGGGTTGAATTAACTGTCTCGTTTTGGTCTGATGTGATTTTGATTCCACAACAGGCGTGTAATCTGTGGGGTCGTTAGGCTGATGTGTATTAATGGATTAATGCAGTATTGAACTGTCAACACTCACCTCAGCCATCATCCAATAGCGACAGTATATCGATTGCACGCCATTTTGATATACACTCTCTAAAATATCTGCAAGATTATCATTCACTGTCAGCAGCCCATAATAATCAAGTAAAAATTATACATACTTTGCTGGAAATATTTTAGAAATTTTTGTCAAAAAGTAAAGTTAAATGATGATTTGTTTATTATAATCAATTTTAGAATAGCTAGAAGGTGTGAATTTATGTTTGCAATATCAATGTTGGTAATTTTTCCGAATCCTCCCTCAAACAGCGCCACCAAATCCCCCAGTAATTTCATGCCCGGAAAGACGACTTTATTGTGCAATATTCTAACAGCAGACATCTAGAACGTAATGGTGTGAAAATAACAAAAAAAAAATTACTAATAATTTATGTGATGTCGCCTGGAAGCCACGATATTATTTTATCCCTCCGTTTTTACCAACAAAATTGCTATTTAAAACATAATTTTTTTACTACTGTACCGCAACAGAAAGATAAAAATAAACAAATTAATAGGAATTTTCTTAATGACGAGACTATGTAATAAGCAGAATGAAATAGGCCTATGTTTTACCCATCCAATATCGGTTTGTTATCTACTGCTATTATTGATTGATTGATTGATCGGCTAATTTTTTCAATATCGTGACAACGGGCACTATAAGTCTTAATCGTGTAAAGGTGTGTCTTGTTCTACCTGATTAACAAATTGCCGTCTTAAAAAAATGTTTCCCGACTATAATCCGGACTACAGTCACCATTTCCTGTGGATTCCGTGTCACACGGTAGTGATTACATTCAAGCTTTCATAAGAATTAAATAGTTATGATTCATTATTAAAAGGTGCAACCATTTTACAGGTATAAATTTAAAAACTATTTATGCAAAATTCGACAATTTAATTAGATTTGTCAATAGCTTGCAAAGAAATTTTATTGTTTTTCAGGTATATACCTAATGAATTTTCTTAAAATACAAGTTTCTGTGTAATAAAAGTTTCATTTCATAAAGTAATTTGAAAGCTGTAATTTTTGTCATGTTTTAATTAAGATCTGTCTAGGGAGCTCATCTACTATAAAGTGTCTTGTTTTAATTTTCTGTTCACTCATATTTCCACCCTTTCACTTTAGACACTTTTCTTTGACTTGATTTCACTGCCCTGAATTTTATTGCTTTTAGCACTACGACCTTTGCATTCACTCCACACAATTTCTTTTACAATCATTTTAAAATAACAACAACAACCAACTCATTGTTGATAACTTCTCCTCCAGCAGTTGACGACGCCCACTATAGGTACACAACATCTATCTAACAGCCGCTAGAACCGTCCCCACACTCATACAAACAACAAAGAACAACAAAACCAATTAACCCACTGAACTTCAATAACGATCCTAAGCGTTCAACATTGAACTTTTTGTGAAAGAAATAGAGAAATAAAAGAAAAATCGAACATTTTCATAATATTATCGATTTTTATCGATTTAAAAGAATGTCAATAATTCGTTGAAAATTTGTAAAGTGCTATATAGCAGCAAGCATGTTGAAAAAGCTCAAAATTCTCGTCATTATTAATCGAAACTGTTAAATAGTTAATAGTTAAATAGTTAATAGTTGCGATTTCACCTAAATTTGTATAACTAATGTTTTATTTGCTTGTTGTTTTCCTATCAAAACTATATAGGTATTATTATCTATTACATAGGTATGCATGTAGAGATATCCAGCATTTGCCATTCAATTAAATATTATTTCAATTCGTATTTCAATTTAATTTTGATTAAAATTGAATGTTACTATCAGTTAAAATAATTTTGTCAATTGTAACGACTGATAAGGCAATTTGTTTCATCGATGGACGTTCTCAGAAGGAGTTATAATAGATGGGGCCTTCAACCATTACTCTTGATGTCATGATCTCGTGATTTGTGCTCAACTTATTCATTATATTTTTTGTTCGTTAAGTGCACTTTTTCTTAGCATGACTCTTCAGATTCTGACTAATGTAGTACTTTCTATACATTATCAGGGGGTCTGATCTTCATTTCCTCATTGCATATATGACAGACGTCTATATTCAATAACAAGAAAACAAACAAAAGATTTCTGTTTTCATCAATTTCAATGGAATTTTTTTAATAACGACATGTGGCAGCAATAGATATATGGTCGATATTTTTGTTAGGTAAAACGATGTTTTGAATAGAAGAACTTTATACAGGAGCACCTAGATACTTAGATATAATGGGGACGTAGTCGGACAATATGCGCGGTCACAGTGTAATCAATCTTGTGAAAAGATCAATCAAAATCCGGGTTCTGATTTGCATGCCGACAGGCAAGATGTTTATAAATGGACCGAAGACAGCCTCTAACCCTTTCTAACAACCACTTACCGATTCCACTCTACGTTCAATTTGAACACAAACACATGAATGTCTCTTCATTTCAATTTTGACGATTCGTATTGGTCGACATAAGTAATATTACGATAAATTTAAATTAAATTCGCATAAACTTTTATAAATTGTAAAAGTAAAGGTCACTAGTGTCGGTAAACCACGACACCATAAACATAGCTGGTTGACATCTCAATACCTTTATGGTGTCGTTAGAGTGGACGTCAACCATATCTATAGTGATCAAAGACAACCGTACCGGGTTAATTCTGACTGCAATGTTGTGTATATTATATTGAGGATATACTCTGCATGTCGTTCATCAAAACATAGCAAGCTAGTCGGCCCATAAATCGCACGCTGCAGGATGTCGACCAACGAACAGCGTCGGGACGCTCCAACCAACTCAATCAATATAAAAAAAATACGATTTATACAATATTACAATTTAACAATAAAAATGTGATTATTTGAAATTTTATTATATTTGTAAATATTGACAGTTGGTAGTCGTTTCTTATGTCATTCATTGGTAAACCGGTGATGAACTTTAATTTCATATATCTGGTATAGCTGTCAAAATTTCCGGATTGTATTAAACAGTGTGTTGTAATAAATCGATAGAAAATAAATGTTTATACACATGATCATAATTTACTGTCGCTAAATTAATTTTGCGTTTTTGTTCGACACAAATTTAGAGAACGTCCTATCTATTTTTCGACAGTTATTCCATGTTTATTTATGCTTGCCAGTGTATAACCAGATTTTAGACATGCAGTTCGGCTACCTGTCCAGTGTTTGCCGTCACCTATTTCAGCTTTTATCTAATTTTAATTAATTTTTCTATCTACTACAAATAACTTTTTAAAACAAAAACATCTTATATAGATTCTTATTTATAATGAGAAATTTGTCATTTTAGATGTAGTTAGATCTAAATAGTATCTATTTAGCTTAATTTATGTTGGTATTAAGACCATATGAAATATCTCAACGGCGAGTTTATATGTGCTCGCTGGTACAGACTTTCATGTAGGTACTACTCTACCATTAAACTTTACATGGGCTTTAACTAAAGATAAAGCTCGAGCTATCTGAAATTATACCGATTAATTCAATTATTTTCAAAGATTTATATAGCGAAGAACATTCATTTTTACTTGTGAAAATTCTTGATAATTGCAATATTAAATATTTATAATCCAATTGATTTGAGATTTGTTTACATGGAAAAGTGATATATAAACAACGTCATTTATACTAAAATATTGCTGGAATAGATGGATATAGGTAGGTTAACAAGACCTCTGGTAAAGAAAGTATCCCTTTGTTCGAAACCGCAGTCTAACAACAGGTCATAAAATACTGCCAGTAAACTGTTCAGTGTGGCGCAGTAAACTATACACCAAAGACACTCAATTGTAATAGGTGTCCTAAAAAAAAAATTATAAACACAATGAATAAAATCCAATTCACAATAACAATACTTCCAGAAGCTTCAATAAATTCGAAAATTAACTTGTTTTCGTTAATTTTGTCAGTTAAACTCAATTAAAACTTTTATCAAAAAATAAAAACAACATAAATAGAGATCAAATTCAAGAACACGACTCAACTCCCCTATACTATATACTTTTGACTATTATCACGATCACAATTTAGATGGACATACTGATATAGTTTATATTATGAGAAAGTTTACATGATATTCAGCTGCGTTCAGTGATAATGATTTTAATAAATACTTTGGATAATTAACACCACGACACAACGTTAGCGTGTCGACGAAACAACCACGACAATATCCGAACTGAAAATCTCAACAACCAAATAAAATCAGTACAACATACCTAAGCATCGAAATTTATTAAAAAAAAAAACAAGAGATATAAAGAAGAACATTATTTGAGGTGTAAATTTATGTAGTTTATTTCTTGTTTATTATTGTCTAATTAACTATAGAGGTTCCCCTCTTAGAGAAGAAATCACGAATAAATCAAAAATTGTACGGTCGAATCAGTATATAATCATGCAAATTTCAATAAATATCGTTAATTTTCAACAGCAAAAACGTATTATATGAGATAACATTAAAAATTGCGTGTTTTGAAAAAAAATTCTGCGTCTTCTTGTGCTTCGCCTTCATTTTCTTGTTCTACGAGAAACAGTTTAATTCAGACTAGAGATGGTATTATGCAAATTGAAAACCAATCTTTAATGATATGTTATTGCCTTTTGGCCAAATTGCATGTCTTAAATAAATTTAAAATTAAAATCTTTTTAAAAGCTTTGTAACACAAAATAAAAATCAATCGAATTTCCTAGCCTCTTTCTTGTCTGTAGACTCAATAAAATTTTCGAAAAAACAAACAAATCTGAAATGGAAGCAGCAATTTCGGTGTCATTCGCTAAAGTGAAATTATTTAAATTTCCAGAAATAGAAAATTCTCAAAATAATACACAATTGAGGCAATTTGCATCGATTAGAACTATCCGGAATTTTTGTTGAAATGTGGAAATATGGAGAGGAAAAAAAGTTACGAATTTAATTTTTTTCTATCGGTTTTGGTTTCCGGAGCACTTGACATTTTAACGTCGACAAATAACCATTCGGATAGGGATGAACAAGCTATAAAAACTATTAAGACAGTGACTTTGTGAAGTGCTTTTATAAGAGCATTGCCACAAGTTGAATGTTTCAAAACTAATATAACATCTGGTTCATGGTGAAATCATTGAATATAGAAAGATACTTTTATTATTTTTATTACGATTATTACTATTATTATTTAAGAAAAAATACTATATAAAGCAATTTCAATGATATTGAACTGAGACATGTTTATTTCACGGTAAATCATAAATATATATCAAAAATTGTAAAAGGTTGAAAATTATCTAAAAAAGTCTAAATGATGTACGAGGCATCGAACAAGTTGAAAATACGGTCATCAAATAAACTAAATGACAACTATGTTATTTAACAAATTGTTTGGTTTTTATTTTATATTAATTTAAAATCAGGTTCTATCTAATTCATTGGTGTTGTCGCTATGTTTACACACAACTATCATCATGATCAATTGCCGTACTAAAACAATTTCTTAAGTAACTCAACTGCTGGCATCAATCAACAACAATTTTCAAAATCCATCATTCAAAAATGTTACATAAAAAAAAATTAAATCAAATTAAAGATTCTCATTGGTAAGGACATGTTCTGTTGAACGATTTCAACATATCTATTCGATTTTTTATTGATTTTGAAAAAAATAATTTTTTACTTTAAAAATACTTTTTCTTGATGATAATTCTGTTATTGATTAAAATGTTATTTTGTGGAATAATTTAGGGTTTGTACAGAGAGTCCCTTTTGGTAATTCGCACAGAAACGATACGTTGCCTGGGTTACTCTTAATTGGAACCTTTACACCGTTGTTGTTATTTGAGAAGTGTATACGGTCTGTGTCATATTTTCATTATACGTCATTTTACTATATCTATCCACCCTCAATATTTGTATATCAACAATATATATATATATATATATATATATATATATATATATATATAATTAATATGGTTGTATATAACTCATTATAATGATGAAGGAATTTAATGTAAATGTCCTTTTTAATTGGATGCACAAAACAGAGACAATTTCGATAATTCGAATTATCTTCTGAATAACAATTAATTTAAATTTCTGATCTGTTAAGAATTTAGAATGAACATAAAATAACAATAATGGTTAAAAAAATAAAACGGTTTCTTTCAGTGTAAATTATAGGATGCTTTTGTATAGCTTTTGTTAAAATTTCTCTAATTGAAAATAGTGACATTAGTTTATAGCTAAATAGATGCTAGAAGTGTCGATATTATACATATAATTTGTGCTACATCATGGGAAGGTGCAAACGGACAACACAAAAAGATCTTTCCTAATCAAGGGGATGACCGTGCTGAATCTTTTGTCGGTTACATTGTCATTTGACGACGGCTTTTCAAATATAACAGCTAGCCTGTCGTCCATAAAACTCAATTGATATACCTTAAAAAACATTTTATAAATTCCAACTAAACTGAATGTCTTCAATATAATTTACATAAGTAAATATTTAATGATAAAATTGGAGAAAAATATTTATAAATAAATTTATATTGTTTACGTATAGGTCCATCTGGAGGTTCATATACAAGACTCTCTTGTGATTGTTGTTGTTGTTGTTGTTGTTGTTGTAAAATTGTGTGTCTGGTTTGAGTGGGAATGCGGTAAATGATAGGTATATGGTTTTGTGTGCGAGTTGTGCACTAAGAAATGTTGTTTGCGTGTTGAGTCGAGTAGGTGACATGAAAGAGGTTGGCATTTATGGAAAGGAAATTGCTGGTTGTCGCGCGCCTGTTAACCATTGCATAACACGTAGGTACATGTCAGTAATCCTTCGTCTTTGCGACGTCCAAACCCTAAACTAATGGAATTCTTTATATCCAATATCCGATCTAATGTTCATGTGGTAAATATGACATGAGGACAGTCATCGAACTATATAGCTAGCTTTTTGACATTTCCATACTTTATATGAAGATTGTTTTGTAACAAAATCAAAACAATATATCTAATCATTTATTATCCGTTCTTACCGTTGTTATTGAAGGCGACTGGAAAACGAACTGATGTTGTTGTCGTTCTTGTTGTTTAGACAATGGTGATTTTCTAATAGGATCGTTGTGTGACATTGAACATATCGATTGATTTGTTGTTTTATTTGCCATTATTTTTATGTTGGACAATTCCAATCATGATAATTCTTCTTCTATTGGCCACTAAAACAAAAATGTTGTTTGGTTGTTTTATAAAACGTTCCATTTTTATAAATTAAAGAGATAGCAGCCTTTGAACACTAAAAGAACTGCTAAATCTCATCTGGAAATATTATTTTTGTACTTCACTAATGGAAGCACTCGACACATTATCAAAATTATTTTAGTGACACAGCCAGTACACGTGCTCGATTGTGGGTGTAAAAATACATGGTTTTAGTTACGGCCAATACTTCATAATTGACGCCACTCACAAAACATTAGCCATGTGACAGAAGACAAGACAGTAAAAATATACGACATTTATAAATAATAAAACACAAAAAAAAACAACAAAACATATTTAAATCGATTAAATGTTTGTGAATAGATTTTTTCATAAAAGAATACACAATAAAAATGATATTTTTATAAAATATAATAGGGTCCCCTTCCGTTAAGGGCCTAATATGGGGGTTAGTACATAATTATTAAACCCCTCAAACCGAAAGGGTTTATAGAAACTGTAGGGGGAACAACGCCATATTTGATCAATAATTGAGTTAAACAACTGATGAAGGATGTACTTATATTCAACCCTCTCTCGAACGGTCAAACCAACTGTTTTCAGATGATAGTCTTCAATCATTTTCAATCCACCATTACACCAATATTGAATAAATCAGCTAACCTTTAATCGGTGCTTAGTTCTAACTATAATTTCAAATTAATAAATAAAATATACACATCATCGTTCAATTTTATTTGTGTCATTATAGGAAAATGATAAAGAAGAAGAATATTTTCCATATGAATGAGTAGAAGTAGGGATGTATTCGCACGCGCCCCGTTACACATCGATGCTATTTAATTAATGTACATAAACTTTAAAGGGTACGAAATTCGCCTCTTTTATATTTAAAAGAAATATTTTTCTTTCCTTTACAATACTACGTCCACAAGTGGCAGCAAATTAGCAATCGATCAATGATGTAGCGCAGGACGAAAGGTGGCGACATCTCCTAAATATTGTTTTTACAATAACAAAAACATCAAAAAAATATAAAGAATTATTAGAATATATTATTTCGGACTATGAATTAATTTAAATAAAATTGAAGATATTGCGGAATATTATACTAATTCTATACCTTAATTATTCAAATAACCTTACGCTTTATAATTAGATAAACATCAATAAAGAAATTGAAATATTTCCGTCAGAAGTGCCTCAATAATTATCTATGTAGATGGTTGTTTTCGTAATGTAAAAACAAAAAAAAACACTTTTATGTGCACAAATTAATTGTTAAACAAATTTATAGAAGAAAGATACGGTTTGTTTCAGCAATTTTATAACCATAATCGATTATATTACAATTAGATACAGATTCAATTCACCTAAAGTTTATTTTTATAAATCGTGGGATAATTGTAGATGTTTAACAATATCAAAACTATTTGTATATTCAACAATTAGTGTTAAAAATTGATTATACGGCGACACGAATATTTGTAAAATAATTATGACAAGCAGTAATCAGTGTTTTTATTTGCCCATTTATGTTAAAGGGGCACTATACTAGATAAGGTTAGGTTGTATGACAGAATTGTCATTTTATCATTAAAGCGTTATCTGTTCTAATCTAAATATGTTCTATGTACTGTCTATATACAACAAATGTTCCGCCTACATTTTTTTATGTCTAGATCCTCGCTAATGTGTCCTTCTCGATAAGGATCTCCGTCCATTAGGCGCACAAAATATTTATTTTGTTAATGCAGGATCATACATACCTCTTAGAAAATTACAAAATTCTCATTTAAAAATCAGTTTCTAATTATCTAGATAGTTAATGTTGCTTCTTTTTATTGTTGTTGCTGCGAGCTTTATTGTGTGTGTGTGTGTGTGTGTGTGTGTGTGTGTGTGTGTGTGTGTGCGCGCGTGCGTGTGTGCGTGTGTGTGTGTGTGTGTGTGTGTGTGTGTGGAAATGTCACGATAAAAATTTATCGAGAATAACATTTTATGTAAATCAATAGGGTTGCAGTAACTGTATATACATCGTATGTAAATTTGTTTTAGGATGATTTGAAAAGGACTAGTGGCGCCTGCAAATGGTTTTCACTTATAGCTTTTTGGTAGTTTGTTTTCTTTACTTCTTAGCAGCAACTTAAACGATTGTTTCTTGATACTTGTTTTCCACCGACTTATTTACTTTTGTCTTTTTTTATTTCTCAAGAAAGTAAAATCGACTAAAAATCCACCCACAATCCTAATAACTATTATCGTATAAATATATATATATATATATATATATATATATATATATATATATATATATATATATATATTTATTTATTTATTTATTTATTTAAACTTTAATGTGATTCATTTTGTTTAAATTTAAATTAACTTTTTAGGAAAAAATCAAATTTTCTACTTTTTATGTAATGAGATTTTTTGGAAATCTTTGCTATCTAATAACACGTGTCAACAGCCAATTAATTATCGTATTAATAGATGTGGATAAATACATGAACTGTTTATCACACGATAACCGCTAACTAAGAAAAATCTCTTTATTTTTGTTTGATTAATTATAGTATTTTCAAATTCAATTAAATTTGTCAAAAATATATGGCAGTCGTTATGAGTTTTTCTCATTTCTCTTCTCCTTAAAAAAAATATTATGGCGCAATTCTGACAAGGTCATATGATAAGGATACTTATGTCATCTTGTTAATTACAAGTTTGGTGAGTTTTATATAAAAAAAGAAGTTAATGACTAAAAAATCCTTGTTGTACGAAGTCATCGTGACAGTTGAAAATTTAAATGGCAACCGTTAATAAACAATAAAAAAAATCCTGGGAGTGGGGGGGATTAGAAGAGTAGGAGGGAAATGAAATTTATAAAAAGTTCGTTTATAACTGATCTGTTCTGAATCATATTGCGAATTTGTTATGATTGATTATAGTTGATTTACCACTTGTGTTATATATTTGGGACAAATTTCTGGATAATATCAGGACAAATTTGCGGAGGTGACGCCATCAATCATTCGTCTTTACTTTAAGGAAATTGTAAATTATCGATATTTGACTTTCACTTATAAATTGAAAATTAAACTATTTGTAAACGTCAAAATGATTGAATTGACCTCCTACACATTCAGGAAACTGTTTGAAGAGTCTGCGAATTGACTTTTTATAGTTGATGTTGTTGTTGTTGTTATTGATCTGGATATTGTTGACTAGTTTTGTTGTAATCTTTTTTAACGGCATGTATTTAGGGTGTGTTGTATTTAAATAACTACAACGATTTGGTAGCATCGAAATGCCCATTGTTATAATGAGCTACCTAAAAAAATATTTTCTACAAGCAGACACGTAGGTTGACGGTATTCAATATCTGTCATTCTACTGATTCTACATGAATTATTGTTGCCAGACCACCAACAATTAGTACCACTCATCATCATTTTATTAATCCATATGCCAGATTCATTCGCATCCGCAATATTATTCTTTGTTGTCAACAATGAGACGTTGATAATGATATAATACGATAAATAATCTATTTACGGATTTATCCATTGTTTTGTTATAAATAATAATATAAAAAAATAATAACATCAATATAGTTTGAATGAATCAGAAGTTTATCATGAGCAAATGACTTTGTTATGATTGATAGAAAACAGAAACATCCACTCAAATCTAAGAATAATCATTTAAAATGGACAGACAAAAAATATATAACGCATCTCAAAAAAAAAATGGCACTATAGTCTGTAATTTTTCTTTCATACATATTACATATTAGATAAAAGAATACTTGTGTTTATTTATCGTGTAAACTGTACTCAATATGGCCCCTATGGCAGTCGAACAACATAGACGAGTTGGCCTGTCCAATGACCAGGTGCGAGCCATATTGTATAATCAGTACAGGCGGACAATAAATTATTAGTTGCACTGCAACACGCCAGTCGGTTCATCTTCGTTTTATACCTGTTATAAGATATTGTTATTTGATTCTATACTTCTATAAGTTGTTGTCTTTTTTTTCTTGTTTTTTTTTTGATGATATCAAGGGCAAAAATTATTATTTTTCTATCAAAACTTCACCCTAAAGGTCGTATGTTGATAATTCATTTTTTATTATTTTAGTTAAAGAATATTCAACAAAACGTCAGCAAATTTATTATCAATAATGTTGTTTTGATTTCAATGTCACCAAATCATCTATTATCTAATAAAAAATTATAAAACATTGTTGCAATTGTAATTATCTAAATTATTTAATGTGATTGGAATGGTTGAGCATTTGAACATTTGCGAAATATAGAATGTTAACAATGTTACAATTCACACCTGTTACTATTAAAATCAAGCGTTAGAGTCAACACACACTAACAGAAATTAATTGATCAAAATTGTTTAATATACTGCATAATCCAACAAAATTGTTGTAGTTAGATATCAAGAAAATTCATCATCAATAGATAGTTGTTTCTCTTTATTGCCATCACGAGAAGGCGGTGTAGATGAAGAGATTAAAGTTGGATGTCGTCTAGATGGTCGACTGAAGCGTGTTATAAGCTCGTTTCTTTAACGACACATATATTGGACTGTTGTGAAAACAAACTCTTGTTTGATTAGGAATAGGTATTTGTTATATAATGTAATCTTTCACGCTAGTCTTGTTCGGGACAATGCTGTTGTCTATTACATGCCCTGACACGCTATATTCATTCACTCTCTCTCCACTAATCTATTGCATGTCGATTTTCTAAAATTACTTAGAGAAAAAGAATAGGAATCGTTGTCTTGTCAACATATCACACCGTCTGTCGCCCTTATTGTTGTTGTTGTTATTATATTGTGCGTGTTGATTCTTATTTCCAAATATCAAAACTTTTAAACCCTCAATCTATTATCCCCTGCTTTTTTAAAGAACAAATGATCGAATTTATATAAACTGTCACGAAATTTGTAAACAATTGACCAATGTCAACACATGTGTTGAATTTGAACAATACATATCGATACCCTTTAGATTATGTTTTGTTTTTGTTTTTTTGTTGTAGTGGTTTAACAGATCTGTGGTTGATTTTGTCATGTGGCCCTATACACGCACCATCAACCACAATGCGACTTTGAATTAATCATAACTATACAGCAATACACGCACCTTTATTATCTATGAGTTTCCAGAATTCTATTATGATTCAACGAAGTCCACAGCATTAATAAAAATTGAACAAATGAAATGTAACTGATGAGCGATTAATATACAGACTCCTCTTCCATTGTAAGTTATCTAATTGTTTTACTAATTTTTGATAGGCTAAATACCTCGCATGCAACACCATTTACTTTAACATAATTGAACAATAGCTGATTCGTCTAAATATGATTTTTTAATTCTGACAGTATAACACAAGTCAAATTGCCTCATCTTGCCGACAAACTGTGCAGTGAGTGATATCTACAGATTGTTTAGTTTTCTGCAAGTTTGATATACGACATGATCGGTCAATGTCAGTGTTATCACAATTATACAATAAATCACCCATCAAAGACAGTTTTGATTTCTGTATAGTTATATTGAATATTGATATAATATACAATAATAATGTATATGTAAATACAAAAAGAGTATTTTATAAAATGATTGAATATTATCTAGATAAAAGTTTGAATGTTGTTACTGAATAATATAATAAAATTGACATGTTTTAAATTTGTTTAACTTAACAAATGTTATGGCAACGACAGGATTTTACATTGTTGTATTAATGTTAAAATAATTTGACATATCCAAGTTATTGTTGATTTTTGGTCAAGATGTTTTGCTTAAGGCCATCCTTTTAGTTTACCATCGATATTATAATGCTTCACTTGAACATCGCCATTTGCATATTAAAACAGTATTTTAATGTGAGTTACACCGATGATTTATAGACGGGCGCTATTTAATCAACCTCTATTTAGGCACGTTTAATGCTAATTCACTTAAATTTATTACCTTTGAAATTGGCGATTATCACACGTCGCTTTACCCAAGCTTTGTTATTTATTGTACTTCCTCAACAACAATGTTTTCTTTAAGTACACGTAAAAAATAGCCAAAAACTTATTTAAATAATATGTTGGTACCTATATAAATAAAACTATGATCCTTGCTGATTTGTAAATTTGAATAACCATCCTATATCATTAATTCTCTAAAGCATCTCCACCCATTTCATTCAACATTCCAATTCATAGTTTGGATACCTATTTAATTTAGAATTTACTAATTTATATTACTATCTAAGGAAAACATGGTAAATGAGTCATGACATTTGTCGTATCACGCAATTTATCAGATTTGACATTAACCACCACGTGGTCCGATGATAGTTATTGTGAACTTATATACCAATATTATATAAAAAATTCATATAGATAGGTCTATTCGAATATCTATTAATGGACAGAGAAATTTTTTCGCTAATAGAAATAAACAATGATAATTTCTATTTATTTAAGTACATGTTATTTTTCAACAGTAATAGAGAATACTGAAGGGGTCAAGGTTCGCCTGGACGCCGGGCGTGTCACGACGTCGCGACGGCCTATGGTCCCATTGGCGGCACGCGTGCGCAACCAAAGGGACAAGTGACAGTCCTTCTCACAGTGACAATTCTATTTTAGCCCGCCCTGTTATGCGCTAAAACGTGCGGTGTACACTTTAAAATTCACGTTTAAATCCTGGCAAATAGACGATCCTCCCTTCTATATAGGCCATAGTGTCCCTATCTTTTAAAAGCAACTTTTTTGGTAAGAAAATAAAATTGTTTAATAATTATTAAAACATTTTATTTTATAATTAATGACATTAACGAGATGTGTTGGAAAGAAAATTTAGTTAGATATCTATATAATAAAGTAGCTGAATAGGAGAGCATGTTGTATTTTCCAGTTACGAGAGAAATGAATCAAGACACAAAGAAAACAAAAATTTCTTGTTCCAGTGCTTTTAATACAGTCCGGTGAAACTTGAAATCGATATCAGGAAGAGACTACGTTGCTACGTTTCTCGGCGTTTTCGTTCATTCCTATCTCGCTCACCATCAATATCTCACGTATATAGGTATATTACCTACCTCTTTCAGTAGAATTACAAAAATCAAACCCAGTCAAGAATAATAATAATAACAATAACTGATATTATAGTTTTGATAACATATAGATAACAATATGCAAAGTGTACAAATCAGAACGATAATCCTGTCACAATAGGGACAGCAACTATATAACTACTTAATAATGAACATAAAAGGTCACAATGGTGCTCGATAGCGCTCACGATACAGAAAACCGTACAAATCAATCGATAGAGTATAAAATAGAAATGCTTTCTCAAATCTCCATAAAATGATAGAAAATACAACTTACTATTATTATTTAAGTAATATATCTACTAATGATGATTATAATAATAATGATTATTTGATATACAATTATCTAATTATATAATTATTACTCAATCCGGTCCTGGTTAGTATGCTAGAGTAGTATGGACCGCCGCCAGGGGGCAGGTTATAGTGGGTTGTAGAGGCGTAGCTGCAGGTGACATTTAACGACCGCCCCGCGCTTGCGCTGGTTGTATGGTGACATCCCCACTTTTACGGTGACAACGCGACAGGCGTATACCCACCTGTCCTATTGGCTTAATATCATCCAATACTAAATTTCAACCAAATAAGTCTCTTTTTTTATACCTTCCCCTAATGAAACAATTTATTATAAAATGTCACACATTAAAATAACTATATTTTAAATGAATAAACAAATAAATAAATGTCAAGGACGAATACCATTGATACTGAACCAAAAATGCAATCAATTTCAGTTTACAGATCTACACGGTAGCGTGGATTAACTGTAAAGAACAGATAACTATAAAAATTATTATTATTATCATTATGGTTATTATTATTATTATTCATTAATTCATATAAATGCTAAATATTTATAATAGAAACCATAATATCTAATAATAAAAATAATAATAGTACCATGTATACATATAGGAATTACTTTGCACATAATATAATTCATGTGTTGTTAGAGTTAGATACATGCATATCGTAAATTAAATAGGACATTGCAATAATTAGATGTAAATCACACTATCAGCTGTTATCGAAAGGTCAATGAATCATTAAAGAATATACATTAATTATTATTAAAAAAAATCAATTATCTAATCTACATAATCATTTTTGTCTTATATTATATTACAACTGGTATAAAATTCTCATTGCAACTACCCTTGTTGTGTATATCTAGGTCAGTAACATCCCCTCCGAATAGTTTAATGTTTAACCCACATAGAAGGGAAGTGACTATACATATATATACGTACTACATATATAGGTACCTACATAAATACTTATTATTTTATACCGTGGATAATTAATTTTTTTAAATAACCTCTAGTTAGTCTATTTTCATTAATTAATCAGTTATTTACTTAGGTAATTAATAAATATTCCTTATAAATATATACATATAAATTTAATAATCAAATTATTTCTAAAATTTGAATATAATTTTAGACTAGAGGGTTATACACATCACTGCCGTAATTGCAACATTAAAAAGGGAAAGTCTGTAAACGGGCAAAAGGGCCATACCATCTGTTATAGGCATGTCTAAAAGCATTATAAATCGTCAACGGGAGTCGTTAGGTATAGGAGAAACGGTTCAAAATATAAATTGGTGGTTGTGTCAACAAATCAAATGTCTTCTTAAAAAATAAGTGATTTTAAAATATGTACATATATTTATCAAAGTCGTTATAGTTTTTTTTTGCTTTTTAGTGTAAATTGTTGTGTTATATAACAAGACAATCATCAAGTAATGATTTATTAAACCAGTTTGTTTATAGATACATTTTGACACTTATGCAACCAGTTAAACTATTTAACATATTTCTAAAGACGATTTAATTGTTTAATGTGCAAAATATAAATAGATGAAAAAATAAAAACATTTGATTTTTATTATTGAATTCCCGATTTTATTATAGTATGACATAAATTTGGGCGCATTAAATAAACTCCTGTTTTATTTTAATTGTTAATTAACAACATGAAATTTAGTAATCCACTTAACAAATTGATAATGCGGATAATTTGCCTTTCATACTCCAATTTATGTTATAATCGTATAGTAAAAACGTTAGAGTCTATAAATTTATAAAATACATATAATTGAAATTAAATTCTTTTGTCTAACAATCATATTCAACTAAAGTAAAGTACGAATTATTGCTTTTTTATGCTTAAGTTTTGAGACAATTGCGCGCGCATCATTAAAATCTGTGAGCTTACCTGTACAATCACATGTGCGGCGATTTCGTAACAGGGTTGATTGTATCGTCTGACTTAAATCGTGCCACTTAATTAGGATTTGTTTTTTTCTAATTTTCTATATTTAAACTGATCGGTAAATATGAGAATTATATTGTAGAGAAATGTATGCGTGCGCGTTGAATGTATTCACTGATCTTACCAGTGAGGGGCAAACAGGATGTTGTTGGCGCGGCAGTCGAACCACCACTGAAGTCCGCGGTTTGTCGCACTGTCACAAGAGGCGTGTGAGCTTTCACTTGTTGTGTGTGTGTTTTGTCATTGCGCACGGTATCACATGGCACAGGATAATTGTCACATCCTGACATACAGTATTGTCCCCTTATGTATTTTGTTTCGATTATAAACAAAACAGGTGTTCTTTATTAGAATGTTTATTGTTATCTTTCAGAGAAGCGACAAAAAAGAAGCAACCTGCTTTATTGGAGTGTTTCTGACACCTATATAGCTTTTTCGACTACGTGATGATTATTAGAACATTATCGAAATCGATCTATCTAATTTTAGATATATCACATCTACACACTATTATAGTCAATAGATTATAACGAAAAAAATTGTTGCTTCATTCATGTTATACACATAAATTTCGAAATATTTTCCAAGATTGTAACGTGGATTTTAAAATATTTGTTTTATCTGATGAATGTTTCACCAAAAAGCTAGATAAATTTAGAATTGTAAGTATTATACACGCCGCTTCGATAAAAGAGAACTTCTTTAAAACTTTTGGCGATATTTACCTACTTAAACTTATAAACAGTACAGTTTTAGACTTTATTGCATTTATAATATTATTAAGCAAAAAAAAACATGTACCTACTTACTGCATATGTGTAGAGGTATAAGTATAGAAAAATATTTAGTATCCATTTATCTAACAAGAAAGCGTATGATGAGTATCTGCAACAGTGCCCTTCATGTCACAAGTTGAGTATCTACTATTATTAATCGAGTTGGAAATAACTACAGTAGTTATATGTAAGTTCACTGTAATGTAAGTAATGGAATGTAAGAAAAGGAAGTTTGTGCTTTCATTTGTATGTCGATACTCGTTCAGATTCGTTTGTTATAATTATATATATATATATATTTTTTCAGCTTTATTCTTTATTACTGATAGGTACATAGATTTTTCTTTAATTGAAAATTGAAAATTATTTACTTATCCTTGTACCAGTCTGACAGTCAGTGTCAGATTAAACCCTGTTGAAGCCCTAGACAGTCAACATATTGGATAC
Organism: Meloe dianella; assembly: GCA_028455855.1. NCBI lineage: Eukaryota > Metazoa > Arthropoda > Insecta > Coleoptera > Meloidae > Meloe > Meloe dianella. Next base: position 833,810 of record JAPTHL010000045.1, on the reverse strand, counting down.
CTCATCACAAATTAGATATATATTTTTAAATTTTACGAAGAATTTTAATAAACCAATAATACACAATTTTCTCTATAAAGTTCTTAATGTGAAGTTTTAGGTTCTTTAATTTGATTCATTTTTTTCCTATCTTTTGTAAATAATTTGAAAAAGCTTGATTTTAATTTTCTTTCAAAAAACGTGGATACTATAGTTCGCATATTTGATAATTCGGTACTGCTGACAGTGCTGGCAGTGGAATTTATTACACGCTACTACTTGCTAGTAGTTAAACAAGGAATGTTAACTTTATGATACACTGTATTACAGGACTTCTGTACGATCGTGTCCTGTTTCCATCCTAAAATAACAATTGACAAAAAGCTGTGCTTCGCCATTTTATTGTCATCACACAGATGAACAGTAACGTTAATCTGACGACTTAAATTGATTGACACAGTCATTAGATGAAAAACCACCCGCTTATTTAGTTTACTCGTGTAAAGCTCATCGATCACATAATGAAACCGGACAATGATTTTCCCCTTTCTGTATCTATCCTTTTTCCAACAAACAAATAATAATGTTAAATTAAATATATTTATAACAATCGTTTTAAATTGCACAACATTTGTATAATTCACACCGTAGTATTGTTAATATCAAGATCGTTTTTGAAAATCGTGACCAACTTAACGACAATTGAAATTATACATAATATAAGAAAGTGGCAAGTTTGAGCTTTGCAATTTCATCTCTTTGATTTATTGAAACAAACTTGTTTTAATTTTATTTCAAATTAAATGCAAATTTATAACGGAACGTAGTCGAATTAAAAAATTCATCCCTCTTGCAATTTATACATACAGGAATTTGTCCGATGTAACTTCAAAGCATACCGCCTGTTATGCAAGGGAGCTTTACACGGTCAAGTTATTACAGATTAAAACAGCAACATTTTAATTTATATAAAAAGAAATATCTACATATACATTTTCACTTGAATTAGATAAAGCTTATTTTATATGTATTTAGGTATATGTGTATATGTTATATTTGTAAGAGAACTTTTTTCAGCATGTCTTCTCCTTCCCTCTTTCAGCAATATAGCGGTCAAGTTTTTAATTAAGCGATTAAGTCGATGCAATTATCGGTAGGGAGTTGCGAGACTTGAAAAATCAAGCAGTTAAAGAGAAGTTATTGCTTCAAGTACAGTAATAAGTCATTGTATGAGTAAATTTATTTATCATTTCAAAACGATACAGTATAAGTACATATAGGTATATTAAAACAATATAATTTTAAAACAAATTATTCGTTATTTATATTTATTATAATTAATATTGATTCGATATTATTTATTATATTGGCAAATATTAGTGGTACTTTCCAAAAAGTGAGAGTTTATATAATATCCTTGTGGTCACGATAATATTGAATGATGAAAAATATCTACCTTGATACTGTCACGAATTAACGAGATTAACAATATAAGTTAAAGAATCATCAAACACTTGCAATAATTACTCTAAATAACTAAATGAAATTGTTATAAATATCTACAATACTTATTATAATCTTTAAAAACAAAATCTTAAAATCATATACCTAACTATATATATATATATATATATATATATATATATATATATATATATATATAAATTAACTCTGAAATATCTTTAAAACCCCCAGAAATAATAAAATCTACTCATAAATTACCATTATTAAAACTTAAAAGAAAAATACATATCCAATAAGTAACGGTCACGTTCCACACTTAAATCATTCGAAAATTACAAAATAAAATTAAAAATAATTGTCACCTTGAAGAGCCAACATCAATTTATACGAAAATAGAACGATTTATCAAAACAAATAGGGTTGTTTTTCTATGTGTAGGTATGTATCTATATAGTAGGCAATGAAATGAAATATGTCAACCCCCCAAAATATTGGAGTTAGTCCAACAATTTATACGAAATCCCCAAATACCCCAGTTGTGTCTTTAAGACAATCGACCAACTGTAATAAGCTTACAAGGGTCGAAACATACACATGAATTGGGCAATGTTTTTTTTCTTTTTGTTTTGTCGTTTGTTGACAGATGTACGTGGTTAATAAGTTGGAAAAATTTCTGTCACTTTTCATATCATAAGCCTAGTGGAAAAAAGAACAAACAAAATAAAAGAGGGTGATTTTCTCTTCAATCTAAAAATTAAAATCTTGAAATAACTCGTTTTGTTGTTTTTTGTTTTTTTCTGAATAAAGCTACACAATTGAGCTCATTTTTCTCGGGACATAATACTCTATAGCTAGAATTAAAACCATAATCCGTCTACTCGCTGCTTGTAAACCTTTTTAATTTTTAGCCACTTTAAAACAGACGATCCTGAATTATAAAAGGGAAGGAAATGCGACCAAATTCTTTTTAAATTTTAACTCTCTCTAAATCGTTGATCCAAATAAATGTTGGCAACTATATACTTGACAATAATTCGTTAATTATTTATTAGAAACAATTAAAATACTAAATTCGAGATTGGATTGATTTTTCTGTGGTGATAAGTGTAGAACTTGGATGCTTTATACTGATTTCCACCTAAGTGCTTTCGATACTAGAATAGGACTGTGATTGCTCAATGTTCATCAAGCTACCCTCCTTCTAACACCCCATCTAACAACACACACAGATACACACACACACACACATATATATATATATATATATATATATATATATATATATATATAGATACCCATTTCTTTCTATCCCAGATCAGAACTCGAGTAATTAATAGAAAGACGCTAAGAACTGACAAGAATTCTAATCGAACATAGAGTCTGAAACTAGCCAATTGTTATCGTAACCAGACTGATTTAAGAAGAATAAAACGTTCGTTTCTTGTATGTTTTATGATAGAATACAATGAATTTAATGAGAAATTTTGTGAAAGTATATAAAACCAGAAATAACTATACCTACATATGATGTGAATCGTACAATTATTTTGTGACAATTAAAAAATTTCCTTATTGGCATTTAACACATTACCAACAAACCTCACCCACAACTATTTTGTTACTATTTTAATTTATTATTTACATTCCCCAAGTAAATGTAGGATGGAATATTGTGTTGTATTTTAATGTTGAGCGATTCCCATTGCATGTGGTCCAAACTGGATCTTGACATCATTAGATTCTCGCGAAAGTGAATCGCCTCAAGCTGCTCACGCACAAACTCTTTAAAACAACATTGTCTTTGGCATTCTTTTTTATTTTACTACTGATTGATTATACAACGCCCGGCATACAAACTCAACTTTACATTATATATACTCAAATAGCCCTCCACTATTATTATGAGTATTACTGTTATGTTATGTATAGAAAGAAGTGTATAAAATACCTTCAGGCGTAACATTAGACCACTGATTCTTCTTTCTAGGCGGTAATCGATAGAGTAATGGCAAAGATAAAAACAGATACATGATATTTGTCCCACAAAAGACAAAATCAGATTCTAAAATTAATAGCCAAGGAAATTGGTGAAAGGTATAAATATACTCAATTTGTATAATTTAAAAATTTATTAGAATTAATTAAATCTATTAAACATCACCTATATTGATGTATCAACATATAAATATCTATAGAGAATAATGTTGATTTTGATAGTTATTGCAAACTATAATTAATAATATATAATTAATGCTAATTTACCAAAAAGATCTCTCATATAGGTATATAATACAAAACGTTACTTTTTAATATAGGTATATAAGCGATTGTTTAATTATTTTATTGGAAATATTGGAGCTTACCGTATATTGAAAATTGTTGTTACATGTTTTGCTTGGGGGGGGGCATGGGACATGCTGTATAATTTTTAAAATCTACTTCCTATATAGTTTACCGTTTTATTTACAAAATTGTGATGAACTTATTCATAACTATACAATAAATAACTTATAACTTTATCAATTACACTCATATTTCATATGAATATAATGAGATTTTTATACCTGTGGTTATTTATGCTTGTGTGAAGATACGGATAATTGATAATGAGAAGGCCAGCCAGTTGAGCGGACCAGCATGTGGTCTTAAGGCGGTCTTGGACCATGTATTATATTGGTCCACATCCTGTATACAACATTAAAAACAAACATAATTATTATAAACAGTTTGCGATTTGATCGATTATCTCATCAAATCGAAACAATCATATCAATAATACGGTGGTTTCTTATTTTCTTTTATTTTGTTTTTATTTTAACATTGTAGTGATATTTAGAAGGAAACAAAAAAATGAGGAAGTAATAGAGATGCATGTATAGAAGCTAGAAATTGTTTTTAATGTGGTTGTATTGTGTTGCAATTCAATAAAAAAATAATAATTACTTTAAAAACTATTTAGTTAATATATGCGTCGAGTCATCGGTGCGAGAAAATAATTGGGACACGACGTTATTTTAGAATTTATTACCCGGACTATGTCTTTGACTAGTGTACTTAAGTAGGTGTATAGATTGCCATAATGCCATGTACTCTTGGATTAACACTGTTCCTCAACCATAAATCTCCATTATGGCTCTAATTTGTGTCCAATAAATCTATACATGACAATTCGCATTATGCAATCATCTCTAAGGCCAGATGGTGATTTTTTGTGAATATACACGACTAAATTACAGTCATATTATCGATATTAGTTGGTAATGTCTGTTTTAGTTATTTTTTTCTTTTCTTTTCTTTTCTTTTTGTTTTCGATTTATATAATGCAACATATTGATTCATCGATTCGTATCTAATTAAATGTATTGGCCATCACTACATGTAATTTATCGTTCACCTATATTTATTGTAACTTACAACGCCTTTCCTACCGCATATTCACAAAAGGTCGGATTGCCATTCTGATAGAAACCAAAACTACGCAAAAACACACCCAACACCTGCCATATAAATTTCTACAGCACAAAATTTTACTATTTCTAAATCAAAGAAAAGGATTGACCTCATATATACTTTTAAATATCTATAGTTGCATTGACTTGACAAATTCTCTTTTTGTTGTTGTTGTTTCTTTTTTCATTAGATGATATCTGTTTCTATAGAATATTCGTATTGAAGATTGTTTTGTACTGTAACTATATGATTGAGATTGTTAGTTATGTGATTGTCATTTGTAGGCGCCCAGTCGGCGATTTGATGGATTATCTGTTAACAATGATCATGTGGGAATGTGAAAATTTGGTGGATCGCCTCCAGCAGCGTTTTATCGTGTTCATGGCATCTTAAGACTGCAATAGTTAGTAAGTAACGACACGAACAACACAATTTATATGAAATGAAGTTGATTTGTTGCATGAACTGGCCCTTAGTATTATTATAATAATTTCCGAGTGGAAGCTTACTTTATAATAAGTGAATGTATCATCAAAATGTAAGAATTGCAATTAGATTATAATTATTTTATACCGCTCCTAGTTAATAAAGACTATTGCCATTACGCACAGTATTCAAGTGATCGTTGCCTTAGGTTATTAGCTTGTGGTATTACCGGGTTCCTAAGGCGTTCCCTTCTAAGTCACATCGTTGCAGAAGTCGTGACTTGGTCTGATCGTGACATAGAAACTAAAAAACATACTGTTTAAGTAGATATTTACTACGTGCATATGCATATTACTTTACAGAAGTTCAATCTACACTTAAAGATATGTCTTTCCGTTAAAACTTCTAGTATAATCATAAAACCTGTCACAAAGGGCACTAGCGTTGAGAAAATTTAAATTGATGTCGAGATATGGCTTTGATTGCGAACATTACGGCTTCCGACATTCTCGCTTTCTTTGATAGTTAAAGACGTTTATTACTACGCTCAATTACAGTCAATTCCATTAAAAATAACATTCGTTCGCTAGGTAATGAAATATCTACCTTATGACTATCATCTCACCAGTTTCTTTTTCTTTCTTTTCTTAGACATATTAATAATGTCCCCATCAAATGTAATACTGTACAAATCATAGCTATGGGCAAATGAACTATGTCCGGGTCGTCTAAGTGAATGTACTCGTCCTTAATATTGAAAGTAACAAATCGACGTTGGTAATTTTTCACGTGTTTTCTAACAACGTTAATCCTAAATCACGATCGGATGACAACATAGCGACCTCGGGCGGTACCCAAGGATCCACCACGGGGCCCCTCCTAGTCGCAGTCACGAAAACAATAAAGCCCCAGCGGGATCCACTACCTGAAACGTACAATCTTTCATAGAAACCTCAACCATCACTAATATAGTAGCCTTCTAGCGCCCTTAACCCCATTATTCGGTCGTTAGAAACAAGAATACCTTCATCATGCTAATAAATCCATTGAAGTCATCAATACTATAGTATCTAACCTTTTTTTCATTTTTTAGTACTTTTTATTCTGTAAATTTAAAATAACGATAGGCAACAAACACAATTTAATGGCTGTGTTGTTGTATGCATAAGCATCAGAAAGAATTTGGATGATAGATAGAATTGAAGATATCTACCTATAAAATGTAATTTAAAATGAAAATTGTGGTGGATTTATTGATATCGAGTGATAGATCAGAAATAATACAAATAGATTGGGGTGAATGGGTAGGTTGTCCTTTTTTGGAAACAACACACTAGATTAGAGATCAATACTCAATTATCGGTGCTTGATAAGACGAAGCGCCTCTGTTGATGGCCAACTAATGCCACATGCTGGTCGTTAGCCACCCTACTATACCCTGTCTATGTACTACCCGGACTTCTCTGTCGTTTCTCTCTTCAGGCAGAACCGCCTTTCTTAATTAACTTGGTCTTCGAACACTGACTAGAAACGTATATAGTTTCGAACAAAATCTAAGCTCAACTTTTCTAAATAAAATAACGAAATATAACAAATACAAACGATTTGTATTTATTTATTTAATTAATACAGGAAAAATATATACCTATCAGTCGTTTTAGACAGTCTCGCAATTACTAGATAGTATACGGTAAAAGCACATACGGAAAATAACTAAGGCCTGAAATATTCGATAGGGCCAATGAGAATAAATAAAATAAAGTGAGCTTGCTCCCTATTTTGGATCAAAAAGAGTTCAGGTTTTCAATTCATTCACATAGAGAATTTGACTTTTCAATAGTTCATTGAAAGCAGAATATTTCAATTAAGCAAATGGAACTTGGAATTTAACATATGATGGCCATATTAGCTGATGGTTTTACTTTTACATTGATCCGTATACACGGAATATATCGATTAAGGTAAGACATGGTCCGGAAAAGACAACACCCATAATTTTACTTAGATTCAATGAAAATGATTGAATCGAAAACATGAAATAGAATTTTCTTTAAAAAACAGAAAACAATGTATGAATTGAAATTTGACAGGACCACCAGGCAGCATGTCACATCAAATCGTTTTAAGCACCAAAGCAATTGTCCAAAGAAAAATTAGCTTCTGCTTGATCTCTTTCAGTGGACTCTACCCTTAAACCCAGTCGACTATGCATCAAAAGCTTCAAACATTTCTCTACAAATCGATTAGTTTGTTCACATTATCTTTTTCCAATGAAAAGGAAACAAAGTATGTTTTGGATTCAGGATGTCTCCTATAAATTGTTGGATTAATGTTTGTTGATAATTACATGTTGGAAAAAGTACATTTGTTCTAGTTGTAGTTTTTGCTATACAGAACGAAACACACGATATAACAGGGTTGGTGGTGATTGTTAGTGCGTGATACATTCACGACACTTGCAGTGGCGCTACAATCCATCACTACACCACGCTAATGACACGCTAAACACACGCAACTCAACGAGTTTTGCCGTCCTTTAGTCCCTGCTATCTCCTTAACCCTATGGACGGTTCTGTTCGAAATGTAATTAATGTATTCGCAAACTGACGGCGTGTGAAAATCCAAAAAATTCGATATTTGCAGGAAACAAGTACCATTTAACTATCAAGAAATCGGTACCGTTCTAATATAAGTCAAGATTTTTACCAAACTGTTTTCTGTTTTTCAATTTTGCACCATTTTTGATCATTCTTGATTCACTATTGTTGTTGGTATTGTTTTGAATTCTGCTTAAGGCTGATCGTCCTGTTTATTCAGGATAGTCTATTGTCTTTAATTCATATTATTGTTGAATCTTGGGTTTCCGTGTATCTATTTCTTCATCCCCTATATTCGTTCTCATATTTAAATAGTGATTAGTCTTATTCTGGGATATCAATTGACTTTAAAGATAAAAATAAGAAGCTGTTATTATAGTTATATACTCGTAGTAGGATGAGAGTTTCCCGTTGAGTGCGTTACTGATGATTAAAAATTGGTTTGGTCATGTTGGCAATCAGTGAAACAATAGAAAATCAAGCTAAAAGCAACAAGCAAAGTTACGCGCCCGGATGGACATGTGATTTGTCATTGATAGATGATAGAAACTATTCATCAAGTTGGTCCAGTACACAGCAGTCATTCCGGAACCTCAGATCCGGGGATTACGGAAAGTATCCCCCTTCCCCACAGCCTTAAAAACTATCTAGAACCGCGGCTATGGCCAATGTAAGACTAATGGAGTGGAAAACGCGATGTCTACACAAACAGTTCATGTGATTGCGTTATTTGATTTTAGACAAGATCTGACGCCTTCCAGTCTTGGTTAGTTTGACATAATCTATAATCTATTCAATAAATGTTTACCTTTAATGAAAAATCGAAATACAATATGAACACAATTATACCCGTATCGTTAAATCTGCAACGCTATTATATAGTTTTTGATATTACTGTAAATTTTATTACTGCATCTGTTCTGCAGGAATCCCGCTACTATTAAATTCAATTAATCTAAAAGTCGACCGAAAATCATTCCTCTTATTAATTAATGGAACATTATGTAAATTCCAATTCGGTATTTAAATTATAGTTTAATTTGTGCAGGTATGTAATGAATTCATGTATCTAATATGATAGAGAATTTCTCTTCGAATGATCCTTAGGAAATATGAAATGTTATTAGTTGTTAAGGTGAATGTCGTGGCGATGTCCGATTGCGTTTTTTTTTTGTATTTTTTTTGTTTGATATAAAGACTGGATACCTATACAATAGAATAATTGCGTTCCAATATAATTTTTACAAAATAGTTAAAGTAGAAATACTTAAACATGTAGTGCAAATAAAATTGAAAAATCTCATAAACAATGGGAGATGCCACGCCAATGGCCCTCGGGCAATAAAGTTGATAGATAGGAACACGGGTAGGGTCAGTGGTCTTGAACTTACCCAGGGGTACCATAACTCGACAGTCGACTTGTGTGTACGCCTGCTGAAGTGATATACTCCTTCCGTCAACCGCTGTAAATGTCTTCTGGTCATCAGCGCGTCTCTCTGCTCCACTGCATTGCCATAAGACCATTAAGTTCTGCTTCGCCGCCCTGTTGCAAAATTCCAACAAATGTTGATATCGAAAATAATCCATTTGATGGCATTCAACATTTACGTCTCCTATCTGTATATAATATTTGTGAAAGCTTTTTATTCCTATTTAATAGAAACCAATTAAATGACAATCATTTTTAAATCAAAATATCAGCTGTACCTAATATTTACATATATATATATATATATATATATATATATATATAATATAATGGATTTTTTTCACTGGGTAACTACATTTTGAATCAATTCATCACATAATATTGGTCGTGACGTGAGAAAAAAAACAGCTAGAAATTTAATAACATTGTATTAGATCTATATAGAACTGGAATTAATTTTCTGAGCTGACATTTTAAATAACTTATGTGCCCTGTCGCCGTATATTTTTATAAACCCCATTCGACTTGAGCAATGTTCTGAAACGTAAGAAGTTCAATATTAGTCCTAAAAACCAACACAGATAGGTCCTATAACTGTGATGTGGTTGTATTTTAGGCCTTTTTCTCCCCTTTGATAAATTGCCACTTTTCAGTGTCAAAGAATTGTCTCGCCTTAAATTGCCATGACTATATCAATCTATCTGTATATGACAACATTGTTCCGTTTTATTAAATTAAGTGATGAATAAATTATGTTTATGAACAAAAACGATCAAAATATATATATATATATATATATATATATATATATATATATTTAGTTACTATATAATATTGATATGTTTTATTTTTCTTCTAAAAGCAGCACAAATATATTGATGTTGGATTTGTGACATCAGAAAAATAAATCGTTTCCTCTGTGACCAATTAGGCGACATATAGTTTATTTTGGTGGTGTTCCGACACTATATAAAAGCGGAAATATATCGATATAGTATTTAGATGCCAATAAAAAATACCTCAAAGTGTTTCATAATGTATTTGAACTGATCCTGTAGCCGAGTGAATAAGGGTGAATGTGTTTCTGTAACAGGACGTAGCTCTCAATCATGGCTATTTCCCCTAGTCGCGCGTTTGGTGGTTAAGAGATTCCATCATTTCGATCACTGTGGTACTCCAGAGGGCCGTCGTAGTCACCGTTGAGCTATATCTACGACTTTAGATGTCCTGAATAGATAAGCAGTTTGTTAAATAACTAACATCTATATATTTAATGTTCTATCTTGTTTAATTGACTAATTTTAACACAATATTAATGTTTATAATATCAATTAATTAAATATTTATATATTAATAGTATATTGCATACATATATTATTACGTGATCGCATGCTGGATAGTAATTTTTTCGATTGTCGTTGAACGTCCTTCTGGAGATTTAGTAGCTAATGGCGTGACATTTGGCTCCGTTCCTTGTCCATAGAAGATTTAAATTGTCTCTGGGTTAGTGGTTTTACTGTTATCTATCGTCCTCATCGTGTAACAAGGCGTAATTGCCATCGACAATGGTTCGTTCCCATTTATACAAGCAATTCACTCGATTTATATACATCCCTGAATTGTACAAATACCACCCCCATTCAAAAGTAATGACATATTTATTCTTATAACGACAACAACCACTATTTAGACTTTTCCGAATAGGAAACATACTGTTTTTGACTTAAATATACTTCCTTCTATTATTATTGTATAAACAAAATGTTTTTCTATTCTGTTATCATTATCTAATGTATCAATTTCCATTTTAATCCTCCGAGTTAAATACTATAAATAACCAGTTAATATTAAATAGTTATTATTATTATTATTATTATTATTATTATTGCTTCCGCTACCACAACATATGCGAATTTCAATTATCGTGTAACAAGCAATGCGGATGTATATAACGTAAACATATAGATATAATTATTAGAATTACTACATCTTCGTAATATTATCGAAAGCGTGGCTCTTGAACAGATTTGAGTACCATTAATTCAATGTTGCATTGTAATACGTAGTCAATTATTGATGACAAAAGTGAGAGAATACCATGGAATTCATTAATTATTTAAACTAAATGAACTATCAATACATTTATTGAACGTCATTAACGAAACAGAATGTTGTCAGTTTGAGCTCGTTAATTTCATTGAATCACGACAGACGTTCAGTCACGTAGGTTGAAACACTTGGCGGTTTTTTAGTTGCGTTTCAAACTAAACGTCCGTTGACAAGAACGATGTGTTTCAAACAATTACAAGATTTAATTAAAACTACGTTTAAACAGTGTCTACTGGGAGTCATCTATCACTAAACGTGTCTCACAGTCGTTTCTACATTCTTCTGTATTCGTTTGCATACCGTCCTTGCTCCTACATTTGCCCCTATACTGTTAAACACCCCCACAAAATACCTACAATTAGCATCCTGATAATTCCATTAATTAAACGAAAATAAAAACGAAAGAAAAAATAATTAATTTCTATATAGTATTGAAAAGAATCCAAAGAAGAAGAAGAAGAAGAAAAAAATGGTGATTGGTGGAGTGGTCACGCACAACAATGGTCAATTAATCCAGAGTCCAGTAATTCCTCTCGCCTGATGTCCGACAAAACTAATTATTTTCGTTGTGAACAAAGACGTGCAAACGGAAACAAACAAAAACCTAATTATAGAAACGAGCGACCTGATGACAACACATTATGGGGACGTCCTACAGGACTCGTCAGGGCTCCTACTGCAAATTATAGTTTGTTTCTCACGATTACCTCGGTAAATTACCTACCAACTCGTAAACTTACTTCTCGTTAGTAAACTATCTACTAGATATTTACAACTGGTTTTTACTATCACTATTATTATTATTATTATTATTTAATAGTGAATTTTATTAAAAATATTTCAAATGGTGGATATAATTTTATAATATTGCTCATTAAGTGTACATCGAGTATCGAATTATTGAGACGATATATACTGTTATTGTACCCTCTTCTAACGTAGATCCAGAGGGTGTATCGATTCGCCCCTAAATTGCAAGGTCCATTCAAAGGGATGATCTATATGTACTCGTATACTTCCTTTTCGTTTGTAATCGATACAAGACAAAACAGCAAAATATCAAAGCAAACCAAAAAATTCTATTAGATGGAAGAAGAAAAAGTTTTCCCTATAAGAAAATTTGTTTTACTTGATGTTTGTTGTTAAAAATTTCATGATAAAATTGGATGAATATATGATATTTCGTGTAATATTTCACAATGTAAGTAGTGCAAAAGGTATATTTACAACGCAACAACTTTCACCTAAATTAAAATTCACCACCACTAAATCAAACGCGACTATTTTATATATGCGTAGTATTATACCTCCCCAGTTAATCATTTCTCATTTTGCAAACTAATATAATAAAAATATGTTACAATATTTGAAATTGTTATTAGTCGTTTAATAAATTGATTATTTTTAGTGTATTGAAATCATTGTATATGTAACCCTTTCACGTCTGACATACGATTATATATCCCCTGAAAGAATGACACCTAATGAATCGGCTGTCATTCAATCAATATAATTAGATTGTTCTTTTGAAGGGTTATATGTGTGTAGAATATCTTGAACATTAGGCCTTAATGAAATAAAGTTTGTTTGCCTCCAAGGACCATAATATATAGGTGTATATATATATATATATGTGTGTGTGTGTGTGTGTGTGTGTGTGTGTGTGTGTGTGTGTGTGTGTGTGTATATACATACAAACTATTTTTATATTTCTCTAAGAGCTGGTTGAAAAAGCACTTATCACATGGCAGTCACACGTTGTCGAGCTTTTATCTGCAATATATCTTCAAGCTCAAGTTCCTAAGTGGCCTTTACTCAGCGCCAACAGACACACTAAACTGGACATTGGTAGTGTGTGTTCTTCCTGTGAGCCAACCAGTTACGTGAGACTCCTGCTACGAACCCTATTATCTTTCAACGTACCTAAATATATCGTAATAAAACTTTAACATTTTGTCAACTAAATTGCTCAATAATTAGAATATTCTGATATATAATTTTGTTGTTTTGATTATGAACATATATTTGTTTTGTTCCTTGATTGCATTCGGTATATTGTTCCAAACAGTATATTTGTTGTTAACAATTATAGTCTGATTTGAATTCATATGAATCGTAACTTCACTAGACACATAATATACCTAAGGCTAATTGCTTAAGAAGCCATTTAGTTAGTTGGTTAATTAACTTAGCTAGTTGTAAGTCAGCCCAACAACCAGTTTTGTGGCTAAATTACACACCTGTGCATATTCACAATCCCATCGTTATCAACACAATTTCTCACTATTTACAAAGCAAAATAAGAAAACATAAAAGAAGAAGAAAACAACAACAACAACAACAACAACAACAATAACAACAACGAATTTCTAAATTTCCACAATTTAATAATATATCATTTATAAACAAATTGATAAATAAACAGTAATCATTGCTGCTGTTTAATTGCTCGTAAGTAGAATTCAAAGCAAATTGTATATCTGCCGTTGGCAGAGCTACATTTGTAAGGACCTAGAAACAGTTTAGAATAACCTAAAGGTTGATAGTCTGAAATAAGGAGTCGAGTCGATGCAGGACGGTAAGACGCCCTTTGCAGGCGAGGACATGTCGCTTTGACGGCTCCAGGGTAATTACACAAAGTGAGTAATGTTTCAGAATACACCAATTACCCACCCTGCTATGTAAGCACCCTTATACCATCTAACCCTCGCTACTATGTTTTATACCTATTTATTAAGAAAGCAATACAACCACAAATTTTCAAATATACTAAAAATATTTATTTTATCATCTAATAATAAATCGTATTGAATTGTTTTTGTTTTCTTGATATATATTTGAACAGTTGTTGTGTTTTTGGTCAGTTAATGTTATGATGTAGACTGTTAGAATCAACCTGCAATAATTAATCGGTTCCCTAAAGAACATCAGACAAAGGGATACAGCCAAGGGAACCTCCTGAGATGGCTGGTTCGAGAGGTAGGAAAGGAGTATGGATTCCCGGCTGGGATCCGTATAGCTCACGGTCAAACTAAAAGCCGGCCACTTAATGTGACGCTCGGGACTCCAGTCACAGCTTCTACCGACGAAGTCGAGATGCCCATGTCTTCTACACAAACGTTAAACAGCTTTTACGCCAGACTTCATTTCAAAGATTGCAATGAGACAACGACTATACACACAAGACGGTAAATTGAACAACAAACCATTGCAAAGTTTGAACATCATGTATTAAACACGAAAATTTGTTAACTCTAAATAGGAAGATGTTGTGATTTTGGTAATAAGAACATGGCTCATCTCTAGAGTATTGCCAAATGGATAAATATATGAATGTCGATTGACTTCACTGCGTGATAGACATTCCTATACATACATATGCATACATAAATATCAACTAAATAGTTCTGATTTGACTTCCGGTGTATTTCAATCATCAATACATTTTATCTTCATTTAGTTGATTTCTATTAAATATAGTTGATAAATATAGTTGTTGTAGGAATTTTTCAACATGACACTATAATACATGGTAGTGACAGTTTGGCATGTATCGAGGGAATGAGATCTAAAAGGGTTAGGAAGATAAAGGGCGACTGTAAATGAGTTGGTTGCTGGTGCCTATAGCCTCTGGTCACTTTCATTAACAAGCCACTTGACAAATGATAATTGGTAAATTCATTGGTCTATTCTCTACGCTGTCACTTACCTACAGCTTTCCATTTCCTCATTTACCAAGTCTATTTAACAGACATTCACGATGGCAAATACTAATTGTTTATCATTTATATTGAGACCGATTGAGCATGGCATGTATACCATTTGTTCAAACTCAAATAGATATATTCGATTTTTCATTAAAAATATAATAATAACAATAATAATAATAATTTAATCGTATATTGTCAATTGGTATTGTCGATTTTTATGGCACATTTAAGTCAATCTTCCAGTCACATCAAAAGTTCGGGCGGTGATACGTCTGTCGCAGATTAAGTTTTTAATGTAAACATACAGAAAGGGCGAGGGTACGTTAATCCTGATAGTACGCTTTCTTTACAGTTTTTCAAGACATAAAACGCTAATTTAATCCGACTCCCTACTTATAATATGTAGCGAATGTCAAAGCAATCCCCCCGTCTCCCTAAACTTGTTGCCCGCGGTCGCCTTTGGCTTTTTCACTTCCCCAATTCTCCATAAATCCCTCGAGTTTTACAGGAAGCTTTAAAGCACGTTTACAGGATCTTCCTTTTTGTTATTGATCACTTTACGGTTTAGCAATGGTTTATCGCTTCCTTTCCTAACAGTTTTTCATTTCTACTTTTACATATTTATTTAGAATAATCTCTATTTGTATCACATGACAATTGATTAAACAGTTAGAAAAAGTTGAAATTACCACCCTCACAGCTAGAGAAATTGCCAAGCAATGTAATTAGCTGTATTTTATAGTCAAACTGCTTGGTATTCTATCTTGTACCCTATAATTGTTGTGAAATGTAATTTACATGCTGACAAATTTGTTAAAGAAACAATGTCAAGGACTCATTTCATCATTATAATGGAACTGGGCAAATTTCAATGAATAACTACTATTGTATGCTATCTTTAAATAAAAATAAAACACTTAAACAATTTCCCTTTAAGATGGCGGGTTTAAAGCTATAGAAAGCTAATTGAATCGAAATCCGGTTGTAAGCAACTTTGATCTTGCTCTCGTCAACTTTAGATTACTTCTTTAAGTATATCTTAGAGAACACACTTGTTGATGTACACGTCACTGCTAGTTGAAAACGATTAAACGATTTTCTTAAATTGACTTAGAATTTTCACATTAAAAAAAGAAAATTTGATTGTCTGATTGTAATGAACAATGGTCTTAATGTAGAAATGCAATTTCCTGTAGAGTCCGGTGTTGGCTCGTCAATCTAAGACAATATAACAACCCTTGCAGCTGTCACATGTCAACTAAGAATGCTTAGACTTCACCGACTACTCGACTTGTATCAAATTGGACAATATCAAGAATGTGACAGGAAACATCAGGATTTCCTGTCAGATTTTAATACAAAATTTAATTTTAGTTTACACCTAACTGTTATTTAATTGATGTTACCGTAAATTCTGTCACTCTCAAAGTTTGATATCTAGACCAACCGACCAAGTTTGATTGTGAGACGACAATAAGTTAATTAATTTTGAAATGTTGATATAGTTATTTTGAGTTGTAAAATAGACATGTATGACATGCTAGATTACTGAACAACTATCTAAACAGGGGTGGTTAGGCCTACAGCCTTATATATATATATATATATATATATATATATATATATATATATATATACATTTAACATACATTCGATCGATTGAAATGAGAGGGTGTTTTGAAGACCTACATGTAACTAAACATGTGTGTATATACAATCAAATATATATCTAAAACAGAATTGAAATAGTGAATATGAATAGTAGTGAAGTAAATGAAGTAGAAAGATTTTTGATTTTGTTTTGTTTTTTTTTGAATTGGTAAAGCAAGAAACCAATACTATATAGCTAAAGCAATATTGCGAATTGTGGCTACAACTGTTACAACAATTATAATATTTTATCGATTAATTTCCACAAGTCACCACAATATCGTCTGTTAACGATGGCTCGTCCATCGGTTAAATTGGTTTAGCATGACTTGTATTTTCCAAAATCCGCTACTGTGCTTATGATGACGTCCCACTTGTATCCAAACGTATAAGTCAAGACGCAAGATGAAACTTGAATTGATTTCTCTGAGAATTAATTATACGATTTAGGGTATAGTATTTTTGGGGTATTTTTCCTCGAAAAACGAATCAGTGTTATAGATCACAGTTGTCACAAGTCGCTAATACGTGAACTGAATCTCTTATATGAAGTAAGTGGGTGGATTTCCCGCGACAGTCATCCATCTTTAGGGACACACCCGACCGCTTAGGCAAGCTTCTTATCACGCTTCTAGCATTCTTATCACGACATACCACTGAACGCCCGGCTCTTATCGCGACCTGTGTCTTGCCACATCGCATACGTACCGCCCGATCTTTATATGTCCCTAAAATCCCTTAGGAATACATTACGACAACGTTTAACTGTTATTGCCACAGTCACATGAATTGCAAATAACATTAAACATTCAATAATGCCTCTTCATCTTAAACAGGTGCGACACGAATAAAAAACGATAATAGTCTAATCGATAAAACAGAGTCCTGACCTCCTAATATTGGAACTTTTATGAGAGATGCAGGAAACAAAAAGAAACAAAAACGTTGTAATTTAAATTGGATTGTCCTGGATCAAGGAGCGATTTGTTTGGTCACAAAGTCTGTCTCTGATAATCCCCTGAAGCTGGTTCGTTGATTATTAATGATACTATTCAGACACACAGGTTGAGTCTGGAATAAGAATTTATAGCATTTCAAGGTAGTGTAAAGTCACCTAGTCGTTAAAAAGTTTCAAATGGGAACGCCCCAGTTAATATAAAAAGTTCCAAGGCATAGCCCATTGTCATTATTACCTAATATTGTATTATATGTATATATACCTATATATAAAAAAAACAAAAAGGGGACGCTAGGAACTGTCTCTTCTACCTATATATTATAAATAGCAATATAAACCCGTCTAACAAATTGAAAATTATGGACGGTACTCCGCAATATCTATCTCTAGGAGGCCTCGCCTGTTTATACTTTTAATTCATTTTACATCGGCGTGATTCAATTACGAACTATCGTTGCCCTATTTTCAATTAATTCTATAAACAAACATTACAAATTGTTAAATTTAGTGTGATTGAGTAAATGAAACTTATAGATTATTATTTTAATTACTAAATATCTAAAAATATATAAGAGGGTTGATATTATTCTAAGGGATTGTCCCTTCTATCTAATACTAAAAATCTTAAAAGAGAAAAGATATGCTGTAAAACATATTGGGAACAAGAAACTTACAGGGATGGAATTTAATTTAAAATAACCTTACATAAATTATATTTGTAATTTTATTTCGTTTCTTTGTACAGGTTAAGAAGCGTCGACTTGCAGCCTTGTGTCAAGCATAGGTGAAAGGTAGGATTATATAATTTCCTTTGGGATATTCGCAATAAATAACAAAGCCAGGATACAGTAGATGTCACTACTAGTCTACTCCTTAATCACATTCTTCAAATTTATTATTTATGTTTTCGATCCTTATTCCAATTTCATTTGATTCGTTTTTAAAGCCATATTCTACTCACTTCACCTACTACACAGAATTGTATATTATTATTATTATTATTATTATTATTTGCTTTCCCGAAACAAGTCGAATTTTTGATATATTTTAGATATTTTGTCTTAGTCTTATAAATAAAGGCTTTTTATTCTGACATAGAATGTAGATATTCTAATCTATCTTCTTACCCTAGTCAGACGTAATTAAAGCGCTTTTGCTTAACAAGGGCCGTATATATAATGGGAATTATCAATTTATACTTTCGCATCTGCGACAATTTTAATATTTTGTCATTAAAATCTCATTTCAGAGCCATTTATTTTTCTAATTAATTCCAAAAATTAACCACAAGGGCGGCGAAAACATTAATTCGGTTGTACTAAACAGTTGCGTCTTTTAAAAACTTCTTCGCCTCTCTTAATACATAAATTAAAACGCTTATACTTTAAATTCACTGAATTTACATCTTTTGACCATTACACACGATTATATTGTACTCCTATGAAACAATTTCGCCAAAAAAAACAACCGAAGTTCAACCCCAATCTCCGACTTATGTTCCACCTGAATAAACGTAACGAAAATATAGAACTGTTGAATTCCTTTTTAAACTCCTACTACAAAATTTTGTAATTGTCGTACTTATTTATACTTGAACTGGTTATTTGAATCGGGTCAGGGTGTAATGATGTTTATTTGTGATTTACAAGGGCACGACCAATTTCAAAATCTGTTTAATATTTAATTAGGGTTTAAGCCCGCAAAATAAGCAAAGGGATTCAAGATAAAGGACAGACAACGGGACAATTTTGAAGTGCCCCCTTTCCGCCCCACTAATACAGGGATGATATATCAGATGTCTTTACCCTTGGGGGTTTGGGTAAATCGTCCGTAAAATTGACGCAACTAATCTTCTTCAAATAGTAATTTTTTAGATGGTGTGTTTGCGTTTTTCTGGGTTTTTTGAAAAAATTTACTTTAAATGTATATACAATATATGTATTTTGTCATATCAATATAGTGTCGACAATTTTCACAAGCTGTTTCTTCCCAGAAACTGTAATGAAACAATCACTCAAATGTCATTGCTTGTCACTCACCGTCATTGTCGCAGTTGGTTCACTAAACTATTGTAAATACACCCCCTTACAATGGATTTCGTGCTGTTGTGTTAAGTGTTACCAATTAACTTGAAGAGAATTTCGATCAATCAAACGAATTTTGTTAGATAATCAAAATTCTATCATTAATAATATTGAAGATAAAAACAGAATTTAGTTGTCTCTTTCATTTTTCATAAATGTTATCTAAAAGCACTTTGATCTGCATATAGGAATACTAAGTTTGTTTTAATTAAAAGTTGTGCACTTTGAACAACGTCAAGCCAGAGGCCTGGAATTCATAATTAATTCGCCTTTGAACATATTCTTTATACTCAATCGACTTTGTTACAAACTCCTTAGAAATGACTTGTAAATGCGATGACAAGAAACCGAAACTTTATTTATTGTCATTGAAATATTGAATAATATTCCTGATAAACGTTATACTGTCAACTCGAACAAAGAATGTATCTACCTACTTGGATATACTCAAAAGGTGATAAGAACCTTATAATTCATTGCATACCACGTCAGCAATGTTGAAATACCAATACATATACATATACATACATACATACATACATACATACTATATACCACTTTATCTGGTAATTTTTTGCAAAAACGAGTCAAAAAGACATATCTTGTACTAAAATATTCCAATGAAATGTCACTGACGTATTACGATATAAATGAGCGGTACAAGAAGCTAAATACTGTTGTCGGCATAGTTTTATTCGTTATTTTCATGCCGACAAAGGGATACAAAGACGACGATTAATTAAATACGGATGCTGCCTTTGGCATACGAACAAATCGCAAAGACGTACACCCTCAATGTTATTCGAATCACAAACATTTGTATGCGAAATTAGATAGGAAGGGAACAAAAATCATGGATAATGTGAAAGAATATAAAAAAAAAACCTTCCTTCGAATTTACCGCAAAGGATTACATTGTAGCGCCATCTAGTGTTTATTTTGGATAAACTACAACAAAAATTCGCGAATTTCAAAAGTGCAATAAAAAAAAACAAAATAACTGGAAAATTATTTAATGTATCATAATTTTACATAAAAACTATATTTCCCATTGATATTTCACATATATTTTCAAACAAGTATAACTAATTAGACAGAAACAATGATGAATAATTATTTAAAATAAAGATAGAAATAACAGATTGGATTTCAATGCACATCACATGGACAATATTCAATAACTCTATAATAAGAATTTAATTTTTTTAATAATCTATATTATACTACATTGACAAACATTGAGACCAATAAAGCTGGGAATATCGAATTCAATTAAAATCTGTAACTTACTTATAGTTTAATCGACAACGAAATTTGTAATTTTTAATTTACGGCACACATAACTATATCTTTTATCTTTTTAACTGAATCTATCTGGTGAAGTTATTGTAACAATAGAATCACCGATATTACATTTAACAATAATCACGCTATATTGACCACTAAATTGAATAGGTTACGATTGAAAATAGTTAAGGATACAACTCTAACAGCACTGGTTTTTTTCATCTGATACTGGTCTCATTCATTTTTACATAACACAAAATAAATATTGTTCGAATTTTTGTTCAATATAGCAAATAATTTACATAACTGAAACTACAATACTTTAAACTAAAACTATTTTCTAAGATTAAAAAAAATCACTAGCATGCTATTATCACTGATAGCGATAATTATCAATAAGAATTCCACTAACTAAATGCCTGTCTCAGATAGACTTGACTGAAATTATCAAAAATTATTCAAAAACAAAAAACTTGTATAGAAATATTAACTAAAAATTATTGTCGTTGCTTTTAGTTAATTACAAAAAAAAAACACTTTATTTCATTATTTATTAAATCTGCAACATATTTTTTCTAGAAATTCCTTTTGAATAATTTTATCTAAGGTTACGCAATCTATTTGCTTGTTTTTGTTCTTTGATAGAAATTAGTATTTTTATCACAGTTTTGTTGGTAAAAAGTTGTACCTAAACGAAAATTATTACATAAAACTAATAAATGTGATTCAGTGTTGATAGATAGTTAATCTAATATAGATGTATGGATATATTGATGGTTAAATTAATTATTTATTATTTGGTGGTTGAATTTCCATTGTTTTACATACCCAACCAGCTATATCAACATCTTCTTCCGACTCAGCCTTCTTTATCCATCGATGGTTCTGTGAAATAAAAACCAAACGTCAATTGGGTGTGAAATGTGAGTAGTTTTTTTCAAATTTTCTTACCATTAATGTTTTTAAATCTGCACGTTCGTCTGGATTTTTCCTTAAACATCGATCAACGAAATCAGTAAAATCATCACTAAATATACCGGTTGGTAATTTTGGTGGTGGTTCATTAACAATATAATCTAATAATTCAAAAATAGCCATTGGTCTTGGTCCTTTTGCATGATCGGGTGAATCAATTTCATTTCTAGGACCAAATATTGCTTTTATTGTATTTGAATCTGGTGGTGGTATTGGATACATTCCAATTGCCATTTCAACTAATGATAAACCAAGTGACCATATATCGGATTGTACTGAATAATGTGTGCCTTGTAATCTTTCAGGCTATAAATTATTTTGTCAAAAGAAATATTCTTTTTTTAAATTTTTATAAAATTTGAACTTACAGACATATAACTTCTGGTGCCAACAAATGAATTTGCCATTGAATCAATTAATTGCCCAGATACACCAAAATCACAAATTTTTATTTCACCACTACTATTAATAAGTATGTTGCTTGGTTTAACATCACGATGCATAATTGCATGTTTATCTCTTAAATAACTTAAACCTTTCAATACAGCTGATGTTATTCTACCCAATATATTCTCAGGTATACGTCCAGCTTTTTTCAATATTAAATCTAATGAACCAGCATCCATATATTCCATACAAATACTAATTTCACCATCACTATAGAATGCACCATAAAAACCAACAATATGAGCAAAATTACATTCATGTAACACTTTTAATTCTCTAATAATTTGTTTTTTAATAGCTGGTTTTACTTCAAGATGTATTAATTTTCTAGCCATAATGAGACCGCTAGATTTATGTCGTACTTTTGTAACAACACCACCATTACCAGAACCTAATTCACCTAATTTCTCAAAATCATCATCGCCTAAATCACCACCAATTTTCTCTTTTTGACATAAAAATACTTCTATACGTTTCCTTTGTGTTGCATCCATATCTAACTCCTCAATTCTAGCAGTTAAATGATCAATAGTTGAACCACCAACTAAATTATTTGTACTAAAATTAAACAATATATTTATTTTATATATAACATTACATTATTTATTTATTATTAATATTTAATCACACTTACGGTGCTGAGGCATCTTGAAATGGCGCACTTGTTGGGGTAACTGTTGGGGTTTGATCTAAAGAACCTGGTGGTAACGTTAAATTTAATTTATTTTTAGACATTTTCGTAAATGTATTCTTCAAAAAAAGTCTATTAAAAATCAATTATTCTGTTATTAGAAATGAAAAAACCGATACCAAAATAAACATCACAACAAATGCAAAAACTTTATTTCCACGATTTCGACAATATTGACGTTGTGGCGCTGTAATCGATTCAAATGACAACTTAAATTTACAACTTTGTAAAATAAAAAATATAAAACATAATAATTAATGAAAATATTTTCAATCAGTTTTGTAATCGAATTAATTGAAAAATAGAGTAAATTTTTGAGATAAACTCAATAATTTTTCATAAACAGAATACTATCATGGTACAGGAAATTACAACAACTTTTTTACATTTTACTACCGAATAACAGATGGCAGAATCAGATCAGTATGCTATTTAAATCTATTTAAATCGTAAAATATTCAAAAATTTTGTGAAATCTTTTCATAAAAATAATTAATTCAAAATGTTGTTTTTTTTAGATCAAATATAACAGAAACAAATACATTTTTCCCACTTTTTAAAGTCATGTCATTGCTGCGTGAATTCACATGAATGTATAGCATCAGTTTAACATATATCTGTAGTGTTGGTTGTAATCTAATAGGGGCAATTTAAGTAAATTATTGCTCTTTAGATACACTTTATTAAATTCTCAGTGGGCTATTCTAACTGAAATTGGAAATTATCGGAAATTTGTCAACAAAAAAACTAAAATATTATTTTTTTTGTATATGTATGGTCTTAATATGTGAAAAATTCAAAAATAAATAAATAAATGAGTTAGTAAAGGCGGACTTTGAAAACCAAGTAACTACTAATCGATACTCAATTCTTCTATTTGCATATTCATTGCTATACAAACATTGAGATTAAATAGTTCTTTCGCTATAACCACTTTCAAATGTTTCGAACAGTAGGTTAAAATAATCAGAAAATAAAAACATATTTCTTTTGAAAAGGATTTAATTTGAATTATTGACCATTTGTCATTTGACAACATAAAAGTAGTGATACTTTATAGGACTTACAATTACATAGTTAGAACAATTTTGATGCACATTAAAAATAACGAAACTGTAACTGATTGTGAGTATCGTGATAGCAGGCCTTTTGTAGCGAGTAGAACTTACCTTTCAAGAACTTTGCCTTTTGCGAAATTATCTTCCTATGAATAATTATTTGATTTTAATAAATTAATGTTTTGCATGCGTGTTTTCCTATGTACATATTTAATTTTAATAATCGAAAGAATAAAACACTATTTATATGTATTCTCTTTTATTTCAACTTTAAATAGATACAATCATGCACGATTACAAGTTATCAATTCAGAAATTAAAGATCTGGACTTACAAACTGCTTATACCGAAATTTGGACGGTTTAATTTATTTTTATTTATTCATTGACGATAATTAAATTTGTTGATGATAAAAACTGAAAATTGACGTAAATTTCTTTAATCCAATTCTGTACAAATCTGAATCGTGATCAATTATCAGATAATGATCAGGAGCAAGATTTATTTAGAATTGAATGAAAATGTTTTGTATATCTGATATCCAGACCTGGTTTTCTCTATTATTGAAATTTCTATTTTAAACATTAAAATACTCGTGAATTTCTATGGCTAAATCTATTTAATAATTTTTTTTATACAAGAACTATTGAATAAGTGTTATCACTATAAAAATTCATAATTACAATAAAATATATAAATCTAATTAATTAACAAAAATTCTTGATATAGTTGAAACTAAATTATATGACAAAGCGTTCGATTATATACAGATGTGGAATTATGAATTAGAATATTTTCATTTATTTATTATTGTGCCATAATGTCGATTTATTTTCAAGAAATACAGTTAAGTGCAGTTTTAAGTTTTAGTGAAATTTAAATTGAAAGCATTATTATTATTATTATTATTATTTATTATTATTATTATTATTATTATTATTATTATTTATTTATTGGTTATAATACAAAAAATATTGCACGGAATTTCACTAAATTTTGTTAATATAATTATGCGATTTTATTATTCGTATCCGATGTTGTATAAATCGGATTATGTGTAATACATGTTGTACAATCAATATTTGGTTTGATGGGCATTGTTGAATTTCTCAAAATAGTCGTATCATCTGAAAAATTCAATTAATTTATCATATATATATATATATATATATATATATATATATATATACATATGTAGTATGTATGTATATACTGTATATGTATGTTAAATAAGATAGGTTTAAATATCTGTAGTTGGCATAGTAACTGGTGTATAGTGATCGATTCAGTGCTTTATTCATGTAAAGTGTGTACTTAAACGATTTGATTACACTTTAGTAATTAACAGAAATCCGTTTAATGAATACGTTGTGAAGTTAACTTACACCTCTCTATTCATTCAATAACGTATTAAACACAGTGAAAACGTTTTAGAAAACCCTCACCTCCATCTATAACGAAATGTCGATGAAGATCTTGTCTATATAGGAAATTCGTACGATCTGTACCATCAAATGATAATCGTGATAGATTCCATATACGTTGTGATATTGATGATGTAACAGGATCTTGTTGAACTGATTCTGGATTTGTAAATGTTTCACCATTGGGACTCTGTAAAATTTACGTTTGAATTTAAGAAAAAGAAAACTGCCAACTTTAAAAGATTTAAAATTCAAACTGTTAACCCAATTAAAACTTGAATGTAAATAATCTAACATCCCCAAGGATTAATACGAACTATTCGATTCTTTAATTGTTACAAATTTACATACATACAGATGATCTGTTAAAGAATTTTAGCAAACATTTACCGAATAATAATAATGTTTTAGTCAATTCTTACAAGTAAATTAAAAGCTATTATAATGAATACAATTTCACGAATATAAAGCGTTTGTTTAACTTAACAATAGATTAAAATTACTCTGTTTCTATAGGTGCATGAATATTTAAATATTCCAGTCGAATATAGACAATGCTAGCATATTGAATTTACAGACAGAATGCATACAACGTTCAAAACTGACATTGCTTCTGGCATCCAACGAAAAATATCACAATTAAATCCTAGGAATAGATTAATACTTAAAATCATCGCCCACGGAATAATCACCCGACTTTTAAATTCATCAAAAAACATCATTTAACATTGACGCACTTTTAATAATTTAATTGATTCTATGTCTATAATTTGAGAAGTTTCTTTATGTCACCTAAAGGGCATTAAAATCGAAAACCCAACCTATTATATTTAATGATACCTATTTATACCAAAAAAAAATAATACTGCACTTATCTTCTGGAATGACACGTAAAACAATTCGTATGACAAATAAAAATTCGTTTTATTGTATTTATAGTTTTATAGAGAGTACTGCAAATTCATGCAAGTCTTTAAGTTATTGTTGCTTATATTGACTTACAGTCAAGTCAGTTAAATCAGAATAGACCAGCTATACATATAAAGCAGCTACAGTTCCACTACAAGAAATTTCAACAAGTCTCCCTTAAATTCTAATTAAAGGGTGTTAAAATTTGATTGAAATTTAAATGTTTTAATAGATTTTTTGATAATTTGCCCAATTTCATGTCCAATTATTTGGACAATATTGCAAATAATAGTAGAAAATAAATGAACATTTCTCGGGTTTAATTAAATAGTCGAGTGGTTTTATTGATTAAACAGACACAAAAAAAACATATCATCAGATCAAAAAATAGGGATATATATAAAAAAATCAGGGAACTAACACAAATGTTACCCCTATTATTACGATTTTCAAACGGTATTACATGAAATTCTGTTATAAAAATTATCAATTATGCATTATATCTATCACGCTAATCAATTCAAGCACACAATAATAGAAATAATAATAATAATAATAATAATAATAATATAGAAAAATGTATTAACGATAGGTTAGTGTAACACTGTTGAAAATGAATTTTAGGAAAAATATTTGTTAATTGTTTTCCGTGAAAAACCACTGAAACTTTAATGAGTATTAAACTGATAAATGTTAGATCAAACAATATAATGGGAGCTTTCGTTAAGCACTAAATCTATATTAAAACAACCACAGATGATTACGAATTAAATAAGTCGTCAATTAATTTAATTAATAATAACTAATAATTATTATAAAAAAAATTTTGTTTAAGTTTGATAAAATTAAAATAATAATAATAATAATAATAATAATAATAATAAATTTAAGGGTTTATATTACGCTTAGTGAACATGGTAACATAGACTATTCTCCCAAAGGTATTACACTTATACAGTCATCAAGGGATTACGAATATTGTATTATAGCTACCCTGTTAAATATATGTATATACACATACACAAAAAGAAGTTGTCTGTTTGTAAGACATGTTTTAATATGTGCCAATGAAAATTAACTCATTAGTGTTTCATCGAAATGTAATCAACACTAGTTGTAATTAAAGTAATTTTATTAATTCCTCTTCTTATTATTATTGATGTTAATGGTAAGAAAAATTAATGCTTATTTATCATTAAATTTGAAAATGCTATAATTGTCTTGCGACATAATTACGAGAGGAAAAACAGATTAAATTTTTGAAGCTTCATTTAATATTCATTGAATGTATTTAGCACTAGAGTGTTGTTGTCTTGCTTGGTAATTCTCAAGGATTCTTTCAAAAAAGTAATTGAATTTTAGCGACTCTATTTAAAATCTTATCAAAAAACATGAGTATAATTGAAATTTTAGATTTGTTTTTTTTCTTTAATATTTAAATTTAAAAAAAAACTAATAAATTTTTGTCGTAAAAATTCTTTTTTGAAAAAGTAATGTAATACACCATTAGTTGCAACACTAATAAAATAAATACACATTCTAAGTTAAATGAGTTCTTGTTCTTGAGGGAGTTTGCAACAAGCGGACAAATGCGTCCCACTGGTAACATACAAACAGTCGATACCGACGCTGATTTTGTACATGATTGCTTTTTTATATCACAACCAAGACACGTACACTTCAAGATAACAGGCTCATTCTAGAACAACTTAAATGTTTGTCTTGGCTCGTTTCACCTAAAAATAATGACATAAGATTTCATATTATTGAAACTAAAATATTGTTGGGTTGTTATAGATAGAAGTATTGTTTGAAAAATACAATCGGTTTTTTCTCTTCACTCTTTGCTTTTTCAACGAAAATTAAAAGACAAAACAAAGTTTATTTCTTCTACAATATTTAACTATAAACAGTTTAAATGATCGCTTGAAACATTTTCTAAATGTCAAACATTGACCTTTTTTCAACACTCCGCGAAAATTAAAGTAGACATCATTCAAGCCTGAAATTAACTGAAACTTACTATGGTCATATCTATCAGTCTTTGTCATGTGACAGGCCCATTTACAAACGAAAACAATCAATTTAATTAAATTAGAAAACAATAATTAAGAACACATAAAAAAAATACTTTTGTTTAACAGTGTTTATATTTAATTCAATGTGACATTTTAAAATAGAGTTTATCGTTTGTTTTTTTGTGTGTCTTCTTTCGACTCTTTTTAAATTACTTCACTAAATCGCTATGGGGAAATGCTAAACCAAAAGCTACCCCAATTTGTACATTCACCCTCTAACAGAAAAGAAAGTACGGGCATGTTAAGCATTGAAGATTTTAAACTTATACGTATACAAAAATTGATGATTTTATGTGGAAATCCACACATATGACCCACTGAAGAAGCGTTTTAATTAATTAAATACGGCTCTTACATACCTCAGAATTGGTCAAAAGTAGCGTGCAAATTGTCCACAGTTAAACAATAAATTTATGACGAATTTATTAAGGAAATCATTAAAACGGATAAGGTATTATTATTATTTGATAAACAATAAAGTGAAAATAAATTCATGATATCGATGGTTCGTAACAATAAAGCGCTTATATAGTTTGTCATTTATAATTCAAATTGATCGACCGTTGATGTTATCAAAATATTTTCAATACACGCCTATCATTCAACATACGTATTCAATATCTACATACACTTTACTTATTCGATCTTTATAACTTAAATATAAATAATTAGATCGTGCCCGGATAATAAAACTACGATCTTAAATTGTCATCGGAAAATATTCACATATTGTTTTAAAATCGATATAACAATTTTTATAAAATCACCATTTTCATAATCCTCTAATTGTATTTACGTTTGCGATAGATGATTATTTAAATATTAATTTCTAGGATACTTACAGATATTCGAATAAATAATTCAAATTTAATTTCTGAAAACACAAGCCTTACGAAGTGTTTACATTTAATCATTCTGAAAGGTTGTTCTTGTGTGCGTTAAACATAAACACTTTAGTATTAAGTTACATTTGATTAAAAAGACCAACACATTAATCGAGGAGAAAGGGGTGGTGGCACATCAACACACCCTCTATTGTCTATTTATACTTGATTAAATTATAAAATATTTACCGGACGATACGGTCTATTACACATTTATCCATCGTCATAATTTAAAAAATAAAAATTAATCTGACAAAAACATGCAATTCTTTTATTTTTATAATTAACAAAAATATAGATAAAAAGAAACACTCACCCTTTCTTCTTTCAAATTCCATGATGTTAATGTATCAGTTTTTTCATCTGTTGTTTCAATATCAACATCATCATCGCTTTCGTCTTCCTTTTGTGGTACAGTTCTCTCATTAACTGGTTGTACCGGTTTAAAAGCTGATTGATAATTTTTATCAATTGAAAAAAATGGATTTTCATGTGAAAATAAAATTGAATTACGTTTCAACCATGGAAATGTTGGATATGATGAAAATGATAATGGCTTATGATATATAAAATCCATAGCAACACGTGATATTGGTAATGTTATATCTTGACAATTTGGTATTCTTGGTGATGGTACAATCGGTTGTGTTTGTTGTTCAATTTTTGTTTGTTTTGTTGGTCGTTGTACAGTATTTGTTAATAAACGTTTTCTAGTACCACCATTAAACATTGCTTTAACATCTTCCCATGCATGTGTTATTTCTTCAGGTGGATTACCACTTAATTTCATATGACGTCGCCATGAATTAAAATTAGCAGCATCCGGTTGTACATATTTATCAGTTGAACTAAGACGATGTGAATGAAATATGAATTTATTTGGTGAGAAAAATAAACCACACACTCCACACTTAATACATTTAGCTCTTGATGAATTATAACGTGATGGTAAAAATGAACCACGACAACCCCATGCACATTCATGATGTACAGCGAATGCAAAATCATCCGGTAAACGTGGTGGTGCATTATCACCTAAAAAACTTTTACAAAGACGTTCAGCCTCGCGACGGGTTATCATACCACAACGTCTAGACGACACAGGCATTGCACCAGCACGACGTAAAATTTCTAATTGTACAGGTGTACACTGAACACAAGTAATTCCTGAAATGAAATTAATTACCGATTGTTGTTTGAAAGAAAAATGGTGGATGCGCCGGGATAATAATTTAAAAAACCTACCTAAAGCTACCCGTCTGTTATGAATTTCATTATAACTAAATTGTTTCAATAATGTATTTGAAATTTGTGCCAAACATAATCGTTCTTGATTTTCAATTACTAACGATACTATTGGTACACCATATAAAACTATTGTGCCAACCTGAAACTTACCAAAATCAGCCTTTACTTTATTTATTTATTTTTTAACAACAAATAAATGAATAACTAAATAAATAAATAAATGAATAGACAAATTAAAAGAAAGTGATCTTGACCGGCTTCAATTTATTCTTACTTGATTAGGCTTAGGATTAGAATCTTTTTTTGGTAAATCTGGGGACGACGTTTCCGATAATCTTGGCTTAAGATGTTCCATCACAGAGATACGCAGATTTTTCACAAATATATAAAATTTCAATATTCTTATTTATAACGATTCTATTGAACAAACATCATATTTTTAACACAATACATTGAAAAAAAAATTATTCACTCATTTGTGTTACTTGTACAACGTTTAGGAAGTAAATGACTAAATCCTATAAGAGAGTAAATCAACCCTAGTGAAGCTCCGCCCTAAACAGCGGCCGTGGGACTGCGTTTACACTTCAATCCTCACTTTTATCCAATAGTAACAGCACATTTAAATTGCCAGACGAGAACAGTAAAACCAACCCTTAATAATTGACCAATGACAATGCTATATTATATAAGATATTGTTAATAACGTTTAATACAACTACTGTTGACAATTTAATTTATATTTTCATCTTGTTTTTCGCAAACAAATCACACACATCAATTATTTGTATGCAAAATATTTAAAAACCCATTTTTTTTGTATCCATTGTTCAATTTTCTATCAATTATTCTACATATAATACCAAGATAAATGTGGAAATCCTCTTGAAATGTTGACAAGTTGACAAATCATAATATTTTTCAAAAAAGATATTTAAGAAGATTTGTGTTTCTTTAAATCAAACTAATTAAATTAAATCAAACCAATTCGTCAATATTTCACAGAAAAAAGATTATATCATTCTCTTGCTGCAAAATATTACAATTTAATTTGTATAAATTCAAAGTAATTATTTCAATCTTCAGAATAGTCAGAGCAATTTAGCCAATAGCTGTTACTATATTTTATTTATCTGTAAAGTGAAGAGGAGAAAAAGAAGTGGCAACTAAGTAGTATTTGAACACTAAAATGGACCTCGTAGCTCTTTACTTTTGATATTGCATTAGCAGTTAGCAAATCAGTCCTAAATAGCATAAAATACTCTCAAAAAATTGAGAGTGAAGATCATTTTGTTCATGAAATAATGTGAGACCAACAACTATTCATGGATTCTTCTAAACAATTTGAGCTACGAGGGTCCATAGGTTTCACAAATACTGTTTATGGTTATCGTATGTTTTTTTTAAATAATTTTCCTCATTTACTGTGCAACAAGAGATACTCGTGCTGATCCGGTATTTTATAAGTTTTAAAATGATGAAGGTTCCATAAATATTGTACAAACAACAAAACTAAGATAAAATATAAAAGTATATGAGTCTTTTCGAGCGATTTCCGCATAATATTTCTTTTGATAATTGTTCAAAATGAATCATTTATTAATTATACTTGATATACATCAATCATAGAGATTAACTAAACAAATCAAGTTTAACAAATCGTCAATAAGGTAACAAAATAAAATAAAAATGTTGTAATAAAATGAAAACTGGCATCTATCTAAAAATCCGAAAATAAATCCAACTAAATGACCTATGAAACAATAACGATGACAAACGGCTGACATAAACATTCGTCTGTGAATCTATAGCTTAACCTAACTAAAACTAACTGCACACCTAACAAGATCCTCAAACAGATCTATTTCAGTAATAATCACAATATTTTATCTAACAATAAAAAATATTTAATCGATATTTGTATCTATAAAGTTTATTTCATATAAAAATAAAAAATTGGCTGATATTAGCAAGAAGACAAGTATTAGTTTTGACGAAATCGTTTCTAAATACGGTCGATGAACATGTTTTCAATCACTGTAAATACTATTAGGTAAGCCAGTGTGTATTCATGTGAGTATAATACACTGGCAGTTCAATTATTGCTATTATTGTGTTCGATTGAGACATACAGAAAGATTATCCTGGATTTTAACATGTAATAGAAGAAATTCACAGATGTATGTAACGACTATAACTACTAAAACCTTTCAAACTCTTTCAATTCAACAAGAATCAAAATAGGTATATCTACATTAATACATATAGAATGTATATGTTTGTTATTAATTTTCGCATACTTATATAGTTCTGAATGAATGTTAAAAAATATTAATAATGTGCACAGCCTCTTATTTTACAAATTGTTTAACAACTTTTCTAGTTGCACGAAAATTACCATATAGACTTTATTAATTTGGTAACAACAAAAGGGATGTTTCTATTTTATTACAATTTTAGAATTATTTCCGTGACTGAATTTGATGATGGAATTCATTACAATAGATCTCGAATATATTGTTTAGTATGGTGTAGATTTGAGATATAATTGAATGTTGAATGAATAATGCATGTGTCCTCGACGACCGCAGCCGCAATCTGTTCTCCTGGACAGAGTTAGCACACCCAGCTATATCTCCCCCAATTCCGGAATTGACCATGGACCGGAATGGACCGTCAAGCTCTGCACGCCCAGCCGAGCGTGTTTGTTAAATGAACACCGATAGCAAATGTGCTTTATTTTCCAATTACCACCACAGAATTTTTAAACGTAAGCGCCCGTATAAGTGAAGAAAAAAACCTTGGAATTTCATTGATTTTTTTTTAATCAATTTTAATTTAGTTTCTCTGTTTATTATTTGAAATTTATAACAATAAACGTAATGAGAAGTAGGGATAGCTAATCTTCTATTTAGCACATGTTTTATAACAGGTTCAATTGTGTTTCTCTTGGGGTTGAGTTTTGATTGCTAAATTCACCCTATATGCAACTGATCTAATACTACCCCATCATAATTTCTTCAATAGACATGATTAAAATCGTTATTTTGTCGAGATTAATAAATGGACACCTGAAATTCTACAATAAGAACAAGTTTTCTGTTACCATTTTTTTTTCCATCATTTCATGTTAGATTAATCTTGTCTTTGATCCTTGTGAAATAAGTGTTATTGTAAGGTGTTATTTTTTTTCCGTCTATGTGTAAATAGGTTCCATCAATCGACAAATACAGCAATAAATCGAGCATAATACCCGCACGTGGTAGTTAGACAAAGTGGTTATTATCCCTAGTGGCGCGTGCCAGGCCTTGTTACGGTATTCAATTGGGCATTGTGACCATTCCACCCTATAACACAGCTGTTGCAGGACGATCTTTAGTAACCCGGTGACGATCTGTTCCATCATTACCGGAATCCAAGGATTTACTGTTATTTTTTACAGTCATTGACCAAATAAACATTCCATAATCTTATCAGAGTAATTTGATATGATCTTCTAGGGACAATCCGTCATTAACTGACATTAAAGGGAGATTGAGTATTTTACAATTGATGATGATTATATTGGCAAAAAGGAAAAAGTTTAATACATGTTGTCATCGAAACACCCACCCAATCAATTAATAAAATGTAAACAGGGATTCTGTATAATAATTATTTCAATCTTCTAAACTCCAATTAATTTTTGTCAAGTCCTTATACTTCATAGAACTAGATAGTAATCGTTCCAAAACTTAAGTCCACTATTTTTGTATAAGAGGTACTTATTAGGTTTGTTCCTACTCATAATTCTAGATTGTTTTATGTACTTTTCCAGGCAAGGAAGTTTTCTAAAGTGGTCGTCCAAATAGGCTCTCCAGTATTATGTAACGTTGACTTTAAATTTTCTTTCAGATAAGTATACGAGAATAAATCAAATTCAGAAAATAATTGATTCTGTATTATTTCATTACAGATGCACTGTTATAAAGTGAAAATAATCGTAAATGAAAGAAAATGAATTTATTTTTCGTTAAATTTATTAATTATCAACAAAACTGTATATTCATTACAAAAGATTATATTAAATCAATTTAATAATTTAGAATATATCTCTAACTGTTTAGAATCATTCAAATTAATCCCATTTACAATTTCTATTTAATTAATTTGGAAACGTTTTATTAATATCGATTATGATTGTTATTATAAAAATTTGATAGAGATTATTGGAAAAATAGTTATATAGGTATATATAATGTTGTTTATTTTTTGTGTATTAGTGAATTCCGGGAGTGGGAAGGTTTTGGTATTTCTATCAGGGGGATAGCTTGTTCGTATAATACGGACTGATGGTAGCGGGATGGTTTTTTCAATTATAAACTCTAT
The DNA here is from genome assembly GCA_028455855.1 of Meloe dianella. Lineage (NCBI taxonomy): Eukaryota > Metazoa > Arthropoda > Insecta > Coleoptera > Meloidae > Meloe > Meloe dianella. The sequence goes on along the minus strand of JAPTHL010000045.1, from coordinate 798,585 downwards.
TTGGCTTAGCACAGATTGTTGTGTAATCAGTTTAGTTCGTTACGGGCCGCGAGCACTCGACAGTGAACCACAGCGAGGAACAATCTAACTAAAGCAAACCTAAACCTTAACTGGAGTAGAATGATTGCATTTCCAAACCGACAATCATATTCTATCTCATTCTTTATCATATTATTTACTTAGATTGTTATATACCTGCAAATGTTATTTAGGTATTATTTCTATTGTTCTATTTCTTATTTATTTCATTCTGTATTATTTAAAATTTCCGCAACTTATTTAATTTTTATTATGAAAATATATACATATATACATCAATTAATCTTATTGTCTTATGTATATTTTAACTAATTTGATATGAATTAATTAAAGTTTAATTGAACGGAAAACCGTAAACACGCTAATGAAGCCATATATATACGTATATATATTTTTTTAATTTCATTTTACAATTCTCATCATTATATTTCTTTATATTCCGTTGGCACATAATCTCTTAGGTATATTTATTTTCTCTACCTCAATACATAATCTTTTTTTAAAAAGAGAGCTTTTATGTTGATGAATAAAAGCACTTATAGCTTTCTACCTCCTCATTAAATTGTATAATTTTTATTTAAAAAGGTAAATCTTTTTCAAATATACCGGGTATACCCCATTAATATTGGTGCATTTTTCATATTTCCATCGAATTAATAACAGCGAGAATATGTGTATTTATGAGAAGTAAAGCAAATTAATATTTTTGATATATTGAATAATGGTGGAGGCGCCTCGAACCATTATTGAAAATAAAAAATACTCTATTAATTGTGACACTTTTTTTATTAATGCACAAATACGGTAACATTTAAATTGTATACAGGTGTATTAACAACATTTTATTATTATTATTATTATTATTATTATTATTATTATTTGGTAACATGCTACACTTTAAAAAATATATGGCCAAAAATGATAATTTAGATTTTTTTTTCAACAGTGCAGTCAATAAAATATTGGAATTCTTATTCATATCATTATAAATCGACAATAACAATTACAAAATAAAAAACAATGATAAAAAATAATTATGTTTAAAGGGGGATATTTCTTTATAAGAAATATCATTGGAGAAATAATTAAAGAGATCAATCGATTAAATGGATCATAATTTTAACAATATTTAAATAGGATTTACTAGGATGATGATTATAATTAGAAAACTTATAAAATAAGAAACAGTTTTATAACAATATTTCTTAATTGATTATACTTATATTAAACTTTTATATCTAATGTATTGTCATCAACCAGATAATTAAGTACGTTTATTTTAATTGTCATGTATTATGCTTAATTTTAATTGTTATTTGAGTATTTATTTAAAATGAAATAGGTAGGATTCAATTAAAATTAAGCATAAAATATAACATTTATTGAAAAATGATTTTATCTGGCTTTTTTTATAAATTGTTCACACAAATATAAGGAATACATCTATAGCATTTTTAAACTGACAACGTTAAACAATTTTAGTGATTCGGCCAAAACTTTATCACTTAAAAAAAAAATCATTTAGCCAAAAAGAAATATTCAACAAATAATAGTGCATATTATTATCTAATAAGCAATAATTTATAATATAAACCAATTTGTTTTCGATATAATTTTAAATACTTTTGTCGTATATAAATGTTTATTTTTAAATATTTATTATTATCATTATTATAATAAAGTTTCAGCTGAAATCTAGCAATCTACATCAAAAATGTTCTTAACTGTTAAAACATTGAGTTATCCATTTCATGCAATCAACATTTCATTTTCTTTTATTATTAATATTATTTATTTATTTATTTATTTATTTGATTTTTGGCAAGTCGTGATGTGACAGGTAGTAGAGGCAATTATTTTCAACTGATTAAAATTTCCATTTATAAAATCTACCCTCTTTATAATTGCATTTTTTTCTTTCATAATAATAATAGCAATTCACAATATAAACAATTATAGTAGTAAACTATATAACTATAAATTTTATTGTTTAGATTTTGTTTTATTATTAAAATAACTAAGCTAAACTTACTTATTTACAACTAAATTTAATTTCTTGTACGTATAATTCTGTATAGAATTATCCTGTTTATTATTTATTATTATTAATTTATTTTGAGAATTTTTTAGTTTTCAACTAATTTTAAATGACTCAAATTCAACTGCACACAACAATCACACACACACAGTCAAAAAATATACGTTTTCAATTAGATTTTAAATAAAAATTTTACATTATTTACAATGGAAATAAATTTGAATTATTATTATAGGAAGCGTTTTAATATATTTCTATTGATATTTCCTTCTAAATAAATCACATTAAATTATATTGAATATATGGCAATATCTCACTTTTCGGTGCAGTTGAATAAATAATTTAAATAAACAAATATCATATCGATAACGAATTAGAATAGAAATAATATACAAAATTATTGGGGTAGTATGGTGTTAAATTTAACCCGTAACTCATGGTAATGGCATATCAACTCTTACATAATTAACCGGGAAATAACCAGTACGGCCATGTAAACTACCCTCGAACCAATTTTCGTCGATTTTATTCAATAGTGTGATTACTTCATTCTCCTAAAATTATTATTTAAAAAGAAAACACACGTTTTAGATTTAAGTGATTATTAAATATATATATATATATATATATATATATATATAACATTGCGATTACCTTGAAACCTAATTCACCAGGATTTTCAGGATCAAAATCATATAATGCTGTACAACATGGTTGTTTAGGCATCGGTGTTCGTGCTGGTGACTTCATTGGGGACGGTAGTGGAGATGCTAAAATATTTTGTTTTAATTGAATAAACTCAATATAACATTTATTTTTAATTGATAATAAAATTTAAAACATATAACGAATGAAATGATAAAAATGATGACAATTATTATACATAAAAAGCAATAGATAGAAGAATAGAAACAGTTACCATTAGCAGATTGTTGCCCTGGATGTAATTCAAGTTGTTGTGGCTTATGTTGTGGTGAGGACACTTGTGAAGAGCCTAACAAAACATCATTGTCAGAACAACAACTCAGGCATTTTAATAGCATTGTTAAACGATCACAAAAATATGTCATTATTGAAAAAATTATAGTGACAACGGAAAATATAACAGAAAAACAAAACACAATCACATTAAGTATAGTTTAAATTAAACTAGAAAAAAAACGCAAAAACATACAACTATCGACATGTTCGATAACTATTTTTGTTGATTGGCTGACTGCCAATTATCGTTTTAAACTAACCACGCACAATTATTTTAAATTTGATGATTAAACATATAAAACAGTAATGCATGGTACGTAAATTAAACAATCAACAAATTGATTTTTTTTAAATACTTCGATCTAAAGAAACAAAACAACCTACACATCGAAACATATAAGATGAATAAATGAAAAATTTAATGACCCAACCAGTGGATGAATGTGTAAATGATTGGGAAAATCTTAGAGAATAGGAAGAGCTAAAAAAAAACGAATTTAAAACCATAAAACAATACACCAAAAAGAAAAGGAGAATCAAAACGTAAAATATAATACAAACATGAGCGGTTTTTATTGCTGTAATAATTTAAAATAGAAAAATACTTGAACGAAAATGGAAAAGAACATAAAGAGATTAATAAATGTTTTGTTAATTGCAACTTAAACTGAATTAGTAAATAAAAAAAAAATGATAACAAAGCAACTACCTTGAGGAAAATTCCAAGGGTCGAATGGATCAGGTTTAATTTGTGTAGGTATAGTTTTAGGTGCGGGTCTTTTAAATTGATAATTATTTGTATTGGAAAAATGATTTGAATTATGATGGATACCATTTATTCCATCTGATACGCCTTCTATATTTAAATCAGTTAATGATTTTGGTACGAATTCAACTTTAGGACGATTTGCTGCTTCCTCTTTCCTGAAATTTAAATAAATCAATAAATAGAAATCAATTATTTACTGATAAATCAAAACTATTATACTTTTCTTGCACAGTTTCATTCAAATGTTTCAAAATCTCTGTACATTGCTCATGATATTCCAATAAAGCTTCAGTGAATGTTGCTAATTGTGATATTTGTTCTATCTGTAATTATATTTCTTTTTTTAAACAGTAATGATTTAAATTATAATATAATTAAGCTTACATCGTTTTCTAATAAATTAAACATTCCCATTTGAGCAAGATGCAAGGATTCTGCGAATTTATCTTCTGCAGCCCTTATCTCATCATCTAAAATATTATATAAATAATGAATTAAATGAAAACCGACAATTATTTATAAACAATTAATATAAGAATTAATGTACAGGCAAACAATGATAATCAAATACAGTGTTACAATTAAATATTTCAAATATAATTCTAGCAAACTACATTAGGGAAGTGTTTTTTTTTTCTATTAGATAAATCTGATGGTTTTTTTTTTATCTTATCGCACATACCTCCCTGTATTTTCACAGGGCTGGAAAAAGGACTCAAAGTCCCTTTAGATCCTGTGTATTGATAAAAATTATGATTTTGCTAGAATGTATGTTTATTATATGTTACATAATTCAAATAAATTTACCTTTAGCTTGTCGTCTTCGTTTACAATCAAAATCTAATCGTCTTCCTTGTAATTTTTTCCTATGATGCTAAAAATTGAATAAATGTCCCAATTAATCATATTAAATAATTTAATGTAAAATATTAATATTTACCATGACTTCTTTTAAATCTTTAGTTTGCAAATGATGTAAGGGTTCAAGAAAGTTTTGTTTTATATTATCATCAAGTGAATATTTAATATCCGCCATTTGTTTTAACGATTCACCAACTTCAACTAATGCCTGACCAAACATACTATCATCTCCTAATTTTTTACCATAGGTTAACATACAATCACCCAATACACCTTCTGGTTGTGGATAAGTATTTGATTTAGCTTGTCCACTTAATTTACTTATACCTTTAACAGCAGCCATTTTAGCACGTGCAGTTGGATTTGGTTGAAGAAATTCTTTTGTTTTAATTTGTAATTCTTCTACAAGTTCATTTGTAACATCCGTTTTCTATAAAAATAGTTAAAAAACAAACAAACAAACAAACATTAATTTCGAATTATTAGAATATTATAAATTTTTCACCCTCTCCATATCCATAAAATCAAGATCTAATTTGGTGCCTTCAGCACCACCCATTTTTTCAGTAACATACTGATTGCATTTGTTTATTTGTTTTTTCAGGCCGGCGAACGCCATTTTTTCAACTATACAGTCTTATACCTGTAATTCAAGATTCATCATATTTACTAAAATTAATGGAAAATTCATAAATAACATCAACTGGTAAGTATTTTACTTCACATCTACAAAAAGGATCTTTAATAAATACCTTATAGACGATTAAACTTAAATTAATTATACCGTCTGTCTTGTACATAGCTACACATATGAGAGCATATGTTAGATAATATAGGTACGCTATTTATCAGACACTCTGTATATTATTCGAAACACAGATAATCTAATGAGTTTTATGAAAAGCATTTAAAAATGAACATCTCCATTAATCTGTAGCTAAGTTGGGCATTCCAAATGAATAAATAATTCAATAACACTTATGTATAACGCGTTTTTATACACAGTTTTGATTTAAAACGAAATACTATTGATTTTATTAATAATAAAATAATAATTCAAGGAAGTAATCATCGAAACATCTAACAAATCTAACTACCTACCTACCTACCAATTATTTGTCATTTGAAATTGGCAAAATGTAGCTATCTTCTTGTAAAAAATATTGAAAAGAACAAACAATAGTCGCACTAACAAGTAAAAAAACACTAATTTTGACCTTATCAAAATAAAAGATAAAGTTAAAGACAGGAATATTGTCTGTTATATTGAAACAAATTGTAAAGTTGTCAATTTAGCTGATCTTCAGACACATGTATAGATACAACTCGTCTAAAGATCAATAGGAAATTTGTTTGCCTAGTTTGTAAGCTAAGCTCTAGTTTGAATTTATTGTGTAAAATATTTACAAACTTAAACCACAACGTTCTAACACATTTTAGACGGAGGACAGATCATCTGTGCCAATTATATTTAAGATCAATACAATTGTTTTGAATATCTAAAGATCATCAATTTAACAACGAGATAATTTATCTTTTTTTTATCGAAAAAACTCAATAATTTCGTATTTATGTTTCTGGTCCGTAATACATATCGAATGTCCCATAAGAAAGTTTTTTGATATATTTATTAATTGATTCTAGGTTTTTTTTTAACGCAATTAAGCAAAACCTCTTCTCGTTTATATTCTATAATTATTCTTTTTTACATCGAATAAATTTGACACAAACAAAATTAATGTTTATTGTATGATTGTTGTAAAGTTAATTAAGTGTTGTTATCATTAATACTGATAAATCCGTGTTTCAGTATCCACCATGTATTTAAATAAATCTATAAAATTGTTATTTAATACATTTCCTCTAATTACCTTGAAAAATTCTAGTGTATTTAAATAAATGAAACATTCGCATTAATTTAATATAAATATTATCGATTCAATATTTATAAAACAGTTATTTAATTCTAATTAATTGTTACGTCAATTATAAAAATTAATTAAATTAAAACAATTCTTAAAACCATATACTTAATATCCCATCGAAATCATAACATAAAGAATAAATAAAATAAATAAGTGCATTGAACTACACAAATCGATAAGTTCTAATATAGATATAAATTGTTAATTCCATATAAATAACAAAAAATTTACAGTTGATTAAATTCGGTAATTTTATAAAGAAGATCGTATTGTAATCATTCAAATGGATAAAGTTAGCCGTGTTCAATTTCCACAGTAGTCAGTCGATTTGTTTCTATTAAATGGAAAATAATCGGTTTTTTTTTCGAATTAAACCAACAATTCTACGAAAAATTGTAATAACACGCGACACTCTTAAAAATATTGATAAAGGATTTCACTATCTACAGCGAAATAGGTCACATATAGCTACCCTTAACCGTTTAAGTGAAATTTCATCTATTTAACAAAATCTATATAATTTTCAATAATTATATCAGTCTACAAATTTGCTAAAGTATTATACAATTGATATAATAATAAGAATTAAAATAGAGATAAACAATTTATAAGCACGTGACGTGGAATCTCCCCCCTAATCTGATAAAATAAAACTTCTGGATTCTTACTATTATATGACCTATTTTCACATTACCTTGACATATATTATAAGTCAATCAAAATTTTTTTTTATGTTTAGTGCTATATGATAATTATAGATTTTTATAAATCTCTTTTAATACAAATTGATTCTAATTATAATCAAAATTTTTTGACAATTATTAAAATGTGACTATTAAGGAGTAACATGTTCTTGTTTGTCCTTTTCAATCAAAAATTAATAAAATCAATAATTCGTTTAAAAGTACGGGGTTAATTATTGTTTATAATGGTATTATTAAAATGCAATTGAAGCAAAGTGGTGTCTAAATGAAAACTAATACAAAACTAATTGGATTTCTATCAAAGGATGAATTATAAAAATAATACAAAAATTTAAAGATACTTAGAGAATATTTTATAAAACTCTTTATTATACATACCGAAATAATTAAATGAAACGTTTTCTACAATTCCAATATAAATTGACACACTATTTATATTTAAATGAATAATAAATTATAATTATTTATAAATGATTAAAAAATACAAAATACATTCACCAATGTGTTGAGATGTAAAATAATACAAAAATATCGACTTCAAACATTGAATAGATTGTACGCAACAATACTGCGCACATATCGATAATACCCCATACAAGGGTTAAGACAACACCGACGCATTAGGGGTGAAAAAGAAAATTAAAGATTATACCGGGAAAATTAAAAGAAAAAGAAACAGCAACAACAAGTACAACACAGTAAAACAAAATCATTAGGAAAATTATTAAAAAAAATCCGTAGGAAATGTCCTTAGATAATCAACCACCTACATGATGAGTTTTTGGTAATGATAGGGATAATACAAGTGCAATGTTCGTCAACAACAACAATTGATATGGTAACAGAAAAACCATAATCTCGCCTACAAACGCCTACACAAAACGTCCCGACAAACGTTGTTTTTTGCAAATTTTCACAATTATATCAATCCATTCTCTAACAATTAAAATTAAACTTTAAAAAAGAGGCTATTACTGATGGATTTAAGTAAAAACAAGAAGAAGAAAAAAACGTGTAATGAAAGTAAACATAATCATTGACTGATCGTTTATCTAAAGACATGTTTTGATTGATTTGGCAAGATCGCTTCTCTATTTATAAACTTTTTTAATGTTCCCTATTGTGTACACATACGACAGTTTTATTACATTGGCAATAATAAAGATCAACCTATGATTTTTGAACACTTGATTGATTACATGTATTCTAAATAAGTCGATACGGTCCTGTCCAAAAACCTATGTTTATAGAACAGTATAAAGTCGTTATTTATGCGAATTCTAAAATAGATTAGTACGGACCTATATAGAATAAAGCTTGTCATGTACGTTAATATTTATATTCAAATAAATAATGAGATACAATTTAAATTGTTTGATAATTAAGACTGACTGTACATACTGATAGATGAAAATCTTTATCATCTGTTTTATTAAAATTTGATAACAATTTCCTAAATATATGTAACGAATTTTAGAAATAATTAACACACTTTCTCAAAAAATTTCATTTTCTAATAACATTGTTATTGTTATATAATCATTGTTTGTATTTCACAAGACATTTTGTTTGTTGTTGGGTACTTTATAAATAACGATTTAAACAAATAGATGAAATTTTATTATTATTATTGTAATTGTTTAAAATTGGTTATAGAATCAAGGACTATAAGATGAAAATTACGATATAGAAAAAAATTAGAGGAATATTGAGGTGTAAAATAATTCCCTTAATAAATATGATTTATATTTATATTACATCATTACAAATTGAAAATGATACGTTGGAACATGTGTCTGTTTACTACCCACAAATAGAGAAATGGTTCATTATTGACAAAAATTCATCAATGAAAAATACATCTTTATTAAGACTTACCAAATAACAAATGAACTTGAACTTTTCTTTTACGTTTTATTTTTTGAATACGTAAACAATGTGTTAATTTTGTTTTTTCTATTGAGTTAAAAGTTTCTTGGCAACGATTTAAAAAACACCTTACATCAAGTTCAACGAATATAAATTTTACTCAATGAATGATTTAACGAATTAAGGATACAACATACGGTTACCTATCTAAATCAACCACTCAAATCTGTCAAATTGAACCAACAAAATCAAGTTCAGCTTGTCACCAATAGATAACACTACCAAATCAAATCATAATAATAATAATAATAATTATTATTATTATTATTATTATTATTATTATTATTATTTGTTATTATTCATTATTATTAAAGATAGAATATAATGACTTTTAAAAGTTTAAAAACGTATTCTATTAGAACTATGTAAATTATTAAATAGTTATTATCGAGGAATATTTAATTGAAAGAGCAATTTTAGACACTTCAATTGTAGCTTTAATTACAAGTAAAAATAGGTTGAAATTTTAGAATAGATAACAATTTTGATATCTCCCTTATTCTAACTCATTGAAAACATAATACTGATCTTTTTCATATAGAAATTCAAATTAAACAACAAATATAAGTTAAATAATGACATCACAGATATACCCTGTATTAGACAGGCAAATATTGTTAAATATTCATATAGATAGATGCACACATTCAGACTGTAGTGTATTGTTGGTTGCGTTTATCGGTCTATCTATGACATCACTATTTCTGGCCGGTGGTTATTGTCAATTTTGACAGTTTTGACAGTTAACCAAGTTTTTCGTTATGTTGTATACATCATCAATTTAATATTGTTAAATTACCGGTAAATCAATTAAAAATGAGTAAGTATGCAATTATTAATTAAACTATATTCATATAAAAAATAAATTTGCACCTGAATATTGTAAATTGGAATTGATTTTTTTTTTAGCTGTAACAACTGGTACATCATTTATACTATCATCAATTAGTTCTGTTTTAATATTCTCAGGAATGCAAATGTACAAAAATTGGTTCAGTTTATCACAGTTACATACATTATTTGGTGGTTATTTAGGTTCAATATTTTTTATTTTATTATTAACAGCAATTGGTAATTTGGAAACATGTTTATTTGGTAAATCATTCCAAATTAAAATATTTCCAGAAGGTAAACTTTTATATAAAATTGTCACAAAAGTTCATATTAATATTGTGTTTTTCAGTGATATTTTGTTTGATGTTATCAACAATAACATCAGCAACAATTCATCGAGTTTGTGCAACATCTTGGTAAATTGTTTTCTTTTATCGTGATCGTCAAAAAAATACAACGAATTAGTATAATTCTTATCATGTTTGATTAAAACTAGTAGTGGAGATTAGTTTCGTTTCATTAATCAAAAACTATTATAATCGTTAGTTTTTCTAGTTGATTCCAAACTTTCTATTGTTTTAGACTTATTTATTAGGCATTTATTTTACCGTTCTTGTCCATACTTTAAGATAGAAAATAGGGTACTTTCATTCCAATTTCTTACTACTCATTCATATATGGACATAATTATACCTATATGTTCTAATGCGATCAACTTGACTTTAAGATGGGATCGAACGTAAGCAATAAATAAATGTTACTCTTCTTACTATCTTAAGTCAGATGGAGCAAAGCTAATCTCCAATTGAAAATTTGATTGCAGTTTATTTGTTGTAGTTTTTACGATCACTGAAATTTTTAAAAATTTATCCAAATAATTTTATTTTTATAGTTTTCTAATATCTTTATGTGCATTGTACTACATGAACAAGCACAGTCAAAAAGTATATACAGTTCCGATACCTCCAGCTCCTGTACAAACTGGTAAAAAGAAAAGAAATATTTCTTAAAATTCGTCATTTCTTTATGAATTGCTACTTTTATATTTAAAAACAAAAAAATGCATTTGTTTTCTTGTATGATTTTCAAATATAAATAAAATTTAAAAAATTGTTTTGGAAAAAATCTTATCACAATTTATTATTTCAATATTACAGTTTTTGATGGTGAAATTCGGCATTCGGTGTAATAAAAAAAATTAGTTTATTATATTAATATTATTGATTAATAAATAAATACTTAATCATAAAAGTATTAACAATAATATTAATAAAATTAATAAGAACACTATTAACAATATTTTTGAACAATTAACAAAATTTACAATAAATTTATATTTTTTTATATGGTGCCAATAAAATAATTGTTGTCTATCTTGACTATTAGCATCTTTAGTTATATTTATTTGTTGAACTATCATAAATTCAACCTGTAATATCAAAATAAAATACACATATTGATTATTTTAAAAATATTAATATTTAAATATACTAACTTAAGACTCCCAGGTACGCTCGGTACACGTTGAAGATTATTATCAAATATGATCATATTTTGATCATGTTGTGATTGTGTCATTGTTGGTTGTGTACGTAAACCAAATAATAATTCAGCTGGTTGTGCTGTACGTCGTCTAATTTTTGTTGTTTTATTTAATGTTTGTTGATGAGATTCAGGAATCATAAGTCTTTAAAATAATTGTTTTAATTATTTAATACGTTTTTAATTAATTAATTGATTAACTTACTGCATATCTATAGGTGATGATGATCTTGATGATGTTGAACTAGTATCATTAGCATTACTTGACATGCTTGTTGTTAATTCTTTTGAGAATATTGGGAATTCATTGTGTAGTACATGATCTAATAATTGTCCTTTAACTTGATTTTCTTGTTTTAACTTAAATATTATTGGTTATTATAATTATACTAAATGTATTTATTTATTATATAGCATTAATTACCTCTTGTAGTGTAGCATCATTTTCTTTTAATTTAGCATCACGTTGTGCAACAGCATGACATTGACTTAATGTCATATTATATAGTTTTTGTATTAAATATTTAGCTTCATCAATATCGCACACATTATCAACAACATTTTGTAAATCAACTGATTCACTATTATCTTGTGTTTCTTCAATTTCCATAACATTACGTTGTGTTTCACTAATTGTTTCTTGTACATAATTAATATTTTCTTTAATATCATCAATATAACTATCTAATTGTGTTATATCTAAATTTTTATCAACTGCCTGACATCTACGTTCTTCTAATATTTCCAATTCTTTGCCTAATTGTTCACGTTTTTCTAAAAAATGTTCCATGCGTACTTCTTGTTCAACTAAACCACGTTTATTTAATGCAATATTATTAATTGCCTTTTCAACACGTAACCATTTTTGTTTTGCTAATTTTTCGGAATATATACGTTTTTGTTGTTGTTGTTGTTGTTGTTGTTGTAGTATACGTCCTGATGCTTTTAAACTTAAATTACCACGTTGATTTTTACGTAATACAGATACTTCTTCTTGTTTACGTTTTAATACTTTATCTTTAATACGACTTTCAGCTTCCATTGTTTTAATCATATTAGCATTACGTCTCGTTTCCTTTTTCAATTGTGCTATTTCTCTAATACGTTTCATTTCAGCTTCTTTATGTTTTTGTGATTCTTCTTTCATTTTATTTATTAAACGTACTTTAGTACGTTTCATTTCTAATAATTCATTTTTATATGATTTCAATTGATTCTCATGTTGACTATGATCACGTAATAAACGTGCATGTTCTTTTTGGGCAATTTGTAGTTTTTTTAATTCTTTTTGCATATCTGATAGTTTTTTTGTATATTCATCTTTAATTTTCTTCATTTTATCAGTTGATTCTGTATTTGTACTATAGGAATGTAATATACGATCACGTTCATCTTGTGTATTTCTAATACGTTGTTGTAATTGCATTAATTTATCTTCATAATGTTGTCTCATTGTATGCATACGTCTTTGTGATAATTCTAATTCATCAATTAATTTTTGTTTCATATCAATATCATTTGTTAACATAAATAATTCATCTTTTAATTCATTATGTACATCTTTATCATCACTTTCACTATCAAATTCATTATCACTATTTATAATACCACCAATATCACTACTATCTATATCTGGTTCAGATGATGTACGTCGATTTTTTTCTAATACCTGTTTCTCTTTTTCTAATTCTTTTTTAGCTTCTTCAATTAATGATAAATTATCTTCAAATGATATTTCCATAATTGATTGATTTTGTTGTGTACATTGTAAACGATTTAATTGTTTACGTAATTGTTCACATGTATTATTTGATTCCATTAATTTCGCCCTTAATTCTTCAATTTCTTTTAAATATGTTTGTACCATACATGCAACATCATTATCACAATTACCACCGATCCAATTACCCATTGCTTTTTCAGCTAATAAATTTGTATTTTTAAATATTAATGAATCAATTGTATCTTGCATTGCCTTAACACGTGTACGTAAATTATTAACTTCACCTTGTAACATATTATTTTCATAAAACATATCATTTACCATTTCACTACCATCTTGTCCAATAATACGTTTACCTTGTTTATATTCAACTAATTCTAATTGTAATTGGGCAATTTGTTGTTTTAATTGTGATATTGTTTTAGAACTTTTATCTTGATTAATAAATATTTTATTTTTAATATTTCTAGCTCTATTTGCATATTTTAATGTATTTAATGTTTCCATAAAATCTCTATCACTTGGACTAACACATGCTATCATCACAGTTTGACTATTACCACCAAGACTATCTTGTAATAATCTAGTTAATTTTGAATCTCTATATGGTATATGTAATGCTCTTTTTGTTTTATCACCTAATGCTGATATTACATTTCCTAATGCTAATAAACCACAATTAATTGATATACCTTCTTTAGCACGTTCACCAGTTGCACCAGTACGTTTTAAACGTTCTGAACCAGCTAAATCGACAAAATGAAATTTTGCTGTTAATGTTTCAAATTCATTTGTATCACCACCAACACCACCACCACCATCACCATCATTATATTCATCTGTTTGTATAATACGTTGTTGTTTTATATTTAATGTAAATATTGCATGTGAACGAGATGATTGTGTATTCATTTGTGTACTAGCTGTTGTACGTGATAATGCACCTAAACGTAAACATTGTAATGCTTCTTCAGCTGATGTTACAATTTTATATGTTATGCCTTTTACTTGTATACCACCATAAGGATCTTCATGGATTTTATAAACTTTATTCTAGAATTAAATTGAAATTATTGCAATTTTATGAATTATTACAAAATTTAAAATAAAATAAAACTATTTATAATCAATGTGCCTCCCCATCATCCTAATAATAATAATAATCATCTGCCACAAGAAAATTGTGATCTTACTTTACTATAAGATGGGTTGAATAGATCTATAACTTCTTCATTGTATAATTCCATGAATTGTGCTGTTATTTTAAATTCAGGTGCTATAACACCACTCTCTTGTGCTTTTTCAATACGTGCATGCAAACCATCAAATAAATGATGAATAGCTCTTGGTATAATACCTAATTGTTCTGATAATAATTCAACATCAAATCCAGAACCCATTGTATATGTTTTTCCAGAACCTGTTTGTCCATATGCCAATACAGTTGCATTATAACTAAAATTATTAAAAGTGATCATTATTGAAATGTAATTTAACAAAAACATAAATAATACACATACCCTTCTAATGAGGAATCAACTAAAGATGCAACACATGTCTCATAAACAGTCTCTTGTGTTGAATCTGTATCAAATACATAATTATACGTAAATGACTTGTCATTTCCTAATGTTACTTGAGGTTCTCCTGGTGTTACTGTTGTGCAAATGTGGCACATATCGATTATTTCACGTGGTGTTTGTGGCCGAATTCTAAACAAATAAAATACAAAATATTTATATTTTGTCTAGAATGACCTGATGTCTTTGCCTATAAAACTTTCAAAGAGCATGATTTATACGAGACAAGCTGTATAATAATGTTTTAATAATTTTCAGTATTGGTTATTGAAATAGTTGTAAATTGTAATAATGAATAATCGCAATGAATTGATATCAATGAACTAAATTAAATTAGAAATAGATTGTGAATTATATTTAAAGAAAACCTCGACCTATATTGAAAAATTATTGTAGTTGTAGATGACTAATAATAGTTGGAACTATAATGAAAATCTCTATTCAAAAAGATTTTTTTTTAACATTGAATTTTTAAAATAAACATAGGTATATCCTTATTGATCGTTTTCATTGAATCTTTAAGGAATCTCAGGTGTGAAGTAATCATGTAAATATAGTAGATAGGTATTTTGACTATTCATTAAGATGACCTTAACAAAGCAAATATTACTAGAAATACTTGTTATTTTATTGGGAAAAAAAAGGTGGAAATCTATATTATTATGTAATCTTTCAAAATAGACATTTAATAATTTTCTGTATTGATAAATGAAATTTATAAATTTCATTATTGTTTTGTTAGAATTGTACGTGATGCAAGTGTTAGAATGACAATAATGAGAAAATTTTCAAAACTTTATGTATCAAGTTCAAGGTTTTTCATTGTTTTATTTATTTTTTTCTATAACAATAATCTAATGCAGTTGTGATAATAATTAAAAACTTGATCAATTTTATCGATTCATTCTATAAAATATGTGATTTAGATTGGAACAAGTTTGTAATTTTCTTTAGTTATACTTGACCCTAATTCTATCAACAAATCGAATTTTTTATGACATTAGTCAATTATAATAAATTTAAATATTTACAATTATTGCATAATTGCCAATTTTGTTAAATATTTACTTTATTTAATTTGTATAAAACAGTAGATAGTAGTGTTTAATTATACATATATTTATTTTTATAATAAATTAAGGGTTCATAATTTCAACATTTCCTAATGAATTCACTCATTTATTTATTAATTACTTCCCATTCATTTGATGATTTAACATTATTATTATTATTAAAAAAATAGTTATAATGGATAGTATTGTAAAAAATATCCTTTTCTTATTGTTCAGAGGGCGTATTTTGTTTTTGTGACGCAGAAATTTTAATGCCCACGTGTTAATTGCATTATGGAAAAAATAAACCTGTTTCTACCCACAGAAATTGAAAATGGAATTTTTCACATAATTTCTATAATTTTTTTCAAAATAAAATAACAAATGATTTCTTTCTTTTATAAATTATCACTATGTAAATTGATTATTTTTAACACAAAAGGTGTTTGTTATGTTTTTTGTTTTGTTTTTGTCTTAAAAAAGCCCGTTACCCGTAATTATCTGTGAGTATCTTATTGTTAGTTAAAGGCCGTTAATTAATGATTATTTTATGCTATTCATTTTGTTGATTTGCATCAAATAGAACAATAGAACCGTTAGTTTAAAATTTAATTACTTATATAATTATCCTTTAATTATTTATGATACGAGTATAATTGTTATTTTTCACGCAAAAAATTATACATTATTGATCGTAATTTGAATGCAGGTAGTAATCAATAATTATCATAAATGAACTTCCCTGTGTAATTTTCAATTATTTTGTTTAAAACTAACAAATATCCGCCGGAAATACGGTAGAAATAGTAATAAAAAAAGAGGATTAGTAACAACAACAACAACAACACCAAATAAAAAATAAGAAATAGGTAATTGTAGAAACAAAGGCAAAGGTCTGTGACCTGTTTTTGTTGTCGTTAAAGGGTTGAGTTTATGTACAGGATCGTAAAATTAATCATGACGACCAGTTTTTGCACGACTACAGAGAGCCATTGCTTTGAAAATAATGCAACAGTAAATAACAAAATAATACCTCAGGTTTCATTAAAATTTGTTTAGAACTTTCCACATCTGTACACCACAAAAATTCAATAATAACAAAGATCGATTGTTAATTTTAATTAGTTTATCGTTCGTAAAAAGCTAGAGATTTTCTAAATGGCCTGCAGAACAACTTAAAACAATGCAATTAAAATTTATTGTAGAAACACAAAATCTATATAATATACAGCCTATTCCATATTATAATACAAACGCCTCGAAAACTGATTAATAATCTAAATTCCAAAATTTGGATTATTTCCATCGTACATAAAATGTTATTGAAAGTCACCCTAACCGGAAATATCACTTGAATAATGCCCAATTTAAATCAATTTTAATAAATCCTTTATAGTTCAACTAAATAAATTTGCACATTTACTAGAATTATTCTAAATGATTGGTATTTTTTTTTGAAAAATAATATGAACATATGGTCGTTTGATAGTATTGATAATAGTCACAAACATTAATTATATTTATTTTATGAATCACTTGTAAATCTATTTAAATGTAACATTAATATTTTTAGTAACAAACATTTTAAGAGTGCCTTCAACCTCAAAACGTTTATTATATTTATTATTATTATTGCCATCTTATTATATCTATCTTTTTCTAATTATTCTTTATATGTAATTAACTAAATTTTCGGCTTGATTAATTAGAAAGTTAGAAGAAACATTATCGTGTGATTTTTCAAAAAAATTTAACGGTAATCGTTTGATGATGATAATAATTATTAGGGTAATTACTAATTAACAAATATTTGTTGATTATTAATTATAATATTCACACGGCTTGTTTCATGTTGGATTTTTTTTTCTTGACATTTCTAGCACCGTCACGATGTTAAATAGTTATTTTAGTCCATTGGCCTTTCAGGAGAATATTAAATTTAACCATAAATAATAATAATAATAATAATAATGATGATGATGATGATGATGATAATGTTAAAGATATCGATCTTAATTTAAACAATCAAAGGAAAGGCCGATTCATTACAGGTATTACGATTAATTTAATGATTGTTTTTGTTTTATTATAAGTGTATGTTTTGTTAGTTCACTTAATGTTACTTTTTTTTATAAATTTTACCCTATTTTGTATTATTAGCCTCTTAGCAGGTTGGTCAAGGTTGTATTTGTGTTGACATTTTTGGAATGACTTTAAAATAGAGATAAAAAAACAAAACTATTGTTTAAAGCTGCATAACTTTCCGGACCTTTAGAAGAACCAACCACCGAGACACCTCTTTTTTATTTTACCTGTTCTTTGTCAGAACGAAGTAATTATTAACTCATAGTATAGTTTTGTTCAAATATTTCACAATTATAAACAACACTATTCAATTGTTTACTATTTTATATCTCAATTGAATTCAAGTAGTTTTATCGACTTAACTTATTTATTTATTTATTTATTTTCAAAAAAAAACACGTAATTAACACAAATTATCAAATAATTATGATTAGTGTTGTCCATCTTTTAAGATTGATGACAGGAAATAAGGCACTAATTTTACAGACATAAAGCTAAATTTGTCTATCTAAAAATAGTAAAAACATTATAACACATGGGGTATATAAATGACATTTTTGTTGTTGTTTTTGTCGTTGTTGTGAATAAGGGTTGAAATTTTTTGAAAAAGGTTCTTACCTAACACCCACACGTACAGTGGCATCGTCTTCATCCATTTTTCTTGAAAAATTTTGATAAAAATTCACAAAACTATCAGCATGTGTTCTTCAATCCACTTGACCTAAACACCTACCTCTATTTAAAACATCACATTTATTTACATATTATCATTTGTATCATCATCATCATCATCATTATTATTATTAATATTAAATGTAAACAACAATTTTTTTTATTAAACAAAATTCGCAACATTTCTATTTTAATTAATTTCTATAAAATTTAATTGATTTTATTTCTAATGATTTCATTGATTTATACAGGATGTCACAGTGAAATTGTCCAAAACAATAATAACAAAATTATATCACATGTAAATATGAAAGTGAAAGTACTATATAACAGAACCTACAATAACAACGTCCTACCGTCAACGTTCTACGGTATGGATTAGAATAGTGAAGTGGAATAAATGTGAATACAAGAACCACTATGTTAATTCCACCAAAGCAAATGACGTAACTAGAAACAGGTACCGGCATCCAGGTGTGTATCTCATCTAAACATATCCCCGCCACAAACAAAAATCAACATCTAATTATATTTAATAACAAACAATAATTAATTTAATAGAAATGTCAACAAATAAAAGCATTAAAAAATTCATAATTGTAACTATTCTATTATTAGGAAAATTATAAAATTTATACCAAAAAAGAAAAAAATATTTAAACAAAACTTCCGGTATCTAATCAATATTATCAATGAAAATTGACCGTGGTGGAAATAACATGATAATTTCGTTATAAATCGAGTTCTATCGTAAATAAAACAGGTGTTCAAGGATTATATTAATAGAAACATTAGGTTATTTAGCAAATCTCTTATCAGATAACACTTATCACTGGTTCTAGATTGAGAAGAAGGACACTCACTACTACACAGTGTGGTAAAGAATTTAGAAATAACCCTCATATATTTTGACATACAAATACGACCTTTACGAACGATAATAAATTCTGTTCAAAAAATATCATTGGATAATCCAAAATTTCATATAATTGTTTTGATTATTGTTATTTTAAAATAATTTGCAATTTGTTATAAATAAAGTTTTATAAATTTTAAAATAATTGCACCCAGTATGTAGGCAACTTTCAATACAAATGCGAATTGGGATCAAATCATTTATTATCCTTGCAATTATCCTTTTTACACTAAAACAACCAAATTTTGACCTGACCTGAACTTTCCTTGATTATTTTATGAAATTAATAAATTATTTCGACTAAATACAGGATATTTGTAAGAATATCTAGTGGTGAATATTTGGAACAATCGATCTATTGCTGGCAACTAGCCAAGTTACTGTAAACACCCTCAATTTATATGAAGATAGGTATAGATCGAAAAACTAGCATTCAATTATCCCCAATTTCTTAAATTATGCCAATTGAAAATACAAAAAGGAAAATCAACAAACTAAAAATATTTATGTAAATAATATTTGTAATAATATTGTAAGGTAATAAATATTAAATTTCACAATAGGTAAATCTAGGGTTTCATTAACGTTTCATTGGTTTCTGAATCAAATAACATTCTTAGTTACATTTTGGATAAAACTAAAAAACTCAGTCCTTTGATATATTTTCAACTGATTACTAGTGTTTTATTCAAATAATTTTTTTTATTGAAATTAGCAAATTGTCCTTTTTCTAATCACAAATATGTCACAGACAACGGAAAGGACAAAATTATTAACAGATGATACAAAACGTTATGTTTTCGATTCAAGTATTGCCCGTGAACGTAAAAGACGTGTAAAACAGTTTCAGTGCTGTCTTTGCGTTATTTTTATGTAAGTTCCAATTATTCATTAAAAAAATATATTGTGATGGCTAATGGTAATTGTTTTTTATTTTAGATTCATTACTGTTGCTGCTTTTGTTGCCATAATTTCTTATGATATTCAAAATGATGATATTAATGATGATATTAATAATTCCACAGAAATTCCTTTTGATAATTTAATAGTTTTACTATCAAATTCTTGGCCTTTAGATGATAACGTTGTAGAAGAATCTAGATTAAATGGTACTGAATTAGAGAATATTCTAAATACAGATGAAGATTCATTTAAATTGATTGATGAAATTGACAGAAATACTACCATACTACCTTTAAATAGTCCCAGTTATAAACATCAAAAAGCAATAGTGACTACTGAAAAAGCTCGACTATTATCAAGAATCGGTTATAATGAAGAAATTTTGACTAGAAATTTAACAATTTCTAATAAAAGAATTTGTTATAATAATAATAATAATAAAACGGAATATTGTAAAAATCTAAATATTTCATGTGATATTCAACAAAAATATCGTACATATAATGGTAGTTGCAATAATTTAAAATATCCAAATCATTTCGGTGTTGCTTATCGTCCATTTCGACGAGCCTTACCATCTGATTATGGTGATGGTGAATTTTCAGACAAATCCCTAGAAAATTCTGATCTCAATTTCAGCCTTTATCAATGGAAAAATTCAGTTAAATAGCTTAAGTAGCTCCGTTATAATTACAGGAGTTCATTTCGATGTGAGTGTGAATATAGGCAACTAAAACGACATCAATCAGGGTCGTGCTTAGATACACTGTAGATCTTCCAGACTAGATAAATACATGTTTAGAGTTTTCATTCTCATGATATTGAGGGTGGTGTAAAGCTGCATTTTATTGAAATTGAAATTGAGATCACGATTTTGTCGGAATACCCCGTTGTAAAATGAAAATTTTTAGGTATTAGTCAACCACGTACCAGTACTGATGGTTATCCTTTACCATCAGCACGTACAGTTAGTTTAATTGTTCATCCAGCATATAATCGAGATAATGATAAATTTACAGTATTATTAGCTGTATGGGGACAATTTTTAGATCATGATATAACAGCAACAGCATTAAATCAAAGATCTGATGGTATACCAATATCATGTTGTAATAATAATCAAAAACAATATCCAGAATGTTATCCAGTTGAATTAGATAAATCTGATCCGTATTATATTTATAATAATATAACATGTATGGAATTTATCAGATCAGCACCATCACCCACATGTTGTTTAGGTCCTAGAGAACAAATGAATCAAGCAACAGCATTTATTGATGGTTCTGTTGTTTATGGTGTTGATGATGATAAAGTATTTGAATTAAGACGTTTTCAATATGGTCAATTAGATATGTATTTAACTGAAGATAATCGTACATTATTACCAATATCTAAAGATTTAAATGATGGTTGTAATCGTATTGAACAAAATAGTAAAGGACGATATTGTTTTCTAGCTGGTAAAATTCTCACATTTCAATTATACTGTACTTGTTATTGTTCCTTATCTCCAGTTTTAAGATAGAAATCAAGATTTAAATTTATGCAGAATCTTAATTGTTCTATTATTATGTTTTTTTTAAAGGTGACACTCGTTCTAATGAAAATCTACATTTAACTACTATGCATCTAATTTGGGCAAGACATCATAATTTATTAACCGAAAATCTACATAAGGTCAATCCACATTGGAATGATGAACGTTTATTTCAAGAATCTAGAAAAATTCTAGGTGCTCAAATGCAACATATCACATATAATGAATTTTTAACAATTTTATTAGGTATTCACATTTTCAATGTTAATTAATTGATTGATGTATTTATGAAAAATTTCCAGGTGATAATATTATGAAAAAATTCGATCTTTATCCTAGAAAATCTGATTATTTTTCAAAATATAATGATAGTATTGATCCATCAATAGCAAATAATTTTGCAACAGCTGCATTCCGTTTTGCACATTCAATAATACCTGGTTTAATGAAATATCTATCAAATGATACAAAAACTTACGAATATATTCAATTACATCGTATGTTATTTGATCCATTTAAATTGTATCAACCGGGTGAATTAGATCGTGCTTTAAAGGGTGCTTTAGATACGACTATTCAAGCTAATGATCCATACTTTACAAATGAGGTTGACTTTTACATTGTTTTTTTGTTTGTTTTATTTTGTTTTGCATTCATAAAAACTTTCGCTTTTCATTTACAGTTGAAACAGCATTTATTTGAAGATAATTCAGTGAATGCAACGAAAACGTGTGGATTAGATTTGGTGTCTTTGAATATACAACGAGGTCGTGACCATGGTTTAGTTGGATATAACAACTGGCGAGATTATTGTGGATTAAAGAAAGTCGATACATTTGAACAGCTCAGTCGGGACATTGATGGTGACTCATTAGCCAATATTCAAAGCATTTATAGGTACCTAAATTTAATAGCAATAATTAAAAAACCCCATATGTCATTCCAAAATGTAAGCACATCAATTCTGTGCGGTAATAATTATCTGAATAATAAAAATATCATTGATGACGTGTATACTTAAATACTTACATGTTGGAACGATATTTACATACATAGTGACGTAAGCCTTTGAACCGCCCGACTGGTGACCAAAACACAGGAACAATATTTTTGTAGGCGTTTAACAACGTGGGTGGCTTTAAATTTTCCAAAGAAATTATCAAAAATTAATTTTTCTGGAAATTAATCATTTTCCACCTATACAAGACCAATTCACCATTTATAATCTCCAAAACTAGTTAATAGAATTAATTAAGGATTCATTCACACCAGATCGATCAATGTGAAACAAACATAAGGAGGCCAACACGTGAAAGTTTTGTCTCTTTTGTTCTAAATAAGGGAAAGATCAATTCACTATGAATTATGGTGCAGGCGCTGTAATTTTAGGAGACAAAACTTTCCAGATGCACGTATTAATTAAATTGATTTATAATTATTTTTGTTTAGAAACGTGGACGATATCGATCTGTATTCTGGTGCTTTAAGCGAAAAACCATTAAAAAACAGCATTCTAGGACCAACAATAACCTGTTTAATTTTAGATCAATTTATTCGTATAAAATATGGTGATCGGTTTTGGTATGAAAATCCAAAAATTTTCACAAAACAACAATTAAATGAAATCCGCAAAACAACATTAGCTAAAATTATTTGCAATAATTCAGACAATGTTGATAATATCCAATCTTTAGTTATGGAAAAAATTAGTCCAACAAATAAATTAATATCATGTGAGGAGATTGAAGAAATTAATTACGAATTTTGGAAAGACGATTCAGTACGTGTACCAATTAAAAATAATGGTGTGACAATTAAAATTAATCCTAATTAGATTCTATCATTAATCGTCAACATTTTGTAGTTTATTATCGATGAAATGTAATATCCGTTTTAGGTAATTAAAAATCTTTGAAAAATTATCATATTTTATGTTGGTAGCCATGTAATTTACATGAGGTATTGTACTGAAATCGAAATAATCCTTTTTAATAATATTTATGACAGTTGGCAATTGATTTGGAGGTCATAGACGTGCGTCAGGGTAGTACGATGGTGTCATGGTCTCTTATATCGTTTATTTTATAATAATATCTATTTAAGGAGTCATCGCGTCAAATATACTATAAATACGTCATAATCAAACATAGATAAAGTCTATATAAATATAAAATAATCGTATCGATAAAATCAATTCAATAATTTATTCATTTAATACGATTTTATTAGTTTTTTTAAGTGGTAATTTTTACAGACGTCTGTTCTTTTCACCCAGGGTCTTGGGATCTCTCCTAAAATAGTGTGCCAACAAAGATTTTTTGACGTCATACCCAGGTGTACGCCAACGCAATTTCAAAAAGATTGGCACTCAATGCATTTCAAATAAAAATCGTTATTTTTTTTTAATTTCGATCTTTTTAGAAAACAAAATAGAACTTTAAGCTTCACAGATAAATTTTTTATGTGTATTTCCCCTTAAAACCAAGTTTCAAGTAATCACAATGATGTTCTTTTATTTTTAAACAAAAAAAAGTAATTTATTATTATGCCAAAAGTGTCTTTGACCTAAATTTGATTTTAGATTATTTTTTTTTGGTGAATTTTCGGAACAATTTTCGTGTGCAACATCTAATCTTAGCACTTTCCTGTTGCATGGTTATTAATATCATTATTTATATTGTTATAAATACGATTTTGACGTGTATACTACAAATAATATATCGATATTATTGTTGTTTTATGATTTAATTTAATTAAAAGTGTTGTTGTTTATATTTATTATGCAAGGTTTCGATGCATTGTCGGCCTTGTGTGTGTTCTGTTTTTTTTTCCACTAAATATGGTGGTCTTAAAACAAAAGAACCTTGATCGTAAAAGGAACGACAGAAGAAAAAAACGATTTTATAAACTTCTTTATTGCACTAGAAGTTACAAAATTAGTCGTTAATTTTTAACGTGCTCTCTCATTTTTCTTATTTCACTTATTTAGGAACGATAAATTAAGATTTTCCATACGCATTTTTTTTTGTTGTTTTCTAAAAAAATAAATAAATACAGCAACTTGTCATTAAACATATTTACAAATAGAAATTTTCTAATATTTACAATAATTATGATGTTGTTCGCAATTTTGTGCAATATTATAGCCAGACTTAAAAATTCTAAATATCTCCGGCTAATAATTCGCTTACAGTTTTTATTATTAATAAATAAGCCCCTGATTATGTCACATTCAGAAATAATCACGTATTGTACTAAAACGTACAAACTGTTTTAGAATAGATTATAAAAAAAAAACAAACAAAAGAACCGATGGGAAAAATTCTAATTCGGGAGAGTATCATATAAGATATCTTTAACCGACTGTGACAGATTATCGGGGAATCTTATATCGAAATTAACAATTAAATCACCCCTACGTGATGGTTCTTTTGGTAATGGTAAACCGTACCCTTGTATACGTCTTACTGTATTTGGTTTTATTACTTCAGATGTGTAATGTAGAGGTATTTTCGTAGAAGACATTGTTGGAATTTCTATTGTACATCCGCATAAAGCCTGTTAACAATAATGAATTTCGTTATTTTACATAAGAATTCGATATGTATATGTATATATATTTAATATATATATATATATAGATATATATTACTTGTTTAAGCGAAATTTTCGCTGTTAATTTTAAATCACTTCCTTCACGTTTAAATAATGGATGTGGTTTATCTCTAATAATAAAAACAATATCAGCTGGTATTTTATTTCTGCCTTGATCGCCTTCACGTTGGAATGTGATTTTCGTACCAGCTTTCCATCCTGGTTTAACATTAATTGTTAAAACTTTATCTTCCTTTTTTGGTGTACCATCTGTTTGTAATACACGTCTACTAATTTTCATTTTTTTCGTACATCCTTTTGTTATATCTTCTAATGATACGTATAAATCATGTTCGATTGGTGGATCTTGTATTTTATCTTTATTACGATTTGGTGGTGTATGAAAATTAAATGAATGACTTCTAAATGCACCACCAGGTCCTGAACGTGCTGGTCCAACATTTAATGAAGCAAATGGATCATCTACATCCATATCATCATCAGGAAAACCGAATAATCCATGACTATTACCAAAGAATGCTTGAAATGGACTAGCATTACCAAAAAATTGTGCAAATGTTGCACGTGGATCACCGTGAAATGTATAATTAAAATTATTTGAATTACCAACACCAGAACCACTTGGTCTACCATTTTTTAAACCTTCTTCACCATATTTATCATAAATATCACGTTTCTTCTTATCCGATAACACTTCATATGCCTCAGCAACTTCTTTAAAACGTTCTTCAGCACCTGGTGCTTTATTTTTATCTGGATGATATTTTAATGCTAATTTTCTATATGCCTTTTTTATATCATCATCACTCGCACCCTTTGTTAAACCCAAAATTTTATAATAATCTTTACCCATTTTAATTTTTTGATTTTTTATTTAACTATTTAAACACTAAATATAACACAATAAATTATAAATAAATAAATAAATAAATGAAACACTAATCAATTTTACAAATGTTACACGTACAACATACGCGACTTAAATAAACCATGAATTAGAGCTGGAGGTGCTTATATATAAACATTATAAAAGTGACGGCCAGTGACGGCCGGAGATAATATTGGATAATACAGATACCCATCCCACTTTCATACAAATTTTATTCCCCCTATTCCCCCTCTGTTAATCTGACCAGAGATTCAGAGAGCGCTTCAACCGGTTTCTAGATGCTGTACAACTTTGGTCCAATGTATTTGAAACTTATTTAGATTAAAGTAGCGGTAAAATCAAAATTATCTTCCAATTATACAGTACAATCCCGTGTTTAACAAACGTTAAATAACATCAAACA
The DNA here is from genome assembly GCA_028455855.1 of Meloe dianella. Classification (NCBI taxonomy): domain Eukaryota; kingdom Metazoa; phylum Arthropoda; class Insecta; order Coleoptera; family Meloidae; genus Meloe; species Meloe dianella. The sequence goes on along the minus strand of JAPTHL010000045.1, from coordinate 771,585 downwards.
ATCGATCGCTATCAAAACATATTACCAAAATCGATTATTGAAAGTGCATTCCAGAGGTATAATACCACATTAAATTGAATCAACGTTCAAATTTTCAAACGATATCTCTATTGCCGAACATAAACAAGTTTTGCACTAGCGTCATCTGTATCCCAGGTCAAAATTTTAGAGGGGAAATTCCCATGCAATATTCCGGAAACAATAATATTATCGTACCTTAAAAATAAATACGTTTCCACATATCTTCATTAATAATTTTTTATATGAACAAATGTTGAGAATTTAATAAACATCCCTAAAATAATTCAAACATATGCACCCTGTTAGAATTACTATCTAACAACACAGCTATGTTACGTCACTGATTCAGAAAAGGTGCCAAATTTAAATGTTATCTATACATTTACGTACTTTCGGTAATGTTTGATCTATCGTCGGGGAGTTTGGCATGCAGCCTGAAAATCGTCTCCAAAAACAAATACAAGCGACGTACCCTTTGAAATAAATCGACCTCGTTATACTCTACCGAAGTGGTTGGTAGATATAATGTAAAAAATGGAAACATTTATTCCTCATCATCTCTCTCAATTTCGCAGTATTTAATGTCGACACTGGTATCTACTATAAAATAACAAATATTGCGCTTAGAGATATGTAACTGTCCTTGAATTTGATAATAATAATTATGATTCTGCTTTAACTTTAAATGTCCGTTATTATCTATTGTACAATAATCAATTTTTTTCTTCTCGATACCTTCCTGAATTGCCATTTCACGTGCTGACTATAGACATTTGACTTCTATAATTGTTTCGGAACCGATAAGCCCGTCCGGAGAAGCTGCTAGATACCTATAATCTTTTGAAGTTGTTGTTCAACAATTATTGATAGTTGTAATTCGTTCTCAGGTGATTCAATTATAATGTTAATTATTTGTATAAATTAATTGTTTTTCCGTTGTAGATTGAGATGTGAAATAGCATTGTTTATAATAAATCGAAATGAATGGCAATGGCCTTGAAGAAAATAACTGTTTATGCTGGGTGAAAACTGTGCTGAAAACAAAAGTGAAATACTGCGAAACGACATCGTTACAACCACAAAGCAGAAATTTAAATCTACTACATAATGTGGGTGTGAGCTTGCCTGCCAGGTTCGATGTGGTAGTATATCAATCTTACTACAGGTACATTAGATAATTGGGATCGATTGGCCTTCCATTAGCCTTTGTTTAACAAACACAGTTAATCCACTATTGTTGTTCTTCGTATTATAGATACATCGAAGATGTCTGCACCTGGAAGCCCCATCAGTATATGTCTTGGTAGTCTCAATCATGTGGTACAGATCGATGATGGTTCTGTTTATTCAATGAGGCCATAGTACCATAGATAGAGGGAATGGTTTATTATGTTGATGGAAGAACTATAGAGGGACAATAATGAGAGGTAGAAGACTTAAAAATTAACAACATCTAACTAATATTAATATTCTTCTAGGCCATCATTATCCAACGGTTTTTTTTCTGGTTCGAAAATGTAGACCGAACAATGGAATGGAGTGGATGTTGATTCGCAATTTTGGTAAATCATTATTCCTAATTGGAGTAGCTAATTAGCAAAGATCTGTTATCTAGATAGAAATGTATCAAACCAATGGATAGGCAATCATAAATACACTACTATTTAAAATGGATAATCATCACAATACATGGTTAGTAGGAGAGTTTTAGCACTTTACTCATTTTGATGATAAGCAATTTGATAAGGTGGTTAATTATTAATTAGTGGATTGATAATCGTTAAAATACATAGTCACAACATATATATAATTTTAAATCTAGTGTTTTTATGTTTAATACATTTTTAGGCTGGCAATACAAGTCTACGGACATTTGGTGGCTACAATTTTAGAGTGACAGCAGTGGTTTTTGGCATTTGACAGATGTAAATATAATCTCAAAATACAATTTATTTAATTTAATCATTTCTCTTCATTTAGAAAGAATATAATAAATTTAAGTGAATTCTGCAAAACAAAATGGAGCTGTCGCAATCCAAATTAAAGAAAAACAATCCGAATCATCAAGTTTTCATCTTGTGAAATTCACCAACCATTTACTAGGTAACAATCATCATCTTACATCAATGTAAATCGTTTATTATTTTATAATCAACTTTGGTGGTGAATTTTACTTATTTTAGGTGTATGATGTCGTAGGAACCATGAATTGACTGGAAAGAAACAGGAAAATATTGTATTGGAATGTGGTGACGTTGAAATGGATGGTGAATTGGTTACCATCAATGTATAGCTCCAGTTATATGGAATGTGTTTGATTATTTAGATGTGTGGAAAAAAACGAATCTATTTATATAACAATACTTATCTATTTATCGCGAAACAAAATAACAAATGTAAGTAAATTACATAATGTTTAAACGAAAATCGTCAGAGTTGGCATAATCTATTACAAAGAAAACACATCGAAATCAAGTCTCATCTTGTGAAATTCACCAAACATTTACAAGGTAACAATTACCATCGTACATCATTGTAAATCGTTTATTATCTTAAAGAATCGATTATATTGCAATTTTAGGTTTGTGTGATGTAGCAGGATCCATGAATTTATTGGAAAAAATTGGATAATAATGTATTTGAAGGTGAATTGGTATCCATTTATGTATAGCGCTAATTCTATGATGATTGTTTGAATATTTAGATGTGTAGTGATTGATTTAAGTGTAAGTACGACTTATAGAATTACGAAATAGTAAATAAGTGATAAATTTAATTAGAATATAGATCAATCAGTATTATTATTAATGTTATTAAAATTTCCATAGGAAAAATAAAAACTGGAATCCAAACGCCATTTATTCAAGAAAATCCAAAGTAAGACACGTGGTTCAGCACATCGTGGAGACATGTCGCTGTGTGTAATTTTTGAAACTTTTTTAAAAATGCTTGCAGTAATTTGATAATCATTCACGGATGAATTATCATCCATAACTGCAACTGCAGTTGTTGTTGTTACTGGTGTTGTTGTTTGTTTTGGTAGTGGTGGTTATTGTATGGATTAAATACTATTAACAATTGAAAAATATAGTCACATTGAACAAGATTGGTTGTGTATGTATGTTTATGGTTTAAATTTAGAATGAATAGATTTCAAAATGGTTTTTTTCATTTTCTAGATCAACACCATCTTCATTGGAATTATGGCATAGCTTGGCTTGGCTTCTGGTATTGAATTCCAATAAAATGAGAATATGTTATAGAAAACTATTGATTGGTCTTGGTTGTGTAATTGCACATACATAAGTCATGGAGCGATAGCTCTTTCAATTATTCCATATTGCTTGCTACTCAATAGAATACATGTGATGTATGTTTCGAAATTGTTTTGAATTGATGGAGCTATCGCTCATTTAATTATTTCATATTGTTGTTACTACTTGATAGAATATAATTGATGAATATTGTTTTAATTTCAGGTTTGTGTGATGTAGCAGGAACGATGAATTGTTGTTGTTCATCAATTACTGACAGTTGTAATTCGTTCTCAGGTGATTAAATTATAGTGATAATTAATTAATTATTGTATAAATTAATTTGTTTTTCCGTTGCAGATTGATATGTGAAATTGGATTGTTCATAAAAAATCAAATGAATAGAAATGGTATTATCTAGATATAATATTTGTTTATTATGTTAATCTATTATTGTTCTTCCTATTATAGATACATCCAAGATGTCTGCACCTGGAAGCCCCTTCAGGACGTATACGAAACTATACTACTATTTGGTCGTCTCTCGATCATGTGGTAGATCGATGCATGATGGTTCTTTGTGAAGACATATGGAAATATGACCATAGATAGAGGGAATGGTTTATTAAATTGATAGAAGAACTATAGAGAGACAATGAGAGGTAGGAGACTTATGAATGATTTTAAAATTAACAAAATCTAACTGTTAATCATTCAAACAGGAGTGCGGAAATACGAATGGAGAATGGAAGTGTATCCTGTCAATGCGAGGACCATAATGCTGCACATCACGTAGCACGTAGCAGTTTTTCAGTTGGAATCTCCAGAAAAATATTTGCAATTTGAGTGATGGCTTTTGGTTTTAAATAATGGTTATTAAAGTATCTATTTGATTAATTAGATGTGTGGTGAATGATTTACCTGTAGGTACGTCTTATAATATGAATAATTAATAAATAACCGTTAATTATAGGGAAAATTAAAAACGAAATGCAAGCGCCATCTATTTGAGAACAATCAAACTTTGCTAATTTACAGGTTTCTGTAATTTTCAAATATTTTTTTATAGTTCAGCACATTGTGTAAAGATGGCGCTGTATGTAATTTTGGTGTTTTTAATAATTTTCTTTTTTTTTATAATTTTAGTGGGGAACATTTCCTGTTATTATTGATTGTATTTGTCATTGTAGTATGATGGACAATTACAAAGGAATTAATAATTATTCATATCTGATGGAATATGTATTGAATTGATTGTGAAAAATTTGATGGAAACATTTTATCTTTTAATGTTTCTGTGGTTGTTGTTGCTATTGTTGTTTGGTTTGGTGGTGATTGTTGTATGGGTTAGATACTGTTAACAATTACAAAATATATTTACATTGAACAAGATTGGTTGGGTATGTATGTTTGTGGTTTAAAGTTAGACTGAAATGATTTCATAATTTTTCAATTTAATTTCTAGACTAACACCATCTTTATCTTCATTGGAATTATGGCATGGTATGGCTTGGCTTCTGGTATTGAATTTCAATAAAATAAGAATATGTAATGGAAAACTATTGATTGATCTTGCTTGAATAATTGTACGTAAGTCATGGAGCGATTGCTCTTTCAATTATTCCATATTGTCACTTAATAGAATGCAATTAATGTATGTTTTTAAATTGTCTATAATTGATGTAGCGATCACACTTTTAATTAATTCATATCGTTGTTATTTGATAGAATATATTTGATGAATTTTTCTAATTTTAGGTTTGTGTGATGTAGCAGGAACCATGAATTGACTGGAAAAAACAGGATAATATTGCCCTGGAATGGTGACGTTGATATGGAAGGTTAATTAGTATCCATTCATCGACAGCTCTAATTATATGAAATTTATTTGAATATTTGGATGTGTGGTGAATGATTCAGTTGTAAGTATAAATTGTAAAACGAAATAATTTCTATCAGTATTATTATTTTTAAACCTAGTGTTTTTATGTTTAATAAGTTTTTAGTTTCGCAATACAAATCTAGGGACATTTGGTGACTAAAATTTTGGAGTGGCAGCTGTGGTTCTTGACGTTTGACAGATGTAAATATAACCTTAAAAAATAACCATTCAATTAATAATTTCGTTTTCCTTAGAAAGAATATTACAAATGCAAGTGGATTACGCAAAATTTAACGGAGCTGGCACAATCCATAATAAGGAAAAACAATTCAAATCATCAATTTCTCATCTTGTGAAATTCAGCAACCATTTACAAGGTAATTATCATCATTATGCATCAATGTAAATCGTTTATATTTTTTAATCAGACAGGGGTGTTGTACGAATGATCACTGAAGTATCCTGTCAATGCGAGGACCAAAATGCTGCACATCACGAAACACATAGCAGTTTTTCACTTGGAATATAGGAAATATCAGCAATTAGAATAACTGTAAGTAGCAAAGATTCGTTGTATTATTTGTATCAAAGGAATGGATGGGCATCCATATACACAATACCATCTTAAATGGATAATCAGCAATACGTGGTTAGTGGGAGATTTTTAACACTTTACTCATTGTAATTCGAAAAGTCATTAATTATCAATTAGTACAGTCATAGTTTATTTTGTAAAATTTCATAATATTCAAAGTGGAATATGTCAGACAGTCACTTTTTTTATGACAAATTTTTGCTATATCTATCTCAACATTTTGTTCTTGTTGATTGAATATTTTAATTCGTTGATTTTTCTTTTAGTGGTTTATTTGTCGAAGAATCTCAGTAACAGTGGAATGTTGACAATTAATAAATAACACGTATTAATTCCCATTTGAATGTTTTGTTAAAATGGGAATTCGTTAATTTGAAGAAAAACGAAAAGGTAAACGATCCAATCAACAATGAATGAAGAATCGTTTCCAGTTATAGAATTGGCAAAATCATTATTTTAAATGGATATAAAAACTGATTGTTGATATGTTGTAGTAACTGAATTAAATGTAAGTATAATTAATTGAAATTATAAATAATTGAATGCATTTTAAAATATAAATAATTTTTAGGATGTATTAAGTTAATGACAGCAGCAGCAGCAGCAGCTGTAGTGGTACCATGGTTTACATTTTACCAGTATTAAGTTATTTACAATTACAAGATGATCATAGATATATACCGGCATTGGAAGTGTGTTAATTATTAATTAATTATATTAATTCGTAATGTGAAGAAAAAAATGTTTAATTTTATTTGTAGATAGATCAATAAAAATATTTCATAGTCCCTTTTTTTCGTTAAAATAGAAACGTGGCGCATCCACCAAAATTTTTCGTGCCAAAATCAAAATCTATCATCTCTATCCGGCGCTTCCATCAAAATTTTTCGAAATGTAGCTAAGATTTCCGAAAGAATTGGTGGAGGCGCCGGCAAATTTTTTTAATTCGCCCGGCGCCTCCACCAAAATTTCGAGATTTTCCCCGGCGCATCACCAAAATTTTTCGTGCTAAAATCAAAATCCAGCATTTCTAACCTGGCGCCTCCACCAAAATTTTTCGAAAATGTACAGGTGAAATTTTTCGAAAAATTTTGGTGGAGGCGCCGGGTTAGAAATGCTGGATTTTGATTTTAGCACAAAAAATTTTGGCGGAGGCGCCGGGCGAATTCACCCGGCGCCTCCACCAAAATTTCAAAATTTCCCCGGCGCCTCCGCCAAAATTTTTCGTGCTAAAATCAAAATCCAGCATTTCTAACCGGCGCCTCCACCAAAATTTTTCGAAAATGTACAGTTGAAATTTTTCGAAAAATTTTGGTGGAGGCGCCGGGTTAGAAATGCTGGATTTTGATTTTAGCACGAAAAATTTTGGCGGAGGCGCCGGCGAATTCACCGGCGCCTCCACCAAAATTTCAAAATTTCCCGGCGCCTCCACCAAAATTTTTCGTGCTAAAATCAAAATCCAGCATTTCTAACCCGGCGCCTCCACCAAAATTTTTCGAAAATGTACAGTTGAAATTTTTCGAAAAATTTTGGTGGAGGCGCCGGCGAATTTAAAAATTTCCCGGCGCCTCCACCAAAATGTTTCGTGCTAAAATCAAAATCCAGCATTTCTAACCCGGCGCTTCCACCAAAAATTTTTCGAAAATTTACACTAAGAATTTTTGAAAAATTTTGGTGGAGGCGCCGAGTTAGAAATGCTGGATTTTGATTTTAGCACAATTCAAAAAATTTGGTGGATGCGCCGGGATAAATAAAATTTGATTTCAATTTTAGCGATAAAAATTTTGGTTGTGCCGGGCAAATTGGGAAATTTTGGTGGATGCCGAAATAAAAAATTTTAATTTTTATTTCAGCGAGAGAAAGGGCATATAAAATATTTTTATTGATCTATTTACAATACAATTAATTAAACATTTTTTCTTCACATTATGAATTAATAATATCCATCTGTTTAGTATAATAACAATTTTAACAAAACTCTTATTAAAATGTCGTTATTTTCAAGAACGATCATAGATAACTTCGAATACTTAATGATAAATTTGTTTCTTGTTGTATTTATAAAATGATAATTGTATTCTTTTCTTAACTGAATATTTCATAACAACCATATATTGCAACAATTAACTTAATACACCCTAAAAATTATTTATATTTTAAAATGTATTCAATTATTTATAATTTCAATTAATCATACTTACATTTAATTCAATTACTACAACATATCAACAATCAGTTTTTGTGTCCATTTAAAATAATGTTTTTGTCAATTCTATAACTGAAACGATTCTTCATTCATTGTTTATTGGATCGTTTACCTTTTCGTTTTTCTTCAAATGAACGAATTCCCATTATAACATTTAGATGTTACTTATTAATTGTCCACATTTCACAAATAAAAACTAAAAGAAAAATAAACGAATTAAAATATTCAATCAACAAGAACAAAATGTTGAGATGGTTATAGCAAAAATTTATTATAAAAAAGTGACTAAGTGTCTAAGAAATCCCACTTTTATTATGAAATTTTACAAAATAAACTGTGTTGTGACCAGATATTTTAATGTACTAATTAAAAATTAACCACATTTCCAAATTACTTATTATGAAAATCAGTACTGCTAAAATTTCTCGTTGAACATGTATTGTTGATTGCCTACTTTGAATAGCGGTGTGTTTATAATTCCCTATTCATTGTTCTGATACATTATAACAAATCTTTGCTATCTAGCTACTCTAATTAGCATTACTCACCAAAAGCCATAATTAAAATTGCTGATATTTCCTATATTCCAAGTGAAAAACTGCTGCGTGCTACGAGATGTGCAGCATTTTGGTCCTTGCATTGACAGGATACTTCAATGATCATTCGTATGATGATGATAATTACCTTGTAAATGTTTGGTGTATTTCACAATTTCACATTGGAATTACATAATTCCCATGAAGGTGATGGTGTTGATCTAGAAAATATTTTTTTTTAAATTATTCATTCTAAATTTTTTTAAAAACAAAAATCACACACAGCGCCATCTCTGCGCAATGTCTAAAACGATAAATTTTAAAAATTACAGAACTCTGTAAAACTTTTAAAATTACAGAAACCTGTTAGTTTACGTTATCTTGTTTTTAATATTTTGCCTCATTTTGCACATAATTTAGTAGTTTTATAAGTCGTACTTACGATTGAATCATTCACCACACATCTAAATATTCACACAAATTTCATATAATTAGAACTGTCGATAAATGGATACCAACTGACCTTCCATATCAACGTCACCATTCCAGTGCAATATTATCCTGTTTTTTCCAGTCAATTGATGGTTCCTGGTACATCAGACACACCTAAAATCAGTTAAATTCATCACCATAATCGATATTTTAGGATAATAAACGAATTAGATTGATGTACGGTGATGAACGTTACCTTGTAAATGTCTGGTGAATTTCTCAAGATGAAAACGATGATTTGGATTGTTTTTCTTTACTATGAATTGTGTCAGCTCCATTATATTTTGTGTAATTCACTTATTTCCATTATTTTCGTTCTAAATAAAGAGAAATTAATAAAAATAAATAATAATATTTTCGAGGTTATATTTACCTCTGTCAAATGACAAAGAACCACTGCTGCCACTCCACAATTCTAGTCACTAAATGTCTCTAGACTTGCATCGCCAGCCTAAAAATTTATCAAACATAAAAACACTAGATTTGAATATAATAATAATAATAATAATATATTTATGATAATTTTAAAAGTAATTAACTATCAATTAGTACGGTGATAATCATATCTCAAATTACTTACCATAAAAATGGGTAAAGTGTTAAATATCTCTTCTACTAATTATAACCATTGCTATTCTAATTATCCATTTTGAATAGTAAGTATTCATAGTTGCCTAACCATTAGGTTCGATACATTTTCACAGATCGTTGTTATTCAAATAGATACTCTAATAACCATTATTTAAAACCAAAAGCCATAACTCAAATTGCAAATCTTTTTCTAGAGATTTCAACTGAAAAACTGCTACGTGCTGCGTGATGTGCAGCATTATGGTCCTCGCATTGACAGGATACAGTTCCATCTCCCATTCGTATATCCGTACTCCTGTTTGAAAGATTAACAGTTAGATTTTGTTAATTTTAAAGTCATTCATAAGTCTCCTACCTCTCATTGTCTCTCTATAGTTCTTCTATCAATTTAATAAACCATTCGCTCTATCTATGGTCAAATTCCCGCATTGATTCACAAAGAACCATCATGCATCGATCTGTACCATACAATCGAGACCACCAAATAGAAGTATCGTTTCGTATACGTACTGAAGGGGGGCTTAAAGGTGCAGACATCTTGGATGTATCTATAATTATATTAAGGCATCTGAAAGAGAAACACACTGCAATTAGTAAACATCCTGAGCGGTGACACACGCATTTGTTAGACTTATCTGAACTATGCGAAATCACATTGAAAGTGAAGCCGCAGTAGACAGCATTGTCGAATGGTTGACGATGTACCTGGGTGTGTTGCATACAGCGGCATTGGAGTTGCGAGAAGTCACGCAACACACATGCAGGAATATAAAATATGGTCTGCGTGTGTCACCAATACATTCTAACATACACAGCAAAAAACATGTAAAAAGCATTAAATAAATAATGAAAAAACGAGACAAGAAATATTACAAATGCATCTGAAAGGGAAACACATTGCAATTAGTAAACATCCTGAGCGGTGACACACGCATTTGTTAGACTTATCTGAACTATGCGAAATCACATTGAAAGTGAAGCCGCAGTAGACAGCATTGTCGAATGGTTGACGATGTACCTGGGTGTGTTGCATACAGCGGCATTGGAGTTGCGAGAAGTCACGCAACACACATGCAGGAATATAAAATATGGTCTGCATGTGTCACCAATACATTCTAACATACACAGCAAAAAACATGTAAAAAGCATTAAATAAATAATGAAAAAACGAGACAAGAAATATTACAAATGCATCTGAAAGGGAAACACATTGCAATTAGTAAACATCCTGAGCGGTGACACACGCATTTGTTAGACTTATCTGAACTATGCGAAATCACATTGAAAGTGAAGCCGCAGTAGACAGCATTGTCGAATGGTTGACGATGTACCTGGGTGTGTTGCATACAGCGGCATTGGAGTTGCGAGAAGTCACGCAACACACATGCAGGAATATAAAATATGGTCTGCATGTGTCACCAATACATTCTAACATACACAGCAAAAAACATGTAAAAAGCATTAAATAAATAATGAAAAAACGAGACAAGAAATATTACAAATGCATCTGAAAGAGAAACACACTGCAATAATTAGTAAACATCCTGAGCGGTGACACACGCATTTGTTAGACTTATCTGAACTATGCGAAATCACATTGAAAGTGAAGCCGCAGTAGACAGCATTGTCGAATGGTTGACGATGTACCTGGGTGTGTTGCATACAGCGGCATTGGAGTTGCGAGAAGTCACGCAACACACATGCAGGAATATAAAATATGGTCTGCATGTGTCACCAATACATTCTAACATACACAGCAAAAAACATGTAAAAAGCATTAAATAAATAATGAAAAAACGAGACAAGAAATATTACAAATGCATCTGAAAGAGAAACACACTGCAATAATTAGTAAACATCCTGAGCGGTGACACACGCATTTGTTAGACTTATCTGAACTATGCGAAATCACATTGAAAGTGAAGCCGCAGTAGACAGCATTGTCGAATGGTTGACGATGTACCTGGGTGTGTTGCATACAGCGGCATTGGAGTTGCGAGAAGTCACGCAACACACATGCAGGAATATAAAATATGGTCTGCATGTGTCACCAATACATTCTAACATACACAGCAAAAAACATGTAAAAAGCATTAAATAAATAATGAAAAAACGAGACAAGAAATATTACAAATGCATCTGAAAGGGAAACACATTGCAATTAGTAAACATCCTGAGCGGTGACACACGCATTTGTTAGACTTATCTGAACTATGCGAAATCACATTGAAAGTGAAGCCGCAGTAGACAGCATTGTCGAATGGTTGACGATGTACCTGGGTGTGTTGCATACAGCGGCATTGGAGTTGCGAGAAGTCACGCAACACACATGCAGGAATATAAAATATGGTCTGCATGTGTCACCAATACATTCTAACATACACAGCAAAAAACATGTAAAAAGCATTAAATAAATAATGAAAAAACGAGACAAGAAATATTACAAATGCATCTGAAAGAAAAACACACTGCAATAATTAGTAAACATCCTGAGCGGTGACACACGCATTTGTTAGACTTATCTGAACTATGCGAAATCACATTGAAAGTGAAGCCGCAGTAGACAGCATTGTCGAATGGTTGACGATGTACCTGGGTGTGTTGCATACAGCGGCATTGGAGTTGCGAGAAGTCACGCAACACACATGCAGGAATATAAAATATGGTCTGCGTGTGTCACCAATACATGTCTAACTTGCAAACTACCCACAAGTAATTTTACAAATGTTAAAAATACTTGAAACATTGAAATAATATTACAATACCAGAACATTTGCTTCAAAAATTGTACACACCAATCCCTATAATTTTTCTTGACAAAATTGAACAATCCATTTCAAACAAATTAATTAACTATATCTTCCATTACTTCTTCGAGATGTTTACTAGGTAGAATGGTAACTGTTATGTAAACTTCCTGCAATAAAAATGATTACAATCTACTCTGAATAAACTAGTTTGTGTATTAATCGAAATTTTCTCATTAAATAGTACATACCTATTCGTTAAATTCATCATAATAATATGATCGATCTTTGCTTTACGTTAAATAATAATATGACCATTGTAAGTGAATACATTCCAAATTTGTTAAATATTTATATTTGATTAAGTCTAAGCAGCATTTCAGAATGAAATTATAGAATTGTTGAGAATTATGATGTATTTCTTAGCATTACCTTCACAATAATAAAGAATCTCTCATTTAATTGACAGGATTACTTCTAAAACAAAATAAAATCGTATATTGTAAGCACAAATAACAACAATGCAAATAATAACCTAGTCGTATTTAGGATCAGAGTATAAGCCAACAACGAAATTAAAAACGAAATAAAGACTGATAAGATTTTGCATTTCTGAATATTTTACATAATAACATGTCTGATCATAGATATGTAATCAAAATACTCGTATTCAAAGAGATTAGAAAAGAGTTGTGTAATGTTGTACGTTCCTATGTTCAGTTGTTAACAAAATAACAAAAATGGATTTATTTCAGCATTGAAAATAAAATAAAACTACCAGTCAAAAATGAAAATTTACAAGTATATATTTTGTTTACGATAATTATGTCTCAGCTATTTTCCAATTTATAAACGCAGATCGAATCTCCGGAGAGTGTCTCCAATTTGTACGTTTTCTCCTTAAATTTAGCGGTATTTTTAGAATCTAGAGTATTTTATTGGGAATTTTTAAATTGATTATAGAATCATAATATTTTTATTTTTCATCTAATAATTAACTAAAAATATTAATTATCCCGCGTAAAGTTTAAATAATGGTAAGTATATAGATCCTTAAGAATGATTAGGCAATCCAACTTACATGTAATTTGAATAAACGTTGATGTATACATATATATATTTAGATTATATTTTTGGGTATTTTAATGTTGTCAGGTTGGAAGTACAAAAAGAGATTATGACGACGGTTGCATAAAAAATTAAGGAGGAGCGGTTTTCGTAATTAATTTCTGTTATTATTGTTATTACAATTAAAGGTAAATTGAAAATAATTAAATTCAATTCGATTTCATTAATATAATTTGATTTGGTTAAATAGATTACAAAAAATGGATGTCAATTTTTCGGCATTTCGTGAACCCCGTGGGGTAATGAGAATTTTACATTTTGTAAGTAATTAAAATTTATAATTTAATATCACTATTAATGAAAATTAATTAATTAAATTATATTATTTCAGGTATTTTCAATTTGTGCATTTGCCACAATAACAGGTTATTCTGGCTTTATATCATTCAAACATTGCAATTTAGATGTAAAATGGGATTATGGTTATCCGTTTAATTTAGTGTTTGAAAAAAATTTATCTAGTGATTGTACAGTATTGTACAACACAAATTTTTCATCTGATTCGAAATTTTTCGTTGCTACTGGTGTATTAGCTATGTTATATGCTATTGCTATATCAGTATTCTATATAAAATTTGATGATATATATAAAACTAATAATCATTTACCTCTAATTGTATGTATTAAGATTAATTTATAATGATGACAGAATTTTAAATTAATTCTGTATGTTTCTTTCTCTAGGATTTTGTAATGACTGTTATTTTTGGTGTATTATGGCTATCTAGTAGTGCAGCGTGGGCTAATAGTTTAACTGGATTAAAATCTGTTGCATCATCACAACAATGTAATTGTACACCAGATACAAGCAGTTTTTCATCGTTGAACATCTCTGTGGTATGTTATTATGATAAAAATAAATTATAATCAATTTCGAATCCGTCATCATCTCTTTAAGAACCTGTTTTTCGATGCATAAACAGTATTATGATAGTAAATTAAAGTAATTAAGAGACGATGAATGTTAGAGAGATGTTTTTAACATCTATATGTCCACCAATCAATTAACCCTTGACAACTTGATAAAAGTGTACTTTATTTGTTTGTAGATTTTTGGATTCTTAAATTTCTTTTTGTGGGCAGCCGATTTGTGGTTCTTATATAAAGAGACAACATGGTTCCAAGGTAATCAACCACAAACAACAAGTGGTGTTTAAGAAAACAATACGAATTCTACATTAAAATAACTGATTTATTATTTGAACTAGTCAGTTATTTATGCACAAAATTTCTTCTCTTTTCATTAATAATCAAGACATTTGATTTTTCCTTATTTTATCAAGAAAAATATAATTGATTCATTATGACAATTTTCAACCATATCATTAAATTCTGTTGCTTTTCCCCCCTTTTTCTAATGTTTTTGTAAAATTATATTGTTACCAAGAAGTATGTAATTATTTCCAAAGACTGATTTTGTAATGATGAATCAACTAATTATTTTTTTTGTATTTGTGGTATTATATTAATTGGGTTGTTTAGATTTTCTTATTTGCGATTCCATCCATATTTTTTTTTTGTATACTTTTAACCTATTTAGTAATTATTTGGTTTAACTTAAGAAGCGGCTTAAATATCTAGTACAAACAAGCATCGATGTGGTAATAATAATCATGATAGAAAAATATCTAGAGAAATAACCAAATATTTTGTGCCACTCAACTCTTGTGTTTTTTTTCTTTCAGCATATTGATAAGTTTATTGTTGTTGTATAATGCTTAAAACAGGTGTAAGAACAGTAAGTAAGTTACCGTAGTTATCAAATAGTAATTTTAAGTGTTTAGATTTTTAGCTTATTTTTTTTTAAGTTTTGTTTTGTTTTTATTTTAATTTTTGTAAAATTTAAAATCAAAGTGGCAAATCAACCACTGCCATATCTGTCAAATTATTATACAAATAATTATGGGGAATGTACTAACAACATAGATCTGAATATTAACCTGTAATTATTCTACAATTGTTTATTGAGTTCTCTTGAATATATTTTTTTACCTCCTATTAAAACGACTTATTAATTAATTACCTTTATTAATAATATCATTCATTATATATAAATATGGCACAATTCGTTTGATTCTTCTTTTTTTTCAAATCGACTTGTTGATTTAAAATGTCAAAGATAAATAAAATCGTAAAGAAATAACAACAAATTGACACGATATTTTTAAGGAAAATTTCAGGCACAATTATCTTCTTTTTGTTTTGCAAAATAAAAACGTATAATTATTATATCACAGTATACTGAGCTTTTTCTTCCATTTGTTTTAAAAATAAATGAGTAAAAATATTTTAAAATAAATCCATTAAAACGTTTAAAATTATCACACTGAAAACAGAATTATTTTCTCTTAAATCATTCCCTGCCATAAATAGAAACAAATACAATTAACAAAACCATCTAACAATGCTTTACGATAAGCTAAAGAGAGATCTTCATTTTCTTGCGGTTCCCGATAAACAGCATATAAATCCTGTTTGTTATAAATATAAAACGAGAAATTAATAAAACAAACAGATAAATAATTTTTACGTTAAGAACTCTTACCCCACGTGATGTATGTAAATCAAGTGATAATAACATAAATGCCCCAAAATAACGTGGATGTAATATAACATAATGTGTAATATTACCATCTGTTGAAATAAATGAACGATTTTGATCATTGTATTTAATTAATAATAATTTTGCTAATCCCTGATACCAGGTTAATGATTGATTTAATAATGGTCCTAAGTTTGGATGTACATCACATAAATGTTCTAATTTAGCAAAGTTTTTTAACTCCATAAATTCATCATATGTTAATGATTGTGAATCTTGTGGTGATACTAATTTATTCCATAAAAGATGTGTACGACAATGAACCATACCTGAAAGAATTTCATTCTACTGAAACTATTTCAATATAGCAGAAGAAGAAAGGAAATAAAATTACCTTTATCGACCGTTTCACGTATATGTTTTTCTAATATTTTGGCTTTATCTAAAATCATTTGTTGCATTGTTTGTTCATGTGGTGAGAAATAACCTAAATAATTAACCGATTCTGATGATATTTCAACCGGTGTTTGTTGTTGTTGATTGTTTTTAAATTTTTCATCTTTTTGTCGTTTATCTGTTGAATATGTTAAATATTCGTCAATACTTGATGTACTACTATAATGTTCAATATCAATTGATTTTGCTGTTATTGATTCATTATCACTATAGTTTCTTTCTAATGTTGATAATGAACGTGCTGTAGATGATACAGTACGAAATTTACCAAGTTTATGTTCAATTTCACATTTTGGATAGATTTCACTAAAAACCAAAACAATATTAGAATTTTCCAAAATAATAATTAAAAACAATAAACGATAATACCTTTTCGATATTAATATTAAATAATATTTCAAATGAAGAATATTGTCGGTTGGTAAATATGGAGTACATAAATTATAAAGTATTAATGTTATATCAAAATCATCAATTTGTTGTTCTCTATCATGGGAATCTTTATAAGAATTATGTGAATTATTTGATAATTTTATTAAAATATAATCAACTTCACCATCAGATATTTTATAATTAAAATTATATTGTCCAATATTTGTTAATAAATAATCGTATAATTGTTTACCTTCAGTTACTAAATCCTTAATTGTAATTGTGTCTGGAATTTAAACATTATTTTTACGGTATATTTGTGTTAATTTAAATAAAATTTCTTACCCGAATGTATGAGATTTCTAGCAAAATTCGGTGCTTTATTATAATATTTCATAAAATCATCAAAAAATTGATTAATATTATATCTATCACAGTTTTTATTGGCTGGTGTTGAAATATAATTAAAAATTGTCCTGAGATGATAATCATAAGTAAATGAATGTAAATGCATTAATATTTTAACTCTATCACATTCGTCCAAGAAACATAAAGTAAACTAAAAACATATTAAAGTAATTATAATTATATCTAACAAAACTAAACATCCCGATGGTCGCTTTCGAACAATATCAAAGTGGAAAAATTTACAATGTATAAAATCAAAGTCAATCATGAATTAGGACTAAACGATGATAATAAAGAAACAATACAGAAGTGTTCGTCTAACTACTATTCTACTACTATGAGGTAGAGAATAAAATTGTGCGATAGTGAGCGTGTTGCAAGTATTTAGTTCAGTGAGTGTCGATTACACACAACTAGTAAAACACGTCTACTCGCACAGTTTTCAACTCAACTCGCAATTTCGTAACAAATACACGACCAGTGTAATTGATCCTCAACACTGTTATCAATACCTACTACAAAATATAAACACGTTTTCTATTTACTAGTTTAAAAAAAAAGAAGGAAAACCCTCAGAATAAGGAGGAGTATGTCTTCAAAATCGAAGTTACATTTTGAGTCTATTTAGGAAATTAAAGCTGATTAGTTTTTAAAATTACTTACTTGATTAATTGATGCACGTGATGTTGTTTGAAGACGATTACATTCAATAGCATGTAATATTGTTGTAAAAAATGGTTCATTAAATTCAACTGTAAATAATAATATACCACCCATTATAGTTTTTTGTATATAAAATACTGAATTTAAAGATGAATTATCTCTTGCCCATATGCTATAAAATTGAAATAAATTCAATTAAACAGTAATAATAATAATAATAATAATAATAATAAATTGTTTGATTAAAATTACCCAGTTTTTCTATTAGAATTATCAATTTGTAATGGCATAAAACCTAATGTTTGTAGATAACGGCGATATTCACAAAAAAAACCATAACATAATTCTGTATGCCATGAATCCTTTTCTAAATTATAATTAATATTATTTTTATTATTATAACAACGTGTTGGATCAATTGGTCCTCTTGTTGATGCAGCTTTTAAACGCCATGTTGGTAAAAATAATAATGGTGTATGACAATAATGTACAATACGGGAATTTTTCATTAATAAATGTATTTGTGATACAGTTGTTGTACTTGTTCGTGATTGATACATTGAATGTAATTTTTTCATATCATCTGAAACATGATAAAATAATTAATTTGGTACATAGATAATTGTGTTTTGATCCAAGGCCGACACAAAGGAAATTTTGACTCCCTGTACTGAAAGAAAACACTCTGATCAAATCGTAAATGTTCTGAATCATTCAGATGGTAACACTGTGGTGATTATATGGTTTGCACTCTTGTACATTCGCCTAATATTAGAATCGGCCCTGTCTCGATCTCAATCTATGAGAAGTTTACCTCTAGATGTCTTCTCAGTCGATTTCATTTCAGTCATTTCAACAGTAAATACAATAACAGTATCATTAATAGCATATCTAAATGGATGAAATGAATCACGAAATGCTTCTAATATTGATGATAAATTTGATGTATTTGTTAATGTTTTTCTATTATCTTCACGTGGAAATTCCATCATAGACATTGTCACACCAATTACTGATGTATATGGATTATTTGATGTTAACTAATGAAATCAATTATAAATAAATAATAAAATTAATTAAATTTACAAATAAAACATACGAAATGTTTTTGTGTTATTGCTTGATTATGGAATAAACCTAATTTTTGTGATATAACAGAATTTAGAAAACACGAACGCACACTCAACCATTGTCCAAGTTTATTACAATTTGTTATTAATTTATCGATATTATCACGTGCCCAATTATATGTATAAATTAATATCTAAAAATAAATAAAACAATAATTTTTATACAATTAATAATTAGCGATATATAATCAAATAATTACCGAATCATTTTGTACTAAAATCCATAAAAATTTTTGTCTTGGTATAAATTTATTGTGTAATATAGTTGGTACGAATTTTTGTGTATGTTTTAAATTTTGGGAATTAATTAAATCAGAATATTCGTTACTATTATTGTATAATGTTGATGCTTTCCAATTATCAAAATTGCGTAATATTATAACGCATTTTTGTATATATTTTTTCGGATCATAGGGTATAAATATTTCATTATTTTCATTATTTAAATGTTCTGTTGGTAATGATACAAATGCTTTTGGTATTTCTTGTATGAAATTAAGTAATTCTTTTATCGTTGTATTTGTTATATGGCCATTTGTTAATAAAATTTTATGTTTACGTACAGATGGTGTCATTATTGTTGAACCAAATTCAAACCATATTGGTAGATATTTTGAATAATTTATTGATAATATACCATCATCGCCAGTTTCATAATTATTTAATTTTATTATCGGTCTTATATTTTGTGTACGATTCATATAATTACCTTTATCTTTTTCATAATCATCAAATGTTATTGATCTTGTTGCTTTTAATGTTGGTGGATTAATACGTCTATGATGTTTTCTTGGTAAATAAAATGATTCTAATTTACGTTTATTTTGCCATTTTATATTATCACGTTTGATAACATCCAATATACAATTGAATTCGTTTTCTTTATTTAAATTTAATTTTTTTATATTTATCGGTTCTATTATTAATTTATCATAATTATCATGATTATCACATAATGATGGTATTAATATTTTATATTCCATTATAATATCCCATGTTGCTTGGCTTACAGCTTCACGTAGTTTTATTGATAAATTATCAATATTAACACGTCCTTGTTTCCATAAGCGAAATTCTAAATGTACTGGTGGTAATTTATCGATTGTATCATCAATTATTGTTGATTTCACTATATTTGTATATGTTTTATTATCGATAATATCATCAAATTCCTTTTGTATATCATCAATATGTGGTATATCATAATTTTGTACAACAGCTAATGCAATACATGCTATACCACGACTACCTGATGATGGATTCTGACTTTGATTATATATAAATATATTATCGTCTGTATTACGATTTATTGTTTGTTCTGATTCTGAATAATCCTGAAATTTTAATAAAAATATTGAAATCTATCAAAAATAAACACGAATATACTTACTTTAAAATGATAATGAGATCTATTATCTGTATATTTTGGAATGTTTAAGAATTGTAGTAAATTTTGTTTTAAATAATAAATAAATGAATCCATCCACTGGAAAACAAATTCTTGCATTGTCAACTACAATAAAACAACATTATTATTATTATTATTATTATTATTATACAGACAATCAACAATTGAAAAATCTTACTCTGATCATAACTTCTGGTAATCTAAATGGTTTTTGTATAAAATGTACATCTTCTGGTGTTAATGGACACATTGAATTTCTAGCTAGCATAACAGATAAAAATTCTAATACAGCATCATCTAAACGATTTTGTAATACTTGAACTAAATCACATTGTACATCAGTACCAGCTTCAGTAATACCATGTACTTTTAATATTATTGTATCTTCATTTGGACCATCTTTACTTTCTTTTTCACCAAAAGAACGAACACGTGGACGAATATCATTCTAAAAATTTGAAATTTAATAATTTAAATATTAATAATAATAATAATAATAATAATAATAATAAAAATTACCATTACAGCAGAATTAATATTTTGTTCAATGTGATTTAATTGTGATTTTTGACCAGATGGTAATGATGCTATTGATGGACTACGTGATACAATTGCATTTTCATATTCATTTGGACGTAATTGTGTTGTTTTATTTGATAAATTATGAACATTCTCATGTAATCTAATTATATTCAAAATTAATAATAATTTATAAAAATAACTTAATTATTAAATACCTTAAATAGAATACATTAGATTTATTATCACGATATACAAACATATTTGTACGATTTGATACTGAGAATTTATCTAAAATATTCTTTAATGCTAATATACCACGTGATATACCAGATTTACCAGGACCAGTTTTTAAACGTGGATGTAATACAAAATGTGTTTGCCATACAACTGGACAACGAAAATATCCAAACTTAAAATTAACTGATACTTCTGATAATGTAATAATAGATGACGTCATCAATTCAGCTTCATCACTTGTTTCTTTATTTAATCAATAAATAAATGAATAAAAATCAAATTAATTAAATAATTAATAACAAAATAACAACTTACCATCCATACTCTTTAAACGAGAATATGATGAATTCCTTGATAAAGGTGATGAACAATTATTATTGCGCCATTCTTTTAAACTATCATCTGGTTCTAATAGTGGATCACATGTTTTCGTTTCATATAATGATTGTAATAATAATGATTGATTCACTTTTTTACATAATTCCCTAATTTCATCGCTAATTAATCTTTGTACTTGTAAATAATTTTGAACGTATGGTGTATCTAATTCTAAAAATCTACAATGGAAGTATATTGTAACTGTATCTGGATCAACTTTTAATATTAACCAAAAATTCGGTAAATTTTGACGTTTATTATTTAAATGTATCAACCATTCATAATCATCTTCATCATTGCTAACATCTTCATCATATCCTACAGGTCAATAGGTAATTAAAATGTTATTATTGTTAATTTTCAAATAAACGTTAACAAATACCAGTAGCATCAGTTCCATGAACACTTTCTTCAATACTAGATGTGTCAGTTTCTGATGTTCCATCATCAAATTCTAAGTCATTTACTTTTCGAAAATCGTTATAACTATAAAATTTACAATCTAAATTTATATCTTTTGCAATATAATAAAGTTCATCTTCACGTATTAGTTTATAATCAGGTATACGTATTTTTGAAAATTCCTAGAAAAATTATTTGATAACATTACAAAATAAATTAATTATTATTGAATATTTTTTTCAAATTACTTCAATAAATTTGTTATGACTTTGATTTGCACCAAATACAAAATTTAAATCAATTACATCTAAAATACATGATGATCGTCCTTTACTTTCTGATACATGTTTCATAACAATATTTAAATTATTTACTGTTACTATTATATCATTATCAAGTGATGCTGTTACAATTTCATCTTTTAATAACCATCTTATCTAAAATTGTTAATATGTAAATTATTTGAAAATAATAGTCATTAATTGATAAATTACTTCTTCGCATAGAAGTATTACTGATTTTCGTTGATAATCAGGAAGGTTCATTAGAGGCTCTGGAATTCTTTAAGAAACAAAACAAAAAAAACAACAACATATAATAGACATAGTGTATACAGGAATGTGTTCCACCACCAAAGTGTCAACAGTAGTAAGACCGTTTTATTTTCTAATTATTGAATATTTGTGTGAAACAGATCCTGTATTTAACCAGTATGTATAACTTACTCGCCAGTAAAACTAATTTCTGATAGAGTACTAGAAATACTCGGTTGAAAACCATCTGAACAAAATGATGTTGTACGTAAACCTTGTGATGAATATTCAGCAATAACATTTTGTACATCATTTGGTAATGTTAAACATAATATATCTAATGTTATTTGTAATTTCTTTTTTCAATAAATTGTGTTATTTCCATATTATCAGTTAATTCACCTTTTAATTTGTTTTGTTTTATATTTAATTAATAAAAAAGTATATTCTAAAAATTTACCTAAACAAGTTGGTAGTAGACGTACTGATGTATTACACAATTCACCATTATTATATTTCATTGTGCACACTAAATGTAAAAATAATGGATTTATATCACTCATAATCATATCACTAATTGTACTTTCTAATCGTTGTAATGGATTTTTATAATTTTCTATATATTGATAACAATCTCTATCAGATGGTGGATTTGATAATTCATCATCACTATTATTGTTATTATTACTATTATTATTGTTGTTACTATTATTATTTACAATTGTTGTTTGTGATTTATCTAATTTATTATTAGAATAATAACGACAAAAATAGAATTCTTGATTTGTTGGTATTGGTATAAATGCAACATTAACCATATTAAAGAATTTCTCTTTTGTTAATGCATGTAAACATTTTAATTCATTACACGGTGTCGGTTGACGTAGTGCATTAACATCAATTTTATCATCTTTACTGTATTTAATGTGACCACATATCGCCTAAAATTATCAATAATATTTACACCAAAAAACAAAAACAAAAAAAAATGGATAATTTTGGGAACAATTAGAAGAAATACACAATTAAGGATGATACGAAGGAATTAATTTATTCAAAAAACAAAGGAATTTAATAAGGATTACAAATATTTAGGAACGATTAAATAAAAACGAAACAAACATTTTGTAATTAATTAACTTACCATAATATAATCAGTAATATCAATTTCTGTAACAATTTCTTCACATTGATCCATTGCTGATTGTACATCAATATTTTGTACTTGAATTTTTTTATGTAATGCTATGAATAACGACATTGTAAAACATTTTGCATGTACTAAAACTAATGTTTTAGAATGATGTTTTGCACTAGTTTTATTTTCAATTATTTCAACATCATCCATTTTATTATTATTATCAGGACCAGTTATATTATCATCGTATTTCAACCTTAATTAATTATTCAATTAATTGATTATTAAATGAATTAATATTAGTAATTGACTTACTTTGAATAATCATCTTGTAGAGTTTCTAATACTTTAAATCTATGATCCTCATATATATCTTTGTTTGTAATTGATTCATCAATATTGTATATATACGAATTAACTAATATTGCTAATGGACAATCGTATACATAAATTGGTAAATTCAACGAATTTGTTGTATTTATTGGCACATCACTATAATTACTATCTTTAGATGATATTTTATCAACACTTTCATTACTATCATTTATATTTGGAATGTTTAAATTATCATTATTTACTAAATCCTTAAGATCATCTAATGTGGCAGGAATAAATGTTATTATAACATGTGTTATTGATATACCTTTTATGAAACAACGCCATTTTGATGCTTGAAATTGTTCCGGTATATTTCGTATATCTGAAAAATTATTTTAATTATTTAAATGAAATTAATTTCTCCATTTCTTGTAAATATAAACCTTTATAATTTGTTATTGGACAGTTTTGTGGATATTTATGTCTTTTTAATATTTGGTAAGTAAAACGATCTGATTCTTCTTTAGTTAATGTTATTTCACGATCATGTAATAAATTTAAATGATCTTCAATATTATCTAATAGAATTTTATTTGATTTATCACAATCATATTCATGTGAATTTTTATCTTTACGTTCAACAAACATTGAAAATAATAATTCAGTTTGTTGACATAATTGTAGGATATTTATTGGATTAAATACAAATGGAATGTGTTCAATACGTGGTGCAGTTATCGGACACCATTTCCATCTAAAAATGATAAAATCAATTTATCAAATGAAACAATTAAAACGGATTGTTATTATTATCATCCGTCATTATCCGGAAAAAAGTTCGACTCGACGACCACCACAACTTTAATTTTGCCGGAATTTCAATTTACCCCGTATAAGTATGATGTTGTTCCGGATTCAAATAGACCGTTGGCGGTCGAATCCAACTATTTCAGATAATAACATCATATTAATTTTTCAAATATTAATATGAAAATATTTAAATAATAATTTAAAAAATGAAAACATACTCTTCTGGAGTCTTTTGTGTTTCTAATAAATTATTTTTACTATTTTTCCTAATGACAGTCTTAATATTCGTCGAATTTAAACGATTAAACGTTATACTTGTATCTAAACTAAACGAATGATTTTTCTCTTGGCACATCAAACTTAAATGTTCCATTGTTAACAATGAATTAATACATTGCCAATCGATTTGTTTTATCTAAAATCAATATTATAATAAATGTGTATTATTATTATTATTATTATTATTATTATTATTAAACTTACAGCATCAGCTATTTCATAATAATATTTATTATTCATATAACTAATACGTTTATTGTTATTATTATTAACTATAACACATCCATATTGTGGTTCTATCCATACTTCTGTTACTAATTGTAATTCACTATCATATTCAATATCTAAATCATTATCATCATCTGAACTATTTGATAAATTATCACAATTATTATTATTATTATTATTATTGTTATTACCACACCATGCACGATGTGGTGGAAATAAAACATATTGTACAATACAACTAATATTATATTCCATAAATAATTCCAACACCATTGTTATAATACCAGATGATGAATAGGCAAAACTAAAACCCTCATTTAATCTCATTGTTGTTAATGTATTTAATATTCTTGATATTGCATTATCTTCTAAACGTAAATTTGATGAATGTGTTGCACTCCATATCCAACGTTTATGATATAAATATCTTGATAATGTTGTAAATAATGTATTTGTTAATGGTGATGGTATATTATTAAATGATGTACGTGGTGGTTGTGTACCATCAGGGAATATAACTGTTGTAAAATCATTTGGAATACGTTCATATCTATAAATTTAATTGAATTTATTTGTTCTGTTTTTTTTTTTTTAATAACTAAATATATGTAATAAAATATGTAGAAAAATGTACCTAATCAGAATTTTTTCTAATGGTTTTTGTAATAATACACAGCATAGATTTTCTTTTGTTTTACCAGGACTAGGCATATATGATAATGATGATAATTCTTTTTTTAAATTTTCACATGATTCATAACGTATATTGCCAGGTGTTTTTGTTAAATAACCAATATTTAATACAGCACATGGTAATTTTGATGTTATACGTACAATACAAAACCATATTGGTGGTTTATTTATTTCATTATATAATAATTTTAAATATGTATGATTATCAATTAATACAAATGATGCCCATTCAGATAATTTACCATATAATGCTGTTGCTGCTTGGCGACATTGTACAATTTGAAAACGTTGTGTTGAATTTGGTAAATGTAAATGTTTTGGTAATGGTGTATCATGTTTTAATATTAATGATATTTTATGTGTGTGAAACCATTTACGCCAATTACCTGTATCCATTTGACATAATGGTTGCCATGCATTTATAAATTTTGAACATGTTGTACTACTACAAATCATTATTTTATTATTTTTTTTAATTTAATAAAAATTCAACTTTATTACCTTGGCGATAATAATAATTTATTACATTCAAAACTTGGTGAATTTAAATTAAATACAGGTATACCACTACGTACACTTTCTGGTAAATTATACCAATAATGTGCATTTTGAAATATATTTAAATGTTGTGCAAAATTTAAATCAGTTGATGATAATTGTGATAAACGTATCCAAAATCTTTCAATTATAACTTGTCTATGTAATGATTTATTATCTTTCTTTATCATACATGTTATATCATGAAGAAATTCATATGGTGCTGATATATAAATTTCTATATGTGTATTATGTTTTATAACTGGCCATTGTGATGATATTTTATAAAGTATATAAATTAATGATTTCCATTGTAAACTAAGTTGTATTTCAATTATACCATTTATATAATTGATATTCTAAAAAAAATTATATAGATATATATATATATATATATATATATATATATATATATTATTTTATAAATAATTATATATTTTTATGTTTTAATTACATCAACAACAAAACCCTCTCGCATACGTCTTGCTAATAAAAGTAAAATGGAAGCACTTGTATTTTCATCAGTCTGTCGTTTTGAAAGTAAATTTGGTGTTTTATGACTATAAAAATTCACATTTCTACAACATAATTCCATTATATAAACAATAAATAGACAGTTATTTAATAGGAGTCTCGAATATGATTCACTCGATTTTTCAACTACCAGATAATTTAAATAAATTTATAATCAATACATAATAACTACTCGCTATTTATTAAACAAAACTACTTTATATGAACTAAGTTATAAATTGTAGAAAAAATATGCCAAATAAG
This sequence comes from Meloe dianella, assembly GCA_028455855.1. Classification (NCBI taxonomy): domain Eukaryota; kingdom Metazoa; phylum Arthropoda; class Insecta; order Coleoptera; family Meloidae; genus Meloe; species Meloe dianella. The sequence continues at coordinate 744,302 of JAPTHL010000045.1, read as the reverse complement.
TGCATGTACATAAAGTAGAAAAATAATCGAGTTAACCATGTTCGCGGATATGTGCACTAAAATTCTGCCACTTACGGTGTTCTCCATTTACTTATATCGTAAATTCGACGATATTCACATTTATTATGAAATGACCACAATAAAAATAATTCATGATAAATGTTCATTGACATGGACGGTTCTTGTTGCTAAATTAAATTTTATTAATATGATTTTTGCGGGTTTTTTTTTTGTAATAAACTTACATCAGGCGAGCTTTCTAAACAGGTACCCATAGTAGAAGTGGCAAGGAAATTAAGTAAATCTGTATATGCAATATAACCGGCACTTGTATTTGGATGAAATGTTGAACCAACTTTTATAAATGATACAGCTATACTATCATAATGTAATTGAAATAATAATGATTCCATTACATTGGAATCAGGCATTGCAACAACCCCATCAGTTATGACTAGAATGTCTAGAAATTTTTAAAAAAATAAAATTCATTCTCTTTTAAATTAAAATAATAAACATACGGCTTATACTGTTTTCAGGAAGTAGAGATATAGCTAACATTGAATACCTTAACATATTTACAAAATTAGCATCAGGTGATACCATTGGTACTTTACTAGTTTTTTTTTCTGGTTCAGGAAGTTCAAATAACGAACCAACAATACCCTCATGCTGCAACTATGATGTTTTTTTCTATATAATTTTCATTTAATACATAAATAAATAGAAAATTATTACCCGTTGAGAATCATTTTGTGCATGAACTTTAGCTGTAACATCAGCAATTTTTCCTTCAAGTAAATGAAATTGTTCTTGTACAAAATCAATAATATCATATAAATTATTTGATGATATTTGGACACCTTTGACTAGAACTTGTTGTGCTGGACTCATAAAAAATGGTGTATTTACCATAACAGTTAGGAAAATTTTTGGTTCAAATATTAACGAATTACCAGGTATTGTAAACTAAAAATTATTGTAAATATATGTAGATAATATACATATGTGATTATTAATTAATATCTAACCTGTTTAGCTAAACCTTCCACACTAGCTTTAAACGAATTTAAAATTTCGTCGAATAATATTTCACCTGTTTGTATATCAACAATTGATTGTGATGGACTCATATCTAAACAATATACAAAACGATAACAATGGGCAAGAAATATTATTTCTGTACGTGAATTTATTAAATAACGATTGCATTTTATTAATGATTGCTCTCTAGATATAGCTGCTATTATTTCTATATCACTTGATGTATCATTCTGCAAATAATAATTGATAGAAATTTTTATAAATAAAATGATTATATTAAAAATACCCATTTTTCGATAAAAGGTACTTTAATTACTGTATTTAAATGATCTAAAAACCATTGGAGTCTTTCAATTCTTGATACGGGCACATCTTTTGGCAACAATAAATATACAGTTTTTGCCTCTAATAATACAGTTTCTGTTTCATCTAAATAAGGAAAATCGTTTGTATAAACATCATGATCTACAAAAGATTGCCAATATATTATTTATTTATACAGAATGCCCCAGGAAAAAAATAAACAAACATATGGACAGGCACAACAACCAAAATTGATATTGCACTTTATTTGCGTAGTATCTATCATATAATTTTTAATAGACAATTATAGATAAACAACAGAGTTGTTTTTCTTGCCAATTTCCTGATTGAAATTTGACCAACATTTCTAGGGTGATTTCATTTTATTAAAAAAAGAAACTATTTTTAAACATTGAAAAATACAATATTTTCAAAACAAGGACGTCTACATTTCGATGAAATAAACTAATAAATATAAATATCTATATTATTATAATTTAATTTAAATATTTATTCCAAAATTTGAATTGATTTTTATCAATTGATAGTTCTAGAATAGAAATTTTTGGTAATGATTGATTTAAATGAAATATTATCAAACATCCCTCAATACTTCAATATTATAAACAAGATAATTATAAACTAAATTGGAAATAATTATAAATGATAACCTTTTAGTATTATAATCTTTATTATTTTGAATTTTATTTAAATATTCTTTATATAGAAATTTTCAATAATAAATGAAACAATATAATTAAAAGTATGGATAAACGTCGAAATCATTAAGATAATGTAATCTAATCAGTTGTTTTTTGGTCGAAATTATTATGTTATAGAACATTTTTGACAAATTAATTATAAGGGTGTTGTCTATTATCAATTTGCAATATGTTTTACTTCCTGCTATATAGTAAAAACACATTTCGTATTTATTAATATTCATAAAGATTAACAATAGTTTAATTGTTGCGTTTTTTTGTTTTTTGCAATTTATGAATAAATAAACTGCGTCTGTTGATGGTAATAAAAATTAAAAGACACGTGTTGACCCTGTTTAATCACCTTGTTGTTTCTATAATTTCATAGAAAAATTTATAATAACTTAAGGCGTTGTCACAATTATAGTAAAAGTTGATTTTCTAAAAATACACATATTCAATTTGAAGAATAATTAATAAACATGTTTTTCTATACATATATATGTATATATTTTAAATAATAACAATGTGATAAGGCATATGTATACTAGAATATCATTGACCCTACATAGTTGTTTTATTCACAATAAAATTCTATCGAAAATATAATTAAAATAAAAACTTACCTTTTGATAATTCAACACCTTCATCTGAATCTAAACTTTGAGAATCAATTTCCATTATGTTTAATTATTGTTGTTTATCAGAGAGAGAGAGAGCATTAAAGAAAAAATTACATCACTATTACGATATTAACATTGGTGTACATTTATTGAATCTGAAGGACAAACAACACGTGTATTTAATTATTATATAGTAATAAATTGTCTGTTTGATTGTTGAAAACTAACCTAAAATATGTTTCATTACAGATGTTATCATTGATAGATAGACACTGTCTATACACTGTTTATTAAAGAAATTTATTGCTAAAATAGATTATTATTATTAGTATTATATTGATATACTAGATAGTAAACAAATATTTGCGTTGTGGTACACTTAAAAAGATTATATCACAACATCTAACATAACCTACAAATTTATTTGTTTTGATTTATGACAGATTTAACGATAATTTGTCTATAATATACACATTTACATAATAACAATACGATATAACAGGACAATCGGTATAGAAGAAAAGTAGTTATCTATAGAAATAAAGACGTATAGAATTGTACTGAATTGATGGATAACACTACGACGTGCGTTCGTGCACTTTCCGTACTTGTTATTTATTTAAGAATACAAACAAAAAATTAGACATCTAGTGACAGAAATTTGAACTAATAGGACAAAATTACAAAATTTTGCCGCGTTTTTTAAAATGATAACAATAATAATAATAATGTTACATATTATTTGTATTAATCAAAAATTAATTTGGTTTCCAAGTTACAATTTGCATTTTCTTATTTAATTCATCTAAAATCATTGTACATAATAATTGTTTTTCTTGTGATAATCCTATTATTACATCATCATCGTCTTCATCTTCTTTTTTAATCTTTTTCTTCTTTATTTTATTTGGATCTTTCTTATCATCCTTTTCATCATTTTCACATTCACTATTACGTGTTTTTATCTAATATAATAATATTAATTAATAAATTAAATGTTTATAAATAATAATTATGGTTTTACTTTACGTATTTGTTTATCATATTCTAATGCATCATAATAATTTGGTTTTTCTCTTCGTACACGTTGTGTACGTCTACGTATATCAGCTTCAGGACTTGAAATGCGATTTGTTCGTCTTGAATTAAAAAATGAATGACCACAAGGGCATGCTTTACATGCAACAGGAACCTTAAAATATTCAATCAATATAATGTATTATTATATTAAATAATTAATGAAAACAAAACCAAAAAATTACCTGCTGATCACATTTAGGACAATTTTTGGCAATCATTCTTTATTTTGAATGAATATAAAATATCATTATTGTGTAATATACTGATATTTCTAATATATTTGAGCATTTAATTCACATTCTTTTACAAAATAAAACATATTAAACTTTTTCCTTATCGAAAATCAGTAAATTGTAATGATTTTTCAATAATTGCATTATTTATAATAGAGAAACTACCCTTAATAAATTGAGTTGAATAACCTTAATGTCACACTACCGTGGCTCAAGTTTAGTGTCCGGGACACAAAGAGCCTAACAGGACCATAACAGGACTGCTCGACCAATACTCTAGTCTTTGACGTCACAGGAGCCGAAGCATATGTAACCAGCAATACACAATTTATACAGTACCACGGTCTTATAAACAGGTCTTGACACTATCCTAGGGTGAAGGTAGTCTAGGGAACGAAAAGATATTTGTACCCCTTACAGTTACTTACAATAAGGAACTCATGTTACCAATGCTTTCAGTATAGGAGTGTCAAGACCTGTTTATAAGACCGTGTACAGAGGTGTTGTTTTCATCTATATGTATTATAAAAACATTGGAGATATATACATAGAATACTAGATGGAATCTGTGACTGTATAGCCTGTATACGACACTTTTAACCACTCCCCTGTTGATTTGGGATGCGTTCATAAATTAATAAATAAAATAGATTTTAACATTCAATCAAATACCATCAAATCTCAGAGTTATATAGGACTCTTTGATTATTTGATAAAAAATTTGATAGTGATGGATCTCATTGGTTTATGAGATTGCCACTTATTGTGAATACAATTTATTAACTAAACTATATAGTAATTGATATCTTTCAATGACAGAAATTCTAAGGTTTTTACATATTCAATCAAAGCTCTAGAGAATTGGAATCAGTATATAAATCAAATAGTATCAAATACAAATGTATTATGTGTTGTCTAACTGACAATATCTAATCCCAAGAACTTTCTTTATAGTTATCTACATTGTCGGTAATGTCTGAATACAAATTGACAAACAAAATGGTAGTCTGTTGGTGCAGCATTGACGTTATTGAGAATATTTTTAAAATTTAAAATAAATAAAATAAAATCTATACATAAAACAATAACAAAATATCATAATGTTATATTAATGTTAAAATGGTACGCTGATAATTTTTTATTTCTCAATAAACAAAATATAATTATGTGTATTTGTTAAAATTAAAAATTCTAGTTCACTGTGTCATTTCTAAATATTAAATACAATTGAAGTTATTTTAAATATGTAAATATATTATTAAACAATTTTGATAAATTTAAATAAAATAAAATCATATTTATGAGACTAATTTAAATTATAATTTTTATTAATAATTTCCGTTATTTGTTTTTATCAAATGTAATCACGATTAAATTAAATAAGTGTTTACAAGATCGAAAAGTAAAAGAGAAACATTGGTCTCTAAATTTATTTTCAGTTGTTGTATGGTATATTGGTTTATTTTTTATAAGTGATGACCAGCCAAAATTCATCGTTCACTCAGGTACGAGATACATACATAAATAAATATTTTTCTTTTCTTCGTTGCTTTTTTCTATATACGGATCGTTCTAGACAAACAAATATTTATAATTATTTATAAGTGTATGATGATGCATTATATTGCATAAAGGTGTCGTAATTTATTTCATATTATAGAGATATCAGCCTTATATTTTTGATCAATTTCGTCAAAGTGATGGTATATGGAATGATTCAATGACAACCTCAAATACACCACCAACAGTACCAGCTAGAGGTATCAAACGTAGTACACCAAATGAGATACCCCAGCCATTTGAAGATTGTTCATGGGTAAATTAATAAATCTGATTCGATTAGTCAAGTATACATAACAATATACATAATAAACAAACATTCAAAAAACGAATTCAAAAGTAACGTTCCAATATCCATTTATTTTAGTTAATTTACATATAATGCAATTAAATTATCTATTATTGTTATTATTGTTAATTATTTTTGTGATTTAATGATGTAATACTTCCATCTTCTCACGTATGTTTATTTGTAATGGAAACATGATCTGTCTTTATGAACGAAATAACGTTTTTCCTTTTTTCCCCTATATGAAAGAATGATAAAAAACACGTTAGGGATGAATCATAAAATGAATGAATATCTAACAATAACACTTTTGATAATAAACAACAAAATAAATGATTTTTGTTGAATGTGTTTTTTGCAATTATTAAAATGGAAATGGAAATTCATTAAATGACGAAACATATTATTATTGGTCGATTAAATTAGAAAATTACAATAATTATGAATTGTTATTTAAATAATTTAACCTTGAAGTTGTTATTACAATTGTAGATATTCGTACAGATCACCTTAATTTTTATTGAAGTTTATGCAAATTTAAAAATTTGTCAAAAATTTATTTAACAAACAAATATATTTCAGATGGCCACACAAGAATTACCCCATCAAATGGACAATAATATATTGCATGAATGTAATTTGGTTTTAAGACACAAAATAATATGAATATTAGTCCAGATGGTAGTAATATACGTAATAATACTACTAATGATCATGATGTTAATGTTAATCAAGTCCATAGTCCAATGAAATCTAATTTAAAATTGATCTCACCGTGAGTTTAATTATTTTATAAAACAATTTATACACATTTTCATATAAATTTCATAGTTGGTTTCATGGTAAGATATCACGTGAGGATGCTGAGAATTTATTACGACCAAGACTTGATGGTTTATTTCTTGTAAGAGAATCAACAAATTTTCCTGGTGATTATACACTGTGTGTATGTTATCAAAATAAAGTTGAACATTATAGAGTTAAAATGCATGGTATAAGATTGACAATTGATGATGAAGAATATTTTGATAATCTTGAAGAATTAATAGAACATTATAAAAATGATGCTGATGGTTTATGTACAAAATTAGTAAAACCATTATTAAAAGAAAATGATGATCTTTGTATTATACCTGAACAAGAATTAGAGGTAATTTAATTATTAGTATTATTTTATATACGTTTGTTTATTATTTATAGAAAAATACAATAATAATAATAATAATAATGTTTAGATCTGTGAGCCAATTGGTAAGGGTGAATTTTGTGAAGTAATGTTAGGTAAATGGAAGAAAAATAAAGTTGCTGTTAAAGTTTTAAAAGATTCCAGTGAAGCTGAAGCAATATTAATGAAATCATTACATCATGAGAATTTGGTTAATTTATTAGGAATAGTTAGGAAAAAAGATCAAATATATTTAATAACTGAATATATGAGTAAAGGTAGTTTGGTTGATTATTTAAGATCTAGAGGTAGATTGCATGTTACAAAAAAAGATCAAATACATTTTGCATTTGATACAAGTTCTGGTATGGAATATTTAGAACGAATGCATGTTGTACATCGTGATTTAGCTGCACGTAATGTATTAATATCAGAAAATGGTGTTGCAAAAGTATCTGATTTTGGTTTAGCACGTAATGAAAAAAATACAGCATCAGAATCAGCAAAATTACCAATTAAATGGACTGCACCTGAAGCATTGAAACTAAATGTAATATTTTTTATTACTTTATTTTCTCATAAAAATAATATTAGTAAACTAATTTTAGAAGTTTTCAAATAAATCGGATATGTGGAGTTTTGGAATATTGTTATGGGAAATTTATTCATTTGGACGTGTACCATATCCTCGAATAGTAAGTATAATATACAACGATAAGTTTATTAATTAATGTTTCGATAAACAGCCATTAGCTGATGTTGTCAAACATGTTGAAAAAGGCTACAAAATGGAAGCTCCAGAAGGTTGTCCACCAGAAGTTTATGAAATTATGAGACAAGTAGTTTTTTATTTATTTTTTGAATATATTTGCATTATTAAATGTGAAATATTTCACAGGCCTGGGATCTAAATCCAGATAAACGACCAAGTTTTAATGATGTTAAAGGAAAATTATCACATCTCAAACAACAAACTTTATAATGTTTATATATAGTCACAAATAACGAATTGTATGTTTGAGTGACATGAATGCACATTTTGTATGAATCTTCATCATCATTAATCACGTTCTTTTTTAAAAACAAATTCCATATAATCATTTTCAAATTAATTTCTTTTGGAATTAAAAAAAAAATGTGTTCTCTTTTATTCATTGCTACAATTTCACACTAGATTTTTGTTTCTAATAAGTAGCATCGGCGAACGGGGGGATAAACCAAACGTACTTAAACCAGACTCTATCAAAAATCTAAATTCTTTGTTTTATATTTTTCTGGCTTAGGTTGTTTTATTGTATTATTTTGTATTAAGTTGTAATTACAAATTTTGTAAATTTTTGTTGATAAAAATTTTCAAATCGAATTTATTCTTTTTCTAATTATTTTATGATGTTATAAACATCTGTATGAGTGTTTTTTTTTTGTTTTGTAATAAAGTCAAGTAAATTTTGGCTGTAAATTAGTAACAGGCAGTGACATTAAATAGTTTTGTGTTTTTGACAAGGGCAGCGTTTTTTTAGTTTTTACAAAATATTAAATAAACTCTATTGAGATTGAATTGTTGTTTTTTTTATTTACACTTTACCCTTAAAAAAACATGTTCAAATTGGAAAAACCTGTGTTTATTGGATAGAAACAATTTTTTTTTAAAAATCACATTAAATAAACTTAATTGCGAGACAAAAAAGCGCCAAAAAAAATCTCAATTACTACGAGAGGAAAAAAAAAGGAAATAAAAATTTACTTTCCAACAATACAATGAACGGAATTAGAAAGTTTTTCGTGGAATATATGTAAATATGATTTCATACATCTTTTAATTCAGCAGGCACTTCATTTTTAGGATGTTTATTTTCGAAATGTTGTTTGTAGGTTTTTGGGTCAGGCATTTGTGCCTAAAATCAAATTATTATTAATTTATTTAATTTGTATTTGTTTATAGTTATTACCTTGCAAACTGTACAAACATAGATTAATGCCTTTTGAGCAGCTTTCTTCTGATCGAGAGCACTATGTCCTTGTTGTTTTTTAGCTTTAGCAGCCTTGTCTTGAGCTTTAGCTTGAGATTGAAGTTTTTGTTGTCCTCTAGCCATGTTTTGATTAATTAAATTTCATCTAATACACAAAATGTATACGTTATCTATCAAGACTTTTTATATACTTTCATTAATAAAATATAATAGTATTACTAACCTAAAAATTGTGACGTGTTCGATAATTTCACTGTACTTTTAAACAGATCTATTATTGAACGTATAATACTATAACATATATGTACAATATTTGTAAATCAATTAAATTATGTTAAAATCGCTTTTTTAATCACTTTTCCCAGGTATTATCTTATTTCTTTATTATCTTAAAACATCAGGTAAGCTTACAGACATCCGATTCAGAGACGATCCAGCGATCCAACCGCCTAAAGCTCTGCTGTCGTAGAAACTTTTTCCCCACCATATACATTATGCCGCTAAATATATTACTGGTTGCATACGTTCATCCTGTAATGTATTGCCGGTTGTCGGCACTGCTTAGTAGTTTATGGAGCGATATTTCAGTAATCGGCTGATGCAGTGCCGGACTGTGGAGGGCTACAGGAACACTTGTTGCGACCGTGGATCCCAACGAGGCGCCAAATCACATAAAAAAATGGAAGTTGTTATTAGAAGAGGCATACATTCGTAAACTTATCAATGAAGAAGAAGCAGATTTGGTTATCTAGGTAGAATTATTATACCTATATAATACTGCAATATCGAGCACCTAAATTCACCCCATTGTTATAAAACGTATTGATTATCTTATTTGTTGTTTATTTGTTTGTTTTTTGAAGTAAAACTTCTTTAGGCGCGACTTGGGGGTAACTCAGATTTTCTTTCTGACGGAAGTAACGCTCGAAATAGTTTCCGCTATTTAAAATATTTAGTTCGACTAAAATCCTAATAACACTAAAATTCCAAACTTCATGTGACGAAATTTAGAAACTCTGTAGATGTGACTACAACATCAGGACAGCTATTGGTTGGTTGTAGGAATAGGAGAACAGGTTTGAATTTTGGGTAGATTGACATGGGCTGATTTGACCTTTAATTTAATTTTTTATTCTCAATTAATTTAATTAATGAGTGAATACTCTTCAAAGAGTGGGAGTGCTATTAACGAATTTCATATATTAAATATAAAATAGTTTAATCGTTTCAGTGATATGTGCCATAAACGTCAAACAAGTTTTACTTCAATCGCGCGTAAAGATTACACTCACACAATTTTTTGTTACTATTAAGTAATTGAAGAAAGCAGACAAACAAAATTAAACAGTTCTTATGCGTTTTTTCCCCTAATAATATTTACTCTTTATAATAATAGTATTATTGATTTATTTATACTAATTTTAGTATTTTATATATTACTTTGAATACAAGAATGATATATATGTATGTACAATATAATAGAAGCAAACTCTTGAGAATACATTTGTACACTTACCGCGTTAAACAAGAATGACATAGAGTATTTCTTCCGTGTGTAAATCAAGGAAACGGCGTATACATATTTATCATTTATGTACATAAGTTTATTCAATAAATTTGATTCTTATAGCTTCGACATACATACAAAAAGTAAACTAATAACGTAAAATATCACTGACTACGTGAAGACGTATTAAATTGCAACTCGATGCTATACTCACGTAAGCTTTTGTTAACCTTAACAATAGCGCTAATCAAAAAGACTTGCATGTGTATGTAACGTTAAGTTATTGATGATCAATGATAGGAAAAATTAAAATCATAATCAGACAGATATTGCTACAAATAATGTCTAAGTAACATTGTGTTAATGTAATTAATGTTTGTACCTTAAGTGGAAATTATCACAAAAATTAATGTAGCGTAAAGTTATCTGTTTATTAGTTTCTCTACATCTCCTTTAAGAGAATGACACTCTATGTGTTCTCCTGGGTATCAAGTATATACCTAAGGAAAATTAATTTTCCTCACGTTAGTGTTCTTCGTAATACCTGGCCAATGCCCAACATTATCGTCATTATGAAGGTCGTCTGGTCTTTTCTCCCTTCCTGTCTCGCCAGGCTCCGTTTGCATTAATTCTTTATACTTCCGTAATACCGCTTCTCCGTTGCTTTCATCTGTTTGCATTTACCGTTATCGGTTCTCTGACTTTCTCAAAAATCTTCATCTAGATTTGCCTGGGCTCATCAGAGACACATGATGAGCCCTAATACGATAATTAATAATCAAAGTTGGACACCCTCTATAACCTATACAACTTGTTGTAATTCTCATTTCCCAAATACTCCTTGATAAACATATAACAACATACAATTTCTTTCACATCTCCGTCGGATCCAATTAGAGTATATTTACTTTACTGTTATTAGTTAAAACTTCCTCCGTTCACTGGTTGGTGGGTTCCGTTGAGTATCCTTGTTAAAACTATATAAAGCCAACATTTATATTCCTTAGAGATTGCCTTGTTGTTTTACGTTAGAACAAGTCACCTGATGAATCCGAGATCGTATTTGTTGTATTTATTACTTTATATATTCTACGCAGAATAGAGAAGTGCAAGACCACCATCAAAATTTTCTCTTTTAGTCGCCTCTTACGACAGGTGGAGACTACCCTGGTCCTATTCTTAAACCGGAAACCAGACGGTACTCATATTATTATTATTATTATTATTTCTAAATAATGTTATTTGTAAGATGTACAGTAAACATGATTACGAATAAGTAGCGTTGCGAAACGATCCATTAACTTAAGCCGGGCACGTTTGGTTTATGTATTATGGGTTTGTGTGGGTAGTTTATTGATTTATCTATAAAATATCTACTGCAGATGTTGATATTAAATAGATAGGTAGAATAGTATGGTAGTTTATGTTGTTAATGACAACATTATTTTCTAATTTATTCATATAAATGTGATCGATTTCGATTTGATAAATTTGATAATTAAAAATAGATAGATATAGGTAGTAGGTAAGGCATAAACAACTGAATAAACAGGATAAATATAGTATCTATAGATATGAAATGTATTATATTGATTGAATCAACAGCTGTGGGTGTGTGCGCGTTGATAACAACCAGAGTGGCGTGGCGTCGTTACGCAGGTACAGGTTGGTGGCTAGTATAAAATAATACTGGGTAAGGAGAAGAGTGCTATTATTGCAAACTATTTCTCCGTCCTCAGTATCATTGAGCCTAATCATGGTTAGGGTGGCGTATTCGCCGCACCCTTTATTACTAGCCACTGTAATAGTGGCTGTATGTGCAGCGATCCCTCGTGCTATCATGGCAATAGATCTTAGCCGACTTTATGGTCATATCAGCTCTAAACGAAATGGTATGTAGATAAAGAAAGAGAATTAAAATAAATAAATAATCAATTAATTGAACAGAGATAACTATAGTGAAATATCTATTTTACAATCGATCGATAAATATCATCATATATTTCAAATAACGCCCTTCAGTAGAAATCATCAATAATTTACAGGTGATGCATGTCATCCATACGAACCGTTTAAATGTCCAGGAGATGGTAATTGTATATCAATACAATATTTATGTGATGGTGCACCAGATTGTCCGGATGGTTATGATGAAGATTCAAGATTATGTACAGCCGCTAAACGACCACCAGTTGAAGAGACTGGTAGTTTCCTAAAATCATTACTTGCTAGTCATGGACCGAATTATTTGGAGAAATTATTCGGAAATAAAGCGCGAGATGCACTTAAACCATTAGGTGGAGTCGATAAAGTTGCAATAGCACTATCAGGTTAGTGATATTTTAAATGCATTTATAAACAATTTTCTATTTATTTATATTATTTTGAATATTGTACTTATCCAATTTCGCATTGATGTCTGTTTTTAGGTTTCTTTGTAGGTATTTAATTTGATGATGGTATCTATGAATGGATATCGTCGGCATTTTCCTTATTTTTCTTTTCCTGTATATTAAAATCAATAGTATTATCTAGTTGCTACTATTCGTCTATCCTAGAAGTACGGCATCCTGTTTATAGATTTAATAACATAGTCCGCATGTAATTTTTTAATATAGCACGGTGGTATTGTTCTATTATTGTTGGATGGTTTCTCTAGACTTCTAGACTACGTCATATTTTTATTTTTACTGTTACTATGACTATTATTAATATTGTTGTATTAATTCATTTTATGTGTTTGTATAGAATCACAGACGATTGAAGATTTTGGAGCGGCATTACATTTAATGCGTTCTGATTTGGAACATTTACGTTCAGTATTTATGGCAGTAGAAAATGGTGATTTGGGAATGTTAAAATCATTAGGTATTAAAGATTCCGAATTGGGGGATGTAAAATTCTTTCTTGAAAAATTAGTTAATACTGGCTTTTTAGACTGAACCATAATAGACCCTGCTGCTAGACAATTCTTCCATCCTCAACCGCATATGCCCCTCAGTAAATCGTTCTATTCATATTTACCTTATTAGAAAATTAAATAGATAACCCTTTAGATAATTAGCAGATTTATAATCTAACATAGCAGCAGAGTCCAAATTATCCGTCCCCTCCAAATAAAATATTTCCTCTTTTCAATCAAAAACACCCCGACTGTCTCAGAGGGTCGACAGTCACACAATCAAACATATCCTGTTATATGTCTATAATTCACACGTATATAATACTATATACTGTATATTATATACATATGTAGTCAGTCTTATATACGTGTTGATGAAATCTAACACATATCATAAAATAACATATCATTTACGTAGCTATAGGGACTATGTCTAGAATAAGAAAAATAAAATAAAAACATCGTGTGATCACAATCTTTTTCGAAATATGGAGTTTCTTATATAATATATATATATAGTTTCTTATGATGTTCAATCTCTCTATATATGTTTTTAATTAATTTTAAGATAAATTGATATAATAAGAGTATGACAATTAATGCCATAAATTGATTTGTATAAATAGAAACCATCGTCACTTCATAGAATTTGTAAGAAGGTACTCCCGAAACAATTATTGTGGCACTAAAATTAGTATTGATTTAGATCGAACGTATGTCAAAAATGACCGATAAATTCGGTGTAACATCCATATAAAATATATTATAATACCAAAGATATTAACATAAAAATTCTATTGTTGTACCACGGTGCAAGACAACATTTGTATTGATATTGTTGATATTTTTGGCATTATTTACATTAAAATAATAATAAGTCACTATGTAATATACATACAATGGAATCGGTAACGGTCATCCTATACAGTATGAAAACTAAAATATAAAAACGCGTCATAAGGGCCTAATACGCGTTTGATTTGTTTTTTTATTCAGAATAATAAATGGATGATTGTTCTGTGACCATTAAATGTGACAGAAACATTGTGATTTCTCTGTATATATATATATATATATATATATATATATCATAATTGTATCAGAAGACGAACCGATAAACGCATTGATAACGACCTGACACTTGCCAATAATTGCTAAAGGATCGTCTTTTGATTCGAAATATATTTATTAAAATATATTAATATAATTAAATAAACTGATATTCATATAAACGTTGGCACAATCACATCTGCATTACAAAAGAATATACATATTTTTTCAAAAAATTGTTGTAATGATATTTGTGTTCCGTGTGCGCAAATTTTATGAGCAAATTATTCTCTCAAATGGAGTATTTTATTAAAAAGGCTGGTTCATTATGTATACATATCAAATGTTTTTGTTTTTTCTAATATCTATATATATATATCTATCTATCTATCTATATATATATATATATATATATATATATATATATATCTATATCTATATATATATATATATATATATATATATATATATATATATATATATATATATATATATATTACATAAATGATTTGTGAGGTGGAATTTCTAACTAAATAAATAAATATAAATTATCAAACCATACCGCCTTATTATTCACTAATAAAAGCAATTATGATCCAGTAAAGATGGATAATGAAAAGAGACAAACAGAATTAGAATTATATTAAAAATGCTTTATTAAGTATGTATAAAGTCTATCTAAACTAATAAAAATTCCTATAAGTGAATAACACAAATACAGCATATTATGTATAATTTTACCGTAGTATAATGTGAATAAAACGTAAAAAAAGCTCCCTCTAATCTACAAAATGTTAAATTATAGATTTTTTTACTAAATAATTTAACATTACCCCAGTGCAACAATGAAGATGGAAAATTTTCCATTTCCATATCATGAATTTTTATGATATGTTCTCCTCTACATTAAATCCATGTAGCACTTTGTTTTTTTTTTGTTTTGTTTTTTGTTCAATAATCATTAAATGCAAACATAATACGATACAGTACATATAATTGAATTAGCATGAAAATATAGCTATTTATATATAATATTAAACATTTAATACTTTATGTATGTATAATTTATACAGAATCTGTTGGACTTTGAAATTCAGATAGAGCGTGAATTGGATTCTGGACTTTTTTCTGTGAACCTTTACGTACTTTGGCACGAACTTCTTCTGGTTTCTCCGGACGAACTAATGGTTTCTTTTCCGGAGCTTTCATTTTCCACACCACAATAGGCGACTGTAAAATTACAATAATAAAAATTTTACAAACAAATTTATATAAACTTACAGAAATAGTTCCTTGTCTTGGATATTTTGTTGAAGCAACATAAGATGCTTTTACCGTAAGTACAACAGCATTCATCAAATTTTTAGCGGCTTGAATCAATGAAGTTGCACTATCAAGCTGAAACAAAAAAATATATATATATATATATATATACCTTCTGTACATATATATTTAAATAATATTATCAATATAATTACCCCTGATACAATTAATTCACCACTAATATTTTGTACATCAGCTTTTACTTTCGATGTAATATTCATTTGATGACAATATAATGCGATACGTTGTAAATATGCTAATAAATCTTTTTTTGTTGAACTTTCTGGACATTGTTCAGCAATTTGTCTTGTTAATTTATCTAATTTTGTACCAGCTTCTGAAATTTTTTTAGCTGCATTTATAACATCCATTGTTGTTTTTAATGGACCACGTCCTCTTGTAAAATCAGTCATTTCCATCATAATCATACACATATGTTTAGCTAATACAATAATATCATTACCAGTATCATCCCATTTAGCAACTTCACGATCAAATTTCAATTTTTCACTACGGAAATATTCAACTTGTTGTAAAATTTTCTGTTTATCTTCCTCTGGCATTTTACCCATAGCTTCCTGATTAATTAAAATCACATTTATACCACAATCAGATTTAAATTAAATTAAATTAAATTCATTTACCCTAGCTGTTGTAATGCCACTAATGTCAGGATATTCATCAACACCATGTTCACCGGTGTGGGCACTTGCTATAAATGTTTCATTAAAAATTAAAAAAAAAATCAATATAATAAATAACAAATTTAATCATATTACATTTACTATGAGTTTCTAATGTATAATTTTCATCAAGCTCAACATCTTCTGGATCTAAATCTTCATCAGCCTGTAATCATTTTAAAATAATTTAATTAAAAATAAATTCCGTATTAATATAATTTAAAAAAATTACTCTATTCATAAGTACAGCTCTACGTATTTCACGAACACCATCATATACCAATCTAGATGCATCAATAAAATCATTTTCATCAACTTCTTTTGTTGGATTACTAGATAATGCTTGTACAGCAACTTGTACTCTTTGACTAAATTTCGGCATTACTTGATCATTTAATACTTTAACAGCTTCTAATACACGTTTTGTATAAATACATGGTTCATAATTATCCATTTCAGCTGTAACAACACTACACACACGATTAGCACGTCCACGTATACCACCAGCTGTACGATCCAATGTATCTGAATCACCTTCTTGTAATGCTAATACACATTTATTAACATCTTCTAATATATGATTTTCAGATACAGCCAAAAAATCATCAATTGTTGTTATATCATCAACAGCTTCAGTTAATATGCGTACTTGATTTTCCCATGATTGTTTAAATGCATCCATATTTTCTTGTGCTACTTTACTACGTGGACGGGCAGCTAATATACGTGCAGCATTTATAACTTCTGGACATAAATTATCAATTTGAGCAGCAGCATAACGTACCATTTTAACACCATCTTCATTATTTGACATACTACATACTAAATTAGCAACTTCAACAAGTTTATTGGAATGTTCTGTAAATACTTTTGCATATTCTTCAACTTGTTTTTCATTGCCATTTTGAGCTGCTTTAATTAATACCAATAGAGGAACATTTGTTTCTAAGAAACTATCAGAAACATGATCAACAACAGCTTTACGTAATTGACGTCTTAAATCTCTTGTTTTCTTACTCATGTTATCAATAGCACGATTTAAACCTTCACTTTTTTCTTTATTACCAATATTAGACATATATTCAGATAATAAATCTTGAAGTGCTTGTCTAACAGCATTACATTCAGCAACAATACGTTCACGTCTTTCATCTCTAGTACAACTAGAATCTGCCATTAAAGCTGCACCACTAATTATACTTTCTAAACGTTCCTCTAATGATGGTCTTGTATGTATTTCATTATATGCTAATGGTTCCATAACCATATGATCATCAAAATCATCTAATGCAGCTGCTAATTCACCAGGACCATCATATGGTCCAGCTGTTGGTTGTGGTGTACGTCCTTGTGCAACATCATTTATTGTATTAACAGCTTCACAGACTTGTTTAAGTACATAATCCCGATTAGCTTTTGCAGCAGCTAATTCAGGATGACGTACATAAACTTTAGATGCTGTTAATAACATTGTTGAATGTTTTTTTAATACAGCACGTGCAGCTGCTAAATCATCACGTAATTGTGGATCTTTCAATTCTTGTTGACGTTTAGCTGCTTGATTCATTAATTCATTTGCATTTTGTCCAAATGTTTTTATATTATCCAATAATTCACCTTGACTTGATGCATTACGCAATTTTTCAAGATCATTTTCAACAACATGTAATGATTTTAATAATAAATGTACATCCACCATATCAGCAAGTATAAGTAAACGTGTTACAGCTGATAGTAAATTACGTGCAGCACGTATCATATTACCACGTTTTAATGATGAACAAGGATCTTCTGAGAATTCTCTAGCAGCATCACTCATAGCTTTACCTATAAAACAAAATATATACATATCCACATATAAATATTGTAATAATTAAGTATTAATATTAATATTATTACCGGTTTTTCGGACTTCTTCAACAGCTGCCAACATTTCTTGTGTAATATCAGGATTTTCATAAGCAATTTGTTCGCCTTTCTCAATGAAATTATCGGTTGCTTTTTCAACAGTACTGACTAATGCATTAGCCCGTTTTGATTTACCCTTTTTCTTTTTACTTGGACCTTTTGTATTAACAAGTGTTGTTACTTGTAAAACTAGTGGTTCCAATGTTTTTTCAACCGACATTGTACGTATTTCTAAATTTTTAGGATCCCATTTTAAACCAAAATGGTCAGTCATTTTTGATAAGCAATTATCTAAAACGTACATAGATATATTAATTAATTATATTCGATCAAAATTTTACCTTAATATAATAATAAAGACACAAAAGAATCGATTTTGTTTTAATCACTATAAATTGAACTTATCGAAAGAATGAAAGAATATAAAAGCGATTAATGATTTATCAATATATGAGTAATAGAAATTCTGAATAATTTTTATCTTGAAAGATGAATCATACTTAACATTGTTGACATATTTAAATCGTTATTAAACCTCCAAAGATGGAACCACTCCCACAATATCCACCTTTTTAATGGAAAATTTGTGTAGAAAACAAAACACCAATAAATTAAATCACTAATTAATAACGTTGATATTAATTGAAATTAATCATAATACTAATTAGAATAAAAGGTATTTGATTAATTATTAATAAAAATTATAGAAATTATGAAGTGTATGCAACTCTTTCAAACTTCACAATAATTTATTACGAATACGATAGATGGCAATGGCGAAAATTCTAACGATATTTTGGGGTGCGTTCATAAATCAAGAAATTTATATATGAAAATGTGATGATGTCATTAGTTATTGGTCATGAGTATTGTCGATCAATAAATCAGACAATCAGAGTCATATTTGAATCTATATTATCACAGCACTGTTAACATCGGTGTCTATAGACTGAAATCAGAAAAAATTCTAATTTCTTGAAAAAGTAAAGTAACGATAACGACAAATATTGCAAAAAAATACTAAAACACAAACACTTTTATGTGGGACATTCTGTACAATTTAGTGATTTCTATCATAGCAGCCCCCCACGACTTATATAGCAAAATAGTTTCCAGATTTGTCAGACTAATGAGGGCGCTGTGGGTCTTACTAAATCGTTTATATTGACGCCATCAGATGTCAGTTCAGATGGCCAAAGGAAAAAGAGAAAGATAGAAATTTTTAAATTTTGTATTTCGTCGACCATTTATTGATAGATTTATTACTTTGTGTCTAATTTTGTTTTGGTCTCTTTATGTGTAAACAAACGCCATTGCTCATTTCGTTATTTTTATTTTACAAACCAAAACAAAATTTAAATAAAATTCATTTTGCAGTGTGAAATTATAAAAAATCAATTTAATAATATATTTTAAAATGTCATCAATACAAGGTAAGTATTTACACAATTTAAGTTTTTTATATCAACAGAAATAATCATTGTTAAATTACATTATTTTTATATATTTACAAAAGAATAAAGACTATGGAGAAGTATTCTTTGCGGATCAACGGAGGATGAGGAAACAGTTCTACATTGGTTTTCAAAGAACTCGCAAAAGGACGTAAAAAGTTATATTTAATAACACCGATAATAAAAGGTAAAGTATTTTGTTCATATGCATACATCACACAATTATTTGGTAATCAGTGCATCATCTAATGATTTTTTTAATCACCTTATTATATTTTATATGTATATATGTAAATGTACTTATTTTTTTAAATTATTACTTCTAATATACTTATAATAAATTAATTAATGTTTTATTTCCCTTCATTAACGAAAAAAAATAATAATAATGAGAATAATAAGCAACCCAGTGAACGTGTTTAAGTTTGGTTTCGAACCAAGTTTCGACATGAACCTATCCTAGTCTTGCACCAACATCCAATGCTAGCACCTAATACTTTAGCGCCATCTGAGTACTTCCTACAGCTTCAGATACTAAAATTTAGCATTGAGTCGGCGATCTAGAGTTATCTATGTATCATAGTTTCTATTGATGAAATGAACACAACCCAAATAGCGCATAAATACATATTTTTCTTTGTTTCTCTTTTTATAATATCCTTCAACTATCTTTATTTAAACCATCTATTATTAATTATGTATAGCTACTAGGTGGCATAGGAGGCATTAACAAATTAAATGAATAGATAATAAGGTATTAATGTCACTTAAAAAGATTATAACAAATATGCACACAATTTAACAACGCGATACTCTGATAGGAGTATTTTAACTCGATGATAAGATAAATGTTACAATATAAACACAAAATACAAACAAAAGTAGTTATTGCAAAATACTTAACAACAATGGAATACTGTTATTATAAATCGATTTATTTAATATTCATTTTATGGTCAATAATATCGATTAAGTCTGTTGATAATAATATTAAACAATTACATATTGTAAGTTGTTCCATATTTAAGCTCCATTTTTCGAAAAAAATAATTGATTTTTAAGTTTTTCAGACACGGAGAACGTACACCTACTGAAACTTACAAAAATGACCCATATTTGAATTATTCCTGGCCAAATGGTTGGGGACAATTAACAAATGTCTATGAGAATTTGCGAAATATTTCAAAAATTTGCGAATAATTTTTGTTTGTTTTTTTTCGAATTTCAGAGAGGAAAATTCCAATTGTATTTGTTAGGTCAAAAGTATCGACAAATTTACAATAATACAATACCAGAATTATATTTTAAAGAAGATTTTCAAATTACAAGTAGTTATTCTGATCGTTGTTTAATGAGTGCTGAATTATTTCTTGCTGGTCTATTACCACCAAAAGGTGATCAAATTTGGAATAAAAACTTATTATGGCAACCAATTCCAATTAAATATGTACCAAGAAATCAAGATATTGTAATTAAATTTATATCTATTCGGTATTAATTTCTATTTGATTTTATTTAGTTGATAGCAATGAAGAAAAATTGTAAGAAATATGATGAAATGTTTGTTGATCTGTTTAATTCAGAAGAAATGAAAATAATCGATAATGATAATGCTGAATTATACGAAAATTTAACGAAATATACAGGTGAAAAGATGAATAATATTGCTGAAATTGAACTACTCTATAACACATTAGAAATTGAACGTTTAAACAATTTAACATTACCAAAATGGGTTGATAATGTATCATGGCAACAAATGAAATATTTAGCTGCAAAAAGTCTCGCAATTTACACAAATAATATTTATATGAAACGTATGAAAGGTGGTGTATTCTTAAATGAAACAATCAATTCAATGAAATACAATAAATTACCATTTATCTATTTATATTCTGGTCACGATATTAGTATTGTTAATATTTTAAGATGTTTAGGTGTTGATTTAATTAAACCAAATTTTGGTGCATCATTCGTTATTGAATTGTACGATAATTCCGAAATTAAGGTAAACCGTTCACAGGGCCGGATTTAAAACTTTTTTTATACGCAAGATTTTCTATGTAGGTTAATAGGCAAATCCGGCACTGTACATTCTGTTATTCAATCGAACAGTAAGAGAACGATATTGTTTTTCAGATATTTTATCGAGACGACGTTGATAAAGATGGTGAACAATTGGAAATTCCCAATTGTGATTCACCATGTGTTTTAGAAAAATTTGAAAACACTCTATTACCAATTTTGCCAAATAATTGGGAAGAAGAATGTAATAACGTTTAAAATAAACAATATAGAATATTATTAAACAATCAGATAATATGTACAATACATAATAATATTAAATTGCACAATTTCTAATAATAATTAATCAATTTTCAATAAAAATATATTTATATTTCTGAATTAATACTACTATTATTATTAGGAGTATTTTCATTAGATGTTGATTCTAAAAAAAACTAAAAAGAACAAAAATAGATATATGATTAATCAATATTAATACAAACCAAATCTTACTTTATTGTAAAATAATATCACAGTTATAGCACCTAAAATTGCCGAACCACCACAAACAAATGTTAAAACATCTCTATAATATCCAGTATTAGAGAGATCTTTATGTCTAGAATAAAAATCGATTATTAATTTTATATTAAATCTAAATAATTATATTTACATGTCTTGAATAATAACAACAGCAATTCCATTTGCTAATTTATCAGTAAAACTCATAATGCCATAAACAAATGCTCCACTATCTGTTTTATCACCGATTAAATCAGCTGTTATACCAAGACTTGTTACTAGTGTTATTGAACCGCATGCCCCTAAAATATACGATAATTCATTATTGTTGTTGTTATTGTTAATTGATGATTTTCATCTTTTGATGTTTTACCAATTAATGCTGCTACAATATAAATTTGATAATCAACATAATTATTACCAGATCCAAATTTGATCCAGATACAAGCTAAAACGCCCAAAATAACACCCAAAATATAAGAAATCTGTAATATTTGATATTATCTACATAATATTGATTTTAATAAAATTATTATGATTAATTGTAAATACTTTTCTGCCTAAAAATTTGTTTAATTTTTCTATTGTCACAGATGTTATAAAACTACCAATAAACATAACTAATGGTATTAAAGCTAATGAACTCGCTGTCATATCAAGTGTTTCATGTAAATATAATGGAATAAATACTTGCGATAAATTAATGAATAATCTTGTCGACATGTAGACAACAGCAACCTCAAAAATTAATTAAAATTTTATTTATTATTAGTTTATCGTTATTATTATTTAATAATATTTGATTATTATACTTGATAAACTTTGATAGAGCAAAGTAATTCAGATACTGATGTTCTTGAACGTGTACCTCTAACATTACTGCTACCATAATTGTCATTTTCTTTAACAATAATATGAAATATAACTGAACATATTAAACCTAATGATAAACCAATCCATACAACTTGTTGAAATTTCGGCGCATCATTTGGTCCAATTTTCGATTTTTCACCATTATTCATATGTAAAACACTCCACGTAATAATATAAACCGTTAAATTTGATATTACAGTAAATGAATATCTATAATAAATAATGAATTTTTTAATGAAATATCGAATTAATTAACGACATTTTTATACCTAATAGCTGTTAATCGTGTTCTATCATGTTCATTTGGTGTTAATTCTGGTATTAATGATAAATGTGATATTTGTATAGCAGCCCAACCAAACTGAAATATAATAATAAACATTGAATAATAAAATAGTTGTGCCCAATTTATGCTATTTTTACAGCCAACACATGGTGAAAAAATAAATGGAAATGTTGTCAGTACACATATTGTACCTGTAATAGAATTAATTTTTTTAATTTATTATAGAATTTCATTTCAATATATTTTTACCAATCAAATGCCATGTTTTACGTCTACCGTATCGACATATTAAGAAATTATCAGATTGATCTGAATGGTAACCAACAAATGGTGTTGATAGAGCATCAGCAATCTGAAAATGTTAATTAAATAATAAATTCATCACTATAGATAAAAGACATTATAAAAGGAGTAGGTACTTGTCCAATTAGTAGAGCTAAACCAGCTTCCCAATTATTAAACTGTAGGACTAAATGAAAAAATACTAAAAGATAAGTGAACCACATAGAGGCACAAATATCATTTAATACGTGTCCAATACCATAACCTAATTGTAATTTTAATGGTAATCTTCTATAAACTTCTGTATATTCATTTGTTAAAAGGCTTTGTGTAATACTAGCTTCCATTGTTCTAAAATGGACATAATAGATGTTAAAATATCATTTTATTAATTAAATTATGTTACTTTAATAAAATAATAATTATAATAATAAGAACAACTTAATGACGCCTATTATCATTTCTAAACATTAATAAAGTTTCAATAACATTCAACAAACTTTGGAAAATTAGTCAAATATCTGTTGCGTTTTTAAACTGCCCGAACAGCACTTTTAAACTAACCAATTCGTGTGAGCTGCTTGAATTGCTTTTAATACAACTGGTTGTGAGGTATGTACATAGACAATGTATCCTCTATCCCCGATTACTTGATCGATATTAAGTTGGCCAGAGTATGAATGTTTTTTTTTTAATTTAACAATTGCAATCATTTATTGGTCATTTATTGGTGTTTGTTGGTCTTATTTCAACACTTGTTGGTTATTATATTTTTTATTCCCAGATAACCAAATCTGCTGGCAAGCTGTGCCGGAGGAACCCCATATCTTTTTGAAGTTTACAATTCGTTAATCGGTCTCTGGTTTTTATAAAGCGAACATTTGTTCGAGAATACTGTATTTCGAAATAACAAGGGACTCAGCGCCGACACAGTGTTAAAGTTGTTAACGACCAAAAAAAGGTAGTGACTGCTCAATTACACCAAGCCCTGGGCACTTATGCCGTTTCGAATGGATGGTTGGCTACTGCTAATTTCACCATCTATGATGAGGGGGACCTGTAAAGGGCAGAGATAAACTTTTTCTACGATGAGGGATCTAGGAAAGAAAATCTGAAAATCGCATTTTTATAAAATTCTTTGTGGAAGTGAGTACATAGGAATTAATTAATAATTTAATTTACAGTTTCAGATGAAAGTATTTTTAATTTAAATTTGAATCAATGACCATTTTCAAAACATGTACTTGAAAATGAAGATTTCAACCAATGAGAGACGTACAAGTCGTTTTTGAATCCGACTGTGGCTATCCTACTCGAGCAATTTTTTGACGTACCTGCTCGAACAACTATTAGTACACAGCGTTAACATTCAGTATCAATAGGGGATTTTCATTTTTCATCTATACGAATATTACTGTTCTTTCATAGTTGTTCTGTTAATTATAAAGTTTATCCCGGTTGTCCTATTGTTTATAGTGTTTATTATTACAATTTAATAAAAAAGGAAAGTTTATAACTAATAAATTGAATTAAGGAGAACAAAAATTGAATGATGCGTTATTAAATTTGTTGGATATGCTAACAGAATGGATGCTAATGGTAATGGCAAAAGAGGTTTACCTAGATTAAAAGAAATCATTCGTAGACAACGTCAAGATTCTGATGTGAGTTATTGATAATTATTTGAAATCAAAAAAACTATGCATTATTTATTTATATAATTTAAATAAATTTCATAAAAATTCCAGGGAGGTGGTACTGATTCACCAGATCTTGAATTTGTTTATCAAGATACAGATACACATACAAATGAAATATCTGAATTATATAGTTATACAGAACAACCAGAATTATCATATAATGTTAAAGCATTTGAAGATCAAATGGAAGAGTATAAATTACCACCTAGTTGGCAAAATTTATCGATTGAACAAAAACAATCGGTAGTAATGAAATTATTAAATCAATTAGAAATAAGTAATAAACAACTTAGAATGAGAGCAGCACGTTGTATATTATATTTAGCACAAGGATGTTGGGCTGAAATGCAATCAGATACTGAACAACAATATTGGACACGTATTAATTGTATGATGTTATATCAATTAGGTGTTTTTAATTCATTTACTGATCTTCTTAACATTGAAATTGAGTAAGAATCATATACATATAGATATTCTGGTATAATTTAAATGTATTTTTTTTTATATATATATATATATCTGTATAGAAATAATACAGCAGCTCATGTTGCTATGCGAAAAATTGCTGTATCGTTGGCTGACTCACAAGATTTACGACTAATATTATCTGTACTCTACACAATAACAGAAGTAATAAGAAATGCAAAAGAAAATGGTTTACTTGAATATAAAGATGAAATTGATGCATTTTGTTGTGATTTGGGTAAGTTTTTATAAATATTTGAATAATGTTGATATTTAGAATTATTATTACTGCAGCAAATCCTGGTGAAGAAGAATTATTAATTGTAAAACTTCTCGGTATGGTAACACGTTTTTGTAGTGGTGCAGCACCACATTTTCCTATGAAAAAAGTATTGTTATTATTATGGAAATTAATATTGGTTACATTGGGTGGTATGAATGAATTCAAAATGATGAAAAATGATAAACGTGAAAAACTTGGTTTACAACCTCTTGATGAGGATACAATGGAAATTGTTAGAACAATGCGTGCATCATCACCACCAGCTAGTGCTAGTGATTTATTAGAAGCACAAAATCAGAAAAGAAGTGCTAGACCATTTAGACGTGTAAATAAAATTATTGAATTAATTTATATTTATTTCGTTATTTTGTATGTAAATATATATTTCCAGAATTTGATGAAACAGAGTAGTTTAGATGATCATGAATCATTAACTATGGAATTAGAATCAACATTAGGTCCAGAGCCTGGTGATGATTTAAATGAATTATCAGAATATGATGAACGTCGTCCAACTGATAATGTTGATAATCAAATATATAATAATTATCAAAATAGATCAATGAATTCACCACCTTTATCAAATATATTAACAGTACCTAAAGGTTTACCATGGAAACCAAAAGTTCGACAAAAGGATATTGATGCATTTTTAGATTCAGCTAGAATGAAATTTGTTGGTTACAGTTTACAGGGTGATCGTGTTAGTCTAGCAGGATTGCCTTTACCGATTCATGAAGGTGTTAAAACATTGAAAGAGGTAATATTGTTGTGTATTTCTTTAAGCGTTTTTTTATTATTGTTAATAATGATCTTAGCATGTTTATACATCATTGGCTGAATTACAAATACAAAAAGAAGAAGAAATTGCACGTAATCCATTATCAACATCGGAAGGTGAAATTGAATTAACACCAACTGAATTATTATATCAAGCAATGCTACCAAATTTACCTCAATATATGATTGCATTATTGAAAATTTTATTGGCTGCAGCACCAACATCAAAAGCCAAAACTGATTCAATTAATATTGTTGCTGATGTTTTACCTGAAGAAATGCCGTACGTATTATTATTATAGTATTATCTAACAAATTTTTATTAATTAATTATAAATTATAGTATGACTGTTTTACAATCAATGAAATTAGGTATTGATGTAAATAGACATAAGGAAATAATTGTTAAAGCTGTATCAGCAATTTTATTACTTCTATTGAAGCATTTCAAATTAAATCATGTATATCAGTTTGAATTTATGTCACAACATTTAGTATTTGCCAATTGTATACCACTTGTATTGAAATTTTTCAATCAAAATATTATGGCCTATATTGGTGCTAAAAATGTGTAAGTATATAAATACAGTAGAACGTCGATTTACCGAACCAGCAGTAGTCAAATAATCGTTACTCTACTATATTTGAATACATATAATTGAAAAATAAAAATTGAATATTTTTAAGTATACCAATATTGGATTTCCCATCTTGTGTAATTGGTGATCAACCTGAATTAACAACAGAAAGTTTAGAAATTGGTGATGCAGCACCATACTCATGGCGGAATATGTTTTCATGTATAAATTTATTAAGAATTTTAAATAAATTAACAAAATGGAAACATTCGAGAATTATGGTAATAGAAAAGATTTGAATGAAACAAATAATATTTCAACGATAATATATATATATATATATATATATATATATATATATATATATATAAATATTTGTTTTAGATGTTAGTAGTATTTAAATCGGCTCCTATTTTGAAAAGAACATTAAAAGTACGACATGCTATGACACAATTATATGTATTGAAATTGCTTAAAATGCAAACAAAATATTTAGGTAGACAATGGCGAAAATCTAATATGAAAACGATCAGTGCTATTTATCAGAAAGTACGGCATAGATTGAATGATGATTGGGCATATGGAAATGGTAATATATCAGATAACAGTAAAACAAAACAACAATTAACGTAAATTATAATTTTTAGATTTGGATGCTAGACCTTGGGACTTTCAAGCTGAAGAATGTGCATTAAGAGCGTCCGTAGATCGTTTCAATAATCGTCGTTATTCACAATTAATAGTAAGTTGAATATATTCAAATTGTAATTCTGTACACATCAACATAAAAATTGTTTATATAGGATAGTGAATTTTCTTCAGTTGATAATTCATTGAATAGTGTTCTTGGTACTGTTTATGATTTATCAGATAGTTTCAAAAGACATTATCAATTATGGTTAGAACAAGAAGTTTATGGTACACCAATTGAATGGGATAAATTACTCGAATGTCCAAAGATCTGAATCTCATTCATTTTATTTTTAAATGTAATCAAGTAAAACATTTCGTATTCCATAATTGCATTAATTCGAAGTTGTATACAATGAAAATTGTAAATTATTCAAACATGCTATGATACGATTTGTGTTTAATTGATGTAGTAAATTATATAATATTGTCGAAATTTAATTAAGATTCATTTATTAAATATATAGAATTGTCAAATGTTTTTAAGGACTTTTTCCCTGCGATAGTAATAATTTTTAAATATTTTGATGCATATATTGGGATATTTAGCGTTAATCACAATTAGAACTATCCTTGTTGAATGATCTGCAGGTGAATTATTGTTTCAGTTAATCTTATTTGTATGTTTAATAAATACATGTGTGTATTTCCTTAACAAATTGAGTTTTTACAAATATCGTCCGCTCTAATCGTAGTAAAAGTTACTGTGTTTGATCAAGATCTACGTTAAACTATACCAGAAATTATCAATCAATTACCTGTTGATTTGCGGGGTCTGTCCATCCTAAATAGAAAACAATCAACATTTCTTAGACCACGTGAATTCGCATCTAGAAATCGAACGTATTTGTACAGTTTTATAACGAATATATTTGAAATTCATAAATAAACAAAATGAAAACGTATTTTAAATCATTTTATTCTATGAAACATATAAAAAATACATTAATTTTATTTTAGCACTGAAACAAAATCGACATACATTAAAGGTTATGAAATAGATTATGATTCTTCATGTTATGATAAGGATAATTGTCCGGACAACAAATTGGAAAAAATCGTGAATCGAGATGATATCAAACGTCGTTGTTGTATTGCTTACGAATATAAAAATAATATTTTATGTATAGAAGGGAATCGATTGAATAAAAATAAAAAATAAAATATCTACCTATATGTACGAAAATGTGTTGATAATTATTAAAAAAAAGTAAATAAATATCAATTATCGATTTTAATTAAAGACTAGATACAATCGAAATAAATTTAATTGAACAAATTGTTTAAACAACACGATTTTTATAAAAACCCATTAATGCATGAGTTATATTTAATCCGATCATTAAACTAATTACATAAAATATAACAACTAATATTACTGGTGTTAAAATAAATTGGGTATGATATAAAATATTAAGTGAATTATAACCAAGAAACGTAATATATAAATAATATAATACAGCAACCAACCAAAATGTGTTACCTAATAATCGGGATATAAACCATTCATGACTGATTAAACCTAAAATATTATAATCAATCAAAGTTTTTCTAATTTAATCAATTGATTTAATTATTACCATTATAGAAGAATAACTGAAAGAAATGTAATAGTATTAATGGTGGAAAGAATGCATTTAAATGTATATCAAATGAATAACCCCATTCAACATCTTGTACTTCTGTTTTTGGTCGGAAATATTTATTTAAAACATACCAAAATAATGTTGCCGTAATTAAACCAACACCAATACAATCAACAAATATTACATATAATAAAAAATTAATAAATTGCCAAAAATTCAATTTTAAAACAATAGCAAAACCAATTGATGTAACTAAAATTATATAAATATTATATTATTAATGTTAAACATAATAATCAAATAAAAAGAAACACACTTACTGCAAAGCCAAAATGCAAATAATAATAAAAATGCTGGATCATCTCGAGCAAATTGTGCTTTAGTACCTGAAAGTATAAAACATTAAAATAAAATCGATACGATTTCATTTATCAATTACGTTTCCTATAATGAAAATTCTTATAAACTTTCTGTGGTGCTATGAATAAATACAACATTTGCCAGAATGCAAATTCAAAATCCATTTGATCAAATTTTAACATTCGCCTTAAGTATTTATATCGTTTTGTTGCAGCTGACATACAATTACGATGAGTTGATGGTGATGGTAATGCAGACGGTGATATTGATGATGATGATGATAATAATGATGATGCTGATGTTGACGGTGTTGTTAAATCGAACATCTTTTAAATACTAGTTTAACAATGATCTTAGCGAATATCTAAAATAAATTTTCTAGACTATAATTTAACAAATAATAACAAATAAATTCAGACCTGTTTGGTTTTAGATTTATTGATACCTTATTTGTTATCATTCATAACAATTTCGATATGAAACAATTAATGTTTTCTTATATAGATATCAAAAGGAAATATATATAAGACTCCAAGATCAGACACACAGGTAACCATGGATACAACAGTATGTATTTGATTGAATACGTCGACTAAATATTGGCGTGCTACCATTTATAGTTGCCACAATGTCATGATAGACAAAATAGTAACAAATATAGGAAATCGTATAGATGTTTGATTTTACACACTAATAACACTACAATATCAAATTGTAGCACATTTATAGCATATTTTTCCAAAAGATTGAACAATAGTGTCGTGGGTACTAATCGCATATACTGAGATGTATTGTTGGTTGCACGTATTTATGTCGATCTTGCTATGACATCACAGCTGAGATACAGTGTGAAGGTGACATGAGCCGTGTAACAGTTACATAGTCGATAGCTCAACTCATTTACTGCTCTTGATTTCTGTTAAATATCTTGGCAACATTGATGTACTGTCAAAATGATTACGTCAACGCCATTATTTACATGTATTTTTCAACCGAAGATTTCAACAAAATAATAGAAAAAACATTATATATTTGATAGATACAATAATTAAATAAATTAGAAACTTATGAGAATTTTGAAAAATGTTAAAATTTGGTTCCAAATATGATAGTAATATTGTGTACAAATGTACAGTACGTTTACTTGAAGATATTGATATATTAGAATGTGAATATAAGGTTTGTGGTAATTATTTAAATATCTATTAAATAATTAATTATTTATTTATTTATTTAGCCACATCATAAAGGAAAATATTTACTCGAATATGTTTGTCAACAATTGAATTTAGTTGAACAAGATTATTTAGGTTTAAGATACGTTGATATACAAGACCAAAGGGTATTATTTATTTGTTTATTAATTTAAATTAATTCATTAAATTTCTTTTCTAATTTTAGCATTGGTTAGATTTAGGTAAATCAATATTTAAGCAAGTAAAAGATTTAGATCCTGTATTATTTAGTTTTCGTGTTAAATACTATCCACCGGATCCATTTCGTTTAAAAGAAGAAATAACACGTTATCAAATTTTTTTACAATTAAAAAGAGATTTATTACATGGACGTTTATATTGTGGTACAAATGAAGCTTCAATGTTAGCAGCATTAATATTACAAAGTGAATTGGGTGATTATGATCCAGAAATTCATGTTGGTAATTATGTAACAAATATTAAAATACTATTAAAACAGACTGAAACAATAGAAGAGAAAGCAATGGAAATACATCAAAAACAATTAAAAGGACAAAGTCCATCACAAGTAGAACATACATTTTTAAAATTGGCTTGTCAATTAGATACTTATGGTGTTGATCCTCATCCAGTTAAAGTAATTATATCATTAAGTTGATTTTACATTAATAACGATTAATTAAAATGTCTGTTTAGGATCATAAGGGTGCACAATTATATTTAGGAATCAATTATAGTGGTATATTGACAATTCAAGGCAGTAAAAAGACACATCATTTTCGTTGGTCTGATATACAAAAGATTAATTATGAAGGAAAAATGTTTATTATTCATTTAAATTATAATGATGTAAGATTGTTTTCCCTATTGTTTCATAATAAAGACATTACATTTGTTAATGTTTTTTGTGTGTTTTAGAAAAAACATACTGTTGGTTTTAAATGTCCAACAGGTGCTGCTTGTAAACATGTTTGGCGATGTGCTATTGAACAAATGTTATTTTTCACGTAAGTTAATTATATTTAAATCAAAATCATTGAAAAACAAAATTATTTTGATATTTAGTTTAGCAAATAGTTCTGATGCACCATCTGTTGTAACTGGTGGTGGTTTTTTTCATGGGGTTCAAAATTTAAATATTCAGGACGTACAGAAAAAGAAATATTAGAAGATAAAGATTCACCAAATAGAGAACAACCAAATATTAAACGTACATCTAGTTTAAGAAGGAAAGCATCTAGTGTACCAGCAACACCATCAACACCATTACAACCACATTTAGGTTATAGTAGTTTACCAAGATCTAGTCATTCAGATGCTGGTGGTTCACGTATGGAATCAAGTAATAGTACTGGACTTTTATCAGGTTTAGATGGTAATACAGGACAAATTTATAGTGATGTAGCTGCATTAGAAACTGTATCTGAAGATCAAGAAGCTATTGGTGGTACAAAATTACGTACAACTGGTAAATTATAAAATTTATCATTTATATGTAATAAGATTTGTTTGATTTTTCAGTTTTAAAAGATGATTCAGTTGATCGTTTCAGTGATTATTATTTTCGTGATTCATTTGAACATTCATCATCTGAATCACAATTAATTGATAGTGGTTATCGTGGTTATGATACAACAAATCCATCACATCGTTCTAGTCGTAGTCAAACACCATTATCACATTCTCAGATTGATGGCCGTATATGTCTACCAACAACAACAATATCACAAACAACAACAACAACAACAACAGCACCATCAACAATAACACATAGTTTACAAACAACAGTAAAAAAACAAAAAAAATTCAATATAGTCAGTGCATTTGTGCCTACATTGATCATAGTTACAATATTTGTAATAATTGTAACAATTATTATGTTAGAAACAGATTACGAATTATTTTATAGTTTTAGAAATATGCCTGAAATGATATCATTAAAATATCATTTCTACGAACCAATTAAACAGTATTTACGTAATATTATCTCGATTATTTTTTGATAATTTTATAAGAAATAATTTTCTTCTTTCTTTTTATAAAGCTTTAATAAACCAAAATTTTCAACAAAAAAATTATAATAATTAAATGAAACTGTAGCAAAATGGCATCTATGTAGTTGATTTTCGTTATCGTTAATTTTTTTCTTTTAAGTTTATGTCAGCATAGTAACAAAATCGAATTCTAATAAGTAGTTCCTGCAATATTTCCACTTAATAGAATTTAGATACATTCCGAATAAATTTGATTCAATAATGCTTTAATTATAGAAATTTTTATATAAATTGTCAAACATTCCAACGAATTCTCGGAGAATTCCATAATAAGATTGTTTAATTCATACTTTTTCTAATTAATTATAGGCTTTATTACAAAAAGAAAAATGCCAAGCAATGCACATTCTGTGTTTATGTACAATTTAGAGATTTTTAATATTAGTGTTGTTTGTTGAATATTGTGTTCTTGTTTTTTTTTTATATATATATATATTTTTATCATTTGAAATATGTTCCACGGTTTTAATATTGTTTTGAACTAATTTAAAAAAAAATCTGTGATGTTTTCTCAACTGCTAATAGGATATAATCGTACAAAATAAAATCAGTAGGTATCTACTCAATCAAAATCTATTCTATCATATATAAACATTACATTGTACATAATGCCAATATTATTAAAGAGTTTATTCAATATTTTATTTATTTTCGATGGATAACAATAAATTATTTATGGGGGCCATAAGTTCAACTACTAATTTATAATTTTCTGTTATTTCTTTGTTTATTGTGTTATTATTATTTTGTTTTTGTAAAATCAATAATGTAAATTTTGCCAAATGAATAAAAAGTCAATTAAATGAAAAAATATATAAACACGTTTGTTGATATATCTAATTAGGTAGAAGATGATTAAATTTTGGTGTAAAATCTTTTGTAATTATTTTACTATAATATTCTGTTCTATGTAACATTCTATTCCAAATTTTACTTTCCGGTAATTCCATAAAAAATGGTATTTTTGAATTATTCGGATCAAATACTTCAGGATACAAATCATCACCTGAAATTATAATGATTTATTAATGTTTTATTGTTTTTACCTACATGTGTAGATAGATGTTTAAAAACCAGGTAATAATGAATATAATCCATCCGGTGTTCTAATGCGATATACCCAATATGTTTCACAACCAAATCCAGAACGTTTATGTGCAAATTGCGCTATTTCATCAATGTTTTTCATCATTTTCAATCTCGATAATTCGTAAATTTGCGGTGGTGGAAACGGAATTAGTAATTGCGCATTATTATCAAGACATTCTTCCGGTGATAACCACTTGAAAACGATCAAAAATTCTATTAAATAATAATTGCATTAATTAGAAGCAAATTTACCAGTAATTCTTCAGCTTCTTTATCATCACAATTTGTGAAAGGTATTTGATTTAAACATACCGTAAAAAACATTGTATTAAATTTTAATTTCATTGAAGCTGGTGTCAACCAATTACTCCAATCTTTTAATGCCCAAATATCGGGATATATATGGAAGTTTTTACATAAATTCAAAAATTCGTCGGAATCTTTATGTACACGATGTTGCCATTCCGACAATTCTTTACCGCCTTAAATGTTTAACAAACAAACGCTATAAAAATCTAAATAAATATGATATTACCAAAAAGTGAGCCCCATATTGTCGATTTGTTATTATTACTGCGATTTGTACACAATAAAACGCCACATTCTTCAAACATTTCACGTATTGCACATAATCTTAACGATAAATATCTAGGTAGATAATTATCATCTTCGGATGGTGTTTCTAAGATTTTTGGAATATTATCTTTAGGTAATAATTTATTGAAGGATTCTCTATTAAAATTGAATTTTTCAAATATATTCAACCATTCAGTAGTTTTATCAACATTTTCAAATCCACCACCGGGAAATACACATGCATCTGGCATAAATTTTGATTTTTGATTGCGTCTCATAAACAATATTTTATAATTATAATTTCCATTTTTGGCAAATGGAAACTTCGAAAATAATATTAATGTTGCTGATTCCCGCCAGATATGTAAATGTTTCGCCATTTTAGCCAATTCAAATACGAGTTTACCAAAAATATTTGACCAAGTCAATCCAGATTCTATCACTTAAGTAATTAATTGAATGTTATTATACTTATTTAAAATCGATATTATTGTACACAGTCTTAACAATAAATAAATAAACTCGTCTGTGCCATAAGTATATATATATATATATATATATATATATATATATATATATATATATATATATATATACTTATTTATAATTCAACAGACGATTGAAGAACCTTGTTGATAATAATTATCTATGGTTACACAAATAACTATGGAAACATTATCCAGCACAATTTACAAATGTGCAATTTACCGGTATTATAGTCCGTAACATTCTAGTACTACACAATTTTGCCTACTAGGTTTTTGAAAAACATTTATACAGCCGTCCCATTAGACGTGGATTAATTACATAATCGCCAATAGTATTGACCTTCAAATATGGCGTATTACATAATCGCCAATAGTATCGACCTTGCAAAAATGACGTTTACCAATTTACGCACGTCACTGGCTGTAATTATTTGTTATCTATCTATCTATCTACCTTACCGACGTCAATACACAAGACCCATGGGTGGAGCGTGTGGGGACAACACGGAAACGTCTTAAAGTGTATTACTTGAAATATATGAGCAATACCGATATGACTACAGTTATGTAGATATACTTATTTATGGCATATATCGCAACAAATAGATCCAGATTTCTATCACACTGATAAACGATTAAGCCAGATTTCCGATTTATAGATATGATGCGTAATTTAATCGTATTTTTGAATCCATGGGAAACACTCGATTTTAGTATAATCATTTAGTAGAGATTTAGTAGTTTAGTACACATGTTTAGCAGGCTCGCCAAGACGGATTGGGGAGGGGCGCAGGGTTCTACTATGATACGGCCCTTCATCGTCCAGAGTAAACTTTTTTGTTCTCCATAGACAATTTTCCTGATGAGAAGGATGTTAGGAAGCTTGGAAACAAACCAAAAAAAACTTTATACGGTCTCAGGGAAGAGCAACTGTCCCTTTTTTTGCCTCGCCTTTTGCATAAATATATTCATATAGGGGTCCGAACATCCTACTTTCCCCAGAGTAGGCGAACATTCTGGTTTCCCGGTGCCCGCCGAATCTTTCGGGGGTCCTGATGTTTAGACACTCGTTAACCTCATCTTTACTTTGTAAATTATGAAGATAAATAACAATTTAGTATTTATTGAAAATTCGGAACTTTTGCTGATTGTTATGGTGTGATAGCCCACCATCCATTGTTGTTAGCGTCAGGGTGAGTTCAAACTGCTACCACCACGATACTGTAACCGATTATGTAGATTATCAGACATGTCTAAATCAGGGTTTAGACTCTATACCGATATGTTCAATTATATACTTTTGTTTATCACGATTGTTTATTTATTTTTCATTTTTATTACAATACTTTATCATAGAGATATATTCCTGTTTTTATAAATATAGTCATATTAGTTAATAAAAAAGATTAGGCCTCAGACGATCGTCTGTCGGCGCTTGACATATATTTTCATTTTTACAAGTATTTGCAGTGGCGTATTAAAGTCAAATTTGTTTGGGCACCAATCAAGTGATAATGCACTAGATATTGACACATTGTTTTATGTTCTTTATAAGAATTAAGAACATATTGAACGTGAAAATGAAAGCGAAAATAAGTGCGAAACACGATTAACTAGAGAAATTCTAATATAAATGCAGATATCTATCGGTATTGAACATTTCCGGAGAAATTATGTTAGATTTGGGGGTCCTGCAATTTTCAGCGCTTAAAGGGCCCATTTATCCTTAATATGTCACTGCAGTAGTCGCGACTTCATTTTATTTAGGTATATAACCTTTTTTATCTACAAGAGTTTATTCTTAAATAATACGCCACTGAGTATTGGACTTTAATTTATTATAAATAACTTCAGTTATCTGTATAGGAAAAATTTACAAGAGAATATTCTTTGAATTTAGCGCATTTTATTTGCCAACAGGTATTCGAGTTCAAGGTCATATGAAGTAAAGTGACTGAACGTTGTCAGGTAAATAAATGAAAAATTGCTCCTTCTTAGAAAATAGGCGAGATTTTTATTCAATAAGCTTAAATAACAATGACAGCAATACCGGGTGATCTAAATTATTTTCCATTAAACGATTATACGTAAATACTACGTATAATAATAGTAATTGATAATGAATTTTTTAATTGGTATTCGAAGAATCTTTGTTATGGTTTTATTGTGAAGGATTGGATGATAGATAATCCATGACCTTAAAGGTGGAGCTTCATTGGGATGTTGGTATGTCGATTAAACTGTTGGCTATGCAGTGGTGCCATCTTAAAATTTCAAATGTAACTAGTGTTTAGTTTGTATAGGGACACAGTGAACAGCAAAATAGAGCTGATTCGTTGTAATTTGAGAGAATTGATAGAGGAGAGGAGAGTAATTTTTGGGGGTATATTGTTGTCTGTGTGGTTTTTTTTTCTAGTGACACTCCCAATGCATATATTTTAATAAATAATTCAATATTTCTGACATAATATACATCAAATAACGTTTATTTATAATAGTTGGATTAATAATATAACAAATACGACACAAAATCGGTAGTGATAAGCTGTGTGTTCTTCGATGGAACGGTTTCAAAATGGAGTAGGTGGTCATTGGGATTTTGTTGTTGTATTTGTAAAAATTTAAAATATTTACTATAATAACAGTGTTGTTATGTGTTATTTATTTACAAACTAATTAACAAATATGTTTATCGAATAACTATTGTTTAAATAATTATTATTTAATTCATAAAAAAGTGAACATTTCAAAAAATAAACAATAAAGAAATCAAAAATCTCTTATGTCAATTTGTAAAACACGTCCCGTAACAGAGACAATTTGGATGCTGTTGGAATATTTCTATATGGCCTTTTTTATAACAAAAAACGGAACACCGGGAATTTAAGGTAATCTATTTAAAAACTAAATAATTTAATAAATCGAATATTATCTGTCTTCTATTCACAATTTAACTAAAAATATGTATATACGATTCCTTGTACCCCATTAATCTGAGACTTGTCAAGTCAACAAAAAAACGAAACTGCTCAAGACATTCATTTATTATAATTCTTCATTATTTTTATTATTGATTTCTATATGGACAATTGTTAGTTGAAAAATTTCTCTAGACATCTATTTATAAATTATTAATTCACGTGCTTGGACAGTATTTGAATAATTAATTAAGTATTTATAAAAAAAAAGACGGTTTCCGCTTACTTAGTTTTTATTCATTGATGGATGGAAAAAATCGACGATAAATCGACAATAGAAAGACATCGATTGAAATTACCAACCGGAAATTTGAGATTTTTACAACATTTCCCTTTTAAACACATTAAATAAAATAAAATCGAAAATACAATGATCGCCACTTAATATGACTAAAGTCGACTAAATTTATTAAATAAAACAATATTCAGTCATTGTTATCTATCACATGTTTCGTTTTATTATTGTCTTCATTGATTTGGTAGATCGTAAATAATGTTGATTTAGCAAAAATGACAGAAAACGATGAAATATTTCAAATGAAAGTCGATCAATTTCAAACAAACTGGTAGAAAAAGCGATCCATACAGTGTTTCAATTGTTCTAATGTCGAACTTATAAGTCGAA
This sequence comes from Meloe dianella, assembly GCA_028455855.1. Classification (NCBI taxonomy): domain Eukaryota; kingdom Metazoa; phylum Arthropoda; class Insecta; order Coleoptera; family Meloidae; genus Meloe; species Meloe dianella. The sequence continues at coordinate 705,086 of JAPTHL010000045.1, read as the reverse complement.
AATAAGACACGATGAACTGGATCTAAATTAGAGAATTTGAAAGAATATTAAATCACTACCTCAAGACTTCATCGTCCATTGTTATTGTACCCAAAACGATTATATTAAACGGCAAATACTGTATTTTATTCATTCTCAAAACAAAGATAAAAAATGATTAATAATAAATTCTCTCTGTCTGAATCATAATTATCATAAAAACACTATTCACGTATAAGAACAAAGAATTCATTTCACAAAAAAAAAACGTCTCTGTTAATATATGAGTTTTAAAAATGAACCACGTGGAGAGAATTCTATCTTAAGTCACATTTAATGATGATCAGTTGAAAGATTTAGTAGAAGATGAATATGATATTATTATGTGTTAGAGAATGTATAGGAAATTGTGTAAAGTTCTCTTTCAACACTATTCTATATGGATAGATAATATTTATTTTAACTAAAAATAAGATAAAAGACACATTTTTTTCTTCAAAAATACTTCTTTCAAGTTAAATTTGTCAAATATTTGTCATTAATTTCTTATAAATAACCTTACCCTTGTTTTATTTTTATAATATAAACATTGGGAAACGTATTTTAAACATTGATAAATTATGGAAATTTGCACGATACATATGATTCACATATACTCATTTCCAACAGCATTGTTTAGAATATTAATATTTTTCTATTGTAAGATTGTTATAAATAACTACCTAGTTGGATTAAATGTTTGTTTTTTATTACTATTTAGAATGTTAAAAATTGCCACCAACTTTTAACACATCTGTCTATTGAGATGCAAAATTTACAAACGACTGAAGAGGATTTAATTAAAATAGTCTTTGATACACTATCCCAACTTCAATACAATATGAATTCCCATTTTCTGTTCGAACGTATGCATATGTTTTTATAAAAAGTATTAATAAAGTTGATATATAGGACATTATTTTGTGTCGTTTTGTATCTATATATTTGGTAGATTTTGAAAATTTTATCCATAATAGAAATCGGACAGCTATTGAAAATATGATAAATGTACCATTTGTATATAAAACATATTGGACACTGATTTATAGAACTGTCATTTTATTTGTTACGATTTTTATAACAAACAAATATTCTCGAAATTCTTGAAAATTGAAATTATTATTATTCTTCTAATGTTGTTGCCTTCGTTTTTTTTTTTTGTTTAGATAGAAGCTTTTAATCGATTTTATTGAGTATCGTGGTTTTTCGACCATTTTATATTGATGGAAATGTGGAAAAAATTAAAAGGATTCATTTTCGTTTGTTTATTAATTAAAAAATACACATTTGATCTTATTAGGTCGATGAACTTCAAACCGGTTTAATTCTTATAAATTTTGATAGACTTTTCTTTTAAGCAAAAAAAATCCGATCTATAACAAAGGAAATTCATTATTATATACATATTGTTCTAAGATATAAGTGATTCAAATCGAGCTTTTATAGACATAAAAATGAATAATCAACACGTAAATTTCGAATTTATCGATTTAAATTATATTTCGAAACAATGAACCTTTAAAATGGAAACAATAAATAATGTGATTGATTATCCAAAAATATATCATTGTCGAATATTGTCGATATCTTGACTGAAATTTTTGATGTTTCGATTATTAAAATTGATCGGCAATTAACTAAAAAAATGCTGCCAAACAACATTGTATGTTTTATTGACAAAAATTAAATGGTTGGTTTATAGACTTTGTGGTATGTTATTGGACAAAAAGTGGCATTAGTCGAAACGTTTGAGAATTTGAACATTTGTTTTAGAATGATTTCTAACGTCCTTGATTTACAATAATTTTTTTCCGGTTGATTAATTCTAAATATTTCATAATGATTTATCCATAATTCTAATATGTATATGTGGTAATAATTACAAAACCATTAAATTAAAATAAATTAAACACCAATAAAACATTTGTTATATTGTTTGTTATAATTGCACATAAAATAAAAAGGAATTCTCCATAAAAGACTACACATAAACATTTATTGTAATAATATAAATCTATTTATTTATTTGAAATATAAACAGGCATAATAAACGTACATTTATTTGTTAAGTTAATTTTGCTAATAAAAGAAATATTTCATGCTATCTATGTTATTAGAGACCAAATACAACAAAAAGAAAATGTAGGGGAAAGATTTATATTATTTCATTATATACAGTTTTATACATATATGGATGATATTTCGTCATTATTAAAGTTATTATTTTGCCCTGGACAATTATTAATATATTGTTAATTTAATTTTGGAAGATTCTATGTTGTTCAAAGTTTCTTATTTTATATAAATATACGGTGAAATTAATTTATGAGTTAGTAAATAAAATAATTAATTATTTCTGAAATCTAATTGCATTGCATTATACTACCTTAACTAAAGCTTCCTGATTGCCGTTAACTTTCACATTGTAAATATATATATATATATATATATATATATATATATATATATAAATATAATATAAGAAAGGATGCATTGGATTATATTAAATGTGATTTAAAGCTCGTAAATCAAACAATAATATAATGTTATTAATATTTTATTTAATCATTCAGTATGTGAACATCTATTAAATGTTATATTAAATAGAATTGGTTACTAAATAAGTAATTTTTTTTAATTGTTTAATTTATGAGGGTGTACACACAGTGGGCGCTGTTTAATTGGTTGAATTTTATGTACCAAATCACCCTTGAATAATGATTTTAAAATACATAAAAGATAGTATCTGTCTAGATAGTACAGTGATCTCCATTCAACAAATCACATCTTTTATATTATTGTCGGTAATTATTTTAAGAACTTTGAGATATTTTTTCGATATTATTCTGGTTGTTGTTGAGTCATATATCTACTTGAAAAACTTCAATGAATTTACGACCGTACTGAAAAAAACGAAATTAAGTTGACGAGTATTTTATGGATATCATAAAACACATCTTATATACACTATAGAAATTAATAGTTTGAGAATCAACAAATTCTAAAATAAAAACAAACTTGTTTTGCATTTCTATGAAATCACAAAATAACAAACCACATAAACGAATAAAATCAAGTGGTAGACCCGAAGAGATTATAATAAAGATAAACTAGAACAAAAAAAAAATGTGGTAACATTATAAAATTCACTGTATGAAAAATTATAAACAATTGTAGTTTCAAATGAGAGAGGTGATATAGTCGTAGTAGGTATTGTACGTTTATTTTAAAATTAATAATTGCTAATGAATAATAAACGTGCAGAGAATCAGTGAAGGTGCCAGGGGGGCTGGGTGGTCACGTGCCCATCCAAAAAACCAAACATATTTTATACAAAGGTGGTTTATATGATAAAGACACATGTCTTTCTTGTTTGTTCATCCCAATTTGTAGTTTTTTTTAAGTGTGCCCAAGTCGAAAACTTTGTGCCCACCCATATACGAAACCCTGTCGCCGTCGCTGCACATAATCAATAGATGATTTTATTGTTCAATGAAGCTTTTTATCAAATAAATGTTGTTGATAAGTATAATGAAATTTGTAATTTATCAAATATCGTTTATATTTTGTATATTTTAGTCGTGAATACTTTGTAGAGTTATAGACAGTGATAAACTATTTAAGATCAATCACCATCATAAAGACGTGATCTATTTTAATAAAAAATTCGTACTATTTCAACCCTATCTATTTAAAAAACATTTATCATATTTTTAGTTAAATTAATTACCTAAATAGATAGATAGATAATGAAGAATGAAGGAATAGATATTTATTAATTTTTTTGTTTTTGTTGATTTGTTTTGTTTTAGTGATGCAGAGCGGAGTTGTAACTACGCTCGGCCGACACTACTGGCCGTCGTCTCCATGGTGGTGAAGGTGTTCGTCCGCATTGAGGCGGCGGCCATAAGTGGGACAATTTATTTAATCGTGGCCAATATTTGGTTTATATTATTGGCGGGACTATGGGGTAGCGCATCTGGTGGTATAATATTAGCGCAATACCCAAGTCCCGCCGATCCATCAATACATTTATCCCACTTAGCCGTCGACCATAAAACAAAAAAAATTTATGCTGGCGGAACAAATCGTATATTACAATTAGATTCAAATTTAAAATTGGAATATTCAATAATGACTGGTCCAAAAAATGATAGTCCACAATGTCATGCTACAGGTTGTCATAATAATGATGATATACCTGTACAATTAACAGATAATTATAATAAAATCTTATTAATTGAACCAGAAACGAAAATATTAATTGCATGTGGATCTGTATCGCAAGGTGCCTGTTATAAATATAAATTAAATAACATCACTAGTAATCCACAATTTATACCATTGGGTGTTGCTGCAAATGATCCAAATGCATCTACTTATGCATATATTGGACCTGAATCATATAATCTATGGGGACGTTCGAATATATTATATGTTGGGACCACGTTTACAAATAATGGTGAATATCGTTTTGATGTACCAGCAATAGCCAGTAGAGATTTAGATACATTAGAAATTGCTGAATTATCATTAAGTAAACAGTCCCATTTGAATATTGATGTTAAATATCGTGATCATTTTATTGTTCAATATGTATACGGTTTTAATGCAAGTGATTATGCGTATTTTTTAATTGTACAAAAACAATCACATTTACCTGGACAAGAAGAACAAGGATATGTATCACGTCTATCAAGAACATGTATAAATGATGCTAATTATGATAGTTATACAGAAGTAACATTACAATGTAATGATGGTGATCAAAAATATAATTTAGTACAAGATGCTAAATTAACATTAGCGGGTGATGAATTAGCATCATCATTAGGTATAACAATTGGTACACCAATATTAATAGCTGTATTTCGTCCAGCAAAAGGTATTACAAATGAACCACAACCACATTCAGCATTATGTTTATATACATTAAAAGATATTGAAGCGAAATTTATTGAAAATATACATATGTGTTTTAATGGTAGTGTTAAATATCGTAATATGGGTTATGTATCTGGTCCAATATTAGATGGTAAATGTCCTAGTAGTGGTTCAGCTGGTAATATACCGAATTTTTGTGAAGTTGGTTTAAAAATTAGTGGTGTTGCACCAATTATTGGAAATGCAATATTAATATTTTTAAATACATCTATATCAGCAATATCAACAGCATCAACTGGACGACATGTTTTAGCATTTTTAGGTACAATTGATGGACGTTTAAAAAAAGTATTATTATCAGGATATATACCAACTGAATATGAAGATATAATTGTTGATAAAGGACATGCCATATTACCAGATACACAATTATCACCATCTGGTGATTATCTTTATGTATTATCTACATCGAAAATAACAAAAATAAATGTTGAACATTGTAGCAGTTATAATAATTGTTCAGCATGTTTAGAATCAAAAGATCCTTATTGTGGATGGTGTTCATTGGAAAAAAAGTACATATATTTATTTATTGTTTATTTATATATATAATTATATATATATATATATATATATATATATATTTTTTTAGATGTACTGTACGTAGTGCATGCCAAAAAGCATCACATAGTTCACCACGTTGGTTATCATTAGGTACAGGACAACAATGTATAGATTTTGAACAAGTATATCCAGAACGTATACCAATAAATCAAAATACAACCGTCCGTCTAACAATAAAAACATTACCAGAACTTCCATATGGTGCTAAATATAAATGTGTATTTGGTATAGCTGAACCAATTGATGCTGTTGTTACTGATTTTGGTTTATCATGTCCAACACCTGATATATCACAACGTCCACAAATACAATCACAACAAGATCATGTATTAGTACCATTAAGTGTACGTTCATCAGAAACAAATAAAGATTTTGTATCGAGAAATTTTGCATTTTATGATTGTTCAAGACATACACGGTGTATGCAATGTGTTCAATCACAATGGGCATGTAATTGGTGTGTATATGAAAATAAATGTACACACAATATATCAGTGTGTCAACGAAATATAATTAGCGGCGAAAATGTAAATATATTGCAATAATTTATTTATTTATTTATATATATTTATATTTATATTTCTAGAATCCAATACAATTACAAAATCATGGCATTGAATATTGTCCACAATTTAGACGACGTGAAATTATATTATTACCAGCAAATGTACCAAAACCAATGGTTTTTGATGTGAAAAATTTACCAAGTCCTCAAGTTACACATTCTGGTTTTCAATGTATTATTATTATTGAAGGTGCTACAATGTTAGTGCCAGCTAAAGTTGGTTATAATAAACAACATATTGTTTGTGATAATACAACGGTAAAATGACAATTTCATTTGTTTTTATTTTGATATGTTTGATTTTTGATTATTATTATTATTATTATTATTATTATTATTATTATTTCTTTTAGTATTCATACGAAGCAAATGAAGGTGAATATGAAGCGAATGTTACAGTCGTTTGGAATAGAAATCATCATATTGATTCAATGACATTTATTTTATACAAATGTGATATATTAGGTTCACATCGAGAACATGCTGATTGTTCATTATGTGTTACTAGAAATTCAAAATATCAATGCACTTGGTGTGGTAATACATGTACTTATAGTGAAACTTGTCAACAAATACCCCATGTAGAATGTCCTAGACCACGAATTGATATGGTAATTATATGAAATTTTCTATATTTATATTTAAATAAATTCTATGAATATTATCGATAAATAATGATTATAGATAAAGCCATTAAGTGGTCCCATAGAAGGTGGTACATTAGTGACAATAGAGGGTAGTAATTTAGGTTTAAGAAGAGACGATGTTAAAGGTAAAATCAAAATCGGCGATGTACCATGTGAATTAGTTAATTATGAAGTATCTGTTAAAATTCAATGTATAACTGGTCCATCAAATATTGAAATGACAGCACCAATTATTGTTGGCAATGAAGCTGGTTTTACAAAATCATCAGTGGAATTCAGTTATAAAGATATAAAATTATTTGGTATTGATCCACAAATTGGTCCACAATCTGGTGGTACACAATTAGCTATAAGAGGACAATATCTTAATATTGGTTCTGAAATAACAGCATATTTAGATGATTATATATGTAAAGTAAATTTAACACAAGCATCTAGTGGACGTTTAACATGTATTACATCAAAATCAAAAGAACCAATAAATATATCAAAATTAACATTAAGTATTGATGGCGCTAATCGTACATTAAATAGTAATCCATTTAATTATACACAAGATCCAACTATAATGGAAATAAAACCATTAAATAGTTTTGTATCTGGTGGACGTATGATATTTGTACATGGTACTAATTTAAATAGTATACAATCACCAGAAATGGAAGTTTATTCGTACAATGAACCTTATATGCCTATTAATAAAACCATTTGTACAGTTTTAAGTGCAACACAAATTGAATGTCCAAGTCCTTCAGTTAATCTACAATTTCTACTTGCTAATACTAGACTTAAGAGGTCTCTTAGGAAATCATCAGCAATTAAAGTAAATATCAAATCGACAAATTTAAAAAATTAATTTCTATTAATAAAATTATAATTAATATTTGATTATATTTTTTTAGATGCCAGAAGCACAATTATTTTTAAAAATCGGTTTTATAATGGATAATGTACAGTCAGTTAGAGATTTAGAAAAGCATTTTCCAAATTTACGAAGTCAGTTATTATATGTTGAAGATCCGAAATTTTTCAAATTTCCCGATAACGTTAAATTATATAAAGGCGATACATTAGTAATAGAAGGTGAAAATTTAAATATGGCTAGTGATGAAGCTGATGTTATTGTTACAATTGGTATAAAACCGTGTAATGTTACTGGTTTAGCAATGAGTCAATTGGTTTGCTCACCACCTGAACAACAACCTGCCGATACTGATGAAAATGGCATTAAGGTGATTAATTATCATAAAAATATAAAAATATCTTTATTTATGTATTTTATATTTTTCTGTTATAGACTGATACTGATCTTCCTTTGGTTGTTGTTAGGGTTGGTAAAAATCTAAGATTTCCATTAGGTTATTTACGTTATGATGTTTATAAAAGTTTTGCATTTCCACCAGAAGCAATTGCAATGATTGCCGCTGGTACAATATTATTTGCATTTTTCTTTTTTGCAATATTATTTGTATATCGACGTAAATCAACGCAAGCTGAACGTGAATATAAACGTATACAAATACAAATGGATACATTAGAAAGTAATGTTCGTTCTGAATGTAAATTAGCATTTGCTGAATTACAAACAGATATGACTGATTTAACAGCTGATTTAGAAAATTCCGGTATACCAACATTAGATCACACTAGTTATATTATGAAAGTATTTTTCCCAGGTGTTAGTGATCATCCGATTTTGAAAACACCAAAAGTAATAAACATTGTTTTACAATATGTTCGTATTTAATTTCAATTATTAATTACAGGCTCGAATTAATGGACCTAGAACAAACTACGATACAGCAATGTTACAATTCGAACAATTAATTAACAATAAACATTTCGTTCTTGTATTTATTGATATTTTAGAATCTCAACGTTCGTTTAATATTCGCGATAAGTAAATTTTTATTGATTCTATACGAATTATCTTTTATCTAATATTGTTTTAATTGTTTTTCTTCTTTTTTTTAATTTGTTTTCTATAGGGTTACAGTTGCATCATTATTAATGGTAGTTTTAATGGGTAAAATGGAATATGCTACCGATATTTTAAAATGTTTATTGTTACGTTTAATAGAAAAATCAGTTAATACAAAACATCCACAATTAATGTTAAGAAGAACTGAGAGTGTTGTTGAAAAGATGTTAACAAATTGGATGGCATTATGCATGTATCATTATTTAAAAGAATATGCTGGTTCATCATTATTTTTATTATTTAAAGCTATAAAACATCAAATTGAAAAAGGTTTAGTTGATGCTATAACACATGATGCACGTTATTCATTATCTGAAGAACGATTATTACGTGAACAAGTAGAACATAGTGTTGTGGTATGTTTATTATTATTATATTTTTTAATTAATAACAATGAATATTGATGAAATTTTAGACTTTACATATTGTTCAGGACGATTTAGATGAAAAGATTCAATGTAAAGTATTAGATTGTGATACAATTAGTCAAGTGAAATCTAAAATATTAGATGCATTATTTAAAAATACACCATTCTCATTGCGTCCATCTATACATGAAGTTGATTTAGAATGGCGTCATGGACGTGGTGGTCATTTAACATTACAAGATGAAGATTTAACAACAAAAACAATTGGTTCATGGAAAAAATTAAATACATTAGCACATTATGGTGTTAAAGAAAGTGCCGTAATGTCGTTAATATCACGACAAAATGATAGTTTTAACAATTGCAAACAACCATGTCATAATTGTAATATTTATTATGAAGTTTTATTTTATTTTATTGTTAATTAATTTTTATTATAGGTGCTGCTGGAATGTATTTTGCTAATTCTCAATCACATTTAAATACAATAATAACAACAAATGGTGATATTGAAACTGGTAATAATCCAAAAATTTATCATTTAATTAAACCACCAATTGATGATCATCAATTTCCAAATAATAAATTAACAGAACGTACACATAAAGCTATACCAGAAATATTTTTAACACGTCTATTATCAACAAAAGGGACAATACAAAAATTTGTTGATGATTTCTTTTTAACAATATTAACTGTTAATGATTCATTACCACCAGCTGTTAAATGGTTATTTGATTTATTAGATGAGGCAGCTAGAAAACATGGTATATTAGATCCTGAAGTTGTACATGCATGGAAATCAAATAGTCTTCCTCTTAGATTTTGGGTTAATTTTATAAAAAATCCGGATTTTATATTTGATATAAATAAAACAACAACATTAGATTCATGTCTATCTGTTATAGCACAGACATTTATGGATTCTTGTTCAACAACTGAACATCGTTTAGGAAAAGATTCACCATCTAACAAATTACTATTCGCTAAAGTAATCAATCAAATCAAACAATTAACTAATTAATTAATTATTAATAATTAATTTTAGGATATTCCACGTTATAGAGAAATGGTATCACAATTTTATCATGATGTTGCATGTTTACCAGTTATAACAGATCAAGAAATGGGATCTGCAATGCAACTATTATCAGCTCAACAAGCTGATGAATTTGATACAATTGCAGCTTCAAAAGAACTATATATTTATGTTACAAAATATAGAGATCAAGTAATTTTTTATCATTATTATTTAATGTTATTATATTTTATAATTAATTGCATTCGTATTTTAGATAATGGATGCTCTAGTACGGATATAAATTGTCGACGTTTACATTTGGCACAAAGGCTGGATGGTGTGGCTTATACGCTTGGAGGTGATGATCCAACATCAGCATGCTGACCTCGCCAGTCACCTGATCCATTGCTGCCCCAAACCTTTGCGCCCTGATTCCATGCACATTACACACCTACATGCTTTTTCTTTTTTATAAGGATAAACGCTAAAAACAAATAATAACTGATTTCTAATAGAGAGCATTTTTGTTTTAATTTTTCTCTATCGTTCATTTTTGATTATATGATAATAGTAAAGGATGTAGGTGTTATATTGAGCGTGTTATACTGTGATATGGCGCACGATCAGGTGACTGTGATTGGATTGCGTACTTACCCTCCAGCGGCTGCTAGTTTCCTTCCTGAGTGCCTCGCTACGCTGATGGGACGTGACCTGGACAGTGTTTTGAATGTGCAAAGTGGCGCATTTTATATAGATTAAAATATATATATATATATATATATATATATATATATATATATATATATACATATACATATACATAGAGCGCACTTTTGTTCTCGGTCCGTTTTAGCTTAGTTTTTAAGTAGAAATTTATATAATATACATATAGACATTTATTCTACATGTATCCGACTGATAATGATAGCTATTAAGTTTCATTTTTTATATATTTTTAATGTTATTTAGACAATATCAGTATTACGGCTATAAACTAAATGATTACGTTCTTAGGAAGTGAAACAAAAAAAAAACCGAGTGATTATTAAAGTAATATTTAAAGAAACATAGCATAGCGTCTAAGCAAAGAAAATAAAAATGTTAGTAGCATTTTCTAATTAACATATTATTTGTTATTTCAATTATTATTTGTTTTTATTATTAATGTCAGTCGTGTATATGATGAAATAGTGATCTGTGCCGGAACTATATTTATGTGGAATCGTCTTCACGTCCAGTGATTTATATAAATTTTAATATTTTTAATTACGTTTTAATAATAAAACAATGCATACTTATTTGTATTTTCATATTCTATTTTTATTGAATTATTGTCCCGATTTAATAATGATGATGATTATTATTATTTTTCTTCTCTTATTTGTAAATACAGCAATTGTGCATATTATATAGATAATTAACTATATCGGATTTATAAAAGTGTTTATATTTAAACAAACAAAAATTTATGAAAACGTTCATTAGATCGTGTTAGAACACCTCCTATCCTCCTATCCAACAGTTTTTACAATTTTACAATAAGTCATAGTTTATTTTAAAATGTGGCCATAAATATAATGGCGCTAATATTAGATAAAATTATATGGTAAATAATAATAATAATAATCTAGAAGAGACTTGTATATTTTTGTTTGACTTTCAGTTCTTTGTTTATATGTATATGTGGCCACATTTTAAATTAATTAACTTTTATACATGCAAAATGTCATAAATATTGATGTTCGGGAACTCAAGTTTTATTAAAATTAAACATTTAGATAATGACAATGTTGATTGACAGCAGTTTGATCTATATTATTTATTTTTGACTAAAGTTTTTAACTGTGAAATATTCATTTTAGCAAGCTTATATTCTCATTTATATTTTTGGTAATGTGATCGTGAATTAAAGCTTTTTATATAAAGTGTATTGTTTAGTGATATTTTTTTACTCTATTAAATCATATGTATTCCAGAAATTTTCAATTCTTTATTATTGTTTCTCATAATCCAATGGCGGAAATTTATGCAAAAAATGGAAATTGTGATTACGGGCCTGTTGTGAAATCGTTTAAATATTTAGTGATTTTCGTGTGTGTGCGCATCGTTCACTCGAATATTTCTGACTTGAATTCGTTGACAGAAAGGTGTTTTTGTGGTGCAGTTTGATGTTCAATAACAGTTATTTGTGTTTATTATAAATATTTACATTTTAAAATATAATATTGATAAAGTAGTGATAGTAAATTCTCATTAATTGTTAAGTTAATTACGTTTATGTTTAAATAAAATTGAGGGACACATGGTAATACATTATCTGTTTGAGAAATTTGTTGAAATTTTTAATCAAAATGGCGGACAATAGGAACGCGGGTATCCAAAAGTTCTGTTTAGAGTAAGTTCATTGAATTATTTCAACGTTTAATATCTGATCTAAGTTGTAATTTAACTCTTACTAATCGATATGAATATATTTTATTCGAATATTTCTAATTTATTGTTTAAATATTCCAATCTATCGTGTTGTTTATGATGATGATTTGATTGTTTACATTTCAGATTTGCTGAAACAGGTGTATGTAATGCATTGCAATGTACACGATGGCATAAACATAAACGACATTTCCAAATTATTGATGTTAAACATAATGATCGTTATATATTGGGACGTTTACTCAGAATACCATTTTGTCGTTATTATCAAAGTGGTACATGTCCTCATGGTGTAAATTGCCGTTATTTGCATCAGTTAGACCCACAATTCAATAACGATACAACTTCCAGGTATTTTATTTTATAATGAGTTAAAAAAAAACTAATAATTAAACAGTGTCCATTTTTAATCTTAAAGCACAAGCACTCCATCTACCTCGGCAAATGCTGTACGTCTACTAAATACTAATTCAGATATATTTAACAGGGGATTACTTAACGAGACTGAAAATGCATGTGCATTATCATTACTTCAACAAGCGTAAGTAGAATTAATAAAATTATTAATTCTGTTTTTAAACATATGTATTTGGTTTTTTAGTCAAACGAACTGTGGTAAAGAGAATAAAATCAGAACTCTTCGAGTTAATGCTCCCGAGTTTGTGCCAATATCACCACAGAAACCATCAGGTTCTGGAAATGCTCGTGAAAATTATGTTGAAAATAATATGATTAATAGTAATAATAATAAAATAGAAAAGAAAAAATGTGGTATTTGTTTCGAAACAGTTTTGGATAAAATTGATGGTGAACCAAGATTTGGTATATTACCGAATTGTAATCATTGTTATTGCTTAACATGTATTCGTAAATGGCGACAATCTCGTCAATTCGAAAATCAACGGTAATTCATTTGTTGAAAATTTTAAAACAAATTTACTGTATTTTTTTTAAATATTTTTTTATAATTCAGTTCCTGTCCAGAATGTCGTGTGAAATCGGATTTTGTTTGTCCAAGTAGTGTTTGGGTGGAAACCACCGAATCCAAACATAAATTAATTGATAATTATAAATCAGCATTATCAGCAAAAGATTGTAAATATTTTAGTAAGGGCTTGGGTAGATGTCCGTTCGGAAATAAATGTTTTTATCGTCATGCCTTCCCCGATGGTAGTACCTGTGATGTTGGTCCACCCCGACGTAACCGGCGACGTATCCGTGAAGAAGATATAAGTAGTAGTGCTGCCGATGTATTACAAGTATTTCTTACAATAAATAAAAATTATAGCTAATTTTCTTATATATGTTTCTTTCAGACTGTCATTTTATGGGATCTAATTGATGATGATCCTGAAGATGAGATACAATGGCAAGGTTTCAACGACGAAATAAATCATTTGGTTGATTTTTTCTCAGATTCTGATTCTAGTTGGTCTGGATATGAAATTTTCTTTGATTAAGTATTTATTTTTGTATTTTTTGCATATTATTTCGTTTACATTTCCTCAGTTCAATAGTTCGAATTTTGTTGTTCATTACATTTATAGGTTTAGGAAAAGAAAACAAAAGTCTGTGTTTATTCTTGTTATATAATATAAAAATAAAAATATATAAATAGGGTTCACCATAAAGAGAGGAACACAAATAGCAGTAATACACAACTGGGACTGCATTTGTATTTATTAGTATACAAGTTGTTCAAATCTGTCTCTCTGAATTTTCTTAGTCACTTGATGTAAAAACAAGGATAATATTTGTTGCTTTAGCAGTTTGTTAATTTACAAATAATTTATACAATGCTTTTATAATACACATTGCTTTGCAACTGTGTCATGTATTGGCCGTGATTTTTTCAACGAACTACTAAATTTGTACCTTAACTTATAATTATTTAATTTTTTTGTTTTAAATGGCCAGTACAATTCTTCCAGGAAAAATAATTGCCTTACCATTAGTTATTAGTAATAGTTATAAGAGATTTATTTCCTTTATAGTCCAGTGACCCAGTCATTTTATCTGTGTTTTTTGATGCACCTATTCTTTTATGAAAAATTTTCTAATATTTATTTACTAAGGTGCTTATACAGATTAAATTAAATATGGACTTATTAACGTCCAGCAAATAACTGTGATTGTTAGATTAGTGATTAGACTTAGTTGTTTTTTTCCGTTAAGCTTTTGTTACTATTTTTGAATAATAATAATAATAATAATAAGAATTTTATTATATATTAATAAGTAAATAAATAAATAAAAAACAAGTTGTAAGACACGGAGCAATACGAAAATATTAATAAAAAAATAGGAGGAAATTCAATGTTAATTCAACAGCTTTGTTGTAATTTTTTAAAGTAAGCATTGTTCATTGTCTTTCAGTTTTTTGAATTGCGTTCATGTTTATACTGAGAAAAAAATTTTGGTGGAAGATTTTCCCGATTTGAAGTTTTTTTTTGTGTTGACTAAATTTTTCAATTAGATTTCTGTATTTTTGTGTACTTATTCAGAATAAATTGTTCGAATTTGACCTTTTTTTTTGCTCGGATAAAGAGGGTCTTTAATAACAAAATTATTATGTTATTGTTATTATTAATGTTATTTAACGTGGATATTAAAAATTTAGGCGGCAATGTTGAAATTTGTTCCACAATCTACCAACATGATAATTAAACATTTCTTTTTAGTGTAATTATTGTTGCTAATTGGTAGCATTGATAGTGATGGGCGCTGTTTCAAAACATTGCGAAAGTTTAACAAACAGTTATTGTCGATAAAATTCGCCACTTAACCGGTAAGTTAATCAATTTTCATCAATTATCTTGTAATTCTAGATTTCAGAAATAGTTTTAATTATGAGATAATCAAAAGAAAATGATTAAAGTAACTTTCTTCAGTTGTGTTCAATTTTATAGAGAAAATTTCTATTATTTAGTAAATTTGTTAGCGTATTATTGGTGCTTCTGTTAGCGCGCAATTTAAAAGTTTCAAATAATTCAAAATCAGTTTTCGGTTTAAAAAATTCAAAGATAAACTTACGCTGCTGTATGATAATAATAATACTTAATGATTATTATTATTTTTAAATTCATTTAGTGAGAGCATGTAATGTTTATATTTGTGCCCTACTCACGTTATGGGTGAATTACAATTTGTTGATAAGAATTGTTTAAAATTTGTCTTTGAAAATTATCGATGTCTATTTACGAACACGATTTCAAGACGTTAACTAGTTGATCTTGTAAGTAGAAATTTAAATGCGTCCTTGATCAATGTTATTAAAAAGTCTAAAATCTAATTATTCATATTATTTTTTAAATGAATGTTACTTTTTCTTATCAAAAGGTAAAGAAAAATTAATTATGATAAGACTATTGTTTTATTATATTATTCTAATTGTTTATAAAATCTATGAAATTTTTTTATATTGTTTATAGTAAATATATGTGGGTAATTATTGGGAAAAAATAGAATTGATTAAAAACAGGTTTTAACAAAAATAGTCGTCATTTAAATAATTACAAATTAAAACAATGTCCCCCTACATATAAGCAAAATCTATTTACGTTTATGTTTGATTTGTTTAAGTGTTTGTAATATGTTAGCTATATGAACATTTGCAAACATTTTTTCAGTTATATCGGTGTTGCCGTGTGAATAGGTGTAGCTTATTTATTATTAAATTTTCAATAAAAATAGTTATTTTATTTTTAATCAAATTATTAATGGGAGAAATAAATTTCAGGAATCACTAATAATTGCCAAAGGATTTATTTAAAAAAATGGCCACAAACGGTGAGTGATAAATAAAAATTATTTAAATCATTTTTTATCATCGAATCATACGATTTTTTTTACATAATTGATGAATATAATTATAAACATAAACAGAATGGATTGAATTACTATTAACTTAGCACTTTTTCAACTAACAGAATCTTTTAAAATAAAAATAAAAAAGAAGAAACAACTGTGAGTGATTCCGTTAGAATATTAAATGTGTTCTTAATAAAATTTAAACAGTTTCCGGTAAATTCTACAAGAATTCTTGCTTTTTTTTTGTTTATTCTTTTCTTCATTCAAATATTTAAGTTGAATTATCAAAAAAATTGATGAATTAATCTGAACCATAACGGACAATAGTCGATAATCTGTAAAGGTTAAATATTATTTAACTTAACTGTATCATCAGTTTAATTCATGTTCAAAGGAAATTTATTTACATGCGTATATATATATATATATATATATATATATATATATATATATATGTTTCGATTTTATCCATTCATTGTCAGTATTATTGACATTGTAATCTATTTGATTTATTATTATTATTATTCTAATCAAAATTGTTACTCAATTGCTAACGTAATGTCTTTATCGAACTATAGTTTATATTATAGTATTAAAAATTCTATACAATGCTCTAATAAAATGTAACTCATATATTTTAATAACAATTTAATAAGTAATTTGATACTTTAGACATTGACTACCTTTAATTATACGTGTAAAATAAAATAAAATGGTGATTATAATATCCAACATTACATTACCGAGACGGATTTAAAAAAAAATAATAAAAAATCGAATATCGCTCATTATAATTATGTATAACTCGTTAATTTCTCGGTCAATTAAATTTAATTTTGAATTAATTATCAATAACTTCTAGTTAAATTTAAGTAAATATTATAATACCTTTGTATATTGATTAATTATTTTTTGATTATCGGAAATTAATAAATCATGTTTTTTAATGTTTTAATTGTCATTAAAGGTATTCTTCGATATACTATGTCAGTTAGGAATTGGCCGACTTGACTTTAAGATCTGTTTCTGGCATCATCGTCATCATCATTAGATTCCATTACATTTTTTACACGGTGAGTGATTTTCTGTAAAAGAAATCTTGTTGAAGTCAGGTCGGCCAACTCGACACAGATGGTGTATAAATAAGCATTATTTATGTTGTTCTGTACAAATTAAATGAATTCTATTTTAAATTTCGTGGTTTAAAGTATTAATTCTAATCTAAAAAATATGTTTTATCAAAAGTAAAATTATTTCATGTTCATTATACAAAAACAACATTTAGATAGAAAAACAATTACAAACAAATATTGCAAAAAACTCATTTACAATTATTTAATTGATATTTTAAGTGATTTTGTTGTTAATTAATCGATGAATTAAATTTAGGACCCAATCAAATTTTACCAGCAAATAGTGAAACAACAACAAGTCCAAATGAACCAGTTATTTTACGTATACCGAAAACTGGAAAAGCTGTTGAAACAATACCACCAATATCTGTACCTGGTTTATTAACAAATGTTGCTGAAAATTATCCAAATTATATAGCTTTATGTTATAAAAAAGATGGTAAATGGGAAAGAATTACATATGAGTACGTGTATTTTGATTTTTGCAATTGAACGCACTCTTTTTACATAATCATTTCATTTTATAGAGAATATTTAGAAAATGTTAGAACTTGTGCAAAAGCATTCCTTAAATTAGGCCTCGAAAGACACCATTCTGTTTGTATATTAGGATTTAATACTCCTGAATGGTTTATATCAGATCTTGGTGCAATCTTTGCTGGGTAAAATTTTCTCATTTTCCTATTTTTAATTGATTAGTTTAAAATTATAAATAATCCTTTTAGTGGTATCGCTTGTGGTATTTATACAACAAATTCAAGTGAAGCCTGTTTCTATTGTATTGAAAATAGTCGTGCTAATATCGTTGTTGTTGAAGATGAAAAACAACTTGAAAAAGTTTTAGCTATTAAATCACGTTTAAGCAATGTTAAAGCTATTATACAATATGATGGTAATGTTAAGCATTCTGATGTGTTGAGTGTAAGTTTTATGATTAATTAAAATTTTAATAGATTTATGCAATTACCAATCCAACGTGATATTACGTTGTGATAATTTTAAATTAATCAAATTTTGATAATAATACAGTTTTAGTGGAAGGATATTATGAATATTGGTCGTGATGTTGATGACGAAGTTTTAAATCAAGTCCAGAGAACAATAGGAATTAATGAATGTTGTACTTTAGTCTACACCGTACGATAAATTTATAAATTATTTTTTTTTCAATGAATTTGATTTTATCTTATTAAATTTTAGTCAGGAACTGTAGGCCATCCTAAAGGTGTTATGTTAAGCCATGATAATCTAACATGGGACGCTTTAGTAATATCTGAACGTATACAAGCAAAAAAAGGTGAAGAACATATTGTTAGTTATTTACCATTAAGTCATGTAGCTGCGCAAATTGTTGATATTTATATAGCAATAACGAATATTGGATGTATTCATTTTGCTGATAAGAATGCACTTAAAGGAAGTCTTGTACAAACATTAAAAGAAGTACAACCAACAAGATTCCTAGCTGTACCAAGAGTATGGGAGAAAATTTATGAAAAAATGCAGCAAATAGCTGCACAAAATGGTTTTATTAAGAAATCTATAGCATCATGGGCTAAAAATCAAGCATTAGATTATCATTTAAATAAAATGAAAGGGTAATTATTTTAATTATAGTTAAATAATATTAATTACGGTTTTTTTTTTAATTGTTTAGTAATGAAACAAATTCTTGGGGTTACTATATTGCTAGTTCATTAATATTTAATAAGATTAAAGACGCATTAGGTTTGAGCCGTTGTACTTTATTTGCATCAGCAGCTGCACCATTAGCACCTGATGTAAAACGTTATTTCTTAAGCATTGATATACCAATAATGGAGGCATTCGGTATGTCGGAAGTTAGTGGTGCACATACATTATGTCATGATGGTGCATTTGGTTTAGATACAATTGGTACACCATTACCAGGTGTACAAACAAAAATTGATAATATTAATAATGGTCATGGTGAGATATGTTTAAAAGGTCGCCATGTATTTATGGGTTATTTAAGTCAACCAGAAAAAACATATGAAACTATTGATAATGATGGTTGGTTACATACTGGTGATTTAGGACATATCGATAATAAGAATTTTGTATATATAACTGGACGTTCTAAAGAATTATTAATAACAGCTGGTGGTGAAAATATACCACCAGTACCAATAGAACAATTAGTTAAAGCTGAATTACCACATATTAGTAATGCATTTTTAATTGGTGATAAACGAAAATTCTTATCAATATTAATAACATTTAAAACAGAAATTGATCACGATACTGGTAGACCATTAGATAATCTATTACCATCTGTACAAGATTGGTTAGAACAATTAGGTTGTCCAGCGAAAACAGTTAGTGATTTATTAAAAGTGGGACCTGATGAGAAATTACTTAATGCTCTAAAAGAAGCTATTGATCGTGTTAATCAGCAAGCTGTTTCTAATGCACAAAAAATACAAAAATTAACAATATTACCAGTTGATTTTTCAATACAAACTGGTGAATTAGGGCCAACAATGAAAGTTAAACGAAATGTTGTCTTAGATAAATATGCTGATTTAATCGATAAAATGTATGTTTAAATTAATTTCCTGGTTAAATAAATGAATTTTTTCTATTTTCAAAATAGTCTTTAATTAAAAAATAATATATAAATAATACCTTGAGTATAATTTAATGTTGAAGATAAAAAATAATAATAATAATAATAATAATAATTCATCTTACAATCATCTTGTTTTTACTTTAAATAAATAAATGAATGGTATACATATATGCAATATAGACATAATATTTTACATAAAATTTCGTTTTTGTTTGTTTGTTTGTTTGTTTGTTATTGTTTTGTCTTAAATGGTAACAAAAAATGCTAGCTACTAGGGCATGGTTCTGCATCAGCACTACTATCGCTACTATCTGTTGTATCTGATTTACAACAACGACATTGTTGTCGCCTTTTACATTTAGAACGGTGACATTTATTACATTTTGTTCTATATACAGGTGTAACTAATTCTACTTTAATATTAGCAGTGGCTGTAACTTTGGTTGTATAAGGGCCACTAGAACTTGATTCGGGACTACTATATTCAACAGTTACTTGTGGTTCAACAACAATACTTTGATTACATGATTCTTCTGTTATTGTTGTTAAACTAGGTTCACGTGTTGCTTTAGCAGATTGATTACGACGTGATGATGGTGGTTTATTATAATTTGTTTGTTTAACTGGTTGTGGTGTTGGTATTGGTGGTGTTGGTGTTGATATTCTATCAATATGTTCTAATTCATATAATTCAGCTTTTGGTCCAACTAATGATAATAATATTGGTAAAAATATAAAACAATTTAATAATGATGTTATTATTGATATTAACAATGATGTAAATATATGATATTGTATAAATTCAAAATGTGATAATATTAATACTGATATACATATAAATAAACAGAAATCACCTTTTATAATTGATTCAACATATAATTCAATAGACATTTTCAATCTACGTTCACAATTTCCTAAAGCACTTAAAAAACCTTGTAATATTAATAAAACATTACGACTGACAATTATAAAATGTAATGCACCCAATGTACCACTTAAAGCATTTATATTTAATAAACACATCGACAATATTGATATTATAATATTAAATAATGGACACCATAATTTTGTCCATTTTATATGAACACATGCAACAAATGCACCAGCTAATATTGTTAAAACAAATTGTATTGCTAATAAACGATCTAATAATAGGAACTGATTATAATATGCAAATATAAGACCGATTGGATAATTTTTCAAACCTCTTTCATTATATTCGTCCGATATTAATTTAATTTGTTTTAATGTTTCAATAATATCGCTGGTTGTTTTTAAATTTTTGAGGTAGAATGGCATTTGAGTATAAATAAGTGGTTTTGACTTTGGAATTTTTAAATCAAATTCTGCCTTTGAACTATAATATTGACAAGGCTTTGGTGTTAAATTTGATTGAGAACTTGAATATGACATTTGATCATTACTATTCCATACAGATAAATAATTATAAAATGCTTTGGGATCTATAATACCGTTATTTACAAGTGTTTTTTTATATATTTGACTTTTATCAACTGGAAATTCAACAATACCAGTTTGTGCTAATAATTTAAATGCTAATACTGCTTTCTCAGTAGCATTAGGAAACCATTTTTCACTATTTAATGAATTTTTATTGCGATTTAAATTAAATTCTTGCTGTAAATCTAATAAATAATCACGAAAATTGCCTAACCAAAAATCATTCATATTTAAACCACCATTTGAATCTTTTAACACATGCGGCACATTTGTCAATGATGAATGATATTCATATAATAATGGTTGATTTAATGGATATTCCAATTCGGTTGTTACTAAATAAAAATTATAAAAACCAAAGAATTTATTTTGAGCTTCTAAATATTTGTACTCCTGTGTGTTCTTTGGTAAAAATGTCGATAATCTTACATCGAATTCTAATTTTAAGCCGTTAAATACGCAAAAAATTATTAACACAACATACGTTATACATAAAAGCACCTTTACAAATGGTTTAAACAATAATGATGTAAAATAACGACCAACTAACCATGTTATTATACTTTTCTTTTGTTGACATATTAATTCAGATGTCAACAAATTCTCACCATGTTCCTGGAACAAGAATTTTTTTTTAAAATAATTACCATTTCCCACTTAAATGTACCATTAACAAACTACGCCACTGGTTTAAATCACTTATTGTTAGATACGTAAATATACATATATTTTCAAATATGCACATAAATCTATTGAATAATATAAATAATCAAACACAAAACACTACTATTACCATTCTAATCTCGATGAATAATAAATAAAATTATTCCATTTAACACCTTTTCCACATAAAAATCTACGTTAATGTTCAACTAGAATTACATATCTAACAAAAATTGGCTATGTTTAAACTGCTTTATAATAATAATAACGCTTTATTTACGGGAAAAACGATTAAAAAAAAAATAATAAAATATAAAATAATTCTCTATTAGATTAGATAATTAGATAATTTATATATACGTAACATTACCTCAATCTAATCCAGTGGCGTACCGATTAACAATTTTCCAATTTCAAATTCATTTAATTACATTCTATTTAAATAATAATCCGATAACAATTTGTGTCAAAAACTTACAAATTTAAAATAAACATAATATTATTAATAAAACTTACCGGATCATTGTTGTTATTAGTTGTATTATTAGTCGTTTTCGTTTTAACATCGGTCCGGAAACAGGGCACATCAGTCTTTTGACATCTTTGTTCTAAAGCGATTAGAGCAGGAAAAATGATAATTAAAGCAGCACTATGAAATATAACAAGTACCGCACATTGTAAACAAAAAACACGTAACGCTGGTACAGGTACAATAGAGGCTGCTAAAAATGCAGCTGAATTAATTAATGTTGATGATATAATAGATGGACCGGTACGTTGAAGCACTTCCGATGGTGTTAAATTTCTCATATGTGTTGATAATATAAGGAACATATCTCTCATAGTGAGTCCAACAGTTATAAAAGGTAACACATGTGTACTTAATAAGTTTATAGGTAGTCCAATTAAACTACATACACCTAATGCAGCTATTGATGAACTAGCTAACACAATAACACCGATAGCAGCTAAACCAGATTGTGTTATCCACGCATAAATTACTGCTATTATTAATACTGTTCCTAATTTCACAAAATCAGTCTTTGATAATTCTTTTAAAACTTTATTTAAATTTGCTGTTGAGAATGTCACAAATAAATACGATGATGGACTTTTGTTACGAGTCAAACGATCGATTTCCTATAAAAGAAAAAGAGAAAAAACAAAGTGTTAATTGGTGGAGTTGATATTTGGGATTGGTGAGACGAAAAATTAAATATTCTATTTAGTCTAAATTTACCTGTGCAAATTTCTTTTGCCATGCATTAAGAACAGTTGTTGCCTTTTCTTGACTCCAACCAATATGATGTACTTTATAATGTCCTGACCAAAATTCAAATAATTCGTGTTCACCCATCAATTGTACAACAGTTTGTAATGCTTTGGCTTGTTTTATATGACCAGATTTATTTTTATGAACACCACCAACAATTAAATCTTCAGTCCAATGCATATATTTTGCAGCAAAACCATAACAACCACTAGTTAATTCAGCACCAATATCTAAATTTTGTGTTGAATTATAATTTGGTGCTGTTATTGGACATTCGGGATCATGTGGATTTAAACATGGTTTCTCTTGATAACCAGTTGTAATGCCGGCACGTTTTAAATAATCTTCTAATGAATGATAATCGAATTGTGATTCTTTTTGTTTAACATCAGCAATCAATTGAATGGGATTTAAATTTGTCCATTTCACCTGGTTACCTACACCATATCTGGAAAATAACAGCAAAAAAAAACAACATCATCGCAACTGTGATATATACGTATGGTTACAAATAGAAACTTTTAATAATATGATCGTTTATTTGTTATGGAGTTTTTCGATCTATTGGTCATATTAACAATCATGTAGACGCGGGGAATAGAATGGACACATAAAAGGGCAGATGTTAGTCTGGCCACCCTATGTGAAAGGAACCGGATTAAGCTAACTTTACACTACCACATACGTTGTTATATAATTGAATATAAAATTGGCATTTTTGTTATTGTTGTTGTTTTCATATTATTAATCATAAATTGTTATAAGAGAAACATAATGAATTTACAAACAATCAATAATCATAACTTTGAAATGTTGTTATAGTTCGAATTATATAGTTATTTTATGACTATAAACCATTGTTAGAATTTATAATTTTTTTAACATATAATTCGATGGTGTGTTATATTGATATTACAATATAAATTTTATATTGTTTATAATATAGAAAATCGATATAATTGAAACGATTATAGGTTGCTTTAAATTTATTGATTTCAATTATGAATCAATTGATATCAATGGAGAAATGAAAGTGTGATTGTTTTTCTCCCCGGACAGTACATACATATAGAGAAAGTGTCGTCATTTATAATAAATTAAAAGTTACTTACGGTATATGAACAGGATAATCAGGACCGAGTAATTTGGATCCTTCCCAAAAACAATCTAATGCGGTCGCAATAGAACATGGCATCATATTTTCAAATATTTGTTCAATATAATGTGCATCAAAATTTGGAATGCTTGGTGATTGACAAAAATCTTTAAGTCTCCATGTAATATCGTACATATTAATTGTAACTTGTGTTGCTCTTTGTATAAGGGCAAGATGTTCAAGTAATCCATGTGGATGTAACAGATCAGCATCAGGTTCATTTCCAGTTTGTATAACCATCTGGTGTGTTGATAATGTTTCTGGTGGTGCTGGTTCAGCCCATAACAATTCAATATCCGTATGAAATGTAAGACTTTTTAAACCAACTGAAAATGTAGCTAATGCTAAAAAACTGACAAAAAGAAATTTGCCAGCATGTATGTCCAGGATATGGCCAAGGGTACGCAGCTGCCGTTGAATACGGCCACGGACCCAGAGTACACCGCGATCTCCGTTTGCATTGCCCTGTAATATATAAGAAGAGAAGAGAGAATAAGTAACATGCAATCGACCACCCAAGAAGTAGTCTGACGTCATGCAGACCACCCAAGTTGTATACATATGGATACAATCTCTCCTCGCTCTCCACTAAAGCGCCTAAACATACCCGCCGTCCTTCTAGGAAGGACCGGACAAACGCTGACGGGCACCTACTATGGACCACTCGAATTCAATCATCTTGCCAATCACTCGACCATACATCCATATCTCACACTGTTGTAGATAACGAAAGCGTCAACCCTGAACGCCACCCACTACGATTACTATATACAACAACAACAACAACAACAACAACAACAACACCATCACCACACATTTTATACTATATACTCTATATACTTGTCTTCTTTTGTTTTGTTTTATTTATTACGGCAATTTTACGATCATTAACTGGGCGAGTTAAATTAACGCGGAACAACGATCAAACTATGACGACTATTTCATGTTGTTGTTTTTTTTTTCCATTTCATTAATAGAGACCAACACGATATTATTTTGACATCAACTGTAATTATTAACACAATGTACCAACATAAATAACTTCTTTACACTAAAAAATATCATCTCGACAACATTAAAAATTAATTTCAACATCATGTGTGTGTGTATGTATGTGTATATATATATATATATATATAATCAATGTAACGGGAGAATTTTAAACAATAATACGTCAATTTTAGAAAATCGCTGTAATATAGTAATATTAAAAACAAAATAATACATTTTATTCATCATGCAACAAATAATCGTTTTTATTATTATTGTTATCAGTATTCATGCATTTTAAATAATGAATAATTGTTTGAAATACGTTTATATCAACGATGATAATATGATTTGTTATTTAATAAATAACAACATTATTATTGACTTTATCGCTATAACTTATATTATAAAAATAAATACTTTATATCAAATACAATTAGATACAAATTATTTATTATACAGGTTGTAATCGAAATGTTTTCACAAATATACAAATACAACAAATTTTTAATATCTTTCAAATACTGAAATCATCACGGATAAAATGTTAACATTTTGGAACAATTTCAAATGATTGACAACGTATGATATAAACGGCCAAGAAAATACTTTCATCGGTTTCGTGGAAGAAACTACCTGTCGAAATCTTCTATACATATATAAAGGTATAAGTTACATGTGTGCGTATACCTTTTTATAAAATACAAACGAACAAAACTTGCCGGACAATGAAAAAGGAAATTTAATAAAATAAAAGAATCAACTTTTATAACAGCACACATATCCACATACACACACAGAACACATATACACACACACACACAAACGCACACAATATAGATATAAATACACAGACATATACAAAACAAGACTCGAGGAATTTCTTTTTGGGTAGGTGGTCTGTCTTTCAGATAGGACATACCGGGAGAGATCTTTGCAACACTTTAACATTAGCCATATATCACCGCGTTTTTTTTTTGTAACTACCACAAACAACAAGAATAACAACAATAACAGCAACGAATATAATTATAATCTTAGCATGTAATTATACCGCGAACAATAAATAAGTTGAGTACATTGTAAATAGTGTGAGAGCTACCTTAAGTTTACGCATCCATTCATATATGATACGGTTAAGGTGATCGTACATTAACGTAAAATCGGACCCGTTAAAATTTCATATTATTTTTAGTATATTTTAATGTGTTTTAATACGCACAATTTGATTTAACCCACAATTAAACTGTATTTATAAACACAAGGAACGTATTTCGCCGCAAACCGGTTATATTAAAAACACTGTTAATAAAATAGAATTTCCAAAGCTATTTGTATCAACTAATTGTTTTTTACTGATTGTACTTTCTTGAACAAAAAAAAAAAACTACTAAAATCAATCCTATAAATCATCAATATTTAACACAAATATTTGAGGCTTTTATTTAAGAAATTAATTTAGTAATTACCCATTTTACATTCAAAAAACGTGGCGAAATGTCAAGAATACCAATAACCATTTGACGCACTTAACACGTCTTCTAACTAAGAAAATGTTGTTACAATTACAGTGAACCCCCATTGGCGACGCCCCAAGTTATCCCCACTCTATTTATCAAACAACAGAAAAAATAATAACAACAAATAATAACCCCCCTCTACCCGATTTTGATGAAGTGGTATTTTGGGGAAAAACGATCAAAAATCCACGAAAAACAAAACAAAACACACAACGTCGAATTAGAAAGTTCAAAAATTTCACCCCATCCATTCGAAATTTGAATTCATTTGATGAATTATTGATTTGAATAATTTTATTGCAAATATCGGTAGTATTTAAAGAGTTATTAAAGTGTCGCTGGTGTAATATATGTAAAACTATAAATCAAAATATCAGAAACTAGTTTATTGAGCGAAACTAGCACACTTCAGGCTAGTTTATTTCAGTTTTATAATGCTTAAAGAACCTACTTTTCCCCATAAAAATTATACCATTTAATATCGAATTGACAAGACATTGATGTATCGGTTGTTGTTGTTGTTTTTGGTTTTCGTCAATTTTTGGTAGTAGAGCTTAGAAAATTTCGGAATAACTAGATGGAGAGTGAGTGCGTCTTGTTTTGACCGTGACCTCAACTCTGATCTCTCTTGTAATATCGGGTAAACCAGCGAATGTTCCACTGATTATTTTATATCAAAGGGTTTCCCGTTTATTACATTGAAATTATCGACAATTGTAATCAGGGGATAGAGCAATAATTCAACGTATTTGGTTCTATATAAGTTTTTATAGTCTATTGCTGGTTGTTTATTATTATTTGTTTGAAGTTTGTGATCGTAAAGCCCACCCAGATTCGATGATTTGTACAAATTAATTAATTAATGAATTAATTAATTAGACGATTGTGTTAAAGAGATTAAAATTTTTGTTGTATGAAATATGGCCCCTGGGATATTTTTAATCACTATTCGCCTCTCCTTTCACTGAATTATTTTTGCCATCATTATTGTTATCCTTATATGGATGTAAAAAATCTAATAATTGGCCGTTAGTATTAATGATCGTTTGGAAAAAAAAAATTGAAAATTATGTTGTGAAATTTAAAAGAATGTTTGTGTTTTTCAAATTTGTTGTTGTTGTTGTTGATGTTGTTGTTTGTGTAATAATTAAGACATAGTTTAGATAATGGTTGTCGAACAGAGAGTGAGAGAATGGGAGAGGTAGAGCAAGCAGTATAAGAGAGAGTGATTGGATATTTTGGACATTGGGGTGGCTGGAGGGTGTCGAGTTCCGGAAACGGATGGTCACAGAGGGGCTCGGTAAAAGAAGGGGCGCGGTCTCGCGGGAGAGAGACAGGTAAGCTAAGCAGCTAAGCTAGCTGAGGACCACACACACGACTAACCCGGTGGTCCTACCAAGGCTAGCGTAACACGGCGCATCGCCCACCAGACCGCAATCAGGTCGGCCCAAATCATCTATCACACCTGATTCAATGGCATGCAAAACAACATAAGTTATTATTATTATCAATAATATACCTGATCTAATTGTTGTAATGCGATGTCGGCGTCGACCCATCCAGGTCTTGTATAAAGATCCGACCGGTGCCGGTCCAGATCTTCATCCGGCGCCGGGGCGGCCATCCGGGAATTGTTTATCGTTCCATGACGACACCCCGGCGGACGCCACCACCGGCACTATTAAATATTGTCAACATTATACAATCATCTGTATGACTTTTTTTCGATTTAATAATAATTAAGTATTTAATTTACACATATAACACATATACACTAAATATTAAAGCACATCACACAATTAAAAACGTGGTAGAGGAAATGTAAACAAATATTGAAGATATTACAAACACGAAACACACCACTACTACTACTACTACTACTACTATAACTGACAGTATCTTCTCAACTGCTTCGTAGCCCTCTGTTGTAAGCCAACTCAGCTGTATGTTGAGCTATTGCCCGTTGTATTCGTTGGTCGTTCATTGTAGTCGCTCAGCCCCAAGTCTGTTTCTCTATAGGCGACTGGCGTCGAGCTTCTCCTAACATAGACCACCCACAGTATATGTTTAGAATGTAAATTCTCCAAATTACATTACCTATCTATCTATATATATATATATATATATATATATATATATATATATGAATTTTTTTTGTCACCATACACATATACTAAACCACAACTCGCCCTTCTTCCAACATCTAGACCTCCAACAATCATTATATCTTAATCGGACCATCGTATCTTTCACAATCATCAACAACACTAACAACAGCAACATTATCCACACATACCTATAACGATAAACTGAAGACAATAATAAAATTGCTATTTCGCTAATTTCTCACATACATAGACAATTTTTATTGTGAAAATTAAATGCAATTAAAATGATTTAATAAACTTTATTTGATTATCAAACGATTTTCATTCAATAACCACTTGTTTACCGCACACAGACCGCTTATTTATTTTTCATTTAGAATGAAAATATAAACCGTTTAAAGCGATAATAAATTAACATAATATTGACGATGACTATGAGACGGCGAGTTTCAAAAGAACTTGACTGCCGCAATTAGTATGACTTCCGTTAAAAATAATCAAAACATACAACGGACGCCAATCTTCTACGACCATGAATAAGAAAACAAACAGAGCGTCGACAAATTTATTATTTTTCAAAAATCTTCAATATTCAAACGAAAATAAATAAAATTCAAATAAAACTACAGGAAAAAAATATTGGAAATTAATGAAACCACTCGAATGTAAATCTATAAAAACATAAAGGGTAATTTATAGATATATCCTCCACCACTAGTAATAAACATGTCAAAAATATTATTATTTTTTTCTTTTTAATTAAAATTTTGTGTAATTAACATCGCAGATATTACTGGTTGCAGTTTTCCTTTATGGAAAACAAGAACGCATATTTAAAAAGAATTAAAAATGAATTTGAATGTATCGACTGGAAATATTTGAATTATTTTTTAATTCCTACCACGATACTTTTCCAAAGGCATTGTACGTGTCCTCTTGACTTTCAATAGCTGGTGTGGCGGCTTTATCAAAGAGACAATCATAAAATTAAGGCATAAAGTTACGTCACACTGAACAACTATGAATGTTGAAAGCTTAAAGGAAATCATAATCTGATGAAGAAAAAAAAAACATTCAAGAGAAAAATGCTCTTATATTTCCATAAAATTTAATTAATCACAATTATCATCGAATTATAAATTTTATTGGAACCTGACAGGCTGATAAGGAGTGAATAATTAATTAAATGCATTAATAATAAATGGTCACGTACTACTGAAGATGTGAAACGACAAAAATTCAAATTAGCCAAGTCACATTTGGTTCATTATACATTTGATATTATTTATATTGTTTAGAATAAGTAAATTTACCGTATTTTCGTTGTTATTTTTAGTGAACGTGATTTTTTTTTTAATCTCTACCTGGCTTGCACTACTTTTATATACTTACACTGGACGTAGAGCCGAGATGTCAGTGTCTGGTCATTGTGAAGAGATGCACGAACATCGTTTAATCCTCTTCAAGTGTACCTGTTGGTAAACTGGTAATTAGATAATTACGAATTAATTCGAGACAATTCAATAATTGAAGAAATGCAAATCCGGGAAATTTGGTCGTTCATCAATAACAAAAATGTTTGAATTGGGATTTTATTAAATTTAGAATTTTATTTGGAGTGTTCACAGATACAATAAAAATAATTTACAAAGCAAGCGAATGAATTAAATAGATAAAACAAAAATAATAATAATATATATCTATATAGAAGGAGAAATAATAATGCACAATTGTTCCCAATCACTAATATCAAAAGCCAATCGGTATTGTCTAAATATATTTTCAAATTATAAAATACATTTGAAAATAATTCAATTTAATTAATGTTTTAACAAAATTACGCGCAAATAAATTGATTTAATAAAAATAAAAAATTCCCTAAACATTTATATAATATTCATTCCCCAAAATGACTTAGTTTCATTTAGTTTTCTAATGCCTAAAAAGCAGTGCACTTTTATTTCATTTTAAACAATTATTTTTCGAAAATATTTAATTCGCTCTACAGATTCTGGGAGGAAATTATTTACAATTAGACGACCTAAATAAAGTGAGTGTATAAATGTTTTTAAACGTGGACGTTTTCCTTTTTTTAATGTAATTGAGTTTTATTCGTTTTTAAGAAAATAAATAATTAACGAAATGAAGAAAATCAGCCGGATTTTTATTGTTGATTCATTTTTATTTTAAATAATTTTAGGTGAAAAATATGAACAGGCTAGAACTTCTTATATCTATTCAGTCTTGATTTGTTTACACAAGGGTGTTTTTTTTCGCATTATTTTGGTAATTAAAATGATATGAAATAAAAAGTAGGTGAATTATAATAAATATTGTGTATTTATATAAACATTTTCTTGTTCGTTAATTTATCTAAATAATTTTTTTCTTATGAATTGATTGGAACAAATATCACCTAAAATTGTCATCTATTTTTCATTAATTTTCTTTTTATATCATACATCATTTGAAAACAAATAAATAACTAGATTTTTTAATGCACACATGTAAAGAACACGAACTTTTAATAACGCTCACTTTTTTTTTAAGTTTAAATGCAGCAACAATATTTTACAAATATAAAACAATTAATGTTAATACAATAATACAATTTAATTTATTTACAAAAAGAAAATCTGGAGGATATCTCTTAAAATTAATTATTGAATTACAACCTTTCGATAATTTAAAAAATGAAAGGCAGTTGTGGAATGTCCGATTTCCGAAATATCCATCCATAAAATAAAGTAAGAATTTTCTGTCTTCTCTTCTTGTTCTTCTGATTATTTTTTTAAATTTTCTTTTAGTACTTATATTAGTATACTAAAAATTATGTGTGCTGGGGTGCTATAATTTATGATTACTAGTTAACCACGTAAGACCTTCATATAGGCCATCACCAGTAGTAGCACATGCTGGTTGAACATACCAATTACGATCTCTAATACGTGTTAAACCTAATTTTTCTTGTATCTCATGTGGTTTCATCGCTTCTGGTAAATCTTGTTTATTCGCAAATATTAATATAATTGCATCTCTCATTTCACGATCATTTATAATACGATGTAATTCTTGTCTAGCTTCATCAATACGATCACGATCAGCACAATCAACAACAAATATTAAACCTTGTGTACCAGTATAATAATGACGCCATAATGGACGTATTTTATCTTGTCCACCAACATCCCATACATTAAATTTAACATTTTTATATGTTACTGTTTCAACATTAAAACCAACGGTTGGTATTGTTGTTACTGATTGACCTAATTTTAATTTATATAATATTGTTGTTTTACCAGCTGCATCTAAACCTAACATTAATATTCTCATCTCTTTATTGCCAAATATTTTTGACAATAACTTTCCCATCTTGACGGAGGGCAATCAGTGTCTGGAAAATCGAATATAAAACACTATAATAAACAAACACACCAATTATTTAACAAACATAAAATAAATGAAATATTACACAACGCTAAAAAGTGAGGTTATGTCGATTTATTTCAAAAACTTTTTTGATGATAAAATTTTTACAAACAACTTTATCGATATTAAGCCTAAATCGTCAAATTGCCGATCGATATTTGAATATATTTCGTCCAAAAATTTTCATTCATACAACATTTTTATTACTTTACGAATATCTAAATGACGAATTTCCTTTATTTAATTCACATAAAAATTCCGGATGATGGCATTGATTTATCATATTTTACTGTAACGATAAAATTTAATTAAATTCCGCAATTTAAACTTATAATCTGTGATAAATGTTCCAATTGTGGGATGCTGTGTATACGTTCGTTTTCAAAGACCGGATGCCACTTTATTAAATTAATAAACATTTTCAATGATATTACCTTTTCAATATAAATCGTTTATATAATATTAAAACCACTCGAATATCTATTAATTGACTCACACATGTCATCAGTTAATTGCAACCAAAATATAAAAATATTATACTTCTCACTTGACAGAAATAAATATAGGCGTGTAACACATTCATGAACTATGGCGGGTCATCTAACGGAATAAAATCGATGGGTATTTTCATTCATCTCACATAAACGATAT
This sequence comes from Meloe dianella, assembly GCA_028455855.1. NCBI lineage: Eukaryota > Metazoa > Arthropoda > Insecta > Coleoptera > Meloidae > Meloe > Meloe dianella. The sequence goes on along the minus strand of JAPTHL010000045.1, from coordinate 671,755 downwards.
TAAAAATTGTAAAATTTAATAAAAACAATATCGAATTTATTGAAAAATTTCAATACCTACCATTAAACATTTACAAATATTTACAAAAATATTAACATTATACAATTCACTGAACAAAATTATGCTCCATATTGGTTGGATATTAGCAGGCCGGTTTTACTAAAGTTGCGCGATATAATTGCCGTATCTTCAGACACATCCAAATATATTTCACCACAATTATCATTATCACACCTACAGTAACGTCAATTGGTCATCTCACTTTATTAGATAATACAAATATATTGTGACGTCATTATTATTGTTTAATTCGAAACAAGGGCTGCAAATAAATTAATTACAATCCTGATTATTAGTGAGATCGTAACCACTTATGACCAAAATGGCGCTTTATTTGAATATGAAGTAAAAAAAAAATAATAAAAAATTAATTCGTATTTCGATGAAATCGTATTTATTTCGCTTATAAAATTTACAAATTACATACCAACATAATTTACAATAAAAAATTTGAAATTGAAGAATAGACGATAAAAATAGTTGGGAAAAAATTTAAATAAAAATTAGCGAAAAATCAACAAAAATTCACTAGCCACATTGTTTTGGTTTTCGTTTAAATATTTGGCATAATGATTTTTTCAAGTCTTTCAATATAGCCGATTGTGGTATAATATTTTGACTATTATTTATTTCAATTGTTGGTATAAATTTAACAGATGGAATAAGGGAATGTGTACGTTCACCATATTCTTTTAATAATTCACTACCACGATCACTATTTGCACATTCACCAATTGGTGTATAATCAATAATTAATTCTTGGCCACACTGTAAAAATATTCGATTATTTATTTTATTTAATAACAATAATGAATTAATCACCTTTTCACCAGCATCATCTGGTATCATGTTATCACTAATCATACAAGCGATATATTTAACTTGTTTTGGCGGATCTTTAACTAAATCAATAACACAAGCATGGATTTTATTTGCAAAACACTCAACAGCTTCATGTTGACAATTAAACATATATTTACCATCAACTTCAACGGTCTATAATTTAATTATTAGTGTTTTTATTATTATTCACGACTTAATTCAAATTGACTTACTGTAGCTTTACCATAAGGTACAAAATCAACAATTATATAGTCTTTTAAATCTTCATAAGTTGATAATAATTGATAATTGATAAAAAATTTAGAATCAGGACATAATGCTTCGTAATATACACTAATTTTTATTTTTTGTATATCATCATCTTCAATATCATTCGTTATTTCATTATTTCGATTGAATACATTAAAATAATCAAAACATTTCCATATAATAATTATTGTTAATATCAGAAAAATTATTCTATATTTTCCGTTCATGATTATATATAATCATAATCTATTAATAAATACGAATAATCCCTAAAAGAGAACATATTTGATTCATGTTATCGACACGATATATATTTTTTAATTAAATTGTTTTAAATTATAATTACCTACATTTAAAAACAGTTATTTATGATAATAAATCGGATTCTATTTTTATCTAACAATAAGCAAAACTATTTGTCAAATAAGTCGAATTGAATACCACGGAGTTATCATTGGTTGTGTTTCTTTATTGTCTCAAACAGCTGTTTGAGAACACCGGTGTGTATCGAAACGTCGTTTCTAGATTGATCTGACAATGAGCACCAACTGACAATTGTTTCGGATATTTTGTCATCTTTTTCATTCACCGAAACCAGCACAAGAGGACCTGTTCGATTAATATTTTAGCTTGTAAACGTCACAGGAAAATCTATGCAGATAAACACGGTAAAGATGGAGGATTATTATTCTAATGTACTGGAGTGGAGTGTCAGGCAAAGAATGCATGTGGGAGACATCAAAAATACATCATGCTACTACTACGGATATATTTCACCATATATTGTCCGTTTTGTTGTTAATTAACAACAATTAAATTAATCATTTCGTCTACAGCTCAATTACTTTCTAATTTGTGAACGCAGTCCTCATTTACATGAACGATTTACATTAATATATCAATGTTGTCGCCTCGTAAATAATTCGGCAAATTCAGAGACTACATACATTGACTTATAGTTATTTTCATTAAAAAATAATATACAATTGAAGCTGATTAATTTGGCAACACTGTAATTTATTTACAATTTTTTTTTAGTGAACTCGTGTTACATTTTATTTTACATTTATTGAATTAATTATATGTTTTTTTGTGTATTCTAATTATTTTAACGCTAAATATGAGTGCATCAAATACGGAAACTGAAGCTATTCAGAATCAAATATGTGATCATTTATTGAGGTTAGAATGTTGCTATCGTTGTTGCATTCGATATCTCGGTATTAATAATTACACACAACAAGATTATGAGAATCCTATTGCAACATTACAAAAGGTACATCACAGTTGATGATTAATTTATTAATGATTTATCATTTTTCAGTTAGGATTGAATGTAGGAGTTAATAATGAAGAGGTGAATTCAAATGTGAAACGTTTGAAATTGAATTTTTGTAAAGTTTGTTTGAATATATTCGAAGATAATACGTTAACTGATCTGCTTAAACATGAAGATATTGAAAATGTTTCAAAATATGATAGTACAACATTTTATATGAGTTTAACTTGTCCAAAAGCATGCATATTAAGAGATTATGCTGTATCACTGTTTTTAAGTGATAAATTTCCAGATTATTATAAAAGTGAGTATATTACGTCTAAATTAGCATTTGATCCAAAAAAAATAATCTAATTGGAATATTCGTTTAGATCTTACAGTGGAATCTTTAAGTAAGATATGGAGAAGGTCTTTTAAAAATGTACTAAAATCAAAATTTAACAAAATCTATAATGAGAATGAAGATGAAAGTCTTGAAGTACAATTTCATTATGAATATACACTCGATGATGAGGTATATTTTGTTTTATATTATCATTATTTTTCACTATATTTTGTTTGCGCTTTAAGGAATGTAAATCCGCATTAAAAGTATGTGGAACTAGAAATGGTCATACTAGCAGAACATTTATAACAGAAATTCTGAAAGATGCTTCATCTAATGTATTTACTGACGGTTTTCCAGTACCACCTAAAACACCAACTGAGGGTATAAGTAATATTAAAGTGATTTGTCGTCATGATACTATTTATTATGCTGCACGATATTGTAAATATGCTAGAAATATTGGTCAAACACCATGGATTAAAGATGGTACCCAGATTTATACATCTGTACAAGAAATTATTTTTAGAGAATTATTACCAATTTTCAAGTAAATTGTTAATTTTTTTGTTTATTTAAAATATAATTAAATCCTTGTTTTCAGTTGTAGTGAAATGGTATTTACAGCAAGTGGTCGTGAAGATTGTGATGTACGTATGTTAGGTCGTGGACGACCATTTATTGTAAAAATAATTGATCCAAAAGTTACAAAACTAACATTTAGTCAATGTCGAGATATTGAAAAAACAATTGCACTATCTGAAAAAGTAAGGATACGAGATTTCCAACGAGTAACCAAGTATTTTTCTTTTCTATTCTATTAAGATTAAATCATTATAGTTATCAATATTTTTAGATCAAGTTTAGATAATATCAAGAAAGGTGAGGAAACTAAAAAGAAGTCTTATCAAATAAAATGTTTTATACCCAATCATAATAATATTGAAAATTATTTAAAAATTATTAATGATATTAATGAATTAACAATTAAACAAACAACACCAATTAGAGTATTACATCGACGTACAAATTCAGAAAGAATAAAAATGATTTATTCAATAAAAGCTGAAATTTATCCAATTGGTAATATTAATGATTTTCTCTCATTATTTATCTAATTATATAAGTTTTTCTATAGGACCAACGGGTTATATACTTATAAATGTTGTTTCGCAAGCTGGTACATATATTAAAGAATTTATTCATGGTGATTTAGGACGTACAAAACCATCTTTAGGTAATATAATTAATGACACAATTGAGTTTATTTCATTAGATGTAACTAATATTGATTTGGATTTTCCTCCAAGAATATCGACTTCGAACGATTAATTTATTCGTTTGATGGTAATAGAAGAATTTTATTGATTTTAATTGTTATGATATTTTCGTTATAATTTGTTTTATATGAAGGATTTTTGATTTTAATACGCTTTTACGGTTGAATTATTTTATTTGTAACATTTTTTGTTCAACTCAATAACTAAATAATACATATTATGCCACATAATAATGACTAGATGTTTTATGAACAAACATTCCAAAATACACATTGATTTGGTTAAAGATTTAAATAATTATTTGCGACTAGAGAAGTTATCACAAAAAACAAAATACAGAAGAAAATTATGTTGGAGTTTTCATTTCTTGTTTAATACATGTTTTGAATGCTTCCCATCCTTCATTTTTTGCATAAGATTTAAATCCACGATGTAAACGATCTTTCATAATCGCTATAAATTCACGATAACTTAATAAACCATCACCATCATCATCAAATATAGCAAATACTGTATGAACTAAATGTGAACTTAAATTTGTACCAGTACAAATTTTTACTGCACGATGAAATTCATCTTTAACAACACAAATACATAAATGTTAATATCAATAATAATAATGATGATAATAATTGTTGTTTTTTTTTACCTTTTGATATTGGATGATCAGCTAATGTATACATTCGCATGGCAATTGTGAAATCTTCTAAATTATTTAAAAATTGACAAAATACGTAAAATTCTTCAAACGTAATGCCTTTGGTATCTTTAATACGATCAAGTAGACGATCCAAATACATATCATATTGATCAGTATCTAAATATGTGTACCTTAGAAGTATTTTAGCAAAATCAACTTCAGATATTGTTGGTAGACCTTTAGAAAATTCACTAAATTCTAATTCTAATACTTCAGTTTGTAAATACAACATGAATTGTTTGAAATGTTCAAAATTTAAATCATTACTGCCTTTCGGACCGAAAAAATGTGTAATTAATGTTGTATCAACTGAATGTTTCCGTTGTAAGCCTTGTTCATCATCAACATAATCTTGTGATGGTAAAACAATTTTACTGGTTTCTTCATTATTTAGACCGCGTTTACCTTTCCATGCATGACTGAAAATCTTCTCCATCTGTTATAATAAAAGAATATAAATTAAATATAATCAACGATAATGACAGAAGAAAATAAAACAAAACAAAAAATGAAAGCAATATAAAAAATGTTCGGTTCAATATGTACATATGTTAACAAGCTGAAATTTGATCACAAAAATGTCAATCACAAATTACGTATGTCTGTTTTTTTATTGTTATTTGAAGCTTTCAAGCATTTGTCGACTTACAGGGATCAATTCTGTATCTGTTTTTTTGCCCGCCAATAGTCTACGAATCTGTTTTATAATTTTATAATAATAATAATAATAATAAAATAATAATAATAATAATAATAATAATAATGTATTATTACAAAATAAAAGCTTACCACTAAAAATTCATTTTTATCAACCCTCTCATTGCCGTCTGTATCAAACATATTGAAAGCAATCCGGAAACCTGATTGAGGCTCTAAACATTACCAATTAAATTAGATTATAACAAATGATTAAATCACTTACTTGTCAGTATTGATAACAAAAATAAGTATTCGGTGTACGAAATAATTCCTTTATCTCTTAAATTACGGAAAAGTCGTGCAGACCCTTGACTCAATGGTGGTGTAGATTCCTTAATTTGTTCTAAATCTTTGATTGTCAAAACGCGTCGTTTTAATCGAGCTAATCAACAAAAAAATTAATTAGAATAATTGGCGATTTCAAACAAAAACAAACAAAACTTACGTCTAGGTTCAGCTTCAACAACTGATTCTAAGAAATCTTGTGGAGTCATATAAAGTTGACCATCATATTCAACTGATGCAAATGTTATAAAACGTTTCTCACGTGATGTTAATTTTACAACTTTTAAATCGTCGTCCTAGAAATCGATAATTAATTAATTATTTATTTATTTATTCATTTATTTGTTTATTTATTTTTAATTATTCGTTTCCCAATAATTTGACCCCCTATTAATGGTTTTCAAGATTTATTTTTATTTTTTTAATTTTTCTAATTAATGATTGATGTATTTGTAAACTGGATGCATTTTTGTTTTGTTTTTTTCATTCAAATCTTCAGGTCAAATTACATGCATGTGTATGTGTGTGTGTGTGTGTGTGTGTGTGTGTGTGTGTATATTTATTATCAAAAATATTTCATATTTATTAGTGGTATAAGTGGAGGATCATAAAGTATTCTGTTGAAAGGAACGTAGTTAACAATATTAGTCGGTGAAAATGAAGGATAACCACCTTGATTAGCCGCAATAATAAAATGATAGTATAGCGATGAAATGTCTAACATATAGTGAATTAGATCCATCTAATCGTGTCTAGTTTATGGTCACTAACGAGTTGAATTTTTTTATTGTACAGATAGGTTGAAGGAGTATATTCTATATGTATACTACATATAGAATATGTATAGACAATCACCCTGAAAAACTAAGTGAATTGACCACACAAGCAGCTAATAATATAAAGATATTTATTAGCCTCCTATCAGACAATGACATCGAACCCCATACGATCCAGTGACATTATCATTTCTATTTATTTATCCAGAGTAATGTCACATCAAATATTATACATTAGGTATATACAATAAATATGTAGCATGTAAGAGATATTCGATAAAAAATTGTATAATTGATGAAAGCTGGATTATCATAATGTTCGTCTTATTCTTTCCTGTCCAAATGAAAAGAAAAAGAACAACTATCTTGAAATATTTGAGCAATTTCCTTTTTTAATTTATAGTTAGATTAACATTTTCATCACCGACATTAAACGTTTCTTATATATACATGTATATTTCTTTAAAATACTATTTAAACATCAGGATTCCCTAAATATGATAACCATTGTATAATCGTATCTTTTTCAAATGTCGGCATCGGATTAGAAGCTTAATTCTAAAGTTCCATCAGAAGGTGTAAAGTTTATCATAATTCAAGGAAAAAAAAACGAAAAAATTATGTACATTTTAACATTAAGATACCCGGTGGCCGTTACAATATAATTAATAAGTCAACCAACCAAATTCAATATAATCTTAAATAATACCATAATTCATATCACAGATGACAATATCATCGTCATAGACAAATGATAGAATTTTTATTATAAATATTTATGTAGGTAGTTGGACACAATCTACATTTTTTTTCGAAATCATACCATTTACCTGTTATCAATTGTTGTTTTTTTAAATTTATTTAATAGTTTTCTATCAAATCAAATCGCCTATGATCAAGTTGTATCGAAATCAAATTACCTGTGATATGTTTTTCGTAATTAGTAGGGATTTTTTATAGGTGGGGTTGGTATTATCATTTGTCATATTTAGTTAAATGTTGTCTGTGCAATGTTTTCAAATATTTAACGGAATATTAAAAAAAATATATTTAATTTACAACATTCATTTTACGATAAACATTATACAAAATAGCTTTATTTAATGTAAGTATAATTGAATTTATATACAAAATTAATTAAAATCCAAATTATTGATAATAGATAGGAAGAAACAAATGAAATTGAAAAACATTTATAAATGTCATGAAACCAGGTATGTTGATTTTAAAATTTCAAACACTTATTATTAACAACTTGAATGCCGAATACCGCGTTTTTAAACAAATAGCTTAAGTAATCATTATTTAGAAAATGTACATAAAAACTGATACAAAAAGTCTTATGTATTGCACATCCAAAAAGTAATAGGAGTAACTAATAATACAAATAACGATCATAAACTGATAAAAATGAATGAATCAAATGAACCATATTTCGATTGTTTTTGTAAATCTAAGGCCGGTTCCACTATTCTATATCAAATAATCAATTGATTATTATTAATTACTGTGAAAGCGAAAATTTATGGTTCTTCAAATTCTGTAGTGCATCGACTAAAATTGTAAATCTTCAAATGTTTGATTAACAAACAGAAACTACACTAAACTGACTGCAATAATATTCGTTAAATTATTAACACTATTCATCTGAATAGACTATATCAATACGATGATATAACCTGAAATTATCAACTTTCAAATTCCTGTGTATCATTTTATTGTTGTTTAAAAGAAATTGTTAGATACATGCGATTATTCGTTTACCAACACATTTAAAATTTCTTAGCAGACAACTGTTAAATACTTAATATAAGTTGGTGTAATTAAGGGTATATAAACAGGGGTTATTTTTGCTAGAATCTCGGATGTACCTTTTGTTGGGCGGCGTACACACTTTGATTCTTTTGGCATTTATATATTGTATATAATAGAACAGTACCACTAACACCACATAATATAGAAATTGGATAAGTTTTATTAATTCTTGTAACGGTATTATTATTATTATTATTGCAAAAATATCTTTGGCACTTTATATTTAACCTTCTACGAAGTATTTTACAAAGACTAGCCATTTTTTCAATGTCGATAAAATACCACAACTATTATTATCTCAGCTGATTTTCAGGTTATGGTAATTTTGTTTCTTATCATTAAATAGATCGTTCCAATAATTCACGTTTAGTTTCGCTATTCTATCATAGATGTGAGTGCAAATCTGGTATTTGGCGGAATTATTTAAAAATTTATAAAAACCATAATAATAATAATAATAATGTTAATAATACTGATTAAACACTAATCGACTGTATCTTATGGAATTGAAATTTACACTTAATACAAATAAATTGTGGTTTTTGTATTTTTATTAGTTGAAAATTAGGTCAATGAACACAATAATATTTTTACGCTGTCGTAGTTTACAGAAATCGTGATAACAGTGGTGTATATTATTTACCAAAAATAAATCGTTATTCTTAGAAATTTCTTAATTAGATGAATTTTTCGAATAAAATATGCCTGTTTAGTTGTTTTGTGATAAGTATTAGAAGGCGTCTAGGGAGAAAACGTATCGAATTACCGTACAAATCTCTTTAGTTACGCCACTGGATATTTGTATCTGTCTATATAAATACAGTTAAAAATTGCAATGTAATTTTTTGGGGAAATCAGACATTAGAGTTCAATTAGTTTCATGTTATAATGAAACAACAAATAAATAAATAATCGATTAATTTAGTAAACAATTATCCTATTTGTTGAAATTCGGAATGATATTTACAGACAATATAAAAAAAAGAAAAGAAATTATCTGTACTAATTATTGTGGCCGTCAAAATAGTGTGAAAGAAAGTAGACCATAAAGAATTAAAAGCAAATAAAACCAAATTGTTTTTAAAACAAATCAAAAGAAAAGAATTATAAGAAAAATAAATGAAAAGAGTAAAATAAAATAAAGTCTTTATAGCTTGTATTTTTTTGTTTTTTGATACATAAATATTCCTATTGTTTATTGTAAATAAGCGTTGTTTTTTTTTATTTGGAAATTTGATAGATGTTGCCATTAAAATCACTTTAAATCTCTGATGAAATCGTCTATGAAGATTAATATTTTATTGAATTATGATTAGAGTTAATTATGTATTCAGTTAGAAGGACCTTGATATTGTAATTTCTTTCTCAGACTATTTGGTAAACAGACTTATTCGAATTATATTGATAAATTTACATAATCTATGTCAGATAAAACAGAAGAATAGCACTTTATAATTCAGAGGGTGGTCTAAAGTGAAAAATAAATAAATGAATATGTATATAGATGCATGAGTGAAACTTTGCCAAAAACAGTGAACAGTGGCGTATACAATAGGAGACGTAAAATACTCTAACAAACTCTTTTTTATAAATTTACACATATAAATCAATTGTGATTTTTATTATAAATACAAAAAAGTACTTCATAAAAACTACAAAAATATGTAAATATCACTTGTACGCCCCTGACAATGACATTTCAAGGTATTTTTTTTTATATCGAATAAAAAAATATTATAAACAAATATTAATGGTTTTTATAAGTGTTGTGGTGGGGAAAAACTCATTAATCGATTGTCAAGATCATTTTGATCATATTCCATAATATAATGTTTTACGGTATTATAGATTAAAACAGACTGATATGGTAAAGGACAATGTGATCCGTTTTATAAGAGTATAAAGATGCAGATTTTTGTTATAGTCGTTTCTGGTGATAGCTTGTTAATAAACAGCAACGTGATATGATAGGTGGAATCGATCATCTGTCTGAATATTGTCTGGTGTTTTCATCTCACGATCACGATTATTCCACCTAAACTTGTAGGGCAAACCGAAATACAAATAATATAAAAAAGTTCAAAGAAAAAGACAGATATAAAGACAAAGATCGATAATATTTTTATAAGACTAATAAATTAATTAAGATCGCTAAGGTGAAAACGACCGGATAAATAGTTAAATTGCGAAATTATCCGGTAGGTTACAATGTTTGATTAATATGTTTTAAAAAAAAAACACACATCTTTCTCAATAATGTTATTTTATTATTCTGAAGACAAATAATATTTACGATAGATAAACATCAAGAATTTAATAATATGATGAGTATGAAACCCACGAAAATTACTAGAACATATATATATATATATATATATATATATTTATACATAAAATAAAACACACACAAAAAAATGTTATTCTTCGATACGAAACAATGTCGAATTTCCAATTCAATGTAATGAATTTTAAGATTGTGTCTTTTGCTGAAGACAATAGAACAATTGATCGAAGCTTTGATAGGAATTGAAATATCGTACAAATAAAAAATAATAATACATGTATAGATAGGTATATAAAATAATTTTCGACCAAAACCCATTGCAAAATGATAGAATATGAATACACGCAAACAAGCAAGGTGGTAAGTTTTATATTGATGTAAATAGGATAATAAATATTACAAGAGGATTCATAACAAATTTATAAGATAAAACTAGTCAGAAATCCGCACCATCTATAGACAATAAAATCAAAAAAATATGGGCTATTAGCACTTCAACTATCTACCAGTAATTTGGTTGATTTTTTTTAAATCGATGAAATGACGTACTATACTTATGGGAAAAATATCAAAATTTTCATGGAATGTTATTTAGGTGTTTCTCTATTCTGTTATTATATATAAGTTGTATATGGATATGCAATAAGATCTCTAGACTTATCTGCCATCATCTTGAGTTAAAACTATCTTTATACTTAAATGGAAAGTGTGTAGGTACGCAATAGTGTCGAATTTATGTACATGACAATAAAATTAAATTATTTGTAGCGATACAAATAGATAAATATTAAACACCAACACACAGATTTACAAGAAACAGTCAGTCAAATTTTATAATAAGAACAATTAATCGGTGATTTTTTCTTCTATAGTTGTTAATAGATAGATTTTTATGTAATTGAGCTGCCGAATCGCCGAATTCGCATTAGTATTTTGAATGCAAAGATTTATGATGGAGCAGGTAGTTAAATAAATTGAACAAATAATAAACCGACTAACTATTATAAATTCATTTCTTTTACCACATATATGTTGAAAAAATTATAAAAAATAAGAAATCAACACATTTTTGACGTTAACAACTATATTTATTTTAACATAAATTATTAGGTGTTTCATTGTTATTTATTTATTTTGAAATAAGCTATTTGCCGCGATTTATCCCTTTATACCACTATAGGGGGTAGGTTTCCTGACTAATAGAGAAATAATGTTTGTTTTAACCCCGTCGAGATACCGAAATCTAACTGGTTTCCTTTTTTCTTTTTAGTGGTTACATTCATATGTATATCAAAGTATATATAAATATATATATATATATATATATATATTTTTTTATATGATTTTATATTTTAATATCCTGCTGATTTTCAGTTTCTATGGGAAAAATTTATTGTTATAAAAATCTCATAATTTTCGATGATATTTCTCAACAAAGATATTAAAAAGGAAGCGCTTCATTTAATAATGATATAAATTTGATTTTAAAAAATTCGTTTTTAACGTATAATAATCCAATTTATAGATATAGTTATCATCGGTTTCGTTTTATCATTAACATTATTATTATCATTGTTATTATTATTTTCATCATAGTTTTGTTGAAACAGCTGTGTAAAATTTTTACATCATCAATAATGACCAATCGTCAAATCTTTACTTTAACATATGAAACCAATTAATCTAATATATATGTTAAAAATAACATCACTCTAAATTTTGATTTATTGTTGTATAAATGATATGGAAAAAATGTGTACGTACATATATGTATTTCAGTATAAAAAAAAAACTTAAATAGTTAATAATAAATGGATTTATTTTCCTTAATAAGTATTGTGTCGCAAAATCAGTTTTAAGTGCTTTAGATTTTTATTGATTTTAATTGCGACACTTTTATAAATAAATATATATCGAAAATCTTGAAATTTCGGTCAAAATATTTATTATTATTATTATTATTATTATTATTATTACTTACCGAGTATTATGTAAAGTCTGAGTTTATTTTAAACATCAACAGCTAATTTTATAGCTTTCGCGTGGGCTCCTCTACATATTTTTAGATTCTATAGAGAAATTGTTAAGGTATATCTCTTTTATTGCTAGATGCCTAATTAAAATGATAAGCACTTCTACTATGTAGTCAATGATCTAGTCTTAGATCATTAATTATACTTTAGGAAAAAATCTATATAGTTTATAAATTAATTAGAAGTATATTTAAACACTTTATATTTGATGAAATTTTTATTTAACATTGAACTATAATATATAATATGATAAATTTTTGGTAATAATTTAAATTTTATTAAAATAATTTGATATCATTAGACACATGGATAGATAGATGATAGATAATTGGATACTTCATAAATAATTTACGAAATGTTTATTTATTTTTTGAAAAATTAAGACAAACTTTTTTTTTTATAAAGATTCAATGTTTTTTTTATTGTTTAAAAGTATACATTACTTATAAGTAAAAGCAATCAAATAATACTGACTTTGAAAACAATAATTTGTATGTAATTATATATTTATTAATTGATTTAAAAAATATTTTAAACAGTCATGTCAATAAATAATTATACTACTGTTTTAAGTAATGTTTTCATACTAACAAGAGTAACATTAAGAGGACAGTTTTGATTTTTACTGTACGATTTACCACCTATATCATTAGCAGTAAGAAAAATTTACCTTAAATGGAAAAATATTACCTCAAATCGATATTATAAAGGACTAGAATTATACAGAGTTTGTTAATAATAAATAATAATGTACAATCATTTTCTATGAAAGAGGAGTAAGAGATTCTTCTATTCGAAATAACAATTTCCAAAAACAAGAAAAATTACTCAAATTTCGAAATTATTTATTAATTTTTTCTTGTTGATACTTTTATATTTAAATAAAAATAAACAAGCAAATATACCTTATTGTTAAGGGATGATTTTTTTTCTTTCTTTCGAAATTCGAGTATATGATAGTTATTAGATACGAAATTATATTATAAACAAAATAGCAAATGATTTTCATTCGAATAATATTTATTAAATGAAATATTTTATACAGTCACACTTATTACGAGTATCTTTATTATCATTATCAACATGACACGTAATATAAAAAAATCGAAAAGTTCATGGCGAGGTATATCCACTTGTGCACAATTAATCACTGAAAATGCTATTATTGTCAACGATTCCAGATTTCAATTATTATTAATATTTAGATTTCTTTAATAATTATACAAGAAAGGAACTATAAGTTTGTTGTAGAATATCCAGTGACGCGTATTCATAATTTAAATCAAATTATGTACAATGTAAAAATACAATAAATAGCAATATAAATAAAAGGAAAGGATATGGGCATTATCGTTAACTTTCTTATTATTTTAATTATTAATATTACTACTACTTCTAAATACTATTATTATTATTATTATTATTATTATTATTATTATTATTATTATTATTAAAATGATTATTATTCTTATTATTATCTTAATCCAGTGATCAATCAGTATATTAGAGCTTAGAGTTTCAACCACACTCTGTAAGTACTCTAAAAATCCTCTAATTGCACTCTCAATTGATTTTTTAGTTCTGATAATAAGATATTTATAAATAATCGGCTTTTATAGACTTATTCAGACAAATTCATAAATACAATTCGGTACTGTAGCTAATTATTGGTATTAGAAGAAAAAAAAATTGTTATTAAATCTTTATATAGATTTCAAATAAATTCAGTCAGGAAAATGTGTGGGTGCACCAGATACAGACATAGAAACATCAGGAATTGCTGTGGAATCTTCCCATTCCCAATGTGTTGTTGTATCAGTACCATAATCTTCATCTTGTGTTGTACTTTCAGATGGTATAATTTCCGTTGTTGTTATCAATAATCGTCTTTTTAATTGTTTTTTGGTTTTTTCTTTTTAGGATTTTGTGGTCTATCACTGGAATTGATTTTATTTTTCTTTTTTTATTATTGTTATTATTATTGTTAGGATTATTATTATTATTATTATTATTATTATTATTATTGTTATGTTTAGATTTATTTTTGTTATTATTGTCTCTTTGGCACTCATCACTGTCTTCATTTTCACACTTTTTCATTAATCTGTTTTGTTGTAATTTACGGTGGTTTGCACTATTTTGTCTTTTATTGTTACTATTATTATTATTATTATTATTATTACTATTCGTGTTATTGTTATTGTTGTGATTATGATCATTGTTACACAATTCATTATCATTTTCTACATCATGTGAGCATTTTCGTTTTTTCTTCTTTCTTTTTTACGTTTACGACAACGTTGTCCATCTGTTTGTCGATCACTATTTTGTATTAAACGATTATTATTATTATTATTATTATTATCAATCACAGTACATGAATGACCATGATGACGTACTGGATGTAATTCATCAGCTCTTTCTGGTGCAACAGTGCGTGTTAATACACGTGTATATGATGATAAACGTCCTAATTGTTGACGTGCCCGAAGCATCACTTTCCTAGGTTGTCCACGACGATTTAATGCTAAATATAATGTTCGTTTTTCGTTCGAATATTTACTAGATGAATATGTATTGTAATGGTGTTGTTCAATTGTTTCGTTGAATATGCATTCGTCACCGAATTCCCTCTGTAAATTCAATAAAGAAACAAGAAAGAATTTAAATTTTAAAATTAATAAAATATCAAACAGATAATCATATTAAATTAGTGAAACACATTTATATATATATATATATATATATATATATATATATATATGTATATGTATTTAAAAAAAACAAGTTTTTTAAATGTTGTCAAGTTTGAATTAAGTATTCATGACATTATGTCCATTATAGGCGTAAGAAATTTAAATATTTAGTGGATGTTAATTATTGCCAATCTATATTATCAACTTATTAACAGAATAGTACTATAACGCACACCTGTACGTACATCTATATTCAAATAGTGTGTATATCTAACTATATAAAACTACTCCTCCATAATAGAGACACAATTTTATAGCAATCATTTATAACTTTAAAAGTGCAAATTTGAATTATAATATTTGTCATACATTCAATTAAATCTATATTTGTTTAAAAAACAGCTGTTTTATATTTGTTTAAAAAAAAAACTAAAATAAATAAACAAATTCGAAAAAGAACCTTGTGGAATTTTATGATTAAAATTGAATTAAAAAAAAAATGAATTATGTTGAAACCATCTAGATATGTATATTATAGTAATGTTTAAGATTATTGTAGTATATCGAACTTTGAAGAAGACAATTTTTTTTTGTTTATTTTATTTGTTAAACTTGAAAAACGAGTAGATTAACTTCATCATTATTATCAGATTAGAATTTCATCTTTTTCCATTCGAAGTGAATTGTCGTGTATGTAGGTGAATTTTTGAATTGTTGATTTTTAATGATGCTAATTATCATTCATTTTTAATAGTGAGTAGTAAAAAAATGTTTAATTCTTATATGTAAATATCTACATAGTTTAAATGATAAAATGGTAATGAATACGAAATACCGAAAATAAAACATGAATGAAACCTTAGAGCCACTGATTTGGTTGTAATATAGTGATTAATGTTTGTATAAGTCATTTTGAATGAAAAACAGATAATGAGAACGCGATAAATTAGTTTTTAAATTCGACATTTAATTAATTTTCCTATTTTCTTTGGAAATTTACATGTACCCTTGATTCCTTGATTGTTGTAGAATGTGTTATTTTAACTGTCAAACATCATAAATCAACAAAATGCAATTATTACAAAATTTTTGATTTATTCTTTTTACGATAACAGTACGTTTTAATATCGTTGCATTTGTAATTTAGGGGCTAATTTTCATTTTTAATCAAACTTTTCTCAAGCTTACGAAAGTTCTTTTATGGATTGACAAGAAATTTCTAAAATCGATTTTTTTTAATAAACATATCTGGAAAGTATGGTCATTTTTATTTTGATTTTTTGGTATTATTGTATGTTATTATATTTTGTTTCGTTGCTTCTATGTAGATAGTGTCCAAGGAATATTGTTGTTATTTAGTTGTTAAGATAGTAGGTTTCTGTTATGGTTTCCGTATTGCTTTTTCTATAGGATTTATCTTAGTTTCTGTAATACAAACTAGTTCGTGGATATTTTAGAATATTTTTGAAATTTACGATAATTTTATTATCAATTTTATATCAGACATATTTATAATATTTTGACATTGAAATCAGTTATTTACATTCATAAAAATAACCATATAATACAATGGCTTATCAGTGCTATTTGAATGACTATTTCAACGTCTTTCCCATTTAATATTAAAATTAGTATATTGAACATGGTACAAGTTAAATGGAACATTCTATAATAAATAGCCCACACACCCACATAATTAAAACATATTTAATTCGTTTTTCTTTTACTCCTATAATATTTCTTTGAAATAAATATATACATATGTGTGTATGTACAAATAATGTTATAATACGCCTTTTCACGATAATGCATCTATAATAGAATTATTTAAAATTCGTAGAAAATATGTCTGCTTGTCTGTTTTATATACAATAAAGGCCATGTTTGTCATTTTTACAATTTTTCTATGTCACAATTATGTTGATGGAACAACATACTGACGATTAATTATATTTACAAAATTTGGCAACACATAGAAACGATACGTTTCTCAACAAATTTATATCCTTCTAAAACAGTTAATTTAATTCAAATTTGTTGTCTGTTGTTTTAGATTTGGAATTGCAATTTTATTTAAATTAACTGTAAGTAACTGTTTCACATTTAATTTAATCTTTCGTTTAATCAAACATAAAATTTTTTCGTTCTTTCAATAATTAGTGCTACGAATTTTCGAAAACATTAAAATCTAATGGAACTTTACGACTAATAATTTCGTTTTGAATATAAAATTTTTATGATTCCAAATATATACATAGGTGTGTTATACAATCAATTGTTATTTGTTATGTTTTTGATTATTTAAAAAATTTCCATTTGAAATATCACTTACCGATCCATAAAGTAATCCGCAACTATCCATGCATAAATACTGACAAGTAGCAATCCCTTGAATTTTCATTTGTCCAATTCCTACTGTAGTCCTTTGTAATATAGCTGAAATTGAAAGAAGAATATCTTCAATTTATTGATTCGTTTCCACAAAACTAATAGATGATAATACTTGAATTCAAAACAATGCTTGGTACTTGATAAATCAAGTTAAATAATTTTTTTTATTTAATAGTAGTTGCTAAGCAAATTTAGGCTGATTTAATAGGTGTTTGATTTTATTTTTAAGTAGGCGACATTCACCAATTGCACATTGACATTTCATCTGTTAGAAAACATTAAAGATTTAGACTTGAAGTGTGGCCAACCCGGAAAGCATTTCATTTCTATGTAGTGAAAAACCTGGGCTAATAATTAAATAGAAACTCATTATACACCACAACACACACACACACACACACACGCGCGCATGTATATATATTATATATGGGGTAATATATTTATTTTTGTAATTATATAAAGAAATTGAATTGTAAACGATATTGTTTGATGTAAAATCACGTTTATAGGTCAAATTTTCCAATTCAAATTCCTAGTAAAATATTTAGGTTAAAATTAAAAGTATTCAATGCAATTAATAGAATTAATTTCATTTAATAACATTTTATCGATTTGATTTTGATAGTAAACAATATTCATTGTCTAAACTTTAAAAGTGTTACACGTTATCATGTTCCATTTACGATGGAACTACTATGAAATTTATTTTTAATCATAAATGAACAAAATGGTTTAGAATTACTACAACTACAAGTGTTTAAGGGATGCACAACATGATGCTTTTGCTAACAGATTTACTGTGTTATTTAAATACAACATAATCTTTTATTCGTTCTGTCAATTATTTTTCGAAAACAGTATATTCTTGATGTATTTATTTACAAAATGAATGATTTTTAACGTTGACGATTGAAATATTAATCGTATTGTTTCAATATCTACATGTTTCTATTAATTTTTTTCTTCTCCAGTCTATAATATTAGCAATTTTGAGAATATTCAGATAGTGTTTTTTGTTTACTATGGGTGAACTTCAAAGAAATTAAATAGTAGATGAATACATAAGATAGACTCAGATTGAAACTTTCGAGAAAACCGCAACGATTATTTATAGAATAGAATTAAATTACATATTTCAAAGAACAATTATAATCATCTTATTATATCATTCGCCAGTTTCGATAAACTCGAAATAGAAATTATAATTAAAAAATAAATAATAACAATAATAAATTTCATCGAATCAAACTTTCTTAAGACCACCCATCAAAAATTTCAAACTCATTTAAATTTAAACTGAATATTAAATCAAATCATCTCGTCAAATACTTATCAATTATGCAATTTTGAGATGTTTTTCCTTCTTTTTCTCTCTCCCTTTTCTCTGCTCTCGACACAAACTGTATATATATATATATATATATATATATATATATATATATATATATATATATATATATGTATTCGTTTTATATAAAACAGATGCGGAAAAGCTACGGGTTTTTTTCGTACTCGGTTAAATTAAGTTAAGTCTAAACAAAAAAATTGGCAGTTAATTTGTAGCAATTGATCAAATAGGATTTAAAAAATTTCCACATTTATTTAAATATTTACATGAATTATTTAGATTGTTTTCAATTGAGATTAAAAAAAAGAAACGATTTATATTGCTGTAGTAAAATCAAATGGAATTTTTAGCGATTTATAATCTCACTCAAACATATAGACGATTTTTTTTTGTTTCCTCTTCTTTTTTTTATCTAATGATGGAATTTCCTAAAATTACTATGTATTATTTTTAAAAACAGGTGTTCTAAATTGTGAAATGGATTATGTTAATTTAAGTTAATTTGAAATTTAAGTGTAATTAATCAATACATTAATAGAGTTGAATATATGTTGATGTATTTAGTTATTTTTAATTTCATCTATAATTTGATATTATCTCTTGAATAATATATGTTTCGACTTTAATATATTTAAAATATAGGATAGATAAGAGGAAAATACTATCATGTCATGTTGTTTAAACTCGTTTAGAAAGTACCCATATTTGAATTATAGAAACATACGTCCCCCTTGGGGTCTAAACAATGAAAATATTCTTTGATAAGTAGTATTCTTTATGCTTTGTTGTTGGTATTATCGCCCTTGTGTCTTCATTATTTTAACATGAAATTATTGATTTATATTCGATTAGATATCTACCTATAACTTATAGATATGAATGATATATAATTTCATATGGTAAAATGTTGACGACAAATTACATATGATCGTATTTGTTCGGTAGTAAAGAGGAAACAATTGAACGCATTTAAAAAGGGCATTACCCTGATACATTACGCAAAAAACGTCATTCCGTTAAATATGTAGGAAGAGACAAAAAATAAACCCGCATTCTCAGTCATTTGTTTGTAACGCTGCCAATTTATGTCGCGCATAAGCAACAAGACAATAGTCAGTTTCACAGGGATAGTACCCCTCCTGTATATAGATTAACTTGATCCAGGTATATTTTCAGTATATTCATTATAATTATCATAAATCATATGATGAAAATCGTTATTAAATTATTTCATTTAATGTATGTTATATTGATGTTTTTCGGACATTTTCGTTATTAATGTGAATAGCTATAGATACCACATACCACCAACTGTAATAACGACTACTATGAAATTTAATACGACATTTAAATTTAATGACAATTTCATGGATCTATTTACAAATATTTAATATGTCGTATCATTATAATGAACCGATTATGTTATAATTAAAGCATTATTTGCATAAAATGCTAATTGATTTTATAAATATCGAATATCAAAGATCCTTATTGACAGTTGATAAAATTGATATCATGTTGTGTGAAATTGAATTGTTTTAATACGAGACATAAACATTAGACGATTTCCACGCGTGCCTTGTCCAATTGCTATCTAATTTTAAAACGTTCTGCATAGATAATGATTTTACACTATTTATAGAAATATTTAGTTGTTGTATCTAACACACACACAAATTATTATTCTTTAATAATTATTATGATTAGATAGAAGAAATCGGATAGATTTCTCCAGTTTTTCGATTTTAACATTAATCAATTTAAACCAATTAAAGTAGCCTATTAAATTTCTTTTAATATATTTTTCAACTATAAATATTATTTATAATGTTTTGCCTGATTAATTTTCTAGTTAGTAATTCAGTTTTATTCAACAGCGACACTATGACATCAAAAATTTAGCCCCCAGGTCAAATCATGGATTATGGAAGTTTTTTTGATCATGATTGAAACTAAATATGTATCAATACATAGATAGATTATTGTTGTAGATATAATAACTGTACCAAATAGATACAACTGATTTAAAAATTCTTCTTGTATTTAATCGAGATAATGGTGATAATGATGATGATGATGATGATGATGATGATGATGATGATGATGATGGTGTAGTTATATTTCAAATGTTTATTGTTGCAACAGGTCCGGCCTTGCCAATCCGGAACTAAACAGGGGCTGTAATAGTACGAAGGTTAACTAACTGAACAATGTGTACGTGCCATTCTACTAGTATCTAACTAATTTATCATGAAAAAACAACTACAATGCATAATAATGTCAACTATGCAATTTACGTTATATAATTTTTTTTACTCAATTAAAACAAAAAGTAAATAAATAAATAAATAAATAAATAAATAAATAAATATATGTTATCAAATATGGATAAATACTAAAATGACGTTGTTTGGTATTTTGAATGGATCAATTTAGAGAATTGTTGCGCAATAATAATGTCAGTACGATCTTGCACGAGTTAAACACGCAAAATCGGCCAACATTATTGTACGAGACAGAACGCACGTAGCATTGCCAATTTTCTAATTCATAGCCACTGAATCATGCATTTACTTAACTATATAACAAAAGTTCGGCACTTTGACCGCGAACTCGTCCATCGGAACGCCGACACTGGCCGCGAAGCACCAACAATTTCATGCTTCAATAAAACACTAAGTCATTCGGTATTTTAATTTTAATCTTTCTCTTCATTATTACTATTAGTATCATTATTATTCTATTGAGAAAAATATTCGACAAGATAGACATCTGAAAATTTTAATTAAAAAAAAAATTGTTATGCTAAACTGTAAGTCTTTTATAACTGACAATTACAGTTGATTAACGAAAATGAATGATTGAAGAAAAAATAGACTGAATGAAAGTACATACATATTTATATGGCATACCGTACAAAATCCTAAAATTATTATCATTTTATATTCTTCAAAAATAAGATTTGTAGATAATACACAACGGTTTATCAGTTCCCATTTAATATTAAATCTGGAAAAAAATCAGTTTTATCTTTAATTAATGGGAACTCGCGTGGATTTGAATTTATCAATTACTTAAGTGTTATCATAAGTCAATTTTTTTGTCTAAACAATATGATTCTAACATGACCTAAAAACTAGTATATAACCGGCAAGTATTGATATTTTTTCGGTTTTGCATATTTTAAAACATGATAGTAATTTGATAGAGTTGTCCAATCAAATCCATTAATAAAAACGACAAAAAATGAGTTTAAAACAAACAATTATAATAGTGTTAGTACACTTGAACTTTAAGAAAATTTTGGAGATTCTTACAAATTTTCTGTAGTGGGTGGTGGTGTTGTTGTTTTTGTAGAATTAAAAATCAGTGTCTTATCATTAGTGTCATTTACGTTATGGTTTAGGTCTTTGACCTATTTCAATTCTACTTTAATTAAAAAAAAACTGTAATTCTCTACAAGTTTCATTTGCATGGTTTTGCCTCCTATTCTGTAACAAATTATAATTGTTGCAAAAACAAAATTATATATTTATATTGAAATTTGAATTTTTTACAAAATATCGTTTGTATGTCAGAAAAATACAAAATACGATGTTAATGTAAACTTTTACTGTATAATCTCTAGATTAACATATTTAAATATTTAGTAGAATAAGAGGAAAAAACCCCGTAATTTTTGTGTTAGTCTTCTGTTTAATTTCCACACAGTTTGTAAATTTTTCATCTAATCAAATGATTAAATTGTAAAATTTCTTTCAACATATATACTTTTATGTTTAATTCAGTAAAATTATTTAGATCTTGAACTGGTTGATTTAAATAATAACCACATATAGTTTATAACATATTACTTACTATAATCGTTTAAGTACGGATGTTTCATTTAAACGACAATTTTAAAAGAAAGACAGTATTTGAATCGTTAAGTTAGATAATAAATAAATGAAACGTAGACAAGTAAATTGGTGGTCAACATACAATTTAAATAAATTAATGAATAGGTGGTGGCTTCCTGGACAATTTGTCAACATTAATTGATTTGTGTCTGTTTTAAAAGAAAATTTTGACAGTTCTAAATGACAAAAAGTACCGATTTACGTACTATACACTATCTATTATAATTGAATTTCATGTTGTAAATTGAACAAAACAACAACAAGAACAACAAAAACAAAAATAAGAGAATGAAATATCGTTAAATTTACAGCTTACAATTGAATCAATTTCGCTTTAAAAGTGATTAAGTTGAACAGTTTCTTTAAGTACTGTGAAACGAGTTTAATTGTTAACTATTGATCTTGAGGCATTATTTAAAAGAGGCGCGACTACTATTAAGATTTTATTGATAATTAAATTTAATAAGAATATAATTAATTTCATATATCTTTAATAGATTAAATTATTCTGCTTAAAGAGTAAAAAAAACATCTTGTTGTTGTAGTTGTCGTGTGTTTGTTTATTGTGTTTTTCATCTTTTTGGATGAAAAATTTAAAAGAAAAATCCAAAATAACCATCCGGTTTACATCCGTCAGGTCAAGTTTTTTCTGCTTCATATACAAATAATTATTGCTATTATAATTTGAGAAAGAAAAATGAAAATAAATCATAACATTGACAACCGTATGTTTAGTGTATTATAAAAAGATTTAATTAAATTACATTATTACATATGCAACCGACGTTATAAAAATAAATAGGTGTACGTCGTCTAGTCTTATTATAAGTGATATTTAAATATCAAACAGTGGATACGTTGTCGGCGTTGTTATACTGTAAATTGTTGGCTATTATGTGTTTTGGCGGAATGCCCGTAATTTCTATAACTTTTAAAATGACATCGAATCTACGGTTAGTTTGCTTTTTTTTCTTAAATGTCAACTATTTCCATTAATTTATCAAATTTGCATTGTTTCTAACTTAATAAATCTAATGACACACACGTGTTATTTGTCAATGTGTCTCATTTATCTTAAATTAATGAATTGTACTTATGAAATAATTTACCGATAATTAAACGATTTCAAATAACCATGAATGAAACAAGAACATCTAAGGGTTTTTAAGATTAATAACACGATGATTGAATAATTATAATAACATAGTAACAATAATAACACGATTAATCAATAGAATTGATTTGAGCTAAAATTCTAGTTCAGAAGTCATAATTTTTGATTTAAATTGCGATTAAAATATGTTACATGACTTCCTGTTATTGTAAACAAAACGATTGAATTGAAAAAATACTTCTGAAGGAATATCGCATCATAGTTTAAATTATAAATTATTACGATTTTTCTTCCTTATTTTGTCAAACCAATGAAAAGATGTTTTATCTAAATTTTCATTAGTTCGATAATGTAAATAAACTAGTTGGTAAAGTAACATTGTACATACATCCCTTTTTTTTAATTTAAAGTGAAACAAGTCTGGTTATTTATCAATCTAAACAATAATAATGTATATGTCGTTGAACCTGTATGGAGGGTGGAAAATATAAATTATCCGCAAAATTAATTAAAATCTCACCAGATTTTTTATTACGAGTATTAATAATAATA
Source organism: Meloe dianella (assembly GCA_028455855.1). Classification (NCBI taxonomy): domain Eukaryota; kingdom Metazoa; phylum Arthropoda; class Insecta; order Coleoptera; family Meloidae; genus Meloe; species Meloe dianella. The sequence continues at coordinate 647,127 of JAPTHL010000045.1, read as the reverse complement.
ATAATAATAATAATAATAACGATAACACATGTTTCATTAAATTGCTAAAACTCGTTTTCAGTTATTTTCGTTATGATTTGTGTCTATGTAAATGTTTCGGTGAATTTCATGGGTTTACAGTTAATAAATCAAAATTTGCATAATTTCTATTTTCTAAATTAATATTAAAAATATTTATAGTAATTGTTATTATTTCAATTATATTAAACAATTGCATATTAGGACAACTTGATATTGTTTTCTTATCAATTATCGGTCATCAACCTTATATAATAAAGATTACGATTTTAGCAGATTTTTGACTATTCAATACACAGAGTAGCAATACAAATATTATTATTAATACTTGTAATAATAATAATAATATACAAAAATATTATCTAATCTATTCACAATAATCATCATCCAATTTGAATATATGGAATTTATAATTTAACTATTGTTTTATTATGTTGGTGTAATTTATCTAGTGTTGAAATTCAGACGACCTTTTTCCCCTCATAAAAATACCAATTGATACTTGCATGTATATATGATCAATTTATTTGTTATTGATTTAATGGCAAAATTAATAAGGCAAAGATGTGTAAAAATTTCGTTATTATGTTGATTATGATTAGAAGGTTATTAGAAACGAACAAAAAAAAATATATCTCTCCTTTAATAACTAAACTTTAAAGTTCCTAAACTATGAAAACAAGTTATTAAAATAGAATTAGGTAGAAGTTGTTTATGATTTATTATATTTAGGTGTCGGTCAGATGGTTAGTTATAAAGTTATACCTTTGGTAATGTTATTCTAAAATGTTATTTGATGACAAGTCATTTAGATAGAAAAGTACGGCAAGAGTTCGAAAGATTATTCTATGTTTTGTAACGGTCTAACATTGTAGGAAATTTTATAGAAAACTATATTCACGTGTATATCTTTATATTTATGTTATATTTAAAATTAGAAGAAGCATTTGGAATTTTTTTGTTTTTTGAGAAAAATATATATACTAGATACTACTACTATCTAACTAGAAAATCTAATTATAAAAAATTCGTGATAGCATATTTATATAATAATAGTAACCGTTATTATACAGGATGTCTCACGATAAATGGTATTTTAGATAATTTTACAAACTAAACGACATGTATTTCTAAAAATTGAAAATAAAAAAATTTCGAACTCTGCTGCCAATTGCTCCAAAAACCCGTTATTGAATTCGTCTGTTTAATAAAACATTTTTATATTCCCATATTTTCAACTACTGTCTTTAATATGGAAGAATCTTTATTAGCTATATAGTAACGGATTTTTGAAATTAAACAAAGATTAAACAAAACAATTAAATCAAAGATTACACTGTTCTAGCATGCATAGATTTTCTTGACAAACATGTTTGATCAATCTATTTGACAAATATCATCGATGTAGAATATTTTTGAATGAAATTTTGCTCAACAAACCAATAAATTTCATACAATTCTTGATTGTGTGTGCCGATGAAAATATTTATATTGAACAATCGAATCATAATACTTTTCCACTGGAATTTAATAGTTTGACAAGTGATGTTGTTGGTTTGTGGGGAGGTCTTTCGTTAGTATGTGGATCTGGTGTTAATAGAAAATGAAAACATTCTCTGTAGAAAGTATTTTTCTAAATGTTGAGTCTATACGTTAAAATTTCAAAGATTCATTACGGGAACCTTTAACAAAATTTAACCAAAACTGTATGAAATAATCGATAATGTAAAAATATACAGGATGTTCTATTTAAAATAACAGAATGGTGCCAAATTTTGGTAAAATTGGGGACACGCTATGGAATTTCCCGAAACGTATAGTGGATTTTTTAAATTTGTTCCCAATATTTGTAGACCTACCCACTAGACGTCTAGTCGAACAGTCTATCACCTTGATATTCTATCTTTTAGCATATTTAAGGTACACTCATCATCAATCATTGAACTAAAGCGGAAGAGAACTCTGTATTAGGACTCCTCCCTACATGTCAGATAAGAAATGGGAACAACCTGGGGGGAGGGATTCTTGTTTCGTTTCCAAAATCTTCTAATAGGCCACTCACGTGGGACAAACTGTATTTGTACATACATACACATATATGAATGGAATGATTTCATATAAATTTACATTATCAACAATTTACTTTTTAACACCTATTTACATATTTTTAATATACTGACATTAATATTTATCATTAATTTTGATAGTTTCTACGTAGGTGTAGCTATCGATTATTACAATATTTAAACAAAACAAAAACGCATTCATTTATTTAGATTTTTCATCCAATATCATCTGTTTAATTATTACTTACGAAATTACTAGTTGGGTTTTATTTTTATTCATTAAAATACGTGTAACATTTAATTTGTATTATAAGTAGTGCGAAATGTTAAATTAATTGTATAAATAAATAAAATATTCATAAATACATTTGTTAATTGGGAAAATCTTTCAACTTTCGTTTTGTTTAAAATGAATAGATTATGTATATGTTATCGTTTTCTGTTGAGAATTTTTGGCGTTTTCATTCTTGTATTGTATATTTTAACTTGTCATTTTCAAAATTTCACTAACTGTTGGTGAATATTTGGCACCAGTTAATGTTGAAAATGAAAAGAGTTTCAACTTACAATTTAGAAGCCAGAACAACAAAAACGCATACTTACTGAAAAATGATAAAATGTAATAAATAACTAACGATTTTTATGAATTTGTCATTATTTTATTATTGTTTTTATTTAAAAATTACAGTAATTTACAATCCAAGTCCTGTTAGGATTTTCTAATGAAATATTTATTATAGATATAAGATGTTTCGATTTACGTTGAAGTCTTGACTGAAAAAGAAAACAAATCTAAAACTCTGCCATATTTTATTTTATTTATTTTTATTTAATTATTATTTGACTGACGATTATTTTATAAGATCTAAATCTAAATAAGTGGTACAAATAACTGGGTGGTATTTTATCGTTATTATTAATTTTTTTCTTCAAACCTTCACAAATTATACAGCGGCAATGAATTTGCATATTATGGTTTTCAAACTTGTTGTATCTTCCCCATTGAATGAACGATACTATTATGTTTATTTGTAAAAGAATAAGCGGTTTATTGTTTCAAAATAATATTTTATAATTATATAGTGCAGATAATTTAGTTTTTTTTTTAAATTTTGTTTAAATTTTATTTCGCACAACAAATCTGTATTATTTCTAAATTTAGAATTGTTTTGTATCACATCATTTAATAATTGTTTCAATTACTGTCGTGTTTTATTACAAAATATGAAATTGCGAAATTTATAAATTGATCAATTTAAAATAGTGATAATTGTCTCAATTGGCGGTCCATTGTCAGCATCCTCCAGCCAACTGAATCACAAATGATAGTTGTCATTTAAGAACAAAAAAAAATTATACACGCACTTGAAAAATAGAAAATACTTTCGAAATCAGACGATAATTTGTTTGTGTACCTAATTCATTATTTTTAATAAATGTTGGTCATCAATTATTCACAATAAAAATGTATTTACAAATACATCCACTCATTTATAATTGTTTAACCACGAATATTTATATCATCGAAATTTATATGATTTATTTATTTATAAATGAAAGCAGGGATGATTTTACTATAATGAACAAAATTAAAAGATGCTTTAAATTCTTTTTATTTTGTTTAATTTCCTTAAGTTGTGTTGAAAAATATCTTTATTCTATTCTATTACGTTAAACACAAATAAGTTCAAAACAGTTAAGGATATTCGAAATTCAATTAAAAATCAGTGTCCGTAATGGAATTTCTAATATGTTGACGATAGTTGTTGGTTAGTAGCAGTTGGTTTTTTCAGATGAAAATCAATGTGATAATTTGTTAACAAAAGTGAATCACATCCTCGTTATGTTTAGTTTATCTTTTACCATTTCATTTCTCTTTTTTTTTTGGTGTTTTACCGTTTAAAATATCAAAATTATCTCATATCTATTTTAAATATAGAATCTATCAAAGACAATAATAAAAAAAGACAGGTATTGACATGAATGAATTATAGTGATATTGTCGATGTTTGACAGTAATTTGGCTGCGTTAGGGCAGTGCAACTGATCAGAAGTATGTCTGTCCGGTTTACCGAGTTTTTTAATCAACTAGCAATCTCGACCATGTAATGGAAATGTACCATTTTGGTTCGAAAAATTAGCGGTCGCGAACCTTTCAAAAAACTACAATAAAATCGAACAGTCGATTTTCGTTTTTATTTTGTTTTTTTTTTCCAAATAAAATATTTAATTAAATTGCATTAATTTCAACAAAATCACGTTCTTTCTTTCCCCTTTCTTTTCAATTTGTAACAACAGCCCTTTTTGTGTGTTATATTATGTCGTAAATACATCATTAGTGTAAGTAATAAAATACAAACTCCCCTCGTTAGAAACATTGCAATAAAATAGTTGAAATCAACAGTTTAACATTATAAATGCAATCATATAGATAAAATTATTCGTATTAACAATGTTTGATTATTTTAGATTGCATTAATTATAGGAAATTGTCATTGTTAAAATTAACACCTAAATAATTGACAAATTAATGGTAACTATATTTTATGTAAATCTTTATATAATTGATTAAACAGAAGGCGATAGTAAGTACGAATGGTGGACAGTAAAAACTGCATTTTCAAATATCCTCAGGGGATCTATAACAAGATCTTGATTAACATAGCTTAATAATAAACAAGATTATGATTGGGTCATCCGAGTTCAAAATGCAAATAAATTATAATAAACAACATAATTATTAAATTATATCTAATTGTTAAATATTTATACCTTTAAATTATAGATATACAGAAAAATCATTTATTTATAATCGAAATTATTTTGATATTCATCTATTATATAATTACATGTTCCGGTTTTTAGCATGTAGTTTACTACTAACAACATGTCATTGACTGAGATGTAATTGAATATAAAACGTTATACATCATAATAATACCCCTAATAATAATATAAATTAGATCACGTAATAATTGATGTAATAATACACTACACAGATGATAAACAAGCGACAAATCAAAAAAACAAAAATAAATAAAGAGAAATTATTAGTATTTGCAATTATTATTTGATTGGTTTTTGTAAGTATTTTAACATAAATTCCACTTTCACTTTAAAACCTTGATAATACACACTAAATTCATTTAATAAAAATTATTCTAATGATTAATGTTAATTATATATCGAATATTTATTGAAATATACTGAATGTACTATTTATATGTTTTATGTTTATAGTTTGTAAAGATATGCATGTGTATATTATTTATTTTAAGTCATTTTAGTACAAAAAAAAATAAAGAATAAAACAGGAAACAAAAGATTTGAATTGTATGTATTTTGGCTAGGATTCAGCTTTCTCTTCTAGATGACATAGTCGTGTATTTTAGTAATTTTCTAGTTAAATAATCATTAACACTAAATAATAAATCTTTTTGTAAATAATCTTAATAAACAGTAGGAATGATATTTTATTCTGATTAAACTAGATAGTGTAGATTTTTTTATTATTATTATTATTATTCATCAAGATTATGTATAAATACATAATTATAGAGTGTATGCATAAAATGTTCCGGTGACCTACTGATAGTGGTATATAGACAGAGTAGATATATAGATAGATAGATGGATAGACAGATTGATAGTGGGAATGGGCTACCTGTACATAGAATAAGAGTCATAGCAATTTCTTTCCGTATAGGTCAATCTTATTTTAGCACCTGCCTTTATAACCGGGGAGAAATTTGTGTGACGCGCGATCTGTTGCGGACTAATTCGAGCACGTTGTCGTGGGTGCCCTGGTGTACCGTGCCGGTGAACTCAGGGTTGGTGAATTATACATATTTATGTTATGTATGTTAATGTATAATATATTAATTATATGTATGTGTATATAACACATACATGGGAGAATTGATACAATTGATTGAAAATTTGAAGACTCACTATATGGACTAGAATCGTCTGTGGTGCCGTTAACGGTGCCGTCGACAAGTATTTGTAGATGTCGATTTTTAATAAACATTTGAATCTTGCGAGCGGCGCCAGTAACATGTGATAAATTTGTGCTGCGTTCACTACGAGCGGCTGGATCGTCAATAGGGGGCTGCAGAAGCGGCTCCGGACTGCTGGTGATGGTTGAAGCAGGGGCGGCACAGGCGAAACCACACATCATAGCAGCTAAAAACAGCCCCAGGATGAGCGCCTTCACCATGACTGGGACATAGTGTCGCACTCACTGTCACTTTCTGCCGGACCGGTGTTTTGTCGGCAGACGCGAAACACGAACGCGACTCAGTGCTGCACTCATTGTCGATAACGGTGTTGTTTTACTCTACAGTGCGTGCTACTGGCTCGACGGCCGCGTATACACTACACTTTACTACTTTCAGAGCCGGCGAGACCGCTTTAAAGCGGCTCACGTGGACGCCGGACGACGGCCACCGTCTCCAGCGCCGCACCACAAACAAACAAAACCAAACCAAATCCATCTCATAGATACCTTAATCATCCTGTTATACATGTGGGTTACACAGATGATCACAATTATACACTATACTCTTATATTGGTAGATATACATAAATTTACATATGTGCATATATTAGATACCACTCTCTATACCTATAACAACTAAGAAATATATGCATATTTACAAATAAAAATATTATACATAGTAGCTAGTACATAGGTAGATACATACTTTATATACAATACATATCATCATCTATATACATACATACGCATGTATACAAACAAAAATTAATCCCAAGGGATACATAGTTATTATTTTTCACCTTCTTATCAAAACTACATATACATATAATTATGAAGTGATAAGAAAATACCGAAGTACAACAATTAAAAGAAACAAAATCTTAACTGATTTATTTTATTTCTATATATGTATATATATATTTATTTGTTATGTAAATAGATATTGTATTTAAAAACAGTTTGATGCGAAGACAAAACTAAAATGAAAAGAAATTGTCATATAGTTAATTACCGTATCAAGACATTTGATTATATTTTTTCCCAACAGAATAATAATAATAATAATAATAATAATAATAATGATAATAAACAATTCAAATAATAACATCATTTAACCTACATTTTAATAGCAAATAATTTAATAATTTTGTATTAGGTATTATTCTGATTATTTTCGTTATTTCTCATTAAAAACTATTCATTGGGATCCACACAATAATAATTTTAGATGAATGATTCATATATTGGTTTCGTAGTTTTAGTCTAAGCTTAATTGAATTATAAATAAATGTATTGGCTCGAAATCAGTAATTGTCCTCTAAAAAATTTTGATACGTGACAAATAACATAGCAAAACAAACACCTTCTTCTCAACCACAACCGCACATTTGAAAAATTCATCAACCAGTTAAGGTGATCTAATCATATTTCTTAGGACAACCAATTGAAAATACGTGATCAACCTCCTGTATGTATGTATATGTACGTGAATTCATACATATCTACCTGTATACGAATATGTGACATTAACTAAATACCAAATCTGATGGATACATCATTCAAAAAAAATATAATAATACATCTTTTTTTTATTTTTTTTTACCAGTATCAATTAATTGCCAAAAGTCATCGAAACATGTTGAATTTAAATAAACGTTTTAGTTTCGTATCTATTTTATCTATGTGTATAGAAATGTTTTTTATGTCCGTCTACCAAATAGGGATTTTATTATAGTTTTACAGTTGTTTTGTAAAAATTTTCGACAAGTTTTATTGAGTTCTTTTAAAAAAATTGCGTCAGCTTTCGGCATTTTTCAACTATCTTCATCACGTATTCCACTTTCAATTTTTCGCATATCTTTAAATTTATTACTCACAGCTTATAATATGTGTATAATGTACGATCGGAATCTTTGTTAGATTTTTGACATCTTATTAATATAATCTGGGTTATTTCTAAATTGATTTTATATACAGGGTAACCGTTCATACCGACAAAATTTTGATTTATGACCAAGATTGTTAATACGTCAATTCTACATTTTGTTATTCTATAAACACTTTATGTTACGATGTTTAACATAAACACAAACAAACATTTAATAGTTAGTTTAAATAAACTAAAAAAATTCGGTAGAGAATATATTTCGATTTTAATTTTAATTCTGAATTGTTTGATGAAATTTTGTAATTTTCGCAAATCAATGGAATTTATTTGTTTGTATTCACAACAACATAAATCCATTTTAACGAGAGTACCAAATTTATGACTACATACCTAATTAATTATTTGTCTATTTACTAATTAGAATTGTGATTTGTCATATGTGGAAATTAACGGACGTTTTTATCTTGCAATATAATTATGTCTTTTTTTGGAAAATTCACTTTTTTTTTAATTAATTCAATAAATCACCGATGGTACTTGTCGTAATTGTTTGAATTAATAGAAAAAACGGTAAACTGGATGTTTTATTTAATTAAATGAAAAAATATCAACAATATAATTAATATTAATTGATGTTTAATTGTCAACAACAATGTATTGATTCGTTAGATTGTTTAGGTGTTTTCTATCGGCGATTTTCAAAGAATATTCGGCATTTAGATTCAGAAAAGTGTCAACAATCAATTATTGTTGTTTTTTTTTTGTGTTAGCACAATATATGCATCTTTAAAAAAATTAATTGCCACTAAAGTCGGCTACTTTCGTACGTCGCTTCGTTATTATCAATTCGTAAAACAATGTGTTATATAAGCGATTTATATTGTTTTAACCGTAATAAATAACAAAATCAGATACCTATTATGTATTGTAGATATCTAAAGATAAAACCTAAATATTGTTGTTTTAAATTTTCGATAAAAAAAATTGTGTCATTTAATAATTGATCGTACTACTACAAGATTGTGTTATTCGATATAGTTTTGCTTAGTTCTCTTCGATTTTATCACAAATTTAAATCTTTTAAATATTTCAAATAAAAATGTCATTCCTTTTTTAAATTATTGCTTTGTTCTCTATTCCCTTTCTAAAAAAGAATTACTTTACACATCACACACACACACACCCTTCCAACATTAACAGATTATCAAATAAAAATGAAATTCAACAACACACACACACACACACAAATACGTAAATCATCTAATTATTTATTTATTTTTAATGAATGTATTTAAAACAAATTAATTTAATTAAAACAGTTCTAGACTCAACAATTTATTAAATACCTATAAATATATATAATTTATATTGTGTAAAACTGAAAATTTCATTTTACAATCGATAATTTGTACAACGACCTCGAATTTAATTAGTTAATGAATGAAAATCTTAGTAATTTTCTAAAATCAAACTGTTTTCATCCATGTGAGTTAAATACTATTTATTGTTGTATTTTATAAGGCATTAAATGTTGATTTGCTTAAGTTCAATGTCTTTTTCAATTAATTAAAGACGCTATTGTATGACCAAATCATATGGCCATGTATTTATTTATTTATTTATTTATTTATTTATTTATTTATTTATTTATTTATTTATTTATTTATTTATTTATTTATTTATATATTTATTCATTTATTTATTTCGAAGACAATAAAACTATAATTGTCAATATTTTAACACCATTATTCAATTTTCTATTGAAAACTATTTTTATTAAACAACATTTGTTATTTTTCTCAAAGACAGATTTTTTTTTCTTTATCAAAATAAATAAGAGAGTGCATTAAAAAAAAAGAATTATAGACACCCTACATGCTATTAAATCATGTCATTTTGCATATCTAAAATCTAAAAAACTACATGGACGTCATTAAAAATTCTAGATAGATGGTCCGACATTAAAGAACAATTGTTATCCTTCATATAAATTTCTAAATAATAGATGGACACTAGACAGGGAGCGGCAGTCCCTTAAATGACTTCGTTATAATACCCCATTCATTGCTTGTTTTGCTGATAATAGAATCTATTTACAATAGAAAAATTTTTGTATACGTGTATAGATCAAATTCACACAATTTCACTAATTTGATATAATAATAATAATAAAAAAAAAACAACGAACAATTTAAATTCAACTAAAACATTTTTAATTCTATCATTGTGTTTATTTATTTATATTTTTTAAATTGTATTTCAGTTGGACATCTATTTCTTGTTAAAGGGCCAACTTTTATCTTATCGACAATTCGATTTATAACTATCATTAGATTTCATGTAGTATCATAATTGACCTTTTTTTGTGTTTCAACCACACCTTAAAAAACACTACAATAACAACAACAACAACAGAACAATAATGGAAATTAAAAGGGTGGCAGGGTTCTACTTTAAGAGGCTTCTTTAGTTTAAATTGCTTTGATCATTAGCCGCTATATAGGGATGTATCTCGTAAAATTTAACTAGTAAACAACAGTGTGCATTTAATAGCGTTGACATTATAAAGACAAATATCAGTTATTCAACAGGGAGTTGACTTAATTAACAAAACTAACACCATTAAATTCGTCCGCCAATTTTTCAAAAATCTCTATCTATTCTCCTTTATACTCCTATAAATCAATTTCCTATGTATATAAAGTGACATCTGCAGAATTAGGGATAAACAACAGTTCCACGAGAAAGTTATCTAAACTTTTAGATTAAATAACAATTTTCTAATATAGATAGAGCTATTATATGAAACGGACAGTGGTATTTATAGAATAACAGAGATAAACTAAATAACAAGGATATGTTGAGATAGAAGTAATAATAATAATAATCACATTTGGAAGAAGACATTTTAATATCTATAATATAAAAGAATAATAATAACACATACATACATTCATAATACTATACATTATCTTTTAATAAATGCTTTTATAAAACTTTCCACACAATTAATAAATTATTCTAATTATTAGCGAACAAATTATTTTATAAATTAATTAATTCATCAATTAATTTAGGAACATAATTGTATCAAGCAACCGAAAAATTTATTTAAACACTATTACCACGAAAATTAAACAAATTTAATTGGAAAAATAATAATAATAATAATAATAATAATGAACTTATCTAACATTATTATCACACGTTTTCTTACAAAACAACAATAATAATAATAATAATAATAATAATTGGAAAAGGAACAATTATTGGAAATAATATATGCAGTTATTTGTTTATTAGACAGATAAAGACATTAATATGTTTGGTGTCGTTGAAATTTTGGAAAAATAACAATATTATAAAAATATATCTATTAATTACATAATTGAATATTAAAATACTTTTATCGATTTATTATTATCATTGTTTTCTTATTATTATTATTGTTTATACATTCCATAATAATAAATGATTTGTTGAGTCCTCACGTCCGGCAATTTCTGATAAATTTGAATTACGAAAATCTTCATAACCATCACCACCTGATATAACTAATAATTTTGTATTATTTCTTTGTTCTGGTTTACCACGATATGAATTACGATGTATTTGATGATGATGATGATGATGATGATGATGATGATGATGTGTTTCACAATTATCTAATTCAATATATGTTAAAAAACGTACATGACCAGTATGACCATATGATACACCATTTATTAATGGTATATTTGTTATTTTTGTTGTTGTTGTACCTATATGTGGTAATGGCATTGTTAATAATACACCAGCTGATGTACCAATCCATAATAAATCTTTACATGCTAATAATGATGTTACACGTAAACATGCTGCTTTATGTTGCCTTATAATATCATCACAACCTGAAAATTTATTATTATTATTATTATTATATTTTAATTAATAATAATTTAACTAACTTGTTAACATTTTTGTCACAGCTGGGGCAACATTTATTTCATATAAATTCTCAAATGTTAATATATGAAAACAACGTACAATTGCTGAATTTTGTAATGATAACCATATACCATTACCAAATATTACAATACATGTAATTGGTTTATTTGTATCATTATTTATTTGAAAACTATTTTCTGTTATTAATGTTTGCGTATTAAATATTTTTATTGTATTACCACAACTGCATAATAATTTTCCATTATTTGGTAACATTTTCGTTACTGGTAATGTACTTGAGCTTATTGTTACTGTTATTGGAGCATTTATAGCCCAACCACCAGCTAAAAATTGTTTTTTAATTATTATTGAATTATTTAGAATAGACATACGTTTTATTGTGTGAAATAAAAAAATATATAACTAGAAGTATGCATAGAATTCTAGGTAGGTGTGGCACGTTTTCTCAGTACAGTGTCGGTATATTAAAGGACAAAACAAAACAAAAAAAAAAGTTTTGCTATTTTAAATGTCTGTTAGGTTTTATTTCATCAGATCAACCGACCTCCGGTTTTTGTATAACGTTTTCTATGGGTTTGTTTACATTTAACTTAAATGCAACACTAGAACGTGATTGATTATTGTAAAACGAGCCAAGTTGGATAACTAGTGATAAAACGTGATAAAAACGTGATATTGATGGGATTTAAAGGATAAATTGTTGGACAACATTGTCGTGAATCTTTACAATGTCTAGATAGTAAAAGAAAAATCAACTTAAATAAACTTTACATTATTGAAGTTCCTGCTGTGAATTTTCATTCCACTAATCAATCAATTAAAAGATTTACAATTATATTTGAGACCGAAATTTGATTAATTTAACTTTAATAGTAACAATGAGGATAATAGAGTGAAAGAAAAGTTGTTAAATAGAACCATTGGGAGATATTATTTTATTATTGTCACATTTACTAAAACATATGTCCTTTTGCTTGTTTTTGATCATAAAAATAATCGATTTAAACATGACTTACTATTGTCCCGATCATAGATCATTACATCACCATTGGAAAGGGAAACAAATACACGATTGTCAACATAACTTGAATAAAAAGAAATAAACTCTTATTATCATTAATAAATATTGATTATAATATACACTTACACTATACATAAAACAGATGAATTATATTGAAGTTTAAGTTTGTTTTTCTTAATTCTAATATTATCACTGGAATTATAAATATGTATAGAACCATCTTCAGTACCCAACCACATTGTTGATTGTTGACTATCAATATCATCAAGATCAATACTACAAACATCACTTTCTGATATTTTTTGTGTATCAACAACATCACCATAATCACTTTTATCATCTTCATCACTAGATGAACTACTATCAAAATGTATTGTTTTATGTTGTTCTGTATCTTGTCGATTATTATTAGTTCTATTTATTGAAAATATATAAATTAATTAATTAATTAATAATAATAATAGTGATAATATTACCGATAACTAATTCCAGGTACAGAAGCAATAGATAGAATTCGTGCATTACAAACACCATTACATGATGTTACAGTTGGTTCAGGTTGTAAACTTAATACGCATATTTGTCCAACATAACCATCACTATTACATACCCATACATCTTTACAATTATCACTTAATGTTGGTGCTGCACATGTAAATTGTAAACCAGCACGTGTTTTCCTAATTGGTACAGTTGCTAATAATTCTGGAGAAGGTCGTCTATCACCAGATACTATTAAAAACGTTATATTCTTGAGTAATATCTTAAAAAAAAAGTAAAAAAAACTACTTATGTGTTGATTTACCTAATTTATTTTTGGCATCTGTAAATGATTCTTCCCACGATATACGTTTTTCAGGTTTAGAAAAAACAATAGAAACAATTTCACTTGTGCTACTGTAAAAAAATATTTTAATTTATTAATAAAATAAAATAAATAAATTCTCAAATAATTTTAAATATGTATGTAAAATTTCAAATCTGTGGCGATAGAAACATTACAACATATGAAATGGAACAAATATTAAAAGTTTTTAAAAATACTTGTAGAGAATTTAGTTCAAATTCCAATAATTACGCATGCCAGGTGTTTTACTTACGTTGTATTAAGTGTTAGATCCAAACAGCATAATTGTGAATCACTATTTTGTTGTTCAGTTAATTGTTTATTTAATGATGTTAACATATCTTTAACAACATCATCTAATTGTGAATGATTACAATGTAATGACCAACATAATTCATTTATTTGATTTAAAATATTAACATCGTCTGTTAAATTTTCTATTTCTAACATAATTTGTTTTAAATTGTCATCTTTCGATTTAACAATTTCCAAATCGTCTAATGATATTTTCATTAATAATTTATATTTATTTGATTCAAATGAATTTGTCACACTACTAACACCACCACCACCACCACCACCAACACCATTGCCACCAGTTGTTGGACGTCTAATACCACTTTTACGTTTTGTTATTAACAATAAATCGGAAAATAAAAATAATGCACGTTCCTTACGTGCACCACCTCTAGCTGCCATACTAACTAAATCATGACGTAAATATTGTCTATCTGTTTGTACTAAATTTATTAAACCATCAATTAAACTTTCTATTTCACGTAATTGTTCTAATTCTAATGCTTCACGTTCAATACAATTTATTTTTAATAATTGATCGTGCACTGCCTTTAATGCTGATGTTAATAAATTATGATCTGGATGATTAATATCTGTATGTTTTATAAGACGTGTTAATAGTAATTCGTATTTTGGAAATTTTTGTATTGGTTTTATCAATAGTGAATCTAATGCCAATTTCCCTTTATGTTCACGTGCTGTTGTCTACAAATATCAATTAGTTATTTATTTCTTTTTATTACATTGAAAATAAACAGAACAAAAATACTAATAATAACAAACCTCTAAAAATCTAGCAAATGCTGTTTTCGATGCTTGTGCATTTTTAATGATTTCTCTAGCCTTTTTCCAATTATTCACATACGTCGTATAATTATCAATAACTGATTGTTTCGAAAACTGTAATTATTATTATTATTATTATTATCATTGTTATAAATAGTACTTTATTAAACATCAATAGTGGGAGTGGAATTCGAAAAAATGTTGCATATTTTGATTGTTTAAAATATGTAAATTGAATTAATCAATCATCGATATTGAGTTTCATAATAACGAAATTCACATTGATTCTAGATAATTTATTTACAAAAAAATCATATTTCAAAAGAGAGATGTATTTAAAACAACAATTTCCGTTCAAATTTAATTAAAATTTCCATTGAATAATATGAAAACTATTCGAGTTAAAATACACAATATGCAACATTTCAATGATAACTGTTCAATAAAAAAAAAGTTTCTAAATAGATATCGAACAACTTACCATTTCTAAAAGAACATCACCAATTTTTTGCTTGACATCCCAATGATCGAGTCGTTTTTTCAATTCGTCAAGAAGACTTTCATGATTACTAAGCAAAGCAGGTATCTATTGAGGGATGAGGGGGTGAATTAAAAACAAAAGATATCACGAAAATACAATTAATTAATAACGATATTACTTGATTGAAAATTTCGTCGACAAGCGCACCATCTAGCAGATTAGCATTTTCTGGATTTTTCAGTGGTTCAAGATATTTCTAAAAGTATCATATTTAAATCACAATAAATTATTATTGATTTTATTAATTTTAATTAAAGTAATCATTACTTACTTTAACTAAAATTTCAAGAGATTCAACATAAATTTTCTCATTTTCATAAAGTTCAACAACCACGTGTGTTCTGGTATCCTGTAATAAACAATACACAATAACAGTAAACAATATATTGAACGAAAATATTTACTATTTTTATTATAGAGCATTTATATATTTACATTTAAATCACTGTTTACCGATAAGCGACGTGCAATATTTCGATTTAATAATGTATTTGTATCATCTTCACTTTCTTCACCTGTTGAACAACCCTCTAAACGCAAACGCAACTCTCGTTGTGTTGTTAAACCACTCATCCCGACTAACTTCACATTTCTGTGCCACACCTTACATTAGATGTTGTATATAAAATAGAAAAAAAATATGATACATGTATATATATATATATATATATATATATACATCATATACACACATTTATATATATATATATATATATATATATATATATATATATATATATGTATTTTTACATGCGCCGACGCGAGACGTCCCGACGCAACAGTTAGACATCGTCGTTGCTAAGCAATTCCGGACGCAAACTGGATTTCAACAACCACTTGAATAATTGACACTCTCTCAACATACATTTTACATATATACGTATAAAATAGAATTCAAAAAATCGATCAAATAATTTCGTATTATGAAAATATTGGTGAATTTACGACAAAACGATATTCAAATATTTTAATTACCTTTGGTAATCAATGTATAAATATTATGTACTAAAATAAATAAATAATTAATTAAAAGTGGGTCACAGTCAAAATATTTAGTAAGATTTGATAAAAAAAGAAAATCATTATTTGTGTATATTTTTAGTTGGTTGATCACTGTATTTTTCATTTTTTGTTTATTTTTTCATTAAATAATAATAATAATAATAATAATTTAATGCATATACAAAATGTATACTACGTCTATTTTGAATTGATCGATCTGGGCTTGAGATGGTAATCACTGATTCTTGAAAATTTGAAGAACTACTTCTGTATTAGATAATACTCAACTCAGCCCAAAATTATTCCATCACCTTAATCATAATAATTGCAGTTATAGATTCAGTACGTTTATGCATGTCTCATTATACGAATTATTTGATTCGTCGAACCACCTTGCTCCCAATTTGTTTGGGTAGTCAGTGTATTCAAAACAGATACGGATGTAGCACACGACACATTGATACTCTATTGCGGTGTAATATATTTTATAAGAGTTACGGTGTTAAACGGAAATAAAAAGAACAATATTTGTTTATAATAAAAGCAGATGCGGGAAACTATTTAAGTTTGAATTTGTTGAGAATATATACATATAATTTTTTTTTGTAGTAATATTTTACTACAAACTTTACTAAAATACGCTTACTATTAGATTTTTTGTATACGTGAAAGTTAAATTGTTAATTGTTTGAGAGATAGACAATAGTTAATAAAGTACTTACGTTTTTTGGTTGTAAATTAGCGTTTGATGTTGTAAGTTGTTCAGAACTGCCCCTTAATAATTGTTCTAAAAGTTCACTAGACACTTGAACATTTGATAAACTTTCTAATTTTGATGGACTTGATGTTGTACGTTGATGATTAATAATCAATTTTTGTTCGTTATCAACAACTAAACTATCAGCGCTAACTTTACGTTTTGTTAATGGTTGAATTTGTTGTTTTGTTAATATATTTAAATTATTACAATTTGTATCAATTGAACTATTACAAGAATTACGAGATTTCGTTGATTTTTTATCATTTTTTGATAAATCCTCTAAAAATTGTAAATCACTATTTAACTTTCTTTCGGGTTTTTTCATTTCAGCCTCCAACATTTGCCCATAAGGTCCACGTAATGGACGTTTCGAATACCGTCTTGGTGTTAATATATCATTATTATGACCGTTTTTATTATTATTAAAATTACAACGACTTTCACAATCGGACACATCAGATGGTGTTAATTGTTGATCAGATTTCCGTTCATTCATCTCTGGTTCGCCCTCAGATAAAGAGTCAGAACGTAACAAATTAATTCTTAATTCTTTAGGTAACGGCGGCGGCGGCGGTGGTGGAGGAGGTGGTGGTGGTGGCGGTGGTGGCGGTGCCGGTGATGTCGATGGTAATGGTGGTGATAGAGATCGTGATCGTTGCGATAATGGTGATGATTTTAGTTGCATTGATGGTGGTGGTGGTGTTGAAGGTGGTGATAACGATGGTAGTGTATCTTCAAATTTCAATGTTTGCGTCCATTCTGGTGGATTATTATTCTCTTCAGGACTCAATGGTTCTTCTTGAGGACTACTCCATATTGGAAAATCTTTTGATTTGTCTTCAGTAATTTGTAATTTTGTTATTTCAGCTATTGATTGTTGAAATAATTTTGATGTTTGATCCGAACAATTACCAAAATCACAATTTTGCACTAAATGTGGAAGCATATTATCATTTTGATATTCATTAGGCCATTGAGATATGTATATACCTTTTCTTCTTCTTGATTTATCTCGTTTCTTTTCTTGTGCATTTGTTGTGGACTTAATGTAGTCTCTGACAACTGGTTGATTGTCGTTTTGGCGTTTATCGGTACTTTGTCCAATAGAATCCATTAATTGTTGTTGTTCTTGTTGTTGGTGTTGGTGAGATTCATTCATTCTTTCAAATGATTTAAAATTAATTTTATCACATTTATTTTCAAAATTTTCCTGATATGTTGGTGATCGTGTAATATTTTTTGAACGAGGCAATGTTGCAATTATATGTTGTATTTTATATTTTTCCTGTCCTTTGTTGTCAGATTGTTTTCTTTTAATGTATTTTCGATCGTCAGAATTATAATCGACTTGAGAAAAAGAAGCACTTCGGAATGGGATAGTACGTAAATTAGGTAATTCTTGTGGTCTGGTAGTAGAGAAGTCGTACTAATTGTAGAATTAGTTGTATTAGTATTTGTGTTAATTGTTGAAGGAACAGTACGTGTTGATGAATGTCGACTTTGCGATGGTGATATTGGTCCACCACGTTTTAATCTATCAGTAAAATCACGTAATCTATGATCACTATTTGTTTTATTGTTGGCCCGATTTCCGCCGAAGCGGAATCTGGGAAGTCTATCCAGATTGTTAAAGATATTTTGTTCGTTATTATCACTGTATTCACAAAGACGTGTATAAATTTGTGGTTTCACTAATGCACAATTTTTAAACTGATTCTTTAAACACTTTGTTGAATAAAATACATGATCGCGCACTGTCGTTTGCTGAGGCAGCTCTGACGTTGGATCACCGTCGTCGTCGTCGTCGTCGCCGTTGTTGTTGTCGTTGTCGTCGTCGTCGTCGTCGTTGGTCATCCTCATTCTATTTGCGCAACTAATTATATCCAAGTTATTAATAGGCGTCGTAGTGATGAGCGGTATCCGGGAGACGGGACCAGCAGCAGAACCGTGGATAACAGATGACGGCCAACAACATTGGGAACGGTATCGTGGACCGGCTCCTGGTGGTGGTGGTGATACAGCTCCCACTCGCATCCCATAACGTACTGAACCCATTGTCACGAATCTGTGTCATCAAATCATGGATCACCTGTAGCCCCCGCATCCGAGAAATCTCCACAATATAGGAGATTAGATTCATTCTCGATTGTGGGTGCTTCTTCACCTACCTCTTGTAAGGACCATCCTCCGATTTGTTTTGTGTACAATTTGTACAATTATTACAGCGACCGAAACATTCTTCCTGCCACCTCGACTGGTACGCCATTTTTCATACTAATATTTTGCTTTGTTATGTTCTTCTTATTACGTACCTATTGTTTATTTTGTTTTTTTTTTCTATTAATAATAATATTTAGTGATTAAAAAGTGTACAGTGGTCAACCGTATAATATACCTATACACAGGTAAACCAACCAATTTACGAACATTAATGGCGTCAGGTCGACTGGCCGCTTACTTTTAATAGTCCGTTTCAGCTTTACACTTATTGAAGAAAGAGGAGGGAGTTATTCTATAATATTTTTTTGTTCAACAATTATGTCTACATATCTTTCACAAATCTCACTCAAACGTATATTTCATTTAAATATTCATTGAAAATAAACAATAAATTTTAATTAGTTTTCTTTTAAATCACCTCAATGTATAAAGTATGCATGTGTCTCTTTGCGTATAGAACATAACAGTACTATCCAGATATGTAGATATCTGTTTCATTAAAGACAATCATCTTTCTTTAAGTCGCTGACCTGTTGAAGAACACACATTGTGGCAACCAAAGAAACGCTCTTGAAGAAATGGTTGCTTTATTATTATTATTATTATTATTATTGTTGTTGTTGTTGTTATTAATTTTGCTAATTGTATCTAGGCAACCTACAGTAAAACTATTAAATTATATAATACTTAATTAATCAGTCGATTTGAACTAATCAATTTAGCTTAAACTATTTGATTTAATAGGTGCATTATGATTTGAGAGGGCTCTTATCAATGAATTTCATTGAAAATTTATTACTCTATACTATAAGTAAATTTCGATTTTGATCCTCATATGTTTGTCCATCATCATCATCATCATCATCATCTACAAAAGGTTGTCCAACAACTATTTTATATGATCTCGAAATGATTCGTGAATGATCGACTTGTGTGAATTTGGTGAATTTAAAATAGATCAAACGAAACAAAACAAAAAAAAAAACAAATGCCAAAGAATCTAAAGAAGGATGATGAAAAATGAATCGTTAAAATTAAAGGTCAAGATTATAATCAAAATTGAAACTTGTTCGAAATTGAATCAATCATCGATTTAAATTCGAATAAATCAATTAATTAATTAATTAATAAAATAAAAAACACAACTTGATTTTACATAATTCATAATTGAAATCTATATTTATTTTCTAAATGAGCAGTGTAAATATCACAAATAACTTTAAATAAACTGATAATTAATAACAGATGAAACTATCAGCCGTGGTTAAGCTATTGAGATTCTTGAAGTAGAATATTAGAACATTATTATCAATATTATTATTATTATTATTATTATTATTATTATTATTATTATTATTATTATTAGTATTATTATTATTGATATTCTATTAAATATCATTGCCCCATTTTTGTGATGATCAAATTCTATTAAAAATGAACAACTATAATTTTATTTATAACACCACTATTTATTATGTTAACAAATGCATGTGCGTTGAAAAATTAAATATTGCCCCCTTCCCCCATCAAGTCGTGTTCATTACTTTCATTTATGCAAATTTTGCAATACTCCTTGTTGGTCCCGTTCTAATAAATCATATTGAAATGAAAATATGAATGTGATTATTATTGTAAATTAATATTATTTCAATTTAAATTACAACAAACAAAGCAAAATAATAATAATAATGATAAACGAAGATTTTGTACTGATTTTTGTGTAGTTTTTGTAACACATGCATTGCGAACATTTGACATTTGATAATTTGTTTAATTTTTTTTTTTAATTTATTTATTAAAAATATTATAAATTGCGTTATTTTATAAGATTAAGAAGGCAAAATATTGAACTGTGTTCAATATACATATATAATATTTATCCACTGCGATGATTTACTATTTACTAAAATTGATAAAATTTATATTAATAATAATTAATAATTGCATTTGTATAAATTAATAAAATTCATTATAAATTTTAACAATGTAGATAATTGCTTTAACAACATTCCATTATATTCTCCATTAACTTTCTTTTATTTTTCATTTTTGGAGAAAACATTATTTACAGTGTAGAATTTTTTTTAAATAAATATAATCATAGCTATTATCATTATTATAATAATAATCATAATAATTATTATTATTTGTGTTTAATACGAGTCATGAATGGACGTGTTTAAGACTATAATATACATACACATGTGACCTGAAATTGCACAAAGGGCTTACGATAAATGTATGAAAAAACAGCCAGCAAAGCTTTTAGATTATACATATGTATGTATAGCACCGAGTAGTATTCAGTATTATAATTATAATAGTTATATGACAATAAATAAATAAAAAAATAAATAAATAGAAATAATAAAACTGAATCTTAAAAACTTAATTGTTATGGGTAATATTGCTTGATATTTAAATGAAATTGATAACGATTATGTAAGCTAGAAAAATATCTAATATGTTGAAATTCGATTAAGATAAACATCGAAAAAAGTGTTTGCATTTATTTATTTATTTCATATATTTGTTGTTGTTTGTTGTTGTTGAATGTTTTTTTTTAGTTTCTAAAAGTTCAACACTTCTTAATTTATCTATGAAATACGATGAATAGTGTGCAATTGGTGTTGGGTCAAATTCTAAAAATATAGAATTATTGTTAATATTAAAATTACAGTAGTAGTTAGTACTCAACAAATTGTTTTTGTTTTATCTTCGATTAGTTGTATATAGCACATTTTTTTAAGAAATGATGAAGCGTTCCGATTCGTTCTTTTGGACAATTAGTTGAATTTAAAGCTGTTTTTTTTTTAAATTATTTTTTATCATATTATCAGCATTTCTTACTTATTTGCAGCAACCTAAACAATCTGAAAATAAAAATCAACAATATCGATTAATAATGAATTTCTACAGGATGTTCCACGAGTGGTGTTTTTTTTATATAAAAATTATGGCAGTAATTGGTGCTCCACTCGTGAAACAGCCGTGTATAATATTTAATAAATTTCATACTTTATGGAAATGATGATAAAAATATATTGAAATCGCTTCCATTTATTAATATTTAATTTATTTTATTTAATTCTAAGCTTTATATAAAAATTAAGATGAAACACACCAAAGCCTGAGAAATATTTAATTATGTTATCAAGGGATGCTGTGAGGGAAATTAAATATCAGCTATGGGACCTCCTGTGGTCGAAATACTTGTAGTCATTGTTTTTCCTAAATTTCTATAAACAAGCAAATATCCACATATTTAATAATAATAATAATAATAATAATAAAATAATAATAACAAAAACAATACGAATGGATAAGAAAACAAAACTCACCCTCCTATTGATACAGAATAAACGACACTAGCATCAGTAAAACTATCACGACTCATTTCATCAACCATAGCAACTTTTAAATGATGTCCAAAACTAGCTAAATCCTCACGGAATGCTTCACTAGCTGGTGTTATACCACCACTACCTGGCTGAACTTGTATATCATCTGATCCATTTTCACCTTCAATATCCATAGCTTCAGCATTTTTTTCTAATGGTGCTGTTTCTTCATCATCATAATATATTTTAAAATACGCAACTGCTAAATATATTACAGATATAATAAAGGAGGGAATTGGAATTGCCATTGCATATACCAAATTCATATAAACTTGCCACATATCTAAATGACTAATCACCATGCTCGGATCAACGCGACTATAATAACATGAATAATTTGTACCGATTTCTTTATAAATTTTAAGAAATATTGAACAATTGAGCATTGGTGGATAACCACAACCTTTAACATTTGGTAACAAACGTGCTTCTTTATAATACCATTCCGATCTATTACCCATTAAACCAGTTGTTGGTTCATCATCATCATCATCATCATCATCATCATCATTTAATTGATTATCATCTAATTGATTTAATTTATACAACATATTATCATTATCATTATCAATATCATCATCATCATCATTATAATCAATTTTCATATCTGGTATACTGCGTTCCTCACGTGGTGTCCTTATATCTGGACTAGTCATTGTTAAATTTGGTATTAATTTATAATAAACCAATATTTGTGTACAATCGTATATATCTTTAGTACAACCTTCACGACACGATGTCCAACTACAATTTGAAACGCCTAAACGTCTCTCAGCACTAACTGTCACACATAATGCTGGATTTTCATCAAATTCCATAAAAATTGTCGTAAAAGCTGGATCAATGACAAAAGGCACAAGAAATAGAAATGAGAATAAACTAAATGTGCCCAATAATACGAAAAAGGCGGTTGTATAAAATAATAATTTTTGTCGCCAAGTTTGTTCGATTTGTTCTTTATCCTCCATGGTAGCGGTCCAAAATACCAATATAACCACCTAGTGCCCACCATCTGCGACCTTACTCAGGCGCCAGCAACTAAGGCCGGCTACAGCTCGGCGCCTACATCAAAAAGAAACAAAAAACAAGAAGAAACAAAAATTATCTCACATTACTTTATCTATTAGGTATTTAGAATTTCAAACGTCTATCAATTATTTACATTATAATTAACAAAATAAATTAATTTATATTTTATTTCAGTTATACCTATTTTTATAGGTGGTTAATTCACTGAATTAATATTATATATACTATATTTATATCTTCTTTTCATATAAAACAGCTGGTTATTTGGAGCACATGCACAGAATGATACAAGTGAACATGGTGTTCAGAACACTGCAGTCCGTATTTATAATATCGATCTGGACGCCGATCCCTGTCAAATGACTTAAAGAACACTACTGACACGCCGTTCACCATTTGAGAAGGCACTAAACCCAGTTAAATCTGTGTTTTTCTCCTAATTGTGTATGCCTTCTTCACTTCCTCTTCTTCTCAAAATATTACAATAATTATTGATAATTATAATAATTATTAAAACACTAATTGGTAAGTAAATAACTTGTAATTTAAGTAATACACGTCAAAAAAACAAAACAAAAAACAACAAACAAAACAAAACAATTTCAAATAGAAATATCAACACATTTGTCTATATTATCGAAATTAATAAAAATATATTTATATAAATAAATAAAGGTCACTTAAAATATAAAAATAATTGTTGAATAGTAACAGTTTATGAATTGGTGGTTGTGCAGACAGGTGGTGCGCTTGATATTGATTAGGAGACGCCGCAGTGGGCTATTGATTATAAAAAGGGACGCGCGCGTATTCTACTTAGATAGGCGCATTCACCAATATTATACAACATACATACATACATACATACATAGAGGCATCTATCTACAGACGTATTCATTTGTATGTATTCATATGTGTATGGTTAATTCTTATTTATTGTTGTATACTCGAATCATAAAATAATATTGAATTTAACTGTATATATTTATGTGTGTGTGTGTGTGTGTGTGTGTGTGCGTTTGAGTGAGTTTAAATGTATATACTGATTATCCATTATCGATTAATTAATTGATGATTAATTAAAAAAAAAACATTTAAATGAATCAAACGAATAATATAAATTGTGTATAAATAATCATAATAATAATAATAATAATAATAATAATAATAATAAGAATAATAAGAATAATAATAGAGAAATAATAAAGATGCCTAAAAAGAAACCAGTAGCAGTTGAAGATTTAATAATACCACCACAAGATACACGTATATGTGGTACAATATGTTTATGTCAAATGACATTAGTATTAAGTAGTGTTGCAATTGTTTATTTAACTGTTGCTATATATGTACCATCAACAAGAGCAATGAAATCTGGTATATCAGAAGTACCAGCAATGTGTACAACAACACGTTCAATAATTGTTGAAACATGTGATTGGGGTTCATGTGGTGAATGGTGTCTTAGTAAAACATCTGGTTCATGTTTGCAAATTTATGTTAATTTACGTAATAATGGTACAAATATATTATTAACAAATTGTACAAATAGTTCAAATAAAACATGTTATGGTATTGATCAAGAGAATGCTAAAAAGAGTCGTTGTATTGCTGATGAATGTAAAAATTTAACAGGGACATTTAATTGTACCACTGGTATGTGTATAAATATAACAGATGCATTTGAATGTATATTTAAAGATACAGATCCACCATTAAAATGTTCAGGTAGACGGGGTAAAATAACATGTATAGATTTACATGGTTTATATAGTTGTAATCGTGGTACATGCGAACGTATTAGAACACCATATAATTGTGATAGACGTTGTGTTGGTATTGCAACAAGAAATCGTAATGTTATATTATTAAGCGGTGATAAAGTATATTTATCACAATGTCAAAAAGCAATTGATATCGATAGTGATAAACAAATATGGAATGAAACACAAAATATAATGATGAGCTCTTGTTATAGTGTTATTGATACAGATAAAGGTATTATTGCAAATGATTGCGTTAATGGTTCATTATTAGCAAATAATGTATTAAGCGATAAAACAAATTTTACATATTTAAGTTATTTAAGTGTATTTAATTTAGATTTATCTGATGATACATGGATAATAGCACCACCTGAACCAAAATTATTAATATCAAATGAAAGTAAATTATTAATTAATTTAGAAGGTTGTGTTAATACATTAAGAGATGAATGTAAAGAATTTTTACGTATTTATGGTAAAGATGGTACTGATCATAATGCACGTGCCCGTTTTCCATGTTTTTATTCACCTGATAATACTGATATTGTTGTTGCACGTTTTGATTTAGCAACAACAACAAAACAATTTATAATTGCATCAATATTACCAACTGTATTATTTATTGTATCATGTTTAACATTAATTTTATGTCAACGTACTGTTGTTGTTGGAGATGATGCTAAAATGCGATTTCAGAGTTGTGTATCGGCAAATAACACCAACAATAATAATAACAACAATAACAACAACGAAGAAGACGACATTAATAACGACATTATTGCTACAACAACAATTGAAAAAACATCAGCCAACAATAATATGACAACAACAATGGGAACAACACCAACAACAACAATGACTGATCGTGGAGGAGGGAATAATATAATGGCACTTTGAGATTCATCACGTTTGTATTTTATCTATTTTATTAAACATATACAATTCATTGATTAATTAATTCATCTTTTTGTCATATTTTTCAGGTGTTCCCCTCTTGTTAGATCGTGATTGATGAATTTTAACAACATTTAATTAAAAACTAAAAACAAAAACAAAACTAGAAGGGGAAACATTATTAACAAAACATTAAATAAATAAATAAATAAATAAATAAATAAATAAATAAATAAATAAATAAATAAATAAATAAATAAATAAATAAATAAATAAATAAATAAATAAATAAATAAATAAATAATAATAATAAGCACTTGCATTTGAACGCTGCTATTATATAATATAATTGTTGTTATTATTGTTATTATTATAACACAAATTACCTACATATAATTGTACTTACATAATAATCACAATTTTTCAAAAATATAGAATTAATTAATTAATTAATTAATCAATCAATCATAATGAGTGCGATATTTGAGAAAAAAGAATTAACATTAATATCGATAGCAGAAACAGCAAAATTTTATACATCATTATGTCTTGGTACAACAGCTTTTATATCGGTATTTGCATTTTTATTCCTCATACCTTTCGTTGTTGATCCAGCAATATCAAGTTTAATGGCTGATTATGAACCAGAACCAGTAACATGTGTTGGTACACAACATGTATATGCTGAAGGTTTAAGAAATTGTTCGTGGGCATCATGTCGTGAGGGTTGTACACGTGAAGCAACACGTTGCCATCAAATTTATGTTAATTATACAAAAATACCATTTAGTAAATGGAAACCAACAATGAATATTGAATGGGATGTTATTGATACTAGATTTTTAATAAATGCTGAAGGCTGTGGTTATCCACCATCAGTAAATTGTACTGAATTTGCACGACAATATGGTTATAATACAGCTGGTACACCATTTCCATGTTATTATAGTCGTGTTTATCCTGATATTGTCATAGCACGATATTCATGGGATGATACATTTAGATATTTAATATTATCAATTGCTATACCAAATTTATTATTTGCTGCATCTATTGGCGTATTAAGTTATTGGTATTGTCCTGGTTGTGGAAAAACATGCAACAAATATATACATCATTTTCCTGCTGAGTATGTATCATTTTATATTTACAATAATTCAACCATTATTATTAACAATATTTTATTTATCAGAGATGAAGAATACGATGAAAATTCCTATTAGTAATCTAACATCTAAAATTTGTATATACATCCAGCAGGACCACCGTGTCTTATTCAACTTAATCATCCACAAAAATGTATGGAAATCTATAATAAGTATGTCGGGTGACGTTTTTTCTTTTCCTGAATAGTCAAATTGAATGGAATCGTGTGTATATGTACACCTATAACGTAATGCAATATACTTAACTATATAGGTATCTATACATATGGATTATGTACAATTTATTATACTTATTATAATGAATACAAGTAGATATTTACGTAGATATTTACAAATGTTGATTGCTTTTATGCTGATTTTTATTGAATGTTATTTGTTTATAAAAATTTATTGACTAAGTGTAATTTTTTAACAATTACTAATTCGAATGAATATACCAGAATATTTAAATAATAATTAGATTCAATTTAAAGATTTCAATTATTGTTGATAAATAATAAAATTGTAAGATATTTAATGTAGCATAAAATAAAAAGTATAGCAAATACATTATTATAATAAATGATTATTATCCATATCATGTCCTCTATCTATACTTGAAAAATTGATTTATCAATGAGGAAATTATTTATTTTCGTATTTCCTCAAGGGAAATATAAAAGAGAATTAATAGAAAAGACGCTTGCGCTCTGGTTGATGCGATCATACATAGATATCAACCCCTTCCGATTTCTATGTATGTATGTATGTATGTAGGTAATTTCAACCCTATTAGATACGATTTCAATAATGATTTAAACGAATTTAAATTATTTAAATATAAACTTTGTGCCTTTTCTTCTAACAGTGTATTTGTTTTTTGTTTTTGTTGTTGTTTAATGAAATTAAAATGGGCCGTCGTAATAAATGTAAACAACGAATAATTCCTCAACAAAATAAAAAAATATGTGGTTGTATATGTTTTTGTCAATTAATTGTTGTATCAAGTTGTGTATCATTAATATATTTAACAGTCGCAATATATATACCATCGTATAGGGCATTTAATTCTGGTTTTGAACAACGGCCAGTTATGTGCCAAACAATAAATACAAGTATGATCAATAATTGTAGTTGGGCATCATGCGGTGAATGGTGTTTAACAAAAACATCAGGTTTTTGTCCACAAATCCATGGGACAACACGGCAAAATGGTACTGAAATACAATTAATTAATTGTACAAATTTTTTAACATCACATTGTCCACCGGCAAATACAAATGAATTAATCAAATATAATTGTAATAATGGTACAGAATGTAGTTCATTAAAAGGTTTATTTAATTGTACATTAGGTCATTGTACAAATATATCGAAAATATATGAATGCCATTATAAAGCTGACGGTTTTACTGTTGATAGTGATAAAGATAATGTTAAATTAAACGGTTTCTTTGAATGTAAAGGTTCAAAATGTACGAAAATCAAAAAACCGTTCAGTTGCGATAGAATATGTAAAGAAAATATTACAATTGATAATAATAATATTTTAATTACATCTGATAATAATGTACATCAAGCATATTGTGAACGTGGTATTGCCACAACAGCTGCTAATGGTAATCAAGAAGGTACAGATATTGAACCAACTGAATTTTGGCAAACAACTGATAAACAAGTATTCATTTTATCATGTCAACATGTTCAATTTTATAATAATCAAATTAAGTAAGTCTCTTTTTTTTTAATTTATCAATTAATTAAATAATTATTGAATGATTCATTTTAGTGGAACTGATTGTATTAATGGTACTATTTATAATATTAATAAAATACCAACACCATCAATGACATTTAGACAATTTTGGAATTTAAGTGGTAAATGGGAGAAAATTTTAGATTCAACAAATCGTTTTGTACCAATGCAATCAATATTAACAATTTATAATGTTTCACGTCTTTATATTAATTTAGATGGTTGCGTTAATACGTTGAAAGGTGAATGTCTTGAATTTTTACAAACACATGGACGTGATGGTAAAAATCAAACAGCCCCATCACGATATCCTTGCTATTATAAAAAGGTAGGTATAGACAATATATCAACAATATAGCACGTTTTCTCTAGTAATCGAAACATACAGATACTACAACTACACTATTATAAATTCTAACATATTTCTCTCGATTCTAGCTACTAGAGACTAACTACTACTACGTATTCAATTTTTATTTAGATAAATAATATTGTTACTAATTTTAGAATGATTCATTTATGGTGATTACCCGTTATGATTTAAAGAAAACGTGGAGGGATTTAATCATTGCTATAACAATACCATCAACATTATTTATTATATCATTTGTCACATTATGTGGTATAATGCAATCAGTACGTGTTGATGATGATGCAAAAATGCGTTGTAAATATTGTTTTGTTAAAAATAATTCGGATTTAACTGAAATGATACCAAGTAATAATTGTGAAATATCATCACCAGAATCCGATGGACCTTCCAGACGGAGTTAGTTAATTATTTTTATAATTACGTTACGAATAATTTAATAATTTTCCAAAACAAACATACTTGTTTCTATGTATGTATGTATGTATGTATGTATGTATGTATGAGCTGTTGCAAATATTATATTTGTGCCTTGTAATTGTTAGATGTCGATATATAATATGCACTATATGTGATTTTACATTTTTATAAAAAAAAACAAACAAACACTACAGCCCTTATTAACAAACGATAATTATTATTGAATACTAAGGCGAAAATTCTAATATTAATTCAACAGAATTAATCAGTAATTGCTTTGCTATTTGTCTATAATCGAATATAAAAATCGCCGGCCTTGCATTGTGCCTTTGTTTTTGCCGATAACTATAAAAGGGTTTGTACAAATGAAAGTGTCTTCTCTAATATATGATACGATGTAGTAGACATAACATTACTAAAAAATGAACAACAACAAATAAAGAAACTAATGGATGATTTTTAATTTTAATTATCTAACAATGAATTATACAATACGATTCGATTATAACGATCACAGATATAACGGATGCACCAGGGAAGATGCCCAAAATAATTATGGAATTCGTTATAAGCGAGCTTGATTGTATATTGAATTAAAAACTATTGCTATATTACTCATTAAAAAAATTCTTTTATTTTTTTACATATCTGAAGATCTTTTATAAGAATGTTTCGACAGATAAACGATAAATCTGTGTCTTATAGTGAATTTATTAATTATCCAATTCTAAAATAGTCCAGGAGAAGACTTATCAATCCTGATATTAAATATTTAATTAATCAAACATTAATTACAAAGTAAAAATGTGTGGTCCAAATATAGGCTTATATTAGTTAATTGTTACATAAACTAATTGTGTTTTTTACACATCATGTATCGTAGTAAATAATAATAAAACAACAACACCATTTTGTGATATAAATAACAATTATTATTGTTCACATAATTATTTTGTTTTAACAACAATGATTTAACGGAATTTTAGAAAATATCCAAGTGCCAAATGAATTCGTTTCTTAAAAAAAACAATACCAATGACAGAGCTATAATAATAATTGTTATTATTATCTGTTGTAAATTAAAATAAGAGTATTATATATTTGTGTTGAAATATTGTATTTTATGCTATT
Organism: Meloe dianella; assembly: GCA_028455855.1. Taxonomy (NCBI): domain Eukaryota; kingdom Metazoa; phylum Arthropoda; class Insecta; order Coleoptera; family Meloidae; genus Meloe; species Meloe dianella. The sequence goes on along the minus strand of JAPTHL010000045.1, from coordinate 615,821 downwards.
GATGTCAACAATGAAATAAAAGACCACTTAAATGTTAGGTATTTTATTTTTACGAACATTCTTGAAACAATTTAAACATTTTGAACACGAACACAATTTAATTAATTACTATCTCATCTAAAAACTAATTATTTGAAACAAAACACACAATTGTAAACAATTGTTTACAAAAAGAAATAATCATTTTTTTTATAATAAGCGTATTAGAATTTGTACTTTTAATGATCAATTTGGTTTTATAAACCTTCGAATGTGGTTTTATGTGATCAAAATTTTGTTAGTTAGTTAGTGAAAATAATAAGTTATATTTTCTTTGCAAGAAAAAACATTAACAAACGTATCGTTTCACTCGAATTTTTTGTTACAAATCACATTAATGAATTTATTATTAATATCACAGATACGTTGGCCTATGTGAATATTTGTTTATACTATGTGAATTTTGATAAGAATTTAACTTTTTATATATCTATTTGAAAAGGAGAAAATCATAACTATATAATATTAATTATTTGTTTCATCAACATGTAGTTTTAAATGAGCTTTCAAATTTGCATTGTATTTATAGACTTTACCACATTTAGTACATGCAAATGGTTTGTCCATTGTATGGACTGTTTGGTGAATTTTTAAATTAGAATTTGCTGAAAATCTCTTATTACAAACCTTGCATTCATATGGTTTTTTACCAGTATGTATATTCAAATGCACTTTGAAGTTCTGTTTGTATGAAAATTGTTTCTGACAAATATTGCATTTAAATTGTTTTCCATTTGTATCACTTGTGGAAGGCTTATCGTTTATTGTTGGAAGAATTTTCAAATATTCGTTACTTTTATTGTTATTAGGATCCTCTGCAATCAATGATTTTAATATTATCAATTATAAATATTTTAATAAACACCGATAATTACCAACTACAGGATTATTTTGCACAATTTCAGTTTGCTCTTCCTTATACTGTACGTTTTCATACTGATTCATTTCAATTTCTCCAAGATCATTGGTAACATACATACATTTATTCTCAGTCTTTATCTCTAATTGTTCATTATTTTGGAATTTCATACCAGTTTCTACCATAACCAATTGAAATTTGATGATGTTTATTAATTTTTCATAACATGGATAACAGATAATGTTTGGATATGGATCATATTCGTCTATCTACAAAATCATAAATAAACGGTTGATGAAATTATTTAAATATTAAATCTCTTGTATTTACATTCAGATCCGTTAATTTTTTAATAATATTCAATACTGGCAGATCATCTTGTATTGTAAATAGATTTTTACTCAATTGTACAGATGTACTGTGATAACACAAGCGACACAATTCCATCTTTTGAAAATGAATTTAAGTATATTTTTCACTTTTAAATTATTGCCATTTGTTGATTTTCGTGGTAAACGTTGTTCTAATTGACATTTGACAGATGGAAATATTTTGGAAACTGTGGTAGGGATACATTGAAGCTGCGTTCATAAATTGAACATAATATAATTGAGACGTAATTATCCTGAATAATCGTAAAATAATCAAAATAAAATTAAAACTTACATACTATCTAAATAGTAGATTTTTAATTCAATGTACAATTTTGAATTAAACACATTTGTTGAGAAAATAATCGTTGATTTTGCGTGCGTTTTAAAACTGTTCCAAACGGCTGTGCGATTACAATCGAACAGCGAAAAATCGTTTTAAAAGTGGCCCGAACAATAACTGACAATCGTTTGACACCACATTCAGGTCAATGCAATGAGTTGTTCGAATATAATTTCATTCTCACCAGATCTTCAGTTGGAATAGCAGTCGGTGCATGAAGACCATAATGCCTTGCGATTGTACTAAAAACGCGCTAAATTTAACTATCCTCGGCGGTGTTGTTTACGATTTAAAATGATTTTAATGATGTTGAACTGAGCTGGCAACCAATTTGAAGTATGATAAAGTATGAAGTTTGGTTCATACACGAAAACAGATTAATTCTGCTGTTAGAACAGATAGTTTTTCCTCAATTGTGTGCTTTTTCCACACCACCTTTGAGGTAAAGCACATGGTGCGTTTTTTTATAGTGGTATCCCCTGTAGGCCTAATCCACTTTCCCCAGCACCAGTGTTAGATAGTAGAACAATTACAACTATTTTAAACAACCGCCATCCCTTATATACTTCTAGAAGTATTCGCTAGCTATATAGCAAAATTAATGAACAAAAGAATTGTTGAAATGTCAAAAAAACAAAAATGCCGAAACACCAATTACCCAAAGCACCCTAATCATAAATTTTTGCTTCCTTGACATTTTACTTTAAATTGATTTGTAAATAAATCATTTTAAATTTAAAAATAAATAAAACTTTGTAAATTTAAAAGTACATACAAGTGAGTAATATTTACCTGTTTAATTTTTTCACTTGCACTTCACACACTTGTTTCACTAAATCACTTTTATTTCGAATAAAGCACGGATAGTACGCGAATATTACGATTTGAGGGTGGTTACTGCTCATTTCACCAAACCCTGACGCAGTTTTCGTTTCGAAAAACAATTTTAATAAAATTTCAAACGATGGAAAATATCAGTAAATAATTTCCACATTGTCCCTAACAACAAACGATGAATAGAAGGAATATTGGGAAAAATTTAACAAAAATTAATAAACATGTAAGCTACTTACGACAATCACCTAAAATACAAGAAAACAAAAATATTAAATTACAAACAATTTAAAATTACAAAAACAAAATACAAGTTGAAACAAAGAATTTGATCAAATTTTACACTAATCACATATATATTTATTTGTTTAATATTTACCTGTTGTAATTTTTTCACTTGCACTACACACACTTTTTTCACTAAATCACTTTTATTTCGAATAAAGCACGGAAAATACGCGAATTGTACGATTCGAGGTTGGTTACTGCTCATTTCACCATACCCTGTCGCATTTTAGTTCCGAAAAACAATTTCAATAAAATTTCAAACGATGGAAAATATCAGTAAATAATTTCCACATTGTCCCTAACAACAAACGATAAATAGAAGGAATATTGGGGAAAATAACTTGAAATTAATATGTTTATTAAACATGTAAGGTACTTACGAAAATCATCTAAAATACAAGAAAACAGAAATATTAATTTACAATGAATCTAAAATCACCAAAAGACGATAAAAAGCTGAAACATAGAATTTGATAAAATTTTAAAATAATCACATATATGTTTAATTGTGTAATACTTATCTGTTTAATTTTTTCATTTGCACTACACACACACACACACATGTTTTCACTTAATCACTTTTATTACGAATAAAGCACGGAAAATACGCGAATTTTACGATTTGAGAATGGTACCAAACTCTCGCGCAATTCATTTAGAGAAACAATTTGAATCAGACTTCAAACGATGAAAAATATTCGGAAATAATTCCCTACATGTAAAAATTAATAAACATGGAATGGTACTTACGAAAATCATCTAAAAAGGAAGAAAATAAAATTATTGAATTACAATGAATCCAAAATTACGTAAAGCTGATATAAAACCTGAAACATAGAATTTGATAAAATTGTTATTTAAGCACATATAAGTACATCTAATTGTGTAATACTTATTTGTTTAATTTTTTCACTTGCACTATACACACACACACACACATACACACACGCAAATACACATACACACACTCACATACAGACACACACTCTCTCTCTCTCTCTACACACACACACACACACACACACACATATATAATAAAACACGAAAATCGCGCGAATTTCACGATTTAAGGGTGGTACCCGACCCTGACGCATTGTCGTTTCGAAAAACCAATTCGAATAAAATTTCAAACGATGAAAAATATTTGCAAATAATTCCCCTTTGTCCCTAACAACAAACGATGAATAGTAAAAACCTATTGCAGAAAGAAAATGTAAAAATTAATAAACATGGAAGGTACTTACGAAAATCATTCTAAAATGGAAGGAAATAGAAATATTAGATTACCAAAAGACGATATACAGCTGAAACATAGAATTTTACAAATCTTTAATTTAATCACATCTATATTTAATTGCGTAATATTTACCTGTTTGATTTTTTCACTTGGACTCACCCTTTTATTTCGAAGAAAGCACGGCAAGCTCGGGAATATTACGATTTGACGGTGGATAACTGCAGATCTCACTAAACCCTGAAGCATTTTCGTTTTGAAATACAATTTGAATAAAAAAAACAAACAATGAATAGAAGACCTATTGGGAAAAACATGTTAATGTTAATAAACATGGAAGGTACTCACGAAAATCATTCTAAATTGGAAGGAAATAGAAATATTAAATTACCAAAAGACGACATACAGCTGAAACATAGAATTTGACAAGATTTTAATTTAATCACATCTATATTTAATTGTGTAATATTTACCTGTTTGATTTTTTCACTTGGACTATACACACTTTTATTTCGAAGAAAGTACGGCAAGCTCGGGAATTTTACGATTTGACGGTGGATAACTGCGCATCTCACCAAACCCTGAAGCATTTTCGTTTTGAAATACAATTTGAATAAAAAAAAAACAAACAAGGAGTAGAAGACCTATTGGGGAAAAAAATGTGAAAATTAACATGTAAGGTACTCACGAAAATCACCTGAAATGCAAGAAAATAATTATATTACAAAGAATCTGAAATTACTAAAACACAATATAATGCTGAAACATAGAATTTGATTAAATTGTAATTTAATCACATATATACTTATCTGTTTAATTGCATAATACTTATAATACTTATCTGTTTAATTTTTTCACTTGCACTACACACACTTTTTCACTAAATCACTTTTATTTCGAATAAAGCACGGAAAATACGCGAATTTCACGATTGTTGAGGGTGGTTACTGCTCATTTCACCAAACCCTGGCGCATTTTCGTTTTTTCAAACGGTGAAAAATATTCGCAAAATAATTTCCTATTTGTCCCTAACAAAAAACGATGAATAAAAAAAAACCTATTGGGCATGTAAGGGAGTAACCTATCTTGAATCCCTATAATCGGGCGGGGGGGGGCATCCTAACTGAATGTTCATTATGGGCATTGTTATTTGCTAACTGGTCCATGTGATTATCCATGGACTAATTAACAAATCCTACCTTGGATCGTTTCCTCTTCTAAATCCCGCGACGTCCTACCTTTGTAGCGTCCTCTTCTCAATATCCCCGACTTACCGGTTAGTTGAATCTCTGCTTACCCCTTGGTACTGCATGGCAAACCAATCCATTCATCAAGCACTAGCACTATTTCACTGCACTAACACTGCACTGCACTAGCACCGCACTGCACTAACACAACACTGCACTTTTATTATTACTAAAACGCTAATGATTTAAACATTGTTCACTAATAAATTTATTAAATTGTTAAACCGATGCTAACACTGCGACGTCTTAAAGTCAAGTGATAAAAATACTCGATACAACAAGTCTAGAAAACGCTGTTAACTAATCGTTTAAACATTTCTTTGTTCTGTTATCATGAAAAACCAAATAATATTCTGACTATCATCTAATAGTCTGAACGTACAAAAAAATAATATAGATAAATTTTAACTTATCATAGTTGAAACTAAAATACTGTTTTCTTTTTAGAAAATTCTAATAAAATTTCTTATTCTTTTCAAGTGTCGAAATCTTCTTGACGCTAGGACGCTAACGATATTTGGAAAATCTGGCGGCCTTGTTTTCATCCAACGTACGCGAGTCAGGTTCTGTTCGAACAACTGGAACAGTTTTAAAATAAACGCTTTATAAAAATCATACGTGTCATATGTACGGTATTGTTAGCTCTTTAAAAGTACATTTGGCGACATTGCATAGATTTCAAAAAAAACTACTATCAATAAAATGTAATTGAAAACAGTTTATTATCTATATATAGATAGTTCGTCTATATCTCTATAACCAAAGTAATTTTTGTTTTGTTGTTTTGGTAATAATATTTTCTAAACTTAAATTGTCTAGAAGTATTTTGATCAGCTGATTTTTACACATTGTAGTCTGTCGTAGTCTTAATATGTTTAAGTATTTAATAAATTATTAGTGAATAGTGTTTAAAATTAACGTTTTGTAGTGATATTAAAAGTCTAATAGTGTTAGTGCAGTGTAGTGTAGTTAAGTGTGCAACGGATTGGTGTGCAACGCAGGACGAATGGCTGTTCAGGGTATTACACTAGATAAATGGTAATTTCTACATTGTCTCAATTAATTTTCTCTCTTTGATTTATAGTGAGTTTTGAATCGTCGCTGAATTAGAAGAGGACGCTACACACGAAGGTTATCGGGGGATTTAGAAGAGGATAACACTAAAGGTAAATTTTGCTAACTACTCCAAGAAAAATTCCATGGACCATATATTTTACACAATGACATACACAATACACAGTTAGGATCCTACTATAGGGAATTTAGGATAGGTTGCCTCTCTATCGGTCTTCATTGCATTTCCTTTTAATCGTTCCATATTTATCAAATTTTCGCAAAAATATTTTCATTTGTGAAATGTTATTGTTTTCTATTTCAAGATATTTTTATTGACTGTACAACATAAGCAGGTACGGTCCCATAGGCAACTGTAACTGCTTCAGGTGCCGAATTCAAATAGGCGCTAAGATGACATCCGATAACAAAATATTAATCTTAATAAATAGCTAAAGACTTAGATGCACCTATTTCCGATTATGGTCACGTTTTTAGTGATAATCTCTGAAATTGAGTCTGTCCACAGATTTTAAAAGGCGACATTTTTGAGACTTTGACGTTAGAATAGTTAAGACACCAATGACTATAGATGAAGAAGAAATATTTGAAAAATAAAATTATTATTCATTAATTTCTATGTATGTAGGTATATTAAAGGGGTATAGGGGTGAAAACTGAGACGTGATCAAGGTACGAAAGCTCACTAAGAATTCGGATCTAGAATATTTAATAGCGTCATCTATCTTTCTGTAGCTATTAAAACTATTGATATCTGTAAGTTTATCCTAGATACATAATATATTCGTATTAATTATTTTTGGGAAATTCTAAATTTAAAATAAAAAGAAATTGTATGCAATATTTATCAAGAGTGATTTTATAAAAAATTGTTGTACGGCTATGTTAATTCGTGTGTACACTGTCGAAAGTGATTATCTACGTTCAGTAAATTAAAAAAAAAAACTGGAAACAATATTGTAAAGCTACAAAGAAAATGGGTGTTTTTAAATGTGGAGAATTGTAAGTACTAGGGATTAGTCTCCTGTTTTTTAATTCTGTTCAAAACATTACTTCTTTTACAACTTATAAATGTCCTTATTTTTATATAGAAATTGATTATCTATCCTATAGCCATTTCGTTCTGTATTTTACAATATCTATTATTTATATTGAAATTCACCCCATTTGTTTTGATTATCAAGAAGAAAAAAATGATTATTGTTGTATTATCGTTATTGCAATACCTTTTTTGTTCTGTTCATTAGCATAGATGTAGATAAATTTCAACCAGAATAGTCTCAATTAGTTGAACAAATTACTTCAGTCATTCCTGGGAATTTTTTTTTAAACGAGACCTTCCCTCATAGTGAAGTTACAACTGTTCAAAAAAATGAATAATAATCGCTCTTTTATATTTTTACGTCTCAATTGTTTGAAGCTTTTCGAAGAGAATCATTAAAGTTTTAACAACTTGTGATTCAGGGGGAGTTTTTTTATTTAAATTTGCTCATTAATTATAATAAAAAAAATTATTATCAATTAGAAAATGTTCAGTATCTAAATTAAAGCTTAATGATTGTTCTATTGATCGCAATTAATGAATTAGATAACTAAATAAAAATTCACAAATCAGTAAATTCTGTCGATTATTTTATGGGGAAAAAAATTAACAAAATCAATGATGAAGAGAATTCTAAAAGTCAATTATGATTTGTTTTGATTCAATGTACTCTTCCTGGAATTAAATCGATTTTCACATCAATTGCCTAGAGTAAAAAATAAAAACAAACTGAAAATAACTGCTACAGATATCTGGTAATTTCAGATAACGTTTGAGCACCGTATGTGGTGGTTTTTAATCAATCAATTAACGAAAATTGAAAAAAGTTGTTTCTTCTTATGAAAATAAGAACACAACACATTAAAGGATTATAAATTTAAAACAAACATTTACCAAATAGTTGTTGCTTTATTATCAAATAGATGATATGGAAAAGAAAAACGATTCGGTTAAATATTCTCTATTTTTCATTGCCTTTTTTGGATTAATGTTTTTTTTTAAAGAAAAAGAAAAAACAGAATACAAACGACGCAGGATCAGTTTTGTGTCGTTTGGCGTCTCGATGTCTGTTCGGGTATCTTCTCAGTTGTTTTCTAACGTTGTGACGGGGTTGACGGTTAATTTCCAAATGTTATCAACGTGAAAACACGCAATATAAGAAACTATACAAATATAAAGTAAGTTTATATAGTTATTATTGATTTCAACTAGAATTTACTTAAATTTTTGTGTTATTATTGGAACAATAATTAGATTCAATTATCTGACATTGTAGATAACTAATTTTCCATATAAATTCAGCATATGAATCCAGAATTATCTAATTTTCCATAAATTAAGAAGAGACATTCGTTATAAGTGTTATACTGTTATCAATTAGAAAAATACCTGTTGTTATTTTATCGAATTAAAATAATGCAAATTAAAAGATAAACGACTTAAATATGGATATTTATTTATCTTTAATATCGACTTTGTTGCAACATAATTTTACAAAAATTAATTAACGACAATTTTCTAGTCACTTTTGATATGTAATTTATATTCCAATGGCAAGTTAAAATATATATTTTTTCATATTTTGTTGGTAAAATAATCAATTGATATAAACAAAAAAAGTCTCAATTGTTGAATTACTAGTATTTGGTTGGCTTAGAAATTCTGTTTGATGTTGACATAGTCAACAGAATTTTAGTTTGAAAATCTCATGCAAATATGCATTTTGTATTTATAAAGCACTAAAAATGAAGCAAATTTGCAGATTTAGAATTGGTGTTTTCGAAATAAAGTGAGACTTTTATGAAGGGTTATAGACGAAATACGTTTTTAATAATAAAAACTAAATTGATTTTGTTTAAAGAAATAATGTAACAACCATTTCTTGAGTATCATTCTATTGTTGCCATTGTTAAAATACATCTTATTACAACGGCAAATCCTTGAGATGGTAATGATGGTAATTGAAGCTTTTCCGGCGCATCCACCAAAATTCACTGTTCGAACAGACGTTTTAAATATATTCAGTCTTTTTATTGCATTTTGTTTCTTCTTCGATTAAACTAATTCCAGCACGTTCAATTTGTCCGGATGGCGTTACTTTTCTTTGTTTTTATATTGTTCGGAATAGTATCAGTAACGGTTGTCTTTAACCATTCCTCAAATACCATTTAAATGAGAAATTTATTGAAATCGACAAAATTGAAAGAAAAAAATTGAATTTTAAAGGAATTTCTTATGGATGAAAATCAATAATGCGTTAAATTTGATTTTTTAATTAAAATTAATTGAAGAGATTCTAAAACAATTTGCTTCAAATCAATTTTCACCATTTGAATTCTAGAGATTTGATGATTTATAATAACGATTAAATTATACAATTGTTGTTATGATTTTTCCCCAATTTAATGATAATATATGGTGATAAATATGTCAACAAATCTGAAAGGAGATAGAAGGTTGGGGAGGAGAAAAAAAAGCCGGAATCAACATTCCCACGAGAAATTATTGGAATAAATTGCCATAAAAATCTGGCCGTGAAATGTTAATATACGGGCCACGGTCTGAAATTTCATAAATTCTAACTGAAAAAGTATTAACAAATATTTTTCATATATTTGATAAATTTCCATAATAGCATATCGCTTTAGAAAGTTTCATAACATCTCTCTAAGTTCTGGTAGTTCTACCGAAATAAGTTTGATTAAAACAAGTAAATTTATTGTTCTACTGTCATTATTATTCATTTTTATTGATGATTGAATGTTTTTTAACGAATTTTTTTGATCTTTTAACATACATCAACTATTGATTAATAAAACAAACTAATTTTGCCGTCCATAAGGTTAGATTGAACACAATAGTGAAATCACGGTTTTTCTAATAGAATTTTATTTATAATTATCATTGTTTTTACTATGTTCAAAATAAAATCAATATAACTTTAAATTTCCATTAGTTGATAAATATCGAACACGCAAGTTCACGCATCACCATAAATATGAAAACAATCACAATCGATTAGAAAAACAGGTGATAAAAATGTGGCTTTAAAAGCACGACAGAACACTAAATCGGATTCATTTAATTTTAGTCAATTACTACGTAATATTTATATTGATGAATATATTTAAGGGAAACATAATAAGTATCTAGAGAATAATTTTTAGAATTAAACAAAATTGGAATTACTCAACATTTTTATGTTTAGGAAGTTGATAATTTGATTTCTAAACACATAAATTATAACTTGACAGTGGTCAACACCATCAATAGTACATACAGTTCATCAGTGAAAAATGTCAACATATACATATGATCAAATTTGTTTGCAGCTGGTTATCGTTCCATCTGTGTCTCACAGGCTTATCGAAATTTTAAAATAATCAATAATTCGTTTATTTATTATTATTCAAACAGATCTAAATTCGTAATCTAAGGGACGTTATGTTGTTTTTTGAGCTGGAAATTTTTCGAATTTTCTGTCATCTCAGGCTTGAAAAATGAATTTTTCTATTATTTCTCAAAGTTTTCAGTAGTACCAACTGATGTTATATCGTCTATTTCGTTAATTTTGTAATTTATCTCTGACTTTATCCGCTGTTTTCTTTGTGTGCTTCTATCCATATTTCGCTTTTGGTATATAAAGATCGATATCAAGTTTTCTACAATGTTATTAATGTTGTTTCTATTATCTAAATTTGTTGTAAATTTTTTTGGACTTTAAAAGGACTTATCATGCGAATTATCAGTTTCATAGACATCTAGGAAAATTTATGATTGATTTCCTCTTGTACGTTTATGTCTTACATAGACAACTACAATAGAGCCGTCGTTTTGCCGGAACTATCCAACAATAGTGAATTAATTTAAATAGAACTTGCTAATTAATATTAAATACAAAAGATATTTAAACGTTTATTCCATTAGTAAAAAGGATTAAAAAGACACCACTTTTAAATGAAATTAATTTATTTCTAAATAAGGTTGGATTCAAATGAATTGTTTTCAATGGGATAGATTTGTTAACATTTAAAGTACGTTTGAATTTCACAGAAATACAACAAAACTATCGTACAATTAAATTTAAAATCGATAAAAAGATAAGTGAAAATAAAATTGATCCTAGTAATAATTAAATAATCATTCAAAATACTACATCTTAGAGATTTGGGACATTTTATATGAATTAAATCGTTTTCAAATTTAAAGACGATAATCAATACATATTTTGTTTGTATTTATTTTTATTTAAAACAGCTCATTAACTAATTAAATATATTGTTTTATTTAAATTTATTCCAAATGGGCATTATATTCATTATTATTGTAGAATTATATTTCTCGCAAGAGCAATTAGCGTCTGTTTGATTCATTCATGCGGTTTATAAATTTATATATTTATATACATTTTTTCTGTCATATTTTATTAGAATTGCTCCAGACACATTCATAAACATGCGTTATTAATCGTTACTGGTGTGGAATGCTTAATAAATATTACAATAAATTAGATTTAATCAACTGAAATATTTGTTTAGTGAAAAAAACTTTGAAAAACTTCAAATCTTACTCGAGTATTTTTCAGTCAATAGATAACAGGGACATTGGTGTAAACGTATAAAAGTTATAGTGTTTTCATGGTAGGAGTTATAAGTGTGTCAGTCAAGACTTTAACCAATGACAGTTTTGAGTTCTTCAAGTTCTAGAAAAGTTTTCTCATCTACGAAAGCTGTGATAGTTGAAAAGATATTTACGAACTGATAGACGGTCAATGTTGAATTTTATCTCATAATTGACAAATAATTTTCAATCAAAACAAATATCGTACGTTTTATTTAACTAAACAATTTCGAATTGACTAAAAATTTAAACAAAATTAGAACACAAATTGTTAGCTTTGATTGTAATGATGAGAGTATAGAAAGATAATCTTTTATCGAGTCGATATCAATTTCATCCACTTCTACAGTTTAACTAAGCCTTAGTTAACAGTGTACAAATCCTTGATTGTATTTGTTATGTCTTTTAAAAATAATTGAGATACTGGAGGCTATATGACGATGTGTTCAAAAATGATTATCCACATTCTTCAGTGTTGGATAATACAACTACATACTGAATAGTGTGTTTTCTTGAGTTCAAGATAAAGATCCAGTTCGAAACTTTCTAATTCAGTAATTGATCAACAACAAAATTTTTGATTTATTATGCCTTTGTTTATTTGTTTACTTATACGAAATATTTTAGAAAATCAATATTGTTCGTTATACATTATTTTCTTTTATTTCAATTGTTATATTGATATTGTAATTGATATGTTGGCTAACACAAATCGTTACCATTGTTAGCATTAGAAGATAAATTATATATATATATATATATATATATATATATATATAACTGGTGGCTCTTTGAGTTATTATGTTTCTTTTGTTTAATTTTGTTGATATGACAACCTGTCGAATCGTAGAAAAAATTGAGACATTGGCAAATATTGATTTATGAAAAATAAGAAATCTACAATCGTAATATTGAATAAATACTAAAACAATAAATACTAAAACTTTCACATCTAAAATCATAACATACTTTATAAATTAACTCAGATATTCGATTACTACTAGCAAACAAATAGAAAAAAAAGAAGTAGTGAAAATCAATTATGAAAACAGGTTAAATTCAAAGTTGATCGTATTTCCTGAATTAGCTATCAGAATTGGGGAAATAAGGTCAAGCGTAATCAAATATTTAGTTCAGGTTATTTCCGATAAGCTTTCAAATCTATTTAAATATTTTTTAATGTATTTAATTGGAAAAAAAATGTTATAATTATGTTTAAGTGGCAAAATGGTGGATGCGCCGGGATCAATGATTAGTTTATAAACTTTTTTTTGCACCGAAAATGTTCAATGTCAGTTATCTGATTATTACAGATGTAAATTACACACCTGTCCTTCTAAATAACAATGTTTATAAATTTCATTTTTATACAGTGAAATTTTACTATCGTTTATTCAATTTTTATTAAATCTACGAGAAATACACAATTGCTTTATTTTTAGAAACATATTGGATCGTATTTTTACTATATACGTGTAAATCTGACACGTGTTTACTTAAATATAAATATTTTTTTGTCCATATATGATTCTATGTAAAGATTTTCACTAGTCGAGAATCAATAGTACGGAAATTTAAACAGCACGTGCTTACGTTATACCAAATTTTCTTCTTTGTTGTTTGGATTTTTTTTTGTATCCTCTGTTTGATTTTATATCATCCCTTGAAGCTGTATTCACAACTTCTTATTTTACTCAAGATTAGGATGCTGCTAGGCGAATGCATACAATGTAATGATTAATAATCTGTCCTGTATTATTTATAAATAAGATAAACAATAATAAAAATTGTAAGCTTTTTGTCTTTATTTAGATTTGTTTATTTTAAAATAGTATTAATAATAGATGTGTTGTGTTTCTAATTAAAACATAATTAAAAATTGATATGATTAGATACGAGACAATTAAGACATATAAAAATAGTTAACCTTTACAAGAAAATTTATCGATCCAACAAGAGTTTGGGGTGTTTTTTCACCCCATACAAAACAATTATGTGTTAACATTATTATCTTGACGTTAAAAACATGAATAATTTCATAATGTAATACAGAAGTTTTATTATATCTATAAAGCAGTTTTATTATATTTTAAAGATAATGCCATGAGCAATGATAAAAATTTATCGATTTCCATTAAAATAATACTGTTGATACTGACATCATCTTTCGCATACATACTATTGATGTTGGTAATTTAAGGGTGAAAATATGGTGTACAATATGATTTATATAAATGTTGAGTTATCTAGTGACATTATCTGCGGTCATATATTTTCAATAGTATGCATATTTCAAGAATATATACGTTGCGAATAAACAAAATAAAAAAAAACTACAATAAAATAGGAAATCTCACAAACGTTTCAATGATTTCTGTTTTTCTTCGATTTTTCTTTCTCTATTTAGTGTGTATTAGGTTGGTATCTGAACGTTGTTAATGAAAGTGTAGATGATTGGTTGGATTAAATCGCTGTGGGATTATTAATTTTCTAGTATTAACACTAGTGTTTAAAACTTTCCAATTTGTTAGAATGGTAATGATAATGAAAAAAAAAGATTCATGTTAATATATCGGCAGATATACGTATATGGATTTATGTTGCATATAGACGGAATTTACATTGAAATGAACATTACACGACATGTATGCTATATATATTTAGATAGTATATAGTGTGTTGATTATTCAACTGTGATCGATAAAGTAATTTGATGAATCAGCAAATATATAAAAATATTCCATTTAGATCACAAATTATTAAAATATATACGAAATGAATTCGTATTTATTTCATTCATTTATTAATTAAATTTAGATTTATTAGAAATATATTGTTTAATTTCATTAGAAAATAAATCGAAAATTGATCATTCGAATATAAACTTGAATAATAAAAACGATTTCATCTTTTACGAATTTTAATAATAAATCATCTAAATTCGGTATAGTATCGTTTATCTTCTAACGACATTCATGTCAAAAGTCTTTCTTTACTGGTCTGAATAGGAATAGGAAGTTATTTTATCGAAATAATGATCGTAATTTTGTTACACAATGAAAATTTATATTATTGTTTATAATCTACTAACTAAACATAACTTACAAAGGGATATTGGTAAATAGTTGGTCTATTTTAGACGGGAACAAAAGGTTTTTGAAGTAATATCATTTCATTTGACGTTATTAATTACCTTTCATTTCTATACATTTAACATAACGTTCAAATAGCTATTCTAATTGATCATAATCATAAAATTCCACAATTCCACAATTTCAACTGCCGAATTCTGATGATGCTAAATTTGGTGACTATTAGGCAATTTCAATACAAATTTCATATAAAAGAAATTTTGAAACGTTTTCTTTCTGTATAAAGGAAACAATGAAAATAATGTTATTTTTGTACCAGAAAATAGAGGCAAGTACTTTTTTAGCGGACCTCTGTACACGAACCATTTTTGCTGTGCAAAAACATCAGAATGTTTCCATTGTTTAGACATTTCTCTAGTTTCTGGATGAATTATAGTTTCTTCAAAAAGTTTGTTAAATTGTTTGCAAATTCATTGAGATGTTATCGCCCTCATTCGCTTTTGATCAGCATCAAGACATTCGGGTATTCAGTTTGTCGCTTAAACTTTTGCACCAATACTTTGACCTGGTACTTATCAAAGTTTATACTTTTTCCATAATGACCCAATTTGTTTGGTAGAACTTATGAAAATGTAACACGAAATAAACTTACTTATACTTTGTTTATATATATTTTGTCTTGTATGTAATTTGAAATGGAAACAATGCACAGGTAGCTAAAGTTGTACAATTATACATCAATCAACAAGTTTCCATATTTGATTAATTTGATTCTATGTACCTAATTTTCGATTATATTATCTTCAACTATCGAAAATCGTATATAATTAGGATTTGTAGAAAATGAATATGTTGGAATATGGTAGAATTTTATTTTCATGATAACCTGTTCATATCGTTATTAATAAATTATCAGACAGACTTCATCAACACCATCTCAAAGCTATAGAAAATGAATTCCACAACATCTAAATTATTTTGTTTATCTAACGAACAAGTAAACGACGTAATTTGGATTAATTATCATTTTGTTTGTATTTAGCTAATATAAATATTCAGTTTTTTTTTTACTTCAAACTTTGAATTTTTAATTAATATCGATTAAAAAAATCATTTATTATTGTATGCGTGACACTGAATATATTTTAAACGTATATATTTATCTTATATCAAGCGCAATTAGCTTTTATAGTAAACTGACATTTATTTTTATTTGTATATCAAATAATCGTTGTCAGTAGGTGGTTATATCGTAACATTTCCATAATTTCCATATAAAATGTAATATTTATTAGTAATAAATCAAATGTATAGCATTAATTATCTGGCGGTATTCTACGAAAATTGCGATTGCCATTTCGATGTTTATATTAAAACGGTGATTTCTAGTTAGTCAACCAAACTTATTAAGTAGCTTTCTAATGATAATGGAGACAACAAACAAGATAGAAATTTTGTAATAATTTATTCTTTAAGAAATGAATAGTGTATTAAAAATCGAATATTTTCCAATAGAATTTTACAATAATGTAATGGAAAATTTCAGCTATAAACACTATTTACCTCAAAGCTATTATCGATAAAACATTACATGAACTATTATACGTTTATATAAAATATTCGCCATTGAATAACTGAATATTATTATTTTACAGAAAACTATTTTTTTATTATTATTATTATTATTATTATCAGAGTGCTTAATTAGGGAAGCGTTATGAAAATGGTACGAAATCAACCAGAATAATTATCGTACACTAACATAATTATAATAAGAACTTGTGCTTTGGCAATTGCGGTAACACCATGACCTACTTTTGACAGATATCCTTCTATGAAAATAGTAGTGGACTAGTTGATATAGCGTTATCCTGTTTTATGGAAGGAAACTTAGAAAAATTGAATTTTTTCTATAAGTTCTACTTAAACGGTTATACAGTTTATTTTATTCCTTTTAAGTAGTTTAAGTAATTAAGAAAGTAAGTGACAGCTTCTGTAGTTCTTTTTATGTTGCATGATTCACAAGTTTTATTAAAATTCTATCCAACTTCATACACATACACACACATCCATGACTTTAACAGTCTGATAAGTGTAATTACATTTCTAATATACATACAAATGTTTTGGGATATAAGTTTTATTAAAATCTACATTAACATATAAAATGAAAAGAATAACAATTAATTAATTTGTTTCATGAATTTTAGTTATGTTCAATTACATAAATTATTCAGGTAATTTTAAGATGTGAAAAGACTTAATTTAATATCAAAGTTAGTCTGTAATACCTTGGAATTTTCATAAGAGCGAATGTTTTTTCTTTGTGTATGTTGAAGAAATGATAAAACATCACGACAAAATCGTAAATTTTACAAAATAGACCATTAAATAAAAGAAGTATACTTAAATAATGTCAGTTCATTGTCGTTAATTGTATAAAATTGAGAATTCTAAGGCTCATACTCATTTGAAATTGTACAGAACTGAATTAGTGTGAAGTAGTAAAAAGATGTTTTAAGTGTGAACATTATCACCACTGTAGGCTTTAGCCTACATTGATCAAATTGTTTAAAACAACATTAAGTGAAGCGCTTTTTTTTTGTCTCATTTTAATGTAAGAATTTGAGGTATAGTCTGTTATAGTGACGAAATTTTCTTCATCTATGTCTTGCCTTAAATCACCGTTGAGTATAAGGCTCATCTTAATAAAGTTGAACTTAAGTGTGTTCATTTGAGTTAAGTTCGATCTTAAGTCGAGATTTTAGAAGGGAAAATGAATCGGTTCTAACTGTCCATAACTTCAATTAATTAATCAATTCATATTAACATATATCAATAGGTATTTGAAATGAATAGTTTATTATGTAAAAGAATGGAATAACGTTAAAATAATCTGTATACATATTGACTACATTAATAAATCTTATAATACGTGTAATATAAGAAACGTTTTTAAAGGTGGATTTTAGATATAGGAAGAGAAATCGTTTTGTTTCCCTTGATTCTTGTAAGCTTGTTATATTACTTTAGTAAATCCAGAGATTTCATTCCATTTGATGTATATATGTATATACAATATATTTATACAAAGTAGTAAATAGGTGAGCTTAAAATGGAATAAAATGACCATTTAGGGTCGACTATTTTAATCAAAACCAACGATCCCTATTTTAAATATGAAATAGCCATTTTTATTATTATAAATATAGGAATCATTAAAAAAATAATAAATAATCAATAAAATTAATTTACTGTAAAGACTTTATTAGAAAATTGCAATTTATTTTATAAAATAAAATTGTCGAAATTATTTCAAGAAACTAAATACGAAACCCTTACGTTGCCGGATTTATTTTACGCTTATTAAAAGCAATAACTGTTTCGGAACTGAACCCTATTAACGACAACAAAATCGTCTGTATTTCAATGCACAGCAATTTATGTTCCACTCAATTTCGATGAAGTTGTTTCCTTTTTCAGAAAAACATAATAATAATAATAATAATAATTATTATTATTATTATTATGTAGGACAATAGTATAGGGACGACTTTAAAATACTATAGCTAGATTAGGATAATTAAAGGCCAAAGGAAAGCATTCCAATGAATCCCTCAACACTTCTTAAGCCTATTATTATTTATCCTTTAATTTAACGATAATGCTTTTGTTTAGTGCTTTATTATTAAGGATTCACATTAAAATTTGGATTTATAAATGGTAAATTTGAGAAAGAACATATCCATGAATAACCGTGAATATTGTTGTTTATGAGCCTGTTTATATAAAAACATAGAAAGGGCATTATCTGTAAAAGAGTAGATAAATCTAGTAAAAAATAGAATCTACGAGGACGATATTTTCAATACTTAAGAAAAAAATAATAATGTCTTTCAATCCTACTTTCTTACTCTTACAAACTACCCAGTGATGTTTAAGTATTTGATTACATACTTTTATTACCCCTTATTCACTTGTCTAGTAGTGTAAGTCTCGTTAATTACGATTTAATACTTTTATGTTCACAATAAATAACATCTGGACTGTGTGAAGTACAAAATTAGAAGACGAAATAATTTTGAAAAACTATCAAACTGAATGTTGTTATTACATTAGTTAATTAATTATTATCTTGACAAATTACTCAAATAAGTCGATTAGTAAGTAATTAGTATAGAGCGGATGTACACTTGACAAATAAATTATTCAACCGCCATTTCTTTTTATCGAAGTATAGACGTATAAGTACGTTAATAAATATAAGTTTCATATGATTTGTGAGTTATTATTTCTGTCTAAACAGATTCGTGATTGGTTTGTTGGAACAAAGCTAACATAAATTTTTCATGTTTTATTGCAATAACTATACGTTTTTTATCTTAAATAAAAGCTATATTTCATCTTGTCTTGAATAAATCTTTTAATAGATTATAAAAGCGGATGCAATTTCCATAATGTAGATATTCTTGTGCAAGAAGTATGTAATATTAATTGGCTATTCTTACAATATCTTTGATGTCTTTTGATGTTAGAAATCTAGTCCAATTTCTATTCATACTCTTGCCGTGTTATTGGTACTTTTATTTATTTTTTCATTTATTCAATAGATTTATGAATCATTTTTCTATTTAGTTTAATTTTAGTGCGATATAACAGTTTACAATTTTCTTTTCTTATTGTTAGTAGTTAGGTTGTCTTTGGGGATTTACTGGGCATAATTTAGTCGAAAAGTTTTAAAGTTTTGACTGCTTTGTGGTCTTTATCGGTCTACAACACCGAATTATCGATTAATTAAATAATTATGCAAAATGACTTCCTCGTTTACTTTATAATAAAGTTAATGGTTATATCAAAATTAGACTGAATAATATTTTTGATGATATTGCAATAATTTCGTTGTTGTTTCTTAAATTTTATCTATTTTATTGAATTATAACTAAATTAGATTATTGACAGATCAATTCCCAAGTTTCATTAGTATGCTGCTATCAGCTTATTAGTAATGTACCATCGGTCAAATCAGATATAAATGGAAATTTCATTTGTCAATTTGTAGAAAGCTTTGTGAGTGAGTTCTAAATTTAAATCGTCAAACATATGAAATAGAACCCCGATAGATTTCAACGATAACATAAATCTAACATCACGTATCGCAATTCGTACCAAATAAGCATTAAACCAACTTGTGCGAAAATGTTTTATAATCGTTCTCTTCTAGATTAAGAAAGTAAAAGAAAAAAAAACCGAATGCTTTTACACACTGACTCTCTTATGTTCAACATTGGAAAATTAACAAAAGTATTAAAACTCCACCATTTTGCTATTCTTCTTTAACTTCTTATCCTCCCCTAGTTGCAATTGTGAAATTATCATAATTTTAATTTTCGAAATTGTTAAAGTTAGAATTCCATTAATCACAATAATACGCATGGTTTCGTTATTTCTAGTTTCGTTTTATTTAACTTTTTTTTTTAAAGGTGATATTTATAGCCACTCTGGTACGTCAATTAGTAAAATAAATCAACGTAAATGGTTGTGAATACGATGTACATTATTCAGATAAATCACTAACTTTGTCTATTTAGTGGACAATCAATGGGATTGGGAAAGTTGAATGATTTTCCGAATGTTATACCTCCACTGGGATACGTTTATTCTTTCCACTCATCTCCACTTTGATGTTATTATATTCTGTTGAAATTCTTTATTAATAATGAGAATGGTAGAAAAGATATCAAATAGGAAAAAATTTTTGAAAGTGGATTTTTTGTAATACACTATAGTGTTGTTTTTAAGGATTATCTTGAATTTGGTATATAGATAGCAATATTCTAGCCTAGTGATAAAATAGCAGATCCAGCCTATTTTTATGATATCTTAAGAAAGTTATCGAATTACCATCAACTTTAACGTTTATCAACTTCATACAAACTCGGAATATTTCAAAAGATCTTTCAATTTTATCGATACAATATTGTCGATTTTCAAAACGGAAATTTTAAATTTAACATATTGTGCGGACAGGGTTGAAAATTGTTGTTATTGTATTTTGAATAGTGAACGTTATATATTATATTGATAACATAATAATATAGTCTGTAGAATTTAAAAGGTAGTTCCAATCTTTTTCTGGCACTTCTATCAGACTTCTATCATCAATATAATAACGTACAACATATCTTATCACAATAAATTCTAAATTTATTTCTTCAATGACTCCATCAAATTTTCTATGTTAAAATGATTCGTGTTGTTTTCGTTGAGAGTTTTTGTTTTTTTTTTATACGCCCAAAGCGAAAATATGATTCGATTTTCTTTTATAGTATAAAAACTATATGATAACAAAGATGAAAATGCTTTTAGCTGACTTGTTGCGTCATTTATGAATACTGAAATACAATATAAATCATCTTTATTATGATCATCTTAGAGGCGTTGGAAAATTAATTCTCGATTATTAGAAGATATATATATATATATATATAAAATATAGAGCTTTTTGGTGCTTTATTGTGACCGGATGCCCTTAAAATCAATAACTTGTAAAAATTTTTCGATACATTTACGATATCATTAATCAACCGAAAGAATCTCTTCTGTTTCGTCTTTTCCTGGTATTGTCCAGTTAATGTACTTCCATTTCTAGTAAAATCTATAGTTGTCGAGTGGAGTGTATTTTACTTAAACAACTAAAGAAATACCACTGAACAGTAAATTCAACCGTACAGACAAAGATCATTTTTATATAATGGTTTGTATTAACGGAACGAGAGTATGAACATTACTGCAACATATAATAATAAAATAAAATACTTGAAAATTTTACTAAACCTATTGTCAATTACACGGAATATATTTATCATTTTTATTTATGAAAACTTCCGAATAAAAATCGATTTGTAATGTGAAATTATAACTATATAGAAATTATATTAATATTGTTATTTCGTTTTTTTTTTCAGTTTTCGTTGAAATAAATGAATTGAATTGAATTTCAATTTGAAATTGTTCAACAGTAAGTATTTGTAGGTTGAATAAAATATTGAAATATCACGATTAGACGGAATTGAAACAAACCGTTTTTATCTAGGAGCAAAATTTCAGGGATTCCACATTGTTTTCATTTGTTAAATAAATAGAAAAATATCTGCCATTTCTTATTATATCGTTCACATTATAATTTGATAACTTCAAAATCAATATTGTGTAGTTTTAAATTATTGAGACAGTCACGTTTAATAATTTCAATAATGTTTATCAAATCAATTGAATAAAGTGTGATGTTCCCGATATTGATGACTTGTGCAAACAATGACTTTATTGTTGAAAACTCTACTGTTTATAGCACCTAGGATTTCCAATAATAATTCTTGTTTTCTAGGAGGTGTTAGGTTTGAATATTTTTTGTGAACATCATCAAAATAAACTAAATTATCCCAAATTGCTGAATACTCCTATTCAAACGATCATTTTCCGAATTTTCTGTTTAATAGAAATTTAATTTCTCTCTCTCTCTCTCTCTCTCTCTCTATATATATATATATATATATATATATATATATATATAAATATATTTCATTTGGATGATTTAATATTAATTCTATATAATAGATTAAAATTTATTCAAATATTATAATCAACTGAAAACAGATTCATAAAACAAAATAAACTTTCTATATAAACCAAAATTTAATAAAACAAAGACACGATAAAAGCACTCATTAGGTTAATTTCGATGTTAAAATGTATTTCAGATGGGTTTATATTGTTATTTTGATGATCTTGAATATCGTTAGTATAATAATAACAAGGATCAAAATTCAATTAAACTCGTATATGTTTGTTAGTATTGGTTTTCGTTACCGATTTATCTATCGTAAAATGTCCATAAAATTTGTAACATAATGATAAGAATAGAAATAATGATAAGGAAGATGGAATTGTTTGGTGGTATCTAGTGTGGTTGTGAATTATTGGAAAAATATTTGTAAAATAATATTCTTAGAGGCATTCCATAAAGTTGTCGATATCGAAATAAATGTCTATCTTCAAATCTTGCATAATCTATTGGTCGTTTTATCGAACGTTCACATTCTACCCTTGTCACAAATCTGCTTTAGTAATTAAACTATTGCAATAAATTACAGTTATTGCACCGGGACTTACCAGTGGTCATTACCTGAAATTACAGAAAATAGTAATGTTGTTTATACTTCAACGTAATTAACTGTAATTAGATTGTCAAATTTTGTGTTGTAACAAATAACTTTATGTAGAATGTGATAAACATTACTAAAATGTCAACAATTAAAGACAGAAAAGGTCCAATTAAATACTATTTTGTACTTAAATGATTTTAAGTTTACAATAAATATACAAGCCACGTGATAAATGAACCGCTCTAATGCCGTTTAAATTACCGACTATTATTTATTATATAAGCATTTATTTGCTAACAGAAGCGTGTTAATGGTAAATTTTTGAAACGTACAAATTTAATTAATTCGATCTGTTCTCTTCTTAACTAACTAAATTAATATTGATTATTGCCATCCGGTTCTATATACGTCACTTTTAATGGAACAACAATGTAAACAGTTAAAAGGTATTGTATTTAATTAATTCTAATTATAATTTATTCATTGAACAGTATAAATTACTTTCTCACATATGATATTATCCATTTTCAATCCACACATCACACACAGACACTCAAATGTAGAATAAATTTGTCGTATACTAAATCAGAAATTCAACAAAGTTGAATTGAAATTTCAAATCTGTTGATCAACACTCAGTTATAGTAGAGGAGTCTTCCCGTCTGGGCGACAGAAAATTTATTAGGAAATACAAAACAAATTTGCAAATCGCCCTTGTGTTATATCTGGAACCACATTGGAAAAGCTTGTTCGTTTATCTACCAATTTTCGTTAACATTTTTTTCTTTTATTACAATTTCCATCGAATTCGTCGGCATTTTTTGTTTTTTTAAATCACCGTTTTATTTTTCGTAGTTGATTCGTTTTTTTTACGTGAAGCTTGAATATATTTTTTATCATTATTAAAAAGGTAAATGTAACATCGCGAAACGTTCTTCCGGCGCATCCACCATAATTCGTTCTATTGTATAAATGATTTCTCATTTTTCGTTTATTAATAATATTTCTCTTTGATATAATTTGAACAACTTTTATCATCAGCTTTAATCATTTGTGTATCTGTTTTCAATTAATTTAATTAAATTGAAAATTTCGTTATCGTATTATTTTATGATACAGGTAAATGTGATTTTAATTTTCACATTATGGGTCATCTCATTAAGAGATTAAGATGAATTGAGTTGATATTTATTGACGTGATTTGGGTGTCTCTTGTATTCTCAAACTAATCATTACTAAAATGTAATTTACATTGAACCAATTTCTATGTCAATCAATGGCGCGTTATAGCTTTATGGTGCCTCAGGCGAATTGGAAGTTTGGGGACTCCACGTGCAGAGTTGAATTCAAACATTTTTCTTCGGATACCAATTTATTGACGCCTCAGGCATTTAGCCTTTTTGGTACATAGAATAAGGCTTTACTGTTTACATTACTTGTTATTTGTGGCAACTTTTAATTTATAATCAGATTGTTCAAATACAAATATTTGATGTATATATGACCGGTTTTATTTGACTTCATTACTAAGACACGAATGATTTAATCAAGAATCATCAAAATAATTATATGTATTAGAATTATTACAGTAACACAATGAAATTGAAAGTTTCTCTACATATTCACTTGTAATAAAACAGTTGTTTGCTGTTTAGTTCTCCATAGGGTGCAATTAATTTAGATTTCATAGATTTGAATGAATTTTCAAAATCATACATAGAATCATCATCTGAAAAAGTAAATTTAAAGAAAATCCACACACATTTTCCAAACTTGAATATAATGAAAACATGAATTACCGTAAAGAAAAGGTTCTCTTAACTATACTTTTCGATTTTGGTTATCCTGATAGGAAAACAAATTTAAAAACTTTTTGAAGTTTCTTCACAAATAAAATTGAACAGAAGCGGTGATTATTTAAATCACGATTTTGTATTAAAGTGTGAAAATGTTAGTATATAGTAGTAGTAGTAGTAGTAGTAGTCAGCTTAACTTGAAGATTATTTTCAAAACTATTTCTCGTTTCTATTAGAACAAGATTCAATTTAATTAATTCACTAATCTAGTTGCACTAATATGGAAACATAATCATTTTCTCATATTTGTAAATATAATACAAATTAACGATTCTAGATTGTAGAATAATAGAATTTAATTTAAATAGAATTGATTCAATTAACTATAACGATATCTAGAAGTAATTCATAATTCTTCTGATAAGACTGAAAGATTTCCACTTGATTAGTCTGTGTATCTAATTTTCAGATGATAATTAACCGGAAGTACTACATTTCACTAGTAAAATAGAAGAATGAGAAGCTGTCCAGACATTAGATAAGTCGCTCACCTTTAACATTTAATGGATTTTCTTACGATTTCCGTATACGGTTTGAGTGCTAGGTATTAGCATCCTGTTTTATTAAGTTTCTAGTAGTAAGCGTTAAATAAACCTACCGGAAAAAGGGAACAATCTGATTTTTTTCTTAAATTCTTTTCTATTACTTCCTATTAATATCATATGATTAATTTTGGAGGAGAATTTAATGCAGAGTTTGATTAATAATTATTGTAAACATAACAATCAATTTTAAAAGATAAGTTTTCCACTTCATTTCTCTTTAAAAGCACTCAACTTCCACGAAAGGATCATGTTGCTTTAAAATAGAAAAATATGAAACCGAAAATTGAACGATATAGTTTCTATTTACCAAACAACTTGGGAATACAACAACCATCTTATTAAAATTTAATTAATAAAATTTGAATAATGTCCGTTTGAATATCGGTGAATACTACGTTCATATATAGTTTTTCAAACTTTTTTCTGTCCGATATTATAAATATTTCACGGATATTGTATAGTTTTCAAGTATTAAGGCATAATTCATAACAATCGTTGGCGTTACGTCAGGTCAATAAGTTTATAAATTCCTTTATTATCAATTTTTGTTATAATTATACGGATTTGTTTATTGTCACAATTTACGACTATTTGAACAAGAAATCTTAATAAAAGCATTTGTTTAAGTTTTAGTTGTTTATCAAACTAGTTGATGACAATTCAATCTGATTTATGGTAAAATTATACATCTTCAACTCTTCAACTTCAATCTTTATTTATTGCTGTTTGTTCTATGTAAATGTTTGAAGATTTATTTCTATCCATTATTTGAATCAACTATAGTTTTAATTAGAGTAGCGAATTTTATATTCACATATTCTAGTTGATCTAGATTTAAATGTTAGGCAATTTGAAATACAATATTGCAATTTTTTTAAAATTTCCCAATACAAATTTTTATACATGTTTTATATACAAGTATGTAACTAATAATGATGGTGTTTGTTTTAGTCAGCGAATGAATGAGAATTTGAAGTATACAGCAGGGGATGATCGTGCAGCAACTGCTGTTATCATTTCTATCATGGATAACAAGCAGTATTCAATTGCATCAAGGTCCAGTTACTGTACCTGGCGATATCATCTTAGGTGGTTTATTTCCAGTACACAAAAAAGGCGATCGTTCACCATGTGGTCAACAAATATATCATCGTGGTGTACAACGTTTAGAAGCAATGATGTTTGCTATTGACCGTATCAACAATAATCCACACATACTTCCTAACATATCATTAGGTGTTCATATATTGGATACATGTTCAAGAGATACATATGCATTAAATCAAAGTTTACAATTTGTAAGAGCGTCTGTTAGCAATATTGATACGTCTGCTTTAGAATGCTTCGATCATTCTATACCTAGACCACGTAATAATTATTCAGGACCTGTCTTCGGAGTGGTAGGAGGTTCTTACAGTTCCGTCTCCCTTCAAGTAGCCAATTTATTAGGTAAATTCACTGAAAATACCTGTTTTATATTCTTGAATAATTATTAGTCTTTCTTTAATAACAAATAAATCTAATGTTTAATTATTATTATTTTGAAATGATTCTGTAATAAAATGTCCGAGTACAGATCGGGCTTACAAATATTAAATAATTTTAGTCTAACATCTATATTATTGAAAATTTGTTTATTTTAGGTCTATTTCATATCCCACAAATATCTCCAGCATCCACAGCAAAAGCATTAAGTGATAAAACTCGATTTGAATATTTTGCAAGAACGGTTCCTCCGGACACGTTTCAATCCAGTGCTTTAGTGGATATTGTTAAAAGTGTAAATTGGTCCTACGTATCAACTGTCTATTCGGAAGGTTCTTATGGAGAATATGGTATTGAAGTTTTCCATCGGGAAGCCCAAGAGAGGAATGTTTGTATTGCGACAGCTGAAAAAGTACCAAGTACAGCTGATGATAGAGTTTTCGATAATATTATAACAAAATTGAGGAAAAAAACAAATGCTAGAGGTGTTGTGCTTTTCACACGTGCTGAGGATGCTAGGTAAGTGGTCATTTACATTAATTATTAACGTAACTGAATTGAACATATTCATTATAAAAAATTACGATCGATAATGTTTTAATTTTAATTTGTTACATTAGTTTATGAGAGAATCAATCAGTTGTATTGCCGTTCTTTAACAACAGTTTAGATTTATTAGTTTGCTTAATGTCATGATCACAGGAGGATTCTGCAAGCAGCAAAACGTCTAAATGCGAGCCATACATTCTATTGGGTAGCAAGCGATGGATGGGGTAAACAACAAAAGTTAGTTGAAGGTTTAGAAGATGTGGCTGAAGGAGCTATAACAGTTGAACTACAATCTGATAACATACCCGGATTCGATGAATATATGATGTCTTTAACACCGGAAACTAACATTAGAAATCCATGGTTTGAACAATATTGGGAGGATGCATTTGATTGTATTCTACCAAAAAATGTACCACTTGAAATTAATACAACATTCAATGTATGCAATCCTGATTTAAGATTGTCCCAAAAAGCTGGGTAAGGCTCATTACCGTTTTTCATTAAATTAAATGTAGAATACAGAAGAAAAATAATACATAGATATCGATCGATATACACATGAAACACATATCTTTTGAACTTGCTCTACTGACATTTTCTATATTTCCACTTTACTGAATACAGATATTGTTGTCAGTATTTTAAGAAATATTACCGAGACAGTTTGTTGAAATTAACATTAACATACATTTTCATTATTTGTTCAGTTTTATTTATTATCGATTTCAAGAATATCACCTATAAAGAAATAGTGTTGTTTATCTTAAGAACCAACACAATAACGTCAATCCTTTATCCATATATACACACACCGACACACACACACACACACACACACACACACACGCACACCACAACAATAAAATAATCAAGTCCTTTTTATTGGTATATTCAGAGTGTTGACTGTCAAAAAGGGATGTAAATTCTACTTTTTAAAGCCTTTCTACTAATGTTTACGTCAACATTTATGCCAGATAAATGCGAGTTTTTGTTCTTATTACAGATATGAACAGGAAAGTAAAGTACAATTTGTGGTGGATGCAGTCTATGCGTTCGCATTAGCACTCCATAATCTTTATAACGATTTATGTAAAGATTATAAGAAATCCGGTGTTTGTCCAGCAATGAAACAATACGATGGTGGTGATTTTTATAAAAAATACATTCTAAATGTATCTTTTACTGGTGAGTTTTTATCATTATTCGAAATAAAACACGAATGGATTGTCGAAAATTTTCTCAAATACTCTTTCAATCGTCATCTTTATCGATTTTGCTTATATTTGATGTTGTCAAAAGTATTTCAATATAGTATACGTATCCTCCTATTTCTTGTGAAACTTATATTATGAAATATTTTTTTCATCCCCATTTCTTAGCCAGTTAGATATTTGCTTTGCAGATCTTGCAGGAAGTCCTGTCATGTTTGATACAAGAGGTGATGGTTTAGCACGTTATGACATTCTCAACTATCAAAGATTGATAAATGCTTCAGGATATCATTATAGAGTAAGTAGATTGTTTGTTATCTTAAACAACTATTCTATACAGGAAACTCACGTTATCAGATATAAGATATTAACTGAACATAATCGAGACAAATTTAAATTTATCTAATCAATAGTTCATTATATAAAGTTATATAAACTATATTAGTACAATATCATCTATTTAGCTGTTGTATTAATATTTCCATTGATTATAAATCAATTAAAACTATTTAAACTCTATTTTGGCATTTCTTCAACTATTCTGAATAAATTCCGATCTTAATCTTAATCGTAATGCTAATTCTAATTCTATTAATATGATTTAACTAATTTCATCGATTCATTGTATTATAATAAATTATATAGAAGATTCTGTTTCGATCCCTTCCAAATTGTCTCGAATTAATATGAAAGCTAGGAGAAGGTTTTCTGTAATAAATTGATTGTATACTACCTAATGATATATTGATTAAGATTGAAATCAAATTTGTCTTGGATTTTTGTTTATTAGAATCAATTTGAGAAATTATCACAATACAATTGGAAAAAATCGATCACTGTGATATTTTGAAATTTGCATTTTTATTTAAACTTGTAGGATTTCTTAATAATCAAATTCTTCTGCATTATTACTCATCCATTTACCTATTTCCGTTTTTCTCCTATATTGCACAAATCATATCAATAAATCGAATGGGCTTCTTTTTTTTTGTTTATTTTATAGGTGGTTGGGAAATGGTTCAATTCATTAGAATTGAATTTAGAACATTTAGTTTGGAATAATAATCAAACAACTCCACCGACTTCAGCATGTTCTTTACCATGTGAACCAGGAATGATCAAAAAACAACAGGTAAATTTTGTTTATTTCCACAATAAATCATCCAATTTCTTTTATATTGATTATTTGAACAATTTTTGGTTAATATTAAATATCATACGATAATATAAATATGAGTATACAATAAATAATCCGTAATTCTATTCAATTTCTACTTATGCTTTGAGACGGTATTTACGTTTTGATATTGAAGAATTTATTTGTTAAATATTTCGAATAGACCAATCAAAATACCTACAATAACATCTATTATAAATGAAACGATCGATTTCTAACAATCTACATTTTAGTTTTGATACGTAATTCGAATCGGTAAGAGTTTATTTTGAGTTTGTGTAGAGTGTACACACTTTATTGTTAGATTTGTGGAGATTTTTTTCGGTTTGTTTCAGAAATTGTTGATTCAGTTGATTATTTGTTTTTCTGTTTTTGTTGTTTCTATAATTTTCATTTTATGAATGTTGATAGGAATAAGATCAAAGGTGTTCTCATACCAATTTATATATATATATATATATATATATATATATATATATATATATACAATATTTTTGTTACATTGAATTTATAAATTCTGTTGTGTTATTATTTTCATTGTTTGAAATATTTGCTTCAGGGTGATACGTGTTGTTGGATTTGTGATAAATGTGAAGAATACGAATATGTATTTGATGAATTCACATGTAAAGATTGTGGTCCTGGTTATTGGCCATTTGATGATAAATTATCGTGTTACGCATTAGAATTACAATATATGCGTTGGGATTCACCATATGCTTTAGTACCAGTTGCATTTTCATGTTTAGGTATTTTAGTAACATTGATGATAATTGCATTGTTTATAAAACACAATGATACACCATTGGTTAGAGCATCTGGACGTGAATTAAGTTATATGTTATTATTTGGTATATTATTATGTTATTTAAATACATTTGCATTATTGGCACGACCAACAACAGAGACATGCATTACACAAAGATTTGGTGTTGGCGTTGGATTTTCTATAATATATGGAGCACTTCTTACAAAGACTAATAGAATCTCGCGTATATTTGATTCTGCTTCGAAATCTGCTCAAAGACCGAACTATATTAGTCCCAAGTCACAGGTAATCATTACATGTTCCCTCATAGCTGTGCAAATTCTACTCACTCTCGTATGGATGATCGTTGAACTACCAGGCACTCGATTCTATTACCCTCACAGGAACCAGGTCAGTATTTTCTATATTATTTATTTTTCAACACAACAATTTCCTAATTTCATCTTCTAAATTGTCTATAAATGATACAAATTTTATATAAAATAGCTTATGTTATATGGTCTTATACAAATTATAATTGTCTTTGTCTATCTATCTAGACTGAAATTGATTATATTTAATGTGCATTACGAAATTTATCCAGCAAATAATGATCTGTGATCACCACTTTAACCTTTTTTTTGTTGTTGTTGTTGTTGTTCTTGTTGATCAAATCTGGAAATATTGGAAATTCTAGTTTTAAAGATGACTTTTTTTTTGTATTCCTATTTATATAAAGTAAAGAATATCACAATTTGCTATTTCTATTGTAATGAATCTAACTCATGGAAATTCTCTTGAGGTATTCTAACAAAATGTCTGGTCTACACTGAATTTATTTGACGCTGTGAATCAATATTTCAAATACCATTGAAATAAAACGGGTATGCAGAACGACCGGTAAACACTTGCGAATTATGACTCAAAGGACTTTGATTGTATGAGACCCAATCACGAATAAAACTTGTCGATTTTGTGTTTTATAAAAATGTCAACTTTTTAAAATAATTTAAAAGAATAAACGCCAACAATAAAGATCGATTTGAAGTGTATAATTGTCAGAATTAATAACGTTTCTGTTAAAATGTTAATAAAACAACCGACAGTACACATACAGTGCTGGGAGGTGTTATAGATGTAATAAAAGCAAATAAACATTCTCATTTTCATCTGTGTAGAGTTATATAGGTGGAATTTATAAGGTAAACAGCAAAGTTATTTGAACAAACAAACAGTATCGTTTGTTGGTTTATTATATATGATGATATCCACATTCGTATGAAATACCACATTTTCGTGGTTCGTATAGGGTCCGCTGAAAATTGCCTTTTTTTCTCTCTTCAAATACCAACATTATAATGAAATTAATTGGGAGTTCAGCTTGTTATAAATTTAACAAATATTCTTTTCGAGAAAATCACAAAATATAATGAAACGTCGTTCAGATGCAAATTTTCAGAAATTATACAGTTGTTTATTTGTCGATTGTCATCGTTTTTGCCATTAGTGAATTTTCATTGTTTACTTTATTGGTTGAATGTACTGTCACAAGATTTCCATATTTAAATTTGCTGAGATTTGTTGTTTCCTAATTTCTTCAAGCTAACATAAAAAAACCATCAATATAAATAAATTTTTAAAATATGCACTTCAACGTGATAGAATTATTGTCATTTTTATTGTTTTAAAGTTATGTCAATCAATTGTCTTTTTTCAGGTGATTTTAAAATGTAAAATTCAAGATATGTCATTTTTATTCTCACAACTTTATAATATGGTGTTGATAACAATTTGTACTGTATATGCAGTGAAAACAAGGAAAATTCCAGAAAATTTCAATGAATCGAAATTTATTGGTTTCACAATGTATACGACTTGTGTTATTTGGCTCGCATTTATACCAATCTATTTCGGTACTGGAAATTCATATGAGGTAAGTACTGAACAATTTTACAGAAATATTTGTCGTTACTTGATTCTCTTCAGTATTTACATATGGGATAGTTTTTCAATTTTAAATAGATATTAGCTTTGTTGAATTCGTTTTTAATATTCTTCAACACAAACCACCGATAATAAGTGTCTTTCTATTATACAGGAATTAATAAAGTTGGGCACTGTATTTATATTTTATATCCATGGCCATACTTCAACGTAATATTGCAGTTACTCTAATATGTTTTTGATAAAATAAGAAAGCGAAGACCGTTTTCGGTATAGAGTCAATTTCACAAAATTCCAACCATTATGCTGAATTCTTGAGGCAATCGATATTATAAATCATAAGAAAATGCGATAATAACACGATCCTGTAACATCTCAATTCTAGTTACCACATTTTCGTGGAATTATTTGTAAATTTATACTAAACTATATTCACTGACTTAGATGATTCGATTTTTACTATAAATCGAAAAGATTGATTGTTTTTGTTGGAAAAATTAAATGTTGTTTTTTGTTTTTCTTGAAAAAGAATTGATGAATTTTACTTGAACAACATTTTAATGGAAATTTCGTATAATAAAAATGTTTACGAACGTTGTCTGTAAGTAGATCAAGATATATATATATATATATATATATATATATATATATATATATATATATATTAGAACTGTCGAGATTGTTCATTTTACTTCTGACAATATTGTTTTTGTTCTTTTTATTAAAACATCTTAACGAAATTAGTAACAATGGGACCTTGATATTGTTATTTTTATTATTATTATTATTATTATTATTATTATTATTATTATTATTATTATCAAACACATAACATTTCGTATTTGTACAAGCAACTACTGAAAATAATCGAACAGGTTTTCATGAAATTCTTACCATGAAAGTATTGTAGAATAGCATCAGGTGGATACCTGCAGTACAGGAATAAATTAAGAAACAATTAAAAACAAAAATATACGGAAATAACTTGTAACTTTTTCAATTTATATTAAATACCAAATCGAGATGGATATCAATTAATTAATAAAGGTGTTGTTTACCCTTTATTTTTGCCTGGAAACGATTGACGCCACAGCCGCGACCCAAACTGGGTACTTTTGGAGATAATTAAACTTCTCGGTAATATAATTGGAAATACGCCTGTACAACAGACATGCAGTTTTGGATTAAAGCATGTTGAATTGGAAAATTTTCAGATTGAAATAACGACTGAAATCATATTTAATTGTTCAACAATCATATATTCAATATCATTTAAATTCGTTTGAAACAACCCAATTGCCATTTTCGACTATCTTTATATAAATAGTTTATTTAACAAATATATTTCTACATAAATACTGACTGTTGTGGTATATTGCAGCAAGATTAATTATTCAAATAAATAAAATTAATGATCTTACTCTAATTCAATTGGTTAAATTAATCATAAATTCTAAATAATACAGTTATAAAGCTCAACTTTTTTTCATAAAAATAATATTCCCTTTATTAATACTATTGTCAATAAAATGTTATTTATAGATGCAGCTGTCATTACAATATTCACCATTATAATATGGAGGAAAATATTACTGGTGTCGCAATGACAATTTAACCCAACCACAAACAGATATTCACGTTCTCGATTTGATTTTGATTTAATTACAATACTGTGTTGTAACTAATTAAATGAAATAATATCAATGTCATGTACAAAATTCACCAAAGATGATTGAAATTTATGATTTATTATCGTTGTCTTTAAACAATATCCTTTGGCCACTTGGTTAGTCTAATCTTCTAAAATAGTGCTATTCTCTGGTAATCTCAGATTTGTTCAATCTGTATTTTTATTACACTATTGTATCATCTTTAGCAATATCGTTATCCTAATTAATGCCTTTCTAGTATGTTTGATTATTACGAAATTCTAACCAATTTTCATCATTTGTTACTTGCTTCTCGACGATCAGTTGTGATAAATATAAAAATTCACGCTGCGTATTACATTTGAACTTTTCCAGTGGTGTACTTGTAGAACAATATGTTAAGTAATAGGTAGCTGAAGTATACTTGGATTATGCGAAAGTAGGCCACGAATATTTAACAAAGAAGTCCAAACAAAATCCAGAACTTTGTTTCTCTATAATCTTTGATATGTTCGTTTAGGTTTTAGCTTTAGAAAAAAAATCAACAAAATTGAATTTCGTCATTTAATGTAGTTCACCTTTAACAAATGGTTTTGGAATTATTGAAAGTTAAAATCAGTTTAGAGTTTATATTATGGATTTCCATCAAAAATTCTTTTCCAGTTCTGCTCCCTAAGTAACGGATGAATTTTTATGTGGCATTTGGGGTTGTTTAAATTTTATGAGAACGTTTGTGTATTTCCGTCTGATATTCAACGTTTTCTTTAATGGATGTTGTAAAGTCGTATTTTGACAGATTTTTTTCCACAATCTCATCTAGTATTCTTTAGTCATTCGTAGAAGTTTTTTTTTAAATATAGGAAAAAATTTTTATTCAGTATTATTCTCTGGTAAGTTTTTTCTTTTAACCTGAATCTGTTTTTTTTCTTATTTCTGATTCCAGACACAAATCACAACATTATGCGTTGCAATATCAATGAATGCTACTGTCGCCCTAGTCTGTCTCTACTCACCAAAAGTCTACATTATCGTTCTACATCCGGATAAAATGTACGGAAATTGACAATGAATAGTGCAGCTTATAAAAAATATAATTCTGGACCACCTTCCACTTATACAGCATCATCGACAAATAAAGGTTTAACAATTTTCATTTTCTTCTTTTTATTAATAGTTTGTAGGTTTCCACAAATAGAGATATTCTTAAAATACTCTAGCGTACGGATTAGGAAATCGACCACAAATACGAAAAGCCATGGACAAATATCAGACTATTCTAGAAGTAATATCACTTTCATTTTTTGTTGGTCCAAATAAAGACGTATACATTTGACGTACAGTTAAACAAAAATATAAAAGAAAACATAAATCATACTCAACATTTACAAATTATTCATAAACAACAAAGTTACTCCCGGCGCATCCACCAAAAATACATATTTATCAATTTGTATGTTTTCTTGCTTTTGATGAATTTTAAAGCGTTTTCTTCTTCCTCTTCTATAGTTAGTGCTATTACTGACAATATAAGAGATACCGCTTATCTTAACTTTAAATGATGTTCGTCTTTTTATGTCGTTGTTGTCGTTGATAATATTGGTACTAAGTTGCCATTTGTTATCAGTTTCTTTCAAGTTTACGGTTAGAAAGTGTAGCTTGATAGATATACACTACATAAAAGTAAAAGAAAATGCTTCATAAATATAGACTAACGCAAATTTATTTTTAAATATTTACAATAAAATTTCCAATTCAAATACAATTAATCTAAATTATAGTTTCTAATCGGTTAGATTTTAAAATATATATCGAAAAATAATGTAAATTTGTGAAATTATATAAATATTTTTCAATATTTTCGTAGGTGTTGATCCCGCTGAAACTATTCCTATGCAAAGTGTTGGTCCAATACAGCTGGTACCGCTGAACCTGCCTCAGATAGTGTAGCTTTATTGTAAATTCTTCTCCGCAATTCTATAAGAATTCACTATAGAAATTAATTGGAACCGTCACAAATTTGAATGATGATTTAATCAAGACTATTGATTAATACCATTCATACCAGGTATTATTATTGTTATTATTATTACCATTATTATTATTATTGTAACGTACTGTTCTGTAACAAACGATACGTCAATTCTGGTTCCTTCTTTCATTTTTTCCACTTATCCATTTATTTTCGTATATACTCTGACGTAATAGAAATGAAATTTCTGAAAGGATTCGCGTTTATTTTCTCTTTTCCATCTTTTCTTTTTAATAATAACAACAACAGATATTCTTACGGAATTATTAACAAAAATTGTTTGACAAATGGATGGAAGGTGAAAATACCGATTCCAAATAGACAGAAGAAGAATCTGTTATAATCCGTTATTATAAATGAATAGTATTTCGTTTTCTTTCTTACTACATACTTTAATAAAAATCTAGCGGATTATTTTATTGATTTTGTTTAGTAGCGGGTATTATGTTTAATTGTGCTTTACAATGGCTGCAAACTATAAAAGACCAAAATGAAGACATTTTATTTATGTGCGACAATCCCCATATTTCTGTTAAGATATTTTTTAATATTATTTGCAGTGCACAAATGAATATTTCTAGGAGATTTCAAAACTGACTGATATACTCTTTGTCTATTTTAGTTTGGCCGACATAACTTTAAGATAGTAAGTAAATGTGACAATAACAATTATCCCGCTAAGGTCCGGTTCATCTTCCCTTCCTAAATCTCGACTCAAAGCTCAGCTTTACCTTGAACCACTCTTATGTTTCTTTAGTAAAATGCTCATTTGAATACAGTAGAATTTCAGAGTGCTCATTTAAGGTCGATCTTAAGTCGAGATTTAACGAGACAAGATGAATCGTTCTTTACCTATAGTTAAGTCAGCCAAGACAAAATAGACAGAGTACAAGGGAATATGTTATAATATAATTGTGATATTTCGATTCGTTTATTAAACATTTAGATTATATTTAAGTACCTTTGATTATAAATTATTTAAACGTTGCATAATCACCGGCATAAAATCGAATCATTTTCGTTTCTATTATTTATTAATTAAATTTAGCAAAACTTCATATCATTTAAAACGATTCAGATCTTCTGTCGGCGACTGTATAAAAATACATATCATATTCTATTGTTGCGTGTATGTATGGATTTTATATAGATTGAAAAATAATAAATAAAACGTTTTAAAGTAGAATTTAAATCGGATTAATCTATAATAAGCAGAATTAATATTTTATGAATAAATCACAAATAAACAAAGAAACAAAAACATAATCTCTAGACAAAATTAATTATATTTTTTTGTGAAATTCAGTGTTAGGTAGCAATAGTTAAAACATAAATGAACACAATCCAGTCTAGTCATTTTATAACGAATGATCTAAATTTTTATCGATTTATGATATTAATACATTAATTAATAATTGAACTAACGTTAATTGATCGATAATAATTTTGATCACTTATTATTTTCAAAATGTTCCGCATAATATCTAATATTTAGCTACAGAATAATCATCATTTCCTAATATCTATTAGATAAATGTAATTAAGAACAAACTATCGCCAGATTTCATTAATTTTCAAATTTTTTTTGTTGCTAGCTACTAATAATAATGGCTCTTAATGTTATTATCTGTAGAAAAATGTGATATTTTATTATTGTGTTGTAATTATTATTATTATTATTATTATAAGGTAGGTCAAGCGTTGACGCACCTTAATGAGTGTCGTTATAACGATTTAAAACAATATAATTGTTTTGTGAGATCTGAATGTGTCAGATAAATGTTATTTTTAATTTATTTCATATAGTTTGTTGCAGAGCCGGACCGGGATGAATTGTGCCCGGCAAACATGAGTTACAGGCGCCCGGTTTAGTCAATGTCTATCTATAAAAATTGAAATTTATATGATATGGCGCCCCATGGGGAACCACGCCAAGGACACGAGCCCCTGTAGCTCCCCTCGGTCAGGCACTGGTTTGTTGTTAAATAATGTATTCTTTTATTTTTACATTTCAATTACAATAATAATTTGAAACTTGTTAGAAGTTCTAAAAATGCAAAGATATGAAATGATAATTTATTAATTATCTAAATGTATCCAGTAGGAATTCAATATTTATTTTGATTGTTCTCTTGAATAAAGAATCTGTTATCTATGGTATTCTTTTTTTGAAATTATTAATAAACATTTCCCAACTTGGTTGAACCGGGCGAAAATTTTGGTGGATGCGCCGGCAAAAATTAAAATTTTTGATTTTAGACCGAAAAATTTTGGTGGATGCGCCGGGCGAAATTTTTGGTGGATGCGCCGGGAAAATTACAAATTTTGATTTTAGACCGAAAAATTTTGGTGGATGCGCCGGGCGAAATTTTTGGTGGATGCGCCGGAAAATTACAACTTTTGATTTTAGACCGAAAAATTTTGGTGGATGCGCCGGGCGAAAATTTTGGCGGATGCGCCGGGAAAATTACAAATTTTGATTTTAGACCGAAAAATTTTGGTGGATGCGCCGGGCGAAAATTTTGGTGGATGCGCCGGGAAAATTACAAATTTTGATTTTAGACCGAAAAATTTTGGTGGATGCGCCGGGCGAAAAATTTGGCGGATGCGCCGGGAAAATTACAAATTTTGATTTTAGACCGAAAAATTTTGGTGGATGCGCCGGGCGAAAATTAAAAATTTTGAATATACCGCAAAAAATTCTGGTGGATTCGCCGGGCGAATTTTTTAATTTATTTTAGCGCTCTCTACTAGTTGGTAGTCCTATTATATGCGACAAATTTTACAGTTACCTTTATTTAAGAATCAGCACCATCTGTGAACGTAAAATGTAACAATAAAACCAGATTTATATATTTTATGGAGAGATCTTTATTGGCACCAATAACCAAAATAAATTGCTTATACAAGCAAAATGTTAAGTGTACAAACTGCTTAATATGTTAAAAACCCATTAATCATTTGATGAGAACAAAAAAGATAATGCTACACGTTCACAGGGATTACTTAACAAGCTACTTACAATATACAATGTACAAAACCTAATGGGATTTAAATTTTTTTTCTTATTTTTTTTGTAAATTTTTATAAAATTATTTAGCCTAAAATATTTGTGTATAATAACTGAATAAAATCATTGACCTAAAATCGTATATAACTTAATAATTAATTAATCACATGCATCATTACTAAAAAATGATGGATTTGTTTGTTTGTTAT
Source organism: Meloe dianella (assembly GCA_028455855.1). Lineage (NCBI taxonomy): Eukaryota > Metazoa > Arthropoda > Insecta > Coleoptera > Meloidae > Meloe > Meloe dianella. The sequence continues at coordinate 576,201 of JAPTHL010000045.1, read as the reverse complement.
TTTTCTGTGGTTGTTGTTTTTAAATGAAACATCTAACTGGCATATTAACTTCTTGCCTAAAACTCCCATTGCCTACCACCAGAAGTTTTCATATACACCCACGCACACATACACATACATACATTCATACAAATCTAATATTAATTATATACAAATTCATGTTATGAAAAAAAGGCATATTCATCACCTGATATTTCTTTATGTTTTACAAAAATATATTATACTTCTACCGAATATAGCAGCATTTTAAAGAAAAATGAAAATTATTATTCTCTTAATATAAGCAATAGTTTTGTTTGCAATTCAATGCCCATTAAAATGTGAGGATTCCATGTTGTTGTTTATTAACATTATTCGTTTTTAATATTAATCTAGAAAAAATGTTTTTAGTAAAATTTCAATATATGTAGTTTTGTATTGAGCAAAATTGCAGTTATGTGGGATTTATTTGAATTTTTATGAATTTTTGTTATAGTTACGTATACGTTTAAAAAAATATTTCCACATCCCTATACGTGTTGTCCGTTTCAAAACAGAAATATGAATTAATAATATTTGTTAAACCATATTAGATTAGAGAGAAACAAATATATGTATTATCTACCATAAAACCAAATAGTATAACCTATCTATATTTTGTTTTGTTTTCTTTTGTTTTGTTTTATTTATGTAATATTTTGGTATTTAAACGGACAAGTGATAGAATTCATTCTTTATGACCTTGTGGTGGTGGTTCTTTTCGTTCTTGATTTGTTGTTAATGTTGAATTTGAACGAGGCACAACTAATATTGAACCATCAGCCGATGTTTGTAAACTGTATTGATAAGGGGAATACTGATTACCATCAGGATCACGTAAATTCTGTAATAATTATTAAGAATGGTAGTAATTATTGTTTTAATTTTTCAATTAATTGATTAATTAATTAATTCATTATTAAAAGTTTAATAATTACCTGGAATACATGTCGGTATAATTGTTGATATTTATCTTTCATTCTCTGACGTTCATTTGTTACATATTCATGTTCATTTATTAAACGCATATTTCTATCTCTCATATCTTTAACTTCATCAGCTAAACTTAATATTTGATCAAGTTTACGTTTACGACAATTTTGTGCGGCAACTTTATCTTTACCACGTCTCCGTATATCACGTATTAAACTTAATTGTGCTTCACTTAAATCATATTTAGATAAACGTTCATTAAATTCATCCATTGGTAAATTGATAATATCATCAACAGTTATTGGTACATTTAATGCACGTGCACGTTTTTCATCTCTAGTTAAATGTTCATCAACACTATTTTTACGTTGTTTTATTGTTTTATCACGTGATATTGGACGTTGCATAGCACCAGTACTTTCTGGTGGTAAATGATAAGTATGATTATGTTGTATATGATCAATTGTTGAACGTACAATATGATTATTACGTCCAAATTCCATTGAACATGAATATTTCATTTCTGTTGGTTTTGGACCAATACTACTTTCTTGTTGTGTTGTATTATTATTATATGTTGTTGTTGTTGATGATGGATCTCTATATTCATATTTTATTGGTAGTTGATGTGTTGTTGTTGCTGCTGTTGTTGTTGTTGTTGCTGCTGTTGGTGTTGTTACACCACTTGAACCACCTTGTTCTTGTAAATATCGTTTACCAAACATTTGATGTTTCTTTTGTGCAACTGGTACTCTTGCTGTATCTGATTGTCCCAAATTTGTATGTTGACGACTTGTATAACTGTAGTCATATGGTCGGTATTTTCTGTAATTTTTGTTGTGTTTTAATTAAGGTCTTTATGGAAATGTTTAATTATAATTACGTTTGATAATCGGTAACGTAATGATCTCCGGTTGTATGACCAGAATCAGAACCTGCATCACACCATTCACCATCAGAAAGTGATGGGACACGTTCTGATCCCATTGAACTAACAGCACTATCACTGGATGTATCCATTCTTTCAACATCTGGACGGGAAATTGATGTTGCACCACCAGCACTACTCATACTTAAATTATTGATGGTATTATTGCTATCCAACATACGCATTGTGTACATTCCTAATAAATTCAAAAAATTCATTATTATATTCATAGAACAAATGAAGAAAAAAAATAATACAGAGTAAAATTAAGAAAACTCGTAAATAGTTTTTGGAATTGCTGGAAAATCGATTAAAAATATCGAAAATATCCGCATTTGCGTAAATTTAATAATTGAAAATATTACAATTTCCATTATTTATTCAGCACTTACTTACGTCATTAAATCGTCGTCGTCTTATCAACAATGAAATGAATTATCATAAAAAAAATCTTTCACAATTACGATTTTTGAAACGAAAAATTTTAATAAAAAAATATGTTGTTGTCTTATTTCTTTTTGGAAAATTTCTAAAACACAACTTACTTTTTCGAAATTACACGTTGCAACAACAACAACAACAACATAAACAACAACAGTTACAACAATTGTTTGATAAATAAAAACGATGATACAATGTTGTATTAATAGAAAAATTATTCATTTCGATTAATTTCCCAAAATTTTGAAAATTATAAAACATTGTATAATGAAAGAAATATGAAAAATAACTGATTAAATACAATGTTCCATTGGCTGTGAATTTCTTATCAGTAATGAACCAACTCTCAAGGATAACCCGAACGATGATTCAACAATTTTTCTCTATATTAAACTTAAAATTTAACAACAGCAACAACAAATAAAAAAACAACTTATATATTCATTTACACGCACAGTTAATAACACGTGTGTATCAATACAAACAAATTATATAAAATATATTCTTTTTATAATTAACATGATCGAATAATTAAGAAAAATCCACCGAATTTGCGATTTATTTAGTTTATAGTTAAAACAAACAAAAACTTTTCGTGCCAAAATATAAAAATAAACCACAACTAAAATAAACCGAAAGGAAATTCGACTATTTTATTTAAGTATATAATTATTATTTCTTTAATACAAATTAGAATTTGATTAATAATCAGAAATCAATTTTTGAAAATAAATAATTCAGGATTTTAATGAACGCCATTTTTTTTTAAGAAAACTTTAATAAACCGCGCATGCGTCCGATAAAATTATTTAAATTTCCCTTATCAATTCCACGCGTAATTAATGTGAGTGAAAAATGGATACGTTTTGCTTTTTGTCTTTTTTTTGATAAGATCTCTTACCTTCGTTCATCGCCATATCCATTAATTGTAAATCTTCATCATTTAAAATCGATGATAAGAATCCATCAGTTTGATTTAATTCAGATGTTCCGTTCTTTCGTACAGAAAAAAGAATTGTGGAATTATTAAGTTTTTTATCTTTTTGATGATATTTAATTGATTAATTACCTGATAATACATCATATCATGAGATGGTTCGAGTTTGTAATGAGGAGCTGTGCTGGGTTCACCCATGGGTTCGCTGCTGTTTGTTAAATTCATGGATGTTGCAACAGCATTACCAAGATTTGTACCGCCTAAATTCAATTATTTACATATTAGTATTAATAATAATAATGATTATTGTTAATATTACCGATATTACTGTATGGCACTGTTGTGTTAATATCACCCATAGGCGGTGTTAATGTGGCATTATGCAATAAAACTCCTCGTGTTGCCTCTGGAGTATAACCCATACTGTGGGCATGTGGATGACTGTAATTATGTAATGCATGATGATGGCTAAATGGATGACTTATGCCGCTAGCATCACCAGGACTTGGTAAACTTAATAAATTTGCCAAATCTTGCCATCTTTGTTCCATGCTCATTGTACGAACAAATGGCATACGACTCTGTAAAATAGAAAATAATAGCAACAAAATTAATTAATTAGAAAATGTTTGCAACAAAACACGTTACGGTTGAACAGTTGATTTAATATTAAAAGTTTTATAACAATTCAAATTCATTTTTTTATTTATCGTACACCTGATCACTAATAATAAAATACAGGTAGATATATATAAATTTTTAACACAAAAAAAGAAGATAAAAGAACCAACCACCCTTAGACATGTTGTTAATTTGACAAGGAACCCGCAAATTACAAAGAAAGAAGTCACTACTTATAGATAGAACTACTACCTATCCGTTTTTAACAAAAATAACAATTCATCTGTCATCATAAAAATTTCACTTTAAAAAGGGTACAGATCTCATTATAAACCGATTCTTTTAAAATAAAAAAAATAATATTACTGAATGGTGAATTTTCCATGTTGAGCACAAAATAATAAATAATTGATAAACGAAACAATAAAAACTTAATGATGGAGACGGATTATAAAAGAATGTATGAATTGAAAAAAATTATTAAATTTATTCGCTCAAAGATATTACGTAGAAAAATGTACCTTGACAATAAAATTACAAGGTAATTATTAATTTTATTTTCAATATAATGTATGTTTGTATTTCCTGAGATTTAAATAAAATAATGTACGTATGTTAAACGTATAATTTAGAAATAAACGTACAAAAAAAAGGGAAAACTTGGAGGTCACTTCTATAAATGAATAAAATTGCAATTGCAATAATAAGATACAAAATTTAAGAACGAAATTTCTTCATTTATAATTCAAATGGAATCTGTTCAATTCAGTAAAATGATTAACTTATCAAATATTAAATTAATGTACATTTAACACTTGATTAAGGTTTGTTCACACACAGGGCACAATTTTTTTTTTCCACAAGCCAGATAAATGTTTATCCCATATAAATATTTACAGTGTGCGTTGTGTATTTACATCCAACACGTGTATTTGTTTACAGAACATATATTTCGAGGCAAATAACTAAAATATACGACTGCAGCGCTAAATGTCAAGTAATTTCGGCAGCAACTTTAATATGGAAACACATTCGATGGCAACATGTTGCAGAAGCAACTGCCAACACTAACTTGTTTTAGAACAGATTGCAACATGATGGAAAAAAGTGTGTATCCATACATTTCTATACTGAATATTTGCAAGAGCAACACCGGAAACAACGAACTACACCCTGTCACCAATGCCACAAATTTAATCCAGTGTAGTCTAGCCTTTAGATTAATAAGCGAATATGTATATTTTCGATACAAAGAAATGTCTAGTAGATAAGTAAATAATTGCATTTTGATAATACTCACTTGAAAAGCCCGGTGATGGGAATGGTGAAATTGTGGTGTTTGAATCATATTTGTTAATAAATCTAAATCGTCTTCAGTAGTTTTAGTTTCAGTAGTGTTTGTTGTTGTTTCTGTTTTCGATACAGCTGATGCAGTTTCACTATCGTCTAAATTTTCTAATTCTTTCACATTAATAGCGTCCTATTTTAATCAACAAATAAATAATTAATTTTCCCTTTAATAATAGATTTTTTAAAAACAACTTACTTGTGGTGTATCGTCGTCTAATTCAACTAAACGTAACGCTTCGTCAAGAAGGAACTCTGGAAGCGGCAATGAAAGGTCCCCTAGTGGTAAATCACACGAGGGGCCACAATCCGCTCCATTTAAAGATTCGTTCAATTCCTCTGCCTTTATTACATACTCCCCTGTAAATAACAACAATAAAAAAGATCTAAACTATAAAGAAAAATAAATAAACAAACAATTCCAATTAATTTATTGGAAAAATCGAAAATTGAAAATATTAATACCTGAAAGAAATCCAAATGAACACTAGTCTTATTTCTATTGGTTGTTTGGAAAATATTAGGGTAGTTTCTACCCCAATAGTTACGCAATACAGATGTTTTGAAATGGCTGAATTTCTAATAAATTATATAGAGGGGAAAAAAAATTTTCAGCATGATTGAATGCTGTCTCATCATGTTTCAGCTAAATCGTTTTAAAAACTTGTAAAATCCTCCGTTACATGATCAACAAATAAATTTAAAAAAAATAATAAAAAATTCACAGAACCAAAACATTTTTTCCATAATACCGCTACAACCCAAAAATTGATTGATGGCCAGTAGCGGACATAGCAAAATAATTTTCCGCCATTGGCCAATACAGATTAAACAAAAAATAATAGTAGAAATAATATAACAATAATAATAATAATGATAATAGTTGGAAAATATCTAAAATAAAAATAAATGATGAATGGAATCTTGTTAGATGATTAATGTTAAGTTATTTTATATGAAGAGGCGTTAACTTGAAATATTAAAATCGAATATATTACGTTGCCATGTGCCGGAAAACCATTTGTATGCTGGAATGAATATAACTCAAAGAGAGCCGCCATTTGGAAGCCATTTTGTTGTATATATATATATATGTATATCTGAATTGTTAGAAAGCATAAGAGAGATACACAATATAAATGTGAAAGAATAAATAAGAAGACAGCTCTCTTGATGCCGAAGATAATAATAAAGATGTGTGGACGTGTTTGATGAATTATGTACACGATATTTCGATCTTTCTTTTAAGTTTTCATTTGTTTATTGTTATCATTTTCTTTTGATTATAATATATTTTTATATTTATTCTATAAAAATCGATATTTCAACGATCAATCGTTAATAAAATTGGCAAGATTAATATTTTTGTATTTATTCTATAAAAGCTGATTTTACCAATTACAGATAAAACTATCTATAAATTAAATTTAAGCGGAAATTGAACGAGTCGCACTTGAGAAAATTGTCAAAAAAAGACAGAATAAATGGATAATTGTCAAGAAAATTCGCTACATCGAATAAATTTGATCACTAAAGATGATTAAAGAAAAAAACACCATTATCTTATACTGCTCGTTTGTTTATAATTGTATTTTTAAGAAATTTTAAGAAATAAAGCCGTTTCTTATATATTTAAATGATACTAGGGAAACTCCACGATTTTTTTCGTTAATGAAAATTTTCCAAGCTTCCTTTACAATCTCAACGATGTTTGTTTTTTCAAATTTCTAAATACTTTTATTATTTATCGATAAATTCATATCAATTTGCAAATAATCTAAAAACCATAGAATTTAATTAGATAAGTATTACTTCTATTATTAATTTGTTGCAGAAAATGGATGATTGATCTTTTATGATATTAAAATGATTGCTATTTTTTTATTATCTTATTTTGTTGTGTAATTACGATTGACGGAATGGAATGAAGAAAATTTCGTAGAATGTTTTATCTGTTTTATTTTTCTATTAATTACTTTGAATATTCATTTATTTATCTTATTATTTCTGATTTTAAATCAATTACGAATCAATTTATATATTTATAACGGATGTATAAATAAAAATTAAGGAATTACTATTCATTTGGAAATATTTTGAACAATACCGCGAACCGGACTTATAATTCGGGTTTATAAGGAACAGTGTAAAGAGACACAGACATTATTCCGATGATTAGTAGAAAAATATAAAACCGCATTGAATGCAAGACAAAATATCTTGTTAGGTTTTCAGGGGGCGGATTTAATAAAATTTGAAAGATTTTCGCTAGTCGGACAAAATCAAATAGCGGACCGTACACGTTGCACATGATATATATATATATATATATATATATATATATATATATATATATATATATAAAGCATATAAAAATAATAATAATTGACCAACTACTTCGGTCTGTTTATGAACATGGTATTTCTAAAGGTATTTATCGAAATATCTGTAATATCAAGTTTTAATTTAACATTCCGAAACCAAATTGAAAATTCAATTTTTCGAATTTTCGTAAATCTTATTTCGGTAGATTTCTAAAAAAATAAGTTGCGATGTGTGTACTTTCAATAATAAAATACATTTCATTTCATTATAAAGAATTGTTTTTATCATCAAAAATTTTAAAACGTTCCGAACAATGGAAATCCTTTGAAAACTGAATTTTCTCGATAAACACTTTAGTTTCTACCGAGCTGTTGACAAGTCCATTTCGAAATACTATGAAAATACACACTTCAAAAACAGATTTTGCAGAACTGTAAGTTACAAATTTCGATGTCAACATTTACATAAACATAAAACAATTAATCTTGAAGGATTTTTCTAAATAACACTGGAAAGGATTCAACATTTGACATGTACAAGAAATCATAGGCACCAATCAATTTATGTGTAATATTAGACTTAAAAATATTAATGCCATGAAATATACAATGCGCGTCACCTAAATTGTTTTATGAGAATTTTTGAAAAAAGAAGACAGAAAATGAAGGAGAATTCACGATGGACGAAACAACCTGTGTATAATTTTTCAACATCAACAATTCGTCTACTTAAAAAAACCCTATCTATTGTTAAATTTGTTGCGTTATTTATTTACATTTCTTGTAAGTTAGACATTTATGAATAGTTTAATTTAAAGATGTTTTCATTTTATTATTGACATTACGATTTAAATTCTTAACCATCTATTTTGATAGTCCTTAGAAAAACTTACATATTTTTTTTACCTTACCAATTATTATTTCTTTCTTTTTACCTGAACAATGAATATATTATAATATCGTCGATACTTGAACGAACAAAAAGTGTCAAAAATCATATTTCTAACAAGAAAGATAAATAAACAAAACAAAAGGCAGGTTTTTTCGTGATGGACAACAACATGAGGGAAAAGAAAACCTGAAATCTACTTGAGACAGACTTTTAAAAACCGCATTCAAGATGAGAATCTTTTGAAATTTTATTTATAAGGGAACAGTAATTTTCACCTTTTTTAAAGTGCTTCATTTTAAAATCATCTCACTAATGGTTTCTTGGAAAAAGAAAAATGGTACGAAACAACAAACCGAAAAAAAAACCCAGATCGTTATCAATATCATGCACCTTTTAATTTATACATTTTTCATTTTATAAATTCTTAATTGTTGATTAGGATTGGATTGATAAGAGCTTTCGACGGAAGAGTTTCAGTTTCAGCCGACGGTTGCGTTCACGTTTCAAAATGCGCTTTCTATCTAGCTAGCTAAATATATCTAATAATAGTTGAATCAATTCGGATATTTTATAGTTTTTTGATAGATTTTAAAAATTTTATTTGCAGAATTAATTATTTGATTTTCAATAATGATGTTTAGAAGAATCTAACTGCCATGTGCTCAGTTATAGTAGATTCAACAACAATAAAAGTAAAAGCGTTTTATGTTTTCTCTTTCAACTTTTTTTATGAAAATTTACAAATGTCAAAGAATATAGTAGGTAGGTACCTACATACATATATATATATATATATATATATATATATATATATATATATATATGAAAACCTATTATTCAGAAATGAAATATATAAATGTTACAGAATAAAAATAATTTTAGTTGTGTCATGGTGCAATTCCCTTGAGTATGTTATACTATGTCCAAACTATCATTAATCATAAATTTAGTTACAATATAGAATTTTTGACAACTGAAAACTATAACTAACAAAAATCATTAATATTTCATAGATGCCCTATTGTCAACATTAATGATCCACTACACAAATGCAAACGTAAAGATTATATATCCTGATTGAAAAAAATGATGTTGTTTACTTAAAAATATTATCCTACCTTTGAATAAAATGAAAAAACGAACGTAATTCCAGTATGGAAAATCAAATAGACCAAATTATATCCACAATAACATGTCCAAAAGGGTCACAATAAAAATACACAATTTTTAATCCCAAAAACTAATCACTAATTATATATAAACACAAAACATAATAGACAAAACGAAAAAAATCAAACACACTAAAACTGAATGAATGAATACATGAATAAGAAGAATACACGAATAGCAGGAATCGTAATGTTATTGTGGTGCTATCGAAGGTACAAGACTGCTAGGAGCTGAAAACAGGCAAAGCCAATCAGGACCCAGCCCAACAGAGCGAGCTCAAGCTAATATGGCTGCCACACTGACAATGGGGACCAGAGAAAGGGAACTTGCTCAACAGAGGACAGAGGGGCTTCTCTAAGAGAGGGCTCTAACCCCGAATGATTGCATTGCAACTTTTTTTGATACGTATACATATATAGATCTTATATATTTCCATTAACGATTCGACCACCGCTGTTAACGCCCCACCTATACTACAATCAACAAAAAAAGACCCTAAAACAACAATGTTATTCTCGATATCAAATAGAAATTTTATAATTTTTCAGTTGAAGATTATATTGATGTTGTATTGTTTTAATAGAGTGGGAGTTTGGAGATGAAGAACTATCTAACGACTAACAATAGAAAGAGGAGAGACCTTGGAACCACACCAATACAGCAACAATATCATCTTAAATTCTTAATAAAAGATGAGCTTGACTTATAATCCACTTAAAAAAGGTAGCAAAGAATTCGTTCTTAAATATTCATTTAATGACAGCTTAACTTTTTAATTTTATCAACCATCAAATCCTTTTCACAATACCATTCGAATTATTTCAACACTAATAAACCGGATTAAACATAATTTGTTTTTTTCTTTGATTAGTGCATATATAGAAAATTTGAATTTTACAAAATTTCTTCCCTCATTTGTTTAAATCAAGTAAAAACTGGTGTAATGCGGTTAATAAGACAGTAAGGTTGTTAGAATCTTCAATAAAGCACAAAGTCATTTTCAGTCTGCATTTTGTCTAGTAAAGGTCTGTCCCCATCATTGGCCACTGTGAATGAATTGTGTTTATATATTGTTTGTTGTATATCACCTAAGAAGCGTGGCGTCATGCACAAGGAAAACACACCAAAGTCTGGAGAGTCATGACAACTTGCAAGCCATTCCACTACTATTATAAAGTAGCTACAATTTTATTGTTATTGAATTTTTGATCAACAATAAAAATCACTTTTTCTAATTGTAACAACCATTATCAAAACGTTTGCAAACTCACCGACCATTCGATATACTAATTTTGAACATCAAGAATCATAAACAGGTGTATTGCACTATCATCATCATTGTCATCATCAATAGATATAACAATAAATAAACAATCACTTTCAACTATTGTCATTTACAAAATCTATTATTTTTTTTATTATTCTTTTATTGATTACACAATGATCAAATATCTCATAATTGAATCAAACTATCATGAAAAAAACAATGATAGGAACTCTTTTGATTCTATTTTCTATCAAATACTCAAATCTTAATATGAATGGACATCTATCATTGCTTGAACGACAGATAAACCATTAGTCAATATTTGTGAGTGTACCTGTCTGTAATCTGACCTATGTCCCATATTGATGGTTGTCATATATATGTATATTGTATAAAGCCATTCTGTCTAACAGATACATACCGACATTCGAATTTTTATTAAATATAATAATCAATCCGCAATCGATTTATCATAAATTCTTATCGTAGCAGATGATCAAAAATTGTAAAATAAATGAAAATTCTTCAAATAACACACAACAAAACAAAAAGGAACAGTGAATTGATAATTGAACACCAATATAAGGAAAATAGGCGTGGCTATTTAAAACAGCATTCGATAGAAAGTCGACACGCCTCCTCCTATGTTGTTACCTATTGTAAATCTGACTTCAATTGCAAGAATGAAAATAATAATACAATATAGTTTTTTTTTGTTTAATTGAAAGGAATTAAACTTTAACAGTTCCTGGTTAATATATATACCTATATACATGATATTGTTGGACAAATGATTAATTTTCTTCTATCTATATAATAACGAAAATTCACGGAAATATAATTTTGAATTATTTAGGTTTCTATCTAAAGACAGGTGTTGGGTGTGAAAAAGTCTAGACCACGAACAGGGTTTTATTCGACAACATACAGGATGACTTTACAATTTTTATCCTGCAGTGAGAAATATTTCCAAGAAACCACCCTAACGAACCGGCTATACGTTTGAAATACCAAATAACGTATTTATTAGATACCTTTCTATTATTTCATTTATTTATTTGATTTGAATTATCAAACAACATTGATATTTATATAGAAAAATCGTAAATAGTTGTAAAGTATTCTAATTATAAAAAGGGTCGTAACATGGAAAATTTTTGCCTATATCATCATGGACCGGGTTCAACTGTCAAAGACCATCATTACTCATGGAAAGTAAAGCTTATATCATGGAAATATTTTAGACATAGTACGGAATCCAACTTCTATTGTTAAGTTATTAATCTGGCTGTGTTGTGAACGATGCTTTCCATCAATCTGAACAGCATGAAACGGAGTGTTCTTACATTAAGAGAGTGAGCAAGGGTTTTCCCTATAAGGGATATGCATTTACTAAAACGTTATTATTCCTATCCACTCCATTTATTTATATTTAAAACCTTTCATAATGATTAATTGATCGATATTATAACAAAATTTAAACACCGAATTATTCAAAAACAATTTTCATTCGAAATTCACTATATTTATGAAAAATTGATCGCAAAGGGGAAAAAATCTAATTCTAAGGGCTGATCTATATTTTGTTCAATTATAGAATACGACAAAATTAACAGCCGCATCAAAATTATAATAAGTCTCAAAAGCCAATTGACGACGACAAGGAACCATCATGGTTCCAATTTATTCAAATTAACTAACATTAAACCGTAAAATTCCAGCTGTCGACATTATCAACCATACAATTTTTGATTAAAACAGCCAAAACAACAATAACCAAAAAATAAACGAAAACGAAAACAAAATGGTGAAATTTTTCTCTTACAAACCTGTTTCAGTATCGATGGTATAATTGAGACCGGCCCATGGATCAACTAATTCAGGTTCTTCCTATTGAAGCAATAATAAAAAATAAATTAGAAACAATTAATCGAAAAGACTTTTTTATAAAATTATTATACTCTTATCTATATAAATAATTCATTCTATTATTATAAACTCACTTTGATTTTATCATCATTGATGGCTTTTAATGTTTCTAATTTTTCAAAATCGTCATTTACCGTTGTTGCAATTGATGTTGTTGGTGTATTTGCATTATTTAATTTAGGTTTCTCGTTTTTTGTGCTTGCTAAATCTAATGAAAAACCTAAATCGACATCTTGTTTCCATAACACTTCTATTAAATCCATATCCTGTAACAATGTTTTATTATTATTACTAATTAAAACAATACAATAGGTATAAAACGTACAACAAACAACTAACAAATGATCATTATTTAATGTTTTAATTTGAACTATTAGATATTGACAGAGAATTATCTATTATGTAGTTTTAGTGATAAGAACTGTATCATCCGAATATAAATAAAAATGTATAAATTCGGTTGTTATATAACTAACGTTTACTATATTTTCAATAATCAATTTGTTATATAACAAATTAAATTTGAAATAATTGTCGAAGTTACGTCAAAAATATTGAAATCTATTTTGTTAAATTTCTAATTTCTATATTTACTAATCTCTTAAATTGACATATTGTTGTTTTTTAGAAATTTTCAACTACTTATAGGTCCTAAATAAATATGCGTAGACAATATTTACAGTGCATCGATAAGGGCATCCCCTACTGTCCGTAAGATTAGTTTTACAGTAATGGTCCATAAATAACGGGATGTATTATCACGAAACAACATTTATTTACGTATTCATGTATTTAACATAAGCAAAAAAACAATGCACAACTTATTATATCAACTAATAACACAACAATTATAGAAAATTGTTGTGTATAGATGCTATTTTAATCAAAATTTATCAAACTATAATCGCTAGTTTTAGTGTTGACAATTACTATCAGAGAAACGTTGCTTATTATTAGAAATCGTACAAAATTATAAAAAAAAACTACTTAGATACCTAATAGAAATTTCGATTAGTGATTTTTCCATAATAAGAAACTTTTGTGTCTATTGGAGTGATGTTAAATTGTCAATATTTGTCATATGTTAATTCTTTGGTTAATTAAAAAAAATCATAATAACTGTTAATTCTGACTAATTAAATATTGATATATCGTTATAAAAATTTTATAAATGTACAGTCAATCAATTGATGACTTTCTAAAATAGTTAAATGTGATAATTACAAAATGTATATATGTAAAAACCGTTGTCTACAATGAAAATAATTAGTTAATTAATGTCCAAATCGAATTTCTCATCATTAATCAAAGATATGCGTGTACGTTGATAGGTAAAACAAAACAACACCTGCTATGTATATGAATTTAAATTAAAGCTCCATCATGGATGTTATATTTACATGATGGAATAAAGAAATAATAATGTAATAATAATAATAATAATAATAATAGTATAAATAAATTAAAATAACGAAATATCGACTGTTATATCACTGTAACAAGTCGACAAGATGGCGGCGATCATCCGACTTTACACAACTCAACAACGTTTGATTTATCCAAGCGGGAGACCAAGGTGTGGTTCTCGTTTTCCCTGTTATACCCTACAGTTAACCAACACCCATTGTCTTTTATGCTCCTCCCAATAGAATCTAATACTGGCAGTTGTTGATTTTTTTTTCCGATATAATTTTGCAAATAACAACACGAAATAATGAAAAAACTTTGATAGGACTCAACAAAATTATATTTAATATATATATATATATATATATATATATATATATATATATATATATATATAAATCGAGTTAATAAAGACATTAAGATTTCAATAGTCACAATTGTTGTATTGAGAGGTAATGTTCAACAATAGAAAGCCTGAATGAAAAATTGTATTGACGATTATTCGCCAATTTTTGATAAATTTACAAACCTTCCCGGTTTAAATTTGCCCTTCATCATTATTTATTTCATTCTACAAACAAAACAAAACCGAATAAAATACACATCAAATAAATCAAATACTATCTTCTCAATTTTTGCGTCCCCCTTTAGTAATGATAAGATGTGTATAAGGGTGTTTGTTTTGTTCCGGAGCTGTCTTTAAAAGAGAAAGATTAATTATTGTGATATAAATAGTAGAAAAATTCTTGTTCGAAATTATCAAAAACTATTTACCAACAAAATCCATTTTGAAATTGACACAAAATAATAATGAAATGTTAATATTAAGAATAGAAGAAGAAGAGAAGAAGAAGATGAAAAAAAAAACATTTAATTAACTGCTTAATATTTTCTCGACAACTTAATAAAATTTTTGTTAGATTTCCGTTTTGTTGAAGGAACTTTTTAAGCTCGATTGATCGTGACGGTTTAGGTCTATTGCACAAGAGGAAATAACTACAAAAGGATTTTACAGTCGATGAAGAACTAAACGTCCTAGAAAAATTCTTTAATGCTAAAAAATAACAGTACTATTTAAATAATATATTGTTTTATTATTACTATTATTATTATTGTTGTTATTTTTATTTCGATTAATTGTTTAAATAATTAACTGATTAGATAAAATATTGACTTTTTTTGACAAGATAATGTTTTTTTTGAAGATTGCAGTACAAGCGAAATATCCTAAATGTTCATTCTATCTAGATAATAAAATTAACACTAAATAAAATCGTTCTATTTCAATATTTTTATAGGCGTTTTATCTAATTTATATTACAGTAATCGTCATTTAATACGATCAATTTAAAACTTAAATATTTATATAAATTGATTATAGATTATACTACTTTGATCATATTAATCAGCGATCACTGTATTTAGAAAAATTAGCCCATCATGTTATTTCTGTTCTGGTATAGAAGACAGTATCCCTATAAATAATCATACTTTATGTAAATTTGCTTATGAATTTCATATTTTTACTCGATACAGGTATGTACATATACAAAACTTTCCACGCACGAAGGTATATTTAACAGATTGTTTCCTATTTACGAGACTGAAAAAAGTGAATTTATACAACCTAACGCTCCACTATCTACCTACTATCTAAGTTCGACTTAAGCAAACCAATCCAAGTAGTAGACAGTAGGTTTTTTTTTACAGTAATCCTAAATCATTGTTAGATACTACAAATTCTTGTCACCTCTTATATATATATATATATATATATATAATAATTTATATTACGTAATGGTGACTCAAAGAGTAGTTTTAAAAGTAAAATTAGCTTAAGAACAATTGTTTGTAACAAAAAAGCTATAATATGAATAGGTATGAATTACTTACAATAGAATACGACATGAATTGTAAATATAAAAGTATTATCGTAATTGTAAACAATAAATAGGTAGCCATTATTTATTTAACGTATAAATCAAAATATAAAAAATAACATTAAGCCTTATTTAAGATAAGGCGACTTAAGACCGACTGTACGTAACAGACTTAATCTTTAGTTAAAATTAGGTTTATTAAAATTATATATGTTGCAAATCAGAATCAACACTGAATCTCATTGTTGAAGATTCACCACATAAATCGCTATCTATAAAATATCTAATAATTGCATGAATCTGAATCAATTTGAAAGATCAGACAAGTTATTGTCAATCAAATTCAGATCGATTCTGATTCGTTTGTTATTTCAAAATTCTATCTCAGGAAGTCAGAATACTATAAAAATTGTATTTCAAAGAGGAATCAAATAACAACGCATTCGTATGTGTTTATCGTATTGTGTGCTTAATTTTCGGACACTCTGTATATAATTTTTTATATACAACTAAATTATTATTATTATGTAAACTTTATGTGAAAATGATTATTAATACTTTAATAATACTTTAACACTTTTATAAACAATTAATCAAATACTTATTTAGATAGGTATATTGTAACAAATTTTAGTGAAAATGTTCTAGTTTTTAATTTAGATAAGATTTATCAAAAATTTATAAACCTGTACAAATATGATGGAATTTTATATCAAATAAAATTAAATACTTTTGTTTATTAATTTGGAAGAAAAACATTTATTTCTAATTGTTAATTATTTAGATAAGTAAATTGATTTTGTATTATACAGATAATTATAGCAATTTTTATGGGTAAACACATGACACTTTAATTGTTTTTATAAGTGATGAAATTCTACTTACTGAAAACATTAATGAGAATTACTGTTTGGTGATCAAAATAACAACAAAATCCTTCAACTATTAAGGTACTATCTACACAAAAATAAAATACGGAATTTCACGTTGGTTTTTGGGGGTGTTAAACAATTTCACCCTCACATAATAACAATAGAAGAACTGTCCCTTTTCACGAATAGTCTCAAGAGATGTAAAGAATGTTTTTTTTTTCGAAAATACCTTAATTAAAATTGTAATAAAAAAAATCTCTAAAACAAATCAAAATTATAATAAACTCAATCTAGGCGGAGTATTGTAATTACAAAAAGATATTATCTTGACATGCAATCTACATATTGTAATAACAAAAAAAAACAATTAAAACAAGTTTAGTCAAACAACTCATTATGTTATAGATTGGACAAAACAAACCTAATTAAACAAATATTCTTTTAAATAAGATTTTCACTATCGTATTCATGAATACAAATCAACCGAAAATTTTAATATTTTATAGTAATCTTTTTTGTTGTTGTTGTTGTTTGTATATCGATTAGGGCTATTTTATTTATACTTTACTAATGTTCAATTTAAATATAAATCGCGGAAATCACTATTATAATAACACAATAATTAATCATTTTTTGACATGACAAAACTTATCTTTCATCGTAAAGTTCCAATAAAACTACATGCAAACGAAAACTATCTTCCTGAATTGACATAAAAACGAAGAGAGAACAAACAAAAAAGTGTTTTAACGATTAGTTTTTCATTTAGATGGATTGTTTTGTTTGAAAAATTCATCACCATGATCCAATTGAAGTGATGTTTTATTATTATTTTTTTTGTTCATTTCTAGTTTTTTTTCTTTGTTTTTTTTTCTAAATAAATGAAACGATTGGTGTTTGCTTGATTAAAGTTAGAAGAGAGGGCCGCTCATGCTTCTAACCAATGAAGATGGTCGATAGAGCAATTCACGAGGAACTGGATTCCTATTAAGAAGAATCATTTATCATCTGTCGCCACAGGACTGGGATGCATACATGCATACGAACATACGGCAATTCAAACTATTGAAAGAAAACAAGGGCGGCTTTCTATATATACCTACTATTCATACGAATATAAAAAACGTTAATTAAACAAAATTTCGATAAATTCTCACAACGAATTTTAATATCTATGTTTAAATACAGTTGCCACCGATTAATATGTTCATAATAAATGAACCAACATATAATTGAATCATATCGTGCACCAAAAAGAAATCAAACTTAGGATATCAGATGAAATTTGATTGGGGCTTTGTAATTTTGATAGCAATACAACATTAATTAGTGTTTATCTATATTAAGCGGCAGTCACTGTATTTATTGATTTGAAATTCTTTTCAAGTACGGTACTGATGGAAAGCGTCCTGCTAAGATACCGCTAATGATATAAAGATAAAATAAGAGAATGGTTTCTGTCCTGTTACGAGAAAGCCGCAAAACGGGCGGGGTCTATTCGGTTATATCTGACCTCCTGCTAGAAATATACTCTTAATCGATTGTAATTTAACGATATGAAATCGATCGTGCGTATATATTGTATAAAATGAATAATAAGATCGTTATAAACATATATTTATTAGAAATGACTATTGTCAATCAATTTTTATTGGTAAAAGGTTAAAATTCTAAGCATATTTCAATAGTTCATGACATAAACATTCATCATATGATTTTCCATCTTCAATAAAATCATAGTTCAATTGTATAAATTTTTTTATATATAAATCCCACGATAAAACATTTGATTAATTAGAGAACTTTTCAATTCAATCAAAAACACAAATATAATAGATTTAAATAAATCAAACTATATTGATAAATCGTTTATTCAACAATATTAGAATTGGCGAAATAAATTTTCAAATAAAAATTTATCAAACAAATAAATAATTATTATAGATGTTCATATTCATTATATTTTATAAAATCTTACACAACAGCACGTCCCAACTTTATGATCATTTTAATTATATTATTCATAAATTTTTTCTTATTTTTAACATTCAAATCTCATTAATAATGTTTTGGGTCAATTTAACTAATCAACGACTTATCAACAAAAACAAAACAAAAAAAGAAACAATAATAATCAATCAATTTTTTTTTTCGTATTGTTGGTGTTGTTGTTGTTGTTTAATAAGAATTGTATAATAAAACGAGGCGCGGACATGAAATTCAACATCAAATATTTTCCTGCGGCATTTTGGGGGCAGTCCTTGTAAACATGCATGCGCATTCTTTACTCCAATATCCGCATAACTACAGTATTGGCCGAAATAGCCATCTTGAGGTAATAATTAATATATATATTTTTTAAAATCTCCCACAAGACATCAACATCAACAACAATAATAATGATGAAGAATATGAACAAAATGAAAAAAAAAACGAAAGAAAGGAGGATGGTTAAAAAAAACTTGATAAAACGAAGAAGGCAGACGAATGGTCCGGAGGTCAGCAGACGGTAAGAAATGAAGCATGACGACTTGACAAAAGAACACGCCGACATAATCAATGTTGACCAATCAGCGGCCACTTTTATACGAAGACTGGGACTGTCGAAGGTCCGCGGCTACAATTTATTGGGACTCGGCGCCGTTCTATAACGTTGTTTCCATTGTATATCGCTATCAAACCTGTTAACGATTCTAATGCTTATCGGATCATATAATCAATAGCTAATTTCCAACAGATCCGACTATATTCAACCAACATTGTAGGATAAGACAACCGCCATACAAAAAAAAATGACATTCCATTGAATGCAGACCTGTAACACGGTTGTTATCTGATTTGCAGCAAATATATCGTTCGCAACAACATAAACAATGATAATTACTTGTAAAAGATAATCTTAACAAGAGGTTTTTTTACATTTCTATCATCTTTCTTATTATTATTGTTATTAAACCAACCTATAAACCAACAACGAAATACTAATGTTAGATATAGTGGAAACGAAGCCTTATCGAAATCACTTATTTGTATGTGTATTCAACTTAGAAGTGGGGTGAAAATAAAAGATTTCTCGCTCATTGAGAGGGGATGTTATCTGAATTTCTCTAAGGGCAAAAATCCATCATTTTCTCCCTTCTTGAATAGTGCGTGCGCAATATGTGAAATTTCCCAAATTGATACAACAGCAAAACATGAACAACATAAAATCAATTTACTTATTTAAATCAAAACAGATATTTATTATTATTATAAAATCTGTACTTTTTATAGTTAACAATAGCATTCACTTCAAATTAGTTTAAATATAATAAAGATAACCATCATTGCAATCAAAAAAATACATCAATATTTAAAAATAATTAAATACAGTTAATGGAAAAAAGAAAATGTTTTTATCTAATAGTAATTCTAATTTATTAAAATGATGATTTTAAAATAGTGCCTGCTGTGAAACAGGTCGACCATATTGAGAATAAATCGTTAGATAGTGTTGTTCTTTAGAAATGTTGATCTCGATTACCGTAGATATATCGAACGATTCCAAACAATAAATTAAGTGAATGCTTACCATTATTTTGAAAAAGTTTAAACAACAATGTGAATTATAAAATTTTTGTAAACAATTATGAATCATTTTATAATAATAATAACTTTCATAGAGTACCGTCAAATTATGAGTACACGTGTAGAATTTTATTTCCAAATTTGTATCTTCCTCTTTCTAAAAACAAAGAAAAAGAAGAAAAATCTCGCGTATATATATATATATATATATATATATATATATATATATATATATATATATGCGTGTATTTATGTTAGAATCAGTGTTTCCTCTTTTGTTTTTAATAAAAATCCTACAAAAATGAGAAAATGAGAGAAATAAATAAAAGAGCAAACGAGTTTGGTGACAAACAATCTCTGACACGTGTAACCGAAAATTTGTAGTCGTAAAATTAACCGGATTCATACGATGTCATAATTTTTGACCTCGAATATTAATTATTTATTTAATATGCGAAAATCTGAAATGATACTGAAGTGATTTCAATGAATTGATAAAATTTAAAGAATACTATAATAAAGAAATCTAATTCTATGCAAAATTCAAACGAAATTATACCTATAATTACGCTTAATTCAAACTGACTTACTGGTTTTCAAAAAGGACACTTTTATGAAATCACATTTTTTTCAACAATTTTAAAGCCCGTTTTCGTAGTATGTTTCGATCTATGAATCAAACCTATAAACGTTCAGAAAATTGACCGTTTCTTCTTTTTTTTTAATTCAAATGAAAATTCTGTAAGATACAAGACCAGAATATAAATGTGAATGAATAATAAGAAACATTTTTATCTCTAATATTCAATAGTAATTTTTATCAAATTATTCTATAAATATAATAAAGACGTCATTAACCTCGTTTTTTTAATTTTTTGTTTTATATTTATATTTTAAAAACAATAAACTTATGAAAATGTTGATTAAATATGTACCTATAAATAAAACACTTGGATCAAATAATGATTTTTACATAAAATTTACAAGATAAATCTAAACCTGGGTTAGTATTTTAACAATAAATAGTGAAACGAGATATTAATACACGACTACTTAGGATTAATTTTGAGTTATCTAACGACTATGATGAAAAATGTGATAATCGACTTTCCTATCTTTATAATGAAGAATTAGCGAAGAAAACGAAGGCAATATAAACTAATGGATGGTGTTAAAATTATTCAAAATTATTAAATCTCGTGTGAAATTCCGATTAAAACAGCTAACGATTTACTCCCTAATTTGCTTGCTCTATTAAAATCCAATACAGATCAAGATATAGATCAATACTTGTATAGAATCTTTAAATAGACTAACACAAATTAACGGTTGTAACAATTCAATTTATCTTCTGAGAATTTGAGGGAATATTGAGAGACATTCTTAAATGAAATTTATAAGTCTGTAGATGATAAGATAAATAAAATAAAAACAACAGAGATTACAGTTTATGATAGATAGATATCTACACGATGGCAAGTTGAATATAATTTGAAAAAAGAACCGACACATTTCTTTAAAGCAAAAAAAAAATTAATAGTAGTTGTAGTGTTATAGTACTGATCTTGTACTGTTGAGGTGGTCCTGTCTATGAACATATAAGAAGACACCGCACTGTGATCTGTCCCAACATCATTTGTCATTTAACAACCACCAAAAGAAAACAAAAATTTGACCACCCTATAACTCAAAATCATTTGTCAAACAATTGTTAACCTTTCTATTTTCTTTCCTTTAAAAGACATTTCTAATAATAATAATAATAATCAACTAACCACAAAATTTTCACTTTGACAACCCTTTCAAAAAAATAAAATAAAATAAAATTCACATTTTTACCTGAATTTCTAAAATTAGAATCTAAAATACATCGAAAAATTTCCAATTGAAAAAAACCGCGAAATTTAACAATAAACAAACATGAACAGCGTCATCTCTTAGACGATTTATGAAAAAACGCAAAGATCTATACTCAAAAACATTACAGACGATAATTTCTACGTAAAACAATTAAATACCATTTTAAATAAATCACATTTTAAATGAATGAATAAGTTAATTGAAAATTGTAATTGAACATATCTAAAATTCGTGTTGTTTATTGGTACTTTTTGTTGAAAAAATTATTAAAAAATGATGTAAATGTATGTTAAATGACGTCATCTATAAATTTACGTATTCCAATGAAAAAATTTGGAGAAATTTCACAAAATTCTCTTAATATACTTAACAAAAACAATCGATATTGTCTCAGTTCATATCAATCGAATGATATCAATTAAATGCTATTTAATCAACAATTAAAGTATTTTTAATTTATCATTTTATAGGTCAAAATCAATGTATAACATACGAGGTCTCTGTACATGTGTTTCAATATAAAATACAATAAAAAACAAATTTATTCCACTTACCATTTTACGAAATGTAATTTTATCCGTTCTAATAACATCAAACCACACTGACAACCTAATTAAGACTGTACTAGACGAAAATTAATTGTTTTAAATAATAACAAATATGTCTCTGATAAGAACTGGAAAAATAAATCGACTCTATAACAAGCGCCAGTGGCAATCAGTATATCCTTGACTTTCGTCTGTTTTATACAACATTTGTAATTTACTAAAACACGTGATATAATATAAACCTACCATTGAACAATGATTTGTCTACAGGTCTAAACATTTTTTCACATGTATATGGATATCTATTAAATTCAATACAAAACAACAAAAAAAGAAGCAACTTTCTTTTTTCGTCGAATTAATCAATTAATTAATTTAATTTAATTTAACTTGTACTGATAAGATATTACACAATTTTCGGCTTATTTTCTCTTCAAAGACATTGAATAAAAACAAAAAAATCATCATTTAATTAACTAATGTATGATAAATACCAAATTCAATGGAACAAATTAAATTCTACTCAGTGATGATTGAGCCTTCTTCAAGGCCATTAGGAACAAATAAAATTCAAAAAAAAACAATTCAGAGTTGGAAGTGATTTGGAAAAATTCAAAAAAAGACATTACCCGTATCGTTACGCCACCTAGTAGAGAATAGTGTAAATATTGAACGATATAGTTAGTTTACAATAACTGTTATAGATGTCGCCATTCCAAAATTAATGAAAACCGCGAAAATTAAAACATGACCTACCACAAACAGATAAAAATAATTATTGAAAATAAATGTATGAACTTTTAATAAGTTCAAGTTCAAACAAATGTTGTTTTTTATACATTATTTTATTTTTTCCTATTTTTATATTTTACCTGTTATTCATTTGAAAAAAAAACAGTTGTTGTCAAATGTATAGCTTTTTTTTTGAAATAGTTCAATTTTAAACAAAGAAAAACACCAATTAATTCTACACGTTATTGCGAAATAAAGTCAACTTTTTCTAAATTAACATACAATTTACCTTGACGATAGTTTTTAATGGAGTTTCTATTAAATCTATACCTTATATGTTTTATAAAGAGAAAAAAGCAACATTATAAGGTTTCTGTTTTGTAGTTTTCATTCAATTCGTGATAAACTATCATCAAGTACAAAGTATATTTCTAATAATTTTAGGTATTTGAATTGATTTTATAAAATTCTCATTAAATGTTCAATTAACAATCGACCAACATCTGTTTTTCATTACATGAATTTTCTGAAAGTTTGTCTATTTTTTTTTAAATCACAATAATTAGTGATCCTTATAAGTCATTGTGTAGGTTGAAGGTTAGAAGAAAAACACTAAGACAATGATCGGGGTGAATTTTCTGTTTGGCAAGATTTTTCCTCTCATAATTACACATAAACACGTGAAACATACAAAAACAACACACAAACAAACGCATATGTCTCCTTTATCTACATCGATTTGTGAATTTGGGTGTTTTATATTTTTATATACGTCCTTCAAAAGAGTGAATAACACATCAAGAGAGGTCATTTGCACTATTCAAATGTGAAAAGTTTAATGCAATGTCTGTCTATTTATTTTTCCATTTCGTTTTTCTTATTTTACACCTAATTAAAATAGCAATAATTCTTAATGAAAGACAATAGAAAATTTTCAAAATATTACGCAATCGAATATAGAATTTTCAGGTATTTGCAAGGACGA
The DNA here is from genome assembly GCA_028455855.1 of Meloe dianella. Taxonomy (NCBI): domain Eukaryota; kingdom Metazoa; phylum Arthropoda; class Insecta; order Coleoptera; family Meloidae; genus Meloe; species Meloe dianella. The sequence goes on along the minus strand of JAPTHL010000045.1, from coordinate 551,543 downwards.
ATTTGATATTAATGTAACTAAAAACAAGTTAATTGTCGGAAAAACTCGTTTTTTTTATATTTAATAATACATTTTTTGAAAGAAAATAATAATTTCAATAACGTTAAAGTATAATTCCATTGATGTAATTAAATTTAATTATTATTTTCATTATCATCGTCATCATCATTATCGCCTGATGAATCAAACTGGTTTATTAAAATCAATTTAGTTAAATAATAAACAATAATATTATAAATAATCGATTTTAAGTAATCTCCAATACAACATAAAAATTACGTAAAAACGATAAAATGTGCCCTTTATTTGATAACATTTCAATATAATGATAATAAATATACCACCTGTCCTTGGAAACTATTTGTATGTATGTATATGGATCATTTTCCTCTTATCAAACTATTTATATATCTATTAATTTTCGAGTAAAACAATTAAGTTTCATCTATATTTTGGCAATTGCAGCAACATCGTAACTTAGTCCTGGTAGGAATTTTTATATTTAACACTTTCACCTGGGACACCACTGCAGTATTTTGAATGTACAGGTTGTCCCACTTAAACAGGCAGAGGACATGGGACATGACGATAACGTTCAATTTTGAAATTTTATTGAAATTACTGGCATATCCGCTTTATCAACTGATAAACATTATTAGTCAGTTTAATTTGTCGTACAGTGATAATTCGATTTCATTTTTTTGTTTTATTTAATTATTTTAGAAAGAACTGTAAACCTTTAATGAACTTTACAAATCAAAGTTCGAATGAAATAATAATTTTTGTTTTTCTAGAACAAAGAAAATAACCTAAAAAAAATGATCTAAACTCTACTAGAATAATCGATTTTCATTTTCTTTATAAAACAATTAATGAATAATAAAGGGGAAGTTTCACGGGGACTCCAGATATAATTTCAATACAGAAAATAATAGGAGTAATATAATAGGGGTGTACTGTAAGACGAATATAAAAAAATGACTGATTTATCGCAATTGTGTTAATTTGAAAATTAATTTAGTGTCCAACACAAATTTGTTTCAATACAACGGACATCTTTTGCGTAATTTTTTTCGCGAATGTTATGTGTAACTTTTGGATAAAACAAGCATTTTCAAATTGTTTGAAAAAATCAATAATACAACTGTATTTAATTTAGACAAATGAACGGTTATACCAATGGGACATCCGGTATATACAATGAATAGCAAAAATATAATTATTGTTTATCTAGATGTGATTGTCATCTAGCTAAAATACGATTTTAGATTAGAAATATACTTTCAATATTGATGGAAAATCTAATAAATTAACAAAATGAAAATTGATCGAATTTGACGTCAAACTTACGTTAGATAGGTAGATAGTTAACGATTCACTATTGTTTCTTTGTTTTCTATTTGTTTATGTATTAAAAAACAAAACCTACATATTTACATATAGCTACGTATAGCTAATTTTGATGATAGAAATGCAATTTTGTTTTTTGATTTTTCTAAAAATAAATCTTCAAATTTATCTTCTCATTTCACTGACATTGACCAAATGAGATGAGTCATTTTATGTTGATGTTGATGTTTTTTTTAACAATTCATCATCAACCAGGTAGTTAAAATTATTATAAATTAATTATTTGTAGGAAGTAATGAAAAGATATTTATTCAAAAAAATTACTAGTTTTATAAAAATTGAGACGTGATGGTATTTTTCGTTTATTTTAAAATGTTTCTACTTATCTGAAGAAAACCGTTTATTTACACTGATAACGAAAACAATAGTCAATTAAATATTAATAGATTCATGTATGGGTCAATAAATTGAATGACAAGTACCAAATAAATTTCATATACCCTTAATTCTATCGATTACAACTAAACCCACTTAAATTGTAATTGAAAAAAAAGTTCTCTAAGCCAACCAACTTTCTCAAAATAAATTTAAACAATTTTAATTGACCTTGTTGCAATGTTTTTTGGTGGACATTCTGTATAATTTTGTTTATCAATAAAAATAAACAAAAAAAAACGTACAAAAATAATCAAATGACGCATGGATTGTTATTGAGTTTCCTTTAATTTTTTTCCTATTTTCCAAAGAAGAAATATAAGGTACTATTTGATAAACGCAATAGTAAATTAGTCCAAGGTTGATAACAATGTTATTACATTTTTGTACAATAAGTGTTTAGAAAATATTTTATATTTTTTAAACGTTAATTGAAAATTAAGCGTAAAATCCCCCCCCAAAATTGAAATTTTCTTTTGTTGATAGACTATTGAATGGGATTTTCATAAATAAAAACAAGAAACATAACGTTTGCCAAATTTTCATTTTTAAAAATAAATTAATATTTCTTTGTTTTTTAAGTGAAACGATCAAAATAAACAAACGAGAAGTCGTATTACTTTTTTTTCAATCTTTGTGTACACTAAAAGGCAATCCATTTCTTTAGAATTAAATCGTTGATAATAACAAGTTATTTTTGTGGAACACAATAAGTAAGTGAAATTTATACAAATGGTGAAAGTGGAAAATTCATATATCGTTCTAAAAGTGTGTTTGATCTACTCTTTCACTGTGTATTTTCACTAAATAGATAAGAAACTTCTCAATAAATCCTCAATCATCTTGTTATTGTACTCGCGTTTACAGTTTTAAAGTCAAGTGAGCCAAATTAGATTCGACAAAAAGTAGGATAATGGATGCCTTTAATTTATAATTATTACAAAAGATTTTATTTTGAATAAATCAAAAGTATATTGATGACCAGATTTCACCATCCATTTGCAATCAATATAATTCTAATCAATAAAAAGTTTCAAATAACCAAATATTACGGTATAATTCAATTAAAAAACTATCTCTCAAATTCAGATTGTTAACGTCTCAATTATAACGGATGTCCTGCCCCAATTTTACTGGCATTTATCAAATAAAAGAATTAGATATTTTTGAAAATAATTGTGAAGAAAGTGTGATAGATATTTTTCAAAGAAAATTCCATACATTCAAGAAAAATACGTTAATTAAAACAAAAATCAATTAATCGACTTCTGTTACTTTTAATAAATGTTCATTTGTTTCACGCTTTTAAATTTTCTAAATGAATACATTGAATTTTGCACAAAAATAAAAATAAAAATAAATGACAGTAAATGTTTTTCGTTATTCACCTTGCAATTCATACGAAATCTTTATTATTATTTATTTATTGTTTACCACCGCAGAAAAATAATTCAAAATAACAGAATAACTGCAATATTGAAAGTGAACTTCAATATATATTTATTGCGAAAGTTTCGATTGCACAAAACCGACAAAATAAAAATATCGAAATATTCCTTTATAAGCCAGAAGAAACATCAAGGATTCACTGTGTTGTTGCTGTTTTTTTGACAAATAATACTACACAAAGAAATATCGATGTTTTCTGTACTACACGTGGGAATGAAATTCTATTTATAAATAGATTCAAACCAAGATGACTTCGTCGTTATTTTCTTGTTAATTGTTATTATTATTAAAATGGATAATTGTGCAATACTTAAAAAAACTGTACATTTATCCACCTTTGTCTATGACTCATTCCGGTATATAAAGAAGCGGCGTTTGAACAGACCGATTAGAATAGAGGAAAAATCTTTAACGTTGAGATAATCAACGATTTTTTTCAAAAATCGTCAAATACATAGATAAAATATAGAATGGGCATATTTATCGATAAATTTCTAATGGCGGAAAGTAATTATAAAATAAATAATTTAATTGTTTTTGGTTAACGAACCTCCTGTGTTAATTCAGTCCCTGGTGCTGCAACATCAATTGTTCCTCCAGATGACGCCTCATTTGTACCATTATTTAATTGATTTGTAACTTGTTCTTGTGTTGCTGATGTATTAACAGTATCTGTTGTTGTTATTATTGTTGTATTTTGTGTTAATGGTGTACTAGTTCTTTCAATATTTAATAAATATGTTTGTACATCTGGATGACGATAATTAACACGATTATAACGTCCCAATAAATTTAAATCGTTAAATAATTCACGTTCATAATTTAATAATACAGAATCTAAACTTTTTGAATGTATATAATGTGAACGTAATATTGATGGACTTAATGACCGCCAACTTGTACCATTATCATAATCAAATGTTGAATATATATCATTTTCAAAATATGGTCCATTATTGCCTCTTAATAAACTTAAAATTAATGCCAATTGAAGTAATTCATCTCTATACACTTTTTTTAATGACAACATTTTTCTATATTTGATTATTTTCAGTCAAAAAAACAAAACAAAAAACACTTTACAAAGTTTTGACACTTTAACTTAACCTAAAAATGTTTCACAATCATCTATCGAATGTGCTGTCTTAAATAAAGCATTATCACTGATTAATAATCATATTTATAACGATTTTAATTAAATCCATCGATATTTTAATTCAATAATTACCGTTTTAAATAAATATTTTAACATTATTTGGAACAATCAGGTGATGCACGATTATGACAGTTCAACTGTTTTACCCGGCGATGTTCTTTTGTTTTGTTTGTTTGTTTGTTTAATAATTACAATAGTCAATGTTAACTTGATTTGTTTTGAAACACACACAATTTTCTCAATTCAACACACAATTTATCACTTTATTTATTTTAATTGTAAATGAATAGAAAATTGAATAACACCTGTCATCCGTACTAATTTCACTCTCGAAATGTGTGTGTACAAACGTGATTTGTATATACGTGTGTGTGTGTGTGTGTGTATTATATGAAATTCAACTAAAATTGCGCACTGTATTTCCAAAAACAAAACAAAAAAACCCGAGTGGGGAGAAATTTTACGCACTATAAATGATAAATTTGAATAATATCGAATAAAAATAACAACAATCATTAAAGATAAAACAAAATTAAACGGATGATAACACGAGTAAATTTGATAAGACATTCAAATTTACCGCCAAAACCCCTATTGAATAATAACGCATCCCTAGCGATAATTATTCGAAAAATCTTAGAATTTCCATCAACACACAGATACGATAATACGAAAATAGTTTTCGATTAAATATTTATAAGGAAAATCAACCATAATTCAATAGAGAAAATTTTGAAAATCGCGAAGCGCTATCTGTTGACATATTGACGAACTAATTATAATTCACAATTAAATATTTTGGCAAAAAGTCGAAATTTACTTCGATTTACTTTTCGAAAAAAAACCTAATCTTTTCTCATTATCGAATTTTATATTTACGTTTGAATGTTTATTCAAAAATAACAATAACGAAACGAAAATTGTTAGCGCTATCTAGCGGTGATTATGCTTATTTACCATAAAATATACCAAGTGATCAAAAAAAGACAACAATTCTTATTTATTTATATATTTTTTTATGAACATAATTTGGAAGTACTTACTTTACAAAAAAGATACTGCTCCCGAACAGAAAGACCATGCATTATAACTTGAACACCGTCTTCTCTCATTGTATTATAATTAAGTTCCCATAATCTACGAGTGTTTTTTTTCACCTTCTATATAATTAAAAATTTAATAAAGCAAAAAGTAATCACACAGTAGAAATTGAAAATAAACACAATATAAAACTAAACTATTGCCTTCGGTAGTTGTACTGTTAACAGACAAATTACGTCATTTTATTCAATTTTCATGTAAAACAACGGACGACATTTTAATTTGCCCTATGAACTTTCCATAGGAAATTGGTTTTAATATGGAAATTTTTTCAAAAAGACCTAGAATTGTGTAAACATCGAATAAATGACGGAAAAATATAGAAAAAAGTGCACATATCTTGAACGTGAGAAAAAAATCGCTTAACCCCTGTAATAAAAACACATAATTTTTGATGTTATTAATTGAATAAATAAATTTATATATATATATATATATATATATATATATATATATATATATATATAGCATAAAAAATATACAGTAAAATCAAATTTAATTTTAAACAGTTGATTAATTATAAAATTTACTGAATTCCAGGACCCAACCACGGTACATCCCCTAATTGTAGAATCCTATTTGTTTCATATAGCCATCTGAAAATAACAAATATTTTGGAGCCGGTTCTAGTTTTCGAGACGTGTATTTCTTGTTGCATACGCATTTGGTCTAACAAACGATTATGCAACCAAAATTACCAATTTTGAATCCAGGACTAAAGTAGAACAATAGTAACAAATTAATACTAAAATAAAATACCCTTACTAATAAGGATGAAGAAGCGCTATAATCCATCGACAATATATTGAAAAAAAGGTATAGACTATACCACCCCTGTGAGAGGATACAGATGGATCTACAGGTATACCAAAGGGCCATGCATCCGTGGGAAATTAAGTCCTATGAATCATCTAAATTCTCAAAACATTTTTATCAATTGTTTTGTTTTCGTTTTCTTTAATTTGATTATATATATATATATATATATATATATATATATCTGATAGATACTATTATCCTGTTACATAATTTCAAAACAGTTATATCACTCAATTGTTTTGTCTAATAAAAATATTAACAAACAATTGAAATCTTCAATTTCAATCCTCGTCTTATTAGAGTGCGATTTGTTAATTCACCAAAATACAAAAAAAAAACTGTTCCAAAATTACAATAATCTCAAAAATCTATAATTTTAATAAATTCTTCTTAATAACATGCCTTACACATCTTTTGGTTAAAGATAGATCATTTTCAATTAAGTAAAACGTAGAAGATTGTTGAAATACATCCGATAGATTTGCTGTAAATTGATAAAGTTCTAACAATAATCGTTTAGTTAGATTCTTATTGTTTAAACAATTATTTAAATTAGTAAAATCTAAAAAATTGCATAAACTATCAAAATGATTTGTACATTTCTTCCCTGTTAAATAACTAATAAATTTACAAATTTCAAATGACGAATCAATTTGCAACAATAAATAAAAAACCAACTTAAAAATACTATAACGATTATGTGTAGGACTAGCTTTATATAAATAATTAATGGTTGATGCTAGATCATTTAAAATATCATCAATTTGGATATGGCTTACATACTGTTGTACGGCTGAATTTAAAAATTCTAAATCCTCACGATTTTTCTCATTACAATGACTTAATATTAAAACATAAACAAACATTTTATAAAGATTATTTGTGGAAAAATCACATTTGATACTATCAACAAATTTCGATAGATCTAAATTGGTGTCTAATTCGCAAAATAATAAAATTGATTTTGAATAGCACGCTGACAAATAATGATCATTATTCGATAGTAATTTTAAACGTAAAATAAGAATTTGTAGAATTTCCGTATTTAAATAAGGACATTTTGATGATTTTTCAACCATAATCGATAAAATTTTTACTTCTACATCTACCGGAATGTTCAAAAATAAAACAGTTGTTAAAATATTGGACAGCTGTGTGAGATTTGTCAAATTATTAATTAAATATGGAATATAATTATTTAACCAAATTCGTGATACAACAGCATCATTGTAATGATTAAGAATTTGTGTTTCAACACAATCGACATTATACAATCTGACCGATAATAAATTAAAATAAAAACAATTGTAATTATTGAAAAACTTAAGTAAATCGCAAACAAATACGGTTGTCGTTTTACAAGACTTCTTATTGAATAGTTCTTGTAGAAGTTTTATAAAATTTGCCAAAATAGTCGTTTTAAAATTGCCAAAATTCAGTTTGATATAATTAACAATATTTTCGATAATATTAGGAATTTCATTATCTAAACATAATGATGTAAACGATTTAATTGCTAGTATTCCATAATGATTTGAATAATTTTCGATTATATACAAAAACAAATCACGAAAACGATTGAGTAATTGTTTCAAACAATTGTCACGTAAGACGTTAATTTTCAGTTGTGATTCAGAAAAGAATAACAAAACAACAACAGCCCTGTCGTCAAGGGTAGATTTTGTCAAAATTTGATAAAACACTGGCACCATATTTGGAAATATTATAAATACATCTTCAATACTCTTTGGACGATTTTGATAATCCATAGAAACACCTAATAATCGTTCAATAAGGGCCTTGACTAATTGTAGATTGGCATTTCTAAAATTTTGAATTTTATGTTAAATTTCTATTATTAATATTATTTTTATTGACTAATTGCCTTATCATCCAGTTCTTTGATAAGAACACCTGGATACAGTGATTCATAATTGCTGGGACATGTGGTAGGGTTAGTTGGTGGCAGGAGGAATCGCATATAAACATCTCGAGACAGTGAAGAGCTGAGACAATTGTCATTTCCCGTTCGCAAGGTTCCAACAAGTGTTTCAAAGACCAGTTGATATATACCTTAAAAAAAATTGTTTTTTTTTCAACAAAAAACTTATAGATTTTTTTACCTTTCGATTTCCAGTTGATGTTAGTGCGTGTATTACAAGACGTGTTTCTGGACTACGTCTTATTTTCGATTGGTGCTTTTCTGGGTAAGTATTAATTGATTTTAATGTTTTTTCCAATAATTTCATTTTTACTCTACAATTTTCTTCATTTTGTTCCATTAAATTACCGAAATATTGTAATAAATTTACCGTTTTTGTTACCGGTTTTTTCATGTTGCTTTTCTTGATGATTATCGTAAGATTTTCTAATAGGTGATTTTTTTCAAAACTTACCCCATTGTTTGGCACATATAGACAATCTACAACAATCTAATTTATTTTTATTTAATTATTAATTATTTTTATAGAAATACTTACATTTATCAACGCCTCTAGAGCTTTAATTGTTTTAATATCTAAAAATTCGACGAAATCACTTTGAATTAAATTGGAAAATACTTCTAGAGACTTTTCTAATAATTCAATAATACAGAAATCGTGATATTTTTTCATTTCTATTAGAATATTTAAAACAGCAACACAGAAGAATAGCGATTTTGATTGTGAAATTTCGAAATTTTCATAATAAATATGTTTCAAATAGTTTATATCATTTGTAAAATCATATTTGTGGAAATTTAAATATTTTACCAAAAATTCGAAATATGATTTGTTATTTTCTAAATTTTGTAAACTAACAAATTTACTCGATTTATCTAATTCGGATTTGATATCGGGTAAATTAAATTGAAATTTTTGCAGATAATAAATCGATATTAATTCGATTAAATCATAATTCGAATAATGTTGAAATTTATTTAAAAATAATTCAAATTTTCCGATTAAACTATTAGAAAAGAATGTATCACACCAAAAATTGTTATTTTCCAAATGTTTGTAGAATAAATTTGATTTAAATGGATAAAAATTCTCTTTATCCAATTTATAATTTAAAACTAATTGATCTGATGAACCGAAACTTATATCGAATATAATTTTAATTAATTGTGATACAATTTGACAATATTCTGTAGTAATTCGATTTAGAACAAAATCTAAAAATTTTGTGTAGAAATTCTTGATATAATCCCGAATCGAATTTAATTGTTTTTGACAAATTAATATGACAAGTTAGGAAAATTTGGGAGAAGATTCGTTTCAAAATTTTTACAACTTCACCTGATAGTGAATCATGTGAATAGCATTTTAGAAATATTAAAACCAACTTTATATCAAATTCAACAGGCAATTGATTTTTCTTTAAATAACTAGAAACAATATTCAATCCGATAATATTAGTTTTTGGATATTGTACGAAATTTAGAACATCTAAATCGAATTGATCGTCGTAATGATGTTTGTGTTTTAATTCTAGTAAAATGTACGCTTTCAAAATATAAGAAATTTCCTGACTTTTAACAAAAATATAAAAACTATTACCGTAATATTTTACAGTAATCGGTATCCAATACTTTAGTAAACTATTATAAAATTCACTGGAAACAAAAAATTTGTAATTACAGATGAAAATTCCATTAAAAAATCTTACCCCTCTTCGAATTGTTTAAAATATGGGCGATAAACCGGCCATAAAATCCGTTTAAATTCATCAAAATCGTACAAACGAATTAATGTTTCATAATAGAAAGAACCTTCACGACTTTCTACATTATAAAAAAATGATTTAATTATATTATCGTTGATTTTGCCATAAAGACATTCTAAATCTGATTGTTTAATTAAGTTTAAAACATCATTAGAATTAATACAATTAACAGGATAATAGCAAATTTGATATTTTAAATAGTTATAATCTTCTGAGAGATTTTTTACTGCAATTTTTGATAAATCGTTAGCACATCTTTTAAAACCGAAAATTGGTAAACAGGCAATTTTATTCATTATTTTCAATGTTATTAAACATATTTCATCCGTCAAAATATCATCCCTTTTACGATAAATAGTTTCTAATAATTTTAAAATGTGTAAATTTTCAGGATTTGGACCTGTGACCGATTTTAAAATTAATTTAATAACAAAATACAAAAATTCACAATTGCCATTAATTTCGAATAATTTTCGATTGTATTTCAATGATGTTAACAAAATCGCCTGAAATAACGATCGATTTCTTACGTTAATACGATAATTTTTCATCACAATATAATTATTCACAATAGATCCAAAAACGTCCTCATAAATTTCGTAGAAATCTAATGCATTTGATTTTATATGAAATTCAATCGATTCTGCGATTATTTTTGAAAATACATCCATATTAAACGGTATTTCAGGGGTAATTGTGCGATAAACGATATTAAACTGATCACATCATCATCTGTTCGAATCTGACACGAATTACCCTTGAAAATAAAACAAAATAGAAGCAGATATTAGAAAATTTTGAAACACTTACTTTATTATTGAGAAATAATTCCATTATTTCAATCAAAATACGTAATTGTTCGATTTGAGGTTAGGACCTCTGAATTTTTATAGGTTAACTCGTTAACTCAGCATTTACCAAACGGTTTTCTTCAGTTTCTTATCTCTACATTTTGAGAGATGCTGGACTAATCAATCGATACGAAACTGCCACCTATTGAATCCCGTGCAAGCAACGATGAAGGGGAAATTTGAGATTCCCTATCGATCTGAAATAATTACCTAATTAATTAATTTCAAAAGCTGTTAGGGGATTGCAATTTTAATTATTTATTTGATACAATTCTATTTATAGTTATCCGTTTTTCTCAAAATTTCTAGAAAACGGGACAGTAATAACATAGGCATCCAAATAGAATTTAAGAATTTAATCAATTTTGAAATTATTGTCTTTCAACTATTAATATTAAAAGAATTTCCCTTGATTTGTTATCCATCATTTGTTATTGATAAAATTCTATTTATAAGAAATGCATATTACCTTGAAAATGTTATCAATTGTTTTAACTTGATATAGTTTTCCTGTAAGTCATACCGTTACGAAATCAAAAGAAAAATTCTAATATTGCCCCTTGAATATTTCTTACCTGGTTTAATCTAAATGCATACCCACCCCTGAAGTGGTATGCACAGGGTAGGCTTTATGATTGGAACTATTCCACTTAATAATTTTGTACAGAGGTGCACTGAAACGAATTTAGAAATTACTAACTAACCAGGAGCGGCTCACCCTACCGCCCCCCGATAGAATTGTATTGCATATCGTCGTAAATGATTTACTATTTGTACAAAATTTCATTTTCTCGTTTAACATTTAATTAGACGCATAATATCGGATGTCCCATAAAAGTTGTTTAAGATCTTTGTAGCATTTATTTATCAACATTTAGTACACTTTTCTATGGGAAAGTGAAGGTTTTCTTTTCTTTATTGTCAATCAATCAATTATTATTCTAATATTATTTATTATGATGACGTTATTTCTACATTTGGCATCAAATAAAACATGACGAACGTATTCTAATATCTAATAAATTACAAATTGATATAATTAAAACAACCCATCACCAGTAATGGAGTTATAAATTATAAGACCATTATATACATACATTTTAACTGAAAATAATATACATAACAATATGGAGAATTAAAAATATTTTTAAATTAAAAATCCGACAATATTTTTAAAATGACAATGGATTCCTTATTTACTGTTATTGGAATGAAATGAAACTAAGGTCACTTTTAAAACAGAGACTAACAATATTATACAACAGGCTCGAAAATGCTACACTTGGTTTTTCTCCTAAAATATTTAAAAACATATATATATATACAAATAAAATGTTTAACATGTGAAAAAATTCATGAAAAATCAGTGACGTTTTCTTGGTTTTCTATTCGTTTTTTCTTTATTAAATAGTAGTGCCCGATAACTGAAGCTTATATTTCAGTAAATATCAATTCTTAATACCCCATTATAATATATAATAACAACGTCAAGGCTACTTTTATTTTATTTAACAATTATTGTACAACTACCTGAACAACAGTTAACCATTTATATGAAATTCAAAACGTTTTAAAAATACTATTGTCATATATTAATATATAAACTGTGTATATATAAATTTATATTCCTGTACCTCCAGGACTTCATGACTACAAAAATTTATCTATCTATTTAATTATTCATTATTTATAATAATTTTGTTGTTTCAATAAGCTAAATTAGTGACGGAATTGTGTCCAAGAGATAACAGAAATAATTAGGCCTACAATTTACGTACCTGACAGAATACGAAAATAAAATAATAGTCGGTATCACAAATATTCGTAAATTTGTTATAATTTCGGAAAATTTTCATTTTTATTTATTTACTTATTTTTTTTGGTAATTTATTCTGTTCAGGTGCAATACTGAGCTAATGTGGAAGGCATAACTAAAAATGGGCAAATTCTTATTTACTTATTTTGTTTTGTTCAGTTGTTTTGTTGTTTAAATTATTTATATACGAATTATTCGCTAGCATTAATATTAATTGTTTTCCCTTTAGGATCATCAAAACGATCCATTGTATTTATATCCAATATCATTGTTAAACCAAATGTCATGATTAATAATAATATTAATGTTACAAATAAACCAGACCATATTGGTACTGATGTAAAACCAACACAATCATATGCATCACCAAATTTTGTTAGATTATCAGTTAAATATGGTTGAATTTGTAGACCAGGCAATACTAATGTTTGACCATCAGGGCCAGTTAATTTAAAATCACCACAATGATATGAAAATGATTTCGGTGCATATAAATTCGGTGTTTTCATCGATATTTCTTTACTATTGTCAGTTACTGTTATATTATCAAGATTCCAATAGCCGTCATCAGTAAAAAGGAAACCAAAACTGAAAACAAAACAAATAAACAATAAATCGATATAATTGAACTATTTCGAAAATAATCGACTTACAGTAATTTAGTGGAAGCTTTCGATAATGTTAAACTAACACTATTCACATCTGATGTTGTTGTTGCAGTGAATGTTCCATCAATAGTTTGGCTAAAATTAACAACAATTAATTAATAATTATTTATATAATTTCGTTATTATATACTTGATTGCATTTGTGATAAAACTTCCTTTATCGCTTAAATAAAATATAATATTGTCTTTTTTAAATATAACTTCAGCAGTAGTACCATTATCAGCTAATAGACTTCTAGTCCTTTTATGTGTAACGTCTTCTGGTGCCACCTAATAAATAATTATTTGTTATTAACATATATTATAGATCTGTTAATATTATACCCATGATGTATGATGAGCTGTATAAATAGCCAAAACATTACTGTGTTTATCCAAAATTTCGTTATAAATCGAAACGATTGCGGAATCTGTAAAATAAAATAAAATAAATATTGTTTGATCTGGCCTTATTTCAAACAAATTCTTCATTTATTTACCATGTCTTTTCAACATTTCTGAACGTGGTTCATCATCTTTTGCATCATTTAAATCAACAATTAAAATTTTATTATCTTTAGGCACATCAGGATTATTAATTAATTTATTTATTTGTAATTCTGTTATTTGTGTATTAAGTTGTCGTACAGCCCCAATTGGATTTTGAACATATGGCCTATAATTAATATATGATGATTGTTTTAAATTATAAATATTGGTAAATAGGATATCTCCAGATGAGTCACGTTGAGCAAAATCTTCAGGACTTAACTGTAAATTAATTTATAAATTTTTGTTGTTTATAAAACGATATTAAATCTTACTGTATGTTCAGCGAAAATCACAATATACGGTTTTTTCTTTAAATATTCTAAAATTGTGTCTTTAAATGAATCTTCACTTGTTTTGTGCAATGCGGGAACATGATCAGATGCTCTGTAATTAATCATATGATCATTTATTTACGTAAAATTATTCTAAAACAATTATATTAGAAACGATTGAAATTTTATTGTAAAATCATTTCAAATTCTTACAATTCTTACGATCATTGATATCAATAATCATATATTTAAATAGATAAGGGTTGAAAATTATATTAAACTTACTTAATTGTACCCCACATATAAACAGGCACAAATTCTGTTGTATTAACATAACTAACACTAAATATTACAATAAAATAAAATAAAATATTGAAATGATTTGAGAACATTGGAAACAATTTAATTTTCGTTTTTTGGTTTAAAATAGTTATCGAAAAAAAACCTTTCTAAGTCACGTGAAATCTGGGAGTAGATTTGACAATCAGATGTAAAAACCCGTCATAATAAACGTCAAAGCCTCACATGCAACGACATCTATACGTGACTCTTCAAACTAAACAATTATAAAATCATTGTTTTTATCTCAAATATGAAATTTTTACCAATTCATAAACGTTAATAGAAACACTGTAGCGAAATTGTGAAAACCGGTGGTAAATTTACACAAAAATCAAAATTAATGAGAAAATTAGGGTGATTACTGGCGACATCTTATCAATTATCCAAAAAGAAAGATCATATTACAGAATTCTATGTTTTTGTATTTCTTGGTAGATACGTTTAAAGTTTATTGACTGCCATATAGATGTCAGCTCTCGTTCGCCCAATAACACCAATGGCATCACATTTAGGAAAGTAAATATTTATAATTGCTTAAATAATTAGATAACGACTAGTTTCATGAAAGACAATTAAAAAAGTAACAGAAATTGTTGGAATAAAAATCCTTTGAAAAACAGACGTTCAAAAATTGAGCCGATTTGTTCATAAGAGCAGGGGCGTAATTATCATGAGGAAGGGTTTTTATGATTCTTATTGTGTTTAACTTTATGTTTACGACATCTATTAACAAATGGGTGATTACTACTCATTTCACCAGATCCTGGCGCTTATGCCGTTTCGAATGGATGATTACTGTTCATCTCACCAGAGGGTGGAGATGATCCTAATTTTGCTAACTGGTCCACGTAATTTGTTTGAACCCCCGAACCGCTGGCCCGTTAATTCGTATAAATGAAACCTATTGTTTTCTACGATCGAACGGAAACGAAAAAAACGGACTCTCCATCGTGTGTGGTGTATTCGAAAGTGCCGCAGGATGTAGCTGTTGCTAAACAACCACCTCATTAGCTAACATCTTCATTTACAAGTACTGGTTATTTTCCCCACTGCTGATCGTAAAAGAAAAATGAATTTCTGCCTCCGGGCCTTAAATTTGAAGTTACTTTACTGTCTGAGAGCAATCTATTTCAGTTTAAGAATCGATTCGAGTACAGCCCTGCATTCTAAGTGCAACTATTTATCTCTGATATGAACGTTAGTATGCTTCGTTTATTTAAAATTGACCGACTTGGCATTAGACGACAAATGGAATTACTATATTCTCATTAAGTAAGTTGCTTACTCTCTTGCTACTGTTATTATTCTTATTGGTCCAATATTAAGTCAATCAAATCGAAACTGTTAGAGAGCGTTCCAAATATGTTTAAGGTAACTTTGCTTTGTTTTCTTGTACCTATAAATACGCCACTGGTTAATTGTATTCACCCCGTGATTTATACCGTTGTCAAAACTAGCGAAAGTTCAATTTTGTTTATTAACATATAAAATTAATAGTCGGTTTACTATTGTGACATTTATTTAAATGTAGAATATCTACAGAAAATGTACATAGACAATATTTATACAAATGTTTAAATATATAATTTTTATTAGTATAACATAAATATCTTAATAATAACATTAACGGTATTTAAATACCTTAATAACAAAAATAAGGAAAATTACAAAATTTATTATCGTTATTATTATTATTATTATTAGTAGTAGTAGTATAAATTGAAATGATAAATCATTAAAGGAAATAGGAGCGAAGATAAAAATAATTACCCAAAATTCATGGGCGTCAACAATAATATCTTTTAATTTCTTAAATTTAAATAATTTTTAAGAAATTTGATAATCACTACCAACATTTAGTTTCAATTTGGATAATGGAATTATATCGAGTGTCCCATGCCGATTTATCAGCATTTCTAATTATTGCCCTCGTATTTATTAAACATAAATTCAGTTTCTTTTCATTTTAACACACTTAGAGCACTTTACTGTGGGGACACTCTGTATAATTTCCAAAGAAATCACACAAAGCAATTGAAAATTATCTGATATCAAGTTATTACTATACAAAACAAATTTATTGCGGCAACATTTATCCAAAAACAAAAACAAATTTTGGAAACACAGCATCACATTTATTAAAAAAAAAAATCAAGTTTCAAAAATGATAAAAAGACAATATTTTGACTAGCAATTGATTTCAATTATGATGTGACCCATTTAGCATTAGTATTAACATTATTATTATTATTATTATTATTATTAATTATTATTATTTTTATTATTATTATTGTTGATTATTTTATAAATTAATTTATTAATTAATAGTAAAATTCATCCAAAAATTGCTAAAATCCTGTGGGAAATAATTTTTAATTATTTTATAGAGATATGTTGTTAAGATTATGGTAATAATTGAATATTGCAGATATCTCTAAGCTATATTTGTGCAAATGTAGAATTAAGGTGCGTTTACATAAGTGCTGTAATAACTGGATCATCCATCAAAGTTTACATTACATAAATATACGTCTTAAATCAGTTGGTGAATTGATCATACTGCACTGGGGGCAGATATTTTTACTACCCTAAATGAATGAAAGTAGAAAAATAGAGAAGAAACTAAATAAAATATTGTAAAGTTGATATTGTACTTACTAAAGCGTGTAACCAGCAATCTTCGCAATGTACATGCCAACATACAGTTGATATAACAGGTTTCTTGTAATGTTCCTAGATGAAAATAAGAAGATGAGAAAAAAAAATCCATTCTATAATTAAATATCATCAATCACAGAATCGACTACAAATCTTACCAAACAAATTAAACATTTATAGTCTTCCGTTTCTGTACTTGTGGCTGTTGTATCCCCTGTTGTTTCAGTAGCTAATGGTCTAATTCTATTTCGTAATTCCTCAATCATTTGGGTTCGACTACTAGGTTCAGCATCTGATGTACTAACATTACTATCGCTTTCAATAATTATTTCCATTGTTACTTCAACATCACCACTAGAATTAACTGTGGCTACCTGTGATTGGGCTCCTTCTTTTTTGTTATTATTGTTATTGTTGTTGTTGTTATTATGATTATTATTATTGTTTATTATTTTTTTATCTTGCGTTTTAACAATAATATCAGATTCAGTGTATTGTGATGGTCCATATGATGATTCCTCAGTTTCATCACCATCAACAATAACATCATCGCCTTCATTATCATCAGAAACTGTCCGTCCAGTACTACTGCCAATTGTATTACCATTACCAGTTAAAGAATTTGTTCGTCGTCTTTGTGTTTCAGCCCATTCTTCTAATTCTGAATCACCTTCCACATCCACAGTTTCATCTTCTTCATTCAAAGAATTCTAGTGATTTTATTTATAGAATTGTTATTACTATTATTATTATTATTATTTGGTTGAATTACCTTTCGACATTGTTCTGTATGCATATTCAACTCTTCAGAACTTCTATGAAGACGTCCAATACATATAATACAACCGTCATCGGTTTTTCTTTTGCGCATTTTCAATCGTAAACGTCCTTGTCGATTTGATTTGATCCTTTGAAATGTTTCCCATCGCCCTTCTGGACCACTATCGCCAGGTAATGCCGGTGGTCGTCCCGGTTCGTGTCGACGTTTACGTGTTGCTGCCAATCCACTACCGCTAATTTTACATAAGACTTCAAGTTCTTGAATAAAATGTGCCTCAAGATCACCAGGTGATATTGCAATACCACAAATAGGACAACTTGATGGGTCTCTTTTCTTTTTATTAAGACCAATCTCTGTAAAAAATATGATTTGTTTGTATTTAAAATATAGCTCAGGTGGTTATTCTTTCTTGTTCTTTTATTTTTTATCTTTGGAAATAAATGTAAAATATTAACGTACAGGGGTTGGGGAAAAACAAAGAAAACTAAGATACAAAAATATATCAGTTTCATCTGTATGATCCGAGGAAAGCTGTGAAATATATTAGCATTTGTCATGTTAATAGTCACAGGGGGCAGATTGGTGGATTTGCTGTTGTCGAGGGTTTGGGGGGCCCGCATGTCGCCGCACCTGCGGGCATGGCGATCGCGCGCCGATCCATCAGAGGCGCACATCATTCATGGGATTAGCGAGGCTAACCTTGTTAATTGCCTGACTAGACCCGTGTGTACCCCAAACGTAAATCAGCACCAGCTAAAAGGGGATGAAATAAGCTTAAGTCATCACGTTGTGCTGAATTTACACCAGGGCCTCGCGACCTCACCGCCCCCGGAAGATACACACACACACACACACACACACACACACACACACACATATACACACTTGTGAACTATATATATATATACAAAGTTCACGTTACTATTCTGATTTACACTTTCAAATGCGCATCGATTCCTATAATCCGAACATAAGCTTTCCAACTATTCCAACTAATTCCACCTATATGAAACTAGGGGACTATTGCCAGTTCAATGCTGGACGTTTTTACGCAAATACCACACTTTCTAACACCGTTACACAAATTAGACAATAGCCGATTTATATCGATTCACCTGAATATTTTCTTTGTTTATCGATTGATTTAGATGAAATTTTCTAATATGAGCTAATTCATCCGGATACCGATATATTTCCACACATTTTTCAAATAAAAAATCGGTAATTATAAATGTGTTCTAATTGAAATTTGTAATTATTTTTCAATTTGTATCTTGGCTACTTGTCGTCAAGTATTAGATTATCGTTGGATAAAACGTTAATACACAATAATGATTTTAATAAGAGTTTAAAATCTAAGGGAAGTTAAGAAGAGTGATCCTTAAAACGGTTTAGATTATATTCTCATTACTTCAAAACAGACAATTTTCAAACGAGTGCTGTTAAATGTTCGCTGGTCCACTTAGTGTTTATAACAGATTTAATTAATTAATTTAAGGCGTTCTTAGAGCCTTTTCGCAATCTTACAGCCAGTTATTACTTTGTAAGTATAATAACTGTAACACTACTCGACAATTTGAAAATTAATATCTTCATAAAATGCCCCTTGCTGTGTGTTGCCATATTATTTAAGAGCGTATGTCACCCTTATGAAAGCTTATGTTCTTATACTGCTATTGGCGACACACAATAGCATTACCTGTGGATAGCTGTTTATATATATATACCCCACACAATTTACGATATAACGAACATTATTTTTATAACATCATTTTACCAACAACATGCAATATAATCAAACTGGAACTTATAAAAAAAATCACCACTTATATGCAATTTAAATGGTTGTTTATCTTTTTAATCGTTTAATTTTATTATATCTGGTTAAATCGTTATAAACGATGTTCAACAAACAATATATGTATAAAAAAAATATTGCATATTTAAATGAAGTATCGAATTGTTGAAACACCATGATTTTGTATTCAGTGCTTTTTGAATAAGATAAATTTCAACCAAAATTGCCAATGTTCACAGGTATCCGTTTAGTAACATATGGTGTTACCAGGCTAATCGCATTATTGATAGACAGTTGTGCCACCCTATATACACACATATTACATTGGGCTCTTATTATCACACACAAACAGTGTAGTTTTTTTTACAACCCTGATACCATTTAGTACACACACACACGCACGCACACACAAAGAGACAAAAAGAACGACAATAATCGCATTAAACAATAACCAATTACAATACTGGTTAAAGAAAATTATTATCCTTTTTATTTTCGTTGTTTAAATATTTATTTGCATCTAATAAAATTATTACAAATAGATGTAAGCCGGTTTGTATCAGTCAGGATTAATAAAATCGTAACTGTAATAATTAGCGGTAATTATTGTTGACGTATGCCATTCGTTTTGCCTTACAGTGTTTTATATGTAGAAGCACTTGTACTGTAATAAATTGTATTAATTTTATTGAAGATGTAACTGTAAATAGGCTTGTCGAAACCAATAATAAAACATTTGATTAATTGATAATAGCAAAAAATTTACAATCTCAACTAGTGGCAAAAGATTGTATGGGGTGTCACACTATTGTTGTAAAACTAATTATGGGGCCACATGATGATCACACACACACACACACACACACACACACACACACACACACACACACAACATTTTTGAATAATTCAGTTGATGTGCCGAATAGATTAACGTTTATTAACGAAATCTTGTTGATTTATTTTCATATCACGACCTAACTGTCCACAAAACAAGATATTAACAAAGTTTTGATGCGACCGGACTAAGGGTAGGTATATAAAGCTATTAATTTCAACTTTAACTCACACAACTATCCATACAAGCAAAATCGTTAATTCATTATTATTAGACGGAATGTTTGTTTTTTTTAATAATAAAGTTTCTTTTTACCATTTGAATCAACCCTCTTCGAAAATTAGCTATTAAGTTGTGATTATTTTTGGATCGTTCTATACATTATCATTATCACCCTCTTTAGATTGTTCCATGTAGTGAATTCGATTTTATAAACAGGTATAATCAATGTGACAAGCTCAAATGAATTGCGTTATAACAAATTTCACTTAATATAGATTAGACTACTGAATAATCCCACCTGTTATTATTATTATTTTTTATATATATCTATATAGATAGATCAGGTTTTAATTTGGCTGTCACTTTTATAAAAATTAGTTGATAGATTTAAGATTATAACATATGGTTATTTTCGATATTTAATATAAAACTAACATATGCCACAATATTTAATATGTAATTTATTCTAATCAAATTTACATCATTTCGAAGATATTTTGTTTAATTAGCGGAAAATTTCGTACCACAATTTATTTACATTACCGCATTGCCGATAATTTATTTATTTCATAATCAATTTATTTATTATTATCGTTTGAATTTAGATAGACAAATGGACAAATTTAAATAAATTGATCATTTTCACGTCTCCTGAAAATTAACATATATTTAAACTTTCTCCCCCTATATACATATGTATAGAAATGTGTCTCGCTTTTACAACGGCAAAGAAGAAATATATATATATATATATATATATATATATATATATATATATATATGATATAAAAAAGTTTGCACGTTTGGGGATTTGTTTGGCGATTTGAGTTGGTGTTTAACATCAAACGGTTGTTCGCACCTCGAAAGCGTTTGCTAAATCCTTTCCCGGATTTGTAAACGAGTCCCGCTCTAAACGGTTCTACATGTATGACTGACCATTTATCATTCCCTTACACCCTCAGTTTTGTATATTGCACTATTAAACGATGTTACCCCTCTTATATTCCACAAACATGTTGAACGATACAAACTACCATTATTATCATCATCATTATTATTATTATTATTATATTTGAGAAGTTTTTGTTTAATTTCAGATACCTATAGTGTTGGTGAATTGTCGCGACTACAAGGGTGAGTCTTTTATTTATTGTTAATAATCGTGTCGTTATTGTTATAACTCTGTTTACGAAAATTCTTGAATTGTTTATTACAAGTGTATGTATGTAAAATAGACATGTCAATAAAATAAATCCATAGAAAAATGTAGCGCAAAGATCTAAACATAAACATGGTATGCTATTGTTTCCGGACAGTAGAGTTAAAAGAGCGGTTTAAATTTAGATATGTGAAGGAAGGAAGCAATGGCGTGCGGACCATTTCATCTAAAAACTGTTCTTTACACTCACATGTTCCCATATTCACACATACTTATTCATATAACCCCGCCACAAACTGCCCTTATACCCTCCTAATATTATGTCGTATTATAGATATAGACTCATTTGAATATTTAAAGCCGTCTTATTGAGAATGTAATAACCACCATTCAACAAACAACAATCATTATACATATATATATTTATATATATATATATATATATATATATATATATATATATATAATTTAATCATAATCATAAACAAATTTTTATACAAAAAAAAACAACAAAAAAATCATCTATATAAAATTGTTACAATTGATCGATTTTTATTATTGTATGATATTTTAACAGTCAACACACGCATCAGTTAAAGCCGCCAATCTCAACTGGACACCCGAAACGGACATTTTCGCCCTATTCGAAAACATTGTTAGCCCCCATAAATCCCTACGTCATTTTTTTTCCCAAAGATTATCCCTCGTCCAGAAAAGCCACTTATAATAAATACAAGATTTTTATGAACAACATACTTTTACATAGTAAATAAAACAAAACTAAACTAAGTACAATGATTGCAAAAGCAAAAAAAAAATCGATCGTTACATAATAACATGAGGATTAGACAGAGAGAGAGAGAGAGAGAGGGGGAAAAACTATTAATTTTTTTGTCGCTTTAAATCACCATCTACATAGAGATAAGTGATGGCTATTATCTGTTGTCAGTAGTTGGTGTCCTCAACTAGTACCTCAACCATATAAGGATCGAAGCCGATAATCCTGTCGATTTACCCGTTGGGGAACCACAGTAGCACGGTGTGTAAAGGATTTGTGAAATGTAATTGGTTCAGCTGCTTCAGACACACTAGAATCATCAATAGCTCATCAGTTTGAACTATACAACCTGTACCCAAAAAAGTTTCATTCTTTTTCCACAGTTATTTTTAAGTAGTTATCATTGAATGTTAATATGTGTGTGGTGAGTTTTATTTGATACGGATTGTGTGGTTTTATCTAGTTAGTTATGAAATGTGTTCGGTTGTTCAATAGATGGTGATATTAAGGGAGTTGCTGTGCGTCCGCTGTTGTTCGTTCTGAAATGAATTAAGTTTGTCGATTAAAGGACCCTCATCTAACAGTGTTAGAGTCTAACTGATGCCGCGAATTGACAAAGTTTTCATTTTAGTCTTATTGTTCAATCTGTTGGATTTTTTTCATGACTATTGGCAATGCCCGCTTCTACCATTGACATTCCAACATATTTCAGTTTTTTTATTAATACTCTTTCGAAATGTCCGTTTAAACACATTGTTATTTTATGATAAGAATGCGAATACATAAACGCTTAGATAGCTTATGCCTTTTACGAATATATTGTAGATTGTAAAATATTATGCTATAAGATAGTATCGTTTATATCTTTGTCTGTTAGCGTATTTTATTACTGTAGAGAGAGTTTTCGATTTTGGACCATCACAATAAGATACCTACACGTTTGAACGAAGACAAACGCACGTTTCTCAGTAACCGGTCAGTTAAATAAATTGACACTTAACTTCATCGTTTCTTTTATCATTTTCATTATAATCATTACATATTTGTTACTATCTTGCCAATGATTTATCTTAAGGGTTATTATAGAAAAACTAGTAACGTGTTGTTGGGTCAGTCCGATCGATTTATAACGTAAATAGGTAAATGGGGAGGTTGAGGATTTTGCTAAATGTCAATCCTGCTAATGATACCACACGACCACACCAAATTACCCCGCCGGTTTGGCAATGCGAGAGAGGTGAGTGAAGGGGGAACCCCTGGAACCATCTGGCGCCTATGAGAGTTAGTTTTCCCGTTTGTAATATTCCTAATGACGAACACACGCGTTACTCGTCTGCAACACTACACCACCAACATAACCACCATCACCTCTACTAACCACGTACTGGATGAGAATACAACTTTTCTCCACTTATTTCCATTCTTTCCATCAACGAGGGTGATTTCGAGGTGCAAATCTGTTTCTATAATGAACCGTGTTGTGTTGATCGTCAAGTTGCAACCATTGATCGTTGCTTTAGGGTGTTGAAATTAATAAACGATCCGTGGTCGATTGAAAAATAAACTTTCTTTCCTTCCGTTTTCGTATTATTAATCTTCTTTTTTTAAATCGAGAGAAAAGCAAGAGATGATAAGTAAATATGCAAATTTTCTCAGATTTTATTAAAATAGATGTCTTTATTATTATTTTTATTATTTTTTTTGATCAAAAAACCAAAATTCTCGAATTGAATATGATATCATTGTCTAACACAGCTAGTTATTCTGTTATGTTGAATTTTAGGTCCCGTTTAAAATATCGTGTTAAATCTCTCTCTCTCTCTTTCTGTCCAACAATTGGGATGACACTAGGAATGGAATGTAAAGACTAACGCATTCCGCGCGCTTTCATATTGTTTTATATCGGTAATTTATTGTATTGCTTTGTTGTAGATGTCATGAGATTAAATTTTAACGAAAAGGGTGCTTTAAAACGAACATTGGCCTGTAAAATGTTGTAATTCAGTGTATATTTGTTGTTAAATCTTGCAGTAATTGATTTGATGAGAGCGGTTATGCTAGCTAATTCCCTATTAAAATAATAGCGGGCTTATACTGTGCCGTTGGGACAACAACTGTGGTGAATATTAAATTCCAATGAGTGGAAACACGTGTTAAAGCAATTAAAGTAATAGAGAATAGGTATATCTATATGTGGTCAAAATTTGGCATGTCAGACAACAAATCCTATCAATACTAGATAGTTGATAATATTACACAGTTGAAACAGTTAATTTAAAATTAAAATCTTTTCTCACCCTTATTCGTGAATTTATTTCGTACTGATTTTCTTCTTCTTTTTTTGTTTGGGAGAGAGAAACTGTTTGTATAAGTTGTAGGTTGTCAAGGATCGGCCGTAGGGCTTAATGCTTGAATGCTGTGTAAAGGTACCGTTTTACTGAACGAATTTGCTTCACATCACCACGGAGCAGCGTGGAAATTGCTATGATAACCGGATTTAGCTTTTCATTTTTCTGCCACGTTGGTTTGATAATCGGAGGCAGTTGCATCTCGTTTTATATGTTTCTCATTTCCCCTCTATTTTTTTTATGCTTGTCTGTTTATTGTAAAATGTAATACTTTCTCTCCCCATATAGACATATATTATCAAACTTGAAAAATTCTTTAGTTGTATCCTGACTATCAATTCAATTGTTTTCATGGATAAACCATTTTCAACATCTATATATATTTCGCCCGACCTATATCCCCTTGTCACACAACTAACACCGTCTATATTTTTATTATATTTTCAATGTATTCAAAGCTGGGGAAAATTTGAATGTCAGCAAGGATCATTCGGTCAAAATAGAATCCTTCTTCAGTCTTGTCAATCAAATATCGACAATATTGGTTATGATAGTTTGGTATTTTTGTTAAAATCAAATTAATGTAGAAAACTGGCTAGTTGTTGTTATCCTTTTCGGTTGAAATTGAGCCGTATCTCTCAATTTAGTTAATTTGATTCTTGGCCACATTGCTAATTCAATCACTAGCCTCTGGCCAGTCTACAGATCGATAAATGATACAATTAACAATGCTTCAAGAATCAAACAGTTAACCAACAATATTCTTTGGAAATTCCACCCTCAAAAAAAATAATTCCCTTTCTATAGACTGTAATTTATTCATAAAAGCTCAAATAAATTGGCGTATTTGATCCACTAACAGTAAGGTAAAGCTTGTTCGTGGTCTGTGTTCTTTTCAACCCCTCATTCACCCTGTTTAAAATGCCGACAAATATTTTTTCACAGATCAAGCACAGTCATATGGTAATAAATGGGGAATTACAGAAAAATATCCAGAGAAAACTCCATCATCCAGTTCAAAGTAAATGAAACTGTTCATGTACGAATGATGAAAAAGAAATGTAATCGAATACCTAGTTTCTTAATGAAAAGCTCAATTACATTTGCTCTCGTAATGATGATAGTGTCTTTAGGGGGTGGACTTTGTAACATCTGGCATTACGTATGATTTGCTTGACTATAGTAGTGATGGTTCTCTCGATCGGACGACGAAATAAACGTTCTAAGATTTATGGCAGTTTAAAATTAACGGAAGGGTTAATTTGGGGCGATTAATCCCCCATTTCATTACGATTACAATTCCAAAGAACTAGTCATAGAGTCATTTTCTAAAATAAATGTTTGTAAATTTACATAATTTTATTTTAGAAAATTTACGTTACGATTGTGAAATAGTCGTATTTGACTACAATCTATCAAAATTGTAGACAGACTCTACTGTGATGATTTATCTATAATGTCAACGTGACGCCACTGATGCGACATGCGTCATTACCAAATAACCCATCAGTTTCTCAATTGAAATGTTGTAATTTTTGTCGACTATTTTCAAATTAATTTTAATCAATACTGAAACTCACATTAGTGAAAATACAATATCCTTATTAAGTATATATTTATTGATCTTTATTCGCCAATTAACTTCGAAAAGAAATCACAAAACCAATATAAACACCAAAGACAAGCTATACACATAAATTAATCACCCTTGAATGAAGTTAAAAGATCAAATAAACTCGCCGTCAAGTCATAAAAATGAACAGAAATATTTGAACAATATAACACCTGTTTACAAATTATCCTGCATTACAAAAAGTTGAATGCAACCAGTTGAATAAGAAATTTAAAAACGGAAAAAAAAACATATATATCAGGTTAGTGTCCTGCGGTTGTTTGCAATTTTCAAATAAAGAAATTCGGAATGTCACCCCTTTATATGTGAGGTGTAAATAAAAAGTAACATAGCGAGATAGTGAACTAATTAAAAACTTCACCCCTTTAGGACATATAAATCCTTTTAACAGCTACTCTTTCGTAGACTTTTTTCATTATAAAAAAAACGTAATTGACGAAATTTTCAAAGATTTTCTCCACATCTTGATCTCTATTTTCACTATATCCAACATCCTCTCCAAATTACATGAATATACAGACTGTCCCATCTTAGACTTGATAGATATGCATAGTGAAACAAATCTGACTTGATCAAATTATTGGTATTAAAGTCAAGTCGATTGAATCAATTTTGGTTCAACATACACGAATATATTATTCTTGATGGAGAATTATTCAAATAAATTGCATCGTAACCTAACGGTTGTAATTCATCTTTAATTATGTCAATATAAATAGATAATTACATATAATAAAAACAGCTTGACATTTGGTTAAGACAGATCAATAAAATGTCGAATGAAAAACATATTATCGTATAGGTAATAAATTTTTTATAGAATATTCTTTCTAATTTTTGTTGTTCTTTGATTAAAAATGTGTGTGTGTGTGTGTGTGTGTGTGTGTGTGTGTGTGTGTGTGAATAAGGCTGGTTTTACTTTGACATATAAAAACTGCCAACAAACTGATGAACAAAATAAGCTAATAAATTTTTGTTGAATACAGCATAGAGAGAAAAAAAATGCTTCTATATCAGAACGTTATATTGTGGTCGTACAATAAAAGGCTTTTTCTTTTTTTTTGGGCGACAACAACAGCCCTCCCCACTTTTCTATTCTATAAACGTTTGTTGTCTAAGTTCCATCAATCACGACAAATTTTAATATCGTCTGGAATGTATTATTAAACAGTAAATTGTACACAATATCGGTGACAGCTTGTCGACTTTTTCTATTTAGTTTAGATTACCTCAAAATCGCCACTAGATAAAACCGAGAATTACGCTATTCAAGGAATAAAAAAACAAAAAATTATTAATAATAATAATAATAATAATAATGAGATATAGAGAGAGAGACAAGAGGGTTAAAGATGGTAATCATCTATTCAACATCTTTATGAATAGCAAATTGGAAAACAGGAGTGGCAATCTAAAATGTAGATGTACGAAGGACGCGCACCTGTGGCGAAAGAATTCTTGTAACTTACACTCACTAATACCCCCCATATTTTTCCTCATCCTCCCTCCTTTTCAAATAATGTATTCAAGATAAAATATTCTGGTCTCATTTCCCTTCTAAAGTGAACGTTACCCTATTATTACAATCGGATGACCCCTTTGCACGACGATAGATTACCTCCCGGCCAACATCGTCCTATTACTTTCCTTTCTTCTGGATATTCTCATTCTTATCAACTTATATAATACAGGTGTATCAACACCTTAGGTACAATTATGTAATAATTATAAACAAATAAATATTATTATCATCATTGATAAATATAATAATAATAATAATAATAATAATAATAATAATAATAATTGTTGTATATAGAGGTAATTCTGGATACGGTTAAGTTTTATGGCACAGGTGCAAGTTCGATCGTGAAGGCGTGGTTATAACTGGCCACGCCGCAAGGTTTGCTCAACACGCCCTATATTCCCCACTTTAACAAACCAACTAAAAACTATAGTTACAGTTGGATATTTGCAAAACATTTTTTTTTTGGGGTGATTTGGTAAAATTCCAAAAATATTCAAATTACGTTCAGTATATTTTAATAGTATTGTCAACGTTAAGACTAACTCCCTGTTATTTAATTATTCATAAGAATAGAGAAAATCAATCCCCTATATACAAATGTAAAATAGTTGATTCTATTTAATTCTTTAAAAAAAAATCGACCATTTGTCACAGTTGAATGTAATGGGGTTGATGTTCAAGCTTGATTGTATTTTTATTATTTTCTAGTTGCATCATAACTGGAATTAATTATAAATTGTTATGTGCTTTTGAGTTGGTGGTAGCGGTTAGGCATATGAAATTCAAGACCATTGATGTGGAATATATAGCCCCCCATCCCCTTTTTGTTATAACATGTATCTAGTAATAATCTGTTGGAAATCGCATTCCTGTCCGATGATAAATACATCATTTCGGTAGAAATATCATCTTCGAAAATAAAAGGTCCATTTTACAAATGTTATAACAGTAATATATTTGAAGTATATACAGTAACAATACAACGTCCATGGCCACGATTTCACCCTTAGTAGTCGTCATTTCGTTTTACTCATTTCAGTAATGTTTTGTAAATTTATGTCCTCAAATATTAGGTTTGTGTATTTGACAAGCGCGGTTTTTGTGGTATATTCAGCGGTTTTCGTCTTGCTAAAGCAATAACCTCACGTCTTAACTTTCCCAAAATAAATGTCAATGATTTAAACGGGATTATTATTGTCGACTTTTTCAGGGGTTGACTTCTAGCTACATTTCATTCTTATTATTATTATTACAACCACCAAATATAAAACTTATTAACCAATTAGTTATTGTTTTATATGACAGTTTAATATTGAACAGATTGAATTTCGATAAATGCGATATTATTAATCGTCCCCCGTTATCAGTCAAGTAGTCACCTCGAAAATAATTTCCCTTAAGATCTTTTTTCACACTTTATAATATATATATATATATTTATCTTTTTCGTCTTTTTTAAACGGCTGACACCCCTCTTTTTAATTTAATCAGCCGTTGAATGAGCTAAGTTTTCATTTATTTTTATACTTGACGATGCGATTTTGTCCCTTGTTGAATAGGAACAGCCCCTGGCACCATCTAACCCCTCCCACCTCACTTAATTTTTCACTTATTCCGCAATCATTTCCATTTGTTTCAAAGCAATCTGATTAGTATTGATGCATTTATCTTTACTATAGAAAATGTTTTTTATTTTTTCTAAAATACGATACCTACCGAATTTGGTGTTGATACAATTAATTCCTGACAACATATCATCCAATCACAGTATATAACGATATTTATTGTTCGATAAGTCAAGATGTTGTAAGTTGACGTGATGTGTGACATTGACAACAAATGTCAATGTTTATTTTAAAATGTAACTTAAGCTATTGTCAACATTGAGACAATAAATAGTTGAAATAATTGTTGTGACAACATATAAAATAGTTTTAATGTACGGAATGTGATCTAACTAAACGTTACTATAACAAAAACTATAGTGTCGTACTCAAATCACTGACCGTTTATCCCCTAAAACTGACAACTCGTCTAGTCACAAAGTCCCATCTAATCAAATAACGAAATGCATTAGAATCGACTGATCCGAATTCACCCCAACTATGACAACATTTAACACCCCACACCTCAAATCTTTAACAAAGTTGACGAATTTATACTCGTACATCTCTGACATTTCTATCTAATCAAATAATAATAATAATAATAATAATAATAATAATAATAATAATAATAATAATAATAATAATAATAATAATAATAAAGGATTACCTATGTATTTATTTAACTCTTATATTCATTCTAGGGAAGATGGGATCTGCAGGTAAAACAGGTAGTAGACATAATAAATAATTGTTGACAAATGAATCGAGTTAATTTACATGTCTCAAATCATAATCTGGTAAAGGTGATATATTTTAAAGACGGTCGTAATAAGGGCTCAATATCCTGTTATACTATAATGGTGTGTTTAAAACTACCCTCTTGTCATCCCTATTATCCGGGATATATAAGATATGCAAAGAATAGTGTTTGTTTATATCGCATCTTCTAAGCAGCATGTGTAACCATATGTCAGAGCCCTAGTGTTATCAGACCACTTTGTAGCAAATTGCCACGATCTAGAGCAATCTAGTAGAAAGAGAACGATATAAATTGTATTATACTATATTAGAAAAGAGAGAGAGAGAGAGAAAGAGAGAAAGATATCGTCAACCACGAACTAACCTGGAAATTGCTCTACCGAAATACGTTGTTGAAACTCATTGCAGCAGTTCAAGGGTTACTTCTACCACCTATTACATAATATAATCATGATGAACAGAATATAGATGTGTGTGTGTGTGTGTGTGTGTGTTTTTCTATCTATCTAGAATGTTGATTTTTGAATTTGAAGGGGGATTAACTAAGGTCCAGAAACTATTGTTGTTGATTCAATCGTACCGTCAGAAATTAGTTCCATCGAAACGAGAAAAGTGACAAACGCTAACAAGTTATTACATGAAGTTGATATAGAAATAGGGGATACATTAAACAGGGGAAATCGTATATAGTGCAGTTTCTGACAGTTGACTCGGACACCCTATTTGCACTCATTCATGGCCATGTCAGTGGTGCACTTTCATAAATAAAATGATTCGTGTATATAATTCGAATATTAGATAGCTAGTGATTCACTCTTCAATTTTTTCGTTTTTTTTTTTGTTTTGTTTAAACAGAAGTATGAGATCAATGCAAAATTGGTTTACGAATATGGCGGGGATGTCTTGTTTTCGTTCAATTTCATGGAAAACTTGGAAACGGGCGTCTTTATGGACGTCCCGACGCCGGCATCTGCTTCCACATTCGACCGTCTTCACAGGCTCCGCCTTGCGCCGCCTTCGATGCTAGGCTAACAAGTATATCTAGACAACAATACTCTGAACATATCACATATATATATATATATATATATATATATATATATATATATATTGTAGTTTCAGTCCGATACTTTCGATCCAGATAACATTTTAAAATATCGTTCGCATTCTTGCGACCCTCGTTTTGTACTTTCAAATTTAAACTAAGCAACGAAATTCTAAATAGGGGAGACGAACGGATTTTTCACAAAGTCCGATAAATCGCAGCTACCCCCAAAATTGTTACCGATTTACTAATCTAACAATAAGATCGTGGATAATTCATACTCTATCAAGTAAAATTCCAACATATTTACCTATTTATATAAACATGTATATATGTATTAAAACAGCCGACAGGTATCTATTTAGAAGAATAACTTGTAAATTAGAATGACATAGGTGTAAATAGTTGTAAATGTATAAGCCGACCGGAAATGGCTATAAAGCCAGTAGTCATCATTTTAGGGTTATCAGATGATGATAATGATAGAATTTTAATTAGCATATTTTTGTCGGCAAAGTTAAACTATTATATTATATCTATATAGTTAGATATTTCTGTTTATGGGGATGTAGGTGATGTTGTCACCCGACAGATGTTTCGCGATCCTCCTTTGAACGACACCTTTTGATCGGTGATACCGTACAGATCCGCTCTCAAGCCAATAGTGTAAACGTCGAGAGGGCATCCGCCGTAAAAAGTCTGATACTAACATAATTAAAGTACAAGCAGTGTAATTTTACTTAATTAAATTCCCTTCTTTTGGACTGACGACGACAGAGCGAACGCCACACGGCAGTAGGGAGACGATATGAACTTTTCTACCCAATGAACATTAAAACTCGGCATTTAATTTCATCAGAGATCTAAGAGAAGATTTTTGACCATAAAAAGAAGAGACGGTGAACTCGTTTCGCCGCCTCGTTAGATTGCCATTCCGGAGGGTTATGTCGTTGAACAGATGGACATTTACTCTGACATTTACCCTGTTATCTCTGTTGTCGCGAAAATAAAAACATAAAAGCTTGTCTTAAAATAGGTTGGGTGATCAACGACAATGAACGCAATAATAGCATAATTACCGTGGTCGAAGAGGAAGCTGGTCTTGGCGAGGGCGGCATGAGGAAGGCCTGGCACTGAGAATGTGTAACACTGCTGGTTGCGGTGAATCCACCCCCAAATAAAGGTCCTACTGTAACAAAATAATACATCAACATATACCGCCACTATTTGCACGATATGATACAATAAAGAAAAATCGTTTCAGACAATACTAGATTGTGGTGTCTATCGACAAATCACACAAATCCATCTCATAAATCAATTAAAATTGACTGATCAAACCGCATACCGTGCATAGATTAGCAAAACGTAGAAGCATCCTCTTGTATGTAAAACAGGAAATCCAAACAGGACGGAGTCATCTACGATACTGTCAAATTGCTACAGAAAACCACAACAGTCACGCTTTCATGACCAGACAAGATTCCGTAAAATCATTTGAGCTTCATATATTTCCTATAGCGATGAGTCCGTTCAACATATATATATATATATATATATATATATATATATATATATATATATATATATATATATAACACACAGTAGTGGGAAATATGTCGGCATTTTGAAAACAATCCAAACATAAATAAGTTGTCTGGAGGTTTTCGATCTACAGAATGCCGCTTGTTGCTATATGTGAACAACAGTCGCTGATGTATACCTATATGGAAATAAATTACGTTGATGTCGAACTATTATCACTTCCCTGCGATTCCGCTACAGGAATTCCGACCAATACGTGTACAAAAACATCATTTCCATTTGCTCAATTACCCAAACTTCATTTAACACCAAACCGCCCATCCGGACTAATTCCGTTCTAAACAAACCCGCACTACTCGCATTTACAACTTCAATCACTATAAATTATCAAACAAAAATAAGACAATAATTTGATAACTATATATATATATATATATATATATATATATATATATACAAACATTAAAAATAAAGAACTATGCTGACAACAGATAATTGCTAAATTTTTACTAGGTCAAAACTATTTATTATTGAGCATTTAGGAATTTGAAAAAAAGGGTAGTTGTGGTTGTAAATTTTTGTTAGAGAGGAAGTACATAAAATTGACGACAGACATCTTCAAATTTCAACAATACTAGAGAATTTCAAAAGGTAATGACATTTGGCCAGTCCCTTTATGTTGAGACTTCCGGACCTAGCCATATGTATAGTTATATAGTTTGAAAAGCTATTCAACATTTGACATTTGATTTGTGGTATTAACTCAGATTAAGTAAAATTGGTCACTTTTGAATTTGTCCGTATTTTGATACCTGAAAGTCAACAAATTCAAACAGAATTTCCAAAAAAAAATTGAAACTTTCATTGTCAACCGAATATAGATTTTTATTAATAGCGAAAATCGATAATTTTCGATACATACGATTATCAATTGTGAAGGGTTGTTATAATAGACGGTTATGTTTCATTGTTGACAAATAGTTAGTTTTGTAGAACATGAAATGAATCCGTCTAAATAGTGGTGTTTATAACGGTTACGCCTGAATTATCGGTCAAATACGAGAGTGGTAATAGGATTAATCTTAGTGGAATGACACTGGGTTGTGTTTAGTTCAAAGTTAGGGGAAGTTACCCTGTTGAGGACTCGACTCTATACCTCCCTTTTCAATAACTCAGTGGCACACTTAAAATGAGCATTGCAAACGGCTATTTAGTGCACTGGACCGTAAAGCAGGTGTCCAGAAGTCACTTATGTGTTGTGCTAGTTTGACAAATAGCACCCTAATTGATTCCCTCTGAACCTTGTTTGTTGCCGTTCATTATACCTTTAAATTGATTGTCGTCACAGTGTGGCTGATATTCTTTCCATTACAACCTCATCAAATATAGAAGAAGAAAAAAACAATATGAAACGGTTGTAATTGTTCTATTTAAATTGATTATAGAAATAAACGTCGTCTTTTTTTTGTTTTGTTTTTTCTTAAGGATAAAACTTCTGAAAGTCGAATGCGAGTAGAAGTGTTGGTTTTTACCGCCAGCAATTATTTGTGGAATTGCGAGCGTCCCTATGTCGGCAAACTTATACAGTCCCATATTACCTATCCAGCTGTGATTCGAGTTTCTGTGCCCCTCACGGGTTTTCTAGATCACCCTATGCCCCGTGAGAAATCAATTTGCATTTTATTGTTATTATATTTACTACAAACATGGTTTTTATGTTCCTTTATACGTGTGTTCATATTTCAAAATTTGTCGCTATATAACAAAATTATTCGCCAGTAAAATTTTTTATATTTTATGTATAGAACAAAATATATATACCTATATATAGGTATATTTGTTTTTGTGTCTTCAATGTGCCATATCACAAGGGACTTGAGAGATTTGATACAATTTAATTGAACAAATTTGGGATAATGTAGTGAACGAATTCGTCCGTCTTCTTTTAAGTTTAAATATTTTTCGTTTTGAATATAAATTCTATTCAAACAATTGTATTGTGTGTAAATTTTCACTATTAATGACAACCAGTAGAATATCAATATGTCCAATCGGATAAATAATAGATCTACATAATGTATGTATTTAAATATCGTCCAGGTCCTCTTATTACCTTATCATCCAGTCATCAGTCGTGGTTACCTTGGGACCCTTCGCATCTGCCGGCATCTGTCTATTCTCACTCAATGTTCCAGTAGTAGCAGAATGCCGATTTATTCACGTCTATCATCCGACTCTGTATAGGCATTGACTTTCCATAGATACATGCCAGTTTTGAAGTGAATTCTTTTATTTTTCTCATCCTTTATTTTCGATTTCTTCAATTTGCGTTTCTCGTGCATCTCATAAAATCAACCATATTGCATTTGAAGAATTTACAATGCCAATCTCAATCGTTCGCCGACAAAAAAACCAATCCACTAGAAAATTCCTACATCCATCTAAATAGTTCAAATAAATATACAGAGTGTCCCACGTAACGTGAACACCAGAAAGTGAGCCGATTTTTTGGGAGTATCATCTGAACTTATCTATTTAATAAGAATACGCATCAGCAACATTCATCATCCTCTCACTAGATATAACTAACGTCCTATTATTGGAAGATTAGAAAAATTTCGCTAAATTGAAATTAGCGGGCCACTTTGTAAAAATTGGATTTATTCTGTTGTGGAATGATCGAATATATAAAACGCAAGAATTATTTCGGTAAATAATTAATCAAAGATAATTTTTGCAATTTTGAGTTTAATATCTCGAATACCATAGAAAATAAATACGTGTTCCAACGGTTAATGTCAAAATATATACGCAACACTTTAAATTATGAATACTCGATCATATAAAACCATCGTAAAGTACCAGTAAGTGATGTGGTAGTAATTTAATATGCCGTCAAGTAATCTAACTGGTTATTTTATTTTCTTATTTATCGATACAAAGAAATTGAATAATTAATTATTTTTTTTTTATATTTCAAATAAAAAAAATACATCAACTACTAAAGATTATGTATGGTATACAAATCACTATTAGCAACTCTAGTCGATGTGTAAAACGCACGTTCTCATCAGTGTGCAATTAGTGTGTACGTGTTGCCGGGAATTTAGCGGTACGATGCGTCCGCGATTGCCCAACCACTAACAAGTATAGCACCCTCTGAATACCAAATCACGTTTTACTCCCTGTAAAATGCTTAATTGCATCATTTCATTTCAAAATAGTCGAAACATTTATTTTATTCCATAACGGTACCATATTTCAATAACTGGGGCCATTGATTTTTGATTTATTTTTTAATCCAATTCTGTTCATTAATACACATCTAAATCAATTAATTATTTATTATTATTGTGGATGCGAAATAGATCGATACAGTTTGACGTGAAATGTATTTAATAGGAAGTTGAACTATCTAATCAAGCGTTGGTTTTTGGGTGAAGTCCCCAAACGTCAGCCATGTAGGAGTTGTCCTCACCACATAGCGTCGACCGAGAACGGCCATGTACTGAACATTCAAATTGAAATGTCACTGTCATTTTCACTAGTGATATCCTGCATGCCTTGTTTACACACAGACGAATCACTATGTTTACGTCTGTCTGTAAAAGGAATATACATTTGTTCATGTCCAAACTAGCACCTCTCTCAATTACGGCTATAACAAAATCACCGAATTCCCTCAAAATCTATATTCAGTAGAAACACACACAAAAAACAATTGTTAAAAAATTAATTGAAGAATGAAATATTGCCCATTATCAATAATAAAAAACGTTGGACATTATGACTTCTTCGAAGTTTTCAAAAATGATAAATGCCCGTCTCGTAAATACAATCAGCATTTACAATACAGAAGACAATCTTCAATCATTTCTTATATGACTTATAACATTGTAAAACTTTCAGTTTAAAAATATCCTTTTGTTTCTGTATCCTTTTAGATTTACTTTTTTTTGTCGGGTATTACATGAAGATTATCGAGGGGATGCCGGTGGGATTTAAAAATTACATGCATGAAAGGGTACAAGTATTAGATAGATTGTCAAAATGAAGGTCGAGATGAATATCATCAAACCCTACTATAAAAATATCATTACAAATTCAATTAAGAAGCGGCACATATCTTGAAAAGTGACAAGTAAAATCCCCTAACATTTTTAAATCCGAGATTAACTGAGAATGTGTTAACATTTTTTCCATAACAAAAAAAAAATAAATAAAATACTTAGAAGAAGATTGGGGGATTCAGCAATGTTATGATCGTGTTTAAGAAGTCAACTTATTCATCTGATGTTAAAATCACCGACACTGTTACATTCTGTTGAAGGCGGGCTAAATCTGAATTGTTAATATGAACCAGGGGTGTACTGATAAAGAGAACCTGATGATGATCGGATGTGATTGCACACCATAAACTGCATTGTTATGTGTACAGTGTTCTTCCCGTATATTGGTGATCGACGGTGTTTAGATTTATTTATAGGTTTAAGCTTCCAACGAACTCTATGACAGGCAAAGCGATAGTAAAACAAACTGTCCTCCACAAGCTTAGTCTTGATTTACGGTCACCAGGATGACTTAAATAGAAGTTCTTTTTGAAAGAAATAAATAAAAAACATCTTATTTATGATAATATGATCTAATAAGAAAACTTTAAAGAATAGTAGAAGTGGTGGTGCGTTAAACCGTATCAATTAGCACCTGGTTGCGGGCTGTCGGTTTTAATAGATTCAGCAGGGAGCGAAAACTAGCTTGACGAGATTGACGAATGTAATTGAAACCAGACCTGTTAAATTATACAATCTGTAGAAGCGGTAAGTTGACAAAACATTGGTAGGATTTATCATTTGTCACAAAAATGCATACCTAACAAACCACGGTATTCATTTCATAAAAAAGTTTCTACAATTTCTGCATTTCAATTAAAAATCAACAAACATTACCTTGTTATTTTCACTGTTCACATGAAGAAAGAAACGACTACAGAAATGACAATTAAAAAAAAAGATAATAATAATAATAATAATACTGCTACATGTGTCTGATAATCGACAACAGTGATATAGTGTCGACGTTGTTGGCGTCCCGACGCCTATCAACATCGTCTAATGAATATCCCGCTGGACTAACGGCAATTACAGCACCCTTATATTGAAGTGCGTCCCGTCAACACCTCCGCCTGTCTTCAATACAAAATTACTAAATACGAAATTCGAGCCACCCTAAGTGTCTTACCAAATAAAAACAAAGAACATTTTAAAGTTACTAATCTACTATTTTGACACCTCTTCAAGCACAAATTTATAATTACATTTGAAAAATATAAACAAAGAAAAAGTACGATAAAAAATAAAGAAACATTTTTACTTAATGAAGTTATTCTTCAGTTACAACGAGTAAAATTTTGGAAAAACCATTAAAAACTCCGCGATTTTCACATGCTGAGACTGAAGATGCGGTACTTTAGAGACAATTAACTATCTAGAGCCCTGTTCTTCAGTGTTGGTCAGTGAAATTTTTTCTACTATCATCATAATTTGACGATCTTCAAGATTTTTTGGCAACTTGTTTTGTGACCTGATATCATTAAGAAGCAAGCTTTCTTCAAAATAAAAGAAAAACTACTTTCAACTATTTAGGTGAGAACTTTTACACTTCACATTTTAATTGTACAATTCAGCCAAAAAAATACGAAATACAATTCGGTTTTGATAACTTTTGGTATCTTAAGGTAGGGATTCTCCTGTACTACTAGATACTATTCTTTTGACTACTTTCACATCTCCAAAGGAGTATTTACGGTTAATTATCGCATAATACGGTAAATTGACAGAATCTGTAATGGAGGATGCTTTTAATATCGTAGTTGTGGTGGTAGTGAGAAGACTTTTCCTAGATGAATTTCAATATCCAGGAATCGCTTCTTCTGTCATCTCGATTACAAATGCACCACATTGATCGACATTACCTAAGTAAGTTCGACAATATTAAATTATAAAAAACAAATGTAACGTTGAGTAGTTTAAAAGGTAAAAACACTGATTTCCGTACATGATAGCAGCCAAAAGTTTCCAAATTTGCTGATAGCATAAGAAGATATTTTCCAAAACTACTTTCCTAATATTTTTACTTTAGCTAAAAATTGATAGAATCCGTAGTATGGTACATTTTTGATATTTTAGCTGTGATAACAATGAGAAGATTTTTCCTAGATGTTGGAAAATTTCGTCATACGATATAATCAAAAAAAAATTCTAATTGCTGTTACATTGAGAAAGTTCACTACAAGTAGATTTCAAACATTGTGCTGGACTTTCTTGTGTTATGGCGGTTTGGAAATTTCGTTTAAAAAATACTCCGATAATACAAAAGCTGTCTAACAAGATTGTGTTGACAACATACATCCATAACAGATTGAATGATTTTTGGCCAGATATAGTAGGTTTTATCTTAGATCAAATAATATCTTATGAAGCATACTATCTCTGACTAAAGAACGTCTGTTCATCAACACCAAACTGTAGAAAAATGTAAGTATTTGCAACAAATTCTTTTGTGTAACAGATATTTTCGATACATTAGTTGCGATGTCAGTGAGAAGACTTTTCCTAGATGTTGGAAA
Source organism: Meloe dianella (assembly GCA_028455855.1). NCBI lineage: Eukaryota > Metazoa > Arthropoda > Insecta > Coleoptera > Meloidae > Meloe > Meloe dianella. The sequence goes on along the minus strand of JAPTHL010000045.1, from coordinate 511,727 downwards.
ATTTCGTCGTACGATATAATCAAAAAAATTCCAATTGCTGTTACATTGAGAAAGTCCACTACAAGTAGATTTCAAACATTGTGCTGGACTTTCTTGTGTTATGGCGGTTTAGAAATTTCGTTTAAAAAATACTCCGATAATACAAAAGCTGTCTAACAAGATTGTGTGGACAACATACATCCATAACAGATTGAATGATTTTTAGCCAGATATAGTAGGTTTTATCTTAGATCAAATAATATCTTATGAAGCATACTATCTCTGACTAAAGAACGTCTGTTCATCAACACCAAACTGTAGAAAAATGTAAGTATTTGCAACAAATTCTTTTGTGTAACAGATATTTTCGATACATTAGTTGCGATGGCAGTGAGAAGACTTTTCCTAGATGTTGGAAAATTTCGTCGTACGATATAATCAAAAAAATTCCAATTGCTGTTACATTGAGAAAGTCCACTACAAGTAGATTTCAAACATTGTGCTGGACTTTCTTGTGTTATGGCGGTTTAGAAATTTCGTTTAAAAAATACTCCGATAATACAAAAGCTGTCTAACAAGATTGTGTGGACAACATACATCCATAACAGATTGAATGATTTTTAGCCAGATATAGTAGGTTTTATCTTAGATCAAATAATATCTTATGAAGCATACTATCTCTGACTAAAGAACGTCTGTTCATCAACACCAAACTGTAGAAAAATGTAAGTATTTGCAACAAATTCTTTTGTGTAACAGATATTTTCGATACATTAGTTGCGATGGCAGTGAGAAGACTTTTCCTCAGATGTTAGAAAATTTGGTCATACAGCATAATCAAAAAAAAATTCTAATTGCTGTTACATGGAGAAAGTCCACTACAAGTAGATTTCAAACATTGTGCTGGACTTTCTTGTGTTATAGCGGTTTGGAAATTTCGTTTAAAAAATACTCCGATAATACAAAAGCTGTCTAACAAGATTGTGTGGACAACATACATCCATAACAGATTGAATGTTTTTTGGCCAGAGATAGTAGGTTTTATCTTAGATCAAATAATATCTTATGAAGCATACTATCTCTGACTAAAGAACATCTATTCATCAACACCAGACTGTAGAAAAATGTAAGTATTTGCAACAAATTCTTTTGTGTAACGGATATTTTCGATATGTTAGTTGCGATAGCAGTGAGAAGACTTTTCCTAGATGAATTTCAGCATCCAGGAATCGCTTCTTCTGTTAAAGCGACTAAAGGTGTACTACTTTGATAGATATTAGCTAAAAACATTATAAAATTGGTCCATAAGTCTAAGAAGTGGAAAATTTCATTTTACAGTTGCTTTCAATTGCTGTTAAATGGAGAAAATATGCCACAAGTAAATGTGAAACTTTGTGCATACTTTTTCCTGTAATAGCGATTTGGAAATGTTCAAACAATATAATACAACCGCTATCTAATAGGATGGTGTTAACAACAAACATTGGTATCTAATTAATACATTGTTTTTTAGTCAGATGTTGTTGGTTTTATCTCAGATAAATTGATGTGTGATAGAACCATCTATGTCTGACCACGGAACAACCGTTCTTCAAAGACTATTACATAATAGACATAAGTGATTACTTGAAGATAAGGGTAAGATTCAATTTCTAATTCTAAACAAAACGAATTGTTACCAATAATCTATTTTATATCTACCTAGTGAGTTTTTTTTGTCGCGTGGGCCCCCCTGACTTGCGGCATCCGAAAACGTTGCCTCTACCGCGTGTATAAATTCGTCACTTTAACATATTTCTGGATGTAGAAAGTTTTGTTTATATAAATTTTACCATCAAAGATTAATTTTCCTTGTTTTTTTAAAAATAATAATTCGTTATTTGTTATTGTAAGATAATACCTACATTTGGTTATCGAAATACTTAGAACTATAACAGACAATTGCTGACGCTTCAGATCAAATGGATATTCCGCAGTATGTCCTTAATAATTGTAAGTAAATAACTCAATACGTTTCATATAGGGTAAATATTAATTAAATTTGTGAAAATAATAAGTTAATAATTAAAAAGATGCGATATTAATTTGATGCATATGCAATTTTTTGATTATACATTATTCATTCGTTGCGTTAATGTTAACTTTAACAACTAATTGGCGGATGATCACTAACTACCCCACCCAACCACTAATCCAACGGCCATCTTTAGCGATTTTTGTGAAACAATAGTCGGTCTGGATTTAGAGGAGCAGGTATGTTTTTTTAATTTTTCCATATATATCTAACAATTAAATTAATTTAAATTTAATTTTACTCTTACAATTAGTTTTTTACTCATTATCAGAAATCGTTAATTAAAACTATTGTTTAAGCTAAGACAATTTGATAAAATTATTTGATTTTTTTTGTTTAGTGGCAAATTGGCCATTTTTTACCATGCGGAGAAATAAGAAATGGCGTCCCTTAGCAACTGATTTAATGGCGTTCATTTTTAATTTTTGAAAATTTTCAATTTTTTATCAATTATTTTACAAAAATTTTATTTGAAATATTGAAAATCTGCACAATTTTGTTTGGAGTTTTCGATAAATATTACAAATTAATGGTAAGTTCCACGGTTTTCGATTTTAATTATTTTGACCGTTAATTTTTTTCATTTCAAATACTGCGTAGAATTTTTCACTCAAGGTCAGATCGAGGTTATGCGGCACTCCTAAATTTGTGCCTGTGTGCCTAAACCTAGCGCCGACTCTGTTTCTCAACTCAACTGGAGGAATTATTGGTAAGAAATACATTCGTTTTTCACCAAGAGGGTGAATTTTTTGAAAATTTCAACAATTTTTCCAACACAAGGTCACATGGAGGTTACGTCGTCACGTAGCCTCCTGAGTCTGTGCCCCTGTGGTTAAAACTAGCGGCGACCCTGTGTCTCAACTCAATTATAGGAATAATTGGTAAGAAATCTATTCGTTGTTCAATAGGAGGGTGAATCGTTTTTAATTTCAACAATTTTTTCAACACAAGGTCACATTGAGGTTATGTGACACTCCTAAGCCGGTGTCTCCGTGTGTCTAAACCTACAGCCGACTCTGTTTCTCAACTCAACTGGAGGAATTATTGGTAAGAAATAATACATTCGTTTTTCACCAAGAGGGTGAATTTTTTGAAAATTTCAACAAGTTTTCCAACACAAGGTCACATGGAGGTTACGTCGTCACGTAACCTTCTGAGTCTGTGCTCCTGTGGTTAAAACTAGCGCCGACCCTGTTTCTCAACTCAATTATAGGCATAATTGGTAAGAAATACATTCGTTTTTCACCAAGAGGGTGAATTTTTTGAAAATTTCAACAATTTTTCCAACACAAGGTCACATGGAGGTTACGTCGTCACGTAGCCTCCTGAGTCTGTGCCCCTGTGGTTAAAACTAGCGGCCACCCTGTTTCTCAACTCAATTATAGGCATAATTGGTAAGAAATACATTCGTTTTTCACCAAGAGGGTGAATTTTTTGAAAATTTCAACAATTTTTCCAGCACAAGGTCATTTCGAGGTTACGTGGCGGCACCCCTGGACCTGTGCCCCTGTGGTTAAAACGAGCGCCGATCCTGTTTCTCAACTCAATTATAGGAATAATTGGTAAGAAATATATTCGTTTTTCAATAAGAGCGTGAATTTATTCGAAATTTCAAGAATTTTTCGTAATCCACATATATGTAACAGAAATATACCACAGTTAAAATTGAACAATACAAAAAAAATTTACTGCAGTAATGATCACCATCATACTTTTCTTGTTTTCGAAGGAACGCCATAATCTATTGTCAGTACAAAAATGATCTGGGTAAAATTAATCAATTTAGAACAAACCTGAAGGAATTTTTGTGATCTGTATATGACATATTTCAAGGTCGGATAGCAATGATAGTGATAGAGGGAATAAAATATGATGTATTTTCACTGTCACTTTCGTTGCCATCTAACTTTTGAATAAACAACACTAGAAGCCATTATAAATATCATAAACGTAAGTAATTCAACTGAATAAAATCATCCTGGTAAAATTGATCAATCTAATCTTAAAATTGTAACTTGTGTAATTTGTGTCAAATTGAACAAAATAATGACCGATCGACCACTTCAAATTTTTCCTGATCTCGAATATTGGAATAAACTGAAAGAATTTATTTGAAGGCCTGATTGTGATGATGGTGATAAAGGTGATAAACATCTATGATTTTTTCGTATCACTATCATCACCATCTGACTTTCGAATAAACATCACTACAGATATCATAATTATGTGTAAGTAGCAAAAACCAACTGTTTTATTCTCTTCAAAAGTGTACAACAAGTAAACGAATAACAAATTACATGTGAGTATATATTATTTCAAGTAATATCATCGCCATCTCTGAATCATATATATTTTTAATTATTTACTTTTTCAACTAAATACAATTAGAAATTAGGTTAATTTTCAGGTGTATCTTTGAAATCGTTATAATCATCCTTCTTAAGTCTGACGATAGTGATGATGATGAAAAATTATTTTGAAATGTTCATCATCAACACTATCATTTGATCTTTGAAGGACATACACTACAATTCCATACGAATATTATAATTCTATATAACAAAATCAATTCGTTTTTTTTTATTCAAATATGGTAAGTGTTTATGTTAATTTTTTTTTTAAATATTCCTACAATTCAATTTGATTTCAAAAAATGGAATTTTATGGTTAAAAATGACAACCTAACAATCAAGTTTCGAATATTTATGAATTATTGATACCCGTTCATAATGTGAGTATCGCACAAGTTGTAACTTGCCTCAAAATTAACAATAATTCAAGATAAAATCAGATGGCCACTACAAATTCTGCTGATTTTTTTGGAAATACCTTTAATGATCGAAACAATGTCAACTAATGGTACACATGAATATCAAAGTGAGATAATAATGATGATAATGGTGGTAAAGATGGTTGTATTAATATTCATTATCATCATCATCATCGTCATTATAATCTAACTTTAGAATAAACAACACTAATGTCTACTACGAATATCATAATACTGTGTAAGTATCGAAACAATATATTTTGCTTCTTCAAAACCGGTAAACTTTACACCGTCATATACAGAAGATTAACAACTTATTTGGATGAAATTAATCAAATCTTCATTAAAATATTTGTCAAATTATAGATGATCTATTTACAAATTATTAGTAGTACTTGTTTATAGTTGAATTTAAAACTGTAACTTGTTCTACTATTAACTTTGTGATTAGAAACAAATCTACGAAACTGTACAACTAAATGAATTACAAATATCCCATCGTATATGTGAGTATCTTACTGATAATCTAATTACTTCAAGGAATATCTTTTGAAATCGTTATATCATATACTTTCTTAAGTCTGACGATAGTGATGATGATGAAAAAATATTTGAATCTTCCGTCATCATCTCTATTATCTGTCTTTCGAAGGGCAAATCACCACAATCGATTAACGAATATCATCATTCTATGTAACAAAATCAACAATTTTTCTTCAAATATATAGTAATTTATTTATGTTAAGAATTCTCTCACATTTCGAATTTTAATAATTAGAAATTAATAATTATTCATTAGAATATAGGAATTGATACTGGCTGCATCAAAACAAATCTTCAGAGATGTATGTAATGAATTATAAATAATCTGTCGCGCAAAAATTTAAAATTAATTTAAATTACAGATAAAAGAAGCTGATTAATTAATTATATCGCTACTAAATATGTTGGTTATTGGAACAAAATCGGGTAATTTTTAAAACTTTGATATTAAATATATATCAAAGTGAGTCATTGATGATGATGATGTTAAAGATGATTATACATACATTATCATCATGATCATCAATATTTAACTTTCGAATGAACGACACCAATGGCTACTGTGTGAGGACCGAAACACGGTTTTATCTTCAAATCTGGTAATCTTTACTCTGCCACATACAGAAGAATGACAACTTATTCCTGTTATATTTGGGTGAAATTGATCAATTCCACATTAAAATATCTGTTAAATTATAAATATTCTAATTACAAATTAATAGTATATCTCGTTTACAGTTCAATAGAAATCTGTAACTTGCTCTACTATTAAATTTGTGGAGAGAAATCGCCTCTTGCTGCATCAAAAGAACAACTAAATAGGCTACGAATAGTCTACAAAACATGTGAGTATCCCGTATAAATGTAATTTGTTTCAAATTTAACACTAATCTAGATTCCAGTTAAGAGAAGATGATTGATTTTTGGAAAATATCTTGGGTATTGGCAGTCAGATTATGATGATGATAACTGGAATAGAAAATTATGTATTTTGTATATCATCATTATCACCGTCTTACTTTCGAAGTAACTATTAATATCATCATGGCAAATACCAAAACAACCTGTCAGCGAATTCAAGAAATTTCCATCGTCACCAAGGAAAAACAAGTGAGTCCACTAGATACGAATATTTTAATTGCAAATATAAAAATTGATTTTATTCAAATTTGGTATAAGCTTCACTATCACCAGAAATTTGTTATCTAACAATGATCTGATTGTTATAAAACGTACATAAATAAGATTGTTTCCCAATATTAGATAATAGCGAGAATAATTTCTATTTAACAGAAATCGACGAATTGAAACTATTTTGCAAAACTTTTAGCTGGTTCGAATTTCGATGATGATGGTAATAATAGATGAAATTAAATCTATTAGCACCATTATCATCAAATGTTGACACAGTTATACAACATGGGTAAAATCCGCTAATTTTCTAATTATAAACTAAATACTAGCCAATAATAGAAGTGATTTGTAAAAAAAAAACAAAACGATTGATTCAACCCGATTAATTTGATGAAAAATTTGTAATTTTTCGATATCTTCGGTTCGGTTATTTTCTCCCTTGATTTCTTCGTAAATTCTGTATAATTGAAGGGAATTCGAGCGGCGGTCGCGATTTGATCAATTCGTTCCAGGATATAAGCGGACTATTTTTCAACAAGCGAATACGAAAGGTATTTTTATGGTTTAACGGTCTTCCTCTAGAGAGGATATATTACTTTCATTTCGAATCAATTGCAATCCATCTGGGGTTCCAATGGAGAAATCATTCTCACCCACAATTAATGACAATCGAAATTAAAAACGTAAAGACCATTTACTGTTTTTTTTTTGTTGTAATTTTTACGTTATAAATCAGTTTAGATTTATTATAACGAAATTCTTAATAAATAAATAAATGTTTCTTTTAATTTTAAACAATATAAGTTAAAAATATGTTTTTTTTTTGTTTTGTTTGCTTTCAAGTGTTGAATGTTGCCGTGTATTTTTGGCGAAATGAAAAGCCGCAATAACAAATCACACATAAGCTTTTACTAACAGATTTTAACTGTCTGTATAATGCTAACATAATGCATGGTATTATGAGGGAAATTGGGTTTATGTCTGATTTTAACGATAATATCGTGGTTTGTATATTTGGTGGTTTTTAGTTTTTCATCACTATTTAATAACGATTATAACGTTTATCAAATATTACTCAATTGACCTTTCAATTAACAATAAAAATCAAAAAATTACTTTAAATAAATATTCATTTGTTCATCAGATATGTCGCGTAATTAAATTATTGATATTATCAATTGATATTAATTATAATTGGATAATAATAATGATAAATTAAATGTATTCTTAGAATATTCAAAATTTACAATTGACATGTAAACGATTTTGTTACTTTATACCAGGTGGCCACAAGCCACTTTAACGGAAGAACAATAGTTAACATTATTTGTTTATTTAGTTTGAACAGTTGGACTTTATCTTAAAATCTAAACAAAACCGAGCGGTTTAGAACAAACAAATAAAAACCGATCTCAAATTAGTTTACTTCTTATATGATATATTTATTTATCAGATAGTATTAGTTTTTATAATACCAAAATCGACAATAACAAATTCCCAAAAGTTTACCGCAAAAATGAGAATTTGTAAACGATAAATATAAAGAAATTTTCAATACTCACTCCGGAATCCTCTGTTATCATCATGTATGCCTGGTGAATCATTATCAGTAGTTGGTCCATGATTACCATCACCATCTTCAGACATATGTGCATCAAGACTTTCCTCTTTTACTGTTGTTTGTGGTTGTGGTGATAATGATGCACTAGCTGGTGAACATGAATCGGTTCTTGGACTTGGTCCTAAAAAACGTTGTTCTTCCGACGGTGAAAATATACTACCACCACCACTATTATTACCATGACCATGATGTACAATATTATCACTATTTGTTTCAATTTTTAAACACTTTGGTGGCGCAAATGCCGACGGTGTTGGAAATGCTTTTAAATCAGCTAAAGGACGAAATGCACCAGAACCGAGTGATAAACCGGGATGTAAAAATTGCGGTTGTAAATGATTTAATATATGTGCTGGTAAACCACCATAGGCTTCCATATGACGGAGACCAAATGATGTTGTAAATGGACGGTGGAGTTCTTTTGATGCATCTGACATTGCGAACTGTAACAGAATAATTCAACTAAAAATATTAAACATATTTATCCAAATAAAAAAGGAACGGATTCATTTTTTAACGATCACACCATTTTGATGAATATCAAATTATTTTAACAAGTTTTTATTATAATTACTACAAAAGAAATCTCAAAACAGTTAAGTTTAGGACCTCATCCATCCTAAATCCGATCCTGTATATGCCTATTGAAAGAATGATCAACTCTTGAATACAGCAATTAATATTAATTGGTCATTGTTTTTAAAACTAAATACTCATAAATACACTTGTCCCAAAGTAATAACACTTAACCACAGTAATGGACTACTAAAAAATTGCATTTTGAAAATTAACTCATCAATTTCATTTGAAAATTCTACATTGTATTAAGCAATAAAACATTATTCAATTATTCCAGATTTGCTATAAAATTCTCTAATAAATCCGGAAATTTACTAGATATTTAGAAGTAATTTTTATTATTATTATTTTCGACAATTTTCACCTTTAATTGTAATTAATAGGCGCTGTCATTGGCTCAATTACAATTTTTTCAATGACTTCAATCGTTTTTTGCTTTATTGTTAGATTTAATAAACAATAAAAGTAAACGTTTAACTAACCTGGGGATTAAATGGTCGTTGAATACGCAGAGCATCTTGTAAACCGCCAGCGGCTTGTGAAAAAACAACAAGAGCTGGAGAATTCAAATGACCCGAACTGGGAACATACGCCGAATTTTCCATTTTTGCTAAACAAATTAATAACAAATTACTAAATAAATCAAATGTGTGTGTGTGTGTTTTTTTGTGGATTATAAATTTAATTATTTTGCAATTCTCTAATATAATTCATAATAATCTTACCTCGATGGGAGTGAAGGAGCGAATTTTGAATTTTTTCGTTATTGTAATATACGCGAATCGAACATAAACATCCTGAATGACTACCGGAATGAGACTGACAGGAAGGACTTCCCTCTCCAAAAAAGCCACGTTGTGTATGTTGCTCCCACCCTTAAAGCTCGCGCACCACGTGCTTTTATCACCTAAATAACGCCTTATTTTCTCATAATTATCTATACGAATGCTTTTTTCACGCCCCTTTTGTTCCATCATACCAAATCAACAACTAAAACAAATAAACAATATAATAATTATTATAGAATAATAGTAAAATTATTGAGAATTTAAATTTATCTATACATAAAAATTATTTAATAAAGGTGAAAACAAAATTTAATCAAAAATAAAAGCGCAAAATTAGGATTAATTCTTACCTAAATAAATTAAAATACTTTTAAAATCATATTAAAAAAAGTGTATAAATAGCTCACGTTACGTTTCACATAAAATTGAATATTCGAAAATTCGAGCTTTCAGATATTGAGCTTTTCTCAAGTGGCATCCTCTAGATTCAAACGTTTGTAGTATTAAAGCTTCATCGTCAATAAAATGACGTCATCTAGACATTGTTAGACAAATTAAATGATTTTTACTCACTATGAAATATTAGAAATCTCTAGAGCCCCAAAACGAGTTGTCTAATGTGAATAGTTTTCTATACTGCCAATGTGTAAGTTTTCTTCTGGCGCTTCTGAATCTTCTGTGTATCTAACAAAATCGGTAAATTGGTGGTGTTTGCATCCAAATGATCATATTCTTTCATAATTGTTGACTCGAGGTTGTGTAATGCCCCTAAGTCTGTTTGGTATACAGTTTTTTGGGACACTACTCGTACTATCAAGGGTTCGACTCTTTGCTCCTATTGAATGGTATCATCTTTAATAATTTAGGCCGGTACCTTTTGTGTCTAAGCCTAGAGATTTTCATCTGTCCTTTTGTCAAATGGGGGCTAACAGAACTTTAGAGGTTTCTAGCCTCTTTTGCACAATACGTATCGACATCTAACGATTGACTTACATAACTATAAATGCAACATTGCCGAATTGATCATCGCCGAATTGCTTCGCATGATATGTTCACTTCAAATAACCTTGGCCATTCATTTATTTTATTGGTGATAATCTTAACGGATGGCCATAAATTGATCATCATTTCCTTATAGAAAAAATTATTTATTGTTATTATCCAATTGTACACAAAGACACTTGGCAACAGTCGAATTATCAGAAGAAATGTCACCATGTCGGCATTTAAATGTCATTTTTCGTTGTAAGAAACTTTTTATTGTATTATGAAAATACGGTAAAATTGGCATAAATTTTACAGTTAAATTCAATATATTTCCATTAGATATCGATATTAATTAACGAAAATGTTAAATAAACTATTAGTAATATTTTTCATTGTAAACGTAACCTCAAATGTCAGTAATGTGAGTAGTGCATCTGATGAGAAAACGGGAACATTGACAAAAACAACAGCACTACCACCATGTAGAGCTTGTAAAGTGTTCGTAGAATCCTTTAAAAAGGTTTTTTAATACAATCATCCATGTAATTATATTAATTATAACAATTTTAGGGTATGGAAAAAACAAAAAAAGGTAAATTTGAAGGTGGTGATACGGCATGGGAAGAAGAGAAATTAGGCAGTTATGCAACTAGTGAAATAAGATTAGTTGAAATACAAGAAAATATATGTTCGGATGTGAATGAAGGAAAAGATCAATGTTATTCATTACACGAAATATATGATGATGAAATAGAAAATTGGTGGTTTAATAAACAAAATGATGAAACAGATCTTTACAAGTATTTCTGTATTGATACGATTAAACACTGTTGCCCTGATAATCATTATGGTACTAACTGTACACCATGTGATGGTTATCCTGATAGTATATGTAGTGGTAATGGCAAGTGTAAAGGTTCTGGTACTAGAAAAGGTAATGGTCAATGCAATTGTGATCCCGGATATAGTGGCGATAAATGTAATCAGTGCGCCGAAAAATACTACGAATCTTATCGTGATAATAAGAAATTATTGTGTTCATCTTGTCATGAATCCTGTGACGGGCCATGTACAAAAGCCGGACCAAATGGTTGAAAAATACTCAAATAAAAATAAAAAATATAATCAACAACATTACTTATAGGTTGCTCTAAATGTAACACCGGATGGGTAATGGACAAAAATAAAGGTTGTTTAGATATAAATGAATGTGCTGCTTCCAAATCACCATGTAAAAATAATCAATTTTGCGTAAATAACGATGGTTCATTCCGTTGTTTAGACTGTGATAGAGCTTGTAATGGTTGTACTGGAGATGGTCCAGATATGTGTGTAAAATGTGCTTCTGGTTATATGCTAATTGATAATATGTGTATTGGTATTAAAACATATAAAACAAATAGTGTTTAAATAGATTTATTGTGATTTGATATATTTTTAGATGGTGACCAAGAAAACCGAAAACAACATGTTTTTCTAACAAGATATTTAACATATTTAGGACTTTGCATTGCAACATGTATTATATTTAATAAGAATATGATTTTAGCTGGTATTATTGGTATTGCTGTTGGTATTTATATTTCAGTATCTGAATATATGTTAAATACACCACCTACACCAAAAACGGACGAATTAGCTCAACAATTATTAAAAAATTAATGTATTCCAATTTTAGTTTAATTAATTTTATTCAAACAAGTGTATATGTGATTTATTTGTTACCTCTAAATAGTTAAATAAATACATAATTATTACATTTTCACTTAGTTTCAATCAACTACCGCATAGTTTTCGTATCCTAAACGCAGCTGAAATTTCTGTTCGAAATTAAAACTTTCTAATTGTGATAAAATTATTCCAAAAGATCTCAAATACAATTGATAAAAATAACAAAATGGCAGGTATCCCCCGTCTGCATAAGTACGTATAAATATATTTGTATAGAGACCTCGAACACACTGCTTTCCCTGGGGCCCATTGAATCTCTCGACGGTAGCGTTTTCGTTTTCATTGCAGCATTAAACACTTATCCAATGTATTGTTTAATGATTAGAACAATACGGTCCCATTGAGTGGTAGCATGTTAGTGGTTGTTAAAACGGAACAAAATCGTTTTTAACATATCTATGCGTCAGTCTGCGATTACGTAAGGTCATCAGTATTTAATCATTATTCGATTATAATTGATAACCTTGTTGGGTTTTTTTTCAAAATTGCATAATTTCAATCAATTTCAAATGCATATTTTTCCCGCATTCTATTGTTGTTATTTTTAATTGTCTTGCGCATACGCATGCGTATTATTATTATAAAATATTATTGTTTTGTTGGTAAATTGGCAGTTCTTGAGATCGGATATTGAATGGCGATTGGTTAAATTATTTTGGCAGAAGGGGGTTGTTATTTTTTTTTCTACGTTACTACCGTTATTACTATTATTATTACTATTCACCACATACATATAGCCATTGTGTTGTCAAAAGTGGTTACTTATATAGTGAAAAGTGTTAAGTTATTACAAAGAAATTAATGGTAATTTATTTATGACAATAGAATAATGTCGTCTCCAAGTGCAGGAAAACGACGCATGGACACCGATGTTATAAAACTGTATCCTTTTATTTAATTGTCTATAGATATATTTTTTGTGTGTTCATTGTCGTTTTTACGTTAATGTAAACAACAATATTTATCGTATCTAATATCAGCTGATTGTGAAATGTTTCGTTTTATTTGATCTATAATCAAATTAATTAAAACGTAACAGTGTATATTTAATTAATTTATTATAATAAATGTGAAACCTTTGAATGTCATTTGACAATATTGTTGATGTTTTGCGTATTTACCTTAACGAAAATATTTGTTGAATTCATAGTATTGAAAGTAAACATGAAGTGACCATACTTGGTGGTCTTAATGAATTTTGTGTTAAATTCTATGGACCTCGTGGCAGTAAGTTACAACATTGTTATTGTTATATTCGATTTATCGTATATTAAATATAATTAAATTATAAACAGCCCCTTATGAGGGTGGTGTATGGAAGGTGAGAGTACATCTACCTGAACATTATCCATTTAAATCACCCAGCATAGGATTTATGAATCGAGTTTATCATCCAAATATTGATGAAGTATCAGGTACTGTTTGCTTGGATGTTATCAATCAAGCATGGACTGCATTATATGGTTACTATCATTAATATTAATAAAACAAATATTAATAAACAAATTTTAGATCTTTCGAATATATTCGAATCATTTCTTCCACAATTATTGACGTATCCAAATCCAATAGATCCATTAAATGGTGATGCAGCTGCTATGTATTTACATAAACCAGAAGAATATAAAAAGAAAGTATCTGGTAAGATTAATAATAAATTATTTTATTAATTGAATCTAATTTATCGTAAATATATGCAATGTGTACGTTTCATTATTCGGTGAACCGAATATGGCTGCTAATTAGGAGAAAGTTTTGTTCATTTTTTTTTCGTTTTGAATTTTATTAATTAATCGAATATTTTGTGGTAAAAGTGCAATAAAAACGACACCGAATTGTCCACTTAAAATATATTGATTCATGTTGCCAGATATTCAAATAATTATACTTTCTTTGACTGTTAATCTTTATATTTTTAAAAACATCTAAATTTAACATTACACATAATCTAGAACAAAGCAAGTGCAAATATATTTCCCTTGTTTGATTTTATTGCAAAATATAAAAATCTAACCAACATTTATATATTAACACGTCATTGGTATATTTTTAGAAATACAACATGTTTTTATAAAAATCACCAAAGATGCTCATTCATTTACTTCCGCATTTCGTTTATTTCCCGTATCAAGTACCGAAAATTGGCTTTTATTGATAAATAGTTTCATTAAATCAAAATGTGTCCCAATTTTATCTATGAACAATAATTAATTAAATAACAACAATTATTTTTATTTTAATTAAATTAATTTTCTTCTTGACAGATCGTGTTCATTATAACATCCTCATCTAATCGAAATTTCCAGTTATTGGATTGATCATCTCATTATTGTATCTTTTATTAAAAAAAAATCCAAAAAAAAAACAATAAACAAATAAACGATAAAAATAAAATTTAATTGTTTCTCGTCTATTTTCATTCGAAATTTTTCTAGAATACGTACGAAAATATGCAACAGAAGAAGCATTAAGAGGACAAGAAAATGTCAGTTCGGATAGTGAATCAACAATGTCCGATTTTTCAGAAAATGAAGCTGAAGACATGGAATTATAACGGTGGCTGTTTAATCATCAAAGAATTATTAATAATAATGATAGTAATATAAAAAAAGAAGTGCACGCTCAATTCTTCGATGCTATTTAAATAATAATTTCTGTTAAATTCTATTGCTTGGTTATTGTTATTTCTTACAATTTGCAAATTTGTGCACTTTTTTTTTAATTAATCAATTAAAATCCATTAAATATTTTGTTTTAATTTTCAGTTTTATTTGTTTTATACATCATCTTTTTTTTTGTGATTATGAGCGTAGCAAAATATTTATTTTATAGTTTTAGTTAAGTAGGGGAAACATTGAAAATTTCGTTTTTATAATTGTTACGAATATTTAAAATGGATTGAAGATTGAAATTTTTTCAAAAAAAAAAAAAGAATACAAAATTTACCGGAATTTCGTTAGATTTTTAGCTCAACAAAACAAAATAACATGAAGAAAAATCAAGGAAGTCTTGCCAAAATTATATTTTTACGTACAAAAAAATAAATAGAAAACAATATTTCGATGGCTATTTTTGATCAAATTGGTGTATATATATATATATATATATATATATATATATATAATAAATAATGTTTGTTTCTATATAGATTACAGTCAATTTCAGGCACCAATCTCAAAATTGGAAAAATGGAATTTTGTTCTTGTTTTACTGTGAAAGTAATGTTATTAATTGTTGTTGTATATAGAATCTGTTTCCCTCTACTTTATAGTTAGTGCAATAGATATAAGTTTGTGACTTGTATTAACGTTATATATTTTTCAAGTTTCACAAATTTAAAACGTATAAGAAAACACCATTAATTATGGTACCATTTGTATATAAATTAACAATTCTATTTAATTCTATATATATATATATATACATATATATATTTTTATTATAATTATTATAACGAAAGAAAATTGTCATTTAATGCACAATATTTTTTTCCGGAAATAATTTATGTTCACGACAACAAAAAATGATTTTTTTGCAATTTACGTTTAAACCAGAAACCAATATTGTCCATACATCATGAATGTTTGTAATTTTCATTATTATTATTATAACTAAGATAATAAGTGTAGGTCATTTGGTAGTGTTTAACAAGTAATAAAGAACTAAATTTATTAAAAACAGTTTATTATTTGTCTTACGTTCATTTCATTTCTATTGACTATACATAAATCTGTTAATAGAATAACATAAATAAAAAAGAATCCCAGTTTGCTTTCGTCGATCTATAAAAATACGACGTAATTTTTAATATGGTTGAAAATTAGTGATCATCCAGTGGCGTAGTTAGATCCTATCATTACACCGACTATACTCGAACATGTCCATTTCATTTCTTATCATATTGTTATCAATAATTAGAATCACTTATTTCCTTAATTATGATAAAAATGTAATGATAAAATAAATGTTGTTTTAAAATAATGGATGCTAAATCAAAACAATTTTCCGTTATCCAAACACTAACGCTAATTAGTGATTATAACATTTATGTGTGTGTACAATAATGATTGCAACAGGGCCGCCCTTCAGTCAGTGCGGTGGCCGAGGCAAAATGATCTTTGGAACCCTATCAATGTTCATAATTTGGAATTTCTATTGTTCTCATGGATCCGAAAATTCTTCATTAATCATTGTAAATAAAATAAAGAACGTTGCGAGGCCCATAAAACACGAACATGGGCCCCACTTGCCATGAACTAAGTGCGGCCCTGATGAGTATATTTATTTATGCAAATAAAGACTTCCACTAGCGTAATTTTGCAGATTGTCCTACCTAAAAATGAACATTGTTACGCCACTGTTTTTAATGTAATCAATTTGATTATTGTTAGATCTATTTTAGAATTTCATGCAGATATTAAAATTATTGTTAAACATATTCGATATTGTGTATATATATAACTGCTTATCAGTGTATTGTCTATTATCAATTAATAAATAATAGTGGGAGGAATGTAGTGTAGAAATACCGAAATGTATTTCGAATTGTTGGTCTTCTTTCAATACATTATTAACCGTATATTGTTGTCTTTATTTTATATTTCTTAAAGAAGGACATCAGTCGATATATCTATTTTAAAAAAGGTTATATTTTAGTTACTTTATTGTGTATGTGTTGTAGTTTAAGCAAATTGTTTGTTACAATATTCGTAAATTTCTGGTTAATTCTGCTCAATTTTAATTAAAATCAATTAATTATAGATATGTTAATTACAATTAGAATTAAGTAAAAATTAAATTATAATCACGTAAATTGTCGTTTTGGTAAGTTTTTATTAAAGTTTTGATATTATAACATAACCTAATTTTTTATTTTTATTATATTTCGTTTTGTTCACAATAAATTATCGATATTTGATGATTTTATCGTCATTTCATAAACAAATCATTTGACTTCTGTTTGTTGTTTTTTGGTTTTTGTTGTATTGTAGTATTTTTTTTCTAATCTAGGATATGAAGTGAACTATAATACAATAACGGATAGCGAATTGAACTGATAGTAAAAATGAATGAAATTGGTTCATCTAGTCTTTTGCATTTAGGGGATATTGTCTCCTTATATGCAGAAGGTACAGTTAGTGGTTTCCTTAGTACATTAGGGTGAGTATCAATAATTTCGTTAGAAACATTGATTTTAATTGATGTTAAATAATTGTAGTTTGGTTGATGATCGTTCTGTTGTCTGTCCAGAAGCTGGAGATTTAACAAATCCTCCAAAAAAATTCAGAGGTACTATCGTAAATATTTATGAAAAATTCAATAGAAATTTAATTAATTAATTTCAGATTGTTTATTTAAAATATGTCCAATGAATCGATATTCTGCTCAAAAACAATTTTGGAAAGCTGCAAAACAAAGTATGGGCTCAAATACTGATACAAGTTTATTAAAACGATTACATGTAAGTTATTGTTATTAATTTTTAATTTTGTTTAATTATTGGTAATGTTTTATTGACCTTGCATTTATTGTGTGTAATTAATCAATTCTACTATATCGTAGATCATTGTACACAGTTCACTAAATTTGGTAAAATTTGTAGAAAATTCCTCTAACTGGATTATGATTAATTGTTTTTTACGTAATTGTAACTATAATTTTTTTTCTATATTATAATAAGTACTGTATTATTATTCGTAACGGTATTAATTTGCATTTTGTTTAATGGTTTCTGTTTATATATGCAACACATTATACAATATGCATGCAACCGAAAAGGACTAATTAAAATTGAAATATGTGAAATTTCACCCTTTATACCGTGTTTCGTTATAATTTTAATTCAATTGTGATGGAGCATAATTAATTTTCAACCTTTTTCTTATTTATTTATTGTTCAATATTTAGCATGCAGCCGAAATCGAAAAAAAACAAAATGAGACTGAAAATAAAAAATTATTAGGAACAAATGTGCAATATGGGAGTGTAGTACAGGTTTGTTTTTTATTATTAAAAAAAAAATAATGAATTTAGTAAGTATGCTATTTTAGCTCCTTCATTTAAAGTCAAATAAGTACTTAACAGTAAATAAACGTTTACCAGCATTATTAGAAAAAAATGCGATGAGAGTGTACTTAGATGGTAGTGGTAATGAAGGTTCCTGGTTTTATATATTACCATTTTATAAATTACGTGCAACTGGTGATAATATTGTATTAGGTGATAAAGTAATATTAAATCCAGTTAATGCTGGTCAACAAGTATTACATGTAGCTGCAAATCATGAATTACCCGATAATCCTGGTTGTAAAGAAGTAAATGTTGTTAATGGTAGTACATCATGGAAAGTAACATTATTTATGGAACATCGTGAAAATTCTGATGAAATATTAAAAGGTGGTGATGTTGTACGTTTATTTCATGCTGAACAAGAGAAATTTTTAACAATGGATGAATATAAAAAAACACAACATGTATTTTTAAGAACAACAGGACGTACAAGTGCAACAGCAGCAACAAGTAGTAAAGCATTATGGGAAATTGAAGTTGTACAACATGATCCATGTCGTGGTGGTGCTGGACATTGGGATTCATTATTTCGTTTTAAACATTTAGCAACAGGACAATATTTAGCTGCTGATATTGATCAAGATCAAACAAATGAACGTATCAAATTACGTAATGATACAACTGATACAGCTGTATATCATTTAGTACCGGTATCATATCCAAATGAGATAGCATCCTTATTTGAATTAGATCCAACTAGTTTAACTAGAGGTGATTCATTAGTACCACAATCAAGTTATGTTAGATTACATCATTTATTTACAAATAGTTGGGTACATTCAACATCAATACCAATTGATAAAGATGAAGAAAAACCAGTTATGTCAAAGGTTGGTTGTGCTGTTACAAAAGAAGATAAAGAAGCATTTGCATTAATATCTGTATCACCAGTTGAAGTACGTGATTTAGATTTTGCAAATGATGCATGTAAATTATTATCATCATTATCATTAAAATTAGAAAAAGGGACCATATCACATAATGAAAGACGTTCATTAACAACATTATTACAAGATATTGTTTATTTTGTTGCTGAATTAGAAAATGAACAAAATAAAACTGAAGCATTAGAATTAATTGTTACAAATCCAAATAGAGATAGACAGAAATTATTAAGAGAACAATCAATATTAAAACAATTATTTAAAATATTACAAGGACCATTTTTAGATATAAATGGTGATGGGCCATTTTTAAAAATTGAAGAATTAAATGATCCTAGACATGCTGCGTATAAATATATATTTCGTTTATGTTATAGAATATTACGTTTAAGTCAACAGGATTATCGTAAAAATCAAGAATATATTGCAAAACATTTTGGTTTTATGCAAAAACAAATTGGCTATGATATATTAGCTGAAGATACAATAACAGCATTATTACATAATAATCGTAAATTATTAGAAAAACATATAACACCAGCTGAAATTGAAACATTTGTTGGTTTAGTACGTAAAAATATGAATAATTGGGAATCGCGTTTTTTGGATTATTTATCTGATTTATGTATATCAAATAAAAAGGCAATACCAGTTACACAAGAATTAATATGTAAAAGTGTATTAAGTCAAAAAAATTCAGATATATTAATCGAAACACGTATGATGAAAACACAAGTTGAATTACAAGAAATAGATGAAGATGAACAACATTTAGATGATGATGATAATAATGATATTGATGATAATAATATAATAACTGTTATTGAAGAATGTCAAATAATATTATTATGGAATAATCGTCAAAAATCAATGTCATTAACCGAATTATGTCGTAATGCAAAATTAGGTAGTAAAGATGATCAAGCAATATTAGATTATTATAGACATCAATTAGATTTATTTTCAAATATGTGTTTAAATCGACAATATTTAGCATTAAACAATTTATCACCACATTTAGATATTGAATTAATATTAAAATGTATGGCTGATGAAACTGTTAATTTTGATTTACGTGCATCATTTTGTCGTTTAATGTTACATTTACATGTTGATCGTGATCCACAAGAACCAGTTACACCAGTTAAATATGCTAGATTATGGTCAGAAATACCATCAAAAATGTCTATAAATGAGTAAATCAAGATTATACGATAATTATTTATTATTATTATTATTAAATAAATTAACAAATTTTAGTTATGATTCCAATAAAACACCTGATCCGAATAAAGAAACAGTTAGAGCAAGATTTTGTTCAACAATTGGATTTGTTGAAGATTATCTTTGTAATGTTGTTGCAAAGATGTGGTCATTTTCTGATCAAGAACAAAATAAATTAACATTTGAGGTAGATATTTATTTTTACTAACTAAATCGTTATTATTATATTTTTGAGTTTTGTTTTGTTTTTTTTTTTTTTAATAAGAGTTGTGTGGATTCATTTTAATATTTTAGGTCGTCAAATTAGCTAGAGAATTAATCTATTTTGGCTTTTATAGTTTTTCTGATTTGCTTAGATTAACTAAAACATTACTAAGTATTTTGGATTGTGTGTCTGAAAATGATTTTATTGATGGTCGTTTACCAACAGGTGATATTGATTGTAAGTAATGATTTTGTTAATATCTATTTAATATCAATTTTATAGAATATTTTTTTTATAAACACAGCTGGAGATTCACGTCTGGATGAAAGAGGTATTAGTTACTGTTTTTGTGTGTGTTTCTATGTATGGTTGTTTATTTATTTATTTTTTGTTCACAATTCTCGATTAATTTGTTCATTCTATTATTAACAAACATGATGATTATTATGATTGTTATTGTTGTGATTAAATTAATTAATTTCAATATTTATGCAGCTGAAGGTGGAGTTTTACGTACAATTGGTGATATGGGAGCTGTAATGACATCATTAACATTAGGTCCAGTTGGACGATCTGTTGTTACAACTAATACAGGACAAAAGGGCTTACAATATTTGAAAGAATATCCACTTGTTATGGATACAAAATTGAAAATTATTGAAATTTTACAAGTATTTATTATTATTATTATTATTATTATTATTATCTCTAATATAAACAATATATATTTATATATTATTTATAGTTTATTCTTGATGTACGTCTTGATTATCGTATAAGTTGTCTTTTAAGTATATTTAAACAAGAATTTGATGAATCTGAAAAAAATAATAGTAATGATTCATTAAATTTAGGACATAAAAATATTGATTTAGAATTAATTGGTAGTCAAGCTGAAGGTATATTTGGTAGTAGTGAAGAATGTGCTGTATTAGATTTAGATGGACATGGCGGTAAAACATTTTTACGTGTTTTATTACATTTAACAATGCACGATTATCCATCATTAGTATCAGGTGCTTTACATTTATTATTTAGACATTTTAGTCAAAGACAAGAAGTCTTACAAGCTTTCAGACAGGTAATATTATTAAAATAATATACGATCATTATTTTATGATTGATATAAATATTTTTATTTAGGTACAATTATTGGTTTCTGATAGTGATGTTGAATCTTATAAACAAATAAAAGCCGATTTAGATGTTTTACGACAATCTGTAGAAAAATCTGAATTATGGGTATATAAATCAAAATGTATTGATGATCATAATGCAACAAATAAAAAAAATAAGAAGAAGAAGAAGATGTAACAACAACAACAACAACAACAACAACAAATACAGCACCAACAACAACAAAACAAACATCATTAAGTGTATTAGAAAAAAAGGTTCAGCTATTAATTTAGATGTTGGACCACCATTACATCCAGAACAAGCTGATGAATATAAGAAAATCCAACAAATATTAATACGTATGAATAAATTATGTATACAAAATACACCAAGTGGTGTTATAAAGCCACGTAAACATGAACAACGTTTATTACGTAATGTTGGTGTACATACAGTTGTATTGGATTTATTACAAATACCGTATGATGAAAAAGAAGATATACGTATGAATGAATTGATGAGGCTTGCACATGAATTTTTACAAAATTTCTGTTTGGGCAATCAACAAAACCAAGTATTATTGTTTAAACATTTAGATTTATTCTTAAATCCAGGGGTAAATTAACTTTTAAAAATAACACTTTCAAATTTTAATTAAATTATCACCTTACTAGATAAGAGAGGCTCAAACAGTTTGTGCCATATTTCAAGATAATTCAACATTATGTAACGAAGTTAATGAGAAAGTTATACAGCATTTTGTACATTGTATTGAGAGTCATGGTAGACATGTGCAATATTTAAAGTTTCTCCAAACAGTTGTTAAAGCAGAAAATCAATTTATACGTAAAAGTCAAGATATGGTTATGCAAGAATTGATAAATGCAGGTGAAGATGTACTTGTTTTTTATAACGATAAAGCGTCATTTAATCAATTTATTGATATGATGCGTTCTGAACGACATTGTATGGATGAAGGTAGTCCATTAAAATATCATGTTGAATTAGTAAAATTATTAGCATGTTGTACAATGGGTAAAAATGTATATACAGAAATAAAATGTCATAGTTTATTACCATTAGATGATATTGTATCAATGGTAATACATCCAGACTGTATACCAGAAGTAAAAGAAGCCTATGTTGGTTTTTTAAATCATTGTTATATTGATACGGAAGTTGAAATGAAAGAAATTTATACATCGAATCATATGTGGACATTATTTGAAAAATCATTTTTAGTTGATATGGCTGATATTGCAACAGCACCAACAGATCGTAAACATCCAGATAAAGCATTAGAGAATTATGTTACAAATTGTGTTATGAATATTATATCAACATTTTTCAGTAGTCCATTTTCTGATCAAAGCACAACCGTACAGGTATTCATTCATATAATTCATATAATATTTTCTCTTAGAGTGAAATATAAAGGGTTTAGTTGCATGAGCTTATTCTTAATAGCTTTTTGATTCTTTAGATATAAATAATATTTTAAAATATTGATAGTTTTTCTTGCTATTTATGGTCTTTTATTAATAATAAAAACTATCAATATAACAATTAGTTATTTTCTGGTGCATTTTAATCGGGGGCAATTCTATTAGAAACATCTGCATGAAGCAAGGGTATTCTGGAGCGATTCAACAATGGACGATTATGATCCGTTCTCTATTAATGTACCACTCAAACAATCTCCGCTTTATTCTAATGTAAGTATTTGTTTGCTGTAATATGAAATAATCAATTAATGTTCGTTTTTTTTTATTTAAAATTTATTTATTGATTATTTCATTGATGTGCTTAATGTATTTGATATTTTATTCATTAATTTTTCGTTTTCGTTTCTGGTTTAATAATTAAAAATGTTGCACGTATTTGTTGCTTATTTTTTATAGAAAAACATTAGTGTCATTTATTTTTTTTAGATTTCTATGACTATTATTTATTAATATCGAAATGTTTTTAGACAAGACAACCAATTTTTGTTCAATTATTACAATCAGCATTTCGTGTATCACAATGTCCATGGTTAGCACCACCTCAACGTTTTAATGTTGAAAATTGTATTCGAACATTATCAGAAGTTGGTAAGTTTATCAATTATTACTAATATTATAATTGATAATAGAATTATTTAAAAATATATTTATATACATACAGCTAAAAATCGTGGTATAGCAATACCGCTTGATTTGGAAAGTCAAGTTGCTGCAATGTTTAATAAAGCAACAATATTAACAAGACAAACCAGTAAATGGTTACAAGCATCTAAAACACCAAAAATTGAAAGATCACAATCACAGGTAATTCACATTTAATTAAAATTAAATTCGAATTAATTAAAAAATTTCTTTTATGTAAAGCTAATGAGATTAGATAGAAGTATAATAGAGGGTTTACAAGATATCGTATCATTATTAGAAGATCAATTAAAACCTTTAGTTCAATCTGAATTATCATTATTAGTTGATGTTTTATATAGACCGGAATTATTGTTTCCACTTGGTACTGAGGCCCGGAAGAAATGCGAAAGTGGTGGTTTTATTAGACGGTAATTAACATTAATTTCTAATAATAAATAAATAATCATCGATTTGTTTAGTTTAATTAAACATACTGAAACATTATTGGAAGAAAAAGAAGAAAAACTATGTGTGAAAGTTCTAAGAACATTACGTGAAATGATGGCAATTGATCCAGAATATGGAGAAAAGGTTAAAAAAAATGTCCTATTTTATTATTTAATTTTAATTTAACATATTATTCATTTTATCTAATCTTCAACATGCTGCTTAGAATGATAAAAATGAAAAATCTGATACTAATATGGTACGGTAGATAGAGTTTATTATTTTTGTTTTTGTTTTTTTTTCTTTTTTTAATTAATTCCATCCCTTGCACATTTTATCAACATTGCTTGCTTATCCGTATTTATTTTATTGATATATTCATAAATGTTTCTATATTTTAAATAATACAAATTTTAATAGGGTGATGTATTGAGAAATAATCTATTGGCAAGATATTTTGGTAAAGCATTTGTTCAAAAACACGATACAGTTGAACTTGGTAATTATCAAATTTCATCGGTAATGCACGGACCTGGAGGTAATTACAATTTCTTTTTATTTAATCGATTTATTTTCCTATCTAAATTATTGTGGATTTGTAGCTAAAGTATTAAGTAGAGCTGGTAGGACTTTACATGAAGTACAAACACATTTAGATCGTGAAGGTGCTTCTGATTTAGTTGTCGAATTAGTTATCAAATCCGTAAATTCACCATCAATATTTGGTGAAGTTGTCGAATTAGGTATTGCTTTACTTGAAGGTGGTAATCCGATAATACAAAAAAGTATGTTCAGTAAATTATTAGGTGGTGATTTAAGTCAAGCGTTTTTCCGGGTAAATTTTTCGATTCTTTTTCTTCTTTGAACTATATGTATATAATCGAAATATTTGTTTGATATTTAGGTATTTTATGATAAAATGAAGAGTTCACAACAAGAAATCAAATCAACAGTTAGTGTAAATACATCAGATATAGCACAAAAAGCACATGAAGAAAAACAAGATGGTAAAGATACAGATAAAGTATCAAAAAAACAATGTGGTAAATCAAATGGTATATTAATAAGTGATGAATTACATGAAGAATTAAATAGAGCAGCTGATTCAACATCACAAGCATATGCTAATATTAGAAATATGGCTGGTGATGATGGTACTGTTACATCTGGTACAGCATCAGCATTTGAAGATTTATTAGCTGAAAAATTAGAAAAACATCGTGAACGTGATGAACAAAATTGTTTATCAAATAAAGTATTAATAATGCAACCTATATTAAGATTTTTACAATTATTATGTGAAAATCATAATCCAGCATTACAAAATTTATTAAGAAATCAAAATAATAAAACCAATTATAATTTAGTATCAGAAACATTAATGTTTTTAGATTGTATATGTGGTTCAACAACTGGTGGTTTAGGTTTACTTGGTTTATATATAAATGAAAATAATGTTGCATTAATTAATCAAACATTAGAAACATTAACTGAATATTGTCAAGGACCATGTCATGAAAATCAAAATTGTATAGCAACACATGAATCAAATGGTTTAGATATAATAACGGCATTAATATTAAATGATATAAATCCACTTGGAAAAACACGTATGGATCTTGTTTTAGAATTGAAAAATAACGCATCAAAATTATTGTTAGCCATAATGGAAAGTCGTGGTGATAGTGAAAATGCTGATCGCATATTATATAATATGAATCCAAAACAATTAGTTGAAGTTGCTTGTCGTGCATTCCATCAAGAAACAACTGATGATGATGATGATGATGATGATCTCGATGATAGTAGTATTGAAAATGCTGTATCACCTAAAGAAGTTGGACATAATATTTATATATTATGTCATCAATTAGCACAACATAATAAAGAATTGGCTGCATTATTAAAACCCAGTGAATTTTATAGTGATCCAAAAATACAAAAAGCATTAACATATTATGCATCACATACAGCACAAATTGAAATTGTTAGACATGATCGTACATTAGAACAAATTGTATTTCCAATACCAGAAATATGCGAATATATAACAACAGATACAAAAATTAAAGTATTAAATACAGCTGAACGTGATGATCAAGGTTCTAAAGTTACTGATTTCTTTGAACGTACAGAAGCTATGTTTAATGAAATGAAATGGCAAAAAAAATTACGAGCACAACCGGTTTTATTTTGGGTCAGTAGTTATATGTCATTATGGAGTAATATTTTATTTAATTGTGCTGTTTTAATTAATTTAATTGTTGCATTTTTCTATCCATTTGAAGGTGTTCTACCTAGTATGTTAAGAAAAAATCATAATATTATTGTCTAATTGAATTTATTTAAAATTTTCATCTATTTTTAGAAGTTAGTTCAAGTATTTCAATATTAATATGGATGGCAATGTTAACATCAGCAGCAATTGTTATAACATTGCCTAGAGAAACTGGAATAAGAACATTAGTAGCATCTACAATTCTTAGACTGATATTCTCTCTAGGACCAGAACCAACATTATGGCTTCTAGGTACTGTTACAATATTACTCAAAGGTATACATCTAGTCAGTATAATGGGAAATCATGGTACACTTACAAAAACTTACCAACAAATACTCACAGATGCTGAACTTGTTTATCATTTAGCATATCTTGTATTTTGCATGTTAGGTTTATTGATGCATCCATTCTTCTATTCAGTTTTGGTAAATATTCAATTAATCGATTATATTCATTAATTAATTAAAATACAAAATTATTACAGTTGTTTGATGTTGTTTATAGAGAAGAAACATTATTAAATGTTATTAGATCTGTTACTAGAAATGGTCGTTCAATTATACTAACAGCAGTTTTGGCCTTAATTTTAGTTTATATGTTCTCTATTATTGGTTATATGTTCTTTAAAGATGATTTTATTGTTAGTGTTAAAAAGAAAGATGGTATTATTTTTTGATATATATATATATATATATATATATATATATATATATATATATGTGATACAATTAAAAAATTTGATTTATATTTGTTATAATTCAAGGTGAAACAGATTGTGAAACTGTTTCGGATTCAAGCGGTAATAAATACTTACATGACGATGATGCTCATTATTGTAGTAATCTTGATGATGGTGAAGAGAGAAAAGAACGTGCTTGTGATTCATTGATTATGTGTATTGTAACAACATTAAATCAAGGTTTACGTAATGGTGGTGGAATTGGTGATATCCTAAGGGCTCCGAGTAACGAAGTATTTATTTATTAATGAAATTTCAACTACACAATTAATAAACATGTTATTTAATCAATTTTAGGAAGCTCTCTTTGTTGCTCGTGTTGTTTATGATCTACTATTCTTCTTTGTTGTGATTATTATAGTACTTAATCTTATTTTTGGTGTTATTATTGATACATTTGCTGATCTTAGATCAGAAAAACAACAGAAAGAACTTATTCTTAAAAATACTTGTTTCATATGCGGTAAAAATTTTTAAAGATAATTAATTATCTTTTTTTGTATTTAATTATTTATTTATTTTCAGGATTAAATCGTTCAGCATTTGATAATAAAACTGTCAGTTTTGAGGAACATATCAAATGTGAACATAATATGTGGCATTATTTATATTTTATTGTATTAACAAAAGTTAAAGATCCAACAGAATTTACAGGACCAGAAAGTTATGTTTATGCAATGGTGAAATCATCAAATTTAGATTGGTTTCCACGTTTACGTGCAATGTCATTAGCGGCTGTTGAAGGTGAAGCTGAACAAATTGAATTAAGAAGTTTACAAGCACAATTAGAAAATACACAAGTGCTTGTTACAAATTTATCACAACAATTAATGGAATTAAAGGATCAAATGACTGAACAACGTAAACAAAAACAAAGAATCGGTTTATTAAATTCAGCATCAGCCTATTTACAAACGGCAAATTTACCGTAATCATTTAACAATAATATATATATTATTCAAAATATCGTTGATTATTTGTGCTAGTCTCGGGTTTCAAATGAATATATCGAAAACGACAAAATTACAATATAATTCAGTAATGCTCAAAGTTGTAGTTATAAATAATAGATCCTCAATAAACACATAACTTGTTAATTAAAATAAAAATAATAATTTAGCTCGAGATATAATCTCATTTATATGTGTTGTGGTTATAGGGTTGTCTCCTCTTTTACAGTACTTGTTTTTAATGAAAAATGTTTATTAAATATCATATTTATTGTTGTACTTTAATAATTATGTACAAATTTTTCAATGTATACATATACAGTTTATAAAAATATGTTAAGACAAGAAACTATTTCTCTATCTCTCTGTGATCAACCTTTTGTTCGCAAACGGTTCTCGAATCGTTGCAAAAACAATTGTTTTTTATTTTCTTCGGTTTCATAGGAAATAGAAATATTTTGGAATTCTGCGTCTAAAACTGTTGATAATTTTTGTAAAATTTTGTCTGTATATCAATAAAGTTACAAAAATCATAACGTTTTGTTTGATTGGAGTAATAGTGAAGCTTTAGCAACGTGCATGGTCTGCTTTAATAGTGGCTATGCCTAGATGTGATGGCGGAAATTTTAAATAAAAAAAGAACAACAAGCTTTTACAGATTTTTTTATGGATAATGCTAGTCATTTAAATATCACTCGATTGATTGTACTGGATATTTCGGTAATTTTTCGTTTATTTTTCGCATTTATTGAATATAATCGATTTTGATGTTGTAAATTTGTTCAGTTGGAATTTGTAGCCGTCAAATACAGCTAACATCAATTTTGTTTTTGGGCATTAATTGCAGGCCGGTTTTTTGCCAGATCTTTTTCCCCTTGAACCCTTTTTTATGCTATTTCGTCCTGTTGAAATTAAACTTGAATTTATTTCAATCTCCAACAACTAGATGACATTATTCATAGAGGATGGACTATTGTCGTATAGATGGCAATAGTTGGAGTAAACAAAATTTGTTATAGATAGTGACAGCTGTCAGTTTCGGAAATTGTGCGCGCTTTAACAAAAAGCATTGTAACGGACTAAAGTCAGTTTTATGTCTTTTATAAGTCGACATTCATATTTATCAATTAATAAATTTTATCATTATTATAGAATAATAATAATAATAATAATAATAATAATAAATTCTTATTGTTTTAATTATTTGTTTGTGTAGTGTTTTGAATGATAACGAAGATTCTAAAATAATTTTATTAAACTTGTGTTCATTTGTTTGGTTATTTCGTGTTTGTTTTTGTTTTATTTGTTTTGGTATATTTTCGTGCAATGCCTGAACGTTTTAAAGTATCTAAATCGGAAGATCATAATAATTTCTTCGGTAAATACAGTGATTCCCGTATTTCAGAGGATGACGATCGCCAAACAGAGAAATTATTGCCACCAGAGAATGCTGCCGGTATTAGACGTGTATCAGAACAAGGTAAGAGTGATCACAAAAAAAAAAACTACTATGTATTCTTAATTCAACAAATCACATATTTAGTATGAGATTAGGGTTTAATATGCTCGAATGATGTTTAATCAAAACGATAACCGACCGGCTTATTTCATAACATTGTTGTTTATATCAACCTGTTGTTTCAGAAATATATTGGTGTTTGTTTGTGTCTGTTATAAAAATAACACAAATACATATACACAAATCTTTTATCATTCCATTTCCTTCCTATCAATAAATCTATAGAATAAATCGTATCGACTAGAAAAATAGTTCACGGTCGACTGTAATTACATCGAAGCAAAATGGGAAATCAGTTCATTCTTGTATGGTTGACGTGAAACATCCCTTATTTATTTACATTTATTTATATCTTATACATTTACCGAAAATCTCTCACGATATTGTCAGAAATTTGAACATTTTATTTACGAAAATTCAACGAAATTTATGTGAATTTTTATACGAACATTATAAACAGTATGAACGGTATTGGGGTGAAATTCTTGAGACGACGATCTAGCAATTACAGTTTAGAAGGTAATAGATATTCTAAGTATTTTCTTTATTATATCACTTTTGGAATTTGTTAACAAACATCAAATTTACCACAAAGTTGTTTGCATATTCATATGTTGTATTAATTATGCGACTGTAAAATCAAAACAATGGAAGTTTTTTTTCAATTGAAATCGCGTCTTGCTTCAATCCTCATTCAAATTGATCATTTCAAGTTGATTGTTACCTTGTTAGCACAAGTTTCTGTATTTAAACAGTACTAAGTTGGGTAATAATAGAAAATTTACGTCTATTTTAATTTGATTAACTTGACTTTGTATATTTGGCAAATTTGGTGTTACATGTAACATTCGTAGATTTAGTAGAATGAAATAATTTTAATGTTCTATCTTTAATCGAGAGAATACAAAATTATTCTCCATTATACACATCCAATAGTAGTGATTGGAGTTGAATTTCAATGACGATAAAATAAAAAATTCCACGAATAGAAAATGTTAATATCAAAAATAGAGATTGAGATCGAGATTTATATCGAATTGTATTGATAATAATCAAAGACCAATTGCTTTGCAATTAGATTTCATGATACAATTATTTATTATTAAACAAATGGAAAAGAACAGACACGCAAATTTACGTATGTAAGAAGTTAAGAGAGGTCAAATGTATAAAAAAAAAAGAATGGAATGAAACAAAACACAAAAAAAAAACACAACCTGATCACCCAGGTGGTTTTGCCTCAACATATTTCAGCAAATGGTCAGTTGTACAACACCATTATCTCGAATATAATGTTAGTTATTTTAAGTATCTGTTAATTTATTAAATACTTAATTGTTTTATAATTAAAATTGAAAATTATCCCAGGATATGTTTTAGGGAGCTAAACTTTATTTGAATTATTTAAATCTCTAAAAAAATAACAAACAATTGCTATTTAATTCAATCGTAACAACTTGTTTTACATGTAATTGCTTTCTGTCTTTTATTGGACAAATGCAGGAAACATTTTCTTAACGATCATCTCTTCATGTATTTGATTCTATTGTGTTTTTTCCGTACAAAAAAAAAACTGTTGTTGACGTTAGAAATTCATGGTGGTGTCCACTATAAATTCCGCATTCTGCGGATTGTTGATTTTTTGTTATCTTTATTAATATTCTGGTGAAACTGACTGGGGTATTAATTTCTGCGCTTTTTGTAACAAAAAAACGTCGTATAAGAATTAATTATTTTTTGTAAGAAAAAAAATCAATCTCTGTGTGATGTAGGTAAACATTTTGAATTACTTTGAGAACAGTAAAGTGTAACGAGTACGAAAAATATTTCTACTTGGATAAATGTTGTTTTGTTTTTTAAAGATAGTTTTTAACCAACGAAACCTTCTTTAGATAATCGCTTTGTACAAATGATGTTTCACATAAATGCGACACTCGTAAATCGTTAATCATATACGTTTTTTTTTTAGAAGACGGAAAAAAAACAACTAGGAAAATTAGCTTTTGTGGTGGATTTAATATAACGATGTTCCAAGCTTCAGGTCAACATAATTTCTTTTTTGTTGACGGGATGCCTGAAAACCTAATTTAATGGGCTATCTGTCAAATTGGTCTCAATATAATGGATGGTACTCCCATCTTTTTCCATAAAAAAAAACAACTAACAATGCCACCCCTGTAGATTCTATTGTTTGACACTTATCGTTGATATTGTTTTTATTTTCGATAGGATGTTTGATCGGTGTTTTAGTCAACTTCCGATTTTTGATAATAGTTCATATTTAACAGAATTTCTCGATTCTTTTCCATTTCATATTTGATCAAATCAAATTTTTGTATCTAAAATAAAGTTTATATACTTCTATAAATAGATAAGGATAGATATCGTATAATAGGAGTTTGTTGGTTATTTTTTGTTAGGTTTTTTGTCAACATTTAACTTATACAGATGTGACCTAGTTGGCTTTAACCAAGACAAAAGAGAAGCGAGAAAAATCCACCATATATATACACACACAACAAAATATTGATTTATCTAATATGTTATCCATAATGTGGAATAGAAAAGAAAAATAATATCAAATCAAAATGTTGATTATTGTTGATTTTCTGTTTGTCCTATTTATATATGTATATGCAAGCAATTTGCTAACTATAATGAAGTGTAATTGATATTGAAAAGGGATATTTTAAGGGCAAAATCAAGGCCAAAGTTATTCGATTACTACAATCTTAAATTATCGGTAATATAGTGCTTTTGAACTTCCCTCTATTGTAATTTATTGTCTATACTCTTATGTGAATTAGTGAATTTAACGATATTACAACGATAATAACACGAAATAAAGTCGTTTTATTAATTAAAATAATTTTGTTAATAAAATTAACGCTTTCTTTTTCTACAACAGCATAAAATCAATAGAATCCATCAGGTCAAACAGTTGTTTGCTTTACATTAGTAAGAATAAACGTTTTTGATAAAAAAAACAAAAAAATATTATCGAAATTATACAATATTTATATTATAATTAAGGGCGTGGAATGTACATAACGGGTGAATTCACCTTAGATCATAAATTATTTATAAAAAACGTAATACTGCTACATATTGTATCAACAATATTGTTGAAATAAGCGTTAAATTCAATTCAATTTATCAATTAAAATACGTTAAACATTAGTTTTAATTGGTTGTTTGAATTTTATTTTAAATCGATTTGTTATAATTTTTGTTTGTTTGTTTGTTGAGATGAATGTTGTTCATTCCACTTGAAAGATTTTGTTTCAGAACAACTTTTTAGATTGATCATAACGACATGCTGATGTGAACGTAAAAAGAAACACACATTGTATTCTTTCCATAATCTCGACATAATAATAATAATAATAATAATAATAATAATAATAATAATAATATTTAAACTATTCACTTATAGAAATAATTAGGTGTATCTAGATAGATGTTAATTATAACAATTTAAATCGTTATTATTTATCTTCAAATGATAATCTAGTCGAAATTGATATACTTTCTAACTGTTTGCTTATAAAGCTTATGATAATTTTTTGGAAAAATTATAGTAGATAAAAAAACAACAAGGTAATAAAATGAACAAGTGATTATTATAGAGGAAAATTTATGATCCTCTAGATACCAGTATGTTACACACACCATTGTGCAGCATCATTTTTTTGTTAAAATCATTTATTACTTTAATATCCAATAATTTTTGTTATCTTTGACAAAATACAATTTTTATTATAAACAAAACTATCTTGTCATAATATGGTAATCAAATCCAATTTTCTGTATTGTTGTTAATATTTTATAATAGACTATTTATAATTTTTGTAAAAACTAAATCGTTATCAATTATTTATTGTAATTGAATAAATAATAAACACAATAATACACGATTTGATAATTTTAATAACTAATTGACTGGTTTAAAAGTAATCTAAATTACGATCACTAAAGACCGGTTTATTTTGCCATCCAAAATCTCGACTTAGCCTAAAATCACCTTTATGTTTCCTTAACGAAGTAAACAGTAAATAGTGTGAATCTTAAGTTGAGTTTTAGATTAAACGTCTGATCATTACGTCAACTTTTACTTGATAGATTATGTTGTTCAAGCTTATCATTATCGTTAAATATCACCTCTTTTTTTATGCATATAGTTATTTAGTATTACTCTTAGGATATATTCGTGAATAGTCTATACATTCGTATTCAAATTCACCAAAGGGTCGTATTGACCCTTCCTAAGTTTCCTTTATAGCTAACATAAAAGTTTTAGAAGGTTTGTGTATATTATAACAGGATTACACGTTCCAAGTAAATTTTGTTACAATTTAGGAATGTTTTTTGAAAACATGTTTTCCTCTTTTATTTATTTAAGCAAAAAGTAATCATTCTTATTACTGGTGTATTTTTTTTAAACCAAATCTATTTGCCACCAATAATGATCTATTTTAATATTCTATCGTATAATTGAAAAAGACAAAGGTTTCAAGTTAATAAGATTTGATATAATCATCGAATGAATTAATATTAATACTGCATGGAAAGAAATTATTTTTATTATATCAAGTGGAATTTATTTAATTTGTAATAGAAATGTTTACGTTAAGAAATACTTAAATTATATAATCAATTATCATAATTGAAACCCTTTTATTTCTATTAAAACATTTCAATTTTCAACCAGATAGAATAAAATTTTCTATGTATAATAAAAAATATAATTTCAATACAGAAAATTCCATTACATTTTCGTAAAATATCATCTTATAAGTTATTTATGAGATCGGTCTAAGTATTATCATTATAGAATTTTCATGGGAAATATTAACGTTTTTGTTTGAAAATCCTTATTTAATACATTTCATATCAATTACGAATGTAATTTAGAATTTTATTGATTTGAAATTGAATGCTGAGCAACAGATAATAATGGGTTGATCGAAATTTCTGTATATATATATACACATGCAAATATTTGTTATTATCGATGCCATTTATAACGCCAGTTATAACAATTTATTTAAGGACCGGTTCATCTTGTCATCTTCATTTTCGACTTTAAATCGACCTCGCCTCATTTTATTTCGGTTGACACTTAGATGAACCGGTCTTAAATGAAATCTAGCTCACGGTTATAAATAATTTTTTCATAATGTACACTTTTATATCTGTTCTAACTTGGTCGACTTAGGTCGAGTTTATCTTGCCGCCCTTAGAACAGTTTGTGGGCTGACCTTGTCTCAAACGATGCTAAACCAAAAATTTGCGTTCATCTTGCACATTTAAGGGGGTCATTGCCATCTGTTTATTCTCTATTAATTTAAACCAACCTTAAAAATGGAATAGAATAAGGGACGAAAGATGAACTCATCCTTAACGTTAAGGTTCGAGTATATGTGAGAGATCAATCTGTACATAGAACTGATTTTATGGAACTTTCGATTAATTAGAGAAGCACTTTTACTGCTTTGAAGTCAAGTTAATCAAATTAGACTGGATAGAGTATAATTTGAGAATGTATCGATCTATTAAAATAAAACACAATCTAACTAGACCATACGGCCAAGGAGATTCTGTTTTCGTTTTATTATAGCAACTAGTTTGTAAAATATTTCTTATTAATATGCATTTATTATATGATGTAACATTCTGTAAGATTCCATGCAACAATACGATAAAATAACAAGGATTTCTATGAATTTATGAAATTGTATCGCAATAATAGAGAGACATCGTAAAATTTTATTTTCATATAATTTTTTTTTATACGAAAAACATACATATTATTATGTGTTTTTTTCACTATATAGAAATTCCACTGTATTATTACTATTTCTGTCTTTAATCTGGTTATTGTGGAATTCAACAAATATATATGAATATTTTATTCTTATTATGGTAAATAATTTTATCATATTTTCCAGTTTTTGAATAAAATAATATTCCTGCTATAAATTAATGTAGGAGAGAAATGTATTACAGATGATAGCATATAGCATAATATAATTAGATATTCTATTATTATTATTATTATTATTATTATTATTATTATTATTATTATTATCATTGTAGGTATGGCAATTTTATGCCGATAAATTTCAATGATGGTTTTAGTCCTTTTTTTTGTTAATGTAAGAATAAACAATGGTGGTTTGTATAGTTATTTTTGAATTTTTTCAACCTTGAGTGCTTTTGCTTCAACATAAATTTCAAGATAGTTTTTCCATCTTGACATTTTTCAAATCTATATTTATTTGATTGACTTGGCAACAAATTGACATTTGTCAAGAGATGTGGAACAATCAATCAACTATCTAGATCATTCGCTAAATGTTGCATTTGTGATCAGTGAAATATTGATGTTTTGACAGGTTCAAAGTCAAGCTAACCAAGTAGAAGTATAATACGATATTTTATTTAGAACGTTGATAAGCAAATATGATCTGGATCCGTGTGAAGTTGCTAACATTTTGATGGAAAATAAGTTTCATTTCCCCCCCCAGTTTGTGTTGTTTTAGATTTTCCGATGTGGATGTTATATATGCAGAAAGTAAAGGATTGAAATGGTTATTGTTTACATGTCAAAATCCTAACGTTTGTTATTTCATTGTATCAACTGTTTCAATTGGTTGGTTCTTTATTCAAATATAGATTTAAAATTGAATAAGTAATATGAGTTAGAGTGAAATAAAGTTAAATTAAAATGTTGTTTTCAAGTTAATTTAACAATTCTGTCTCCAAGTTTCATGTTTTCCATTTTATAAATAGATCAAAAATATTCACTTTCTCTATCTCATTCCATTACATCTAACATTAGTAGATTGTTTGATAAAATTCCAATAAACCTCAATTGAATATCATTAAAATACTGTGATTCTCTCTATTCAAATATCAATATTTAACAAAAACCTTATCTTCATCTGTATATGTGTCCATTGATTATCCATTTTCCGAGTACGAAACAATATAAATGAATTATTTATTCTACTAATTGAGATACAGGTAAAGATAAAAATTCTCTTGGAATCCATTATTTGTGTAACATTCCATCAAACATATATTTTATTATTATACTTATATGCATATATTCTTTTAATGCTTCTTCTGTGTGTTATATCAAAAGTTTTCAAACAATTTTATGTTCATCATTAATCATCAATTATGTTTAGTTTTTTTTTTTTGGTTGAGATGTTCGAAAGTTTTACAAAACAAATAACCATTATAAACGTTGAAATACAAAATTCTTTTTGTTCTCTCCTCAAATATGAATATTTCTTTAATAGAAGTTCGAGTTACTTTTAAGGGTATTTTAATGGTTTGTTTACTTCGGTTTTAAAATTTATTAAAAACTGTTTGTTATGTACGAATCGTTATTGCATTATGATGTGTTTATCGGAATTTATCGAATTTTCGCAAGTCGATTTTTGATTGTTGTTAGATTTAATTGAAATTATCGTTAATTAACAAAATCTTAAATGAATGCTGTATTGTTGTTTTAATTAATATTGTGTGTATGTTGAGACTAGTTTGCGTTTTACCACAATTAATTTTGATTAAAGTACGATTTTACGGTGATTTATTCGTTTTGAGTAGATTAAACTTGATAAAAAATTATTTTGAATTAATTAAAGAAATTCATGAAATGACGGCATGATTATTCATTAAACATATTTTTAAATTACAGTATGCTACAAATAAATAATTAAAATTCGATCGAGATGGAGATTATGAAAATTCTTGTTGTTTGTAATTGATTACATCTTGTTATTTATATTTATTTATTTATTTATTTATTTATTTATTGTTATTAATTTGATATAACACGCAATTTTAAAATCAACAGGTACTTTTTGAATATGCCATTTTATAAATATTCCAACATCACAATTATCTAACAACAATGTTGTTGATTTATTTATTTTGAAATTTTACCCGAATGGTGTTCATTATAGTTACTGATTATAATTAGTTAATATTATTGTGTAATAGCTGTTTTAAATAAAATACTAGAAACTATTTAACACCTATTATAAACAATAATTTATAATATTCTGTCGTAAATTGTCATATTATTTATTTATACACATATAATTGACAGAATGATTTTACGTGCGACACCCAGAGTTTACGCATTTAATGGTATTAATAACTGAAAATACTAATACAAGGATTATCATTTCAATGGTCTCTTTAGTCATTCGACTTTATTAACTAATAATTAAACATAAAATAATCATTTTGATTTAATAGGTCACATGTAAAATAATTAGATTTTTGTGTCGTATATAAATATTTTACGTTATTTAATGATGTTTTAATCAACATTATCATATTGACCGCAATTTTGATAAAGATAACAGTAAAGGGTTTTACGCCATTATAAATGGCGACCCTAAATTTATCAAATAATGATAGAGAGCGTAGCCTAATTTTTAAGGAACAAGTTGGTTCTTTCATTTGATTTCAATCAATTTTACATTGAGTATATAGATGAAATTTTTCATCATTTCTTTTGAAACGTACTTTATCTGAAATTTTACGTGAATATTTAACAGCAAAATTAGACTGAATTAATTATTCATTGAAGAATATCCATGTTTATT
The DNA here is from genome assembly GCA_028455855.1 of Meloe dianella. Classification (NCBI taxonomy): domain Eukaryota; kingdom Metazoa; phylum Arthropoda; class Insecta; order Coleoptera; family Meloidae; genus Meloe; species Meloe dianella. Next base: position 473,325 of record JAPTHL010000045.1, on the reverse strand, counting down.
ATCGTTCCTTTATTTTATAGGTAAGTTGTAAAAGAGAAATTATATATATGTCTATATAGAAAAAAAAGAAGAAAAGCCTCTGTAGGTCATTCACAATATTATAACAAAGTTAACTTTTATATCATAGAGTACAATAAAGTTAATGTGTTCCACGTTGATAATATCAAACTCCAATGAAAGTTAATTGTAATTTAATATTATTATGACGTTTAAGGCCCGGTACATTTTCCCTATCTTAATGTTAATGCTAATGTTATTTTAAATTAGCCTTATGCTCTTTGAACACAAGACTCATTTCGTTTTGCTAAAGTGCTCATCATGAAACATATGGCAAAATTGGTCTCTACAGTCGAGATTTAGAAAGGGTTGGTCAACTAGTTGTGTTGAAACTTATTGAACGAATTTGTCTATAACATGTACAAAACGTATATTTACTTTTTTATAGTAGTTATACAAAATAACTAACTTATAAGTTGTTAGATATATGCAACTTACTTTCGGAATTTCAGAATAATTATATAGTTTTCTTTATTGAATCAATTGAACGAGAATACTACTATTCAAACAGCATATAAATGTTCCAAAATTAGGGAACATTGATGGGTTTTTTTTTGTTTTTAGTATAAGAAAATGATTAGGAAACGATTGATAGAAGAAGATCAAAATGACAATTTGATATCAATCTGAAATTGTTTTCCAAAAAAAAACATATACATATATATAATTATTAAATAGTAATTATACCTGTGGATATATGGTCCATTTACAAGATCGATCAAGTGTTAAATTTTGTCTTAATTTCCTTTATAGTTTCCAACACCGTATCAGTTTATAATCGTAATTTAGGTAATTAGAAGACATTTTAATGTTGTGTGAAATTAATGCAGACGCTATTTACGTTTTAGAAAAGTGTATTTATAGTAGTGTCAAGTGTCATTGTTTAAAGTAGTGTGTGGTTCAAATGAATAGTTTTGTTGAGTATTTGAATATCTAACATCAAATTGTAATTTGGATTTAGTGTTGCAGCAGGCGTTTAGAAATTGTTATTAGATAGATAGTAAGTAATAAGCTGTTTTATTGAACGCAGTAATTGAAAATGGACTTGTTGTAAACTAAAAGATTACTTTTATTATCTATAAGGGATGGAGATGACAGACACAGTAATAAGCTCATTTTAGATAATTGTTTGATAAGTCTTATTAAAATAAACAAATGTATAGCTTATTTTATGATGAATTCGACTTATATTTGTTAATGAGTTGAAAAGATTGAGTTGTCTTTCAACTATTTGATAAAATAATCGATCTTTGCCAAATGAGATTAAGATAATATGATTTTTAAAGCTCCTCTAGTACATTTGAAACTTTATCTAACAGCATTGTTTGGAATTAACGGAATTAACCTAGATTTGAGAGAATGATAAGATGGCAAAGATTTGTTAAAGAATAAAACAGTACAAGGGATAAGTTATAGTTCTTTGTGTTGATATAGGTGACCTGAACCAGCCACCATCAGGTGGTGGAGTGAAAATAGAGAATTAGAGTTCGGGAGCTGTGCCATAAGAGCATCGCTATTGGTCCGGGACTCAGGGTCGGGGCGGCGGCGGCTTTGAGATCCGGGCTGACGGTGGCGGCAGGGATGCTGCGCTGGAGTTAGTAACTCGGCGGCGGCAGTCGGAGTTGTGTTGAAACTGTGCTGGAGTCGATCTTCGAACAGTATCGTATCCGGTGAATGCCGGCCCTTCGCCATGTCCGCTGGCGAAGATGATTGCAAAGCCCCAGGTTCACAAAAACCGATTGCCGATGGCCACTGCTCACCAGCCAAAGGAACAGGTACGATGTCTTCAATATATATGACGGCGGTGGCATACTATAATATCTATATGTATATCGATTTGCCTCCGCCCAGCCGACTCTGGCGCTCAGCTAACCTACATTTGTCCCGGCCTTGCCTAATATCGATCTTTTGAGCACCTGGACGCCGGCGTCAACGCTTGTTGAACCTCTGGGTTTAATGAAGCGACCTATGTTAACATAACGTCTAACGCGCATAGTTTACAGTTTGCGTGTGGTATACGCTTTATATAGGCAACGTACGTTCTATCTTTGTTATAAAGCGGTCCCTCTACTCATATTTATAATCATAAAACTCTTTTAAATTCGTAAACGAAATATATTCTCCCCATTTGAATTTGTACGATACGAAATATCCGCACCTGTATAAATAGCTTATCGATTTACATTTATCGGATGGTTTTCTATTTTATGACCTTCACCACTTTCCTGTTTATGCACAATTTATAAGCGCACTCGACCCAAATCTTGCGCCCCTTTTGAAATCTACTTGCAAGGCCATGCTGTAGGTGCAAATTTTCATAATTCTAAACTTACTGAATATAATTCGTATATAGTTTGGGTTTTTTTTTTCGAAAAAATCAACTGTCTACTCTTCTTATTTTGTCTACATCTGCGATTATTAAATATTTCGACCAATAATCGTCGAATCACTTTTTAAACAAAAGATCTTCCATGGACATTTTTGCAACAGAATCCGCAAACCGTTACTATTATTATTATATAGTACTACTACTACTACTACCACTACCACTACGATTATCCTTACCACTCCCATTTATCCTGTCCATTCTAATTACGACTTTACGTCGATAGCTAAAATGCCACAATTAACACAACACCAATCTCCTCCGATTGCTCTTTTTCACTCTATATAATCGATTCGTTTTCTAAACAAATTAAATGATGCGGAAATGTCATCGTTATCATTTTTCATAATATTACTACAGGTAATCAGTTTTCCATTTATCCTCTTTACCAGATCGTATCTAAACCAAGTTGTTAAAATACTATTTGGACAGTTGATATTGATATTTCAGCTATATCAATTCTAATAGAAATTCTTAAAATATCTATACTTGGAAATATTGTAATTGAATACTAAAACAAACAACAGACAAATGATAAACGAGATTTAAGATATTGTTGAGATAAGTTGTTTTATTTAATCCAATAATTGGTATTCTGTTCACAATTTCAATTTTAAATATGTCTACACAGCATAACGTGAAATAATTAATGTTTATATTACTTTATTTAAAATAAGATCAAATTTAGAAATTCCATATTTTCTAACGCTGACAATCATATCTCTCAATCTTTTAGAAATATCACCGGAAACGAATCAGGTTCCTCATTTATGTTGTTGTAAGTGTAATTGAAACAGGAAGTAATCATTAAGGGAACATCACAATAGAGCTTTTTGGGATATTTTGTCGGAAAAAAAAGAAAGTAGGTTGATTATAACGAGGCCCCATTAAGCTCTATGATATATATGCCATAATGAAAAATATCGAAAAATTCTTTTACTTGATGATATCTCTTCATTTTTAAATAGCTCAATGTTGACATAATTTAATCCGGATTTTTCTGGATGTTACTTTACAGATGACCTTATCGCATTCTTAATTAGCAAAAGTTTTCGTAATGATTTTTTTCATTTATCGATCAACCAATACAGATGAAAAACTGTTTCAAATTTCATTCTAGTTAGTTGACAATTAATTTGTGAATAATCATACGTTTTTATCGATGAATTATTAATGAACACATCTTTCACAGTAGCAATTATTCAATTAATGTTTGACATAGGATCGTTCCGTTCATTACATGTTTGTTTAGGTCTTCCTTAATCCTTCTCTTGAGACTGTATAATATCGGATCGATGAATCTGCGTAAAACGGTAAACGCTAACCTGCAGGACACTTATGTTTCTTCTGTGTATACATATACAATAAAAGAAAGTTGTAACTTTATTCTATTTAATAAAAATCAAAAATATTGAAATTTACTTTATACACAAAAACGAATCAATTATCTGGTTATTTTGTTGTTTTCAATCGTTCATAGGTTTCGTCTTTTATTGATTTCTTTATAGCAGTATTGTCCAGTTTATGCCAGATGCCTTTATTTTTTATATAATTGTTATAACAATTGTTCGTTATTAATTGTCAACAATTCAATTGTAACAATTCGGCTTATTATTAAGTTCGTTGAACTGCTATAAAAATTAATGTGTTATTTGTTGTTTATATAGAAAAATATGATTATTGGTGTCTGTTTGTAGTTCTTTATTAAATTAAAAAAATTATTAATTGAATTATTTACAAAATATTTTCAATGTTATCCTTCATTTATGAAACCCAACGATCATTTGCCATCCATAATAATTTTCAGACGTTTGAAAGGTTTCTGATTTTAGCATTTTACCATAGAAATGCTGAAGATTAGAGCGACGTTTTCTTCTTGAAAAAAAATTTGTTAAACTCATGGATTAGTTTCTTATATTTTGTAAATAGTTCGACTTGTACAAACAATTCATCTATTAGTAAATAATTAATATTGCCGATAAGATAGTATTGTTATTTGCGATTATTCAATAATCCGTTAAAGCTTGATATTCGGATTAATTTAATATATGTGCTATTTGACGTATACACGATTATTGTGGATAAATGCCAAAGTTAGAAATTTATTTTTACAATATAGAAATAAATATAAAATCATATAAATATATTAGGAATTTTCCATTTATATATCTTCAATAAAATTAAATTGTGATAAATCAATCGGATTGCAATCAATACAGTGCCGTCAATTTTTTTAAATTAATTAACCATTTCGAATATATTTACTATAGTTATATAGAATTGAAGAATTATAAAAATTTATAGATCTATTTCAATAATATCATACCTACTTTTGATAAATTACTGACATTTCGATTATTTTTATGATGAATGACTTTATGCAATATCGAGTTAAGTGAATGGAATCAACACAATTTGAACAAATGATTTGTATTTATATTATGCAAAAGTATTAAAACGTTGTCTCTATACCAACATGTTTCTATTTATATTTTAATTAACTGATGTAAATTAGCCTTTTATTATACATAGCAATAGAATAGCGTTTTATCTTTTATTCATTAATTAAACAAAATATTGAATAAGTACATTTCTATTAAAACTTATACAGTATTGGTGTGCAAATATTGACAGTTTAATTGAATATATTCTTTAAAAATATACGAAAACAAGGGGTGTATTTAAAGCTATTATACGGTGGCGGCAGATGTCTATTGAAGGCATGAGTACGGTGAATGTGCGTTTGGATGTATAAAAGGTGGATGCGCCGGGTTAAAACAACTATTGATAAACACGCTTCCTACTATCTAATTATTTTCTTTATGATATTACAGTCTGCAAGGCTGTTTTTTACGGGGATCTATAGCCTTCTTCGATGCCATTTATTAGAATCGACTTCTCATCAATTTTGTATAAAAAACGGATTTCCTTAAATATACGAACCATATATGGAGATTTGTTAAAATAAAAATATGGGTTTCGTGACAGCAATATGGTTTTTAAAAATGTTTTATGTTTAGAATACTAATGGTTTAGTTATAAAAATTTGTGTTTCTTCTTATAGGAGATGGCGCCGAAGAACAGCCGTTTGTATCGGAGAAAATGTCCGGTTACGAAACAAATCTTTATCTTTATTCAGAAGAAATGGAAGATAGACCGAAAATATCCACCCTTATCAGTTCACTGGCAAATTATTCAAATACAATCCCACCAGCAACAAATGATCCAGATGCCCGTCCTGCTGCATCATCAGCACGTATGGGTACATTAATTGGTGTTTATTTACCATGTATCCAGAATATTTTTGGCGTTATTCTTTTTATACGTTTAACATGGGTGGTAGGAACGGCTGGAGCAATACAAGGTTTTCTTATCGTATTATGTTGTTGTTCTGTGACAATGTTAACAGCTATATCAATGTCGGCAATCGCAACTAACGGTGTAGTACCTGCAGGTGGGAGTTACTTTATGATATCTAGATCACTTGGACCGAATTTGGTGGTGCTGTTGGTATGTTATTTTATACTGGGACGACATTGGCGGCTGCTATGTACATAGTAGGTGCTGTTGAAATTGTTCTGGTAAGTCTTATCTTGTTCTGTTACCACCCACCGCCCCCCAAAAACAAACAAATCTATTGAATTTTGGTCTTGTCAAAATTTATCTTCCAGACCTATATGGCTCCTAGTTTATCGCTATTCGGGGATTTCAAGGATAATCCAGATGCAATGTACAACAATTTTCGGGTATATGGTTCTGGATTACTTGTGGTGATGGGAACTATTGTTTTTGTCGGTGTCAAGTTTGTCAATAAATTTGCAACACTTGCACTTGCATGCGTCATTTTTTCCATTTTGGCTGTCTATATTGGAATATTTGTTAATGTCAACGGCAATGATAATTTACAGTTAGTATATAACACATCTATTTTATTGAATGATCCTACAAAAATAACTCTAATTAAGTAGAGCACAGTTTTTTTTTTGTGTTTTTATTTTTAAATTAATAACACTTTCAAACTATGTACGACAAATGTTGGGAATTCAACTTAATTTGTTAAATTAACCGAAACGAATATATTGCAGTATGTGTGTCCTTGGAAAGAGATTGTTGAGGGTAACATCAATGAAAGACTGTCATAAAAATGAAACTGGTTATCTTTATCGAACATTTTGTCCAAATGACACAATCTCTTGTGATCCCTATTTCTTAAATAATAAACTTTCGATCATTCGTGGTATAAAAGGTCTTTCATCCGGCGTAATTTTAGGTGAGATGAAGGAGATTTTCTTTATATTTCTTTCTGCACAAAATAAAAACCATCAAACTTATCATAAATTCAACATATTTTAGATAATATTTATGACAGTTTCTTAGAAGATGGACAATTTATAGCTAAAAGTAAAGATGCTGAAGATATTGAACAAATGGATAGTAAAACACACAATCAAGTTGTTGCTGATGTAACAACATCATTTACATTATTAATTGGTATATTTTTCCCATCTGTAACTGGTATAATGGCTGGATCAAATCGTTCTGGTGATTTAGCTGATGCCCAAAAATCTATACCAATTGGAACAATTTGTGCTATATTAACCACTTCTACAGTATATCTATCGTCTGTTATTCTTTTTGCTGGAACTGTTGACAATCTTCTACTTCGTGACAAGTTGATTATTATGATTATAATTTTTTTTTTAATTTCTTCTATTATTCAATGAATTATTAATTTTAGATTCGGTGTATCAATAGGTGGCAAATTAGTTGTTGCTAATATTGCATGGCCAAATCAATGGGTAATTTTAATCGGTTCATTTCTTTCAACACTTGGTGCTGGTCTTCAATCATTAACAGGTGCACCACGTTTACTACAAGCTATTGCCAGAGATGGTATTATACCATTTTTATCACCATTCTCTGTATCATCTAGTCGTGGCGAACCAACAAGAGCATTAATATTAACATTACTTATTTGTCAATGTGGCATTTTATTAGGTAATGTCGATTATTTAGCACCATTATTATCAATGTTTTTCTTGATGTGTTATGGTTTTGTAAATCTTGCTTGTGCTTTACAAACAATCTTGAGAACACCAAATTGGCGACCAAGATTCAAATATTATCATTGGTCTTTATCATTTACTGGTTTAGCACTTTGTATAGCAATAATGTTTATGACATCTTGGTATTATGCTCTAATTGCAATGGGAATGGCAGGATTAATTTATAAATACATCGAGTATAGGGGGTAAATTGTCTTTATTTATTTCTTATTTGATCATTTATAAATTAAAATTACAATTTAAATATAGTGCTGAAAAGGAATGGGGTGACGGTATACGCGGTTTAGCTTTATCAGCAGCAAGATATTCATTATTACGTTTAGAAGAAGGTCCACCACATACAAAGAATTGGCGACCACAAATTCTTATTCTTGTCAAATTAACATCAGATCTTGTACCAAAATATCGTAAATTATTTGCATTTGCATCACAATTAAAAGCTGGTAAAGGTTTAACTGTATGTGCATCAGTAATTGGTGGTGATTTTACACGTTCTTATGGTGAAGCAATGGCTGCTAAACAAAGTTTACGAAAAACAATGGATGAAGAACGTGTTAAAGGTTTTGTTGATATTCTTGTGTCTCGTAATATTACCGAAGGATTATCGAATTTGTAAAAATTGATTATTATTATTATTATAATTATTATTGATGAAATTTTATTTAATTTATCAATTATTTTAGAGTTCAAACAGCTGGTTTAGGTGGTATGAGACCAAATACAGTTATATTAGGTTGGCCATATGGTTGGCGCCAATCAGAAGATGATCGTACATGGCAAGTATTTTTACAAACTGTACGTAATGCAACATCTGCACGTATGGCATTACTTGTACCAAAAGGTATAAATTTCTTTCCTGATTCAACTGAAAAAGTTGTTGGTAATATTGATATTTGGTGGATTGTACATGATGGTGGTTTATTAATGTTATTACCATTTTTATTAAAACAACATCGTACATGGAAAAATTGTAAAATGCGAATATTTACTGTTGCTCAAATGGAAGATAATTCGATACAAATGAAAAAAGATTTAAAAACATTCCTTTATCATTTACGTATTGAAGCTGAAGTTGAAGTCGTTGAAATGGTAGGAAAATGTCAATTTGATTTCAATGCGAAAATTAATATTAATTTTCCAGATGGATAATGATATTTCCGCTTACACTTATGAAAGAACTCTGATGATGGAACAACGCAATCAAATGTTGAGGGAATTACGTTTGAACAAGAAGGAAAGCTTAGGCGTGGTAAGTTATAATCATTTCAATTAATTTTAATGTCCTTTATTTTATATATCTATAAATTTATTTATTTTTTTTAATTGTAATAATAATTAATAATAATATGTAATTTGGCATGCAATATACAGTCATTGGTGGATTTCAATGAAATATCAACTGAAGAAAAACTACCACTGGTAAAACATCATCGTGTTTTGCTAGATTGATTCATGTTTTTGTTTCTTTATATTTTCTGCACGATTTTATTGAGTTTTCATCTTTAACCATCATGATTTATTTACATTTAGGACTACAGTTACCTACTAATTGTTTTTTCTTCATTATCATTCCCCAAAAATATTCAAAAAAAATATATATATATATTTATATATCTATTTACATATAATCATTTCAAATGTATTTGAATTTTAGGTTCAATCAATTGTTGATCAACATCATTCAAATATGGATGCAAAGACAGCAACAAAAGTACGATTCCAAGAACCTGGTAGTGGTGGTGATGACGGTGGCGGTGATTCTGATAAAACTGAAGTTAAAGATAATAAAACAACCGAAAATGAACTGTCTAATGAGGTATAATTTAATTAATTATTTTCTATTTATTTAATCGAAATTTGTTATGAATTTAGCCTAATATACAAAATAAAAATGACGATTGCGAGAATTGTACAACGGAAAAGAAAATGCCCCTGAAAAAGATATAAAAACTGAAACAAAAGAAAAGAATACTACTGCTGCTGATGATGATGATAATGATGATGATAAACAACCAACATCAATAACACCGTAAAATAATTATTTGTTTTATTTATTAATAATTATTTTTAACAAATCATTTGCATATTTAGTGATGAAGGTAATGTCCGTCGAATGCATACAGCTGTAAAATTGAATGAAGTTGTTGTAAATCGATCGCATGATGCTCAATTAGTCATTTTGAATTTACCTGGTCCACCAAAAGACACCAAATTAGAACGTGAATCAAATTGTAAGTTGATTAAATTCATTGAGATTTTTTATCATACTACAATTTTCATTATAATAGACATGGAATTTCTGGAGGTACTTACTGAAGGTTTGGAACGCGTATTAATGGTTCGTGGAGGTGGTCAAGAAGTGATTACTATTTATTCGTAATTATTTCTATATATATATATTTCATATATACGATTTGATTGGTGTGTTTCAATATTTTTTCCTCTCATCAATTCAAATCTAAAAACTGCAAGTATTTTATGGGTGGACAGTATTCAAAAAATAAAATTAAAAAATGTTTTAAATTAAAATAGTAATATTACTGCGTCTGGATAGTGATTATGCCAAAGAGATGATTATTTATATTTCTTAAATATTATAGACCGGAGTTCTTATTCAGGAATTTGTTTAAACAATCCTGTTGTCACGTGATTCTCTATCCTATATTATATAATACTATACTGAATCAAAAAAATAAATAAAAATTATATAATGTTCCGACAGGTGCTCACTTTTCATATTACGAACGGATGGGCCAAGCCAAAAAATGAGTGTATGTTATAATAGGGTGTAGTGTAAGATACAAAAAAAAGAGAAGTTCTTAGAATAGCCTAAATAACAGCTAACACTAAACGAGTGTATACACATGTAGTTCTATTATTAAATATCAATGAGAAAAATTTATTCAATTAAATGTTCAGCGAAACTTTATTTTACATTCTTAACTAAATATCTTTAATAAGAGTGTCATCTTTTTATTCAATAAACATAAAGTGAAGATGTACTTAACATACATCATCTCTTCTTCATCATCTTCACTTAACTCTCATTTTTAGATGGTATGCGTATATAGTATAATACAAACTATAAGAACATTATTGAGCAATATTAATTAATAAATAAGTAAATAACTGTATTAAATGTCAAATTAATAAAGTGATAGGATTTTAATTCACATATGTACAATCTTATATAGATTTACCGACCGCCGGAGGGCGGGCTCTCCGTGCTGTGACAGGTGGCAGTGCTCACTTACGATCAGTTCTCTTGTTGCATGCCGCAATTTTACTTTTATTTGAAACAAATAAAAATCAAAAAAAATTGAACAAGGGTCTTATGCGGCCTGCTGTAGAGATAAATTAAATAGTGCACTAGTGATCTCAACTAGCCTTAACGGTACCTTGGAAATATTAAATTCTATTTATTTATAATTTATGTGTCACTATTGATGAACAAACAAATTATTAATAATATTAATAATAATAATAATAATAATACGAGAAATATATTTAAAAAATAAAAAAAGAAACGTAAAACTTTAGCTGCTCTCGGATTACGCCATTCTACATCAACCAATTATGACTGTTGGTGCTCTTAAACATTTGTCACATCTATGTTTCTATTTATAATTATTTGTTCGGTTATGTTTGGTTTATAATTCAATATTTAAGTCTCTATTTGACAATTATTTTTATCTTTTTCCTGTGTTTGTATTATTGTAAATGGCGCAATCTGTTTATCTTATTGACAATGTGTTCATTGGATAAAAATATGAAATAAAATTATACATAGTATATTTAATTTGTTTTGTTAGTCTAACTTGCACTTTAAATAATGTCGCTATCTATTATATATTTATTAATCGTTTGGATGTAAGTGTTAGATCTGCTTGGTGTTGTTCGGTTATTTTGAAGCAATATTGAAATTGGCGGTTTATATTTACAGGAATTTGTTTTAGTTGCGCTACTGTTTGATAGATAGCGCTTATAAAATTATCGTCCATTATCTACAGAGTTTCGGTTTTTTGTAAATGATGAAAAACTAGTCGCGTCCATTCCTCAGCATATTTAGAGATCAGGTTTATTGAAAACCCGTGCAGTTCACGTTTGTATTTTAGTGTTATATTATCGTTTTCAATTGAAAATTCATCAAGCACAGTTTTTTGTATTTATGATCATATAACAGATACATAAAACAGTATTTGTATTTTGTATTGTATCGATAAGGATCTTTATTTTTTTCGCTACCAATAGAGGGACTTACACCTGCTTGTCTGACCGCGCAGGTAGTAACGCGTGAATATTTCGTTACTTGAAAATCATATAAAATCCAAGTGCGGGAATAGCAAAAAACCGAACGCAAGTATTGAAGATATTTGGTCGTATTTTAAGGCCTAAATTGAAGAAAATTTCAAGTTAAACACGGTGATTTACAATGGCTGCTACTAGTGTTGTTATGTTGGATAGGGGCAACAATACCACCTGCACAATCAATTTACACGGTATGAGGTTTTTTATAAACTAGAAAAAAATATCGGTTTTTACATAAACCGGTATCACGGAAATATATATATATATATATATATATATATATATATATATAAACATAACCTTAAAATTTTTTATACAATTTTTTCCCTATGTAATTTTTAGGTGCTACTGTTGTTTCTTGGAGGGTCAACAATCAGGAACAATTATTCGTCAGGTAAATAAAAACAGTTATAATCAATCAACATGAAAAAAAGTTGTTTTTTTTTGTATCTATATATATATATATATATATATATGTCTTATACTAATTACAGTAAACAAGCGGTTTTTGATGGTAAAAAAGCGATTCGTGGGGGAATTCCATTTATTTTCCGTGAGTAACAACATTAATATAATGAAAAAAAATTTAATAAGCTAAATATACACAAAAAGTAGATAATCAACAAATTAAATATTGTAACTACTTTTTGTAATTTAAAAATTCCATAATTAATTCGTATAAAATCAAATTACCATAAAGAAACAGATGGATTATTGTTAAATGTCCAATGAAAATTTGCAATGTTATCATCAAACATGATGACATAGTAATCACTATTCTATTGATAATTAAAGTGAATGAAACATTTCTCAACCTAACAAGTAATTAATATTTATTAATAACATTTCAAATACAATGAAATTAATTTTCCATTATGGTAAATAATAAGGAGACCTTGTATTATTTTATATTTTATAGCACAATTTGGTTCTTGGAATTATGGTCCACAACATGGCTTCGCTAGAGTTGTACGTTGGAATGTTGAAAAAGCACCGGAACGTTTAGCTAGTGGTGATGTTGAAGCGATTTTCTCATTAATGGATTCTGATTATACTCGTTCATTTTGGGCTTTTCCGTATTGTTTATCAAAATTAATTAAACGTAACAGTTAAAATTTACGTAATTTTTTTTTCAGATTTCAAGTATCTTATCGACTTATTCTACGTGAAAAAGAATTACATTCAAATATAGCTGTTTATAATCCAAGTAAAGATACAACATTTAGTTTCAATTTATTGCTGCATACATATTTCAAAGTACCAGATGTAAGACGTTGTCAAATAACTGGATTACATGGTTGTACATTTTTGGATAAGACAAGAGATAATGCAATTTATCAAGAAACACGTGATGTTGTTACTATCGGTGAATGGACAGATAGAATATATCAAAATACACCACATGAACATATTATTACAAATGTTGTATCTGGACGTAAAATGCGTATACAAAAATGTAATTTTCCAGATACAGTTATATGGAATCCATGGATAGAACAAGCTAAAGATATGACAGATTTTGGTGATGATGAATATCCAAATATGGTATGTGTTGAATCTGGACATGTATCAAGTCCTGTTATATTATTGCCTGGTATGGCATTTGAAGCCAGTCAAATATTACAAGTTATGTGAATTGATTTATATAATCAGTTTTTCACTATTCAAGAATTTCTTTTAAATTTCATTCCATTTATTATGTTTCTGTTTTTTTCCCCATATATATTTACACACAGGCACCACAAAAAACAGTTGCTCAACTGTTGTTGTTTTTCTAATCTTGTCGTAATTTTCAATTTCATGTATTTTTGTACAACTTCTATTTTGATGGTATACAATAATAACAAATTGAAAATTGACTTGGATGCATGGAATTTCAGAAGGATTTGTTTATTTTTAATTTCAATTATAATAAAAATTATATATTTTTTAATTTATACATATATATTATATATATATATATATATATATATATATATATATATATATATATATATATATATATATATATATATACAATTGGAGAAGCAATAGTTTTTTAGTTATTATTTAAAAAAAAATTTGGAAGTTGTGGTATTATACACATTCAACATTCCTGAAACATCTAGCCTTAAACGTTGTATACGAACAGTGTAGTTATTTCGTTCTTTGTTCTTCTCGTGCAATAGTTAACATTGTGGAATTATCTTTTTATAGCTAACTTATTATATTTGTTAGTAACAGCTTTGAAACTTTAAATAAATTATTACATGAGTAATACAATATATATATTTTTTATTTGATTGTGTTAATTGCGTCATTTCTTTCAGTGTTTTCAATAATTTCTTTGTATTTAGACAAAAGAAAAATCATGTATGATGTGTTGCCTATTTACCATGTCACTATATAGATATTATTTGAGTGTAGGCCTTTATATTCATATTTAATTAATTTATAACAATTAAGGAAAATTTCTTATCGATAAGATTATCACTGGATAACAATTGTTAATTTGGTAATATTTGATTTTAATTAAAAATTACTTAAATGTAGTTTTGACCCTCTTACGAAACGTACAAGTTTGAATCTACTTTCATTTTTTTTATGTTATTTCGAAGGTTATACTTATTTCGAAGTTATAATTAAAAAATTATTCTGTAGGTCACGATATCCCATTCACTTATATACAATATTTTATAAAATATCTAATAATAACATAAAAGAAATATGTATACCCATATTAAAATGGAAGGACAACATGATTGTGATTTATAGAAATCAAACATTTATGCTTTGTTCTTCTCTCGTTCAAAACAACTTTAAAAGAAAGTTATTTCAAGTAGTTTTACGTCTTGCATATTAATGAAACCTAAACATATATTTATAGTTAAATGGTAAATAACGAAAAAAAATTTAAAGATTTTTGTAAACATTCAGTTCGAAACCATTATAAATTCCATTCAATCATATTTTATCGTAATTATTGTCTATTTAATTAGAATAGTATCAAAGACTTTTGTAATTTTGTGTTGTTGAAATTTGTAACTGCCTATCTAATTGGTGAAATACTCAATTATTTGTAGGTAAAATAAAATTAATTGTGTCGAATAAAAGCGTAAAGTATCGATATACTTTACGTTTCATAGAAATTTAAATTGATTTATATACACAATTATAAAATTCTATTAATTCGCAATAAAACGATAGAAATGTTTCTTAACATATTTCAGTTGACTTTTTCCTTTTCGTATTATGTTGATTTTTCTTTGTTCTGTGCGTTTTATACTAACAAAAAAAACAACAACGACAAAATATAAAGAAACGAACAAGTGATTCTCACACTTGTTGTTTTTCTTCTTTTAAAAAATATCGTTGAAATATTGTCGGTGGTTTCTGTTGACTAATTCACGATAGCCTTGACAGGAGTTCACTAAAACGGATAATTATTGTTTTCAAACAATTTTTAATTAAACGGGGAGGGAAAACAACAACAACATTGGATATATTACAACGAAACTCTTCTATTGCCAATAAACAATTAATGAAAATATTTCACAAATTAATTAAATAGTTAGTTTGTAATAACTTTTAATGATTGAGATAAACGAGTTTATAATTGAATCAATCAGTATATGCCCGCTTTTATCAGAATTGGAATATTGTTGTTTTTTTTTTGATTTCTTCATTTTCATAACAAATTTTTTTACAGCATATTGATGAAAATGTTTGATTGTTTTAATTAATTCTGTATTAAAAATCGCCCACGACTTGAGTGTTTATTAAAACAATCATTAAGTCTTAAGTATTTTTAATCTTTTCAACTATCTCTCCCACTTAAATAACAATGATTTATAAGTGTTCGAAAATTGCGATTTATTATGAAAATAATCACACTATCTAATATTTACATCGATAAAAATTAATAACCAACACATGTTTGTAATAAATGATGATATCACATTACAATAAAAATTGAAGATAAAGTGTGTTGTGTTATAAATTTGAAGGCTTCCATAGATAGGGTTTAACGAGTTATTTTTTATGAATGGATTTGTAATAAGGGTGGCGTGATAGAACGGCATGCGCACCCCGTCAACAGCAATCGAAATGGTCGATTAGGGCAGATCGTGAGTATATTCATGTTTCGTGTTGGTAGTCGATGGTTCCCTTAATTGGCAGAGGTCAATTGGTAACTCGAGATCCGGTCAATTACAGGTGGGCTCACAAGATATTTTTCTTCTTTTATTCTTATTATCATTATTATTATTATTATTATTATTATTATTACTACTATTACTGTTGTTATCTTGCGGTACGACGGCGCAACACATAATTAAGCCAACCAATAATATTCACATGGTTATTGTTTAAAAGAATCGACAACAAACATGTCATACGATCGACGTTGATGAAGACGACGAAAACGAAAGAGAAGAAGTCGACGAAGGGTGGCTAGTGTGTTTAGTGCCGTTTTGGGGTCTACGAACTTTTGTGGACCATTTGCCACCACCATCAGGTACCGGTCACGTTTATTCCAACGCACCCAACCGGCTACTTGCAACTACCTACCTGATAACCAAATCGTTTATCTGTAAGTCTCTGACATGCCTATCAGTATCTTCATTTTAAATATTTCTGTTTCATGTGTTTGTTTTTGCTCACCAATTAGCAAAATCGATAGCATTTAACTACTTAAAACGAGAATCAATGCAAAAAATATTTATTAAATAATAACGACTTTTGTTAAATGACTATTTAACACAATTCTACCTTCAATACAATCGAAACTGATAAGATAAGTTATATATATAACATATATAACCACATGCTGGCACTATGCAAGCATATTGACATGCCGGCGCTCTCAAGAACAGGCTGTGCCGGCAGAACACATAATTCTACGGCCGCAGCCTGCCGTCGATCTGTAAGCATACTGTGCCGGCAGAATGTGCTTGCATTATGCGTGCATTTCATGCTTGCATACTGCTGGCGGAATAGAATTTATGCTATTCTAGCGTACTACCGCATAAAAAGGCTGGCATTTGATTTGCATAAAATTGTATCAATATTTCTTACTGAATATGGTATGATTATGTCACCATGATAAATAAATATTTGGTGTATTCGTTTGGATTTTTGTTCATATTTATATAGATTTCTCTTCTGTGATTTCAAATAAAAGCAAAAGAAATACTTAGAAGAATTTTTTTATTATATTTAAAAAATAATAATATAAAAATAAAGGTAAAACATGGTAGAAACTATTCGAATCGGAAATTTTGGGTATTATACATATTACATTATTGTATTATAAAAAAATATTTATTTTTATGCGGTCAACATTAAAATACAATTATGAATAATATTAATAATAATAATAATATAGCAAAGGCAAGGCTCTGTATTGCTCTATTGAAAATTTCCCTAAAAACGTACATATAAACACAAATAATTCCAACTAAACAGCAATTTATATCTGTTCTACAATAAGGACAGTTTGGAATTCGTTTCTTTTTAAATTGTTATTACAAAAATTTCCAGTACCATTAATTCTAAATTACGACACATCATATAGCAAAACTTGTGTAAAACAAACAAACAATAAAGTAGTAAGTAGATAACTACCTATTTTAAAAGCGGTAACAATAACACTGTAGCAGAATGTCTTTTAAGGGAAAGTTCGGTACCTTTCTAAAATGTTATTTCAATTATTTTATTGTTGTTATTTTCACTGTCACCAAAATTCATTATTTTTACATAGATACAGTCGGAAATGTAATTCAAGGGCTGGTTTTTACATGTAGAAGCCTCCTATAGCATAGTTCCAACAATCTGAAGGTACTACATTGAAACGCTTTTTCGATTTCCCCTTATAGTTATAAATATTAGAGACTTTTCCTGAGACATTCTGTATATGTACATAGTTATACCATTACAGATGCCAATTGGCCAAATATTCATGTTGATTGTGACTTGGACACACAAAGAGAGCACCTAGGAAATCTTCTAGATTCGTTCTAATTTTTTAATTTTTAACGTACTTAACGTATACCGATATCGACGCATGTCTAAAAATATATTAAATGACGAATATCACATATACCTATGTTACTACTGATAAGCCACGGTTTTAATAAAACTTGATTTGTGACCATTTTGTAGTGAGTTTTCGCAGTCGTCACACTACGAAATGTGTCTTTAAGTGACGACAAAATATAATCTATATCGATTCAACGTCGTGTATAACAGCTCTTACACACTTAAAGTCAAGTCGAAAAAGGTCAACTTGTTGAATTAATAAAACAAGAAATAATTCAAACAAGAAACAAAATAAAAAAAAAGGTAATGGAGAAGCTGATTGTTATGTAAGAGAAGTTTCACTGTATGATACGAGATAATTAGTTTTAATGTTATTTTGTTGTATTCGTTTTTGTATATTGTCCTTGCGTATATTTTAAAACAAAATTGATGTACTTCCTATAATATTCTATCTAAACACATAAATCAATACAAACTCTAATGAATATTATTTAATAATGAAACACTCTTAGACTTAGAATCAATAAAACAATGCGTCATCTTAAATCATTATACATATATGAACTGTTTGTTAGATATAAGGAGTTTATTTGTCATTTATTGCCAACAGAAAATTAACTCTTCTTTTTTATACAAAATTACATCATCCACTTTTTCTACTTTCTATCGAAAATTTTCCATTGCATATAAGACACAGATGTTAAGAAGAAAGTCGCATTATATAATAAATTATTATTAATAATAATGAACAGAAGGAATATATACAAAATGAAACTATTGGTAAAAAAATAAACGTTAGAGACACGTTGAAGATTGTCGTTAAAAACAAGCGACCAGTTCGGATGTCTGGTCGCTAAATTAATAATAATTTATTTGTTGTTTTTATTTTTTGTTTGTTTTTGTTGTTGGGGTAGAAAAAGCGATTTAAGCAACAACATTTGTTTTGTTAATTTTATCGATTCGTGTGAGACAACGTACGATTTTGTTTTATTTTAGAAAATGATCGCATCATGGAGCAGGCAATTTTCTTTAAAACAGTTATCTCCGGTCCATGAGAAACCAATAACATTTATTGTATCACAAGTAAGTTATTATTTTATCATTATTGGTAGATTTTTGCAATTAAAACAAACTCGTTCATTACAGTGGCACCGCGAATTTAAACCAAATATTTATTATTTAACTTATAGATTATTGATAGCTTGTTATTTTTTAATAACAATTATTATCAGTATTGTTGACGTTAAACATCCGAATGCTTCATCATCGTATCGTGCAAAATGGTTGATTTATTTAACAAATTGGGGCTATACAGCATGTACATTACAGGCCCTTTTTGTTGCTATAATAATATCTTGTTATATAGTTGGACAATATCGATCAAGTTTATCGGCGCTTCAATTTAAAGCGATGAAATTTTACAAATTTTATTGGATCACGAATATAATTGCTACCGATATTGCCTTCGGTATTACATTTGTTTATTGGTCGCTTATTTACGATGGTAAATCATTAAAAAATAAATAATAATTAAGCGAAACGTTTAAATTATAATCGTTACTTTTTTTTGTTTTCTGTTTTATAAAACTATTCAAGAGAAAACAATGGATTTCGATGGTTTAAATTTCATTGCACATGGTTCAAACAGTATATTAATGTTATTAGATTTGTTTATGGTCTCACATCCTGTACGTCTTTTACATTTTTG
Source organism: Meloe dianella (assembly GCA_028455855.1). Classification (NCBI taxonomy): domain Eukaryota; kingdom Metazoa; phylum Arthropoda; class Insecta; order Coleoptera; family Meloidae; genus Meloe; species Meloe dianella. The sequence goes on along the minus strand of JAPTHL010000045.1, from coordinate 453,782 downwards.
TTATCCTGTTATATTTGGAATTTGTTATGCAATATTTAGCGCAATTTATTATGCTGCTGGTGGTATTAGTAGGTGAATATAATAAATTAAATTAATTAATTTAACGAAATTAGTTATCAAATTCCATTCTTAATTATAGAGAAGGTCATAAATATATTTATAAAATTTTACAATGGAATAAACCACAAACAGCAACAATTATATGTATTGCTGTATTAGGTTTTATTGTTGTTATACATATTGTTATATGGAGTTTATATAAATTCCGTTTATATTTATATAAGAAATTCTATAAATTAGAAGATGAAAGTAATGAATTACATACAGAAACAAATCAAAAAGGCTGTTACGACAATGAAGTCAGTGATGCTATGTGATGAAATCATGATCGTACTGAAATTCTAGTTCCTCACTAACTGTTGTTAATCGTTTCGTCGATCATCGATACCTTAACTGTATACATATTGTATATAAATGTATGTATATACATCATATATATATATATATATATATATATATATATATATATATATATATATATATATGTATGTATCTATATAATATATAAAAATAAATGATATGTAACCTATTTTTTAAATGAAAATAATGTTACATCAACATATTATCAACATTATTATTATTAATAATAATAGATAATAATTTATGCAAATTTTTTTATTTTTCTTCCTGCATCAAAAACTCCCCATCTTCATCCACACACATTTATGTTGTTGTCGAGAAATATTTGATTTAGTAATTTAATCACTTACATAAATTACATATGAAAAGATTACAGGTCTATTGACCGAAAGGGACGATAATTATCGAAATCTATATACTATTGATGTGATATGAACACCTGTATAAACTGTACATATATATATATATATATATATATATATATATATATATATATATATATTATATATATGAAATTGTGTAATAAATTAGAAAATGTTTATGAAAATTTCGAAAATTTGATGTTTTCATTATTATTACTATTATTATTTCGTATTTTTTGTAGAAAAGAGTTACTAGTTTGTTTTCATTTATTTATATTTGTTTAAAATAGTCAATCTATGTAGTGTCACATTTTATATATGTAGTTAGAATTATTATACAGAGTTAATTTATAACTATTGATGATACAAATGTCTAGATTATGTTAATTGGTTTTTAAAGGGCATAGTTGTGTTTGAGTGGGAGATAAAATGAGTGAATAATTCGTTATTAGATCTTGTTATATGATCAGAGAATTATTTTCTCTTTATGAAATTCAATGCCAACCACATAGTTCTTTTGTAAAAGATATCTATGGTAGCTGTGAAACGATTATGTAAAGTTCACCTTATATTGGTGGTTAGAGTATATTGATGTTTGTTATTCTTTTTTAAATTGTCGAATTTGTTGTGAGTATATTTGCGTTTAATGAATAGTCAGATGGTATGTTATAGAGGGTTGTTTCGTGTTTATTAATTGAATTAAACGAATTTATCGAATATTATGTGGTAAATTTGGCATGTAAAATGATCAAACGACCAAGGGTCTAAAGAGAGCGGAGTTTTGTTGGACGTGGGTGAACCAGATTGCTTAATTATAATGGCGTTTTCGTAACGGTACATTAACAGGGAATACCTGTTTTAATTAAAAAAAGGCAAATGGTTTGAATGCAAAAATGGTGTGACCGTGTGGTGTGTGCGTCGCTGGTGTTGACTCAACTTTTTATAAAGTTTATAGAGAGCCGGTTGCCAGTCGAACAACAATCACAGAGGCAAGAGTCAACACGGTGAAATCGGTTAACATCAACACTCAAGAACAGGCGTCGTGCATCCGCCCATCGATGCCCACCAGTCTATACGGTGTATCTGCAGTGTCTTTGTGGGGGGCGCGTCGCCCGGGAGGAGGTAGTGCGGGGCATCGCAGTTGACCTCTGTCGGGAGCGTTTTGGCGGCGTCGCGAAATCCGCCGTGAGAGGAAGAGGAGGAACCGGAGCAAGGGCAACGGCAGTACTGCCGTCGACCGTCGTACCATAGCAACAGCGAGATGCACGCACCGCCTGAGTGCACTAGTGCCCATTGATGCGGAGTGCATGTTCGGGCCGCGATATTGTCTCGCGGCGCATCCTTGAACCATCCGGCGCCGACGCCGGCGCTGCCGCCGCCACTACTCGTACTGACATGATGGTTTATCCACAGTGGACTTGTTCAGCACCCATGCTGCAACTTTACGACGACGTTGGATATCGTGGTGAGTAGGAGACTACAATGATCGGTCCAGCAACGAACTTTCACATAAATACCACAATTTCCCATTTTCTATCCTAATATTCAAATATCAAATCATTTCATTATCCCATATCGTACATATAATACATCAATCAACTATAATAATAATTGATAATTGATTGAAATTAATTCAACATATAAATATTCATTATCTTCATTGTCTTTGTTATAGAGGAGAATAATAAATAATATTAAATTTTATATGACAATAATTCATCTTTGACAGTATTGTGAATTTTTTACAAACCATTAAAGAACAAAACAAAGACCCATCTTGTCATCTAACATATTTCTATTCGATAATTCTAATCACGAAAAATGTGTCCACAACTTTGATTATTCAACTTCTTGATTCTTTGTCATCTCACATATGTATAGAAAGAGATTGCAACTTTATTCTTTAAATATTCAATATTTCTTAATCGATAGAAATTTTATTTGTAGATATCGCTAGAAAATCGATCGATTAATAAATCTGATTAGATAATATGATGAATTAAATTATTAAATAATTTTGATTAAAAGTCAAAATGTCTTAGAAAATTGCACATTTCATCAAAATCCGGAATAATGATTAGATTTTTATTTGTAAATTATTTAATCATAATGTATCTAATTTCATTATTAGTTTTCAGCAACAGCTGTTAGGTCATATACCGTTAGACAAAGAGATATCAGGATTTCATTTAACATTGCAAAATTGTTGTTGGGTTTTTTCTCCACTTGTTTTTTTTTTTTTTGACATCAAGTTATTAACAATTTACAATAATAACGGATGATCTATCTACAAGAACCTGTCAATCGTTGAAAAAAAAACACATCATTATAAAACGAATTTTATTCATAATAAATTTAATCAATTAAATGTAATTTTTCAATTTTCACAATAAACCTATTAACCTTTTATAGTAGTAATTGATAATAATAATAATATTTGGTAAGGTAGAAAGACTGTTTCTATGGACCAACTGCATTTCGCACGACATAGCCAGACAGCAAAAAAATCTCGAATACGGCATAAATTTCGTTTGAACCGTAACTTGTACTATTAAATGTTTTAAAAACTGGCTCTGTACAGACACGTTTTAAATGTTGAGATGGGAGCCCCCATCCCAACCGTTTTCTTTTTTTTATTTTTTAGTCTCCAACATTCTCTCATACCTTTATAAATATGTCAACGACATTCGCAATCCGAATTATAAAGAAGATGATGTCGAAAACAAGATAATCATCTCAATACCCGCATAAATATTGGATACCGTTAAAAGATGTACTATTTAAGACACCTATCAGATTATAACAATAGATGAAGAATGTTTTAGAATACAATCAACATATGATTTGTTAAAATATTATTCGATTTAAATCGATCAACTAAATCGAATACAAAGGAAATTAATTGTAGATTTATAAAATACACAATTGCATTCCATTTAATAAGATTGGCATTTTATGACTTCCGTACGTGTTTCAAATCAAATCAAATACAATAAATCTCCTCATAGTTAGACGATTATCGGAGATTAATAGGGCAATAAACGTCTGGAATTACAATTATGATTTGATGTTTTGCTAAAAAAATACCGTGCAAATACGCATAATTATTACCAGTATTAAAATAATGCCAGCCATTTGAAACTTGTATAAAATTTATTTATTTTTCTTTAAAATATTGTTTTATTGAATACCTGTGTGGAATAAAGTTTAGTTTAGTAGTTCCCACCATTGTGATCAGTTCATATACATTATTCTAGTTGAAATTATTAAAGTAACGGAAGTAGTTTGTAGTTGACTGAAGAACGATGATGATATTTCTTAGAATTTGATTATATTATAATCCAGAGTCAGTCATCTATTCTATTGTCAAGTTTTTTTATTTATTTTTTCATCCCGTCTAAGAACGATAATTGAATATTTTAATACGGTTTTTGCATAAAAACATCATATTCCTCGATATATTCGTGGTTTTTTTTTTGGTTTTTTTTAGAAATTCCCCAAGCTCACACCTTTATTTACCTAATACCTAACTGATTACACCTGTTTCATTATAGTTCCTACTTAACCACCCGTTGTTAACACTTGTCGAGGTACTTTAGTACTAATGACCGACAAAATATCCATTTATTTAGAGATTTTTCAACAATTTAACGAAAATTCTGTGGATTCAGTAAATGTCGTTGAAGCATTACAAGAATTTTGGCAAATGAAACAAGCTAGAGGTGCTGATCTACGTAATGGTGCATTAGTTATATATGAATCTGTGCCATCAAATGCTCAACCATATGTATGTTATGTTACACTTCCTGGTGGCTCATGTTTTGGAAGCTTTCAGGTAAATTATCACAACAAGAGTCTATAATTAAATTTTAATTTATTCATTGTTTTTTGTTTTATTTTTTTATGTTTCTACTCTAGAATTGCCCAACAAAAGCGGAAGCTCGCCGTAGTGCTGCTAAAATTGCTTTAATGAATTCCGTATTTAATGAACATCCATCACGGCGTATATCTGATGATTTTATTGAAAAAGCTGTACAAGAGGCGCGTAATTCATTTAAAGGTGATTCAGAAGAAGCTGATAATCCAAATACCGGAATTGGGGCATTCCGTTTTATGTTAGAATCAAATAAAGGACGTACAATGTTGGAATTTCAAGAATTAATGACTGTATTTCAATTATTACATTGGAATGGTAGTTTAAAAGCAATGAGAGAAAGACAATGTAGTAGACAAGAAGTTGTTGCACATTATTCAAATCGTGCATTAGATGATGATATGCGTTCCCAGATGGCATTAGATTGGATTGCTAGAGAACAAGAATGTGGTGGATCATTACGTAGAGAATTAAATCAAGCTGAAAGGGAATTAGAATCAGCTAGATTAGCTGGACGTGAATTAAGATTCCCAAAAGAGAAAAAGGATATTTTAATACTTGCACATACACAAGTTAATGTCAGTTAATTGTCGATGCTTCGCTTAACGTTTTGTTATACGTTTTATTTTGTGAGACTGTTTTTTTTTTGTTATCGCCTAAGTAAATTATTATTAAATCGTGTTGATATTGTAAAATACGGCTCTCATCTGATGGACCTTTTATCGGCCGATACATTTACATTGTTATTATATTATTAATTAATCTTATTATATAACAACTACATGTTACATTGTACACATATTAATATCAAAAGTGTAATGTTAATCGGCCAATTGACAAAACCCGATTCCATTTTGAGAATTAGACACTTTTAAAGCGTACATATCTAACAGTGCTTCTAGAATATAGTGCCAGTAATTATTGTGAATGATTTACATAATGGGAACTGGTTTTTGATGATTATTTTTAAATTCTTTTATTATTTAGCTATTGCTGAATTTAAAGCTATTTTTTGACTGATTATCGCTGTTGCCTTCATATACCTAGTGCTAACTATTTTGTATTACAATTATTATTACGATAATTGAATAAAGTTTTACTTATAAAAGAAAAACGAAACGCCAGTTCATTTAATTTCAAACAATATTCTGACAAAATATTTAAATGTAAACAAATTCAATAAACATATGTCTTATAACTTTGATTACACGCAGTCAAAGCTGATCACATTCTGTATATTTAGTTGCATAACATAAAACAATAAAAATTTCAATGAAATTTTTATTAATGCCATAAATTACTGTTAGAAATTGTTGCTAATTTTTGTAATACAATAAAATTACTTCTCTATTTTGTAATTATAAAAACATAATTGATTGCGTCTTTGATTCTTTAGTGAGTGTGTAATAAAAACTATGTTTACTATCGGTACTTTTTCAAACATTTTACCTACCATCATGTAATTGTGCATGCAACTCGAAATCACCTCCAAGAACAAATATAAATGTCACCCTTTTAGATATCGACGCCGGTTAAAAAGCACCTTTTGTCCTTACACGAGAGTCTCGGCTCGTTAAGTAAAAGAACGAATTTACAAAAGAGCGGTGCACATCTACTGACTGTATTGGCGATTTGTTATTAACTAAAATTCTATTTTATAATTAACATTGTAATCCTGATATCAACTGTATAGACCTATACGTTACATTGAATGTGTTACAACTATGTCTGTAATGAAAATTAAAATTTAAAAATTGATTATAACAAGTTGAAGCAAAATAGAAAGTTAATTTCCGACTGAACCATAATAATTTGAAGTTAATTGTAATTGTTGTAATGTGAAATTTTAATTATTATAATGATGCTTTATACTTGAAGGAGCATCAATAAAAATACTGTACACTTTCCCTAAAAGATTACCTACACACGTTGATAAACTGATATTTTTTGTCACAGTACGTTAGTAAAGATTTGCAGTAAGAATTATCCGTTTTGTGCAGAAGAAAAAAAAATATTAATTAAATATAAATAATAAAAACAGATAAAAATTATAATTATTATTGTGCTCCTTTCCACACCACCTGCGAGGTAAAGCACAAGGTGCGTTGTTTTTATAGTGGTATGCCCTGTAGGCCTAATCCACTGGGCGAAAGAGAGGTGGTGGACTATTACATACAACCATAGATAACTCAATGCCAATTTGAATCTCGCGCTAGCCGCCATTATTCTGGTTGTTGAACGAAAACAAAGGAAATGTCCAGGAGTTCCACATCTTTATTATATAACTGATCCCTGCTGTCACCAACAATATTAAAAAATATCACTAGATAGATAACAACATATCTACATCCGGCAACACTGCTTTATAACCAAAGTTAGGTCGAGTTAGGTCCAAAAACTTTATTATGTTGGTAGCATAATTGACAAGTGATTTAACTGCAGTGCTAATTATTGTGTGTATATTAATTGTTTTTATCGTTGTAGATTGATGTGAAATAGCATCATTTATGATAAATCGAAATGAATGGCAATGGTATTAACGAAAATAACGGTTTATGATGGGTGAAAACTGTGAAGAAAACAAAAGTGAGGTTATGTGCATTTTGCAGTTTTTATAAACAATTAAACAATGGATTAAAAATAAGTAAGAAAATATGGAAATGATTATTCACTAATAATAATAATCATAATTATCTTTCTGATAGATTTTCATATCGATGTATAAAATGGAAGTTGCATTATTCTCTGGATAAATGCGATTGGGGTCATTTCCAAAGCGATCTTTTTATAAACACACACATTACTGTAGTACGAATATCGCATTTCCATTGAAGTAGAATGCTTGAATTCAACATTGCACATATGGTCCACATAAATTTATGGTTTTTCTATTCATTTACTGGTAAGATTATTAAATTATCTATTTATTTTTTATTAATTATTAACAACAATTAACTATTTATTATTATTTGCAATGGCATCTTATAATTAGAGACCGGATATAGAAATCCATCTTTATTTGGCATGCAATTATCGTACAATTGTCGCGCGTTAAGGGCTGGTCATGGGGGTAGTTCGATGGTATCTATACAAAAATTACAATCATTCAATAATATTGGAAACTATTATCATCACCATCCTTTTTAATATTACTGAATGTATAAATGGTTTGAGGTATTTAGATAATTAACAATTACTTTTAAAGTAGACAACCAACAATACACAGTTCACTAATTGTGTATGGTTGGTTGCATATGCTCACTATGTCTGATTTTGTTTTTTACCCATTTTGATAATACGTAAGTAATTTGAGACGTGTTTGATTATGTATTAATACCGTGATAACCGTGAAAATATATGGCCACATCACAGTTTATTTTGTAAAATTTCGTTATATTCAAGGTGGGATTTCTTAGACTGTTATTGTTTTTTATGACAATATTTTGCTATATCTATTTCTGATTGAAATTTTTAATTCGTATATTTTTCTTTTAGTTGTTATTCTTCAAAGTGTTTGTAGAAAATGTGAGATTATACAAGAAAATAGCGAACTAATGGTTGTACTGTGTATTTAATATGTAATCACATATTCATTAATAAGTATGGTTGGTATACGTTAAATTAATTACAAATACATAAATTATTTCTTTTGTAGATCATCATGGCCTTATCTTTATAATTCTGGCGGATTTTCATATCGAGATGAAATGAAAGCTGCAAATGGACGACGACATCGTCATATTCTCAATGGTGAGTTATCGTTTTTATTTCCACTGACAAAAAATTTCAAAACTCTCATTCTAATAAATAATTTAATAATAGAGACATTCGCAACGCTGTTAAGTTGACCGGAGTCTAAATGTTTTTTTTTACTGGGGGGCGTTCAATTGGCCGAATGTTGTTTTTTAAAAAAAAACATTTTGTTATCAATACAGAAACTGAAACACAATCGTTTGTTGGTTTATAGCGCCAAGTTTAATAAATAAATTAGTCGTAGATCACCATTTCTGGTGTTTGAATTCATGGAAGTTAAAAGTAATCACATGCACACACTATTATTAATTTATTATTTATTATTTTAACATTTACGAAACTACATAAGTCGCACACTCTACAACACTCATTGACAATTATTATATAAGTAACCAGATGGAAGTACATATTTATTCCTCTAATAATAAAAAATATAATAATCAACAAATGACCAACAGACGATTGTAATTGTTGAACATAAATAAATAAAATATCGCAGATATTTCCAGTTATTGTTTAATATTCAATAGTAGGGCCATCTAGTTTACGGTAGCTGTACTAGTTCGGCCATTTTGAGATAAGATGTTTCCTTTTACAGGTTTCTTTAATTTGTCAAATTAGTTTTCGACATGATTTGTAGATGGAGTCGTAGTCACTGTTTGTTGTTCAACCATTATTGACAGTTGTCATTCGTTCTCAGTGTTAATTATTGTATGGATTAATTGGTCTTTCGTTGTAGATTAATATGAAATAGCATTGTTTAAAATGAATCAAATGAATGGAAATGGTATTGGATATAATAATTGTTTATTATGGATGAAATTGAAATCAAAAGTGAAAGATTGAGATGTCGTTACCACAACGCAGAAATTTGAATCTATGTCTGACTGGATTGTCGACAAATTCGCATTCTGATTCACAACCATGACACCATTCATCCAGATGCAGACGGTGTCACAGGAAGACCAATATTGTAAAATGCATTTTCATGGAGAGTTGTAAATTTCTAACCAGATTGATTTTCTACTTAATGTGGATCGTCAAGCTCATAATTCAGCTTGGAGCATCATCCGGTGGTATATCAATATCACAGGTACATTTATAGGAGTCGATTTGCCTACCTTTAACTTTTTTTGAGCAAACAGTTAATCGATTGTTCTTTGTATTATAGACACATCCGAGATGTCTGCACGTGGAAGCTCCTCCAATATACCAAACTCTTTCTTCTTGGTATTGAAGGTAAGTCTTATGAAATTGAAAATTAACAAATTCTAAGTTAATATTCTTCTAGACCATCATTATCCAATGAGTCCTTTCTGGGTTGAGAATCTGGACTGGCAGTGGAGTGGATGTTCGCAATTATATTTATACAATTGCTGGGTGGTGTATCCTTCATTCATTCAAACAGGGGTGTGTACGAATGGGATTGAAGTATAGTGTCACCTAATTCGAGTATCAAAAATACCAGAAATTCTAATAATGGCTTATGGTTAATACTGATAATTAACGTAGCTATAAATATAGTAATTGGAGTAGGCAACTAACAATACACATTTAAGGGTAATTATTTAAATACCAATTTACCCGTTTTGATGATAAGTCATTTGAAAAGTGGTTAATTATCATTAGTACAGTGATAATTGTTAAAAGATATGGTCACAACACAGTTTATTTTGTAAAATTTCATAATATTCAAAGTGGAATCTGTCAGACAGTCACTTTTTTATGACAAATTTTTGCTATATCTATTTCTACATTTTGTTATTGTTAATTCAATTCGTTAATTCGTTTATTTTTCTTTTAGTGGTTTATTTGTCGAGGAATCTCAGTAACAGTGAAATGTTGTCAATTAATAAATAACACGTATTAATTCCCATTTGAATGTTTTGTTAAAATGGGAATTCGCTAATTTGAAGAAAAACGAAAAGGTAAACGATCCAATCAACAATGAATGAAGAATCGTTTCCAGTTATAGAATTGGCAAAAACATTATTTTAAAGGGAAATAAAAACTGATTGTTGTAGTGATTGAATTAAATGTAAGTATAATTAATTGAAATTATAAATAATTGAATGCATTTTAAAATATAAATAATTTTTAGGGTGTATTAAGTTAATGACAGCAGCAGCAGCAGCAGCTGTAGTGGTACCATGGTTTACATTTTACCAGTATTAAGTTATTTACAATTACAAGATGATCATAGATATATACCAGCATTGGAAGTGTTTTATGTATTAATTGTTGCAATATCTGGTTGTTATGGGATGTTTGGATAAGAAAAGAATACAACAATTATCATTTTATAAATACAACAAGAAACAAATTTGTCATTTAGTATTCGAAGTTATCTATGATTGTTCTTGGAAAGTAACGACATTTTAATAAGAGTTTTGTTAAAATTGTTATTATACTAAACAGATAGATATTATTAATTCATAATGTGAAGAGAGAAATTGTTTAATTAATTGTGGTGTAACTAGATCATCAATAAAAATATTTTATATTCCCTTTTCTCGCTAAAATAAAAGCTTTTCGCATCCACCAAATTTTTTGAATTTGTCCTCCGCCTTCATGAAAATTTCCAAATTGGCCCGGCGCACCCACCAAAATTTTACATGCTAAAATCGAAATCAGCATTTCTAACCCGGCGCATCCACCAAAAATTTTCGAAGTCATTTAAAATTTTTAGAAAAATTTTGGTGGAGGCGCCGGGTTAGAAATGCTGATTTCAATTTTAGCATGAAAAAATTTGGTGGAGGCGCCGGAAAATTCGCCCAGCGCCTCCACCAAAATTTTGAAATTTTCCCGGCGCCTCCACCAAAATTTTTCGTGCTAAAATCAAAATCTAGCAATCTCTAACCCGGCGCCTCCACCAAAATTTTTCGAAAATGCAGTTAAAAATTTTTCTGAAAATTTTGGTGGAGGCGCCGGGTTAGAGATTGCTAGATTTTGATTTTAGCACGAAAAATTTTGGTGGATGCGCCGGAAAAATTTCAAATTTTTGGTGGAAGCGCCGGGTGAATTTTCCAGCGCCTCCACCAAAATTTTCCGAAAAAATTTAACGGTGCATTTTCAAAAAATTTTGGCGGAAGCGCCGGGTTAGAGATGCTAGATCTTGATTTTAGCACGAAAATTTTGGTGGAAGCGCCAGGCGAATTAGGAAATTTTGATGGAGGTGGTGGGCCATTTCAAAAAATTTGGTGGATGCGAAAAGCTTTTATTTTAGCGAGAAAAGGGGAATATAAAATATTTTTATTGATGATCTAGTTACACCACAATTAATTAAACAATTTCTCTCTTCACATTATGAATTAATAATATCTATCTGTTTAGTATAATAACAAATTTGGTTCTTGTTATATTTATAAAATGATAATTGTTGTATTCTTTTCTTATCCAAACATCCCATAGCAACCATATATTGCAACAGTTAATAATTAAAACACTTCCAATGCTGGTATCTATCTATGATCATCTTGTAATTGTAAATAACTTAATACTGGTAAAATGTAAACCATGGTACCACTACAGCTGTGCTGCTGCTGTCATTAACTTAATACACCCTAAAAATTATTTATATTTTAAAATGCATTCAATTATTTATAATTTCAATTAATTATACTTACATTTAATTCAATCACTACAACAATCAGTTTTTATTTCCCTTTAAAATAATGTTTTTACTACCAATTCTATAACTGGAAACGATTCTTCATCCATTGTTTATTGGATCGTTTCTTATCAACAATATCGTTTACCTTTTCGTTTTTCTTCAAACTAACGAATTCCCATTTTAACAAAACATTCAAATGTGAAGTAATGTGTGTTAGTGTTGACAACATTCCACTGTTACTGATTCTTTGATGTATAAAGGCTAAAAGAAAAATAGACGAATTAAAGTATTGAATTAATTAACAAACACAAAATGTTGAGATAGATATAGCAAAAAGTGACTAAGTGTCTAAGAAATCTCACTTTGAATATTATGAAATTTTACAAAATAAACTATCACTGTACTAATTGACAATTAATGACTTCAAATTACAATGAGTAAAGTGTTAAAAATCTCCCACTAACCACGTATTGCTGATTATCCATTTTAGATGGTAATGTGTTTATGGTTGCCCATCCATTGCTTTGATACAAATAATACAACGAATCATTGCTACTTATAGTTATTCTAATTACCATTATTACCATTGTGAAAATAGCTGGTACTTTGTATACTTCAATTGGGAAAAATGCTACGTGCTATGTGATGTGCAGCATTTTGGTTCTCGCATTGACAGGGTACTTCAATATCATTCGTACCACACCCCTGTTTGATTATAAAATAATAAACGATTTACATTGATGCATAATGATGATAATTACCTTGTAAATGTTTGCCGAATTTCACAAGATGAGAACTTGATTATTTGAATTGTTTTTCGTTATTATGGATTGTGCCAGCTCCGTTAAATTTTGCGTAATCCACTTACATTTGTTATATTCTTTCTAAAGAAAATGAAATTATTAAATAAATGGTTATTTTTTAAGGTTATATTTACAAATGTCAAACGTCAAAAACCACGACTGCCACTCCAAAATCCTAGTCACTAAATGTCCCAAGATTTGTATTGCCAACCTAAAAACTTATTAAATAAAAAATCACTAGAATTGAAAATAATAATACTGATGGAAATTATCTCATTTTACAATTTATACTTACAACTGAATCAATCACCACACATCCAAATATTCAAATAAATTTCATATAATTAGAGCTGTCGATGAATGGATACTAATTCACCTTCCATATCAACGTCACCATTCCAGTGCAACATGATCGTGTTTTTTCCAGTAAATTCATGGATGATCCTACATCACACACACCTAAAATTAGTAATATCCATCATCATAATCTAATTAAAAATAATAAACGATTTACATTGATGATTGTTACCTTGTAAATGTTTGTTGAATTTCTCAAGATGGGACATGATGACTTGGTTGTTTTTCTTTATTATGGATTGTGTCAGCTCCGTTAAATGTTGCGTAATCCACTTACGTTTGTTACATTCTTTCTAAAGAAAATGAAATTATTAAATAAAGTTGTTTTTTAAGGTTATGTTTACATATGTCAAACGTCAAAAACCACGACTGCCACTCCAAAATTCTAGTCACTAAATGTCCCTAGATTTGTATTGCCAACCTAAAAAGTAATAAAACATAAAAACACTACATTTGAAAATAATAATAATAAAATGATAATTGTTGTACTCTTACCCAAATATTCCATAATGTTACTATGTGAACATGTTTTATCAAACATGATTGAAATCAACAACCAGATATTACAACAATTAATACATGAAACACTTCCAATGCCGGTATATATCTATGATCATCTTGTAATTGTAAATAACTTAATACTGGTAAAATGTAAACCATGGTACCACTACAGCTGCGGCTGCTACTGTCATTAACTTAATACATCCTAAAAATTATTTATATTTTAAAATGGATTCAATTATTTATAATTTCAATTAATTATACTTACATTTAATTCAGTTACTACAACATATCAACAATCAGTTTTTATATCCATTTAAAATAATGATTTTGCCAATTCTATAACTGGAAACGATTCTTCATTCATTGTTGATTGGATCGACTCCACTGCCAGTCCAGATTCTCAACCCAGAAAGGACTCATTGGATAATGATGGTCTAGAAGAATATTAACTTAGAATTTGTTAATTTTCAATTTCATAAGACTTACCTTCATTACCAAGAAGAAAGAGTTTGGTATATTGGAGGAGCTTCCACGTGCAGACATCTCGGATGTGTCTATAATACAAAGAACAATCGATTAACTGTTTGCTCAAAAAAAGTTAAAGGTAGGCAAATCGACTCCTATAAATGTACCTGTGATATTGATATACCACCGGATGATGCTCCAAGCTGAATTATGAGCTTGACGATCCACATTAAGTAGAAAATCAATCTGGTTAGAAATTTACAACTCTCCATGAAAATGCATTTTACAATATTGGTCTTCCTGTGACACCGTCTGCATCTGGATGAATGGTGTCATGGTTGTGAATCAGAATGCGAATTTGTCGACAATCCAGTCAGACATAGATTCAAATTTCTGCGTTGTGGTAACGACATCTCAATCTTTCACTTTTGATTTCAATTTCATCCATAATAAACAATTATTATATCCAATACCATTTCCATTCATTTGATTCATTTTAAACAATGCTATTTCATATTAATCTACAACGAAAGACCAATTAATCCATACAATAATTAACACTGAGAACGAATGACAACTGTCAATAATGGTTGAACAACAAACAGTGACTACGACTCCATCTACAAATCATGTCGAAAACTAATTTGACAAATTAAAGAAACCTGTAAAAGGAAACATCTTATCTCAAAATGGCCGAACTAGTACAGCTACCGTAAACTAGATGGCCCTACTATTGAATATTAAACAATAACTGGAAATATCTGCGATATTTTATTTATTTATGTTCAACAATTACAATCGTCTGTTGGTCATTTGTTGATTATTATATTTTTTAGTATTAGAGGAATAAATATGTACTTCCATCTGGTTACTTATATAATAATTGTCAATGAGTGTTGTAGAGTGTGCGACTTATGTAGTTTCGTAAATGTTAAAATAATAAATAACAAATTAATAATAGTGTGTGCATGTGATTACTTTTAACTTCCATGAATTCAAACACCAGAAATGGTGATCTACGACTAATTTATTTATTAAACTTGGCGCTATAAACCAACAAACGATTGTGTCTGTTTCTGTATTGATAACAAAGAATTTAAAAAAAAACAACAACATACGGCCAATTGAACGCCCCCCAGTAAAAAAAAACTTTTAGACGCCGGTCAACTTAACAGCCTTGTTAAGTTTTGAAATTTTTTGTCTGGAAATAAAAATGATAACTCACCATTGAGAATATGACGATGTCGTCGTCCATTTGCAGCTTTCATTTCATCTCGATATGAAAATCCGCCAGAAATATAAAGAAAGGCCATGATGATCTACAAAAGAAATAATTTATGTATTTGTAATTCATTTAACGTATACCACCATACTTATTAATGAATATGTGATTACATATTAAATACACAGTACAACCATTAGTTCGCTATTTTCTTGTATAATCTCACATTTTCTACAAACACTTTGAAGAATAACAGCTAAAAGAAAAATATACGAATTAAAAATTTCAATCAGAAATAGATATAGCAAAATATTGTCATAAAAAAAATAACAGTCTAAGAAATCCCACTTTGAATATAACGAAATTTTACAAAATAAACTGTGATGTGGCCATATATTTTCACGGTTATCACGGTATTAATACATAATCAAACACGTCTCAAAATACTTACATATTATCAAAATGAATAAAAAAATATCTAGACATAGTGAGCGTAGGTAACCAACAATACACACTTAGTGAACTGTGTATTGTTGGTTGTCTACTTTAAAAGTAATTGTTAATTATTCAAATACCTCAAAGCATTTATACATTCAGTAATATTAAAAAGGATGATGATGATAATAGTTTACAATATTATTGAATGATTGTAATTTTTGTATAGATACCATCGAACTACCCCCATGACCAGCCCTTAACGTGCGACAATTGTACGATAATTGCATGCCAAATAAAGATGGATTTCTATATCCGGTCTCTAATTATAAGATGCCATTGCAAATAATAATAAGTAGTTAATTGTTGTTAATAATTAATAAAAAATAAATAGATAATTTAATAATCTTACCAGTAAATGAATAGAGAAACCATAAATTTATGTGGACCATATGTGCAATGTTGAATTCAAGCATTTTACTTCAATGGAAATGCGATATTCGTACTACAGTAATGTGTGTGTTTATAAAAAGATCGCTTTGGAAATGACCCCAATCGCATTTATCCAGAGAATAATGCAACTTCCATTTTATACATCGATATGAAAATCTATCAGAAAGATAATTATGATTATTATTATTAGTGAATAATCATTTCCATATTTTCTTACTTATTTTTAATCCATTGTTTAATTGTTTATAAAAACTGCAAAATGCACATAACCTCACTTTTGTTTTCTTCACAGTTTTCACGCATCATAAACCGTTATTTTCGTTAATACCATTGCCATTCATTTCGATTTATCATAAATGATGCTATTTCACATCAATCTACAACGATAAAAACAATTAATATACACACAATAATTAGCACTGCAGTTAAATCACTTGTCAATTATGCTACCAACATAATAAAGTTTTTGGACCTAACTCGACCTAACTTTGGTTATAAATCAGTGTTGCCGGATGTAGAGATGTTGAAATCTATCTAGTGATATTTTTTATTATTGATGGTGACAGCAGGGATCAGTTAATTAAGATGTGGAACTCCTGGACATTTCCTTTGTTTTCGAACAACAACCAGAATGACGCGGCCTAGCGCGAGATTCAAATTGACATTGAGTTTTGCTTTCAATTTTATAACCCCCACATATCTAGTGTGGCTACGCTGATGACGTAATAATTCAATATATCATATACAGTAGTAGAATATACTGAATGAGCCGAGATGTTTGTATTGTCAGATGAGCTCAACTCGGCTATCTAGCTATTGTTGTCCACAATAAGAATAACGGCGGTCGTTTGCCACTGAAAACCTAGAGTTCCACTTTTTTATTGACTGTACCCTGTTTTGAATCTATATCATCGGGTATTCTCGGGTAATTTTGCGGACTGCGCCCTGACACATTTGGCAACAGTGAATAAACTGTCAAGTTTGTCAACTGTCTCATGGATTCTGTCGGCAATTATTGAGTTAACTAGAAAAATTAGTAAGTTATTTGGTAATTGATTTACAATTAGAAAAACAATATTAATAGTACTTGGAACTTGTGTTGTGGTCAACTAATTCCATCCCTTAATTGTAAGTAATAACATATTTCCCGATAAAAAAAATCCTATTACAGCAATGTTCTTTTTGGTAGGGTTTGTAGACCTTTTGTTACAAAGAAAAATTATCGATATTTTCAATAGTTTAAATAATATTCGTTTTAGGCAATGGCTCAAATAAAAACTTCAACTAGTTTAGAACGAACAAGTATACATGATATGTTAAAAGATACACCACCAAATGATAATCGGACAAATATATCAGCAACAGTACAAACAAATCCAAATTGTCAATATTCACGTTCTGTACCAGCTGGTTTATCATCATGTACAAGTTCACCAGCAATATTAACACCAACACAACCCAATGATGATTCAACAATATTGAAAACATCATCACGTATTGAAAATTTAAAAAATTGGTCAATATCAACATATAAATGTACTAAACAATTGATGTTTGAAAAATTAGGCAAATCGTCTCGTACTGTTGATGCTGGTAATTTAAATATACATATGTTGGGTTAATTAAAAATCATAAAATTATTTGTAGAATTGGAATCTCAAATTGAACAATTAAGAGAAACGCAAAAGAAATATTCTAATATTTTACGTTTAGCGCGTGCATTAAGTAGTCATTTTTACCACGTTGTCCAGACACAAGTAGAAAATAAATTAATTATCTACAAACAAAAAAACATTATTTTGAAATATTTTAATTTTTATAGCATGATTTAGGTGAAGCATTTTCTGAATTAGCACAAAAATCACCAGAATTACAAGAGGAATTTCTTTATAATTCAGAAACACAACGAAATTTGACTAAAAATGGTGAAACATTATTAGGTGCATTGAATTTTTTTACGTCATCAATTAACACATTATGTAATAAAACAATTGAAGATACATTACAAAGTATAAGACAATATGAGGCTGCTAGAATTGAATATGATGCATATCGTACTGATTTGGAATCAATGTCAAATAAACCGGATGGTACAATTGGTTTAGAAGAAGCACAACATAGTTATGAATTACATCGTCAACAATTTATGAAATTACGTGCCGAAGTTACTATAAAAATGAAATTTTTAGATGAAAATCGGGTAATAAACATATATATATATATATACATATACCTCAATATTATTCTAATTATAAATACCATTGTTAATAATAATATTTCAACAGATAAAGGTCATGCATAAACAATTGTTATTGTTTCATAACGCCATATCTGCATATTTCTCTGGCAATCAACAAGCATTGGAAGCAACATTGAAACAATTCAATATTAAAGTGAAAACACCAAATTCAACATACCCATCTTGGTTGGAACAGTAGTATCAAATTGCACATTATACTTAATACTAGTCATAAAAAAGAGATCTTTTTAATGATTTAAATCAATGTTTTTAAATTTCTTAATTTTTTACGTATATAATACAATTAACAAGATTTATGTAACACTAATGCAAAGCATATATTTATATTGATTATTCACGCAATTCCATTTTATTTCCTCTTTTTTTTCGATAAATTTTACTTATATTTTTTATATATATATTACGCGTTTATTTAATTGCCGTTCTTTAACAGTATTATAAATTTTATTTGAAAATAAATAAAAATAATCGAATATTTATTTTTAGTTTAAATATTGTTACCTTGAGGCAAATTGTTGATTTGTTTCGTTACTAACCTTGACAATAAACATTTAATTCATTGATAAACGCATTCGTTTGAATGATGAAATGTTCTAAAATTAAAAACGTTATTGTCTCGCAGACCATTAAACCTATTGCGTTTTGTTTATTTGGTTGCCTATACAACATCGCACAGATATACCATCGTAATGTTGCCCTTTTTTACTGTCTCTGTATATTTTTGTTTACAGTAAAATAAATACAGGCTCGACAAGATGGGGGAGAGCACGGGCTATTTCCCCCCGGGGCCTACCTACTCTGAGGAGGAGGGGACTTGATCGTCCAGAGTAAATTTTTTTGTTCTCCAAAGAAAATTTTCGTGGTGAGAGGGATGCTAGGAAACTGCTCTGTTTTGTCCGTCATCTGCATAAGTACATCTGGTTTCCTCGAATCTTTCGACGGCCCTGCGAATCGGCGTCTTAATCCATGGTTATTAGAATTGATTTTCATTCAAAAATCTATTAATAGTGTCTTTTGATGTCGGCTTCTTTAATCTCCTGGAAGATTGTGTAAGAAATCTAGTATTGTGTACTTAACAACAGACTTGTAGATAATCTTCTTATCTATTAAATTTCGAAGGTGTAACTGTAGTTATGTTGATTCCAAATCTATTTTGAAATAAATGAATAAAAGTATACAGTTAGATGTTACTTATATATCGTTACAAAATATAAGTGCACCCCATTTTTATATCATCCAAATGATTAATTGTTAACGTCCATATATTTACGTTTTGAAACGAGTTTTACATATCGGTTAATTCAATTATTTTGAATAATTTAATAATGCACTAAATAATTCCGTTTATTTTTAAAAATACAACAATTTCGGCAATAATATTTATCAACGTTCATCTAATTTAAACAATACAATTGTTGGTAATTTCGCGTATGAATAACATTATTAATTCTATGAAACAAGTCAATGTTTTATATTGCCCTTTTCAGAATCCCATCAACTTTTCCTATATGTATTATGACTCATAATAGTTTCTAAAAAAAATTTTACTTATACAAAAAATGTTTAATTCCGGGTGCTAACTAGATCTATAATAATGAATCCGGTAACGTTGAAATTAATCGAAAAAAAAATTCTACATATTTGCCCAAAGGCTAATGAAACGATACCAAACTCACGTACTAATATATAATATATAATAATTCGGGAAAACCCATTTTAACGAATAATTAAATGAATTGATTTATAGTTAAAAGCATTTATATCTTATTACAACAAAAACATAAGATGGTTACGGAACTTAAATTAAGAGTAGTATTCAAATTATTATGGTAGCGTGCACATGACCTCCACTATTGTTTATATTATCAAATTATTGACCGGTACGCATTATTTAATTTTATTAAATAAATCAGGATCTAGATGTATTTGTTATATATTTCTTTCAATAACAATAATAATAATAATACAAGAAACGTAGAAAACTGGAATTAACCGGAAATACTATTAAATTAATTTTGTTTTAATTTTAATTTAATTGACAAACAAAATAAAAAAAACCTGAAATATTCCGATCTATTAAGAGCAACAGATCAATCCTTGAACTTCTTCCAATATTTGTTTTGATGGATTTATTATTATCAAAGATATTTAAATCCGATTTGTATGTTCTTCGATGACAGTACGACTGGAAAGGAGATAAAATAACTTAATTAGATATTTTTATATTATAATTATAATACGGGGGAATTTCCCGTATTGAGTCTTGTCCTGTAACAACTAGGATAACTCAATATTATTACACGTATATATATATATATATTTATATTTATATATATGTTAATTATTTATTGTAAAATTATGATCACGGATATAGAAGGTCGGTTCTTTCAAACAATTACTTCTTCAATTCTAGTTGTTAATTTTTTTCTCCATACTTTCACTTCGTCGGTTGATTACGGTATAAAATTTTCAATTTAAATGAAACTTTCAAAATATTTAATCAGAAATTTTTACTAAAAAAACTGGTTTTTACTAGATGATTTATTATTCAGTAGCCATATTAATGGTAAAAAAATATTCATGATATCATAAATATAAGGATATAGAAAACGATAGAAAATATTTTGAATTTATCCATAGAACGACCCATTGTAAATGTAGCAGTTTTCGTTAGGACATTCCGTATACATACAATATGAGTAATGGGGGTAGGGGGGCTATTAAATAATAAATACAGATGAGTCAGATTACGATTATTTTTTTTGTTGTACCTAATGATTAACAAAATCATCATTGACTAGTATTACATCAATGATTTTTTTTTACAATTAAAAAATATTATGAATTAAAATACTATTAACAACATGCAAAACAATTGGATTTTCCACTGTAATTACTCAAAACAAAAAATTATAACAACAACAACACAGAAAACGGAATTGTATTTGGTAGATCTTAGATTAAAAAAAAGATTTGAAAAGGGGAATGAATCTGATGATGGGAAAATTGGAGCATTATACATGAAACGTTTATATGTATTCATCTTTAAAAATAAATATTACTTCACCGTACCTGATATTAGAAAAAAATCAATTAGAAAAAAATATGTATTTTTTCTGATTACCTTTCAACAGTTAATCGATAAAGTCGCTAGGTCACCCATTTATTAGGTCACTAACTTAACAACGCTAGAAGAGAGTTCATATAAAATGATAATATTTTCTAAGAACATAAATGATTCATTTTATTCCAAGTATGATAACGATTTTCTTTTTGTATAACTAGAAATTCGTTTTGTTCATCCGAGCTTTTTCAGGAGCTTTTCCGAAAATAATACACACACACACACATACACACACACACACACACACACACACACACACACACACACACACACACACACACACACACACACACACACACACACACAGACAACCAATTGACGTCAAAATCGAAACTATTCCGAACAATTATTTATTTTATTTAATTAAAACTAAAATGAATGAGAATGTCGCTGAAATTCTAAAATTGCACGATTATTCCCCAAATATTTTATTCTGTGTAAACATTCGACTTCAATAATTCACACACACACACACACACACACACACACACACACACACACACACACACACACACACACACACACATACAAAAAAAGAATAAAAAGGATTATTTTTAACCGAAATATTTGAAGAATTCGAAAAACAACTATTAAATTATAAAATTAAAAAGGGGAAAATATTCGAATTTTTTTTAATAAACATAAATTTATTCATAGGGGTTCGATCCTGTCGTGTTCTCAATTATTCCATGCCCCCCGTTGTACAAATCCATTAAAATAAGATGAAACATTTCCAAAAAAAAACAAAACAAAACAAATAAATATGTGAACAATTACACTTCATTATTTGTAAGAAAATCTTATTAGTTTTTGTTAAAAATTAAATAAAACAAAAACTATTTTTGATTTGTTTAAAGTGTCGTTTATAAGTTATGAATAATTTCTTGTTCTGACGTGACTCCAACAACATTCTGACAGGTATTAATTTAAAATTTTACTGCTCTTTAACGTGTTAGAACATAGTAAAAACCTTATATTGGTGGTCAAATACCGCTGCGTTCCTTATTAAAGAATTTCAAACTATAATCTCAAACCAATCCATAGACAGATGGTTCCAAATAACATCACCCAATTATCGGAGCCTTTCATCATGGAAAAAATTTTAAAATTTTATAGAGCTTGTCTGATCTAAAATCAAGCGTGTTCTGTTGGCCACTTTTTATTTTTATACTAAATATATGTTGAATTAATCTTTACATGACAACAATCAACATATTTTCGTAGATTTTTTAATAAAATACTAACCTATACAATTTGAAAAAAATTGGGTGTGTATAAACTGTTGAGAACCTTACCATTATATATGTTAAGGAATTTATAGTATAACCATTATGAAAGTTTCTACAATACACAGTCAATTATAAAATTGGTTGGCTGGTTTGGTGAATTCCAAACAAATCATCATCTCGATTTCAATCTCCACGTATTTTTTACCCATAATTCTTGATGATTTTCAATATACAAACCTAGCCAGAAACTAAAATTCTGTTCTGTTCTGTGTTAGAAATTGAAAACTATCTCTCAGAAATTGAGAAAAATCAGTGAAAAACCAAATGTACACACCATAATGATGCTGACAGTTTCTGCCTCATCCAACAGTTTTCATTTGATGGTAAGAACGTACCAACGAAACAAAACATTTTATTAAACAATATACTATCGCGAATAGAAATCTAGCTTTGTATATTGTTACAATCAAATCTAGTTGACCGTGATTAAGATAGAGATCGAGATGATATTTGTAGAGAATAATTAAATGATGTGATATTTTATTGCAATTCACGCATAATAATTAGGTACTAGCAATTTTCAATATATTTATATAACCAATCTAACCAATTCAATTTCATTCAATATGTTTATTTTATATATATATATAGGATAGTAAATGTTATGATTAAAAATTGATAATTCCAGAAAGAAACTTTATTGCACAATAATTACCTGGAATTGTTCTATAGTTTTGTAGCACGAAAATTTCATAAATTATCTGAAACTAAATCGCTGGTATTGTAATTTTTTTTTCTGGAATTTTTACAGTTTATTGTACTGTCAAGAGAAAAGGGCCACTAAATGTCAAATAAATCTATCGGTCGTTGTGAGAATATTTCAATAAAAAAGACAAAACATGAAATTTGATAAAACATTTCAACTTTCCCTTTTTTATCGTCTTTTTCATTGTACCTCTATTATTAATGTAAATACTAAAGTCAAAGTACTTTAATTGTAAAATCAATTATTGATAATTCTGATCAATAACATACATTTCGTTATAATTTTTTTCTTCTTCTTCGATTTTTTAATTCAAAATTTTGCATATAGTGATTGTTGGATGAATTACAGGAACCACCCCCGTAAAGTTCTACGAAACCAAACAATCGATTTCCTATATACCGACTAATCTTTTTTATAACAACATTCTAAATGATTGAATTCAAATAAACAACTACTGAATGAATTATAAATAAATTTGAATCAACAATAATTAGCGTATAAATGATTTCAACTTTAGATATTTGTTTATCCGAAATTTCCCAAATCAAAAATGCAAAATCAAAATAAATAATTAATTAATTCATAAATAAATAAATAAAGCGACAACAATGCCACAAATAGAGCTTTCAAGTTTTATTTTGATTCAGAGACGTATTTAAAAAAATCTGGAATCAATTAGAGATCACCTACATGTTGGATTTGGATAGGTTTCTTTTTTATAATTTAACAAAATCCAGATGAAATTGTGTAAGACGAAATTCTATATTGTAAATAAATTTGAAATGTCTGCGTTTTATTTTAACGAATTCTTCAATTTATTTATAAATAAATGGGAGAAACGAATTGAAAAAATAATCGTCCGTTGATATTTAACCTACCTGTTGTTGTTTGATTGAATTTGTGATTCACTTTCTACAAATAACTTCGTTTTTTTTTAAACTATCAAGGAACCCCCTCGAGCTTTTTTAATTTTTCTTAGAATAATTACGAGATTTTTTTCAAATTACCGTTTACATAAAATTGAAGTTACTATATAGAAATCCGAAAAGATATTTTACTAATATTTTGTGGTATCTAGTTATTTTGTCAACACCATTAAATTTGTTACATATTTTTTTCTATATTTCGACTTTAACAAATTCGAATTTTTCCAAATTGAAATTGAGCTTAAACTGAATTTTCACGTGATGAGTCACACTAAATACGTTTCCACGCATATTTAATTGATTCTAAACGTTCACAGATTGTTTTGGTTTATTTATTTATTATACTATTATTAACTATCTAACGTTTGATTTTTTTTCTAAATTCTACTAATTACCGAATTAATTATGGTTGTTTATAGGTTGCAAACTGGACCTTGGTGGTTGTATGTAATAGCGGGTAGGGGAAAAAACCATGGCGTTATTGATGATTAGTAGTCCGATTCGGGAAAGTGTTAATCGTTTTCCAAAGAAAAAGGTGTAACTCCATTCTAACCCCCCTAGCAGTTAGCGACTTAGTCAGTCAGGTGAAATAGTGCCTTGTTCTACGAAATGAGCTTACTAAATATTGATTACATGTAAACATTATTATAATAAAGAATGTTACAATATCGAAGAGTGGGGGATGAGTCAACCCCTACGCATATAACAACAGTGGTGGTTTCATTTAAAAAATTAATGAATTAAGTTTACCCCTATTCTATCGATAATAATTAATTAATCATTACGATCTATATAGTGTATAGTCTATATAGAGCACACAGTTGATAATATTCAATTGTCGTTTAATATTTAGAAGAGGGCGGATATTTGAGGGGCGGTAAATACGAACTTTTCGTAAAAGCGCGTCCCCTCCGCGAATCGTGATATATAAAGTGTCTGTGTGGCGGCAAGCAGTTGAGTTTCGTTTAAACGGTGGTACAGTGTCGATGTTAATGATAAAAACAAATTATTATCAAAATATTTTAATATATACAAATGTGCAAGTGCATTGTGCATTAAGTTTATTTAATGTTTTTAGCCCCCGGCTATGGGCGGTGGTAATAACTGGACACATATAACGGCGTGGACATTTCTCTATTTAGTGCAAGTGCTCACTGCCGATCGTAATCTATTCTCTGATCTTGGATTAAATACATTACCTGATGTTAGAAAGGTGATTCTATTTTCTATTTTTTTTATCACATCAACAAAACAACCCCTAAAATAATAATAATAATAATAATAATAATAATAATAATAATAATATATGAAAACCATTAACGACACGTTGGGTATTACCCAGTTTTGGGGAATCCCGGATCATTAGACCGAAACTATACAGGGACGTACTTTAGTCACCAAGTTTCCGGATCCGGGATGTTTAACATTTTTTTCTTGCAAAAAAAACACAACACTATTAATTCATTATTACTCAATATAGTTATTGCTGAACTCCTAGACCTGGTGATATTAAAATAGAAACGGGGACACATTTTCGCTTTATAAACAACCATGTAAAATCTTTAATAATTGAATTATAAAATTATTATTATTACTATTATTATTATTATTATTATTCGTACGTAAAATCAACCACCTGTTGCTTATCTGTTGTGATATCCTTTCCCCATAGATAAACATCAGTCAAGAGGAATATACACGCATGATGACTGCCTATTTGTCTAGTCGCCAAAATTCGAAAAAAAAATCAGAAACCATTCCGAAACTTATCACATTTCACATGGGTAAGGATTATTATTATATTAGTAATTATTGCAAAAAAAAAACAAACTTTTTTTTACTAATAAAGCCGATTTTAATTAACGGTCACGTTGGTCACGTTATCTTGCCTCAAGACCGGTACAACAGGAAACCAGAACGTGAAGGAAGATTAACATGAAAGAAAGAAAAAAACAATTCGAAAAAGAAGAAAAATAAAGAAGCTTTTATTGCAAAAATTCTTCAAAATAACGACGTTATTATCAAATTTTTACAGAATTATTTCGCATATTCGGGATAAGAACCGATGTTTAATCGGTACCTAACGGTGCTTAATTTCAATTAAACTTTAATTGATTTGCGATAAACTAAATAAAACAAAATAAAATCGAAGTTTTTATCAGAGAATGATGTGGGCTTTTTTCAATAATAAGAGAGAAATCGCATGCGTTGTGCGCGTTATTTGCGGAAGGTCTAATCCAATGATTGCGGTGATTTGCGGAAGGACTGTTACATAATTTTTTTTAAATGTTAAAACAAATAAATATAATTCTTAATTTAGAAAAAAATAAAAACAAATCCAAAAGAAAAACAAATAAGGTCAACAATCTGTGGAAGATGAAAAAGAAAATGATTTTTTTTTATTTTTATTTTTTCAAAATACTAAGATAGAAATCTTTAAGAGACCTCCGGGAAGTATCCGAAAATAAACATATACCAATAATAGTAAGAATCATAAGAATATTTAAAAACAAAATAGAGGAACTTGAATATAAACGGTTAATATCAACTAAAAATCGTTTAACGATAGTGTGTTGAATTTCATAAAACTTGTTTATAAATGGTGGTTCAAATAAATTGTAATTATATTGTTAGTAATAAAAATTTATGGTGTAAAATATCTAATTGTTTCTTAGCAAGAGTTAAATCATATTTTTAGTCTACTTTGGTTAATAAAATAAAAACATTTATTGACAGAAAAAGTGTCGAGTTCTAGTTGTGTACAAATACCACCCGGTCCAGATCGTTAACTGTCTGACAGGTGTTCAAAAGGATTTTTGTTGGAACAACAACAACAACAACAACAACAATAACTGAAACAATAATTAACATATAGTCCATTGAAATATTTATGAATATAATAACAATAAATTGGGTCTTATGAGAACGATATCATAGCCATAAGAATTTTTCGTCCTTTTTGAATCAATTAAAAATAGGTGATTTATGGTCATTCTATTTACTACAACGTCAATTTTAAATGTAACTAAAAATATAGAAAATGTTGATAGTTTACGGCGTCATGAGTATTACGTTAGTGGAGTTACTTCTATAAATAAAATTTCAAACACAAAAATAACTTCATTCTGAATAGCACACGGTTATAATTGTAATTACTGTTTTTTTTTTGTTTACAGTTTTTTTAATATCGGATTTTTGAAATATCTTTTTTCTAAATAACCAAAAATTGACCACCAGACATCTATATTTGTCATATATGAAACGCAATATAAAACAACAAACAAAAAATCGAAACTTTTATCATAAAACGCTTGGGATACCAAGGAAAATAAGCTCGAGCCAAATATTTTGGTGATTCATATAAAATATTAAAAATCGATTACTAAATTTCAATAACTTTCGCTTAATTAATTAAACCTATTTTTATAACAAAGTTTAATCGTTTCGGTTTTTTTTTGTTCCTCCTTTTGATGGGAATGATTTAGAGGGCAACGTCCACGATGTTTACATGTTTTAAATGAAAATTTCTAATTTTGATTAGTTGCACATTGCATCTAAAACTATTTTTAATCAATTTCAATAATACCACCATATATAGTGTGAGATAATTTTGAAGAATTAGAAAAAATATATAAATTGAATACAAATAAACTAAAAAAAGCCCACGTTGTCTGAATCATTTTTGTTTAAGAATGAGTAAGATACTATCTATAATTGAATTATTTGGTTTAGATGGAATGTCAGACATCCATCCTAAATATTTCCGTTATTTATAAAAACGAATGTTAATAGGTTTTTTTTTTTATAAATGTATATAGGTATATGTAAAATTTATAGATATTTTTGAATGTTGTGTTTGTTTGTTGCAGTAAAACCGAAGAATTTGGCAACCAATCATGGTAATTCTTTACGAATGAAATTTCATATAAATCGTACAAATGATGATACAGAAGTGGATAGTGCCCTATTACGTTTTTTAGCACCACCATCACCAATTGATATTGTTAAAGTTCAAATAAATCAGATACTCGGTGCACGTCGTAAAAAACTATTAGATGAACAATTTTTATATTTATCAAATAATTTAACAAAATGGTGTGAATTTGATGTAACTAGTGCAGTGCAATCATGGTTAAATGGTAATAGAAATATAGGTATAGAATTAATATGTATTGACTGTGTTAATAGATTAGTACCAATTAATATTGAAATTAGTGCATTAATTTATCAAGAACATAAACGTTATAAACGTACATTATATCAAACACGTCGACGTACAGATTGTGATAAAGGCAATAATATTAATAGGAAATGTTGTCGACAAGATATGACTGTTAAATTTGCTGAATTAAAATTTCCGGAAATGAAACACATATTACAACCAAAAACGTATGAAGCTGGTGTATGCCAAGGTAAATGTCCAATTAATTATCATCATGCAACAAACCATTCAAGAATACAAAGTTTAGTACATAAAATGGAACGTAAAAATTCAATATCATTA
Source organism: Meloe dianella (assembly GCA_028455855.1). Lineage (NCBI taxonomy): Eukaryota > Metazoa > Arthropoda > Insecta > Coleoptera > Meloidae > Meloe > Meloe dianella. The sequence goes on along the minus strand of JAPTHL010000045.1, from coordinate 424,712 downwards.
AATCGTAAAGTTATACCAAAACCATGTTGTGCACCAACAAAATTAGAACCATTAGAAATATTAAGAGTTAATCCAGCCGATACAACGAAATTATTAGTTGAAAAATGGGATAATATGCAAGTTATTGAATGTGCATGTGCCTAAATTATATTAAATTAATGCCAAAGACAACGTGTTTCGTTTTGTTTATCTAAATCAATTTATATAATCATATAAGTATTATTTTATTTTGTTCTTTGTTCAATTGGAAAGCTCCTACGGGTCATTTGAGCATTTCTAATAATAATAATAATAATAATAATAATAAAAACAATTTTTTGTAAAACTCTTATGTTGCTGTGATATTAAATGTAAATATATATACAACAATATTATGTAGTAATCCTTTTCCAATCCCAAAATTTTCAATTGTGTGACAAATCGTTTCGTTAATAAAAATGTACCTTAATTTATTTAAATAAATATTATATTTATAAAAGCTTGTCGTTTTTATTTCAAACTACCGAGTGCCGGATTAAGTCGACAGTCGAAAAGTACATGCTACAGGGCCCCCATCTACCGTTCTACAAATGGAAACCAGTATTCCAAGACTTAGGTGAGCTACACAGAATCCATACATTTTTAATCCGGCATGGAAAATACAATCATTCCAAAAACACAATATATATATATATAAGAGTTAGAAAACCTTAGGAACAATCTCTACACAAAGTTCTTAATTCCATATTATACCGCAAGAGGTCTTAAAATACCAATGAAATAATACGAATACAGTAACCTGTAAGGATATCAAAAAATTGAGAAATTAAAGGAAGAGAGACATATGAATGCATTTCCTTCTCACACAGATACTATAGATATTTGTGCGCAGTTATCACCGCTAATGCAGCTACACATTAGCTTGTGATTTGTACAGGTCTATGAGTGTTGCAGAATGTGCGTTTTCCATGTTTTTTCAATATCGGTGCAGCTCTGAACTATTCTACAATCGAATTATAACCCGCCATTTAGACATAAATAAAGAAATACAATGAAATGACTAATTTCTGCTTGTAACTGTAGTGACGTACTGTATTCTACATTCCAGTTAGATGGAACGAGCTGTATATTTTAACACTACATTTCTATGTTTTCACTATTGGTTGACGACTGAGACTTGCGCATAAAGAGTTAAGTTATCTATGAGATAAACTCCTACGAAACTATTTTAATTAAAAATTAAGAATCTCATAATTGAATATTTTTATGTGATTGTATTGTTTAATTATAGTAATTAACCAATTATCAAATTATTCAAGCCAGAAATTGTAAGTACCTTGTTTATTTATCAAAATACATACGTATAACCTTACTTTAGGTCAGTAATAATTATGATCATTATTATTACTGTCACACATGATTTGAACGAAAATGCGAATTTAACAAATCCTATGTAACGTGCAAATAAGTTTTCAAACAAATAAATAATGAATTATTTAAACATTTTCGACCACTCACCTGTTGCTTATTTAACATTAGTACACATACAATAGAGGACACTACTTTACTGAATTAAGTAAAACAATTATTACAGAATACTATAAAAAAATCGTCATTTTCACACCAATCAAAATTGATTGATAAAGTTATCCGATATCTCTTGCTTTTTTTAGGACATTTTTGATTTGCGGCTGATATTTTATATGGCCAATAAGTATAGAGGATGACCAACTATGTTTAACTGTTGTATAGTGCGTTCGTCAACTTAAGCGATTGACTTTATTGGATGAAATTAAAAATTACGATTATTTGATCGGATATATGAATGAATTATTTAAGGGATTCTTATAAAATTGGCCGATTGTTTGTAGAAAAGACTATTTTTTTTAACATTGAATAAGTGTTAAATTAATTCAATTTAACCCTAGTTATATTGCGATTAAAGTTAACTCGTTAAAAATACCAAATCATTGACCTGTAATTTATCAACTAGACGACATTTTCATTGAAATAGTCATAATTTTCTATTGGATTATTGAGAGTACAGTACCCCTCTAGTCGTTTAATATTTGATTGATCGTTTTTCAATCGACAATTCGAAACTATCAAAATTTCTAATTCAATTTTAATATAATTTCCTGATTGGCGTTATTGTTCTGAGATGATCATCTGTATTTTTTTTTATTTTTGTTATGGTATTGTTATCTGAGTAAATATACGCGCACAGTTTGTCTCGATAGTTAAGTGGACAGTGGTCATTTTACGTAACATTTATGGATCACCCCCAAAATATAAAGTTAAACAAAACATAAAATCGTTTAACATCTGGCCTCTTCACGGCTCGTAACTTTTACAAACTACCGGATTGTTGGTGATGTTAAATCAAGTTTTCTATTCAGAAATTGACAATTTTATTATTATTTTAATTGATTTACTAATCTTAATACAATCATTCTATGTAGTTATTATGGTTTATGAATTCATAAATTTCGAAAATTTTTATAAATTTCTCTATATACTAATGAAATAATAAAACTACTACCCCTTTTTTTCAGCATTCGTCACAATTAAATCGTTTTCTTTGAGGGGTTGAATTTTTTTTTTATGTCACTTTATATTTTTGTCATTTGACATGTTCTTGACAGTTGTATATATATTATTGTGGGTATTAAACTACAATACATTTTAATTATAACATTATTCAGATATGGTTTCAACCGTGTAACTTTTAAATTTATTATTGTTATAATGTTTTTTTTTTGTTTGACCACTATTTTCTTTTTGATTCGTAATTGAAATTAGAAATAAACATAATGCAAATTTTATTAGAAATAATGCAAATATATAAATAGATTAAATTGGTTTTGAAGAGTTTGCTCGCGTGCTTCCCGGTCAACTGTTCCCTTGGGATAATCGACGATTGTCCAGTTTAATTGTGTTAGAATTGGTTGATTCATGGACAACTATTTTGAAATAATTTTTGATTGTTCTTATTTTACGATTTCGATTAGCAATTATCAATTTTATACAGATCGTTTCAGGTAAATTGAACACCGTCTAAAGCTGTTTGTGTTTGAATTTTTTCAATTTAAAATTTGCGTTTAGTTTAAATGAGACTTTGTTTACAGTGCGTTTCGTCTAATGACAATTTCGAAATTTATGTTAATTGTTGAGAAAGTTCTCAAATGAATTGGGCGATTTTTGTTTTGTATTATCTCGGATTTCCTGAAATTCTACCACCTGTTCATACACATTTAATTAATTCAGTACCATATCTATAGATATTCTATTTATATATAGTTTGAGACTATTAAAACCAGAGGCGTCACGTATGTAACAATTGTTATTTAATAATTGTTTGTGAAATTTTAACAAATAATTACAATTCATCAATATTATGAATCATATATATTCTCTTTTCAAATACCTTTTACGGGTATTAAACTAAAAGTGGTTGTTGGTTCACAAAAGCGAAAGATTTGAATTATGACGTCAGTGGCGCGTGTACGGCACACGCTGATCTTCTGTCTATTGTTTCCGTTTTTGAGATATACACGTGACCATAATGGCTGACTTATATCCTTAATGCTTTTCTTCAACAGGACCGTATTCAATGTAGTTTTAACAAATTTAGAAAATTTGTTAAAACGATCATTCAACAAATTAACAATATTTCAAAACAATAAAACCATCATAATTTGGGCAAATTTGTTATTTATTTCGAATAAAAATCAATTTTTTTCCACAATATCACTTATTTATGATAAATCCGACTCTGGAACATTACTATCAACAACAAAGATATAGGGTGGCCATTTTCTTTCTACATTTTCGTTACTCTAGTTACATATTTAAGTTATTTGAAATTTGTTATTTTAATTGCATTTTATCGACAGCAAGGGATTAGAAGGGCTGGAAAATGATGATTAAGTGTGACTCAGTTTATAATAATAATAATAATAAAGAAAAAAAAACGATAATGTTGAATAATTTTTTTAATATCTAATTAAAAATTCATTTGACGCAATAAATTTCAAATTTCATGTTAAACAATTGTTATTATTGCTGTTGTTGTTTTTTTTTGTTTAACAAGAAAGTGGAAATAACGTCATAACCACACGTAAGTAGTACTAAGAAAATATTTACTTTTGTCTAGTTTAGTAACATTAGTGGATTGATGGGTTAAATAAACAAAAGTTTCTATTAAATTTTTTATTCTATCAAATATACAGTTCTAGAAATCACAGCCTTATTGTTTAGTTAATTTTAACTAATTCTCTTCATTAATAATGTCTATATAATAATTTCTTTTCGATTGTTTCATTATATTCATTATCAATCGATTCACGTTGATTTTGTTGTGGAAATTGCAAAAAATCACATTCTAATGTTGTTATTTCTGTTGATATACTGCTACGTCCATATGTTGACAGTGAAATCATTGAATGATAATTGTGATAACGTGACTTCTTATATCGATTTTGTATCGAATTACTCAAAATTTTCAACACCTATAATAATTACATTAATTGTCTTCTATTAAAAACAGAGAAGAAAAAAAAACAAACAGAACAAAAATTAGTTAATTACCTTTAAACAATTATGTCCAGTCCATTGGAAAATCTTTTTTACAGACATGTTGTTGTTAACAACACGTGAAATAAAATGATAACCATTAAACATCATTTCGATTCTATATAATCGTATGCCCCCACTATTTTATTAGTTATCTATCTTCTTCTATATCTCTTTCTACCCCTAATATCAACTACTATTATAAAACCACCCTCTCAATTCATATCACCAGCAATGAAACGATGATTTCCCACACTTGAAAACAATTATTTACAGGATAATTTTCGTTGTGGAATAACAAAATAATTCACACGATCAATATTTTATTAATTTTATTATTTTTGATAGTGAATCAAAATTGATGTGATCGACATTCTTTTTTCTACTCTGATTCTATTTGATTTTGTTGAGAAAATGTGTTTTGATGATTTGATCTTGGATCAGGTGCGGATTTGGATGTTATCATGCCGGCCTTGTAAAGACGCTTACATTTTGAGGCCAAGCTCAGTAAGCTAAGTGGATAACTAAGGAACATTGGGCTAATGTTGAAGCCAACTCTATTTCACCGGTCCACACATTCGACAACGTTAGCTCCAATGTGTGGATCCGGCATAAGGCGAATAACTGTGTCTTGCTCTGCTCTGGGTCCAGAGAGTGGCACATTATTATCTTGAGATTAAAATTGACAGCTCTAAAGCTTTGATTTTACTTAAATTTATCGAAATTTCTCGCATTCTACCAATAATAAAATACTGTTTGTGGTCGTTTGTCTTGATTATAGTTTTTATTATTATTGTGGTAATTGTCTAGCCACATGTTGCAATAATATGATTCACCAATATTTCTACATAAAATAACGTAAAACGATCAATTTATTTTAGATGTGTTAAACATCAAAACTACAGGTCCATGTTCGATGATTATTGATGCGTAGAACGCACTTATTCAATTATAGTCGTATCAATAAATTCAATTATAATATCATTAAAATTAATTCATAGTTTATTTAATACATTTTGAATACGATACACTTTTTTTTTGATTAATTCAAAAATAAAAGTAAAAATTACAGCAGGTGTATATCGGTTACATTTACCTGTGTAACGTTAATGCGGGTTTTGTTAGGGTGAATTATATCAGTTTGTCCATTCAATAAAAAAAAAGAAGAAAACAACAGGATAGAGAGAGATAGATGACGGAACTAGCTACTATTACGTTTAAAAACTATCTTTTACCATATAGAAAATTTCTTTTATTTTATATGTCAAGTTATTTGGTACTTTTTGCGTAAAAAAACCCCGATTTATATCGAAAAGGGTTGTTGTTGTTGTTGTTGTTGTGGGTGTTTTTGTCAAACATATTGTGAAAATTGTTCGTGATGCCGCAAGTGTAATATTGAGGAGTTGAATGAATGGCGTGTGCAAGCCTCTTTTAGTTCGGACGTATGAGAGTTGGCTTCCCAACTATTTCCCACGTTTCGCCACCCTAACCAAGTCATGTCATTACAACAACACAACCCCATAATATTTTATATTTGCATTTAGTTCGACAACTATAAATGAATTTTTAACAAAATAAGTTCCTGTAGGTGTTTAGATAAATTTATGATAAAATATACGAATTTTTATTTGATATTTAGATAACATCGATATTTTAGAACGGAAGTTGGATGGGTAAAGATATTTTTGTATTGATTAGAGGGTCAATAATAATGTACAGTAATATAATGTCCCCTTGGTGAATTTGAGAACAGTTTATTGTATGTTTTTAGCGACGTATTACAAACAAGTAAAACTGGTATAAAATGTATTGAAGTATATTTATATTCACAAACAGGACCTTGCTAAAATTCAACCCTTATTTTGCGTTCTAATCAGGAAACCTGTTTTGTCCAAAAAATAGAAAAGAAACAAACAAACAAACGAAATAATAGAAAAAACATTGCAACACTTCACGCGTAAAAACGCAACACAAAAATAATCAACAATAGATGGATAATCATTAGTTTTACAAAAATTCGTGAAAAATATTGAAGGTACACAATGAACAATTGAATCAATAATATTTTGTCTTTTTTTCTTTCCGTCTTTGTACACGTGTTCTTTTATAATGGGGCAAACAACAACAGAAAGCTATTTGTTTTATTCCGGTACATGGGACCAGTTCCTGTTGTAATTTGAATGGTATTTTCGAATAAAATAGAATTTTCCTTTTTTATAATTAAAAACTATTTATTGCTACAATTTTTTCTTCTTAAATCACAATAAAAATTCACGTCAAGTGAGATCATATTGAAAATGTACAAAATCAGCCAAATTAGGGCAATAGTAATCAAAACATATTTAAATCTAATCTAGCTATAATACATTAAAAAAATAAATAGAGATTTGTATTAGGTAAATATTATTAAAAAAAATGACTAAAAAATACCTCCATTTTGTGCGAATAAATAAGGCAAATTGTGGAGAAATCACTTATCACTAGAGGAGGCACTGAAATAAGTTGGCACTATTACACAGAATTGTCAAAATTTAAAAAACCACTTCCGCTCCCCACGGTCTATACGGCTTCATCCCTTGTGATGTGGGAATGCTACTTTGATTGTGATAATTTTGATGATGACTGGTAGGAATACTAAATGTATTCACTGGATATTGATGTGGACTATATGCTAATGCTGATGATGTTGTTGTTGTTAATGGTGTTAAAATTGATGTGGCTGGTGCTAATCGTGAATCTGTACTAGCTGCATGTGTTGATGTTTGTGCACATGAAGTGGCTGCATCATAATGACCTAATTCGTGAAGATTTTGATGGTGTAATGTCGAAGGTGGCGGTGGCGGTGGTGGTGGTGGTTGATTTAAATTTGGTATAGGGGCGTGATTTGGTAGTGGTGATGGCGGTAATGTATTTAATGGTGAATACGGTTGTGTTGTGCTGTAGCCCCAGGGTGTGGGCGTAGCTTGTTTGGTTGCTAATTCACGCTGGGCTGCACAACATTGAAGGTGTGATGTCAGCCGAAGCCGCAACGGATTTTGGACGTCGAGTCCTTCGCGCTCCAGGTAACGTGCCACTTCGGCAACACACTCCCTAAAGCCCATACCGTGATAGTCCATTGCATATTTATGGGGATCATAAGCAAACGAATCTAATCCTGTAATAATAAATTTGATTTATTAAAAGAAAATCGAACAAGATTTTCAAACATGTTTTAATGTATTAAAGATTAATTTATTAATTATCGATAACAGATCAGCTACTGCTCAGTGCTTTTTATTGGAATACCGAGCTTAGCTGGTTGTAAGTGGTAAACCTGTTGCAAGTTATTAAGGATCGTTTTCCCACGGACCTAAACATTGTACGATTCCAGCTGGTCTACCGGCTGTTCCCACGCCGCAATAACCCTTCATTCACCTGCTAGTTAATACCGTTCTACGCTACTATTACAAAATTATGAATGGAATAGACTTTCTTCTGTTAAAAGATTTAAACATCTGACTCCAAATGCGATGTACCCTTTTATTTTGTTTCATTTTATTTACCTCGCATTTGTTCATAATAATAATAATAATAATAATAATAATAATTAATAATTAAATAAACTTACCTTTGGCATGAATCATTTTAAGATGATCGACTGTCATTTGAAGAATTTCAGCTTTTTCCAATTTTGCAGATCCTTGTTTTTCAAAGGCACTAGGTACTAGACGTTTTAATTCTGTTAAGGACATATTAATACGATCACGACGTTTCTTTCAATAACACCACGACGTTTTTTCCGTGACAACATTTGACAACTATCAGAATCACCAGGTGATGTACACCTAGATCAAATCATCAACTATGAATATATCGAAAATTAATTATTTGAATGAATGAATGAACTTACTGTTCTTTTGACGATTCCTCTGAGAACACTTCATCGCAATCATCACTTTCTGATAGTGGTCTTTTAACAGATCTAGAAACCGGTGTCCAAGACGTACCCGGATTTCCAGTTGAATATCCCCAATGTAATGGTGTATTCTGAGACATATTATGATCCATTATCACTTATCACTAGATGTTGATATGATTTTGAAATTGACACTTGTGGCAAAAATGAGAAGAAACGTTGACGGAAACGGCGCGTGTCAGACGTTCGTCGAAATGTATTTGCGCGTGCACAACCCGCCGTCGAATGCGTCTTGTCCTGTTGATCCGACGGCTGTCCCAGCGCCGTCCGGACACGTTTTCGCCCCACTCTTATCCCCACTCGATACAGCCACGCGTCTTCCACCCCGGCTCCATCCCCCACTATCAAATTAAGAAACTGATAAAGTCCGTTCCCGTATCTTACAAATTAAGAATAAAAAATTAATTGTAACAGTAGTGAGTAAACCGGGACCTTGTGACCTAGTAACCGAATTTTCTTGAAGTTTTAGGAAAAATCAAAGAAAATTGAAGGGCTATTTGACTAAAAAAAAAAAATTTTACGGAAGTAACCATCCTGTACAAAACTATCTAATAATAGTGAAACCCTACTCTTACTTTTTTCTACCTGTGAAAAGAACTTTTACCTAGGGGTTTTGTGCTTTCTCGGATGTTTTGAAATGTTAAACATGTCTCGCCATTTGATACGTTTTACAGTATATGTTTTTTTTTATATACATTTATAATAACAAAAAAATGAACATCTTAAAAGAAAATAGAATAACTGGACTTTTTACTGAGAGAAGTCCCGTTATTTCATCTCGAGTCCTTTAAAGAATTTGATGAGATACTGTCGATTTTTTACTATCATTACATGATTTTTACAGTTATCCCAAGTCTGTAATTACGGTAATTTACCCTCTTTCCATCATGTATTTGTGGGATAATCGGCAAAAGGAAGGGCATGGTGAATGGGGTGTTTTGTATAAAACCAAAACTATTGTTTTGAAAGTGTCTTTTTTTGTTTCTTTATTTATTGATATTTTTGAAAAATTAGTTGTTTCTTTTCTAATTTAAGAATTTTGCGTTCTAACAAACGAGCTCTAATCGTATTGACTCTATTTTTCCTGATATAAAAGTGATTAACAATTATCTAGGGTGCTCCAATAAATAGGGTAAGAGTTGGGTCGTACTCTATCGTGGGAAATAGTGTTTTCTGGTCGTCACACCGCCGCCACGCGACCAACAGGAGCACGTCGCATATACCCCATATTGTGGGTCCGGGGATTTGTATATCAAACAAACCAAGTTTTGTTTCGTAAACTCAATTCTGCCCCTTTGCAAAAAATTCCATAATTAAAGGCAAAAAGAAAAAGAGAAGAAAGACATATATGAACTCGTCTGTTGATGTAGCAATTGCGTTCTTAAAATTTGGCAAATTTTCGTAAATTTTCATCGAAAAAAGAAAATAACAAAATAACTATCTAACAATTATTTTAGGTAAGACTCGGAGTTTATCGTTGATTTTCGAGATCGTTTTCATGTTCTAAATAAAACTCAACCGTTTGTCTCATCTAATCACATGGTGAAAATACTCAGAAGTAATATTTGAAAGAAAGGAGTGAATTATCGATTTCTTTTTATGGTTTTGTGATAATTTCTATATATTTTTTAAACAACCCGACAAGAATATGTCGGGCGATGTACAACCAAGAAAACGTAAAGATAAAAAACGTAAAAAAGGTATGTAATTTGGTTGTATTGATGGTATTTTTAGAATTTGAACAACTATAAATATATTTATAAAAGGAGGCTTGATGATTCTATTCACGTTCTCTACTTTTATCAATTCAAATAGATGATGGAACTGAACATATTTCAACACACATACAACCACCACTACTTACACCAACTATAAATGATGAACAAAATATCCATGTACATAAAGATGAAGGAACAGGTGGCGGTATATGTGCGAAAATTGTGTTTTTCTTATTATTCACCGCTTTGGCTGTATGTATTGGATTGATTATCACCGAACATCGTGGCCTAACAGATCGTTAGTTGTTTTGTTTTGTTATAAAAAATATCGCTTATCAAATAAATAATCAAAAATATTTTTAGTTGATACTATCACCGAATCTGAATCACGATTTTCGCAAATATTTGAAGGATGGATTGATAAAAGTCCAGATCATGATGATCATGATTTAGAACATTCACTTGATGATCATGAAGATGATGAATTAGCACATGATTCTAATGAGATACATGATGAAGATGATGATGAAGAAGAAGAACAACTATCAGAAGAAGAAAGTCAACAAGATCAAGATGTAGATGAAACAGAAGACGATGAAGAAGAGATCAAATCTGAGGAAGATGAAGATGATGAAATTGATGAAGATAATGAAGATAGAAGTGAAATCCAAGATGATGATGATGATGATGATGATGAAGAAGAAGAAGAAGAAGAGAATATAGAAGTTTCTGATGAAAGAGACGAAATAGAAGATGATGATAGTGATCAATCTTCAGAACAAGAACTAGTAGATAATGATGAAGAAGAGGAACAAGAACAAGAAGAAGATGAAGATGAACAAAACATTTCGGAACAGGCACAAGATGATGAAGACGGTGATAACGATAATGAATTAGATGAAGATGAAGAATCTGAAAATGTTGTTAACGATAGCGATGAAAATATTGACAAAGAAGAAGAAGACGCAGAAGAGGATGTTGATGAAAATCAAGAAAATTCTCGAAGTAAGTACGATTAGATAATATTTCGTAACTATAGGATATCGAAATATATGTAAATCAGGAAATGCAAATAGTTAAAGCTACTGAACTGTATGTTGCAGTGGCTGTTAAGATTGGGGTCGGGTTGGCACTTTTGGTAGTAGCTTATGTCGTTCTGGTTAGAAAATGGAAATCTGGTCAGTAAAAATGCATGTATTATTGTTATCCTATTCAAAAAATTACCCAAATCAAAAAAAAATTGATGTTCGCGCCTATGCTTTTTATTGAACATTTTTGCAACTAACATTGCATTTCCTGGTACTTGAGTCAATAATTGTGCTTAATAGATATTGTTAATTATTAATTATGAATATTCGTGCTTATATTTGCTAGTGTGTTAAATAGTATTGAACAGAATATTTCACATATTGATTGATTACCTTTACAAAGCTCCATCTGCACCAAGTGATTCTGAAAATATCACATCAACACCGGATTTATCAAGACGTAACACAATCGTTGTACCGCCAACATTCCAACAAGTCAAACAAGATCTTGAAGAAGACGTCGATGAAGGTATTTGCCAAACAAAATATTTGGAACTAAATACGGTTAGTTCTGAACTTTTTGTAAAATCTCGTCAAAATTATTCGAACAATAAAAAAAAGAACTTTTATTAATAATTCGTATTGTAATTAGAATATTCAGAAGACGATGTTGATAGTGAAGAAGATAAATCAAGTTTGAAAACAGTTAAAGTTAAATATCAACAATTAAGGACAACATATTCAAGATCGTTAACACCGGAAGGCGATACAAACAAAATTAATAATGATGAAAATGATGAGGATATTGATGATGATGATGATGAAGAAAACGACGACGAAGAAGAAATTGACGACGAAGGTGAACAGGATGATGAAGACGATATGGAAGAAGACGAAGAATCAGAGGAGGATGATGAAGATTATGAAAATGAAGATTACGAAGAGGATGATGAAGACATATTGAAACGTTTAGAATCTAAATATGGGAAATTATCAAATGATAAAGATATAAAAATACAACAGGATCTTGAACAACGATTTTCATCCTGGAAACGTAATCACGGAATATGTTATTATTATTATTATTATTATTATTTTAATTATAGTTTCTAGTAATTAGGATTATTTTAATAATTCCATTTAATTATTCGTATTATATGATTTTTTTCTAATTTAGATACTAACGTCCATCCTGATAATAAAGCTGAAGAATCAGACTCTGATAGGCAATCAGATGATATTGAATACGAATACGAAAATGTTACAAATCAAGATGATTGGAAAATTAAAGAGCAAATTGATGAAGCACAAAAAACTATAAATAATGTAAGTAGAGATTTTTATACAGTTATCAATAAATAAACAAAATACTTAAATAAATAATCATTATGTCTAGGAATAATTTTGGGGAACTATTACGTTAATAGTCCTTATTTTGCTGTGGTCTTTTCTCCTTTGAGTTTTATTTAATTTTGTGTGTTTGAGTGGTTTTTATGAAATTTAGTGGATTGTTGAATAATTATGATATAATTTGCAATTTTAACAATAATAATAATAATAATAATAATAATGATAATATGATAGTTATAGTAAATATTTTGGTACAAATTAGAAAATCCATCAACAATTTTTATTAATAATTCCGCACATTTCCATCAAAATAAAATTTGTTGATGAATTAAATCCGTTTTTCCCCTACAATACAACTTTAACAGATTTTCAATTTTTATTGAATAGTTTAATGTTTTGTTTTTTATTTTATTTTATTTCTTCTAACAAATCTAATATTAGAACGCAGTTTATGCTGTAAAGCTTTTTGATGTTCTGCTTGAAAAATATCCCTCATCGCCACGATGTTATTATGGAAAAGCTCTAGCACTCGATCTGTTAGCTGAACAAAAACGTAGTAACAATTTATTAAAACAAGTCATTAATACGTATTTGAAATTGTTAGATTTGAATAATGTACCGGCAATATTATTTGAGAATGCTGCAGAACGATGCATCAATCGTATGAGATTTATTGGTAATGTCTTCAATATAGATAGTGGTGCATCAATATTTACCACATTATTTATTTTAGGTGATTACAGTCGCGCAATAAACGTTCATTTAATGTTAATTGAACGTTTCCCAAATTTTGTGAAATATCGCAATCAATTAGCTGTAAGTTATTTAACAATAAATCGTCCAAATAAAGCTAGAATTGTTCTCCAAGAAACATTATCGAAATATCCAAATGATGGTTTCGCTTTAGTCCACTATGGTTTTATATTGAAGACATCCGATAATAATTTGAATGAATCGATTGATTATTTGAGAAGAGGAATTGCAACGAAAGATCCAGGTGTAATTGATGGACGATTCTATTTCCATTTAGGTGATGCTTTAACAAGACTGGGAAAAGTTGATGAAGCTATGAAGGTTTTTTTTGTTTTTGAATTTTGCGATTATTTAAAATGTAACTGGGAAATAACAAGAATTTCTAGGTGTATGAAGATGGTGTGAAAAACAATTTGTTTTTATCAAAATATCAACGTTCCCTCTATAATGTGGACCGATTAATCGGTAAACCATGGTGGAATAGAAATGAAACACCTTATCAAAAGCTTTATCATCAATTAGAAACGAACTGGCAAATTATAAGAAATGAAGGTTTATCATTGTTGAGCCAGTCTGGTTATTTTCAAAATGAATCGGAAAATTTGAAAGATACCGGCGATTGGAAACAGTTTGAATTATTTGCGCGTGGACAAAAAAATTACGTGAATTGTAAAAAATGCCCGGCTACATGTCGTATTATCGAAAATCTTCCAGATGCTCGTGATTGTCGTAGAGGACAAACGAAATTTAGTGTTATGCATCCAGGTACACATGTTTGGCCACATTGTGGCCCGACAAATTGCCGATTAAGAGTCCATCTTGGTCTTAATGTACCATCAAAAACTTTTATACGAGTGGCTGATGAAATACGGTAATCAATATTTATCGAATCGAATCAGTTTTTATTTAATAATATTTCAATTTTAGGAGTTGGGAGAATGGTAAAATTCTGATTTTCGACGATAGTTTTGAGCACGAAGTTTGGCATAATGGCACACAATTTAGGCTTGTCTTAATTGTTGATGTATGGCATCCTGAACTAACAATAATCGAAAAACGAACATTATCACCAATTTGATATTCTTCAAGTTTTCTTTTTTATAATGAATGAATGTTTCGAAATAAAATAGAACAAAAATTGAAAAACTTTTATTATTTAACGTGAATTGAAATAATACACTGTCCCAATATAATTTATGGATTTCATTTCAAATATTGCAGCAAATAAACACAGGCGATGGGGAAGGGGGGGGGGGGGGCATAGATGGGGACAACATAACACTACATAAGAAAAAATATATAACTACCCGTACATAAATGCAGTCAAATCGACAAAACAATAGTTAAATTAAAATGGTTTATAAGTTGTTGGAAACTTCGTAGGTAGATTTCTTTGTAAATATGATGCAATATAATGCCAATTATTCAACGTACAAATATCAATTAAACGTTCTTCTAATTCACGAGATGATTTATCTTCTTGTAAACGTTGTGTATATTTTAATAAACGTCCATAATGTTTATGTATTGTAGCGTGCCACAGTGCCAAATAAAGAACAGATGAATGTGCCTAAAATATTGATAATGAGCAAATAAATAAATTAATTAAAATAATACAAACTTTGGAATCTGTTGGATCAACAAAACGACACAAATTCTTCCATATTTTCGATATATCTTCTTTATCAGATGATTCCAATAGATTTAAACGGCACAACGCTATACCCTTTCGACAGAGTGTCTCAATTAACATATTCTTTTTTTGATCCATTGAACTAAAATAACGATAATAATAATAATAATAATAATATGAATTGAGTGTACAGTACTTTTTAATTTTTGCAGCATCTAAACGTAAATCTGTTTTCATAGCCATATATGCTAGAATAGATTCTTCATTTAGTGTTTCTAAGATTTTATCACAAATTGAAATAATTTCATCTTGTCTATCTTTAATGAATGGTAAAATTTTTGTATCTTTTATTGGTGGATATGCATGTTTCATATCAAGTGGATCAATACTTTGTAAATATGCATGATGAAATGGGCCTTCAGGTGATGCTTTTAGAAATTCACGATACAATAATTCAGCAGTAGTTGGATCATCTAAAAATCAAAAATTTAAACACAATTCAAATATGCGTAACATATTTAAATTAATTAATTTATACCTATTTTACTTAATAATTGAACTTCAAAATCTCTAATAGCCGCATGTGTTTCATCATATTTATTTTTATCAGAACCATTATTATTATTATTATTATTATTATTATTATTATTATTACCACCACCACCATTTGATGATTTCTTAGAATTAGTATCGTACAGTATATATTTAACAGGATACGTATCAACTTTTTTCCCTAATTCATCTTTACAATAAGTAACAGAACCAGTAAGGTAGTGAGCCGAATTGTTTGACTTGGATACAACTCTTCTCAATAAAAAAATAAATAAATAATTTTATAATTTCATCGTTTAGTTGGAACAATTTCTACTTACTTATCTGATGTTAATGGTGAAATATAATATGGTACAACCATTGAATTTAATCCATGTATAACATTTGTTTTTTTACCACCAATTACAGCTTGTGAATAAGAACTGTAAACATCTAAAGTGATATTACTAGCAAGTTTCTGTTGTAAAAGCATAGGGACATCTGTTAATTTGTCTAAATATTCTTTTTTGTCATGTCTTATTTGTAAACGTATTATATAATCGCCCTTTTCTAATTTTATCGTATATTTTGATGGATACGCATCACCACAACCTAATAATTGTTTATTTGTATCAAATAATAACCATAATTGTGATTCAAATTCCGATTCATATAAAACATCACTTATTAATGCTATATTTGGTGATACTTCTGTACTTTTATTTAATGTAAAATTATATACTAGTAATAATTCGTAAATTTGTCGATTTGGTGGTATGATATCCCTTGTTGTTAACGGTAAGATTTTCGCCTCACTTGATCTAAAATAATATTATAATTAAAAATTCATATATTTATGGTGAATAAAATCTGATTACTTCAACACTTGGACGGAATTTTTCAATGTAATCGCTGGTGAAATTTCTTCACCTTGTAATGATGTAACTTCAATTGGATATATACCATCAGCAGCATGCATTATTATTGATTGTTGATTAGATTTAATACCAAAAAATGATATTGTATAATCCAATGACATTTGTCCTAAATTTGCCCAATATTTAGCAATAACAACTTCTAATACAAAATTACTTCTAACTTGAAAACTAATAATTGAATCTGTATTTGATGAGACTGTAACAGCCTTATTTGTTTCTAATGTTTTACAACTTTGTTTTGGTAATATATGCATTGTATGTATAACAAAACGTCCAGCTTCATTTGTATCATTTGTTGTTAATTTTAATACAGCCCATGTTGCAAAATTTGGTACAACAATAAAATGACGTTTTATTGTATTTGGTTGAAATAATATTGATTGATGGGTAATTGTATATTTTGGTGTAGTAATTTTTTGTGGTTGTATTACTGTTATTGGTATTTTAAAAATATGTCCTTTTTTTATACAATTTACATCATACGCTTCAATAAATGTATTATGTACACCAATTGGTAAATCGGTTGGATCAATTTTGACAGCAAATACTCTACTTGTATTTGATAAATCTAAATGTGTTGGATAACTAACATATGATGCATTACATGTTAATACTAATTTCATATTAAATTTAATTTTAATCTCATTTGAAACATTGTCAGAATCTAAAAAGTGGGGTTCTACTGTTATATTATAAGATGATGGTTGATTTGTGTGTTTCGTTCTAATATAAATTCCTTTAGAATTTCCTGAACCGCATTGTATTTGAAAACGTATAAATGTTTCTTGTGTATTATGATATTTAACTAAATACTCAAAACATTTATCGATTTGTAATAAACCATTACCTTGAGCAAATACTTCAATATTTTCTATAAAACTAGCGGTATTTTCAATAAATCTTTTAACACTATATGGTGAATAATTTAGTTTTAATTGTTCTAAACCTGATAGCATTATACTAACAGCACCAGCCACATGAGGTGATGCCATTGATGTACCATTCATTAATTGGGAATATCTTAATGTACATGTTGGTACTGATGTAACAGCACCACCAGGTGCACATACAGTTACACCCATACCACCATCAATACATGGTCCTCTAGATGTCCATGTAAATGCCATACCAGGTAGTTTTTTTCTCATTGAATATGCTGCTATCATCATTTCGGGTGATACATATGCACCAACGCCAATTATTGTTTCTTGACTTATATCTGGTGGTGTACCAATTGTACTTAATGCTGGTCCATGATTACCAGCTGAAGCTACCCATATAACACCATAATTATTAACAACTTCATTCATTAATTCACCTATACGTCCACCATCAGAGAAATGAGCATGTTCACCATAACTCATATTAATAACGTGTATCTTATGTTGTTTAGATAGTTCCATCAATTTTATTATAGCACGTACTAATGCTGTGCCTGTTTCCATTGAACCAAGACGTCCATCACCTATGGTAAATGATATTATTTGAGCACCTGGTGCGACACCGTTTAATTCAGGTGTATCAGGAAAATAAGCGGCAGCAATTGATGCTACATGAGTACCGTGACTTGCTAAAAAAAAATAATTAATTATTTAAATAAAATCAAAAATTCATACTTATCAAAATACATACAACATAATCCAACTAATTCAAGAATATTCCCATCATCATGGACATTTACACTAAAGTTTAAATTATCAAAAACTGTTAGTGGTTTATAATCATGCGTAACACTATATTCTCCTAATAAAGGACAATTCTCTAGATCACCAATTTGACTAACATCAACACAACATAACCATTTATCACCATCGTAATATAACACACAATCATAAACAGGTCCTGAATCATGGAATTTTTTATCGTAATTTGTTAAAAGTTCAAGTTTATTATCTAGATTCTCTTTAGCTAGTTTATCAATATCTGAACTAGAATGTCCTATAAAATATTTTATCTTAGAAAAACGAAATGATAACAAAACTAAAAGGTAAATTACCTGAATGTGTCGATTCAAATTCAGCTAATTCACGATTACATGCAGCTAAAGCTAATCTATGATGTTCATCCCATTCTTTTTCTTTATAGTCAACAGATACTCGATCTTTCACACGTTCTGGATATAGATTGTAAGCATTTTTAACACCTATTCTGTATTTATTGGATGGATTTTTCCAACATGCTGGAATCTAAATGCAAATTTAAATACGACTATTTCTATATAGATAAAATCAAATTTACTTTTAATTTACGACCAGTTAATCCAATAATTACGTTATCAACTGGTTCAACTATTGTAGATGTATTCACATCACCGCAACCGCTACAATCAAATCGATGTAATATTTTAACTTTTCCATCAGAAGTTTTCTAAAATCAATGAATTATTTATCAATGCATTATTAATTATAATGGAAAATTGAATTTATACGCCTAATCCGGGTGCACCTGGATCAACACCAGAATCAAAAATTGCTATAATTGTTCCTCTACCATCGTACTCGGGATATTTTGCTAAAAACGATGTTACTTGAGTTTCTTTTTCGGTAATAGACCCCATATCGGGAAATCAACATTCGGTATAGAATCACCCATTGTTTCTACGAATATTTAACAATAAAAAAAATTATCTTTATAAATAGATAGACGATAACAATGAATATTACTTTTTTTCACAGATTTAACCTCAACAAATTTCACAAGAAGATTATCAATTAAATTTAATAGTTCTTAAGATGTGTCTCACTTAAACAAGAATTATTTTCAAAACTTATACGTTAACTTTTATATTATTTAGTGATAATTTATAGAAATTATCTTGAAAATTACCTGATATTTGTATCTATGGTATCGCTCAAAAAAAATTGTGATACGTCACTGCAGTTCAATTGCTGATGCTAATGGCATCTAGCGGCAACAACACCAACTAGTCGTTGTATGCCTAAATATAGCTATTCAAAAGCATTAATAAAGTAAGATTGTAAGAGAAAATCAATAATAATTAACGTCTAAATCATAAAATTATACGAAAAAAGGATAATAATTTCCATACTTCAATTGAGTACTTTCAATGTTGGTCTTCTTGGTCTTCTTTGCAAATACGAAGATTTCTAGTACAGCGTGCGCAAAAATCAATGTCATTTCTATAAATAGGCACATTTGAATTTAGCACATTTAATTTCTGTATTGTTTTCACTGTTTTGAACGCAGGTCAGGTCAGGTCAGGTCAACCTAGACGCATTTGTTTAGATTATGTGACCAAAAAAACATTACTGAATAGAGCTCACTGTAAGACAGAAACAATAATATAACTAAAACGCACAAGTGAAACAGGACAGTCTGGATAGTCTGTATACAGGCGCTATTTTGTTTTAAATTCTTACATGCAGGACCGCCCTTAGCCAGTACTGGGCCTGTGGCAAAATGATTGTTATAATGGAGCCGACGTTGCGCGACCCTAGAAGCGCGAAGTTCAGGGCATGTGCCCTACTCTCTTAAAGGAGGCTTAAGGGTAGGTATGGATATGGAAATTATGCAAAAGAGTCTAGAAGAAGACTGATGAAATATCTTCCAATAACAGATACGGAGGAATTTCCTGAAATAGTATCTGACTATGCCCCAAACGGAGGGAACTAACCAAATAAAGAAGTAGTAAAAGAAGCTTTCCTTGTATTACGGTTGATCTTTTTTTCAAACAAATCCTTTACTATATAGATGTTTATTTGTTAATTTCTAAGAACTATAAAGTGGCACATAAATATATTTATTGGGTTTATAGTCGTAGGAACGACCCCGTCTTGAACCCTATGTTTACTTTTAAATTGCGAAATATGTTACCATTCATAATAATTGGTGGACATCTCTACCGTATTTACAACCAATTAATTTGGCGAATTATTTCCAAAACAATTTTTCATTGCCCATTCTCTTTCATGTTTATAAACAAAATATTGATTGACTTTACTAGATCAACACTATTGTAGTAGGGTACAACTACACAACAATTGAAAACTATTAAACAACAATAAAAATAGTGCCAATAAGCATTGTTAAAAACGAACGAAAACCAAATCTAGATAAAAATTCTATAAAAAGGAGATCAACAACTGGTATTCTCTTAGTCGTAATTGTGCTATTTTCGTGTTTAAATAAACAGCAACCCTTCATGGAACAATATGTGGCCATTCTATTTTGATCGGATGTTCAGAAGGATAAAATTTGGTGAGTGTTATCAAAAATAAAAACAATTTACTGGAAATAAAATTGAACAAGAACGTCAATTATCGTCAAGGAAAAGCTTTAATTACACAAGCATGAAGGTATTTAGTATCTTTAATCACAAATAAACAAATTGTAGTTCCACAATTTCGGTAGCTTAATTGCCTTAATTGTTTAAACGTCAGTCGCCCCTCCCTAATCCAGTTGCGACTATTTATTTTATTTTTTCTATTTCTCTACGTAAATATACCGTTGAAAAATTGAATACATTTCAATTAATTATGAAATATTTTAAATTTGAACAATTTAAAAATGCCACACTTTTCTCGATGTGTCACGTCAAAACAATCAGCGTCGTAATATGATTCGATTTAAAATAGAATTTATATAAAATCAATCATTGAATATGACCTTCTCTTGTTGTTATTATTCGATTTATTCATCTATTATTTTATTGTTTTTAAAGAAATAATTTTCTAATTGCATTCTACACATGTCGTCCTTGACCCTTTTGTTTTCGTGTACGCCACTGTATAGAGTTTAATGACGTACATTTGTGTGTGTATGTGGATCGGTGTGTATTTATTTGCGTATGTGTGTGTCAATCAGTCCAACCAACCGACTTACCAACAAATGATGATGGCATGGACGTATCTCTTTTTATAACCTGTGTGTGTACGTCATGTTAATAAATTAATTCAAGTACAAGGTAAGTTATCTAATCTTATCAATATTTAAAAAATTTGATAACATTATCACATCAATCTTACTATTCAATAAATATACAATGTGTAAAATATAGGGAATGAATGAACAAGTCGTATTATCTAAATACATTTGGATTGTATGTTTGAATGGGATTTGAGGATTGCAAAAAAAATTATTAAAATCGGCCGATTATTATTAAATATTGAAATGAATTATTTAATGGAATGTTTTCTATATGCAATACAGGTGTGAATCACCTTCTATCAATTTGAAAGAGTTATACGAAATTCTTCCAAATCTTCCAAATCAGTCAACGTTCTATTTCCTGTATTCGTGTGGTAAAATTACTTAAAAATTCGTTATTTATCATTATCAGTTAATTTATTATCAAATATTTCGGGGGAAAAAAACAAAAACGTAGCAATTATTATTACTTAAATTTATCTACTTATTATGTGTTTAATTAGTTGGGTTTAGTTATCTCATGCGGTTTTTGTGGCAAATTTATTGTTTACATATAGATTTTCATGTATTAATTATGTATTTATTTAAATTATTAGAAATTTTCCTATAACGAAAATTGTTTACATAGAATATCATTTGATTGTTTTTATTAATATTTGAAATGTTCGTTAATGTTGAAAAATATCGAAAATTACCCAATTAGTATTGATGCAGAGATTTATGGAAATTCATCAATAAAACGTTGTAAAATCAATAAATAAAGATAATATTCGAATGAAGATACTGTTAAACAGTATGAAAATCGTATAAATAAACAATTTAAAACCAAATTTTCAGAATAGTTATCACGTTTTTTGTGTTTGTGGGAATTTCTTATTGTTCATTTCGTGTGGAATTATTTATGATAATTCGGTGTAATCCCAAATGAATTATTTGAGTAAAGATTGATTTAAACGACTATTATGAACAATAGAATTATAGTAAGACTGTCTGATTTTGCATCTAAAGTGTTTATCAATCTTTTAAAGATCATCACTTCTAACACACTTTTTACTTGGATCGTTTATCAATAATTAAGATAACAATATTCATCTGTTCTAGAGTTCTAAAGATGATTTGATTAATACCTTCACGGAGCACCGGTTGAAAAACACCGCTTTTAATAATATAACTGTGGATTTTCCTACAATATTCATTTGTAAAAAATGAAGGCTCTGGTATTACCCTGTTTTTTTCCTGTTTGCGTGATATCTAATGCATATAAATTTCTAATTTATTATAAAAAAAATTGTATATTCATTATGGAATGCTATTTATATAACACTAAACGTTTAATTAATAGCAAACAGATTTTTGCTAGTTAACAAATTGAAGAAATATTTATAGACAAGTCACAGTAACAATACTGATTTATTAATTAATTTATTGTCATGTGCAATTTGTCGAATTATATATAGGGATGTCCCATCAAATTCTGCTTTGTCCTACAGTTATAATGGACATGATTTTGCTTCATGTTACTTCTTTGATAGATGCAATAACAATTTCTTTATAGTGTATAATACAAACTTGATGTGTGAGTGGACCCAATAATGAGACCGACTGTGTATTATTTGAGACCCAAGATAAATATTTTTATATTAATTTCGTTTAGATACATTAAGTTTATTGGAATGTAGGTTGAATTACAAGAATTTCATATTTATTTATTTCAATAGAAAACTACTTAATACTTTGTATTCTTTTGTCTAATCTTGTTAAGAAAGTTTTGGTTAATTTGCGTCACTTGTATAAAAATTCCGGAAAGTTTTTATAAAAATTCACGTTTTGATAAAGTAAAACAATAATTTCTTCGCAGATATGGTGTTATTAACATCACCATTTATTTAAACAACAATTTTTTTTCTATTCTTTTATTAAACAAAATAAGAATTGTCGAAAAAAATAATGTACATGTCATGTACATGTTTTATTTTCATTGCACAAAAATCACGCGAGTCTCTCTCTCTCTCTCTCTCTCTCTCTATCTATATCTTTCTTATAGATAGTAGCTGTATTTTGTTTGTAAAAAAAAATAAATAAATTATAAAGCTTAAACAAATGTTGATTGTTCTCTTAAATCCCACTGTGTGTTGTCTTTTAAACGAATCGATATTGAGGAAACATTTCTTTCATAATTATTTCAATTAAATTAGCGTTAATTAAGTGTTGTTTTTTCTATATATTTTTTTGGTAATCATATTCAAGGTTTAGTCTCTTAAAAATAATCGTTAAAAATACGCGACCACCTTGATGACTCTGTACAGTTGTTGTGCTTGAAGGTTGTTGATTAATTAATCAATCAAATCAAATTCGCCAAACATTAAACGCTAATTAAAAGGACAAATTAATTAAAAAGAGTAATAATAATAATATGTTAAGAATAATTAACAATGCTTGTAGTTAGGTATGTATTATCATTTTGCTGCAGGTATTACGACGTCATGTCGCAACTAGTTACATCGCAACTTGCGTTTTGTATTATATTTTCGTATACGTAAATTGGGTAAGTACCCTAAATTTCTAATTAATTTTTTTTTATTTAACAATTGTTTAAATATTATTTTCTAATTAATTGAGTATTGCGCTGATCAGTTATTTAAAATAATTAACGATTGTTATTAATCTATTGATTATTAATAAATTAGTTGATGAAATTTATATTTTACTCTCATTAATAATTAATGTTTTATTATGTTATTATGCGATAAGACGTGTTGTGTTAGTTATAAATGATTGAAGTTGTAATTTTTTTTTTTTTAGGCATGGGGGTGCCATGGCTTGCCCAGGTGCGACTCATGCACTTGGTGTTTGTAGCCTTAGCTACGGCAACTTGTTTGCTGTATGTTGCCTACATCACATCACCACCATTGACTTCAACAGCATCACCAGTACGTTTAATAGCAGAAATTCGATCTTATCCTGGTATTCATAATAATAATAATAATAATAATAATAATTATAATAGTAATAATAATAATAATTCATCACAAATTGATGTAAATAAAAATGCAACACTATTACCATTAAATGGTGTTAATTCAGATGCGCCACCCCCTTTGCCGGTACGTAATTCAAGTATACAACATCAAAATATCACCATTCCAACAGATCTAACACGTGGTGTACCTGCTGAATTTATTTATGAAGCTGGCTATACTGAAGTTACACCACAGGTAAAACAATAATTATAATAATTTATAAAAATAAATATTATTAACGAATATTATTTAAGATATGTCCAGATTTAGGTAAAGACATCAAATTATTGATAACAATAACATCAGCACCAAATCATGAATTTGCTAGAATGGCTATAAGAGAAACATGGGGACATTATGGTAGTAGAAAAGATGTAGCAATTGGATTTATGTTAGGTCAAACGAATAATAAAACATTAAATATGAAAATCGAAAAAGAACAAAATTTATATGGTGATATAATTAGAGGTAAATTTAAAGATACATATGACAATTTAACATTAAAAACTATATCGATATTAGAATGGGTTGATCATTATTGTCCAAATGCAGCTTTTGTACTTAAAACAGATGATGATATGTTTATAAATGTAGCAAAATTATTATTATTTATATCAAAACATAATCCAGAACAAAGGGCAATTTATGGACGTTTAGCTAAACGATGGAAACCAATTAGAAATAAACGTTCTAAATATTATATATCACCACAACAATATAAACCATCTGTATTTCCTGATTTTACAACTGGTCCAGCATATTTATTACCAGCAAAATTATCAAAAGAATTATATTTGGCCGCATTAAATCATACATATTTTAAATTAGAAGATGTATTTGTTACTGGTATTGTTGCAAATAATTTAAAAATAAAACGTGTACACGTGTCGGAATTCATAAATAAACGTATATCGTTAACACCATGTACTTTACAAAAAGGTATCAGTATTCACATGATTAAAAGTTCTGAACAGTATGAATTATGGAAGAAATACCACGATATTGCGACAAAGTGTAAAAAGTTATTTTAAACAAATGTGGTGATTAGTGTTTCAAAAACGCCATCTACAATAAATATGATAAATTGAGAAAATCCCCCATTATCAATATTATTACTATTGTTATTATGATTATTATCAATTATTGATTATTATTATAATGGTTATATTTAACTTCAGGTTTTAATTTTAGAACAGTATTTTTACTTAAATTATTTTAGTGTAAAAAAAAAGTGAAAGAAAACATCACAATTTAGAAAAAAAAAGAATTCATTTATTTTATTATTAATTCATGGCAATGCAGTAATATTTGTTTCAATTTTACAGTGTTATAGCCGATTATAATGGATGATTTTAATTTATTTATTCAAAATTTTAATTTAATCGGATATTTCAAAATGAATGAATGACTGCAAAATAATATTTGTCTATACATAATTATACATAAAAACACTGTACATAATGAAATTTTCGCATTGATTTTTATAGTATGTATAAATTTGGAAGAAAACAAAACAACACTCGAAATAAAGTATTGTAAATAAATCTTAAATAATTCTCAATTAAAAATAAATGATTAGCAAATTAATGGTAATTTTTTTTCTCAATAAAAATGACTTTCAAATTGACGAGATCAGTATAACTAGATACTGATATTATTATGTATTGCTTTTGATTTTATATATATATATATATATTTTTATCTATTAAGATTCTTCATTTTGTGGTGGGATATAAACAAATGAATTTATTTCTTCCAAAACTAATTCTATAAAAAAAAATCGTCTAATTATGATTTTTGTTTTTTTTTGAGTTAATAGAATACATACCTCTCCATTTTTCTACAGGTAAATTCATATCTTCAATACTTTGATCGTATGGTGCTGATATTGGTTCATCTCTAGGATCAGCATATGCTGTTAAATATGGATGTGCTAATGCTTGTTCAGCTGTAATACGTTTATCACTATCTAATTCTAACATAAGACCTAATAAATCCACAGCTAGTGGATTTGCACCAACAAAATACTGATGTAAATCTTTTTTAAGCATTGGTTGCAACGATTTTATATAACTTCTTGCCTGAGAATTTTGGGAAAAAAAAACAATCATTCACACTTGAATACACACAAGTCTGTATGCGACATTTGAATATTGAATAAAACACTAAACTTACACTTTCTGATGTGATTTTCTGCATAAATTCATCATTTGGTGTACCTAAAATTTCCATAATTAAATTTAATTGATGAATATCTGTGTATAATTAAGGAATTTTATAGTTGTTTTTTTTTAAGTATTCAAAAAACTAATGAATATGAATAGGATACGATCTGAACCAGGGAATAACGTTCGTCCTGTTAATAATTCAGCCATAATACAACCAACAGACCATATATCAACAGTTTGATTATAATGCATCCAATTTAACATAATTTCAGGTGCACGATACCATCTAGTTGCAACATAACCAGTCATCTCAGTTTCAGCTGGACGTGCTAAACCAAAATCTAATATTTTTAATTCACAATCTTCATTAACAGCAATATTTGATGGTTTTAAATCCTATAATTGACTATAATTAGTATATATATATATATATATATATATATATATATATATATATATATATATATAAATATTTATTTAAACAAATAAATAAACTTAACTCTATGTATAATACCGGCTGAATGTATGTATTTTAATCCTCTTAAAATTTGATATACTAGAAATTGAACATGATCATCTGTTAATTTTTGTGTACGAATTATATTATTTAAATCGGCTCCCATTAAATGTGTGACTAGATAAATCTATTGATAACAATAAATTGTAGAATGTATATCCTCATATTGTTCATAATTGATATATTTTACCTGGCTATTATCGTGTTTTGGATAGAAAACATCTAAAAGACCAATAACATTTTCATGTCTCATATGTTTCAATAATTTCAATTCACGGTATGTTCGTTTTGCATGTACAGCTGATTGAAATGGACGGGCTAATTTTTTGATGGCAACTTTTTTCTTATTTGTAAACGTATCAACAGCTGAGCTAGATCGAAAAATAAATAAATTTTAATTTTTAATTCTAACCTTTAAATAAAATAGGTTATATTAACCAAATATTTTATCAAAATAAATGAATATTGATGTGTTAAATTGATGTAATTTAGTCTGTTATTGATTGAATTAATCAATTTTAATTGATATTTGATCGAATTTGAAGGAAAATCAAATGAATTGTGTTTAATATGTGGGTGTTTAGAATTACATACCATACTTGGCCGTATGCTCCTGAACCTACAGCTGATAGCATTTGATAACGTTCTGGTACTTCCCATACTGTTTTATTCACTTCGACTTTATGAAAACCAGACATTTTTTATACAGAAAAAAAAACAAAACGTTTCAACAATTACTCTTTAATAAACAAACTAATCACAAATTTATATACCGCTGCAATTGTATGACAGAGAGAAATAGATATATAAATGAAATGTCAGATGATTTTCTCAGCATTAGTTAAATAAAGACAATAAATAACTCGTGCGACTGAAATAGAAGAGACATGTTTACATATTTCTAATTTATGCTAAATAAAAAAAAAATTGAAGGCAAATGAAAAACAAAACGTAAAAATACCTATGTGACTACTTGATCCCCATCCAATATAACCATAATTATTTTCTCATTTATTATATTTAGAAATACAATATTCGTGTGTATTCCAATTTTAAACGGATAATTCTATTACAAAAACACTAAAAATAAATAAAATACTAGTTGTTGTTAATTATTAACTATTAAATAATTTTACAAACTATAGTTATTTTCGGTATACAATGTTGGTGGTGATGTAAATCTATTGGTAGTATTGTTCTCGCAGCTACTTGATGTTGAGTGATTTGGTGATTTCTGCGTCTTAACTGTCATTCGGCGTTATTAAATATAGAATTTTTCATACGGATATTCTAAAAATATTTTTATTTCAACATTATTACAGTTTAAGGTAACAGTATTTATTTCTAATCAATTGTATTAATTTCTGTCAATTATAAATAAATTTGTAATTATTGGTAATTACTCAGCAGTTTTGTTTAGCCCCCTCAAATATGGCTGACGACGAAACAATTGAATCAAAGAAAAACGAATCATCATCGTCATCATCATCTGAATCAACTGCAGATGGAAATAAGCAAATTAAAAAAATTACAGTTACTGTAAAAACGCCTAAAGAAAAAGAAAACTTTACTATAGATGAAACTATAACTGTTAAAGCTGTAAGTTGTAATTCTAACCTTCATTTCGGTCATGTATTGATATGTGTTTCGTTTTTATTTTTGTTAAAGTTTAAAGAAATTATAGCACCGGTATTCAATGCGGAAATTGATCAGTTGTGTTTAATATTTGCTGGGAAAATAATGAAAGATTCTGATGCATTAACCCAACATAATATCAAAGATGGTTTAACAATACATTTGGTTGTTAGATCTGTACCAAGGAACACTGAATCTGGACCATCTCGTCCGCCAGGTAATTTTCTTTATTTACTTTTACAATAAAGTCCTAAAAATGATGTTGCGATTACGCAATCTGTGTACGTAATTAGATTTAATTTGAAATTAAAAAATTGTTCAGTGGCACATTATCATATGGACAATTGTTGGTGGGTCACCACACCAATTTTCTATAAACTTTCCGGAGTCCCCATGAAATTATAATGCGTCACTACATATTCGTCGTATTTAATTTTTTTTCTCCAAATTCTTATAGCGGACATAAGCGCGACTCCGTTCAATTTGGGCGGTTTAGGTGGTTTAGGTGGTTTGGAGAATTTAGGTATAGGTTCTGGAAATTTTATGGAGATACAAAGTCGTATGCAAACAGAATTGTTAAATAATCCAGAAATGTTGAGACAATTACTAGATAATCCATTTGTACAACGTTTAATGAATGATCCAGAAGATATGCGTACATTAATAACAAGAAATCCACAAATGCAAGAGTTAATGGAAAGAAATCCAGAAATAAGTCACATGTTGAATAATCCAGATTTATTACGTCAAACAATGGAATTAGCTAGAAATCCCTCAATGTTACAAGAATTAATGAGAAGTCATGATAGAGCTATTAGTAATTTGGAAAGTATACCAGGTGGTTATAATGCATTACAACGTATGTATAGAGATATACAAGAGCCAATGTTTTCGGCAACTACTGAACATTTTGGTCGTAATCCATTTGCTGGTTTAGTTGATAGTAATGCAACTGGTAATAATCCACAACAAGGTACTGAAAATAGGGAACCATTACCAAATCCATGGTCATCTGGATCAAGACCAAACACAACAAATACTACTGGTAATCAAAGACAAAGACCAGTTCTCAATAATCCTGGAATGTCAAGTTTATTACAACAAATGTCCGAAAATTCTGATTTAGTGCAAAATATGCTATCAGCACCATATACACAAACAATGATAGATGCCTTAGCTGCTAATCCAAATTTGACAAATACTATATTAGCTGACAATCCATTATTATCTGGTAATCCAGCTTTACAAGAACAAGTCAGAACTATGTTACCAAATTTTATACAACAATTACAGAATCCTGAATTACAAAACCTTGTGTCGAATCCACAAGTAAGTCTTAATTTAGAAATATATTTTATAAAATTTTCAATAAAATTTCATGTTTAATTAGACATTAAATGCTATCATGCAAATACAACAAGGAATGGAAACACTACGACAAACAGCTCCAAATCTAGTTAATACATTTGGTGTTAATGGTTTAACTCCATCATCTACTATTAATAGTACTACGTTAGCTACACCAACGACGACAACAGCAACAACAACATCAGCAACAATTACTCCATCAAATTCTACACCTACAAGACAATCTGCAGATCCTTTTTCAGAGGTAAATCTATTTATTTTATAATTAAAAAAAATTAATCTCAATTTTCTTTCACTACATAGTTTATGGCCCGTATGGTCGCCAATATGGCAACTCAACGTGATACAACATTACCACCTGAACAACGATATCAAACACAATTAGAACAATTATCAGCAATGGGTTTTGTTAATAGAGAAGCAAATTTACAAGCATTAATTGCAACTTTAGGTGATGTTAATGCTGCGGTTGAAAGATTATTGGCTTTAGGTCAGTTATCTATGAGCTAACCTATTTAAACTGTGAAGTAATGATTGTTTGTAAAAATATGTAAGAAAAACAGGAAAAAAAAAGAGCGAAAACTATTTCCATTATATTAATATAATTAGTTGGGTTTATATTTCTTGATACACTGTCTTCATTTGAAGATGGAGGACACTATTAGATAAGTACAAATTTTTAAGAATTTGAACTTCTTTTTTAATTTTAAGTTATTGAAATTTCTTACAATTTGCTAGTCTATCTAGTACTACTATTATATCGGTAAAGCTGCATTTCGGGTTCATTAGAACACGAATAGTAGAGAGATTCCCTTTGTTTGAGTTTCGATATGGTATTATTAAGTTGTTTTGTTTTTATTTATCATTTGTCAGTTTGTTGATGACTATTATAATACAGCCTTGGAATTCAAGTAGAACAGTGTTCTTTTTTTTTGGTTTTTTAAAAAAAATTGGTTGTGGACAAACTGTACAAATTTTCTAGTTTTAAAATGTTTAATTGTTTAAAAAAAATAATTAATTGGTCGTATTTATTTTTTAATTCTAATAGTGTTCCGTTAATTAATTCAATTAGTTCATAAATATATCTATTTTATGAGTAGAGCAATTAATAAAATGCAAACATTTGGGTGTTACAGCACGCGAGTTAAATAAAAAATTCTTTTTAATAAGTTAACTGTACGACCGATTGTATCTTTTTTTGTGGGAGTCCCATAGGTGTATCACATTTACTAACATTATATTTTTAATACAGAGTGTAGATGCTAGTCTTGCATATATAATTGCTCTACTCATTAAAACTATAGAATATCGGGTTGTCCCAAGATGGATATTAAAGATAACTATTGTTTGTTTGCACAATAAAAAGTTTTTCTTATAAATTTTCCACAATGCTAATATAAATATCGTTAGAGATGAAAAACGAATATCTTGAGATAACTTATATAGATAAGTATTTCAGCAATACATTTACAGCAAAGGCTGTCCTATATATAATGGTTTTTAATAATGAAATTACCATTTTCACAATTAGCATTATTATCTTAATCAATATAAATGTAAACAAAAAATAAAATTAATGTAAAAGTTTTCTTATTTTATGTTACATATAATATAAAATTAATAAAAAGTTGATAATTGTTTACTGATCTTGTGCAATCGTATATAACATATGATCAACGAAGTAAATAGCAACAACGAGGCAGCAGATAACACCAATTTTACGCCTTAAGTATTCTTTGTTTTGAATAACTCAATTTTCACTTATTTAGAATTTCAAAATGCATCGTAAAAGGATTGTTATCTATTTTCAATTAATCAACGATTTATTGCTGGCATTGTTTATGAATGTGTTTAAATATTCATTTAAAAAATAAATAATCGTAGGAGTCAAATTTAAGGTAATATAATAACAGAATTAATAATGCGGTAATCTAAATGGCAATTACAATGGAGAATTTCATACAATTGATATTTAAACGTGGCAATAATGTGATTTTAATATATTTTTGAAAAATGAAAATAATTGTATCGTAAATATGTGTTTCGCTTGTTTTTTGGGGGCTTTTTCAAAATAATTATTCCAACAAATTGGTGTTTTTCTAGTTGTAAAAAATTGTTCTTATTTTCAATGATTTTTTTCTGTGAATTATGACATTCCATTATGTAATTATTTGTTGTTTTAATAATAATTATCAACATTTATTGTATTTTTCAATTTTAATCCAGGATTTTCAATCTATTTGTTAATAGTATGTCTCGTCAGACATGGAAAATGATCTGTGAATGCGGGCAATACAAAACATACCCAAACTTACCTCTTATGAAGAATTCCGGTAGTTTTGATTTTGATTTCCACTGTTACTTCGTTACTTCACTTTAGTTTTCGATTGCTTTTATAAAGAAATAAGGTGCAGAAAGGGGAGTTGGACGGTGCAAAATGTTATGCCATCTCAAAAATAGACTTTAATGTAACAGGATAACAGAAGCGTAAGTGTCGATTAATATGATCACTAAATCAAAAACTGTTCAAAGTCACCGCATAAATGACGTCCTGTCAACAGGATTACAGAAGCAACGGGGAGCGGTTTACGATTAGCAATTCCTTTCATCTACTTACAGAATATGCGTGGAACACAATTTTCGAGAGGATTGTACCAATAAAAATGTCATAAATTTTATAACAATCCTGACAATGCTGCAATAAAAACATGATTTATCACAAAATAATAGTTTGAATCGTTGATATGACGTTCAAAATAACGAGTAAAAGCCCCCATATTAACAGGATCTCATGAACATAAAAGCGATTGTCGATTATTCATAATATGAATACGATTCGAAGCATGTATTTAATCAAATGAATCACTTAATTGAAATAAACTTGGTTCAATCAATATGTATGGTATCCATCATCACAATCTATTTGATAAAATCACTTCAATTTCCTTCAAACAGCGACATGTCCTTTTTCGATTATCGGGATTGCAGAAGTATTCAAGAGGGACAGGAATAGTAAATTCAAATTCATGAAATAGAAATTCAAGATAACGATCGGGATAGAAACTTGTTTGGAATTACACTATCAGTTGTTTGATTTTATTTACGTAAGGGTTGTTAGTATGGTTGTCTATAAATTAGGTGCAGATAGTACCATCACTGATGAATGTGAACCGTTTGATGGTTCTGTTTTAAAAAAGTACTTGCCCATTGGGCTGTTTTCGGTTAATGAATTTTTATGTGGTAAGGCTGGTAGGTATATATATACATTTTATTGGCGGTAATTTTAAAATTACCAACCAGGAATTGTATAAAATATGAAACCACTCCTCTTGAACTATAGAATGGTTCTTAAATTAACCATTCGATGCGCTAGAATCGTCTAGATGGTACGACAACAGTACTGGGATATGTGAATTTGCCATTCGAATAGTACTTAAGTGTATAGTGCGTACGCACATTTCCCCTATATTATATTCTAATAACACAATACTAGTGAAAAATACAATCAGTTTATATGGTGGTAGGAGTGCATATGTGTGTGTGTGTATATTGTCCGATTTGTTAACGAAATTTGAAATTCAAGACGGCCATTTCATTAGTGTTGAATTAAAAAAAAAACCGTTTCATTATTTTCTAAATACAAATAATGCCGCCAGAGCCACGTAGTATCATACTAACTACCTGTTATTGAATGCCTGTTAAAACCTGATGTGTAAGACTGTTTTTTTACCTGTTTCTGTTGTATTTTTCTTATCGTTAACATGTTCAAATTTACAATCGGATAGAAAAGAATTTCGAAAAAACTACAAACCCCATCGAACTTACTTAAATTAAACCGTTTTCCTCTCAATCATGTCAAAATAAACAAATTTTGTGGTAATTAAAACAAATGTTGATATTTGTGTTTCCACAAGAACTATTTATAATTTTTTCGTTTAAAAAACAGTAACGAATCAATAAATACGATTCATTGACCGAAATCGTCATATCGTAAATTTCGACAGGTGTATTTAAATGGAAATTGTGCATTGACAGCAGCTGGTCGTTAATTCATTAAATATCGAAGCAGTTTTAATAATTATGCCCCAACTCGTTTTCTATCTGCTAAATAATTGATAACAGAATCGAATTTCTTCTGTGTATAATTAAACGATTGTTTTATTTCGTTTGTAACGGAATTATATTTGTCGTTATATTATAATAACAATTTATTAGAAACGATATTTAATTTTGCAATTTGTAGACGCGAAATTATCTCGACGATAATTTATTCAGCGACAAACCGTTTGTTTACCTTGAATAAATAATTGAATTTTTTCTTATTACTTTAATGTTGTAATTTTTTGAAATTTGTTTTATTATCATAGTTTGTGTATTTGTGTGTTTTTAGGGCTGATGGTAGATGCCCATCGGTCGGGGGCGATTTCAACGGTCGTCCAACAAACGACAATTGGACGACACCATCATGTGCAATTATGATTGTCCAATATTCATTAATAAAACAGCATCCCCAAATAACCAATTGTGGTCGGCGGGATGCTGAAACATATGTTAAATACAACAAACAACAGTGGGGCAACGGGACGGAATACGGGAACGACGGAGGTTAGATTGGAACAACAACAACAACAACAAAATCATCGTTACCGTACCCCAAATGCAAATAGTTCACGTATATCAACCCAACAATTTCCATTAAATGTATCCCAATTACACCATTTAGACCAATCGAAGACA
This sequence comes from Meloe dianella, assembly GCA_028455855.1. Classification (NCBI taxonomy): domain Eukaryota; kingdom Metazoa; phylum Arthropoda; class Insecta; order Coleoptera; family Meloidae; genus Meloe; species Meloe dianella. The sequence goes on along the minus strand of JAPTHL010000045.1, from coordinate 389,920 downwards.
TGCATTTATACACCACCATTATCACAAACGAATAATAAAATTGTTAATGGTGGTTTGAATATATCAAGGGCGCGCAGTCAGGGTAGTGTTAATCGTTTTGTAATACGTTCGAAACAAGTTGGTGTTAAAGAAATGTTGGTCAGTTTGGGTTTGTTATGTTTAGTTAGTTTATTATTAGCACTTTTATCGTTGATTTTTTTATTAAAAATATCACCAGTAACAGCGAATGATATTAGAGAACTATTAAGGGCTGAACAATTAACTGTGATTACAGCTGAAGAATATGTTGTTGTATACGAAGTGACATTAGCATTATGTGCATTAACATTATCATTAAATTTGTGTTGTTTATTAGTTTGTGCTATACAATTTTTATTTGCCGTTAAACTGGTCAAAAGTCGTCATGGTGGCAACGACAGGTATGTCAACAAAATTATTAAATACCATTACCTAATAAGAATTTATAAAATACACCAACAAAAAACATGACCTGTTTGTGGCAACAAAATTTGCCTCCATCCCGAAAAAAAAACAGGTAGATGGGTCAAATATAATAAATTATATCGAATGGAATTTTTACCTATAACACCTTACACACCTAAAATATTTCACAGATTTCGTAGTATCGTAAATACGGTTACGAAATAATAATTTTACAATTTTGCCAATTATAGGATGTTGACTTTTGCATTACTTTTACCTTTTTGTAGAAGGTAAAAGAACAAACAAAAACAACAAAATTATTCGAAGAATTTCTTCCTATATAAATACGGGCCTTTACCTGCTATAACAACAATTTATACGGATGATCCGGGTGTCGAATTTTTTTCGTTTGTTACTTACAATGACTCGTTACTAATGAGTTACAAGCGCAAAGTAGAAATATTATTTCTTAGAGTATACGTAGCCGCCATTTGTTTGCAAATAAATTAATTTAAAATGTGTCTGGCATTGAAGATTTTATTTCTGATCTGATAAATATTCTTATTAGAATTACTGTTTAATGGGAAGGTCTTTCGTTACTACCTTTTCATTGACATCTCAATGTTATTAATAATCTTATTAATTATTACGAAATAATAGAAATCGTATAACAGGTTGTAAATATTACAAATATAGAAATGTTTTATTAATATTGCAAGGTTGATTGTCCGTCGATATTTCAAATAATTATTATTGAAATTAGCTTAGTAATTAAAAATCTGAAAACTGTTTTTAGTACTCTTCAATTTAAACGCATTTCCGGTATTATCGTATTGTTAGTTATAATTAAAAAATAAATAAAAATAAAAACTAATAAATTCATTTGAACGGAAATTATAAATTAATTGATGGGAATTTTTCGACCTAGATGTGAAAATTTACATTCAAGTTCAAAACAATCAACAATAATAGATAGGAAAATACATGGTGTTCCATGCAACTACGGACTATTTTGAAAGCAATCGGCAAACTATAAGAAATCAAATTTTGTATTCGTATGATAGACGTTTGCAATAAGAAATAGACAATAGAGACGGTTATTTGTTTCTGATCGAACAGATAGGAACGTACATTCCTGGACGGCAGTTGTAATCGCTACTACTTCACCTATCCGCAACATAAATAAATGCTGAATTTTTTTAATGGACTTCATAAGGTGTGCGTATGTAATTAGATGAAAGCTTGTGCCAAATATGGCAGAAGCGATACTAGATCTCCCCATTTTTATCGTTGTTTTCTGGATGACGTATTTGCGTGGGACACATGGTATGTTGGCGCCTTATTGTTTTCCGTTTAACAGACATCGTCGATTTTTGTAAAGATTGCTTTCTTTTGAAGAATATAAATGTGAGATTTCCTATTTATTTCTGTTTAATATCAACGCTTTGCTGACTTCCTCATAGTCGTTATTACATTTTTTTTTCAACATCTCTTAACTCTATTCCATTCATTTGATTGTTACCTACACGTTAACACAACCGGTTCTAAAGAATGAGTGGATTAGACGATTTAATTAAAAGTGTTATTACCGGACATTCCAGAAAAATCTTCAAAACACGAACCACATATCCCTCGATTCTAAATTAAATATTGTTATTGAATCACTGAGAATGATTAAACGCTCAAGAAAAAAAAGACCATGTGCTGCTAAATATGGTTAATGACGGAGATGTTGATGAATGAATAAAAAAATAATCAATGTTTGTACAAAGAACAAGGCCGCCGCTTAATAATTCCGGGTAGGTATAAAAAAGATATGGTTGGTTAAAAAAAAAACAAAAACAAAATCGAACCAAATTTTTGATTAAAATCGAAATTTGATATTCGAGATCTCTATTTAAGCATTCGATGAAAGTTCGAATTTCATGCCGTACCACCAATTTATTAAAATGGAATTCATTAATGTTTCTTGCAAAATAATTTACTCAATTCAAAAGGTTATGCCGTTTATGTTTCATGTAGTGAAAATTATACTAATTACAATCATTTTGTTTTGTTGTACATATTCGACGTAAACTTTCTCTTTTTGTTATAGAACTAATAAATATTTACAAAAATCGTCAGTCAGTCGAGTCTGTGCTGTTGGTGGATTTTTCATTTCAATTCCAGTATTTCTGACAGGTAATCATAAAATATATAGCAGGTATATAATAATTATTGTTGTTATTTTAGGGATAATTTTGTATACTTTTATCCAGTTCCACTCAACGCCGGCAATAGTAACGAGTGTATTTATAGGTCTTGGTATAATATTCTGCGGTTGTGCTATGGTGCATAATGTTTTTATATGGCAAAGAGAAAAAACGAATGCTGTTAAAGAACTAGCGTTACAACAGCAACAACAACAACAGCCACACGAACATCCAACAACAACAACAACAGTACATCATAATTCAATTCACAGTATAGCATCGCCACAATTAAACCATTCGCATATAAGTAGTTTCAATCATAGTTTTGCACCATCGCATACAACAAATCCGTATATTTGTCGACCATCAACAACAACACCACCAACAGCTGATAATTTGACAAAATTGTCACATCCCAGAGAGGCTAGCGGTAGTGTCAGTCCCGGTGTGCCGACAACGGCATTGGAATTAAGTAGTGTTGCCACTACTAATTCACCACACGAATTATCTACATTAGTTTAATAATTGTTGATTAATTCTATTATATGTAAATAAAATTGTCTAACAATATTTAAACTGGCTAAAGGGTATTTTTGATGTTTGTATATATAGAATTTGTAAAATTGTTCAAAGAATTTGTAGTACAAAAACAATTTCACTGCCTTTTGCAGGTGCAACAAAAAGAAAAACAACGCAAATTATTCATTATTATCAATTAATATTAGATTAATATATTTGTACCTAGGTTTTTATATATCTTGCCTTTTTTTTATAAATAAACAACATTTAAAAAATACACAATTCTCTTTGGATTTAACTATCACGCGAAACGGTAATTAACGAAAAAACAATAATAAAAATCTTTCCACCGTTTATTAAATCACTTCAACAATGTTACATTATGCGTAAAATTTGCGATAAATAATAAATTGATCACAAAACAAATAAACTAACAATTTCCAAGCATAAAATTCATATGAAGATAATAATAAAAATTGAAATTGGAAAAAATACTGAAACAGATATGGTAGTTTATGGGACAAAAAATGAGAATAAAGAAGCAACTTACAGGTACAAGAAATTAAATTTTTCCCCCATTTGTTTTTCTATAAATTAAAGGTGGTTGTAACAGATCACAGAATTGTAATAGAGCTTCTTTTAATGGTCGTGAAACTTGATGTGATGTTGTTGTTGTACATTCCACTAAATATGGATATAATCTAATTAAATGCTCCCATGCTGTATTATCTGTTAATTATTTAATGGTTAGTCTGCAGAATAGAAAATTCGATATAATTACCTTTGATTGGTGCTTTTTTCATTGAAATAATAAGTGTTGTTACGGCTTTCAATACAAATGATATTTCTGATAAACGATATCTAGGTAATGGACATTTACCGCTTAGTTTTTCATCATCGATATATTTAATTAAAACTTCTTGAAATCGTTGTAATAATGATGTAACAGCCAATTGTGATGCAATATCATCACCGTTGATCATTAATGGTTTATTATCGTCTTCAATCAACGAAAATTGTAATAATGTTTCGAAACATGTTTTAGCAAATTCTTCTCTTAATGTTAATTCACAATCATTATCATTTTTAATATTCGTTGCTGAATGTATCGAACCTTTATTTAATAATACAACAACATTCATTATAAATTCTTTTGGTATACTATTTGAATATGGTAGAATTTCTGTTCTTAATAATTCAATTAATTGACAATCGGTTGCTTCATCTGTTACCATTTCATCTAAACCTTTATCCGATGGTGCACATCTATAACAATTATTAACAATAACAACAACAACAACAACAAATGAATTTGATTATATTTACGTTGTTGGAAATAGAAAATCGTTTAGTGTATCTGATAATTCATTCCACATTTTTGAAAATTGATTACCATGTGTACGGGCAACTTTAAGACCAGTCTTTAAAACAATTATCAAACTATTAGCGGCCAATTTCCATATACTATTTGTGAAACAATTGTATTTTAACGCTAACGGTTTATGTAATGTTATTATGATTTCATGTAATATATTTCCATTAATAACATCAATAGTTTCAGCTGTTTTCTCATATAGTTTAACAGACATTGTCATTGATTTTTCACCAAATGGTATATAATTCATTGTTATTAATTCGTTTATTTTATTATGTTTACTATCGATTTTATGGAAATTTGGCGGTGTACATGTGAATTTAGCAAATGTCAACAATCGTTTAAATAATTCTGGTAGCATTTTATTATTGTTCTTCAATAGAATCTCTTTTTGTATTAATTCAATTGAATGTAATACACCATCATGTAACGGTGTTAAACTAACATCAGATGTTGTTGATATTATATATGGTGCTGTTTCACCATATACAGGTATACTAACAGAATTCGTTAATACAATACCTAATTGTTTTAAATCGTCTAAATTAAAATTATTTTTAATATGTTGAAAAACATTTGGAAATATTTGTACTAATGATGTTAAAAATGTTTGACTTGGTAAATAAAAATCATCATTAATAATATCATTATTTAATAATGGTACTGTTACATCAATACCAATTTTCAACCATACTTTCCATGCAATAATCCATATTTCTTTATCATCAATTGTTTTATTGTCATTTGTTTGATTTTTACTTAGAAATAATATTTCTTGAAATGATTTTAATGCTGCTATTGATACTTCATTATTTTTACTTAATGCAGCATTCTCAATAAATTCTAATAATATTGACCATGCACGTGGATAATCACCTAATGCTTGTAATAATTGTCGTTTTGTATTAAATACTCTAGCAACACCAGATAATGTTAATACTTGTGTTTCAGCCCATTGTTTTTGTGCTGTATTTCTAGTATGATGTATTAATATATTACCACCAGCATCAACTTTTTCACTACTAGCTGAATTTGATAAATAACGTACTTTATCTAATAATGGAAATAAAACTTGCCATAATATTGCTTGCCATGTTGATTGTTTTAATAAACCACCATGTGCTGATATTGTTGAAAATAATGTTTGGCCAGCTGATTTACGTACAGCTGGACGTGGATCAACACATAATTCACCTAAACGTGCATATAAACACATCCATAATTTATCAAAATTTGGCATATTTATTGTACCAGGAAAATCAGGTAATATTGATAAATCTTCTGTTAATGTTTGACTTAATTTACCTTGATTTTGATGGAAATAATCAGAAATATTCCACTGAAAATAATAATAATAAACGAACAATATAACATTGAATGATTAAAAAAAAAAGCGAATTATTTTACCATTAAACCGACGGCTGTTAATGAAATATTAAGTTCTTGTGTTTGAGAACCAAATTTAGCAACAGTATCAACACATAAAGGCAAACATCTCCAAGGCATTACCGGAAGAAAATCGGTAATCACCAATTGTAAGCATTGAAATGCTATTCGAATCAAATTCTCTATAACAAAAACCATATTTGAATTAAAAAAAAACAAACAAACAAACTGATAAAACAACTGTCTTAAAATAATTATTACCCGTGTTGATCATTCACAGCACCAATAATACCTAAAACTAATGGCCAACCATGTGATAGTGTTTCACCAGCACTATGTAAAATTTGTAAAACACACTCTAATTGCCTTTGTCGTACATCACAATGATGTACAGATGATAATTCAAATAATGGACCCAATAATAATGTTTGTAATTTCTGATTATCTCTTAATGGTACTGAATGTTTATAATGTAATGATGATTTAACTAAATATGTAACAGCTTCAACACCCCATTCTCTCATTCTAATATGTGGATGTTGACATACTTCTAATAAATGATTTGTTAATGGTCTCCATAATACTTCAATACGTGACATATTAACTAAACCAGTTTCTAATAATTTAGCAACAGCAAATAATGATGGTTCTCTATTTGTACGTGCTAATTCCATTGCTTCATTTGATAATTTACATAATGCATTTATTAAATGATGTAATGCAACATCATCTAAATATTGACTTGATTCAAATAATTTACTTAACATTTGTGATAATACAGGTAAATCAGCCATTACAGATGTTGTTATAACAGCATCTGTTGATGTACGTCCAGCTTTTAAACTACCACCAGTTGATGGTTTTAAACCTAATATCCATACTAAATGTTGTAATGTTGTTAATACTAAATGCCACGATGTTCCTAATATACTACCATGACAATGGGCTAAACTTAATAATGCACGCATTGATTGGAGATTTTTTGATGTTAACATTACAGGACCTTGTTGAGTACCAGCCGGTACTGATGATGTTGGTAATGGTGTACCAACAGCAACAACTTGTTGACGATAATCACTTTCATTATATGGTGTAACAAGTTGTGAATTTATATCTTGATTATGTCCTGTCCTAATAATACCACCTGGTGTTATTGTATTTAAAACAGTTAATGCATAGTGTGGTGGTAATGATGATTTACATATAGCCGTTATAAATGCATCACGTGGTGTATCAAGACCTAATTCACCACATAATGATGCATATGTTTGTATCGATTTCAATACATTTTCGGTTATTGATTCATCTGTACTTGCATCTATTAATGGACTTAAAGCAGCCAATAGACCACACCAACTTGAATTTATCAATTGACGATGTAATTCTCTATCTTCATCTTTTGATAAAAATGCTGGTGATGGTATTGATGATTCATTATCGGTTTGTTGTTGATGATGTACACCTATTGTTATCTGTAATGAACGTATAATTTCAAGTAAACTTGCATAAGCTATTGATATTCCATAACCATCTGGTATAATTGGTGGTTCAATTTTATCCAACATTTCTAAATATATTGATTTTGTTTGTCCTGTTGGAAATGTTGTAACAATTGGCAACCAAACACCTCTTAATAAAAAACCGGGCTGTGGTGATATTCCAGGACCAGCTGGAAGACCTCCTAAGAATACTGGAGGTTGTCCTTGTGTTATATTTAATGTATTATTCAATTGTAATTGTTGATTAACAAATAATGATTGAACATATGCACCTAATGAATTAACAATATCTTGAAATATACTAGTTGTATGTTTATTGAGATCGTAGCATTTACAAAATGAATTTAATAATTCTGGTTGTATAGTCATTTTATGTAAAACTTCTAAAGCTAATGATCGTTGCCATGTTGGTTTATCAGGATCCAAAAATTTTACAATTAACGATAAAAATATCTCACATTCAGTCACCTAAAAAAATAATTATTTCTCAAATTCATTAATAAATAAAAAATAATATGTTTAAATCAATTATTAATTACTAGAAGACTGTGATATTTTTGTATCAATATTGATACAACCCTCAACAATCTCATGCTTATTGGAAAATACGGTTTTTCAAATGACGTAGCCTGTTGAACATTTGATGGTACTGTACTCCTGTATTTGATATTTGGTGAAAATAACTTAATAACCAAAGCACATACTCTTTCTTTTAACAAAAAACTAAATTCAGCATTCTAAAAAATTGTGAATCATTAATGCTTCTATTTTTCAAAATAAATAATTATTCATACCTTATAAAAAACAATAGAATATTGTGTTAAAACAGATTCTAATAACTCTAAACCAAATGTTCTTGTCATTTCAGTCATACCAATTAACCAATAAGGTTGATCAGCATTAACTAATTGTACTAAATCTTGAAATAATAAATATGCATCAGCAGCACATGGTGGTAGACCTTTTGGTGGCATACCACTAGGTATTTTTAAATCTTCTAAATTTATTTGACGAGTTTTTGTTGAATTTTCTATTTTTGATAATTGCTCATCTTCATTAACGACACGTTCAAATACTAATGAAACTAATTGACGTACTGTTGCACCAGCTGTATTTATTATTGTTGAATTTTTTGCAAAATGTAAACGAAAACATAAAACCAACGTCTACAAAAAAATTGAAACAATTTACTATTTAATTATCTTTACGAAATCATTGAATAAATACTCTAGCTAGAGTATCACCATGAACAACTGTATTTGTTGTAAGCAATAATGTAACAGATTGAAGAATTTTGACTTCTTCAATACCTGATTCCATTAAAGTCCATAATGTGTCTGTAATATAAAGTGCACCTTTTTGATCGATCAATTGATGTGTTATTAATTTTTGTATTATTTGTAAACAACCCTAAAACAATAATTTAAAATACTATCAACGGATGATTTATTTTAAGAAATTCAACCTTAATTAACTTTACATCTTTCGTTTCACAACCCTGTGATAATGGATAGATTATTTGATTTATAACGTAATTAATTGATGTTTGGGCTGAGGCAATAACATTTTTTAACTTAAGTATAGCTTCTTCACATGCCTAAAATAATTAAATAATAATAATAATAATAATAATAATAATAATTGTATAAGAATTTTTTGATAAATCACAAAACTAACCTCTTTCAATTGTGGATATTTCTTTTTCGATTCAACTGATAAATTTTTAAAATCATTTTGTAATGATTCAATAAATGCTGATGATATTTCAATATTATTAACACCATTTTCGAAAGCCATCACTTTGAAATTTTTCATTTAATTATTAAAAACAACCAAAAAAACAATTATTAAAAATGACGGTAAAGCTGAGGTGGCACCTGTCAAATGTCACGAATTTCTTTTGTTTATTTAATACGTACTTGATCATTTAAGTATTCATTTTTTTCTCTATTAGTAATACTCTCAAAGATGCGGTTAATTAAATGATGGACATAATAGGATTATTTTCAGTATTTAATAAATATGAAATTAACTTCCAGTTATTTCTTTCTGTGACAATTTATACATGAACAACACAATAATAATATTAAAGCTAGATTATCCAGTAGGCTTAGACAATATGGGGGCGCTGTAATCTTTTATCACTGTCAGATGTAGACGATTACTATTTTACCTACTGTGAATTTTACAAATTTTTGGTTCGTTAGTGTTTATTTAGTGTTGATTTTGTTTAACGATTCTTACATGCATAAAGAGGTATAATTGTTGTTATTATTATTGTTCAATTTTCAAACAGCATTCTAGTCGATTCGGGGTTAAAATGGACATGGAACAAATTCATTTTATTCTGGTATCTACTTTGGAAGCTCTACACGTTTAATGGTGTTTTTCAAATTTCTTATAACAATCCCACATAAGTTTGATTTGTACATCAATTATTTCCCAATTGTGTTTTAGTTCAGTGGGATGGTTTTTGTCACATTTTCTGTATGAGTTCTTAAGAGGTTACTAGCCAGACGACACCCTATGTTGATTATGATGGCTTTTTGCATAATTTGTTTATAGTCTATTATAGTCGATTATTCCATATGTGACAATGTAAGAAACAAACTCTTAATTCTAGTACCGACTTTGGCGAGTAGCGATAATTTTTTGCTAAAGCTCTATGTAAAATAGATGATTCTTTTAGCCTGGATGTCATCAAGAATGCAGGTTACTGTCATGTATTCAATTGTTTCTATGTGATTGTTACACTTACGGCAAACATCCACAACATGTTTTATTTAGTATGATTTTCTGTTTTTGCCTAGAGTTGATATATGTTCAGCGACATAAATGATCTGTTGTCAATATTTTGGCTCTGCAGTGTAATGTTTTCTCTTCTTAAGTGGTTCTTTAAGTGTTCCTTTATCTTTGATGTTAGAGCTTAAATTTAACGTTGAGTCATTGTCATCAGGTTCTCGTTCGCTGCATATATTGTGATCTTGTTGGGTATACCCTTTCTATAGTTGAGTGCAGATGATCAGTTTTAAATTTTGTTTGTATTCTGCGAATTAAGGCTATCCAATTCTTCCAGATTAGTGTCAGTATAGTTTAAAATACTGAATGATTCATTATGGTGAGCTTTTTAAGTTCTCTAAAATTTTGTTCAGTTTTATCTACTTTAGCGCCATCTCAATTCAATAGAGCTTTTCAGAGACTATTGAAACGAAAATTGTCTATCTTGATGTTATCTTTGATTCTGTACATACATTCAAAAGATACTGTCTCAAATGATATTCTCTCCAACCTATTTATTCATGAATTACAGGTCATTCGTAAACATAAGTTCTATCAGGATAATTTACAACTCTAATTTACATTCATTGCATATATATTTATATACGTAGTTATTATAATTTTGATTATTTGCCATAAAAGATAAAGACACAACGTTCTGTGCTTTGTTAATACTAATAAGAAATTCGATTGATTTTCAGATGCTGCAGTGCTTAAGTGGTTTTGCTTCAAGATTTTGGTGATTTTGAAAAAGATTCAACAATGGTAAGTCAATTTTTACTGTATTGTGACTTTGCCTCCCATTAGGATAGAGGGAAAATAAGAATGACTAATTAAATTGGTATTATAAAGATTTATTTATTTGAAAAAATTCATCAATAAAAATCACAAATGGGGATATTTTTTTTTTTGTATAAATTAAATGACATGATATTGTGAATCCTGTATAAACAGTATTTTCAAAAATGAAATTAATGTGATTTTTTGGTTGATTTAACTAATTTCTCATATTTACTTTTACTGCTATACCATAAAACTAATGGTATTATTAATGATGGTGTTGTCATTAATGTGAAAGCCAACCAATCCCAACTGTGCGATGAGAATTTTTTATCATAATCCCTAAATGCAATAATACCACCTTCACCTGGTTCGCTGCTTAATGAAATTTGAATCTATAATGAATTTGATTTAAGTAAATATTAATTTCGTATTTATAAATAATATTTTAACTTGCATTATCTGATTCGGCACTTGTGTATGTTGTTTCGGCACTGGTAAAATTAAAATAACCATAACGTTTTGGACGTACAACAACAACATGTGTTAAATTTGTTTGTGGTGGTATTCTATCATAACGTGCTGTTAATTGACCACCAACAACATCAAAAACATCAGGATGAAAACCTTTATCAACTAATTGTACATTAACAGCTGCTGCTGTTCCAACATTATATATGGTATATTTCACTTCGATATCTTTCGTTTCAACTAAATATCTATTTAAAATATGTTTAGAAACAAGTAATCTGGCACCACTATTTTCATCATCACTATTACATGAAATTGTTGCAATAAGTGCAATTAATAAAACTATTGCTTTATACATTCTGTAAAAAAATATTATTGAAATTTATGAATGAAACATTGATAAATACTTGTTTATACTAATTGATAACAACTTACCCTGAATATATGTGTGATAGATTGTGAATAATATTACGTATAAATTTGTGAGATGTTCGATAAAAACTAAATCCGTTCGTTTAACCTCTATAGAGAAATTACGGTAAATTTTGACATTTTACGCCACGCAACACGCCACGTTTTGTAATTTTCTTACGGTTGGAAGCTTTGGAAGCTGTTGGAAGGTTTTTAGTTCATATATTCTACCGTTAATAGCGCTAGTAGTACTACTGCTATTTGACAGTATTTTGACAAATGTTTTAAAACAATTAAATATTGTTTTTAATATGCGATAAAATCATTACAGTAAAATGTCATTTAATAGTGATGCAGATTTAGAAATTAAAGTTCGTAAAGGTATAAATTAATAACAAATTGTCTATAAGAGATTTCTAATCGTTAATTATTGTAGCAACTGAACGTATATCAGAGAATATGCATATTGTTGCAAATGAACCATCATTAGCTTTTTATCGTTTACAAGAGCATGTTAGGAAAGCATTAAATCCAATGGTTGATCGTAGAGTTGATGTTAATAATTTACATCAAGAATTACAAGGGCATTGTTATGATATCGAATATGCTGTTAGGTTTATTATAATTAATTATCATTATTTATTTATTTCTTATTAAGATATTTAATATTAATTTTAGCGCAATTAAAGCTATGAATACAGCTGAAGAAAGTTTCAAAAATATTCAAGATAATTTAAAAAATGCAATATTTTTAAAACAACAATTAAAATATGAAGAATCTAGACGAAAGAAAACTGATACAAATTCAGTTTATAAAAGATTATCGGCTCATATAACATTAGATTTACCTGAATTACCAGAATTATCAGATGTTGTTAGGGAAACAGCAAATCGTGTTGAAAGTATGATGTCAAAAGCTACACATTCATCAAATTAATTAATTATTATTTATATACATAGAAACGTTTCTTTTAAATGTTTATTTATATTTATAACTTATTTAAACAAAAGACATTAAGATTAGACGATTGATATTTTCTGATAGGATCAATTTTAAAATATCTTTGTAATTCAAAAAAGTTCGCATTTATAAATTCATTGGGTGGTCTCTAGCGTATCTGTTGTAGTAAAAAATATCTGTTATGTGCCATAAGAACCATATTTTTCGTTGAATATAAATAATAAAACGATTTTAATAATGATTATGTGCATTTTCCCGCCACCACTGTTAGTCAGACAATCAATTGTATATTACCGCCATTCTTTAAGAATATATCGAAAAAGATAACAAGAATTCCAACACCAATTAACCAAACAACAAAAATGAAATATAAAAGATAATAATCACGTTAATGTCCTGAAATAGAAAACAATAATACTTTACAAATTAATAAATAATAAAGGAAGATATTTATGGAAGAATGCATGATAATACTACGTCTTAAAATCAACTTTACACCTAATAACTGTAGAAAACTGTGCTAAATAGGTGACTTTATAGTTGTTTCTTTGGCCTTTTAGCAAAAATCACAAAAAAGAATAATTGACAATGTATAGATGTTACGTGTAAACTAAATTAATAGAAAAATTCAAATTGCTGTTTACTGCTGCATGGATTCGGTCTGTTCTGATTTGCAAATTGTTAAGAAAAATAAACCTCTATCCTGATAGTAGAGTTAATACTATTGTCATCATCTATTTAATAAAGAAATCGAGTAGGAAACTTTTTTTATTAGATATTTTCTTCGATAAATACTGCTTTATTGAACAAATACAATCAACTTTCAAGAACCAATATTTCACCGATGAAAATAAATAAATTTAATAAAAATAAACGGGTATCGATCATCAAATTACATTGAATGTGGTCAGTATAGTCATCTATAATCTTAGCAAGGACATACCGGCCATATCTTATTCAAGCCAATTGCTTTTCAGTATATGCAAAACAAAAGTAATAATAAATAAATTTAAAAAAAAAATGTATGCGGCATGAAATGAAGGGTTTATGATAGAATCTTTATTATAGATCAACCACAATTGTAATCAGTAGCTCGCTCTATCCCTAATCATAAAAATACTATTTTGATCAAAAATCGTGTGTAAATGATTCTGAATTTAGTCAAATTATAGAATAATTTGCTAATTTTTTTTTTGTTTTCCGTGTAGATTCCTATTGATTCATAGGTAAATAAAAACAAATATTTCACATCCTTCACCATATATTGTATAAATTACAAAATAAAATACCATATACAACTTATATTATTTTACAAATTATGTTTATAGCATAGTTATATCTATGCTGGAAATTATTTAACGATTATTAGCTATTAGCGTAATCACATTTATATTCGAAGAAAATAATTGTTACTATAACATACATTTCTATAATAATTCTTATAAAACAATACTTAATTGAGTATTTCAAACGTATTACGAAGTTTACAAAAAAAAAATATATAAAAAGAGTTACTAAATATCTTATAAATATTTACAAGAGGATTATTATGAGTACAAAAATAATACATTTTTAATTACGTTACGATATACAAACAAAATAAATTGAATATTGAAGATAGAGAACAAAAGTGGCAACTAAGAGCCTGAAGAGTAGGTTTATGGAATGTTCAAAAAAAAAAATTGAAGAAGAAATCATTGTTAATTTATTGTGAAGTCTTGATAAGATAATATCGGGTAAAATATTAACCGATCTTGATACATAATTGATAAAGAAAAATTAATAGATCCACAATTTAGGCTAATAATAAGTCATTGTTTTTTTTTTGTTTTTAAATATTTATACAATTCAATCCCATTCACCAATATACATTGTACGTGGTTGACTGGGAATATATGCTCTCGTTGGTATAGGAAGTCTACCATAGATTTGATTATATGGAGATTCCATAACATCAGAATCTGTAATTTTTTTTTATCAGTTATCATTAGATTTTTGTTAATAATTTATTTTACCTATGCCACTTTCAAAACTTCTTGTATGCCACATAGCATGATGATGATGATGATGTTGTGGTGGTCCCATTTGAGGATGTTGATGCATTAATATTGGTAATGGTGGTGGTGATTGTTGTTGACTAATTGAATAACGTTTTGATGGTAATGATTCTTTTGCTTTTGATTTTGCAACGAAATTTGGTACACGCGCTCTCAAACCACAATAATAGGGATCGTCTATAAATGTTTTTAATTAGATTTTTTTGTTTTGTTTAATGAATTATTAGAAAAATTACCGTATTTTTTATTGTCTTTTGATTTTTCTTTACTACGTGATGATGGGAAAGGTTTTAATCGATTGTTGTCATGATCGTCATCGTAGTCCGGCTATAAATTTCAAAATGATTAAATCAATAATTACACAAAATTAGCTACACACATAAATGGTTACTTAAGAAACGCTTAAGTATACTTATGTGTTGTTTTAATTTTGATAAAATAGAAATTTTGGTTTGAATTATTGTTATTGTTAAAAGTTGTTTCTTTACTCAACTGTAACAATTTTAGAAAACAGTATCGTATTATAATCGTTAAAATTATTTTGTTTGTCGACAATATATTCTAGTAATACATAGATTTCTGTTCATGTTGTTGTTTATTATTATGTCGATGCTTGTATTCTGATTTTTATATAACATTTCGTTGTTCGTACTCCTACTATAGTGATGCACTATCTTATGAGTTAAAGCTCGACTTGTTTTCTCTGTTTGTTTAATGGTCTGTAAATTTTTTTTCTAACTTCTAAAATACTGTTTCTTTATGAATTTTAGTAGTTGATTGTTTAAATATGATTTTTAATTAAATTTCATTTGTTTCACTGATGTACCATATCGGAATAAATCGAAGGATAAACTAGATAGATATCCCATAATCAGTTGTGAAGGTGTAAACTGGTTTTGAGTTTGTTTTTTTCTTCACTTTTCCTACTATTATTGAAATTGTTTGCGAAGATCCTATGGATATTTATAGAATATCACCGACACAGTTGTACACAGTTAGTTGGCAATAATTAAAATTGATAGCATCTACTCAGTAATGGTCATGTGTGTATATTCTATTGCAACTTAGAAATTTATGTGTTTATTATGATTGTAGGCGTATAAAAGCTTCTAGAGTCAATCCGAATATAAATAAAATTAATAAATCAAAAAAAAATAAACCTACCTTAGGTATATCATGCGGATACATATTTTCACGTGGTGGTAGTTTTGGTGGTTTCTCGCTGCGACGTTGAGCATGTTGTTGACTTTGTAAAAGAAGTTGTTCCCTTGTTGCTGCTACATTACCAGCACCAGCAAAACCTGAACTACCCGATGAACCACTACCATTACCTGCCACACTATAAGGATCCTCATCAGGAATAGGAATACGTGGTCGATTTTTAATATCCATAACACGTTGAACTAATATCATAAAAGAAATATTTAATAAAAATTCAATTGATAATCAAATACGTTAATTACCTGGTGGTAATTTTGATTTTAACATATCCATTGCAACAACATTTATAATTAATACCCATATTGGACATTCCAATAGTTCAGGTTCAGATTTAACGAAAGCAATTGCACTAAGACATTGACATTCTAATCGTCTACGATCAGGATATGCACGACGTAATTCCCGATTTACATTTGATTGGAATTTTTTCATATCAAACAGCTGGAAATATTCAATTATTAATAATATTCCTAATAAATAGAAATTCCAAATTTACTTTGAATGGTTTTTCCGGTTCTAATGCACAATTTGGTAATTTTAAAATTTCATTACCAATAGCATTTTCATCATCTTGTCCAGTATTTTTTATGTAAACATTACATTTAGATACACGTTTGATAAGAATATTTCCAGCATCGTCCATTTTAATTTTCACCCCCTATAAAGAAAAGAATAAATAAAAACAATAATATTTATGAATATGTATATAAATTTAGTCGATTCTAAGAAAGTCAGACAGGATTAAGCGATAAAAATTATTACTGAAAATAAATTGTAGACCAATTATAGTTTATTTATTGCAAAAATTCTTCGATTTAAATTGTTATTATCGTTTTTTAAACACCCAATTCTTTTATTAAAGTTATGGTGTTGTTTTAAATGGGGATGTTTCATGTTTATTTTATGTTTGGTTTATAATTGGTTGAACCCTCCAGGCAGTCAACTAACTATATCACATTATAGTCGTCTACTAATTAAATTGTAATTAATGCACTTACATGGCCGATATGCCTTTTGAATTCTTCAGTTTTTTGGTCTCTCATAGGATTGTCAAAACCACACAAACCAATTCTAGAAATGAAATTGATAAAAATAAGTGAAATATGTACAAAGAAGTGAAAGTTTAATGATAGTGAAGTAAAATATACAAAAAGAAACTTTAAGCATCACTGACCAAATGTTGAACTGATGAAAAAAAATCATCTCATTGTTCTGTTTATTTTATATTTAATTCGTATAAAAGTCCATTTATTATTATCATTCTTATTGTTCAACGTATCATTGTTTTACAATAATTAATTTTATTATAATACAAACAAAACAAAAATAAACGATTTTTATTTAAATTAAACATTGAATTAAAGGGGCGTTCCCATTAATCGTTATTTTCAACAATATAAACTGTCAATCAATTATAGTTTTATTAGGGTGTGTTATATAGTGTCGAAGAACTAAGTTTTAAATTGTTGCCACATTGTCGCCTAATCTGAATGCTGAAAATTTCATTGGTAGAGGGGAAAAAAAAGACTTTGATTTACGATAATCTGAAAAAAACAAATTTTTTTTGCTAAGATTCTTTCACAGGTATGCTGAAAAAATACAAATAAAAGAAAAACCAGCTATGTTGTTTACAAAATAATAAAATACAGATGAAATTTATAACATTGGACAAAAATATTATTTCGAAAAGGGCACGGTGAAAGTGTTAACCAGGTTATCGATTTTTTGTTGACAACACACAAAGCATACAACAGATGCTTTCAATCTCTAATTGAATCAACCTAATTATTATTAATTACCACAACAAAATTAATAATAATATTATTATTATGAAATTTAACATAAAATTCCTATTTCATATATATTTATATTCATTTTCTACAATTTACGATTATTTATTTTATTGTTAACCATTTCACACATATTATTAACTTTCACTCCTTTCCAAAACCGTTGAAGTAATATTCTTAAGTTGCAAGGATTCTTTTATTTAGTTGTTTTGATTTGTTTTCTCTTTAATCAAAAATTTAAAATAGTTTTCTATTTTTGTTTTTCCTTTCTCAATTAGAATTAATGATCATCCATTATTTGTGTTAATTTATTATCAAAATGTCCATATTTGGTTAGATATGTTCTTATTAAAGTTGCAACTTATTTGTTGCATAATGAATTGGCGAAACAATAGCAATATCACGTTGTAGTAAATCAGTTTTGGGTGTGACAATGGTATTTTAAAGTTTATCTAGAACTACCCACATTTGATAAATTATATATAATAAAATTGTATAAATTTTTTAAATAATTCAAATTGTTTTTTTGTTAGTTCCGTTATAATTTAATGATCAAAATTAATTGTTGCATATATAAAAGAATTTCAAGGTAATTATTTACTCGGTTAATAAATTGTATTACTACTACTACTGTTTATTTAATGTTATAATTCAAATTGCTCCTGTCTTTGTTAAAAAAAAAACAACAACAATTTATCATATCTAAACAGGATATATTCAGATTTCAATCCTGACCATGGTTCTACAAATTGAAATAAAATTATGTCAATAGTTTATGTCGGTTACAAGTCCTTATTATATTAGTTACCTATATGTTTTTGATTCTAATTATCTTTAGAAAGCATTCCTGGTTCATTGTATTTCAATTACGGGATCACAATTCGTATTGTGGACGTAAAATCTCAGAGACAACCTTGAGTACGTTTAATAATGGATTGTCGATCTCTTGAGTCCCTAATTTGTCATTTGTTTAGATAGTATTAATTGAGAAATTGTAATTCATTAAAATAATCGATAAAATACGTTTCAGTGTACCGTTTATACTGTCGAAAAGATCTGATCGAAAATAAAAACACAATTTCATTGAACAGAAATTGTTCAATTTTACTTATTATTCTAAAAAAAAAACAAGATGAAAATAGGTATATCTTTAAAATGTTTCACGACAGATGAGTTGGAATAGAAGATGTACAAATCTCTCACATTTATTACACCTCAGCAGGTGTTTTAGCTTTTCAAAGATCAAAGAAGAGACCGATCTAGAAAATTTTGCTATATTTCTATTCTATGATGGGATTTACCCGCCGTTCACCATTACAAGGTTGTTTGTTATTTTTTTATTTTTATTTTTCTAAAAACTACCATTTCTACAAAGATATTTTGATATGATTCATATCAGTTGATGTGTAACTTTTTGCCTTTTATTAGCTTTATTGTTCTGGGTCGGGTTTGTTGAGGTGTTAATTGCTTAGGTGGTTGTTGTATATGTCATACAAGTTGTGAAATTACACGGTTTAGTGATTTCTTTAATAGAGATTCCGATGTAACTTGTCTTGTTGTTGTTTCATTTAGAAGTCCTTTAAATGATGTTTATTAGATGATATTTATGATCAGTTAATAATAACGTTTATTAAACACGCATCAATTTTGTTCAATAGTTCCTTAGAAATTTCAAATATAAAAGAATTTTATTAATTAAGTGATAGGCAAGGCTAATTATATATTTGTTGATGCATTATGGTCTCTTTAACAATTTTACATTACAATAGAGTACGGGATTTGGCAAAAAAATCAGCTTTACCGCAGACTAGACGACCTTGTGTAATTGCTAAGAAGTCTTTGGCCGGCGAACCCAATATATCCTAAATAAAATCTCCTGACATCTTACCAGATTTTTATTACAGCTATTATAACCCCAAACTGCCAACTTTAGCGAGAAAAACAATCAATGGTTTAATAAAGTGCAACAATATATCAACATCAACACTCTAGCTTAAATCCAGTAAGCTATCCACAATAAATTTTCAGATGATAAAATAAAGAAACAAAAATAAAAAACAAACAACCAAAACGAATGATTAAAGTAAATGAAACCACACATAGTCAATACGACTATAAATCATCGAGATATTTTGGCTAATTTATCCTTCGATAACAGACCATTAATTCTACGACCAATCAACACCTCAAAAATTACTTCATTTAAATCTTTTATATATTTATCTAACGATAATTGTTTATGCAAATGAATGTATTTAAAGATCGATGAATCTCAAATCCTCGTTGTTGAATATCAAATATTTCCATTTGATGTGAAAAAGATCTAAAATTAAAAAAAAATCCCTATTTACTCGAGAAATAAAGTGATCTACTTCTTAGATTATTGTTATTATTATTTCTATTATATCGAAATAATAGACCTTTCAAGGATGATTCTGAGAAGGTCGTTGTGCGGTCAGAACGTGGGATGAATTCGTTGATCAATAGAGCTAATAATAATTATAAACACCCTCGTGAAATTTTATTGGTAAAAAGATGATTAATTTAGGAAATACCACGTGAACAGTTTTTTTTTATAAGAACATATTTTACGTAATACAAATATGCAATGAAAATCAAGAATTTAAGCACAAAACAAAATATGGAAAAATAAACAGTTTGAAAACGCATTTGATTATCTTTAACTGCTTTAAATGAAGGTCATTTCAAGGCAGAAAAAAAATGTTTCGATCTTATATACATATATATGTACATATAGGAAATATAGTGAGATTTCGATCATTGTATATAGTTTTTAGTTTGATCATTTCAAAGAATGTTGTATAAAGAGAAAGACTGTTATTTCCACACCTAATTCTATTGATTATTTTTTAAATGTAACGTGTGATCAAAATTATTACGATGTAGTTTCGAGTAGGACCTGACAATTACTGTTTCTATAATTTAAAAAATAAAAATAAATAATGATCACACAACCACACAAACCAATTAAACTGTTCGAATTTGTAACAAAACAGAATCATTTCAAAATTGATAAGAATAAATAAGAGCAAATCAAAGATCTAGGGAACAAAAACAAACAAACAAAGATTTAATCATTTAGTTACGTTCATTTAATTTAACATAGAAAACCTTTTACAGAGACAATGTATTTATTAGTGTTGGATTTGATTTGTATAATTGCTGATTGGGAAAAACAAAAAAAAAACAGTTATAGTGAATTTCTTGGAGCCGGTTTAGATTTATTCTAAGATGTTTCATGGATGGCAATGACTTTTTGCGGTATTCTAAAATTTTCCACATAAAAAAAAACAACTAAAATAGAATAGAACAATCATCTTTCTCAAGTAATATTGAAAGTAATATCTGATTCGAGAATTACCAAGTAATTGGAGATAAAACAAACAATAATAAAATCAGAATTGTGTGCCAAAATGTCTACTAAATCAGTAGCATTAAAAAAATGTAAAATACAGTTGTAAATTAGTTGTATATGTAATGTGAATAGCGGGTGTTGCGTGTTTAAGAACTTTAAATAAATCAAAATACATCTTTAGGCGCCAGACATATATTATATAAAGAACAACCTATAAACAAAAACGTGATGTTTAGAAGCAAATACTATTTGCAAAAAACCTTGAAAATAACAAGAAAACAATAAATGTTGGATTAAAAAAAATTCTTTTCTACGAATTTTGCCATTTATAATTAAAACAATATAATAAATAATAAATTGGGATTTTATCAAACATATGTTTGATATAGAAAATGGCTTTAATAAATTGTAACAAATTACCGTGTAGGTTAACGATTAGAAAGGTTTGTCGACGATTAGAACGACTATTTTGCAATAACTCCGCACCCACATTGTTTATCCTTATAGTCAATATTTAAACAATTGCTGTTATTAATGCAAAAAAAAAGAAATATATGTTTAACATATTTTGGTAATTATATCTGTATGCGTTTAATGAAAATCTATACGGGTGTTTCTTCTAATACGGTCATCATTGATTAGCTCCCTTATTTGAAGAGTGAATAAAAAGAAACTTTAAGGATTTTTACTATGACATTCAAGGACTAATTGAGTAGTAGCAGTAACCTAATAATTGGTTTATAAATTGTGAGAAATATCATGAACTTTGTTTCAATTTCGTACAAAAAAAAACCCGAAAACAAAATCATTTATAAATTGAAGGTAAAATTGCAAAATTTCATAAATACTGTCACTTTCTACTTTATATCACCGTTAAGGATGACTGGATATTTTAAAAGTTTTATTATTTAAGGATAATACGATTGTGTTGTTTTTCTTTTAAACCCAAAAATAAAGAAAACATTGCATAATTCAACAATCAATTCAAAAGAAGATTTCTATTTGATAAATTTAAAAAAACAATTGAATTGATGATCATCGATTAGAATTTTTCTTCTTCTTTCTTACATCTCTATTTTAATCAAAATCAAGTAAAAGTAAGAACAAATAGGATATATGGATGGTAGATTTTTGAGTTTTCTATTTTTGTTGTTGTTATTCATTTTTGCGATTTAGATTTGATACATACCGGAAACCATCGAATCCATCATCAGAACCATTTACTGTAAGTACAGGAGCACGGGCATAAGCTTTGGCAACACGACGATTTCTTTCCAGGACAATTACTTTTGCCCAAATTTCATCATCGATTTGTGTCCATTTATCTAAAACTTCTTGTATGTGATCCTGTAATAATAAAACAATAATAACAAATGTCGTAATGAATAATTAACAATAAAGATGTTTGTTTGTAACAGGTTTTATTGATACTAGTTAGTTATTATTGATGTAAATAAAAAGTTGATGGAAATACCATACTAACACACTTCGAGCTATGTACAGTTAACTAACCATCATTACCTACTGCTAAGGAAACCGGCTTCAAAACATAATATTCTGTCATACTTGGCTGGATAATAATGAATGTAGAAACTGTTATTATCTATTTGATTTTATTTCAATTCACATTTTTGTTAAATTTTTGTTTTGATCTTAAATTAATGTTGCGTAAAATACTAAAATAGATACCAATTAGAATATGTTTATAAGATTTCAGGACAACCGCAAAAAGCATGACTTAACTTAAGGCATTAGAGAGGCATAATCAGTTATACAATTTTTGTTATACAACTGTTTGCTTGCTCTAGTTTCAAACTTACATATTTCTTTTATTTACAATCACCGATTATTGATTTATTTGTTGTGCTATATGTGTTTCGATTTAAATCGAAATCAAATTGATCATCTAAATAGGGAAAATGTTGTTCGATATATCGAAATTTATCGTTTATTTAACAGATTGTGTTTATTAATTTTTGTTAAATAATCATTTAATGTCATTTTGTAATTGTTTAAATGTTACAAACAGTAAGAACGATCAAAAATATTAAGAGTAGCTTTCTTAGTAGCATTTTATTAAATCTAACTTTCTCGGCAGCCAATGACAATGAGCCTACGTCTTAATGATTATTGCATAACGTAACCAAAACAATATGATTACACAGATCTTACGTATACACTTCTCATGCACAATGATAATGATGATAATGATAATGATGATGTTGATGATGATCTTAATAATAACGGAAGAAGAAATATTATTAATTTATCGATGATCTACGTGATGTGCAATCAACTTTCACAATATCAATACAATTGATGATGAATTTTGTGTTATATAGTTAAAATGGTTAAGATTTAAAAGCTTTACATTGATTTCCAGCGAAAGTCAATAGAAATCTATCTGTAATTTAAGAAGATAATTAAATATACAAAAAAAATTGATTGTGAAAGCGTATTATCAAAATGTTTCTATTAATGTTCAATTTTACACTCAATATTTTCTTGATATAATTTGATACAATATACTTAATTTTTGTCTTGGCCATGATCTGATTAATAAAAAATATAACAAATAAAATAAATCATATTGTAATTTACCATATACCTTGAGGATAAACTATTTGTTATATAAAACAATGAAATAATCCTTGTTTTGTTAAATTGACATTTGACGAAATAATCATTGTTACAATTTACTTTCAAAATTTTTTAAATTCTCCTTATTTTGTAATAATTTAACGTTAAAATTACAACAGTAAAATCATACTAATTTGTATAATCACACTTTCTTTCTAAATTTTACGAAATATACTTAAAAAATATCGTGATCATCATACAACTTGACTCATTTAACGTACATTGATAATTTGATCATTAAAACTAAATATTTTGGAATCGTCTAGAATCGATTATAGATATATCGTTGATTGATCTAGATAAAATGACTGTGAACATTACGTAAAATCACCATATTGTTTAGTTGATGGGAATATTTCTGTAATTTTCTCACATAATTTATCGTTTAACAATATTATTTATACATATAGTAATGAATTGATGATTCAAGACTTCATTTTGAAATTGATGATTTTATTTCCGATAGATATTTAATAGAATAGGAGATGACTTGTCAGGAAACGATTTATTGTAAATTTAATTTCAATATTATCATTATTATTATTATTATTATTATTATTATTATGATTTGTATTGAACGATTCATATGTGTTTTTAAAGTTGTAAAATCAATTTGATGGATTTATGTATTGATATTATTCAACTATTGCTACTACCCTATATAGATAATATTTAAAAAACAATAAAACTTTGAAAATCTATAATCGTAAAAGCTGGTCGCGCACATATAAGCGTAATGAAAAATAAACTCGTGTGGTGCGTGCTTGAATATTTACATTTTCATGATAAACTATAAGAAGAGATCATACAAAATTGTTTTTTAGAAACTGGCTGCTTCTTTATAAGGTATCTTGCACGAAATTATGTTTTAATATTTATAGTTCGTTTTTACAATGTAGAAAACGACAAGGGACACTCTTGTTTCAATGTTGATATAAATTTTGTAAGAAAATAAATTAATAAATAAACATATAAAAACAACAAACATATATGTATAGGGTATTACGTGCAAGGAAAACCAGAATTAAAATTGTAAAACCACATTTTATTTATCACAATATCTCTTATAATTTATAATAATAATGATCAATTATAAATCAAATTGATAAATTTACAATTTTATTCAATTTTAATTGAGGTATTCTTTTTCCCCCGATAATTAGTCACTATTCTCCTATAATTTTAATGTAGTTGGACCATTTTCGTATGGAGTTTCTTTAATAATAACCTTATTTTCCCATCAACATATATTTAAAATATGATTTTAAACAATTTTTATTATTGTAAACAGAGCATCACAACAATTTGATATAGTTTCAATCTAATGATTATCTCGTTCTTGTAATGATGTCAAAAATAATACAACTTCTGCTTAGTATAGATTATAGTCAACCGAAAGCGACTTGACCGATTTGGTTTTTAAAACGAAACAAAATTGACAAAATTATTTGTTAATATTGAATCGAAATCATGATAAAGCCACGATAACGCATTATTATTTAATCTTTAACGTTTCTAGATTGATCGTTTTAATATTGACTTACTGTATAAAAATTCCATTTATCTGTTAGATAATATGAAAGTATAAATGTTTATCTATCAGTAAATTAACCGACAATTTAATGTATTCACATTATATTATTGATTAACATATTAATATTTGTATATATTTTAATTATAAATTGTATGTAAATAATATTGTTGATTTGCCCTAGTAAATATATTATTTTTATTATAAAATACCATATATCTAATAACGTGAACGTCTAGTGTTTGTTACAAGGACGTTATTGTAACGGCATATAAAGCCTTAAGGCAACGTTACTTGCATAGCAACGTTTATAACGATTTGTTGCACATTAAGGACCTATCTGCCTCTGCAATTACCTTAACTGTATCTCGCGTAAACACTATTAGCGAAGATGATTCATTCTAAAAGATGATGATGATGATGATGATGATGATGATGATGATGATGATGGTGGTATATAATTTTTATGATGGTATAGTTAGTTAAGAATCCATAATATAATATTTAACCTTGACATTCTTCTAAAGGTTGTTTATTTTCGGTAATTACTTTCCGTTTTTATTTACTTATTTATTTATATTAGATGAAAAAATGGACATAATTTAATTAAAAATAAAAATATCAACTGTTATTATCTCAACAGTATTATTTGTAGAACATATGTCGGCTTGATAACTTTCTAAATACTTGTTTATTTATAACTAAATACATGACATGAATGTTTAATAATAACATATTTATGTGAGATAGAATTGTTTTTAATATAATTGGGAAAAATCTCGTTAATTATAAAACAATATTAAATGATATTAATCATAAAAAATACCAATTTTGCACAAAATGTAGATCATCATCGTTCATATTAAATTATTAATTATTATTATTATTATTATTATTATTGATGAGAATTTTTTTTTAATGTCAAAATATTTAAAAATCGTCATTGACATTTCAAATAACATCGTATGTATTTAACTTGATGATGATTTCTATCAAAATACAACACGAAAGTACTTTTTTCTTATAAGAAAAAGAAGAAGAAGAAGAAGAAAAAGAAGAATATTTATGATAATTAGAAAGTAATTTTTCACTTCACAGGTTTCTATGACCGGGTTATAAAAAAAAATTATTTAAAATTAAATTGTTATAAGATTTATGACATTATAGAATTTATAAAGTTCATAGGTTTAAATTGATTATTGTAAAGTATTAACAAAATACGAAGATGAGTTGTTTTTTTTTGTTGTTGTTTATCAATAAATATACCTCGATTTCACTTATTTAAAATTCATTATTATTGTTAATTTCCTGTTCGCATAAATCTATTTTTACCATTGATTGGAAATAATGAATCTTCATTTACCGATTTATTTGTTTATTTATTAGGTTTTTTAACAATAGATAATTTACTGAAATATTTGTTTTAAATTAATACGATGTCTTGTGAAAGTTGTTTGGTTGGTCGTCAGGGTCCCTGCAAATGTCAAGACCGTTGTCCAGTAACTTAAAAACATGATCCAATATAGAAACATCAATTTATTGGTGTTTTTCTTTTAATGATTTCGTTAATTTTTGTATAATTACCATTACGTATTTGAAAATAGGTCTTGAAATTCACAAGAAACTCGAAATGAAACTGAAGAAGACAAAAACAAAAAGGCCATACAGTGAGAGTGAAAGAAAGAACAATAAATCTGGGTCGAATTATGACATTATATGCGATTTTAATTCACATTCAATAAATATTGTATGAATTTCTAATTAAAAGTTAAGTAACTTGAACAAGATCTAATTAAAAATAATAATGTTAATGCTAATAATAATAATAATAATAATAATAATAATAATAAATATTTAGAATTTTTATAACGGATTGAACATTCCTGTTTTGTAAATTTTCTGATTACGTAATTTTACGAAAGCATATCGTGATAAATTGCGTAGTATAATGATACTTAAGACACATACAATTGTTAAGTTTCTAGTGTTAAGACTGGATTACAATTCCTGTTTATCAACAAAGGATCAGTAGTCTTAAGCGGTAAAACAGAGCAAGGTTAAAGGTTGTTTGTGGTTTAAACATTCAACTTGTGGATCATCAAATTTGATAAGAATTTACCACTAGAAAAAAAACAAACAATATATGCCCATGTATAATTTTATATAAATTCTCCATAAATTGTTATTTATCATAATCAAGATTATAAATAATAAATGTTTGCTTAATTAAATATCCCCCTGAGTATGTGAAAAATAACAAAAACAGAAGAAAAAAAAATCGTCAGTATGTATGTGAGATAAAACATTAATGAGAGAAAGCGAGTTCAGGTAGACCATATGAATGATTTCCACCTGACACAATCATCTGTTTATAGCGAAATCTCACTCTTTTTCTCTCTCTTCCATTTATAACTTAATAATGAAAATAAATTTACAATAAGTAATATTAATAGCATCAAATAAACATCTAAATACATTAAAATTTGTTTGTTTGATTCTATATATACGAAAGTTTATTCGACCACAACATTGTGTGGACATTTATGAGACAAGCTTGTTTGTGACCATATCTTTAGGAAATTTTATTGCAAATTAAATGTGAATAATTAAAAAAAATACAGCGTGTCCCGTATAAATGACACAATGTCCCAATTGTCCATTGTATGTTTCATAAATTATATGAAACAAATATCTATTTTTAGGGTGTGAATAGATTTCTAATATCACTAATAGTTATTTATTAATTAGCCAACACCCACACAAACCCGATGGAATAACGATTTGATAGAATTAACCATGTATAAAAAACCGTTTATTTTTAAACCAGAAGGTCGAATAATATTGTCCAATTTTGTGTTTAATTGCATGGATGACCTTCAATAAATCAAGAAATTTTCGGCAACTAATGCGATATTGAAACATATTTACATATTGATTAAAGTAAACGTATTTTAAATTAAATTTTGAATATCGCAAAAGAATAGACGTTTATTATTAACTTTTCGATTATAATGGTGACGACGATAAGCTATTTACGAGCGTTGCTAATCTAACTAAGCTAATTTTCGATACTCAATAGACTTAATGTGTTAAAAAAGCGCATTTTTTTTTGTTAGCTTTGACTTTATCTAATGTACATGGTGGTTTTATTAATTTTTTCTTAGAAAAAAAAGCGAACATCGCCATGTTTATAGTTCAACAAACTCAGTACGGAATTTCAAGAAGGCCCCACCTAAGGCCAGGGTGGGCGAATCATCTGTTATAATATTGCAAAAATCACCAAATAATCGTTTATTTATCCCTATCGTTTCTCAATTGACCACGAAAAGAAACAGTTGTTAAATTAATATTTCATTCACACGGTAGTAATTTAACCGGAACCGTCAACCGACATTACTGTACCGGAAGTAACGTTGACAATTGTTTAATAAGAACTCCTCAATTCTTTTCTTTTTTATGATATGTTGTGATATAATTATTAAAGTTCAAAGTGATAAAAATTCAAATTAATATAAGGGAAACATGTTTGACTATCACTGGGTTTGGTTAGAACTAAATATCGCCTACTATCTTAATTTAACAGTTAAACATTAATGAAAAGTTCAATAATCTCACGAGTTTATTGATGAAAATCAAAAAATTAACAAAAATTAATTAAACGTTATAACAACCTATTGATTACAATCAACTTTCTATTATGACCTTTGACTTGAAATCTGTTGCATATAATTGAAGACAACTGCAATTACATAACGTTTAATTCATGCAATAACTAAAGAGCGAAATTGGTTTTCTACAAGCAAATTCCGGATTATCAAAATATTTTCTTGAATGAAACAAACTGTTTGTACGTATTAAACATTTCATAGAAATAGGGACCGATTGTTTCGTAATATAACCCACTTTTAGACAATTAGTATTCCATATGATTACAATTAACGGTGTAATACTTATAGGAATGTTCGAATATTTTCAAAAAACAAAAAAAAATCCCATAGATAGTATATTTATTTACCTTATAAAGTTTATCCTTTTGATACCATACGTCTTCTTCATCTTCCGGGGTTGAAATGTCGAGTCCATGTGGAGGTCATCACGAGATCTTGAAAGAATACGACGACGTGAAACCATTTCAGATGGTGTATCTGGTAGAGGTAGTTCTAAAGGAGTCGTACTGAAAAATAATATAAACAAATAAAATTATTAGGATGATGTAATTGAAAATTATTTATAATAGATGATTATAGATGTTTATTTAAATATCAATAATAATTATAATTTAATAATGTTATAAACTGTACATTGGTATTTCTGTTGTAAATATTTTCCCAAATAAAGAAAGCAGAGATAAACATTTACAGTAGAAAGCGATGGAATTGTTAGAGTTTTTATTAAATTTTAAAACAATTTAGTTAGTAATTAGGACAATTGCTTTCTATAATACTTTGAAATAAATCCTTGAAAATCATAATAAAATCGTAATATTTTTGGTGAAAGTTTCATGTTATCAGTACAACGACGTCCTAAGGTGATGATCGATCCTAATCTAATCAGATTGAGTCAAATGTTATATTTTATTAATAAAAAAGTCTATTTCGTCTAAATGTAGGTCTTTCGATTTAAATTCCTATAGTTTTTATGAGGAAATATCGTTCAACATCAAATAATCCGCCTTGATATTCAAAGGAAAATGGGCGTTTATCCAACGATCAAATCTAATAATAATTCTTATGGAAGGACAAAATAATTTAATATTATTAAAATAATAGCAAAATAAACTTGACATATGACTAAAATGATATATTATTTATTTTAAACTAGCATTTATCAAACTAACGAGCTGGAAATATAGATTTATTCAATTTTTCATTTTGATAAAGATGAAAAAAAATCATCAGGTACACAAAAAATCTGAGTCATTTAGGATGTTAATGCTTCTTTGTCCTCTTATTTGTTTATAAGGGTCATTATACTAAGAAAACGAAATTAAAAATGCATTTAAATTCAACAAACAAACATTTGAAGAGATTTCTTTTAAACCGTAGTCGTCCGGAAATCAAGATTTACATAGAGATTTTAATGATCGATCAGACACTAAACCATCTACAAATAAAACTCTTTATTTATCGACAGAATTGTGTTTTCCTCTCATCGTATTTAAAACTAATTAAATTTCAAATCGTTTTTTATTGACAATCTTAAAATGTGTTGATTATCCATTGTTGGAATTATTACATGTTAGCTATGATGTCATTCGGAATCAGTACATCGAATTCACAAATTCTCAAAGGTCATATTCTATTGTTCATTTAATTATCACAGTTAATCAGACATAGCCTCAAATCAATTGATATTATTGAAAACAATAGCGATGTAAAAATTCAAACAAACCGGTACAGTTTTTATTACAATTTTTTTCGTCTTCAAACTATTCCGCTGAATAATGTGCACGTTTAACTTTAGTGTTAAACAAAATGTGATGATTAAATCAAGATATATGATGATTATTTTGTAAATTTATTGCCACCCTTCGTATTTTATTTGTTTCAAAAAATGATTTTACAATGTTTCTATAGTGATGTTTGTCGATTTGTTGCTTCCTACGATGAAATTTAATAATATTTGTTGTATAATTTAACTTTAGATATATCCGTTTTGTTGTTAAATTATGTCTACATGATTTTTAAGACAACTTGTGAGGGCTTTTTATTTTTTGTTTTGTTGGAAATACTATTTTTAAAGCTATTCTACATCGTTGAGTTTATTAGATTTTTCGTTTAAATTCCTATAGAACTAAAATTAGAATTCTTATGGTTAAACAAACATTTATAGAATACGAAATGAGTCGTTACTTTGTCGTTTATTTATTTTTCCACTTAAAAAAGGGTATTCTCAAATGTATATTATAATTATTTATTAGTAATAACAGTTTAATATATTTTACATAAAATACAATAATAATTTAATCAAAATTCCTATGTTGTTCAATTATTGTTGGATTTACAATATTTTGTGGTATCAAAACATTTCTGAATATTTAAAACGTGTGGGGGTCAGTTTTATAACACCTACAAAACGTTTACCGTTATATAATTGATGCAAAATTTTTATATAGTTATCCAATTCATCATGTTGGTGTTTATTCAAAGTCACCGATTATATTATGACACATACCATGGCTAATTTTGGTAACATTAGAACATCCCAAATTTACATTTGAATCTTCCAACGAGAATTTCGTAAATTTCATAGAAATTATTTGAAAGAAAAATTGTATATATCGCATTATTATAAAGGTCAAGTTGGTTTAAAGGCCAAATGGTGTTTCACAATTTTTGATGTAGGTATATAAAAATTGTGAATTTAATGTTAAAAAAATATATTCACAGATATTCTTGCAAGATATATGGCAACAGAAGAATAAGAGACTGTTGCTCAATTAAATATAACAAAAATTTTATCCGGTCTAGTGAAAGTTGGTCGAGTCAGGTGTTTGTTGGTAGAATTCGCACAAAACTCTTACTTGAACTCCTCGTTTGTCTTCTTTTTTTTTAATGAAAATTGACAACTGTTCGTATCGAAGAAGCACCAGATCGTCCTTTGATAGTCTTACAATACAAATGTAATTTAACTATAAATGACCAACGATAACAATATCGTTAACAATGACATTTCTTTTATCGATAAAATTTCAGCTACTGTGTCACATGTTCGATTGCATTTATAGAAATATTTAAGTTGAAAGTCCGATAGAGATCACACATTGTGTATTTCTGGCGAGAGAGTTGGTGAAACGAGTGAAACTTAACCTAGCCTTGTGAGATTCTCAGCGGTAGCACAGTTGCAACTAAAGGAAATATTCATTGTTGATTTTGTTAATTTAACAGTGAATTACTCATCTTATTTAGCAATCAATATAGTAAACAGAAAATTTTTCCCATAGTTATTATAGGATGTTAAATAATTAAGTGAAAAATACGATTTTTTTTTATTCATTTTTGAAAATTTACTGTAATTTTGACACTTAACATTAATAGGATATTTACACACATCTGAAAGGATGCAATTGAAACGACCCTGATGATTCTTAAAGTGTTTTCGAAATATCCGCGTTTAACGTCTTAACTGAAAAAAAATTCTATCATCGTCATCATAACGTTTTATTTAAATTAAAATAAAAACACAAATAGGCATAAGAAGGCGGCTATTAACATCAAAATATCCAACAGAATCATCTATATGTTTATCATTATAGAAGAACGCCTACGATTTTTTGCAAAGTTCAATATTCTTAATAGCACTTTCTCGTTTATTTTGTAATTTTTGCCAAAAAATTCCCAGCAAACACGCTTAGCAACATATTTTTTCTATTTAAATAGATGATAGTTTAGTGGCTGTTCATATAAAATACGATTTTACTATGGAAAAGAGCAGTTGCAAACATTTAAAAGTCATAGTTCATCGTTGAATAGAAAATTTGTTTGGAGACTTCAACGCATAATAAGACGCGAAACCTTTTAATAATCAATTTCTTTTTTCAGTTAAGTCGCTTTAATTTTACAAATAACAATTAGTTGATATTTATCGAATGTTATATCTGAAATCTATATCTGTATAGTGTTTATTATAAAAAATGATAGGGTGAATTCAACTGGTCAATGTTTCGAAAGTTCACATAATGGACGGTTTATAATTAAAATTCAATTGCCGCATCATATAACATTTCTTTACTGTCATCTTATGCATTCAAATAGCCCCGACACATACGAAGAAAAGTTTCTCAAACCAAAAAAGCCAACAAAAATCTTTAAATTTTTTTTATTAAAGAAAGTGCCATGTATTTCTATATACTTTCTAATATAAATCAATAGTAAACTTACTATGTTAGATATTATGAATGAAAAATCCTTTATTTTTATGACGAAGATAAATTGCACTAACACTTAAAAATTAAATCCATATCGTGCACTGAACCACGCGCGACGACAATATTTGTAAATAAATACGTCGCGACGCTAATAACACCAACTTTCCTGCAAACAATATGACTGAAGGAAACGCGTTTGGTTTAGAGCGCGATTTCGATTAAGGTACGCGCAGACGCTGTTCTACGACAGTTTCATTATATTATGACGTTGTATGTAAGTGGGTTAGCCGCTGTCTATCCCTGCCCTAACTGTTCTCAAGGCAAGTGGCAATCTAAAAACTACTTTCTTTTCGTTTTAATCAAAAAATTGTTTGTTCGACATCTCGTGACGATCTTTGGAAAAATAAAATCGTTGACAATAAAATGAAAATAATACAAAATTGAAATAATCAAATAATCGAATATGTGGACAAATTTAATTATTTTTATATTGTCAATATGTGAATTGACAAATGAACCAAGATATTAAGACTGGTTCCTTACAGAAATTGAAAGTGGTTATAGTTTATATAAAAGCTGCACATTCTGGCATTTTTAAACTTTATTACACTTTTTTTTCGACATCCTCGTCTGTCACATTGTTGAAATTTCCAACAATTAACTTTACAAGAGATTAGTAATATTTCGTTATAATTATGATCACTTTTTCTATTCTATACATAAAATACACAATAGATTTAAAAAAAAAGGTATTTTATTGGACGCTCTAAAGGTAGATGCACACCAGCAGAAAACAAGATTTCACTATTAGCACTATCTACTCATAAAGTAATGGAATGACAAGTGCATTCTGAACACTTTTAGAGTGGTCAATCGAATAATGATTGTTTAAATATGGAAAAATACTCTGAGCAATATTTAAACCAGGCTTATAATATAGTTATTAGATTGTAAAAATATTACAAATAGTATCTCAATCTCTATCTATGTGAAATTCAAACCAAGTTAATCTGCGTAAAGAATTCTGATGTTATCCCTTTCAGTTGATCAATAATTTTTCTCATGCTGGTCATACATAACTGTTTAGGTCCAGTTCATGTTCCCTTCTAAATCCCAATTAAGGTTGATATTGTCATAAATTAGATTGACTTTATTCCGCTGCCTAACTAATTTCATTAAAATGATCATTATGCTCAAAAAGCCTATGGGTGATTTAAGGCAACGTCAAGATTTAGAAAGGCAAAATGGGGACCCGGTCCTAGTTAACGTGAATGAATTTATAATAAGTCGATTTCAAAAATAGAATTCATTTGTTTGAAACATTCAAAACATGCAATGAAATTATAACAAAAATTTACTAAAAAAAATATTTTAATTATAGGAACAAAAAATTATTATAACCTTGCTTTCTTTTGTTAGTCCAAATTAGAATGTGTCTGTATTTATTTGAAATTCATTCTCATTAGTTATTTGGTTCAATGGATATTTTAATAAAATAATTATTGCTATCGGAAATTAACCTTGATTTTTGCCACATTTTTTTTAAACAGGCACGATAATATACTAACGAAATATCAATCATTCTAAAATATAGGTACAATACTATATAGCTACAAGATAATCCAGACTAGTATACTTATATTTTGGAATGATTCTTATATTTTATACCATAAAAAAACCTTATTTTTTAATTGATCCGTTTTAAGGTTTAGACAACCTTCTGAAAACTGTTGAATGTCTGCAAGATGTCAACGTTCGCCAACTATTCAAATCGTTTGATTTACCTTGTTGAATTTTTAATTAGATATTCATAAATTATTAGTTTTTTGTTGCTTTTCTTTTTCGATCTATATATTTCTAATAGGAAGTCTATCGAAAAAATTAATTATCTTTTTGTGGTCATTGATATGCTTTTTAATTTCTATACAAATAATTATTGCCATCGTATAGTTTGTTTATTTAATGCTTTTGTTGTTAGAATTGACATTTCCTGTTCTTTAGTTTGCTATAAAGCTTCGTTTACAAGCTTGTTGTATCAACTCGTATCTAAATGGTGTTTTCTTGGTGCCTAATCTTGAAATAGTTGATTTTTCCGATTTGCAACTCGATAGTTTTATTGAAATTTTTTATATTGTCTCAACAATAGTTCATCCATACTTATATTTTCTCGAATGAGAGTTTACAGTTTAAAATATGTTTCATTATTAGCATTATTATTATTACTATTATTGTTACCATAATTAGATGGAAGGGTCTAAAAGGAATGTTACAAATGTACACAATTGTATAGTTTTCTAAAAGCCTCAGTGTTTTATCAAGAAAAAACAAGGTAAACAAACTATTCATCTAGTTCGAAAATTATCCAATCTTTCATTTGATGTGAAAATATGGTATTACTCAAACCACATTAAAAGCTTTGAAAAACTCTATTTTTAGATAGAGATCAAAATTCGTATAATGAACACCAAAATTATAACGAGCTTTGGTTAACCAATTCAGGTTCTTTGTTTTGTTTTTTATTATTATTTCAAGCTTTTTCTAAGAAGGATTTACTTTAAAATAGCCCGCTGTGGTACCATTAGTTTGCTAAAAATATCACCAAAAAAACAAAAAAATTATAATCAAAAATTTTTCAAATTCCATTATCTATATGTAAATCGAATTTTACACGGTGACTTTAATAGCCGCTTAAGTGAGAAACTTTGTAATTTTTTATTATTAATTTTTGATAACACAAAAACAAGATAAATATATATTAAAGATTTGATTCGGAAGTGAAATATAGGTATTAGTAGGTAAGGATTATGTTTCATTGATGATAGGTGCACCCTACTGTCCGATATATCGAATTGTCAAAACTTAGATAGAGATTAATTTTGATAAATCGTTTTGAGGTGTCAAGATTCCATATCACATGGCATTTATAAAGATTTTGCTTGTTAGTTAATTTTGCACACTGTTGGTAGTTGTTTATAAAACATATTAATGTATAAATCAAATAATTTTAAGCTTTTCAACTTTCATTTCACATCAGTATAAATTAAAGTTTTGACAGAAGATTTTTGATAAATTGTTTAAAATGAAATTCTTTGTTTTTACTCTTCTTCTTCTTTTTCTTCGTCTTCTTCTTAAAGTAAATATCGACGAATTGTTCAGACTTCCGAAAAAACCTGATCTACAGTATTTATATCAAGTCAATGTAATAAATTTTCGAAAAATCTCAATGCTTGTTTTTTGAAAAAGTGCAAGTGCTCTCATCTCTTGGTAAAAAATATCTGAGGTCAATGATACGGTACAAACTTACATAAAGAAGTCGAGTACTTATGGTCTTTTTTCTTCATCTTCATGATACATCTTTAAAACGAGTTTTCGATTAGGGCACATACTCATTTGAGTATTTACAAAAATCTCGTCTGAATTTTTATTATTTTCAATTATAATTAAACATTCATTATATTTGTTTTGTTTTTGATTGATTGACTACTAAATGGATAACGATATTTACGAAAATACAATCGAATTTTTCGGATTTTCATCAAACAAAAAAATTATGCCTAAAGATATACGATAATGACCATAAAAAACAAACAAACTGGTAGTATTTTTACCAAGTTGGTCAGTAGACTAAATGAGTGAAAGTGGTTTCAGATCATTACAACCGAAAACAAGTCTGTT
The DNA here is from genome assembly GCA_028455855.1 of Meloe dianella. NCBI lineage: Eukaryota > Metazoa > Arthropoda > Insecta > Coleoptera > Meloidae > Meloe > Meloe dianella. The sequence goes on along the minus strand of JAPTHL010000045.1, from coordinate 352,968 downwards.
ATAATTTTATGCTTTAGGGCATCTTCATTCAATTAAAAAACACTTTATGATCGAATTGGTACATAACAACAATACAATTTATTGGAAAATCATTCAGTTTTACAACAAAGTGTTTACGATTTTTCCAAAAAAAAGATAAGACTTACGCAATTTATTTATAGATTTTACTATTGACACTGTTTGTTGCAATGGAATGCGGTTAGAGGCTTATGCAATATAACATTTTAACATCATTTAATAGTCATCCCAAAAAAGATGAGTATTCAGTGAGTATTCAAAAGAAGAAAAAAAAGCGCTTTCAGCATCATGGATCTAGTTAACTATATTTAAAGATTTCAACACATGCAATATCACGGTTATAATTTCATCAATCGTAACTGAAATCCTTGAAAAATATTTTATTTATATGAAAAATATTATATTGTAATTTAAATGTGCAATAGATCTATATATGAGCATCTATTGTAAAATTAGTTCCGCTACATATCCTCCTTAACTAGTGATAATCAGAAAGCGCATCAAATTTTTTTTATTGCGTACACAGTTAGAATGATTGGTATTTTTTTTGTAATTTTTTTTCTTGTTTGTTTGTTGTTTTGCTTTTAGTCCAACAATTGAATTTATTTAATTTGAACAGTAGCGCGGCGTTACATTAAAGTAAAATTTATAAAATTAACTTGTAATGACTTTTTAAATGTTGGTCTATATATCAATGTGAACTTGGCCCCAAAAAATAATTATATAAGTACTAAATTGTTCGTTTTGACAGTAAAATGAAATTGCCAAATAATTTTAAGATGCGCTACTAAATCAACTGTTTGTGTTTTTTCTACGCCATTTTAATGTGACTTGCCGACATCGATAATGTGGAATGCTGTAGCAACTACTATCTAAGATAATTATATAATCTACTAATTAACGTAAATAATAGGAAATTTACAACTGTTAGGCAACTAAGATGTGTCATTATCTAAATATCGTTTCTAACTATCTATTGAAATAAAGTCTTTAAATGTTGCAATGTTTTTATTAACATTCAGTTAAAAGCTTCAATAATTCGAAATTGAATAATAATAAAATAATTTTATGCAGAAAAAAAGATTCAATTTTCCAATCTGATATTAAATTGCATCAGGTGTATTATTGTGTGTATTGTTGTATCGTTGACCGTCCTTCCAGTTCAACGAGCGACTCACTTGGCGACCTTTCCATTTATTTTCAGATGATTAAGGTGTGGAGAATCCGCAAAACACAATCACCGAATCCGGTATTTTTCGTTATTTTTATAAATAGAATATTGTTATTTTATTATGAATGTCATCGGCCACATTTATAATAAATATTAAACGGAACCAAAAAAAGTAACAAATTAATAATGAGTTGTTGTTGTTTTTTTTGTTTATTTATTAAATATTATTATTTATATCTAGTTGAAGGTAAATATAAAAGATGTCATTTTTGAAAAATTCCTGATGTAACATTCAATTCGTGATTTATTTTGTTGTATTGCTAAAACGAACATTGCACTCACTTATTGTATCTAGTACTTACTCTGTTGTCTTTTTTGCACTGTCACCAGCTACATACATACGTTATTTTTCTTTTAAACAAATAAAAAAACGAAAAGAAAACTATACAAAAATTTATTGTGATAATAAAATCAATATGATTCCAACAGGAGGTGTGTAGAATACACCATTGCGCTTCTTATAAGAATTATATTTAAAATATGCCGTATACAGTTTGGCATTTTTAGAGATTGTTATAAAACTGCATATTATAAATATACATAACATGCCCATCCCTGTATTGCATAGTTCTTGCAATTTTCTCTGTTAGACATCTAAACTAGAATTGTTAAACAATGGATATTAATATGATATTTATAATATCAACCAAAGGTTCACATTCGATTACGAAGTAATTTTTAAACCAAACGTTCCACTATGTAGAATACATTTTTCTCACTACATCTAAGTGCACAAGCCAGTAAGAACACATTTACAACTGTAGCTAAAATAATTTAACCCCAATGTAGTTTTCACGAATCTTCAGAACAAGATGGAGATGATATTTTATATGGAATACAATATTCCTTGTAACGTGTAGTTCGTATCTTCATAAAACAAACGTTGTACATAAATAAATGCGTATTGAAATATATCTTTACGTGACCGCTAATATTCTGTATTTCAAAGATAATATAAAAAGAAGTTTAAGTTTATTTTTTATGTTGAAATAAAGGAATTGTTATGGGATTTTGTTTAAGATCGTTAAAATAAACTCGATAGTTTGTTTTGGTAGACATTTGATGTTTCTATCCCCCCGTTTACCTTGTTGTCGTTGTTGTTGTTGTTTTTTTATTTTGGTTGATGATAAGGGGTATATGTGTGTGTTTGGATATTGTAAACAGGCAAAGAATGACATTCAGATTTTTTTGCAATTTCATTATACGCGTTGTTTGTTTGTTTGTTTGTTTGTTTTGTTTGGCATTTTTCTGCCCCTTCAGTACGAAAAAAAAACCCATTCGGACCCAGGTTAATCGTTTCAACCATTATAGAAATTGAACAGGTTCTTTAGAAAATAAAAATAATTTTCTTCACTAAAATGAAACAAAACAAAACAAAAATTATCAAAATCGAATGGGTATATCTTTTTATTATTTCGTTGAGTGCAATCAAAAATATTATAAGACGAATATTTTAATCGACACAATCACTTTCATTTATCTGACTCAGCTGAAAATGCAATCGGATTTGATTGAGCCTCGACGAAATATTTCAATGTTGTATTTATTATATGGGAGATCCTCACGATCTTTTAGTTACACCGATTATAAAAGTATTTAGAAATACTATCTAAAATCATATGAATGTTTCGTAATGATTCATATATGTATTACTAAAACGCCCTTTTGCTCTTTAATATTAATGTATATAATATATATGTTATATAGATATTATTTAAATAAATATTCAAAATCATTGTTGAAGCAAATATAGAAAGTTAGATATAAAATCGAACAATTAGCGGTATATTTCACAATAAACTATGAGGTATTCTATAGTCGAAAATTATATCGACCTTAGGCTATTATAAAATATAGAAAATCATCTTTCCAAATTGTCTGACTAACATCGAATTCCATTCGATTTACAAATAAAATACTGGGTATTTCGTGGAGATTTCAACGTGATTTAGTTCAGGAATCACAAATGGAAAATCCATAAACTATTTGCCAATTTTTGATAATTGAACTTGACATAAATAAAAATTGTTCATCATCTAATATGCATCAATAAATTTGCACAAATTTCGGATAATGATAGAGATCGAGATCATTTTTGATCTTACTAGATCGTAAAGCTCTTGTAATTTCTAACAGCATTCTTTACAGTTATTTGTAATTCAAAATAATTAAATATTTCATAGAGCAAATAATTTCAAATATAAGAAAATTATTGTTTTATCGTTACATTAATTATTTTCCTAGTTTATTTGAATAATTATTAAACATTTTAACATTTATAAATCAATAATAATTGAATAATAATTTGAAGAGAAAAAAAAACGTTTAATGGAATTTAGAATGTTTCAATTATTGATTTATTTAAATTTATAGAGATGAGTTTTTGTAAGGTTGTAAAGTGACTAGTTTTCAGCATCATGAATACTACCTTCACATTTAAATGTCGCGACTATGGAATTTTAATAATAATAAAATAGATAATAAAATAAAATCTATTGTATTTATTTTATTGTCTGTGAAAAAAGTATACGAAATTTACAAAAAAAAAAAACAAAAATAATCTACGGTCAGTTGGTCAAATTGAATTCAAACGAGTACAAATCGAATTTCCTTATTTAATTAAAATATTACTTATATAATTAATAGTTTTTTTTACACTTTCGTTTATTATTATTATTATTATTATAATTTGATTTAAGAAAATCCGTCAGATTACACAATATACGGTAATTTTGACCGAATTTCAGTAGCCACAAATACATAACACGATCGATTACTTAATTGGATAGTTTCGAATTTTTTTTAATTTGTTTTTTTTTGTTTTGGTTATTGTTATTGTTTTTTCTATTAGATATTAATTGAGAGGTACTCACCCTTTACTTTCGCGTTTTCTTTTATGTTTTGTTGTACCTTTAATTGTTTTATAAAGTGTAATCATTATTGACACAATTTAACACAAATCAATTATAAACAAATCACTTTTTGTTCACAATTGGGAAATGTTTGAAAATTTCTGTAAAATTATTTGAAATAAACGCGTTATTGAAGGACGCATGTGATATTACTAGATACTATTAGATACTATAATATTGTACCGTACCGCATTCATACACGAACTGTTTTACACTGAGCTATGTAAAACCATGTAAAACCTTATACCTAATGGGTACTTATGTTATACGATAGGTTTGTCATAAATATTGCAAGAAAGGGGCAATCAGTTGTTTGGTTGTAATCATTAATCGACATCCTATAATTATTATTTTCAGATGATAATTATTATTATAAAAAAAGCCCACTTAAAATTTTTATTATTTATCATTTTTCCCATTTTTAAATTTACAATAAATAACATCATTGACGAACATATCTAATCATTTTGATTGAGTTCCAAAGTGTTTGAAATAAAATTGTTAGACGAGGTAATAAAATATCGATGGTAATAAAATTTACAATAACATTTATTCTAACAAGTGAAATGATTGAAGCCCACCCATAAATTGTTTAATAAAATTAATATACACATGTATATATATATTTTTATACAAATAAAAATCAATACAAATTATTAATTACAGATGGGTACTTACAAATTCAATATATTAATAATAATTGGAGTGGAAATGCCCATATGTGAATAGGGAAGGGGAAAAAAATTACAAAACTCCTACGTGTCGGATGTGTTTTTCAATTTTTCATATCAACAACATAATTAATAATCGTCCTGTAGTAACAATCAATTCTATATATGAAAATAAAATATATCAATGATTAATCTTGAATGAAAACAATATAACTGTGGATATTTATTATTAATGAAATAATCAAGTAAAATACAATTGTTTTAAAATATACAGAATGTCCCCATTTAACGTACTTATTATTATTTAATCAATTTTATTATAGACTAATTTTAATAAAATAAACATTTATGGTGGGATATATGTAGGAATAATCAAATTGTTAATAAATTTATAAATGAATGACTTAATGATATTTCGAAAATAGTAAAACGTAATCGATGATTCATATTAGACATCAGTATTTCGTCTATTAAATTCTTACTATTCAGATGTGTTGACTTGTAAGGAAATTAAATGAATGCGTGAAAATTTTATTGAAGAACTTTACCATTGTATAGTTGGTATAATATTTTGTCGAATTGTCTACTTATGCGGTTTTATAGTTATTTTCTAATAAAAATTTTGATAATCGTATCAAAAATATAAAATAAACAATTTGCAGTCAGTTGTAATCATAAACATTATATAGAACACACCCTTTGCTTAAATATATAGATTTTTTTACATAAATATTTATAATACACAGTCGTAAATTCGATGAATAAATGTCTAATGGCAATCAGATCAAGTAACAACAAATAAAAGGTTAATAATCTTCATTTAAAATATACAATAAGACATATCAATGAACTTATCAGATTGTAATCGATGGAATAAACGAATTTTTTTCGATATAACAATAGTAACAAATAAACAATATTTGATTTAACTAATCACGTATATGACAATTGGTCGCATTCCTTTTATTTTCAAGTCTTGTACATCTAAAAATGTACAATAAACAATTTTAGAAATTTCACAGTTAACACTCCATTAACCCTAATTAATTTCCCAGATCATCCGGAAAATTATTCAACTAGAATCGGATCAAATCAGTAGCTGACGAGCCGTAAAGATATCCTTAGTATTAACTTTACTATACGAGATTCCTTTAATCTATTTTTTATATCTTCCATAATTCTTGTCATTCTTGAAAAATTCTGGAATTAATATTTGAGTAGCTATTGCACATATTTTCTTCGTATTTAATTATACTTTTAATTTTCTGTGAGGTAATTATTTCCGGAAAAATTTTCGTTCAATTAATGAAATACCGTTCTCTTAAACTGGAACGTATAATTGTGATTCATATCGATTGTTGTAATGTCCTAGATTTTTAATTATTAGTTTATATAATCGTCATAAGTATGGATATAGAAATAATTTCATTATTTCAAATGTCCTATATTTACGTTTACATATGTAGATTTTTGATTTTATTACAATTTTTTTGAATTTTATCTTTCTAACTTAACATTGACATAGGCAATTAAATATACACTAAAGGTACAGGTTGTGCGGGAATTGTTGTTAAACAGCGACTTTCGTGCTCAGGCTCTCATCACTTTTCGATATCAATTTAATATCATTTTATAGGAGGAAAAAGTTGAGTTTCTTTAAATACTTCTTTTGAGTAGCTTTTAGTACTTGAGATATAGATTCGGTATGGTAAAATTTTAGGCATTTAAGACGATGTAAGGGTGTAAGATGAATATTTAAAATAAAAATCAAAATTCTCCATAATAGGCGCTTTAATAAATTTAAATGCATTCCAATATTTTTATAATTCTAAATATACTAAAAGACAAATTTGAGTAATATTTACACATACAAAATTACTACAGACAAAAGATATTTCAAAAAAAATTCTGTATAATTATGAGGTAAATTTTATATCAAGTGCTTTTGATAGAAAACAAAACGTATCAGTAACTTCATCAATCTGTAAAAGAATAAATACAGTTAGTAATTGGAATTAGAACCAAATTATTCATGAAATTTACAAGTTTTGATGTTGGTTTCCCCATTCCATGACCAGCTCGTGTTTCAATTCGTATCATAAGTGGATTAGTTTGTGTTGATAAATTACCAATTTTATATTGTAATTCAGCTATAAATTTCAATGAATGTAGTGGAACAACACGATCATCATGATCAGCTGTTAATAATAATGTTGCCGGATATTGTACACCAATTTTCGGTATGTTAATATTATGCAATGGTGAATATTTATATAAATAATTAAATTGTTCTAATTCATCTGAACAACCATAATCAGATTTCCATGCATAACCGATTGTAAATTTATGAAAACGTAACATATCAAGAACACTTCAAACAAAAATAATATTAATAATAATATTTAAACAAACAATATACGATTTAAATAATTACCCAACTTGACAAATAGCAGCTCCAAATAGTTCAGGTGTTTGATTTATACAAGCAGCCACTAATAAACCACCATTTGAACCACCCTGTATTGTTAATTTATTCGATTTTGTATAATTATTTTCAATTAAATATTTTGCAGCATATTGAAAATCATCAAAACAATTTTGTTTTTTATCAAAACGACCACCATTATGCCAATTATCACCATATTCACTGAAATTCTTATTTAAGAGATGATTTTTTTAAATTTATTCACAATGAAATTACCCCCGCCACGAATGTTGGCTAACGCATAAATTCCATCGAAATTATTGATAAATACTAAACGTGATACACCAAATGATGGTGTTAAGTTAACGTTGAAACCACCATAACCGTATAATAAACAAGGTTTAGATCCATCATTTTTTAAACCCTAAAATTAATGAGTAATTAATGAGTAATAACACCACAATGAAGAATTATTAATAATAAAGTTAAAGACCTTTTTATTAATTATAAACATGGGGATGTCAGTACCATCTTTACTTTTATAGAATATTTGTTTAGTCTCGTATTCAGATGGCTCAAAGTCTCCGACTTTAGTCTCATGAAACAGCTACAAATAATAATGTTTAAATAAATAATAATAATAATATTAATAATAATAAGAGAATTACTGATTGTTTAATAGAACCATTTTCTTCAAAAACAACTCTATAAATCATATTTGGTGTTAAAAATGAACAAAAACTATAAAACATTTCTTTATGACTTTTTTTCCCAGATACAGCAGATATTGTACCAACGTCTAATTTGAAATCATGAATCATTTCGCCACTTCTTATATCATACAATTGCATTATATTCTAAAATATATTAATTAATCAATTTATTATTAATTAGTTGATATACTTACTTTAACATCTTTGAGATAACAAACAACAAGATAATAATCGTTGATAATACTGGCCCAATCTAATACATCTTTCGGATGTTCTTTTATTAAGTCTTTCCATTCAGTTTCTGTAGGATTTGTAAAATCAATCATCACAATTCTATAGTTTGATGCATCTTTATTTGTTCGAAAATAAAATTTGTTATCGATATTTGTTATATACTAAAAGAAACTTTAATTATGTAATGGTAATTGATATAAATTCAAAAGAAATTACCTCAAAATCGGCAACAAATTCTGTAACTACTGGTGTTAATTTTAATTTTCCAGTAATACTCCCTTCATTTAATTTAGTAAAATATAATAAATTATTTTTACAACCCTTTACACTAGTTACAATTAAATATTTTCCACAATCACTAACATGTGCGCCACTAAAAAAAATTACAGTTACGAAAGATCACAGTTTAAGAGAAAAGAAATTTACATTCTTAAATGTGGATCATCAAATTCAACAGCAACAACATCCTGACTTTGATCAGTATCTAATTTATGATAATAAAGTTTTTGATTTTCACTTGATTGTGTTTCTGAACCATCAGCTTTACCGATTTGTTCTAAATATGCCTACAAAAGAATTATTTAATGTTAATAAAATATTTATTTTGACATAATTACCCCGTAGAAAAATCCTTTATTATCATGCATCCATGTCATTGGTGAATATTTAACTTTTTTTAATGTTTCTTTATATTCACTACCGTTATCAACATTTTTAAATTTAATTTCAATCCAATCAGAACCACTCGCACTTAAACCATATGCAAATGTTTTACCATCTTCTGAAAATGCTGTACCAGATAATGCTATTGTACCATCATCAGATAATGCATTTGGATCTAAAAATATTTTGGCATCACTTTTTAGATCATTTTGTACATAAATAACTCCTTGATTTTGTAATCCTAAATTGAATAATTAATTGATTAATTTTATAGAAAATTTCATTAATATTTCAAACCTGTATTTCTATATTGATAGTAATTATCACCATGTTTAGATGGTGTTGAAAATTTTGGATAATCCCATAACTTTGTTACAGTATTTTTAATATTTTCTTTAAATGGACAACTATCAATATACGGACGTGTTATAGCATTTTGTGCATCGACAAATTTTTTCGTTTCTTCACAATCTGGATCCTCCAACCATCTATATGGATCTTTAATCTATATTAATGTTAAATATGATTAGATTATTATCTATTTTACATTGAAAAAATAATGTCTAATAATTACTTCAGTCCCAAAATAATCATCTGCAAAAGAGTTGTCTCTTCTAACTTCTGGATACTTAAAAGACATATTTCTAAACAAACACGGAAGTGATGTACACCTGTGAAATCTATAAAATACAAAAGAAATATTTAAATAATTTGTTTTCTAATGATTCACCTAACTCTAAAGATATTTGTAAATATATACATGAAAATATCTGCTGTTAATGCAAAGGATTATGTGTCACAGATAAAGGTTATGTTAAAACGATAGGCATTTGGGGGGCGGAGACTTACAGATATGTGTACATAAAAGTTATTCGATAGATGCCGCTATTTGCTGTCACCAACAATATTACAAAATATCACTAGATAGATGTCAACATATCTACATCCGGCAACACTGCTATATAACCAAAGTTAGGTCGAGTTAGGTCCAAAAACTTTATTATGTTGGCAGCATAATTGACAAGTGATTTAATTACAGTGTTAATTATTGTGTGTATATTAATTGTATTTATCGTTGTAGATTGATGTGAAATAGCATCATTTATGATAAATCGAAATGAATGGCAATGGTATTAACGAAAATAACGGTTTATGATGGGTGAAAACTGTGAAGAAAACAAAAGTGAGGTTATGTGCATTTTGCAATTTCTATAAACAAATAAACAATGGAAAATACAAGTTTTCGGATTAAAAATAAGTAAGAAAATATCGTAATGATGATTCATTCATTAATAATAATCATAATCATCTTTTTGATAGATTTTCATATCGATGTATAAAATGGAAGTTGCATTATTCTCTGGATAAATGCGATTGGGGTCATTTCCAAAGCGATCTTTTTATAAACACACACATTACTGTAGTACGAATATCGCATTTCCATTGAAGTAAAATGCTTGAATTCAACATTGCACATATGGTCCACATAAATTTATGGTTTTTCTATTCATTTACTGGTAAGATTATTAAATTATCTATTTATTTTTTATTAATTATTAACAACAATTAACTACTTATTATTATTTGCAATGGCATCTTATAATTAGAGACCGGATATAGAAATCCATCTTTATTTGGCATGCAATTATCGTACAATTGTCGCGCGTTAAGGGCTGGTCATGGGGGTAGTTCGATGGTATCTATACAAAAATTACAATCATTCAATAATATTGAAACTATTATCATCACCATCCTTTTTAATATTACTGAATGTATAAATGCTTTGAGGTATTTGAATAATTAACAATTACTTTTAAAGTAGACAACCAACAATACACAGTTCACTAATTGTGTATGGTTGGTTGCATATGCTCACTATGTCTGATTTTGTTTTTTACCCATTTTGATAATACGTAAGTAATTTGAGACGTGTTTGATTATGTATTAATACCGTGATAACCGTGAAAATATATGGCCACATCACAGTTTATTTTGTAAAATTTCGTTATATTCAAGGTGGGATTTCTTAGACTGTTATTTTTTTTATGACAATATTTTGCTATATCTATTTCTGATTGAAATTTTTAATTCGTATATTTTTCTTTTAGTTGTTATTCTTCAAAGTGTTTGTAGAAAATGTGAGATTATACAAGAAAATAGCGAACTAATGGTTGTACTGTGTATTTAATATGTAATCACATATTCATTAATAAGTATGGTTGGTATACGTTAAATTAATTACAAATACATAAATTATTTCTTTTGTAGATCATCATGGCCTTATTTTTATAATTCTGGCGGATTTTCATATCGAGATGAAATGAAAGCTGCAAATGGACGACGACATCGTCATATTCTCAATGGTGAGTTATCGTTTTTATTTCCACTGACAAAAAATTTCAAAACTCTCATTCTAATAAATAATTTAATAATAGAGACATTCGCAACGCTGTTAAGTTGACCGGCGTCTAAATGTTTTTTTTTTACTGGGGGGCGTTCAATTGGCCGAATGTTGTTTTTTTTAAAAAAACATTTTGTTATCAATACAGAAACTGAAACACAATCGTTTGTTGGTTTATAGCGCCAAGTTTAATAAATAAATTAGTCGTAGATCACCATTTCTGGTGTTTGAATTCATGGAAGTTAAAAGTAATCACATGCACACACTATTATTAATTTATTATTTATTATTTTAACATTTACGAAACTACATAAGTCGCACACTCTACAACACTCATTGACAATTATTATATAAGTAACCAGATGGAAGTACATATTTATTCCTCTAATAATAAAAAATATAATAATCAACAAATGACCAACAGACGATTGTAATTGTTGAACATAAATAAATAAAATATCGCAGATATTTCCAGTTATTGTTTAATATTCAATAGTAGGGCCATCTAGTTTACGGTAGCTGTACTAGTGCGGCCATTTTGAGATAAGATGTTTCCTTTTACAGGTTTCTTTAATTTGTCAAATTAGTTTTCGACATGATTTGTAGATGGAGTCGTAGTCACTGTTTGTTGTTCAACCATTATTGACAGTTGTCATTCGTTCTCAGTGTTAATTATTGTATGGATTAATTGGTCTTTCGTTGTAGATTAATATGAAATAGCATTGTTTAAAATGAATCAAATGAATGGAAATGGTATTGGATATAATAATTGTTTATTATGGATGAAATTGAAATCATAAGTGAATGATTGAGATGTCGTTACCACAACGCAGAAATTTGAATCTATGTCTGACTGGATTGTCGACAAATTCGCATTCTGATTCACAACCATGACACCATTCATCCAGATGCAGACGGTGTCACAGGAAGACCAATATTGTAAAATGCATTTTCATGGAGAGTTGTAAATTTCTAACCAGATTGATTTTCTACTTAATGTGGATCGTCAAGCTCATAATTCAGCTTGGAGCATCATCCGATGGTATATCAATATCACAGGTACATTTATAGGAGTCGATTTGCCTACCTTTAACTTTTTTTGAGCAAACAGTTAATCGATTGTTCTTTGTATTATAGACACATCCGAGATGTCTGCACGTGGAAGCTCCTCCAATATACCAAACTCTTTCTTCTTGGTATTGAAGGTAAGTCTTATGAAATTGAAAATTAACAAATTCTAAGTTAATATTCTTCTAGACCATCATTAACCAATGAGTCCTTTCTGAGTTGAGAATCTGGACTGGCAGTGGAGTCGATCCAATCAACAATGAATGAAGAATCGTTTCCAGTTATAGAATTGGCAAAATCATTATTTTAAATGGATATAAAAACTGATTGTTGATATGTTGTAGTAACTGAATTAAATGTAAGTATAATTAATTGAAATTATAAATAATTGAATCCATTTTAAAATATAAATAATTTTTAGGATGTATTAAGTTAATGACAGTAGCAGCCGCAGCTGTAGTGGTACCATGGTTTACATTTTACCAGTATTAAGTTATTTACAATTACAAGATGATCATAGATATATACCAGCATCGGAGGTGTTTCATGTATTAATTGTTGTAATATCTGGTTGTTGATTTCAATCAAGTTTGATAAAACATGTTCACATAGTAACATTATGGAATATTTGGGTAAGAGTACAACAATTATCATTTTATTATTATTATTTTCAAATGTAGTGTTTTTATGTTTTATTACTTCTTAGGTTGGCAATTCAAATCTAGGGACATTTAGTGACTAGAATTTTGGAGTGGCAGTCGTGGTTTTTGACGTTTGACATTTGTAAATATAACCTTAAAAAATAACCATTTATTTAATAATTTCATTTTCTTTAGAAAGAATATAACAAATGTAAGTGGATTACGCAAAATTTAACGGAGCTGGCACAATCCATAATAACGAAAAACAATTCAAATAATCAAGTTCTCATCTTGTGAAATTCGGCAAACATTTACAAGGTAATTATCATCATTATGCATCAATGTAAATCGTTTATTATTTTATAATCAAACAGGGGTGTGGTACGAATGATATTGAAGTACCCTGTCAATGCGAGAACCAAAATGCTGCACATCACATAGCACGTAGCATTTTTCCCAATTGAAGTATACAAAGTACCAGCTATTTTCACAATGGTAATAATGGTAATTAGAATAACTATAAGTAGCAATGATTCGTTGTATTATTTGTATCAAAGCAATGGATGGGCAACCATAAACACATTACCATCTAAAATGGATAATCAGCAATACGTGGTTAGTGGGAGATTTTTAACAATTTACTCATTGTAATTTGAAGTCATTAATTGTCAATTAGTACAGTGATAGTTTATTTTGTAAAATTTCATAATATTCAAAGTGAGATTTCTTAGACACTTAGTCACTTTTTGCTATATCTATCTCAACATTTTGTGTTTGTTAATTAATTCAATACTTTAATTCGTCTATTTCTCTTTTAGCCTTTATACATCAAAGAATCAGTAACAGTGGAATGTTGTCAACACTAACACATTAATTCACATTTGAATGTTTTGTTAAAATGGGAATTCGTTAGTTTGAAGAAAAACGAAAAGGTAAACGATATTGTTGATAAGAAACGATCCAATAAACAATGAATGAAGAATCGTTTCCAGTTATAGAATTGGTAGTAAAAACATTATTTTAAAGGGAAATAAAAACTGATTGTTGTAGTGATTGAATTAAATGTAAGTATAATTAATTGAAATTATAAATAACTGAATGCATTTTAAAATATAAATAATTTTTAGGGTGTATTAAGTTAATGACAGCAGCAGCAGCAGCTGTAGTGGTACCATGGTTTACATTTTACCAGTATTAAGTTATTTACAATTACAAGATGATCATAGATAGATACCAGCATTGGAAGTGTTTTAATTATTAACTGTTGCAATATATGGTTGCTATGGGATGTTTGGATAAGAAAAGAATACAACAATTATCATTTTATAAATATAACAAGAACCAAATTTGTTATTATACTAAACAGATAGATATTATTAATTCATAATGTGAAGAGAGAAATTGTTTAATTAATTGTGGTGTAAATAGATCAATAAAAATATTTTATATTCCCCTTTTCTCGCTAAAATAAAAGCTTTTCGCATCCACCAAATTTTTTGAAATCGCCCACCGCCTCCATCAAAATTTCCTAATTCGCCTGGCGCTTCCACCAAAATTTTTCGTGCTAAAATCAAGATCTAGCATCTCTAACCCGGCGCTTCCGCCAAAATTTTTTGAAAATGCACCGTTAAATTTTTCGGAAAATTTTGGCGGAGGCGCCGGAAAATTCGCCCGGCGCCTCCACCAAATTTTTGAAAATTTTCCGGCGCCTCCACCAAAATTTTTCGTGCTAAAATCAAAATCTAGCAATCTCTAACCCGGCGCCTCCACCAAAATTTTTCGAAAATGCAGTTAAAAATTTTTCTGAAAATTTTGGTGGAGGCGCCGGGTTAGAGATTGCTAGATTTTGATTTTAGCACGAAAATTTTGGTGGAGGCGCCGGAAAATTTTCAAAAATTTGGTGGAGGCGCCGGCGAATTTCCGGCGCCTCCGCCAAATTGTTTCATGCTAAAATCGAAATCCAGCATTTCTAACCCGGCGCCTCCACCAAAATTTTTCTAAAAATTTTTAATGTGACTTCGAAACTTTTGGTGGGTGCGCCGGCCCATTTGGAAATTTTCATGAAGGCGAAGGACAAATTCAAAAAATTTGGTGGATGCGCCAAGCTTTTATTTTAGCGAGAAAAGGGGAAGATAAAATATTTTTATTGATCTATTTACACCACAATTAATTAAACATATTCTCTCTTCACATTATGAATTAATAATATCTATCTGGTTAGTATAATAACAATTTTAACAAAACTCTTATTAAAATGTCGTTACTTTCCAAGAACAATCATAGATAACTTCGAATACTAAATGACAAATTTGTTTCTTGTTGTATTTATAAAATGATAATTGTTGTATTCTTTTCTTATCCAAACATCCCATAGCAACCATATATTGCAACAGTTAATAATTAAAACACTTCCAATGCTGGTATATATCTATGATCATCTTGTAATTGTAAATAACTTAATGCTGGTAAAATGTAAACCATGGTACCACTACAGCTGCTGCTGCTGCTGTCATTAACTTAATACACCCTAAAAATTATTTATATTTTAAAATGCATTCAATTATTTATAATTTCAATTAATTATACTTACATTTAACTCAGTTACTACAACATATCAACAATCAGTTTTTATATCCATTTAAAATAATGTTTTTACTACCAATTCTATAACTGCAAACGATTCTTCATCCATTGTTTATTGGATCGTTTCTTATCAACAATATCGTTTACCTTTTCGTTTTTCTTCAAACTAACGAATTCCCATTTTAACAAAACATTCAAATGTGAATTAATGTGTGTTAGTGTTGACAACATTCCACTGTTACTGATTCTTTGATGTATAAAGGCTAAAGAAAAATAGACGAATTAAAGTATTGAATTAACAAACACAAAATGTTGAGATAGATATAGCAAAAAGTGACTAAGTGTCTAAGAAATCTCACTTTGAATATTATGAAATTTTACAAAATAAACTATCACTGTACTAATTGACAATTAATGACTTCAAATTACAATGAGTAAAGTGTTAAAAATCTCCCACTAACCACGTATTGCTGATTATCCATTTTAGATGGTAATGTGTTTATGGTTGCCCATCCATTGCTTTGATACAAATAATACAACGAATCATTGCTACTTATAGTTATTCTAATTACCATTATTACCATTGTGAAAATAGCTGGTACTTTGTATACTTCAATTGGGAAAAATGCTACGTGCTATGTGAAGTGCAGCATTTTGGTTCTCGCATTGACAGGGTACTTCAATATCATTCGTACCACACCCCTGTTTGATTATAAAATAATAAACGATTTACATTGATGCATAATGATAATAATTACCTTGTAAATGTTTGCCAATTTCACAAGATGAGAACTTGATTATTTGAATTGTTTTTCGTTATTATGGATTGTGCCAGCTCCGTTAAATTTTGCGTAATCCACTTACATTTGTTATATTCTTTCTAAAGAAAATGAAATTATTAAATAAATGGTTATTTTTTAAGGTTATATTTACAAATGTCAAACGTCAAAAACCACGACTGCCACTCCAAAATCCTAGTCACTAAATGTCCCAAGATTTGTATTGCCAGCCTAAAAACTTATTAAATAAAAAATCACTAGAATTGAAAATAATAATACTGATGGAAATTATCTCATTTGACAATTTATACTTACAACTGAATCAATCACCACACATCCAAATATTCAAATAAATTTCATATAATTAGAGCTGTCGATGAATGGATACTAATTCACCTTCCATATCAACGTCACCATTCCAGTGCAACATGATCCTGTTTTTTCCAGTAAATTCATGGATGCTCCTACATCACACACACCTAAAATTAGTAATATCCATCATCATAATCTAATTAAAAATAATAAACGATTTACATTGATGATTGTTACCTTGTAAATGTTTGTTGAATTTCTCAAGATGGGACATGATGACTTGGTTGTTTTTCTTTATTATGGATTGTGTCAGCTCCGTTAAATGTTGCGTAATCCACTTACGTTTGTTATATTCTTTCTAAAGAAAATGAGATTATTAAATAAATAGTTATTTTATGAGGTTATATTTAGATCTATCAAACGTCAAAAACCACGACTGCCACTCCAAAATTCTAGTCACTAAATGTCCCTAGATTTGAATTGCCAACCTAAGAAGTAATAAAACATAAAAACACTACATTTGAAAATAATAATAATAAAATGATAATTGTTGTACTCTTACCCAAATATTCCATAATGTTACTATGTGAACATGTTTTATCAAACTTGATTGAAATCAACAACCAGATATTACAACAATTAATACATGAAACACTTCTAATGCTGGTATATATCTATGATCATCTTGTAATTGTAAATAACTTAATACTGGTAAAATGTAAACCATGGTACCACTACAGCTGCGGCTGCTACTGTCATTAACTTAATACATCCTAAAAATTATTTATATTTTAAAATGGATTCAATTATTTATAATTTCAATTAATTATACTTACATTTAATTCAGTTACTACAACATATCAACAATCAGTTTTTATATCCATTTAAAATAATGATTTTGCCAATTCTATAACTGGAAACGATTCTTCATTCATTGTTGATTGGATCGTTTACCTTTTCGTTTTTCTTCAAATTAGCGAATTCCCATTTTAACAAAACATTCAAATGGGAATTAATACGTGTTATTTATTAATTGACAACATTTCACTGTTACTGAGATTCCTCGACAAATAAACCACTAAAAGAAAAATAAACGAATTAACGAATTGAATTAACAATAACAAAATGTAGAAATAGATATAGCAAAAATTTGTCATAAAAAAGTGACTGTCTGACAGATTCCACTTTGAATATTATGAAATTTTACAAAATAAACTGTGTTGTGACCATATCTTTTAACAATTATCACTGTACTAATGATAATTAACCACTTTTCAAATGACTTATCATCAAAACGGGTAAATTGGTATTTAAATAATTACCCTTAAATGTGTATTGTTGGTTGCCTACTCCAATTACTGAATTTATAGCTACGTTAATTATCAGTATTAACCATAAGCCATTATTAGAATTTCTGGTATTTTTGATACTTGAATTAGGTGACACTACTTCAATCCCATTCGTACACACCCCTGTTTGAATGAATGAAGGATACACCACCCAGCAATTGTATAAATATAATTGCGAACATCCACTCCACTGCCAGTCCAGATTGTCAACTCAGAAAGGACTCATTGGATAATGATGGTCTAGAAGAATATTAACTTAGAATTTGTTAATTTTCAATTTCATAAGACTTACCTTCAATACCAAGAAGAAAGAGTTTGGTATATTGGAGGAGCTTCCACGTGCAGACATCTCGGATGTGTCTATAATACAAAGAACAATCGATTAACTGTTTGCTCAAAAAAAGTTAAAGGTAGGCAAATCGACTCCTATAAATGTACCTGTGATATTGATATACCATCGGATGATGCTCCAAGCTGAATTATGAGCTTGACGATCCACATTAAGTAGAAAATCAATCTGGTTAGAAATTTACAACTCTCCATGAAAATGCATTTTACAATATTGGTCTTCCTGTGACACCGTCTGCATCTGGATGAATGGTGTCATGGTTGTGAATCAGAATGCGAATTTGTCGACAATCCAGTCAGACATAGATTCAAATTTCTGCGTTGTGGTAACGACATCTCAATCTTTCACTTTTGATTTCAATTTCATCCATAATAAACAATTATTATATCCAATACCATTTCCATTCATTTGATTCATTTTAAACAATGCTATTTCATATTAATCTACAACGAAAGACCAATTAATCCATACAATAATTAACACTGAGAACGAATGACAACTGTCAATAATGGTTGAACAACAAACAGTGACTACGACTCCATCTACAAATCATGTCGAAAACTAATTTGACAAATTAAAGAAACCTGTAAAAGGAAACATCTCATCTCAAAATGGCCGCACTAGTACAGCTACCGTAAACTAGATGGCCCTACTATTGAAGATTAAACAATAACTGGAAATATCTGCGATATTTTATTTATTTATGTTCAACAATTACAATCGTCTGTTGGTCATTTGTTGATTATTATATTTTTTATTATTAGAGGAATAAATATGTACTTCCATCTGGTTACTTATATAATAATTGTCAATGAGTGTTGTAGAGTGTGCGACTTATGTAGTTTCGTAAATGTTAAAATAATAAATAATAAATTAATAATAGTGTGTGCATGTGATTACTTTTAACTTCCATGAATTCAAACACCAGAAATGGTGATCTACGACTAATTTATTTATTAAACTTGGCGCTATAAACCAACAAACGATTGTGTTTCAGTTTCTGTATTGATAACAAAATGTTTTTTTAAAAAAACAACATTCGGCCAATTGAACGCCCCCCAGTAAAAAAAAACATTTAGACGCCGGTCAACTTAACAGCGTTGCGAATGTCTCTATTATTAAATTATTTATTAGAATGAGAGTTTTGAAATTTTTTGTCAGTGGAAATAAAAACGATAACTCACCATTGAGAATATGACGATGTCGTCGTCCATTTGCAGCTTTCATTTCATCTCGATATGAAAATTCGCCAGAAATATAAAGAAAGGCCATGATGATCTACAAAAGAAATAATTTATGTATTTGTAATTAATTTAACGTATACCAACCATACTTATTAATGAATATGTGATTACATATTAAATACACAGTACAACCATTAGTTCCCTATTTTCTTGTATAATCTCACATTTTCTACAAACACTTTGAAGAATAACAGCTAAAAGAAAAATATACGAATTAAAAATTTCAATCAGAAATAGATATAGCAAAATACTGTCATAAAAACAATAACTGTCTAAGAAATCCCACCTTGAATATAACGAAATTTTACAAAATAAACTGTGATGTGGCCATATATTTTCACGGTTATCACGGTATTAATACATAATCAAACACGTCTCAAATTACTTACGTATTATCAAAATGGGTAAAAAACAAAATCAGACAGTGAGCATAGGCAACCAACCATACACAATTAGTGAACTGTGTATTGTTGGTTGTCTACTTTAAAAGTAATTGTTAATTATTCAAATACCTCAAACCATTTATACATTCAGTAATATTAAAAAGGATGGTGATGATAATAGTTTCAATATTATTGAATGATTGTAATTTTTGTATAGATACCATCGAACTACCCCCATGACCAGCCCTTAACGCGCGACAATTGTACGATAATTGCATGCCAAATAAAGATGGATTTCTATATCCGGTCTCTAATTATAAGATGCCATTGCAAATAATAATAAGTAGTTAATTGTTGTTAATAATTAATAAAAAATAAATAGATAATTTAATAATCTTACCAGTAAATGAATAGAAAAACCATAAATTTATGTGGACCATATGTGCAATGTTGAATTCAAGCATTTTACTTCAATGGAAATGCGATATTCGTACTATAGTAATGTGTGTGTTTATAAAAAGATCGCTTTGGAAATTACCCCAATCGCATTTATCCAGAGAATAATGCAACTTCCATTTTATACATCGATATGAAAATCTATCAGAAAGATGATTATGATTATTATTAATGAATGAATCATCATTACGATATTTTCTTACTTATTCTTAATCCGAAAACTTGTATTTTCCATTGTCTATTTGTTTATAGAAATTGCAAAATATACATAACCTCACTTTTGTTTTCTTCACAGTTTTCACCGATCATAAACCGTTATTTTCGTTAATACCATTGCCATTCATTTCGTTTATCATAAATGATGCTATTTCACATCAATCTACAACGATAAATACAATTAATATACACACAATAATTAACACTGTAATTAAATCACTTGTCAATTATGCTGCCAACATAATAAAGTTTTTGGACCTAACACGACCTAACTTTGGTTATATAGCAGTGTTGCCGGATGTAGATATGTTGACATCTATCTAGTGATATTTTATATTATTGATGGTGACAGCAGGGATCAGTTAATAAAGATGTGGAACTCCTTCACATTTCCTTTGTTTTCGAACAACAATAAGAATAATCAGAATATATATATATATCCAATGCCAATTTGAATCTCGCGCTAGGCCGCCATTATTCTGATTGTTGTTCAAAAACAAAGGAAATGTCCAGGAGTTCCACATCTTTATTAACTAATCCCTGATATCTATTTAGATTCAGTGTCACAAACTGTGTAAAGTAAAAGTTTTCCTAGTGAGGGTCATTTATGCTTTATCAGATAAAAATGTTTTTGATTAGGTGCATTTTAATACGTGTAAATCAAAAAATATCATTCATAAAGCAATACGTAATAATCCCATTAACATTGAATTTAATAAATTAAATATTCAGTTAAAATTATAATAAAATGAAATTGAGGTTAGTTTTGCCGGTTGAATTCTAATAAATACATTGTGGACTTTTTCGTTTATTTTTTAATTGCATTGCAATTTTTAGGAGGCTGAATTTAAAGATTTTAAAATGGTTGTAAAACAACCCGATGATTCAAATTTAAAACATCGAAAATTAGTTGATTCTTATTTAGATGGAAATAAAAGGATGAATGAGAAATATATAGAAGTTGTAAGTAGGATTTGTTTTGTTGGCTGTTTTTGTTTTGTTTTTATTACTCTTGTTTTAGTGGGACGAAGATTCAGTCTCTGACACTTGTGTATTATTAAATCGTGATATAGGTAAAACAGATGTTATACCACTACAAAAAGAATCGTTATGGGCAACAGCAACACAAATGTTTGTACCATTCTTATTAGCCGGTTTCGGTATGGTAGCAGCAAGTTTGTTACTTGATAAAGTACAACATTGGACTGTTTATCAACAAATTACTGAAGTATATATATTAGTGCCAGCCTTATTAGGTCTCAAAGGCAATTTAGAAATGACATTAGCATCAAGATTATCAACACATGCAAATTTAGGACATTTAGATACAAAAAATCAAATGTTAAGTTTAATTATTGGTAATTTAGCCTTAATATTGTGCCAAGCTATTGTTGTTGGGTTTTTAGCATCAATAGCTGCTGTTATATTTGGCTGGGTACCATCCGGTATTATAAATATTAATCATGCATTATTATTATGTGCTAGTAGTATTGTAACAGCATTTGGTGCTAGTTTTATATTAGGTTTAATTATGGTTGGTGTTATATTATTTTCACGTTATTTTAATATAAATCCAGATAATGTTGCAACACCAATTGCCGCAAGTTTAGGTGATTTAACAACATTAGCATGTTTATCATGGTTGGCTAGTATTTTCTATAAAACAATGGACAGTCATGCATGGTTGACTAGTTTAATTACAATATTTGGATTATTATTAGTACCAATATGGGGTTGGATTGCTAGCCGTAATGAACACACATATAAAGTTTTATTTAGTGGTTGGTCACCAGTTATTGCTGCTATGATGATAAGCAGTGTTGGTGGATTAATACTTGATTTTACAGTATCGAAATATAAAGGTGTGGCAGTATTTCAACTAGTCATAAATGGTGTTGGTGGTAATTTAGTTGCTGTACAAGCAAGTAGAATATCAACACAATTACATAGTTTAGGTAAACCTGGTAAATTACCAAATAATATGCAAGTATGTATAAGTCCTTGTTCAGCATTCTGTGATAGTAAAGAAACAACACATGCTAGTATTGCACGTATGTTAATGTTAATGGTTATACCAGGACATTTAATATTTTCATATACAATTAGTTATTTACAAGCTGGACATACATCATTCACATTTATATTTATTATTGTTTACTTAACAGTTGCCTTATTACAAGTATTTCTATTATTATATATTGCACAAGTAATGACGTTAAGTATGTGGAAACATAATGTTGATCCAGATAATTCAGCTATACCATATTTAACGGCATTAGGTGATTTACTTGGTACATTATTACTTGGTATTGCATTTCAATTTCTATTTCTTATTGGCGATCGTGATAGCGATGTTGGTGATTGAATTATTTAAATATTGCCATTGTTAAGGGGCCATTGTGATTGATTGTTCTATTTTTTTTTGATTATTATTATTATTATTAGTAGTAGTAGTAGTAGTAGTAGTAGTAGCAGTTAATCGTCGAAAGGATCGTACATTGTTATATGTACGATTTTATATTGTATTTTACTGGTGCTATTGTATTATAAATAACATTATTATAATACAATAATATTATCAAATAAATTCTTTTTCAGATTATATAACTGAAGATTCAGTTCATTTTTTCTTTAATGAACCATAAACCTAATTCATTTGCGGTTTAATTTCACCTCTTTAGTGTACATTTGGTTGCATAACTGCGGATCTTCAACAATATACAAGGATCATCCAAAATACTGTTTTTTTTTTTAGCTATTACTATGCTATTATCTATGCTATTACTAATTCTACACACGTATAATATACAGGGATTGTTCATAATAATGGTCGATGTTTGTACTGCTTGACACAATTAAAAGTTTTACCATAATTTCTGCCAAAATTTGACAATATTATAATTTTTTTATAACTCCCTAGATACTAATATGTTTATCTATTTTAATTAAAATTAAGTCAATAATAACCCTATTTGTGTGTTAAATAGTTAATTATATGAAATAAGCGACATTAATACATAATGTATGTTAAAATGTTCGTCACGTATTATACAAACTTACGGAAGTAAAATGCGGCATGATCAATAGATCCGGACATTAATTGCAAAATAGTAACTCAAGGCTCTTGTACATAGCAAATTCATGGGACATTTTCACGCATTTAAACGATGCTGTGAGGGCGTAATAATATAATGAGCATAATAACGTATGGCTATTGCCGGACAATTGCACAGATAAAACAGTTTGGAGTAAGACACACAATTGAATGGTGCAATAAAATTTCGTAAATACTTTAAAAGCGAAAGAAACCAGAAACAATAAACCATAGAGAAGAGGCAAAATAAGGCATAAACTAACGTTAATTGTAAAAATTTAGATAATCTAACGATTTTATACGGTGTCTTGCTTTAAACTCGATTATTATTTTTTTCCTAATTTTTAGGAAACTTCCTATTTCAATTCCATCCGGTTTTAAGTTTAATGCTATGTATTATTTTGTGCTTTGGTTGACTTCAAATGTGTTGTTTTAAGAATGATGTGTTTTCAATTTAAAATCAGTTACATTAATAACGGAAATATTATAAATAATTGCAGATGACTACAGGGTAAGTTTTTTGCTTATGTTTTGAAATAGCTTCTGGCAAATATTGGATAGAATTTCAGTTCTGTGTCACAGATTGACTTACTTTTTACTAGAGCACAGGAAATTTGCTATTATATTCAATAAGATTAACCTAGGCAATAGGCGCTTTAAAATTATCCAACATGTAACCATTTGCCGCCAATCTGTTTTCAAAAACACTTCCTCAATAACCAATCAACTGATCGCGCATTGGCCTCTTTAACATCGATCAGACATTATTTTGAATATTCCTAACACTACATTATTCAAATATAATTCTAATAAGGTGCAATATTTTCGGTCTTTTAACAAAAACACCAGTCAAGATCTTATTCAATACTCTACTCTATTAAAAATAGCTTAAATAACATAAAATTAAATTTAATAAGCATCAGTTTTATTGTCATTGTCGCTGTTATTATTCTTATTAATTTTTATTAATATTTATTATTTTGTAAAATAATATTACACAACATACCGCAAAATTGTTTAACATTGACCTTCAATTTTCTGGAATTTGCATTATATGCCCTTTTGCGCAAACGTGTTATCCTTTTCGACAGTGCTATCTAATTTAAGTCTAGACAGAATCGATAACCCTTCAGTCCATCGCAGGATGTAGCCGTGTGCATGTTAAATTAGCCCTTCGAGGCTGTAATTCAGTGAAAATTCGAACAAAACACCAGCTAGTACTACCCATATATTTTATCGACATATTGTATTTTGTTGTTGTTGTTGTTGTTGATGCGACAAAAACAAATTGAAAATCTTTGAATTTTTAGTGAAGAAAACTATGGATCAGACGCCATGGCCAGTAGTAATCATGTTCAAACTTCAATTAAATCACCTGAATCATCATCATCACCAAGTCCTTCAAGTGCCTTTGATGCTGGCCCTACAATAGATATGGAAATTACACTTGTCAATACACCAACCGATAATAATAATAGTGATCAAAATCAAGAAACATATTTATCAATTGCTATACAGGTGTTTATTCCATTTCTAATAGCTGGATTTGGTATGGTATGTGCTGGTTTAGTGCTCGATAAAATACAGGTAGAATTAATTTAAAAAATCAAAATGCTGAAGCAATAAGAGACACGAAAATTTCTAGCATTGGCCGGTATTTGAAGAAATAACAGAATTAGTAATATTAGTACCTGCTCTATTAGGTCTAAAAGGTAATCTGGAAATGACTTTAGCATCCAGACTTTCCACACAAGCCAATCTTGGACATATGGATACGGCTAAACAAAAAATCAGCATCATAGTTGGCAATTTAATACTTATCCAGGTAGATTAATAAATATTCATTAAAAACTAATCTAAATGTTATCATGAATATAAATTATTCTAGTGTCAAGCTATTGTTGTTGGTTTTTTGGGTGCAATTGTTGCCGTTGTTATGGGCGGCATAAAGAGCAATGATGTCGAATTGGATCATGCTTATTTATTATGTGCTAGCAGTTTAGTCACTGTATCAATAGCCAGTTTTGTTTTGGGTTTAATAACAGCAGGTGTCATTGTTCTTTCTAGATATTGTCATATCAATCCAGATAATGTAGCTACTCCAATAGCGGCTAGTTTAGGTGATATAACATCATTAACACTACTATCTTGGATATCTACAGTATTATACGACTCAATTGGCACTCAAGATTGGTTAGCTCCATCAATAATAGCCGGTTATTTATTAGCTATACCATTATGGGTATGGATAGCAAAACGTAATGTTTATACGAAAGATGTTCTTTATAACGGTTGGACACCAGTTATGGGTGCTATGATGATTAGTTCAATGGGTGGTTTAATACTGGATTTTATGGTATCAAGATTTGAAGGTATTGCTGTTTTCCAACCAGTTATAAATGGTGTTGGTGGTAATTTAGTTGCTGTACAAGCAAGTAGAATATCAACAGCATTACATAAACAAGCTGAATTAGGTATATTAACATCGGAAACGAATACTGATGAAGGCACAGTTATATTTATATCACCAGTAGCTTGTTTTTGTGGTAAAGCTATACATTCACGTACAACACGTGTATTAATGTCAATGGTAATACCGGGACATGTTATTTTTATTTATACTATTGATTATATGAAAGATGGTGATACATCGCTTAGTTCATTATTTGTAGTTGTTTATTTATGTGCAGCCGTAATGCAAGTTGCAGTATTATTATATGTTGCACATATAATGATACATTGGATGTGGAAAAGAAAATTGATCCAGATAATTCGGCAATACCATATCTAACATCAATTGGTGATCTATTAGGTATATCATTATTGGCCATTGCTTTTCAGTTTTTATATCTTGTCGCTGACAGTCAAACAACAGATGGTGAATGAAATATTATTCGAATTAATTAAATATATAAAATAATTTAAAAAAAATAATAAAAATAAATATTAATAACTAAAATAGACTGCTGTTGATCAGTGTCTTCAAAAAAAGAAAAACGAAAAATAAAATGCATTATTTTTTTTGTGATAATACACAGAACATGACAATAGTTTCGTATTATCTAGCCAAATTGAGATTGTTGTTTAGAAATAAATATTATTTTAGTAATCAATTAGGGCAAAATTAAATGTGTATTTTCCTCATTAGAAATAATAATAAAAAAAAACATTGTTGAGAAACAAACAAACAATCAATCAAAGTGCACCCCATCCTTCTACATTGTACTGTTACGCAACACAGATCGATTTGTTTAAATTCCATTTAGTTTTCCGTTCTTCAATAAATCGATTCATTTAAATGGAAATTAGCGTATGGTATTACGTAAAATACGGGTGTAGATGTTATTGAAAGAACGTATATAATTAGTGTAATACAATAATTTGAAAGAGGAAAAACAGCTATTTAATGCAATTGGATAAAGACAATTTGAATAGACAGGATATAGTCGATTCAAAGTAACAAAACAAATAGAAAATTACAATGCAAATTTGAACTCAATGAAGATTTATTAAGAATTATGTGATATTTTATATAGATAGTAAAATTAATTTGTATAATTGATTGCATACTTCAGAAAAACATTAATTTCAATCGAAATCTCTTTTTCTTTTAATAATCTGTATTTTTCCGTTAATTCTACTTCGTATTATTATTATTCGCCAAATTAGTTGAATGTTGTTATTGTTTTATTTTTGTGTGTGCGATTTTAATTGATGTTAATTATGCGGTTGATTTTGACGAGACGCCACTGGATCTTTTGGGTTGGCAACGGATGATGTGTCATAAAATTCCCCCACCCGCCAGGTCTGTAATCAGTTGATTTCGTAGGACATGTCAGCGGTCCGCCCGTCTAGTCTAGATTATTTAAAGGGTTATAATTTATTAGTTAAGGTGTCGTCTGTGTGTATTGTGGATGAAAAACTAGAATAATATATACCAAAAGTGTAAGAATTTGAAAGAAATAAATAAATAAATATATATATATATATATATAGATATCGATAAATCATCACAAAAATGTTTAGTTGGTTAAGTAAAGATAACGATAAACAAGAAGTATACGAAAGTGTCATCGATGGTCTTAAAACAATTTATCGAAATAAATTGTTACCATTAGAACAACATTATCAATTTCATGATTTCCATTCACCACAATTAGAAGATTCTGATTTCGATGCAAAACCAATGATATTATTAGTTGGACAATATTCAACTGGTAAAACGACATTTATTAAATATTTATTAGAACGTGATTTTCCTGGTATACGTATTGGTCCAGAACCAACAACAGATCGTTTTATTGCTGTTATGTATGATGATAAAGAAGGTATTATACCTGGTAATGCATTAGTTGTTGATCCAAAACGTCAATTTCGTCCATTATCAAAATTTGGTAATGCATTTTTGAATCGTCTACAATGTTCATTAGTTAATTCGCCTGTATTAAAAAATTTATCAATCATCGATACACCTGGTATATTATCTGGTGAGAAACAACGTGTCGATAGAGGATATGATTTTACTGGTGTATTAGAATGGTATGCTGAACGTGTTGATCGTATTATATTATTATTTGATGCACATAAATTGGATATATCTGACGAATTTCGACGGTCAATTGAAGCATTACGTGGACACGATGATAAAATACGTATTGTATTGAATAAAGCCGATATGATTGATCATCAACAATTAATGAGAGTATATGGTGCATTAATGTGGTCATTAGGTAAAGTATTACAAACACCAGAAGTAGCTAGAGTATATATTGGTTCATTTTGGGATCAACCATTACGTTATGATGTCAATCGTCGTTTATTTGAAGATGAAGAACAAGATTTATTTAAAGATTTACAATCATTACCAAGAAATGCTGCATTAAGAAAATTAAATGATTTAATAAAACGTGCACGTTTAGCTAAAGTACATGCCTATATAATATCTGAATTACGTAAAGAAATGCCATCTGTATTTGGTAAAGATTCAAAAAAGAAAGAATTAATTAAAAGCTTAGGTACAATATATGATCGTTTACAAAAAGAACATCAAATATCACCTGGTGATTTTCCTGATATGAAAAAAATGCAAGATGCATTATTGAATCACGATTTTACAAAATTCCATCCAATCAAACCAAAATTAATTGAAATTGTTGATCGTATGTTAGCAACAGATATTGCAAATTTAATGGCACAAATACCATTAGAAGAACAAAATAATATTGAAACATCTAATGTTAAAGGTGGTGCATTTGTTAATGTTGAAGATACAACACCGTTTGGTTATAAAAGAGGTGAAGGCATTGATGCTGGTTCTGGTGAAGTTGTTTGGATTGTTTATAAAGAAAAACCAAAATATGATCAATTATTCAATCAATTAGCCACATCTGAAGGGAAAGTCACTGGAAGTGGTAAGATATTCTTCATATTCCAATTAAATTACTCACACAATATTGAATCAAACGAATTGGGTTTGAACTAAATACCAATCATATTCTAGAATTTTCCTAAAAATACCATAAAACTAATATGGTAACGATTAAATTTGTAATTACTTGTTTAACTAACTATAAAAACAATGCCAAATTATACACAATTATCTTTATAGATATTTATTCGATTTTTTAATGGAGAAAAATCTGACCTTATTTCGAAAATTTCTCAACAAATGGAGCATTTTGTCGTTAATTTGATTTCATGATGGTACTTTCACTTGAAATTCCTTTCTTAAATCTAAAAATAATTCAATTACAATAGCATTATTAACACATTTATGCATTTTTGTGATCAATCACACTTTCAAATACGATTTATTTGAATAAATTCAATAAAATTGATCGAATATTTGCAGTTGTCGTCATCTATAATCATATAATTCTTACGAAATTTAATGTCAAATATTACACCTTATTACGATAAACTACTCAATTTTCAATTGATTAAATAAACACTGATAAATACATCCATGTAATAACATCATTGTTTAATTAAGTATTATTTCATATATCTATCTATATATTTTTTTTTAAATTATTTTATAGCTGCTAAAGCTGAAATGGTTAAATCGAAATTACCAAATTCTGTATTGAGTAAAATATGGAAATTAGCCGATGTTGATAAGGATGGTATGTTAGATGAAGAGGAATTTGCATTAGCAATGCATTTAATTAATGTTAAAATTGATGGAAATGATTTACCAGCTGAATTACCACAACATCTATTACCACCATCAAAACATTAATTTGATTTGACAACAACAAAAACAATACAACAACTATCTATATATTCCTATATATATATATATATATATATATATATATATATATATATATATTCATATTAAAGTATTATCACTTGTTAATCGTGTTCTTATTACAATTTCATTTCGTTTTGTCACTACCCACAAGTGCTATTTATTAATTACATTTTATCAGTGTGTGCCTCTTATATCAATAATGTACAAATTTCAAGAGAAATATTTGCTTTTCTCGGCTCCAATACCCCAAAAGATAAAAACTAATAAAATTTATTAATTGTCTATCTTTATATTGCAATTGATAATGTTAGATTTGTAATTAATACATATATAAAAAGAATTGATAATAAATAAGGCGCGGCCACACACACTAAATAACATGAACATGTGATAAAAAAAATCTATATAAATTGAGTACTGTATATATTTGTATTATATAATGATGATTGATAAATGCTTTAATATCATTCGATATTTACATATTTGACAAATATTTAGTTTTTCTTTGTCATAAAAACATAAAGAGTTTTTATATAATTTTGTTATAAATAATATTACTTTGCATTTGGCGGTAATTGCAGATATTTTTTCTATCTCTATATATTGTATGCACATATTTTCTGTATACATTTTTGAGTTAATTAAAATTAAATTCCAATAAAAAAAACAACAAAATTGTTCAATTTCACCCTAATAACACACGTGTATAATTGATTGCCTATATTGCGGGCGATTAAATTGAGTAACGGTTACTTTGCAACGACCTTGACTTAACACAATTTTCCAACAAACACACACAAAATAATAATAATAAACGTATGTAAAGTTGGGGAAATTCAGAACAGGTATTTCATTAATTTCTACCTGATTATTTAAAATTGTAAGATAGAAAGAGATGTGTTAATTATATATATAAAAAAATGCCAATAAGATAAGATACGTCTAGTTGAGTTTTCTTGGAAATAATGAGTAAAATATTAGAAATACTTCAAGTTTAATCAATTTCCGATAGAAAATACACAATAATATTGATTATTGATATCGTTCATTATTTGAGTACAGTGTTAGTACAAATAGAAAAGTTTGATTGGAAATTGTTTTGACCAATGTAGTAGTAGTAGTATATAGTATATAGTGGATCGACCGAAAAACTACAAGTACGTCCCTGACTTGGTAAAAACAAGAAATGGGAATTGAGTGAATCATTTTTCGAAAGACTTGGACCAGAATATAATAGACTCGATTAGTCATCATTTTTTCATCAATAATACGCATGCGTCTGTATATATATATAATATACTGTTATTTTAACCAATCGAAATGGCGGGATTGCAATGCGGGCATGTACTGAATGGTGTTGTATGTATATGTGTATGACTCATTGACTCAAATACAGTCGTCATCGACGAGGATACCACGCATATTCGAGGTTATTTTCGTTATCAAAAATATATCAAAAAAAATATATATATATATACATATATATATATATATATGTATTGAAATAAAGTAAGAGAGGTATAGGAAGAATTGGATATTTGTGAATAAAAACTTGTTCGTAATGATACCGTTTGTGGTTTTTGTGTAAAAATCTAGTCGGTGTTAAATAGTATTGATGTGTACATGTAATTTGTGTTTGTTATAATCGAATAGAATAAAAATGTATAATATTTGTGTAAAGTGGTTGAAATTGTGCAGTTCCTGTTTGTGAATAATGTTTATAATTGTCGTTTTTAATATATTCACCAATTTGGATGTTATTAATTAATTCAAATTGAACATCTGAACTAGCCAGGTAAATATATTCAACAAATTTAATCAACAATTATCGATCATATGTTGTTATAAATATAATCATCAATATTATTAAAATATAACTTCCCTGTATTGTTATTTTCCGTTTAAATATAATAATAATTATGATGCTGACATTTCCTTGTTTCTAAATTTAGAACTTCAGAACTATGGCCTTTTAAATTCTCTCTCTTTTATATTTTATGCTAAACAAACTCTCGAAATTCCTTAGTGTGTGATTTCATTATAATATAAACTCTACCTAAAGCTAGTTTTATAATAAAGA
The DNA here is from genome assembly GCA_028455855.1 of Meloe dianella. NCBI lineage: Eukaryota > Metazoa > Arthropoda > Insecta > Coleoptera > Meloidae > Meloe > Meloe dianella. The sequence goes on along the minus strand of JAPTHL010000045.1, from coordinate 320,890 downwards.
GAAATTTTCTAAATTATTGTTTATTTGTTTATAATAAAATCGCGTTTGAATTTTATGAAATTCCGTGTTGGTTTTCTAATTAAAAAAAAAACAAAAACCAACGTGCGATTAGATAATTTTTTGAATGAAAAACCACATTTCCGTTTTAATTTACTTCTTATTAGATAGTGTTCGATATTTTCAATGTAGAATAATTTTAAATACACCACCTGTATCTAGTAATTATTTGTGGTGTGTAGTTGTGGTAAATTTATATTTGCGTGTAAGGGGTGGTTTATTCATGTCAATATTTATTGCGTGTTTGTTTATAAACAAGAAAACTTTAATATTTTCTTGTTAATTATTGAAGACAAACTTTAAACTATAAATATTAATGATGTAATCGCTTTTGATTGGTTTCAAGTAGATAACATAAAAAATAAGTAAATTTATTAAATTATTAGTTAGTATGCCATATTTAATTTTTTGATTTTCATACTGTTTATTTGACAATATGTTTTTGTATTGAAACGAAAAAAAAAACAAAATCGTTGTCGATAAAACAGAAAGTCTGGATAACTTCCAGTAAACCTGGCACAAGTTTTTTCGGCCTGTTCCAGATATAGAATAGTGACGTCTGAATACAGGAGGACCCGTCATGTCAGTTTGTCTTGAAAGCAGTCGACCGCGGGACGGTCTAAAGTTACCCCTGAATCGTAGTTTTAGTGAACCAGGACCACCAACACCACAAAATAGTCAATTAACATTAAATCCACCAAAACGTTGCAAACTGGATACATCAAGTGTTAGTTTACCAACAAGCCCTTGTGCTGAAAGTTCAACACTACAAAGGGCATTAATATTAAAAAAAGTTAAAACTGTTAATTCTGATGATTTAAAATTAAAAATGGAAGCTAGTCGACATGGTCCACGTATGTTTGTTGTAATTGATTGTCGACCATTTATATCATATAATGTTAATCATATTAATGGTGCTATCAACATCAACTGTTCAGATCGTTTTAATCGTCGACGTTTACAACAAGGAAAGGCCACACTAGCTGACCTTGCTACGACGAGAGAAGGCAAGGAGATACTTAAGAAAAGAGCCTTCAAGGAGGTCATCGTCTATGATGACAATACTTGTGATAAAGAACGTATTACTGCTGCACAACCATTGTTGTTGGTTCTATCCTCATTAGTTGAGGACAACAAGGAACCGGCCCTACTTATTGGTAAGTTATCACGATTTTTTACAACGACATTTCCATCATCATTATCAAAAGCAAAAGAAAAACGCCTACTTTTCTACTATTTGCTAATTTACAAAGAAAATAAAACTACAGTTGGTCCATAGCCAGCAGTGCCGCGTTACATTTGTTTATTTGTTCAACACTTACAGGACTGTGACTAATACACCAATATATACGTCTTGTTCTATTCTTAATTTAGATTATTTTACCATCAATTATAATGATGAAAACAAAAATATGAACACCCACACCAAGGACGCAACCCAATACAGTCGTTACATTATTATCATTATTATACAAATGTAAATAAATAATCGTTTATATATTTATTAAATGATAATTAACTGGAGATTTCATCAAATTTATTTCCAAGGAAAATTTTCACGTCACTATATATTATCACAAATAAACAATGATTTTGCATTGCCTGATGTTCTATCTAATACTGATTTTTAGCACATTTTTTTATTAACAAAATAGAAATTAGAAGAATAAACATGCTAAATAATAGCAAAACTACGCAGTATAAATTTTTGAAAAGAATAGAGCACTTGCAAGTTTTGCTATTTTTTTTTTAAGTTGAAAGGACTATCTTTACAGTCGTTAAGTAGAAGGACCTTATATTGAGTCATGAATAATAGTGAAAACGTGTTTCTTCGTCATTTGTGGATGCGTTGTGGTGGATGAGTTAGAAAGAAATTGTGACGTCACTTGTACGAAAATAAAAATATTTTCCCTACATTTTGCATACGACTTGATTATTATAATTTTTTTAAGGAAAAATAGAGATGTATAGGGATTCTTTTAATTGTCCCCATTGTCCATTAATTAGATTTTGATAAGGGTGGAACAATATCACAAGTGAATCGACACGTGATTATGCAAATTGAATAGACAAAACCAAGGGGTCGTCGTCACCTTATTTCTATATATATATATATATATATATATATATATATATATATATATATATATATATATAAATTTTTCTTTTATTTTAATCATAAACTTCTTGCCAATTTTCGATTGAAAATCATTGGTGTTATCTCAAAAGAAAGGTTTATCTTTTAAAATTTGCCACTTAAACGTATTGACGTCAATAATTAAAAAAAAAAAATTCTCCGGTTCTTTTATTTTATTTTCTCTATTTATAATGGTGATATTGTTTATTTTATATTGTTGTTATTTAATAAATTTTAATTGTGTTTAAATCATTTGTCAACAATTACAGAATTGTTTATTTTAATTTATTTAATAACATATGTACAATAATGATACTTTTGATTTTGAGCAATAATTTTTTATGTGTTTTTTTTGATACTATTTTGCAATTCTGATAATTGGAACAATTTCTTAATATTATTTAAAAAAATGATTAGTTTGTATATCAATCATTAAATTGTACCATTCAGTGGGATTTGTCATTTCAACAATATAAATATAGTGAATAGAGTTTGACTTGGCCGATTTGTTTTTGGGACAAATCTATTAAATAAATATTGATAAGCCATATACTGGAACTAATTTAAATTGGCCAACTCTAAGGTAATAACAGAGCCGGTAATTATACAAAGAAAAATATTGACGTTGAACTATTTACATGAAAGTTTTACACTTAAAAGTGCTACTTTTTAGATAGTGTCGTAAAGTTGACTAAGTGAAAACAAATCGACAATAAATTCGACAACATTTGGCATTAAACATATATAATTTTCAGGTTTATTGAAATCAAATTTCAGTTGATCAAACAAATGCGTTGTAAAATTTTCCCATTTATCGAGAACTTGACCATTTCAACACAGTTGATGTTGTTAAACCTGTTGATAAACGTTGAATTAAAGATTAAATTTCTTAAGTTATTGATTTTGTATTCATTAATATTACACAGAAAATATGCAGAATGTCAACTGTTTACGGAAAATGTGTTACTCTCACAGAATTTTATCGGAATCGTAGGAGAAAACGACAATCAACAAAATTTAAACATTAATAGTATAAATAAATCAAATAAATTAGAACGATATAAATTTATATTGTTTTAATTTAATTATTGCAATATTCATTTGTTTCATTTTTAATTATTGATAAGAAAAACTACGTTGAAATTAATAAAAATAACCTTCAATAATCTTTATTGACGTTTTTGTTTCTTTTTTTATAAACAAATAAAACGATTTTTTATAATTTGTATTTCTCAAAAAGAAAATTATGGAAATTAACGTCATATTCAGGTAAAAAATTGTGAATGAGATCATCACATAGTAGACGCAGTATCCTCAAAAGGAGTCGATGTTTTTTTTAAGTTTTATTTTTTAAATCATCAACAAACATGATTTACATTATAAAATTCTATTCGTAATCAATTTTTTTAGTAGAAAAAAAATAATACGTAAAATGATTGTATAAAAAATCGATTTGATTTTTTTTTATTTTTGAATAATGTCTGTGCTATTGTTTTCTATTAATAAATTGAATAGTTCATTAATAAAACGTCAGTTTGATTTTGTTAATTATTCGGTTATGATAACGGTTTAGAATTAAAAAAAATTTATTAATTATAGATTTTCTGCAAATCTTTCCTTTTTTCTTTTGATAATGATTATTATATCTAATAAATATTTTAATGATTCATTTCATGCTAACTATATATATTTCATCAATATTAATATTTGTTTTAAAATATGCGATCAATTTCCATTATTCATTATGAATTAATAACAACAATACGTTTATTTAACATAAATTTCATCGGCATAATATTTAAGTCACATTGATGAAAATTACATTATTTTTATCGTTCGTTTATTTGTTTAATGAATGATTGAACAAAATAATCAATTTGAAAAAATCACAAAATTATCACCAGATCGAAATCGTGTTTAGTTAGAGATAAGGGGGAATTTGAGTCATGATGATCATTACCAGATCGTTTTCCCCTTGTCCATTTTTTTATATAATTTAATAATTTACTTTATTTATCGAATATAAACTGTACTTATATTGATAACAAATTGTGGTTTTATTATTAGTCAACAATTATTGTTATTTAATTACTCATAAAAATAAAAACAATTAAAACTTATGGTAAACATATGGGGAAATCGTTGTAGTTTCTGGAATTGTAAGGGGATTTGCGTTTATCCTTGATACTCTTTTAAAATGACGCAGAACAAAAACATTAAATGGACATTGAATGACGCATAATCCCCCCCTTTTGATCTTTAAAAGTATTTTACAAATAACCACATTGACAGATTGTGTTTGGGTACGCGAAAGATTCGTTCTCAGTTCCGTGTGTGTTGTCCTTTATTTATTATTTTGTTTGTCGTTTTTTTTTAAATTTTTTATTATTTTTTAAATCTGTGATTTTAAAATGAGACTCAACAGACAAAATAATTGTCTCGTATTGAGATTTAATCCAATATCACAACAACAAAGTGAGTAAAATTCAACAATTCCATAATTAATTTCAAATAAACCGCCATATTTGTTGTTTTTTTCTCTGTGGAATTTTTGCGCCAAATTCGAATTGTGTTATATCACTCGATTGGGAAATTAATTTGAATATAAAAAGTTCCTTTATCAATTACATGAGTCACATACATTGAATTTAATGAATAAATATAAATCCATAAATTTGAATTTTATAATTGACCAAAAAATAAACATTATCAAGGGTGAAATATTTGAAATAATTGTTAAAAGATGTTGTTGTGTGTGAGTCATGTTGAAATATCGTCAAATAATACGGGGTTGTTTTCAAATGATCCCTTCTATAACATCTTTGTATGTGTATATTGTTATGTAGTAGGTATTATTATAAAAGAGATTTGTTAGGGTTGAATTTATGAATCACTAGTATTGAAAAGTGGTGTTTAAATAATTTTTGATTCAATTACACATAATTGTTATTCCATTTTAAATATTGATGATTCATAACGATTTTATTATGGTTATATATTTTTTTGAAAATTTCAATCCAAAATTAGTTTGAAATTGTCTTCATTCGTAATAATAATTATTCTAAAATTACGTCAATTCTTCACGGTAAAAAGAATCGTGAAACATTTCTGATATGAGTCATATTTTTCTGTTTTTATTATTATTATTATTATTATTATTATTATTATTTATCTATTTATTTATGTATTTAATTTTGTTTTGTTTCGTTTTTGTTGTTGTACAGGAGGTCATACAGAATTCCATCGTAAACATAAAGAATTCTGCGAAGATACGTTAGTAACTGGTTTAACAACAAAAGGTTTAGCATCATCAACATCATGTCCAGCATTAAATGATATTGATTCACATCCAGCATCACGTGTATTACCATTTTTGTATCTTGGTAATAGTAAAAATGCTGCCGATTTATCATGTTTACAAGATTTAGGTACAACATGTGTACTAAATGTTACACCACAAATTGTTGGTTATCATGAAACAAATGGTATAACGTATAAACAAATACCAGCAACAGATTGTGGACATCAGAACCTCAAACAGTATTTTGAAGAAGCTTTTGAATTTATTGGTAAGTCTTATTATTATTATTATTATTATTATTATTATTATTGTTGTTGTTATTGTTATTTTATGGTTAAAAAGAACGATGAATCATTTGACTTTCCAATAAGTTCTTTTTTTTCTTGTAAGAATTTTCTTAGAAGGTATTGTTTTGATTCACATTGCGTAAAAACCAAACAATTGTTTTCATTTGAAATGCTGAAACTGATATTGTTGGTATATAATAAGATTATCGAAGATTTTGCGCTGCTGTTTCGTTTTAATAATAACTATGAGTCAAACAGGAAATATACCGTCATCATCAGGGTGTTGTATTGTTAAAACAATCATCCCTTATCTTGATTAGTAATGTTGTCAATCATAATATTTATCGGGAATGATTCATTAATATAAATCAATCTAATCGAATCTTCTTTATCTAGAAATTTCCTAATTGTAATGTTGTCTGTTTGTTTTTTGGCCAATGAGCAACTAGTGGTTGTTAAATTTTAGGAAGTTAACCGGAACTTTGGTATTTCCCCCTCGCGTCGCTATCAATTCATTGTTCCAAAGAGAAAACACACAACAGAGGTATAGTTTTACTTATGAATGGTCTCTCGTATTTTATGTACATTTGGCGGCGCGGGGTAACGTCCTTGTCGAGAGTTTTGAGTCACACCAATCATTACTCATCCTACTCATTTTCTAAGGGCCGTTGGCCCGATGTTCCCGTGACTCATTCACAATATATTCCATATAAACCATATGTACATATTCTAAACAATAACAATAACAAACAAACAAACAAACAAACAAAAAACTAGCAACAATAGTAAATAAGAACATTGAATTAGTTGCCCCAAAATTGTATCCCCCCACAAAAACAGTTTCAATTGATAAATATTAACGGTGATCATCGACTCCCAGTATTAGTCATTGTAATAATACGATAATAAAACTTTTTTTTTTGGTATTATGTGCGTAATGTGTGACGAGGAGGGATAGAGGATATTTATTTAACGTATTTATTTATTCATGCAATGTCTACTTAAAATTTGTTCCTTAGTTTGTTAAAGAAATATGATGTTTATTATTATAAAATATTTTTGTTTTCCGGTTTCGATAATAAAACGAAAATTGTGCTCTACATGAATTTGCTGTTTTTTTGTTTTGTTTTTCAAAAAAAAACAAAACAAAGAATCGTATATCGTAATGAACAACACAACTGCGGAAATTTTTCAACTTAATCATTATTGTTGAAAATTTTTAAAAGGAGGATTTCTTTTAAAATAGACCGCAGACGAATATAGAACAAATTTTCAAAGAATGACTCATTTTCTAATTCTATTTTAAAATCAAACACTACCCGAATATATATGTATATATAAATGTGTGTATGTGTGTGTGTGTGTATATATATTGTTTGATGATTGATTACTATGACAAATCCAACCAAATATGTATATTTGGTTGCATAATATCGATTAAATTTTATTAATAATTTTTTTTCTTGTTTATAGAGAAAGCTAGAAACAATGGTCTAAGAGTATTAGTACATTGTCAAGCTGGTGTATCACGTAGTGCAACAATAGCAATTGCCTATATAATGAAATACAAAAAAATGTCAATGGTTGAAGCCTATAAAATGGTAAAAGCTGTACGACCAATCATATCACCAAATTTGAACTTTATGGGACAATTATTGGAATTAGAGCAAAGTTTACGTGGTAACAATAATAATAATAACAACAACAACAACAACAACAACAATACCACCATCAATAATAATAATAATAATAATAACAATATCACCTCCAATAATAACAACAACAACAATATCACCTCCAATAATAACAACAACAACAACAATACCAATAATAATAATAACAACACCAATAATAATAATAATAATAATAATCAATGTCGTTGGACGCAACAGTCCAGCGATGAAGTGACTCAAAGTTGTAGTGTTTAAATATCATGTTTTTTCATATTTCATATTCTGTTATCATTATTATTATTATTATTATTATCATCATCAATGTTTAACTGTGAACAATAGAGGTGTTAATTTTCGAAAATCAACCCTTAAAATAAAAATATAGTCATATGACTCGCCATTATTATTTAATTCTAGTCTATATTTATAGTGCAACAAGGATTATCTAAGAATTAAAAATAAAAATAAAACAATAAATAAGGAAAACATCATGTAATATATTAAAAGAATTTATTTCTAGTGGTACAAATATATAATTTATTATTACTATTATTATTATTATTATGATTAATTAATTGATTGATAGATAGTGTGCGTGTGTGTGTGTGTGTGTGTGTTTTTTTTTGTAGTTTTCTTAGGATTGCTTATGGTGGTTTTTGCGTTGTTGTTTTTTTTTAGATAATCAATGTTTTGCACTATATTAGGAAAATGGCTGTGTACCAATAAAGATATTAGATCAAAAAAAACCTTGTTTTTTTTTTTGGTTTTTGTTTTCGGAGCAGCTTTAATTTAGTTGTTTCAAGAAAATAGAATGATTGAAACATAGATGCTGTTTTTTTTTCTTACAACAAACAAACAAAAAGTGAATAACAATTCATATTCTTCAAGTGAGGATGAGGAAGTTAAAAAAAATTTTACAACCAAATATATCAAATCTATAGAAGTAATGTTTATAAAATATTACGGGTGACAGTCCCGTTTTTTTTTATAGAATTTATTGTAAAAATGTAAAATGTTGCCATAGTTATTTCCTACAATTTGAGCATAATAGTCATTTTTTTTCTTTTTTAGTTTCTAGATTGTACGTTATGTAACGATAAGATTTTCTATGTTCAATTTGAGAAATTCTTCTGTTTGTTTGGTATAAAATAGTTGGAGTATTTTTTTATGTAATTATATAAATATACATACATATATATATATAATATATATATATATATATATATATATATATATATATAATTTTTGAGGTTTATAATAAATGTGATTTTCTCATAGTATTTAAGTCATGATTCGTTTCGTATATATAAACATATACACATATAAAAGTTCGTGTATATAAAATCTAGCTAAAATGAATTATCATCTGTAAAATTTGACAATGCACTTATTTAATAATGAAATTGTACATAGCAACACTATCGAATTTGACAATTTCGTGCCTTTAAAATTAATTTGTAACAAACTTATTAATTAATAGAATTCATAAATCTGACTGTATCTTGAATTTAATAGTTGTGTTATTCAAGATAATCAACAAATATATTTAAAAAAAAAATAAGGAACCATAAGAAATGTTATTGTGTTTGATTTTCCCCTATTCTAACAAATTCTCTAGTGGAAAACGTAATGAAATTCAACGAAATTATCAAAAATTTATTAATCAAAGTAACCGTCTACAATTCCTCATGATGCGATGGAAATTTCTTCAATATAGCATTATATAAATTATAAAATGCATAAATACTGACTGTGATAATAACGATTAAAGCAACACCAAAGACAACACTTAGAAAACTTCCATCGATAACACCAACTTGACTTGAATGTCGGGCATCATCAAAATCACCAGTACGTTGCCGTTCAGCCATCATACGTTTCATATTATTTAATCGTTGTCGTAATTCATCAACAGTATCATCACTGGGCTCTGAAAATAGACAAAATCCGAAAACAATCTAATTAGAATAAAATCATGGTTGTGTGTAGGCAATCAGTAATGCACCAATATGCTGTATGGATTGTATAAGCAACGCACCAGTGGCGTGCATAAAAGAATTATCTACACCAAATTAAATGGATTTCCACCGCAAATTGATAAGGTAAAGTTTGAATTCCTACAGTATATCAAAATACTGTTTACTGAAATAGAAAAAATTGCCGATCAAATTTTATCAGGTATTTCATCCCTAGCAACCTCTTCTTTGCATCCACAAAACAAAAACAGTTCGTTAAGCTTTAATGAGTTGTGCTTGAAGATATATACTTGGATAATCCTGGTGCGCTGATCGTCTTCTAACACTGCTTTAAATTTGACAAAATCAATAATGAAAATGGTTCAATTAATATGTGTTTTATATCATTTAGACCACACGTTACAGTGTCCATGCAACACATTTTTAAGATACTTTTGTTGTTTATTGTAGTCTTTAGGGCAGAAGTATGTTGAAGATGCTTCTTTGGGATAGTTTTATTTTCAATAAATAGATAATACTGTTGGTGGTTGTTTATTTCTCTTACCTTTATCCATTTTGAACTTGATGATGTCAACAAGGCAACACTGTCATTATTGATTGAAATTATATAGAAACTGGACCATGTATCAGGGAAACTGGGGAAAAACTGGAAGAGAGAAAAGATGAGACAGAGACCCACCCCTGAATGATACTAAAATTGTGCGCAAGCTTGTCACATAATAATACAAATCCTGATCATTTTAGCCTGTTTCAATATCATCAAACTGTTATAAAATAAAATAATCTATCGAAATACAATACAAAAATAAAAACCATCATAATAATACTGAGAGAATTTCAATTAATTTCTCCGTAAATATGTAAAAATTGTTTTGGATCAAAATTTACGTGGTGGTGGTGGTGGTGGTGGTGGTGGTGGTGGTGGTGTTAGAGGAAATTATTATTTCTAACATAAAGAGTGCGACAAACTGAACAAAATTATTCGTGAATTTATAAATAAATTTTGGTGTAAGTTGTTGTAAACAGAAAAAAAACAAACGAATTTGTTGTTTTTCATATATAATATATATATATATATATATATATATATATTTATTGTCTATTTCTTTAATTTTGCACTAATCGATGTCGAAATATATGTGACACCTTTTCTCTTCTTCTATATATGACAAATAAAAGAGAATCTTTCATTTTTGATGATGAAAGGGAGAGAGAGAGAGAGAGAAGAGCGAATCATCGTTGTATATTAAATGTTAATATTTGTTTAAAGTATGATTAATGGATAATTAATTAAAATGGGTGCTAGAAGAAGTGTTTTATTGGATTATTAGTTAATATTAAATGTTAATATGAGTAGTTTCCTTATAAAAGTGCTCGATTCTATGTGTTGTTAACAGGTATTCTTCATATTTGGTTTTATTTTGTTTTCCATGTTAAAGCTAGACGTATTCAAATTGAAAATTAGAAAAAAACGCACGTATATTCTTCTATTAAACAATACAAGGTGTTACGAAAACGTTTAAAGGCGCAACTCTGCACAACTTTATTGATGAAGATGTATTGATTTGGTTGTAACAGGAATAAAAACAACTGACAATTATTGGTTGATGTTCTTATAAAATTCACTGATGACATAGAACAGATTCATCAAAAAAAAAAATGCTCCTTTATATTAATATGCGATGTAAGTGTTAATTGGATGTAGAAAAGAAGCAACAAAAGCGTTATTTAATATTTTTAGAAAACGCGCGCGAGTGTCAGGGTGTCCGGGATGTTATCGATCTTCTTCTATAGGAGAGGATGCTGGGATTATTGGGGCCTGACTGCCACGTGTTTTGTGTCCCTATGCTCTTGTAGTATCCTTGAATTATTCCTTATCTTCTACTATTTATTGATTTGTATTATGGGATAACGAAGCTGCCCCCATGTTGAAGATTCCCGCACGTTTTAAACAATGTGACCTCAGTGTTTCCCTTGCGTTTGATTATTGTGACTGCATTGTCAACATGGGTACTCGTGCTGCTGCATGTAAGCAACTTTATACCTTCTATGTTGTATATTTCACACTCTGTATTATTTTTGTATATACAAACATACCTGTACACAATTGATGTCATTTAACATTAACACTAATAATAGTATCAACAATTAGCATTAACTAGAATTTTACTAATTTTAGTTTATGCTAAAATTTTAAATTACCAACAAAAATCCACACAAATAATACATGGATAATTTCAATTAGTTACAGCCAAAATACGCAGCTTGTATGACTACCAACTGCGTCTTATGCAGGGGGCTATGCCTCCACCATCTGGGATTGACATAGCAAACACTATCAAATACTTTTCACAAACACTTCTAAGTAAGAAGCCGTCTTTCATAAACAGAAATCACATTACGTACAGTAGGTCCCAAAGATGCTGGAACACTATTTAAAATCGAAATTAAACAGTAAAGACGATTTTTATTAAGAAATGATTCCGGTGTAGATGGGACACGCTGTATGATACAAATAAAATTAATTGTTTTTATATTTTAGCTGTTCTGAAAGATGTACCAAATTCACCGTTTGATCTACTCAAAAATCCAGAAATGGATTCTGTACGTATGGGATTATTTCCGAATTTAGATTATAAAGGATTATATAATTCATTAATACCTCTAATAGAAGTTGCACCATTAATACAATATGGATTACATTGTAAATTATTTAATTTATCAAATATGTTATTATTATTGTTATGATTGTTTTTTTGTTGTTGTTGTTGTTGTTAATGTTTCTAGCTTTCGGTCAGGCTACTTTACAATGTCTGGGATGTCTTCTACCTTTCTTAGAACATGATTTAATCGATAATTTATCATATTTAACAGCATCTTCAATTGCAGTTTTACCAAGTAGTTTACATCAAGACATCATTAATACACTTTGTTTTTACATTCTACCATTTACAATAAGTAAAATTTGTTATAATTTGTTATATTTTAACTCGATTAAAAACATATAAATTTTAGCACGTCATGGTGATCGAGATCAAGATATCTATCAATCAGTATCAGCAATAATAATGATGGTATTTCAATATTCAACAAATCCAGCCCATCATTGTCAATTATTAGAATGTTTAATGACATTAAAACAAAATATATTAAAAGATGTATTAAGTGTTATTGCTTATGGTACATCAACAGCTCGTTCATCAGCTGCTAAATTATTATTTTATTATTGGCCAACATTTAACGCTAATTTATTTGATCGTAAAAATTTAATTTGTAAATTTGCCGGTAATTATAGTCACACGAAGACAACTTGAACGATTCAACGATAATTAATGTTTGTTTGTTTGTTTGTTTGTTTGTTTTTTTTTGTTTGTAAATTAGATCCGCAACCGTTTGTTTGTCAACGTGATATGTGTCCAAACGCTGGAAATGCTGAAGCCGCTAAAGTTTGTTACGATCATTGTATATCGATAACGTTTGCTAGTGATACACCACCACCATTATATTTATGTATTGAATGTGCAAATGAAATACATCGTGAACATCCAAATCAAATGTTTTTTGATATTTTACATCCAATGCAACAGGTGTCTATGGTGTGCGAAAATAAAGTAATAAAATATTATCACAAACACCAACAATAATTATTAATTAATCTCTAATTTAGAATTGTAGATCAACAGATAAATCAGCAATTTCAATATGTTTCTCAACGGAATGTGCCAGTTATAACGGCAATCATCCAATACGTTATTGTGAACAATGTCATAATAATCGACATAATAATAGAAGAGGTGGTGATCATATTGTGCATAAAAGTTTACCACCAACATGGAGTATGGATCCGGAAATGCAAAACTATATGGTTGAAGCTATCGCTAGGTATACTAAAAACATTAATCCATTATCTCGATCACAATTTCTATCTTCATATTGTAGTTTATTGAAAGAAGCGAAAATTCCAACAGTCGATACAAATAAAGATAATCCAGAAAATCGAATACAAGTGCAAACAATTGACAATATAACAATTGAAGAACGTCAATTGTTAGGTAGATATGGTGTGTGGTTATTAGTAGGACGATGTACACCAACTGACAATACACAAGTTGATATATTAGGACGTTTATTAACAATGTTATTCCACTGGTTCCATATGACCGCATACTCATATGATGGTAAATATTGTTTTTATTGATTAATAAAAATCAAACTGAAAATAAACAATTTTAAAGGCCAAGAAGAAAGTACCTTGGAGAAATTGAAGACTGAAAATGTATGCGGTTGGCTGAGAGATATAAGCAAAACACATTATAAATTATTTATTTCATGCCTTCTACCACATCCACCTGAATACGCAAGAATAGGAGGCCATTGGTAATTTATTAATTAATAACAATCCAAATAACAACTATTTGTAAATACAATAGGGACACGTTAGCGTCACGAACATCCCATTTAAAAGACGGTTTAAATCGTCTATTCTGTTTGGTACCGTATGAAGTAATTACACAAGAAATATGGGATTATGTTATGCCACATTGGATGGAGGCTATTGTAAATGATGTTGCTGAAAAGGAATTATCAGAACTTCGAATTATTTTAAGTAAAATATTAGATACTGAAATGAGTCCTTTAGGATTTGATGCTAAAAAAATGTATCATTTTGTTGCTATACGATTTGAAAAAACTAGTGCTAAAGTTCAAGAACAAGCACTACATTGGCTACAAGTAATTATTGTTCATTTCTGACTTGATCAAACATTGACTTTATATTTGTTCACTTTATAGACGTTAACGATGCTGGAAATAATCATTCCTCTACATTTACTTTTCGAAATATTCGAAGATGGTATTTCCTATATGAAAGGCGGTGTTGATAGTGAATCAAATGAAAAATCAATAAAATACGATGACGTAGATATAGATGAGGCACAAGGGCCAAATTCGATTTGCAGTTAAATTTGAAATAAACATCAAATTGATGAGCAATCATTGAATTTTTGTTTTGTTGCAGCGCCAGTAATCGACGATTGTGACTCAGCAAAAACATCATTCTCAGATGATGAGAATCGTTATTCGCAACATACGGAATTTCAAACAGATTCTGAACATAATTTATCTTGTTGTATATTAATGTTGGATATATTATTAAAACAAATGGAATTACAAGATATTGATAAACATACTGGATTAAATTCATCATTATCAAAAGATGTTTGTTGGTTATTAAAATGTATGATAACAGCAGCATGGATTGGTAAACATTCATGTTCAACAAAATCCGAATGTAGTTATTGTGAATCTAGTATTATGTGGCATCAATTATCATTACAATTAATCAAATATTTATCACCAATTTATCCTGCCCATCCTCCCGATGTAATTCATTTAAAATCAACTAATCGATTAATGTGTGTATTGATTGATATTTTCTAATTTTATTGAAGCCACCTCTTGAGGAGAATTGGGATGATTTTAGTAGAAAATCACCACCGGAAAGTGACAAGAAAGAAACAAAATCCGATGTTGTACTCAACATGCCAATTCCAGAAGTTCATTCTGTAGGAGGAGTTCTAGTTCATATGCCACACGTGTGTTCTGTACGAAACGTAGTGTGTTAATTCTCAAACGGAAAGAATATATAAATAAATTTTCGTTTGGGATTTGAAATATCGTAGTAGCATGTCAAAATTAATCATAAATTTCAATCCTAATAACAAATAAATTTTGTGTATATTGGAAATTTATTTATTTTGTTACAGATAATGACGGCAACAGTTGAAACGGTATCTGAACAACTTGATTTAGCTGCTATCATGCCAACCGAAAAAGTCGTTTCAGCTGTTGCTAGAGCTATAACATTGACCGAATCAGATGTTGGATCAGCAACTGTACAAGTTGCTAAACCACAGGTGATTGGTGAAAATGATGAGCCTGTAGAGACGGAATCGGGAGATGACATGGAGAATTTTTGGCAAACGTCTGTTGGAAAATTCAAATTTTGCCTTGATGATCTACCAAAGCCACTGCAATACATTCATCAACTTTTACAAGAATTGCCTAAAGTGGACAAACCAGATGTACTCTACTATATGTTACAGTGTCTAAATATTTTGATTTTGCACGGTGATGCCTGTACTAAAGCCTCCAAAGAGCATAGAGGCTTCTTCATTTGGTGTCAAGAGAATCTGTTGATCAAACAGTAAACAATCATTGATTTATCAAATTCTCTTCACCATTATTAATATTTCCAGTTTATGGGAATTGTGTAATTCGGAACATTCCCATATATGTCAAGAAGTCGTACCGTTACTACTTCATTGTATTACTTTACCGGCCGGTTCGGATGTATTTTGGCGAGTTATCCAGGAAGAATTTCACAGTAGAGATTGGTGTGTTAGATTTACTGCAGTCGAAAGAGTAACAGTTATTACAAGATTTATGGATTCAAGTCCATTGAGAAATCTACCACAATTACAAGCAGCTTTAGCAAATGCGTTTTGTTATTTAATATCAAGCATTGATGACACCAATATTTATGTTGCACAAAGAGCTACTTTATATCTTGGAACAATTCATGATTCAGCAATTAAAGTATTTGAATCATTTTTCAATTGTTGTTTATTATTGTATTAAATTAAGATATTCCTAGTCTTTGATAATGTGTTTGGAAACTCAATTCGATACAGTCATTGTCGATAGACCAATGGTACTACAATCACTTTATCAACTCCACAATTCGTTAAGCGAAAGGAAAATTTTAACATGGGAGTTCTTTCTGAATCGTTTCGATACGTTATTTTTAGAGGCACA
Organism: Meloe dianella; assembly: GCA_028455855.1. Lineage (NCBI taxonomy): Eukaryota > Metazoa > Arthropoda > Insecta > Coleoptera > Meloidae > Meloe > Meloe dianella. Next base: position 304,643 of record JAPTHL010000045.1, on the reverse strand, counting down.
GATCACTTTAGATAAAACTGGGGATATATCATGTCTTCGAGGTACTAAAAACAAAGTACCAACGTCATTAATCGAAATCATATTTTAATTATTTTTTTTTAGATTTACGCAACACCGATTTAAATAGTGAAGCATTTTTGAAGAAATTACATCGAGCACATGAAGCTCTATCACAATCCGATGGAAGTGCAACAAGTTCAATAAAAACCTTAAATGCTAGTTTCGGTACTAAGTGGCCTTATAAACGTACTATGTCAGCACCAGCATCTATAATAATACCACGCCATGAAAATAAAAGTAATTAGTATTGTTTTAGTGGAATTAAATTAAATTTAATATAATTGCTTTCTGATTTAGTAATCACAGAAACAAAGGAGAAAATTTACAATCGTCAATATTCAGCACCAATATTAAAACGGAAAAGCTCACGTTTTGGACTCGGTCAGTTTTTAGGCACTAGTAACAGCATTCCAGGTAGAACCTAGATGTAGTATGTAGTGGCCGCATGAATGTGTGTAAGTTAAATTATATTTTAATTCAAACAAGAATTGAACAAATGGAACAATTTAAGCATGGCTTGGTTTATTATATTTTGGACTCAAAAATGTTCGATTGTTTTCGTATTATTATTACTATTATTATTGTTATTGCAGATGGTCATATGCATTCGTTAAACATGCCAGACGATCCAAATATATTAAATTTTCTACAACGTGTCATCGATTTGGAAGAAGCCGACAAAGAAACAATGCATCTTTTAGTATTTTTATTATTACAATTTTTATCAAGATCAGATCAAGCTTATCCGGCTGATGAGAAGAATCTGTCGAAAATTCAAGGAATTGTTTTAAGACATTTATATTTATTACTTGGTTACAGTCAAAATGATAGAGGATTATATTTACCACCGCATAGATTACGTTCATCGCCTGCATTTAGTGTATTTCTATCAAATTTACCACAATTACTCGATCAAAACAATTTAATTGGACGACTTTTATTGCCAACTTGTTTAATTTTATTACAATACGCCCCTTCACCATATTATGTTTCGAATATTTTAGATTTTCAACAGCCTACATATAGTTTATGGACGTTAGAGCCTCATTTTAGAAGAAATTGGTTGATGGCTCTAGTTGTGTTACTTTACAAGGTACCATTGTACAGTGTATTTTCGACACACTATTAATCTAGTATATTCGTTAATAATTTTAATTGCAGTATCAATATAATCAACAACCTCATTGTATGCAATTAACATCGTTAATACGAATTGTATTAAATAGTTTAGATGCTCAACATCATCATTGTAGACGGATACCAGGAACAATAATTATGGGAGCACCACCATCACGATCTAGAGATGTAAGTCAACCATCATTAGGTACAGAAAATGAACATCCAGAACGAACAACACCACCATTATCACCGATGTTCTCATCTGATGGTCAATCAGTTCAAGTATCGATTAGTTCAAAAGGTGGTAAAGCACAAGTTGTATATGCAAAACCATCATCAACAACTAGTATGGAAACACATTGGGAAGAAGCAATACAATGTATACAACCTGAGAAAATGTGGGAGAAACATCTAAAAAAACTAACCGATTTCAATATAGATACAGATGATACTGAATCTGAATTAATAGCAATACCAGAAAGTGATATTAGTGATAGTACATTACAGGGAAGTATTCAAGATTCATTTGATGATGGTATGGATGAAACATGTTGTCATTCACAACAGAAAATTTGTAATAAAACTCAAGAAACAGTAGACAATACAAAATCAGTAAGTAAAATGATGAATAAACGACCAACATGGATTATCGGTAGTGAAGATGATAATGTTAACAAGAAACATCAGGAGAATTTAACAAAAACTTGTGATTATTCAAAGAATTGCACCAGATTAAATTCAACATCATCAATAAATTCAGTTAATGGTTCATCACATATGAAGAATATGAACGAATTTCATCGACAAGTAACCAATTCGATTGAATCACAACAGAGTAAATCTACCTCTTTAGGAAAACATAAAAAAGTGATTGAACCAAGTATCACACCAGTATGTACACCAGTTTCAGATTGTGATGATTGTTATAAACATAATCATGGATTATTACCAGCACCATCTATTGAACGTTTATTACCAATTGGTGCAATCCGACCATCAGAATCAATGAGAGACAACGTATTCTTACCACCTTTAGAATCACAGTTAGAAATACCCAGTCAAGAACGATTATTGCCAATTGGACAACACACGAAAGACATATCACAATTAGTTGATAAAGTTCGTCAAGCTTTAGGCATAAATGCACAATTAAATAAAATTGATAACAAAAAAATTGATAAATATCAATCAAATAAAGATGAACCAATACAAACGCACAGTCCACGAAGATTAATTAAACAAGTAGCACTAGAAAGTCCACCAAATCAAGCTGATTTAGAAGATAATGGAAATTTATATAAAACCACAAAAACGGATAATCAAAGTAGAATATTTATATATATATATATATATATATATATATATATATTTATTAATTATCTTTATTTCTAATTACATAATTAAATTTCAGGAGATACGGTATTTAATCAACGACAACGGATACGTAAAGCTGGACCTTTCACGATTGGTACAGCTCATGATCCTCATCGACCTGGCGCCTGGTTAAGTCCACAATTATCACCGAAATTAGACGGTATCGATATGAAACAAAGCTCATTCCGTATTGGTGATGAATGTGTTAATGAACGTTGTTCCGAATGTGGTATGGTTAAAGAGGAATACAGCGATGAAGAAATTGGTTTATGTATTGTTACATTAGGCACATTTATACACAGAGAACCAGCATTAGCCGCGCCTTTGTTGCCGGATATTCTAAGCACAGTTGCAAAGTAAATTTGATTAATTCGAATTTGATGATTTCCAAGAAAAAAAAATTTATTCTAGGGTAGCCACAAATGCAAAATATCCATGGCAGAGTGACAGTAACATCCATCTACCAGGTGGTGCGATTAGTGTAGCCCATCAGTTTCTACGGTGTGTCCTTCATCAGTTAGCACCAAATGGTATTTTTACGCAAATGTTTCAAACAAGTGCGGCTGGTGAGTATTTTCAAAAAATTTCCACAATTCATTTTAAATTAACGAAACCTATTTCTAGAAAACGTTAGAGTGCAATTTTTCAAAAGCGTCATCCAAGCCCTTATCGATTTTAACGAATTAAATCCCGTTGCACCTCTACAATTATTATTAGAGGTTCACAATATATAATTGTATGAATATTTGTTAATTTCTGTACATTTTTAGACACTAAACTCAAAAAAGACATTACCACTTGAAACTTTACCGACGATCCTACAAAATATGGCATGCTATTTGAATTGTTTACCATTAGAAGCTGCTATAGGATCTAATACACCATTATGGAGTACTGTTTTACAACAACTTGAAATTTTATATAGAAAAATGCAATTTATTCTGAATACATTTGATGATATTACACCGTTATTAAGGATTATGATTTCGGTTTTTAAAATACCATTGATTTCACAGTACAAGGTTGGAATACTATTTTTTTAAATATATATATATATATATATATATATATATATATATATATATATACAGACTGTCTCTCCTTACTGGAAACAATCCTGCTAGGAATGTGTTTCTAGTGGAATATAACAGGCTGTATATTATTCAAAATAATTACGAATATTTCAGGGAATCTTGGAGCCATTTTCGAAAGTATTGAGTTGTGCCATCCAAACAAACATTCTAAAATACAGTTGTCTGGTAGAAATGTGTTATTTATGTAACAGGGCTTTCACTAAAGTAATTATCGTTTGATAAGAAATATTGAATTTTGAAAAAACAATTTGACAATTTTCAGGAACGCGACAAATTAATTTTGAGTCGTATGGTGGTTTTTGAATTGATTCAAACTTTAAAATTCAAAACGACAATACCAGATTCGAATCTTCTAATGTTGATAAATTTGGTGTTACAAGTAATTTTTCTAATTTCACATGTTATTATTAATATAATGATTGATAATTGTTGATTATTAGGATGTTGGTGGTTCGATACCTAACAATGTTGTAATGAAGGATTGTCCATTATTATCATTAGAATACGGTCCTGGTGTAATAACGGGCATATCAGAATGTATGAAAATGCATTTAGGTGATATTATCGAATTCTTGACCGATTTTCATACAATATCGAAAATGAAAAGTTATTGTAAAGGTATTAATGTTGGTTTAAATGAGGATACGTTGGGTGGTTTAATAAAATGCAGTGTAGCTCAGTATTTGGCATTGGAAATAACTAAAGGAAATGGCCGTGATAACAGAGCCGTTACACGGTATTTCCCTTGGTTATACAACACATCAACAATACAACAATCGTAAATTTGTTTAGTTTTGACGATAAATCTTTTTTGTTTTTTAATTATTATTATTCCATTGTAGACCAAGAGAATTTCATGAATGCATCGGTCATGTACGTTCATTATCCTGGTTATTATTGGGTTCATTAACTTACACAGCATTACACGGTGTAAATCAAACGCAAAATTTCAGTCAACCAATACCACAAGAAGCTTCATGTCAAGTAGCTGATCACATACAAACAATAATGGCCGGATTCGCTGAACAACCAAAAACATCCGTCCTCCATATGTCTTCCTTATTCCATACATTTATTTTATGTCAGTTATGGACAGTGTATTTAGAACAAAGCTTAAATACACATATGCCAGTAACAGACGCCTATAACGTAACTATGAATATATTATTCGAATTTTGGGGTAAAGTAACACCATGTATCCTCCAATTGATACAACAATCAAAGATGGTAATTAATTAATTAATTAATTAATTAATTAATTAATTAGTCATTTTGTATTTGAAATAACCATTTTAGTTGAGCGAAATTGTCAGTCTTCATTTTTTGAGTATGTTAGAGGCTCTATTAGAATGTCATTCAACTTTTGTTGCAAAACTCCTACCGTTATGGACTACAGTACTTTGTTCTAATCAAATTCAAGTATAAATAGTTGTTTTTTCTTCTTTAAATCATTATTATGTTGATGTTTTATTTTATAGCTTCCTGGACATTTACAAGTACGTTTACAGAATTGCCGTAATTTTCCACCGACAATACATTCAGATAATTTATCTGATAAAACAAAAGTCAATTTACATAATCCAATATTATTGAAATGGTTGCAACGATTACAATTTAAAATGGGTCAAATTGAATTACAATCGTCAACGGCAACACAATTTTATTCATTATAGAAATTAATTGTTATGAAAGTTATTTATTAAAAACTATAGAAACATTTATACGTGAATAAAGATATAAAAAAAAATTGTGTGCGTGTAATCTTTACGCGCGATTGAAGTAAAACTTGTTTGACGTTTATGACACGATAACATGAAACGATTAAACTTAACTTAAAATATTACAGTTTAGTTATATTCATTAATGATATACTTTACAAAGAATAATATAAAGCTATATTCACATTATGCATTAAAAATAGGTAATATTGTCTACAACTATATGTAGATTTTGATTTTATACATTTTCACCCTTAAGTGGGGGTATGTGGAATTCATTTAAAAATACGAGAAGATCTATACTCTGACGATTTGAATCTGTGCGACTTGACTTGACCGTTGTCAAATTGGCAATTGTGGCTCGATTTCAATTGCTTTAATTGCCTTAAAGTTGACTACATTTAACTAAACCGTATATAAATAAATATTTGTTTAACATTACTTCAATTTGATTGTAAAGCTTTACACAAATAAGTCTGATTTTTTTCAAAAATTCTTCAACCTTTTCATATTCGCAGAAGTGGACTGGTTACCCTCAACAGTATTTATTTTGAAATATATTCATTGTAAGAACACCTCGTAGATTATAGTGGCAATTATTAGGTATGCTCCCACCCACAATTCTAGATTGTTTGGTTGATCACTAGATTACACATGTCTAGTTAGAAACTGATCACAAAGTACTTTCAAACATCACCAGCTGGACCGCATTTCTATTGAATTCACTCAATTTACAGTTTCTGATGAGAGTATATTTGATTTTCTTAAATCAATCGTCCCGTTTTCCATTACCATCTGCTACCGTGTGGAAAATGAGCATTTCCGAAGCATATTTTTGGAAATCTATAGATTTCAACCAATGACAGGCGTTTTAACATGTTAGGTATTTAAAATTGTGGTTGCTTAGCAACATCTATACATTAATGCAATCGAGTACTTTCGGGTGCCCAACACACGATGAAATGTCGGCTGTATTCGTTGGATCGTAGAAAATCGTTTTCATTTATAGTACACTTTTCATATGAAAATTCACGAGCCGAATGGCTCGATGGTTAACGATAGGGATTTACGCCTAGAAGTCCGGGGTTGTTCAAACCTCGGCATGGTATGAAAAAGGATTTTCAGAATTTTCCTCTTCTTATAACCTAAATTGTTAATTTGTCCATGGACCAGTTAGCAAGATTAGGATGTCTGTCCCTAGCCCCCCCCCTTTGCGGGTCTCTCATCGTAGAAAAAACGTCTCCATCATCCATAAAAGGGCATATGCGCCCCCCAGTGTTTGGTTGAAATGAGCAGAGTAAACCATCATCCATACGTAAAAGGGCATAAGCGCCCGGGGTTTGGTTGAAATGAGCAGTAAACCACAATCTTTTTTTTCCTTTTTAAACATAAAGTTAAACACAATAAGAAATATAGTTTAAAAAACACGCTTTAATGGTAGACTGAACTAATAAGTAAAGGCTCCCTCTCCGGAAGGAAATCGTTAATCCTGATGATCCTGGCCAGGATAATGGGACAAAATTTCAAATGAATCTGATGCTTTTTAAGTGGGTGATAATCGTGTTCGAAGATTCCGTTGCAAACATACAGGTGAAGCTAATATAAAGCGTGTAAAAAAAACAAGAATTAAACAAACAACAGATTGATTAGGTTTTTTTTTACTTTTACACTATCCACTAATTTTATATAAAATTCGTTAATACCACTCCCACTTTTTGAAGAATATTCACTCATTAATTAAATTAATTGAGAATAAAAAATTAAATTAAAATTTAAATCAGCCCATGTCAATCTACCCAAAATTCAAATCTGTTCTCCTATTCCTACAACCAACCAATAGCTGTCCTGATGTTATAGTCACATGACTGAGAAATATCACCAGAATTAAGATACCAACCTTACATCTACGGAGTTTGTAAATTTCGTCACATGAAGTTGGGAATTTTAGTATTATTAGGATTTTAGTCGAACTAAATATTTTAAATAGCGGAAACTATTTCGAGCGTTACTTCCGTCAGAAAGAAAATCTGAGTTACCCCCCCCCAAGTCGCGTCTAAAGAAGTTTTACTTCAAAAATAATAAATTTCATATAATTTTGTTTATTTAAAAAAATGGTGGAGGTGCCGGGATCATGCTTCATGTAGATCAGAACTACGTTCATGAATCACATAAGGGCATGAGAGTTACACAGAGTCGTCCATAAATGTTATATGATTCAAATTTAATTATAAATTCAATTACACGATATCTACCTGCATGATTTCTCACTCGTCATACACTTAAGCTACACTCATATTTCACGAAAACATGTTAATTTACGAACACAGTTATTCAGGAGCGACATAGTGTTTGTATGGCTGTAGAATCGACATACGCTCGTATTGTTTGTTTTTCTGTGAACTGAATTAACTCAGCGATATTGATAAAATAGAAGCAAACAGATAGTAGAACGTATGTTGACCTCATTCATTCTAAATAATTTGATAATTATTTGAAAATTGAAGGTTATGTTTAATTGTTTATAAAAAAACAACAATTTCTTGTGATGGATTGTAAAGATATGTTTTTTGTTTTGAATAGTGGCAATAAAATGCCGTTAATTGGATGTACGTTATTGTAAAAAAATCAATGTCCATTTAGAATCTGTGATTTTCTAACATATTTTCGTTTGTTATTCAGTTGGAACATTCCAAATTCGTGGCAGGAAATTAATTCGAGATGTACTTGATCATGCTTTAAGTTCAGGCTATAGACAAATCGGTAACAATATCCTATTCAATACGTCAACAACATTAAAATATTACTAATTTTAGATACGGCTGCTGTTTATGGTAATGAACAAGATATTGGTATTGCATTAAAAGAATTATTACCCAAATATAAACTAAAACGTGAAGATATCTTTATAACATCAAAACTTTGTATATTGTTCATTATCAATATTTCTTATTCTATAAATAAAATTTTAATTAATCGACAATTTTAGCACCCGACGATCATGGTGATGGTGCGTTAAAAGCATTGAAAGAATCAATTAAAAATTTAGATTGTGATTATTTAGATCTGTATTTAATCCATTGGCCTGGTGTTGCTGGTATTCCAGTTAATCATCCAGATAATAAAAGTCGACGTTCAACTAGTTGGGTCAATTTAGTTAAAGGTGTTGAAACGAATCTAGTTAAAGATATTGGTGTTTCAAATTATACAATTGATCATTTAAATGAAACATTAGAAAACTGTTATCGTATTAAACCATCTGTTAATCAAGTATTTAATAAATGTTCGATTATTATAAAATTGTGATGTAATTTCGATTGAATTATAGGTGGAATGGCATCCGTATTATCATCAATCTAATTTAAAGAAATTATGTCAAAACGAAGGGATTTTATTACAAGCATATTCATCATTAGGTGGTAGTAATAATCCAACATTAATATCGGATCCGATTGTTTGTGATATTGCTGGAAAATTAGAAAAAACTCCAGCGCAAATTCTATTACGTTGGGCATTACAACAAAATATCGGTATAATACCAAAAGCTCGTTCACGTGAACACATCCAAAATAATATTGATTTGAATTTTGTTATATCAGATAATGATATGAGTATGTTGAACAATATCGATAAAAATAAGAAATTCGCATGGGATCCTAATACAGTTATATGAAACTCATTTGTTAATGTTAAAATTTATATTTTTTGTCAATAAATAATTTCATAATATAATACCGATAAATTAATGGAAATACAGTAGATCGTCGATTAATCGAACAAATTGGGGTCAAGATGATGAAAATTGTTTATTGATCGCGATATTATTAGGGAGGAAGTTGGATGTGGTGGGTGAGTGTTGTAGTTGTGCGGATAATCGACGTCCTATTGTACTTATATTTATGTTTATGTAATACTGAAGTCTTCAATCATCTGATTGATGTATTTCTAGTTTGAGAACTCGTTCTTGAGATGTATCTCAAATTGTAACTGCTTGTTCTTTGTGTATGAAAATCTGTGGAACAACATAATGCCAATAGGAAACTGTCACGGAAACTCTTCGACATAAAACCGTAAATTATCGGATTAATACAGCTGAAATTGTTTTATCAATTTTTTCTTGTTAAGGAAAATCAAATCAATTTCGTCGATGTTTACCTATTGAAATATGCCATCAAATTGAAAGCTGTTGACATATATCTTAATGGACCGATACGTAAATGCGGCAAAAATCCATATGCCATTAACACATTATCAATAAGTACTGGTGCCCAACAAATTGCAAATAATATAATAACAGCAACTAACATATAAATAACTTGTTTAACCGTTTTTGTTTCATCACGACCAATTTTCCGGCAATGTTTCTCTTTATCATGTTCGGAATTTAACATGTTTTTACTTTCATCAATATTGATGCGATTTTTGCTTGGACTATATTAGAATTATTAAAAATAACATCTACTAGATGTCCCATTAAGATTGGCACGTGTGTAGTGTGTATTTTACATACAGGGAGTCGACCAAAAAGTCTGTATCATGTCGCAATCTTAAACGGGACAGTCTATATATATATATATATATATATATATATATATATATATATAAATAAGAAATTTTTATTTACGTGTGATTGCTGACCATCAATGATCGTTGTTTCATTACTTTCCATACTTCCCAACAAATTAACGTATAACAAAATGTCATTATACAAAACGGACAAATTAATATTACAAAAAACATGTATAATTCGTGAAATTGCCATATTAATGCCCAATCCCAATTTTTAACACAATAAAAATATTCATTTTCTAATCCCACTGGTAAATGTACCTGAAAATAACTCGTATTATACATGGTTGTTCGTTTTTTGATTTTGATGAAATAATCTAAAATACACCTGGGCAATTAATGTTGGTAAAGCTAAAATAAACGATATTATCCAAATACCAAAAATGATCCGTTTTGCTTGACTTATCGTACAAATGTATTTAGCTTTCATCGGATGTATAATTGCATAGTAGCTGGAATTTTTTTTTAATTAATTGATAACAAATTGCTTACTATTTCATTGATAAGGCATAATATTATTTTTGATGTTGAATTAGAACAAAAAGAAAAAAAAACGATAATATTTCGTTGGCACATCATTTGTGTGTTTGTTGTGGCAAATATCTTACCGTTCAATACTGATAGCTGTTAATGTTAACACAGAACAGATTGCAGATACGTTTTGCATATAATGCACAATTTTACAAATAAACATCCCCATATCCCACGTATACGAAAAGATTTTCGCCACCTGAAAATTAACCAAAAACAAAGAAAACAACAACTGTAAAATAAAAATAAAATAAATTCAAACATTTCGAACAACATTAGAAACATATTGTTAATAATAATTGTACTAAGTTCAAAGATGAAGAAGTACCCATTCATTTGGCAATATAAACATTAAAACTATATATCTAAACATTAGTAAATTAAACGTTTATTTTTGGAAAGCTTTTGGTCTATTTTTAAACAAATATATTCCGAATCTTTTTTATGCATAAATAAATAATATTTTTGTTTTACAGATAAATTGAGGAAATTTTCTGTTGAGAGTGTCTGTTTAATTGCGAAATAATTATTAATTGAGTACCGTTTTGGATTGATTAGAAAAATCGATAAAAATAAGGGGATTTTTCGATTGGAGCCCATCGAAATGTGTCTAGCAAACAAAAAAAAAAAAAATTGATTTGACATCGATATAAAGTGGAATCCAAATGAAAAACAGCTGTGTTAAACATTTAACCATTATTATTAATGTAGTAGATACGGAATTTTCATAGATAATAGATTATAATTTTATCAACATAGCAACAAAATTGCATTTAATTTAATCAATTGATTCAACACATCTTTGAACATTATTTGTTTTACCTTGACTGGTATACAGATGATTATCAATAATAAATCGGAGGATGCCAAACTGGCTAAAAAGACGTTTGTTACGTTCTGCATACGACGATAACGAAATGTTGTAAATATGATTAAACAATTCCCAGTTAAACCAATTACAAATGTTATACTGTAGACGATCAGGGTTGGTATTAATTCGTTCCAATAGAATATCGAATATGGATCCTCATTCTCATAACCGTAATCAACTGTTGAATAACTATCATAATCAACTTTCTCATCCATTGTTCTCTTATGGTTATTAAAACAAATTGATTATCAATCGATTGAATTGGGAATTTTCTTAATTTATCCAAAAAATTTCAGGGATGAGGTCGTCCAGCAAGCTCATCACTTTCACACAAATTTTAGCGATAATAACAATGACAAAAATTTCAATTTTTCGATTGATTTTTATTGTTTATAATAAATCGACGTAACACTAAATGTTTTCCATGTCGTTTTATCTTCTGTTACTAGTATTTTCAAAAATGAATGTTTATTAATTTTGTTATTTTATTATGATTGTTTCACATATATAATAAATGAAAGAAAATCTTGAAATGTACTGATCGAGAGGCGTCGCGACGCCACTATTTATTACAGAACAGTAACTGAAAATATACTGATAGATTCTTTTTTATTTCAAGTATAATCTCTCAATACGCCCTTATAAATGTTTTATTATAATTTAGATAATGTGTGAACATATTTAAATAAATATTGCGCGTATTTCAAGCGATTATCCCTATGGTATTTTTAGATTGATTTTTTTTTAATATCCTCTTGTTATAAATTATACAGAGTGTCCAATGTATTCATTAGGTGGTTTTAGAAGAAAAATGAATGTGCTTTTTTGGGTCTCCAATGGGAGGTAAAATCTTTGTGCACTTACCTCAGCCGGACCTGAATGGATCTAAAAATTTGACGATTCACTCGTGTATTTTACAGCCCATTAATTTCGAGTTTACATTGTTTTTAATTGTTATTCAACATTCTAAAATTGAACATGTGAAACACGAAATTTATCATTGTAAATGAAATACATCTGTATTTTATTACAACATTACAAAATAATCATTTTGTGAGTTTAAATGAGACATCCTGTATGTGCACATTTAATCAGTTAATGTGTTATTTGATACAAATGTTGTAAACAATCAGACAACATTAAATTAACGACGACAATATTTGTTAATATTATATTAAAAGACTGTGAAAATCTGACCGACAATAAACGATTATCTACCTGAAAACTGTTGCATGACGTGAAATTGTCCGAAAAGATTACCTAATTTTCAACCAAAAAAAGATAAAAAAATTACGAATATTAATAGATAAAAAACTGTTGATACCCTGATAAAATTTATATTTTTCATATTTAGCAATTTTTGTATCGAATTTAGAAACAACGATTTAAATGAAACTATTCCTTTTTTGTAGATAATAATTAAAAATTTATCGATTTATGCATTTCTTATTATCAGCGGATGTGTGAGATTTTGTAAATTTTTGTTAATTTTGACCTTTAGAAATGCTGACTTATTTAATTTTGAATCCCTATATAAACTCATCAATGAATACATATCGGTACACTTCTTCGACCATCATTCTCGTGTCCAAGATGTGGTCACAACTACAATTCTGCCTTCTAGGTAAGTTTAAATTATTATTAATTAGTATTGAAATAAGTGAAAATTTGGTCAACTGGATAATTTGATTTCCAGTGGGCTTAGCGTTCGCTTCGAATTCTCCAGCGTTTAAAGAAAATACCGAATATACATACAATGTTCGATTAAGGACATTGAGTAGTTTCCACGATCTGGGCAATGAATATCTTGGTCTCTTGATAAAGGCGAAATTGACAATTCTATCTGGTTCCGGTACTACACTTCAAGCTAAATTAACTAACGTCCAATATGCTGAACTTCATACACATTTGACAGACTGGCTACAACAATTGCCAGATTCTCAATTAACTTACAAACCATTAGAATTTAGCGCACAACCATTTGAAATTGTTATGCACAATAGTGTTGTTCGTAACTTGATTGTTAGTCGACAATTAAAAAATTGGGAATTGAATATCATTAAGGGAATTGTCAGTCAATTCCAATTGGACACAAATGGTGCTAATTTGTTTAACAATGATATTAACACTCCTTTATCATTTGAGGATAATTCAGCTGTTTATAAAACAATCGAAGATACAGTTACTGGAACAACAGAAACTTTATATGATATTCATCCATTATCTGGACATATTTTACAAACAGAACCTTGGTTAACACCACTTAGAGAATTAAAAGGCAATGGTCAATTTATTGAAATTGTTAAAACTAAAAACTACAACAGAAGTGTGGAAGCTGTTCCTTACCATCAAGGTTTTTATAATATGGAATATCCTTTTGAACCATTTAGCAACCAAATTGGTGATTTCTTCTATCGTACAACACTCAGTAGGGCTGTACTTACTGGCAATCTTAAACGTTACACCATCCAAAGTTCTGTAACCCAAGATGAAATTGTTGTAAGTCCAACATTTGCAAATCATCAAAAAGCTTCTGTACGAAACTTTTTGAACATCACCATTTTGTCTGTTAAATCACAAAATGGAAAATTTGAGATAAACGATCCTATTTCTGTTGGAAATTTGGTGTACTCATATAATGATTTAACTGATTTAAACAAAGTACAGGCACCACACGGATATCAACAAGACAATTTCGAATATGATAGCGAATTACTAAGACAAATGAAACGTGATTCCACATTGTTGTCAGATCAACCACAAGAATACCAACTACGTACCATGAAGAAATTGAGGACACTACTACCTGAATTGAATGAAGCACCTCAATCACCACTTTTACCATTGACAGTCGGCTGCCATGGATTATCAATCAAAAACTGTAAGAATATTGTTGATATTGTTGAAATGTTCTGTAGAAGAATCAGTGAACAACTTAAATATCCAAATAAACTACTTGAAGAATCCATGTTGGGTCAATTTATTAAATTAGTCAGTTTGGTTCGCACAATGAACGAACAAGAAATGCTAAAAGTAGCAGATGATTTATATACTAAAGAACTAGGTGAACAGCTAACAACATGGAAAGTCTACAGAGATGCTGTAGCACAAGCTGGTACTGGACCATCTTTACTTACTATTCAAAAATTTATTGAAACAGACAAAATCTTTGAAGATGAAGCTGCCCAACTTATTTTTATTATGGCTCGTGCAACCCGTCAACCAACTGAAAAATACATGAGAACTTTCTTCCAAATGATGAAAAATCCACAAATAATGAGACAAGCATACTTAAATGAATCAGTTGTATATTCATTCACAAATCTCTGTCGCAAAGTATATGTTGACCGCAAATCATCTCATGATAATTATCCTGTACATGTTTTTGGAAACTTCAACACAAAGACCGGTTTGGAATTCCTTGAAAATGAAGTTATACCATTCTTGAGTAAACAATTAGATAGAGCTATTCAATTAGATTATAAACAAGACATTCATACATATATTTTTGCCATTCGTAATGTCGGACATGAAAAAATGTTATATGCTTTCGAACCATACTTAGAAGGCAAAAAACAAGCATCACAAGTTCAACGTGTTTTAATGGTTCTCGGTTTGGAATATTTAGTTCAAAACAAACCATTAGTTGCACAAAACGTTTTATACAGAATTTATCAAAATTCAGCTGAACACGATTTAGTTCGATCTCTTGCTGTTTATGTACTTGTACATACACATCCATCTGCAAGTCTTTTACAACGTATGGCTGAATACACCAATGTTGATAAGAGTGAACAAGTTAATGCTGCTGTTCAAACATTATTGTTAAATGCTGCTTTACTTGAAGGAGAACAATATGAAGATATGTAAGTATTAATGAAACTAATTTTTTTTTCCATCAATTTCTCACTAAATCATTTCTTTATTATAGACGATTTGCTGCTAAATCCGCTTTACCATATCTTACAAAGAAACAATACGGAGTACAAGATTTCAAAAAACAATTACTCCAATTTGTTAGCCAAGAATTAGATGAATCCTTCGAGAAATGGACACTAACTTATGGTGGTAGAGATCAATTCATTCCAAACGGTTTCTTATACAATTTTGGCGGCAGAAAATCTGGTATTGGACACCATTACTTTAAAGCTATATCTATCGTATCAAGTATTAATACTTTGTTCAATGTTTGGGAGCAACAAACAAATGACTATCTAAAACATCAACAAGAACAACAAGAACAAAACCAACCATGGTCCAGTAAACGAATTGCCAAATTATTGGGTCTTAAAATGCACAGCAACGAACAACTCGAAGGTATGCTCTACATGCACTCTCCATTATTATTATTAGAAGACATCATTTCATTTGACAACCAAACTATTGAAAATCTACCTGGATTTATTGAACATTTAGAAGAAATTTGGAAAAATGGCAAAGACTTCCATTATAACAAATTTATGAATAACCACGAGTATACTATTGCTTTACCAACAATAGCTGGTTTTCCATTTATTTTCACATATGATAATCCTCTTGTTTATAAATTTGATGGTGAATTCAAACTGATAGCAATACCACCATTATCAGCAAACCATATATTGAGTAGTCCAGAAAAATTACTAGGTCGTTTAACAATCCGTGCAATGGTTTCTGGTAAAGTACAATCTCGAATTGGTTTCATAACACCATTCAATGCACATCATTACGGTATTGGTTACGATAAAAACATACATTTCGATTTCCCTATTAATATCAATGCCAATATTAATATGAAAGACAAAAATCTCAATTTACAATTCGAATTATTAAAACAAGCAAATGAACCAAACTTCAAATTCATCCACTTCAGCACATGGCCATATACATTTAATGAAGATTTACTATCATTTACCGAAAAGCGACAAACTATCACTACTGTAAATAAACAACAAGAATACAGCACAACTTTCGGATTAGAACAAACCGGTATTGCATTGAAATTTGAAGGTAAAGCTGATGAATTACCAAGCTTTAAACAATTGTTCTTAAACATGAACAAAGGACTTGACTCCTTATACTATTACTTAAATTTCTATACAAATGATAAGATTCAATCAAGTGAACACAATTTCAAATTCGATTCAGAAAGATCACTAACAAAAAGAATCGACATTGTACTTAGTTACAGATTCATACACGGAAGAGAATTTGAACATAACTCCTATCAACAATTGTATGAATTACCAGAAGATTTCCAAAGAAAACGTGAAGGCTTCTTCAATGGTGCCTCTGCTAACATTGAAAATTCAGATACATACATTTATGATGCTGTTGTTGCATTCAACGGTGATAATTATATCAAATACGTAGCAAAGGGACTTTTATCAAAGAGCAACGTTGATCCCGAATCAGAATTATTATTTACATTGCTAAAAACCGACAAATATACAAACAAATCATATTCAATCTTTGCTTCTGCTAAAAGTCATATTCCAAATACAAATGGTCTTGATATGGATTATGCTATTGAATTTGATCCAACATCAACCACACATGTTTATGTTGTATTTGGTGAAGAACAAGAAACCAAACTCAATTTATTGTTCAAAGGTACAAAAACAGAACAACGTAAACAATATCTTAAACGATTACCAGCATATCATGAATGTAAAACACAAGTACAACAAGGCAACCGTCAATTACCAATTTGTGCTAATATGACAGTTCAAGCTAATTTATTGGACCATTTAACATTCAAATTGAACTACCATAGTCTTGATGCATATTTCGTTAACCAAACATACAAATTTTACAGCTTTGCAAGATATTTCTTATATCCATATGTTGATGAGAATATATTTGCTCCAGTACTTGATAATAATGAACTCAAATTTGATATACGATTTGATCCATCTTTGACAGAATTAACAGGTTTAATGCAAACTGCATCTGGATTAGAAACATTGTTTAATAATGTTAAAATTAACGATTGGCTTAAACAAATCTTTGTTCCACATCCTGTCTATCACGTAAAATCTCGTCTTACAGGAAAACTTCTTGGTTATGACATCTACAGGCGTAAGTTGAATAATTTATTAATTGAATAATTAAAATTTTATTGTTTCATGTGATTTTTTCAGCATACTGTGTTGTGGACAAAACAGCCGTTAGCACTTTTGAACAACTTGTCTTCCCAGCTACATTCTATCCTGATTGGACTCTTATGTTATTGTACGTTCCTGAATCGGATTTCCACCGACAATTTCAAGATATCGGTGAACAATTTGATAAACAAATTGAACACTATGCTGTTTTAACAAGAGCATCAAATGATATGTATAAGAAAGAACTCAAAATCACTGTACAAACACCAAAAACTAAAGGACAATATGTTGAAATCTTATTGAAACCATCATTTGACAAATTTAAAGTATTCGTTAATGGTGCTGAAGTTAAAGTTTCACAAAAACAAAGTACCGATTTGTATGGTGGTTATTTACAAATTTATGGATTACCAAATAATGAACTTAAAGTTGAATTATCAAACGACTTCTACATACTTTACGATGGCACTCGTGCCAGATTATCTGTGATGAATGGTAAATTCCGTGGTTCAGTACGTGGTATTTGTGGGGCATTCGAAGAAAGGGCTACAGCATTACAAAGTCCTGAAGGGTGTATCTTAAGTGATCCAAAAGAATTTATGGAATCTTACACAATTATGAAACAAAATCATTTACAAGCTAAACGTCAACATAAACAATGCTACCGTAAAGAACAACATTATGTTGATGTTATCACCAACAATGATTTCAACAGACACGAAGAACAATTAAATGGACACAATCCACTCTGTACAAAACATCAAACTCAATATGTAGAATATGGTGATAAAGTTTGCTTCACATTATCACCTGTACCAGTATGTAAAACTGGTTGTGGTGCTAAACTAATTGTTAGCAAGAAAGTGCCTGTACATTGTGTTAAAGATAATCTTATAATTCGCGTATGGAAGAAACAAATTGACAATGGTGGAAGTCCTAGCTTCAGCCACAAATCAGAAACCACACAATTATCAATGGAGCTTCCACAACAATGCTCATACTAGATCACTGTATTCTATGTAGTGACCCATATTATTATTATTATTATTTAAATTAGTTGACGAACATTCCTAAAAATGTAAAAAAAATTAATAAATAAATATATTCAAAATAGAAAAAATAAGAGTCTTTTATTGACACAAAGAAAACCAAAAAAAAGTATTATAGAATCTGTTTTTATATTGTTTTTATTATATATGTAAATATATATATATATATATATATATATATATATATATATATATATATATATATATTAAAAGATTATACCATAGCTGCTCAACTTTAAAAGTAAGCACCAGAATGGTTGATTTTATTCGAAAAAAAAATACTCTTCAAATGCGCTGAACTATTTAAGACACTATTAAGTTCTTTTTTTACACAATTACATAAAACACTATACAAGGCCTCTTATCACGTTGTAGAACTGTCTTTTTGTTCCACTTATGATATGTAAATATTGTCATATTTGATAGTAAAGCTATAATCACATTTTTACCTTTAAATCAAACAAAAACAAAAACGAAACGAAAAGAACGAACATTCTTGATGATACATACAGAGCTGGGTGCTTTCTTAAGCAGATAAATTTTTTATTTAATTATAATCATTTAATAATCATTAAATCTGTACCAAAAGTGATTGTTTTTACATGTATAATAAAAAAATTGATGAGTGTGTAATTGTATTTATATTTGATTATTACACACACATTTACAAAATAAAGCTATTTACAAATATAATGCGAAATTTCAATTGATGGATACGCATAGCATGAATCCGATTCAGTTGTCATATTATTATTAAATAAATAAATCATTTATTAAAAAGTAACTGTTGGAATACTCACTGGTATGCGTATAGACATATTTGTATGGACTATCCAACATATCACATATTTATTCGTCTGTATCGGAATTTATATATTTATATTTTTTAAATATAGCACCTATGCAGCCCATGGCACAAATGCATAATAATCTCACAGCCGAATTATACGTAAAAAAAATTTAAATACTGACAAATATTAGAAACGAAAATTTTAAGAAATAAATTGATAAAACACTTCAATTACAATAATAATATGGCCATTATAGGTGCTACATAGGAAGTAGAAAAATTAATGTTTTTTATAATTACTTTTGTTTTATAATTATGTACAAATAAGAATTATACAATTTGCCAAATTTACAATATCAATTTACATAAACAATAAATATACGATAATACGTATATGTATTGTTTTATTTTTATTCATTTTTATGCCAACATACATTGAATATCAGTTGAGAAATTTTCGACACTTTTTTGTACCACATGTACACGGTATTTTATCTTCTTCTATTGGAAATTTATAATCGTAAGTTAATTCTTCACCACAAATAATACGTCTTAATGCGAATATAATAATGTGTTTGTGTCCCAATATTTCAACTACTTTTGAATAACAATTAGGCTAAAAAATAAAACAAACAAATGAAAAACAGTAATTAATATCTTGTTTGTTTGTTTGTTTGTTTGTTTTTTTAATTATAATTACTTACATCACAGGAATGATTTATGAAACGTGCAGCATTGCCTTTCATTGTAGCATCAACCACAAGATTATCGTCAATACGAAACATATAACATCCTATACCTTTTGAATTGTAATATTTTTCGCGTTTATCAGTTAAAATCGAACGTATTACCTAATAATTTTTGAGTTAATTTAATTTATTGTTAATTTAATTTAGAATTTACCTCGCCGGAATATTCAATAACCATTTCGCCAGCATCAAAATCTCTTAAACAAAATAAGCCTCTACGATGTATTTTCGAACGATATACACCAACTGAATATTTACTAGTTGATTTCAATTGTCGAAATTTCATAGCTATTGGAAGATTATTAATGGAACTTCTTCTAAAATTAATTATATTAAAATTATATTTTAAATTTAAAATAATTTTTTAATAATAAATTACCTAGGTACTAAATCCGAACAATACGAATACGGTTCAGGTCTTCTATGTTTTGATGCTAACCATCCAAACATATCATAATTATTATTATTTGATTTTATATGTGGTAAACATCTAGCACAACCATAATTATGTCCAGTTGGTTCATCATCAATATCATTTAATTTTGATGAAAAATTATAGGTTGGTTTATATTTTGTACATTTATTAACACCTGGTAATTGTTCAATTAAATATTTTAAACCAGGTGATTTTAAACCTAATAATTTTAAATTATTATTGATATTATTTAAATATGATGGTAATGGTGGCATATTATTTGCAATTCTAGCATTTTGTACAGCATCAAATAATTTTGTCCACATATCAGCAACTGATGTTGATGAATATTTAAAACCATCTTGTGTTTCAATTGTATATAAAATTGTTGGTGAATTTTCATCTTTTTTATCTTGTTGTTGTTGTTGTTGTTGGTGATGTTGTTTATGTTGTTGTGGTTGTTTTTTTAATGGTGTATCAATTTTTCTATCAATAATATTCTCAATTGGTATACAACTTTGTGGTTTATCACATAATGGTAATATTTGTGATGTAATATTTGATTTGATTGGTTTTAATGGTGCAACTGGAGAATTTTTCGTGAAGTTTGATAACTTAAATGTATTCTCTGGACTATTATTACTACTATTGTTATTATTATTAGTATTATTAGTGGTAGTATTATTACTGAGTTTAGTTACGAAATTCTCTAATTTTCCATTATCTATAGTGTTGGATTTATCAAATAAATTACTAATTTTATAAGTACCATCTTCTGTTTGTTTCTGAAATATCATTTTGATTGGTTCACTTTTTGTTATTTCATCATCTGTTTTTATTGATTTATCATTATTCAATATATTTCTATTTTCATTATCCTTAATTTTATCAATAATCATTGTTTCAGCTTCAGCTGATTTCATATCTTTAATCAATCTATTTATTGTGTCTGTTTTATTGTTATTATTATTATTGTTACTATTACTATGACTATGATTATTATTACTATTAGCAGTGATGGTGGTGGTAGTAGAAGTAATAGTAGCAGTAGTAGTGATGGTGGTAGTAGTAGTAGTAGTAGTAGTAGTAGTAGTAGTAGTAGTAGTAGTAGTAGTATTAGTAGCATTATAATTTTTATTATTATTATTATTATTATTATTACCAGTATTAATATTGTTTATTTCTTTGATATTTTGCATTGGTAATACACGACTCATTGGACGATTTTGATTCGTATTATTATTACTACCTATATTGTTATTATTACTATTATTAATATTATTTAATTTAGGTGTAGGTGTAACAATATTTGTTGGTATACCATGATCCGATATAAAAGGTGATGTTGGTAAAGTTATATTTGTATTATTATTGTTAATATATTGTGGTATTGTTGGTTTTTCAATTTTTTGAATAATTACATTATTAATATTATTATTATTATTGCTATTATTAGTATGATTATACTTAACAGGACATGTTGATAATTTTGTTGTTGCTGTTGTAGCTGTAGTAGTTGTTGTTAATGTTGTGGTTGTTGTATTTGCTGTTGTTGCTATTATATTTTTATTTTGCACAAAATTATTTAAATTATTATTAACTTGCGGTTGTTGTTGTTGTTGATAATGTTGTGTTGTATTTTGTGATACTTGAATTGATTGATTCATTAATTGTCCAGGATTTAATAATACAAAACTATTTGCAGTAACATCAGCTATAACAGGTTCTAATTTACTTGTTTGAAATACTTGTGTTGTTGTTGAATAACTACTATTTGCTGTTAATACACCTGGTACAGTTGTTGGTAGAAATTGTTGTGATTGCATTATTGTATTTTGTACAATTGTTTCAAAACCATAATATATTGGTTGTGTTATTTGTTGTGGTGCCCAACTCAATGAACCATTACTATCTAATACAAGTTGATTTTCTAATATACGTGGTGGTTGTTGTTGTATTATCATTGTTGTTGGTTGCATACCAGGTAATAAACTAATAATATTATTATCGGCCTGTAATTGTACTAATGGTTGTGGATTGATTTGTGGTGTTATTGTTGTTAAATATTGTAAATTTTGATTATTTTGATGATGTGAAAATGTATCAACAAATGTTGGTATAAAATTTGTTGTTGATGGTAAATGTTGTACAATCATTGTTGGTTGTGTTGATGATACAGCAGATGATGCTGATGATGTTAATGTTATTGATGATGTTGATGTTGTTGCTGCTGCTGCTGCTAATGACGATTGTGTTGTTACTGATGATGTTGATGGTACAATTATTGTATTATCACTAATATCATCGATTTGACGTTTTGCAATAATTGTACGTCCTTTAGTATTTTTTAATTTTTGTTGTGATTTTGTAAATACAGCTGGTTTACCAACTGGTTTTGTCCAACGATTTGCTTGATTCATATTTATTGTTGTATTATTAATATTAATACCTTGTGTTACAATTGAATTACTCGCTATTAATTTATTATTAGTGAAATTAATATGATTTTGTGGTGTAACATTAATAATTGGTTGTAAATTATTTGGATAACATACTGGTTGTATTGTAACAGACGGTTGATATTCTAAATGTGTTTGATTTATAATTGGTGAATTTACTGATACTGTTGAATTTGATTGTAATGTTAATGATGACGGATTAACACATATTGGTACTGTTGTTTGATTTAAACAAAATTGTTGATTATTTTGTATTGGTATCGATTCATTAACTGATGAAGTTGAACAACGATTAACTGTTGTGAACGTTTCATTTTGTTGTTGTTGTTGTGGTCGTTGTTGTTGATTTAAATCAATAGATGTTTGTCTTATTGGTGATATGAAAATATTATTAACATTATTATTATCATTCCTAGTAGCATTTGTATTAGTAGTAGTTGTGGTAGTAGTAATAATATTATTATTATTATTATTATTATTATTATTATTATTAATAATAATATTATTGTTACATTGCGGTACTGTTGTAATTAATTCTGCTGATTTTGAACTAACAAATGTCTGATGTGTATTTAATACAGCTGTATGAACCTCATTTTGATATGATTCAAATGATGTGGTTAATACAACAGGTTGTTGTGTTGTTTCATTTATAACAACTGTTGAACATTTTTCCATAATATTTAAATGTGAATTTTGTAATGTTGTATCAATATTAATAATATTATCTTGTTCTTGATTTATTTCTGAATCACTTTCACTTGAACATATTAATTCACATGAATCTAAATGTCTTTTATAACTAGCTTTTGTACGATATGTACAATGACAACGTTCACATGTAACTGGTTCATCAATAATATTACAATTATTATTCCATATATTTGTTGTACTATCAATATAACCAGTTGGTGATTCACAATCACTAGAACCACTATCATCAAATGTACCATCAACTTGTAATATTTGAAAAAATAAATTATTCTCTCTAGTTGGTGTTATTTTGCGTTTTTTTATTGCTGGTGAAAATGCATTATCTAATTTACAACTTAATGTTAAACTACATGAACGTTGATTTTTTGTATCATTAAAATCATTAAAATTCTCATTATCATTATTATCATTATTATTATTATTATTATTATTATTATTATTATTATTATTATTATTATTATTACCATTATCAATGATTTTATTATTTGTATCATTTGTAACGAAATCTTCATAATTTGTCATTAATTTTGGAAATATATCTTGCACAGATATACCATCAAGTAATTCATGTGGTAATTCTTCAAATATAGCATCAGTTATTTCTGGTGATAATAAATCGGCAGCACCATTTTGTGGTTCATCATCATCATCAAAATCATTAATTATATCTGTACGTTTTTTATCAATATCTTTTTGCCATACAAATATTTCTTTTAATTTACGTTCAACTATATGACGTGATAATGTATGATCAACCGTAAAATTACGATCAATATGTGAACAATTTGTATTACCATTTATAATAGATGTTGTTATTTTATAATTAACTAATTTCCATGGTTCGATTGTTGACCAATATAAACGTGTACATACATAACCAGATGGTATTAATACATCAACATTATCTGATACTAATGGATTAATTTTACCAAGATTTATAACACGTAATGAACCAATCATCACATTCACTTTATCAATTGGATAATATCTTTCTCTATCATTATCATTATTTGATAATTCAATAAATATTGTACGATTCAATTGAAAATTTGTTATTTGATTATTTGTTTTGAATAATTGTAAATGATTTAAACAATAAATCTTTTTATCATTCATAAATGTACAATTTGAATTTTTTGCACATATAAAATGATAAATTTCTATACAATTTTTATAATAACAACTTATTGTTGCACCTTTTTGTTTACAATATGTACAACGTGTTATACGTCCTTTATTTATAACATTATCAACATTTTGTAATGAACCATCAATTTCTTCATATACATCATCTGACCAAAATGCACAATTAGCATGTACCCATTCATTTTGTCCACAATATAATAAACGTAATTCTGAATAACCATCACCTAAATTTCTACATAATTGACAATAACGTATATCAACAATATTATTATCAATTTGTGTATTATATGTATTTTCGATATTTGTTATATTTGTATCGATTAATATGTGTTGTTTTTGTTTCGGAAATAAACTTTTTGATTGTTTATTATTATACCACGGAAATACTGAATTTAATATTGAACGATATATTTTTATTAAATCGATTGAATTGATTTTATTAAGAACCTCTTCCATATCATCATCGAATTCTTTTAATGAATTATATTGATTTGAATTTAATTTATTTCGAATATCTTGTATTGTTAATGAATTATTTATATTATCTAATTCATAATTGCACTGTATTTGAGAATTCTTATTATTATTATCATTATTAATATTGATATTTTCTAAATTTGAAATACCATCATCAATATCATCGATTTCATCTATATTATCTGTTTCAATATTATTCTCATTGGTTTTTTTCATCGATACTATTGATTTATTTAGATTATTTTGTTTATTATGCGGATTTAATTTTAATATATTTCTTGTTATATTATTTTTACTCAATAAACGTATTATTTGATTAAAATTAAAATTTAATTCAGCATCAACCATTTTACGCCAATATGGTGTTATTTCTTTACTACATAAACGACATATATACCTTAATTTTTCAGGAAGTAAAGTTAAAATTTGAAAATACTCCTCCGATAATCCTTCACATTTAACATGGACCCATTTGTGGCAATTCGTACATTCCATTATCTAATAAATATAAAAATTAAATTATTATCAAAAATAACAATAACAATAATATTATTAAAATAAATTACCAATTCATCAACATCTTCTTTGAATGTATCTAAGCATAATGTACAAATATTGCTCTCTTTTCTTACTTTAAGGCAAGCAACACAAAACGGCAAATTTCCATTTAAATTTGTAATTGGATTTTTACAATTTTTACATGTTAAACATTCAAAACATACCTGGACACAATACAAAAAATAAGAAATATAATTTTTTTTATGTAGAAAAAAACTAATTACATTAGGTTTATGATTGTTTCCATTCCATTTAACATCTAAACACTCTGGATGGTATGTTTTTGAACACATTTGACAATTAATTTTTTGCCTTTCTGATTGATTACATAATGTACATTTTGTACATTTTGGACACAACCAAATAAATTGACGATTATTAAGATTATTATTATTAATTAATGGTAATTGTTCTAAACAGTATGGATGATATGGTTCACAACATAATGAACAATATAATAATGTTTCACGTCCATTACTACCACATAAAAAACAAATACCAACTATTGGAAATTGTTGAGATGATATTAAACAAAAACCATTAAGATTTATATCATCAATATCATAATTATCATAATAATCAAAGCAAACCATATTCGATTGGATTTCAGGGCGTATTCGTTTCTTTTCATTTTGTATCTTATTCTAAAAACAAAAATAAAATATTATTATTGTTGTTTAAAATTTAAATAAACGTTCAATTATAACTTACATCTGATAATTTGAATTTGTCTCTTTTGAAATTGATGATATTATCATTAACAATAAATTGTAATTTTGCTGAATTTTTATCAGAATCAGATAATTCATTTTCACTAGAATTCTGATCGTTTTTACAATTTTTTATTGAAATTTTCGTTTCTTCTGATGATGTAATTGATTTTATCTCAATTTTCTTTTGTTCTTTAATATCAGTTTTAGTTTTATTATCAATTTCCATTGGAAATGTAGCTTGTGGTTGTCCTAATACAATTGATGCACTACGACATACATGTTTAACTCTAGGACCTTTAAGATCAATTTTTTGTCTTTTTATATCAGCATTAACTTGTAATGATTGCAATGTTGTTGGTTTTATTGTTGTTGTTGTATTTTTAAAACGTACAGGTCGTTGTTTTATATTATCATTATGATTATTTTCAATATTATCATTTGTTATTTGATTATTCAAATTTTTATTCGACATTTGCCATAATAATGGTAATGAATTACTAAACATAACATCAGATCCTTGCATATATTTCGGTAATAATTGTGCCAAACTATGTTTTAATGACATTGGCATTTGAAATGAACGAAGGCACATTTTAAGCCAACAAGCCGGACAACGTGCCTTATACCCACATCTAGAAAAAAAATTATTTTAAACAATTACTATCTGACGATTGATTAATTAATAATAAATTATATAACCTGACTACTTTCATTTGTTGATTACGTACAACTGGTGGTACATGGCACATACCTTGGCCTTCATGACATACTAAAATACTATTGGACGTATTTTTACCACAATTTTGCCGTTTTATCATTTTTGATATAAATTTACGACATGATTCACAACTGTATATATTAAATTTTCTTGCTTGTTTAACAAAACGATAAAAACGAACAGCACCACATACACCACAAGTTACTGTACCAGGTGGTGAATTATTTGTTATATTACTAGAAAATGGTCCATCTGAATTAATTATTGTTGTTTGTGAATGTAATTTAAGTCTAGCTTGACGTAATACAATACGGCCATTTGGTAAGGTTTTTGTTGATGATGACGCTATTGTCGATGTACTTGTTGTGGTGTTACATCTATTATTATTATTATTACTACTAGTACTATTAGTACTACTACTACTACTACTACTACTACTACTGGTGCTACTGTTATTATTACTACTATTACTACTACTAGCAGTACATGTTGGTGTAGTTGTGGTAGAAGTAATTGTTGTTTTCTCACTAATACTGTTAGTTTTATTATCACTGTTTAGTTTTTTATCATCATCACTTTTTTCACAATTTTGTTTATTAACAGTTTTCTTTTTAAATGTTAATGTATCACTTAAATCAACATTTATAAAACGTTTGTTGGGTTTTATCACACGTGATGAATGTACACTTCTTGTTGGTAATACAAATTTACCTACAATACTATTATTTGTTTCTTTGGGTACATTATTTTTACGTTGCTGTTGTTGTTGTTGTTGCTGCTGTTGTTGTTGTTGTTGCTTATTTATATTTTTCATCGAATAACTATGTAATGATTTTCTATTTATATTTGTTTGTCGTCCATTTTTATTATTAATGGATCTATTATTTGTTTTATTACATATTTTCGATATTAGATTTCTTTTGGAAGAACTCGAATTTAATACATTTTTTGAATTTTGTAGTTTTCTATTTAGTCTTTTCCTCAATGACACTTTCGATATATTTATTGAATTTTTTATATTTGCCGTATCATTAATCACACATTCCGACAATTCCTGAAATATAAATTTAAATAATAAAATTCTAACAATAACAATAATAATAATTATTATTATAACAAAACAACAATAATGTTTACCTGTTTGTTTTCTACCGCAGTTTCAACTGTCAATGATTGACTACATTCAATAAATGTATCTGTTGTCGCCGGAAGAACATTTATTCGTTTCCTGTTAACATGTTTCGAGGGCTTACCAGGAAATTTTGAACGGCCCATTTTAAAAAATTTCTATTTTAATTAATTACATTTTAAAAAACCACAAAATTTTGCATTGAACGCATCACGCACTTTTCTCACTCTAGCTAGACGTTGTCGGCTCTATCGATAATACAGACATCTCCATTTCTGCACACATAATATATAAACAAATAATTAACTATATTCGAATAAAAATTGACTAAAATCCTATTAAAACTGTTGTTTTATCGGTTTTTTGCACACAAACAATCATATTTTCGTTATTAATGATGGAATATCGGAAATAAACCGAAAAGTGACATCTTTCAGTGAGTTTATGGAGTATTAAGAGTTCTAAGCGCTACCTTTGAAACGATAGTAAAACTTACTTATGGGGGAATTTTGAAACACACAATTTGATAAAACTTATATTTCCAAATAAAAAAAAACAAATCAAGGAAGATCGAAGAAATACATAATTTTGCGATGAATTAAAATATAATCTAAATATTAAACTAATTTGATAACCGTATATGTATATAGAGAAATTTTTAATTCTAAATTACAATTTAAGATAAGCAGATGCATAATTGATATGTAATTAATAAAAATACAAATTGATAACAGTAGTAGTATTTGTTTTTTATTACGATTATTTATTATTTTAATATAAATACCCGATCAGATATTTCTATGACGATTAGTGGCTGATGAGAAAAAGGAAAAAAAATATACAGCAAATCAGTAGCATTTATACAACAAAACAAGCATTTCCCACTGTTTCTAGAATTGTTTATGTTTTTCAATTTGTAGAAATACAACTAACTATCGTTATCGTTATCGAGAAATTCTACATGAGTGAATGGAAAATAACCAATTTTTCCATTTAATTCACCTTCCCATTGACCATTGATATTTGTTTTAGTAACAGTAATTATATCACCAACTTCTAATTTTAATGCTGTTTTATCATAGGCATTCGGTACTCTATGTTGTTTGACTCTAGCTTTTGCTGGTAGTTTTCGCTGTAAAATCTGAATAAATAATACATTTTTTATATTTTTTTATTCTAAATAATACAACTTACTTGCATTTGACTTTTTTTAACAGCCGTTTCATTTTGTAGTACTGATGTACTAACTGGACCACCAGAATTAGGTCTAGACATATCGATAGTTGGTTGTCCTTCTTCGTACTGCAAAAAAAAAACAAACAAATAAACAAACAATATTTTTATTTAATGTTATAATCGCTGATGGAATATTTATACTTTTTGTACGTAAGGTACAGGTATTGATCCTTTAACACCAGCACTATTTCTAGCCGTCCACCATTGTTCTTCATCTTTAGCGATAATTGTTAATATTTCACCTCTTTTAAATACTAAATCATCAGGATCTTGACCTTCAAAATCAAATTTGGCTAAGACTTTTTCAACTTTTTTCGATGCTGGCCTAATTAATGGTGTTGTATCAAGATAATGTAATTTATAAAATTGCAGTAAACTAGGTAGATCGGGGAATATTTGATCACCAATTTTATATTTAATTTGATCATTTTGTTGCATTTTATTTATAATATAATGACTTACTTTACTATCCTCTCTGGAAAATCGATTAATTATCAATAAAATTGTTCGATTAAATTACGAATATACGTACTTAACACATAATACAAAATCACCTACAGATGTTGAACTATCTCGTACAAGAAAAACACCACCACCTTTTTCTGCCATTAATAAATCGTTAGCTTCTTGACGACTAATTGAGCCAAAATACCAACTAAACAAAACATTTGTTTTAATTATCACTACAGAATTTTTACATTTAATTAAATTAATTAACAACCCACCTTGACTTGTCTTCGTGATCAAATGTACTTGCCATTGTGTTGTTTATTTATATTTTTATAAAAATATTTTATAAATTTCCAAATTTCAATTAAAACATCTAAATACAACGATTCTAAGCATCTTTAACAGTATATATCTAAATATATATTTAATTTATTATTATTATATACGATAGTGTAAACAGTTTTAATCGATGTACTTGATTAAAAGTATTTTAACCCATATTTTCGTATTCAACATCACTCATAACGATGGAATTAGTTAATTAATTGAATTCAAAAATTAAGCCAACTTATTATCCTCGAAATGTTCAATATTTCCAGTGATAATGTCCTCGTTTTTATTATTAAATAATATATTTTTTTTTGATGAATTTTGTTGATGTCAAGTGATTGAACAGAGACAAACTTCACTTGTTCAATGAGATCAAATCAAAATACACAATTTCACATTTATAACATTATTGTTTAAACAAATTTATTATTTCACAATATTTTTAAATATTCAATTAATATAAATACTTACAAATATTAATTTTAATTAAAATAATTAATTTGGAACATTTATAAAATATTTTCACCACAATTCACCATTCGTTCATCTAAGGATTTCGTTCATTCGGGTATTGCCCCATCATTTCGGTTAATTTCGTCATTCATCTAGTCATGGCGTTTGTACATATAAAGCTCACCGTACACATATGGGCATGTTGTAAAGTTAATGGGAATATTTTTGTCGCATAAATGTTAAGACGCTTTGAAGCATTCTATGCTATAATGGACACTGAGCTGGTTGGGCATTATGCCGACCCCGCGCCCTGGGGTCATGTAAATAAGTACGGTAAACTCCATTCAAATTTAGTATGAGACGCAGTTCATCTTGCCGTTCGAAATAAATTCAATTTTGCTTCTTCAGCATAAGGCTGATTCTATTAGTAAAGCAGAATGCAAGTGTGTGGCAACCTAAAATGTATCTTATATTCAATGAACAGAAGCTAAACCGGGCTTAAGTGCTCTACCTATACATATGAAATTCGTGATGACAAAACAAATCAACCTCTACTTTTAGAACCCATTATTTATTTAACAATAAAACATTACAAAATATATATATTAAATTATGTATAAACAAATTATTAACAGTAATTAAAATTTCACATAAATTCTAATGATATAGTTTTTTTTATTCATTTAAAATTTGATTTATTTAAATAATAATAAAAGCGTAGCTATGACAACATATATTTATGTATTCACTATCTTCTTCCTTCATTTTTTATTTTTCTTTAAATTTTAATGAACCAATTATAAAATTACAAAAATTCTAGTATCTGCAAACAACTACATTGCGTTTTTTTTTTTAAAATGGCCATTTACAACAACTGGCTTTTCTTTATAATTTTTATATTAGAATATATATTGTATATACATTTTATTTCTAGACCTTCTACAGCATAATATAACATCGCAGATATTTTGCAGAATAACGTGTAATACTAGCTTTGTTTCTCTGATAAACCTACATTTCTTTTAAAATTCCATCGATGTTTTTATTTGTTTAATTACGGAAATATATGAATACTTGACTTACAAGTGGAATGTTTATATTCACAAGTGCTTTATATCTTCGATAAATATACGAAGACAGTAAATTCTTATGTTATTGTACAACATTACTGTATTTATAACATCACAGTATTAATAAACTGAAATATAAATTAAAAAATAATTAATTTACATAGAAATATTTTCAAAATTCTACACCCGATATACTGTTAAGAAAATATCATGGATCGCTCCGGGAATGTATGTTCATATATATATATATATATATATATATATATATATATATATATATATATATATATAAAGTGCGATAAACACCACATATCTAACGATATACATTGAAATATAACTAATTCATTCGTTTTTTATACAATATACATTTGTTTTTTTTTCTGTTTTAAAGGGGCATATAAATTATAAACCATATGAAATATATTACATATCACACGTTGTGAGTTTAGTGATAGAAATGTTAACAAAAAAAAAATTATTAAGTATTTGTCATGTATATATCATGTTCAAATAGTACAAGGCCAATTTTACAAAAATCACAAAATCAATACTTAAGGACGGATATAATATCATTAGAAATTTGAATAAAAATTATATATTTCACTTTCACAAAAATAGGCTTCCACTAGGCCTTACAATTACTTATTTATTAAATAATTAAACATCAATCAAAATTGAATTGAATTTTTACATATATTGAGAGTTGATTTGAACATGATATATAAACGTTTTAAATGTAATTATCATTGAGAATTTATAAACAAAAAAAAACACATGAAATACATTCACTTTAAGCAAGCGTTGATTTTTTTTTGTTATTATTATTTTTTGTTTTGTTTGTTTAATATTTGTTTTACAAAGGTAGTTATGTATAGTCTTAGTATTTATTAATACTACTGCATTTTTCTAACATTTAATATTGCTTGTGACAAAACAAACAGAAAACAGTAAAAAATAATTTGTCCACATTTTTTTCAACAATTAATTCGCTTTATTTATTTATTTTTGAATAAATACTAATTTTCTACGATAGAAACCGTAACATGCGAGATTCATTTATTCTATAGCAACAAACATTATTATTATTTGATTATTTTTTTTCTGATATTTTAGCACATGATTTATTAAATATTTATATGTTATCTTGTGTGACATTTTCACTAAATAAAATAAATAAAACTAAACAAAAACATAAGATTCTTTGTGCATATTATAATATAAACAATGAAGAAGAGAGCTCGATTTTTACTATCGAAAAATTAACAGATGAAACTTATATATTTTTTGTGCCTCTAACTAAGTATAATAATTCTATAAGATAAAGTTTAAAGTATATTAAAAAAAAAGAAAAAGTAAGTATATTCTAAAATGAACAAGAAATTTGTTTTCATACAATATCAATCGATATGCAATTAACATTTTCTCTTCGTTTTTTTTTATACGCTGTTATGTTTGTATTATATTAGATACATCACATCATCATTTGGAAGTCTTTAATAATTAAGTGAGCTTAGTCTCTAAAAATTAACAAAAATTAAAATCTTTATAATAATTTTTTTAAATTATTGAATTTTATCGTTACTTAAACATGGAAAAAAGCCAATTTTTTCTATATATATATATATATATATATATATATATATATATATATATGAATGATTTAAGATATTTTCGCTTACTTATCTTGGGCACCATTTAAACTTCCACAGGGTTCACCACTACTGGACATACTACGTTGTGATAGTGGACTACGTCCAGAACTACTACCACCGCTACATAACGCCATTCGTTGCATTTGTCGTATTACTGCTGTAGCGTGATATGCTTGCTATTTAAAATATTTATAATTATTCACTATAATAATAATAATAATAATAATAACACAAATAACAAAAATACCTTCCAACGTGATTTTGCAAAATTCTTTTTAAGTTGTTCAGATACAGTACCATGAATATTCTTATTGCTAGCTGCATTACCTGATATCCTTTAAAATAATTGTTTAAATTACAACAACAAAAAATTATATAAATAAATACTGATTGTTTACCAAGGATGGCCTAATGCTTGACGACATGTAAACCGTTTCTCAACATTAACACACATCAATTGTCTAATAAAATCTTTGGCTGAATCACTTATTTCATCCCAATATGGTGAATCAAACTCAAATTCACCTAAACAAATGTTTAATCA
This sequence comes from Meloe dianella, assembly GCA_028455855.1. Taxonomy (NCBI): domain Eukaryota; kingdom Metazoa; phylum Arthropoda; class Insecta; order Coleoptera; family Meloidae; genus Meloe; species Meloe dianella. The sequence continues at coordinate 270,572 of JAPTHL010000045.1, read as the reverse complement.
AATTAATTTAAAAAACAATCTTCGAATTTTATTTTATTTACCTTTAAGTATTTGGGCAAATAAGTTTGCATCATTTTCATCATAAAATGGTGGATAACCGCATAGTAAAATATATGATATTACACCTATACTCCATACATCAACAGCTTTACCATAAGGTTTCTGAGCTAATACTTCTGGTGCCACATAACCGGGTGTACCACAAGCAGTTGCCATTATACCAGAATCTTCCATTTTTGATAAACCAAAATCGCTTATCATTATTTTACTATCTTCATCTGGACTATAATATAGTAGATTTTCAGGCTAAAATTGATCATATTTAAATCGAAATATTAAAAAAAAATCACAATAAAATTAATAAAGATTTACTTTTAAATCACGATGTACAACACCTTGTTCATGCATATAATCAACAGCTTCTAATACTTGTCGTATTAAATCGGCAGCATCTTTTTCTGTATATGAACCTTTTTCAACAATTCTATCAAATAATTCACCACCCGTTACTCTAAAAATAAAACAAACAAAACCACAAATTATTATTATTATTCATTTTTATTTGGAATACATACAATTCCATTATTAGATAAACTTTTGACTTATCTTCAAATGTTTCCAATAGTTGAACTATATTAGGATGCGTTAATCTGTAATTAAAATGGAGATTAATACGATAAAAAATTGAATTTAAAACATTTCAGATTGATAATAAGAATAATAACAACTTCTAATTATATCCGTTGATTCACCCGAAATATCCATTCGTTTCAAAATAATTAATAAAAATATTTTAATTGAAATCCAAAAATATTCATAAAATTGATGATATTGAAAATAGAAGTAGAATAAATGCAACATTATATGAAGTAATAATAAGATACCTATAAAATCTACTCAGTGCTCTAACTGAGGGTCAAATGTAATAACATAAAATTAAATTGTCAAACGATAGATTTTAATCTAAATTTCATCAATTTTGCTTATTGATTTTACTCATTATAACCGAATGTGTTTATTCCACATCCACAATAACAATAGAAAATCACCGTCAATAAACGATAAAACGAAATTCTATTTGTAATTAAATAGTTAAATGATTTTAATTACGAATAAAATCATTCAATATTTCCATAAAGAAAACGGTAATTATAGACTCTTGCAACGTAAAGAGCAATTTTATATTACTACATGTCCATGGTAATAGAATAGATATACATTTGAGAACTTTATCACAATAGTGTTATAATAAAACTTTGATCAATTACTAATAGCTTCTATTAAAGATGCTTTTAATGTTAATGATTTTCATAAACTATCATTATTGCAAGTGTAATTATATTTCAATACTGTATTAGACAATTCACCGCTAATGAGAGTTATTTGTAAAATTCTTTGTGTTATTATCATCATTAATAAGTCAATTTTTATTAAATATATATATATATATATATATATATATATATATATATATATAAAACAACCTTGACTTGTATGGTTATTCCCAATAAAAATTCGAACACACTTTATCTATTTTTGTTGTTATTAAGTAAACTACGAAAAAAATTATTATAAAAATATAAATAAAATCTCTTACACATCTATATGAGTATATGTATGTGTATATACACGCTATAGTTGGTGTATTATCGATTTTTATAACGAAATACTACATAATCTAATCAAACAACTTAAGTATATATACCCGTGTAAATGATTGCAATATTGTTGTATTTTTGATCAATTAACAGGTGATCAATTGTGATCTATTTATTTAGAGGGGCAATTATTTAAGATTTTTGAAGTACCATTTAGAGTTTATCAATGCAATGTCAAGGTTGATTTGTGAAATTTTCGTATACTAGTAGAATGTTATCAATATTTACAATCTTGATTGAAATTTTCTCATTTATTTTGATTCAAACGAAATTTGAGCGCGTCAAAATTTGTTTTGTTGTCTCTATTTTGAATAATTTAGAAATTAATTTAAGATAAAACATTATCAACATTATATGCACACCATATAAAATGTGTAATTGTTTTTATATTTCTTATATATTTTTGACCTCAAACAGTTTTATAATGTATAAATGTGTTCAACATATGTCGTTTATGGGAAAATTTTTTGCTTTTGTTTAGGTATTCGAAATAATAAAAATATGATTGCTCACCTTCTTAACACTTTTATTTCATTTTCAAGTGAATCTTCTTTACCTTTTAGCGCTTTTTTATCAATTATTTTCACAGCATACATTTGTCCTGGACGTTCTTTACTTTCAGTTAATCGTACAACAGAGAATGCACCACTGAAATAACAAATAAATCGATCATTTATTAATTATCGAACAATTAAAAAGGATAAATCACAAATACTTACGTTCCTAGTAATTCTTTTAAGTAATATTTATCGTCAATCGATGGTTGTTTATCAGTGTCTTTACCATCTTTTTTCGTTTTCTTCTCTTTACCAAACAGAGGCATTTTATGTATTTTCTTTGTTATTTTCCTTATGATTATTACTATTGTTATTAATATTAATTTTTAGCTCGTCAAATTAGTACATACAAGGTCTTAATATGACATTAGAACATTTATTACAAATCAATTTCTTTTATTATTATTATTATTATTTTTAATATGCGCCACTTCTTCACATTAATGTTGCACAAAATAACATCAAATAACACATTTAATAATAGCATTAAATATAAACCATCATTGTTATTATTAATATTGTTTATATTGATATTATGTTTATGAATATAACGTAATACGATTGTTTTTTATTATAAAAGTTTATTATGTTCATATAATTAGTGAATCACTTATCAGCTAGTGATTAGAAAACTGATGGTTTTGTCAGTTTTAGTGCTGCCATACCACCCGTCAAAATTTTATTCCATTCAGTTTTTCAATTACCAACAAAAATTTGAATGATTTAATTAATTTATTTCGGATTTTAAATGAACAAAATGGTTGATTACTATTAATTTATGCGTAAATTAATCGTTTTCAACGATTTAACGTTATTTTATTATTTAGAAATTAATAAATATTCGTTTTAAATTCATAGTGAAAACACTAACGGGTGGCAACAGTGATTACCAACAAAATTGGATTTAAATGTTGTCATAATGGGGCTTCTGATTACTGGGCAATTTCCGAACCACATGTGCCTGTGCGGAAGTATCACGATTTCTACAATTGTTAAAATAATCAAAATCGAATCAAATTCTACCTGAAATGAAATTATTGTTGTTATACGACTAATATTGAGAAAACTGATCGATTTTGACAACTTTGCTGTTTTTTTTTTAAGGGTAAATGTCAATTATTGAAATCTCTTCATCGATTATTTCGATTTTCAACGTTCCTTTAGAATTGTAAAACAATCGATAATTTCTCCTATTATCATGGAAATTAGTACAAATTATCCGTAATGAATTTTAATTAATTTTGTTGTAATTAATTCCTGTTAGTGTTTGTTAACTTTCCCATTGTTTGTTTTTTTTTTAAAAATTAAGCCAAATCGATTTACCAAAATTTTTATTAATAAAACGAAATATTAAATTATACAAAGATCATATTTGAGTACTACAGCACAAATACGAAAAAAAAAACAACAATTATCACAACATTCTTTTTTTGTTTGTTTGTTTTTTTTTGTTGGAGAATAAAATTGAGAAGAAAAGAAATATACTTTCGACAAACGCAAAACAAATAATTATAATAAGTACATTTGATTTCTAATTATTATTATTATTTTCTTTCAGAAACTGATTACCCGATTCGCCTGGGTTTTGATTTTAAACTAAATTACAATAAAATTGAATAAAAACTAAATTACAATAAAATTGAATAAAAACTAATTATGTAAACAAACGTTTGATTAAAAAATAATAATTGTAATAACTTAATGGTGCAACATAATTATTGTAAAATTTTAATTATATTACCACACTCCTGAACGTTTTTTACACGTGTAAAAAAAAATTAAAATAACAATAAACAAAATTATACGTATATGATTTCTAATTATATACAGCTGAAGAATGTGATAATTTCCCCAATTCTGAATAAAGCATAAACAATTATTTGAACTAAATAGATTTTTTTTTAAATTTTGTATTTAAATGTATTTTCTTTTGTATAATCCCATCAAGCATGCATGTAAATATTATTATATATATAAATATATATAAATAGAATATAAACAAAAATAAAGAAATAACTGAATTTCTACAATTGGCAATTATACTATTTATATTTATATATATATATATATATATATATATATATATATATATATATATATATTTAATAGTGATAAATCATTAACGCCAGATTAAAATTAAAAATTAATAAAATGCATAATAAATTCTTTAAATATTTGTATGACTACGATGAAGTTGATGGTCCCGGAGATCCATGACGCTTATATTTATGTTTTAATTCATCTAAATACGTTTTTTGTGATTCAGCTAATACTTGTGCCATTATTTCTTGATCAAAATCTTCAAATCCTAGAATAAATTTGAAAAATTTAGACACATAAACAAAAACAATAAAAATAATTATTACTATGTCCGTGTGATGGTCCTGGTTGATCAAAAAATGTTTTATATTCATCAGTAAAATTATTTAAATTATCAGAATTTTGTTCAGTTCTTCTTGGTGATTGATTTTTATTATATGTTGAATTATCATCAGTACAGGTTGTAGGCACAGTTTCATTATCAGTGATTGTTGGTGTTGTACCAAAAGTATTCCTAGGACTCGCTAAATTGTTTAAATTATGTTTTGTTTTTGTATATTTCAATTAAATTCTAATTACCCAATGGTGATGAATATGTTGTTTTTGGTGATGATGATGCTTTTGGTGATTGTGAACCACGTCTTGAACATCTAGGACTTGATAACATTGATGATGTTATTGTTGAACTGCTACCACTAGCACAATGCCCTTGATTTTTTAATCGACGTTCAGAATCACGAAAATATTGTATATATGATTCACGTGCAACTTGTTCCTCAATTGCTTCATTTGTTGCTTCCCAATCAGTTGCTTTTAATTTATCTTCTAACATTGTCTGAAAGAAAATTTAATTATTTAAATCTTACGTAAGCAATTCAATTTTAATTCTATTAACCTGTTCAATTAATAATTCATCACTAGCACGTACAGCATCATTAAAACGCCTACGATCAATATCAATTGTATGATAATTCGGTAAACCTAAACCTACACCAACTGATGGTTTATTTGGATTACTTATTGAATTATAATGACACATTCTATGATATGATAAACGTATTGGTTCATACGAATTTATTAAACGTGAACCATTGAATATGTTGATTGGTGCTAAAAAATTGTATAAATTTTAAAATCAATTACTTATCTAAAGTAAATTAGAAAACTTACTTTTTTGGTAACAATATACTTCGATTGTCCTACTGTACATTTCACTCATTGCTTGAATTTCTAAATGATTACCATGTACATTCCATCTACGTTTTCTAGTAACATATTTGTCGAAATCTTCAGTTACATATGGCTCAAAATAATCTCGATTTTGTACCTAATTTACAACAGAACATCAATTAATTGAAAATAGGAAGATTTAATAATAACAACAACAACTTACAATGTAATTCATGCAATCCTGTCTAACTTGATAATGAAATTCTTGATCACCATAAACTTGATCGGCAATTGAACGAAATAAACAAGCACCATCTTCATTCATTTGTTTAATTTCAAAACCAAGTGTTGACATACCACGTGAAAAATAATCATCTCTCTATAAAAAAAACAAATTTTATTAATAGTAAAATTCGCAATTATTTTATAACCTTTTGCCATTCTTCATCTGGTAAATTACGATCTTTTAATAATGGACAATCATATTCATCTTCACTATTAAAACCAGTACAATCTTCTTTTGTTACAGCTTCTAATTCATTATTATTACATACTGGTTCATCATTAACATTATCATTATTTGTTGGTATTTGATTTGTTTCATGTAATGGTTCATTCGATATATCCCTTTTTGTAATAACACGTTCACGTTTTTGTTCTCTTCTAACTTCACGTTTTTGTTCACGTTCACGTTCACGATCACGTACACGATCTGGTTCTTTATATCGTTTTCGAAGTCTATCTTTACGTTCAGTTGAATTCTTTACACTAAATATTCAATTATACGTTAGACATTCTAATTAATATTGAATTATAAATACTTACAATGGAAATTGTGTCCTTCTATTTGTTGTATTCGTGTCATTTAGATTACTTATATCATCTCTTCGTCGTACATTTCTGTCATTATTTACCTAAATTAAACAAAAACACTACAATTATCGATTACAATAATTGATAAATTTTAGATTCATTCTAGACAATTGTCTAGTGATTTCATAAAATTAATTAAACGAATATAAGATAGAACGATTTATTATGGAGGTGGTATTCACCTTAAAAAGATCAAAAAACAACATATTATATATGTAATATAAAACTTACATTTTGTGTATTATTATCATTTTTTTCTTCAGTACTCGTTGATGGTCGTTTTGTTGGTAAAATTGTCATGTTTTTATTTATTTATTTAAACAATAAAAATTAATAAAACTTAATTTTGTAAACTTTTATTTTTGACAAATATATAACAAAAACCTGTCAATCACAACAATCACACTTACCAAATGTCGGTTGCCAACTTGATAATATTAATTAAAAAAAATATATACCCCAAAATTTTAGGACGACTTTATTATTTAACACTACAAATAATCACAATTGAATGTAAAACAAACAATTATTAGGATCAGCATACATTTTCAATATACATTTAATCCATATTTATGCATAAATAATGAAAATTATATCGTTAAATGATACAATTAGTTTGTTAATTTAAAATTGGCGCTATCTGTTTTGTTCCAATTCAGTTTATAGTAACAAAAAACGAAATATCCCCAAACTATTAGGGATATTTCATTATTTAACACTAAAAATAAAATTAGTACAGTACAATTATTATAAACACATCACATTAGTTTTTGTTAATTATAATTGTTTAATGTGGAGAATCTATATTTGTGCATAAATAATCAAAATTCCATCACTAAATCTATATAAATAGTCAATTAAATTTTGTTAATTTTTAAAATCTGCGCCATTTGTCCATTTCCTTCCATTTCCATTTTCCTACCGCCAAATAAAACCCACGCTAACCTAATATTTACAGTTTTTCAACGTTTATTTTGTTGATGGTAAATTAAGGTATTTTCGATAAAGTTCCTAATTGAATAGTAATTCTCAAATAAATTAATTAATTAATTGATAAGTCTGATTCCGTCCATCGATTGGTAAGAAATGTTTCAGAATTTTTTTTTTGGGGGGTTAAAGGTTATTAGAAATGCAAGTTATGATACGGGATTTATTAAATACGTTAAAATTTATTGTTGTTTAATTAAATTGTAATAAAATTTCAGATTACAATTATGGATAATGAAAGAAAGCAAAGTTTAGCAAATAGTATTATCCAGTTCTTAAATAATGCCAGTAACAACGTTAATGATGAACAGAAAGAATCATTAGAAGTTGCAATACAATGCATTGAAAGTGCATTTGAATTAACTCCTAATCTTAGAGCAAATTTACCGGTTGTTAATCTTTTGGAAGCAATTGCTCAACAAGCACCAGTAATTATTAATTATGAAATAATCGAAAGATTCAATAAACGATTGATTTTTTATAGCCAATTGATAATGATGCTGCTGAAGAACATAAAAATGCAGGAAATACTGCTATGCGAGACGGTGATTACAATAGGGCTGTGACTGAATATACTCTGTAATTTTATCATAATTATTATTGATATTATTTGTTGAATGATTTATAAATTTTTAGTGCAATTACTTATAATCCTGATAACGCAGTATTTTATTGCAATCGTGCTGCAGCCTATACTAGATTGGATAGAAATAGTGATGCCGTTAATGATTGCAGACGAGCATTGGAATTAGATCCACAATATGGTAAAGCATATGGTCGTATGGGAATTGCATATTCGAATATGCAAATGTATCAAGAAGCAAAAGATGCTTATCAAAGAGCATTGAGCTATGATCCAACTAATGAAATGTATAGACAAAATATGGTGATTGCTGAACAACATTTAGCATCGGCTCAAGGTATGTTTTTATAAGAAAATCTATTAATAAGTAATAAGTTGTTTGTATTGTTTCAGCTCCACCAGACGCTCGTCGTATGTTCGATTTTCTAAACAATGAGTCATTTGTGCAGATGGCTGCACAAATGATGAACAGTCCGGAATTTAATAACATGTAAAAAGAAAAATTATTTTATATTATTATAATTGTTTAATAATTATCATGTTTAGGATGTCTGGTTTTGCAAATATGCCAGCAGGTAATGCCAATTTTGACGCATTATTAGAAGTGTAAGTAGCTAAATTATTCAAAAAATTTATAATTATAATTTGTGTTTTATTTAGAGGATCGGCTTTAGCTAATCAATTACAACAGTCTAATCCTAATTTAGCCCAAAATTTGCGTAGTCGTTTTACGGTAGCCAATCAAGCTGCAGAGAATGAACCAGATGCAGATGATGCTGCTGGTGGTGAAAATCTAGATCGTCCTAATGTCGATGATAATCCAAACGACAACAATAATCCACAAGGGGATAATGAACGTAATTAAAATTGACTTAATCATTATTCATAGTTTTTTATTATATTATTATAATATGTTCATTAAATTTCGTTAGATTGTTCGATATATTTTCATTCATGTTTCATTAGAATGTTCATTAAATTTCGTTAGATTGTTCGATATATTTTCATTCATGTTTCATTAGAGTTTCATAATGTTCTTGAATTTTGTTATTGTATTTTGACATAAATTTTGTGATAAAATATGTAAAAACACGATTCGCTAATTAACTACTAACCCTTATCAATTAATTGTGTCAACACCATCTATTTGTATGCTTTTGAAACAGACCGTCAATTTGAAGGTAACTATTTTTATAAAAGTCCCAATTGCTATTTTGTTTTGAAACTTTCTTTTTTTTTTTAGAATCGTATGAGAAATTTTGGTGAATATCCGTATGTTTACAATAAAATTATTTAATGATCTTTAGCATAATAATCATCAACGACTTAGACTAGACCCTTGATTCATCCCTACACATTCTGCATATTTGGACTATCTGCATATTTTACAGATTCTAAATGGGTTTATTTTATAATAAATGACTGATTTAAGGGGCAGTAACCATGGACTGGTGCACCATTATTTAGGTATTGGTTAAACACATGTGTATTAGATAAATATTTGATATTTTTATATTCTATTTTGGAAATAATGTAAATTTTCGTGTTATTTTTTTTCTCTCGTTCGAATTTCAGTTTGTTTTCATTTTTATAAAATATTAAAGAGAAAACAACTAGTGCAAAATAAACGAATGGTTCAAACTGGATACTGTTTTGATTTCGACACAAATATTATTAATAACTTCATATATAAAAATAACAAACGATCCAATTTTAGTGGCTAATGGGTGTATTTATTAAATAATATTGAAAAAAACAATTATAATGATTCCATATTATTATTGAAAAAACAAATTGTATTTTATTTTGTGTCCTACATAAATTTATTTTCAGAAATTGGATTGCTCTAGAAAATATTTCAAAGTTAAATGTTGTAACTGTTACAAATAAAGCAGCATAAATGAGTTTACTGATCCAACGTATCCACATTTGTCCCAATTTATATCAAATTACTACATCCACTTAATTGTTATCAGATTGAGTGGTCAATTAGACAATAATTCGAAATTTTTCGTGAAATCATGTGTGATGATGGAAAAATGCGATAAGATTAAATTGAAAAATATATTATTTACGAATGCTATGTTGCCAAAGTCTTTTGCAAATTTCTAATACAGTGGCCAGGTTAAATATAGAGTGTGTGCTAATTTGAGGAACATTACATATCGTCCTACTGAAATATCTTAACAGCACGCCCTGTTATCCACAAATCGACCCCATTTCTTAGGTGTTTTATTATAGAAAATACGGCCAGTGTCAACAATATTAACTTATATACGTTACAATTAATGAATTGATTGTAATAAAATGTACGGGGGTGTTGGGAACTTTTATTTTTGGCATAACAATTTGTTTTCGATGATTCGATTAATAATGTCAGATGTTTCGTTGCAATTTTATATTTAACATTGAATGAATAATAATGTTGACGTCGAGATTTATTTATATTTATTCGATTGTTATCAATTCTGTATTTAATTTAAAATAAATGAAAATCGTCACAAAAATTGGAAAAATTGAAATGAATTGATAGCTCGCCAAGATAATAAAAATGTTTGTATAGTTGGAATTTATAAAATTGGAGGAGCGATGAGTGAAAAAAAAATAAAAGAAAAATCAAAAATATAGGCGTATTTTGGCAAGCATTGTAAATAAATTTAAAATTTATATATTAGTGATAGAGATAGAAAAAAATTGTCAGATATATCCAGGAGAATTTCTAATGGGGCGTTTAGGTGTCTCATTGAAGGTGCCCGAAAGAACCCTAGATCGGACGCCAGTTGACCCGACTTAATACAAAATATAATAATAGATTCAGCATAATATGAATGTGTATGTATATAGAAAGTTTAAATAAAATAAATCTTCATTTGCATCATTGATGTTTATTTGTTTCAAATTCTTGAAAACTAAATCAATTGAAATTTCTAATAGTTACTGTTGCATCGAATTCATAAATTAATTTCGGAACGGCAAAAGTTATTTAAATTTGTTTATCAATTTCTAGGTGAATCTCCAGGGAGTCCAAAGTTTACCTGTCCTGCACAATAAGAAATTTATTGTTTACTATAAATAAATAGAATTTCAACAATTCCACAGCGGAGCCACACAGGAATATTAATTATGAAATATATTTGGACATATTTGTTGGTAAAAAAAACTTCTCTATTACACTTCCAGGAGGTGCAGTTTCTGGATTAGTCTACGAACGTAATTTTTTTAGGCGAACTCCACCGTACACCCTTCACCCTACTACTTATGCAATTGGAACGTTTTGAAGGTGTCAACCTCTGACTACTAGAAGAATATCATCCAACTAGAGCAGTATCATTAAGAAATAAACGGTGGTCATTACTTCAACATTTACCATCAATAACTGTCCACTAGAGTACCCGTGGACGCGACGTAACAAAATTTGATCCATCTAGTCGTATGTTTAAAACCGTTTATTTCATCGCCACCAAGGCTAATTCATCATTTGTCGCAGCCCAGGTAAATTTCATTATCAACAGAATCGCAATCTCTGGCGCAGTATCAACATCATCGCCAAAACATGTGTCGAAGATGCTCATTCCCATTTTTTTTAACTCTTTAAGCGATTTGTCGTTTTCTATCATTGTCAATACTTCAATTAATTCTAATTATCGTACTTTCTTGTGTCTGCTCAAAATAGAAAACCCTGGCGCTTATGGCGTTTCGAATAGATGGGTTACTGCTTATTTCACCAAATCCTGACGCTTTACTTACGATGAGAGACTTGTAATGGGATGGAGATGATCCGAATTTTGATAACTGGTGGATAAAATTTGTTGTATGGAAAAATTAACAAATTAGATTAAGAGAAGAGGAAAATGTGGAAAATTCTTTTTCATACACTGCCTGGGTTTTATCTCCGGACCTCTGGATGGAAATTAGACGGTATCTATCGATGTTTAGGACGTAACATTTACAAAAAGTTCATCAAGTTTTGTCGGGAATTTCCATGTATTCAACAACTGATATAAATAGTATTTTAAATAAATAAATAAACAAATACACCTGCAGACAGATAAGTTGCGGCAATATTTTGAATTTAACAAATTTAAACATTCACAAATATATATTTTTTATTAATATATCTATATATGCAACCTGTAAGGTCTAGACCAACAGATAGGAACACAAGTATTGCTCACTTTAATTACTTGAGGTAATTATTAAATTCAATTAATTTTCATGTCTTAATGGAGAACATTCTTTCACGTCAACACAATTTCTCTTCTATTCTGTCTCGCTTGAATCATGTGAACTCAATAAGAACGGGTAATCCGGTAAATTGTCGATTAACCAAACTACTTGGCACCAAGGTGATTCGCTGAATCAAATAGTTTATAGTTGCAATTATGTGTAAAATTTGCATCTATATATATATATACATATGAGTGTATAATGTTTGTAAAAATGAAAATGGTGGATGCGCCGGGCTATAATTAATATCGTTTCAGTTTATTTGAAAACTAATTTTCTAATTTTATCTCACGTAAATATTACACAGTAAGAAATGTTTCTAATATTGCAGTATAATAAAATTTGTTTTTAGAAAAATAATTTTTTTTTTATCTAGCCGGAAATAATATTTTTGTTTTGTTAAAAACTTGATTGATCGTAAATTGATTGTTTATTTATTAATTGGATTGAATATTTTTGTAAAAAAGAAATTCATTAGAATTATAATGTTTGTTGATCGATAAAAGAATTTGAATGTTTAATTTATATTTTATAAATGTTAGAAATCGGCATCTGGTTGATGTTAGTTTATGTATAGCGATCAAAGATTATCTTCGCTGGTATTCGTCTTTTTTCTTCCAAATATCTATAAAAATTGTTTATATTGAAATTAATATTTTGCTTATTTCGAGACGCATCTTAATTCTATAGAAATGTAGGTCTCTGAGACTTTAACATACTATTAATGTAAACAGTGTTGATTGTGGTCAATTAAGCTGGACGCCAGTAGAGCGCTACTATCGTAATATGCTTAAGTATTTTTGTTGTTTTAGTATTAGATGCGTCGTCGAAAGCGTTGTTATATTGCCAGACGTCTTTTTGAATAAGTTGGATCGTCGCAACGAACGACTACTGTCGTTTATATTCGAGCCGTGCCGCCCTATATGGCTTGGCATGGCTCTCGTCTATGTATAAGATTACATTTCTTTTTCTTTGCTCTCTTCTAAAAATACTTGAGCCTACGGTTATTTCTAGAGAATTGTATACATGTTTTATTATAACGAGAATCCTGTGTCATTCTAGATTTTTTACGAAATTTTGTCCAAATAGACTCACACTCGAATAATCAACAATTAGTCATTTTTATTATTATTCAACTGCTCTATAAGCATTTTAAGCATTTAACAGTTGAACAATATCCTATTGTAAATATATTGAATTTAAATGATTCATTTATGCTTTTATCAAATATGACGTATGTTTAAATTGGGAATGATTAGAAAATTTTGATGTTTTTAATACCTTGAAGGTATACTGTTTGAAGGTTGAATTAGTGGGTGGATGAAGAGCGTCGAAGGAACAGATCATCCCGACGCTAAGTAGTGGGGGAGTGGTACTGCATTGGCGGGGGATAGGATCATATGCTGGTTTAGATTCGGGATACACAATTTGTTCCATTAGTCAGTACTTTGGAGGCCACAAAGTTACCTCTAGAACGGACGAACGACGACGACGACGCGTTTGTGCGACGGGACGACCCAAGTGTACCTTAGCGATAAAGCGATTATTCATTTATTATCATTATTATTGTTGATATATACATACAAATAAATATATGTGTATTGGGGTGTTTAGTGAAGTGGTGATCTTATAGATTGGCTTTTCTACTTTGAAGAAGTAAGTTTGATTATTGAAAATAGAGTGTAGTGTATACAGGTGCTCCAGGATACGCATCAATATTTAATTGAAACATAATTAGAATTCAAATGGAAATCGTCAACAATTAAACACAAAATTAAATAAAATTGTAGTGTTTATATTCGTAACTAGGATCTAGGTTACAGCTAGGAGCTTCCAAAATTGAATTGGAGCTTACACCTAAATCCGTTCGATTGAACATTGTCTAACAATAAGACACGTGACACGCTTTCTAAATCACAAATCATTTTTAAATCATTATTGTGATAGAGTCTTTTTTTCTATTCTTTTTCCAGGGCCAAGTTAATGTTCTCGTTTTTAGAATAACCTGAAATATTGAAAGCATGGGAGTGGCTGAAGATTTCGCTCCCAGCTTTACACAAAAGCCACAATTACGACAAGAAGATGATGGCAATAAACTTATATTTGAATGTCAATTATTATCAAATCCAAAACCAGATATACAATGGTTCCGTAGTGATGTATTATTATCGGAAGATACACGAACAAAATTTAAAATTCAATCGATAGGTTCAAATAAATTTTTGGTTGTTTTAGAACTTGATGATGTTATTGAAACAGATGCTGGTTTATATAAAGTTAAAGCCAAAAACAAAATGGGTGAAGTTGCTGCATCGATTAATCTTAATTTTAGTCGTAAGTAGAAAAATTTCGATATTTCAAATCGATTTTTGTTTTTTTATATAATCTTTTTTCTTTTTGTATCATTTTACAGCCATGGATGAACCAAAAGAAAAGTGAGTACTGATATTTTTAAAATAAAAATACTTTAAAGATGATTCTTCCCACGCGTGAAATAAGAGACTTTTGCCAAAATTTGACTCTACAATTACTCATCTGTCTAAGACGCGTAATATTTACGTCATCAGTTATGTTTTGGCCTAAAATTTTGGCAATAATACGAAAATAAATTAAATCATATCGCTTGAATATATATATATATATATATATATATATATATATATATATATATATATATATATATATATATATATATAGATAGATATATATTTATTTATATATATAACAAAATTCAATAAAATTATGTAAATAATTGTATATTCTTCCTGAATTTGTAGACAAATTGATGGACTAGCACCGACGTTTGCAAAGAAACCGGCAATACGTCAAGAAGAAGATGGTAAAAGGCTATTGTTTGAATGTCGAATACAAGCAGATCCACGACCGGTCGTCAGTTGGTTCCACAATACTAATCCCGTCAAAGAATCACCACGTCATAAAGTATGTATTAATAAATAATTATTTGCATCTTTAAAATTGTGTCATAATTTCCCAACAATTTTCAATAAAATCAACTATTTTCATAGCGGATTTATGTGTTCCATTTTGGCAACATGTGTGCTCTATTTTTGTAGTATCCCCTACATACAAACTAACACCTGATATTTTTCAAAACACGATAATAACATTCGATTGTTTCTTTTTACCACTACAAATATTTCTAGGCAGTGGTTTTTGGAAACAAGATCCAATTTCTATTTGAATTCACTAATAAATAACTAATAATAACAATAATAATTAGAAAACATTAAAAAAACATGTATTTTCATTTGAATTTTAGTTGAGAATAGATAAAGACGGCCACTCTTACTTTGCAACCCTTGAGATAAAAAATGTAACGGTTGAGGATGCTGGTAAATACAAGGTAACTGCAAAGAATGAGTTGGGTGAAAGTAATGCAACAATCAGCCTCAATTTTGACAGTAAGTTGTTGTGTTTTTTTAAAAAAAATTTATTTGAACAAATATCTGATTACGAGGCAAAATGACGTTTTATATGTATACATAAAAAAACATTATATGAGTGATTAATCCAAGCTTGACACATTTTTTTATTTGGCTTATTTGTGGTAACCGTGCGAATTCGTCGTTGGTTAGAGCTTTTGCAACATTTTAAAACTTCAACGTAGCTGCCCTTCCATATTTTCATCCCCCTATACAACAATAAAATACGATTAAAAAAAAAACTCCTGTATATTATTAAAATAGCAGGCCATTGAGGCCAAATAAGTCATCACTCGTGCACAATACAATGGACTAACTGAAGCTTAATCTCAGCTCAGCTTTTAATGCAAATTTTGTTAACCCTCCCAGTTCTAATACGTGTACAGTGCAGGGATTTTTTTTGTGTGATTTGATAAATTAGCTTAGACTATAGGTTCGTTTTTTTCCCATATAAATCACCCCTTCACCCCCACTTCGTTTCTAGTTTATCGTCTATAGATATAATTGTTGGCCATGTTCTTGCAAAATATGACGAAATTCTATTACAGATAAATTATTGATAATTTAATTTCAAATATCAGACTTTTATTAAAAGCTGAGCTTTTATTCGGTAAACATTGTAATTGCGCGAGTGTTGCTGGCTATCTTTTGTTATGATAGCCAGTTTAGAAGAGTTTCTCCACTAGGCGATGAAGCACCAGTTCCAGAGGATGGAATTAAGCCGACATTCACTGAACGTCCAATTATACGACAGACTGATGATGGTACCAAAATAACATTCGAATGTAGATGTGTTGGAGATCCAAAACCAGTTATTCAATGGTGTGTATTTGATGGGGGATAAAGGCGAAATAAAGACAAAATATAAATAATCAATTTTGTTTTTTATTCGGAAATTATTGGAAAATTTTAGGTACCATGGACAAGAAGAAGTCAAAGAGAGTTCGAGATATATAATTACGATGGAACAAGATCAGAAACTTTATTATTTAGCACGATTAGATATTCTTAATGTTAAAGATAGTGATAAAGGCGAATATCGAGCAATCGCTAAAAATAAATATGGACAAGGTGTCGCTACAATTAATCTAAACTTTGAAGGTTCTGGAAAACCAAAGTAAGAAATTCAGTGATAAATTAAAGACAAATTATTCATATTGGAGGATATCTATAGGATTCCAGATGGTAAAGCGCCCAGATTCCCTAAAAAACCAACAATAAGACAAGACGGCGATGTTCTTGTTATGGAATGTGTATTAGAAGCAAATCCCGATCCTGATATTACTTGGTATCAAGGTGATAAAAGTGTTGCTGACAGTTCAAGAGTGCGAATGTTCCGTAAAATATCTGGAAAAGATACATATCTGTTAACGTTAGAAATATCGAATCCTACACGTGAAGATGGTGGCAATTATCGTTGTAATGCTTTCAATGCATTTGGTGAAAGCAATGCTAATATTGCATTGAACTTCCAAGGTATGCTGAAACTGGCCGAAACTCTTCTATCACGTTTTCTGTAATTGTAATGTCCGCCATAATAATAGTAATAATAATGATATTTAAGTCTGTTTCAGCTGATAAAAAAAAAACACAATAAACTATCAATCAATTCCCCCCCCCCACAATATCTTGCATGAGCATGGCCGTTATTAAAAAGCCTTGTCTCTAGCTTGATATATAATTTTTGAATCAATTATTTCAGGTGGTGATAATGCAGATGGTTTTGCACCATCATTTATCGAAAAACCAAAAATTATACCAAATGAAAGCGGTACACTTATTACGATGAAATGTAAATGTAAAGCCAAACCAAAACCTGATGTGGCATGGTTCAGAGGAACTAATGTTGTTAAAGAATCGTCGAAAATTCAAATTAAAATTATCGATGTTGAAGAAGATATTTACGAATTATCAATGGAAATCAAAGTAATGACGTTATCAAAAAACAGGAAAATTAAAAATTAAAAAATTTCCATTGTTATAGGATCCATCTGGACCAGATGGTGGTACTTATAGATGTCACGTTAAAAATGAATATGGTGAAAGTAACGCTAATTTGAATTTGAATATTGAAGCTGAACCAGAACCAGAAGGTGACGGTCCAACATTCGTTGAAAAACCACGAATAACATCACACCAAGGTGGTAAACTTGTTATAATGGACTGTAAAGTACGTGCAAATCCAAAAGCAGATATTGTTTGGTATAGAGAAGGCAAAGTTGTTACTGAATCAAGTAAAATTAAAATTAGTTACGAAAAAATTGAAGAGGATATTTACTACATTAAATTGGAATTAAAAGATCCAGGAACTGAAGATTCTGGATTATATAAATGTAATATTAAGAATACACTTGGTGAACTTAATGCGAATCTAACATTGAATATTGAAATTATTCCTGTTATCAAGGAAAAACCAAAAGTTATTAAAATTATTAAAAAGAGAACTGTTGTTGTTGAATGTAAAGTTCTCAGTAAATTTGCACCAGATTGTACATGGTTCAAAGAATCAAATTCCGTCAAAGAAGATGAAAGACATAAAGTCATTGTTGAACAAGTCAAAGATGTAATTACGATAATAATTAAAATTATAACAAAACAAACAAACAAACAAACAAATTTCGATGTTTTAGGGTGAATTTGCTGTTAAACTTGAAATTTCTGAAGTCAGCAAAATCGATAAAGGCATGTACAAATTAGTAGCTAAAAATGAAAAAGGTGAAGCCACTTCACAAACTGTTGAAGTAACTGAATTACCACCAGAAGAAAAACCTAAAGGTGAAAAACCAAAATTAACATCACTTACAAATATCGTAAGTACTGTTTAACAAAAAAATTCTACGATTTTTCTATTGATTTTTGTTTTATTTAGACAATCGAAGAAGGCAAATCAGTTGATTTTATTTCATCACTCAAAATTACTGATAAAACTGTTATTATTACATGGTATAAAAATACGACTATTTTAAAAGAATCATCAGATATTAAAATAACATTTGATGGTAGTACATCTCATTTAAGTATTGGTAAATGTAAAGTAACACATTCAGCTACTTATAAAGTCGTTGCAAAGAATGAATTTGGTGAAGATGAATCATCAGCAGTTCTCACTGTTATTGAAAAGAAAGAAGAAAAGGTAAGAATATTTATTTTTATTCAATAATTTAAACCCAAATACACTACACTTACACTATAGAAGAAGAAGACGTGAAAGAGGAAATTATAGAAAGCAGTAGTGGTGAAGAAATTGAAGATGAAGAAGCAGAAATACAGGTATAACACAAATAAACACACATTATACATATTATACACTATACACAATATCACATTTAACAGGAAATCATTGACACTAAACAAAAACCAAAAGATAAAAAGGTAAAAGTCCGAGTCTGCACAAAAATTAACTGCTTAAAACTCAAATAATTATAATTTTCAATTATATTTCTAGAAAGAAGAAGAGACAGAGAAGAAGGAGAAGAAAGTCGAAAAGAAAGAAGAAGAGGCTGAGAAGAAGGAGAAGAAAGTCGAAAAGAAAGAAGAGGAGGCACAGAAGAAGGAGAAGAAAGTTGAAAAGAAAGTCGACAAGAAAGAAGATAAGAAAGAAGAAATCGTTGTCAAGGTAAGCCTTTAAATTGTACCCATTTAACAACATAATTTGTCATAATTTCCCGTGTTTAATTTAACAATAGGATGAAAAGAAAGTTAATGATATTGATAAAAAGGAAGTTACACCTAAAATCGAGGTAAGTATAGAATTTTTGTTGAATGAATCCAAACTTAATCAAAACAAAATCCAGGAAACTAAACCACTTGCAAAGAAAACTGAACGCAAAGCTTCAATACAGAAGGTAAATAAATCAAATATGCTGTAATATCACTTAAAATTTTTCGTATCTGTCTTTTTTTGTGTAGATTGAAGAGATCAAAAGTGAATCGCGTAGAAGCTCTATTTCGAAAACTGAAGAAAAGGTAAGACGATTAACAAACAATTGAATTCTCTCTTTAAAATTGAGAAATTTCAGATTGTCCAAGATGGTAAAATTGGTAGTCGTCGATCTTCCAGTATACAGGTAGGCTTGTTTTTTATAATCCCCGTTGATTTGGTAGTCTTGCAATTGTTGATTTTACAGGTTGAGGAGGAAACTAAAACGGAATCTAGACGGTCTTCTGTTGTTGATGAAAAGAAAAAGGTATTTATTCTAACTTCTATTTCGATATTATTTTACAATTCTATTGTTTATTTTCTATTAGCTAACTGATGATAAAAAGACAAAGAAATTAAAACCGACACCGGAAGCGGTAAGTGTGTTCAAAAATTTGTTTTAACATCGTTAATTATTATATGTATACCTATCAAATACAGTTGACACCAACATCACCAACAGATAAACTCGAAGAGAGATTATTTGACACTAAAAAAACAGTAGAAACTAAAACACTAAATGAAATTAAAAAACCAGAACCTGAATCTGATAAGACAATTGAAACTAAATCAGAAACTAAAAAACCGGAAACAAAAACACCTGAAATTATCGTACCTGATGAAACTACCAAAAAACTTACACCAACAAAGGTACACAATTATTTTGATCAACAATTTACATTAAACTAATAAAAATTTAATCCAAATATCTAATTGTTTTGTCTTTCATGTGTATATGTTCAGGTTGAAGATAAGGCCGATGGAAAGATAGCATTGAAAGTGAGTATTTAATAATAATCGATGTGATAATAATTAATTTTGCGTTAAAATTGAACGGTTATTAATATCGAAACTTTGTGTAGCAAAAGAGACCTATTCCCCTAAACAACTGGCAACTAGTGATAATTTTAAGAATATACAATTAAAACCGGTTGTAAAAGAGGGTAAAGAAGCCGAACAAGCTAAATCAGAAGATGTTAGTTTGAAGGTAAAACCGAAAACGATGGAAATGCGCTGTCTTCTGTCTGTCAATTTTATGCTTTCTATACATATGGATAATCATCTTCGAATTTTATTTTCTTGTTTAATTAGCTTAATTTAAATATCGTCTTTTATTCTTCTGCATCTACTCTTCTGCTCTACGACTTTTTTATCTTTAGCTTTTGTTTCTTTTCTCTATCATGTGTTTGTTTGATGTTGTTCTAAATTAATTTGAATTTTTATTAGAAAACTGACAAGGATAAAGCGAAAACAGCAACAACAAAGAAAGTTTCTAAAGATAAAAAGACTAATTATGAAGAATGGGAGAATATTCCCGATTATGAACGTCCTGTATTAGAAAAATATGAACCTAATGAACCACCAGATTATGCTGGCCGTGACAAAACAAAACTTAGCAAGGTAGGATATATTTTTGTTGTTGTTGATCATTTATTATTAATAAGAGAATATTTACGCAATTCAATAATTAAAAGCTATTATATAAGACAATATTAATTAAAACTGACGTTGATATTTTTGGCAATCATAAGATCTATCTACTGATAGTGGATTTTATAATAGACAACATATAAAAGGATCCACTGTAATATTCTGGCACGCTTTCATATAAATCATTTTCCATTCATTAATATTGAAACGCTTGGTTAGTGTCTTTTTTTGAAATTTTGTCCAATTTGTATCGTGTTGTTTGTCTTATACAGGAGAGACCAAGTTTACCACAAATTAAAACACCTGAAGCACCTAAAATTGCTGTTGTTCGAGAAAAAACACCAGAACCTAGAAAATCGTCACTCGAGCCAGCATCTGGGCCAACAAGTAGACGTGGATCACTTATACCGCCAGAGGCTATGGGCCGTAGGCCCAGTCTCATAATATCAGACGAGGTAATTAGAATAAAATTCGTTTTTATATATATATATATATATATATATATATTTAACTTTATTCTATTATATGTTGATAATTTTAAGTTAATTTTAATCAGGTCCAGATTGTCTATCATAGTTGGTGATGTTTTATTAAAAACATTTTGTGTCAATTGTGTCAATTTTTTGTTTTCTTAGGAACATAGGAAACTACGACCTGGAGAAGTTGTTGAAGAGAAAAAGGTAACAATTTACTACAGCCGTACAGTGTTGTACGCCTAGCCGTTTTTTTTTTTAATTCGATCGTCTGTCGTCAGCTATCAGAATTTGTTGTATGCTTTTATTGTTCAACGATATTTTTGTAAAGAAAAGGCCACCCTAAAACAAATTATTGTTTAAAATTTTGTTAATGGGATGCCTTTTATTACGTTTGTATTTTTGATTTTCTGTCTCTTGATTTATGTTTATATGATGAATCTGCATGATGTTTACCACACGTGTAAAGCAGTGTCAGTGCACCAGCAGCAAGGCAAATTAGAATCTTCGAGTATGTGCCAATATTTCCGCCCCTAGAAAAGGATTTATTATTATTATTATTATTATTATTATTATTATTATTATTATCAAGTATATAGTTATTAAATTTACTTTAATACCGTCTGTTATTCCAACAGGGTGGAAAATTGCGTCCCGGTGAAGTTTTAGATCCAAAGGTGAGATTTGTGTTGGAATCAAAAACACAAAACTGACCTATTGGGTTTGACATATGCAAACAATGTCAAACGTATTTAACAGCGTTTTTTTTTTGTTTTATTTTATTTTGTTGATGATTTTAATTTACAAAAATAATTTATGCTTGATTTCGTTGTTTTTTTAATCCTTTTTATTTTATTTCTTTTGTTTTTAAGTTTAAAGGAAAACGTCCGGGAGTATTGCAAGGTCCTAACGAAAGACAGGTTAGCGCGGATAATTAGAGACTTTTAGATGAAATTGTTCAAAATATATGTCTGTGATTAACGATCTTTTTAGATTCATCGTCTGTAGAAGTCTTTTTTACGTGTCGATTTTTCTTTCCAAAACATAAAAGAATACAATTGTAATTAATTCATGTTTAGAATAGAATTGTGTCTAATGAACCGTATAGTTGAAAGAACCTCCCATATTCCGTTTATAATTTACGTTCATTTATTATTTATTTATTTGGAATTTTATTACTCAGAAAGACTGTATATAGTACACAGTCCATTTGTATTTAATTTTGTGTATCTAACGTGTTTTTCTTTTATTTTTTGTTTAATTGCTAATGATAGAAAGAAAACCTTAAACAGTACATACTCGCCGCTAAGCTAAAATTAATCCAGCTGAACGCTCTCTGTTAAAATCGCTTTAGATGTTAATAGATACATAAATTGTATTTATTCAAAAAAAAAAGACGTAGATTTTTGCGAATTTTTCAAAAGTTTCTAAAATTTTTATTTTCAAAATACAGCGTCGTCGCCCAAGTTCCGACGTTCGTCGACCTAGTGTTGCCGAAATGGAGGATTTAATCAACAAACCATCAACACCTTTAAAATCAATCGGTCCAGGTGGACCTCCATCAATTGTCGATGTACAAGAAAGCTATTCCGCTGTTGAAGGTTCCATTCGCAAAAAATCTTAAATAGTCTTGTACTGAAATCGAAAATTTTTCAGATCAAATCGGTTATCTTACAGTACAAGTCGAAGGTGATCCACCACCGACTTTCAAATTCTATAAAGGAATGACTGAAATCATCGAAGGTGGTCGATTTAAATTCCTAACAGATGGTGAATTGAACTTAATCACGCTCTGTATACGTAAAGTAAAACCAAATGATGAAGGACTATTTCGTGTTGTTGTTTCCAATATTCACGGTGAAGATTCGGCTGATATGCAACTATATGTTTCTGGTAAATATCGTTAATCTTTTAATAACTATGAAATACTAATTGTTGTTGTCCAAAAATAGACTCTAGCGGTATGGATTTCCGTGCAATGTTGAAAAAGAGAAAGTACGAAAAATGGGGACAAAACAAGGACGATCCAGATTGGGGTGATTTGAAAGAAGTCGAAAAACCATTGCCAGCACTCAAGAAAGTCGAAAAGGTTGGAATAAAATCGATTTATTTCTTTTTCACAAAACTACTCCTCTATTTTTGTTTTTATATAAAACGAAAACATTTTTCTTAATGGATTTTTTTTTGCAGAACAATCATGGGAGATTTTTGTATTTTGATTTCTGTTTATTTTTTTGGAAGCATTTTTTTGCAGTTTTGGTCAACCAGAGGAGTAATATTCTGTTGTTTTGATTTTCTTTCGGGATTTTTCCGTTTGTTGCGTTTTGTTAAATGAGTATAAATGGGGTGCCTTTTGCATTATCCTTGCTTTCTATTTTCACAGAGCGCTAATTTAAGCAAATGCACCATCAAACGATTTTCTTTGGCTACATATGTACCTGATTGGCCGCAACTCAAAAAAACTAAGGTTTATTAGCATGATCAATTTATTTCATTTTTATATAAATGTGAATTAGTCAATTTTCATATATTTTATTATTTCTCTATTCTGTATTTTAGTGTTTCTTCTATTTTGAAATTAACATTAGAACGATCTGTCTATGTTAGAACGTATTTTTGTAATTAGAGCACGCATGACTTATATAGCTCGTATAACTGTTAACCTTCAACTGTTTAACTTTGGCACTTAATTATTTCGTTTTGATTTTACTGCCAATGCTTTTAGTCATCGATAAGTCAGAAATTTTGCCAAATATTCATTACGTTCAAAAATAAATGCGCTTTTCTAAATGTAAAACAATAAAAGCAATTACTAAACTGAAAAATATTTCGCATGCTTTCTCAATTATTCTGCATCGATTGTTTATTTTATTTTTTCTGTCAATTTATTCGTTCATGAGGGTGTGATGAGAATTGGAATGATTGTGGTTATTGTTATCAATTTTTAGGTCTACGTATAAACATCTAAATTTTTCTTTATAGAATTCTGCATGTTCACGAAGGCCATCATTGGCTGAGTTAATACCAGACTGGCCAATTTTGCATCATTTTCAAAAAAAGGAGGTTGGATGACTGATACAAAATTAATTGAATGTTTTCTTTTTAATGTTTCTGCACGTTGTACAGAACAATACTCATTTATTCTATATATCCTTTTCCCCTATCCATTTATTTAACATTTATAGAATGAAACTAGATTTTCCAAATTGGTTGTTGTTTTGCATCGTGGGAGAATTTAATAATTTTGTAAATAAGATTTTTCTACAATTTTTTTAAAAAATTTTTGATGTAAATCTAAATTTTTGATGATTTTTTTTTACAGTTTTTACGGCGTCTACATTAATTTTATCGATGTTATATATTTTTAATTAATTCACAATAAATTGATTTATTTATTTGGTTTATATTATAGAAACAAGACAATTTCTTGAAGCCTTTGGTCGATAAATATGCCAAAGAAGGTAAAGATAAGAAGGTTGTATTTGAAGCAGCATTTACAAAGCCGAATTGTAAGCCGAAATGGTTGTTTAGGAAAGATGTACGATTTCTAGTTTTTGATTAAATTAAATTGAATTTTCACTAATTTTTTTTTATTTTTTATTATCTAATACAGGAACTTTTCCAAGGGGCCAAATACAAGTTTAAGAATGAAAACGATATGTATCAATTGATAATTTCGAATCCTAAAGTAGAAGATACTGGCAAATACACAATAGAAATTGGTGGTGTTTCCTGTACAGCTTTCCTTAATGTAGACGAACCAGATCCTAGTTACACATTTACAAAACAATTAAAAAAGAAATACGAAGGATATACAAAACATGAATTATTACTTGAATGTACAGTTAGTCATAGTCTTGCTATTGTTAATTGGTATAAAGATACAACGAAATTAGAAGATGGTGATAAATATGGAATATCTAAAGATATTAGTGGTGTATGTCGTTTATTAATTAAAAGTGGCGAATTTGATGATGCTGGTGAATATTCATGTAAATTAGATAAACAAACAGAACAAACAACAACAACAGTTACAATTGTTGAATATCCATATAAATTCGTTAAAGTATTGAAACATCAACAACATGTTGAAAAAGATAATATCACATTTGTATGTGAATTAGATGATCCTGGTGGTGATGTTAAATGGTATAAAGGTGAACAAGAAATCAAAGCTGATAAACGTATACAAATTGTTAAAGATGGACGTAAACGTAAATTAATTATAAAAGATGCAAAAGTTACTGATGCTGGAATGTATTCTTGTGTTAGTAATGCTGATAAAACTGAAGCTGAATTAATTGTTAATTATTTGAATCGTTTTAATAAAAAACTTAAAGATACTGATGGTATTGAAAGAGAAAAATTGGTACTTGATGTTGAATTACAAGATCAAACAGCACCAGCTGTATGGACATTTAATGGTAAACCAATTGAACCATCTGAACGTATTGAAATTAAAAATCTTGGTGGTGGTAAACATCAACTTATATTTAATCAACTTGAAATGGAAGATGATGGGGAAATTATGTGTGAATCTGGTCAATTACAATCATCAATGAAACTTAATGTTAAAAAAGGTGAAAGTAAACCAGAAATTGATTTTCCATCAACATTTGAAAGTCCAGCTAGTAAGCCTATTGTTCTTGAAGTACCATATAAAAGTATGTATACTTACTTATTGGGATGTCTCATGTAAAGTAAACGTCCATTTACATGTATTACTTTATGTGAGACACTAACGATAGACGTTTTTTAAAAATATTCTTTTGAATTCAATTTTAGTTAGTGGAACCCGACAAACACCTATTGAGGCTAAACTAGTGAAAGATGGTAAAGTCCTACCACTTAAAGAGGTTGACGTTGTTGTCAGCGATAATAAAGTGGTATTTAAAATCAAAAAACCATCCAGAGAACAATCTGGTATTTATCAGATTAAATTATCAAACGGTCAAGGTGAAGACGTTAAAGACTGTAACATTATAATGCAAGATGTACCATCAGCACCAGAGGATGTAACAGTTACTGATGTATTCCAAACAGCATGCCAAGTATCATGGAAACCATCAAAAGACGATGGTGGATCAACAATACTCCATTATATTGTTGAACGTCAAGATATCAGTCTTAAAGCTGGTTGGGATAATGTTGGACAAGTATCACCAAATGAGAAACAAACATTTAAAGTTGAAGGTTTAACACCGAAACGAGAATATAAATTTAGAATACGTGCTGTTAATAAATTGGGTAATAGTGAACCTGGATACTTTGCTAAACCAGTATTAGCTAAAGATCCATGGGATGAACCCAGTAAACCTAAAGATGTTGAACTTGTTGATTGGGATAAAGATCATGCTGATCTGAAATGGTCAAAACCAGATAATGATGGTGGTGCACCAATTACTGGTTATGTTATTGAATATAAAGAGAAATTTGGTAAAGATTGGGTTAAAGGTATTGAAGTACCTGGTGATCAATTATCTGGTACTGTACATGGATTAAAAGAAAATTCAACATATGAATTTCGAATTAGAGCTATTAATAAAGCCGGACCTGGTGAACCTAGTGATACAACAAAACCAATTATTGCTAAATGTAGATTTGTTAAACCATTTATTATTGGAAATGATCTCAATCCGATCATTATCAAAAAAGGACAAACTGTTAAATACGATATTAAATATGGTGGTGAACCAGAACCAGAAGTTCAATGGTTTTTGGATAAAACAGAAATTAAACAAGATGCAGAAGAGAGAATAACAATCGATAAATATGAAAGAAATACAGTAATTACAGTACGTCGAACAACAAGAATCGATAGTGGCAAATATCGTTTAGTTTTAACAAATAGTTCAGGTACCTGTGAAGGTTCAGCTGAAGTTATCGTATTAGATAAACCTACACCGCCTAAAGGGCCACTTAAGATAGAAGAAATCCGTGCTGATCATGTTAAAATTGCTTGGCAACGACCAGAAGATAATGGTGGTACTGAACTTACCGGATATGTACTTGAAAAAATGGATATGGATACAGGCAGATGGATACCAGCTGGTGAAGTTGGTCCTGATGAAAATTCGTTTACATTTAAAGGTCTTACACCAAAGAAGAAATATAAATTTAGAGTACGAGCTAAAAATAAGGAAGGTGAATCTGAACCACTTGAAACTGATGATGCAATACTTGCGAAAAATCCATATGATGAACCTGGTGCACCTGGTAAACCAGAAATTATCGATTATGATAATAAAAGTGTCACACTTAAATGGGCTAAACCTGATAATGATGGTGGACGTCCAATTACACATTATACAATTGAAATGAAAGATAAATTTAGTCCTGATTGGGTAGAAGTTGCAAAAACTGAAGACGGTAATCCTGAAGGTAAAGTTGAAGGATTAAAAGAAAAAATGATTTATCAATTTCGAGTACGAGCTCATAATAAAGCTGGTCCTGGTGTTCCATCTGAAGCTACAGATAATCACCTGTGCAAACATAAAAATCGTAAATATTTAAACAATTTGTTTGTTTTTTTTTATAATTTACTAAATGATAATTTATTGCAGTTAAACCACGAATTGATCGTGAAACATTCAAAGCTGTTACTATCAAAGCCGGTAGAACACACAAATGGGCTGTAGATGTAATTGGTGAACCACCACCGGAAATGAAATGGATATGGCGTGACAATATACCTTTAACAAATACGGAAAGGATTAAAATCGAAAATGTCGATTATCATACAGATTTTACAATTATAAACATATCACGTCGTGATACAGGAAAATATACTTTAATTGCTGAAAATGCATCTGGAAAAGATACAGAAACTGTAGAACTTACAGTACTAAGTAAACCAGGCTCACCTGAAGGACCATTGGAAGTTACAGATGTTACAGCAACAAAAGCTAAAGTTGTTTGGAAGAAACCTGAAGATGATGGTGGTAGTCCAATTAAAGAATACGAAATTGAAAAAATGGATATGGCAACAGGTAAATGGGTACGTGTTGGACGGGTACCTGGTGATAAAATACGACCTGATGGTAAATTAGAATATGAAGTAGCTGGTTTAAATCCTGGTTCTGAATATAAATTCAGAGTTACTGCTGTTAATAACGAAGGCGACTCAGAACCACTCGTATCAGATCGAGCGATTTTGGCTAAGAATCCATTCGGTAATTTGAACACATTCTTTCCTGTAATTCATAGTTTTTTAAACAATTTTATTTAAATTTAGATGAACCTGGCAAGCCTGGTACACCAGAAATTACTGATTATGACAATAAAGGTGTGAATCTAAAATGGACAAAACCAACTAATGATGGTGGAGCTCCAATTGAAAAATATATCATTGAAAAGAAAGACAAATTTAAACCTGATTGGGAGAAAGCATGTGAGGTGCCTGCTGATGTACTAGAAGCACGTGTTGAAGATCTAAAAGAACGTGGAGAATATCAATTCCGTGTGATAGCTGTTAATAAAGCTGGTCCTGGTGAACCATCAGATGCTTCTAAGATGCAAATTATCAAACACAGAGCTCGTAAGTATTTTTTTTGGTTTCAACTTAAATTTAAGTTAATTTATTAATTTATACGTGTTCCAGTTAAACCAAGAATTGATCGTACTAATCTTAAACCAATTATCGTACGTGCTGGCAAACCAATTAAATATGATATTGATGTAAAAGGAGAACCAGCACCTGAATGTACTTGGTTCCAAAACGACAAAGAAGTTAAAACTTCTGAAAATGTTGAAATTGTTAATATCGAATATAATACGAAATTAACAATCACAAGTTCAGTACGTAAAAATACCGGCACCTATAAAATCAAAGCTGTGAATGAACATGGTAAAGATGAAGCTGAAGTTGAAGTAACAGTACTTTGTAAGTTATTAATCTACTTCAATTAACAATTTGCCCATTTTTATAATCTTTGTTTCTTCAATTTAGCATCACCATCTAAGCCTAAAGGACCATTACAAGTAACAGATGTAGTTAAAAATGGTTGTAAATTAAAATGGGACAAACCAGAAGATGATGGTGGTAAACCTGTAACTGGATATGTTGTTGAGAAATTAGATAAACAAACTGGTCGTTGGGTACCAGTTGGACGTACAAGTGACACAGAAATGGATGTTAAAGGACTACAAGAAGGTCATGAATATGATTTCAGAGTTAAAGCTGTTAATGATGAAGGTGAATCTGAACCACTTGAAACTGATAAATCAATTATTGCGAAAAATCCATATGACATACCTGGAAAACCAGGAACACCAGAAATTACTGATTGGGATGTTGATCGTGTTGATCTTAAATGGAGTGCCCCTAAAAGTACCGGGGGTGCTCCAATTACTGGATATGTTATTGAAAAGAAAGAGAAATTCTCAACAACGTGGGATGAAATTCTTACTACATATACACCTGATTGTGATGCTACTGTTCCTGGATTAAAAGAAGGAAATACGTACCAATTTAGAGTACGTGCTGTTAATAAAGCAGGACCAGGTGAACCCTCTGACGGTACTAATCCCCATGTTGCTAAAGCCAGACATCGTAAGTTCTTATTTCTATAAAAAAACAATTACAGAAAAATATATCTTTGATATTCTATTTCTACAGTTCGTCCATGTATCAACCGCGAAAAACTACATACTGTTAAAGTTAGAGCTGGTCAACTTGTTAAATTTGACGTTGATGTTAAAGGTGAACCACCACCGACAATTACATGGAATTTTGCCCATAAACCACTAGAAAATGGACCAAATGTGAAGATAGAAAATGAAGATTATAACACGAAATTAACATTGACTGATACAAAGAGAATGCATACTGGTACTTACACGATTAAAGCCGAAAATGAATCGGGCTTTGATGAAGCACCAGTGGAAGTCATAATATTAGACAAACCAGGTAAACCTGAAGGACCACTTGATGTGACTGAAGTCCATAAAGAAGGTTGTAAACTTAAATGGAATAAACCTAAAGATGATGGAGGTCTTCCAATTACTGGTTATGTAGTTGAGAAACAGGATGCTGGAACTGGTCGTTGGGTACCTGCTGGATTTATTGATCCAGACAAAACTGAACATGAAATTACTGGTTTAGAACCAAATAAGAAATATAATTTCCGTGTTAAAGCTGTTAATGAAGAAGGCGAATCTGAACCATTAGAAACAGATACAGCAATTCTTGCTAAGAATCCATATGATATATCAGCACCACCTGGATTACCAGAAATTGTTGATTATGATGAACATTCAGTTAAACTTAAATGGGAACCACCTGTAAGGGATGGTGGATCACCGATTACCGGTTATATTATTGAAACTATGGACAAGTTTAGCGGTCAATTTGTTAAAGTTGCTGAAGTTGGACCTCAGTGTACTGGATCCGTATCAAAACTCGAAGAAGGCAATCAATATAAATTCAGAGTAAGAGCTGTTAATAAAGCTGGCCCATCTGATCCATCAGAACAAACCAACTGGCATACAGCTAAACCACGATTCTGTAAGTTATTGAACATGTTAAATAAATTGATTTTTAACACATATCATTTTACAGTGAAACCATTGATTGATCGTACCAATTTGAAACCATTGACAATCAAATCTGGACTTTCAATCAACTTAGATGTTAACGTTGCTGGTGAACCTCCACCGAAAGTAACTTGGTACTTTGAAGGCAAAGAAATTGTCTCATCTGAGGAAATTCGTATTGATAACATCGATTACAATACGAAATTCTTTGTTTTGAAAGCTAAACGCGTACAAACTGGTAAATACACAATTGTAGCGAAAAATGAAGTCGGTGAAGATACAGCAGATATAGAAATTTCCATACTTGGTAAGCCAACAACACCAAAAGGTCCTCTTGACGTCAGTGATGTAACAAAACATGGATGCAAATTAAAATGGAAAAAACCAGATGATGACGGTGGTACACCAATTGATCATTACGTAATTGAAAAATTAGATCCACTTACTGGTCAATGGATCCCATGTGGACGAAGTAATGAACCAGAAGCGAATATCACTGGCCTTCAAGAAGGCAAACCATATAAATTCAGAGTAAAAGCAGTTAATAAAGAAGGTGAATCTGAACCATTAGAAACGGAAAAATCTATTATCGCCAAAAATCCATTTGATGAACCTGACAAACCTGGACGTCCTGATGTTAAAGATTGGGATAAAGATTTTGTTGAATTAGCATGGTCTCCACCGAAAAATGATGGTGGTGCTCCAATTGAAAAATATATTATCCAAATGCATGACAAAGCTGGACGAGGTTGGATGGATGTTGCTACAGTTCCTGGTGATCGAAACACGGGAAAAGTTGAGAATGTTGAAGAAGGACATGAATATGAATTCCGAATTGTTGCTGTTAATAAAGCAGGACCTAGTGAGCCTAGTGATCCATCTAAATCAGTTATAGCTAAACCAAGATTCTGTAATCTAATATATTTATTTTTAATTTCTTTTATCTAATTTGCCTTTTATTTCAGTGGCACCTCGTATTGATCGTAAAAACCTACAAAAGAAGATATTACGTCCTGGACAATTGCTTTGCTTGGAAGCTGATGTTAAAGGAGAACCTGCTCCACAAGTTATATGGACGTTGAAAGAACAAACACTTAAAAATACAGACCGACTTAAAATTGAAAATGAAGACTATCACACTACATTTATCTTACAAAAAGCTCAACGTTCTGATACAGGAGTTTATACAGTAACAGCCAAAAATGATTCTGGTGTAGATAGTGTTGATGTTGAAATTCAAATAGTAAGCAAACCATCGAAACCTAAAGGTCCACTTGAAGTATCAGATGTAAAAGCTGATGGTTGTAAATTAAAATGGGACGCACCAGAAGATGATGGTGGTGAACCAATTACTGGTTATGTAGTTGAACGTATGGATGTTGAATCTGGTAGATGGATACCTGTAACAACAACCAAAACACCAGAAGCAGATGTCACTGGTTTAAATGAAGGCAAAGACTACTTATTTAGAGTTAAAGCCGTCAATTCAGAAGGCGAATCAGAACCATTAGTAACAGAAATACCAATTACAGCCAAGAATCCATACACTGAACCTGACACACCTGGTAAACCAGAACTTAAAGACTGGTCCAAGAACCATGCTGATCTTAAATGGGCTCCACCAAAGGATGACGGTGGAGCACCTGTTGAGAAATATATAATTGAAAAGAAAGATCCATTCACGGGAAAATGGCAAAAAGCTGTCGAAGTTCCAGGTAATAAAACAGAGGCTAAAGTACCTGATTTGCAAGAAGGACAAAAATACCAATTTAGAGTAAAAGCTGTTAATAAAGGTGGTGAAAGTAAACCATCACCACCATCCGAAACAATGACAGCTAAAGATAGATTCGTACCACCTAAAATTGATCGTAGTACACTCAAAGATCTTACAGTTAAAGCTGGTCAACATATTCGTTTGGATGTTAAAATTTCCGGTGAACCACCACCAACAAAGGCATGGTTCTTGAATAAGGCACGAGTAGAGAATCGTTCTGATATTACTGTTGATCTTGAAGATTATCGAACTAAATTAGTTATTGGTGTAGCTGAACGTAATCATACCGGTACATTAACAATAAAAGCTGAAAATAGTTCAGGACGCGATGAAGCTAGTATTGAAATAAAAGTACTTGACAAACCAAGCAAACCAGAGGGTCCACTTAAAGTTAGTGATGTTCATAAGGAAGGATGTACCCTCAAATGGAATCCACCACAAGATGATGGTGGTGTACCTATTGAGTACTATCAAGTTGAGAAATTAGATACCGATACTGGCCGCTGGGTATCAGCCGGACGTGCTAAAGATACTAAAATTGATTTAAATAATTTAGAACCTGGACAGGAATATAAATTCAGAGTTTCAGCTGTGAATGCTGAAGGTGAATCTGAACCACTTGTAACCGAACAAACTATTGTCGCCAAGAATCCATTTGGTAGAATTTTAATGAATTTAATAAATAGATTAAAGAAATACTAATTGCTTTTATTTAATTTTTAGATGAACCAGGAGCACCAGGAACTCCTGAAGTTACCGATTGGGATAAGGACCATGTAGATTTACGATGGACTCCACCAACTAAAGATGGTGGATCTCCAATCACTGGATATGTTATCGAGAAAAGGGAGAAGGGATCACCAAAATGGACAAAGGCAGGTGAAGTCGGGCCACATGATACAAAAGGAACTGTTGATAATTTGGATGAAGGTGTTGAATATGAATTCAGAGTGAAGGCTGTTAATGCAGCAGGACCTGGAGAACCTAGTCAAGCATCCAAATCTGTTATTACTAAGCCGAGAAAATGTAAGTTTCTATCATTTCTACATTTTCCATATTATAAAACTATGTTTGTTTGTTTTTTTTTTAATTTCAGTGGCTCCTAAGATTGACCGACGCAATTTGCATAATATAACAGTAAAAGAAGGTGAACCAATATATATTGATGTCAAAATTAGTGGTGAACCTGCTCCCGATGTCGCATGGTATCAAGATAATAAAACTTATACACAAATAGCACATCGTCGTATTGAAAACATCCCTTATAATTCCAAGTTCTTCAACGATAAACCCGAAAGAAAGGACACTGGAGTTTATAAAATTGTCGCTTCGAATAGATACGGTCAAGATACGGCAGAAATTGAAATTACTGTTGTCTGTAAGTTAATAAATGATTAACATACAAAATTTGTTCATAGAAATCAACATTATTATTATTATTATTATTATTTTCAGCGAAACCTGGACAACCTGAAGGTCCACTTGAAGTATCTGATGTACACAAAGACGGATGTACATTGAAATGGAAGAGACCGAAAGATGATGGTGGTGAACCACTTGAAGGATATGTTGTAGAGAAATTAGATCCAGAAACTGGTATTTGGTTGCCTGTTGGTAAAACAACTGGCGATATACCAGAAATGAAAGTTGAAGGTCTTATTCCTGGACACGAATATAAATTTAGAGTAAAAGCTATTAATAAAGAAGGTGAATCAGAACCTCTTGAAACAGCTGGAACAATTACTGCCAAAGATCCATTTAGTAAATTTTAATCTATTAATATTATTTTAAATTTTTAATTATTTTTAATTAATTCTCTTTTAGCCACACCAAGTAAACCTGGTGCTCCTGAACCTGTAGATTGGAGTGCCAATCATGTTGAATTGAAATGGACAGAACCACCATCTGATGGTGGATCTCCAATTACTGGTTACATCATCGAAATGAAAGATAAATACAGTCCACTTTGGGAGAAAGCTTTAGAAACAACAACACCAAGTCCAACTGCAGCAATTCATGGTTTAATTGAAGGCAATGAATATCAATTCCGTGTAATTGCTGTAAATAAAGGCGGTCAAAGTCCAGCATCAGATTCGAGCAAGACATTTATTGCTAAACCTAGATTCTGTGATATAATAAAAATATTTAACGAAATACTATTGTACTAACATAAATTTTTTTACAGTGGCTCCAAAAATTGATCGAAGACATCTTCACGATGTAACTTTATCAGCTGGATCACCTCTCAAATTTGATGCTAACATCATTGGAGAACCACCACCGACAGTTGAATGGCGTTATAATGGTGTTTTAATAAAGAACGATAATCGCATTCTTATTGAGAATGTTGATTATAATACCAAAATTGCTATAAGACCAGTTCGTCGCGATGACACTGGCGAGTATACAGTAACAGCAACAAATTCATCTGGAAAAGACACTCACACTGTCAATGTAACAGTTACCGATAAACCATCAGGTCCTGAAGGACCTCTTCAAATATCAGATGTTAATAAACATGGTTGTAAACTTAAATGGAAACGTCCTAAAGATGATGGTGGTACTCCAATTGAATATTACCAAGTTGAAAAAATGGATACTGAAACTGGTGTCTGGGTTCCAGCTGGACGATCTACAGAACCAAGTATATTTTAATGCTTAAATTTAAAAACAAATACAAAAACTGACTATTTTTCAGATTTGGAAGTGAATAATTTAACACCTGGAAAAGAATACAAATTCCGTGTATCTGCTATTAACGCTGAAGGTGAATCAAAACCATTAGAAGGTGATCAAGCAATTGTTGCTAAAAATCCATTTGATGAACCTGGTGCGCCTGGTCATCTTAAAGCAACAGATTGGGATAAAGATCATGTTGATTTGGCATGGACTCCACCTAGTAATGATGGTGGTTCACCAATAACTGGTTATGTAATTGAGAAGAAAGACAAATTCGGCGATTGGGAGAAGGCCTTAGAAGTACCAGCCGATCAATTAAAAGCAACAGTTCCTGATTTAATTGAAGGACAACCTTATCAATTTAGAGTACGTGCCATTAATGCTGCTGGTCCAGGTGATGCTAGCAATGAAACACCAACAATTATTGCTAAAACCAGAAATATGGCACCGAAAATCGATCGTACCAATCTTATTGAGATTAAAATTAAGGCTGGACAACCGTTCAGTTTCGATGTTAAAGTTTCTGGTGAACCAATGCCTGAAACTAAATGGTTAATAAAAGGTAAAGAAATAAAATCTAGTGACAAAACTAAAGTACAACACTTGGATTATAATACAAAATTATCCGTACGAAATGCCACAAGAACTGAATCAGGAACGTACACTGTGACAGCTGAAAATGTTAACGGTAAAGATATTGCTGATGTTGAAGTAATTGTCTTGGACGTACCTAGTCCACCTGGTGGACCATTGAAAGTATCAGACGTTCATGCCAATGGTTGTAAACTTGATTGGAGACCACCAGCCGATGATGGTGGCCAACCTATCGAAAATTATGTCGTTGAAAAAATGGATGAACAAACTGGTCGTTGGGTACCAGCTGGAGAAACTATTGGTCCTGAAACATCACTTAATGTAGAAGGTTTAGTACCTGGCAAAAAATACAAATTTAGAGTACGTGCAGTAAACAGACAAGGCAAATCTGAACCACTTACAACAGCTCAAGCAATTGAAGCTAAAAATCCATTTGACGAACCAGGAAAAACTGGTACACCCGAAATTACTGATTATGATAAGGACTTTGTTGAATTGAAATGGGATAAACCTGAAAATGATGGTGGTTCACCAATTACTGGATATATTATTGAAAAACGTGACAAATTTAATCCAAATTGGGAAAAATGTGCTGAAGTCGATGGAGACGTTACCACAGGAAAAGTCAATGAT
Organism: Meloe dianella; assembly: GCA_028455855.1. Taxonomy (NCBI): domain Eukaryota; kingdom Metazoa; phylum Arthropoda; class Insecta; order Coleoptera; family Meloidae; genus Meloe; species Meloe dianella. The sequence continues at coordinate 233,997 of JAPTHL010000045.1, read as the reverse complement.
TTAATTGAAGGTACTCCATATGAATTTAGAATTAGGGCTGTTAATAAAGCAGGTCCTGGAGAACCATCTGATGCTTCTAAGATTCATGTTGCTAGACCTAAAAACTGTAAGTAGAACTTTTTTAAGGGAATTTCAATATTTATAATAATGTATATTGAATTTTAGTACCACCAAAGATCGATCGAAATGCTCTATTAGATATTAAAGTTCGTGTTGGTCAGAACATCGAACTTACTGTACCAATTAGTGGCGAGCCTCCACCGTCCAAGGAATGGGAAGTCAAGGGCAATATAATCCTTAATACAGACAGATATAAAATTATTAATGAAGATTATAAGACTACTATTAAAATAACAGATTCCAAACGTGGAGATACTGGCGTTTATCAATTAACAGCTAAGAATATCAATGGCAAAGACGTTGCTACTGTTAATATTACAGTACTTGATGTACCCACACCTCCAGAAGGTCCACTAAAAGCTGACAACGTAACCAAAAACTCCTTAACTCTACATTGGCGACCACCCAAAGATGATGGTGGTTCAGAAATCACTCATTACGCTGTAGAAAAACAAGACACAGAAAATATGCGATGGGTACCATGTGGTGAAGCTATTGGCACTTCATTACGAGTTGATCATCTTGCAGAAGGTCATGATTATAATTTCCGTGTACGTGCAGTAAATAAATTTGGTGAATCCACACCATTAGCGACAAGTGAAAGTATTACTGCTAAAGATCCATTCACTAAACCTGATAGACCTGGAGCACCAACACCAACTGATTGGGATAAAGATCATGTTGATCTTGAATGGACACCACCAAAGAAAGATGGTGGATCACCAATTACTGGATATATTATTGAAAAACGACCTAAACATGGAACTTGGGAACGAGCTGTTGAAGTTCCTGGCAATGCGACAAAAGCAACAGTACCAAATCTAACCGAAGGTGAAGAATATGAATTTAGAGTGATTGCGGTCAACAAAGGTGGACAAAGTGAACCCAGCGAAGCCTCTATACCTGTTATTGCCAAACCAAGATTCCAAGCACCTATATTTGACAAAAAACTCCTCGAGGATGTTACCATCAAAGTTGGACAACGCTTCGGATGGACAATTCCAATTGAAGCATCACCTAAACCAACAGTTAAATGGAGTGTTAATGGAAAAGAAATTAAATCAGATGATCGTATTGATATTGCTTTATTCAATAATAAAGTGTCATTTGATGTTTCTTCATCATTACGTTCAGATGCTGGACGTTATACTTTGACATTATCGAATGATTTAGGTACATTTACAGCTTCAGCTAATGTTACAGTTTTAGATAAACCAGGACCACCACAGCCACCGCTAGATGTTAGCAATGTCACTAAAGAAAGTGCAAGAATATCATGGAAACCACCACTTGATGATGGAGGTTCACCAATTCTTCACTACATTGTTGAAAAAATGGATGTATCACGTGGAACTTGGTCCGATGCTGGAATGGCTTCAATTACATGCCACGATATAAGTCGACTTATCCATCGTAAGGAATACTATTTTAGAGTGAAAGCCGTCAATGCTATTGGTGAATCTGAACCACTCGAAACACCAAAAAGCATTATAGCCAAAAATGAATTCGGTATAGAATTTAAATATTCTCCTACATTTTTCTTAATAATACTAATACAAATGATAATTTTTGTGGAATAGACGAACCTAGTTCACCTGGTAAACCAGAAGTTACTGATTGGGATAAAGATCACGTTGATCTAGCATGGACTCCACCTAAAAATGATGGTGGTTCTCCTATCACTGGTTACATTATCCAGAAGAAAGAAAAAGGTAGTCCTTATTGGACTAATGCCGCTCATGTACCTGCTAATAAAACAAGAGCTACAGTACCTGATTTGACAGAAGGACAAGAATATGAATTTAGAGTGATTGCAACAAATACAGCTGGTCAAAGTGAACCGTCTGAACCGTCAGATCTTGTCACAGCGAAAGCTAGATTTTGTAAGTCAACTTATAACAACAACATCATCATCACCTTAATTTTTCAATTTTAAATTCAATATTTTCCATTTAATTAATTTTTTGTTTTTATTTTTAAATTAGTGGCACCTAAAATTAAGACTCCACTTAACGATATTAGAATCAAAGCTGGACTTATTCTACATGTTGATATTGATTTTATTGGAGAACCATGCCCAGAAGTTTGCTGGAGTGTTGGTAACAAATCATTAACAGCAGACGAACGTACTACAGTTACATCTATTGGTTATCATACTGTAATCCATACAGTTAATGCTAAACGTTCTGATAGTGGTGTATACAATTTATTATTGAAGAATAGTTCCGGAATTGATGAAGGATCGTTCCAAGTTATTGTTTTAGGTGACGTATATTTATTTAGAATTAGAATTTCTATTAATTAATGTTCTATAGATCGTCCTGGACCTCCGGAGGGACCTTTAGAATATGAAGAAGTTACTGCACAAAGTGTTACATTATCTTGGAAACCACCAAAAGATAACGGTGGTAGTGAATTAACGTAAGTGTTGAAACATATTTATCTTTATTATTAGAATTAAATTAATCATTTATTGAACAGTGGTTATGTTATTGAGAAGAGAGATTTAACCCATGGTGGTGGTTGGGTACCAGCTGTTAATTACGTTAATCCAAAATATTCTCACGCTATTGTACCACGATTATTAGAAGGCACAAAATACGAATTCAGAGTTTTTGCTGAAAATCTTCAAGGACGATCTGATCCTTTAGATACGCAGAAACCGGTTGTTGCTAAAAATCAATATGGTACGTAAAAATTTTTGATATATTAATATTATTATAGAATTGATTATTTTAGATGTTCCTGGTAAACCAAGCAAACCTGAATTGGTTGACAGTGACAAAGATCATATTAAAATCAAATGGAATTCACCAATTAGTAATGGTGGTTCACCAATTATTGGTTATGATGTAGAACGTAGAGATCGTGCTACTGGTAGATGGGTGAAATTAAATAAAGAACCAATTCGCAATTCAGAATATTACGATGATAAAGTACAAGAAGGACATCAATATGAATATAGAGTTTCAGCTGTTAATGCAGCTGGTGCTGGTAAACCTAGCGATACATCTAATGTCTTTATAGCTAAACCAATGAAAGAGAAACCGAAATTGTGGCTTGATGGTATTATTGGACGTAAAATTAAAGTTAGAGCTGGTGAACCTATTAATATTGACATACCATTATCTGGTGCACCTACACCTAAAATTGAATGGTCCAAACATGGTATTGTCATACCTGAAACTAACAGAGTCTATGTAAAAATAATAAAATCATTATGAAGTAGGAACTAAAATTTTTTTTTGTTACAGACGGAAACTACTAGCGAACATACTCGTTTAAGAGTAGAAGTATCAAATCGTGACGATTCTGGAAAATACACAATCCGAGCTAAGAACGAATACGGCTCCGATGAAGCTGATATTGAAGTTATTGTTGTTGATAAACCTGGAATTCCAAGAGGACCATTACAATATACAGGAACAACACAAGACAATGTGTCATTATCATGGAATCCACCATCTGATGATGGTGGTGGTGAAATAACTGGATATATTGTTGAAGTTAGTGAATTTGGCACAGATAGTTGGCGTCCATGTCCTGGATTCTGTCCAAAAACATCATTTACAGTTAGAGGTTTAACAGAAGGCAAAAAATACGTATTCCGTGTCCGTGCTGAGAACATTTATGGTGTATCTGAACCATTAGAAGGTAAACCAGTTGTTGCTAAGAGTCCATTCGATCCACCAGATGCTCCAAGTCAACCAGAAATAACTGGTTATACACCATCATCATGTTCATTGAAATGGAATCCACCAACATCAACTGGTGGTAAACCAATTACTGGATATTATGTTGAAAAGAGAGAACGTGGTGGTGAATGGATAAAAGTTAATAATTATCCAACACCGAATACACAATATACTGTTCAAGATTTAAGAGAAGGTAATAAATATGAATTTAGAGTGGTTGCAGTTAATGAAGCAGGACCCGGTAAACCAAGCAAACCTACAGAACCGATAACAGCACAACATCAAAGATGTAAGTAACAAATAATAAAAACAATAAAATCAAATAATTAATTTTAAATTGATTATAGTCAAACCGGATGCACCTGAACCACCCAAAGCTGATCGCATCACTAAAGACAGTGTTACATTGTCATGGAGACCTCCACGTAATGATGGTGGATGTAAAATTAAAGGTTATATACTTCAAAAGAAAGCTAAAAACGATTCCGATTGGAGTGATGTTAATACAATATTAATACCAGAAAATGTCTATACTGTACCTAAATTGAAAGAAGGCGACGAATATCAATTTAAAGTAATTGCTGTTAATGATGTTGGTGATTCTGAACCAAGCCGACCAAGTGCTCCTATCTTAATTGAAGAACAACCAAATAAACCATGCATGGATTTGGGTGGTGTCAGGGATATTACTGTAAGGGCTGGTGAAGATTTCAGTATTCATGTACCTTATGTTGGTTTCCCAAAACCTACTGCATCTTGGTTTGCAAATGATAAAATACTTGATGAATCAGATAGTAGAGTATTCCCAAAACTCGCTGATGATTACGCTAGTATTATCGTTAAAAATTCAAAACGTAATGATAGCGGCCAATATAGATTACAATTGAAGAATCCTTCTGGATTTGATACAGCTACAATAAATGTTCGTGTCTTAGATAGACCAGGCAAACCGGAAAATCTCCGTGCTGATGAATTTGCTGGAGATGCGCTAACATTGTATTGGCAACCACCTAAAGATGATGGTGGTGCTCCTATTACAAACTATGTTGTTGAAAAGAAAGAAGCTAAATCACCAACATGGTCTAAAGTTAGCAGCTATATTACAGTACCATTTATCAGAATTCGTAATTTAACTCTTGGTAAAGAATACGATTTTAGAGTTATGGCTGAAAATCAATATGGACAATCAGATCCAGCTACAACAGCTGAACCAATACGTGCTAGACATCCATTTGATCCACCAGGTGCTCCAGGAGCACCTCGTGGTATTGAAACAACTGAAGATTCTATTACAGTTCAATGGACTAAACCTAGACATGATGGTGGATCACCAATTACCGGTTATGTTATTGAAAAACGATTAATATCTGATGATAAATGGACTAAAGCAGCACATGCTTTAATTCCTGATCTATCACATAAAGTAATTAATTTAATTGAAAATCATGAATATGAATTTAGAGTAGCTGCAGTTAATGCAGCTGGTCAAGGACCATTCAGTTCATTATCTGATGCAATTACTGCACGAGCAGCACCAACAGCACCTAAAATAACATCAGATTTAAGTATTAGAGATATGATTGTGATTGCTGGTGAAGAATTTAAAATAACTGTACCATATGTTGCTACACCGAAACCTACAGCATCTTGGACAATAAATGGTGATGAAGTATTTGATAATAGAATTAAATTTGAAACAACTGATATTGCATCAATATTCACAAATAAATGTGCCAAACGATCAGATAGTGGTAGTTATACAATAAAATTAACAAATAGTGTTGGAACTGATTCAGCATCTTGTCGTGTTTTGGTTGTGGATAAACCACAACCACCACAAGGACCATTAGATATATCTGATATAACACCAGATAATTGTTCATTAGCATGGAAACCACCACTTGATGATGGTGGTTCACCAATTACAAACTATATTGTTGAAAAACTTGATCAAAATGGTATATGGGTGAAAGTTAGTAGTTTCGTTAGAAATACACATTACGATGTTATGGGATTAGAACCGAATCGTAAATATAGTTTTAGAATAAGAGCTGAAAATCAATATGGTATTAGTGATCCATTAGAAAGCACAGAACCAATTATGGCAAAATATCCATTTACTGTACCAGATGCTCCTGGTGCGCCACGTGTTACAGATTGGGATTCATCAACAATTTCTCTACATTGGGATAGACCAACTAATGATGGTGGTTCAAGGATACAAGGTTATAAACTTGAATATCGTGATGTTGCCCATGATGCACATTGGCAACCAGCTAGTGATTATCTTATTAAAGAAACACACTTTGATCTTTACAATATGACAAGTGGACATGAATATGAATTTAGAGTACGTGCTAAAAATGCTGCCGGTTTAAGTAAACCATCAGCATCATCAGCTAAATTCAAACTTAAAGGTAAATTCAATGTACCAGCACCACCACAAAATCCAAAAGTTGTTAAAGTTGGTAAAAGTTATATTGATCTTACATGGGAACCACCAACAAGTGATGGTGGATCTAAAATTACTGGTTATATTATTGAAAAACGTGAAATTGGTAGTCCATTGTGGATTAGATGTAACGAATATAATGTCACTGATAATAATTATACAGCATTAAATTTAACTGAACGTTCTGATTATGAATTTAGAATATATGCTATTAATGCTGCTGGTAAAAGTGAACCAAGTGCATGTACAACACCAGTTAAAGTATGTGAAGTACTTGGTGGTGAAAAACCAGAATGGATACGACCATTATCAAATCAATCATCACCACTTGGTAAATCAGCAAAATTAGAATGTGAAGCATCTGGTAAACCACAACCGACATTCCGTTGGTTGAAGAATGGACGTGAAATTAATACAGGTGGTAGATTTAGAACAGAAACAAAAGGTGGTACTGCTTGGTTACACATATCTGATCTTCTTGATATTGATGAAGGTGATTATACTTGTGAAGCTAGTAATATTCTTGGATCTGTTCACACAACAGCTCGACTTAAAATTGGATGTAAGTTATTATTATTATTATTATTATTATTATTATTATTATTATTATTATATCATTTTTTTTTCAATTTTAAATTAATCATTGTTTTTAAAATTTAATTTTTACAGCACCACCACGAATTGAACGTCTTCCAGGTGATTTGTATCTACCAGAAAATGATAATACAAAGATTAAAATTTACTATTCTGGTGATCAACCGCTTGATGTAACATTAACGAAAAATGGAACAAAAATCGATGAATCAGCTCATATTAAATATACAATATTTGATGATTATATTATAATATTCATAAAAGGCATAACAAAGGATGATGCTGGAATTTATAATTTAACAGTGAAAAATGATAGCGGAAGTGCAACTGGTAGTTTTACAGTTTATATAACTGGCCTACCAGGACCACCAACTGGACCACTTGATGTAACCGATATAACGAAACACACATGTACATTAAATTGGCGACCACCAAGTTACGATGGTGGTCTACGTATAACCCATTATGTTATTGAAAGGAAAGACGTTACTGGTTTACACTGGATAACAGTATCAAGTTCATGTCGCGATACAACATTTACATGTCAAGGTTTAACAGAAGGACAAGAATATATGTTTAGAGTGATGGCAGTTAATGATAATGGTATGGGACCACCACTTGAAGGTTTGAATCCAATTAGAGCTAAAGAACCATTTGATCCACCATCACCACCTGGTATACCAAAAGTACAACAAGTTGGTGGTGATTTCGTTAATTTAGAATGGGATAAACCTGAAAATGATGGTGGTTCAAGAATACAAGGTTATTGGATAGATAAACGTGAAGTTGGTAGTAATACATGGCAACGTGTTAATATATCAATATGTTTACCAACACAAATCAATATATCGAATTTAATTGAAGGACGTCAATATGAATTTAGAGTATTTGCACAAAATATTGCCGGACTATCTGAACCATCATCAGCTTCAACATCTGTTGTTATTAAAGATCCATTAGCAGCAACACCACCAGAAATAATAAAACCATTAAAGAATGCTAATTGTATACAAAATCATAATGCTGAATTCCAATGTTCTATTATTGGTGTACCGAAACCAACAATCACATGGTATAAAGGTGCTAGAGAAATTGTTAATGGTTCAAGATATCATATATATAGTGAAGGTGAAGATCATCATTTAGTCATTAAAGATATATTTGGTGAAGATGCCGATGAATATGTCTGTAGAGCTGTTAATAAAGCTGGAGCCAAATCAACTAGAGCTGAACTTATTATTATGAGTAAGTCTATTTATTTATTTATTTATTTATTTATTTATTTATTTATTTATTTATTTATTTATTTATATATTTCTATAATTAATGTTCAATTATTATAATATTAGCTGCACCAAAATTGAACATTCCACCACGTTTCCGAGACACAGCCTATTTCGATAAAGGTGAAAATGTTGTTATTAAAATACCATTTACTGGTCATCCAAAACCGAAAATCACATGGATACGTGAAGGTGAAACAATTGAATCTGGTGGTCATTATCATGTTGAAGTAAAAGATAGACATGCAATATTAACAATACGTGATGGTAGTAAACTTGATAGTGGACCATATAGAATAACAGCTGAAAATGATTTAGGACAAGATTCTGCTATTATTAAAATACAAATTAGTGATCGTCCTGATCCACCTAGATTTCCTACATGTGATAATATTGGTACAGATTCATTAGCATTAACATGGAAACCACCATTATGGGATGGTGGTAGTAATATTACAAATTATCTTGTTGAAAAACGTGAACATCCATTATCAACATGGATTAGAGTTGGTAATACACGTTTAACAACAATGGCAATTAATGGATTATCACAAGGACATCAATATGAATTCCGTGTATATGCTGAAAATATTTATGGACGATCTGATGCATCTGACGTTAGTACATTAATAACAACAAAAGATTCAATGAAGAAACCTGTACAAAAACATAAATATGAAATTGATGAAAATGGTAAAAAGATTAGAGAATCTCATAAAGAACCAATTAAAGATTATGATCAATATGTATTTGATATTTATTCAAAATATGTACCACAACCAGTTGATATTAAAACACATAGTGTTTATGATGATTATGATATATTAGAAGAAATTGGTACAGGTGCATTTGGTGTTGTACATCGTTGTCGTGAACGTAAAACTGGTAATATATTTGCTGCTAAATTTATACCAGTATCACATGCAATGGAAAAAGAATTAATTAAAAAAGAAATCGATATTATGAATCAATTACATCATCCAAAATTAATCAATTTACATGATGCATTTGAAGATGATGATGAAATGATTCTTATATATGAATTCTTATCTGGTGGTGAATTATTTGAACGTATCACTGCTGAAGGCTATCAAATGTCTGAAGCTGAAGTTATTAATTATATGCGACAAATATGTGAAGGTATTAAACATATGCATGAAAGAAATATTATACATCTTGATATAAAACCAGAAAATATTATGTGTCAAACACGTAAAGGAACAAATATAAAATTAATTGATTTCGGTTTAGCAACAAGACTTGATCCAAATGAAGTTGTTAAAATATCAACAGGTACAGCTGAATTTGCTGCACCAGAAATTGTTGAACGTGAACCAGTTGGTTTTTATACAGATATGTGGGCTGTTGGTGTATTAGGTTACGTGCTGTATGATTAATTGAATATTATTTTATAAATAATTCATCTAATCTAAAGTTGTTGCAGATTGAGTGGTCTATCACCATTTGCTGGTGAAAATGATATTGATACATTAAAGAATGTTAAAGCTTGCGATTGGGACTTTGATGAAGAAGCATTTGCTAATGTATCAGAAGAAGGCAAAGATTTCATCCGGCGATTACTTGTGAAAAATAAAGAGTAAATTATTCGTTTATTTGTTTATTCGAATAAAATATTTGATTATTCATTATTTTAGGAAACGTATGACTGCCCAAGAATGTTTACTCCATTCATGGCTTAGTGGTGATCACAGTCATAGAACTAAAACAATTGATCAATCACGCTATCTTAGAATACGCGACCAAATTAGAGCTAAATACGATAATTGGGATTCATACATTTTACCAATTGGACGTCTATCTGAATATTCATCTTTACGTAAATTATTGATAGACAAATATAAGATTCATGATACATTCTTCGGTATAAAAATCTAACATATTACAAATAACAGTGGGTTGTTTTGTTTTTTTTTAATTGTTTTTATTATTTTTAGATCGACGACAAGCTGCTCCAAGATTCGTTATAAAACCACAAAGTGCTTTCTGTTATGAAGGCCAAAGTGTTAAATTCTATTGTAGAGTTATTGGCTGTGCTACACCAACACTCAGTTGGTATCACAATAATGTTGAATTAAGACAGAGTGTTAAATTTATGAAACGTTATGTCGGCGATGATTATTATTTCATTATAAATAGAGCGAAATTACAAGATCGCGGTGAATATATAATTAGAGCTGAAAATCATTACGGTTCTAGAGAAGAAATCGTCTTCCTTAATGTTCAACGTAAGTCATAATTTAATCAATATTAAAACAATAATGGTTTTTTTATATATATATATATATATATATATATATATATATATATATGTATAAAATTTTTAGCTCTACCAAAGGTTGTACCTGAATATATACCTGAAACACAACCAATACGTCGACGTGAACCTATACCATACACATTCTGGTCTGAAGAACAAGAATGTGCACCAAGCTTTACATTCTTACTACGGCCGCGTGTTATGCAAGAACGTGACACATGTAAATTATTATGTTGTCTTAGTGGTAAACCATTCCCAACTGTTAAATGGTACAAAGATAAACGTGAACTTAGTAAATACGAATATTCAATGTCATCATCAGATGGTGTTGTAACAATGGAAATTGTTGATTGTCGTCCATTTGATTCAGGAAAATACAGTTGTGTGGCTACAAATTGTCATGGACAAGATGAAACATCATGTGTTGTTATTGTTGAAGGACAAACTAGTACAGAAGAACAAAGTATGATGGCCCAAAAGATTTTACATTCAGGTGATAGAAAATATATTGAACAACCAATTAAACCAGCACCTGTACCAATTACAATAAGAAAACAAGTCACACAATCACCAACATCATCAACACGAGTACAATCTAGTACTGGTTTAAATCATTCATCATCTACATTAAGTGTTGGTGATGATAAACAACGATCAACAAGGAAATATGGTCGACTTGATTCAACTGGAAGTCCAAACAGATCACGAAGTGCTACCAAGGAATTAGCATGTAAGTATATAAGCGTGTAAATATTGCCCTTTTTTTATATATTTGACTTCTCAGTACCGCCAGATGATGCCTCTATGTATGCCCCTAAATTCTCGAAAACATTATCGGATTTAACTGTAAACGATGGTGATAGTTTAACATTAGTGGCTCATGTACAAGGTGATCCAGAACCTCAAGTTGTTTGGATGAAAAATAACAAACAATTAAGTTCATCAGAAGTGGTCGATTTGAAATATAAAAACGGTATTGCAAAATTGCATATAAATGAAGTATATCCTGAAGATGAAGGTGAATATTTATGTAAAGCTACTAATTCTATTGGAACATCTGAAACAAAATGTCGCCTAACAATTAAACGTAAATAATTTATTATTTAATTTATATAATTAATTAGAGATGAATGTTAATTGTTTACAGCAATGACAAATGGTAATGTTAAAAAGAAAACAGACGATAAACCACCAAGAATAGTAAGTCATCTTCAATCTGATTTTGTAAAAGATGGTGAACCAGTAACATTATCATGTCGTATTATTGGTGCAAATAAATTCGATGTTATTTGGTTACATAATAATAAAGAAATAAAACCAAGCAAAGATTTCCAATATACAAATGAGGCAAATATTTATAAATTAATTATTGCCGAAATATTCCCAGAAGATGCTGGTGCATATACATGTGAAGCATTCAATGATGCTGGTGAAAGTTTTAGTAGTTGTACATTAAATGTCGTTGTACTAGGTGAACAACTAAAAAGTCCTATATTTAAAACATTCCCAGTATCAGCAACAATATCAGAAGGTGAATCAGCAACATTTGAAGCAGAAACAGAAGATGATGTATTACAAATAAATTGGTTAAAAGATGGTAAACCTATAAAAGAATCAGGTGTTAAATATAAATTCACAGCTGATGGTAAACGTTATACATTACAAATTGTATCCTGTGATTCAAATGATATTGGTCAATATCAAGCTAAAGCTATTGGAAAGAAAGGTGAAACATTTGCAGCCTTCTCTCTAAATGTCGTACCACCAGGCGATTTATAAATCTGACTAAATCATATCAGTTTATATAATAACGAACGACTTGCATCGAGAGATTTTGTATTTATTGTAAAATAGTTATACGTGTAAAATAATCTATTTAAATGACGGATGATTGTTAAATTTAAGTGATATGATTGAAGAATCAAACAGCAATCCTCAACCGTTACTAAAAACAACATCATCGATATTTTGATTCTTTAACTATATTAATTTTAATTTAAATCATTGTCTTAGCGACTCTCGAGCATTACTGCAACGCCATATGATTTTTATTTTAAAATTTGTTTCTATCTTCGTTTATCTTTCGTTTTATTTTGCAAATGAAGATATAGATATAACCAAATATTATTGAAAAATAATCGAAATCGAAAATAGATTATTTTATTTAGTGTGAAAGTGCTTTTTGCAAAATTTCTGTTCATTGTGCCATCGTTGTTTCATTATTTAAATTTTCATATAACGCATTATTGCTTTCGCAAAGCCGTACCAAAATTGTATCATATAATGTATAATAAAAATTATAATTTTTAAATGTATTTTATTTAACGACCTGATGGGTTTTTTCCACAAAAAATTTAATTTTTTCGAGGAGATTTTTTGGTGGATGCGCCGGGCGGATTAAAAAAAATCCGAAAAAGCAATTATACATCAACAACACCAATTTGAAAATTTAAGAAAAGAAATAAATTTTTAAGATAACCAAGGTAAATCTACAAATCGACAAAATATTTTGTATGGAGAATAATACGTTCGTCAAATCAACAAAATGTTCGGTATAACAACGTTATTGTCCGATCAGTGTGCGTTGAGTTCATAAATTCGATCAAAACCGTTTAGGCTAACAACGTTTTTACTGTATTAGTCTGCGATCGGCCTTTGAATTAAAGTCTGAGATATTATATTGTAACATTATAAACTCAAATATATCCTAATAAATTTTATTAAAATTTTATATATAAATAATGATACATATATGCACACTTAACTAGATACTGTTCTTACTTGTTGATGTGGTACATCTTCAACTTTTTCACTTTGCATCAAAGCCTCAGCTTCTTTATTACGTTTTATAATAATCTCATTCTGTGCTCTAACGAAATTCATCATTAATTTGTTATTAAATCTAACAAATTTCATTGCACATTTATCGATACATTCAGATTCATTTTGAGTCACTTCACGATTGTTGAATTGTTCAGTACAACGCATAAAACATCTTTCAGTCATCTGATTATACAATTGTAGGAAATCTTTAAACTGTAAAATAAATAATAAAACAATAAATCGATTGTCCGAAACAATAGTTGAATTAATACATTACGTATATTTGGATCCATAATAACAGAAGAATAATGTATATTTATTCAAATAACATAAGAAAATTCGATTAAAATTCATGCACTAAATTTGAGGTTAGATTACTGGAAAACGAATAGGTTATCTACTGTGACGTCATTAGCCAAGATACACGTTAGCGAGCAACCACTCAACGTAGCCAAGTTAACATAATGAAGATTAAAATTAAATTAAATTCCCAATAACAATTACTCTTATTATGAGTAGAATTGAACAATAAACATATTAAGATATGTTTATTTTATTATAATAATAAGAGTATCAACTTATAAACAAATAGGAGAGGCTACATAACATCTACGAAATTGGCAACATAGATCCACTATGGTAGATGAGACGGCAACTTACTATTCACTATGGTTAGCACTACTTATTGTGCGTTCAGAAAATTATTTTTACAAGGTATAAGTACAGCAATTACTTGTATTATACATGAAATAATAAAATAAAATTATTGTAATCTATACGTTTAAAAGCCTCGAATAACATTTTTGTATTAATAAAACAACTAATTAAGAACAATTGAAACAAAGATCATAATACCTATGAAATTTCAAATGAAATGTCAATTCATTTGTTTCTAACGAATTAAAGCCTTGTAAAATTGTAAATTTATAGCAAGTCAAGAAAGAACTTCGAACTACCGTTAAAAGAAAATGATTGGAGGTTTATTTACTATAATTTTCTACATAATGATATTTGCTCTGCAAATGCTGGGACAGCTTTTCAACATTCCCATAACCATTGCATTATGGATATGCAACTGGTTAGAATTATACCGCTTTGAAATGGAACATGATCTACGCAGACGCCGCAGAGGTTAAATTAAACTCAAAGATGGCGTTTTTTTGTGTAAGTTCATTACTATAATTTTAATTTCAATCAACAATATTGTTGAGCGACTGAAAATTGTTGGTTTATTTATTTTTCAGATTAGACCTGTTGTCTAAATACCGGATATTGCAGTTATAATAGTTCGTAAGTATATTTTCAGTCGTTTAAGTAGGATGTATAAATGATTATTGTTTTAATTTGCAGATTTCTCTAAAGTTCCTTTTTTGCAGTTCCTTTTTCTAATAATTTTCATGTGTTCATTTGTTTGTTGCATTTTTCGAGAAATTTCTAATAAAATTTATATATATATATATATATATATATATATATATATGTATTGTTGTATTATTGTTTTTTTTAACATATGAAATTTATTTAAAGCGTCACCTGGTGATTACAAACTGGAATAAATCTAGAATTTCACGTTACGGTGCTGGTGAAGGGAACAGTCAATAAAGAAGTGGAACTCTAGGTTTTTAGTAGAAAACGACCGCCATTATTCTGATTGTGGACAAGGATAGCTAGATATAGCCGAGTTGAGCTCATCTGACAATACAAACATCTTGGCTCATTCAGTATATTTACTACTGTAAATGATATATTGAATTATTACGTCATCAGCGTAGCCACACTAGATATGTTGGGCGTTATAAAATTGAAAGCAAAACTCAATGCCAATTTGAATCTTGCGCTAGACCGCCATTATTCTGGTTGTTGTTCGAAAACAAAGGAAATGTCCAGGAGTTCCACATCTTTATTATATAACTGATCCCTGCTGTCACCAACAATATTGATAAATATCACTAAATAGATTTCAACATATCTACATCCGGCAACACTGCTTTATAACCAAAGTTAGGACGAGTTAGGTCCAAAAACTTTATTATGTTGGCAGCATAATTGACAAGTGATTTAATTACAGTGTTAATTATTGTGTGTATATTAATTGTATTTATCGTTGTAGATTGATGTGAAATAGCATCATTTATGATAAATCGAAATGAATGGCAATGGTATTAACGAAAATAACGGTTTATGATCGGTGAAAACTGTGAAGAAAACAAAAGTGAGGTTATGTGCATTTTGCAGTTTTTATAAACAATTAAACAATGGATTAAAAATAAGTAAGAAAATATGGAAATGATTATTCACTAATAATAATAATCATAATTATCTTTCTGATAGATTTTCATATCGATGTATAAAATGGAAGTTGCATTATTCTCTGGATAAATGCGATTGGGGTCATTTCCAAAGCGATCTTTTTATAAACACACACATTACTGTAGTACGAATATCGCATTTCCATTGACGTAAAATGCTTGAATTCAACATTGCACAAACGGTCCACTTAAATTTATGGCTTTTCTATTCATTTACTGGTAAGATTATTAAATTATCTATTTATTTTTTATTAATTATTAACAACAATTAACTACTTATTATTATTTGCAATGGCATCTTATAATTAGAGACCGGATATAGAAATCCATCTTTATTTGGCATGCAATTATCGTACAATTGTCGCGCGTTAAGGGCTGGTCATGGGGGTAGTTCGATGGTATCTATACAAAAATTACAATCATTCAATAATATTGAAACTATTATCATCACCATCCTTTTTAATATTACTGAATGTATAAATGGTTTGAGGTATTTGAATAATTAACAATTACTTTTAAAGTAGACAACCAACAATACACAGTTCACTAATTGTGTATGGTTGGTTGCCTATGCTCACTGTCTGATTTTGTTTTTTACCCATTTTGATAATACGTAAGTAATTTGAGACGTGTTTGATTATGTATTAATACCGTGATAACCGTGAAAATATATGGCCACATCACAGTTTATTTTGTAAAATTTCGTTATATTCAAGGTGGGATTTCTTAGACAGTTATTGTTTTTATGACAGTATTTTGCTATATCTATTTCTGATTGAAATTTTTAATTCGTATATTTTTCTTTTAGCTGTTATTCTTCAAAGTGTTTGTAGAAAATGTGAGATTATACAAGAAAATAGGGAACTAATGGTTGTACTGTGTATTTAATATGTAATCACATATTCATTAATAAGTATGGTGGTATACGTTAAATTAATTACAAATACATAAATTATTTCTTTTGTAGATCATCATGGCCTTTCTTTATATTTCTGGCGGATTTTCATATCGAGATGAAATGAAAGCTGCAAATGGACGACGACATCGTCATATTCTCAATGGTGAGTTATCGTTTTTATTTCCACTGACAAAAAATTTCAAAACTCTCATTCTAATAAATAATTTAATAATAGAGACATTCGCAACGCTGTTAAGTTGACCGGCGTCTAAATGTTTTTTTTTTACTGGGGGGCGTTCAATTGGCCGAATGTTGTTTTTTTTTAAAAAACATTTTGTTATCAATACAGAAACTGAAACACAATCGTTTGTTGGTTTATAGCGCCAAGTTTAATAAATAAATTAGTCGTAGATCACCATTTCTGGTGTTTGAATTCATGGAAGTTAAAAGTAATCACATGCACACACTATTATTAATTTATTATTTATTATTTTAACATTTACGAAACTACATAAGTCGCACACTCTACAACACTCATTGACAATTATTATATAAGTAACCAGATGGAAGTACATATTTATTCCTCTAATAATAAAAAATATAATAATCAACAAATGACCAACAGACGATTGTAATTGTTGAACATAAATAAATAAAATATCGCAGATATTTCCAGTTATTGTTTAATATTCAATAGTAGGGCCATCTAGTTTACGGTAGCTGTACTAGTGCGGCCATTTTGAGATGAGATGTTTCCTTTTACAGGTTTCTTTAATTTGTCAAATTAGTTTTCGACATGATTTGTAGATGGAGTCGTAGTCACTGTTTGTTGTTCAACCATTATTGACAGTTGTCATTCGTTCTCAGTGTTAATTATTGTATGGATTAATTGGTCTTTCGTTGTAGATTAATATGAAATAGCATTGTTTAAAATGAATCAAATGAATGGAAATGGTATTGGATATAATAATTGTTTATTATGGATGAAATTGAAATCAAAAGTGAAAGATTGAGATGTCGTTACCACAACGCAGAAATTTGAATCTATGTCTGACTGGATTGTCGACAAATTCGCATTCTGATTCACAACCATGACACCATTCATCCAGATGCAGACGGTGTCACAGGAAGACCAATATTGTAAAATGCATTTTCATGGAGAGTTGTAAATTTCTAACCAGATTGATTTTCTACTTAATGTGGATCGTCAAGCTCATAATTCAGCTTGGAGCATCATCCGGTGGTATATCAATATCACAGGTACATTTATAGGAGTCGATTTGCCTACCTTTAACTTTTTTTGAGCAAACAGTTAATCGATTGTTCTTTGTATTATAGACACATCCGAGATGTCTGCACGTGGAAGCTCCTCCAATATACCAAACTCTTTCTTCTTGGTATTGAAGGTAAGTCTTATGAAATTGAAAATTAACAAATTCTAAGTTAATATTCTTCTAGACCATCATTATCCAATGAGTCCTTTCTGGGTTGAGAATCTGGACTGGCAGTGGAGTGGATGTTCGCAATTATATTTATACAATTGCTGGGTGGTGTATCCTTCATTCATTCAAACAGGGGTGTGTACGAATGGGATTGAAGTATAGTGTCACCTAATTCGAGTATCAAAAATACCAGAAATTCTAATAATGGCTTATGGTTAATACTGATAATTAACGTAGCTATAAATACAGTAATTGGAGTACGCAACCAACAATACACATTTAAGGGTAATTATTTAAATACCAATTTACCCGTTTTGATGATAAGCCATTTGAAAAGTGGTTAATTATCATTAGTACAGTGATAATTGTTAAAAGATATGGTCACAACACAGTTTATTTTGTAAAATTTCATAATATTCAAAGTGGAATCTGTCAGACAGTCACTTTTTTATGACAAATTTTTGCTATATCTATTTCTACATTTTATTATTGTTAATTCAATTCGTTAATTCGTTTATTTTTCTTTTAGTGGTTTATTTGTCGAGGAATCTCAGTAACAGTGAAATGTTGTCAATTAATAAATAACACGTATTAATTCCCATTTGAATGTTTTGTTAAAATGGGAATTCGCTAATTGAAGAAAAACGAAAAGGTAAACGATCCAATCAACAATGAATGAAGAATCGTTTCCAGTTATAGAATTGGCAAAATCATTATTTTAAATGGATATAAAAACTGATTGTTGATATGTTGTAGTAACTGAATTAAATGTAAGTATAATTAA
The DNA here is from genome assembly GCA_028455855.1 of Meloe dianella. NCBI lineage: Eukaryota > Metazoa > Arthropoda > Insecta > Coleoptera > Meloidae > Meloe > Meloe dianella. The sequence continues at coordinate 215,319 of JAPTHL010000045.1, read as the reverse complement.
TTGAAATTATAAATAATTGAATGCATTTTAAAATATAAATAATTTTTAGGATGTATTAAGTTAATGACAGCAGCAGCAGCAGCTGTAGTGGTACCATGGTTTACATTTTACCAGTATTAAGTTATTTACAATTACAAGATGATCATAGATATATACCGGCATTGGAAGTGTTTCATGTATTAATTGTTGTAATATCTGGTTGTTGATTTCAATCATGTTTGATAAAACATGTTCACATAGTAACATTATGGAATATTTGGGTAAGAGTACAACAATTATCATTTTATTATTATTATTTTCAAATGTAGTGTTTTTATGTTTTATTACTTTTTAGGTTGGCAATACAAATCTAGGGACATTTAGTGACTAGAATTTTGGAGTGGCAGTCGTGGTTTTTGACGTTTGACATATGTAAACATAACCTTAAAAAACAACTTTATTTAATAATTTCATTTTCTTTAGAAAGAATATAACAAACGTAAGTGGATTACGCAACATTTAACGTAGCTGACACAATCCATAATAAAGAAAAACAACCAAGTCATCATGTCCCATCTTGAGAAATTCAACAAACATTTACAAGGTAACAATCATCAATGTAAATCGTTTATTATTTTTAATTAGATTATGATGATGGATATTACTAATTTTAGGTGTGTGTGATGTAGGATCATCCATGAATTTACTGGAAAAAACACGATCATGTTGCACTGGAATGGTGACGTTGATATGGAAGGTGAATTAGTATCCATTCATCGACAGCTCTAATTATATGAAATTTATTTGAATATTTGGATGTGTGGTGATTGATTCAGTTGTAAGTATAAATTGTCAAATGAGATAATTTCCATCAGTATTATTATTTTCAATTCTAGTGATTTTTTATTTAATAAGTTTTTAGGCTGGCAATACAAATCTTGGGACATTTAGTGACTAGGATTTTGGAGTGGCAGTCGTGGTTTTTGACGTTTGACATTTGTAAATATAACCTTAAAAAATAACCATTTATTTAATAATTTCATTTTCTTTAGAAAGAATATAACAAATGTAAGTGGATTACGCAAAATTTAACGGAGCTGGCACAATCCATAATAACGAAAAACAATTCAAATAATCAAGTTCTCATCTTGTGAAATTCGGCAAACATTTACAAGGTAATTATTATCATTATGCATCAATGTAAATCGTTTATTATTTTATAATCAAACAGGGGTGTGGTACGAATGATATTGAAGTACCCTGTCAATGCGAGAACCAAAATGCTGCACATCACATAGCACGTAGCATTTTTCCCAATTGAAGTATACAAAGTACCAGCTATTTTCACAATGGTAATAATGGTAATTAGAATAACTATAAGTAGCAATGATTCGTTGTATTATTTGTATCAAAGCAATGGATGGGCAACCATAAACACATTACCATCTAAAATGGATAATCAGCAATACGTGGTTAGTGGGAGATTTTTAACACTTTACTCATTGTAATTTGAAGTCATTAATTGTCAATTAGTACAGTGATAGTTTATTTTGTAAAATTTCATAATATTCAAAGTGAGATTTCTTAGACACTTAGTCACTTTTTGCTATATCTATCTCAACATTTTGTGTTTGTTAATTAATTCAATACTTTAATTCGTCTATTTTTCTTTTAGCCTTTATACATCAAAGAATCAGTAACAGTGGAATGTTGTCAACACTAACACACATTACTTCACATTTGAATGTTTTGTTAAAATGGGAATTCGTTAGTTTGAAGAAAAACGAAAAGGTAAACGATATTGTTGATAAGAAACGATCCAATAAACAATGGATGAAGAATCGTTTCCAGTTATAGAATTGGTAGTAAAAACATTATTTTAAAGGGAAATAAAAACTGATTGTTGTAGTGATTGAATTAAATGTAAGTATAATTAATTGAAATTATAAATAATTGAATGCATTTTAAAATATACATAATTTTTAGGATGTATTAAGTTAATGACAGCAGCAGCAGCAGCAGCTGTAGTGGTACCATGGTTTACATTTTACCAGTATTAAGTTATTTACAATTACAAGATGATCATAGATAGATACCAGCATTGGAAGTGTTTTAATTATTAACTGTTGCAATATATGGTTGCTATGGGATGTTTGGATAAGAAAAGAATACAACAATTATCATTTTATAAATATAACAAGAACCAAATTTGTTATTATACTAAACAGATAGATATTATTAATTCATAATGTGAAGAGAGAAATTGTTTAATTAATTGTGGTGTAAATAGATCAATAAAAATATTTTATATTCCCCTTTTCTCGCTAAAATAAAAGCTTTTCGCATCCACCAAATTTTTTGAAATCGCCCACCGCCTCCATCAAAATTTCCTAATTCGCCTGGCGCTTCCACCAAAATTTTTCGTGCTAAAATCAAGATCTAGCATCTCTAACCCGGCGCTTCCGCCAAAATTTTTTGAAAATGCACCGTTAAATTTTTCGGAAAATTTTGGCGGAGGCGCCGGAAAATTCGCCCGGCGCCTCCACCAAAATTTTGAAATTTTCCCGGCGCCTCCACCAAAATTTTTCGTGCTAAAATCAAAATCTAGCAATCTCTAACCCGGCGCCTCCACCAAAATTTCCAGAAAAATTTTTAACTGCATTTTCGAAAATTTTTGGTGGAGGCGCCGGGTTAGAGATTGCTAGATTTTGATTTCAGCACGAAAAATTTTGGTGGAGGCGCCGGAAAATTTTCAAAAATTTGGTGGAGGCGCCGGCGAATTTTCCCGGCGCCTCCGCCAAATTTTTTCATGCTAAAATCGAAATCCAGCATTTCTAACCCGGCGCCTCCACCAAAATTTTTCTAAAAATTTTTAATGTGACTTCGAAACTTTTGGTGGGTGCGCCGGGGCAATTTGGAAATTTTCATGAAGGCGAAGGACAAATTCAAAAAATTTGGTGGATGCGCCAAGCTTTTATTTTAGCGAGAAAAGGGGAATATAAAATATTTTTATTGATCTATTTACACTACAATTAATTAAACATATTCTCTCTTCACATTATGAATTAATAATATCTATCTGGTTAGTATAATAACAATTTTAACAAAACTCTTATTAAAATGTCGTTACTTTCCAAGAACAATCATAGATAACTTCGAATACTAAATGACAAATTTGTTTCTTGTTGTATTTATAAAATGATAATTGTTGTATTCTTTTCTTATCCAAACATCCCATAGCAACCATATATTGCAACAGTTAATAATTAAAACACTTCCAATGCTGGTATCTATCTATGATCATCTTGTAATTGTAAATAACTTAATGCTGGTAAAATGTAAACCATGGTACCACTACAGCTGCTGCTGCTGCTGTCATTAACTTAATACACCCTAAAAATTATTTATATTTTAAAATGCATTCAATTATTTATAATTTCAATTAATTATACTTACATTTAACTCAGTTACTACAACATATCAACAATCAGTTTTTATATCCATTTAAAATAATGTTTTTACTACCAATTCTATAACTGCAAACGATTCTTCATCCATTGTTTATTGGATCGTTTCTTATCAACAATATCGTTTACCTTTTCGTTTTTCTTCAAACTAACGAATTCCCATTTTAACAAAACATTCAAATGTGAAGTAATGTGTGTTAGTGTTGACAACATTCCACTGTTACTGATTCTTTGATGTATAAAGGCTAAAAGAAAAATAGACGAATTAAAGTATTGAATTAATTAACAAACACAAAATGTTGAGATAGATATAGCAAAAAGTGACTAAGTGTCTAAGAAATCTCACTTTGAATATTATGAAATTTTACAAAATAAACTATCACTGTACTAATTGACAATTAATGACTTCAAATTACAATGAGTAAAGTGTTAAAAATCTCCCACTAACCACGTATTGCTGATTATCCATTTTAGATGGTAATGTGTTTATGGTTGCCCATCCATTGCTTTGATACAAATAATACAACGAATCATTGCTACTTATAGTTATTCTAATTACCATTATTACCATTGTGAAAATAGCTGGTACTTTGTATACTTCAATTGGGAAAAATGCTACGTGCTATGTGATGTGCAGCATTTTGGTTCTCGCATTGACAGGGTACTTCAATATCATTCGTACCACACCCCTGTTTGATTATAAAATAATAAACGATTTACATTGATGCATAATGATAATAATTACCTTGTAAATGTTTGCCGAATTTCACAAGATGAGAACTTGATTATTTGAATTGTTTTTCGTTATTATGGATTGTGCCAGCTCCGTTAAATTTTGCGTAATCCACTTACATTTGTTATATTCCTTCTAAAGAAAATGAAATTATTAAATAAATGGTTATTTTTTAAGGTTATATTTACAAATGTCAAACGTCAAAAACCACGACTGCCACTCCAAAATCCTAGTCACTAAATGTCCCAAGATTTGTATTGCCAACCTAAAAACTTATTAAATAAAAAATCACTAGAATTGAAAATAATAATACTGATGGAAATTATCTCATTTTACAATTTATACTTACAACTGAATCAATCACCACACATCCAAATATTCAAATAAATTTCATATAATTAGAGCTGTCGATGAATGGATACTAATTCACCTTCCATATCAACGTCACCATTCCAGTGCAACATGATCGTGTTTTTTCCAGTAAATTCATGGATGATCCTACATCACACACACCTAAAATTAGTAATATCCATCATCATAATCTAATTAAAAATAATAAACGATTTACATTGATGATTGTTACCTTGTAAATGTTTGTTGAATTTCTCAAGATGGGACATGATGACTTGGTTGTTTTTCTTTATTATGGATTGTGTCAGCTACGTTAAATGTTGCGTAATCCACTTACGTTTGTTATATTCTTTCTAAAGAAAATGAAATTATTAAATAAAGTTGTTTTTTAAGGTTATGTTTACATATGTCAAACGTCAAAAACCACGACTGCCACTCCAAAATTCTAGTCACTAAATGTCCCTAGATTTATATTGCCAACCTAAAAAGTAATAAAACATAAAAACACTACATTTGAAAATAATAATAATAAAATGATAATTGTTGTACTCTTACCCAAATATTCCATAATGTTACTATGTGAACATGTTTTATCAAACATGATTGAAATCAACAACCAGATATTACAACAATTAATACATGAAACACTTCCAATGCCGGTATATATCTATGATCATCTTGTAATTGTAAATAACTTAATACTGGTAAAATGTAAACCATGGTACCACTACAGCTGCTGCTGCTGCTGTCATTAACTTAATACATCCTAAAAATTATTTATATTTTAAAATGCATTCAATTATTTATAATTTCAATTAATTATACTTACATTTAATTCAGTTACTACAACATATCAACAATCAGTTTTTATATCCATTTAAAATAATGATTTTGCCAATTCTATAACTGGAAACGATTCTTCATTCATTGTTGATTGGATCGTTTACCTTTTCGTTTTTCTTCAAATTAGCGAATTCCCATTTTAACAAAACATTCAAATGGGAATTAATACGTGTTATTTATTAATTGACAACATTTCACTGTTACTGAGATTCCTCGACAAATAAACCACTAAAAGAAAAATAAACGAATTAACGAATTGAATTAACAATAATAAAATGTAGAAATAGATATAGCAAAAATTTGTCATAAAAAAGTGACTGTCTGACAGATTCCACTTTGAATATTATGAAATTTTACAAAATAAACTGTGTTGTGACCATATCTTTTAACAATTATCACTGTACTAATGATAATTAACCACTTTTCAAATGGCTTATCATCAAAACGGGTAAATTGGTATTTAAATAATTACCCTTAAATGTGTATTGTTGGTTGCGTACTCCAATTACTGTATTTATAGCTACGTTAATTATCAGTATTAACCATAAGCCATTATTAGAATTTCTGGTATTTTTGATACTCGAATTAGGTGACACTATACTTCAATCCCATTCGTACACACCCCTGTTTGAATGAATGAAGGATACACCACCCAGCAATTGTATAAATATAATTGCGAACATCCACTCCACTGCCAGTCCAGATTCTCAACCCAGAAAGGACTCATTGGATAATGATGGTCTAGAAGAATATTAACTTAGAATTTGTTAATTTTCAATTTCATAAGACTTACCTTCAATACCAAGAAGAAAGAGTTTGGTATATTGGAGGAGCTTCCACGTGCAGACATCTCGGATGTGTCTATAATACAAAGAACAATCGATTAACTGTTTGCTCAAAAAAAGTTAAAGGTAGGCAAATCGACTCCTATAAATGTACCTGTGATATTGATATACCACCGGATGATGCTCCAAGCTGAATTATGAGCTTGACGATCCACATTAAGTAGAAAATCAATCTGGTTAGAAATTTACAACTCTCCATGAAAATGCATTTTACAATATTGGTCTTCCTGTGACACCGTCTGCATCTGGATGAATGGTGTCATGGTTGTGAATCAGAATGCGAATTTGTCGACAATCCAGTCAGACATAGATTCAAATTTCTGCGTTGTGGTAACGACATCTCAATCTTTCACTTTTGATTTCAATTTCATCCATAATAAACAATTATTATATCCAATACCATTTCCATTCATTTGATTCATTTTAAACAATGCTATTTCATATTAATCTACAACGAAAGACCAATTAATCCATACAATAATTAACACTGAGAACGAATGACAACTGTCAATAATGGTTGAACAACAAACAGTGACTACGACTCCATCTACAAATCATGTCGAAAACTAATTTGACAAATTAAAGAAACCTGTAAAAGGAAACATCTCATCTCAAAATGGCCGCACTAGTACAGCTACCGTAAACTAGATGGCCCTACTATTGAATATTAAACAATAACTGGAAATATCTGCGATATTTTATTTATTTATGTTCAACAATTACAATCGTCTGTTGGTCATTTGTTGATTATTATATTTTTTATTATTAGAGGAATAAATATGTACTTCCATCTGGTTACTTATATAATAATTGTCAATGAGTGTTGTAGAGTGTGCGACTTATGTAGTTTCGTAAATGTTAAAATAATAAATAATAAATTAATAATAGTGTGTGCATGTGATTACTTTTAACTTCCATGAATTCAAACACCAGAAATGGTGATCTACGACTAATTTATTTATTAAACTTGGCGCTATAAACCAACAAACGATTGTGTTTCAGTTTCTGTATTGATAACAAAATGTTTTTTTTTAAAAAACAACATTCGGCCAATTGAACGCCCCCCAGTAAAAAAAAAACATTTAGACGCCGGTCAACTTAACAGCGTTGCGAATGTCTCTATTATTAAATTATTTATTAGAATGAGAGTTTTGAAATTTTTTGTCAGTGGAAATAAAAACGATAACTCACCATTGAGTAATATGACGATGTCGTCGTCCATTTGCAGCTTTCATTTCATCTCGATATGAAAATCCGCCAGAAATATAAAGAAAGGCCATGATGATCTACAAAAGAAATAATTTATGTATTTGTAATTAATTTAACGTATACCACCATACTTATTAATGAATATGTGATTACATATTAAATACACAGTACAACCATTAGTTCCCTGTTTTCTTGTATAATCTCACATTTTCTACAAACACTTTGAAGAATAACAGCTAAAAGAAAAATATACGAATTAAAAATTTCAATCAGAAATAGATATAGCAAAATACTGTCATAAAAACAATAACTGTCTAAGAAATCCCACCTTGAATATAACGAAATTTTACAAAATAAACTGTGATGTGGCCATATATTTTCACGGTTATCACGGTATTAATACATAATCAAACACGTCTCAAATTACTTACGTATTATCAAAATGGGTAAAAAACAAAATCAGACAGTGAGCATAGGCAACCAACCATACACAATTAGTGAACTGTGTATTGTTGGTTGTCTACTTTAAAAGTAATTGTTAATTATTCAAATACCTCAAACCATTTATACATTCAGTAATATTAAAAAGGATGGTGATGATAATAGTTTCAATATTATTGAATGATTGTAATTTTTGTATAGATACCATCGAACTACCCCCATGACCAGCCCTTAACGCGCGACAATTGTACGATAATTGCATGCCAAATAAAGATGGATTTCTATATCCGGTCTCTAATTATAAGATGCCATTGCAAATAATAATAAGTAGTTAATTGTTGTTAATAATTAATAAAAAATAAATAGATAATTTAATAATCTTACCAGTAAATGAATAGAAAAGCCATAAATTTAAGTGGACCGTTTGTGCAATGTTGAATTCAAGCATTTTACGTCAATGGAAATGCGATATTCGTACTACAGTAATGTGTGTGTTTATAAAAAGATCGCTTTGGAAATGACCCCAATCGCATTTATCCAGAGAATAATGCAACTTCCATTTTATACATCGATATGAAAATCTATCAGAAAGATAATTATGATTATTATTATTAGTGAATAATCATTTCCATATTTTCTTACTTATTTTTAATCCATTGTTTAATTGTTTATAAAAACTGCAAAATGCACATAACCTCACTTTTGTTTTCTTCACAGTTTTCACCGATCATAAACCGTTATTTTCGTTAATACCATTGCCATTCATTTCGATTTATCATAAATGATGCTATTTCACATCAATCTACAACGATAAATACAATTAATATACACACAATAATTAACACTGTAATTAAATCACTTGTTAATTATGCTGCCAACATAATAAAGTTTTTGGACCTAACTCGTCCTAACTTTGGTTATAAAGCAGTGTTGCCGGATGTAGATATGTTGAAATCTATTTAGTGATATTTATCAATATTGTTGGTGACAGCAGGGATCAGTTATATAATAAAGATGTGGAACTCCTGGACATTTCCTTTGTTTTCGAACAACAACCAGAATAATGGCGGTCTAGCGCAAGATTCAAATTGGCATTGAGTTTTGCTTTCAATTTTATAACGCCCAACATATCTAGTGTGGCTACGCTGATGACGTAATAATTCAATGTATTATTTACATAATTAACTGATCGATGTTGGAATATTCAACAAATAATACGGTCTTTGTTTAATTTATTCATATTTGTCAGTATAACAATATTAAGTAGGAGTGTTCTTTGTTTTCCAAATTAATTTAAATATTGATGTACAACATTTATGAATTGATTTGGTATTATTATTGATAACATTAATATGTGGTTAAATCCGTGAATCAATCTTAATACAAATCAGAATAATAATTAATTTAATTTGTTTGTGTGTGTGTGTTTGTAGTCATCGAGATCCCGGCACCTCCACCATTTTACAATTGGGTATAAAAAGAATAAACCATCAATTTACTAACGTCCCTATTTAAATATATTTTTAATCGAATTTCTAATTGAATAATATTAACAATACCTAATTTTAATAGTATTAATTTGTAAACGACTTCTATTTAGTCTAAGCCTTTTTATTTTAATTTAATTTAAACTGTTCCCGCCATGATATATAAATGCAGATTTTAGTTTCCGATTCATACGCTAGTAGCGCTAATATCATCACTATATAGGGCATCACACAAAAATCACGTACGCCAATGTTATTTATTATTATTATTAGTAGTAGTAGTAATTGCATAACCTCAATATTGCCGGTGTTCAAGTTTGGATAATTTCTGCATTTCAAAGTGTATTTAAATAAAATAAAAACGATGGCCTCATTTAAAATTGTCATGGTACGTCATGGTGAATCTGAATGGAATGAAAAGAATCTATTTTGTGGTTGGTATGATGCAAATTTAAGTGAAAAAGGTAAGAATTTAATTTTAACCTTGTTTGACCTCTATACATGACCGCTAAATATTTTTCAAATATCTATTACATAAATTTATTTATTAGGTAAACAAGAAGCTAAAAGTGCAGGAACAGCATTAAAAAATGCTGGTTTTAAATTTGATTTGGCTTATACATCTGTTTTAACAAGAGCTCAAAAAACATTGCAATCAATTTTGGAAGTAATTGGACAAACTAAGGTCCCAACTGTAAAAACTTGGAGATTAAATGAACGTCATTATGGTGGCTTAACTGGTCTTAATAAAACTGAAACCGCCGCTAAATATGGCGAGGAACAAGTATGTTTTACGTAATATTAAAATATTTGTTTATTTGATCATTGTTTTAGGTAGCAATTTGGCGTCGTAGTTTCGATGTACCACCACCACCGATGGAACCTGATCATCCATATTATGAAGTCATTGTTAATGATCCACGTTACAAAGATGGGCCCTCAAAAAAGGAATTTCCCAAATTTGAATCACTTAAATTAACAATTGATCGTACATTACCATTTTGGAATGATACAATTGTACCGCAAATTAAAGCTGGTAAAATGATATTAATTGCTGCCCATGGTAATAGTTTACGTGGTATTGTTAAACACTTGGACCGTAAGTTTTTTATTTTGTTTTTCTTTTTAATTATATCCACATCATAAATAAATAAAATCCTTTAGAAATGTCCAATGATGATATCATGAAATTAAATCTTCCAACTGGTATTCCATTTGTTTATACATTGGATAAGAATATGAAACCAATTAAAAGTTTGGAATTTTTGGGTGATCCAGCAACCGTCAAAAAAGCAATGGAAGCTGTTGCTAATCAGGGAAAATCTAAATAATTTGCCTATTATTCGTTTCATTAAATAATAATAATTGTTCCATTTTTCTTTTCAATTCAATTATTATTGAAATAATATAAAATGTTCTGTATGTTATTAGTTCAATGTTAAATAAATTAAATTATTTATATATTCGCTTAAAGTATTTTTGTTTGTAACTGTGAATACATTTATTTTTTACAAAAAAAGCTTATCAAATATCAACAAATACTATCTATTGAATTAACAAAAATCAAATAATGGCAATTGTGTTTAATGATTAACATAAAAATAAATCAGTCATTTTTATATTGTAAATGATTGACGATAATTTAAAAATAAAAAGAATGCGCAAAATATTCCAATAATTATATGGCTTCAACTAATTAACCATCACCACTATGTTTAGAGTATCGTATTTAAGATAAATTTAATATGTTACTACATTATGAGCATTACCATTTAATAACAATCAAGAAGTAGCCTAGAAACTTTCTTATATAAACAATTGTTGATACAATTAAATAATTTAAAATAATAATAATAATAATAATATAATAAAATACTTATTGTCTGGCACTCAGTCCTATACAACTTACATTTTAAATATATTCTAATAGCTCATATTATGAATTATATTAATACTGTTTAATTGTTGAACATTTTTCTCAAATATATTTAAAATGTAAAAAGAAATAAAAACAGGCCAAACTTTTGAACACAACCCTTTCATTTGTACAAAGAATTTTAAATTAAAATAATCAACTATAAAAATTATCACGCTGTTGATAAAGTGGTAAAGGCGTTACAGGTGACGAATCCTCTTCATCTGTTGTAATTTGCTGTTGCTGTTGCTGTTGCTGAAGAGGCAATACTGCCAATGCTTTAACTAAACAAAATTACATTTACAAAAACGTTAACTTGTTAAATAATACTCTTCCTTTAAGATCCTAACTTGATCAAATTAAAATCGTAGAGAGAATTTTCCAAATTACAAAATTCATTTAACTCGTTTAGTATTTAATTTATGTTTAGATTAAAATATATGCACTAATTAATAATTAATGATAAAAAAATAATAATCAACATAAACAAACCTAATATAAAATATCTATTTAGAATTATGACTATTGCTCGTCAGGATTGTTGGTACCTATAAAACATAAAATTGCAAAAAAAAACAAAAATAAAAAGCAATTAAAAAATAATTTACTTTAACAAACACACACACACAGAGGCAACATGCATATGTTAAATTTATATATAATTATATTAATAAAAATAATAATTTACCTGCAACAATTTTACTCATTTCCATAACTTGTTTAGCAAGTATTTGATTTAATTGTAGTAAATGTTCGCGTTGTTTTTCTCTTCGATCATTTTTGTTGTTACTTTATTTGTAATACTATTTGATGTTTTATTTGTTTCATTATTATCATCTAAAATTATATTAATATTATTATTAATATTGATCAATTTACATTAATTATTACCAGATGCTATATTTGTTGAACTAGTACTAATAATGGCAGCATCAGATAACATTTTTTTAATTGATTCAACTTTTCGTAATCTATGTTCTTGTTCTTCAGCTGTTAATTGAGGTAATTTTTCAGGTATATAACGTTCAGGTATATTAATTTTATTTGGTGTTCCTAATATATTATCAATTGTATTTTCATTATATTTTAATTCTTTACTACTTAATGTTGAACGTACAACATCTGGTGTATCAATACGTTGACGTAATGCACGTTCCATATCTAAATCATCTCTTGCACGTCGATCATTTAATATAACTTTATCAAAACAATTATCATATGTTGGTAATTGATTTAAACTTTGCATAATTAAATTATTATTTGGTGCTGTATAATGACGACGTTTCTCTTTAGGAATAATACGACGATTTATTATTTGTTGTTGTTGTTGTTGTTGTTTTTTTGGTATATTATCATTATTTTCTTGTATTGATGATGTCATTTCTGTTATAATTTGACGTGCTGCTTCACTTTTAAATATTGGTGATAATTCAGATGATTTATCTGAATTACTATTTGTTGTATCATATATTTGATGTAAACGAGGATTTGTTGATGAATTTTGTCCATTTAATGCACCACCATTAATTTTATTATCATTATCATAATCATTTGTTCTAATAATAACATTAATTGTACTTTGTGTTTTTTGTACTGGTGTTGGACGAAATAATATACTTGAATTTTGTGACAATGTATCTTCTTCAATTAATGCATCCCATCTACCACCATTATTACAACTATTATTATTATTATTATTATTATTATTATTATTATTATTATTATTATTATTATTATTATTATTACTACTACTACTACTACTACTACTACTACTGCATATTGTACTTTTTTCACGTTGACGACGTTCAGATTCACGTTTTACAATACGTACAGTTTTTATTTCTTGTTTTTCATGTGGCATTTGTATTGTATCATCACTAGTTGAATCACTTGATTTCATATTACAATTATAATAATCTGTATCGATTGTTTGTTTTATATCTGTATTTATATATAATGGTGTCGTTGTTGTTGTTGTTGTTAGTGGTGGCGTTGTTGGTGTTTTATTACAATTTATTTGATTATTATCCCATATATCACCATGATCAATTATATTCATTGTATCTAAATCTGTTTCACGCCATGATGAATTTATCTTTTTCTTATTACTTAAATCTTTGAAAAAATAAAATAAAATAAACATACAAACATATTAATAGTTTATAAATAAAATTACGATTATAAAGAAATTACTTTGTGTTGTTGCTATTGATGATGATGATGATGATGATGATGATGATAATAATGATGATATTGATGGTTTAATTTGTTGTTTTAAATTATTAGACCGGTCAGTTAATTGACGTACTTGTAAACTAAGTTCTTGTCTTTGTTTTTGTAAATCACCGACTTTTTGCTGTACTCTTTGTAAATCTGATTCTAACATGGCACTATTACCCATTACACAAGGTAAACTATCACCTATACATATAAAAACAAAGCAACAATGATAATTCTAATTTATTGTAACAATAATCATTGTTGTTATTGTTCCAAAAAAATAAGAACAAACATGCAAGATTTATGCAAAATTATTGTACAAATTGTACGTAAATAAAATATACGAATTATATATATATATATATATATATATATATATATATATATATATATATATAGTAATTATTATTATAATAGGCAAATATAAAAACATACCGGCATTTGAGAATTGTGGTGAATTTCTTTGTTGTCTTTGCATTTGTAATTTTTGTTTCAGTATTAATAATTCTTGTTCTAAACGTGCATTACCAGCAACAGTTTCTTCTAATTTTTTTGAATTTTGTGCCAACATCAAATGTACTCTACTTAATTCATTTTCTAAATTTGCTTGTTGCTTTCTAGCTTGTTCAATTTCATTTGGATCATTATAACCATTATTTAAACGTTGTCTAATACTACCTAATGCACGTTCAATATCTTCTTTATCTTGTTGTAAATTTTGTAATGTACATGATTCTTCATGTATTAAACGATCTAATTGATATAATTGTTGTACTTTTTCTTGTAATTGTAAATGATTTGGATGTAAACGATTCCAATCACGTTTTCTTCAGCTAGTAAACGACGTTCTTGTATTTGTTGATTAAACTCTAAACGATTTCTTATATATGAATTTATATTACAATCATTTGGTGTACGATATAATGAACCCAATTTTACCATATTATCAACCAGATTTACTAAAGGTTTACCCTTTTCATACTAGATTCAATAACAGTAATAACAATAATAATAATAATAATAATAATAGTAATATTAAAAAATTTGCAAAATTTAGGTACCTGTTTTTCTAATTCAATTAAATGTTGTTTTATTTGTTCGAGCTTTTGTAAATTTTCTAATCTTTTCACTTGATCCATCATTTGTAGTTGAGCCTAAAATTGAATAATTATTAAATAGGAGTATTTATATTTTTAAAGACATTTGGTTAGTGATTATGGTTCAGGATAATGTGTTAGTAAGATAAAACATTTTAATTTTAATTAATTTTTGAAAATGAAAAAAATCATTCAAACCTGTAAAGTATCAATTTCATTATAACAATGTTCAATTGCTAGTAACGTATTAGCACCTTGTCTACGTAATTGTATTAATAACAATACAAGTTCTTCATATGTACGACCTAGTAATTCACCAGCTGATACATTCATTTTATCAGACAATTGACAATTATCCTGATTAGTTCAAATAAAATAAATAATATACATGTGTCATAATTAAAATAAAACATTTTTATTGTGTAATAAAAATAAAAGACAACAACAAAAACAATAACAACAGCTTACCTTTCTTGTTTTATATAAATGTTCTCCTGAAATCTCGTGTTGATTAGGTCCTTGATTATTATTGTTATTATTATGATAATGTCGTTGTTGTGGTCTATTATAAATTCTAATTAATTATAATTTGATTTTATTAAATATATAAAGAAATAAATAATAAAACTCACACAAGTTCGTTGTCTATTGGTCGTGTTAAATTCATGATTGAATATGATTGTAATTGTTGTGAATTTGGTGTCCATATCCTTTTAGCTGATATAACTTTTGGTAGTGTATCTCTTGTATGTATTGATATTGAACCTGATGCTATAAATATTTGAAAATTTTCAAAGAAAAAACAAACACTTTAATTTACAATAATTTTATACAATATTTACAAAAGAATTTACAAAAAAAAAACAGAAAAGAAAAGAAAAAACAAATATTAAAATCTACCTGGTGATTGTTGAGTGTTGGTGGCAGATTCAATTTGTTCACAAGTACTCCCATCACCTATATCTACCATTGTATTATTACTTTTAGGACATTGATTAGCCATTATTATTGATAATTGATCATCTGATGGTGCACTAGATAATAAATCCCATTGTCGTAATTTCTCTCTATCAATAATAAAACTATTTTCTTTTTTTATTTCATTTCTAACATCATTATCATCTTTATGTTTTTGATCATTCAATGGCATATTATAAATATTATCATTAACATATTTAACATCTCTAGTAATACCTCTAGGTGATTTTTTTTGTATTAATCTCTTATTATCTGTATTAATACAATCTAAATCATCCATTGATCTTGTATGACGTTGACTAGCTAAACGTAGACGTTCATGCCATATTGAATCTTCTTCCCATAAATAGCTACCTTCATTATTTTGTTGACCTGTTGTTGTTGTTGTTGTTGTTGTTGTTGTTATTGGAATTGTTTCTGTATTTTGTAGAGTTTCACTTAGAACATTCTCTAATATACCTTCTAAAGAATATGAACGTCTTACAACATCATTCATTTTAATTGTATCAAATTTACCAGAATTTCTATTTGAATATAAATTAATCGTATCATTATCTGTAAGTTTTAAACGTTTTAATGTATCCGATTCGTAAATATTCTTTTTGTCAATATTTCCAGATTTATCTGTTAAATTTAAAAAATCAACACTAACCGAACGTGCTTCTGCTGCTAATTTAAAACGATTATTATCATTAATATTTCTAATTGGATTAATAATATGTGTTATATATTTTTTATTACCACAATTAATTGTATCTCTTTGATTATTTAATGTTAATATTGTTGTTGTACTATCATCTGTTGTTGTATTCATTGATAAATCTGAATAATAATATGGTGCTGTTTGTTGTGAATTTGTTAACATTTCTTTTATACTTAATGAACTACTTATTCTAATACTTGGTGTTGAACGATTCGAATTTTGTAACAAACCACATATTTCAATAGTTGTTGATGCACTACTGTCAGGACGTCCACGTATTAAATCATTATCATCTTGTTGTTTATATCCTGTTATATATAAATTCTCATATTCATGATATTTATTTATATTATCACTATAATCATGATCATTATCATTAACATCATTATCATCATCATTTGTTTTCATATCCTTTAAATATTCATCAAAATGATCACAATTATTATCATCAACTAATTCTAAATCTTCACGAAATTCTTCTGATAACGGACGACGTTTCAACATACGTTCATAATCACTATTACGTGATGATAAATTTAATTCAATATCAGAATCACTATTTTGTGATAAATGTTGTGTTGTATCTGTATTTATACTACATATTGATGTATTATCTTGTTCTTTATTTAATTTACTCAAATTAATTCGTTTTAATTTACTTGGTAATTTTTTTATATTTTGTTGTTGTTGTTGTTGTTGGTCGTCTTGTTCTTGTTCATTATTAATATCATTTATATTATTATCAATATCATCTATTGTTGGTATTGGTGGGGGTGATACTAATTCACTATCAGAACTATCTTGATATTCATTTAAATTTTGATTGACACCTAAATAATATGATGCTGGACGAAAATTATCACTTAAACTAAATCTAGGATGATTTGGTGTATCTAATGAATCTAAATCTTTAGATGCTTCATCATCAGCATCTGAACTATCTGATTTGTTGCTGTTTTTTGTTTTTGGTGAACGTATATCAGGTAATTGTTTATCAATTTGTGCATTATCTTTATTTAAATTTTGGGGATTCTTTAATTCCATATAAACAGGTTCACATTTGCCATTTTCACTAGAAAAACATATCAATTCATAAGGCTGTTGTCCATTTATATTGCTATAATTGTTATTATTATTTTTATTATTACCATCATCATGACCATCATCATTATTATCATTATTCTCATCATCATCATCATCATCATCATCATCATCATCATCATCGTTATTATTATTATTATTTTGGTTGGGATTTAATAAGGTTTCAATATTTTGTGTCATTTCAACATATGGATTTTCATCAGTTTCAATAAATATAACAGTTGCATCATCACTATTTGTACTATTTCTGGGTTCTAAAATATTTTTTTTCGGTGTCATTGTCATATAATTTTCTTCAATCGTTGTTTTATTATCCTGGTTATTATCAAGATTTTCTGTATTTTTTTCAAATTCTACTAATATACATTTAACTATTGCACCATTATTACATATTTCAGTTATAATTGGTTGTTGTTCAAATTTATTTGAATATCCTGAAAGTAAACTAGATACATGTGCCAAATTTGATGTTTCTTTATTAAATTTAATTAACGATGGTTTTTTAAATATCCTCTCGTCACAGGGATAATAATTTTGTTCTTGTTCTTGCTGCAACAGCTGTTGTTGTTGTTGTTGTTGTTGGTGTAATTGTAGTTGTTGTGTATTATCATACATTATAGTTAATGGCTTATCAGTGTCCTTTACAGTATTAAATACAATAATAGTATCGGTATGTGCAGGTGGTGTAATAGTGGTAGAAGTAGTAAGTAATTCATTATTATTCGAGAATGTGTCCAAGGTCCATCCTGCCTGTTGTGAGTGCACATTTTCGTTGCTTCTCTCCACATTCTCTAAACCGGCCATAAAACATTTTACAAATTTTACAAATTTTTACATCAAGTTAGAACCATTTTCCAACTTTATTTTGTATTCTCTTTTTAGAAATAATTAATTTGTTAGTAGAATAAAACAAAAATTAATATTAATCACCGAAATATTGTTAGTTACAAGATAGTATAAGACCCAAGTTGTTCCAGGCAGGAAGGACCAGTGTAGACTACCCCAAAAATTAAAAAAAACAAACAAACAAACAAACAAACAAACAAACAAACAAACAAACAAAAACCTAACACCAGATAATTACAAAACTACTTGATTTATTGAAAAATATAGATTATTTATTATTAAAAAACCAAAATACTGAACAATATCCCATTAAATTATTATTGTTTAATAAACCAAATAAAATTCGATAGGATACTTTTTATAAATAATATAATAATAATAATAAAAATTACCTTCATCATCTGAAGAATAACTATTATATTGTGGCATACTATTAACAGTTCTTTGTCCATCATATTGTCTTTGATTAAAATCACCATGATTTTTATAACAAAATTCAGGACTAATTACATAATTTTGATAATTTTGTGCTTTACGATTTAATGGTGATTGTAGCATCCGTTGTTTCCATTCTAGTAAACGTTTCATCGATTCTTCTCTCTTATAAAAATATAAAACAATTATAATAATAAAGACATTGATAAATTAAACAAAAATAATAAAAATAATTAAATATATACCTTTCTATCGCCTTCACGACATAATGAATCATTTTGTTCAGCTAATCTAGCACTTGCTGATCGTGTAAATTGTTCATGATTTCTATTATCATTATATGAATCTTGTTGATTTTGGATAAATGTCGGACTAATTGGTTCACGTAAATTTGAATGTAAATCTATATCGTATTCTTTTGATAATGAACCTTCACTTAATGCACTACGACTACGTTGTGGATTAATTGGTATTATTTGTAAATTATTAAAATTAACTGGTTGTGTATTTGAACGCATTAATGGGTGTGCATGTTCATTATCTTTATATTTATTTATTATAATTCTTCTTTGTTGTTGTTGTTGTTGTTGTTGTATTAATTGTTCATTAGGTAACTGTACATATCGTGGCATATTTGGTAGATATTGTGTTGATTTTCGCATTTTTTCAGCATAACGTTCTTCAGAATAAAAATCATTATCATTATCATTACGATTTATATCTAAACTAGATTTTGGCCTAGGTTGTTGACAATTAAAATTATTTGTATTTGGTTGTTGCCGACGATTCATTTCATATTCTAAAAAATCAGCACTATGAGGTCGTGTTATTATTAAATTTTCTGTTTTTTTTTGTGTATATTGATTTATATCTCTAGATCCTATCATATTAACTGGTGTATAAGCACGATACATTGGATTTACAAATGGATTTGTCTTTTTAACATGTGTATAAGCAATTGGACTTAATGGACGTTTATACATATTTTGATCACAATATACATCTTCATAATCTGTTGTTCTTCTTCTTCTTGTTGTTGTTGTTCTTGTTAATTGTCGTGTTTTATTATTTAATTTCGAACGTCCATATGTATCCGGTGTTCTACGTTCCATATTTTGTATATTTGTTGTGTATACATAATCTTTTGGACGATAATGTATATATTCTTGGGAATGTCCATATATTGTATTTATCGGTGATTTTTGTATTTGTTGTCTAATTTGATAATGTTCAAAACATTCAGGACTAGGTGATGAATAACCAGTATCATTTAAACGTCTTGGTTTTGGTGGTGCATTTGCATATAATGGTTGATTGTATTGATTTAATTCTTGTTGACTTGGATTACTTAAATCAGTTGTATTACTAGATGAATGGATATGGGCTGGTGTTGTTGATGTTGCTACTACTTGTTGTTGATTTTTACTTTGATAATGACATTGATAAGTATTCTCTGTTAATTTATTATTATTATTATGTGGTGGTTGTATTATAATTGAATTAGAATTTTGGTCATTTACTCTACAAAAAAATAAATAAATAATATAATGATTATAATAATTTACAATTTAACACACAAGAATGCAACCACTGTTCTCTATTACCATGTGTTGTTTACTTATACGAAAAGATTAATTATTTTTTTTCTCATTTCTTTCAAACTAGAGAAACTGACTTTAACAGAACATGGTCGTATCTTGTGTGTGTCGCTCTATACAATTATGACAGAAGAACTAAACACGCTGAACAATAAATAAAACAAAGACAATACAAATACACACACACACACACACATGAGAAAAACAAACAAACATTCAAACATATTCCTTTTCTCTTAATTTAGATGGAAAGCCCCTGTTTTAGATAATATGAGTCTAGTTCTTCCACCATATATCTGTATCAAACTTACAACATATTGATTTGTAGTAAACAAGCTAGATTAAGAACGCGTATCCACTGCAACATTAATTCTTGTGAATCTGCTGCTAATACATACGTTCTCATATTAGCATGTTCACATTTAAACGTATATTTACGACTAACTTTATCTTCAGGACCACAAATTGAGACTTTATAAGATGGTAATAATATTGACCCTAATAATTTCTCTTCTTCAGGACCTTAAAATAATAATAATAATATAAATATAAATATTAATCAATCCAGAAAATTAATTAAATAAAAATTATATACCTTTATAGTAAAATAAACAATATTCTGATAGAACGAACCATCTTTCTTCCATAACATTAAACCATCAGATCCTTGTTTATGTAACCAACCTTGAATTGTAACTGGTGCTTCTAATGGTCTTTTAGCTGATGGTGAACGAAGTTGTGATAAATTATGTGATTTTCTCCTATCAACAATTGTTTTCGATTGATTTTGTTGAGATTTTTGAATTTCATCTTTAATTTGTTGTTGTGATTGTTGTTGATGGTAATGGAGAGGTTGTTGATGGGGTACCCATATTTGTGGTCGATTTTGTGTCATTTGATTATGGGAATGTAATAATGATGATGTTGGTGGTTGTGGTGATTGTGGTGGTGGCGTTGATGATAATGGTGGTGGTGGTGGTGGTGGTGGTGTTGTTGGTGGAGTCGTTGGTGGCTGATCTGTTTGATATTGATGTACATATTGTTGTGAATTTTGTAATAAATTCGGTGGTGATTTTAAATGTTTATAATTATTTTGTTGATATTGTTGATTGTGTTGGTGTACATGTAGATGTAATGATGGATTTATTAATTGATTATGTTGATGATTTGGTATTTTTAAACCATATTGTAATAATCTTAAATGTTGTGGTGCAGTATGATGTTGATGTAAATGTTTCGGTAATGTTTCATGATTTTCATTTGTTGATGTTGTTATTGATGTATTTTGATATACAGTCTTTTTGTTTTCCATACTTGTGGGATCGAACCTAAAAATAAATAATCAAATGAAAATTATGATTTGTTAAATTTTTTTTCATTTTAAAAATTACCAATCCCATAATTGCCACAAACATGAAAACATTTTTATATTCAGAATTAAATAAATTATAAATTTGCATTAAATTGTCGATAATTTTGTTTAGACAATTTGTATTTTTCCAACCGGCATAAGCTATGCAGATATTGAAAAATAAAAATAAAACAATATTTTTGAATTGGATTAGAAACATCTTAAATACAACACCATAGTGATGGAGGAGATCATAATGGTGATTTATATTATTATTTAATCATAATTATCGAACACACTCGAAGTTTCATTCATATTTATTATTGATAGAAAATTCTATCGAGCACGAAATTAATAAAATGCATTAGTTTTTAGTGTTTTTTGTTTTTGTGTTGTTGTTCTTTTTAATGAATAACTCACTTAAATATATATTAATTTCAAATACTTAGAAAATTAAAACTATATCCGTTTACTGAGATAAAAAAAATCTCACTGATTATAGAGAAATGTTATTACGGCGCCGACGCTGGTGTAGACATAAGATATTGTAGATTTCAACCCTTAATCTATAGCTATATGAAAAGGGTCACTGTACCCTCAACAAAATAATATTTTATTTGTAAGACAAATATATTCATTAAATAGCCCAAACTGTTAATGTGTCTCTGTTTGGATAAATAAAATGAATTATAAAAAATCTATACTATTGGATGAGGAGATTGTTTTTTTTATTGTTGTTCAATGCATTTAAATGTGAATTAATTATTTTCATTAAAGAGGATCTTCACGCCATTCTTTATTATTTCCGTTTAATGTTTGATCGTTAATTGTGATTATCTAATCCATTTGTTACTATTTCCATAATGAGATTCCATACAGTATTAAATAATTTTTGTTTTTATTTTTAAGATGAAAAGCACCAAAAATTGTAATCTTAATCAAAATACAGGTACCCCATATATGTAATGAAAAGTAAAGCATTTATTTTATATACAACATATTGATTAAAGATTGAATTGTATTTTCTGTAACTAAAAATAAAACCATATGTGCATTTGTTACTAATCGAATTCTAAATTAAAAGCACACACACACACACACACACACACACAATAACAACTGTATTTATCTTACCATAACACACTGTTTAGGTCAACTTACACTATTCTTATAATTAAATTCGATTAAATCCTCAAAAAGAAAACAACAAATTTAATAGAGATTTAACAACACCTCTGTTTTAATCATGAAAAACATTGTACTGCTAGCAGTCACCACGTGACACAACATTACAAGAACTAATTACAATTCATAACAATAACCAACACTACAAAACAACTATCAACTATTGTTTATTGTAATTCACCTCTTTCATGATGTTTTTATTCCGTGGAATGAATAAACGAAAAGTTAGTTTAATAAAAACTATAAGACAATGAGTAGAAGACAAAAACAAAACAAAAATGTTGAAGGTTCTAGGGAGCATTTAATAAATAAATCGGCACGTTAACTGAACTTCATTTATCTAATTTAATACCAAATAAATATAAATATAAGTGACTATGTTTAAAATAATCTCTCATCATGATTAAATTATTATTCTAATTAAAATTGATTTAACAAACTTGACTTTGAACCGTATAAAAAACTATAAATAAATGCAGTGGAAATGTTGGCGTATTTTAAACTAACGAAATAGTAAAATTTTTAACTTACAAGATAGATATCTAGTTGGAAAATGTTAATTATAAAGCCCTATATAAAGGTATTATTGATAAAACTATATTGATTGTGTGCATAAATAAACGGAACATGTTAGTTTGTGGTTTTTCTACTCATAAAAAAAAGACAACCTCTAACTTACACGGTTCACACTCAAGAAAATCTATTGATAGTGAATCGGTTATTTACAATAAGTATCTATCTATCTACCTACCAATGCTGTGAAGCATAAATATGATACATCATTGAGGATTTACGGAATGTCTCACGAAAGTTACTATCTAGGTAGATACAGTATTTTAATTAATATAGAAACATTATTGATATGAAAGTGACCAATTTAAAGATATTAATAAACAAATACATTCACTTCACCATTTCTGTTAATATTTTCAACAAATTGTGAATTATCTATCTTCAATCATCTAAAATTAGAGGTAGAAAATGAACTGTTAAAATATTTGTAATATTTTGAAGATAAAAAAATCGTTTTTCTGTAAATAGGAAACTATAAAATAGGTTTACCATTCACTCACCCATTCACTCATTCACTATACAAGTCAAGGACTGTAATTGAAATGTTGATAATTATCAACATTTCAATTAATCAATAAATATCAAAACTGCGACAATAACAAACACATTTATTTATTTTTTATATAAATGTAGAATAATTTTGTTGTGTCTACAGGGCGACTAGAATAAAATAAAAATGTTCTCATCGTTCACCGTTGTTTATATTAACTTTTTAATATGTACTTCTGTATCAACTTATTAAACAAAAATATAAAATGGACCATTTTCCTTACTTTCTCCTTGACTTTAAACGAGGGTCGAAAAACATAACATACTAACGTTTTCCAATAGTAATACTATATAGTGATTAAACACCCGTTACATTTTATTATCTACATATTGTTATTAAATTATCTATCTAAATATTTACTATATAACAAATTTGAACAGTCCTGGTATATTTCTATTTAAGAACTTTTATCAAAAGGGGTACCTTCCTAAATGAAGCATCAAGAATGATGTACTTTGAATGGTCAACATAGAAAATGTAGTTAGATAAAATGTTGCATAACTTTTCTTAACAGTTATTTCCATTTTTTTTTATTGTGTCTTTGTAATGTAAGCACTCTATCTATATA
This sequence comes from Meloe dianella, assembly GCA_028455855.1. Lineage (NCBI taxonomy): Eukaryota > Metazoa > Arthropoda > Insecta > Coleoptera > Meloidae > Meloe > Meloe dianella. The sequence continues at coordinate 190,844 of JAPTHL010000045.1, read as the reverse complement.
CATACTTTTATTTGGATAGGTAGGTAACAGATCATTTTGGCAGATGATCAAAAATTCTTAAAATAAAATTAGGTCATTATTTAAAAAAAAATGTATCTATAATTCATACATATGTGACATTGAAAATAATTCCATTAAAAATCTATAATAATAATTATATATATATACGATTTCTCATACAGATGTTGATTAAATATTTATATTTAAGTATATCTAATTGTAAGACATAAACAATTCATGTGAATTAAAGGTGTTTAAAGGTCTGTTATAGATAGAAACTATCTACGTACACGAAAACGTGTTTTTTTCTTATTTAATAACAATTTTTGAGTTTCGAGTTTTTTTTGTTAAAAATTTTCAATAAAAAGGCGTATCGGTTATAAAATTGTAATTATTCCTCACCTATTGACATGTGAATGCCATTGATCCCAAAGAAGTCACATACAACACATTTTCGAAAATCAACTTGTTGAGAAGAACAACAAACAGCCTTGAAATAGGAAACAATAAACACACAACATTAAAGGCAAACACTTATTTTTATTATTATTATTATTATTGTTAATATTTTATTAATATTGAAAACAAATTTTAATGAAATAAATTCTTTGATTTTACAATGTTGAATGAATGTTGTTGAAAATCGTCACGATCGTCACTAGAAAATCAGATTCATTTCGTATAAAAAAAATTCTTACTCTCTCCTCTCTACTAGTCCGCAGAGTATGTGTGGATGTTTATATATATATATATATATATATAGAGAGAGAGAGAGAGAGAGAGAGAGTGGGAACAGGTAGTCAGAATAGAGTCGAACCATAGTCAAACTTGGCATGAAGCCCCTATCTCATGGTGTAACGACTTTAGCCACCTGTTCATTTATCTAATATTTTATATCTATATTCTAACATGGCTATTTACCTAATACATTATTCTGTAAAATAAATAACAATAAACATTTACAAACAATTGTTATAATTCATGATTTGCTACGTCCTCAATTGTTACATTTACCATTTACATAAAACAACAACAAATCCTCATATAATACAGACCTCAAATTTATATATATATATATATATATATATATATATATATATATATTAAAAACATTATTTAAATAGAATTAATTTCATTACTAAATAATAGATAGATAGATAGATAGATAGATAGATAAGGAGAATGTATTTAAAATTCTTATGTGTACGATTGGAGATGGTACAAATATGCAGGAGTGCCAGTAACAAAAATAATTCGCGGAATGACTGGAATTTTTAACAAAAGATGAGTCGGTCGACTTGCCTTTTTCTTTCTTTCTATTAGATATAAACATATTAAATGAGTTACTCATTGTTGTTCACGTATTGAATAATATTAGGGCCGGCAATAAAATTCAACTGAAATTAAAATTAATATAGAAAGTTTAATATAAACAAAAGTTCCATATTAATTTGTTATCGAATAAAAATTAAAATTTCATTATTAAAAATATGATTTTTGATTGAAATCAACCGTCTCTTGAAGGTCTGCAGGTTTAATTTGTTGTTGAATCGTCTTTTTCTTTTTCACTTAAATGTTATTATTTACATTTCATAAAGGTTGCAATCGTCAAATATCAATCAGTCAATGTTAATGTTAATAATATAAAATGCAAGGTTAATGCATTTAGTAAAAAACATTAAAATAAATTTATTATTTTCCATTAAATAAATAAAACACAGAAAATTATCAAATAATTACCATGTAATTTTGAGGAGCAATTGTTAATAGTTTTGTTAAACACACGTTTGTTTGTTTGTTTTTTTTTCAATAGATATATTACACAATAGTATTTTTACATAAAATATCATGCATAATTTGTTGATTGTTTATATGTATAAAAAAATAATAATTAAGGTATAATACTTAGAACTTACAAAATCAGAATTTATAAATAGTATTTTTTTTCTATTTTTATTACTGAAGTATTTAATAGTTTTTATTCAATTAACAAATAGTAACACAAAATATAATCGCAAATAATTTGAAAATAAACAATAAAAAATATTTATATATATATATATATATATATATATATATATATATAAAATTAACAAAGTTTTCGTGAATATTATATGACCAAATTTAATTAATAATGGATTTGATCATTTATTTGGTCAGAATATTTACCAAAACTAACAGACAAAATTAAAAATCATAATATTATAAAGGAATACGATTAATTGTTAACTTGATATCTTAAATTTTCGTATAAGCAGCAACATTATAGACAATGAAAATCACTTATTCATAATGATAGACTATTTTTTGTTTCGTTTTGAATCAATATATCATCCAAGATAGATCTACTGCATCTTAGGTGTAATTAATTTTTTCTCTTAATATATACTCCTATAATAAAAGTTTAGAGTATGCAGATCTTTTTAACAGAAATGTCCAATTGTAACACATGCGATATAAATCGACCCATTTCATTTAATAAAAAATATAATAATAATAATAATTAAAAATCTGGTAACTGGTTAAATCAAAACAAAAAATTTATATGGCGGCGCTTACAAAACAAATAATCGTCAACAATTGTCTTTTTCTTGAGGATGATCAGGGATTTCTTATTTATTTTTATTTTTTAATGTGAGACCAACATCACACATATACATATTGTCTCAAATATATACAATAGTAGTAATATTCTCAAATCTAACTTTTAAATGTAAATTTTTCATTTTTTTTTTAAGCAAATTCAAAACAAAAGAGCGCATTTTTATTATTATATCATCGGATAATTATGTGCAATTATTTCAATGTTCTCACCTAATCTATGGAAATGGAATGCACTCTTCAATAATTTTTCGTTTTCTAATGTTTTTTATTTAAAATTGATCAGATAATAGATCACAAATTTCTACAGAAACGGCTTCTTTGCTGGAACGTACTGTTAATCTATACATCTATAACAAATATTATTATTATTTTATTTTTCTGAATAAAATAAATAATTCAATGAATTACCTGTGCATTTTTGTTTGGCTCTAAACGCAATAAGCAACCGACTTGTTGGGAACGCATGTGTATTATTCCAGCACATACAAAATTATCAGGATTTGGATCAATTCCATCTAAAAGTTGCATACCAAATCCCATAATTTTTGTTCTAGTTGCTTGTAGATCAATAGATGTTGATGCTTTAAATATTTTTTGAGATCTTTGTTGATTAGTACTTAAAATATATATAATACATATATATATATATATATAAAAATTAACATCAAGATTATTTATTTAATTAATTAATTACTTAATTAATTAAATGATTATAGTTTATTAAATTACCTTCCAAGATTTTTCCATCTAGCAAAGAATGATTCACCATTCATTTCAGTTGGTTCAAAGAATTTATTTATTGTTAATGGCAATTTAATTGTAATTTTTTGTGGTACATTTGAATAAAGAAAACTAAGAATTATACTTGGTGTATCTGTATAATCATCAATACATTCAGCATTTATCATTTGTTGTATTTGTGCACCAGCTTCTAATATTGGTTCAACTGGTTTCATTTGTATATTTAATTTAATTGATTGTTCATCTGACCATAATAATGTTGGTACGAAATTTTGTAATTGTATATTTGTTTTATTACCATAAAATAAACCAAGACGTCCTAAATTTTGGCGAAATTCACTTTTAACACCAATTTGTATTAAATCATTTTCAAATAATACACCATTATTCTTGCAAACAAACTTCTTTGGATTGTACAGATTAACAGTTGTTTGATTTGTGTTAATTGTATTTGTAGATGATTTACCACTATAAATATCACCAAGAACATCTAACAGTACACCTGTATTATTTGAATTTGGTTGTGATGGTGGTGTAGATAAACCCAATAAGTCACCAGATGTTGTATTATTTGTATTATTAATATCATTATTATGATTTGATACAATTGTTGGACTTTTATTTTCTTTAATATCATTCTCTGGTACACGTCCTGGTTTCTTCTTTTTAATACAGCTAATATTGAACTTTCACGTTCAGGAAATGCTGGCATTTCCTCTAACACAGTTGCTAATACATCTGAACTAGCAATTATACTCAATTGTAAATATTCAGATGCACGTTGTTGTAATTCAGCATCAGCTGAACGTAAATTACTATGTTGTTTAAATACCTCTTGTACTTGTTTACGTATTTCTGGGAATAAATTTATAAATTTAATATATGTTGATAATAATAATGCACGTGTCATTGGTGAACATAAATGATATTTTGAATGTAATAATTGAAATTGTACAGAGGGCGATGAACGTTGATCACCAGCTATTAAATTACCAAATTCACCCAATATATAACCACCAACTTTTACCATATTCTCATGACATGCTGGGGCTTGTAATGCCTACAATATAGAAAGAATATATATATATATATATATATATATATATATATATATAAATAAAACTGTCATTTTTTTCATTTAAAAAATTACCTCGAAAACAGTTTTGGCTGCATAACCTTGCACTTCTTCTCTATTGATAACAATTTGGATAACACGATACCAAACTTCTTCTGATACATAATCACCAGCAATTCTAATTAGATTCAAAATAACATCGACGTACCTAACGATTTTCAAAAATTTAACAAATTAACATTTCGATAATTAACTATTAGACAAAATTACAAAAATAAAATCATACCATGTATAATCAGTTGCATATTTTTCAGCAAGCATAGCAACTTTTAATACCATTTCTTCTCTAATTGAATAATCAGCTGTTTCTAAATAATTCAACATTTCCTGTACAATTTCTTCAGCATTACTTTTATCACACATTGCATATAATAAATCAACAGCTTGTTGTCTAACAGATACATCTTTTTCCATTTTCATTGATAATATAACAACTTCTTGATGTTTTTTAACTGCTTCATGTGAAAATTCAGATGTTGCTAAATGACACATTGATTCCAATGCTAAATAACGTAAATTTGTCTCTCTATTACTCAAAAATTGTCCTAATTGATTACATGCCCGTACTAATAAATTTGCCTCACTATAACAAATAATTGTAAATTAATTAGAGACTTAATTAATTGATATTAAAAACCTGTCATTATGTATAATAAGACTGATAGCTTCAAATAATACAGCATTTTTAGCATTTGAATGTTGAACTTTTTTTGATTTTGGTGGTTCTTGTGCTTTATTCAATATAGTTTCTAAACATTCATTTAAACGACCACGAACACCCGGATCTTCAGCTATATAATTTCGTAAATTATATTTAAGAATCAATACAAAATAATATTTTTTTATTATGAATCTATACCTGGTGGTGTATAATTTTGTAATAAACGTAATAATTTGACTGATAACCAAGGAGCGGGTACAAAATAATATGTGTAATCTTGTAAATCTGTATAACTTGCAGTAACAATCTGTAAAATTTATAAATGAATATTTTTCATATTACATTATATATATATAGAAAACTTACTCTACTTAATCGTGATACGGCAAGTGATACACAACCCTTATATTCTTCTGGGTTTTTCTTAACTAAAGCATCAATAAGACTTGTTGCAGCTGTAACAACACCCATATGTTGATCATTTAATAAATGAATTATTCTAGATGTCCATTCACCGCCAGGTATTATTTCTTGGGATGTTCTGAATAAACGTAAAAGACAGAGAGCTGCACTTTGTTTAACTACATCCATTGTATCACTAAATATCATAATTACATAATTATTATTAATTTTTATTAATTTAACAAATAATCTAACCCAGATACAAGTAATTTTGGTATTTCAGTACCAAAAGCTTCAGCCATTTCTCTACTACCAATATTAGCAATACATTGTAATGCCAAATTAACATGAATTGGATTTCTGGATGCTAAATCATTTTTGATACTTTGGATAATTAATTTAATTAGTTCACTATTTGTGTTGACTAGTACTGATATAAACAAATATCCCTGTAAATATTTAAATGTTTTTGATAATTTTTTTAAAACATATTATCAAATTTGATAACAAATTGTGCTTTTTTTTACAACAATAACCTTGAATATAATCACAAAATTATTGTTATTTGAGATGAAATAATAGAGAGTGGGGTTTATTTTTTTTTCTTTGATTATTTTTGTTAAATAATTAATTATACATACTATCTGTTTTTCAGAGTATTTGTTTGATGATAAAAGATTAACAGCTTCCATATGTCCAAAATCTATATCATGACCAAGTAAAAATATAAAAAGTAATTTGCAGACATATTTCTTCTTTTGATAACCATCTAATGTTTTATCACCTTTAAATTTACTTCTTATATTTGCCAATTCCTTATTGATACGTTTAATTTCAGCTTCTTTACTTTTACCTTAAACAATCGATTAATTAATCAATTAATTTATATATATATATATATATATATATATATATATATATATATATCGAGGACATAGATAATAATTAAAGAAATTTGCTTACAATTTCTTATATCTGAAAATAAAGACGGCCAAGCCACGCATGCCATCACCTCGAACTGCCGGCATGTTGGCTCTTCAATTAAATCTTCAAATCCAGATCTTTTCAGCACAAACTAAAAACAAATCAAATATCAATTCATCAGTTTCACCTTAATTCAATCCTTTATAAGTTTTCAAATAGAATTTTCCATTATAAAAGGTCATCTGTGACCCTCCCCCTCAAGTAACAGCGGCATTTGACAGTTATCTATCAATTTTTGTTCTATCTATCTAATGGTAAGCAATTTTGTTTCCAATTTAATAATAAATACACGTAACTTACTGTATTAAAATAATAAAGATTGAATTATGTGAGTTAGTTAACAATAAATTTACACAAATATATTAAGTTTACGTTCACTTTTGTTATTGTTATTTTTATTTATTTATTTCTAATGTAATGCAGAACTATTTACACATCAACTCTTCGACCATTGACTTGACGATTTTACAAAGGACATTAGAGGGCGCTGTAAAAGTTATTCGCCCTATCTGCCAATCAAGCGGAAGGATTAAATAAAGATAGAATAACAATTGAAAAAGATAGACAGTGAATAGGATCATGCGCTATTAAATTTAGATTGTCAGCATATTTTAGAACCTTAATTGCAATGCCAAATTGACCATTATTGTCGTAGATTTGCCGATTTATGATTTTACAAATTTCTATTCTATTTATTTATATACCTTTAAAGAAAAAAGAAACATATATTTTCAGCTTTTACTATTTCTTGATTATCTATATACATGCTTGCTCTTAAACATATAACGATTTACATTCTACAGAAACTATAATAAAATAATATAATGGACAATTTTCTGCAAACTACATGGCAACATTGATTGCAGTTTTCTATTTTACCGACTACCTAGAAGAGCGTACAATTCAATTTGGACATGTTCAACAAAAATTTCTTTTTAATCAACATTATAAGTATTCTATGAAAGTGAAAGTTAAATTGAATTGAATAACGACATAATTATTCTTGAAAAGACTTATCTTTGATGTTACAGTGCGACACGCTGTTTACCAGGATGGCGTGTGTTAAAAATTTTCGAACTGTAACATGAAAGATAAGTCTTTTCAAGAATAATTATATCCTCATTGGACTTAATTTAAAAATTTATTTGTTTGTAACGTTGTTAAGTACAGTGTTGAATGATAACGCACTTTTATATAACTGAAAATTTTTGATATTATAAATGGTATTTTAAATAAAATTATATTGATAGCGATACCATTGTACATGTAGCTAAATTTATAATCATTAATTTCCCTGCAGAAATATTAATATTTTTTTGTGTTCTCATCATCATTATAATTAGTGATTTACGAATTTTAATAAATTTCAGTTGATACCATTTCGAATCATAAATGGATTTGTTCAAATTAGTGGCCTAAAAAAGATGAAAGAACAATATAAAAATGGTAAACGGTAGATATATGTATAATGAAATTATAAACAATTTTGTTACTTCATTTGTTAAATATTGACATGGTGCAGCAATGAATGTAACAATTTGTAATAAAACTATCAACACATATAATGTATATTTCGTCCATAGGGTAAATTCATTTAAACTAGAACATCATAAAAGGAAACAATTAAATAGTTAGTTAGTTATATAATTAATTACCTTTCGGTGATAGCGTAAAGATAAAAACACATTATTATTACTTCAGCCCATAGATATATCAATAATGTTGGTCCAAGTGTTTTATTTATTAATGCAAATTGACTAGAAAATTGATAAATTTCAATTGAAATATCGTATTATATAATATCTTGTTTAGGTCTATCACCTTAATAGAAAATTATGATGTTGTACATGAATTTTAATAATTTCGTTACAATGGTATTCATCAAAATTATTATCAATAAATTCATCAATACTAATACGAATACTTTCATTAAATAGTTGAAATTGTATACCTAATATTATAAACATTGTTGACATCAAAAAATCACAACCAATAGCTACACGTGTACATAAATATACTGTAATATTATTTAATATTTTGTAATAATAAGATGGTATTATTTCGGGTTCATAAATTTCGAATGGTAAACTACCATCATATATTTCCATTAACACAACAGATATCATAAGAAATATAAAATAAATTGCATATATTTTTATTATAATTGAATGTGTTTTTAATTTAAATAAACAGTTTCTTTTTAATTGTTCAGAATATTTTGGATGATCAATTTCCCAATAATAATCCATGTTTTTTATAAATTCTCCAACATTTTTTCGATTCATAGAAATTCCAATTAATTTAATTAGTAACTGAAATTAATAATCAGGCATCTATCTATCTATCTATCTATCTATCTATCTATCTATCTATCTATCTATATTCCATATTAAATAGGTAAATGAATCTATTTACCTATATGTATCATTATATTTGATTTTAATATTTTTATGTTTATACATACGTTTAATATTGCAAGAATTGTTGTAAAATATGAAATGATATTTTTCCATATTAATTCATCATAAATAAAACCAATAAATGCTAAATATGTTGTTGTTAATAATGAAAAATAATTTAATAATAAAGTTAATTGAAATTTAAATGGATTCATTCCAGCATGCCCTAATAATTGGACAATTTTTTCTGATAAATTGTTACTAATTTTATCAAATGCCATGTTTTTTCTATAAAGAGAACTGACTGTTATTCACCACTGTCGTACAATTTATATCCTTTGAATTATCCTTGAAAATTGTCGTAAAATAAAAGAGAATTATCCCAAACAAGAAGAACAAGAAAATACTTCAAAACTTATAAATTGTTTCAAACTTCAACATTAATTTGTTATTGCATTAATAAATAGAAAAGATAACCACTATTTGCCGTTATTTTATTAATCGAAAATCTAAACTATATAATTAATTACTGTCTAACTTTATTGTCTACATCAAAGGTACACTAATAAATAATAAATTAAAAACAAGCAGTCCTTTTTATGATGATATCATTAATTTACAAATAATAAAAGTATACAATACAACAAAATAATTCATCAAATTTTATATTATATAATAAATAACTTATATATAAAATATATTCCAAACCGTAAATACATACATAGATACATACATGCCTATAACATCGATTCAAATACGAAAATATATTTTTTGTTTATTCTGTGAGTTGTTGATCAATTACTTATACATATTGGAACGACATTAAAAAAGATAATAATTCTTTGCCCACTCCTATTTTCTTCAGTTAAAAGTCTTATTTTAAATACGTGAAATGAATAAACAAACAACAATAAATTTTGATAATATTCAATACTGTTTTGGACAATTTTTTTGATCTGTACGAATAAAATATGCTCGACTTATTGAATATTTATCTAAAACCATATAAGCTTTCTCCATTGTTTTCAATGTTGGATTTTTTGATCGTGTTAAAATCCATGCATTCCCTTTAAATAAATCAATTAAAAAAATACGATTAAATTGTCAATTTTCTTAATATTAAATATAGATAATTATTAGAAAAGTAATTACTTATGCTAAGTATTCCAAAATTAGTACAGGACCAAACTACTGCATAATTATCATAATCAGTATCAAGTACCCAATAAGGTGCATCAAAATTCACTGAAATTTTTGTATAAATAATCTTTGCTTTTTTTTTTTTAAAATTATTGCCATTATTATCTTTCATTGTTTTACCTGGTAAAGATGGAAATTGGACTGAAAGTCTTGCTTCATCAGAACGTCCAATTGCATTACCAAGTCCTTCAATAGTTGATCGAATACCGGTTCTACAATATGTAATTAATTACAATGACATAGATAATATATGCCGAGTGTCCAATTAAATTCGTTTACAAAAAAAAAACACATTTACATACAATGCGCTAATTTGCTGATTGATGATATTGACAGCTCCATTATTATCATAAGTATAATCGGCTGTTACACATTTACCACCAAATTCGAATATGGCGAAATACCGTTCGGCTTCATACCATTTCCCTAAATACTAAATATATATCATTGTTATTATTATTTATGATAATACTGTTAGTTGTTAGATAATGAATATTCTAATTAATAATTTACCTTGTTTAAATCAAAATTTGGTACAGTTTTGTAATTTGGACATGGCCCTAAAAATGGTACTTGTGCACCAATTGTTATTGTTGTTGTTAATATACATAACACAATAATAAACATTTTCTTATTGTTTATAAATAAGAGCGTAAAAATAATAATGAAATTGCCAGTTTGATTGCTATAAAACGTTTGATGATATTGCCGTATTTGTTACATCCTACCCATCCTGACTAGGTCATAATAACGGTCAAGTCCAGAACGTCATTTATCTAATTATTAATGGAATTTTACCTTGATTTATGTACAAAATAAAACCTATAGTTAATCATTTTTAAATGTTTATTTATTATAAAATAATGAAATACCTAATAGAAAAATTAAATATTTGTATAACTATATAGATAGGTACATATGCATATATATATATATATATATATATATATATATATATATATATATATATGTAAATAGATACATGTAAATGGATAAAATAATAATAATAATAATGATTAAAATTTAACATTTGCTTTCTCAGTTATCTCCTCATCTTTCATTTATTTTGATTAGGAGCATCAAAACTTTGAATGATCAACTCAGGTAGAGATAAGGGCTGTGATTTTTTCATTTCGTCCCCATTAGAATGATTGTTTTCTGGTAAATTTTTTTCAATGATTTGCTTTTTTAATTCACTGCCATTTACATCAGGAACTGTGGATATTGCAGTAATACCATTGGCAGCATTAATATCAGATGCTGCAATGGCACAACCTTCTTGGTCGGTTTTAACAAAGAATGTTCGACTTATTTTGAATTTATCTAAAACACCATAAGCTCTTTGAAGAACATCTCGTGTTGGTAAACGATCTCGTGTCATCAACCATGCACTCTCTACAATTAAAATATTTGATTTTATTAAAATTCATTCATTCATTTATTTATTTATTTTTATATAGCTATTTTAGAACTTACGAGCATGTACTGGTCCAAAGCCGCTACAACTCCATATTATAGCAAATGAATCATAATCAGTGTCTAAGACGATTAATTGTGTTTCAGTTTGAATAGGTGTTGTTGTGTATTTTACATTTAATTTACCTTCACCACCTTTACCAATAATTTCTAAATTACCATCGATAATACGTTTAACACCAGTTCTAAAATGTTAATTTTATTAGAAATTAAAAATCTTTATTAAAAAACAGTTGAAACAATTTAATTAAATTACTTACAATCGATTTGTGACTTCATTAGAAACATAAATTCGTCCATTTGGTGCTTTTGCATAATCGGTAACCACACAACGTGCAGCTACTTCCGAAAATTGAAAATAACGTTCAGATTCATACCATTTACCCAAAAAACGTTCTATATCGAAATCTGTCATTGGTAAATAATCAGGACAAAAGCCCAAATTTGGTATTTGGGCATTAACAATTGTAATTATAGCAACAAATAAAACGTATACACGATGCATTTTTGTTTAGTTTTAATCATAAGAAACTAATATCGTATCTACTATATATTATTGTATTTATAGTCTCAGAAATCCGCTATTTGATAACTATCTATTTAGGTTTACCACTCCTGTTTTATTGAAATGAACTGTCAACGTTACTTTTTGAATATTAAACTAAAATCAAATATTTGTTAATCATTATTATTGTCAGCAGGATATAAATAAATAAGTAGTAATTTGAAATAATAGAAAATCATTTATTAAACGGTATTTGATGTAATTGACATACAAAAAGCCAATGTCCTAAGTTGGCCTTTTGAACTATATGTATAGAAATTAATGTAAGCAACGGTTCAATTCTTTGAATGAAAAAGTATCTATTATAGGTATCCGCTCCGATATGCCGATCTAGTGGACACATTACTTAAAATTATAAAAACATCCTACAACCAGAAATACAACTTAACTTTATCACTGGTCAAAGCAATTTTATTTATTTTATACACACACACACACACACGTATATATATATATATATATATACTATCTACACTAACATATGAGAGCAGAAACTAAATAGTTATCTACATAGATAGATAGATATTCTTGTGCACAATATAGAATATCACTGTATGAAATTTAAATAGATCTAAAGTATGAGGCCTATATAATTCATATTTACTATCTACCTACTATATACCTTATCTAGTATCGAAATTGTCAACCAGCCTTGTGTTCCTTGAACATAAATAACGCTCAGGAGAATTAGGTGAAGTGAACAAAGGAATAGTGTGTGTGTGTGTGTGTGTGTGTGTGTGTTTGTTATTATTATTTTCAAATTGTTGGTAACCATTATCAGGGCCGCCGAAAATTGGCGGGTCCTGTACGTATGTAGATGGAGGGAAAACAGGGACTGTTACTCTTCCCTAAATGCCTCAAGGGGCCAGCAAGAGTAGCGACACTGCCGGGTTGGGGTAGCAATCCGCAGTTTCCAGCCAGCCCATCAGTGCTGAGAATTACAGATTCAACTGCCAGTGACTATAGAATCACGAATCATCCCATCACTGATGCTGATGAAACCGGTACCATGGGAGCCGATCGTGGTGGTGGTTGAAGCTCGCGTTGAATAGAGAGGGTTGGTGCAGCAGAACAAGTCCGGATGCTGTCTTCATTGTGGCAGCAGAAATATAAATAGATCTCGCCTCCCTTAATAGGCCCGATATGCCTGCAGCTCTTAGGGAAATTGGTAGCTAGGCCGATAACAAGGTCTAGTGAAGACGCTGGTCGGGCATTATCTCGACCCCGTGGACTGGGTACCATGTGAGTTAAGACATAGATGGTAGGCAAATATCGTACGTTGAATATAAATGCAAATGTACTCTTGGTTAAAAAAAATGATTCCGGACGATTAACAGTCCCCTCAGAGTATCCGGAATCCGGATGGAAAATATTATAAATAAAACTATTAAACGGTTAAAATAAATTTACAACAAAATACAATAATGTTTCTTTTTATTTATTAAAATTCTTCACAATAACAAATAATATTGTGGGCTATTTCTTAAAGAGAAGCAGCAACGTGCCAGGTGTGCAAGATCTATGTCCTCTATAGGACAACTATTTGTATACCTGCTCTTTTTTTTGTCTGATTAGAAGTATTAAAATTAAATGAAAGGAAAAGAAAAATATAAAATACCTGGATTCTTGACATTTCTCCTTCAGGCGAACAGAAAGAGATTTAAATATTGTAGCAATAAAAAGTATAAGAATTGGCTCAATAATTTTGAAAATAGAATCGATTATTTTGATTTGTTACTGGGTAACTCATTATTGATTAGAGTGTGAAATAACAATACAAGAAAAAAATTGTTTTATTTTTCGTAAATATATCATTTACAATTCTATTATTTACAATTTATAACGCTAACAAAAAAACAAACACTACTTTTACCACATTTGTACCAAGGTTGCTTCTTATATAATTTTAATTCGGTTTTCATTTTTTGTATTCAAATTAATAAAAATTGTTTAATAGATTTTGATTAAAAATTATATTTTCGAACAATGGACAAAACAACAACAAAAATAAGTCTTCGTAATTTGTCTTTAATTAATCAATTAACGTTTAAAAGTGGCCTTCGATCCATCCATCGTAAAATTTCAAAAATAACTGAGAGCAATTTATTCGGAAAAAAGAGAGAGAAAACAAAAAAATAATAAATTAAAAATTATTTTCGTTAAACTGAACCTAAATTTTACTTCTTTGGTGTGTATATAAAAAATATACGTTCATATTTTTCAGTTTTGTAGTAAAAACTATATAAGGAAAGAAAAATATACAAAATTCTTCGAACATAAGCGAAAAATGGTGGAATTAATTTCAAAAGAACAAAAAAAAACGCATTTTAATTTATGTCACGTAATAAAAAAACTCATTCACTTGTGCTGTACAAACATATGTATGTACATATATATATATATATATATATATATATATATATATATATATATATATATATTTGAAAACAAAATTAAAGAGAGAATTGATATACATGCAATCTTATTGCAAAATTTTGCATATTGCCGAAATTAGCAGCACAAAAACGCATCGTTGTGAACACAAGATTGGTTGAGATTACGTTTAGATTACGGGAAAAAAAACAAACAAACAAACAAACAAACAAACAAACAAACAAACAAACAACCAAACAAACAAACAATCAATCAAACAAAGTATATAACACAATAATGTTTATAATGATGGAAGAAGGCACTATTGGTCCCGTCATACCGGTGCCTCACCCAGGAGCAAAACCTATATTACACACTATATCCCTGAGGATTGCCGACTACATCAAAAGAGCACACGAGAATCAGGAAAGGCACTATTGGGATTTAAATATATCACAAGGCACATTTAAAGCGCCATTAATTATAGATAAAAATAATAGTAATAATAATAATAATAATAATAATAATAATTAAGATTCAATCGTTCTAATTTAATTATTAATACGACTTGATCTTAATAAAAAATTAATAATAACAGAACGAAAAAGAAACAAAAATTATTCCTAGATAATAAAGTGAACGTGGAATGTTAATATTATTTAAGTTCATGCATATTTTTACTTAAAAGTAAATTATTATGTGGTCCTGATAAATGCCTAATTAATTCAGGTAATGATTCAAACGATAAAGGACAAAAACAGCAATTAAAACGTCCTGAACTGCCTTCACTACATGATATAACATTTCTATGCACCGAACACAAATGTTTCAATAAATGGGCCTTTTGTTTAAACATTGCAACACATAAACGGCACGCAAATGGTTTTTCACCTGTATGTACACGTAAATGTGTTTTTAAATTCCACGACATACCGAATTGTTTACCACAATATTCACAACGATATTCACGAACTTGCACTGTTGGTAATACTTGTTTTGTATTTACAGATGAATGTGAGGAACTTTCAGCTGTATCATCATTGCCACCAGTTGTTTGATAACAAGTTGGTGTTTCTCTTGTTTCATCATTATTACTTGGTGATGGATTTACTTGTGTTTGACATAACGACCATGCACCCCATGTATGTTCAAAACTTTGATATGTATCAGATGTTAAATTTTGATCAGCACTAGGTGGACGATATTTAACAATAACATTATCAGTTGGTCCAGCTGTATCTGGATGTTGGCCTGTTGTCGGTGTACGATCAACTAGAAATGGTGGTGCTGATAATGATAATGGATGTCTGGCTGCTATTAATGGTGGTAAATTTTTATAACGATGATGTTGATTATGTAAATCATCAATATAGGATGGTGAAAATGGAACAAATGGTGGATTTTGTGCTGGTGAATTATGAAAACCAGGTCGACGTTTTCTATGCGGTGTAACAACATAATTATCAGGACTATGTACTAACGATAATAATTTTTGATCAGCTAATGGTGGTTTTAATTGAGATAATTCCTCTTGATGTTTTAAATCAATTGGTTCTATATACATATTTTTCCGTTTCATTCTATGATGATGAAACTGTGATAATTCATGTACTTTTGGTGATATCTTTACTGTTGTTTGTCCAATTTTCAATGATTCCGAGTTCTTTTTTCTAATTTCTGGAAAAACAAAAAACCAAAATCAGCAAACCAGAAATAAGAAATTTTTAATGTTGATTAATCTCTGACAAAAAACAAAACAAACATCTTACCTCTGAGGAACAATCATCAGGATCATTATCTTTATCATCATCTTGATTTTTTGAATTCAATGATAAATTAACTGGATTAGGTGATCCACTACCATCTTCTGAAGTATTATTATCATCTAAACCATCATTATCATCATTATCATCATTATCATCATCATCATCATCTTCATCATCTTTTATTTCACCTTCTTCTTTTTCATCATCATCATCATCATCATCATCATCATCATCATCATCATCATCATCATCATCAGTTTCCCTTTTAACAATAACAGTTTCAGAATTATCTGCTGCTGTCCAACTACTGCCATCTTCTGACTGTGTTTTGGCCTCTTCCGAATTAGAAGACTGCCACATATCTGATTTGATTTGCAGTAGTTCGAACAATTCTTGTATACTATCCAATTCACTAGACTATATTACAATTAATATTTAATGTTAATATTAATTAATTAATTAAAAAGAATAATAAAAAATCAAATTATATGTCTTACTTTAATACAAACTTGACCATTATAAAGGAAATCAAGCAAATGTCGAAGGTGACAACTTTTTATACCAGGGATGAGCACTACGCTTGGCCCGTGAGCATGGGCACTCTCCCCTAAAATATGACGCACCAATGGACTGGCTGATGCCATTATTAATTTATGGGCACTTAATGTTGTTTTATCATCACATATGAATGTCATATCAGCATAATTTTCAGATGCAAAACAAGTTTTAATTTCATCCACTATTGTAGCATGATGTTTGCCATAATGCAAAGTTAATAAACCGTGTGAATCTTGTTCCTCCGAGTACATGGCGAAATTCGTAACTTTGTGGAGGACAATCTGTAAATACGAAATGAATTTTTTGTTGATTGGGAAAAAATAACAAACAAACAAACACGTAAATGTTTCCTGTCCTGATAGAAATAACATAATCAACATTAACTATTTCGCCATTAATGAAAGAATTTCTAAAATAAAAGCGCTATCAGTAATGAACTATTAATATTCCATTGTAATTAATTCAATTTCATTGGACTTATTATTGATAATATTTGTGAAAATTTTTTAAATACAATTTCCACTATCTACACTGTTTAATTAACAATTAAACAGTAACATACAGAATTTAAATTTCTAAATGACTAATTTACTTGTTATATCAAATATGTAATAGTCATAGCAACGTGATTTTATTTATGTATTTAAAAAACAAAAAATATCTTTTTTTAAAGTGTAATAATAATTCATATGAATGAATAATAAAGTTGAGTCAACAAAATAATTGATACTCTTAATTATTAATGATGTGTGAAACTACATAGAAATGCAACTTTGAAATTTTCATTTTTACAAAAGAATATATATATATATATATATATATATGATAGATATATATTATGTAAGTTCCCATGAATAAGAAGAACAAAAAATGCTTTTCATTAACAAAAATAGGATAAATATTTGTTTGAAATAGAATGGCAAATTGATTGCGAGGGTGTTTCAATTGATTGAAAATTGTTCAACAATGCGTAACAATTTCATTGATTTGGTGATTCGATGTTGTAATATAGTATCATAAAATAACAGAAATGCCTCTATTGTGTAATAAGTATCTAAATAGATAATGAATTGAAAGCAAATTGATGAGGTGGTTGAGTAGTAATAGCACGAGGCGCGCTGAAATAATGCGCGGATAATATGAATACCACACAGTGTATATCTAGGAGAGTGCAACAGGTTGTAATAAAAAATTTCTACGTATATACTGACACACAAAAATATTAATACACTTACCCTGATTTGAATAAAGTCCTAAAGGGCACCCGCGACTGTATTATCCTTAGGGCAGTCGCGAGCACCAAATGATGCATCACCACATTGAACCATAATCTCCACTACTATACACAGCACAAACACAAATTGTTACACCTCCTTTATGCGATCACTGGCCAGCCTTCGCGTCGAGTGGATTATATTTTGGGGCACGACTCTCAACAGTATGTTGCGCCACAAATGAAAGTAAAAGTGACTGAATACGAGAGATCCTTCACAACACACAACTTAAAACAACACGAAACCAATTCTACTGGTGGGTCCTGAAAATTCTTCTTGATGTATGTTTATTATTGTTGAACTTGTTATTATTATTATTATTATTATTATTGTTATCGTTTGTTAATAATGTGCCACCCCCGAGACACTGCGTGATTCCGTGCAAAATATCAACATTACCTTTGCTCACGGGATCAAACATAATACTACCAGCACTTAATTTCTCCCTTTACTTTCCCTCTTTTCTCTTGTTGATCCCCACTACAATTAAAGTTTTTTTCCTATTGCTGGTTCACTCATAATGTCTCTTTCTCTATTTTCAAGGTCGTAATGTGCAAGCGACTGCGCGCGATATCCGATTCTACTATTTTGTTTATTTTGTTTTTGTTTTTTTGGCTCTTTTGGACTATTTGGCTGAGTACGACCGCATTTCACCATTACGATTTTATTTCCAGTTTCCGTACGTGTTAGAATAGAATAAACTATTTAGCTATATATATATATATATATATATATATATATATATATATATATATATATATATATATATATATATATATATAGGGTAGAATAGGTACGTATCTATATACAAACATATACAAAAATATAATTTTACATTCGACTTAGCTCTCTAGGACTTTTGTTTGTAGCGGCCCAACATTCTGACCGTTTTGATTGCTTTCACCGGCTTCGCCAAGGAGACTCGTCGCGAGCGGGGCCCAAACAGGGGCCACAACCGGACTTTCACAATACCCGCATACGGAGGGGGAATTGTTGTATAATATCTACCGATGCAATACTTACCAGGCGCTGGGAATACAAAGATTTTAATAATGGTTTGCTGTTTTTTATTATTATTAAGAACTATATATATGATATGTATATATTATGTATATCTAAGAATATGTATATATACGTACACACACATCTATCAAATATAGTCTTTATTTATTTATTTATTTATTTATTTATTTATTTATTTATTAAAACAATATTTAATTTAGTATTAATAAGAGAATACGGTAAATAAATACATATAGGTACTTATATATATATATATATATATATATATATATATATATATTTAAATTATATTATTTTTAGCGCCACGTCGCGTAATATCACTGTTATGGTAACATTACGTTATAAGAGCGAGGGAAAGTGGTCATAGTGTTGCACTTTCACTATCGCGTAATGTCTGTCTGGATCCCAGATGTAAAATCTAACTAACTATTTAGTAGATACCTCCAAATACATTTATATCCTATCAATATTATTGTATTACAATTATTTATTTATAATAAATACTACATACAACATAATCAATCATCCCTATAGTAGGTAACCTTTCTTCACTTACTAAATAATAATAATAATAATAAATGTGAAGTTCATAAATAACATAATGTTGTAATACACACGAACGTTATAATATGTATTAAGTAATTGGTCGTTTTGTATTGGGTTCGACTGTCCTCGAGACTGATTTTACCTGTTTGAAACCATCAAGGTCTCAGCTTTGTAGGGAAGTGAAAGTGGTCTTGCTTGAACTGACACACAGCAACAGATAACACATTAAAAGAACACATCCCCTTCAGAATATATTATACATATAGGAAAGAAAGAAAATGTTAGAAAAGAAAAAACTGTACAATACCCTATCAATATACATATAAACGGTTTTCACAACACACAATTTATACAATTTCAATATAAAGACCAAAACACCACCCCAAAAAAAGTAAAAGAAATAAATAAATAAATAAAAAAATGATGAAACGAATAAGGGGAAAAAGAACGACTTTTTTCTTTACTACATTATTCGTAAAGGTTTTTGTCCTCTTTCATTATTTTGTATGGAATACAATAGAAATCAAAAGTATAGAGAGAAAGTTAAAATCGAATCAAAACAACAAAATTTTATTATACCAACACCTTTAACATTTTTAACTTATCGAATTGTTTAAACTATAGATGAATCTTTTTTGTTTGATGGATGATGGTGAATATATATATATATATATATATATATATATATATATATATATATATATATATATTTGTACATAATTGGATATAGGTCGATTGGTAGATCTAATTGTTATTTAACGTGCATAATATCGAGATGTCGAGACCATCTGAGATCTGAGTGAGCAGCATCCTTGAAACTTTGAACATCCGCTCTCCCCGTCACGAATCACTTTGCACTTACTTCATCCATCCTCAACACACAGGTAATAAAAACTACACTAATCACTGTATTATAATGTCTGAACAACAATTCATCTGGCGACCTCGTCGTTTTTCGTTTTCAATACATGTCTATTATTGTTTTTTCATCAACATCCATCAAATTTTGTTATTGAAAATTTAAAGCTAGATAATTATAGCTCTCATTAATTGTTAGATTAAAATAAAACAATATCAAATTGTTAATTTCAATTAAATAACAATTCGGTATCCTGTAAATAGCCGAACTTGAATTAAAATAAACATATGTCAATTGAGATTCATCAGCAAGAGTTGACGTTTTGCTTTTTTTAGGTCATTGTCAAATTTGATAATGAAGATAAATGTTTGAAATAAAATGTTATGTAATTTTTTTTGTTTAACAAAAAAAAACATTCAAAGAAATTCATAAATAATTACAAAATCATCAGCATCATATAAAATTCTTTTGCTACTATTTACCCAATGAAACGTTCATATAATGTATCAATAACAAAATTACCACAATAATTATGTAATAACCAATTTGAACAAATTCAAGTCATAACTTTCTTTGTGAACTGAAAGTCTAACTTTCCCTGAAAAGGTTATCAACACTAAACCTTAAATAAATAAATTAATTAATTAACAATTTTTTTGAATAATTATAGAAATACATATTTAAATCGGAGTCATCCATCAACCTCCCCATAAATTAACAAAAAAAAGGGCTGTAATTTTCTATATATATATATATATATATATATACATACATACATACATACATACATATACACATCTATTACATAAGTTCTGTAACGTCTTAGGTTTGGGTGAAAGTAAATTGTGACCAGGTATTATGTATTCGTTTTATATGAATTTAAAATATTTCAACTAGAAAAATTGATGTGATATGAAACAATCAAAAAAATGTTTCATCATTATTACTTTCTTTTGATAATTTATTAAACTTAATTCTTTAAAGATGTTCTCTCTCTCTCTATAATATATATATATATATATATATATATATATATATATATATATATATATACAATACGTAAGTTTCTCTTAATTATGGTTTAATTTTTCTCTTATTATATAATTCGCAATTTGTCTTGTTTAATTCATAATTAAAACAAATCATAAAGGTCTATTAATATTTAACCTTCTCAAACTAAATTTTATTATTTTTTTATGTATATCTCTATCTTTTATGATCTTCCAATTTTTTTTTATTTCAAATAGTTTATAAATAAATTTTGTTGTTTATTTAAACTATAAAATTAACTAAATTTATTAAACAACTACGCTACAATTTGACTGAATTAGTGTCGGCGTATCTAAATTTAACTCTTACATATATATATATATATATATATATATATATATATATATATAAATAAATATATCCTATTATTGTTATTTAAAATAGTTTAGCCTAAATTATCATCTTTTATATCTATCTATTGTTATTAACAATTTGTTAAAATTAAACTAAATCTATGAATAATTCGCCTAATAATTTACAAATATTGCATTAATTAACATTGTACGAAAAGAAAACAATAGTGAATTTTAAACCATTGAAATTATTATTAATAATTATTCATATGTTTATGTGCACTAATTTTGTTGAAGAAGAAAATTTAAAACAATTTCGTTCGTATTGTTATCAAAATAATTATTTATTGTTTAGAATTATATAGGTATATTTTTGGCAATAACTTATTTAATATAGGTAGGTATAATTTATATAGTTGTTTTTCTTAACATTTTTTGAATTAAATCTTATTCAAAATATAAATTTTTATCTAAATTAACAAGGTGTTTCAAGATAAATCTACCGTGTTTATGTTTGCATATATTTACCAACAATAAAGAGAAGATCGCGTATTATTTAGGTCATGCATGATATATGTACATATCCATAGGTGAAAATCCAGTAATTCAAAAATATTTAAACTTTTTGTTTTTGTATTTAATTGTTGATTTAATTTAAAAACTCGTTGATAAGTACCCGTATTTGCTATTAAAAAAAACACATACAGAAATTAATATGCAAAAGGTAAAGGTATTTTCAGCAAAATATTTTTGTTGTATATACAAATAGTATTGCAAATCAATTATATTTGTACTTTGTATAGTTCCCATTATCTTATATAAAGAACCAATAAAAACGTGTACAACTATTAGGGTTTTTAAAACAAAACGATTTTTATTCGAATATCTAGTTGATTCTATAATTGTCATTATTTACAAAAATTTAACGAAATCTGATCCATCATTTTCTATGATAAAATAAGTGGGATGGATTTAAAAATTGTTTTTTAGATTAATACAAAAAATAAATTGATTCTTTTTGTTTCATTTATTATTTACATTATTTGTATGTACTATGTACTATGTGCATGTAAATTTGTGATACTCATAGGCACTTTCTAAAACCTTTCAGTTTAACATTTTCTCTTTTTAGAACTTATTTATTGATGCAACGGCTCTATTACTTTTTTTACAATTTGTTCCATTTGAGGGTATAACTATTAGAGAATCAACATACCTATCTATATCTACCTAATCTATAATTCTTTTTAAATAGAACAATCTGACGTAATTAATTTAAGTAAATAATATATATTACCAGTGCATCTGGATTTCTAGAAAGAGAAATTATAAAAAATACATGTAAAATATTATGATGACCTATCCTATTATTTAAATAGTTAACTCGAAGTTAAATCGAATACCTATTTAATGTTCCTTGAGAGTGAAAGTTGAGATGAATCTTCTTCTTCTTCTTCTTCTTCTTCTTCTTCTTCTTCTTCTTCTATAGATACATGCTTTGTGATAGAACCCTTTTGTTAATTCTCATTTTAACATTAATATTTTGTTAACAAATATAAAAAGATTTATTCGTCTAGATACCTATTATAGATTGTTGTCAAATATTTTTAAATAATTTATCCAAATATTTATTTATAATACAACAAAAGAAATTTGTTTGCTTGTTTATTTGTTTGATTTGCTGTTTATTTTTATTTCTAAATGAATGAATGACATTGAAAATTTTTCCAAAGGTGTTGTAAAATAATGCAAGATTACACTTTCCCTTATCTAGATAATGGAAGAACGGATATATTATTATGTTACAAATGTACCTAGATTGAATTATGTAATAGAAAACAAATGCGATTGCATACATATACCTATCATGTAGAATATAAATATTTCGGTATATATTATTGAAAATTTTCAATTGATTTATTTGATATAATATACGAATATTACGTAAATTATTGAAGGACATTTGACATTGTTTGGGCAACAAGTGCCATAGTAATGATAGGCGTATAAAAGAGAATGTAAGTGTATATATATATATATATATATATATATATATATATATATATATATATGTTTAGAAATGTACATTAACTACTTAGTTGCATTGCTATGACACCAAAACTTAAAATAACCTTGATTAGGTAACACAATAAAACATTACTTATATATATATATATATATATATATATATATATATATATATATATATATATATATATATATATACGTAATCATGTTATTGTTTCATGTAGAAAGGTATCGATTGAGAAGGTTCCAATATTCAAATTTGTTATACATTTATAAATATTTTATAAATGTATATAGTATATACATATAAGAGAGAATGCTGGCAAGATTCAGTAAAAATAACTTTTCTTTTTTGTTTTATTTTTTCCTCGCCTCTCTATTTGATGGTATTAGATAGAATTGAAACATTATTCAAGGTTCTTTCTAAACAAAAGTGTAAACTAAACATTCACTTACCTTGATGAAATGATAAATACAAATTAAGAAACTGAACATTATAGATAGTTCCCCGTATCATTATGATCGTATTAATTATATCGTTTTATAGGCATATAAAGTTGATAAAAATTTCAAATTAAGTCAGACTGACTTTTGTTTACCTACTAAATATATTTGTTAAACATTTTTAATATTATTAACTTGTATTGAATATAAATTTATTATTGTTTAGATCAAACTTGCCACTCTTGTAATTGACAAGACATCTTTTTTTTACACTTGTACATACATATTTTTATCATAATTTTATTTAATTTTTACGCCAGGCAAAGTTATGCGCCGTCTCAAAATATTGTTGTCACTGTACTAATAATAATAATTATTATTATTAATTATATAGATACAAATGTTATAATGAAAATTGAGATTGGTTCTTTAAAATAGGTATGTACATAGTTTCATTTCTAAGGACACACTGTTAAAAACCTTTTCGAAATCTTCAAGATTAATGATTGTTTTTTCATTTCTTTTCTTTCAGAATCTTATTATCTTAATTATTAAGAATTTTGTAATTGTATTCATGAAACTATCTACGTAGACAACAAACCAATTTGCTTATGATCCATTTAGGTATTTAAAACATAATTATTTCATTTATATTACATAAATTGTGGCAAGCTTCTAAAAATTTATTCATAAAGGGCATCTCAAATCTTGATCAATCTAAATAAATCTAAATAAACGGAAGAAAAATAAAAAATGAAAAACTAATTCAAATATCTGCTGCTAGATAGCTAAAGAAACACGCAATATATTCTAAGAAATTGCATATTACAATAAGTCAAGTTAAACTTCTGTAAATTAACTTTGTTATTATCCAACACCGATAATAATTAATTATATAGTCACGATTATTGTTACTTAAAAAGAAAATTTTATACATTCCGGCCAATTTCTGATAACCACAAATCGTCAATTATTTATTAGATGAGTAAATCATCGAAAAAACAACAACAACAAAAACAACAATTCGTTAAAACGATGGATATGATGACGTGTTATTAGAAATAACGACGACCGCTCCTCTCTTTTAACAATAATAATAATAATAATAATAATAATAATACGATGAGAGGAAAAAAGCTTTCAATGTCACATTTGAGATTAATTTCTGGATGTTTAAATTTCAGCCTTGAATTATTAAATATATCGGACTGTTTTCACATACACATACACACACACACATGTACAAACAAATATGGAGAGAAGTTGTAATCATGAAAATGGTAATAATAAAATGTGGGAGTATTTCAAAAAAAAAATCCAACTACAATTAATGGTGTAAAATAAACATTGTTAAAGTTATATTAAAAAAGTAGAGAGAAATATAAATTGCCCAACAAAAATTCTTTGAAATGTCAAATTGTTTAAAATAAAATACTTATAAAAAACAGATCCCAATAATTGTTAATAAAAAGGATAAATACTTTATTATAATGCAAATCCACAAAATCTTCTATGCCTTTTCTTTCTATTATTTTTTCTTTATGGTACATTTTATTAATTTTAATAGAACATGATTATGATGTTTGAATAATTCTTAAAGATTTATTTTTAGTGGTGTTGTTTCTAAAATTTTCGTTAGAATATATATATATATAATTATATTGAGGACAGAAATTTTTAAAATTTTAAATAAGTTATATGAAGTTTCAAATTTAGACCAAGGAGAAGAGAGTTGAGCAACATAAGATAAGGACTAAAGATGTTGCATAAAAAATTTATATTAGAGCAAAATCTAAATATTTCACCCAAATATTAATATTATTAGAACAATTGAGCAATTATTTAAATAAATAAATAAATAAATAAATAAATACACTTTATTACAAATAAATAATTTATAATACACACATCACAATTATCCATTCAACAATAAGAACACTTAAATTTATAACAAGTTATTGTTTATTCTTTATTTGATTTTTCTAAACTATTATATCAATAACTTGTTATTATAATTACAATTACAATATAATTGAACATTATAAACATTTTATAAAACACTTATTGTAATTGTTCCAAGTTTTCCACACATGGGCGTCCACAGAAAATTCACTGGCTGTGGCCCGGTGGTGATAGTTTGCAGTGCTCCATTTACCATCCTCTGCGAACGCCCATGTTTTCACATTCTAAACATTTACAAATACCTTTTTTATATATTGATATTAACCCTGTATTCCATTGGTATTCATTGTTATTAGCAAACAAATTACACAAAAAAGAAGCAGAAACTTGGTCTACTCTTCTCAAAACTGATGTATGTAAGAAAATTTTCTAATATTTCTAGACCTTCAAATAACTTACAATCGCCCAATGATTACGTCAAAATTATGCAAATTAAATGAATATAAAAAATTGAAAAATATATTGTTTTGTTATTGAAGTTTATTGACAAAATTTCGTCTTAATTGTTTTTTATTTTAAAGCAATTTAGATTAAATTTGTAAAGATTTGTTAGTTAGTGTTTACTATAAAATAAGAGAATAAAAAAAGTAATAATTATCCGACAACGTATAATTTATTTAATTTGTTTATTATTCAAATTTTTCTTTTCAATTTTAATTCACATACTTAGTTACAAATTAAATATCTAACTTCCGCACCTTTATTGATAAAGAAAAAATAATAATTTAATATCATTGATGCAGTAATTAATTAATCGAACATAATCTGGTATAAAATTTCTTCCACTATGTATTAATAAATAAAAATACAAGAAAAAAACCAGTGATTAAAAGTTAATATTGCTTCGATTACATACATACACACGAAAAAAACATCAAGGTTGTAAATTTAATTAATTACATAAGGAAATGATAATTTGGTAATTATTCCTTTATTTTTCTTTTTCGTTTGTTTATTTAATTGTTTGTTTGTACGATTTCTCTATTAGAAATACACTGTCACATATAAAGTGACAATTTGCAATCAACAATAAGCTACAAAAATGGCAAAAGAAATAAAAATGATGTATACATAACACACATACAATATGAATATGGACGGATTGTATGGTTATTAATATCATATCATATATGGATCTGATAAATCAATTTAAATAATACGGTTATTATCTTAATAATAATAATAATAATAATAATAATAATAATAAAAATGACCTTAGATAGTTATAAGGAATAGAAGTTTTACCGTAATTGTTATAATGACCCTTTAGATAAATTTAATTGTTGTGAATGAAAATTTTTACTATTAATATCGATATATAAATAATTTGAGCAATAGATTCACAAATTAATTTGATACAAGTCTGTCCGGTAAGCATGATGCTCCAGGTTCGAGATCCGGTGATCGAGTTGAAACTTTTTCAAATTGTTATTGAAATAATTTTAATTGAGAAATATTTTTACCGAGTTCTTGATCTCCATTCCCATCTTTACACAAGTGCAATAGATTAATCTAATCAAAAGAATTGAATTGAATTTACGTATGGTGGTCGATTCGTACGTAAAGCCTCGCCTGTCATTGCTTTAAATATCACAAAGACCAATGCGAAATGTTCGGTTGCAAAACGGCAACAGAAAATTCGCACTGACATTCGTTGTGGAATTTGGAGGAGTATTCACACCACTGAAGCGAAGTAAATCACACAAGACTTGGTATGATTTTCAGTTAGAATAGAACAATTTCAAGCAGTTTTGTTGTTAGCACTATATCCACCATATACAGCAGAATTTTATAAAATTGAAGTTGCGAACTACTGATAATTTCAATTTTGAATTACGGACTAGACACACAAATATATACAAATAAACTATATAATAAATAAATACACATATTAAAAACAAATTATATGAATCGACAAAGTGCTGTATAAAAATCTTGAAGACATTTCAAAAGTTGAGCTAATTGTGGTCGTTCTGTTGGATTTCCTAACCAACAATATGCCATCACAGCATACCTAATTAGCGAATCGGTAATTTTCTTATTTATTTTATCAAATACATAAATATATAAAAAATAATTCTCGAATATAATTGATTTGATTCTTCTGTTATTTATAGATCAATTTAAATACAATTTACTAACGTCAAAGTGTGCATTCCAGGCTACATTATCGTTTGGAAATGCACCTAAATCTTTCGTATTTTAAGTATAATTGTGAATTAATTGAAATTCTCAAACGATATACAATTTGATGTGATTTGTTTAATTCAAGATTGCAATTCTATTGGAGATCAGTTTGAAAAAAGACAAAAAAAAATTAAAGTTATTCACATTCTTAATGAAACTGTTACCTGCCGTAGATATCATCATAAGATGTAGCCTCGATCTTTATCGCGCTTTATGTCTAAACTATTGTGTAGGTATATATTTGAGAATCATACAGCAACAACAACAAAAACATAAAAAAAAACTTACAATTCATCTGGACATCCAATTGGTTGTGACAAACGGTATCCATTTTGTAAATATGTACCCATCTCAAATGGATCTATTTCTGGATAGGGTTGTTGAGCTAATGTGGCTAATTCCCATAAAACAACTCCATATGACCACTAAAATTTTTATACGATTCTTCATTATTATTATTATTATTATTATTATTATTATTATTATTATACGTATTGTCCGTAAATAGGATAACATTAAATTAATTAATTATAATAGTTTTACTTATATTTGTATTTTATTATTATTATTATTATTATTATTATTATTATTATTTGGATTGATCATAAATATTTTAATTTATGAACGAAACACAAATATTGTTGATGTGGTGAATCGTAAAAAAATTAATTTCATTCTCAAGGTACACAACTATCTCTGCAAACTTGAAAGAAACTTTCATAGCTTTCAATTTCGATGTACCGACCTCTTAGATTTCCTTCTCTCAATCATAATGATAATGATGATAAGGATAATAATAATAATAATAATAATGATAATAATGATGATGACAGAATATAATTAATGTTGCAAGTTGTTGCAAACTATAATATGCAAGTTAATTTTGATAATTTTTTAATTAGTCAAGGTTGTTGAACGTTGTCAACCTTGACTAATAATAAAATTTATTGAGAGTATTTAAAAAATATGTAAAAATGTCATAAATTCATTAGAAAATTTATTCAATAAAATGTCTCTTTTCGATTTATTTATTTATTTATTTATTTGTTTTTTGTTTTCTTTTTGTTTCGTTTTTGTTTTTTGTTATTATATAGATATACAGTATACAGGACCTTATCCTGTATACAGTATAAAGAAAGTTTTATTTACGAAAAGTTAGACATTATGAAATCAAACTTATTATGTTACTAATTACTAATATAATGCAATTTTCAAGGGACGTCTGTCATTTAATTCGCAATGACTATCTACATCAATATCGGTAATATTTGTACAAACAATTTACTATAATTTATTATAAAACTGATATGTTTATTTTGCTTTTATTTTTCTTATAAATTGTTATATAATCAAAAAAGATTCTCCAGTTTTTATCTATTTATTTTGTTACAGCTTTCAAGAGTAGCTAAAATTTAACACCATAGATAAACAAAAAATACCCCGTGAATCAGGACCGGACGATGATGTTTCTGCGTCCTGTCTCGAACGGATATCAATCATGTGCATCATCCCCTTCATGGCTTAAAGTCAAATCAAAGGACACTTATAAATACTGTTAAATTATCGTATTGTACGTATGTATATTTAATATTTTTGACGCGATCACCAGCCCTGCCCTCGAAGCTGGCGCCACGGTTGCCTCATCCTAGATCCGGCACTGCCATGAATCAATGAAATTTTCCCTACTATTTAATTAACATTCTTCACTTACATTTTAAAGAAAATAAACAGATTTAAGAATCGATTCAAACAATATTATTATCTATGTAGTCACTTACTGGCACAACGCGTTTATTTGGCATTGTTCCAATGTTATTACACATTAAATGATGATCAGTGTATTTCAAAACAATATGAAATTAAATGGTTTTATTCCATCTACAAAGTATGCACGTACTTACCACATCTGAAGCATCCGAATATTGTTTATACAATAAGCTTTCAAGTGCCAACCATTTAATTGGTCGACTATCGTTGTCACCCAAACAAAAATAATCGTTAGGAAATAAATCCCTGGATAAACAATTATCGGCAATTTTCACTTGGAGCTTATCATCGAGACTATTGAATGAACAAAAAATTATAAATGAACAATAAATTGTTTACTTTCTATTGGATTTTATTTTACAGGACCAGCTCAAGACACTAATAATTGTAAGCACATAAATTTGTATTCATTGCAGCCCATCATTGTGCTGAAAACGCTAAAGATATGTATACATACCTATACCTAACTATATATCTATATAGTAGATGTTTTTTTTTTACATCTAGACCAATTTAATACAATAAATAATTCAGAAATTGTGGATCTAGTTTAATCTTTGGAATCTTTACATTATTATCGAGATCTTTATTATTCATCACATAGATATGGTGTAACTGTTTATTTTTTATGATTGCACAATTTTTGTGGTGTAAGGGCAAAATAAAAACATCGTGAAATTGTGATGTTGTAATTGTAAGCTGTAGAAAAATCGTATGTGGATAGTTCTAATTCTTTCGTCATCTTTGTTTGTTTATATGGAATTATTAATAATGGAACGGTGAATATATGTCCCCTTTAAACACACAAATTTGTTTATATTCTGTATTTACTATTATCTAGAATATACGGATACTATGAATACTATTTACATGTCTATTGTCAAGTATTTTGATTCAACAATTGTTAGAACAACAAATTGAAAAAGTTAACTTGACCAGTGGCTTTTTCTACCCACTGTCAAAATACAAAATCTTTTAAATTGTGCCAAAGTATTTTATGCTGGTCCTGTATTTTTATAAAAACTTACACACAATTTCTAACAGCTAAATCTTTATAACAAATACATTGGCTATGCAAATAAATAACACCAAACAATATCTGTATAGCTATATCGATTATATCTTGTGTTGACAATGAATATTGTTCTTCTCTATTTCTAGATTTTATCAAGAATCTGTAAAATTTCGAAACTGATTTTTTGTTTGCAAAGTCTTGTCTGGTACTAAATATTACCTTTTTAAATTACCCCTACATACATATGGATATATTAATAATGGCTGTTTTGGGTTATCTAAATTTACACCCCAAATAGGTAAAATGTTTTTGTGATCCATACCCATCATTATTGTACCTTCAGCTAATAGTAAAGATATTTGTCTTTTTGATGCCGCCTCTGCAAAATTTTAACAAATATGTTGTAAAAATTCCTAAAGACGATTTTAAATTTTATGTCAATATGCATATATTTTTTCTTTCTTTTTTTTTGTCTGAATAAACGATTTTCATTTTTATTATTCATTTTCATGGTGCCATAAACTCAGTTAAAGCTATTAAAGGAGATAATAATACATTTCAATTTTTTTTCTCAATTTTTTTTTCTTTTCCTGTTTTTAATAAAAACTTCAATTCAATTACCTTTCGTTGTTTTTACAAAAACAGTTTCCTGTGATTTAAAGATGCCTCTTAATATTTGTCCATAATTTCCATCTTCAGTAACTTCCTTCAAAGTAATAGTTGAACGAGGTACCGCAAGAGTACGTAACCGTTTAAAAGGATCAATGAGTCTCGGGTCCTGTAATTCAGTCTATAAATCGAATAAAATTTATTTAATTTATTCTTAGGTAAAAGAATAATAAATAAAAAATATTTTAATCGATTAATATTATTTTAAGAATGTATTTTGTTATTACCAGCGATGGAATTGGATGTGCATCATATGACTAAGTTCTTTTAATCCCTTGAGAACTGATGCAATACTATTCTATTTACTTTAGACATTGAATTTTCCCTCTTGCATCGTTCTCTATAGCTTATCTATTTTTCACACAACCGACCCCTCAAATTTGCGTGAAATCAATCAAGTTTCTATATATATATATATATATATATATATATATATATATATATATATATATAAGGGTCATTGAAATTAATAGAGATTTCCCCCATAATAGGTTTAACAATATATATATATATATATATATATATATATATATATATATATATAGATTACCTAGCAACACCCTTATTTTGAGTTTTTATTAAAAATATTATTTGCAATTATTAACGATTAAGTTAATCAATTCAGCATACCTGTGATAATAACATTATTTGTGATGAAGCATAATATGATACACGACAAGCATCACTAGTTGCATAGGGTGATGGGGATGGAGGTGTTTTTCGAATACTGGCAATTGTTGCATAACTACCACTTCCAGTACTTGATCTTCGTCCTAATGCTGATCCAAGACGTACAAATATTTGTTGATTATCATATACCGCTGTCATATAACTGAAAAGTAATAAAATAATTACCCTAAATGTTAATTTTTTTTCGTTTTTAGTTTTTAGATGAAATCATTTTCAATCAATAAACAACATTCATATCAATTACAATAAATAAATACATGTAATTTATAAATAAATTACATTTCAGGGATTTTCATTATTATTGTTATTATTATCAGTAATTGATTATAGAGATTTCTAACAATATTGATATAGATAGAGATACTATTCGTATTATATAACGTCATTTTAAATCAACATCCGTAAACAAATATTTTCTTAAGCTAAAGTCGTTAATTGTATTTATTAAATTTAGCAACAATTACAAAATATGATAAATTTGTTATTAAAATGTATACGGCATGATATGATTTAATTATTTTGTTAGTTAAAATAAATAAAAGAATTAATGATAAATATTAAAATTGTTATTATGAAATATTGTTGAAAGTTATATAGCTACATATAATTTGATGTATTTAGAATAATCTAATAGACAGTAGATAGTGTAAATTTAGATTTCTAGAAACTCGTATCAAATTTTAACTATTTCGATATCTATCTTATCTATCTATCTATCTATCTATCTATCTATCTATCTATCCATCCATCCATCCATCCATCCATCCATCCATCCATCCATCCATCCATCCATCCATCTATCTATACATATACATAGATCTAATTTTATTATCAATAGATGATCATATCTAACGATAAAGTTTAGTAATTAATATTTTATAATGTTGAAAGTAATATTGGAAAGGGGATGATTATCAATAAACTGTCATAGCAGTTCAAAAAAATATTTAACTCGACCACACTAGGACTCGATCCGGAACTTAATATTTGTTAATAATGGAATTAAAAATGCGCATTCATTCCGTTGCCTATATATATATATATATATATATATATATATATATAGTTATTTAGATCGAATAGTCACACGATTTTAATTATATAATATGTACTATATGTAGAGATTTCTAATGGATATTTGAAAATTGTTTACTTACTGTGCTTCCTGTAATCGAATTTTCTTATTTTTAATACAAACAGCCGATGCTGCTATTATCAGTAATGTAATTATAACAATTGCTGTAACAACTGCAATATATAATGATCCTGTGGCATTTTCTAGTGATTCAGGATCTAAAAGTATTGAATCATTCATAAAAGGACTGCCAATACCTAGAAATATGTTTAAAAAAAATTACTCGATTTTCGCTCAAAAAATGATTTTAATCCTTGGCAATATTATAAATGGAACAAAACATCTCTATTGAAAGACGCCAATAGTGTTACATATCAAGGATTAAAATACGTATTGTATAGAATATGTATTTGCCCAATATCCCTGACGAGAGTTTTCCATTATACCGTATTAATATTCTGCGTAACAGTGTATATATATATATATATATATATATATATATATATATATATATATATATATTTATTTATTTATATTTTTTTCCTCATGTAAAATAATGATAATAAAATTAAAATTAAAAAGGAATAAAAAGGCATCCTTTATTTAACAGGAATTTCCAAACTTACCTTTGAGACAGATTTTGTTTCTTTTAAAATTAAGTGATGTACTATTAGAATATTTATTAAGTATAGTAACATTAAGTTGTATTTGTACTTCCATTTCAGCACTTTTCAATCCTGTACACAAAAAACTAATCCTGAAAATGTTAATGTTATTATTGTTATTATTATTGAATATTGATTTAAATGTGTTTTAGATAATAATATCTTTTACCTAAATGTCTGCACAGATGTTGGAATCACACCAGTTGATGAAATATTCATTTGGGGTGGCAATAAAGCACCTCCACCATCATATTTCACCGTTAAAGTATACGGTAACTGAAATATTATTTAATATATATATATATATATGATTTGTATGTATGATTTGTGTTGATTTGAACACATATAACAATGTTAAATAACAACATATCTGATCTCATGTTCGAAATGGATGGGTGGGTAAAGTTAAAGACAAATCTCAACGCTTAAATGACAACGAACAACTTTAATTGAATACCAAACATACCAGTTTTAACGTAAATCAATTTTCGTACATATTTATTCTACGTTTTATATAAAACAAAGTTACCCTTAACAAATCATCGGCGTTATTTGTTTTCTCAAATTTAATAATAATTTTACAATATGTACAATATATTGCTCGTATAATATGCGATACTATCTAGATAATATAAATGGTAGAAACGAGAGAAACAGTGATTTTATCACAACAACTTCAATAACCGGTAACCCATAGTAACCAATATAATATAATTGGAACTGAATGCGTTCAAGCGAATTTACAATTTTCATTTTGCATTTATCTACGAATGAATAACTGTTGAATAACATTTTGAATTTAATTGTCAACTTTGTTCTTATGTTATTGTTGGAAATTTCCTACACACAATACTATCGCTCTACAAAACTTTGTCAATTTACAAATTATAATCACATACAGGTTATTCACTATTCAACATTACCTCTAGATGCTGTAATTTTATTCATTTGTAAAGAAATGTGAAAGAAATTTCCAAGGTATTTATAAGATGATAATAATAATCAAATAGCATTTTCTTCACCCCGATCTCAATTATTTGAAAAAACTATCTTACTATTTAGAAGCTGCATCTATCATTTACCTCCTATGCTATTCACTTGATATAGATTACGTGTTGTCACGTAACGTTATTGCTTTAAATCAGTTAGGTAGGTAAATTTACGCAACAGATGAGACACACTGCAATTATATAAGTGTTCCTATTTCGACTGCAAACTACTTCAAACCTACTTGTTAATTGTCAATGATGCAATTTAGGAAAATAACTAATACTATATGCAAACATAAAAGTCGATGGCTCTCAAATTTGCTTTGAGTATCTACATCCAAAACAGTGAATATATATTTATTTATATATATATATATATATATATATATATATATATATATATATAAACAACATTTATTTATAAATACCGGTGTTTATATTCGTGGAAAACTGTCAAGCACTCTATATTTGTATAAAAATCGATATTGTAATTACATTACAATCATTTATCCTGTCGTTCGTTTCCTATTGTTTTCATATTTAATGGCATGTTGTTATTAATATTACGAATCTATACAATCGACACTCAATGTAACGTTCTCTACAATAGAAATTGTATCACATATTTAGAAGATAGGTACTTTTAGCAAAAGCGATTTGATACGTTTGTTTCGTTTTTAATCAAAACAAAATGAAATTAGATAGTTAGAAATTTTTGCTTTTAACCACAAGAAATAAGCGATTTTCAAAAAGTTACATAATAACATTATTTATAATTTTAATGTGTAATAAATTATAACTTGTTAATACACGGTTGATGAACATGTAGAATAAATTGTTCTCGAACTTCTTTTCCTTCTACAAACTTGATGTATAGTCTATTTAGTGAATATTCATTTTATTTATTTCTATTTGAATTATCGATTCTCTTTTCAAAGTTGTACACCAATGTCCAAGATTTCAATTGCTTACTATTTGCCAAAATGGGTGATTTTAATGTATCTCGTTTATTAGTTTTTATGTATTTCTCTATAAATCCCTACATCTATGTTATATCTACAACAACTAGTTATTTGTTTCATGAGTCGCCTATATTTTATATAAGAATACTTCAGGAAAAAGAAATGGATTATTTTATTTTATCGTTTCTTTCTAATAA
Source organism: Meloe dianella (assembly GCA_028455855.1). Taxonomy (NCBI): domain Eukaryota; kingdom Metazoa; phylum Arthropoda; class Insecta; order Coleoptera; family Meloidae; genus Meloe; species Meloe dianella. Next base: position 154,285 of record JAPTHL010000045.1, on the reverse strand, counting down.
ATGTGAAGTAATAAATGTCGAGTATATCTCAGTATAATCAATTTATATACAGCATCCATATATTCTAATTATATGATGTTATACTTACAGAGTAATTTGTCAAACTCTGCCATGAAAATTGTATATCAGAAATATGAGCTGGTATCATCACAACAAAATTGAGTGCATATGTATTTACAATACCTTCGTGTACGTAGAATAGTTCAGCATTAATACCTGTAACAAACATAAACAAGTAGTTTAATAATAAAAAAAAACCCAATAAAAATGTCACAATTTTCGAGATAAAAACAAATCTAATGGAGAATTGATTGTAATAAAACAACAACGACAACAACAAAATGAACAATGGACCCGGCGCATCCACCAAAATGTCAATTCTAATTAAGTGCAAGAATCCTACCTATATGTATATCGATTACGTAAATATAAGCATTTCGTATTAATTTAACTAAAATTAAACAATACGATTATTATCTAATTGTAAGAATAGAAACTAATATTGATTCAAAATTTTCCGGTATTAATGTATTATTAATTTTAACACTTTTGATTTCTTTATAATTGAAACTAATACTGACGCAAGTTAAGACCAATGTTATAATCTACTTTAAAGTTGTCTGTTTTCTTTTAATAAAGGGGAAGCAAAGACCAACAGGAAAAGCTGAACTTGTCAGATACTTAAGTCTTTTCAATTCACATTCACAAGATTGAGTCGTAAATTTCGTTTACGGTACTCCCCATTCTATACGTTTAAATAAAAAAAAAATTCTTGATAAAAAAATGTATTTTCAAATATTTATATATGTACACTGAATGAATTCTTATAATCGGAATTCTAAAAGAAATGTTCATATAGAAATATTTTATTTAAAATATTTATTATTCGGTAATTTTCCAGTTCAATGCTGAAATTTTACCAAACACTTTCATGAAAGTAATCGATTTTACCATCTGATTGTGACACATTTAATTTGTAGTTAATCGAAATGTTTGCTACTGTTTAGGAAACAATTAGAAACTAATGGAACAATTTTAATTTTACATTTTACATAAGTCTATTTCATTTTTTATAGATGAAAATTAAGTTTAATTTTGTATAAAAATTGTTAATATTGAGTAACTAAATATATAAAATGCTATGGTTTAAAAGAAAATTCTCGCTTGATACTTTCCTTCAAGCCTTCTTGGGGCAATGTGATCACGTCGACTTCATAATTATAAATCCAAACAAGCGTTTCATAGTTACAACGTTTTATTTTATAGTGGTATTAAGGTTTATTTAGGAATTTTATTGGACTTTTTTATTATTTCTAATTATTTATCAGAATTTATAGAGAACAAGCTAAGAACATGAATTTCTAATTCGATACTGATTTTCAATAAAATTTCAACATTTATGTAACACGATTCATCGTTAAAATTTCCTAACATTAATTCCATCATCAAACAGAAGATAAAGATAGGAGATGTGACAATTTCTCTCAACCAATCTAGGGTTAGATTAAAACGAATTGCTTTCAACTAGAATATCTTCAGCTTTGTGAGCTCTTCCGACCGTCTACTACAATTAATTACTATTAGTTTCGACTAGATGATCTAAGAGGACCAAACAATAGCATTTCTCTCTTGTTATACGTTGTTATACGAAAAACAAGCGAAACATATGCATATAGATACATGCATTTTATTGTCATCGCTAAGATAAACAAAAGTTTTAACGGTAAATATATAAACAAAACTCTATTTAATATGATATTCCACTGAAACAAATTTAATAATAATTGTAGAAACTTTCTTACCTAACAGTTTCATTACTTCTTCTTGTGTTATAAAAAAATTTAAATGTCCGTAAATTTTTACCGGAAATATTATAGTTAACATTAATATTGTCCACATGACGACCGGTGTTATTTAAATGCGACTTCAGCCGCTACTGAAACGTTTCGGTTTCAGCCGTCTATAATGAATGACTCGTTGGTGATAGATAGCGTCTAAATGGACGACGCCAACCGACGTCGAACGTATCCTTCCGATTGTTAAAAAGACGTTTAACCTTTTATCTATCAAATTATAATACAAAAAAAGAAGCATAATTAAGATATATTTTGATTAAATTAATTATTGCATAAATAATAAATTAAAGATGTTGTATTGACTTTGTAATCTATTTTTCTCATATGAAATAATCATGGTTGCTTACACAAAAAAGTGAAAATCTCACTTCATTCCACTTCACATTTTTTTACCATTGAATTCTTTCTAGAGCGTAAGAATTGTGTCTGATTTTTCTTTGACTCTTATTACACGGCATCTATGTTGGTGGATGCGCCGGATTGGTTACCATAGATAACTCTGCTTCTAGCCACACCTTCACATTTTTTATTGACTTTCTTTTTTGAAATCCTATGCAAAATATCAACTCATCATTAATAAATCGTTAACTATTTATAATTATATCACAAAATTGAGTTATCACTAACTATTCAGTTTGTGAATATCAAATTACAACATAATTTACATAATTAACAATTGACCAAATATTGAATGTCATGCAAAACTGTTATATTTCATATTATAAATCTGATTTAAAATTGAAAGTTTTCTTTCACGAACAGCTAAAATCATTGCTTATATTAATATAAAAAAATTAAATATTGTATAGTTTTAGTAAAACGTAAAATTCTTATAAATCCTCATTGTCAGACATCTGAAACGATGCAACTAGATTGGAACATCGTAAAGTTATTAAACTAGAAAACCATTAAATGGAAATAATATGTTTTTTATCATACATTAATCGTATTTGTTATTCTTTCTTTAGTTAGTAAAAGCAAATGGTAATACTGTTTAAGATCAATGAATGTTTGAAACACCTACACTGTAACGTCATTAAATACCAACATCAACAATATCATATTCTAATAAAGAGATCGACTATTCTGGCATTAATGGCGTTACTGACATTGTTGTCATAGTAACGACGCTCATATATATATATATATATATATATATATATATATATATATATATATATATGAGCGTCGTTACTATGATATATATATATAGGTACTGACGCCAACAAGGCCCATTATACAATGCTGCTATACTTAACCGAAACTCTTTGTCAACAGGTGTATTTTTTGAATGAATTCCACAATATTTTTAATTTTACTTACAATTAATTCGAACATTGGATTAATTGAAAAATCACTAAAATGGAAAATTTCAATTCAACATTTTGTTGTTATTGTTGTTGTTATAAAAAATATTTAATTAATCGAATCGATAATACGTCACCTTTTTCCAATTAATATGTACATCATTTTTTATAGCTATTATAATTATAAATTCATTTTTATTGACTGTTGAACATTTATAAATTGTTTATTGGTTAAACAGCAATTAAATGAAATAAGTTCAACTTCTTTTTAAACAAATACTCACTTAAAAATAATTTTGTTTTTTATTTGTAAATTGTTAATTATCGCGTTAATGAATTTATTTTATTACAATAAAATTTGGAATTCTATTTATGAATGAATATTTTTATTTTTATTCATAAATACTACAATAATATATATATATATGAGTAAAAAAAGAAATTTGCTGCTAGAAATGTCAAGAGGCAGTTGTTTTGTTGTAAAACAAAAATATGTTCGATTTTTATTTTGAGTATTTTTTGAATTACACATTTATTTACATGTGGACTAAATCCTAACTACAAGACTAGTAGCTGCTCCTTTAGATGATAAATTTTTCGGGCAGTGGATATATTGCTCTTAATCAGAACAAAATAACTTAAACAATTTATAATAAATAGCCAATGTTTTTCAAACAAATATCATACAGTCATAATCTCAAGTAATACATGTGACAGTGTTAATTACACTTATTTCTTTGTTGATGGATAAATAACAAAAATAATTAGATAATAATTATAAAAAAATATTAATAATCATAATAATAATAATAATAATAATAATAATAAAATAATAATGATAATGATAATAATAATAATAGTAATAATAACTTATAATAAATTATGTTAAGAGTCATGCTATATAGTAAAGATTGTAAAAACTAGTTTTTCAACATATAGAAAAATGATGAGAGATTTATTAATTGAATTAAATAAAAAATAATGATAAAGGTATGATATATGTGTATGTGTATGTATGTATGTGTATGATTATGTGTATATGTGGATGTGTGTGTGTTTATGTGTGCGTAAAGGAGAACAAAAATAGTACAAAGGCGACGAAAGTATTGACCAAATTTAATAAAAGTGGCCGTCGCACATTGACCGATTTGCACAATCACATTGCACAATCACTGGATCGACCTGAACATCTTTGGAACCTTCAAAATGTATCTAAATTTTTATTTTATATCCAATTGTCAATTAGCCACTTTCACAAACTCGGCATTATCGTACCCACGTGCCCCAATAAATGCAGTTGTAATACCTTTATGATCGATCGCCCGCACTCTAACAAATAAAAATGCAGCTACCAAACTAGCAACAATTAGTATCAAAAGTAACATCACCAAACCAGCTACAAAACTAGGTACTGACATACATATTGTCTCTGGATCAGTTGTTGATTGTATAACAACAGTTTCATTATTTTGGGCTGCATTTAATGCAAAATTCACATCACCTGGTGCAACAACTTGAATTGTACGACTAGTATTTACATCAGTCATTTCTTGAGCTTCACGTTTATAAACATGACTTACAACAAAATTCATTAATTCAGGACTACGTCTTTTTCTAACTCCTTGTAATTCGGCTGGTAAATTTTCTACAGATCTGGGACGGCCACCTAATGTGGCTAAATTACCTTCAAATTCCTCAGAAACACTACCTTTTCTTTTAACAGTATTATATAAACCTTGATGACCAGGTGGTGGTGGTGGTGGTAAATGTATTACATTTCCTCCAGCTTGGGCTGCAACTTGAGGTGCTGGTGATGATACATTTGGTGGATTCGATGTCGATGATGATGATGATGATGATGATGATGATGATGATGATGATGGTGATAATGATGATGAAGATGATGATGATGATGATGATGATGATGATGATGATGATGATGATGATAATGATGGTGATATTTGTGCTTGTGGAGCAGGAACAACATCAGGATTATTTTCAGAATAAGCTCCAGCAGGACCTGATGGATGTCTAGGATCAGGGAATGCTGGTGGTACACCATATTCATTTAATGGGGGTACACCATATTCATTGTTAAGATTACCATGACTACCAAAATCTCCACTGCCAATAGCGTTTCCTAGAGGAGGAGGTCCATATTCACTTGTTATACCTAATCCATGACCACCACATTTAGGTTCTGGACAATTATATCTACATACTTGGATTACGCATTGGAAATGTACATTCATTGAATCAGGAAATTTGAATGCTTGAAAATAAGCAAACGATACTACAGATGCTGATGGGCCAAAATTCTTAATTTTCTGGAATTTACTCATAATCTTTGGTCTAACAACACATCCGTATTGATCAACTAATTGAATTGGCGCACGTTTTCCATCATGTGCCACGCAATTACGGACTAACATGTCGAATTTATTTTCATCATCTTTAATAGCTAATACCATTGTCATTGTTTGTCCAATTTTAACAATACCAGACACTTCAGACGCCCAAGGACCTTTTCCAACTTGAATTTGCATCCAACATTGTAAATTATCACCTAAGAAATTAGCAGTTACAGCATGGAGCATATCTACTTGGAATGGTCGGAAGGTGACAGCTTTCTCATAAAAATCATACCATGTACATCGTAATTTTCTAGCTTGATCCCAAACTTCTTGTACATAAGGATCATATTGAATAATAATTGTATTCTCAACATAACTACCACTTGGAGTAGGACTTCCATAACTAGCAGCATTATGATTAGCAGATGATGACATACCACAACTATTTAAAAATATTTCAAATGTAGCACTCAAATGTCCAGTACCTGGTTTTAAATGGACACAATGTTGATCACTGTAGAATCCTTTTGAGAATATCATTCCATAAAATGGACGATCAAATTCAATATTAACACGCATATGAGTTTTTTCACACTGTACTTGTAAATGTTTTATTCGTGGCATATCTGGTGTTGCTAATGGCCATGGATCATCAGTATTACCATTACCAGTAGTTTGAAGAATTGCAGGTGGTGCATAACCAGGTCCTGATAATGGTGGACCATATACAGATCTATGTTCTAATGGTAAAGATGCAGAATCCGATAATGGAGCTTCACATCGAATCTCCTACATTAAAATGTAATCGATTAATTTCAAATAAACAAATGGATAAATAAATAAATAAATAAATAAATAAATAAATAAATAAATAATTATCAATATTACCCTTAAAAATGTTATTGCAAGGATTCCAATTGTGACAATCCTCAGTGTCATGGTATTAATGATTATTAATCGTTTCGATTCTAAAATTAAATAACTATTTAATATTATTGACAATTGAAATTAATTTGTGTTTATTAAATGAAGAATATGTCGATTGTGTATCAATGGTCTCAACACGTTACCGCTCTTCACAACAACTGACAACTTCTGACCCACTAACATACTCCTTAAGCACAGTTCACCGTCCTGCATCATAGCTGCATCATTTATTTTATTTATATTAAAATATTATTTATATGTATAGTAATTGGATTTATTATTTATTATTATTTATTGAATATTTATTGAAAGAAAAATTAGAAATCCTAAACGAAATTAATTAATTAATTAATTAATTAATTAATTAATTAAAATTGAATCATTCATGCGCCACAGTAATTGTAAGTAACGTACCATCATACTATTAATTACCAAATCGTATTATGAATCGCATATACAAATTTCGGTTTAGCATGAAATGAAACAAAAAATACTGAAATTTATTGAATTTTAAAACAAATCGAGATATACGAAAATCTATTTATTTTTATTGTACATACTACTGTAATTCCCATCATCGACCGACATTACTTCTCTTTTTAAAATTTAGAAAGTGGAACACGATCAGACTGTTATAATCTAACACACTATTAAACTATAATCAGCTTTTAACACTCATTATATATATATATATATATATATATATATATATATATATATATATATAAAATTATACGATCTATTGAATTTGTCATGATCCACCTAACAAATATAATAAGAGGACAGAATTAGAGAAAAATTATTTTGCAATTGTCTACTTCATAATATTATTGTTAATAATTAATTTTGTTTTAAATTTTCTCCTTTTCTTCACCCAATTGTTTTTCTCCAGAAAGTATAACAATTTAATAAACCTCAAAAGAAAACAAAAACAATTGCATTGTTCATGTAAATTTATATTTAAATAAAAAAAAATAAATGATTTTAACAGGAACTCACGCATCTTGCAAAATTCAACTTTTCGTTCGTAATTATTTATATTGTTGACTGTATATTATTTATATTAAAATGTCGATACGAAATTGTTTTAAGTTTTTATTAATTTTAATAACTTAAGACAAATAGTAATTAAATTGTGCGTTAATAATTAGCACCACCTGTGCTTTAGGTAGATTTATTACGGCTATAGATTTGCGTACGCCGAGTCCATTGACACACTGCCATGCTTTCATTTCCACTGTGTGCTCATTACAACAATTTATACACAGAGAGGAAAAGACAAACATAGATAGATAGAGAGAGAGAGAGATGAACAATCACAAAATCTTCAAATAATGATAATAATAAAACATTATTAAATAATGATCAAATTAACACCAATAAAATTTTAATTAATTTTTTAATTATTTGTTCTCTATGTGAAATATTCATTTTACTAACAAAAAACTAAAAATTAACACTGCACTATATAGATTGAGCCTTAATCCTGAAAGCTACTACTTACTATAAATAATCCGATAATTGTTGTTTCACAAATAGCACAAATTAAGATAAATCCTTGAATCAGACACAATAAAATACACACTTTAACAAAATAATTATATATCCAAATATATTGTCGACACTATTAATATTATTATTTTTTCCTTAATTAATTAATTTATTAATTAATTTATTTATTTATTTAAAACACATTTACCGTACAGCTGGACGGAAAGTAATACAGTTTAAAATTTCCCGTTGGGTTTTATATTGACGTGAAAGTTTGCCCCACTCTATACTGTTTTCAAAATATGATGAGCCACTGGTGGAATTGTGTTGTTTTGAAGCTTTTTTCTTTATATATATATATATATATATATATATATATATATATATATATATATATATATATTGTGCTTTTATTCAACATTACCGGATTCACTATTTATATCTAACACATAATTATCAGAATTTGTTTTTTTTAATGAATCATATCGGAATCACTTTCTTTTCTTTGAAAATGTTTCTCTATTGTTTTATATACCTACCATACGTATAAACATTCAAGATAATTTTGTCATCCATTATAACTTTCGATAATTGGATTTTCCATAATTTTTATGAACAATGTTGCAAAACAGATATAAAATCCAAACATTATAGGATTTCATATATATATATATATATGTATATATATATAGCAGTTTTATAGGTGATAAAATGAACACATTACATAGATATATTAGATATTAATTAATCAAACCTATGTACTTTACAGTCTATATAAATTTTAAAGAAATGTTACAAATTAACTGTAATAAATTTATAAATTTATTATTTATAAATAATTGTAATAACATATACTTACCTCCAAATATTACATAGGTAGATGGACCTATTCATTATTAAAATTCATAAAATCTTCTTAAATAACTTGTGCCTTTTTAGTATTTATTTATGATAATAGATAGGAGTATAAGATTTAGGTTAGTAGCTTAAATTTAAGAAAAAATAAACAATCACATATTAATATGAGTACAATCAAATTTAAAATTACTCCATTCTGTGGATTCTCTGAAGCATGAAATTTATACGAAAAAGACAGTAGAAATAAGACGAAAGGGAAAAAAATTTTAATGACGAAATTTAATTTAATTTAATTTAATTTGATCTGTTGATTATTGTAATTTTAATTAAAATCAATCAATCTTACAATTAGATTTTGTTTTTGTGTGTTGTTTTTTTATAAGAAAAGTCAATAACAGGTACGCTAATTACAGTTAATTATTGAAACATATCTAATTTTGATAAATTATCGATGGCATTAAATGCCACATAGAATCCCTTTACAAAATCACAAAAGAAACAAGAAAAAAACATAATGACCTAAAAAGGCACAGTTTTTCATACTATTTTTGACTTAGTTTGAAAAACAGCCAATCAAAATTGAAAACTGTTACTGATATTCTACCGGAAATTCATTTGAATGGATGTCAGATAATTAAAACAATGTTGTTATGATTGCATTTCTATTTAAAAGTTATGGTCTTATTAAGATTAAAAATATATTTTATAAAGTGTATCGCAATTTCTTTACAACCATTCTAGTGATAAACATTAGTAAATTGCATTATTACAAAGAATATATATATATATATATATATATATATATATATATATATATATATAATATATAATATATTAGATAATAGTAATTGATATGTATTAGAATAAAGGATGCAAAAATTGTTTTGTTTTTATTCAACCCGAAACACCGAATCGCTCCTATAGTTAGAACAATCATCTGACACGATTTACATACAATAATACAATTTGTAATTATATCCGTCAAACAAATGTCATAACTGGTTTAATTTTTCATAAATTTCCGTATAAGACTAAAATCCGTTGATACATAATAGATAGCAACTTAAATTTTCATCCGATTAAGAAAAAACATAGATTACCGTCATTATCGTATTTATTTAATTAACACCATCTCTCACAGAATGTACTACTTTTCTACTATTTGTGGCATTATATACTCTATAAAATTTCTACACATTATGACTACTCAAATATTGTTTCAATAATCAGTCCTCAAAAAGAAGAAACTCAAAAAAAAACGACAAAATAAATGAAAAGTATTTCACACTGAAGGTCAGGTTTTCTTCGATGTTCTCGATGTTCTCGATATTGGTAATAAATAATAAATGATCGTGGCATTTCCAAAAGACAAGACAGTTTTGATTTATTATAAACAAAAAGCAATCTGAAAAATTATTGTTAGACACAAGTCGATTAACAATATTGTTGCTTTATAAATTATTATTAATGATAAATGTTAAAAATTTGACTTCATCACCTATTTTGGTTGTAAATAGATACATAAAATCGTTCTAAATTTCATACATCGATATTGAGATAATGACAGTTTTCTAATATCCGGGTACAAACGATATGGGTACCCGATTTCAAAGTTAGTGAAAGCTGTGTATTATAAATCTACGTGTTTGCGTAAACTTTTTGTGATAATTTCTTAATATTATGTACACGTAATACCAACATCGTCATCATCATCATCATCCGGATGTTGTCCCCTGTATGATATCTATACACCTTCATGCACCTTTCGTTTTTCTTTCCTTTTTTATCAATACATATCCTATTTATTTTTTTGGACCTGCAATGATTCACCACTTTCTCTTAATTAAAAAATTTGATTATAATACGAAATAGGCTACATTCACGTTTAAAATATTCTTTTATATAAGTAAATAATTTGTTGAAATAACAATGACAATTATTTATTCAATTTGATGTGTGCTGAGTCATTTAAATAAAATTTGTTTTTTTTTTATAATTGAACTGTTTCACATTAAAACACACCTAAACTAATTTGATTTCATATTGACTGTATAGATACATATGTGCATGTCCTAAAATGTTGTTTTAATCGGTGTCAAACATATTTTGTACATAAATACATACATACATACATACATACATACATATATGTATACTACATATCATTCATAGTTACAATATACCATTAGGAGTAGGAGTATAAAACAAAACAACCACAGTGAGAATTTTAATTTAATTGCTTAATCTTGTATTATTTTGTTTATTGGTTCCGTAAAATTTGCAAAATAAGCATTTATAGAAAGTAACCTGAAATCATCATTATTATTTTCTTTTATATAAAAAAATTTCATATCTATAGATCAACAAATAATAATAAAATAAAACGGTAATGGGGAACACATCTGACCGATAAGCGTCAAGTTCCGCATTAAAATCCTGGTGGTCGATTCAAACTTTTTCGGAAATTTCAGCGATAATTGATTTAAATATTAATTATTTAATTATCACCTTGATTATAAAAAAAACATATATTGATGAATTAAAACAAAAGTTTCCTGTTCCAATCAATAATAATAATTATAATCATCATCATCATCAAAAGTCAACACACACAGCAAAAGTTATGAACCAGTTTCTCTAATAATTCAGTGAATAAAACATCCTTTATTTTCTCTGACATATCAAAACTTTTTCTCGTTCATTTTCCTTTAAACTTTAAGTCGAATATAGTATCTACCTAACAATTAGTTCAAGTAAATTTATTATAAACAAGCAAATGTTTACTTTCTTTTTGTTGAACAAGTTGCTTAATTTTTTTTACAATATTCTTTTAAACTGTCAAACGAATAATAATGTAACGTTATTATTTAACACGTATTTCTAATACAATTGTTTTTTTTCTTTCTTCTTTTTATAAAACAAGGTTTGTTTATAAAATAACCGCAATAAAAATAAATAATCTAGCAGATAACAACTGTGAGGGATGTCTTTGTTTGTTGTTGGCGGAATGCGTTTTGCTTATTATTAATTGAAATAATTTTGCATAATAATTGTACGATATTACTCCATTTTTTTTTTTGTTGATGTTAGTGGAACCATAACGGTTAAGTGATGAGAATTTCTCAAAGACAAAAAGCTATTATAGAAAATTCTAATTAATAAAACACCCAAGATTATTGCCGAAATATTTATCCAAGTGATTTTACCTACTTTTTATTTTAACATTGTAATATATTTCACTACAATTACACAGATACAGAACATTATTTATTTACTGCTCCAGTTAATAATTAAGACATTAATTAAAATTGAATTAATAATAAATGTGATTATAAAAAATGAATTACTTAGTCACACTATAAGTGATCATAGTTTAGTGTATATTTATAAAAAAGAAAATTATTTATTTATGTGTAATCATATATACCTAAAAATCTATATTAATTTGTTGTTATTAGTATTATTGTTTCAATTATCACAGAAATTAACGTTTTGGTTGTTTTTTTAATTTAATATTGCATATAGGAAATAGAACATGAATTCGGTTAATTTCAGTAATATTATTATTTATTGAAATCATAAAACCATAAACAGTTTAATAGAAACACTAGACGAAATCACAACAATGCTCCAAATTCTATGGATTTGTAACATGTCCGTTATTTCTTTATTTATTTTTGAATTATTCTCTATCAACAAAATAATCATAGATTTCCTTGAGTTTTTTTCGTTCGTAAAACTTTTTTCCCTACGAATTTCTATTGTTGACTATTTTATTTTGTTTTTAAATTTTCTTAATATCATCAACCTTCTTTTTTCTTTCAACTCTTCTCTTCTCTCACTATGTATTAAGTCACGGCACTGGAACATCTAATACATGACTCCGGAGAAATCTAGGCCACGTCCGCATCCGGATTCTATGCACTGTCCACCGACCTTGACATCGCTTATACCAGATCGATTTTTGACGAATTCTTATTAACTTTCTACCGTTTCAGAATAATAATAATAATAATTATTATTATTATTATTATTATTATTATAATTATTATTATAATAAACACATGATATTTGTTAATTTTGTAATAAATAAAGAGATTTATACAGCTATGATGTTAAGAATGAATCCAATAAAAAATCTTTTGATAATTTTTGATAAACTTTTTACGTTAATTTCAACTGTAGGAAAACATCGTGTAATTGTGGTAAAGAATTGTGACTTGAAAGGGCCTTGACTTTCTCTTGAACGGGTTCAAGGTGAAAACCACTAATATAACATAAAGTTTTTGGGAAAATGTTCTGAAATGACTAATCATTAATAATAATAATAATAATAATAATCGAAAACAAAAAAAAACAACTGTATAGGTGGTACCCAAGCGAGACGTCTGTAATTACATCAGTGTCAATGTGAGGGTTTCAAAAACTTTCTCCATCCACGTTTATGCTATTTAATGAAAAAAGAAAAAGAGAGAACAATTTAGTTTTTTTTCTTGTAAATTTCATGAGAACATATACCTATATTAAATAATATTCCATCAATATTGAAATAATTGAAAATAATAATTGTTTATAAAAGAAACCTGTCGGCAAATTTCTTATCAATATGTTTAATAATAATAAATTTTTAATTGTGGGATTGAGGCCATTCTGAGTATATTAATAAAGTAGAACAAACATTACTATTAAATCGCAGGTCTCTAAAATTTTATATATATATATATATATATATATATATATATATAAAACTTTCTTTCATGTAAACTGGAATTTTGTTAACTAAACTTTAATTAATTTGTGTAGGCTATATATAATTAAATGTCAATTTACAAAAATAAAAAATATATATAAAACTAAATTGTTAAAATATTAATTTCTTTACACTAAACAATACAGTTAAAATGAATATTTGATTGAATCAACGATTTACGTCTTCTATCATTCAATAACCTTTGAGAAATTGTTCATTATACTTATATGTACACAAATTTGGATAAATTTTATACAATGAACCATTCATAAAGAGAAATAATTTATGTATCTGAACGAAAGTAATTAGAAGTAGATATTTTTATCTAAATAAATAAAGTATTCACTGATTTATTAAAAAATTTAAAAATAAGCCAAATATCTAATAAAGAGTGTCAGTTACATTTTTGTATTAATTTTCTAAACAGTTTTAATCGACAAACAGTTCGGAAACAGTCTTAAAATATGATGATAGTAGATTAAGTGGACCTTGTAAACATGTTATTTTATTCAGAATAGTGCTAGAGGTTATGAATTAAAAGAAATATATATATGTATATATATATATATATATATATATATATATATATAAACACCAAAAAAAGACGGTGGGGTTGTCTTCGTGGGTGAGCGGTATCTAAAAAATGAAAGATCGGTAAATTAAAACAACAAGTAGAGGTGTTTAGTGTTTGTTTGAACCACATTTTGGCAATTACTATTGGTGTTACTGGTTCGTTCACTATATCTATATACAGGTAGGTAGATATACGTTCAGTGTTAAACCATGACCCACATTGTGATCCTTCCTAAAGAGAAAGTTTCACCAATCATATAAAACCTAGTGGGACATTCTTTTTCCCTTTTATTGAATAAAAACAACAAAAAACTTAAATAATAATTGATTACCCTAACCAACCGCAATTCTGTCAATAAACCTCAATATCCTTTCATTGTTAATGTACAACAATACGATCATTTTCTTTTTAATCTACCGTTTCATCACACATATGACTTGAGAAATTAATCACTAATTTTGTTTTTTCTATATAATTATTTGTCAATTTTATTTAATTAATTCAATAATAAATTTAACTAGAATTCTGAAAACTTTAAATTAGTAAAACTAATTTCTTAGAGAAAGAATTCAATAAATATTTAGAATGCAAGAGAAAGTGATAAATAATGGAATGAAACAGGAAACCGTTCGATTGTTCTCCTTTATACAATCAATTTAAACAAAAAATAATAAAAATTAATCCACTTCACTTGAGTTATTCCAACACGGATATCCTTATTTAACATAAAGTTTATAATTTTCTAAAATCAAAATGCACCCTTCTTTATATAAAATAATCCACCGATTTTCGTCATATGGGCTATAAAGTACGGTTTTATAGAAATTGTTGGTTTATTATAAATTGAAAATTATTCATCAAAACATTAACAAAAATTCCAAAAACCCGATTATTTCGATTGTCAGGTCAAGATCTAGATTTGCAGCATCTTTTAAATCGTTTTTTTTTATATTCTTCTACATAATCAACAACGACAAATGAAAATATAAATCTGAACTGATAAAGATGAGCTAATTACAGGAATCCATATTACAATTTTCAAAATATTATTATTTGCTATTAATATATGTAGTAAATAGTATATATATATATATATATATATATATATATATATATATATATATACATTCTAATTTGTAATTAACAAGATGTACCTACTTATTTTTTTTGAAAACTAATACATACATTTTATTCATCTTAATTATCGTTTATCTGTTTCATTAATTATAAAACAAATTTCACAATTAATTTTTGAAAGAACGTCATGCTTTGTTTATTTCTAGTTCATAAAAGTGACATCAAATCTTAATTAATAGTTAATAGAGATTCATTCAAAAAAATTTTCAAGTACCTATGTAGTTACTTATTGTTAGTTGTATTTATTATTACATAGAACACTTTTTTTCAAAACAAAATTAATGATTCAACTTTAGTTTATTCAATTTTTTTCTCTTCAATAAATAATAATATCAATATCAATAAAAATTGATGACACTGTTTTTTTTTCTTTTCTGACTTTGATTGATTTTTTTTCTTCCTTTCGGATCAATAGAAAATTTGATAACGGAAAAAGAATATTTAATGTTATTATAGATAGAAATTTCCATTTAGTGTCAAAATAACATGTTTAAGTTATACTCTAACTTCCGGCAATAAATAAATAAATAAATCAGTAATAACATCTTTCGAAAGAAGATCAACATTTAAATAGATGTAACTATTCAATTTTTATAAAACATCTGTCTAGAGATATTAGATAGTAGGTTAACGGAACAGTTAAAGATATAATCATCATCAAATATATATATATATATAAAACTGGTCAATTTGTGAAATCGACATTATTACTATTATTACCATAATATTTAAAAAAAAATTTATTTATTATAACTAGATATAACAATATCATTGTTAATTTGGTTGTATTCATGATCTCTATTTTTATTGTGGATATTAAATACAAATTTTCCTAAATACTGACCTGTTATTTTATTACATCGTATAGTTATGCAACCAATTATACACAATTATATATATATATAGCTCTGTTGTTATTGTAGTGGTGGTGGGGATTATTTCATATACAGCTACAGTTAATTAATTATAGATCAAAGATTTATCAGTTATGTTATCATGCATGTAATATATTGCAAATTTTTGAATCAAAATTATTTAATAAATAAACCATTAGGTTTTTTAAAAAATATTCACCGTTTTCATTCATCTCATCGTTTAGAAGATGCATATAAAAAAATTAAAGCCAAATGTCAATGTAAGTATCTAAATAACAAATTATACCACATTTATATAGGTAAGTAGGTATTTAACTAAAAATAATTTAATCTAAAATAGAATGTGAATCAAATATTAGAGAAAAACGTGATTATCGAAAAAACTTTTCCAGCAAAAAAACTGCCAAAAGATGTTAATCCAAAAGCTGTATTTGCTTGTAATGAATTAGATTTAAAAGAGGTTAATGTATATGGTTTTGATTATGATTATACATTAGCTTGTTATAAACCATCAATGGATTATGTGTTATATAATTTAGGAAGACAAGTTCTTCTAGAACAATTTAAAGTAAATAATTATTTAAATATAACGAAACAATACCAGTACCACACATAAATAATTAAATCAAATTACAGTATCCTGCCGCAATTGCTCAATTAGAATATAAGCCTGGTTTTGCTGTTAGAGGATTACATTATGATATTGAAAAGGGAGTTTTAATAAAATTAGATTCATTTCTTCAAATACAATTCGGATCTGTTTATCGTGGCTTAAAACCATTGTCAAATGAACAAGTTCTTAAATTATATAAAAATCGAATAATTCCAATAGCTTATGTTGAGAGTCACATTAGAAATACATCGGTAAATATAATAATAATAATAATTATTATTATTATTATTATTATTATTATTATTATTATTACTATTAATTGTTACAGGATCGACATTCTAAAATGATACAATTGGCTGATCTATTTTCAGTACCTGAAATGTGTTTATTATGTAATGTTGCTGATTATTTTGAATGTAATCATATTGATTATCATCCAGAAATATTATTTAGAGATGTTAAAGTATTCTTTTTTTCCTACTTAAATGACGATCAAGTATAATACGGTTTTTATTTTTTTAGACATCCATCAAGAATTCTCATCCAATTATGCATAAAATCGTTTCAGAGAATGTATCAGAATATATCGAAAATAACGAAAAACTTCGACCATTTTTCGATAGATTAGTAGCTGCCAATAAAAAATTGTTCCTAGTTACAAATAGTCCATATAAATTCGTGTATGTTATTATTGTTTTAACACATATAAAACAAATATAGGTGTATTTAATTCATTTGTTTTTAGTAATAAAGGTATGGAGATGTTAGTTGGTCCTGATTGGAAAGATTATTTTGATTTATTAATAGTACAAGCTAGAAAACCAAAATTTTTCACAGATCTTTCACGACCAATACGTGTATTTGATGAACAAAGTGGTACACATATTTGGGATAAAGTAACAAAACTAGAAAAAGGCGTTATCTACTATGAAGTTACTTTATCAATCGACTTTGTCTATATGATATTTTGATTGAAATTATTTAATTTTAGGGAACAGTTAAACAATTACAAGATTTAACTGGTTGGCGTGGTCATCAAGTACTTTATTTTGGTGATCATCCTTATAGTGATTTAGCTGATGTTACATTAGAACATGGTTGGCGAACTGGTGCAATTATCAATGAATTAACAGTAAAACTAACATATAAATAATGTCAAAATTATTTGATAAAATAATCGAAAACTATTTTTAGCATGAAATTGCAACATTAAATAAATCTGAATTTAAAAAAAATGCAAATTGGTTACAAATGCTAACACAATTAATTGAGGACCATCAAGATTGTGAAGGGCATGAAGAACAAAAAATTTTAGCTAAATGGATGGCTGAGAGGGATACGTTAAGAAATAAAATTAAATATGTATTCAATCCACAATTTGGTAGTGTTTTCCGTACTTATCATAATCCAACGTATTTTCTAGACGTTTATTTCGATTTGCTGATATCTACACGTCTAATATCACAAATTTATTAAATTATTCTGTAAATCATACATTTTATCCAAGACGTGGTGTAATGCCACATGAATATATCTCGTATTTTGTTTAAAATAGAAAAAAGTAATTGCAAAATTCTCTCTCTCTCTCTCTCTCTCTCTCTCTGTAACATACGAACACACACACACACACTAAATTATTATACAAAGATAATTGTCTTTGTTTTAAGTATTATTTTTGAGATTATCAATTATAGATATTCCGGAAGAATGTGCCTATTATGTTGAGGCTGTGTTTTGACATACTCTGTATTATTATTTCTTTGTTGTACAAAAATATATACAGTCAATATGTTATAAAAATTATGTGTTGTCTTATATTTTACCTATATTATGTAAAAAACGAAAAGTATATTATTTAACTAGCCATTTCCCTGGTTGTAATCCCGATCGTACAAAAATATTATTGGATGTGGGGTATTTCATTATTAAAAATCATAATTATAATAAAATGTTAAACAAACGAAAATAAATAAGCATAAATTACCCATAATTTAATTTCACGTAAATAATATCAAATAGATTAAAAAAATTACAATTAATAATATTAAAAGTAAAAAACTCACCACAATATGAATTTATTCAGTTTTCGCATATTTACTGTTGATATTTTCCTAAAATTGAACACATAATTGCATTGCCGATACATGTTCGATAATTAAAAAAGATATACAAATGTCAACTACAATTAAAAAAAAAAGCAACAACACCACCATTTCCCGCTCATTTTTCCTACACTGTTTTGATTGGCTAACAATTCCGTCATGATTATAATTATTTTTAAGTAGTAATTCTTTATTAAGAGAATTTATACCTGTGTATGTGTTTTTTTTTGTACAATTAGTGGTTTAATAGAAAATATCATTATTTCTATTAAGCCGATAGAAACATGTCTTATATAAATAGGACAATTATAATTTTTCAATAAAAAAAGTTTCATTACAAACTTATTATTTATGTAATATGGTATTTTATTAATAAATTTATAATTTTAAGCGGTTACACTAAAGAATTTGACGATGTTTATTGTTTCTTTTTTTAAATGTGCCGCATTATAATTGGGGACATTTGTTTTTGTTTGTCATAAATGTTGGTAGATATTTAAAATAAACAATGGCGTTGATGATTTGTGATGGTCGTCTTTTCTGTATTTTGAATTAATTTTATAAAATTGAATTATTTGTTTTTCTTCAATTTATAATTATAAAATGTTTTGTAAAAATATAATTAATGACCAAAATAATGTTTAGTGGTGTTATCGTAATGATCCATTACATATCAATAAAAGTATTATTTGTTTTTTTAACAAAATTGATTGTACAATGCTGAAAAATGGCTTCTAATTCGTACAGGTAGATATTTAATCAATATTAATATAACACACAGCTAACCACCCACCCACCCATCCATTCACCCTTTATAATGTGTAATAAATAATTATCCCTATAAAATTGGAAAATGTTTTAGAGTTGAATGGGTTGAAATAATTGAACCCAAAACTGGGGAACATATGTATGCTAATTTAGCGACAGGTGAATGTGTTTGGGATCCACCAGAAGGTGTACCTGTCAAACGTACAGATTCAAATCAATGGTGGGAATTATTTGATCAAAATACAACTAGATTTTATTATTATAATGCAACATCTCAACGTACTGTATGGCATAAACCAACAAATTGCGATATAATACCATTAGCAAAATTACAAACATTAAAACATAATACAGATTGTAGTCCAATATCGACTAGTAATCAATCAACGCAAACTGGTGAACCAATTGGACGTAATCAAATATTAAGTTTATCGGCTAGTACACCACAATTACGTCGTAAATCAAGTGATTTATGTCGTAGTAGTAGTTTTAGTCAAAGAGGTGCTGAAGCACCATTATATTCAAATTGGCATGATACACATTTATTACCATTAGAACATTTTCTTTTAAATAATAGTAGAGATTCAGATAGTGATCATTCTGATAGTGGTAGTGAATCATTAACAGGTCATGAACCAGATAATGAAGATTCTGATCAATCTGAAGGTAGTTATTTACCACATCGTTTAACACATCGTCCTGTTGAATATTTAAATTTACCAACAACAGCAACAACAACAATAACAACAACAACAGCTAATGAAACACGTGAAGCAATCATTAAGGAACGTCCACCTATAGCACAATTAAAACCATTAGCCGAACCACCATTACAACCAGAACGTGAAGCTGATATGGAAAAATTTGCTGCTGATAATTTAAATTTAGGTGGACGTGGTTTATTTAGAAGGAAAGCTAGTGTACGTGATTTACTTAGTTGGTCAGCAAGAAGTTTACAAAGACCATTATTAGCATCTAGTAAACCTGTTGCAAGACAAGCATTGGAAATTTTTAGACATGTACAAATTTATATGGGTGATAGAAAAGCTAGACCTGGTATATCGCTTAATTCATTATTAATGGAAATATTGGGTACAGTACATGCACAACCATTATTAAGAGATGAATTATTTGTACAATTATGTAGACAAACAACAGAAAATCCTAGACGTGAATCACTACTTAGAGGATGGGAATTATTAACAATTGCTTTAGCTTTCGTACCACCTAGTCCTGTATTTCAACCTGCTCTCTTAGGATACCTTAATCGACATAGGGATCCAACATTCTCAAGAGTATTCCCTGATGTTAATCGATGGCCAATACATGTACAAGTATGTATATATATATATAAATAAATTATCTAAAAATAAATATCACTTATTTTGTATTTATTAATTTTATTAGGTTAATCATTATGCCACAGTAGCTTGCCAAAGATTAGAAAGGATTGGTGCTGGTGGTAAACGTTCAGCCCGTCGTCCACAAATTGATGATATTGAATCAGCACGTAAACAAATCTTTCAAGCTAGTCTATTTGGTAATACATTAAGAGAAGTAATGCAATTACAAGCAAGCCGTTGGCCAAATCGTCGTTTACCATGGCCACAAATTGAATTATCACAACAAGTATTAAAATTACAAGGTTTAAGTACTGAAGGTATATTTCGTGTATCAGCTGATGTTGATGAAGTGAATCGTTTAAAAGCACAAATGGATCGTTGGGAAATATGTGAAGCTAGTGATGCACATGTACCGGCAAATTTATTAAAATTATGGTTAAGAGAATTATATGAACCATTAATACCAGATTCATTATATTCTGAATGTGTTGCTGAACCAATGACATCACGTAGAGCATGTGATTTAGTATTACGTTTACCAACATTACATCGACTTGTTTTATGTTATTTAATTAGATTTTTACAAACATTTAATAAACCAGATGTTATACAACATACAAAAATGGATGCGTCCAATTTAGCAATGGTATTTGCGCCTAATTGTTTACGTTGCATGGCTAGTGATCCACGTACAATGTTTGATAATGCACGTAAAGAAATGGCCTTTATGAGATGCCTCATACAAGAACTTGATACTGAATGTGTTCGGGATATGATCTGACCTCAGATCTCATTTTATATATAAATATGTATATGGTATATATATATATATATATATATATAATAAATAATTACCAATAATTATTATTGTAACATTTTATATTACAATCGTAGAGAGATATTGTTTGTGAATTCATTTCTGTTATTACATTACAAATTGTGATTTAAATTATAAAATAGATCATGTTTTCTTATGAATTTTTCTTTTTTCTATTTGTTTTTTGTTTGATCAAATTCTATAAATCAATGAAGGAGAGGTAGACACTAAAAATTCTACCAAAAAGTGTTATGGATGAGTTCTCCCGAATTTCTTTAAATTTAGCGCTCTTGCACACTACCAATGACGTAGAAGTATACTTCTACGTCATTGCACACTACTCTACTGTCAAGGCCGATTCTGTCAATTTTCTGTTTATTAATTAATGGTTTTTAAGTTTATCACACGTTTGCATGGACTGCGGTGTGACAACGTGCACGTGCTTTTGTAAAGTCGGTTTCAACAAGTAAATTTGAAATTTTATCATTTCTACATTATTTTCTTTTGTTGTTTTTAAACAAAAATTCATTAAATAAATTTGATGTAAGTTAAATCTGTCTTTATTAAAATCAAATAAACGTTAATTTAATTAAATTCTGTCCTTATTGTAATTTAACTGTTGTTTATTTTATTGATTTTTCGATTTTACAAGGTTTAACCTCCAAAAAATTCCACGTGGAGTATGAAATTTAATTAAAAGATTATATATATTATATATATATATATATATATATATATATATATATATATATTTGCACATATACTTAAATCGATTTTACTACAATAAAACGAACATAGATTTTGTAATTGTAGTTATTAACTGGTTTTAGTTAATTGAATTATACAAAAAATTATATTTATATTGTTTTAGATACTGTTGAATAGAGTTACTTAATTCGGTAAAATATAATAAAAACTAAGTACAATATGGGTGAAATACAAAATGATACACTTTTGGAAGATGGCCAGTCCGCCCATGAAATGATATCAAAAGGGCATGGTTTAACTTATAAGTGAGAAATTATAGTTGTGTCTATTTTCTATTTAAATAATTTAAATAACAATTAATTTTTAGTGATTTTATTATACTACCTGGATATATAAATTTTCCAGCTGATTCTGTGGTTCGTATTTAGTATTATGAAAACACGATAACAAAATTCTATTTATTTCTAGGAATTAACTAGTCAATTAACAAAAAAAATCACACTAAAAGCCCCCTTAGTATCATCACCAATGGATACAGTAACAGAAGCCCCAATGGCTATATCAATGGCTGTAATTATTATTATTATTATTATGTATATTGGTCAATATTATAATTATTAAAACCATGTTTTTGTTTTAGCTTTGTGGTGGTATTGGTATAATTCACCATAATTGTTTACCACAATATCAAGCAAATGAAGTACTAAAAGTTAAAAAATATAAACACGGTTTTATTCATGATCCAGTTGTACTTTGTCCTATAAATACTGTTGCTGATGTGCTTAAAGTCAAAAAAGAATATGGTTTTTGTGGTATACCAATAACAGAGAATGGTCAATTAGGTGGTAAATTAGTTGGAATTGTAACATCACGTGATATCGATTTTCTAGATGGCAATGATTTTATGAATACAAAATTGGAAGCTGTAAATAATTTAGTTATTGTTTATATAGATTTTAATTTAGATTTAATTAATTTTTATTTATAGATAATGACAAAATTGGATGATTTAGTAACAGCACAATCTGGTGTAACATTATCAGAGGCAAATTCAATATTAGAAAAAAGTAAAAAAGGTAAATTACCTATTGTTAATGCACAAGGTAATTTAATAGCATTGATGGCACGTACTGATTTAAAAAAATCAAAAAATTATCCAACTGCATCAAAAGATGAGAATAAACAATTAATTGTTGGTGCAGCAATGGGTACACGTGAAGCAGATAAAGAACGTTTAAAATTACTTGTTAATGCTGGTGTTGATGTTATTGTATTGGATTCATCACAAGGCAATTCAATTTATCAAATTGATATGATTAAATATATAAAAGAGACATATCCAAATTTACAAGTGGTCGCTGGAAATGGTAGTTGTTGTTTTTATATTTGTCTTTGTAAAATTATATTAATTTTTATTTTCTTTGTATAGTTGTTACAGTACAACAAGCGAAAAATTTAATTGAAGCTGGGGCTGATGCTTTAAGAGTTGGTATGGGTAGTGGAAGTATTTGTATAACACAAGAAGTAATGGCTGTTGGTAGACCGCAAGCAACTGCTGTATATAAAGTTTCACAATATGCCAAACAATTTGGTGTGCCAGTTATAGCTGATGGTGGTATTCAATCAATTGGTCATATTATAAAAGGTTTATCATTAGGAGCTTCTAGTGGTATTTATATTATATATATATAACTATATATATATATATATATAACTTTTTATTACATACATTTAATATTTATAGTTATGATGGGTTCTTTATTGGCTGGTACATCAGAAGCACCTGGTGAATATTTCTTTTCAGATGGTGTAAGACTTAAAAAATATCGTGGTATGGGTAGTATTGAAGCTATGGATCGTAAAGATACAATGGGATCAGCAATGAATCGTTATTTTCATAGTGATGTTGATAAAATGAAAGTAGCTCAAGGTGTTAGTGGTAGTATTGTTGATAAAGGATCAGTATTACGATTCGTACCATATTTACAATGTGGAATTCGACATGGTTGTCAAGATATTGGTGCAACATCTCTTGCACGTCTTAGGTATTATTTATTTATAGAAAGAATAAACAATAATTTCGTTTTTGTTCTCTCTTTCTTCGCACAGTACATATTAATGTTTTTCAATCATTTTTTAGAGAAATGATGTATTCTGGAGAATTGAGATTTGAGATGAGGTCACATGCAGCTCAATTAGAAGGCAATGTACATAGTCTATTTTCATTTGAGAAGAGATTATTTTAAGAATTCCAAATTATTTTAACGTAAATATATTGATTTTTTTTAATTTTAATAAATGGCTGTATTTTAAGTGATTATTTTTTTCAAAATTCATATAGTTTAGTTTCGAAAATATTTTACTTGAAAATAAATTTAATTTTATTATTATGTTCGTCATAATAAGAAATTTGAAAAATTTACGAACTTGTAAAAGATTCTTTATAGATATATACTTTATATTTGCATGGAATTTCTTATTATGATAAATAAACTCATTTAGAATAGAAAATTTACTATATATATATATATATATATATATATATATATATAAATAAATAATATTTATATAATGCGCCATACCATAAACTAGTTAGAAAATATAGTTATCGAATTTTAGTTTGTCATTGTTCAAATCATTGGTAAATATTACCCCCATTGTCTATTTGTATCTACAATAAAGATATATAGAAAATTTTATTTCAGTTTATGGACTATTAAACTATTTCATTTGTTTGTTTGTTTGTTTGTTTGTTTGTTTGTTTCACATAGGTAGATAGATATATACCACTTTATGTGGAAAATAAATGGTCTTCTCTAAATGAAAACTATAGGTAGATGTTGTTCTGAGAAATTTGTGTCACCACATACAAACGTTCTAATGTATTTTTTGTTTTAATTATTGATCTGCAACATTAGATCTGTTTAAAATTGAAATTAAAACGTTTCTAGGATAAGTGTATTTCAATGAGAAATTTTGTTATTTCATTTATATGTTAATCAACTGCCACCAACAAATCTATCTAAAAACAAATGTTTATTTATATTTTAAAGATATGAGAAGACCATTTTATCATATATAATAATAATTAATAATAATTGCGGATTAAACAAATTAGAAACAGGTATCTACTCATAAATAAACGTTTTGATTTCAAACACTATAGTTTTATTATTTGATATTTTATTATTTCAATATAAATAAATGTCTTATGCATTTTTTACATTTATGTTATTTACGTAATTATTTTAAATATTTGAATTTCTATCATTTTCTCTACCTAAACGTGACAAATATGGTGAAACACGTCTACCAAGTCGTGGTGCAAATGGTGGTGATCGTTGTTTTAATAATTCAGCATATACTTCAGGACTTTGTAGCCATTGTTGTTCTCCTAATTGATTTCCAAGTTCTTCATTAGATTCACGTCCTAATCGTGGCGTGAAACTTAATGTATGTCGTTTTCCTTCTAAAAACAATATAAAACAATAATGATATATTTTGTTGTTGTATAAGTTTTTGTTTTAATTGAAATTTTACTACTAAAAGCTAGAAATGACCATGGTGAATCTTGTACAATATCCATTAATGTTGCTAATTGTTCTGCTTCTGAATTTTTAAATATTTCATCACTGCTTTGATTACGTTTCCTTCTACCCAATCGTGGTCCGAACCATAGATATGAGTCTTTGTCTTTATCACTTTTCTCTTCATGTCGTCCAGTTTCATACTATAAATATTTTCAATTATTATTATTATTTTGATTATTTCGATTATTAGTATATAAAATAATTGAATAATTTTCCTACTCACATTATGGGGCACTGCTAAAACAATTCCCATATAAAATGCAATAATGCAAAGCACTGCACAGTTGACTAAGATGATTCGTTCCATTGTATTGTTTGATGGGAAAAGAATCAATCGCTCGATTTTATATAGTCAAAGAGTGCGTCATTTTCACCAGGAGGTCTAGGCGACAACAACCCCTACCGTCTTTCTAAATCCTTTAAACTAATCTGGTCACGCAAAAACATCCTATCATTGTTAAACACATCAAATATAGAAACTGTAACTTATCTTATTTAATTTAATTTGAATGAAAATAAAACAATCAAATTGAAGAAAAAATAGATAGATAGATATGTTAAAATAACAAAATTGAATATTATGAGAGAGAAAAATCTCTGTACTTATAAAGTAAACTATTGGCCAAATTTCACCAATAATTCTATCAATGTGTATATGTTATGTAAAAACGTTTTCGGGGACACGATTTGTATATTATCAGACGATTCGATTTTCTGTTCCTCTCTTTACATACTATTAACATTTTAACAATTTTACAGGCCCTTGAGGTCCTTATCGACAGATATAAGGAGAACAGTTTCCTGTTCTACCAGTAGCGTCCCTATCTATAGGTATGATGATATGGGACTGTATGGGCCCGTACCAGGTGTCCCAGTATTTTCAAACGTAAGTATTTATCAATTTTACTATTGTAAACCTCCATACTATATAGATACTTGGATGTATGGCTTTATGAGATATGTACCTACCTACATATCAATTATGATGGAGAACAATTCTTGAATCCATGCTTTCTTAAATACGACCAAACATTTTATATAGATACCTTGTTATCTAAATAGGTATATCTATACCTACCTACCTACCTACCTACCTACCTACCTACCTATATTGGGTGGTGACATCAATCATGAATTACTACATTACTACAGTATAACACTAATGCTATTTAGCTAAATAGGAACACCACTGTTTCGTTATACTTATACGTATATTGATTGTTATTAAATATTTCTAAACATTTATTGTTTACTACTGTCTAAATAGTTATCTATGTAAGTTCTAAATCCCCTGTCAAAATCAATTTATGTATATTAGTAAACTTTTTATGTTTTAGATAGTGTATTAGACATGTTAATAAAGAAGTTCCGCCTGATGTGATGTATGTCGAACTGTCAGAGGTCATATTACCTAAATACATACCTACTCTCTCTCTCTCTCTCTCTCTCTCTCTCTCTCTCTCTCTTTGACTACAGGACAAAAAAAATGGCCCTTGGCGTCTGTCTGCATATTAATTTCAAGTAATAGATCCATCCAACTAATATTTTCAATGACACCTACTAAGAACAATAGCAACTTGTCATAAATTTACCACCATTACCACCAAACATGATTAATATAAATAAATACATATTTAGGTAAACTGAATATAATAAAATACGTAGGTATTTAGATAATAGGTTATTCGACAATTTTTCGTCTATAAATACGTAATCTTCATTTATCTAATAGTGAAAAAATTATTTTAAAGTTTTGAGTGTTCTAATTGAAGACGAACGAATCAAAAGTTGATACAGACAAAAGCTTCGAAATGTGAAATTCACTTAGTTGATTACATGCTTCTGTTTTCTATCGTGATACGGACCATGACGGACGGATAAATGTGAGAGAGGAAGATATATATATATATATATATATATATATATATATATATATATATATAATCAGCTTCCGATTTCGATACAGTAAAATAAGTTATTTACATCATGAAATTACCTACGTGTATAAACAAAATGTTCTTCCTTTTTACCAACGTTTATAAAATCAAGACTATAAATTAAACATATAAATAAACACAATATCTTAACAGTTTTAAATATATCTACTTATATAAGTATGTGTGTATGGATGTATGTATCTAAATAAGTAGATAAACATATTTATTAAGTATATGTATTTAATTGGAAAGGAAAAACCCTTTTAAATATTGTATCTATAGGTATAAATACATAATA
Source organism: Meloe dianella (assembly GCA_028455855.1). NCBI lineage: Eukaryota > Metazoa > Arthropoda > Insecta > Coleoptera > Meloidae > Meloe > Meloe dianella. Next base: position 125,980 of record JAPTHL010000045.1, on the reverse strand, counting down.
CTATATTTATTGATTGATAGATTTAAATGTATTTATTAATTCATATAAACATGCCGGTAAATATTAAAAATCATATCCTAAATTTTCTCTTTCACGTTTAACAGCCATTTATATTTATTAATATGAAATAAGATAAGACAAATTGAAATTAAGTAAACGTAAAGTTTAATCGTTTTAAAGTAGTTTTTATCTTTAGCTATTTCAAGTGGCGGTTGTAATGTGGGAACAGTTTCAGGACATATGTGGATATGGCGCCAGTGAAAAGTCTCTCTCACCACAATACTCTACTGGACAACACGATACCTATAAAGGAAATTGTTATTCTTATTGTTGTTGTTGTTGTTGTTGTTGTTGTTTTTTTCTCTTATTTGGCATATTTAAAAATTATCGTCAACATATTGCACTATTTAATAAACTATCGAAATAAATCTTCAAACTTTCATTCTATTTATTTAAAAAGACTCTTGTCGAAGACAGACATGTATCTATTTAGATAATAGAACTATGCTGTTTCTTTTTCTATTAGATACTAATGATTGTTTCAATGTATCACACAACTGTGTACCTATCTACCTACCTACCTACCTACCTACCTATCTAAATAAATATAAATATAGATAATATATTTTAAAATTTATCCATTATATAGTGACATATATATGTTTTTCGTTTGTTTTTCAGCTTTTCGATGGGACCCCAATCAAGAAAACATGAATACGTATTTACTAACGTCAATCAGAAGAAAACGAAGGCAAATTTTAGGAAAAGATATATTTACGTGTTATACGTAAAAGATATTAAAAAATGTTTTTCTTTTCTTCTAATTTAACTAATTTAATTGAACTGATGAGGATAGAAGACATCTTCTACATATATACCTATAGGTATAGGTATTTATATGAAAAGTTTCATCAGTGTTAAGATGGTGTGAAAATTAATTTTTGAACAAAAAAATAAACAAAAATGATACCTATAAAGTCCTGTATAAAATGTATTTTGAAATCAATTGCCATTCCATATAAATAATTGTTATTAACAATTATAGATATCTACATCTCTACCCGTAATTATCTTATTTAATTTGTCTTTAAATTGACCGCTTACCTATTTAAGTAGATACCTACTAGATACCTATATATTTGAAATACTAATTTGATCAATTATTTTATTGTATATATGAACATTTATTAACTATTTAAATAATAACAAAATACCAATGTAAATAAACATTTATTTATTTATTAAGTAATTAATTAGTTTTTTTTTTAAACTTATTTATGCCAATTATTATGGTATAGTATAAAAGTATGATGTTGTTTTAAAAATTTCTAATTATATAAATAAGTACTTAAAATTAATAAACATTTAGATAATAAAATTTTCTATAATTTAACTGATAAAAGTGGGGTGTTTACAAATGAAAGAACCTCCCCCATATAAAGGATCTGAGCAATACGATTATTTCAGGAAGCAATACGCTCCGCCTATATGTCCAATTTGATTCAAAATAATTGTTGAAAGGTTTTCAGTGTATAATCTCGCCTCAGGCGTCAATACTAAAAATTCTCGAAATAAATACTTAAACTGTATACGCTTTATGGATTTAACATATATTAGTTATTATATAGTCTAGTGTAAACTGTTAAAAAAGCCAAACAAAACAAAACAAATTATTTAACATTAAATACTTATATCCATCTACTTATGTAGATATTTAAACATATACAGGTACTATTTATTATTTGTTAAGTGATTAAAGTGATTGAAGTGAACAAAAATAATGTCGTATAATTCATCACATCCACAAGACGTTTATCAATACACATATACACCACAAGTTACCTACCATTATGTTTCAGGTATTTTCAGCACGAAATAAATACAAAAAAAAATACTGAGATATTTATTAGATAGAAATATAATTCTGGTTTTACATAAAAACGATTTCCGTTAGTTATTATAAAATATCATATAAAAAAATGTTTGTCTTCCGTTTTCTTTTTCAAATAAAGTTCTTCAATATAAAATTTTAAATATTCTAGTGTATGTATAGTAGATTTGGATATTATCTATATAGATATAAAGAACATTTGTCGTGCAAATGTAGAGTAACTTATAAAAATTTACAAATAAATAAACATTATATTTTATATATTAAAGTGTCACCAGAATGTTGAAATTATTTCCTACAATTCGAATATTTTTAAGTAATTTACATAAATACTTTTATGTAAAAATTGTAACTATATAATAGTCGGAATCTTTAAAATGATTCAATAATTAAAAAAAATGTTAAGTGACACTTGATTTTTGGCCAGTTTAAATATCAATTTATCTTTGATTAGTAAGCAGTTGGGGGCGCGTATCATTTGGGTGATTAAATGTTTATATTTTTCTTTATTATTTTATTATTCATTATATAGATGGTAGTCCATTGGGAGCAGGTGATGAATCAAATTTTTGGTCAAGTAGTCCAAGATCAGATTCCCCATCACCTAGTAGTACAATGCAAAATAATTTAGTTAACTCTTATCAGTATTTACCACAAATTACAAGAAATTCGAATGATCCACGTTATACTCCATATAAAACTGGTTAGTTTTATTTAGTTTTTTAATAAGTCAATTATTTAATTGCTGATGGTTTTTTTCTTTAAATTTGGTAAAAAATTGTAGCCTATCAAAATAGTGTATGTATTACTACTGATAACACAATAACAACACAAGGACCAACACCTTTTGTACGTGTAGTAAAACGACGAACGACGGCTAATAAAAAAGAACGACGGCGTACACAATCTATCAATAATGCTTATGCTGATTTACGTGATTGTATTCCAAATGTACCACCAGATACGAAACTATCAAAGGTATACCTATATAGAATTCGAACGAAATCAATCAATCAATCAATCAATTATAAATAGTTAATTGTTGAATTATCTAATCATTAATTTTTTTAGATAAAAACATTACGTTTAGCCACATCGTATATAAATTATTTAGTTAAAGCATTAGAATCGGATGACCCAGCTGGTGGTTTTACAGCTGAATTAGGTTCAATCAATAGGAAATCAACAAACCACAACAATCCAATTCAAGTAAATGACTGTACCACAGGACAAATATCACCAAAAAGTGACATTTCGGTAAGATTAAAAACAATCATCATTATCACATTGCATCTATAATCTCTATAATCACAAAAATAAATCAAATATAATCAAATTATAACGCCCCACACAAAATCAACTATATACAGATATATATCTACACTATCTACTATATATATATATATATATATATATATATATATATATATATATATATTTATATATATATACACTACGAACTATATAACTATATCTATACATAATAATAGAAGTAGATACATATTTAACTGTTGTGCATGTGGTGATTCTGCTGCTGTTATATATCAACCCTGTTTTGATTATCACAAAATTCACTCAACTTAATCGTTTTATAAATAGATGATTGGTGATTATTAATGATTATTGACACATTTATCATTATTATAATTTTATCATTTCATCAATTACCTAATTGATTATATTTTGTGAAAATGATCTATTAAATCGCAATTTATCGATTTACGTTTCATTTTAAATTACATTAAAATACATTTTCAATATATTTACAATATTTTTTCCGAAAACAAATATATTTGTTTATTTATTTATAAACAGGAAGATATGAATAAAACGAGAAAATCGAAAGGACGTACAGGTTGGCCGCAGCACGTGTGGGCTTTAGAGTTAGAACAGGATCAACCTCTTTAAAATAATACAACAACAACGGGATGTAGAAAAACTGTTACTTTATAACCTGGAAGTGTATCTTTTTAAAAGTTATTTCATTTGTAGAATATTCCACCAAATTGTATATAATATAGTTATTTTCAGTATGGGATGCCACATGGCCCCCATTTAATGTATACATTCACCTACACCTAGGAATTTTATATACCTAATAATTATTATCGTTTATAATTAGAAATGTATGTTTACTAAATGTTTGTAGATATATTCGTATGTTTTTTTTATTATTTTTATTTTCATCATAATCATATTTTAATTTTACTTTTCTATTGTAAAAAATTGTTTCGATACAATAAATTCTCGACTATCTAGTTATTGGGCGTTCTAGTTTCTTTCTCATAAACATTTATTGATCTGATCTCGCTGCTAGATAGATAGTTCGAAAACATAGAAAAATACCTACTCCAAGGGATGTTTACATTTTGCTTGTGTCGATTTAAACGAATCCACTCCCTTTTATAGTTAAGGTTATATAGTCGAAATTAGAATTTCCTCTATATATATATATGGACAAATTAGCTTGATTGATGGGAATAAACTCATTACTGTAGTAGAATAATAATACTACAATACTAGATATCTAACAATACAAAATCAGTTGATAGACAGGATTCACATCTTCCTTTCCTAATATAAATATCCTCTTCAAGAGCGACCTTATATAAGTGTGCGATATTCATATAGGAAGGCTGAAGGCAAAATGTCCCGAGCCTAAGTCGTGTTCATATGATGTGTGTTTCCCTTGAAAACAACCGATTTTTTGAGTAATTTCAAAAACAATATTGCACTATATACTATCTAGATAAGAATATATATATATATATATATATATATATATATATATATATATATAAGAACATTTTGGACGTACTGTGTATACTTCTATAAAACAAAATTAGGTATTATCTAAAATTTCTATAATAATGCTTGTTACATCAGATAATTACATCTGCATACCTACTCTATTTTAACAGTTGATTTTAAACTAAAAATAAATCTCAATCAATTAAGTTTTCGTCACTTAAATTGTTCTAATTATCTTAGAAGACTGAATAATTACAATTAATGATGTGATATATATATATATATATATATATATATATATATATATATATATATATATATAGTTTTAAATGGCATCAAAGTGAAATAAGATCCACCCACTAAATACTTTACACAATCAATGTATAGCTTTGTTGTTTTGTTTTATTTTATTTATGTGTTCACGTCTTTTCAGCTACTGTAAATTGTCAGTAGGCGGAACTTGGTCGTGTTTCTAACAGAGGGTTTTTTTACAAATATCACATGACAAATTGAGTATATCTATCTAACATTATCTAAATAAACACTAGGGACACATTATTTCATTTATTTTTTTTCTAAACAAAATTATAATACGACCTTGTGGAGATTATTGAATAAGAAACCATCAAATGGCGCCTAAATTAAATCGAAGTGAAAAATGATGTTGAAAGAAAAATAAAAAGTTATTATTTTTTTGTCTGGATTCGAGTGATTAACAACAATGCTTTCCCAGATGATGAATTTAAATGACAACAAAGAGTCGATGTAAAAAAAATAATTTATTTCATCATTCATGTCAAAAATAATAATAATAAATAATTATTTTATAGAATTTATTATGGCAAACATTATATTAGGGATGTCAATTTCTTAAATTTTTTGCTATCCATGGCAGAAACTTTTCGACTCTAGTATAGACACCCGGATATTGCCCTTTACCACATCCAATACCCCATGAAACGATACCAGCTTGTGTCCAACGTCCAATATTTACCATCAAAGGACCACCACTATCACCCTGTAATAATTAAAAATAATTATCAAATGTATTATTTGTTTTTTTTTCGTTTCTATGAATTTTTACACTGCAAGAATCACGACTAGCTTCTCCAGCACATAACATACTTTCAACAATACCTCCAGGTGCAGCTGGACCGTACTTTAATCGGCATTGATGATTGCTCCAAATCGGAATATTAACTTCTTGTAAAGTTGCTGGCTGAGGCCCACCTAAAATTATAATCTTCGGTTAGTTATTATATTATTATTATTATTATTATATTATATATTTAACTGACTTTCTCTTAAACTTCCCCATCCAATCACAGTAGCTGTTCTACCCGCATAATCACTATTATCAGATGGAAGGCAAATAGGGCGAATTTGTTGTGAAAATTGGACTGGGGAGTCCAATGTTAAAATTGCAATATCATTATACTAAAATTTAAAAAAAAATAACACTTTTTATTGATAACTTCAACAAATAAACAAAAGACGAATTACTAAAGTTCTAGGATCGAAACCACGATGTCTAACTATCCGTTTGATTCGTTTCTCAATATGACGAACTTCTGTATTTGTTCCAATATTGTGATCACCTAAACGTACTGTTAATCTAGCAACATCCCAAGAACTCATACTAAAAAAGAGAATTCAATTTTTTTCGAATAAAATTAGATATATATATATATATATATATATATATATATATATATATATAATAAATTCTATTACTGAGCAACACAATGAGCAGCTGATAAGATATGGATATTATCAATTAAGGAACCACCACAAAATTGTCGGCCACCATTAAATAGTGCAGCAATCCATGGCCATGCACCAACTTGAGTTGGTCGTCCACCGACAATTCTTTCTTGATCTTCAAAACCATTCTTTGCTCCACAATTTGCTGTTGATATTGGTGGTTTAGATATTGCTGTTGCTTTTGTTGTTGTAACTGATGGTCTTTGTGTCGGTTTTTGGCTTGGCGATGAAGTAATTGGTGACAATGTAGGAATACCGGGTGCAAATGTTGGTGGATGTGTTGGTAATGGAGGAATTGTATGATCAGGTGGATGGGTTGGTATTGGTGGTGGCCAATTTGAAATTTGTGGATAATAAGGTATAGCTATTGTTTCATTATGTTCATTATTTGTTTCTACATTGTTTTGTTGTTCAGATGATTCACTTTCTATTTTTGTATTTGTACAACAAACACCGAACGTCTTTAAACAAAAACAAGAAAAAAACAAAAAGAAAATTAAATGAAATAAAATCAATCAGGTTTCATCTAACTGAGACTCAATATAATAACAAAAATATCTAATTAATATTATTATTATTATTATTATTATTATTATTTTCTCCTATTTTATAAAGAAAAAAAAACAGTTATTTAAATACCTGTCGTCCTTGTTCAGTATAATAACCGCAAATATCATACATTCCTAATATCCAATTTTCGATATTATTCAGTTCAGTGATTTTAACATCAGGATAACATTGTCGAAATGGTGTACATTTACCCAAATATCCTTTACTATTAATACAAGGATCCGATAAACGTAATGATCCTTGCAATAGAAATTGGCGACCATTCCGTTTTACTTCTGATTCAGATTCGGCTACAAAAATAATGGAAAATCAAAAGTTATTTAGATATTTTTAGTCAAATTAGTTCGAGTTTATTATTGTTCTAGTCTAATTGAAAACAAATCGATTTTAAATTCATTGATTTCAGTCTAATAGTTTTTCTTTTTAAGACACCCGTTGGCTGAAAGACTGGAAAATTCTAATAGCAATAGCAATTAATTAGATTCTAGGTAATTATATTCGTTTTTTTTTAATGTTTTATTTAAATAAATAGATCGCATCATCAATACTATGGTCCTAAGGTGAATGTTCTTTACGACCTTGGCAATGGATGATTGCCACGCTCGCAGGTGGACTTAAATTATCACCATCATCATCATCATCATCATCATCATCGTCATTATTCTCATACATAAAATACAATGTGAATTTGGCAAATGTCTAACAACTGTGCTAATCGCTGTCAATAGACAAATCACAAAACAATCTAAATACAGTTACTATCTATATAGATATGTAAATTAAAAATTTCTCTCTCATCATTCTCTTCTCATCAATTCGAAATCATTTATTTTAAACACGTTTGGATCAAAGGACAGTTTTATATTATTATTATTATTATTATTATTATTATAAAAACAATAAATTTAAAGTGGATCCATTTTAGGATAAAGAAATGAAAATTTCTAACAAATACGAATTAAACCATTACCGTTATTATGTAATTAAAAGTCATAACATGTCAAATGTAAATAAATAACATTAAATAAAATCAAATAAATATTTTACCAAATTATCGATTTTCTTTCTAAATATAAGTATTAAGCTCACCTTCTACTGTAATTGTATCAAAATCATCAAAATCTTTTGCTAATGTTATAGAAAACACAAAAATTAGACACATATACCGCATTTTATATTTCAACCCCATTATTTAACGTTGCCGTTTTTGTTTTTGCTCTTTTAATTTTCAATAGAAATCGAAAAATATTAATAAAAACCAATCTTCAACATATCAAAGTTAAACAGCAACACGTTAAGTCGCTTAATGTTTCTATTTTGTTTAAAGTTGCTCTTATAAAACATGTCCCATGCAACTTTTTCCCCACCTTTTTAAACGAAAACAGTCGCTTCAATTTGCAAGAATTAACCAAAGGATCTTTGATGTTGATGGCGGGATACAGAATAATGTTTACAACATAAAAATATTCCACATATTCCAACGAAAATCACGGCCTTAGTTACGGAGATTTTCGAAAATTTAAAAAGTTGTTTTGATTTTAGATAGGCAAACGCCAAAAGAACTTGGTTCAAATTCTATTAAACATTTGAGTAATTCATGTGGTCTCTAAGATTTTTCGAAAAACAATCTCAATGCAATTTTAAAATAACAATTATAACCAAATTAGTTTTTCAATCTTGTTTGTTTTTCCAATAATACGATTAGTCAGAATTTAACCGGTCATCCCAGTATTTAGATCGAGAAAACTTGACTGTTTTTCAAAGAACTGTCAACCTCCTATATTTAATATTAGTTATTGTTTTATCATTTAAAAGTAGTCTGTCGATATTTGCATATTTGATTGAAAAAAAAAACTGTATAAATTATCCCGTTGCTCTTGGAACTGGTCAAACTGTGTTATCAAATTAAATGCCATTATGGCACTATGTTGATAAGCACTAATCACATTTATTGTTATATATATATATATATATATATATATATATATATATATATATAATTAACTGTTGATTTATAATTGCAAATATTCTACTCATTTACTGTTATTCGAATGTAAAATCTTTTTTAACTAATTGTTAATAAGTACTTCAAATCTGTAAGCTAACACTTTAGTTTTTTAAAGACTCAATGCTAAACACTTAAAATTACTTTTCCTTTCAAAATTCCTGTCTAGAATATTAATTGAATTATTATTGATGATATTCATTAAATTTGAAATTAACCATTGTCTAGCCACAAATCGGCCCAAATATCTTATTTTGTATTGTAATTGTCGATATGACTAACTGATTCTCTATTACTTACCTAATTAGGTAAAAAGGGCTATAAGAAAATTTACTAGAATAGATAGTTTTTCAATTGCCTATATATCTTGATTTGTAAACTATATATATATATATATATATATATATATATATATATATATATATATATATATTTAGTTTATACTTTTGTATTTTTTCTTATTCATGATTTATTATTGCAAATAGTTTAACCTCTAGCAAAGTTCAAATCAAGCTGTTTAGTCAACGGCTAGGGGCGCCTCCCAAAAATTCCGAACATGCAAAACTAAAATACTAAAAATCTAAAAAACAAAAAAAGACAGTCTTTTCGTTTATTGTTAATATTTCAAATTCTCTAAGATCAACGTACCTATAATTATAGTGAATTTTTATGATTATTAACTATCTAATAGCAATAATTTTATAAAAATTCAATAAAATCATTTTATACATACTTGTTAGATAGGTGTGTGTGTATATATACATATATATATATATATATATATATATATATATATAGTTGTAGAATTTGTATTATTTATCTTTTTCTATTTCTTTTTGGTCGATTATAAATTATTATGTGTGTCTAGGTATATCAGACTTTTGCTGTTCAAACGAAAAACGTCCAAAAGATTTATTGTCGAAGTCAGAATATTTTCTACTTTCAACAAATGAAAATCGTAAAGATGGCGTAAACAAATCTAAATAGATTAGCAAGAAAAAAATCATTTAATAAGTAACTTAAAAAGCGATCCACCGCTATCAGATTTATTAGAACAAGACAAAAACAACATAAAAGCGAAAATAAATCGAATAACACACCCACAGTTCTTCAACCTTAATAATGTCTAATATGTTTAATTTATGCATGCAAATAGTTATAAATTAAAAGAATAATTTTGATCATTTTAAATGCTATTCATCTTTATTATCTTATTGAAATTAACTGAAATAATCTACGGCAAATTGATAGGATCGTTATACATATAGATAGGATTAGGAACAATCATAGAATTATAGAAATTTGAAACGTCTCTTGATTGATTTGAATTTTTTTAAATCTAATATTTAGATATCTACGTATAAAATTTGCTTATTATTCTTATGCCTACATACTACCACCTAAGTATAGTATATAGGAATAGTCAAAGATAACAGATTGAAAATAGAAATCATTATAATTTCACTTTAACTGATGTGTTAACTATTAAACATTGTAATTGACCAATTAATTATCAGTTCTCTTTAACCATTATTAAAATTGTGATTTTTATTAGAAGAATCACACAAAACGCCATCTAATAGAAACTCACCGAACTATATTCTCTACATCATTACTATTATTATTATTAATATTATTATTATTTGTTGTTCTGTTGTTCTGTTGTTCCATCTGTTTGTAGCCATTGACAACGTATCTCTGTGTTTTTATTATTATATTAAATAAAGAAAAAAAACAATAAAATTCTCTATTTATATAAAAGAAACAATTCTTTTATCAACGATAGACAACGGTAAAATTGAAAAATTTAATCTAATCAAAGTGTATTTATCAAATACAACTACTACCTACATACGTTATTGGTAAGTAAAGAATAAAATTCTGTATACTACTTATTCATATATACGTATGTATATTTATTATTATCTAGGCATTTTATGTTATTAGATATCTATAGTTACATATATAGAAGTGAAAAATAAATATGGAGGAGAATTTTTCAACGATAATATTTTTGTATTTATCATCATTTATTTTTCCTCAGAATATGAAAATGCCTAATAATCAATCAAATGAAAATGGTTTATACGATTATGATGAAGAAACAACGTATTATACAGAGACAATTGAAAATAATGCCGTTGAAGAATTTGATAATTCAGAAGATAATGATTTTTCCGAATATTTGTGGATGGAAAATGAAGAAGAATTCGATAAAGAGGTATAAAAATCAATTATTATTATTATTATTATTATTATTATTGTTGTTGTTGTTGTTGTTGTTGATATTGTTTATTAATTTTATTTTTATTTTTGTGTTTGTTTGTTTCGTCATTTAAAAGGTCATGCAACGACTTGAAGAAGAAGCACTTATGGAACAATGTATTGAAGCAATGTTAGCTGATGAAAATATAGAGGCATCAATAAACCAGGCAAATATTCCAGAGTAAGTATTTCAATGAAATTGCATCTCATGCTACTACTAGATATCTGAAATAATAAAAATAAATGAACATTAAATATTATCTAATCTGATAATGGTTACGATTTAATCATTAAATTATAACAGATGCTATTTTCAATTTTTAATAATTTACAGTCCTAGTGTTGAAGTTTCAAATATGATTAACAATTTGAAACTGGATTATCCTCAAGTTATTAAAGAAAGCAATTTAAATCCATTAGCAGCTGAATTTATACCAAATGGTTTGCATCAATCTATTGAAACACCGCCAACTGATTCCTCTTAAAAACAACAACAACAACAACAACAAATGATTAAAATAATAGGAATAATTGTGCAAATGGATACGAATCTCTCATGTACATAATTATCAAGGAATAGTAACTATGTGTAACTTTATTTATTTCTAGACATGTGTTTGTTTTAATTTCGATATTATCTTAATATCAATTTGAGAAAATTTATGATTTCAATGAATGAATTGTTTTTACATATTAGAAGTATTTATTTTTTGAGATCTAAACGTCTCATTGTGCTTTTTTTTCTTCAAAATATCATTTAGAGTATATGATTTAAAAAATGTCTGTTCCTTCAGTTTTTTTTTTGGTAAGAATGTACGTAAAATATGGTATATGTTTAAATCTTTATAATTTCTTCAATTTGTATGGTTTACTGTTTTTTGTGTTATAAAAATAAATTGTTCTCGCTACAATCTCACTTAACCACATATTTTTGTGGGTGATATTAAAAGAAAAAGGAAAAGGCTGTGCGAGTGCATATAAAAATAAATGTAATAAACTGATTTTGTACATTTAATTTATTTTGCGTTTAATTGTCTTCCTTTTTTTTCTAATAGCTTGTCTAGTTTTAGTTCGTCAAAAAATTTGAATAAATAAAATAACAATTGTATTATAAATGAGATATATAAATAATAAAACATAAACAAGTCAGTTTTAAATGTTTTAATAAATCTATATTGACCAACATTTGTAATGTTTCTTGTTTTTATTTGCGATCCCTTAATACTGGATTTTCTTTATATAATTTAATATATTTTACAATTAAATCATCTGTCCACATAATTAGACCTACAAAGAATTCATAATTTCAAACATATTTAACTCCACTGTACAACATACCTCTACAAATATTATATGTAGTATAGCTATATTTGTAATTCGGCAGTGTTCATTCAATATTCATCACTATATTATTTATTTACAAACAAACAAAGACATTTGTGTAATTTACAATTTGTCAATAGAAATTACAAAAAATTGATCTGCTTTAAATAATAGGCAAAAGATTTAAATCAAAAAATATTTTGATAAATGTCTATTATCTAACTAGGATATCTGTTGATAAAATACTTGAAATATATATTCACCACATATTTATTTAAACATTAATGAATTACAAAATCTAAAATGTTTACCTGTAATTTTTATGTTTTCCAAAATGTTAGTAATGCGTTTAAAGAAATGTTTATAACGTAAATATTTTCAAACATTTCAAAACCAAATTCTTCTAATTGCCACTTATTAAGAAAACAAAACGAATAAAATTACATTATCATAATATACAGATTTTATAAAATTCAATTATTTAAAAACCATGAAACTCGGTTCTGTTAGTTTCTATGACAATACAAACGTAGAAAATTGATTGATAATTTATGAAAATTACTTATGCCCTTTGAGGTGTTTTATCTTGTTCTTTCTTACGCTGTTTTTCTCTCATTAATTCAGCATCCCTTAAACAATAACAAATATCTTCATTTTAATAATTCTATTCTATATGAAATATAAGAAGAATTCGATATCAAATCTATACACTTTATAAGCAATACATTCAACAATTATCATTTTATTACACTAAAGTTTATTATTATTTTCGATAATACATCATGTTTTTTTTTTAAATCAACCAAACAAAAACACAAAATTACCTGAATTTTCGTTGTTCTACAGTTAATCCATCATTTTTTTTACCTTTATTCAATTCTTGTTGTTTTTTCTGATTTTTCATTCTAGCTAATTCACGTTGATTACCACCTAAATCAAATAACACACATACATTTTTATTTATATATATATATATATATATATATATATATATATATATATATATATATATAACACACTACTTACGAGTCATTTTTGTGCAAGAAACTCTTACTAATTTCAATCCAACGATTTTGTTTGAAATTTGTAACAAATTTATTTGAAAAAGGCCTTCGAAGGCCGCAGCCTCTTTTAAAAACCACAAAACAATCAGCCAATTTGTTTAACGAATACGGATAATAATAATATGGAATTAGATTTATCATGAATACCAATACGGAAATATTGAATTGCACTAAAAAAAAAACAGTTACCAAAATCACTAATAGATGGTGCTTTCATTTCTATTTTAAACGACTGTATTGTATTATGTCATAATTATGTCTTGTATATGTTAATTATCGATATGCTGTTGTCGAATCGATGTTTGAAGTTCACTTTTCTCGATTTTCTCAAACAGGTTTTAATGATTTTCATCGATACAAGACGTATCTATAGTTATTTAATTTAAATTACATATTATGCCCAGTTGCGGATTTACCATGAGCATCCATTAAGCGATAGAATCGTCCGCGAGACAGGGGGGCCCACATAACATCATGTAGTATTTTTATTTAAATAGGTAAATAATAATATATGTATACCTCCTACTTGTGTGTAATGGTTTGTGACGCCTCAGGCCCCAGCTAAATCCGCCACTGGTTATCCTGAATAGACTAGAGAATCATTTCCAGTTTTTAATCAAGAAAAAAAAACATTTTGATAAATACTTGTTTTGATAAAATGAAAAAGTCGGTAAAACGCTATTATAATATCAAAAATTTATTTATTGTCTGTTTAACTATTGAATGTATATAGTGCTTTGTCAATGTTGTGAAGTATATATTTCGAAAATTCGAAATCAAACTGTAAGTATATATAATATACTTTTATATACATATATGAAAACAATAAATTTGGATTTACATTTATGTAATGTAATATTATTATGTAATTGTGATGATTTAAAAAAATTTGAACAATGAACAGTCTCCGCTACGAATGTGTATGTCGAAATTTCCTATATATGTATAGGTATTATAAATACATAATTGATAGAATATCTGATTGAAGGTTTTTTGTTTCAAATTCACAATTCACTCCAGATGATGTTTATTTGAATCAAAGATATTGAATTTTCATTAAATTTAATTTTTGATCAAAATATATATTGAACGTTTTATTATTTATATCGCATATTGATACTATTTTATCAAACGTTTAAAAACTACCTCTTCTGAAGAAGGCGAATATTTTGGAATATTTTTATAAAAACACCTAGTTATTTATAAACTTGACAGATTTATATATATTTATATCTATAAAAATGATAAAGTTTTGGTGAATTTCAAAAACGAACGTATATTTTATTAATTGAATGTCAGCGTTATATTATACATAACGTGATTGGTCAATCATTTAATTATTAAATTATTAAGAATATCAAAACTAGACAAGCTATTAGAAAAAAAAGGAAGACAATTAAACGCAAAATAAATTAAATGTACAAAATCAGTTTATTACATTTATTTTTATATGCACTCGCACAGCCTTTTCCTTTTTCTTTTAATATCACCCACAAAAATATGTGGTTAAGTGAGATTGTAGCGAGAACAATTTATTTTTATAACACAAAAAACAGTAAACCATACAAATTGAAGAAATTATAAAGATTTAAACATATACCATATTTTACGTACATTCTTACCAAAAAAAAAACTGAAGGAACAGACATTTTTTAAATCATATACTCTAAATGATATTTTGAAGAAAAAAAAGCACAATGAGACGTTTAGATCTCAAAAAATAAATACTTCTAATATGTAAAAACAATTCATTCATTGAAATCATAAATTTTCTCAAATTGATATTAAGATAATATCGAAATTAAAACAAACACATGTCTAGAAATAAATAAAGTTACACATAGTTACTATTCCTTGATAATTATGTACATGAGAGATTCGTATCCATTTGCACAATTATTCCTATTATTTTAATCATTTGTTGTTGTTGTTGTTGTTGTTGTTGTTGTTTTTAAGAGGAATCAGTTGGTGGTGTTTCAATAGATTGATGCAAACCATTTGGTATAAATTCAGCTGCTAATGGATTTAAATTGCTTTCTTTAATAACTTGAGGATAATCCAGTTTCAAATTGTTAATCATATTTGAAACTTCAACACTAGGACTGTAAATTATTAAAAATTGAAAATAGCATCTGTTATAATTTAATGATTAAATCGTAACCATTATCAGATTAGATAATATTTAATGTTCATTTATTTTTATTATTTCAGATATCTAGTAGTAGCATGAGATGTAATTTCATTGAAATACTTACTCTGGAATATTTGCCTGGTTTATTGATGCCTCTATATTTTCATCAGCTAACATTGCTTCAATACATTGTTCCATAAGTGCTTCTTCTTCAAGTCGTTGCATGACCTTTTAAATGACGAAACAAACAAACACAAAAATAAAAATAAAATTAATAAACAATATCAACAACAACAACAACAACAACAACAATAATAATAATAATAATAATAATAATAATAATAATAATTGATTTTTATACCTCTTTATCGAATTCTTCTTCATTTTCCATCCACAAATATTCGGAAAAATCATTATCTTCTGAATTATCAAATTCTTCAACGGCATTATTTTCAATTGTCTCTGTATAATACGTTGTTTCTTCATCATAATCGTATAAACCATTTTCATTTGATTGATTATTAGGCATTTTTATGCTAGTAACGAAAAAGATATAAACAATAAAAATGATAATAAATAGATATAGAAATACTGTTAGACAGGTATATTTTATTATTGATGTAGATATTTAGTGTATTGTTATTTGTATTATTTACCTTGATATGACAATTGACAAGTAATATCTACTATGTCACCTTGATATGTCTCATAGAACGCCATCTATTGTATAGAATGCGCTTGAATGCAATTCTAACCTTTTATGCTAACGTTTCTTAGCCCCTCCGTAGGTTATTAATGATAATTTATATATAAATTATATTTATTAATGATAATTTATATATAAATTATATTTATTTATGATAATTTATCATAAATAAATACTCATCTAGGAACATTTTAGAAAGTAGAAGAAATGAAGCAGCATTGCTTCAATGTTTCTAGATGAAAAGGCCTGATCTTTATATATATATATATATATATATATAGTCTGTAATTGATTTAATAATAATTTCTAATTCTTCTATTTTAGGTTAATAAAATTACAATCTTCTAACAAAATTCCAAATAATCGAATCTGTGATAATAATATAATAATAAATAAAATGTCAACTGAAAATATTAATATTAATGAGGTTGAACGGAATGATCCTCTTGTTGAAGATATTGTTACAATTGATTCTTCAGATATAACAATACAAGATGAAATTATACAAATGTTAGAGTATTTTTCACTACATACATATGAAGCAACAAATAAAGATCCACTGGTTGATAATTGATTAATCAAAATAGATAATGTCTTTAACTAAATTGTATTTTCAAATATTGTTTTTAGACTTCCGCTGTTTTAAATCGATCTATTGAACTTTTTCAAAGGGACTATGAATTATTATCTATTGATAATTCAAATGGACAATTAAGTAAACATTATCCTAGTAATATTATGATACCGAGAAAAGAGAAATTAAAGAGTATTTATCATAAAAATGATGTTGATTTTACTAAAATTGAAAATTCTATGTATCGTGGTCGATTAGCCAGGTGATTATTATTATTATTATTATTATCATTGTTATTATTATAATTATAAATTTGTATTAGAAGTCGCACCCGTTTTCCTGTTCCTGTAATTCTTATAGATGGTAAATTTATTGTTCGATCATCCACAGTATCTGGATTAGTAGAATTAATACCAAGAACTGGTTTACAATTATTTAAAAATAAACTACATGCTTCTACTACATGCGAAGAAGTAGGTTAATTCATATTTTGCTTTCTTACTTTTTCTTTGTTCGTTTTCACTCTAAAATTATTCAATTCTGCTTTTTTTATATTTAAAGCGAATTTTAGTGTGTATGTTTTTCAAATTTTTCTGTACCTTGATTAATTAAAATTGTAAGCCGAAATAAGAATATCCAACTAATAACAGTACGACATGTAATAAACTACAACAAATATGAATTGTATAGAAGACATAAAGATAGAGTTTTAAATTATATTGTAATTAATGGTTGAATTTTTTTCTTTATATATAAATTCATTAATCAAGAAACTAAAGAATTTGAAAATACTATAACAAAATATTTGAAATTTGACATTTTAATTTTGTTGTTGTTGTTTTACTTCAATTTTTTTACTACAGAATACGAAGTTAGCAGATGCAGAATATTTAAAATTGCTAGGAGTAGAGACAATTGTTGATTTAATGGTAGAAAAACAAAAAACCAAATACTGTATACCGTAATAATAATTAGTGAAATATTTAGAAATTATATATTGTTATAAATCAAGTAATTTTTTTGTAGTCTTACCTCATCAGAAAAAATCGAAACGGGAACCATTTACAGTCCATTTAAAATATGCGTTTTCCCATTTCCTGGCTGTGAATTTTTTAAACAATTTCATGATGAAAACTTTGAAGCTGCTGGTCTTAAATTTGATTGGTCTCAAAACGAAATAGATGCTGAATTAAAATTACCTGATAATTTCCCAATTGATTATCTTAATATAAAATGGGATGAATATAAGGAATGGGATTTAATACAAATTACGCAAAATTATATGAAATTTATATTAAATCATATACAGGTTGGTATTATTTTGTTTTTTGTAATGCATTCTGTAATATGTGGATTTTTATAAATATTAACACATTTACAGGATAATAAAAATAGTATGTTGATACACTGCATTAGCGGATGGGATAGAACACCATTATTTATTTCATTATTACGTTTATCACTTTGGGCAGATGATTTAATACATCGCAATTTAAATGAACATGAAATATTATATTTGACTCTTGCATATGATTGGTTTTTGTTTGGCCATAATCTACCTGGACGTTTACAAAAAAAGAAACATACTGCATTTTTGTTTTAGTTTTCTAAAATACATAAAATCGGATGATTTTAAAATAAAATTAACATCATCAACCAATTTAAGTTCATCACCAGATTTATCAGAAATATCAGAATGTGATGGTGCATGCAATGTTGATTTAAGTTCCCCTGAACGTTCAGATAATAGAACAACACAACATAATCAATTTCAAAATAATGATACTACTGAATTATATAATACGTACGTATAACTATAAATAATAAGAATAAGAATGATTTATTTTAATATTTTTTATTTCAAGAATTTTGAATTCTAATAAACGTCCAAAAATTGAATCAACATCACCAAATGGAAGTTCATGTGATAGTTTTTCTCAAATCAATGTTGCTGGAAGTTCTCGATCAATATCGGATGACAGTATTGAACGAATTATAAATGAAACTAACAGATTTGGTGCAAAAACTAATAAGTCTGTATAATTTTATTGTTTTATTATTATTATTATCTATTTTTAAATTTTTTTGTTTTTTGCAGGTTTTCTCGAAAAAGTCGTTTAACAGCAGTACGTCAATTATTTTATAAATGTTTTTATAAAAGACGTCTTGATAATGATCCAACATTTAATAATAATCATCCATCCAGTTATTTAACGCAGAATATCAATTC
Source organism: Meloe dianella (assembly GCA_028455855.1). Classification (NCBI taxonomy): domain Eukaryota; kingdom Metazoa; phylum Arthropoda; class Insecta; order Coleoptera; family Meloidae; genus Meloe; species Meloe dianella. Next base: position 106,706 of record JAPTHL010000045.1, on the reverse strand, counting down.
GGCTGTTGGAAATGTGGCCACATATATATTTGGCAGTACTAACGTTGAAAATCAATAGTTATTCATGTGTTTTGTATTTTTTTTATTCGACTGAAATTCTTATCGATTGCTGTATTTGTGATATTGTCTAAAATGTTCTAATTTTGTTCAACGTTGTTCAATATATACTCACCGACCTACCTCATTAAATTCACCAAAGATATTTATATTCTGGTAGATTGCATAGTTAACGATAAAATGAAAAACATTGTGTTTTCGTACATTTTTAAAGTTTTCAAAAGCCGATGTAGTATTTAATACATATATAAAATATTCTTATCTTATAATATTTATAAAATATTTGCGGCCTTATAAAAATCTTGTACTGTGATGATTTAATGGTTGTGTTAGCAGTATTCCTTATGTGCCATTTGTGCCAAATATTTTGACATTTTTGTATTTCCAATTGTTCGTAAACTTGTTTCGTTACTATTCAATTTTGAACGTTTAATTGTTCTTCTTTCATTAATTTATTTAAATAGATAATAACTATGTAATAAAACAATACATTTGTTAGATTGTTCTTGTTTGAATAGAGTTTTTAAAGCCTAGTTTGTGTTTTTATGCAATGTTTTCTAAAGGGCCTCATCTTTTATTTAACTTCACTTTCTATTTCTACTTGTTGTCTATCAATTTATAATTTATATATATATATATATATATATATATATATATATATAATTTTTCCATCTAAAATGCATTTCTAATTGAGTGTATTATATTTTAAATCAGATATTGTAAAAAATGTCTTGTTTTAATTATTATTAATATTTTGTTGACTTCTATGTTCTCACCATAGAGAAGGTTTACTGTATTTCCTTTCGAATTAATTAATTTAAATAAACCGCCGATTTTACAGATAGCGCTGCATACAGTTGGCATGCGCTGCACTGTGCTGCATACAGATGGCATGCGCTGTTAGTTTTCAGTTGATTTTTGTAATTTTAGCTTGTGTTTGCGTTAATTCTTATTTTTTTAAGATTTTCAGTTGTTAACGAAAATTTCGACATAAATTGTTAATAAAATAAAAGATGGAAGAATTATTAAACCGTCGAATGGAAGATATTACAAACCATCAAATGAAAGAAATAACAGAAGAAATAGAAGAATTGTGTAAGGCCAATTTATACACACCTGAAGAATCTGAGTAATCAAATTACAATAATAATGTTGATAAGAATTAATAAAATAAAAATTATGTTATAGGTTAATTTTGAATACACGAAGAGATTTTGAAACGAAAATTAATGATCTTTATAAAAATTTACAAGATTTTAAAGATTATATACAATATGAAAAGATTATTTTGAAACAAATCCAAACTAGAAAAGAGAAGAAAAGTGATGTTAAAATTCCAGTTGAATTTAATATTATCAAAAGAATTAAAATGTTATACGAGAATGCTGTACGACAATATCCAAATGATTACATGTTATCACTATCGTATTTTAAATTTTGCAAACAATATCAGGATACAAGAACTGCATCATTTATAATAGAAAATATGCTTAAAGTAATTTTTTATAAAATTCATATTGAATTTATATTTTTATTTAAAAAATGATAATAATAATAATAATTATTATTATTAATTCTTTCAGCGTTTTTCAAAAAATTCAACAATATGGCAAATAGCGTCATCATGGTTTGCTTATGAACGTAATGATTTACGTGATGCCTTAAATATTTTATATAAAGGATTAACAATACATAAAAATTGTCAAACATTATATACATTTGCAATAAATGTAGAATTATCAGTTGTTAAAAATGAAACAAATGATACAAACGATAGACGTATTTTAAAAGAGAAAACTGCTCAAAAAATTGAAACTTATATTAATGTATTATTACAAGAATTTACTGATGATTATAAGTATATAATTCAAATATTAAATTTATTAGAAGCTTATCCATTTACCAATAATTTACAAGATATAATTATTAAAGAATTAATTCGTTGTCATTATGATAAATCGTTTGTATGGAATGCATTTGCACGACGAGAAAATAAAGGTTTATTTTCTTAAGTATTTTATAGCAGTAATAATAATTTTTTATATAAATTACAGGCTTACATTGTGATTTATTTGGCCAGTCTACAAATCAATCAGCTTTAGAACTATCTATTGCTACATACAAAGAAGGTTTCGAGAAAGTTTCACTTGATGAGAAACAAAATTTATGGTGTATGTATTTAGATTTCTTATTAGAACTTCAAAAGACTGAAACTAGTACAATCGATAAAAATGATCTATTAATGAATGCTTTAGAACAAGCTTGTAATGAGAATTATTTAACTGAAAAATATTTTATTATTTGGCTAAAATTGATTCCAGAAGATAAGGCGTCTGATATTGTCGAAAAAGGTACATTCATATATTTTCCATAACAATCAATAAATTGTCTTCTTTTTCTTTTCTTTTTTCTTTATTTTTGGGTCTTAAATATTTCTTATAGGTGTTAAAGCATTGCCACAATCTGAAGCTCTATGGATATTACGTTTACATTATGCAATAATGAGCGATAAAGTACCTCTAGTTAATCATGTCTTTAAGGAAGGTGTCACACAATTGAAAGAGCATTCTTTAAAATTATGGTTTATGGCTTTACGTTATTTTAATTTATTAGGCCGTGAGGATATCGTTGAAGCAATTTATAAAGATGCCATAAAACAACCACAAGAAATTGCTGATGAATTAAAACCAAAATATATTGAATGGTTATCATTTATAAAAGATATGTACGATGCACGTAAAATGTACCGTATTTTAGCAAATCAGAAACCATATTGTAAAGAATTGCATGTAACAATGTCAAAATTAGAATCATGTGAAATTCAATATGATTTTGGTAAGTGGCGATATGTACATGAATTATCATGCAAACAATTCGGTGAAGATGACGTTGATGTTTGGATTAATCATATATTCTTTTATTTACATTATGTTAAAAAAAATATTAAAAAAAATGTAGAAAGAATCCGTAAAGAAGCTGAAAATGCATTAAAAGCTAAGCCATTCTTACTATGTGATTTTAAAGAGAAATATAATAGTTTATTGACTGAATAATAATTAGAAAAATACACAATAATAAAACAATGAAGTTTCAAAATAATAAATAAGTCATTCAACGAATATTTTTTATTATAAAACAAAACAAACATAATGGAACTAGTTTCGAACTTTACAATAGGCATTTAATGAAAAAATGAACTTTTGCAAAATTGTAAAAAAAAAGAGAACTATTAATTTATGTGCATTATGTAAAAGTCAAAACTAGTCAAATTGTTTTTTTTATAAATGAACTATTTATTATTTTCAAATGTCCTAAAAGAACCAAAGACTTATATTTCATACATATCAAATAAATTCGTTAATGAGAATTTATTTATTGAGATAAAAATAAAGCTTTAAGACTTTAATATTTCAGTTCGTCTTTATAATTGGATAACTTGTTTAAAGTGATTAATTATATGGACGAGCAAATTATTGTTCTATTTTTGTATTATCGTTTATACTTAGTAGATATAGTTTATGATATTATAGATATATTTGAGGTTGTGCTTGTATTAATTTTTATATTTCGTTCCATTTTGCATTTTGAATAAACTATATGTTCTTAATAATAATCTATTAATTATCTTAAATATCACCAAAGCCGTTACGATTTTCTAATTTGGAAAGTCACCTAATAGAACGAACGATTATTGAAAAATAATTTATCAATCACTTTACACATATATATATATATATACCAATATATCCATTTATAGAATAATCTATATAGGTGGTAATTTAGATTCGGTGCTATTTACGTTATTTGGTGTCCGTGGGCAAAACTCATTGTATTGTAAATAATTAAAAAAAAAAAAGAGCCAAACTATGCCATGTAGCGAACCTCATCTCCTCTTTAGGTCCGTACTGATCTAATCTTAAATTATTTAATATGAATGATGTATTAAAGTTAAACGAGAATTTAAAAATATAATGCCATAACATTATGCGTATAATATCTTTATCAAACTTAAAACAATTGCACAAGCTATTTCCAAATTCCAATAGCAACATTCTATTTGTGCAATTTTTTGACACATATTGATCTACATAAATATTTAACAGCTATATTTATTTATACATATAAGTAGGTACACATATTTTTAGAAGAATGCACTTATCAAGTCATATTTCAAATTGCATTGTGTGTTGCATATGTCCAACATTGATGTATACTTAAGTTGATTCGATTTGAATCGATCTAAAGGATCGTTAGATAGGTAACAAACAACATAACCTTAAAATTGTGAATTAATAAAGGCCGCCGTTTTTCTCTTTCCATTAAATAATAACAATAATGGATTGTTTATCTCCTTCGAATTCATCATCAAAACAGTTCAATTCACCACATCGAAATATAGCTAATAGTATTATTCAAAAGAAATGTAATATTACACCAAAACGAATCAATTTTCGTGAGGTAAATATGATAATTATTTATAAAAATGAAAAACGTACGGTATATACCTAACTAATTGATTTTGATTAATATTTCTCTTTTAGGAATTTATCAATCGTCTAAAACGAATACGAAATGATAAAATTGATAGAATTCGAAAAATTTGTGATGATAAATATAATGTTGATTATAAATCACTTATAGATTTACGCAAATTACTACAACCAGATAAAGAAACAAGTAAATTATTACAGATTGAAGAAGTTATGGATTTATTACAACAAGTTGAAAATGAAATTTTCGAAAATGAAATTGAAAAACAATATTATAATGATGTTGAAATTGAAACAAATACAATTATTAAGAATTTAATGAGTTATTGTAGAATATGTGATAATTCATTAAATGTAGGTGATATTTGTATGAATTGTACTGAAGAAATATGTTCTAATTTTTGAAATTTGACTTATTTTGCTTTCTTATCCAAAATTCATATTTTATATTATTAATGAATTTAATTAAATAGTTTGCATTAATTATAATGTGTGATTGTTTATAGCTATTATTTATCATTATTTAATGTGTGGTTGAAAATTAACGTTGAATAATAAGTAGCCTTTTACGTTGTGTTTGTTCCTTTTTTTTTTAACGTTAATGTTTTCGAACGAATATCGGATCTGGCCTTGACAACAACCAGAATAATGGCGGCCTAGCGCGAGATTCAAATTGGCATTGAGTTTGCTTTCAATTTTATATATATACATATAGGGTAAATAATTTGTATTGTCAGATGAGCTCAACTCGGCTATCCTTGTCCACAATCAGAATAATGGCGGTCGTTTTCCACTAAAAATTCACTTAGAATTCCACTTCTTTATTGAGTGTTCCCTGTTATTGGTGCGTATGTTGATTTATTCGTCATTATGGTCATTATGATGTTGCTATCGTTACTACCAATATCATAAAATAAATAACTAAAATATGTTATATCTATTAAACAATAGATGGCGTTGATATGTTCTTTGGTTAAAAGGTAATTTCAGCAAATTTTAGTATAAACATAGAATGTTGGTTGTGTTTGTTGTAGTTTAATCAATAAATTTGTATTAAAATAAGATAATAATAAAAATTTCTGATAGAAATGTGATAAATGTAAGTATTTGTTGTTATATTAAAGTTCCCACAATAAATTTTGCGCAGAATCCCTGATGTGTTTGTGTCCGAAAACAATGTCGGTCCTTACCAACACTGACTACATCGATCGATATCATAGAATGTGACGTAAATTTTATCTGTCATTGTGCAAGCTGTATATTTACCCATGTAAAAATGTTTTAATAAGTTGTGTATAAGTTGTGATTGTTATTAAAAATCAAATTATTGTAAAAATGCGGTAACAGACATGTTTTTTTATTAAATGTGTGCAATACACGCAGGTGCGTACGCAGCCGTACTAATAATTTTATCTGGGCCTGCTCCATTTGCTTGTTACACGCGCGATTCACTCAAACTATATAAAAAAATAAAAATAAACCATTATATATTTCGTTTCATTTTTAGTAATAATAATAATTATTATTGTTATTATTATTATTATTATTATTATTACATGTATATGATTTAATTATGTAAATAATTTGCACATATTACAACGGTAGCCATTTTTATTATTGCAACGTATTTCTGTATCTAATAAATGCCTGGCGCCAAACCTCCTTGCCCTTTGCGCAAATACTGTTTATGTTCATGTGCATGTGTTAAAAAATTTGATATATACACAAATATATTCAATTAAATTTCAATTTTAAAGAACCAAACAATTTTTGAATGAAAGCATCCAAAAGCATCCTTCCTTTGAAAATATGTTTGTCCATAGGCAATGTTGGGGGCAAGGGAAAACATCAATTATTGATTTTGTACGATATTATATATATATATATATATATATATATATATATATATATATTTATTTATTTAATTATAATATATGATAATTAATATTTTTATATTTATATAACTATCTATTGAAATCCTATGTAGATATAGAATTCATTTATACATAACCTCAAATCGTTTATAAGCTAAATTTTCCATTGAATTTAAATATACATATACCTAATATTGCCGATAAAAATACATCTTTAGAGTTTTTTTATTGTTTTATCTTCGAACAATTTGTTGAAATTATCAACAATTCAGTAATACAAACGTGAAGTCTAAACGCCTACGATTTGTTATCAGTTGATATTTCTCTACAATTTTCTTTAAACAATAATTACGTACCTATAATATATAAATAAATAAATAAATAAATAAGAATTGTATAGAATGTAATTTTATTTAATTTAGTAAGCAATTTATTGAACTATTCTACCAGATAAAAATTAAGCTTTTCTATATTTCTTTCTTTTTGTTTTGTTTGTCTACTTTTAGGAAACCTAATTATTCTTGACATTACGACGGTTTAAATGGTTTTGATAATGAATACGTCAAATGGCAATCAGGCCAATAATGAAGAAATTGCAATGGTTGTTAGTTCACCAATGTCGATACAATCAGACGATGATGATGATAATTGTCAATCATCGGCTGGATCAGCCTGTGAAGAAGGTTCTGATTTTATGACAGCAGCTATGGATGATGAAGTTACTGCTCAGTTAGCTGCTGCTGGTAATTTCCATAAAATTAATTTGTTTTTCTCATTAGCGTTTACAATTAAGACACTTACGATGCATAGTTTTTTTTTCTCATTTCTTTTGTGTAAATCATGCATACGAATTTTCATACAAATGCGACAATATACAAAAACGTATTTGTGTCTCGTATTGTCTCATGTTAGAATACTAAAATTGAGAAGATTTTAAAAAATATATGAATGAAAAAGGTATGTATATATGATGTATATTTTTTGCATAATTTGTTGCTTTGCAAAAACAGTCTACTGTGTACAAACTACAAATGCAGTAATGGAGATGGACTAGCTAGCGCAAAGTAGAGAAAATGCTGTCTTTTTTTTTATAGACCATTTTCCAAGAAAAGTTGACAAAAAAAAAGAACAAATTACTGACCCATCTTTTGTTAATATTTTTTCTGTTTCTTTTTTCAAAAGTAATTTAAACTATCCCTACTCATAAAGAAAATCGCGCATTCAAATGCGCACCACAAGTTTTTAACAAGAATTTTGTAAAACTTTTTTTTCTCATATTGCGAAAATTTATAGCTTTTCTTTCATTTAATTTATAAAAAATTAAAACCATTTAAAATCAATTCCATTTTAGATTTTAAAACCTTATTAAGATTATATACAAAAACAAAGTTCATCCGTAAATAATCTAATTGGATGATATTTGGTATAGGTCCAGTTGGTGTAGCAGCTGCGGCTGCTATTGTTTCAGCAAAGAAACGTAAAAGACCACATTCATTCGAAACAAATCCATCAATAAGAAAACGCCAACAAAATCGATTACTTAGAAAATTGCGGGTAATTATTTATTATTAAATATATAAACAAAGCACAAACATTTCTACCAATTTAAAATAATAACAATAATAATAATCCAGCAAACAATTGATGAATTTGCAACAAGAGTTGGACAACAGGCAGTTGTATTAGTTGCAACACCAGGAAAACCAAATGTTAGTTATAAAGTATTTGGTGCAAAACCATTAGAAGATGTTATTAAAAATTTACGTGGTATGATTATGGAAGAATTAGAAAATGCATTAGCACATCAAGCACCACCACCAGTACAAGATGATCCATCATTATTTGAATTACCACCATTAATTATTGATGGAATACCTACACCTGTTGAAAAAATGACACAAGCACAATTACGAGCATTTATACCATTAATGCTTAAATATTCAACTGGTAGAGGTAAACCTGGATGGGGTAGGGAATCAACAAGACCTCCATGGTGGCCGAAAGAATTACCTTGGGCTAATGTTAGAATGGATGCAAGAAGCGAAGATGAAAAACAAAAGGTTCTTTAATATTTCTTTTTTTTTAATCAATTAACTAATTAATCAATCAATTAATTAATTAATTAATTAATTAATTAATTATCATTATAAATCAAACATAATGTTTTGTTTTTATTTTTTAAATTAAATTGTTTGTTATAGATATCGTGGACACATGCTTTGAGACAAATAGTAATAAATTGTTATAAATTCCATGGTAGAGAAGATCTATTGCCTGCTTTTACTGAAGAGGATGAGAAAGCTAATGCAACAGCTACAGCAAACGCAAATATTAATACTTCGGTTGGTGTTTTAAAAATGCATTCCTCAGGAATTGTACCTACTCATAAAATACAGATCCAAGCTAACGGGTCGCCACAGATAATTTCAACTTCTCCTGATGGTGTATCGGGCTCATCGACGCAGGTTTGCCTAGATCCTGCGGGCTATAGCTCAGATGTTGATGTGCGTGAAATAAAAGTCATAATATAAGTGTTGTAAAGTTCACTTTATTTTTGAAATTTATTATTTTATTTTCTATCATTTGATTGATGCCTGTTTAGCTTGGTTTTGTTCCTTAAAGTTTATTGGTTGTTGTTTTTTTTTAATTTTATATAGTTATGAATAATAGAAAATTTTTGTTTTATAGTATTTTGTTTTGGCCAAATTTTCAGTAAGAGAAATGACTCAAATTTTCCGTCACTATTTGTAACAAGTTATTGTATCAAGATATTAATGAATTTTCTAATATATTCAATAGTTCTAATTTAGAAAGAATACAAATATAATTAAGATAATAAATCGTTGAATTCATTTAAATTCGACAGGTATTTTTATAATTTATTTAGAACTCTTGAAATTCAGTATGTATTCGTTTGTTTAAAGGTATTACTTACTACATGTACTGTCAAAATATTTTCTGGGTTCTCATCAACTGGTAGGATCTTAAAATTAATTTTTTTTTTATTAATTTCATTTAAAACATCATTCTGGAATATCTTGGTATAATCATTGTTACAATAAGATAACAATCTATCGATTATATGTGAAAATGAAAAGAAAATCGTAAGTGACGGAGCAAGTCTTTAAAGTGTCTATGTGACAATTTTTGGCCAAGACTTTTCTATTAAACTTACATTTTCTTTTTTGTTTTTTTTTGAGTGATGATTAAATTTTGAATGAAATCAGATTATTAGATTGCAAGTTTGTTCCAGATTACCACACAGTATACTCCTACTGTACTTCATACGATAACAAATCCTGACGGTACTGTTAGTATTGTTCAGGTAGATCCAAATAATCCCATAATTACATTACCAGATGGTACAACAGCACATGTACAAGGAATGGCAACGGTATACTTATTGAAATAATAATAAAAATTATTTGACAATTAGAAAACGTTTATAATATGGTATTTCAGATACAAACTGGGCAAGGTGATGGTACACCAGTTCACACAATACAGGCAATATCGGAAGGTGGTTCACAAGGAGAAGTTGTTGATTTGAATTCAGTAACTGAGGCAACATTGAATTCTGAAGGGCAAATCATTTTAACAGGTGAAGATGGACATGGTACGTAAATAACAATAGTATTTCGTCAGTTTTCATTTTTTGTATTCTACGATTTATTTTTGTTTTTGTCTTTTTTCTTCTTTTTGTTTCTTTTCTATTTTTGCACACACACACATTTGTATAGGTTACCCCGTTTCAGTAAGTGGTGTTATCACGGTTCCTGTGACAGCATCAATGTATCATACAATGGTGGCAAATATTCAACATCTTCATACAAACAGTGATGGAACTGTTTGTGTTACACCTGTAGTTCCTGTACCAAAGGTAATTTATAAATTCTATTTTACTTTATTATTGTTGTTATTTTATTTATTTATTTATTTATTTATTTATTTATTTATTATCTATTTATTTATTGTTGTTGCTTTTTTTTTTGATTTTTTCCTTTTGTTCTTTTAGGTGGAACCAAATAATGGTGATAATATGGAAACATTAACAGTAACACCCAGTGGCTTAACAACACATTCGATGATGATACAAAGTTCAGGTAATGACGGTCCACAAGTTTTACAAGTACTCTCATTAAAAGATGCAACCGTATTAACAAAGGCAATGCAAGGTATTGCTGATGTTAAAACTGAAGAAACAATATTAAGTGACCAATAGATTAAATGTTGACGTAAATTCAATATTAGAAATTTTTAAATGTTTCCCCCAATTCTACTAAGATAACATTATTGTTATATTGTTTTAATTTAGTAAATAATACGTTTTAGAAACGCCTTTTTTATTTTAAGTTTTAAAACAATAATTTATTTTATCATTTCCTTATATTGTTAGTATAATTGTTAATGTGTTTTTACAAATTTATTGTGTTTATTCTTTTTTGACTTATGTATATATTATATAGGTGACATATTTAGTAATGAAATGTTTTTAATTTTATATTGTATATTGGGATTACCTTACATTATGTGTCGAAATTTTATTTTCTTTTCTTTTATTATATACAAATGAATTAAGATACCGATATTAAATTTGAAGGTCTTTAGTTAAATAACTGTATATGTGTAATATTTCTTTATAAGTATACATATATGCATATAAATGTATAAATCTTAAGTTTTAGGCAAGTTAGTCACAATCTTTGATTTTTTTAACACTTATTAATTAATTTTTAGAAACGTACATTTTATTTGTAATTTGAGGGAAAAGGCGATCGATGTTATATATTTTTTTGTTACACTCTTAAAAATGAATTGTACACGTTAGGTATTACTATACCCTAATTAAATCAGTCGAAAATAATATAATTTTAATCAAGTACAAAAGTTTTATTTTTATTTATTTATTTATCTATCTATTTATTTATTTTTTGGTAAAACACAATCTAGGCCTAAAATCAACATATTATTTTTGTATAAATAATAGAAAATTCATCATAAAAGGGAACATATTTTCAACTGTTTGTAAACCAATTGTGGATTTTTCCTGTACTGCAAATGTTTATCTTAATTTAGAAAATCGATTTTCAGTTGAAAATTAGTATCCCATAATAATATTTTTAATTAAAACACTAATTTTCATCGTGTGTTTATATTATTGCGTGAATGTGGATATTGTTTTTTTATATTTTCATAATACTCAAATTTCCACATTTCAATTCTTGTGAGTGATAATATGTAGCACATTATTAATTTTTACTACTAGTCTCAGTCAATTTTGGGTATATATTAATTTTATATTGGAAAATGATGGTAATGTCGATAGTAAACAGACAAAATAAAAAGAAACAAAACAGAAGAAATAATTGATTATAATTAATGTCATGATTATGAGATGGATTTATTTGTTAAATCAGTAGGCTAATTGTTAATTTACTGTAACACTAATGTTGATCGTTGTTTTTAAAAATGTGTATTGTATAGTTTGATTCATTTATTTATTTATTTATTTATTTATTTATTTTTCATCCATTAATAAAATTCGAATAAACTGTTTGTTGCAAAAAACAAATATAACTAATTTATGGCTTGATTTAGAATTTCGTGCCAAAGGCATAATTGACGTACCTTGACATTAATTTTTATGTTTTTCTGTTGGTTTTTTTTTTTTGACTTTTCTATTCATATAGAATTTTGGGAAATGATTTTCTGTAAAATTATAATAATAACACTCTCTATTGTACATTGTATATTTTAACAAATTCTAATGTAATTAACGTTTTAACAAAGAAAACTAATTAAACGTGTTAGTTTAATTTCAGTGTGGTGTGACATGTTAAAAAAATTTGAATGTTATTTTCATGGTATGCATGTTAAAATTAGGATTTTTGAAATTATATGGCCAGATACTTGTAGATAATAAAATACTATTGATTGGTTCAAGTGAAAATACCAAAATCTCAAATTGAAATGATTGATCCGAACTATGTAATGTGTTTGGTTTTTCCATTTTTAATCGGTTTCATTTGTTATTTTCTTAATTAAACGATATTATAACAAACAATCTTGGCCTGTTCATCGAAATACAAAAAATAAATAATAATAAAAGAACATTGTAAATTCTAATAACCTGTAATTATAAAATAAAGCCACCCATTATGTAATTTAAATATTATTTATTCTCCAATTAAATAGGTTACATAATTGCTACAATAAACATGTTGGAACATTTTATTTAGTGCATGTCAAACACCGACTGTAAAGCTAATTCAGGTTTATCATACCCCAATTCTTCTGGCGTATTTATACCAAGTTCAGTTAATGTTGGTTGTATTTCTTGTAATATATATGGATAAATTTCATTAACACGACTACCACATTTATCTTTAATAGCTTCAAGTATACGTACAGCTAGTGCAAAATCATTAACACGACGGCATGCTTTTAATGCTGCTATTAAAATTCTTGGCTCTGGTACTAAATCATGACCACATAAATCATTAATACCTTGACGTATTTCCCAACCATCGATATCTTTTCTATTGAAATAACTCTCATATCTGCAATACACAAATGGACAATTAGCATAAGGTAAAAAATTATTTAACTCGATTCGTATTGTTAATAATTGCTAATCAACATATGATTAAATAACATTTTGATTGAAAATATATAATGTGTGTGAAATTACGTAATTTACCTTTGATCAAAATGTTCATCGCTTTCAGTATTATGTTTCGACATAAATCTAACTGGTGTTGTTGTAAATGCTGGTTTCGATATATTTAATCCATTTTTAATAATGGAATGGAATCGAACAATTGATGTACGAAGCATAATTTCTTGAAATTTTTAGGTTTTTTAATGTGGCCTGGTAAGCACTTTGTCAGATGTCAATTTATGTTAGAGAAGATAGAACATAGACGAACATAGACGAATATAGACGCACATAGACGCACATAGAAGTTTAACAGTCATGGAGCGTTTGAGAACAGAAATAATTGTTAATAAACCCATACACTTGTGGCGCTCATATCACTCTAAGCGGGAAATTTGAACATCATTCCCCAACCCTTGGCCGGCACAAGTCTTGTATATTTCGTAATCTTTTTTATTATGAATGAAAATAAAACACAAAATTGCTTAAACCGGAAAGAATTTTATGATAATGAAAAAAAATACATTTTTATATATACTTACAAGTTAACAACATTTTGCAAATAAATTTTCTAAATATACATATATGATATTGAGAAAACATTGAAATATTTCACAAACATACAAAATTATTAAATAAAGTTGAATAAATTAATACACATTGTCAAATCATAATCTGAACGATATTCACCTTATATATATATATATATATATATATGGCATACGGTTTTTGGAAGCCCTGCTCGTAGTATCATGAGCCTAACACTTTGACTTTTGGACCTTTCTTCAACTTTTTGTCTTGTTGCAATGAGTAGATGTCAACATCAAAAAACTTATATAGAACAGGCTGAAATACTAAGATAAGTATCATCCATTTCTGCTTTGAAATTTTTTTATATAATGTCCCAAAACAACTGTACAGCCAAACCTGTTCGAAAGGTAATTGTATTGTATTATGAACATAGGTCTGTCCAAGTATGATTGAAAATACAAACGTTCGAAATCAATGGCCCATGTAACAAGACAAGGTACTTAGGTATATATAACTTATATAGGTAAATAACAATACTTTTACCATTTTACATTTAAAAGAAACATCTGCTTTAAAAAACGCCTCATTGACAAAATATTTGGTGGCATCCATTTATGTTTTTGTTTTATAACGACTATCTATCTATTAAAATATCTACATATCTATATGTAAGTATATAATAGAGTGATGAGGTAGGAAATTGATTGGAAATAGTTTCGTGTTTTTCACGCGTTTTCTGTCAGTGCGCCCTGAAGTATCTACCGTATCATGTTCTGGACTATTGTCCAATTAACCTGTGTTATCTAGTGTGTGCATTAATCCGACAATGGTTTTATCTAAACAGATAGAAAATTTCTGTTATATATTTAGGTGTATACCATAATTAACCATAATGAATTTATAACTCAATTTTTCAATGAATAAATTATTAAACAGCTGACTGGGTATTTTGTTTTGTTTGATTTTGTTTCTGGTGAATTGAAAGCAACAGGGGCAGTTGTTTGATTTATTTAAGTAATTGTAAATAAGTACCTAATTAGGTTTAGGTATCTAGGTATTTATAAAAGATTGACTACTTAAATATACCTATAGAATAGTATGTACTTACTCATATTAAATATATGTATAGGTATATAGATACACACAATGTCTACGCTGGCTTGATTAAAATATTCAAAAATAAAATAAATATTTGTAGTAAAATGTCTAAATAACTGAAAATTTGATAAAAATCGATAAGACGGAATTGTTTTTTTTTTGGTACGAATATTAAATAACTTTTGATTGGAATGGATTAGATATACGAAAATGGAAGTTAATTTTGTTTACATAAAAACGATTAATTTAATGTCTTGTTAAGAATTATACTGTCATTTTGAACACAATCACCAATTGTGTTGGATTTATTGTGATGAAATCCTGGATAAAATTGAACGTTTCGATCTTTTTTTATTTTTCTTCCTATCTTTCCAACTATATATATATATATATATATATATATATATATATATACACTATCTAGACAGTTTCGTTCTGTCAACAATTAATTCCAATAGATAATAATGAATTAACTTGTAAGTTGGGAGGCATTCTATATAGGTAGGTATATACCTAAGTACTTAATAATTTACTTTGTTTCTTTCGAACATTTTAAAATTATCGCTAGATAATTAAAAATGGTCTTCAATTAGATAGTACAAAACGATTAAAAGTCTACATTTTATACTTACAATTAGTTATATTATAAATGCAGAATGTAGATATTTGAAAGATAGAGAACTCGGTTTTATTACATTTTAGAATTTACAATATTTTATGGAAAAGTTTAGAAATTGCCCAAGGACAACTTGTGGCCTTGTCTCTGAACATTCTCTCATTAATTTCACTAGAATACCTATATATGTAGATAGATAACAATAAACTGTTTTCGATATAATACTCATTTACTTACCGCATGATTAAAATCTTTTATAATCAATCAATAATTACTTTTTTAACAAACTATATATAAGTATATAAGTATATAGATATGATTTTATATAAGGTAGATATTAATGTTATTAATGAAACTAAAATTAGGTCATGATATTCAGGGATGAGAGGTTTGATAGGGTGAACGTAAATTGGTTGCAGATGGAAACAAAGCAATAAGGTAAAAGTTGATGAAGGGTTGGTTGGCCGGTAAATGTCTGAACTAACTTGACGTATATTCATTAATTTATATTAATGGAGATATCTAATGTCCGATGATGAGGGGTGAAAGGCATTCTATACTATGTTTATTTAACTCTATCATACCGGACGCTCAATATAATGAGTTAATACTGATTACCGGTAGATATTGTCTTTTTATCATTTTCTACGTATATATATATATATATATATATATATATATATACTCTATTATTTAATTGTTGTGCTTATAATAATTTCATAAAGAATGTCGTTATATCTATAGAATATCTATTTTAATAGATACCACCATTATCTACCAACAAACTATCTACCTATATTTTATTTTATGTACCATACAATTCATTATGGTTAATCATATCTTTTTAACAGTTTTCAATGTATTCAAATGTACGTAGGTAGATAGGTACTTCTGTAATGTAAAATTACAATTCTGTTTGTAATTAAAATATTCCGCATGGACGATTCTTTGCAGATATTCAAAACACAACCGTGTCTTTCTCATGACAACTTTACACTTGATGATTATTAAATACATATACCTAAATAGATAAGTAGATAGATATAATAATAACGATCAAAAGGAGATTGAATGGTTTTGTTTTCTCTTATTTAAAGACTGTTTCTAGAAATAAACCTGAATCACTGTGTATGTATGCAGTTTTATCGATTATCATCAATAAAATTTATTAAGCGTGTTGACTGTATCTGGGATTTAGACATTTTTTTGTTTGTTTGTTTATTTACTTTTATCTACGTCTTTAACAGAACTTTCAAATGACATTGTGTGAATACGAAAAAATTACATCCTTTCTTAAAATATGCATTCTTATGACCTGCATACTATACTGCAGATGATTACCCACATAATAATGATCTATCTACTGTAATGTTTGCCATTATTAGATAGTGGTTTCCATCGTATCGGGTTATTGCATTTAAACATCGAATTCACATTTACGCACCTATCTAATTATATTATTATTGGGTATGTTAAATTGTACAAGAAATTTTTTGAAATTATCTTATCTATTAATTGTGTTAAATTAAAAATTTTAAAACAATGTTCTAGTATATATATATATATATATATATATATATATATATATATATTAATGAAATAAATTTGAACAGCTAATGGGCGTTGAAAAGCAAATTATCTCATAGAATCTGTTTTGTTTGTCCTGTGGCAAAGTGAATGAAATCCAGTCATTTGCGTTGCACGTTCAACTGACAGACATTAAATTCCTGTTCTAGCGATAAACCTGAATTTAACCAAAATAATATGCAACAGAATTGAATGTCTAGAATAACTAAATAATTCACAAATTTTAATATCAATCTCAAGAATATTTGATATTGTCTTACAATTAGCTAGATAGTACCTATGCATACATATGTATGTACATATAGATAGTACCAATACACGTACCAAATCTAACAATAGAATCAGTTTGTGTCAATATTTTCTTGTTCTTAGTTTTTACGGTTTCTACTGTTGAAAATATTTGTCAATATCCATTGAATATAAATAATTGGAAGAAGAGACTTGATGTTGACTGATATTTCTGACGACCGAAGTCCTTCGTCAAATCTTTAAAATTACTCTTAAAAAATTTAAAAGATTGATCGTGATTCAATAAATTCTCAACTTTATTGAAAAGTATTAAAAACAATAAGAAAAACAAAAATAAATCAATAATAAACATTTTATTATATCTAGATAATAATCGAATTTTAAATTTAATTTCAGGCAGAAAAAAATTGAAAATTACTATTTTGTTTGAATAAAATCTGTTCTATGTCTGGATTTTATATATTTCTTTTTCTATATCATATTCTTGTTTCTATATGTATAAGTAGATACATATGTATCGTAGGGCAACTGTATTTTCCATATCTAACAGAATTCTCATATGTCGATTATAATTCTATTTTGGATTTGAATTTAAACATTGTGTAAAGAATTTCTACATTCATTCAAATAAGTTAATAATCAAATGGAACATATTTTTTTCTTTCTTTCTGTTTTTACTCATCTTTATTTCGGTAGAAATTTTAATGTGGAAGTATGAAGGATGAAGGATGAAGGATGAAGGATGACGGATGACGGATGACGAATGACGAATGACGAATGATGAGATTTCCAACTCATATTGTTTGAAATCGAATGTTTTATCATCATATTCATCATGAAAACCAAGGACTGATTCAGGCAAGTTAAAGTTCGAAATGAGAGTGAGGCACATCTGTGACCACGTGTTCTTTATTATACAATATCACAAAAGAAGACAAACATTGTTTGACACGTCTGCATCATTTGTTAGATAACATTTGTTTATATTAGTTGTGTTTTGATACGATTCAATGTTGAATGGTTTCAGATAAGATTTTGTAAATATATACTTCTACAAAACATACGTTGTCTTTTCTGTTTATCTATTTTTCTTTAAGCCAAAGAATTTGTTTCAAATTTACCTTTATTTGTAAACATTGGTTCATTTTCGATGGTATTTAAGGGATGGTTCCTATAAGCAGAGATAAAAGGCAAATTTCGGGGTATACTACCTACTTGTCTTACAACGATTAGCAATTTTTCATCAAAAATAAACTTTAAATATGAATACCTGTCTCTTTAATTCGATAATAATATACACAAGAAATATTCGAAAGAACGTAAATGAAAAAAGAATTTTCTGAAATCTAAACAAAAACCAACAACAAAACAAACCAAAAAAACACTCCTATTGCCCTTAACCTGTGATTTAACAGTTTATTGAATTATTAAGTAATTTCATATTATAAATAAAAAAGTAAGTTTTCTTTATATTAGTATGTGGTTGGAAACTTAGATGCGAGATAGAACATATTTTAGCGATTTATAAAAGAGACTATTAATCCAAAAATTGAATATGTTTTATCATTTAATAAGAAAATGTCGTACATGCACCTGAATATTTTAAAAATTAATTAGATTAGCTGTATTCTTGAATAAAGGTTCAATAAAAAACCAAATCAAACCAAACCAAAACAAGAAAGGATGTTATTATTGGAGGAATGGAATGATAATGTAGATACATACATACATGCATACAGGGCTCGGCCCGTCCAAGTAGAAACATAGGAGAAAATAGAAGAAATGAAACAGAAATATGATGTGCATGTGTTAAAAAGAGATATAGGAAAGGTGGATGGTTAAGTAGTAAATACTCATTGCAAAAATATCCATCCTCACCATCTTCAGCAGACCCCTTTTGTAATAGCCACTTCTCTTTCTACTAAGAAAACGATCTGGCCTAAAATTTTACGTCTTTTGAAGTAGAAACATTACAACTCAACGAGTAAGAGAGAGACGGAATAACAACATTGTCCTGGTTTTGAGACATTTGGTGAATTTAAAATTAATCGTAATTGAAAATAAATGTAAACATCGATTAAACTTAACTTTTGTTTTTTTTTTAATGCTCTTGCATAGTACCATAAAAAAAGTGTATCTGTACTGTTTGTTAAGATCGACAGTTAATTGAAAACAAACAAATTACCAAAATTTTTTTATTGTTTAATAATTCGTTCAATCGATAACAATAGCAAAAATTTCTCTAAGTTCGGTTTCCATGAGCAAAACATTTTTAATTTTAATTCTCCAAATTGCTAATTTGTTGTTCTTGTTGTTGTTCCGTCTCTCTCTTACTCATTGAGTTGTAATGTTTCTACTTCAAAAAGACGTAAAATTTTAGGCCAGATCGTTTTCTTAGTAGAAAGAGGAGTGGTTATTAGAAAAAGGGTCTGGTGCAGATGGTGAGGGTGGATATTTTTGCAATGAGTATTTACTACTTAACCATCCACCTTTCCTATATCTCTTTTTAACACATGCACATCATATTTCTGTTTCATTTCTTCTATTTTCTCCTATGTTTCTACTTGGACGGGCCGAGCCCTGTATACATTTATGACATATTAGATAGGTCAGACATAGATTTTAAAATAAAGTTTTGAATATTGGTTTGAGGGTGGGCTTGTATAAATATATATATATTTTCCTGTTGAGCTAAATATTTTAGAATTATAAGTAGGTATTATAGAGAAAATAAAAATTATCAAAAAACTTTTGAAGATTTTTTGTTATTTTGTTATCTTCATCTATATATTGCAATGGTTTCATTTATACTAGATACCTAATACCTAATCATTTTAATTACAAACATGATTATTTAACGTGACAAGAATTTTATTTCAACATTCCTCGAGTTTCCATCAATAACAAACAGACATTCTCAACATATATATTACATGAAATTTATGTTATTTTATAATTTTCAGTCGCAAAATAAATCCAAGACAAATACATTTGGAAAATAAGTAAATGAAGAGAAGATATATATATATATATATATATATATATATATATATATATATATATATATATATGATTGATTAAGTTGAATAAAGCAAGAATCACATTTTTTTTTAAATAAATTTCCTATAAAACTTTTTTCAGTATTTCGTTTTTGAATTGTAAGAGTATATACGTATAAATTGACCATTGACATTTGATCGTTGGTTCGTTACAAGTTTCTAAATTGCCCTGATGATGACCATACAGAAGAAGATAGTTATATAGAAGAGAATATTCTCATTTAATCACTATCTAGAGTATCTAGACCATTCTCAATTCTTAGAAACGAATAGTAAAAGAGAAAAAAAAATCAACTTTAATGGAATTTCTTTTATTAGAATCAAAACTATGTTGTTGTTGTTGTTGTTTTTGTTGTTGTTGTTGTTGTTTTGTTTTGTTAGATAAAAGAAAAGAAAACTTGAAAGTATATATGTTGATAAGGGTTTGAATTGTAACAGCCACTGTGAAATAAGACTTGACAGTGTAGTGTGGAACATTAGATGAGACGTGACACGCGTTGACAGATCATCTAGATATACCCATGGGATATGTCTTGTTGAGTGGTGGAATTCTTTTCAGTAGATATATTCTGATAAAGTTAACTAAAATGCTAATCACCGTCGTTCGTTTTTTATATGTATAAACACCTAATATCTGTATAGATAGTAATCTACTTTTAAGTAATGATAATAAAAAAAACAAAGATATGGGTGGGTGTAGTGTAGTTTAAATTTAAATAACAATATTTCATTCAATATTTTTAATTTTCAATTTTTAAAGCAACAAATTTCAATTTTCAATCTTAAATAGTAATTTAATCTTAATTAATTTTGATTAACGTTCAATGTCATTTTCTGGTTTTCTTCTTAATTCATGTTGATTGAAAATTTGATTATCTACCTATCTCTAGTTAAGATAGCTTAATTTGTGAATTTTTTTTTCACATAACATAATTTGAAATTACCTATTCAAATAGGTATCTATCTATGTCTTACATTTTTAAATATCGTATTTGAGGGACTATAAGACGCACCCCAAATTAATAGGACGATTTTGAGGTATCTATATAAAAGTGTAGGTATTCAAATTCTAATAATAATAATATTCAATTTCAATTTTAATACTCTTGCCACATAAGGATTTAAAGAAAAAATGCGATCGTTAACGAAAAAACTTTACTTGGAAACTATATAAATATTATATTGAAGTTTTCTTATATAATAATAATTTAATTATATACCTATACTAAATGAATTATCTATCTATCTAAATAGAAAACAATATTAAAAACTACTTCTTATCTATCTAGTAAGTATAATAATATAATAATGAACAATAGAATCGAACAGTCAAGAATGTCACTTTCGGACCATAAGATGCACCGCGATTTTAAGTCAATGTTTCTATATGCAAAACAGTGCATCTTATAGTCCATCAAATACGATAATTACAATATCTACATATCTTATATGTTGTAGTACCTCCCATATAACGTCTTTTGATTTTCCTATTGGCGTATTGATAAAGCCTTGTGCTATGTGATTGGTTAAAGTTAACATAAAGATATTAAAATACGCATGAGCATAGGTATGCCGGCTTCGCCGGCACAAATTCGTTAGTTTTGCTTTGGTCGTCATTGTGTACATGTGCCTAAAGCATTATATTATTGACATTACAATACGTCATATAACGAGTAAATTTAATTATAAAAACGGTTTTTGTTTCCTTATTAATATTGCAATAATAATAATAATCAGTGTTGATTAATTTGTTTAAAAATTATGAATAAAAAAATAATAAAGTGTCAGAAACTTTTAATATTTCTAAATATATTGTGTTTATCTCAAGCAGCATCTTCAACTGGTGCAACATCAAATGGTAAAAATTACTTTTATATTTTGTATATATATATATATATATATATATATATATATATATATATATATATATATATATATAGGCTTAAAGCGATGTCGTCTACAAAATCTCATCTTGGCGTAGCTGACAGGCTTTGAACGATAACTAATTGAATTTATTAATGTTTGAGGTGGTTCTTTCAGCTCAAATTTCATTCAATTATAAACCAACAATTCTGTATACATAATATAGGTATTATTACACTTATTCAAAGACTTATGATGATTATTATTAAATAACAATATTAATATAGAAATAGAAACATGATTTATATTGAATTATTTTCAAAGCAGCTATCATATTTGAAATGACTTTAAGATCAAATAAATAGAATTCAATTGAAAATTATGTATAAGTAAACCATTTATAATCTCAATTGTTTCTAATGTCTACTATTTATTTCAAGATCTTAAATAGTATTCCAGGTTATATTTCAAATATTAAAAACAAGAATTTCAAATTAAATTAAAAATGAAACAAGATTATCTGTATAACAATTTTATTAAAAATACAACTACTTAAGTACATATATACCAACTGTTCTCTAGCATCATCATATTTTCTTATTATTTTCAAAAATATATGGAAAAAAAACAACAAAAACACTGTTCGAAATTCCATTTTCCGTTTACTTACAATTATTCCAATTGTTGTGATGGTCGGTTTTTTTTAATTGTTCTTCTTTTTGGTATTTCCTCTTCCACAGTTTTTAATTAAATCTATTTCAAGCTTGTTTCTAATAAATAATAATGATAATAATAATAGAAACTTCTTATTTTCTGTTTTGCAATATTCTTGGAAACGGAACTTAATCAAAGATTACAAAAGTTCATGAAAGGTTATCGTGCTATTTTGTTTTGTTCTTTTTTTTTGCAAAAACATTAAATGATAAACTATTTCTTTTAAAGATATTCATAAAAATTTTCTTATTTTAAAATATTATCTTCTATCTAACATTGTGTCAAGTTTCATCGTTTCTCAGCTAAAACCTTGTTTGTTATTCTAAGCAGTATAGCCAGCGAATTGTTGTCAGATTTTTTGAAAAAATATATCTCTAAACTGACTGATGAATAGAGTCAAAAAAAATTTAAATAAAAATAAGTTATGATCGCTTTATATTTATAAAAATGTTTGCAATTAGTTTATATATATATATATATATATATATATATATATATATATATATATATATGATATATTAACAACTGTATAATAAAGGGTTAAATTAGCTTTCATTGTGTATAATTCTGGTATTAAGTAAAGTTAAATGATGTCGCCGTTCATGAACAAGTAGGATTAACGTTGGAAATAGGTGGCGTATGTTGGCCAAAAAGAAAGGGAGATAAAGTCGAATGAAGGGGCATTATTTATTCCTTATCACCACATTTTATTGTATCTTTCGTATCGAATGAAATTCGGAACGATTTAGTTTTAGAACGAACTTGTATAAACTTGAATCTGAACTTATATCTTATCCTTATAAGTTAAAATTTTCACACGTTAAAAATAAGGGGATGAACGTGTATCTATGTGGTTTTTGAAAAATTCACTCTAAAAATGCGTGATTTTTTCACCATCATCCTCCTATTAAATATATGT
Organism: Meloe dianella; assembly: GCA_028455855.1. NCBI lineage: Eukaryota > Metazoa > Arthropoda > Insecta > Coleoptera > Meloidae > Meloe > Meloe dianella. The sequence continues at coordinate 82,991 of JAPTHL010000045.1, read as the reverse complement.
AGTGATTGTGGATTGGGACTGTTCTTTCTGCCTGTTCTAGCCTCCCCTTTCTATACATATAGGCGATCTACGATGTGATGAATCAGACAGAACTAAATAGTCTCCCGCTCACCCTTATTGACTAATGTTTCTACCAAAGCTGTCATTTGACTTATTGTCAAGGGATATTATTATGCAACTAGAAGGCGGTGATGTTGTATTTTTTTACAAGATTAGTAGAAACATCTGGTAAAAGTGTAACAAAAGTGATTAGAATTTGCATTATTATTATTATTATTATTTTTGTAATTTTAATAATCGCCTATTGTTGTTTATGTGGCAGCTGTTCTATTGTTGTCAAATAATTTATTTTATATGTTTCGTATATTTATAGAGCACTTTACACTTAACAAATGCAATCGTTATGGTTGTTTTTTTGCTTTTGTTCTTCTAGATGAATCTCAACGAAAAGTTGCAATAGAGTATGAGTAGAAGGACGATCGGGAATTTTGAGGACAAGTAGAAAAGCTAGAGCCAAGCCAGATATAGAAAGTGTAAAGATTTATTATCATTTCTCTTCGATTTATACCAATAGTCTACATGGAATTTCATAGAAATTATTTATATATATATATATATATATATATATATATATATATATAAAACTTTCGTTCATTTTTATTATTAGATATTTAACCATTATTAATCTTTTAATTAATTGTGAAATAGTTTAACAAGTGCAATTTATGTTCTATTTTAGGAGTATTTTATTAATTTTATTAAAGACGTACATACCTCCTACTATATTTTCTATTTTCTTTATTCGAACAACGTAATGGATTCACTTTATCAAATATATTTATTTTATTTACCTATATTTGTTATCTTGAATTTGGTCCAGAGTAGGTAGGAGTCAATATTGAATGAATTTTCAATAAAAGGTAATAAATTTATATAAAAGTCATTCCAAGATGTGTGTGTAGTTTTTCGTTTTTTCTCGTTGAAATTATAAAATATTTTCTTTATATATTTTTGCTATTTTGAATAAAATCAGGTTTATTATAAATTTAAAATAAACTATTTACATATAATTATCATCAATTATTGAGTAATTTAAAAATAAAATATTTCTGTTTATTTTAGATAGTGACTGAAATAGATCCTATATAAATCATTTTAAAGGAATAAAATTCAGGCGAGAATATGTAAACACTCAGTACAATCTTTCATATCATTCATTTTATTCTACATTGTCGTGATATACATATAAACAATATTTATAGTTACTAGATAATTGACGTAATGACCTCTTCTCATCCTTTCATGTTTCTGCTTTAAAGTAACTAAGTGTATAAAAACACAACAACTGTTACAATAACATTTATAGTCGAATCTAAAATATAGGTATGTGTACTTATGTCCAAATTGTTTTTAGTAAAGTTAACAATCGATATAATAAAATTGTATGTTTAGAAATAGGCATTCAATTGAAAAACAATTAAAATACCTTTGACAACTACTCATTCCCTTAGTTGATATGTTGAGTTTATGATCAAGTTTTATTATTTTCATAATATTAACCAACCCTATTTTCCTATATTTTCCCAAACCTAAATCCCTACCGCCATTCCACCCCCAACGACCATCATTATCGACTTTCTTCACCATTCTAAACACGATTAAAGATGATGTTTTATTGATTGTTATCGTTCGCATATGTTTATTGTCAGATTTTTATTTTTATCTATTGGATCATGTCCTAGAAATAACTATCTTGAACAGAAATCGTTTATTTTCTATTATTCTTTTCAGACAAAAAAACATGGATATTTTCTGCAATTGTTTAGTTTCAGGGAAGTCTTAATATATTTGATTGCATCTATTGTTTCTCTCTTTCATACATTTGAAAAGATAATCGGCACACAATAATTACAAGAATCCGGAAAAATGTGAAAAGATAAGAGTCAAGTGAATGATTTTGTCCAATCTATTTAGATAGATTGTTGTCTTTCTGTTGAAGATTTTTGTGAAGGTAAACGATAAATTGGTTAGCCGCTGACTGAGCTTGTAACATTCGAACGTATGAATTGAGATTCTGTCTAACCTCATCAAAATAAGACGTGCTCATTTTTGATAATCTTCAGATAAAAAGGATACATATCAGAAATATAACCACAAATCAGATCAATAATAATAGTCAGATCTCTTATTCTATATACATATATATATATATATATATATATATATATATATATATATATACAATTTTTCCATCGACTAGACCATTGTGTGAAGGTAGGGAGTAAATGTGAATTTTGTAAGGGTTAATTTTTTCCCCTTAATTAACAAAAATCAAAGAACACTAAATTCACACTGCACCACAGTGCACCCGGAACGTGGTTTATTTCTTCGCATAGTCCTGTCTGTACCACCCCACCACCGCCCCCATCACACTCAATTATAACCACATTCTGTAATTAAACACTATCTAAATAGATAGTAGATATCATCCGTCATGTCAAACAAAATGTGATATCGGGCCGGTATTTTCTTCCAGAATTTCGTTATTATTTTTCTTTGTTTTGTGATTACTTAATGACGGTAGTGCTATTAAATAGATAGATAATGTTTATGTTTAGTTGGCAACATAAATAAAATAATGAGTGAGTTTGATTGTGAATGTATAGAAAGATATCTAGTATGAAGACGTAGGTACGTACGATTACATCCGAGTAAGTTTTTATGTTATATTTTAATTTTTTCATTTTCGATCATTTTTGCTCTCTTATACAAACAACCCTTACCCACGAAATCCCTATCCTTATGGCTGCACCAGTGTTGTCTCGGTTGTTAGATATGTTGTTGATTTATCTATTATGAGGATGTCAATAATAAAATGATAACAGTAGAATAGATATCTACCTATGAAATGTTGTATTATCTATCATTTATTAACATATAATTCATCGATTTTTCGAAATTACTATTGTCATTGTTTTTGGTAAAATATAAATTTCATTGGATTGTTGAAACAACCTAGACATAAACAAAAACCTTTTAAAGTAATTACTAATTACATAAAAATGACAGAAAAAAAGTCTTTGTTGAACAGAACTAGATTAAAAACAAGTAGGAAAATGATCCTCCGATTTGAGTGTCATTAATTAAACACGTTTAGAGTATGGTGAGTTTGGTAGAATAATGCATGTACCATCCATAATGGCTGTCAGACTCGCGTTCACACTACAAATGTGTGTAATGTATTTTTGGGTGGCCCATTAATACAATAATTTGTGCATGTACGTTCATACTCATGTAGAATAAACGATTACCAACGTATATTTAAATCATTCGTTACTTCAAAATTGTATAATTTATTGTACAAACATATCTTCGTTGTCATCAAAATAATTATAACAAACTAAATGCTGATTATATAAATTGTTTTATATATTTTAATGATTACTTTTAATCAATTTGTTTTTCATATAATTTTACCAATCTTATTAGAATGTAGACAACTACAACAACAATAGGACCAATTAAATGATTATAATTGTTGTCACTTTTCTGTTAAAATAAAATAAAAATTATTTAATGCTTTTTTAGTATTGCTGTAAAAAACAGAAGTTCATCATAGCTACCAATACTATCTATGTAATGAAATTTCTGAGTGAGTCAGTGGATAATACGACAAACAAAGATGTAAGCAATCTTACGAAATCTTAATCCAACTTTGACATTTACGATATAATTATTATACACATATTTTAGTGTTTGTTTATACGTACATATGTTAAAATATACACGAGACATATATTAAATTCCATAATATTTACTAACTGTACGATATTAACATTGATATTCGTAATCATTAATGTAATATAACAATGTTAATTAATCATAGATTAGTAATTATAACGGCAGATTTAGTACAAATTACAATAATATGTGAATATGTGTGTAGCAAATGAAAAATATGTAAATATATCTATTTGTAAATTGTTTAATACGATTTTATCGAATTTAATCTACCATTTTTAATAGTAATGATAATAATAGGTCGACAATTTTTCTCGTATATAGTTTTAGAAGAGGAATCGAAGCTTGGTGCGTATACGATCAATCAGGTTTTTATCGTTTACGTGTGAAAATTCAGTTTGAACCAAAAATAACGAGGTGCTTTTTGATAAAATATCAATGCAGTACATTTCTATATTGAAACTTGTGTTGTATAGGGAAAGTTAAAAAAAAATAATAAGTACGATATTGATCAATCGAGAACAGTGTTACAATATACATATATATATATATATATATATATATATATATATATATATATGTATAAGATACTTTATACATATGTGATATCTACTCGTATTATATGAGTAGCGGTTATCTAATAATATATTGGTTCTCTAACTGTGGTCATGACATTTAAGAAGCATTTGACAACTGATTTTTCTTATGATAAGATCACATTCTTTTGAACGATATAATATAAGGAAATCTAATGTTCGCTTTTATACGTTGGTTTTGTTGTCTACAGTCTTCAGTTTCCTTAATTCAAAAGAAAAAATGTGTGTGTGTGTGTGTGTGTGTGTGTGTATTGGACTGTTACTGCATAAAGAGAAGAAAAACATTTTCTTTTAAGGTGTTTCAATGAGATGTCAACTTGTCAAACCTTGGTCGTTGGATATCGCGTCATATTGTGTGCACACCAGGAGTCGAAATCTAATCCTCTCATGTAGAATTACTAGTAAACTTCCTTTTCAATTTTATTTTTCTCATTGACGGCTAATTCCGTAACGTTTCAATTTTTATCAAAAAAAGTTTTGTATTTACCGTTTCAATATTTTTCAAACTGAAATTTTCTCGACTTTTCCTTCCTCTTGAATTATATATATATATATATATATATATATATATATATAATATTTATTTATTTATTTATTTATTTATTTATTTATTTATTTATTTATTTATTTATTTATATGAATGTAAGGTATGATACGAGTTTTTGTTAAGTTTAACTGTGTATTCAAAGTGTGTGGTTGGAGCAATTTCCGATAACATCACACTTTTTATCCGTACGGAAATAACAATATTCCAATAGATGCATGTACCAGGATGTTTCGTCTGTGAAACCTCATAACTTATCATTTTTTTTCTCTCACATATACCTTCCTATGCACATATGGTAGATAATATTATTGTAAAATTTTCATTTATGAACGGATTAAGGCAGTTACAGATGGAATTATTTATGTGTAATAATTTGAATTAGCCGATTATTAACCACATAATCTGGTTATGTGGATAATAGATTTCAGGTTATACCTATAGGTAGATATGTGATCGATTACGTCGATGACCCTTGTTAACCTATACACACACCATTATTAAACTTATATAGAAATAATGAATGTAATAAATTGAAAAAAGCTTAATATTATCAAATTTGACATACGTCATATTCTCTAAAAATGTTTATTTTAATCTAAGAAATGGAAACAATATGCGATTAGTGTAGGGCGCAGTTCAAAATTACGTGTCAAACTAATCTCTCTTTGGTATACGTTCTCCTGGGCGATTCATCTATCTACATACATTTTCAATCTAGATAATAACGTTTATTGATCATCAATATTTCAAGTGATTACAAAATTATAACAATGGAAAACGAAAAAATACATAGATTTGAAATTTCTATATCTAGCCAAATGTGTAAAATGCATGTCATAAAATAGCTAAAATACCTATTTATCAATAACAAGAATGTTTTGTTTATTTTTTTAACCAGTAACAAGTTCGAATAACTATGATTGAGTGTGATTGTCGACGAAACGTGGATTATTTAGGTATCATAGCACAATATCTAACCATGAGTGGGCAAAACCACGTTATAATACAGTTGTGAAGAACGCAAAGATATTTCTATTAGTAGCCGTACAATTTTCTGGAATCTTCCTGGAATAATTCTCATCGATCATTTGGGAAATTGAAAAACAACACACATAATTATGAACGTTGATATCAAACTTGAAATGATATTTTAACACTGATATCATTGAAACTCTAAATGTAAATATGTTATGGAAGATATAAAAGGTCCTGAGAAATATTGGAATTAATGTATCGAGTTCAAAGAAAACTATGTATGTTTAAAACAAAAAATCGACATCTATGCTATTAACTGAATAGTATTTTCGTTCACATTTTTCGATCTCTACCCGCATTAGAAAATATTAATGAATTCTGGAATGTATTTGCAATCACTGATGTGTGTGCGCATGTATGTTTAAGATTAAAATTCTGTAGAGTGTAGAGAAATTAGAAAATTCAACAATAGAATTTTTTCATGATTCGTTTATTGAACAAGTCATCGTCGTGACGGTGTTTTAAGAATTGACAATTTCTGTTATAGTGAGAGATATAAAAGAATTCTTCTTTAAATTAATAAGAATATGGAGAAATTTTGTTTTATATTAAAATAGAAATTCAACCCTATTCAATGAAATTGTATAATTTTTGTTTATAGCATTGAAATTGTGTTTGCTTATTAAATTTAATTTAAATTCCAATAATGTTTTCGAAAATCTGTATAAAATTGAATGAAAATTGACGGTTATTGCATTGTTAATTGAACGTTAACTGTAATAAAAAGAAAACGGCAAATCTGAATATATATATATATATATATATATATATATATATATATATATATATATACGGTAAATCTAAATTGATTAATTGTAGTACATACGACCGGATTTCTTCTATGAAAATTTAAATCTTTCCTAATTAAAATTTAATGCATGGCGGAAATCTTAAAAAAAAGGCCGTATATTATTTCTGTTACATATTATCACACATAGGTACATATAATAAATCTGTTGAGAACATTTATTATTTAAATGTATTTGTCGATTTCATGTTTTAGACTGATTTATAAATTCGTATTATAATAAATGTTGCGTACGTTGCGTAGCACAGAAGGTGGCTTTATAATTCTGTCGGGTAGCTTTAGTAACCCTTCAGCTAACTACTTGTTATGCATTACGTTACATTCATTTTGTGTTCGTAACTAAAAGTGGCTGAATTTTTCATTTTGCTTAGAAAGATGAGGGTAGTTATACTCCATACATATCTAGCATGAAAATTGCTTGAAAATTATTCTATTCAGAATATGTAAACGATATAAAGGAATACTAAATAGTATTTAACAAATATAATCATTAAAAAACGAACAAACAAACAAGAAACCAAAACAAAAACATAAATAAAAGCAAAAAATAATATCCATTGGTTTATAACAGTTTTGTTGGTGATTATAATCTGCAATCTGTTCAATCAGTATTTCGATTAAAGGTCAAAAAAACAGTAGTCGAAATGTAATGAAAATAGATAGGATTAATATCGAAGTTGTCGGCAAAAACAGAAAGTTTTTCTCTTATCTATTTCAAGTTTTTCAGTTGTTAAACACTTGTTTCAGTTGTAACGTGTGTAGCCATTAATTATCTGTCTTTGGGGCTTTTTGTTTTAAGAACTTTTTCAAGTTGCATTCACGTTATCATTTTTATTCGAAACTGTCATAAACTTTTCGTCCTCATCATATGTCACAATAAATACATACACACATATATATATATATATATATATATATATATATATATATATATCTCAAAAACAACCACAAACCATAAAAACAAATCTGTTTAAATTTTATACACATATATTCTATTCAACATAATTAATTCTTGTTTTGGAATAATTAAAATTGAACTATCTAAATAATAATGATCTATACCTATATATTTGGATGACCGTGTAAAACAATAGAAAGAAACTGTTGGCATATCCACTTAGTTATTTGTTATGCATTCAACGGTAGATTTAAAGGAGGTCTGCAATCTGAGATCTTTGCACTTCCATAGTCGTATGACTTAGTTGCTATTCGCATTATGTATTCCTTATATCCACCACCAGATGGTACATCTACACCTTTTAAAAAACGGATTTACTTCAAATTGTATAATGTGATTTTTTCTTTCTTTCATTTTTCGCGAACTAGACAACATCTATCCACCTCCCAGTTCTACGCTACCAAACCAAACAAATGATGTTGTTAATGTTATTACTGTTACTTTAATGTAAACCAAATTGTTTTGTTCTATTAGTTAAGTATGTATATAAATTCGGTAATAGAATAAGTTTTCTATTTTACTAGCTATCTAGCAAACATTCCGGCAGTAGAAGGACGTACCATGAGGAACATTGCGGAACAACTGCATGTCAATTAACGTTTCCTGACAACTGGACAACATTCCTTAGGTTAAATCAACGAAATGCCTTCAACATTCTTTTCCTTGAATTATATCTCTTGATGTATTTATTACTTGTTTTGGTATTTATTTTTATTACTTTATAAATGTGTTGTTTATTTGGACATATGGAAAAATTGAGTTTTCCATTATTAATTTCGCAATAAAGTGACAGTAATTTTTTGACATGAATTTTGCGGTAAACTTTAAATTATTCGCCCTGTTCGATATTGATCGTGGTTAGATGTAATCTTCATTCTGTATTATTGCACAAACAATAATAGGTTCAGTGTGTGTGTTATATTGTGGCTGTACTGAAATTGTTTGGATAATGAGAAGATTGTGAATCATATTCATGTAGCAATAGATAGTGAACATTATATTGAAAATACAATTTTGAATTAATTGTCAACTGACAATTACATAAGTGGTTTTTGAAATAATAAAAAAAAACTGTCTCATATACATATGTAATTCATATGATATATTATTGAGTTATTTAATTTTCTATTTTCTTTTTACAAAGATTTCAAACGTTTCAAATGCTATTTAAGCTTTATCTGGTACATGAAAATAAATAAATAAATAAATAAATAAATATATATATATATATATATATATATATATATATATATATATATATATATATATATATAGTTCTCAAAGTCATTTATCAAAGATTTTCATATTTAGAAGAGCAGGACATAGGAATGGCCGTTACTTTCTCATGATGAATGTGTCACAAGAGGCAGTTTCCAGAATGCTATAATGCGACGGGTCGCATTTCCTCATATTCTACAATGTGTGCATACGAGAAATTCGTATAGTATAGAGTTAGTTACATCGAATAAAATATAATCGGATACATCTAGATAGCCTTCCTTGCAAAGATTTCTTATTATTGTAGTGGAAAAAGAGAAAAAATTACGGATACGTAAATATCATGAATGTAGACGACGCCATCTATTATTGACGATCAAGATGGTAGAAGACGTTCCTTTAAAGTGTGTAACTAGTGTGATTTTATCTTTGGATAATAAATCAAGTTTCAGTCTACAAGAGCGTTTAGATAAAACCGTTCGGAAGTTTCGTTTGAAGCACCTAAGGCTATTCGCATTTTGATTTGTCCCGACTGCGTAGTTTTTTTTATAATTCTACCCTCTCTGATCTCTCTCTCTCTCTCTCTATATATATATATATATATATATATATATATATATATATATATATAAACATACATTTTTATTATATTATTTTAAATGATTGTTGTTTTCATTCCTAACATTTTATATACCTACTCAATTACCTTTATTGTGGTTTTCTTTGATTTAAAATGTAGGTACAATTCTAACGAACCATTTGCTTTTTGTTTTTCTACAATTAAACACTTATATAGTGATGCTTCAATAAAATGACAAATTCCATTTGTATTTAGATTATTTTATGTGTTGACGAGCTTTCAACATCTATATATATATATATATATATATATATATATATATATATATATATATATATCCATATGGATATGTATGTATGTATGTATGTAAATATGTATGTATACGATTTTATATTGTTGTAAGATGTATAATAGAAAGCTATGTCTTACCACATTTCATACCCATAAAATGAAACAAAGTAAAACTGAACGTGACTTAGAATATATTGTACTTGGTTAAACAAATATTTGTGGCATTTTCATATCCATACACCCACCTGAACACCAATAATTGTTGTTTGTTCTCTTTAATTTAGGAAATTTTCGACTCCTCAAAAGGGGGAAAAGAAAAAGAAAAAGAAAACAAATAAGAATTTTAACAATTTTTTGGATTAATTTCGATTAATTTAATAAGAATAGAATTATATTCCATGTTAAAAATGAATAAAAAACTGGTATACTACTGATATCTAGGTATTGTTGATTTGTAATTGGTTTGTTATTTAACAAATTAAAATTATGATAATTTATTGAGTAGGTAGGTATCTAGGTATAATTGGAAAATAAACTTTGATCAGTTTTCTTTTCTATTAAATTTGGTAAAATTGTCACAAGTTTGTTGTTGTTTTAGTGTGTATGTTAAATTAGTATACAACATGAATTGAACGAAGACAACTCCCAAGACACATTGTTGCCACGAACCGACCATTTTATCACCCCCATCCCCCCAGCAACAAACGTTTCTTCTTAAGCCAATAAACCTGCCATGCATGCTGCTCGTTCATTTGATTCATTCTATATTCCAGCCTAGTCGTCAATTTACATGTTATCGGTATTTTTATCAACATTTTGAAATCGTTCTACAATCATTCACCTTACTATTCTATTGTACATACTATCTAATTTATATTAACTAGATAGTAAACTGTCCAATACCACTTATTTATATATATATATATATATATATATATATATATATATTTATATATTTATATATTTAAATTGATCTTGAACGCACTTCTTTCAAATCAGCTTTGTGGATATTGTGTTGTACTTTATACTTTTTCAAACTATTTCAGATGGATTGAAAGTTTTGTTATATTTCTCCGTAAGTATTTTTTGTTGTTGTTGAAATTGAGTTTTCACGCCATTATCATTCAGTTGAGATCATTAATATTTAAACGAAAATCTTTAGCTCAATGTCATTGTTTCAGATTTATCGAATGACGAATATATTATTTACCTAATACATATTCATACATACATACATACAAACATACATACAATATTAACAATCTATTTTGGTTTTTATTGTTGATAAAAATTGTTAAATGAGCTTTTAGGTATATGTTGGTGTTAATAAAAACGTAATTTAATAAAGTTTGATCAAATGACGATGTTTAAATACATAATACATAATACATATACATATGTATGCATCTATGTGTTGTTTTATGTTATTTTATATGTGTATAAATGTTTATATACCTATAGTGTCTGTGGATTTGTCAGATGTCTAAGACCGACACGCGAATTCGAAGTTTGCGGTTGGACGATCTCGAAACCGCGAGCGATGCTTTTGGGGATTATGAAGCGAGTTGGAAAGAATTGTTAAGTCAGCGTACTTTTCATTCTCTAATGCTGGAAACTTGAAAGAAAAACATTACTATAGTAAGACAATTTTATTGGGGTTGTCTTGTCTACATAAATATTACGTTTGTAAAAGTATGATTTTTAAACATCAACGGTATTTAGGTAAACTTTAATGAATGCGCTTTGTATATATATATATATATATATATATATATATATATATATTGCATTTATTTATTCCATTATTTATTTATTGTCAATTTCCTATTTCTGTTTGCCTGATGTTATCTTTGTTTTAGAATTTATTTCGACTGATAAATATTATAAAGTCACAACAGTGTTCATTGACTGTACATACGATGTCACCTAGAAACATACCTATATAAAATTACGAAACCATCATCTTTTCTGAGTTGAATTTAAATATGGAAATAGCAAATAAGATTAGGACATATGGAATTTAAATTTAATACGCCTCACACATATTCCGGAGCCCTTTTTCTGGATTAAATTTTATTTTGACACATATGGTGTATTTTGTTGGATTTTTCAACAATGCCTTGCTAAAGTATGTCTATGTCTATCTAGACAGTATATACATATATTATAATTATTTAAATTAACACAAGAAATTCCTTAGAATACTCAATTCGTTTGAAGACATTTGCTGATTATGTACTTATCTAATTTTCTACGATTATATATATATATATATATATATATATATATATATAAATATTTATTAAATAATTTTCTAAAGTAATGGTAGGTATCTGTTTAAAGTGATTTTATTATTACTTTTCCTTTTTCATTTTTTCTTGGTTAATCAAGAAATGTGTTGAATGAATTGATTAAGTAAGTAATTAATGTTGATTTTTGAAATTATATCGTCCACTATTCATTGTGTATGCATAGAAATTTAATAGCATTTCAAAATCCGATGTTGCTTTACCACATGAGTAAAATGTTATCCATATCATCTGACATGCAAATCAAATGCAAAATTATACACCTTATTGGCACGGTACACCAAGCAAAGCAAGTAGCTTGCCTAGCTCGTTCCTCTAAATATACACATGGCTTTTGCTATGTGTATAGAGCCGTCGAGTTTTGTCTAAACACAACTTTCCGAATTGTAAACACGTATCGTTTCAATCGCGGCTGTGTCTGCCGTAATGTCTGAGTGGCATTTTCGGTTACCGAAAACTCAAAATAGGAAACCATACCCATTATATGGAAACTTTATACAACATGTAGATATATAATAACGTTGGTCTAACTTTGTTGTTATATCATTAATCACAAGTCCATTTGAATAAACAGATTTGTAAAATTCAAATATGAATACCTTCTGGTCAATATTAAAAAATTAACTTTAAAATGTACGTATGTCCAATTTGATAATTTAACAAATGAATTAATAATTGAAGGAGGAATAGTTATGAACTTTTTCTTTCCTTTTTTTCTTTATTTGTCTATCTAAATATGAATCTTAGTTACAACTTTGTCCGTATAGCGATAAGTTTATTATAGTAGACAATTTTATTTTAAAAAGAAATAAGATGTCGCTGTGACAAATTCGAACGACAAATCCTACTGTCGACTATGGTTGAAGTTGATTTAAAACTCAGCAGGATTATGCGAAACATAAATATGATAAAATTGTGACGGATTTGAATTTTTCGTGATTTTTCTTTTCTTTTTTCTTTTTTTCAACAGTTTTATTGGCATAAGATTGGCGCGTAAGTTTTTAGAATATTATGCAAGATGAATACTCATCTGTACTATACTACCACCAACAGTAACAGTAGTGGCTGTACGGGATTTGATTTCAAGAAAGACTCCTACGAGAATTCTGTTGTAATTGCTACCATAAATCTGTTTGCCATATCGCATTCGTGGTGTATGCGCATTCAAAGGATGGTCCATAAGAAGAAGAGGAGCAACTTATTTGCATAATTGAACAAGTACACAAAAGTCACCTTTTTCAGATCTTATTTCGTTATAGTTGACTTATTCGTTTCTTATCTCTTGACAATTTCCAACAAAATTTCAACTCAAAATTATTATGCTATTTGTGGTGGAATTATACACTTACTAAATTTAATTTTTTTTGTTTTCTTTTTTGTTTGTTTTAGGTTTCATCTTTCGATTTGTTATCTAATATATGTCATAGGTCACTTTAATTATCTTTTTGGCTTGTTTCTATAAAAATATTTTAAAACATGTGATGAATATTGTATAAAACAATTTGGTAATTAAAATAGCAACTTTTTCTTACAAAAAGCTACTTTGCTGTTTTATTTATTTGTCTAACCAGAAAATGATGTTAAAACATTAACAAATAAATCTCAAACAAGATATCTTAAGAAAGCCTATTGTTTCTTTTTTTACAACACGTAATACCTTCGAGAGGAATACCTACAGTTGTTAGATAGATAGTTAGATGTTAGTTCAAGCTTTGGTGAGAATTCGTAAATCCAAGATGTTATCATTTTTGTGCTTGTACAGATTAAACATTCTATAAAATATACATACAGGTTAAATTTATCTATAAATATATCTGTCAATAAATAAAAAAACTAACAACTCTGTGCAAATATGCATTTTTTAATGAATCGATTTTACTCACTTGATAAACGTCTATCAATATTTATGATTTAATTAGTAGTAAATGAATATGCGAATATTATTTTTAATAAAATATATTCGGTCATGTGTGATGAACAATGGATATGTAATAAGTGAAAATTGAATTAGATTGTGTATTCACGTATTATTATTATTATTATTATTATTATTATTATTATTATTATGTCTTTTGTTTATTAAATGTAATCTGTTAATATGATAATGGTTGGTATCCTTTTTCCCTATACGGAAGTTTATCTAGGGTGTGTCGTGACTATAAGCATTAGACGATCAGAAACTATTTATTTAATTATTATAAAATTTATTTATTTAATTGACATCGAACAATTAAATAATAATAATATTCCATTGATAAAATTTATGATTTGTAGAATATTTTAATAAGGTCTTGTCTACGTTGATTTATTTACGAGGCAACAGGTCGTTGATTCAACATCAAGATTTAGAAACCGCTACATTTTCCCTAAAGTTTGTCATCACTAACTAAACGATTTGTTTAACTTATGTGATTTCATTAAATTTAATTGTATTATTCAACAATTTTATTTGAGTTTAGGATACAAGTGTGTATAATGAAATAATTGTTATTTTATATATTTTACCTATATTTACCTAATGGTACGAATAGAGTTTGATAATTGTTTGTTAAAAATTTCGTTGAAATCGATCAATTTTACTAACTGAAATACAATATGAACTGCAGAATTCTCAAGAGACATAATGTAACAAATTGCTGTAAGGTAGATCAACAAATGTAACCCTAGCAAATAAACCATGTAAACCTTTTTCTTGTTTCCACATTTATATATATATATATATATATATATATATATATATATATACTATTTAGTCGCGAATTTATCATAATACGGTAAAATAAATGGGAATACAATAGATGAAACCTTTTGTGTTAAGAAAACATTTTGAATTTAATGTATCTACAAGACATACATGACATTCAAAATCGTTCCAGATAGAAATAATTCTGATAGAATAGAGTTTGTCGGAAAAAATATAAAATAAAATAAAATCACGTGGTCCATAGATGCCTCAAACAATTTGAAAATATAATTTAAATTATTTGCCATTTGTCACCAGAGAGTTTTATTAGGCATCAACGACAAATGGTGGATGCGCCGGGCGAATTGAATGTTATTTGGTTTATTGGAAACTCGAATCTTTTTTTATTATTATTATTGAAACGTTCCTAATTGAATTGATCCAAAATTGAAACTTTTGATTTTATTATGATTATTTTTGTTTTTATTTGATTCGTGTTTTCAGGTTTGAATGTTACAGTTTTGGTTTGTAAATGAACGTGCCTAGGCAAGATCAAAATGGTTCTGATTTATAATACAAACTAAGTAAACAACTGGTGACGTCTATTACATCAAAGTTTCTCTGTCACATATGCGAGATTGGAAAACGGGTCCGAGGAACACTAAAATGTAGTCTAGGGGTAAAAGCAACGGGACATTCAATCGATTTTAATTTCCGAGTTTAGATAGTAGATTATTCCGCTTCAGATTCAAACATAGTTATATATATATATATATATATATATATATATATATATATATATATATGTTTTGTCTGGTAGTCAAATACAGGAAACGATTATTGTTTGATATAAAATTATGTTACTGTTTATATAAGACTCTATCTACAAGAAAAAAAAACAACAAAATAAAATTGTATAAAGAGCAGATATTAATGAAATTACTTTGTAAACCCTAATCAGTAAGAGCAATATCACAAACAAACTCGAATTATTAAACTTGCAACTCTACCAAATTTATTTCAAATTTTCTTTATTCGATAAGGTTTCTATCTAAATCCATTTACAAATAGATTTTAATTAGACATTATTCTTATTTACTAAGTAATTTGTGATTTATGATTTGTTTAAAATATTTGGCCATAAACAAAATTGATTAAGGACAATGACATGTATATACACTATATGTATACTGTAGATTCAGGTGGTATGTTGAATGCTATTCACGTATTGCTGGTAGTAATAACGCGAGCAATGAGAATGCTAACTTCTGGTAGTTTGCTCTATGGTTTTCGTGTTATGTATGTACAAAGTATCTATGAGAGAAAGAAAGAGAGAGGGAGAGAGAGAGAGAGATGTATACCAGTTGCTGAGAAATACACCATCTGTTTGGTTGTACCCTTATACTACCACCGCATTTTGCATTGCCACCATTATACCGCAATGTTGTCATAATCAGGAAGCGATCGTCGGAAGTCAGGTTAAAATCTTATGGCAACACAATTAAATTCCTGTCGAATTATGACTTTCCTCTTGAAATTCAATGACAATTCGTAACGTTGTGATGATGACTTTGAATTTTATATTTTTGTTGCTTCTTCATTTCTTGTTTATGTAATTTATACAATCGGCTAAATGCAGGTGATTCATAATTCCATAACTCCAGTATAAGTATATAGAGTTAATCAATAAATTTATAGATTTTATTGAAAGATAGACATATTTAAATATTTAGAATTGACATGATTTTATGGTAAAAAGAATTCGTCTCTTGGTAACAACATTGATTTTAGATATATAGATATGTACCACATAAAAGAAATGATGTAAACTTTAACTAAACAAAATAAACTAATTAGATGTTTAAACTATTTAAATAGAAAGTATTACATAAGAGTGTAGACACATTGATTCAAATTAGATACATTCAAGTAGTCGAAAGTCGAAATTTAACTTTCCATACGATCGTTATCTACTTTTAATCAGATATAGGTAATTGTCTTGGTTGTTATTGCATTTGTCTATAAAAGTTCTTGAAGTGAGCCGTAATTTACTCTTTGTTTAAAAATATTAAATTAAATTTTTTTGGTGTAATAAAGTCAATAAACGTATAGATGTCATGATTGAAATTGTCGTCGATTTCAGTCAAGGTTTTTTTATAGTCCAACAACGAAATTCGACTTCATCAAAGGACTTTCAGGTAATTCAATTCGTAAGATAACAATTCAATTTAGAATCTTACGTGCTCCTCGTCGATATTCGTATATATATATATATATATATATATATATATATATATATATATATATATAAATGAATGAATGAATGAAATATAGTCAAGTAATGCTAGAATGCATTCATTAAATCACATCATCATTATATTGTTCGATGATTTGATTGATTATTCTATACATTGTTGTATATCGATTTCATTTTCAATATAATTTCAAAATGATATAATTTAGTTAATTTTCTTAACCCGACGCTGTTGTAAAATGATTTAATGAGAAAGTCAAAGTTAATTTGAATTGTATTCTTCATATTCAATTTTGCTTTTGTAGTGATTGATTGTTTTCAAAATCTTGGCCTAAATATTAATCAATATTTTTATTACACTATCATTAGTTGTCATTGTTGGATTTTATTGTTATTTATTTGTTTGAAAAATTGTCTGATACATACTTATATACATATATATATATATATATATATATATATATATATATATATTATTTATTCTTTTTAAAATAATTCGTTTCTTGGATGATCGGTTGAATGAGATACATTTTACATTGTATGAAAACGAAATGATATTTTAGAATCAATGGTATGTATATAACAACAGTAATAATAATAATTATTATTATTATAATAGTTATATTGGTTTCGTTCATATTGTGAAAACTTTTGATGATTGGTTGTTAATTAACAGTTCTGAGGAAGGTCTCCTTTATTGCAATTTCCGACCTTCGTTTGTGTAAAGTACACACGGAAGTCAAACAACGGTAAACGTCTAACAACATTTCTTAGAAATAAGATGAAGTCAAGCAAAATTGTGGACGTGACTTGGAATATCCTTCTACTACACAAATATTTGTTGTTTTGCACCTGAACGACTAGATGTAATCACAATAGAGGTGTATATATATATATATATATATATATATATACCTAGTTGATTTTTAAAATTTTTAAACAATATCATCTTATATAATATATATATAATTTTATAATTTTGATTCATGCTAAAGTTCGCGTCATTATGATATCATTGAAGTTTATATATATATATATATATATATATATATATATATATATATATATATATACTATACTATACTATACTATACTATACTATATATATACTATATATATATATACGTTTTCTACGATCAATAAACCGTTAGGTTTACACTGACTAGTTTCAATATCACCGAAATATTCCTACTGTTATGCATATCCTGGTTCGTCTTCCTTTAACACAATTCACTCTGAAACTTGACCTATAATGATGTCAATCTTCTAACGATTTACTGTTCTTGGATTTTTTTTCTATATAGCTCATCGACAACACGGTCCATTGTCCCAAAAATTACATTTGCATAATGACACACACATATACTGTTACCACGAATATGTTTTCCAAATATCATTATTAAAAAAAGAATAAGCTATCTCTTATAAAATATTATAGTTCTATAGTACATTAGTTCATTTAAATGATTCATATTTGGATTGTTGATAAATTGTTTCTAAATTTTGTTTCAGTGGTTGTTGAAGAACCAGAATTCACAGACATCATTGAAAATGTAACTGTTGCAGCTGGACGAAATGTGAAATTTGCCTGTTCTGTTAAAAATTTAGGCACCTATAAGGTAATTACTGCGTTATTATTATTGCTTAAATGATTGGACAAACGAAAAATGAATATATATATATATATATATATATATATATATATATAATTTATTCGTATGTATATATACCTATGTGATATTTCTGTTAAGATCGTTATAAAATCCTAGAAGACATTCAGTTACATTTTGCTGAAATAGTCATGACTTTATGGTGAGGATTTATTTTACCGGCAGGCGTCCCAAAGGTCTACTTTACAACTTTATTGACGCCCTAACTCACTAAACTCGTGTAAAAAGCAGCCACGTTTGTTTAATGCTTTTTTATAGTTCGAGAGTCGTCAAGATGTGGTTATGAATTATTATCGTTCCTTTTTTATTACAATTTTCCTGATATGAATAATAACACAGATCTATACTTATTTAAAAAATTTATTTGATATATATATATATATATATATATATCTCGTATATAAAGGCAACATTATTGCAAGTTAATAGAAAAAAGTGTCAGTCAGTTTAATGTTGACTCGATAAAATACAATGAAAGTATAAGAAAGGAAGAAAGAAAAAAGAAAGAAATGCATTTTTTAGTAAATCCATGAACAACAGAAGATTTTAGGATTTGTTAAATAAAAATAGTGAAAAGATTACTACAATGGTAAGTGAATTCAGTGTGGTCTTTTATTCTTACATTGAATTTTTACGTTTGAATATATGTCGGCTGACGTTATATCTTCACATGTGAATTCAATAATTAGTTTTAAATAAAACGCTTCAACTCACACATGTCACACTAAAAATTTGATTTGTTGATTTTTAATCTATATACTTCAACTTTTTTTTTCTTCAATTTTTTTCCTTGAAAGGTTAATTATAAGTTATCACTTTCATTGGGGATGTCTTTGTCAATTTTTTGATATTCAACAAAACTTTCCAATGATAACGAATGAATTAGAAGTTTGTTGAAAATTCGTTAGACCTGCATTGAGGTATACCGGAATTTCGTTGTTAGTTTCTTTTCGTAACTTGTACCTTTCAAAACAAATTTTGTGCAGTTGACAGAGTAATCAATTCGTGGTTTCACGTTTATTCATTAACATGGTGGCACCTCTATTAGAATATGAACGGAAATGGCGTTCCAATAATGAGTTTGTTGGCTGCCAGGTCGATATTGTAATAAAATTAAAAACTTAACTAAATGTTAAAAATCAATGACGGTAATAGTGGTAAAAGATTACCAATAGAAATACGTTCTCTAAGAAAATGATAATAATGTACTGTGTAGATGGATATTTAGATGCATTATGTGGTGTAAATAAGTTGATAGCAATTGATGTAAAACAGTTCGTAATGCAAGAGGCAATATAACAGTTAGCAAAGCCCTTGGGCCATCGTGGTAATGGGCCTTGTGTGGCATCTAAATACAAGTGGCCACTCCGCTAAAAACTATGATAAAAGGAAGATAGAAAATACAGAGACAAGACACAGAATCAACGATCGAGAAAATGGAGTTGAGGTCCTTTGAAGCGAATAATAAAAGAATACTGTCGTATGTGTCCCTTTATTTGATGCCCGAATATTAGTATATAATATTATATATATATAATATATATATAATATATATATATATATATATATATATATATATATATATATATATAAATCAAACATTTTTCATGAAATGGTTATTAAAGTTTTCCAATATTTTAAATAAATTATGATGTTTCAAATTAGTCAGACCTCGATATGGTTACATTTTAAACTAAACCCTCTCGGCTACAAATCGATAACACATAATTTCTTAAACATATTACTCCCCCTTTCAAAATCAAACTTACAGTAGCACAGAACTAGATAACTAAAATACGCCTCTATATAGCTCTGATCTAATAATAATAATATCTTTATATTATTATTATTATTATTATTAACTATTATTCCTTCTATTATTACATCTATTATCATAAGGAAAATTCATATCGTTAACTGGATATAATCATTTTAAATTGATTATAGTAACTTTGTATCTTTTTTTCAATTCTTTTTCTTACTATGTGTATCCCTTGTTAATCCCGACATGGCTTCACCTCAACCGAAATGATATCAAGTGGCTATCGTGACTGCCAGTCTCTGTGAAAACTCCAATTTGAGAACGACATTTCAGAATACAACCCACCTACCCGAAACCACAGAAACTGTATGATTCTTTCTCTTAAGGGCGTTTTCACCAAAATTTATTAAAAACTAACCGAATACGAGGTCTGTTGTTATAAATACACTAAAGTTATTTTTCCGCTTACTTCTTTTATTTTTATATTTCCAGTTTTAATTGAATTTCATTGAGTTTATATATATATATATATATATATATATATATATATATAAATAAATATACATTTTGAAATTTTCACTCAACCAAATATTTATTTATCAAATATTTTCATTTCTTAAACAATTCTACTAAATAAACAAATAAAACATTTTTACCTGTATTATTAAATATAATTGACACATAACATTTTTTGTTTTAGACTTGCTAATAATAAAAAATAAATATTATCTAGATATGTGTTTAGACAGTTATTTTCCATTATTCTTGTCTCGATCTCGATTGTGGGTGGTGTCGGTTTGTAAAACTGTGGTAAGCTGAACGGACACACCTATCTTTTGTTAGATACAAACTGCGAATGGCTTACGATATATTCTTATTCTCACTCACTTTTTACGGCTATCTATGAGATTTTTTCCTATCTGTATCTTAGAAAGGACATTTATTTTTTCTTCTTTGGAAATTTGCGACTTGTAATGTATCTAATGATTGCCTAATTTCGTAGTATATATATATATATATATATATATATATATATATATATATTATTCATCCCATATCCTCTATCAGTGTTGTTCATTGAATGGTGATATAAAAGTTTTGATTAAATCAAATAAGATTGTAAATGTAAAATGATAATAAATATCCATAACAAATTTTCAATCAAGTGTATTTGTTGATTTCATCTACAGTTCATTTTATGCGTAAAGAGGAAGGGTTTTATTGATGTAACAATTAACGGCGAATTTAAATTCAACAATTAAGTTTATTTAGTTTTACCGAAATTAAACACACTGCCATCTTTCTAATCAAGAATTCAGCACTCGATTGTTGTGTTAAATATATTTTTTTTCAATCTTCATTCTCTAGTATTTTAAAATTTCATTATATATCTACATAGGGTTTCTTTTTGCTTTGCACATCAATAATTTTTATAATATTAGTGTTTTTTTTATGACAAATATATGTATGTTAGAAGTTAAAACTAAACTAAGAAACTAAAAAAACTGAACAAAGTAAAAAACGAAATTAATAAAGACATTTAGCAAATACGTTACTTGATTGATTTGTTTCATGGACATTAGATTTGTATCAGTTCAATTCACATGTAGATGTGACAGTTAATGCCATTTTCAAGGAAAACTTTTTCACCACTCAATTTTCTTAGGCGTGCCGTTTCACTGTGACATTACTTTTTTAATACATCAACCGTCGTCTTTAGTTGTAAAGAAATTGGACACTGTTTTTCGTAGAAATGTTTTACTGATATCTTTCGATCGAAGATTTTTTTTTGTTTTTCATTTTCTATATATATATATATATATATATATATATATATATATATATATTCTTCGAATTAAAGACGTTTTATTTAATTTTTAGTTTTTAAATTTGTAATGTCTTATATTTACAAAGTATATACAGTGTCATATAGCGACTATTCAAGACTTTAAATTGGTTGCTGACTATTGGACTGATAGATTTATTTTTAATAATTTTCCTGAAATCATCGAAGGCCTGTTATCAAATTTTTGAAGTTTCTTAATAAATAATTCACAATGATTAAATAAAATTTAAGATATCTATATAAAGATAATTCATAATATGTTATATCTGTAAATCAATTTGGAAGGATACATGGATTTTATATATTATTCCTTTTTCTAGTCAAATTTCTCATACAATATCGTTTCGTTGAAATGTTAACATTATTGTGCTTGGAAATGAATATTATTTAAATACACATTCCTTGTCAACTAGTTTCCTTGATTTTTCTCGAATATGCTTAAAGCGACTTCTTTCGATGTTACGGAGGGCTGTCACGAAAACGCGAATGTCACTTGGAATTCCATCGTAAATTGTGGAAATGTCTTAAATATTGGTTCTTTATTAAAAAGAAAACATCAGTGTGTGTGTGTGTGTGTGTGTGTGTGTGTGCTTCAAATAAAATAATTGTGTTAAAATATTAAATTAAATTAAATGTTTAACAACAATAAATTTGAATGAAATAAATACGGCTATAAAAATGGATGAAATCAAAATAGGAATACTAACGATACAACTTGTAGCAAATAATTTATAAATTATAACGCATATGGAATAACTAATTAAAACTGTGAGTAAGCGAGAAGGAAGCTTGAGTAAAGTTGCATCCGTAATCGGGGTAACCACATTATGAACACCCGGTGTACATCAGCAGCGCATTCATCCGCGCCCACAAAACAACATTGCCCTTTACCATTATACTTACAAGTCTGATTTACACAGCCAATTTTAAAGATAACTACAGTTAAATTGTAGAAAAATTAAAACTAGAAATTTTTGGATACAAGAAAAAATGAATAAAATAAAATAAAATAAAATACTGATATTTTATATAGAATATAGAAACTTTAACAATATCATTAAGGCTCAGGTGAAGTCACCAATATGCGTCTACATAAAATACAGTCAGATAGCTAGTTTAATCGGGACACGTCTCTAAGATCCCCTAAATCGATATCGACTAGATTCAAACTTACAAGTGCATACAAAACCATTACATATTCTACTGAAAATGTTCTTGCTGCTAAGGCAGCTTGTGGCGAACAATAAAGAATACAACGTTAAACTATTGACGTCGACTGATTAAATTGATTTGAAAATTTGAGAATTTGAATCTATTTACGATATTCAATAATTATAATGAATGATAAATAATAAAATTATACCAAGCGCATCCACCATTTTTATTCTATTTATATATATATATATATATATATATATATATATATATATATCTGGTATTTACAATTATTAATGTACTACCTATATAGAAACCGTACAATTCACTCTAATTCATTCTAATTCACTTTTATCTTTAATTGCTTTGGGCATATTGTTTGGGATTTATTGAAGTAAAGTCTGTGGTGGCAATATCGACACGTTCTATCTAATAATCTACATATTTGTATATCTATGTCATTTGAATTCAATATTTAAAACGAATTCATTAGCATTTCGCATTCTCTGTTTTGTTTTTGTTTTTAGCTATTCTTGTGTATTCGCATAAACAATTTTTAATTGATCATTCCAATTCTTTTATTCATTACAACGAAAATATTATTTACTATTAACTAATGTTCGAAATTTCTTCAGTTTTTCTTACAATTAATATCAAACTAGGAACAGAAAATTATATATTGGCGAGACTTTGTGAAATTCGAAAAATTTACATTACAACTGCAATGAAAGTTGTGTAAAATACATTTATTATCATAACGGTCATGTATTTAGAAACAACGATTTAAAGTTATCGACACTTACTTAATACTTTTTAAATTTAACAACAATCTATTTGGAAAAAATAGAAAATAAATAATAATAGTAATAATAATAATAATAATAATAATGTTATAGATATCTATATAATATGCAGGTGATAAGAGGCAGTGTAGTGGGGTTGCGGGGGAATTTGTGCGAAATGACGCGGAAAAAGGCCAGCGATCCCTGCTGTCGCGTCTGAGAGTTTGAGAGAAATTTACTACCTTGTTTACCACTTATCCACGTTTACACACTCAGCTTTGAGGCTCATGAGGAAGCTTTGTTTTTCCTGGCTACGCGCCCGGCCCGTAGAACTAAAGCTACTATCTAGGCAGCAGAATAACTGCCGCCAGCTAATCAGACAGAATTGTTATTTTGTCGGTAAGTAAATAGTTAACTCACTATCGATCTTTGGAATTTATATAATGTCGATAAAATTTTACTGTTAAACGATCCATTTTTTATATTCGATTGATTTTTAAATATCAAATGTCTTTTTCTTTTTTCCTTCTGTTTGTACAACTATTTCGTTATTAAGTTTACTATAGGCAAGATTTAATGCATCTGTAGCAGCATTAAAGAAATTGTCATATTATGATTAAATTATTGTATAATGTAATGTAATAAAATCTCATTGAAACGATCGACAGCTGTTTAAAAAAAGTTTCCTTATCGACAGTGTGATAAATTGTATTGGATATAAGTTATTTTTAATCTATCTTTAGAACCGCACTGAATTGTCTATCTGTTAGCTATAATGGAAAAAGTTCCTCAACTATTGAAGAAGACTTGCATGTATTATCAACTTTCAACGTTTTGTAGAAGCTTTCTTTTTAAAAAAAAAAGATTCAAAAGGGATATGCTACAGGAGTAATAATACTACAGTTAACCGACAATTATTCGAATAATATCCGTAAATTATAATTAAGAAAGTCTCTTTACTGTTCAAAAAAATAACATTAAATTATATATATATATATATATATATATATATATATATATATATATATATATATATATATAGATTTTTAATAGACCCCAAACCAATCCAATCCAATCCAATCCAATCCAATCAGATACAATTGCCGTGTTCCATTTGATGTTGATTGAAGATTTTTGATCACACAATGATATTAATAAACAAATGTTGTGAGAAATAAAACAAATTGATATAATTTTAGAAATCCTTACTACCTCTTCTATAAACAGCCTATGAATAATTTGTTATCGGAAAGTTCTTTAACTTTATTTGTTATATTTTGTTCTTTATTATCCGATTCATTTGGTAGTCGTATTCGTTCTACATCTTATCAATTCCTATGATTAGAAAACTTCTTGATGTTAGATATAAGAAAATTAATAAATAGATTAATTAATTAATTAATTAATTAATCGGTTAAATATGAATTGATATAATCAGATAATAACACATTGTTGTGAAATAGGCAAAAATAAAAATAAATTATGTTTTGCTAAATTAATAAAATCTAATTGACATCTAATGATAAAATTCATACCAATCATAATCCAATAATCACACAAATTAAGCGAGTGAAACAATTCCAGTTATTGGTAATTTTCTAACAAATACAAACACCAATAATTTTCATTAGTTAGATACCATTTGTGCCGTGTTTTGGAAAATTAATGGCTATGACCTGTTGAATGTTGGTGAACATAATCAATACAGAGTGCACTTATTAAAATAACATGTAAACATGTAGAAATAACGAAAATAACTAAACATTACTGTATTCGTTGTTGTTTTTTTTTTCATTATTTTTACTAGGTAGACAAATGTTATCAATACAATTGCAAATAGGGCATTAAGCTATTACATATGGAAAGATTTCTTAAGGTAAATAAAAGTTACATGAGAATAATGTGGAAATTTTCCTCAAATATACAATTCTTTTAGTGGTAAAAAATTTCTCTAACAGGTACTATTGTTTATTATAATAGATTGATTATGGTTTGTTCTTTTTCAGGTTGCTTGGATGCATTTTGAACAATCAGCTATCTTAACAGTGCACAATCATGTAATTACTAGAAATCCTAGAATTAGTGTTACTCATGATAAACATAGAACATGGTTTTTGCATATTAGTAACGTACAAGAAGAAGATAAAGGACGCTATATGTGTCAGATCAATACGGTGACTGCCAAAACACAATTTGGGTATCTTCATGTAGTTGGTAAGGATAATAATATTCTAATCAAAAACTTTTATATACAAATACAATCAAATTATCAACTATTCTGTAGTCGTGTTCTACATAATAGAAATAGTGTTAGATAGCGGGATCGCACAGTTTACTGTCACATATAGAACTATCTAGGAACAGACGACGATATTATCACAGTTCCAATAAAAATTGTTCTAATTTGTATATTTGCCCACAATAATAATTATATTTTGGTAGAATCTACAATCTACATGATATATTTCAATGAATCTTTATGTGTTGCGTCAATGATAATGTCACATTGAAATAGAATAATTGTTGCAGTGAATTCAGTAAAACAAAAAAAGGAAAACAAAAGGACAACGGCGTTAAATTTTACATTGGCAACTTTCAACGATATTTCTGGGTTTAATAATATGCTTTGTCATAGGCCTATAAATATATCTACCTACAATTACGTTAGATGGCTAAATTGATTGACTCATTGAGTTTTCTTTTTTTTTATTTTAGTTTATTATCCTTCCTATATATTTCTAATATTGCTTACCGAATTTCGCACTCTTGCCATTTTAGGTCACTTAAGATGTATTTGTCGGATATTTTGGAATTATTCTCTTTCAGTTCTTACTGCCTCCACACAGAACTCGCCACCGTTCATCTGATAACTGTTCTGCCGCACATTGGAATATATTACATTTAGAATACATTTTAATGATGTATGATGTCCTATCTATCTATCTATCTATCTATCTATCTATCTATCTATCTATCTATCTATCTATCTAGATAGGACATTCTATGACGGAGCAAAATTTGTCGACATCTAAAATATAAGCGACTGTGTAAGGTGTCGAGAGAAAGAATAGTCTAAGCAATTTGACGCTGGAAATAATAATAGAGGTATATAAATACGTTAACGTTCCATTTCTTTTTGAGATACCGATAGGGTATAGGTATATTATAATATATAGATTTCATTGTTGAGACCAAAAACAGCAAACATGTATTTTACGCTTGTATTCATGCAAACTGTATCAGTTGTTTGGGTTTTTTTAAGTTTTCTTTTTTTGTTGTTTTGTTGTTGTTGTTTTTTATAATTTCAAAATACTGACAAATTAATAATATAGCCAGTATTTTGATATTTATTTGTCAAATTTAATTAATTAATTTTTTTTTAATTACGTCTCTGTTATATTAGTGGAGAAATTTATACGAACATCAAGTAGAATAAAAGTAATGAAATTGTTAACGTTTGGTAAAACCGCCGTTAAAATCTGTAACAGTTCTCACAAATTATAAGTTTGAGGCATGTATTTCTTAATTAGCGACTGTGACCTCGTAAGTTATTGTTCATCTGTTACTAGACGAACAACGCAAAAAGATGAGGGTTTGCCCATTCGATATAATTAATTGTGATACTTTTGACAATGCATTTAAGATTATACAATCGTTTCCACTTGAACTTTGAAATATATGAGAAATTCATACCCCTGTCTGTAGATTACAGTTAAAATGTATCTATCTCATTCTTATACATTAGTGATAATAACCAAAACGAATTTATGAAAGGTTTTGCTAACAATTTATCGTTGAAAATTATAATTTGAAACTGTCTTTCTTTCTTTCTTTCTTTCTAAGAAAAAATTTTGTTGTTTCCAAATTAAGTACTTACCTACATTAGAAGGAGGTTTATTTTAAATTCTCTTGTTTAATTTTTAATAAACATTTAACATGAATTTACTCATCATTTGAATTATTAAGGTGGAACATTATATCCATGTATGTACTTTTGTGATTTATGGAATATTTGATTGTAGGTAGGTACTATTGTAAATTTATGTTAAATAAAAATAAGTCGGGTTTTCAATCATTTGTATAGAATTCATTTTAGGCAAATATGTACAAATGCAATGGAGAAAAGTTAAAATTTAAATCACAACACCTTCATCAACACGGTCCAATTATCATAGTTTATATTTCTATTGCCAGCTTAACATGCACAATGAATGTCGTTACATAATTATTTATATTTCTATCAATGAATCAGTCGTTAATACGGCCACTGTACAGAATCAATTATAGTTGTTAGAAGTAAACGCTAGTTAGAATGCTCTGTTATTGTTTTACTTTTGTTGTACTGAAGAATCTAAACAGAAAATGTTCGTTCATCAATATGAATATTACAAAACTTATTTCATCCATATACCTAATATATATATATATATATGATAAAATCAAATTTGATCTCTAGTCCATAATTTTATATGTATCATCATTTTGATTTTATTTATAGAAACGAAATCTATAGTAATATTTTCGATTGTAGATTCAATTTTCGTTCAGGTCACGCATTGATTTCGCATATAGTCCCCCAATGTCTACTATGAATACATTTCGATTATTGTCCGGTTCTTGGTTGGAGATTGTTTCATTGATTATATAGCGTTTTCTCAGACAGATGTAATCCCTTTAGATTTCACGTACAAAATTATATTTGGTTTCCATTGAATATCGTTATTGTAATTTGAAAATTTTATTAAAAATTCGAAATTTATAAATCAGTCAGTGGATAAGTATGGTATTCTGGTAATTTTAAAAATATCCTTCTTAGTATATACATATGTACATGCATGCAAGTATATATAGGTAGGTAGGTAGGTAGGTAGGTCTGTAGGTAGGTAGGTAGGTAGGTAGGTAGGTAGGTAGGTAGGTAACCAGTTAGGTAGATAGGTAGGTATGTAGGTATTTAAGTATGTACCTACTTAGGTATTATTAATGAATTGTTTTATTATCTAATAATGTATGAACAGCAGTTGTAAACAATTCCTTAAAATTGTTGTAAATCATTTTGTTGAAGTAGTTGAATGTCGTATTATTTATTGATTGTTGAAACCGTAGACAATCATTTCCACCGAATATAATAATCGTATCGATAAGTTCGGGAAGATTTAACATTATGGTCATGATTTAGGTAGCTTTACAAACTAACAGGGTTACTATTCCTCTCTATGGAAGGTGAAGCCGTCTGTAAAGCTATTACCTGGTCAATTACATTGAATGGAATTGAGGTTTTGGAACTGGAGTTATAATTGAAATCTGTAGGATGGTTGAAATTCCCTTAAACCTAGTAATTGTCAGCCTTTTGTATATAAAGTATAGTTGTGGTGATGGTTGTTTGTGGTCGAACAGGGATGGGTGACCGATAATGCTCTCTTCATTTGTCAATTTCTCTTCGTTTAAATGTTATTAGATAGGAAAATATGTATGTATACTGTAACTGTTTCATATGCGATTAAAATTTGGATATTTTAGAAACATTTCATCTACCTATTTTCATTATTTTCATTATAATTTTCCTTAAAGAATGCTAGATAGATATCTAGAAGTGTAATAGATAACAGATTATTATTTTTATAAAAAAATCTAATGTTAATGTCCGAAAAGTATTTACATTGTTAGGTTTTACTCACATTTGACATCAGAACAGATAATTATTAATTATAATTTCGATAATCTTGATTAGTATTGATCGTACATACATACGTATAGCAAAAATTCGTTCCGTCCATTTTTACATTAGAAAATCTAGTAGATTAGTAGTGGCCATGACATGAGTAAAGTAAAGTATCGTATAGTTAGTCTATAGCATATCGAGCTGAGATTTTACCCTAATGTAATAATGCTTTAATCTACGTTCGTCCTATATACTCCGACAGCTTGTTGTATACCAATGTCCGCCGAGCGGGGCGGTTAGTTGGTTGGTTGTCTGAACGAACATAGACATACGGTGTATAATATCATCAATCATGGAAGTAATCAAGAAGTCGCGGGACCCATCATGTATATGTATTCCCTTCCTTCATCCTAACAAAAAACTATTCCTCTATCTAATTGAACCAAACTGATTAAATTGCTATAATATAATTTCGACATTATATATATATATATATATATATATATATATATATCAAGTTGGAATAAAAGTTTCCTGTTTGAATGAAGGTGTTGCAATAAAGGATATGAAATGACACGAATATAGTTAAGTGACTTCTTTCTAAATAGTTCAACACTGATTGGTTGTTCGGAAAAGAATTGAAACAGGCAATGTCTCTCACAATTCTTCGACACATTAAAGGTCCACTTGATTGCTGCCGTATTTCTTTTTTAGGAATTGAACGCTTTCATTAAGCGCGCACACACACCAACGCCATCGCATACCCACCTCTTCACTGTCAACCATCGGTATGGTTAAATGTGAGGTAGGGTATTGTGAAAATCGAAACTTCTAACTGTGCCATTGATTATTTAAAAGTTGATTTTATTGAAAAAATTCAATCTATTTCATTGGATATTATCTACTTATATAGTAATCAATTTTTAGTTAAAAAGTTGAAATGTTTGTGTGACAGAAAAAACAATCGAATTATCCAAACGTACATATAACATAATTGTTGACTTTATATCACAAGAACTGAATTAATGTAGAGGCTAAGCTGAGCCTAGATTTGTAGATAGGACACACTCTTCCGAAAATGCCCTTGCGGTTACATAAGGAACCATAAGATTCAACTTGAACCTATTTAAACATCACGTGCTCTGAAACCACCATCCAACAAATAACAGGAACAGTTTAGTTTATCCGAATATCGTATAATTAATTAAAATAATGATGATTTTATCATATATAATATATCTTCGTTTTTATCTGTGTTTATTGAAAAGAAATCATCACTTTTCTTCCTTTCTTCGACTTCTAAATATATGTATATAGATACTATATACTTTCATTTTAACCAAGCTTTAACCAATTCAACGAGATGACATATCTGTGTCATCTCGTTGAATTGATCATTTTAATACAATTTACTTTTGAAATGAATAATTAGAGAATATTGGGCACTCTTAAAGCATACTATCAAAATATATTTCAAGTATTTTACAATTATTTTTATATTTTATGTTGAATCACATATGATGGTGTTAGAGTTTCCAATTTGTGTTCGTATGAGATTGTTTACTTGTTGTGTGGAGAGTGATAAGGGCATCAAGCTCTTGTGATTTGAAGAAATGACCTTTGACCCTCGACCTCGGGGCATGTATTATTATTCGATGCAGCAAACTCAATGTTCGAATGCTGCAAACTTTTTTAACTACAAGAATTCATTAAGAATTTCTTTACTGATAAAAGTAAGATGTTTCCACGCTTCATTTCACTTGAGGTATCTACGTTTTACACATACTAAACAGTGTATTTACTGTATATATATATATATATATATATATATATATATATATATATATATATATATTTAAAGATTGAATTGCAGTTTCGGCGTAAAAATCTAACAACGATCTAGTGACGGATGAAATTGAACAAGTGATTAAGTAACGATCGCAACTCTAACATGTGGGTATACTTGAATACGGAGTATACTATAGGACTTGCCATTCCATCTAGAAACATTAGAACAACTAGAAGAAATGGAACAGACTTATGATGTACATGTGCTGCTAAAAAGAGATATTGTGAAGATGGATGGTTACTAATTTTTAATATTTATCTCTTTTTAGGAGGTGCACACATCATATTTGTGTTTCTCAAATGTTTCTATTTGAATTGGCCGAACCTGTATACTATACTGTATACTATAGGTACTATCTACACATACATACTGTATAATATCATATACTGAATGTTCGTTCCAAGTTTTATATGCGGAAATAGTAAATTTGTTAATGCCCGACACGTTTCAGATTAGACGGTGTGGTTAGTGAACTAAATAGCTAGTCCTGTAAAGTTCATCTAACTATTTACAACAGATAGAGTCACTGACTGATTGTCACCATTAGAACTTACAGACTACAGACGATAATGTTCTAAAGAAGGCATTCGAATTATTACATCTTATCTAATTAATACATATTTAGTTCTTGGAATTTATTTTTCTTATTTTATTTGTTTTAGTATAAAACAAAAACAAAAGTTCTTTATATTATGTTATGTACCTACTTTTAGAAAGAAAGTTTATGTATATATATATATATATATATATATATATATATATATATAATATGAGAATCGACAAAGCACAAAATGAGAAATCATCATGTCAGTAAGATAGTTAGAATAGTTTTGTTTAGTTTGTTCGTATAAAAACTATTTAATATCAAACAGCCATTTGATTTGATTATTTCCGTTTTAATGAGCACAAGTACCTACATATGTATATTATAGATAAGATGTTGATTATTATAAATTAGATAAGAGAATCTTTGAGTATTGATGAAAATTAGAATCAACAATAATTAATTAATTATATCTAATAACGCCACTAAATACCTATTTAGAGTTCCCTAAAATACTAAAATTAAACATTTTTGATTATAATTTTTAGATACATATAACAAAATGAACAACCAGAAAATTTAATAAATCTTTCCAATCGAAAGATTCAACGACACGTACAAGAAATTATCGGTTGATTAATCTGAAATTTTCCACTTCCTAAGAGGAATGAAAGCAGTAATTTTATACGGTCGAATGATAATTATAATTCGGTAGATGGATTTTCATAGGATCCTAACAATATTTATTCGTTTAAATATCATAAAGTTAGTGTGACAATGTAAATCCAGCTAAAGAAAGTCGTTGGTGGAACGTGTTCGCATCTATTGACATGAGTTGCCTATTCTGGATCATAATGCCGTAAAATTTACTTTGGATTATCTACTCAACAAGGAACCGTTTTACAAGATCAAAGACTTTATTTACTACTGAGGTACCTGTTATCCTATTCGGCAACAGAAATTATCGACATTTTCCTCTAGAATAATTTATTATTATCTAAATCTAAAGGTGCTCCTGATTGGTTGATTGATTGATTGATTGATTAATTAATTAATTAATTACAAATTCATTTTTGTTCTGTTTTGCTTTGTTTTTCTTGTTTTTTCCTTTGCTTCAAGGTGTAAATATTTTATCACTGTGTATGAATTTAAAAAAGAAAAAACAATAATAATTTCGTGCAACAAGTACAATCTGGATAGTTGATATAAAACGATTTCTAATCATCAATATTTCACAAATAAATAATATAACAACATCCGAAACGAACACCAAACAACAACAACATCAACAACATCAACAACAACAACAACAACAACAACAACAACAACAACACGTTCTGATAAACGCATACAACCACCTATCTGTGTATAGATTAAATAACGTTTTTATTGTTTCATTGTTTTTTCTCTTTCTTATTCCAATGTTAGGTCACATTTTATTTTCCAGTACCACCAAATATAGACGATTCACTCAGTAGTAGTGATGTAATAGTAAGAGAAGGCGCCAACGAGACTCTAACTTGTAAGGCAACAGGATCACCACAGCCTAGTGTGAAATGGAAAAGAGACGACAACTCAAAATCACCATAAACAAAACACTTCTAGGTTAGTCACTGCTATTTTCTTTTCTTTTCCAATTTACAACCACATATGTGTTTCTATCATTTGAAAAATGTTTTCCAAAACTAAATTGCTGGCAACAGATCAATGTATTTTTATCGATCGCTTTTTCAATGGAAACAAAAAAAGAAATCTTTGGAAATACCAAAGTCCTCAACTCTTGTTTGATTTTCTTCATATTCTATTAATTATGTTAATTATTTAATTTTTAATTTTTAATTAATATTTACGTATCGCATTGCTTACATTGTGTCACATTGTTTATTTGAATTACATTTTTAGTAAATGAATGGGAAGGAGAAACATTGGAATTGACCAGAATTTCAAGATTGGACATGGGAGCCTATTTATGTATTGCCAGTAATGGTGTACCCCCTACAGTTAGTAAAAGAATTAAAATTAGCGTTGACTGTAAGTATTAACGATTTTATATTTTATATGTTTTTCATTCACTAAAATTAACAATTCAATTATCTAATGTAAATATAATCGTTTCATTAATTTTGCACTGCGGGTCACAATTTAACCACATGTCAACATATTTTACACATTTCTTAGTTTTATGAATTTACAATGATTTTAATGTAGAGTTGTGGTAAAGTCTACTACACTAATAAATTAGTATCTATTGTACAGCAGGAACTGGTCTGCAATTCGTACTGTCAAGGTTCACAATAGTATCTAGTGTAAAAGGGTAAAGCAAAATTATACACTTTATATAATAGTAATAGGTACAATGGTCAGTTAATATAGAGCTCATTTATCTATTTCAGTATCTATATGATAGATAGACAGATATTAGCTCACAACTTCACAACTTCAATACTTTATAACGTCCTTTTTTAATATTAATATAAATATATTTTGTGAACATATTTTCATAATTTACATAATTGAAAATTTTTAACAAACTGGATTGAAATTAGAAGTGATGAGCACATAGAGAATGGCATTGTATTAATTGCGTCAATAATTAATTGCAATAGGATATTGTAATGGGAAGCCCATACCGTTATGTCGACATCATATTCACTATACAATATGATTAATTGATTATGTATTATGCTAAAGTGTCGGTTTTGTTTTGCTATGTTTTATTATAAAACGTATATTACAATGGGTAAGATATTTTATCAATAAAATTGAACGACATGAGCAATATTTTGGCCAGAAGATTATTTTTTTTGTATAACCTTTACTCTCTCTCTTTTAAATTCGTACATAATGTGTATATAATGTGTATAGGTGTCAACACTTACGCAACAAGAAAGTATTTGTGGGACAAATCGTGGTAAAAAAGCTCCAAATATCAGATTAACAACAGCAACAGCAGCAAAAGGATTTTTGAGAATTCATATTTAATCATGCTCGAAATTTATTCAAAATTTATACAAACAAACTGTAGAACATACGGTTCATTTAAAAGTTTCATTTGTTTTGATTGAAAATTAAAAAAATAAAGGGATTTTTTTTTGTAAATATTTATGTAGAACATTTAACTAAGATGAGCCCTAAAAGTTATTTGAAATATCCCAAAACATATAAAATGGCCTCATGTTAATTTGTGATGTTTAGATGACGACT